>OW818033.2:65737969-70737969 GCA_942486065.2 Calliphora vomitoria | reverse complement strand
AATCAAACAAAAATGTTTCAATGTACAAAATTTTGCTGTTTACAGAACATCAATTTGTTAATTATTCGTCTTTGAAAATTGCTCTTTTTTGATCACTCGATTTACGAAACAGGAAAAACAAATAAAACGTAGAATTTTGAAAAATTCTGGTAGTACCACCGTTTATATCCCAGATAATGTATATAAGAAACGATTTCTTATCCCTAAATATACTGTTACTTGCTTTAACCTTTTCCACATTCATTTCAACTAACCTAACTCCCTTTCTTTACTTACAGTGTCATTCACGCATTACTCAATGTAAATTCAAGCGTTTCCAGCAATTTGCCCAACGTTGGCTTACAACACATGTCACGGCCGAACAGCAGCAACAATGTAATGAATGGCTACTGGGCAATAATAATAATAATAACAACAATAATAGTGCAACATCATCCGCAACAACACCAACGAATACTTGGCTATTGCCCAAAACAAAAGTAATTGTGCAAAATGATTTAAAAAAGACACCCTATCGTCCATATCAACGTTATAAAGTATTAAACAACAGTGGCTCCGGCAGCGTTAATAATCTAAATAGTATTAACAGTTCGAACAGCAGCAACTTGTATAATGCCGCAGTTACCAGTTTAGTTAATGCTAGTATGGCCAACATGAATGTCAGCTTGGTAAATACCAATACCACCACAACAACATCTGCAGGAGCAGCAGCAGCAATGACGGCAGCTGCATCCGGTGTAAATTTAAATACGTTGGCTAGTGTTACCGCTTTAAATGTGGCCGGCGATGGTACAATAACGAACGTAACAAATTTAGCACCCACACCTCACTGCAATAGTGTGTCGGGTTTAACACAATCTTCGGTGGTGGTGGTGCAAGAACAACCCGCTCAAGTTAGACCTATGGAAAGTTAATTTATTGAAAAATAATGAGAAAACTATTTATAAAAACGCTTCCATATTTTGTTTTTAACATACAAAAAAAAATCCCTTGCATTTTTTAACTTTTTATAATTTTCCTAATTTTTTCACTCTTTTTTTTTGTAAATTTAAGCTGTTTAAAATTGTTTATTACAAAAAAAAAAAATAAAAAAAGAGAAACAATTAAAAAATAAATAAAAATTAAGTTTTAAGTAAATTAAGGGCCTGTTTCACTAAATGCGAGCAAACATTTTCTTTCCTATTATTATTCAATATAAAAAAAAGTAAAATGTTTGCTTGCATTTAGAGAAAACAGGTCTTAAATTAATATAAAAAGAAAAAAAATATTAAATCCATATTGTTGTACAGTCGACTTTAATATTAAATAATAAAATATAAATCTAACTTGATTGATATAAATACATAATTAAATAAATAATGATTCCTTATTTAAGAAAATATTAACTATTATTTTACTTTTATCAGATTTTTTTTTTTTGTTAAATTAAATTAAACACACTTGTAAAAAGTCACTATTATATTTAAATAATTGCTAAGCGTAATTATAACAATTAAATTTATTATTTTCTATATAAAATTTACTTTAACAGTTGTAATTTTTAAATTTACTTCCACAATTTTTTTCTTTTATCTTTTTAATGTTACATAGTTAGTCCTAGTTAATTATTAATTAATTAATTAATTTTGCCTGTATACTACTGTGCTTATAAAATACCTATATTATTTTATATATATAAATATATGAATTTTTTTTATTTGAAATAACTATAAGCTAATTTTCTTTTTAAATATGAAATTTAATAACGAAATAAACTACAGCAATTGAAAAAAAAACACACTTATAGAGAAAAACAAACGTAAAATTGTTTGATTTTTTTAAAAAAATACACTACATTTAATTATTTTTTTTTTTTTCGTTTTTCATAAATAATATTTCTTTTTTTAGTTTATAAGTTATTTTTTTTTATAAAGTTTACTAAAATTCTAAGTTATATTTCTATTTTCTTAATATATTATTAAAAAATATATATTATGAAATGCTTAATTTAAGTCAGATATACAAAATAAATTTTGAGTAAACACAAATAAATATTATAAAATAAAAAAACAATTATAGTTTAAAACAATAAACATTTTAACATTTTTGTAAAAAACTATTGGTATTTTAATACAATGCGGGGAATTGTCATGGAAAACAACGATATCGTGTAAAATTTATCGTAATTTTATGTGCGTGAAGTTAGATTTCGAAATTTAAAACCCTAGTCATAAACCAGTTGAGTTAACAGAGGTGTGTTTAAAAGCTAACATAGCACTGTTAAATATTGTAAATCAAGGTAAGTGTTATCAAAATGGAATAATAACCACACGGTTGGATGAAATGAATCACTAATGATGGAAACGACTGTTGACTAGGGATGCCAAACGGGACTGGGTTTTACAAATCCCGCGATTCGGGATTTTGTAAATGTAAATCTCGGGATATTTCGGGATCCCGGGATTTTTCGGGATTATAGTTTCAAATCAAAAAACATAAAATTCAACAATAAAAACTGTTTATTTCGTTAATATAAGTATTTAAGTAAAAATATAATGCATTGAATTAAAATAAATTTGACACAAAAGATATTTCATATTTATACTCGTATTCTGAACTTTATGACAGTGAGAAATCTATAACAAAACTGAAAATTGTATAACTTTTGTATTGAGTACATAATCTATGTAAAATGATTTTTAATAAATATTTATTTATTTATTTACAAAATATTTTACAAAATAAATTTATAAAATATAGGAAAAAGGGCGCCGGTGACAAGACCATATGCGCTCGTATTAAAAAAAAATAAAGTGAAAAATTATATTTACATATCTACATTTCATTATTCAAAAATAAAAAATTTGCAAAAGAAAATAAACTCTTCGTGAACTTATGACTAGACATCCTGAATGTTGTGTTGTTGTAGACTTTTCTTGATCCTCTTGATGTTATTGGTAGTCGTACAATCGAGTATATCTTCCAGAGATAGTCCTATCCCCGAGAGTGGGCAAAATTTTAGCAAATGAAGGACATCAAGTATAACATTACAATTAGAACATCTTGGCGGATCAGTTCCCTCATAGTAGTGTCTTGAGTTAAATACACATTTACCCACCCTTAGGCGAGCTAACATAATACAGTCAGGCCTGGGGGGTTACTCCCTAATTCGATTCGAAAGGAAATCGCTTCGAATTGCAATGTATTTAGCATACATTTTCGAACATTTCCGTTTTCGGATTGAGTTACGCGGTAACCCCCCTGGTCAAATTGCCGTTGTATCTAGGTCTCGTTGAAGATATGTTATGTAGATCTCGGGCTGCTCTAAACGGATTCATTATGGCCTTTGGGAAACAGGGAGTTTCAGTTACCTCGGGTAAACTCAGTGCTCTTTTAGCGCCATAGTCAGCCTTTTCATTGCCTGGAATACCAATGTGCGAGGGAATCCACATTATTAGAATTTGGTGAGTTGCATTCTCCAACTGTAATATGTCATCATAAACACCGTTGTGATTCTTCATTATAGCCTGGGTTGCACTTAGGCTATCGGTACAAATTAAAATTCTTCCTACATGTTGGGTGGCAAGATCAATGGCCATTTTTATAGCTGCAATCTCTGCCGTAAAAATTCCCGTATGATCTGGTAATCGAGACTCCTTAATAGTTTCAAATTGTGTGGTTGATAATTGTTTAACTACGGCATAAGAAGTCATACCATTGTAAAAGGATCCATCTGTATAGTAAATCGTATCCGGAGAAAAAGATGACATTTTACAAGAGAACATTCTCTTGAAGCACGTAGGATCAATACTGTTCTTGACAAAACGACTCAAACTATCATCTGCCTGAACAATAGCATTAGAAGATCTGGGTGTCATTGGCTTCTGTGGTAACGAAATGTTTGAGTTTCTCAAAATAGAGATAACGTTATCAGTGGCAGATGGTGGACAGATTGTTTCAGAGTTAAGGTTTCTCCAAAAAGATTCATGTAACCCATCAGATGATATAGTAATCGCCCTGGAAGCTACGCCAACAGCAGTTTTTTCCAAGAGTGTACGAAAATCCGTAAAATTAGCCTCAGTTCTTAATTTATTGAGCGGCGTCGTTCGAAGCAGACCAGAGGCTGTTCTGAAGCAGTTATTGATGGAGGTATTAATCTTATCTACATTTTTCCTTGAAGTCCAACCGTAAATGGTTATACCATGCAAAATTGTTCCGATTGTTAGGGAGCGACAGATGTTAAGGGCTGTTTCCATATGTGGACCTTTATTCCTTGAACAAATGAGTTTCAGCAGGTTATTAATTTTACTCAGTTTATAAGTCAGCTGTTTGACATGACTGTTCCAAAGAAGATTTCTGGTAAAAAGCAAACCCAAAATTCGCATTTGATCCAAAAGTTTAATATCAATGTCCCTAATAGAAATTGTGTCGTTGGTACAGTCCCTTTTTCTACAAATATGTAGGATTTCAGATTTATGGATTGGTATAACAGCACCTCTGCTCTTAGCCCATTGATGTATCTTCATATCCAGGTTGTTTAAATTAAAACGAACAGCTTCCGGATTACCTGAAGCCACTGCAAAAACATTGTCGGCGTAAATGCCAATATAGTCAATTCCTGGCAGGTTTTCCACAGCTTTGGCCAGCGAGTTTGCATACACAGAGTATAATACTACTGATAGTGGGGAACCCTGAGGCACTCCATTATCCAGTGAATGCGTCAGTGAGAAATATCCATCTACTTTAACGGTTACCGTGCGGTTTCTGAGGAAAGAATCTAATAATTTAAGGATGTTTTTCGGGATACCCCATACATGAAGCTCCATTATGATGAATGCAGACACTACTCGGTCGAAAGCTTTCTCAATATCCTCCGAAAGTATTAAATTATGCTTACCATTTTTCAGGTTTCGACGCAGAATTTCCTCGAGCTGGTGACAGATGCTGTGAACTCCATGTCTAGGTATAAATATATATATTGAAACTAGCGTACATTACCAATCGAAAATGTGTGTTTCCTCCCCATATTCACCCGTATTCTGTATGGCGTCGTCGACACAACACGACGCCGTTTTTAATCGTTTGTTGTAAATCCGTATTCTCGTTGACAGTATTGCCATTTATCGATGACTGTCGACGATTGTTTGGTATTTTGTAAGCAAAATTGACGTTGATGTTGCCTTTCATTTTGTCGACGGTGTTTTTGGTGTCGTGTTGTGTTGTGGTAAATAAGAATTTAAAAAAAAAAAAATTCAAATAGTAAAAAAAGAGAAATAATAAAAAATGGAAACAATTAAAATTACCAATTTGAAAAGCTGGTGGAAGAGTTGGAAAAGAAACCATCTCTTGCCAAAGGATTTCGTAGGGGCACTGTTCCTAATGATTTTAAAAAACAGTGGGAAAATATTGCGCTGGCGCTAAATGCCTTTAACTAATTTTATGGTGTTTGGAATGAAGGTTGATCTGATCCCTGTTTTTAAATAAGGCACTACTACTGCAACATCTGTCACTATTTATACACGCGCCATCATTCGTGAATCTTCTACAATGCTCTTAACGGACAAACTAGTATGTTCGAATTCTAGAGTTTTCGATGTCAATGTTAACAGCTTAAACATTTAAAGCCATATTCATAAACAATTTTCAAATTTAAACAACGTTTTAAAATCAAATTATGTATGGAAATTTTTCTTTAAAACATTGTTTGAAAATAGGGGTTAGTGTTGCCTTACTTGTAAACAATGCTAATAACCGCATGCTATCAACATTAGCGGTATTCACAATGTAGAGTACTTGGTCTAGTAAAAAAGCAGAAAAGTTATTTGTTGACAAACATTTCGATTTCTAATGTATTTTGTTTTTATTTTTTTGATATTGTGCTCTTTTACTCATTACCAGGCCAAGTACTCTACATTGTGAATACCGCTATTGTTGTTAAGTAGAAGCTTCTATTGATGGAAGTGTTTATAAACATGATGAATGTTGCAGGCAGTCGTTGCGGACCGTTAAATTCAAATCGCTATTGCACATTCGTAACAATAATAATCTGGAGATATTAGGCACATACGATTTTTAGTAAATTCAGATCCCAAAATGAAGAATTTATGTTCATGCCCTTTTTCCATTTGGACCAATATTTACCGAATTTCTTAATTTTCATGTGAATTTTTGTTGATCACAGATTATTGTCCTTTTTCCATTTCGACCACTATTTGACAAATGAACAATCGTTTTTTTTTTTTTTTTGTTGAAACTCTTGAAGTCCAAAAGTCGTTTTATTAATTGTAGTTAAATAAGTTACTTTACTGATCTCAGGTTTTATTACTATGTAATATTGTTATTTTGGGCATGAAGGCTTGATATTACGAAATAAATAAATAAAAAAAAATTTAAATTCAACATTCTTAAAAAACTAATCTATAGAGAAAATATATGTACATAGAGCGAAAACTAGAAAAAAAAATTACTCAAATTACATTCTCACCACTTAGGTTTTTAACAACTGAGTTAGGTCTTTGACAGCAGAGTTTCCGCTCTATATATATTCACCCTTATTCTATTTGGCGTCGTAGACATCGTCGTCAATATTGAGTCAAAAAATGGTATATGTTTCGTCGATATCAATGACAAATGATAACTATTGACAGAATTTTATACTTTTATAAGTCGGGTTAAAATAAAAAACGCTGTTAAAAGTTACCAATTGTTATCGATATCGGCTAAACATACAATTTTTTGAGTCAATATTGCCGACGTCAAATAGAATAAGGGTGCTTTTCTGTATGAACTAATCACCATTAAAATCCTATCAGTTTTTTACTAACCTCTCCATACCTTCGCTGGTATGGAGAGGTTAGTATAATATAACAATGTGATCTTGAACCATAACAGATGTATAAAAAAATTAAGGTTTGAGAAAAATTCATACAGCTTATGAACTAATTGATTTCACTGCGGAACTTTTTTCCTCTGAACATAAAGACTTTTTTAACTAAAAATAACTGCAGCAAGTAGTGTAATGTTTAAAGAGATATTAAATTTTGTTGTATCCCTTGAACACTATGAATTGTATGAGGTAAGCATTTATCGAATTCTACGATTCAATCAGAATCTTATGAATTTCGTGAAATACATTTCATTTTCATACAACAGTAATTAAATATAATTTTAGTAAAATAAAGTGTTTAATAAAATACCCATATTTTATTCAATTAAATAAAAATTAATTATTAAATAATATCAATATTAAAATTCCTATTATAATAAAGGCTTTTTAAGGCTTATATTACATTAATTGTGAATAAAAAAATAAATGATGCGTTGATGCGAGTGATGTCTTCTTATCTTTTTAAAATTACTTATACAAGAAATCTTTTCTTGTTATAATACCAGATACACGATTTTCACGATCCACCACAATTAAATGACGCAAACCCAATGCACGGAATTTATTAAAAATCTTTGGAACGGAATCATGCTGCAAAAAAATATAATATTTAAATATAATTAAAAGTAGTAGTGATCTTAATGTTTATAATTACCTCTCTGGAGCATATTGGTGATGGATTCATAAAAATATCCAAGTTGACCGTATAGTTCACTTTATCATCCGACATACGTACTTTCTATTAAGAAAAGATAAAGTAGTTTAGTTAGTAAACTAAAATATTAGTGAGAGTATTTATGTGAAAATCGCACGTTTCTGCATAATATCTGATTTCAGTGACATTAGTTTTACATTTTATAAAACTTGTCGTTTTTACAAAATGTGTAGAACTTATAAAAAAACAATTCTTTTTAATTTCTGAAAATTATTTAAAAAGTAAAGAATTAAAAAAAAAAACTTTTTTTTTTTTTTTTTTTTTGGCTGAAAAAACAGCCTTATATAAACTTACATCTATCGAGGGATAACGTGGATAAACATCTCTGAATGTTTGTATAGTTGTATCATCGATCCAAAAACGTTTCTTCTCTTCATACAATGACTTTAGAAGTATCACGATTAATTGCGAACGCAATATAATACCACATACACGACCCGTTGAGCGATCATGCTAAAAAAATCAAAATGTTAATGATTAATAGAAACTATTAAGAAATATTGATTTAATTACCCCTTCAACGTCTTCTACAACGGGAAAACCATTGTGTTTATAACGATTTAAAATTTCATAAATATAATTGGCTTTATCTTTGAGCTTAATACAGACCACGGGAGAACTCATAATATTCGAGGCTTTAAGGCCCATATAGTGTGGTAATGGTTCCCAAGGTAACATGGGCACATGATTTACTTTAATTTGTATGTCATAGATGCCTTCATTAAAATAATCACCCACCCACTTGGCACTAATTAACGTAATGATGAGTGGGAAAAAGAACGAGGTTTCAATGCCAGTGGTCTCCATTAGTATAACAGTTAAACTAATGGTCATGCGTAGCACACCACCTAAATTTGCTGCTGCACCGATAAGAGCATATTTGCCGGGATTTAGAAACATCTAGAAATAAGATAATAAAATAGTTTCATATTTTCAAGCATTAACGTTTTATTTAGTTAAAGGTTGGTTACCGTTACCTCTAAAATTCCCTTTCAGCTCAACTACCGTTACCGCTAAAATACCGTTAGTGATATTACCTTAAATACCGCTACCTCTAAATACCGTTACCGATATTCTAGAAGCAATTTTAATTATAACAAAAGTGCTATATTCGGCTGTGCCGAATCTTAAATAACCTTCACCGAAGCATTTTTATGTTGTAGTAATTTTTTGCTTATATCGCTGCCGTTTGTAGCCCGATGTTATCGATTTTAAATAGCAAATGAAACAAGTTTAAGTTTTGTAAATTTGATAATAATTACTATTATCATAAAAACATCGTTATCGAAATAACAGCAAATACCGTTACTGCTAAGCTACCGTTACAGAAATAACTGATATTACCGTTACCACTAAAATACCGTTACCGAAATAATCCAAATTAGCGTTACCGTAACCATTTAACCGTTTAGAATCGGTAGCCAACCTTACTTTAATTAGTACTTACTGCTTGCGGGCATAAATAAAATATCACCATGGCTACTGAACGTCCCCAGGCGGCACCGACTAAAACGGTGGGTATAAAAACACCTAAACTTACATTTAAACCAAATGTAGTGCAAGATAAAACATAATAGACCAATGTAAACAAGGCTAAGGTAAGAATCTTATGGGAGCCTGTTAATTTAAATACAAAATATAAATTATACTGAAAATGTAATATGTTAACGTATGTTATACCCGGTGGATCATGGAATAAAGAACGAACTGTTGCTTCTGGGGTCTGGAACCATAAAGCAGCTACAGCATTGTATTCATTATCTTCACAAAATAACTGAAAGTGGTTTTATATTATATATATTCTCCCTATTAACATTTATTTATATTCAGCCCAATTTTGAAAAAATATTCCCCCGGGAGTTTTTTTCCTTTTCCCTTTTCCCATTTTTCCTAGGCAAATTCAATGTTAAAAATAAGAAAAGGGGATTTTTTTTTCATAATTGGACTGATTATCTTACCTGTGTTGGATAATCGGTGGGATCATTACCCAGCGGACGACAATCGTTTATGAAATAAATCATGGCACAGGCCAGCGAAACTCCCATCATTGACACTAGAATAGCTTCCAGCACACGAGCAAATTTAAATTTCACAAATCTTGAACGAAATTTATTGATTTTTGTGTTTAAACTATTCCAAGCGGCGCCCAATAAACCTCCGGTTATACCGAATAGCATAAAAATAGGCAATTCAAAGTATTCGAATGTTAAGGGTTGTTCGAATTTACCCAAATTAAATAGGCCGGTAAAAGTAAAATCACTTAAACCATGATATGCCGATAAAACAATATTCAATGTAAACGAGCTAATAATTGAAGCAATCAAAGTTCGCCAAATGAGATTCTGATTCCAGAAGCTGGCCGCTTCTTCAAGCGAAAATAACATACCACCAATGGGTGAACCGAAAGCAGCAGCTACACCAGCTGCTGCTCCACCCAATACAAAATCACGTTTTTCGTGATCATCACGAAATGCTTTGAAAACACGAAAATCTTTAACAAAAGTGGTGCTTTTGCCTTGTGATATACCGGCTGCAACAACGGCGCCAGCATGTATCATGGGGCCTTCCTAAAGATTTAATAAAAAAAAATATTAGTGATATAAAATTTAAATGAAATTTAACCTACCTTGCCACCCGCTAAACCACCCACCACAGATGTAACTACACCTATGCTTTTAATGGCCAATGTTTTAATTCGAACTATTCGTGGTATTTTGACACCATTTAAATAACTTTTCACTTGTGGTATACCACTGCCAGCTGTAATCGGTTCCAAGTATGTTACCATGGCTGCTCCCAATGCAACGGGCGCAATGCTAAGACCCATCCAATACAAGTATGGAATCACTAAGTCAGCAGTCGGATTCGCTTCAAGGGGGACATTCATATCGACAGCTTAAAATTAAAACAGATAAAAAGCTGTTAATTAAGAGTATAAAAATTTGGGTAAAAAAAATTTGGTGAAACAAACAACATTGGTGAAATAAATTGAAATTGATGATAGAATATAAAACAAATTAAAATGTATTTATTATTATGGTATTGTCTAAACAATGAAAACCAAGGTTTCATTTTTACAAAAAATATCTGGCCCTATTAGTGACTCAGTATTTTGTTGGAAAGACCATGTTTTTATTATTACTTCACAGTGACTGTGCACTGAACCAATCGTTCGTGGTATAATTTTGAATGCGTATTTTGCTATAAATTTCCCATAGTTTTCCTATAAACTTTAGATTATTGTAACATCCAGCGGATTCAATTTTCAGAATTTATTAAACTCTCTTGCTATTAAATTATCATTTCTTATAGTAGTTGTTGAGTTTTTTAAAATTTTTAAAACTGCTAATTTATTAATTTAGTTTTTTAACCCAGATATTTTTTTTCTTCAATCCAGCATTGAAATAATTTATTTTGGTTTTTAAATTTTCGCAAATCTTGACCTTGCTATTGTTACTTACTATTTGGAAAACTTTTGTTTTTTATTTGTACAACAGATCAAAGAGCTTGTAAAAAAGATTTTTTTTTTTGAGATAATAAATAAAATTTTTTAACATTTATGAACCATTTAACAAATATTTGGTATGTTTAAACTAACATTTAAACCAAGGTTGAAATAAGATATCCAAGGACCCCAGGTTTCATACAGACCCAACAATATCAATATATTATTGATCATTACCCCATGTATTGGCTAGCTACTAGCTAGCAATCAATTTGTTCACTCAGCAAACAATTTCTAGTCCACACATGAATTTGTCTCATTTGGACAGCTCTTGTCAGTGTTATGTTCCTATCTACACTAGAAAAATTATGTGGATACAATGTTCTGTACATACCTATATTAAATGAAAGATAATTGAAAATCCTTTAGAACGCGATTTCATCTTAAAAACAAACATTTGTTAATTTTTTATAAATTTAATAAGAATTCGGCTTCTGTTTAATAAATTTTTGTTAAAAAAGTTCCTTCGGTATATTCGTACTCTTTTTTAAGCTACTATAGGTATTAGCATTTACAATTTATCAAGGTTGGCTGCCATTATACGTTTTCAGGTAAACTACCGTTACTTCTAAAATACCGTTAACGAAATAACTACAATTGCCGTTACAACAACCGAAATAAGTCAAAATACCGTTATAGCCAAAATAGTTTCGAATTGTAACTAAAATAATAATTGTAGGTACTTACTATGTTTAAGAAATTCATATTTTCTTGCTGATAACTCTTCAATAACGATATCAATAACACAGGCTATTAAAGCTGTTATAATGCCAATTTGTATGAAAATGATCCAACGTAAAATATCTTTACGTATCGAGAAACGTGTATTGTTAGTGAATTGTTGTTCCTTTTGAAATAATACATTTTCACAGACATCATAATCCAAACTCTACAAAAAAAAAAAAAAAAAAGGAAATGAAACCAAGAAAAACGATACATTAAAGAAAAACCTACCTCATAGTTATCATAATGTTCGGTGGCAGTTTCATTTATAACTGCTGTGCGAGATCTTAAACGAAATGTTGGCTGTTGTTGAGATGGAGCTGCAGGTATAGTCCGTGTTGGTTGTTGTTGTACATATCCAGAAGTAACTGGCAATTCGGCATTATTATCTCGTGAAGATGTAGTTTTATAAATCTAAATACAAAATATATTCATGAGTCATTCATTAAAATACAATTGCATCAATTGACTCTGTTATCGCAATTACATACAATTGGTTCTTCCTCCTTAATATGGCTCGGTGATGACGGGTTATTAATATCTCTATTATCCGGTTCCAACGGAATGAGCAGTTCATCTTTATTTATATGTTTGTTAGTTTTCTTTAAACTACTAGATAACATTTGATCATCCTCGGATTCGGATACATCTCCATCAACAAAGGGACTTGTCATTTTTTTTACATCTGGTCCCTCGCCGATTTTTATTAACACTTCTTTATCACTATTAGATTCCATTTCGACGATTATATTTAATACTTTTACATATATTGACTTATTTGTAATAGTAGTAATATTTGAAACCTAATTACATTGTTGTAATAAAAACTTTATCGACAAAAAATGGGAAAAACACTATTAAAAAAGATGAAATAATAAAAAATGTAAACAAGTCAAAACACAAGGCGAATTTATACAAGGTGGAGTCAGTCAATCAGCTGATAACTTTTTTTTTCGCTATTTGGTTCTAACAGTTGTCAAGGCTTGTATTTATATTTCAATATCTACCCATTCAAAGCTTATTAACAAAATGTTTTTTTTTTACATAAATAAGTGAAGCCCTCACTATTCAATTATCTACACTATATTAAGTTATAATACATATATGTATAATTTTTAATTTTAGTTTTTTGACATTAGTTAAGACCAATTGTTGTTTTTGTAGAACTGCCACCACCTTGTATGAATTCGCTTTGTCAAAACACAGACACGCATTTTTTGGCATTATGTTGTAAAAAATAGTAGTAGATTATTTAAACCTATAATAGGGGGGTCACACGGCATGTATTGCATGTGTTTTGTGACATGTATTGGGACATTTTTCCACATGTAAACATATACATACCGTGTGATCCATATGAAACTTTGTGTATGTAAAATACATGTGTATGCCTTATGACATGTTTTAAATAGTTATATTGTTAAAAACAACAAACATATAAACTAATAGAGGTTATGTCACATGCAATTACATATGTACGTTTGAACGTGGAAATTATGAATCGCATGTATAACGTGAAATTTGACATACACATGGAATTCCATATGTATCGAATACATGTCCCAATACATATGGAATACATGCCGTGTGACCCCCCTTTTAAAGGGGACAATAATTATCAATGGAAAAAACTTGATTTCAATTATTATCCAATGTCTATACCAGATCAATGTTTGTCATAATAAACGTTAAAATGGTTGTCATGATAAAAAAAAATTATAATTATGGTCTATATTTATTATTATTATTGTCTCGCTACCCTACGTTCTCACAAGCCATACATTTATTTTCTTAGCGGACAATTTCTTGTCCACACATGAATTTGTCTCGCGTGGACAGAAACATAACATTGAAAAAATGTGACACAAATTCATGTCCAAACACATAATTGTTCGCTGAGTGAACAAATTGTTGGCTAGTCAAGCCGGGAGTTATGACAAAATTGTTAGTGCTTTCGCTCAGACAACTTTGTCTTGACAACAAGTATAGACAGGTGGTTATATACTATTCATAATGTATGCTCAAGTTTGTCGCTCCATGATTTCACCAAGCTTTCATACAAATGCACTTTCACAACAGATTCATATGTCCTCTATAAAACCTCACTTTTAAACATTTTGGAAAATAAAAAGATTTATTTAAACTGTTGGATATTGGTATAGTTAGTGCAAAAAATTAATTTTTTTTTTTGTTATTGGGTATAAGAGCACTGCTATCTATATTCGTATTTTGACCCAACGACCGACCATTTAAAAAAAAGTGAGTTAGTATATGTAAATATTAACTGTCATCTTTGATTTCGAAACCCGTTTCTCGATATTTTGTATGCTTTAAAGTCACAATGACTATATATATAATTATACCGATCGTCATAATACTTGGTAGTATGATTTAGATATTTAAAAAAATTATACGAGTAGCATTTTATATTAATATCGATAAAGAGATTTATTCACGTATCCACTATCTACAACGAACCAAATGACAAATTTTAAAATTACAAACTGAATGACAAAATACCCTTACCACTCATGGTGAAGGTTGGGTAATTCCAAAATATTACAACCAAAAATTGTTTTAAATTTGTATCTTGTTTGATTTTGTTAAAATTCAATTGGAAAATATCCTTTACCGGAATTTTCTTAATTTTTCTTACACAAAACAGACAAATCAATTATAATTATATTGGATACAAATTTATATGCATTACAAAAATAGACTTTTTCTTTTGCTCATATGCTTGATTAATTGAGCACAGAGGTATACAAATTTTGTTTTGTTCAGAATATATGCTGAAATCAATAAAAAATTACGTTAAAAAAATATTTATTGTTTTTCTATATATTTTTTTTAATTTAAAACAATAACATGATATTTTTGTTTTACAACTAAATAAGCTTTTTATTTCAAGAAAATGAAAAAAACAAAAACTTACATACATATGTATCTATAACACTACTAATACGAAATTGTACTTCATTTAATAATAATCATTTTGAACTCTTTAATACTATTTAATATTAATCATGGATATAAACAAATACAAAAGTTTGTATGAATGTATTGTATAACAACTGCATACGTTAGTAGTTAGCACAATATTTTACCAATTAAACTGAAAACCAGGATTTAAATATTTAAATTTTGCAATATCTAGAAACATACGATTAGATTCAATTTGATTACGTACATTCATTTCACGTTGTATATCGCGCAGTGAGTTTTCAACTTGCATTAATAGTTCTTGCCACTTAGCGGCATTAGGGCTAATGTTATTAACACGATCACCATTACGTTCAACATCATTTGTGGCGGTAATATTATCAGTTTTTGTTTTTTGAGAACCAGCTCTATTATTAATACTATTGTTGGTTTTATTATTTTGAGAGTTGTTATTTTGTACACTACCACTATCTTCAGAATTTGAAAATATACCAGAATCAGTATGCATAGTGAGATCGATGGCTTCAGTCTCTGGTCCCAATAACAAGTGCTCAGGCTTTATTACGGACAAGTTGTGATGATGAAGAGGTACACTGTTATATGATCGATTAATTTCCATTTCATATTGATGACTACTCGAATAACTACTCATAACACTAGGACATGATATGGAAATCGATGATGTTGATAAATTTCTATTATTTGTATAATTCTCACAAATATATGAATTCTGCTGCATGTCATTATTAGTAGTTAATTTCGCTGTTTGATTGTTTAAGTTGGTGAAGTTATTAAAAGATGTTTGGGTTGTACTCTAAACATATTAAGATTATAAAATGAGAAAATTATGACAAAAATACAGTTAGTATTTTTTTCTTCTATAAAAGATTATTATTATGTAAATATGTATGTAATTTAGTACTTACATCGTGTGGTATTCTCTTCTCTTGCTGTTGTTGATTGGTATTTGAGGAAACTGAAGGGATGGCAGCATGAGTTTCATGATTCTCCGAAGACTTTAAACTATAATTAATTGGCTGCTCAGTTTCTTCATTTGTTTGTAGTTTACCTATCGGCATAACGACATAATCTGCTTTATTCCACTAAAAAATGTTGAGTAAATTGGAGAGTAAGAAAGTACATGTAACAAAAAATAATCAAACATATATATGTATGTAAATGGCTTAGTATAAAATAATCAGTATTTTGTTAAAAAATCATTTATCATTGAAGATATATTTTTAATTGTGAATTATCTTATTTAAAAATAGGCCACGCATTTTTTTGTGGTAAATTCGTTATTGAAAATATCCAAAAATGTTGCCAAACTAATTGCTGATATGACCGAATGAAAACGGGATAAAAATCTAGTTTATTCACCTAGTATTTTAGTATTACTGCAGCTTTTTTAATTTATTTTTTACTATCTTTATAGAATCTTACCTTTAAAAATTTAATAAATTGTGATTAAAAATTATTATTATTTAATTTTGTTATAAAAGGTTAATGCTTAAGTAGTATTACTAAGTAATATGTAAATTTGATCTTGAAGGCTTTGTATTACTTGAATGAATAAATAAATAAAATTTAGTCAATATGGGTGTCGTCGGAAAGCTTTTATTTTATTTGATGAATACAAAAAAAGATTTCGATAACCTTTAGTAAAAGAAGTCAGTGTTCGATATGGAATAGAAGTAATTTGTAACTTCTATGTTATAAATGTTTCTAACTAGTAAGTTTTTTTATAGGGTTAATTTATACAAAAAATTATGTCAGTTGAAAGTGTTTCCACAAGACATCCATATTGCTCATATCGGATAACTAACATTAAATAGATACAAAATTATATATTTAAAGTTTAGGTTCCCTAGAATGGGCCGCCGACAAAATTTATATACCTCAAGATTGGATAAACTAGATTTAAATCGAAAACGGTTGCTTCTTTTCTACCCAACATTTCTACACATTGAATTTTTCATTATTTGTTAGTAGGTATATTCAACATTAACTTACATTTTTCATTTCTGCCGCTTCTCTCTGTTGCATTTGATGCCTCTGGAAAACTGTCTTAATTTTTAATTTGTGTGTATGCATTAAACCCAATTCTGGTGTTGAGTCCATAATTATTTGGGAACCGGGCGTTGATGTAATCAATTCTGTTTTTTCTTCATTCTTAAATGAACACATGCTATTTGAATTGAGACGATTACGATTATTGCGATGGGTTATTTTACGATTGCGCATTAAACGATCGCGTCGTTCCAATAAAGCATTCACTTTCATATCGTGCAGTTTTTCCAACAGATCTGGATGACGTCTCTAAATAACAGTAAAAATACTATATTATTTTACACATAAAAACTCTAGTCTTATTTTACCACACAAACAAATAATATATAAGTGCTCAATTATGCAAATTATGAATATATGAACAAAATTCACCTTTATATGCATGTGAAAATTTCCCGTTGACCTAACACTGCCTCTATAAACACGATCCGGTGGACAATGGCAACATTTCACGGTAACATTTTCACCATCTTGTGTTTGTATTTGGTACAATTCTCCATTCAGTATGTAAGGAATGTGTACATGACGTATATGCATTTTATTTAAATCTTCCGCATCCGAATATTGAGTAGAATTTAATAATAGGTCACTACCAACCGCACTATTGTGTTGTTGGAGTGAAATCAGCAAATTCTGTTTTGTTGCATCGCAAAATTTAGACGATATCTCTTCAGAGTTTTGAACAATTTGCAGCTCATCTTTTTGTTGCACCTGCATTTTTGTTATACTAGCATTGGTTGTTGATACTGATTGCATGGTTTCAGCAGAATTTAATAAATCAGATATTATATTTGTATCATCATTAGAGGCTTCGTCCGTTTCAATACGATTCATAATTTTCAATTTAAATCGATACTTAAAGAACTCTCGCGTTGAATTACAATTGTTAAATGTCAACTGCATATTTTAAAAACATTTTGGTTGCTAACTTTAGTTTGAGCTCGATTTATCTCTTGCCCTTGAAGTAGAGAAGCCATTTATTTATCCTTGTTGTTTTTGTTGTTAACGAAATCATTTTGGTGTTGTTTCTGTTTTTAACAATTTCTCATTTCATCCAAAATTTTTAGTACTCACACAAGATAGAACATCCCATAGAACATACAAAAAATCTGACAAACCGTTAGCTTTTTTCATGAATACGAAAGAGTTGCCATAATCTCATAATATAATAATTGCAAGGCAAATAGGAAAATAGTTGTTGGGAAAAATTTTACGTGCATTCATGAAGAGTATTTTTTCATAAATCACCGTACCTACAAAATGGCATTTTAAACCCTTCAGATATATTTAATATTGTCATTGCGTTTGAAATTTCTACAATATATGTAAAATAATATAAATTCTGGGTTGTTATAGACTGGGATGTTGACATACCGATCCACAGGGAGATGAATAATAAAAAAGTGGAAATAACTCTGTAACTTGTAAACTGATAGTCTGATTTTAATAAAATTTTCAATGATTATAGACTATAAGTTTATGTTTTGAATTTGGACCCCATTTTGGGGCACTGAGCCCCCATTTTGGGCTCAATGCCACTAAATGGGGTATCTCGGCTATATAAAAATGATGCCAAATTTCTGTTCTCGATCCGATTTGAAAGATGTGTATATATGAACAATGCACAAGAAGAAAACATTGCTATAGTTATAGCAATATTTTATATATCACCACTTATAATTTTCGAGATATTCTCGTTTGAAATTTAAAATTCAGTTTTTTACCTACTTTACTCTGGATTTTTGATAATAGCGGATCCAAATCTCTCCCGATTTGTTTTTAAAATAAATATTTCTTTATTAACAGCAAATATATTAGTATTAAGAAAAAATAAATATTTCAAACTCACACCATTCGTAATTCAGCTCTGGGCGGAGAAAGAACTCGCGCGTCATTGTCATAGTCGCTTAAGGGCAATCAGGCCGTCCTTTTTTCGCTGCCTTCGAGGAATTGCGTTTCACTCGCATTGGTTCTTCGAAGTGTACATTGGCCACATGCAATCGACTTAGGAATTATAACCTAAAATTACTTTGATATGGTGGAGAACCAAATAAAACTCATATTGGATTTTAATAATACGATTTATTAATACTGAGCTAGTATATTCTAGCTATAATTGGAGTTGGCGTTATGTATTATTACAGGCCAAATAAATCTTAGCTGCTGCGCAGCTAAGTAACTTAAAAATCAAACAAACAAACTCACACACTCACCTGTTCATCATTGCTAAGGTCCTTAAATAATTATCCACTCATTTTGAATATATCTAATTAATCTAATTTATAATCATTTCATTATTTTTTAAATAAAGTTTATAACTATAATACAAAATCTAGTTTTTATTTTTCCCTTTTTAGTTATTTAAATATAATATTAGCAAAAACCCGGTGTGCTTCGCTACCCGTACTGAAATGATTTACAATATATTTATCCTATCTAAAATTAGTTTATAATGTAATAAAAAGTACATTATTTATTTCTTATTTTCTAACTTTAATGTGAATTGTAATAAAATATTAAAGTTTAGAACAAATTATTATTTGCTCTAATGCCATAGGATCTACAATATTTTTGGTTTTTACATCTGGTGCATAGACCTATACTCTGTGGGATTTCACACTCGCGAACATGCAACTGAAAACTGAACATGTGAAAAACATGGATTTTCTAGATTTAGTCCACAAACTTTCAAAGACTGGCTTTGAGCTTTATCAATTGTCTATGCAAATACTAAGCAAATAGGAAACTGCAATCGGTAAATAAAGTTATCATCGGAATACGTGGCAGCAATACATCTGTCCCTTTACACTTCCCAGTTATAAAGGTCGTTTCGATTAGATTGTTCATTAATTTCCTTACTGTAAGTCGAGTGCCATTACAAAGTCGTGGTGTATAAAAGTAATTCATAGCGGTTTCGCCTCTTATAAATTCCGAATACGCAATCACACATTCACTTGCAAATATATGTATATAAACAGGTTTTCAAATGTATACAGATTTTAAAATTTACTTAATATTATTGGTAGTCCGCGCGTTTCTGTCCTAAATATTAATATTGATATCTGCTGCTTCCCATATATATAATTTATCATTTGTCTATGGGACGTGCCACGCTCACTATCCTATATATTAGATTTTTATAATTAACATTATAGGGGAGGTGCCACGCCCTCTATGGCTACTACTACCAATTTTGCCTCAAATTTTAGGAGTATAGGAGTATTCACTTTGTATGGGAGGTACCACGCCCACTTGAAATTTCAAAACAAAAAAGAATCCTATTGCTATTCTCTGTGCATAAAACCTACACTTAAAGGAGCTCCCTGAAGTCGCTTATACCTATATATTTTAAATCATTATCTTTTTATTATTTCAATTCTTCTAATTTAAACACGAACTTATATTTCAACATTTTTTTTATTTAAATAACTGATATCGATATACCTATACTATATATTAAAAATTAATTTTCCGGCTAAGAATTATGTTCTATAATAAACGTTTAAGTACAAATAGGAAACACTCTCTCTTGCAAAATTACCTGGCTACACCTCTCAATTTTGTCCCCTTGGATTACTGAGTTGAGTACCGCATCGAGCCTTTCTTCTATTTGTCGAGGTTATATTCTACGTTGGGAACTCCCACACCCTGAAACGAGTCTCAGTGATTTTAGCCGGCCAATAATATAACTTTTCTTGTATTCTCCAGAACAAATTGTGCATCAGGAAGACTGCAAAAGGGGCTCTATCGAAAAGTACATGAAGATATTTTATACTAATATATCGACAGTAATACACGGGAGTGAAAACATTACATACTCTTTTTCTATCCTTTTTCTAAAAGAACAAAATTTTCTAGAGATAAGTTATATATGTTAAAATTTACATCAGGCATCATGGTTCATAGGTTTGGCTATATATCACAGAACGATTTCAAAGTATACATCTAATGTACAAGTAGGAAATATAAACATTTATTATATACTATATTTTTAGTCACGATTGTTGTTTAATCCTAATATTATATTTCTGATAAGTATAGGTCCCAGTCTCTATGGTCTTTACTTAAAAATGCCCTAATTGCAGCCAAAACCCATTGGTTAACTTTTTCTGAGGCATTTGATTGCGGAGAGTAAACTTTTGTTTTTATATGCTTTATACCAAATATCTCTAATAGAGTTTGAAATCCTTTGGCAATGAATTGGGAACCATTATCACTATGGATAATTTCAGTTACTCCGAATTTATAAAATATTTCCTAAATTTCACTACATTTGCGGTTGTTGCCTCCATCACTACAAATATATTATAGTTGCCACTTTTGGAACTGGGATATTTTCCAAAGAAATCGAAGTACAGTTTCTAGAAGGGTCTTTCAGTAACCACTTATCCTATTTCAGTCATTAGGTTCTAGCAAGACGTTCGTTTCAATCTTTGAGAGTCATCAACCACTTAAGGCTAGCGTGGTCAGTTATTATTGTGAACGGCATTATTTCTACATAAGGTCTTAACTTTTGGACCTCCATTACTGCGGCTAAACATTATTATTCTGTCACAGTATAATTTTTTTGACACGGATTCGATTTCTGTGAATAGAATGCTATTGCATGCTCTTCCAAAATCTGAAGCATCTAATTGGATGTAAAAACGCTTGGAAAAATCAGCATGACGCAAAACTGGGGCCGATGTTAAGGGCTTTTAAAGCCTTTCAAAATATTCTATCGCCTAAGGTTTACACCTTTTTTGAAGTATCGGTCAAAAGGCCTCAACGATAAACGATAAACCCTAAATATTTTAGCTCTTGGAAACAGAATTGAGACTTTTTAAGGCCGATTGCCAAAATAGCATCTCTCAAACATTTCGCAACCTCGCTTAACAACTTCACATGCTCTTTAACCGTGCTTGATAATATCAACAAATCATCCAAATAGATAAATACATTTTCTCTTAAGTGGTTTGGTATGACCTTCTCCATCAGACGACAAAGTACAAAAGTGAGGTGAAGTGTTTTACAAAATAAGGGTGCTAATTTTCGAATTTGATGATTAATACATATTAGATATATATGTAATTATAAATACTGCAAACTGAAAAAAAACACCTTTGGAATATGTACATTAAAAAAATGGTTCCTTTAATTTTTTTAATTCATTCTGTGTTAAGCTACATAGAAACATAGACAAAAAGTAATTTTAATAGCGGTATTCACAATGTAGAGTACTTGGCCTGGTAATGTAGTAAAAGAGCACAATATCAAAAAACTAAAAACAAAATACATTAGAAATTGAAATGTTTGTCAATAAATAGCTTTTCTGCTTTTTTACTAGGCCAAGTACTCTACATTCGCGGTATTCGCTAATATTTCTAAGATAATTTATAGATTTTTGGTAATTATTTGAACTTTTTATTTTATATAATTTGAAAGTCAATTTTTATTACACAGAAAAAAGTTTCAACATAAATAGTATGATTTGATTTCATTGATTTCAATTCATAAAATTTATAAAAAATTTCTTAAATAGTATGATTTTGTTCATATTTTTTGTTTTTAAATAAAATCTAGGAGGCTTGAAAAAAATATTTTAATTTATAGGGCTATTTTACAAACATATGTGAATTAAGCCATTAGGTAATGCAATTGTAATGCAATTTGTTATAAAATATCAAGAAATTTATTCAAAAAAAGCAAAAAATTCCGTCATGTACAATTTTATAATATTTATGAACATGTTCTTATTCTGAATGAAAAAAGTTTGGGAAAAAAAGTCATGTTCGATTAATAATATTTATTAGAAAATTCATTCCAATTATGAAATTCTTTTTTCTGTGTATAATTAATCTGTAATAATTCAAGACTGTTGATGATGCCAATTGTCTAAAAATTTAGTATTCAGTGATATTCTTTGAATTATTACAGATTAATTATAATAAACGAACTTTAAGCCTGATTCAAAATTTACTTTTAAATTATATTTCTAAGATAATTTAGAGTTAAAATGTTCAAAAAGAAATTAAAAAAACACTTTTTAAAAACATGAATTTTAAAATGTTTGTTTCTATTTTAGATTTTTTCCAATAATAAGCTATAAGGACTATTCAACGAAAATAAAATTCAAACATACACCAAAAAATGCAGGGGTTTTTATATAGCATTTCTTTTTTTATTTTAGTCCATAGAGTTCGGAAATACTTATAGTTTTTCACGATCACCTTTTGTTGGTATGTATATAATGTTTACAGTCGGAGTATTACGATTATCCAGGTTATTCCACACCGATTTAAGTAAGTCCCTAGTCGACCCAGATCTTCATATAGGAAGCTGGAACGTTAAAAAAGAAACATTTTGAGCATTTGTTTATAAAGAATATATTTGTAACTTTATGAATACTCTTACTTCACTAAAACGAAGTGATCGAAAAAAACTAAAAGTATTTTCATACTTTATGAACTCCAACGAAACTGAACTAATATTTCGTTTTCAAGAACATTGATTTTCTAAAATTAATTTTCTGTATAAATGTCCTGAATTACATTACTGTATAAAATGTCCTTAATTTGTTTAACTTGGAATATATCTATCAAACCTTGGCCGCTGCAAAATGCAACATCTTCTAAGCATATTTTCTGTGCCAGTTCACGTTGCACTCCAAATGGAATTTTTTGAAACTTCAGATACCACCATTTAAACATATCATATTCATCTTGCTGAGAGTGTCCCTCACTTTCCTCTTTCTTCAACAATTTAGAGGTCGCTGCTAAAATTTTACCCTTTAGCAAATTTCCACCACCATGACCTCTTTTTCTTCTTGGTGTCTTAACAAATGTCTGGAATGAAACGAATAGTGAAGAGGTTCATTGATGTTAATGCAACAAGTTTCCACATACCATATCGTTATCAATGCACATTATTCCAATGACGTTACCGTCAGTGCCGTCCAAGAACTTTAATTGGTCAAAGTACCACTCTTAACTCTGCTGCGAGACTAAATGCCGGTTGTTTGTGGTCTGGTAAGGACCTTGGACACTCTAGGATACTGAATTACTATGGGCACATTCATGGTAATGTCGATTACTGCATCGCAAAACCTTTTTTCGATAGGCATTTCCATATTATGATTCCGAATAGGGATTTATGGAAACGCGGACTCTTCCCCCCTACTGATGTCATACGGATATACACTGATGGCTCTAACAGGGGTAATAGGGTTGGTGGAGGTTTCTATATTGAAAACTTCGGGATAAAATCCTACTTTAGGCTACCTAACTTCTGTACTGTTCTTCAGGCGGAAATTACTGCCATTAAACCTGCATCCAACTGGCTGAGGTATTATCGAATATCTGGTGATATATGTATATTTACTGACAGCAAGGCTGCCGTAAACGGAATAGCGTGTGTCTTTACGACATCTAGGTTAACCGAGGAATGCCGGATATCCCTAAATGAGATAGCGAGACATTCTAGGATAACGCTTATATGGGTCCCTGGACACGATGGAAATCAGGGGTGCGATGATGAGTGAGGGGTCGATCGAACCCTTTTCTGATATTTCCCTTGTTAAATGGAAGATGGCTGTTCAGCAAAAACTATATGAGACTGCACAAAACAAGTGGACAAATGAGCCTTCCTGTGCTACAGCGAGGTCGACTTGGCCCGTATATGATGCCAGCAGGACGAGTCTACTTATAGATTACAGTCGTGAGCAAATAAGGCTAATTGTCTCCTTTATTACAGGACACTGTTTAATCGGGTCACATGCTAGAAGAATGGGCTTACGGTACAATGATTACTGTAGAAGCTGCCATAATGAAGTAGAGGAAGAGACTGTGTATCACCTTTTCTGCTAATGTCCGGCTCTGATAAACCTGAGGGAACGCATCCTCGGATTTCCATTCCTATCATGTTTGGACGAGCTATCAATGATGAATCTGAGACGAATCTATTCCTTCATCCGGGAATCTGGCTGGTTTAATTTGGAGTCAACGGAAGTACTATAAATACCCTGATGACTACCCCTTGGGTATCACAATGGGAGCAGATCTGAATTAACCCAAATGAGCTGCTTGAGGAGCGGCTGCCCATGGAACCTAACCTAAGTACCACACTTTTGGTTTATAAATCTCTTCTTTGGAAGATCCAGACCTCATACTGTTATTCACTTTGCGAACTTCTCTCTTGTATGAGGATCTAAATATATTTATTTTTTTCAATACCATTTCCCTGCCTGCCTCTGGATACACCTCTTTCATTTTCACAATAAGCATTCTCATGCCTTTTTCCTATGACTCGGCAGGATAATCCACTTTGGAACTTTGCCACAAAGCTGGATGTGACTGGTATATTTCCAAAACTGTCTCCAGAATGCATTGTGGTTTGCCATTTCTTCTTTTTTTCCAAAATACTTTAAATTTTCTTTTGTTATTAATAATTACGTTTTAACTTCTTCTAAAAATTAACACAGAAACAGATAAATAAATGGAAAATTGGTCTGTAACTCTTTAAATGTTCTTTTATTGTTAATTATTTGGAAATATTACGTTTTAACTTCTAAAAATCAACACAGAAACAAATAAAAAAAATGCATTTTCTTTTAAAAATGGAGTAGTTGTTACAAAAAAAAACATTTTGCCGCCAAATTTTAGTAATCTGGCAGCATTTTCGGCTCATGCTCACGTCAAACACAGGAAATACACACACACCGTGTATTTCTTATGGGACAGATTTGTTTGAAGACCCCCCATTTTTCGTCACGAAAAACTTCATATAAAAAAAATGGCAATGCTCATTTTGAGCGGGCGCTGCTCAACATGAGCATAGTGTTGCCACTTTTGAAATGTAGCAAGTGGCAATACAATCCACAATGATGTAAATTATGACATTATTGTGGATTGTATTGCTTTTGCCTTTTGACAGTGGAAAGAACTGTCACTGTGACAGTTCTTGACAGTCTTGATAGTATTTCGGTAAGGCAGCATCGATTGCGATTTTTTCAATAGAAAATAAAAAGTTACTTAATTATTGAAAAATTTATTGAATTACAGAAAAACAATGGCTTTCGGTGATTATCCAGCTGAGTACAACCCAAAGGTACATGGACCTTATGATCCTGCACGCTATTATGGCAAAGGTAATAAATACATTATAAGTACAGATGCAAACACTATTACATTACGTAATATAAAAAAGTATACTAAAAATCCTTGCATGTTTTTCTTGCAGCTGACGTTCCATTGGGTCAAGTAAAATTGAGCGAATTGGGTGCTTGGATTTCACGCCGCAGCAAGACTCCTAGTGCTATTGCTGGTGCCATGAGCCGTGCCTGGTGGCGTTGGCAACACAAGTATGTGCAACCCAAACGCGCTGGTATTGCACCATTCTTCCAGATCACAGCTGTCGCTATGACTTTCTTCTACACCATTAACTACGGCAAAATGAGACACCACAGAAATTACAAACATCATTAAGCTTTGGAAGGCCTGGCCTTAACGTTAACCCGAACAGCACTTACTGTCCATGTATGACATGTTAAAAAGTAGTGCTGGGGGAATAAAAGAAAATTAGCGAGTGTTTTTCTGTAACATTTGCCTATAATAATAAATAACATTTCTCGTATTGAATTAATAAAGAACATTAAACGTTTTGGAAAGAATAAAAGGAACTAAATTTGAATATGGAAAATTTTTTCCTAAAAAATAACATAACCTCAAAAAAGTTAAATTTGTTACATTATTAAATCGAGAAATTGTTGAACTTTTTTCCAGTATTCTGCGGGAAGTTTTTAATCAAAAAATATATATATATTAGATTTTGGAATTTTATAGCGAAAATACATAACACAAGGCGTATTCAAGTAAGGTGTACTCGGCCATACAACTATAAAAACAACAGGCATTTTATTAAAAACCCCAACTGTCAAAAAATTATGAAAGAATTCAAAAATAACAAATACTCGTGCTAGAATACGCATAAAAAATGTGTATTTCGTAAAATTTTACACATATGATTAAAATTTTGCAATATATTTAACTTTTTAATCTCTTTTAAACATTTTTTAATTTTGTCACTTTCCAATGTTATCAAACAAAAACAAATTTTGACAGTTGTGGTGTCAACTACTGATGATCAGCTGGGCCAGCGAGTACACCTTATTAAATATACGTTTTTTTTTACAGTTAAAGCAGAAAAGAGATGTTTAACGCGGATGAAATCTTGGATTTATTAAAGGGTTGTCCCGAAGGTTACCTTAAACCGGACCATAATCTATTTAAAACAAGTGATACAAATATATTACAAGCTTACAAAAAACTGGGAGCCATAAGCAACAAAGAAGATGAATGCCTAAATAATTCGATCAATAGTTCCGCCAACGAAATTTTTTGCAATGTGTTTGGTTGTAGCCTGGTTTTTGATAATGTGGCTTCCTACCAGAGTCACTACAATGCAATGCATCGTTTTATATGTGCAGAATGTAAGAAATCTTTGCCTACGGAGCATTTGTTAGACTTGCACATTTCGGAGCATCATGATTCCTACTTTAATGCTAGAGTAGAAAGAGGAGAACGTTTGTTCAAATGTTATTTGGAGGAATGTAAAGAAGTATTTGGAAATGCCTTGGAACGTAAAGAGCATTGTATAAAGCAACACAAATTTCCCAGTAATTTTAGATTTGATCAAATTATTAAAAATGGTCAAAATAAAAAAGATAAAGCGTCCAAAAATAATTCTGAGCAAATTGCAATGGAAGTGCTGGAAGAGACAAAACCTAAGGACTTCATTAATAAGGAACTGAGAGTAATTTCATTTGGCCACCAAAGAGAAAGGACCTTTCGCGCTAGAAATGGCCCCAAACAAAATGCAGGCATTGGAAAAACTTTTGAAAATATGGATTCTCTAAAGGAAGCATTGGAATTAATGTGATTCATCATACACGCAACAAATACATTTTTTTTATTGAATTTTAAAAATTACTTATTGAATATACATAGAAAATTAAAATTACGGGTGTTTACTTATTTTTAGAGCTAATTCTGAAAAAAGAAAAGATATTAGGATATTAATGCTTACAAATGGATTCCGGCATTAACTTACTTGCTGCTGGAGTTAGCATTAATGTAGTGATATAAAACCACTAGTAGAAATAAAAATACCCCCAAAACATTGGAGAATATAGCTAATTGCACATCAGTAATCATATTGTAGGCTGTCAACACTGCAAATAAATAAAATTGGACACGTCACATACTCTGTACTGTTACTAAATTCAATTAATAAATGATTATTAGGAAATCCCTTAATGCTATTGCAATCTGTTGATATGTGCAAGTTTTTTTTTAAAATAACATTTATAAATATTTTTGCACCTTTTTGTGAATAAATAGAAAAATTAAAGACAATTTTCTGCCGGTTTGGTGTGTATTTTTTTTTTGTTGTCAGAATTATTTTGTAATATATATAAAAGCTGAAGTGTAACATAAATGTGGTGCCAAGTTTTAAATACATAGTACCTTGATATGGCAACCTCGTGAAACTGTGAGCAGCTCATATGAGCAAACCATTTTTTTTATATGAAGTTTTTCGTGACGAAAAATGGGGGGTCTTCAAACAAATAAATCCCATAAGAAATACACGGTGTGTGTGTATTTCCTGTGTTTGACGTGAGCATGAGCCGGAAACGCTGCCAGATTACAAAAATTTGGCGGCAAAATGAGTTTTTTTTGTAACAACTACGCCATTTTTAAAAGAAAATACATTTTTTTTATCTGTTTGTGTGTTAAAATTTTTAAGTTAAAACGTTAAATTTCCAAATAATTAACAATAAAAGAACATTTGAAGAGTTACAGACTAATTTTTAATTTATTCTGTGTTAATTTTTAGAAGTTAAAACGTAAGATTTCCAAATAATTATAAATAAAAGAACATTTGTAGAGTTACAGACTAATTTTCAATTTATTTGTCTGTTTTTGTGTTAATTTGTAGAAAAAGTTAAAAAGTAACATCGTTACATACCAATTATGTTGGAAAAAAAGAAGAAATGGCAAACGACAATGCATTCTGGAGCCAGTTTCTGGAAATATACCAGTCACATCCAGCTTTGTGGCAAAGTTCCAAAGTGGATTATCCTGCCGAGTCAAAGGAAAAAGCCATCAGAATGCTTATCGAGAAGATGAAAGAGGTGTATCCAGAGGCAGGCAGGGAAATGGTATTGAAAAAAATAAATATATTTAGATCCTCATACAAGAGAGAAGTTCGCAAAGTGAATAACAGTATGAGGTCTGGATCTTCCAAAGAAGAGATTTATAAACCAAAAGTGTGGTACTTTGACCAATTAAAGTTCTTGGACGGCACTGACGGTAACGTCATTGGAGTAACGTCCATTGATAACGATATGGTAAGTGGAAACTTGTTGCAATAGCATCACTTTTTGTACCTCACTACACACAATTTGTTTCGTTTCATTTCAGACATTTGTTAAGACACCAAGAAGTAGAAAAAGAGGTCATGGTGATGAAAATGTGCTAGAGGGTCAAATTTTAGCAGCGACCTCTAAATTGTTGAAGAAAGAGGAAAGTGAGGGACACTCTCAGCAAGATGAATATGATCATATGTTTAAATGGTGGTATCTGAAGTTCCAAAAAATTCCATTTGGAGTGCAACGTGAACTGGCACAGCAAATATGCTTAGATGTTGCATTTTGCAGCGGCAAAGGTTTGATCCTAAATATATTCCAAGTAAAACAAATTCAGGACATTTTATACAGTAATGTAAGCGAAGTAGCAACAATAACAGATAATGCTTCCGGTAGTGAAGAAAATGAATTTTATTGAATATCGTGATTACGAAAATATTGATTGGCATGGCTTATTTGCGTATTTATCTGATTTTGATTGTGGCCTTATTTATGATTCTGTTGACGTTGATACTAAATGTGCTGCCGTTTCCTCTCTTATTGAAAATCTTTTTTCATACGTCCCTGTTGTTAAGAAAAGAGTACGGAAGGATAATAATGCTTGGATGAACTCAAGGGATGTCTCTTTTTTCTAGATCCTTAAGAGATATGGCTTATTCTACTTACCGGTCAGACCGTACTTTGGAAAATTGGAAGACGTACTGCAAACTTCGTAACAAAGCAAAAAATGTTATACGGCAAAAGAGAAGAGAACATTTTTCGAGACTTTTTTGGGGATTGGATTCTGCTGATATGTGGAGAGTTATTCGTAATTATGGATGTTCTAGGGATTGTAACAATACTACTTGGAGTGGTGATGTTGAAGTTCTAAATAGCTTTTTTGTTGGTGATGGTCTTGCTGATGGTCGTGGTGAATTTGAAAATTTTGTGAGTCCTAGGGGTAGCTTCACTTTTCGTTGTGTAGATGAAGCTGAGGTTATTGTGGCGCTTAACAAAGTGAAATCTAAATCTTTAGGTATCGATAACATTCCTATTAGGTTCATTAAACTTATATTTCCATATATCTCTACCTTGGTCCTTGACCTGATTAATTTTATTTTTTCGACCTCTGTCTTTCCAGTAGCTTGGAAAACTGCCCGTGTTGTGCCTATCCCTAAATCGAAAGTGGTTAACAATCCTGATGACCTTAGACCTATTTCGATACTTCCGGCTCTGTCAAAGGTTGTTGAACACCTTATTAAAGGCCAGATACTTGAGTCAGTAACGTCGAGTATTTATGAGTCGCAGTATGCTTTCCGTCAAGGTTATAGTACTACATCCTTATTGCTTACTCTTACTGATTCTATTAGAGAGGATCAAAATATTGGTAGATTGTGTGCCTTAGTTTCTCTTGATTTATCTAAAGCTTTCAATACTATTTGTCATCTGAATCTAGTAAGGAAACTTAGGGATGAGTTCAAATTTTCAAACACTGCATGCAAGCTTATTATGTCATATTTAAGTGGAAGATCACAATTTGTTGATTTAAAAAATATTAGATCTAGTCTACTTTCTCTTCATTCTGGTGTTCCTCAAGGGTCAGTTCTGGGACCACTCTTATTTATTTTGTATGTAAATGATATTTACTTATTTTCTAATTCTATGAATTGTAAGACATATCTGTTTGCTGACGATGTATTCTTGTTATTTTGTGGTGATCGTATGACTTATGAGTCATTTGAAGAGGATGTAAATGATGGTCTTGAACGTGTATTGCAGTGGACTTTTGCTAATAGGCTTACAATTAACCCTTCTAAGACTAAGGCGATTGTGTTTGGTTCTAGAGAAGATTTGTCTACTAATTTAAACTTTTATCTTTGTGATAGAGCTATTGAGTTTGTTTGCTGGCATAAGTTGTTGGGTGTTGTTATTGATAGTGGCCTTTCGTTTGGGAGTCATGTTGACTTGATATCTGGTAGGATCTGGGGTACACTTCGAAGAATTTACTCAACTAATATGTATTTGCCTTTACGCATTAGGGTGAGATTGGCCCATGCTCTTTTAATGCCTCAGTTTCTGTATTGTATTGAGGTGGTATCTGGATCTTCAGGTTTTATCTTAAATAGGTTGCGACGGATTGTTAATACAATTGTGAGGTTTGCTTACAACATTCGGATAAGGGATCATATTTCTTCTTATGTTAACAAATTTCTTGGTTGTTCATTTTTTAATTTTATCAAATATAGAAATTTAGTGTTGTTTCATAGTGTTATCAGTAGGAGGTTTCCTTCCACCTTGTGTAATAAATTTGTCTTTTTGAGATCTGCTAGAAATCCCCAGGTTTTTATTCCTAGAATCTTTAGGCAGATTTTTGAGAGATCTTTTGTAGTTAGGATTGCTCGCTGCTGGAATTGCTTGCCTTATGAGCTTCGCGTATTTTCGCAATCCAATAATGTTTTTCGTCTTAAACTTCTAAATTTTTTTGGTACCCAAGATTAATGCCCTTATGTTTTGTTACTTACCTATTTAAACTTATTAACTTTATATTTCTTTGGTTTAAGCAGAAATTTCCACTAATTGGGATTGTATTTTTTCTTATGTATTTTTCTTAAAATTATACTTTTTTAATGTATATTTGGCTGGGGAGCTAATTTTGTTGGTATGAATGTATTAGGACCATTTATTTTTATTATTATTTGCTTTTAGTAAGTATAGTTTATATCTCAGGATTTTTATTACTATGTAATACATATTTGTATTTTGGCCTAAAATGGCTTTGTATTACAATCTTGAATAAAAATAAAAAAAAAAAAAAAATCAATGTTCTTGAAAACGAATTATTAATTTTGTTTTGTTGCATGGTCAATCAGTTACTTTTACTTTTTCTCGATCACTTTGTTTTAGTGAAGTAAGGGTATTCATAATGTTATAAATTCAAAACATCATAAATAGGTATATTATTTAGAAACACATTAGCGGTATTCACAATGTATAGTACTTGGCCTAGTAAAAAAGCGCAAAAGCTATTTATTGACAAACGTTTCAATTTATAATGTAGTTTGTTTTTTGATATTCTGCTCTTTTACTACATTACCAGGCCAAGTACTCTATATTGTGAATACCGCTATTTTCAAATTGTAAAACCCATGTATATTTGTTATAAAAGAAACAATTTTCAAAGCAACTTTTTGCTAAAAAAGTCGAAAAGTCTAAGTCGACTTTTTGGTCACAAAAAAGTCGAACATTCGATTAGTTATCACAAAAGTCGAATAATCGATAAAAGTCGAAAAAAGTCGACTTTTAAGATTGTTAACAAATTTTTAATTGCAACATTATACTAAAACAAAATATGCACAGAATAACATAATAATTTTATGTTATTGCAATTTGGTACACTTACATTTTTTCTAGTGTATGCAAAAATAAATAATAAGTAAATGTTCATAAAAAAATGCTCTTTCTACATATTATATATTATCGCCTTAATACATTTAATTTTTATTGCTAAAATTAACACAAGGCGCATCAATAAATGCAGAAACCATGTATTTTTTACAAAAAATGGTAAAAAGTTGAAAAAAGTCGAAAATAGTCGGAAAGTCGAAAAAAGTCGATTTAACTAAAAAGTCGAAAGTTCGAAAAGTCGACTTTTCATAAATTACCAAAAGTCGAAAGTTCGAAAAGTCGACTTTTTAAAAATCGAAAAAAGTCGAAAGTTCGAAAAGTCGACTTTTTGTTTCAACTATAGAACCCTAGAAAACATATTTCAGTTTCTTGATATGGCAACCTCGTGAAACTAAGTGAAATTTACTGATTTGTTTACAAATAAAAGAATTGAAAGTTTTTATAAAAATGATTTGTTTTGTTTGTACAGAAAACGCCAACAAAACTTTAGCAATATTTGGGAACGGTGAAGTTAATTCTAAAATTGCTGCAATTATTGAAAAACATCTATGTCTAAAGGCAAGTAATGAATTTAAAAAATATTGTCCAAATGTTTTGATCTAAAGAGCAAATTTACTTTACAGCCTCAGATAAAGGAGGAGTACGAAACCTTGGAAATATGCAATCAATGTTGGGAAAAACTTAGAGATTTTAATGAGTTTTTTGAATTTGTTGCTAAAGTTCACCATGAACAAACGAAGATCTTGCATGAGCAGCTATTGGAGGACACGGGTGGAGAGCAGGAAGAGAAAAGCATCTGGGAAACGAATATAAAAACTGAAACATTGGAGGAAACTTTGGACAACAATGTGGAATTGCATTTTTTTGAAACTGACGATGTCTTTACCGAAAATCCACTATTAGACCTGGCACAAGAAGAGGATAATGCGATGGAAGATTTTATGAATAAAGATGGCAGAAACAAGAATGAAAAATCGAAAATCACCAAAACAAGAAAATCCAAAAAAGTGTCGAAAAGAGTTAAAAGTCCTGAATCAAGTGACAATGATGACAATGATCAGTCGTTAGCTTCTCTGCTCGAAGACATAAAAAATGAAGATAGCGATGAATCTTTCGACGATGCAAACAATGAACAAAAAATTAGTTCGGAAAAGAAAAGGCGAAAAAGAACTGTACTACCTCGAACGGAAGTAAAGCGTACAAAAAAAGCGGATAAACCTATTGAACCAAAACGTCGAAAGGGACACGTTTTATTAGAAGAAAATGATGGCCTTATTAAAAAACATATAAAAATGTTATGTCAAATGTGTTCCCATATCGGCGAAGATTTTTCTAATTTAATAAAGCATTACAAAGAGGAACACGTTGGGGTTAAACCCTACATAAAATGTTGTGAACGTAAATTGGATTGTCCGTCAGATATTTTACAACATGCTTATTTCCATGAAGATCCTGAACATTTCAAGTGTCAAGAATGCGGGAAAACCTTTATAAACAACTCTGGGCTAAAAGATCATTTTATGAAACATCACGAACCAGAAGAAAATCTACCCTACGGCTGTGATGAGTGTCCGCGTAGATTTTCAAGAAAAAATTTACTAGCGCATCATAAAGCTAAGCATATACCCAAAACAGAAAGATCACACTTTTGCCAAATATGTGCCCCGCCGAAAGCGTAAGAATTTTTTCATTGTTTCTTTGAACTCTTTCAATTTAAAAATAAAAAACTTATTTTTTCAGATTTGCTAGTGAATACATTTTACAGATTCATATTAAGTCACGTCATACGAAAGCATCTAATATTTGCCATGTATGCGCTAAAGAAATTCGAGATAAACAAGCTTTCGAAAAACATGTACGATTACATTTTGAAACAAGCGGACCACGCATTAAATGTCCCCGAGAAGGTTGCGAAAGTTGGCTTAAGGATGAGGACAATTTAAAACAGCATTTAAGACGTTTTCACAATCAATCTAAATACGAGTGTCCTGAGTGTGGGCGGATATGTAAAAATAAACATTCTTTAACATGTCATTTAAGAAATACACATTCCACACAAACTTTTACGTGCGAAGAATGCCAAAAGAGCTTTAAAAGTGCTTTATCATTAAAGGTACGTTTTTTTTTATAAGCGAATTATACTTTTTTATTATATATATAACTTTTAGGAACATATGGCCGGTCACACGGGAGAACCTCTGTACAGTTGTCCATTTTGTACGAGAACCTTCAATTCCAAGGCAAATATGTATTCACATAAGAAGAAAGCTCATCCCATAGAATGGGATTTAGTTAACAAAACTAAAATGGGTTTTATATAATATTTTTATTATTTTTTATTTTAACTAAATAAAATATTTATTAAGAACAAGTAAAAATTGCTTTGTGCGTATTTTATTTTTGGGGAGAAACTGCCGTTATATTCGGTGATGCCAGTTTTCATTATTTAACACTTTGTGCTATCAAATTCCAATGAATGTCGAATATAAAAGAATAATAACACAAAATACAAGAATCGAAGAAAATTATACCAGCCAGAAAACAAAAAAAAAAAAAATTGTTTACAAACAAATACAAATGTTAACAAATAACAACTTTTAATTAAAATAAAATAACATGTTATGTTGCGTTTGTTTGCTACAACACTCAAAAACGTTGGGAGTTTTTGATGTCACAGATAAAGTGCATAATATTGCCGAAATAGTACATCAACACTTTTGGTTCAAGGTATCTCTTTATTAAGACAAAAAATTATGTCCTCAAACTAAATATTTTCATTATATTTCATTCCTCAAAGCCTACGCCGAATGATGATAATCCCACACAAATTTGCATACTTTGCTGGGATAAAATCAAAGATTTTCACGACTTTTACCAAACTGTAAAGAAATCTCATAATCTATTTAAAAATCTGTGTGCCGACGTTAAGGAGGAAGAGGAAAAACCGAGTACTAGTGCTATTAAACAGGAACAAGATGGATTTGAAGAAAACCTAATGCAAGTGGAAGTTGAAATCGACGTAAATCCAAACGGTGAACATGAAGTTGAAGTAATCAAAGAAAATCCCTTAGAAGCTGAACAAATTGACGACGTAGAGTTAGAGTCGGAAGATGATAGTGATGACAGTTCTTTTAATGATTGTGAAAATTCAGAAATAAGTGAAGGTGATGAAAGTTCCATGGACGAGGATAAAACAAAGGATGTGAATGATAAAAAAGAAATTCCTGAAAAGAAGGAGAACAAAATTGTTAAAGGTGTAAAAAAGAGTACAAAAAAGAAAAAGTTTAACAAAAATGAGTTGAAAAGTAAATGCCCCACAACTAAGAAGAAATGGACGGACAAATTTTTAGATCCCATTTTAACGGAACAGATGATTAAAAAGCATATAAATATGATGTGTGATTTATGTGTCTTTGTTGGTTCTTCCTTTCCCGATATGGTCAGTCATTTTAAAAAATACCATCCTAAAGTGCGTCCCTATATAATGTGCTGCGATAGGAAATTTACAAAGCGTTATTATGTAGCACAACATGCTCTGAAACATGAAGATCCAAATTATTTTAGGTAAGTTGATAGATAATAGGTATATACATATTTCCCTACAAATATTCTGTGAATTTATTTTAAGTAAAATCAGTAAAAATATCATTTTAAAAACTAAATTTACAAAAAAAAAAAAAATATATTTTTAAAAATACTGTAAGAGGCTAGTTTGTTTTGTATTAACAAAAATAGTTTTTCAAGTAGTGTTTTGTTTTAGAAAAAATAATGTTCTGTGAAGTCTTTCATTAATAGTATTTATTTTAGATGCGAACAATGCAATAAGTCCTTTACAACAACCTGCAGTCTTCGAACGCATAATTTATCTTATCATGCACCCGAAGAAGAACTTTTACACTCTTGCGAGTCATGTCCAAGAAAATTTGCCAGGCGAAATTTATTGGAACTCCATCGTCCCATTCATATTCCAAAAGAAGAATGGACATTCTTTTGTACCAAGTGTCCAACTCAGAAAGCGTAAGTTATTTTCAACATAACAAATATTTCACATTAACTATGTATATATTTATTGGTCTCAAAAAGATTTGCTACGGCTTATCTGTTAAATATTCATAATGGCATGAATCACAAGAAAGCGGCCAACATTTGTCATGTATGCGCCAAAGAGATTAAAGATAAGCATGCGTTTGAAAAGCATGTACGGCTACACTTTGAAGACAGTGGACCTCGGGTTAAATGTCCTTATCCCGACTGTGATAGCTGGCTAAAAGACGAGGACAACTTAAAGTCTCATTTGCAAAGACATAATCCCGAAGGCAAAATCTATAAATGTCCAGATTGTGGTAAGCTGTGCAAAAATCGTGGAGCCCTTACAAACCATAAGCGGTACAGCCACTCCAATGAAGTATTCCAGTGTGAACAATGTGATAAAACATTTAAAAAAGCCATTTCGTTGAGAGTAAGTATTAAAATGTAAATTAAAAGTGCATTTATAAAGAACAATTAATAATCTGTGTTAAATTTATTTAGGAACATATGACTCAACATACGGGAGAAACATTATATAAATGTCCATTTTGTACCCGAACTTTCAACTCAAACGCGAATATGCATTCACATAAAAAGAAACAACATCCAATAGAATGGGATGAATGGAGAAAAAACAAAAAAGGCAGTGCCCAAAGTTTTATTAACAATACTAATCCTTTAGTTCGAAACTAGATGATAATAAAATGTTTTACAGTATCTTATAAAATGTAATTTTTCTTTAGGGTAATGATTAATAATAATATATTTAAACTCAACGAGAGTTAGAACTGAAACAGCAAGGTACATAGATAACACTAGATAGGTAACTGAGAGCCAAAAACCTAAGTCTGTTGTCAAAAACCTAATTCATGAGAATGAATTGCATGTATTTTGTTATTGTATCACCCCTATGTCTGAAAATAGTAATTTTTTCATTTATATTACTCTCTCCTTCCGTTCTATGCGTTATTCTATGGTAGGGTATTTAAGGAATTCATATCAAGACTTATACATAACAAGTCTTTTGCTTTTTTTGACTGACAGTTTTGCAAAATAATTTTTTAAAGAAACTTAAATTTTCAAGTGAATACCATTATTGTATTTCTGTATGTAAAAAGAGGAAAATGCAAAGTGCATTTTTCTAATATGCTAAATCCAACAACAACAAATAAAATGTAAACAATAACAATAACCAGCTGATTTTGTGTTATCAATTCACATAGCATTTTTTGTTTGTTTATTTTTGGGCTTTTAGGAAATTGTTTATACAAATGTTTACAAATTAAACGAAATCTTTATTAAAAACTAAACAAAATGTTGTGCTGTGTGTGCTTATTGGAAACTCATAAAATGCTGGGAATTTATGATGAAAAGGGGAAAAAGCTCAACATAGCCAATATTATAAACAAATATTTTTGGTTCAAGGTAATGTTATTGTTGCAATATTATATGACACATGTTAAACTCTTGCGTGGATATTTTAGACACATCCAGATGATTCACTTACATCCCATATCTGTACAATATGCTGGCAAAAAACTCAAGATTTTCATGAATTCTATCAAGGCGTGGAAAGGACACATAAGTTATTCCAACAAAATCAACATAAATTCACTACTATCAAAGAGGAGGAGGAAATGACCACTATCAAACAGGAGGAGAACCCAGAAGAGATTACATATGAAAATAATCTAATGCAAATCGAAATAGATATTAAAGAAGTTCCAGAAAATGAAAAAGCTGAGACTACAGAGAAAAATCCATTAGAAAATGAACAAATTTATAGTGATTGTAATGAAGATGAGGACTTTGATAATGAATGTAGCAGCACCACATCCGATGAATACGAGCCCTCAGAAATTAGTGAACCCGAAGATATACTAAATGAAGAAAAAACGGAAAATGCAATTAAAAAGAAATATGCAACAAGTAAAAGTAAACGCAAAGATACAAATAAAAATGAGAAAAAGAATGATACGCCCAAAAAGAAAAGGAGTTCACACCGTTTAGATCCAATACTGACAGAGCAATTGATTAAAAAGCATATACCAATGTTGTGTGATTTGTGTGTATTTTCGGGCAACACATTCTCTGATATTGTAGGACACTTCAAAGAGCATCATCCAAACGTACAACCCTATATAATGTGTTGTAATAGGAAATTTACTAGAAGTTATTGTATCGATCAACATGCAATAATACACGAAAATCCAGATTCATTTAGGTAGGTATTTTAATAAAAAAACAAGTAAGAGTGCTATATTCCACAGTGTCGAATCTTGTATAATCTTCACTAAAGTATACTTTAAGACAAATATTGAAAACAATTTTTGTTAAACAATAATTTTTTAAGAAAAAAAAATTTTAGGTGAAAAAAATGTGAAACAAATTGTGGTGCAAAAATTTTGTGAAAATATCGAGGTAAATCGGGTTTTTGCGTGTATCACAGACATTTGCATGTCGATTTAAATAGTAACCCAAGTTGGACTGTAGCGGTTATTTCGAAAGTATTCGGAAATATGATTTCAACTTACAGATGGACATGACTCTGCGCTATCTATAACGATCTCATGGTAATGGGTATACTTTTATAACTATATAAAAAAAATATGTTATTAATTTAAAAATGTTTAATTTAGAGATGTGCGATTAATTGATTAATCTAAAGTCCTGATTAATTAAACATTTTGATTATTCATATTCTAAATTAATTGAATAATTTTCAAATATTCAAAGCATTACACAGATTAATATAGATATGCAACAAATGACAGTTTTTAAAAAAGGAATTATCGAACCATATGGTTGTTTTGACTTTCTACAAGAATTTTTCAATTGCTGTGGTTTGCAGAGCGAGAAAAAATAACATTTGTCCCCGTTTCCAAACCATTTTAACATTTTATTTTATGGTTTTGTGTTCTATACTGAAACCAGCTAACTGATTCCTGATTTGATTAATTAAAAAAACAATTATTTGTTTTTGTTTTTTACTGTTTATATTATGTTTTTTCTTTTTATTTATTTTTTTTTTTAACAAAAATATTAAAATTTGAAAAATAAATATTCAAATTAATTAATTGATTAATCAGAATCATTGATTTGATTAATTGATTAATCCGTATATTGATTAATCACATGTTTTATTATTTGATTAATTACACATCCCTAGTTTAAATCCATTTTTATTACAGATGTAATGAATGTAATAGATCATTTACCACAACCTATGGATTGCGAACACATAACTTAAATCACCATGCACCTGAGGAGAAGCGTATACATGCTTGTGAATTTTGTCCACGACGATTTGGTAGGCGACAGTTACTAGAAGTCCATAGACAAACACATATACCAAAAGATGAATGGACCATAACATGTACAAAATGTACAACACGCACAGTTAAGTACGTTTAATATATACTTTCAGTTTAAAAAATATATCGGTCATTTACGATAAGAGAGTCATAACTAGGGTTCTTAATCGAGAAATTTCTGGAATTTTATTTCTTAAAATTATAGTATGTATTATTTGTTTCTTCTTAAAATTGTGGTATTATTTCGACACATAGTATAAAACAGATTAATTGTGATTTGTTGTCAATCGAATGTTTCGTTTATATCCATAGCTTTATTCGATACTTGCAACAGAAAATCAAATGACAGAAGAATTTAAATAACCGAATTTTGGTCACCTCAAATAAAATTTGTCAGCCACAACAGAAAACTCCAGTCATTTAGACTGAATCATTTGATTAGCAATAAATTTGGTTATCATAGCCAAACCCATTTTCTCTGTGTAACAAATATAGAAAAAATCTTTATTTAAAACAGGAAAATTAGCATTTCTAGTGGGTCGACTTAATACAAATTGAAATTTTAAGTTCTTAATGGAGTTAATATTAATACATCTAAGGAAATTCATATTTAGAGAAAATAATGACAATGTTTATAAACATAATTGGTCAATTCACAAGGTCTCTTAATAGTCATATTGTCATAATGTCCTAATATATCACGACTCGGCGGCTCGGCTTAACCGACTCTTAGGCATTCGGCGTTGGTCTCTTCTGATTCGTTACGATAACACAATAAACATAGGATAGAAAGTAGTATTATTTTAGGAAATTTTTTGCTTGAAAAGAAATAAAAACCTTTGTGAAATATTAGGACATTATGACAATATGACATGATAAGACACCTTGTGAATTTACCAAATATAATGTTTATAAACATTCTGATTTCAAAATGTCTTGTACTAAAGGAATTAGGCATTTTTACAATATTCCTGGGAATGAGCATAATTTTTTATTATTTCCGAGGAAATTAGGAACCCTTCTCTTAACTCAAAAAACACAGTTAGTTTGAATTTTTGAAATCATTTTGCTATTCCTTAAATAACATTTATACTATAGAAATTTATATGTTTTTAATTTAACATAGGATTTTAACGTTTATGACGGTGCATAAAAATATATTGTATTGTAGTCTAGCCAATTAGGCCCTATGGGCTTGCGACATCTTTTTTTGAATTAAATAAATATTATCTTACAATAAAGATATGAATCTAAAATTAAAGCTGTTAAAAAAACGCAATTTATCGCAATTGACCGATATGTTAATATATGATTTAAAAATTAACTACATATTTCCTATTTTGCAGATTTGTTTCCCAATATTTGTTGAATATACATAATAGCATGTTTCATAGAAGAGAAGCAAACATTTGTCATGTCTGCGCGAAAGAAATAAAAGATAAAAAAGCATTTGAAAAGCATGTACGTGCACATTTTGAAGATAGTGGACCACGGGTTAAATGTACACATCCTAACTGTGACCGCTGGTTAAAGGATGAAGATAATTTAAAAACTCACATGCAGCTACATAATCTGGCGGGAAAAACGTACAAATGTTCGGAATGTGATAAGGAATGTCCAAATCGAAGGGCATTGACGAATCATAAGCGTTATGTCCATTCAAATCCAACATTTCGTTGCGAAGAATGTGATAAAACTTTTAAAAAAGCTATTTCATTAAGGGTATGTGTTGTCGTCCTATACGAATTGAAATTAATTTATTGTTTTTTTTTTAGGAGCATATGACTCAACATACAGGTGAAACATTATACAGTTGTCCCTTCTGTACCAGAACTTTTAATTCAAATGCAAATATGCATGCTCATAAAAAGAAACAACACCCGATTGAATGGAAAGAATTGAGAAGAAAAAATATTGGTCCATTACCAAATTAATAAATTTTTTAAGATGGTTTTTTAATTATACATATACGAAATGTTTTTAATTGAAAAAAAAAATTGATTTATATCTCTTAATTTCTCTTTAAAAATATCTTGGGACAAACATATACAATCCATCAAAAATCAGTAACAATTTGCAAAAATTTGAGAAATAGTCAAATACGTGAACACTACTGTTTCTTTAGCATTTATGTTATCAATCACCAGTGATTGTTTAATTTTTGTAAACAAACAGCAATTTACAATTTCGACGTCATGCCACAAACCACAAACATTGAATACATAACTTATTGTATGTATTTTAATAATAACCGGTTTGTCAAGAAATTATTAAATATTCTTACCAAAATTGCTTAATAAAAGAAAATACTTTTTTTTTTAGCTATTTGTTTGTTTTTACAAATTTACTATTTAATCATTGTGGGAAAATATTTAAAAAAAAAAAAAAGTGAAATTGTCACTTCCAAAACTGATTCTAAAGAAGCGTTGCGCTGGCTACGTCACGGTATATATTATTTTAGAACAAGCTCTGAACATTTTTCAGTAATTGAGCTTATTTATTTGAAGACAACATACTGTTAAGGCATACGAAAAACTTTCATATTCAATTTGTTTTATTCTTCATATAAACTCCTTGAGTTTAATTATAAAACTTAATCGAACATCGTATTTATTTATTCATTCAATTAAGCTTAAGGATTTCAACGTGTTTGCTATAATTTTTTTATTTATTTATATGTGTTTCCACGTATTCCGACTACATGTTACGTTTAAAGGGGATAAGCATAATGCATTTAATACCCTTCACCATGAATGGCAATGGGTTCATTTCATTTGCGACCCCATAAAGTGTATATATTCTGGATCGTTATAGATAGCCATATCCATCTGGATGTTGAAATCAACTTTCCTAACCCACCAAATAACTTACATACATGATTGATACATCAATATATCAGCTATAGTAAAACTAGACTTAGAAATTCGGCTACAAATGGCCAATTTTTTTTTTACAAAAATTTTTTTTCACACAAAATTTTTGTTTACACCAATTTGTTTCCTCAACATTGTTTTTCATAAACAATTTATTTTTCACAAAAAAAATTTGTTCAGCAAAAATAGTTTTTAATATTTTTTCTTTACTTTTGGTGATAAGATTCGGCACATCTATTTTTTTTTCTTAAAATGAATATTATTTGATGTTGTTTTAAATATTTTCGTAATTACTTTTTTCATATTTGTAACAAATTCTTCAAAAACGTAAAATTGTTAAGTGTATGTAGAGTTTTAACGACTCAATTCTGTTCCTATCATTAAATAGTTTGTAGCGTGTCGCCACAATTGTAATTCATTTCACAATATATACAAATTGAAAATAAATAGTCAAAATATGTTGTTGATATTTACAAAATAATAAAAATGTTATGTTGTGTGTGCTTATTGGAAACTCCTCAAATCATGGACATTTTTGATGATTTGGGGTTAACATTGCATATGGCCGAAAAAGTATATAAACATTTGTGGTTTAAGGTAACGCTGCAATATAAATAATTAAAACAAATCGTAATACAATATTTATTATTTTTCAAAAGCCTCTGCTAAATGATGATTTTACTTCACATATCTGTACTGAATGTTGGCATAAAATCGATGACTTTCATCAATTTTATGAGACTGTGGAGAAGGTGCACAGGGATTTTAAAGAGAAAAAATCAGCAATTAAGGAAGAGCACCAACCTTGCACCACCAGTCACATAAAAAAAGAACATGATGAAGATGTTTGCGAGGATAATCTGATGCAAATAGAAATTGAAATTGATGATAATAAGATTACACAAAATGACGGGTTCACAGCCAATTCAAAAAATCCCTTAGATGATGATGGTGAAAGTGAAAAAGATTTTAAATCATACAAAGATGATGGTGATACGGAAGAGTATGAACCTTCTGAAAGAAGTGATCAGGATTATGAGGCTGAAGAGGTGACAACTAAATTTAATAAAACAGAAAGTACAAAAGGTAAAATGGCAAGTAAGAGGAAGAAAACTAAAGGAGGCACTAAAACAAGAACTAATGTTGTTGATACATCAAAGAAAAAAAGAACATCTCATCGTTTGGATCCCATACTTACGGATGAGATAATTAAAAAACACATACAAATGGCTTGTAATTTATGTGTGTACGTTGGAAAAACATTTCCCGACATTGTCGAACACTTTAAGGTCCATCATGAAAACGTTAAACCATACATAATGTGCTGTGACAAAAAGTTTACAAGAAGTTATTGCATAGCTCAACACGCATATATTCATGAAAACCCAAATTCATTTAGGTTGGTCTTAGTAATTTTCTACATTAGTTTCAAATTATTATTCTTGATATTAGATTACCTATTTTGATTGATTTTTTTTTTTTAATTTTATTTCTAATTTTTAACTTTTAGCTGTACACAGTGCAACAAATCATTTACTACAAGTTATGGTCTACGAATACACAATATTTCCTATCACGCCTCTGAGGAGGAACGAACACATGCCTGCGAACAATGTCCGCGTAAATTTGGAAGACGCAATTTACTCGAATTGCATAAACAAACTCATATACCAAAAGAACAGTGGACCATTGTTTGCACCAAATGTACAACACGTACGGCAAAGTAAGTGTTTTAACTGTAACACACAGCTTCGAATTAATTAAATTTTAGCTTAATTCACTAACATCTTAATTCGGAATTAAAAATTTCAGCCTTATTCAAAGGCCTTTATTTAAATAGAATTTATTCATCGTTGAATTAATTCATAATTGAAATATTTTATAACAGAATTCATTCATAAATGATTTAATTTTTGTTAATTAAAATCTAATACAAATTTAAATAATAAGGGTCCTCATGTAAATGCTTAAATGCCTCGCAAACTGTGCAATCTGTGCATTTTTACACTCTCGCAAATGAACTGTCGAAAAATGTATGGAAATTCGTTTGCACAACTCTGATAAATTTGCGCGACAATTTAGACTCGCAAACTTGAATTTATTGTGCAGCTGCTTTTGTTTACTTTTATTTTGTGCATGTGAAAATTGTGTAACTTTGAAACAGAATGATTGGATTGAGTGGCAATGTGTATGGAAACATTAACCAACAGCTAGAACATAAACAAAATCTTCCAAACTATGTATATCATAGTTGTTCCAAAGATTTAATTTTCATTCAACATTTTTAGAATTTAAATTTATACAATTTGAAAAAACTTTTTTTTACAGCTTTTGTTGAATTTATTTTTATTTGACATTTTTAACAAATATAAATTTTCTGTGTAAACTTGCACAAAATTGAAAAGGTGGGTTCATGAAACACGTCGCGCAAATTTGCACATTTACACAAATGGGAAACTTAAGCGTTTAAATGAGTACCCTTAATATATTTTTTCTTCATTCAGTTTTGCTTTTTATCATTTACAAAATGAATTAAAACAAATTGACCAAGGCGAATTAACAAGGTGAGTGCGTCCCGACAACAAATACAACAATGCAAAAACAACAGGCATTTTGTTTTTGTTAAAATGTAGAACGAATGTCAAAATCAAGGCGAATTAAAATATTATTATGTTATTTACAATAACAAATGTAAACATAAACATAGTTTGACAGAAGACTTACATTAAACCACGGCGAATTAAGAAACAGCTGATCTTATGCACTCACCTTGTTAATACGCCTTGAAATTGACTTAAGCTTTTTTTGTAATAGATTTCAATTGAAGCGAAATTGAATCATTCAATAAATATTTAAATCTATTTTGTAATGGATTTGTATTAAAGAAAATTAGAATAATTCAATAAGGAATAAATTCTCAAAGGGATAAATTTAATACATATGAAGTACAAAGGAATTAAGCTTATGAATTAACATTTAATTTGTTTTCGAAAATAGAATTAAGAATTCTTTCTTTCTAACCTTTCGAAAGGATAGTTTATAATCCTATTTATTATTTTGCAGATTTGCAACTCAATATATGCTGAATATACATACTAGTATGTACCATAGACGTGAAATAAATATTTGTCAAGTATGCGCCAAAGAAATTAAAGATAAAAAATCATTTGAAAAACATGTACGTTCCCATTTCGAAGACAGTGGACCCCGTCTAAAATGTCCTATTGAAAACTGTGAGAGTTGGCTTAAGGATGAGGATAATTTAAAAACTCACATTCAAAGGTACCATCTCGATGATAAGACGTATAAATGTCCTGATTGCGATAAGGTGTGTCCCAACCGAAGATCATTGTCGAGTCACAAGCACTATTTTCATTCAAAGGAAGTTTTTCGCTGTGAACAATGTGATAAAACTTTTAAGAAAGCATTAACTTTGAAGGTATATTTCCAAAAAAAAATAATGTAATGGTGTAATTATAGAATATTTACGCTTCTATTTTAGGAACATATGACTCAACATACCGGAGAAACATTATATAACTGTCCCTTTTGCACTAGGACGTTTAATTCAAATGCAAATATGCATGCTCATAAAAAGAAACAGCATCCTATAGAATGGGAGGAATTAAGGAGAAAAAAACTAGGCCCATTGCCTAACTAATATACCTACCAATTGCTCTTAATAAGTTTAGTTTCATTTTAGTTAAGACTTATCTTTATCTTTAATTTTGTAATAATATAATAAAGTAAAAAAAAATATCTTCAAAATTTGTGTATGATAAAGAGAGATCTCAGGGGATATAAATTGCATTTTTTTTTTTTTGATTTCTTGAAAATCACATTTCCCTAAGAAATAAATTTTCTGAAATATTGTCGGTACAAGCCCGTTTTTTATAGAAACAATGTACAAAAAAATCTGCATGCCGAAGTCCAGCATTTTATAACAACAAACTTAAGTATAAGTTTTTCTGTGAATTCAATGTAAACTTTCGGGCGATATGCGTTTAGGCTACAATTTTAATTTGCTATAATATTTTGATTTTTTGATTATTTTATATATTTTACGAAATATTGTCAAATGCTAATATTTTCTAAGAAATAAATGAATATTTTTAAAAATGTTACCAAAATATTATAAGTAATACATATCGCTCATTTGCTGCAACAACGTCATAACTCAAAATCCGTGTGTTTTGAACTGAGTAATACGAAATATGCGCTGTTCTATAGTCTTTCATATAGTTTTATCAGTTTTCAAAAAAGTCAATAATTTTTTCCGTGAGAGTGTTTTTTTGTTGTAAACATCAAAATCAAAATTCATGTTTTCTCGAATATTTGACAAGAAAAAATTTGAGTTAAATACAGATTTGAAGGATATTAACATCTACTATTCAAATCAGGTTTTATTTCTAAAATCTCATGATTTGTTGAAAATTGTTTTAAGAAATAGTCAAATGACATAAAACATTCAAAGCCGTTTTTCTCGAAACGACATTTTTTGAATTATGACGTTGTTGCAGCAAATGAGCGATATGTTCAAATAAGCTTTACAGAGTATTTCGTTAAAACCGGTTAAACGTCTTAAAAAACGGTTTGTCAAAAAACCGAAAAATTACAGAAAACCGAAACTGTTTGATTTTACAAAGATGAAAAAACCATTTGACCGGTTTTCGGTTTTAGATAATCTAATTAAAAAATTAAAATCGAATTTATTTTTTACGAAACTTGTTATATCATATAGCATAAATAAAATTAAAATTTGCTAAAAATTACATATTTCTTGTTTTATGGAATACTGGTGTGGTGGCATTCTAAGATACTAAATTATGGACTATGGGCACATATGTACATAGTAATGTGGATTACTGCATCGTAAAACCATTCGATAGGTATTTCCGTATTATAATCCTAAACAGGGATTTATGTCAACATGGACTCTTCCCCCTGATGATGTCATAAGGGTATCCCTAAACGAGATAGCCATATATGAGTATCTGGACACGATGGTAATTGTATAGCAGAGAAATTGGCCAAAAGGGGTACGTGTCTTCATTAAAAAAGTACATAAAAATAATTCTCGTTTCAAAAAAAAATTTTTTATTAAAAAATGTATTTTGGTGAAAAAAAAATCGGCTTACGAATTTCTATGGGTGTTATCATTAGATGTCTATAACTTTTTATTACCAGAGCAAATTGCGGGCCGATTTTCCCGCATTTAAATAGCAACCTTAGCGAATAGAAAATTGTGTAACCAAACTTAAACAAACAGAAAATGTATCATAATTTTACGCAAATTTGTTTATATGTATCAACTTATAATTTGTTACAAACTGAATTAAGACATTAATATACCACCTTCGTATGTAGGTACTTCTGCAGGTGTTGCAAATTATAAACAATGCTATCACTTCTACGTGAATATTAATCTATACTTGTTATTATTTACTACAGATCAACAAATACATCATAAGTGAATTATTAATAACAAATTAAGTTTTTTGTAAAAATTTTGATTATTAAACATAAATATGTTGTGTTGTGTTTGCCTTTTGGAAACCCACAATACCATGGGTGTTTTTGGTGATATGGGCAAACAATTAAATATTGCGGAAATTGTTTCCAAACACCTTTGGTTTAAGGTAGTACAATAAATCACATTTAAACCATTATTTATTTATACTTTCCAACTTTTCAACATGTTTAGCACGACGATATTGTATCTTCGCAAATTTGCACCATATGTTGGGGTAAAATTTATGATTTCCATGAATTCTATGAAACCGTAGAAAAAACTCACAAGGAGTTTCAAAATGTACAGCAAGATTTGGCCATGATTAAGGAAGAAGATAAATATTCGGTGGGAAATAATATAAAACAAGAAGAAATCGAAGAAGATGACTATATAAATGTAGACAGAGAGTTGCAAGTAGAAATTGAAATTAATATTGACCACTCAGATAGTACAAAGAATCCTTTAGCAGAGAATGAACCAAATGACAGTAGTAGTAGTAGTGATGATGATGAATACAATGATGATGATGGAAATAGCAGCGCGACATCGGATGAATATCAGCCTAATAAAACAGATGTTGGAGAAAAAACTAAAAATATCCCAAGTGTAAAAAGGAGGAAAGTTGAGAATAAACCAAAGAGGTGTAGAAGAAAAAAACCAGCTATAAAACCAGAGAATAACCTAGAACCTAAAAGAAAAAAAGCAATTTTCAACCGCCTTGATCCCTTACACACTGAGGAAATGATAAAGAAACACATACCTATGGGCTGTAATTTATGTGTTTTTGTGGGGCAAACTTTTGCCGATATTGTGACACATTTCAAAGTTCAACATCCTGGAGTGAGAGCCTATATAACATGTTGTGATAAAACGTTTACTAAACGATTTTATGTTGCCCAACATGCCATGACTCATGAAAATCCTGATTGCTTTAGGTAAATATTATGGTAGCGAGTCATCCTAACTTGTTTTGTGAACATTTAAATCTCTATTTAAGTTGCGTGCTATGTAACAAATCTTTTACCACGACTGGTGGATTGCAAAAGCATAATTTAAAATATCATGCCCCTGATGAGGAACTTACATTTACCTGTGATTTATGTCCGCAAAAATTCGCCCGTCAGCACTTACTCCAATTACATAAACCTTCGCATATACCCCGAGAAGAATGGAATTTCTTTTGTACAAAATGCCCTACCTCAAAAGCGTAAGAGTTTTATTAATTTCGCTGCTTAACTTAATGAAAAATAATCTTTTTGTAGTTTTGCCAGTGCATATTTATTAAATATACACGATAATAAGTTACACAAGAGGGAAAAAAATATTTGTAATGTATGTGCCAAAGAAATTAAGGATAAAAAATCGTTTGAAAAACATGTAAGAGAACATTACGAGGGCAGTGGACCTAGATTAAAATGCCCTATTCCTAATTGTGATAGTTGGCTAAAAGATGAGGATAATTTAAAGGTACATTTACGAAGACACAATACAGATGATGAGATCTACAAATGTCCACTGTGTGATAAAATATGCCCGAATCGGAGAGCCTTATCCAGCCACAAAGTTTATGTACATACGAAAGAAGTTTTTAAATGTGAACATTGTGATAAATCATTTAAAAGGGCTATAACACTAAGGGTATGCGTAAAAACATTACAACTTTTTCATATTGAGCAGGTATATTACATATGTGTTAACTTTATTTTAGGAACATATGACTCAACACACTGGTGAAGTTTTGTATAATTGTCCGTTTTGCACTAGAACTTTTAATTCGAATGCTAATATGCATTCACACAAAAAGAAACAACATCCGGTGGAATGGGAAGCGTTAAGAAGGCAAAAAATGGGCAATAATAATCCTAGTGAAACTAATGTAGTTATAAGTAAAATGTTCTAAATCTATGTATTAGGTGCGCCAATCAACAGGTGTGTATTGATAAGCTGATTATGGAAAAATTAAAATTGTGTATCGAACCATCCGTTGCCTAATGTAAAAATAAAAATTTCAGCACAATTTACATAAAGTTTAGAGATTTTTTAGAAATCAATTTTTTTAGTTTATCAGGAGAAAAATGTTAATAAATTTCTTTTGCAGGGATTATGATATTTATAAGCTAACAAATTTTCATAATATTTAATATATTGTGGGAATATTTTATTGATATTTTTAATACAGTATCGGCCATAACTAAAAAATTGTTTAGTTAAAAAACGTTTTTTTGGGATGTATTTTGTATATATTTTATTAACTTATTTATTGTACTGTTTATTTATTTATTTATTTATAAGTTATCTTAAAATATAAAATTAGGATAACTTATTATTTACAAAGCAATGGCAACTAAGGCCTTCAGCTAGATGAGATGTATATATACAAAAAGTAAATAAATAATACATATAGTAAATTTATATATATAATGTCTTATTTATAAGGATCATATAGAATATTTAGAAAATTGATAATTAGTTATGAATACATGAGTTTTAGTATCTATGTGTTATTATATGTCTTTATAAATATTATTTGCCTTTAAGAAATTAATGATTGTACTGTTAATATTCATATAATGTTCATTTGGTAAGGATAATTTTATGACCAATTAATTTAAAATTATAAAAACACAAAACGCGACGGACAAAACAAAATCACCCCCTTATAAGATGTTTAACAATTTGACTATACTACTTTATATTTGCAATGTCAGTTAACGGGACATTGAAGCCGTGATCTGTATAATTTAAGTTTTATTCAGTTTATTGTAAAAAACAATGGATGGCAAGAAAAAAGTTTTTGCAGAATGGTGGTATATCACCGGGGCATTCTGGAGGACATACGCATAAAACCACACGTTATGATGATTCCTTGATCAAAAGAGCAATGCAAAAAGATCCTACAGCATCAGCTTGTCAAGTAAGAACAAGTTTAAGATTATGCGTTAGCGAAAGAAAAATCCGTAGAAGAGCAGTGAAAGCAGGATTATTCAGCCGACGACCAGAAAAAAGCCGTTTATATCAGCTGAGAACAAGAAAGCTAGACTTGAGTTTGCCAAAGCCCACATAGCCTGTAGTATCCAAAAATTAAGACAGTACTGTTCTCTGAAGAATCCAAATACATATTAAAAAGTTCTGATGGAAAAAGGCGTGTACGCAGACGAAGAGGAGAAAGACTGAATCCTAAGTATTGCAAAGGAACAATTAAACATGGAGGGGCAAATGTAATGGTCTGGGGTGGCCTTTCTGGTCAAGGAATTGGGCCAATTTATAAAGTTAATGGGATTATGGATCGGTTCATGTACCGTGATATATTGAAAGATGTTATGTTGCCTTATGCCAGTGAAGAGATGCCACTTATTGAGAGGTTACAACAGGATATCGATCCTAAGCACACCTCCAAAGTTTGTAAGACTTGGATACAGAGCAATAAGATTCAAGTTCTTCATTGGCCTGCTCAATCTGCCGAAATAAGGATCGGCAATTTTCACGATTTATTTCAAGCCGTTATTATAGCCTGGAACGGAATATCGCAAGACACCATAAAAACTTAATATCTTCTATGCCTAAGAGATGTGATTGTGTCATCCAAAACAAAGGATTTGCAACAAAATATAAATCAAAAATTTGTTTATATTAAATCCATGAAGGGGTGCTTTAGTTTTGTCCGTTTTATTTTCTAGTTTTAAATATTTATTGATTTAAAGTTACATCTTATAGAAAGATTAAAGGTATTTGTTTATCAATAATAAATATATTAACAATTGAAAATAATACATAATAGAAATTTAAGTTTGTTTTTATAAAAGAAATATAATAAAAAATTCACTGAGGGCGTGCTTTAGTTATGGCCGATACTTTATATTAAGCTTAAAATGTAATAAATTGTAAAAGATATGTAAATTTTTTGGAGGAGAACTGGGGGCTTACTCCCTAATTCGATTCGAAAGGAAATCCTTTCGAATTGCAATGTATTTAGCACACATTTTCGAACATTTCCGTTTTCGGATTGAGTTACGCGGTAACCCCCTGGTGATTATTTTTTGGTGACTATTTTTTTGAGGTCATCAATACGCATTATTTGCGAAATATTCCTGCAAAATAATTAAATATTCTTATTTATATAATAAAAACGTGGCTCTACACTAATTTATATAATAAAAACGTGGGTCTACACTAATGTACAATATTTATGAAATATTAGTGATCTTATACCAGTGATGTTCATGCCATACAACAATTGTTTAAAAAATTTACACACATTTGCTATGCTCTTTTAAAAACGTTTATTCATTCATCGTTGAGCAAGCGATGAAAACACATGGACGAAGCATAGCAAACACACGCTTTTCAATTACAATTGAACACAAAAAAAAGTCAGCTATAAATAAATCTGACGAAAATTCCATATCTAAACTTTTTTATTATACCCTTCACCTTCGTAAGAAGGGTATATATAAATTTGTCATTCCGTTTGTAATTTCCACAATATAATTTTCCGACCCTATAAAGTATATATATTCTGGATCCTTATAGATAGCGGAGTCGATTAAGCCATGTCCATCTGTCTGTCTGTTGAAATCAGTTTTCTGAAGACCCCAGATATCTTCGGAATCCAGTAATTCTGTCAGACATGCTTTCGAGAAGTTTGCTATTTAAAATCAGCAAAATCGGTCCACAAATGGCTGAGATATAAGGAAAAAACCAGGGCAACCTCGATTTTTTACCTATTTTTTTACCTATATCTGGATTACTAAGTCATTAATATGGACAATATGGATATCTAATGATAGACATTTCAAAGACCTTTGCAACGACGTATATAAGACCATAGTAAGTTGGACCTACAATGGGTCAAAACCGGGAAAAAAATTTTAACCGGTTTTTTTTTTTTCACCAAAAGTTTTTTCGCTAAATATTAAAAAAAAAAATTTTTTTAATTTTAAAAAAATAAAAAAAATTTTACATAAAAAATTAAAAAAAAAAAAATTCGAAAAAATTTTTTTTCCAAAAAATGAAAAAAAACATCTGGAAAAAAAATAAGTTTTGTTTACCTAAAAATATTTAAAATTTTTATTTTGAAGTATCGTTTGGTGAAGGGTATATAAGATTCGGCTTAGCCGAATATATCTCTCTTACTTGTTTTTTTCTGATTTTAAGTTTTTGACATTATGGTTACTGGGTAGCTCTCTCACCAATACATCTTCATTTTTATTTTTGAACACCACTGTCTAATACATAGAATAAACGCATAGAACGGAAGGAGAGAGTATTATCAATGGAAAAAATTACTCTCTTTCACACATACGGGTGATACAATAAGAACATACATGCAATACAAACTCATGAATTAGGTTTTTGACAACAGACTTAAGTTTTTGGCTCTCAGTTACCTATCTGGTCTCCGGGGACACTACTCCCACAGCGATGTCAACGGGCTGTGGTGAGTCGAATGCTACTGTGACCCAGGCTAGTCAGGTGATTACACCGGGGCAGACTAGTCTGTATCCTACTGGTGTCGCAGGAGCTGAATGTAAAAAACACATAGCAATTGGTGTTACTGACCTAAGTGGCGAGGTACCTCTGAACTTCTCCCCAAGTACCTCCAAAGCTGCTAAAGCCGTAACCGTCAAGGCGGTTGATGGAATCTTCCTGCCCTGAAGCCGCACCACACCCTGCCAACTCCGGCTATGATAACAGTCTCAGGCGTTCCGCTGAGTCATCAGCGGTGCCTAAACGACAAGGTTCAGAGGAGGATGCGACAACCAAGAGTCAGCAACCGCGACCGAAAAGGCTCAAAGCGGCACAAATATCTCTAGCTAAGCTTGTCAAAGACAACCTCGTTAGGGCGGTTATAGATCGGAGTGCCACTGATGGATCCATATCTTAATCAAATTGGGATAAGGTGAAGCAAAAATTGGTAGGAGTAGAGACCCAGGCACTCCACAATACGATGATGTTGGTTGGACCAGAGTCACGTCAAACTTATGTCTTGTGTGGATGAACGCTCAGTGTTGCTAGTCAAGACTGCCGTCGCGTCGTTGGGTGAAGTATGGCCGGGGTATCTCACTCACCGATACCACCTCAAGCCTAGATCCATAGCTAAAATTCCAGCTGAACCATCTAGCCCGGAGGAGATCCTCCAGTGCTGTAAGCCACAGCATCGAACTAAAGATTGGAAAGTTGTTAAGGGATCTTCCAGAAAGGCGATCGTTGTCCTGAATAAGGACTCTTTGGGGCCGCTAAGGAAGAGACAAGGGAAGGTGTACTATGGATTTGGTGAGATCATCCTGCGTGTCTACCGTAGCGACAACAAAGACGATACCTCCTCAGAGGATGTAAAACCTATGCTCTCGGAAGAGGGCATGGAATGCAATGACGCCGCTGGTCCAATCGACAATGAAAATACCAACCCCGTGTCCAAACTGGTTGGTGCCTTCTTTGAACGGATGGACAAGGACGCCTTCCTGAATTCTAAACAGGAGGACGCCGACGTCAAAATTGAGCATGGTGAAGGTGACGAAAATAAACCTTCACCACTCTAAGGCAGCATATGCTGCACTGCTCCTCCGAAATGCCAAGAACAGGGAGGTGCTAGTCTTGTTCCAGGAACATTGGATCCATTAGGATCGTATCTGTGGACTATGTCTGAAGGGCTACAAGCATGTAAAATTAGATCCTGTATATTGGCTTAAAGATCTTTTAATATTTTCATTCTGTCTGATTACAGCAATGAAGATACATTAGCAGTCTCATGGGAAACCAATGAAGGCAGTTTGTTATGGGTGATTTCCAGCTATATGGCGCACGATCATGGGGAGCATCCGCCAAATGATGCTGTCCGTAGTGCTGTTAATAAGTCCAGGATACCTTTGGTTATCTGTGCTAACGCTAACTCGCACCACATTATATGAGTATTTTCAGTTTCATTCATAATAGTAGTTTAAAAGTAGTAAATAGAGGTTCAGAACCTACCTTCATTGTTTCAAACAGAAGTGAGGTGCTAGACTTAACAATTGTGAGTGCTGAGCACCACAGCATGATTACTAATTGGGCTGTCGCTAGCGACTACTCCTTTTCCGATCACCAATATATTGATAACATTCTAAATAAGAGGAAGACCAATTGGGAGATGCAATGTGAAGTACTCTCTCGGTCTTTACCAAACCCGCCCTCTATTGAGAGTAGGGAAGATATTGAGGTAGCAGTTGAGACACAGAAGCGTTCCAATCAGCTGCTAATTTGGCCTGTAGGCCGATCATCTGCAGAGGTAGGAATAACCCTCCATGGTGGAATCCTGAAATAGCACACGCCAGAAGGACGTGTCGTAAACTGTTCAACGAGGCTAAGAGATTGGGTAACAGGCCGGCATACAAGTCCTCATTAAATCACTTCAAGAACCTTACGAGGAATGCGAAAAGGAAAGCCTGGAGGGACTTCTGTAGCGGTGTGGAAGGATTCTCTTAGACTAACCGATTACGTAAAATTCGATCATCCGGTTCTAGCAAGCTATATTCAGAAACCCTGTGATAGATGGAATTTAAATAGTAAAAATACACTTGAGGTCCTACTAGACACTCATTCACAGGCTGCCTCCCAATCGATGATGAAACTGTGAATGGGGCTGCTGATTCCGTTGCTCCGTATGATAACTCTATTCCGGTGAACAGGGAAATTATTCAGTGGGCAATCAAAAGCTTCGACCCGTTTAATCCCCTGGGACGGATGGCATTATTCCTGCTGATCTTCAGAAGAATGAAGAAATAGTTGTACCTTGGCTCATCAACATATACATAGCGTGTTGCAGATGGACCTATATTCCTAGATGGTGGACGAGGTGTAGAGTAGTCTTCATTCCTAAAGGAGGTAAGGCGACTCATACTTAACGAAAGGATTACAGACCAATTAGTCTTGCATCCTTTTTTCTAAAAACCCTAGAAAGGGTGATTGACGTATACCTGTGAATGACCATTCCGACGGAACTCATCTCGAAATCCCAACATGCCTACACTAAGGGCAGATCTGTGGAAACAGCTCTACATTCGTTAGTTGACTCCATTGAAGAGTTGCTATCACATAAGGAGTATTCACTTATTGCCTCCTTCGACATTGAAGAGGCTTTTAACAATGTCAGGCCCGACGCCATTCTATCTGCGATGGACGAACTTGGGATTTATCTTTGTGTACGCCGGTTAGTCGGAAAGATAGTCGGCTATAGAGTCATATGTGCTACCCTAGGTGGCATAAGTATTTCAAAAGTGACCAATCGTGGAACGCCACTGGGTGGTGTACTATCTCTACAGAATAGCGGATGTCTTCACGACATCTAGGTTAACCGAGGAAAGCCGGGTATCCCTAAATGAGATAGCGAGACATTCTAGGATAACGCTTATATGGTTCCCTGGACACGATGGAAATCAGGGTAATTGTATAGCAGAGGAATTGGGCCAAAGTGGTACGATGATGAATGAGGAGGCGATATACCCCTTTTCTGTGTCCATTAAAAAAGTTCATGAAAATAATTCATGTTTCAAAAAAAAAATTTTCTATTAAAAAATTTACATATTTTGGTGAAAAAAAATTCGGCTTAAAAAATATTTTTCCCGATTTTGAACCATTCTCGGTCCGAATTTTCTATTGTCTATAACTTTTTATTACCAGAGCCATTTGTGGGCCGATTTTCCCGCATTTAAATAGCAACCTTAGCGAATAAAAGGATGTCTCAATAAAATAATTAATGTAAGTAATTTTAGGCATCGGAAAGTTGATCTTAATTTGTTTCAAAGGATTACATTTTTTATTAAATCTACTCTAGAAAATTGTGTAACCAAACTTAAACAAACAGAAAATGTATCATAATTTTACGCAAATTTGTTTATACATATCAACTTATAATTTGTTACAAACTGAATTGTGACATTAATATACCACCTTCAAATGTAGACACTTCTGCAGGTGTTGCAAATTATAAACAATACTATCAATTCTACGTGAATATTAATCTATACTTGTTTTTATTTACTACAGATCAACAAATTCATAAGTGAATTGTTAATAACAAATTAAGTTTTTTGTAAAAATTTTGATTATTAAACATAAATACATATGTTGTGTTGTGTTTGCCTTTTGGAAACCCACAATACCATGGGTGTTTTTGGTGATATGGGCAAACAATTAAATATTGCGGAAATTGTTTCCAAGCACCTTTGGTTTAAGGTAGTACAATAAATCACATTTAAACCATTATTTATTTATACTTTCTTACATGTTTAGCACGACGATATTGTATCTTCGCACATTTGCACCATATGTTGGGGTAAAATTTATGATTTCCATGAATTCTATGAAACCGTAGAAAAAACTCACAAGGAGTTTCAAAATGTACAGCAAGATTTGGCCATAATTAAGGAAGAATATAAATATTCGGTGGAAAATATTATAAAACAAGAAGAAATCGAAGAAGATGACTATATAAATGTAGACAGAGAGTTGCAAGTAGGAATCGAACTTGATATTGACCACTCAGATAGTACAAAGAATCCTTTAGCAGAGAATGAACAAAATGACAGTAGTAGTGATGATGCTGAATACAATGATGATGATGGAAATAGCAGCGCGACATCAGATGAATATCTGCCTGGAGAAAAAACTAAAAATATCTCAAGTGTAAAAAGGAGGAAAGTTGAGAATAAACCAAAGAGGAGTAGAAGAAAAAAACCAGCTATAAAACCAGAGAATAACCTAGAACATAAAAGAAAAAAAGCCATTTTCAACCGCCTTGATCCCATACACACTGAAGAAATGATAAAGAAACACATACCCATGGGCTGTAATTTATGTGTTTTTGTGGGTCAAACCTTTGCCGATATTGTGACACATTTTAAAGTTCAACATCCAGGTGTGAGAGCCTATATAACATGTTGTGATAAAACGTTTACTAAACGATTTTATGTTGCCCAACACGCCATGACTCATGAAAATCCTGATTGCTTTAGGTAAATATTATGGTAGCGAGTCATCCTAACTTGTTTTGTGAACATTTCAATCTCTATTTAAGTTGCGTGCTATGTAACAAATCTTTTACCACAGCTGGTGGATTGCAAAAACATAATTTAAAATATCATGCCCCTGATGAGGAACTTACATTTACCTGTGATTTATGTCCGCAAAAATTCGCCCTTCAGCACTTACTCCAATTACATAAACCTTCGCATATACCCCGAGAAGAATGGAATTTCTTTTGTACAAAATGCCCTACCTCAAAAGCGTAAGAGTTTTATTAATTTCGCTGCTTAACTTAATGAAAAATTATCTTTTGTAGCTTTCCCAGTGCATATTTATTAAATATACACGATAATAAGTTACACAAGAGGGAGAAAAATATTTGTAATGTATGTGCCAAAGAAATTAAGGATAAAAAATCGTTTGAAAAACATGTAAGACAACATTACGAGGGCAGTGGACCTAGATTAAAATGCCCTATTCCTAATTGTGATAGTTGGCTAAAAGATGAAGATAATTTAAAGGTACATTTACGAAGACACAATACAGATGATGAAATCTACAAATGTCCACTGTGTGATAAAATATGCCCGAGTCGAAGTGCCTTATCCAGTCACAAAGTTTATGTACATACGAAAGAAGTTTTTAAATGTGAACTATGTGATAAAACATTTAAAAGAGCTATAACATTAAAGGTATGCGTAAAAACATTACAACTTTTTCATATTGATCAGGTATATTACATATGTGTTAACTTTATTTTAGGAACATATGACTCAACACACTGGTGAAGTTTTGTATAATTGTCCGTTTTGTACTAGAACTTTTAATTCGAATGCTAATATGCATTCACACAAAAAGAAACAACATCCGGTGGAATGGGAAGCTTTAAGAAGGCAAAAAATGGGCAATAATAATCCTAGTGAAACTACTGTAGATATAAGTAAAATTTTCTAAATCGATGCATTAGATGCGCCAATCAACAGGTGTGTATTAATAAGCTGATTAAGGAAAAAATTAAAATTGTGTAACGTTTCATCCGTTGCCTACTGTAAAAATAACAATTTCAGCACAATACTTTGGAGATTTTTTAGAAATCAAGTTGTTTTCAGTTTATCATGAGAAAAATGTTAATAAATTTCTTTTGGAGGGATTTTGATTTTTATAACCTAGCTAATTTTCGCAATGTTAAATAAATTGTAGTCCATATCGGTATTTATGGATATTTTTAATATATTAAGCTTGCGAAAAAAAAATTAAACATTTTTGGGGATAACTGGTGATTTGATACAGACTATTTTTTTTTTATATTTTCAGCTCATCAATACGCATTATTTGAGAAATATTCCTGCAAAATAATTAAATATTTTTGATTATATAAAAAAATGTGGCTCTATACTTATGTACAATATTTAGTAAAGATTAACAACTTATAGGTCAAAATATTGTGAAATATGTAATTTGCTTTGGCCCACTTAATGAAATATGTAAATAAAACATATTTGTCATGTGTGACCGTACCTTAAGCTTAAATAGTTAATTTCTTTTTAAATGGAAACTAAAATCTAAGTTTTATTATCTATGCCAATAGGTAATTCAAACAATACACTTTACCTAAAAACTATCTATATCTATATAAATATATAAATGTCTTTGTAAGTTTGTTTGTTTATTTATTTGTTTGTTTGTTTGAGCATCACGCCTAAACGGCTGAATCGATTTTATTGTAATTTGGAACGTAGATAGATCCTTACTTGGAAGCGTCAAAACTATAACTTTTTTCAATACTTGGACCAGAAAGGGGTAAACAGGGGGAAAACCGGTAAAATTGGTACCTTTAGTTCTTAAACAATAAATACTAAACGGCCGAAACGATTTTATTGAAATTTCCAACATAGACTACGACAGGGGTAGCGAAGCGCACCGGGTCAAGCTAGTGTTAACATAACTATTGGAATTAGTAATTTGATATTTGGTACATTTTTTGTTTATTTTATAGTCAATTGAAAATATTTTTGGTGCAAAAGGGTATGTATGAAATTATCTAAAATTTTAGTTATATTAACTAAGAATCTTTGTAAATGCCATTCTTGCGCTTAGTTAAATTTATACAATATTTTTAGGAAATATAACCTATGAATTTTGTGTGTACATTAGGGTGGGTAAAAAATCGTATAGCAGAAACGTATTCTATATCATTATATATGTGTTTTAAAAACTTTTTTAATACAAGAACAATGTTTAAAATTGTTATCCGGTAGTCCGGATAATTTGATAATCCGGATTAGGGTCTGCAATCAATTATCCGGATTAACAAAGTTTTACTGTATAGACATAAATTATTGAAATTGTATGCTATTTCAATTGTAATTCTGAAGTATTTCCTTCAAATCAATTACGGCGGTTACTCGCCCTGACTCCAAAAAATGTAACTGCATAACTGTTTATACCCTAACGTACATATATTATAATTATGGGTTTACTACATGAATGTAGATTTTTTGGATGGATCTTTTAGATAATTTGAAAATGTTATTTTAAAAAATATAAGATAAAAATAATTTCCATGTACTTACAAATAATAATTAAGGATCTTGGAAGCCACATGCATCAGAAATATATTCTTGGTATTTTAATAAACCAATTCCAAACAAATATGTATATTATGTACGTATAATTTATTTATATTCATTCTGATGCCTTATTCCTTTGAGTCGGCACAATAATCCTTCTTAAATTGCCACAAAGCTTGATGTGACGGGTATATTTCCAGAAACTGACTCCAGAACAAATTATTATTTGTCATTTTTTTTTTTTTCAATTTGGTCCGTTGCAAAATTTTATTTTATTATTAAAAAACAAGTTGTTTGTAAATCATTTTAAATAAAAATGTTTTAGATTTTTCTTGCGAGTAGCTACTAGGGTTTTATAGTTGAAACAAAAAGTCGACCTTTCGACTTTTTTCGATTTTTAAATATTCGGCTTTTCGAACTTACGACTTTTGGTAATTTATGAAAAGTCGAATTTTTAGTTAATTGACTTTTTCGACTTTTTAAATTTTTTATCATTTCTTGAAAAAATACATGGTTTCTACATTTTTTCATGCGCTTTTTGTAATGTTTAGCCATCAAAATGAAATATATCAAGGCTATAATGTATTAAATAATATCACATTTGTTTCTAATAGATTTAAATTTACGATATCTCTAAAAGCTTTTAGTTTTTATAGAAAAATGTTGGAAGATTTGTGTGTAGAAAAAGCTTTATTTTATAAACATATATTTATTATATATTTTTGCATACACTAGAAAAAATGAAGTGTACCAAATTGCAATAGTTTTAGTATAATGTTGCAATTAAATATTTGTTTACCAATCTAATCAAATTTTCTCAAATATTCGACTTTTATTGACTGTTCGACTTTGGGTAACTTAATCGACTGTTCGACTTTTTTCCGACCAAAAAGTCGATTTCGACTTTTTCAGCAAAAATTCGATTGTTCGACTTATAGAACACTATTTGTACGTATTCCTACACAAACCTTTTTTCATTAACTATTTGTACTTTCGGATTTATTTCAGAGATTAAATAAATAGAAAATAAAACAACATAATTGATAACCCAAAAACAACATCCTTATTAAATATACATTCTTCTAGTCTAAACCCCGCCTGAATTATGCCATTTGCAAATAAATTGAACAAATTGTATTTAAAGGGATCCAAATTCTGTTTATTTTGTGAAAAGAAGTTTTGGCACTATTGAACCCATTTTGGCACAATTTATACGTTAATTTGGCACAAAATATAAATGTTTAAATCCCATCACTGACAAAAAAGGCAAAGAAACAGAGAAATATGACAACGTCGCGTTCGCCATAATAAAAAAAGTACAGCTACGACAAACAAAATATAATAAATATAACGGAAGTAGTTGCAAATTGCAATCTTGCGAGGAGATTTGATGCTATAAAAGTATTCAATGTTTATAGTTTTGGAAGGAATTAAGGAAAACTTAATATTTTTAAGTTTATCAACCAAACTAACTCGGTATTTAGTCCTACTTTAGAGGACATCTATGTTTTTGGAAGAAGTGTTATTTATTTCTTTCACTTAACTTTTCAAAATTTTTTTTTGTTAGATTTGTCAAAAAAGGCCAAATATAAATAATGTTTCCACAATGGCTAGACAACAGGAAAGAACGGAAGAAAATTACAATTTTACTCGCGGCGAGTGTGATTATAAGAAAACAAAAAGCTGAAAAAAAAATCAAAAAAGATCTAGTCGGAAGCATTTCTAAAGAAAATGTTACTATGTATAAGAAAAGAGAAGAACTTGGACTAACACCCCGTCTTAAGGCGTTAAATGATTCTCAATTCAAAAAATTTGTACGCATGGATAGAGACAGCTTCAAAGATCTTTTAAAGTTAATAATGAAAAGTAATAGAAGTGAATATATGCATGAAATATCTCCCGAGGAAAGACTAAGTCTCACTTTGCGTTTTTTAGCAAGTGGCAACAGTTTTGAAGACCTCCAATTTCTTGTCCAAATTTCTTCCCCTATAATTGAAAAAATAGTTATAGAGACGTGTGAAGCTATAATTGTGCAGCTTAAAGACTACATTAAGGTAAAACAAAGTGTTCTCAATAAAATAATAAATAGTTTATAGTGAAATATTCAATTACAGTTACCAGAAAACCATACTGAGTGGAAAAATGAAAGTGAAAACTTTTACAAACGCTTTAAATTTCCCCACTGTATCGGTGCAATCGGCTTAAAGCACATAAATATTTGTAAACCTGTTGACACTGGGGATTATTACTTGAATTATAAAAACACCCATTCTGTAATTATGATGGCCATTGTAAATGCCGACAACGAGTTCATGATGGTTGATGTGGGTACAAATGGTCGAGTTGGAGATGATGAAATGCTGTATAAAACAAAGTTTTTTTCAAAATTTGTAGAAAACAAATTAGATATCCCCAGTCCAGAGAATTTACCAAAAACTGACATGGTAGCACCATTTGTATTTGTAGGTGACAACGCTTTTCCACATATGGAAAATTTATTGAAGCCATATCCATTTAAAACTTTAGACAATAGTGAAAAAATTTACAACCAACGACTGTCAAGACCCAGGGTAGTTTTTAAAAGCGCCTTTTTAATCTTGGCCAACCGGTTTCGCATTTTTCAAACAGCCATAAATCTATCCCCAGAAAAAGTAACAAAAATAACAATGGCTTGTTGCTATCTTCATAATTTTATTCAAAGGCGCCATAAAAATCGGGAAAAATATACAAATAGCAACGACACAAATTTAAAATCTAGGTTCGAAGGAAATTACTCAAGTGATAATGTTCGTAATACTTTTAAAGATTATTTTAATGGTGCTGGAGCATTACCATCAAAATGAATTACTATTTTTCTAAAATAATTTTATAAACATTATTTTTATTAAAAAAAAGCAATTGAAATCAACCACAAAGTTAAACTAATTGTATTCAAATTAACAACTTTAAAATTTAAAGTTTAAATTATTTTTTAAATTTTGTATAAAACAATGAACAAATAGGTATTAAAAAATATGTTATCGTACGTTTGTGAATTAATTTTTAATTTTTTTAACTTCTAAGCTTTTTTTTTTTGTTACCCTGGTTGTGATCAAATATATATTTATTTTATATAATTTTTTTTTTAGTATATATGTACATTAGGCTGGGTCGATTTGTATGGACGATCAAAAAGTAAAAATCGTACCTATAGCAGAAATGCAAACTACGGAAAATTCTAAGAAAGTTTCCTCAAGAAACCATAGGTCTAAAATCAAATCCTATCTTGCGCATTTCGTCTTTTATCCAATAAAAAAAACTACATAGGTATTAAAAATAATAATACTGAAATATCATTGCAAGAAATACGAAACGCGCAAGATAGGATTTGATTTTAGACGGTTTCATCGGGAAATTTTCTTAGAATATACTTTAGAATGCGTTTTTTCGTGAAAAAAAATTGACCCACCCTAATGTACATATACGTATACTATATCCATTTTTTTATATGTATGGAAAAAATATTGAAATTGTTACAGGGTTATATAAAAAGTAGAAGAAAGAATGCAATTCTTTATTAAAATACTATTGAAAAAAATTATAATTACTAAAATTATTTTTAATTCTATGTAAACTTTATTTTTATTTATTTTAATTATTTATTTTCAATAACCTAGCCTATTGGCCATAACCGGTTACAAATTCTATTAAAAAAATCCTTTGATATCAACCACAAAGTTAAAATGTAATATTTCACCATGAAACACCGATTTAAACTACATATTATATTCAAAATAACAACTTTAAAATTTAAAGTTTAAATTATTTTTGAAATTTTGTATAAAACAAATATTAAAAAATATTTTTTCGTACGTTTGTGAATTAATTAAACATTTTTTTTTTATCTTCAAAGTTTTTTTTTGATTCCCTGGTTGTGATCAAATATATTATATATTTATTTTATATATATTTTTTTAGTATACATATATCGTATATATCGATTTTTCCATATGTATGTAATTGTAAAACTTTAAGCCCCATTTTCTCAATCTCTGGTTAATTTTTATCGTGGCGATATACTTACAATGGTCATACAATAAATATATTATTAATCGTTAGGAAAAATGGTAACCAGATATTGAGAAAATGGGGGTAAATATTCAAATGAAATTATTACATTACATGTAAATCACTTTTTTTTTACTTTTTCACATTATTTGTTCATGTTATCTAACAATTAAACATTAAAAAAAAAAACTAAATTCTATGTTAAGACAGTTGAAATTTTAAAAAATAAACTTAAAAAAATTTAAATTTTTTATTTATTTTATTGGCTATAAAGACATTTTTTTTAATAAAAATAACACTACGGTACACCAAAAATATGCAGGGTTTTCATATAGCATTTCTATTTTATTTCAGTCCATAGAGATCGGAAATACTTGTAATTTTTCACGATCACTTTTTTTGGTAAATAAAGTTTACGGACGGAGTATAACGATTATCCCACATCGATTTAAGTAAGTCCCTAGTCGACCTATATCTTCATATAGGAAGCTGGAACGCTTAAACCTTAATAAAATCAAGATATTGTACTTCACCAGTTCGTACCTCGAGTTGTAAATGTTACTCAATCAGCCGAATCATGAATAAGAAATCCGCAGGGGTTTTTTCCTTTTTCCCATTTTTATACCCTCCACCACCACAAGTGGTGAAAGAGGTATATATAAGTTTGTCATTCCGTGTGTAACATTGAGAAATATTCATCTGAGACCCAACAAAGTATATTATTGATCCTTATGAAAATCTAAGTCGATTGAGCAATGTCCGTCTGTCTCTCTGTGTAAAACACTCTCACGCCCAAAACACATAACCAAAATTAATGAAATGTATACCAAAATGTTTATAATTTTTCTAAGCAGTTTGGTATTGAAAATCAGCAAAATCGAATTGGTAGAACCAGGGTTATGGATTAAAATGTAAGACAACCTCCAAAAATTTTGATCATTTTCACATGTTTTTTTCTGATTTTTGGTAAATCCATTGCAGAGAATACCATGAAATTTTCCACTCATTATTTATATGATAAAAGGACAAATTCTGTTGAAAATGGAAAGAATCGGTCCATAATTTCTCGTAGCCCCTATACAAATTTCTTCCCGAAATATGGTGCTATGGTATATAAATGCCCATAGAATTGCAGTATCCATACAAAATTCAGTACAACTAAGTTTCGTGCAAACAGAAATCGCGAGGCCAATTTTTTTTGGATCGGGCACTATTTGACCATAGTCCCCATATAAAGTTTACTTTCGAAAATCATTTAAAAACACTTAAATATCTTATATATATCGGTATCAGGTTGAAATTCAATTTGAATAATCCCCATGCAGATGAAAATCGCTGTAGGTAATTTCATGAAGATCGGCCCATAATTGGTTATATCTCCCATATAAGGACCACTTCTAAAAACCACATTAATTTTCATAAATATCTGAAAAATATCGTTATCGAATTAAAATTTTACAGAGATCGATAGTATTCATTCACAAATGATACTACTAGATTGTGTGAATATCGGTTCATATTTGACCATAGCTCCCATAAGGTCCATTTCCGAAAATTACTTAAATACCAATAAATCTTTTATAACAGATTCTATCTGGTTAAAATTTCAAATAAATATTTCCCATATATACGAAAATCGATGTGTTGAATTTTATGAAGATCGACCGATAATTGGTCATAGCACCCATTATAAGGAACACTTCCGAAAAACACATTAACCTCTATAAATATCTAAAATATTGATATCGAACTAAAATTGTATATAGATAAATATATTGTATCAAAAAATTAAACTACTGGGTTTTGTGAATATCGGTCCATATTTGACCATAGCACCCATATTAGCACCATTTCCGATAATCACAATAATACCCATAAAACTCTTGTAAATAATGTTATGGAGAAAAATATCAAGCAAAATAGGCCTCAAATACATAGAAATCACGTTAAAATATTTAATTATATCTCCCAAATAAGTCGCACATCCGAAAAATACATTAACGTATATATATACTCATATTGGTAAAAAAATTTAACAGAAATAAGTTTCAAGTAGATTTGGTAACTATGGGTTTATAATTGTATATATAAGGCTCACATCCGGAAAATTCATTAGAACAGAACAAAAATATACTTCTGAAGTTTGACTAAATATATTTGTTTACCCATTTTTATACTCTTTTACTTCACTTGTGGTGAATAAGGAAAATGTTGAGCCAATCGCTAATGTTAACCAATTATTAAGTATATAAATTGTTAAATAGTACATTTTATTCCTATTATAAAATTATAGACTCTGTTGGAAACGGTAGGAATATGTAGTTATTTCAATTATAAATTGCTGAATTAGATAACATTTTTATACATTTGAAATAAAATATCTTCTGCGTAAACTAGTTTTTCTAACAATATATAAAATACTACTATATTTTCAATAAACTTTTATTTTGTTTAAAAAAGTGTTTTTATTGAAGAAAGTACATAATTTGTATATAGTCCAAAATGTGTATTATATCATGATTCATATATAATCCGTAAAGTGGCTTAAAAAGAAATTCGGTTATAGTCCTAATTCGCTCATAGTCCACACAAATTGTGCAACTGTATTTGTAGACTATAAGCGAAAACTACTGTATTACATTACCATTCTACCATTCTTCATAATCGGAGCTAAGTCCCAATAACAAACACTGAATATGGATATTAGAGTGTTTATGCCAATGTAATTTCTATAATTTTCATCTAATTTAGGTGGAGGGTATTTAAGATTTGGCATAGCCGAATATAGCACTCTAACTTGTTCCTATTCAAATTCAGTGTTGAAAATGGGAAAAGGGAAAAAACTACCGTGGATTTTTTATTCATGATATACATCACACACTCGCCAGAACGAGACTTTTGTCGAAGGCAAAAAAGCAAGCCTGTATTTTTGAAATTTAACGATATTCTCAAAATTACAACTTAAAAATATCATGAGTAGGTATGTTGCTTTTAAAATTGTTTCATTTATAACAAATATACATGGGTTTTACCCATAATATAACTATTACAAGGTAGAATCAGTAGAAAAGTAAGTTCTCAATTTTTCATGCCTTGAATTGTCAGACTTACACATACAAAATAAAAAATAAAAATAAAATATCAAAAATTAGAAAAAGTTTATTAAGTATTTTTGTGATGAAATCAATTTAATATTAAAACATATAACAAGAAATATGCGTGTGAAATGTGCTGTGTGTAAATGTTCATTTGAACAAAAGGATATAAGAATTTTAAAATGTCCTGAACAAAAAATTAAAGAATGGAGTACAGCTTGCGGCGTTGAGTTTTAAATTTTCTTTATTTTTATTCATATATTTTTTTCTCATTTTCTCATATTTGACATAACAAGGCATACAATTTTAAACTCTCCCTACTGATTCTACCTGGTTATTGTTTTATCATGGGTTTTACCTTTCTTAAAAAAAGAAACAATTTGAAAATTTGTTTCTAAATAATATATCCATTTATAATGTTTTGAATTTGAAATTTTGTAACACTTCACTAAAACGAAGTGATCGAGAAAAACTAAAAGTAACTGACTGACCATGCAACAAAACAAAATTAATAATTCGTTTTCAAGAACATTGATTTTCTAAAATTCATTTTCTTCACTACCGGAAGCATTATCTGTTATTGTTGCTACTTCGCTTACATTACTGTATAAAATGTCCTGAATTTGTTTTACTTGGAATATATTTAGGATCAAACCTTTGCCGCTGCAAAATGCAACATCTAAGCATATTTGCTGTGCCAGTTCACGTTGCACTCCAAATGGAATTTTTTGGAACTTCAGATACCACCATTTAAACATATGATCATATTCTTCTTGCTGAGAGTTTCCCTCACTTTCTTCTTTCTTCAACAATTTAGACCTCTAGCAAATTTCCACCACCATGACCTCTTTTTCTACTTCTTGGTGTCTTAACAAATGTCTGGAATGAAACGAAAAAAAATGGGTGTAGTGAGGTACAAAAAGTGATGCTATTGCAACAAGTTTCCACTTACCATATCGTTATCAATGGACGTTACTCCAATGACGTTACCGTCAGTGCCGTCCAAGAACTTTAATTGGTCAAAGTACCACAATTTTGGTTTATAAATCTCTTCTTTTGAAGACCCAGACCTCATACTGTTATTCACTTTGCGAACTTCTCTCTTGTATGAGGATCTAAATATATTTATTTTTTTCAATACCATTTCCCTGCCTGCCTCTGGATACACCTCTTTCATCTTCTCGATAAGCATTCTGATGGCTTTTTCCTTTGACTCGGCAGGATAATCCACTTTGGAACTTTGCCACAAAGCTGGATGTGACTGGTATATTTCCAGAAACTGGCTCCAGAATGCATTGTCGTTTGCCATTTCTTCTTTTTTTCCAAAAGAATTGGTATGTAACGATGTTACTTTTTAACCTTTTCTACAAATTAACACAAAAACAGACAAATAAATTGAAAATTAGTCTGTAACTCTTCAAATGTTCTTTTATTGTTAATTATTTGGAAATCTTACGTTTTAACTTCTAAAAATTAACACAGAATAAATGGAAAATTAGTCTGTAACTCTACAAATGTTCTTTTATTTATAATTATTTGGAAATTTAACGTTTTAACTTAAAAATTTTAACACACAAACAGATAAAAAATGTATTTTCTTTTAAAAATGGCGTAGTTGTTACAAAAAAAACTCATTTTGCCGCCAAATTTTAGTAATCTGGCAGCATTTCCGGCTCATGCTCACGTCAAACACAGGAAATACACACACACCGTGTATTTCTTATGGGATTTATTTGTTTGAAGACCCCCCATTTTTCGTCACGAAAAACTTCATATAAAAAAAATGCCAATGCTCATTTTGAGCGGGCCATGAGCATAGTGCTGCCACTTGTTACCGATAGTAATATAAAATAGGTTGCCATATTATGAAAATGAAATTTTACAGCTGTGGGCTATTAATCCGGAATGAATGTCAAAAAAATTATTGTTTACAAATACAAAAAAATAAAAACAATCGAGTTGTTTCTTATTGCTTTTATTATTAAATAAATAATTAAACTCTTTTGAGCTTAATTTTAGAGACAGAGTAATATGCTATGCTGTGTATGCTTATTGGAAAACCCTAATAATATAGGTATATTTGATGAATTCGGCCAACAACTTAAAATAGCTGAAGTCATAGACAAATACCTGTGGTTTAAAGTAAGTGAAACTATTTAATATTCTGTTTTCTGGAAATATTTGAAATATAACTTTACAGCCTCAACCTGACAACATTTTAACAACACAAATTTGTACAAGTTGCTGGCATAAAATAGATGATTTTCATATATTTTACCAAAGTGTGGAGAAATCCCATAAAGAATATGAGCATAGTGCATCATATAGTATTAAAAGAGAAGTTATATGTACTAGTCCAATAAAACTGGAGCAAGACTATAAAGAGGAAGAGGAAGCAATAAATAATACGGATGATGCTATTGATATTGATGACAGTATTCAGATAAAAAATCCATTGGAAGAAAATTACCTTAAGGATGTCGAATTCAACGACGAATCCACATTGGATGATGATGATTGTAGAACTTCTGATGACTATGAACCTTCTGTTTCAAGCGAACAGGAATTTTCAATGGATGAAGAAACGGTGAATGATAAAGACGATGAGCTTCAGAATGATACCATCATAAAACATAACACTAGATCTAAACGACATAAAAATTTGGAAAAGGAAAAAGCTATTACAAAGAAAAAAAGGATTGTTCAACGTTTAGATCCCATACATACGGAAGAAATGATTAAGAAACATATACCTATGGGTTGTAATTTATGTGTTTTCGTGGGTACAACTTTTTCGGATATTGTGCAACATTTTAGAAGTGTCCATCCAAAAGTTAGACCGTATATAATGTGTTGTGATAAAAAGTTGTCGAAACGTTTTTTTGTGGCTCAGCATGCTTTAAAACACGAAGATCCGAATTGTTTCCGGTAAGTTAACAAATTGTGTTTTTGTTTTTTTTTTACCCCCATTAACACGAAGTCTGGTTATATGTTAAATACTTAATAGTTATACTGACAGTTTTCATACAAAAATAAAACAAAAACGACAGTATTATTATTATGTCCTGTTCCTATAAGGAACAAAGAGCCACTAAACATCAACGATTACAGAAACCGACAGTATAACTATTAAATATCACATAACCAGAGTTCGTGTTAATGGGGGTTAGACATTAAAATATTTTAAATAAACATTCTTTGATAATTACTTATTTAAATAAAATTATCGAGTTATATAAATTTCCACTAACAGAAAGTGATAGCGAAACATTTGTCACTATTAATAGACCTGCATATAGACTTTTTTTAAACAAAAAAGACGTCGTTATTGAAGTATAGTTGAACAACTAGTCTATTTCAACAAAATTTTATATTTTAAATTAAGTTTTAAGTTGTCAAGATCTATAATAAATAATGTCATGATCACTTTTTAATATCAAAATACCTTAAAGAAGTTAAGTCTTCAAATATCAATTACATATTTAGTTTTATATCGCAAGTTTTATATCTTCGCTATACGAAAAACAATCCAATTGTGCAAAGTCCATTTTCAAAAATTTCATAGAAGACACAAAAAACGTGCTAAATTCCTTTGTTTTAAATATTTTTTAAATTTGCACATTTTCTTATAACACTTTTTATTTGTTTTTACAGTTTTAACTCTATTATTTGATTTAAAGTCTCTATTTTCACTACATTTGCTCGAAAAAAGCAATGTTGCAACGTTTAGTAGCCGAGATCATACAAAATTTCAAAAGTTTTCTTTATTATGTTACGTTACATTTATAAACTGATAATTAAAATCTCAATTTTTATATAAAGTGGACCTAGCACGTTTGCAAACCACAGTAAAACAACGAGAAAAAACGAAATAATTGTAAACGTTTTATAAGCAAACAGTGTATTCTTACTTATTCTATCGTTTTTTAATAAAATCTCAATTTTTATATAAAGTGGACCTAGCACGTTTGCACACTAAGCTAACGATATACAGTCAAGGAAAAAAGTCTACATACACCCTACGATTTTGAAGTTTTAGAGAATTAGTGGCTAAAATTTAAAAAGATGTTATAGCAATGTTTCAGGTATTTATAATTAATACTGTTCGAAGTAAAAAGAATATGAAAAAAATATAATATAGAAATTATTTTAGATAAACATAATAATAAGCAGGAAAAAAGTCTACATACAACGTGGCATCTTCTAACATTAAATAGGATATTGAAAACAAAGAAAAGGAAATAACAGTTAACTTTGTTGATTTATTTAAATTTACAAGCATTACACTTGTTTAAGTGGACAAAGTGATAATTAAAGAATTATTTAAAATTTGTATCTTTGAAAATGGCAAATCGAAAAGGGATTCACATTTCATTTCGAAATAGGGTAGTAAATTTTATGGAGAAATTGTAAAGATAACAGTATTTTGAAACTAGTGAACCAGGGGGGTTACTCCCTAATTCGATTCGAAAGGAAATCGTTTCGAACTCCAATGTATTTAGCACACATTTTCGTTTTCGGATTGAGTTACGCGGTAACCCCCCAGGATTCGATAAAAAGTGTCCCAAAATAGGCGGAACACAACGAAAAATGGACAATGGATTTAATAGCAGAATAGCACGCAAAAAGCCACTAATTTCAGCGAAGAATCGTAAACTTCGTTTGATAAAGCTCATATAGACAAGGGTATGGATTTTTGGAATCGTGTTATATTTACAGACAAAATGAAGTATAATTTTTTCGGAAGTGATGGCCGCTACAATGTTTGGAGAAAACCAAACATTGTACTTGATGCAAAGAATATTATACCTACAGTCAAACGTGGTGGGTTTGGGGTGCTATGGCGTCATCTGGAGTGGGTCGTTTGGTTTTTGTCGAGGGTAACATGGACCGCTATCAATATAAAAACATATTGGAACAAAATCTCATAATAAAATTTTTTTTATTTTTTATTTAGATTTTGTATATTATTTTTAATATACCTATTTACATATTTTTTTTAAATATTTTTTTTTATAATATTTTTAATTTATCTATTAATATAGTTTTAAATATTTTTTACATACAGTGCACTCGCGGTAACGTGAACACCGTCTAACGTGAACACCGCCTAACGTGAACAAGCTTTTATTTACATTGACTACTCTGTAACGTGAACAAACTCAGAAAGCGCTATAACGTGAACAATTTTTTTTTCACTGTATTTGTTTTCTAAGCACTGAAATACAAAGATTAGGGAATACCCTTATAATAAAAATGTGTTTGTATCCTCTAAATTAATGTTTTTAATGGCAACGAATGAGTAATTTTATTAGCTACGTAATTTTATTTCAATGTATATTTTCTCGTGATCTCGTTTTGTTTTGTAATGCATTTTAATCAATAATTTTTGTTTTATATTTCAATAATGAAAATAATAATAAAAGATTTTCACGTTCACGAGTGTAAAACACAGTTTTATATTATAAAATTTTATATTTATTCCATGAAATTCGACTATCGCTAACGTGAACAATTTCACTAACATGAACTCCCTTGGTTTTAATTAGTTCACGTTACCGCGAGTGCACTGTATACATTTATGCTATTCAGGATTTGCCTATGTAATATAGTTTGATTGGCCTATTTAGGCTTTTATATTACTTTGTTGAATAAATAAATAAATAAATAAATAAATAAATAAATAAATAAATAAATAAATAAATAAATAAATAAATAAATAAATAAATAAATAAATAAATAAATAAATAAATAAATAAATAAATAAATAAATAAATAAATAAATAAATAAATAAATAAATAAATAAATAAATAAATAAATAAATAAATAAATAAATAAATAAATAAATAAATAAATAAATAAATAAATAAATAAATAAATAAATAAATAAATAAATAAATAAATAAATAAATAAATAAATAAATAAATAAATAAATAAATAAATAAATAAATAAATAAATAAATAAATAAATAAATAAATAAATAAATAAATAAATAAATAAATAAATAAATAAATAAATAAATAAATAAATAAATAAATAAATAAATAAATAAATAAATAAATAAATAAATAAATAAATAAATAAATAAATAAATAAATAAATAAATAAATAAATAAATAAATAAATAAATAAATAAATAAATAAATAAATAAATAAATAAATAAATAAATAAATAAATAAATAAATAAATAAATAAATAAATAAATAAATAAATAAATAAATAAATAAATAAATAAATAAATAAATAAATAAATAAATAAATAAATAAATAAATAAATAAATAAATAAATAAATAAATAAATAAATAAATAAATAAATAAATAAATAAATAAATAAATAAATAAATAAATAAATAAATAAATAAATAAATAAATAAATAAATAAATAAATAAATAAATAAATAAATAAATAAATAAATAAATAAATAAATAAATAAATAAATAAATAAATAAATAAATAAATAAATAAATAAATAAATAAATAAATAAATAAATAAATAAATAAATAAATAAATAAATAAATAAATAAATAAATAAATAAATAAATAAATAAATAAATAAATAAATAAATAAATAAATAAATAAATAAATAAATAAATAAATAAATAAATAAATAAATAAATAAATAAATAAATAAATAAATAAATAAATAAATAAATAAATAAATAAATAAATAAATAAATAAATAAATAAATAAATAAATAAATAAATAAATAAATAAATAAATAAATAAATAAATAAATAAATAAATAAATAAATAAATAAATAAATAAATAAATAAATAAATAAATAAATAAATAAATAAATAAATAAATAAATAAATAAATAAATAAATAAATAAATAAATAAATAAATAAATAAATAAATAAATAAATAAATAAATAAATAAATAAATAAATAAATAAATAAATAAATAAATAAATAAATAAATAAATAAATAAATAAATAAATAAATAAATAAATAAATAAATAAATAAATAAATAAATAAATAAATAAATAAATAAATAAATAAATAAATAAATAAATAAATAAATAAATAAATAAATAAATAAATAAATAAATAAATAAATAAATAAATAAATAAATAAATAAATAAATAAATAAATAAATAAATAAATAAATAAATAAATAAATAAATAAATAAATAAATAAATAAATAAATAAATAAATAAATAAATAAATAAATAAATAAATAAATAAATAAATAAATAAATAAATAAATAAATAAATAAATAAATAAATAAATAAATAAATAAATAAATAAATAAATAAATAAATAAATAAATAAATAAATAAATAAATAAATAAATAAATAAATAAATAAATAAATAAATAAATAAATAAATAAATAAATAAATAAATAAATAAATAAATAAATAAATAAATAAATAAATAAATAAATAAATAAATAAATAAATAAATAAATAAATAAATAAATAAATAAATAAATAAATAAATAAATAAATAAATAAATAAATAAATAAATAAATAAATAAATAAATAAATAAATAAATAAATAAATAAATAAATAAATAAATAAATAAATAAATAAATAAATAAATAAATAAATAAATAAATAAATAAATAAATAAATAAATAAATAAATAAATAAATAAATAAATAAATAAATAAATAAATAAATAAATAAATAAATAAATAAATAAATAAATAAATAAATAAATAAATAAATAAATAAATAAATAAATAAATAAATAAATAAATAAATAAATAAATAAATAAATAAATAAATAAATAAATAAATAAATAAATAAATAAATAAATAAATAAATAAATAAATAAATAAATAAATAAATAAATAAATAAATAAATAAATAAATAAATAAATAAATAAATAAATAAATAAATAAATAAATAAATAAATAAATAAATAAATAAATAAATAAATAAATAAATAAATAAATAAATAAATAAATAAATAAATAAATAAATAAATAAATAAATAAATAAATAAATAAATAAATAAATAAATAAATAAATAAATAAATAAATAAATAAATAAATAAATAAATAAATAAATAAATAAATAAATAAATAAATAAATAAATAAATAAATAAATAAATAAATAAATAAATAAATAAATAAATAAATAAATAAATAAATAAATAAATAAATAAATAAATAAATAAATAAATAAATAAATAAATAAATAAATAAATAAATAAATAAATAAATAAATAAATAAATAAATAAATAAATAAATAAATAAATAAATAAATAAATAAATAAATAAATAAATAAATAAATAAATAAATAAATAAATAAATAAATAAATAAATAAATAAATAAATAAATAAATAAATAAATAAATAAATAAATAAATAAATAAATAAATAAATAAATAAATAAATAAATAAATAAATAAATAAATAAATAAATAAATAAATAAATAAATAAATAAATAAATAAATAAATAAATAAATAAATAAATAAATAAATAAATAAATAAATAAATAAATAAATAAATAAATAAATAAATAAATAAATAAATAAATAAATAAATAAATAAATAAATAAATAAATAAATAAATAAATAAATAAATAAATAAATAAATAAATAAATAAATAAATAAATAAATAAATAAATAAATAAATAAATAAATAAATAAATAAATAAATAAATAAATAAATAAATAAATAAATAAATAAATAAATAAATAAATAAATAAATAAATAAATAAATAAATAAATAAATAAATAAATAAATAAATAAATAAATAAATAAATAAATAAATAAATAAATAAATAAATAAATAAATAAATAAATAAATAAATAAATAAATAAATAAATAAATAAATAAATAAATAAATAAATAAATAAATAAATAAATAAATAAATAAATAAATAAATAAATAAATAAATAAATAAATAAATAAATAAATAAATAAATAAATAAATAAATAAATAAATAAATAAATAAATAAATAAATAAATAAATAAATAAATAAATAAATAAATAAATAAATAAATAAATAAATAAATAAATAAATAAATAAATAAATAAATAAATAAATAAATAAATAAATAAATAAATAAATAAATAAATAAATAAATAAATAAATAAATAAATAAATAAATAAATAAATAAATAAATAAATAAATAAATAAATAAATAAATAAATAAATAAATAAATAAATAAAATCTTAAGGCATCTGTTGATAGCTTGGGCCTTGGAAATTAATGGATTTTCCAACAAGATAACGACCCTAAGCATACTGCGCACGTTGTTCGATACTGGCTTCTTTATTATGCCCCAAGACAGCTACATTCACCACCCTAGTCACCAGACTTAAGCCCAATAGAGCATATATGGGACGTTTTGGAAAAATGTATGTGAAAGTATGAAATTAGTAGCCGTGAAACATTAAAAGCTGCTCTTATTCGAGCATGGGGCGAAAAACGCCCTCTATTACAGAGAATTTGGTGAAATCAATGCCCTGTCATCTTCAAGCTGTTATTGATGCCCAAGGTGTATGTAAACTTTTTTCCTATGAATTTTTGATGTTTTTGTTATGTAAATGAATAACTTTTTTATTTTATAAATAAATTTATTTATTAATGATTTAATTACTGCCATAAACATTTTTTTTAATTTTCTTCTTCTCTCTAAAACCCCTAAATCAAAGGGTGTATGTAGACTTTTTTCCTTGACTGTATATTAATTATAATTTTAATTCAAAATTCTATATTATTCGAAGGTGCGATGACTGCAGTAAGTCGTTTACCACAATTAGTGGCCTACGAACCCACAACTTAAGTTACCATGCCCGCAATGAGGACCTAATTTACGCTTGTGATAGTTGTCCGAAAAAGTTTGCCCGTAAAAATTTATTAGAATTACATCAAACTTCACACATACCAAAAGAACAATGGGAATACATTTGTAATATATGTCCCGATAAAAAAACGTAAGTTTTTTGTACTTTGAAGCTCTAACCTATTAAAATTGCGTAAAATTATTAATTAATGAATATAAAATAAATTATTCATTCTTGTTAGATTTGCAAGTTCATATTTATTAAATGTACACACAAGCATGAAGCATAAAAGAGAAGTAAACATTTGTCCGGTATGTGCCAAAGAGATTAGAGATAAAAAATCCTACGAAAAACATGTGCGTTTACACTATGAGGACAGTGGACCACGTGTTAAATGTCCTTACCCCGACTGTGATAGTTGGCTTAAAGATGAAGACAATTTAAAACAACATTTGACGCGACACAATCCTGAAGGTATAATTTATAAATGCAATGAATGCGGTAAGGAATGTAAAAATCGTCGAGCTTTAACGAACCACAAGCGTTATGCTCATTCGAATACGATTTTTCAATGCGATCAATGTGAGAAAACATTTAAGAAATCAATTTCTTTAAGAGTATGTATTAATAAGCAGATGTATATTTAATTTATTAATATATTTATCTATTTTAAAACCTTTGCTATATATTGTACATTTTAGGAACACTTGACACAACATACTGGCGAAACTTTGTATAAATGTCCTTTTTGTACGAGAACCTTCAATTCAAACGCAAACATGCATGCTCATAAGAAGAAACAGCATCCTATAGAATGGGAAGAGTGGCGTAAAAATAAACGTGGCAGTGCTCAGAAGTTAATAAATAGTAAAAATCCTTTAAATCAAAGTGATGAAACTCTAATGGAATTAAATGATACATTACATTTATTATAATTCAATGTAATATAAAATTTAATTTAATTAAATTATGTAGATTAGGGCTGTAACCAAATTCTGGCCCTAGCATCTCGCGATGGCTAATCTTGTTTTATTTAGGAAAAAACAAAATTTCGGGTCATTTTGGAATAAAAAAAAACAATTGTTTAAAATCTCCAAAAAAAAAATTTATATTAATTTTAAATAAAAAATCTTAAATATTTTATGAATAAGGTAAAGTGAATAAAGTTGTTTAATTATTAAAATACATAAACTTCAAATTTAGAAGATTTGCATAATGGATAAATGTCCTGTACTGCTTTAATGCCACGATCTGCGCATATGTTGCTTCGCTGTTGCATAGGGATTATTTAAGCTTCATTAACCCAGTGCCTTTTGAAACATGTATTCACGTTCTTAAATCGTGTTAAGGATTCCTCTAAAGCCATTTATTTATGTTTCACTTATGAATCACAAATTTTCTCAAATTTGTATTTCTTTTTTATATTTTATTTATAGTAAAACAGTTAAGGCAAATTTTAAATATAGATTCGATCCAGGTTGAAATATTGATAAAAAAACTATTTGCGTTTTTTGGTAAAAAAAAAATAAAAAATTTCCAAACTGTAAATATATTTGTGGGTTAACTTTTTTGACAACCGCGAAAAAGTAATACCATTTCTTAAAATAACTTTCGATGGCCTTTTCGACTATTCTAGGGCCATTTTGATATTTGGAAAAAATTTAAAAATTATAGACCTAATATACATACACACAAAATAAATGTTTTTTTATATGTATATACAATTTTGTTTGAAATTATATTATTTATTTTATTATTTTCAATAACCTAGACTATTGTCCATAATCGGTAATTTTATTTCAATTAATTGAATATTAAGGGCATATATTTTTGATCTTCCAACTGAGTAAAATATATTTACAAAATATATTTGTATACAATCATGTTTACACCACCTCAATGATCTATTTATGATTGCTGTACATTTTGTTATTGTTTTTCAAATAAATCACTTTTTAATCATTAATGGGAATCATTTTCGGACCATTTTCTAAGCGTACAACTTAGTAATCAGTTTTTGATCACCAAAAGTACTCGAAAAAGACTCGGTTTGATGATTTTTGAAAAAAAAAACAATTTTTTTTTCAAGTTAAAATACAACAAATTTCCATTCTATTGTCATTCACTGTATGTATCTATATGGTATATAAATGTAATGTTTTGGTCAAAACACACGTAACAGGTTGCACCACCAAACAAGAACACCAATCATCAAAAAGGTAAACAAAAAGCCATTTGTTGTAGTTGTTAAATGAGAAATGGTCTACAACAACATGAAAACCAAACAACAATACACACTACCATGGAAACGAGTTTTCATTTAATTACAATAAAATCGTCAGTCCATCAAATCATCAAAAACACTGCATTAAAGAAATTATAATAAAGAAATAAATACAGAAAAAATATTCTAAATTAAAATGTTTGTATATTTAAGTAAGAAGGTAAGTAATTAGTTTATATTTATTGTACTATATAAAATTATAAAAATTTTCCTTTTACAGATTGCTATACCAAATAATGTTAAATTAAATTGCATTTCCTGGAATAAAGAACAAGGCTATATAGCTGTAGCAGGTACAGATGGCTTACTCAAGGTATTAAAACTGGAACAAGGTAGGACATAGAAAGATATGTATAGTATATAATTTCTTTGCAATTATGAATTATTTTGTGTTTCATTATTATCTATATTTAGCTTCAAATGGCCAAAATAAAGGTGGTTTGGCAGCCGTATCAAATTTGTCTATGAATCAAACATTGGACGGACATAAAGATGCCGTAAAAGTGGTAGTGTGGAATGATGCCCAACAAAAGTTAACATCATCCGATGTTGATGGCGTTATAATGGTGTGGATGTTGTACAAAGGCTCTTGGTATGAAGAAATGACCAATGACCGCAAAAAGTCTACAGTCAATGGTATGCATTGGACTTCAGATGGCTCTAGAATATGCATTGTTTATGAAGATGGTGCTATCATAGTCGGTTAGTATATTGGTTAATTTATAATTACATATGTATGTATTTTTTTTGTAGAAATTTGTGACCGATTGATTAAATAAACTAAATAAATATCTATTTCTTTTCATGATAATGTTGTATTTGTTGCCAGGTTCCGTTGATGGCAATCGAATTTGGGGAAAAGAATTAAAAAATACTCATCTAAGTGGCGTTCAATGGAGTCCTGACAATCGTTTACTTCTATTTAGTTTGGCTAATGGAGAATGTCATTTGTATGACAATCAAGGAAATTTTGCGGTAATTATATTTCTAACAAGAATAAGTGAGATACCCTTCACCAAAGTATACTTTAAGATTAAGATTAAAAACAATTATTGTAGATTTTTTTTTAAATTTGTTTGACAAAAAAATGTTTGGCAAAAAAAAAATTTTTTGTAAAAAAATGAGGGTTAAAAAATAGTTTTCCAGATTTTGACCCATTGTCGGTACAAATTTCTATGATCCAGACATTAATCAATATCTCAGGCATTTGTAAACCAATTTTCCCGAATTTAAATAGCTACTTAAGCGGGACTATAGCTCATATATTGATGTATCAAGCATGTATGTAAGCTATTTAGGGGTTTTGAAAATACGATTTCAACATACAGACGGAGATGTTTATATCGACCCAGAATAAATATACTTTATTACAAATGGGATGAAAAACTTCACTCATGGTGAATGGTATCCAGATTATAAATGTTTATATGAATATTTTGCACATTATTCGGTACTTATGCGGAGAGCTAAAAAATTGTGTTCTTTTTATGGGATATCATTTTTGAAGATACGTTGTAAGAAACGTAATGACATATTTGTTAGAACTCGTAAAAAATGCCCTAAAAATTCCGAAGTTTCAAATAGTTCTTCCTTTTTATTTGTCTTTTTAGATGAAATTAAACATACAATGTGTGGGACTCAATGTAAATCGCCACAATAGTGTTACGGCATTAAGTTGGTTTAGTGGCAAATCTGGTACAAATCGACCAGTCTTAGCAATATGTTATGAGACGGGAAAAGTCCAAATTATGGTCGATGAAAATGATGATGGTAAGTTTTTCTTTTATAGAACAAAATATTTAATGATAAAATTAAGCAACTAAAGGAGTTTGTAAAGTTTATTATACTTTATTTTTATTAAAGTATAAGATTGGCATCTTAAAGTTACCAATCAAATACGATGACTGTTCGTCTTCTGGCAGCCTGTCCATACAATCAATATGGACAGACATACTTTAATATTGAAATTTGTTATTATGTTAAATATTCTCTTGAAAAAAGTAGCTCGATGTGTGATTACAAAATCGTTGGCAAATAAGCGATTGAAATAAGATTAAATGGACAATAATAAATACATCAAATCCTTTTTCGCATTCAAATCGTTTTGTTTTCGAAAACGATTTCCATCACATACCGGAAATTAAAATCGTCTTAACTTTGTAAAAAGCATTATTCAGTGATCATTAAGGGTCAGATTTCCATACATTTATTTTTGGTAACCAAACGAATAAAATTGGTTTGCGACTTAAACATCTCCCAACATTTGAAAATATTTTGCGATGTTCATTGTTTGATATAAAACTTTTCCTTTGTTATAAATAAAACTTTTCCTAAATTTATTTAGCACCCACAATTTTGAATACCCACATGTGTATAACGGATGCAAAATGGAATCATGATGGTTCTGTTATAGCCATATGTGGACGTCTAGACGAAATATCAAATACAAAAGAACTAAATCAAGTTAGTTTCTATTCACCCTATGGACATTTGTATAGAACCCTTAAAGTACCAGGCAACCAAATAACATCCATCTCGTGGGAGGGAAAATCTTTGCGCATAGCCATGGCGGTGGATTCTTTTATATATTTTGCCAACATTCGTCCCGATTATCAGTGGTGTTATTTTGAAAAGACAGTGGTATTTTTGAGTGATAAAAGTAATGGCAAATCGAATAATCTAAATGTAATAACATTTTGGAACACTAGCTCAAATCAGGTGGGTATAAATAAGTGTATATAATGGATTTCTGAATATTTTTTGATTAATTTTATGTTTAGAGTTTTCTTAAAGAAGTTGAGCCTTGTTTGGCAATGGCCGCCTGCAATGAACATTGTGTTTTGGCTGTGGAGTGCATTAATGGTAACCTTAAGGATTTGGCTTTAACATCTGTGGAGCGAAAAAATGCCGATGACAAGTTGTATCAGTTGTTATTGTGCAATTCGATTGGAACTACGGTGGATTGTAAGTTGGGCTAATTATATAAATTTGGTATATTAAAAGTATATTGATTTTTTTTATTTTTTTGTTATTATAAAGCCAAATATACTGAAGTATGTCCAAATTTTATTGGCATTAATTCAAATTATGTGGCTATAGCTTCTAAAGATGAAATTTTATTATGGCACTATCATACTCCCAAGGTAAGAGTTTGTTGAATTCTGGTCTGTTTATACATCTATAACTAAATGTTGTTAATTATTCAGAGTGCCTCTCAATTGCACAATGTTAAATCTCGCAAAGAGAAACGTTTTCACATTGATGATACACCCACTGGCATAGATTTAACTAAGGATTTGGTGGTTTCAAGGACAAGTCAGGATCATGCTGAAAATAATACTGATTTTATATGCAGTCTAGCGGTATCGGAGAAAACGTTATTGGTGGCTAGAGAATCGGGTATTATAAATGAGTATAGCATACCAAATGTGGCTCTTAGAAATCGTCATAAAAGTGGTAGTAAAATTATTAAAATGTCTGTCAACTGCAATTCATCGTAAGTTTTACCATTTAGTTATCTCTTCGAAAGGATTTTTTTTAATAATTTCGCCATTTTTTATTTTATTTCAATATTTTTTTTTTTTACTTTTTAAATACCAGACGTGCTGCTTTAATTGACTCAAATGGAGTTATGACACTTTTGGACTTGGATGATAATCGTGAAACTCAACTTAATTTTAGTCGTGTAGAACGCAAAGATGTTTGGGCCATTTGCTGGGCTAAGGACAATCCTCTGCTATTGGCTCTCATGGAAAAAACTCGCATGTATATATTTAGAGGGAATGATCCTGAGGAACCTATTGCATGTTCTGGTTATATATGCACCTTTGAAGATTTAGAAATCACCAGTGTTTTGTTGGATGATATTATAAGTGGCGAGGAATCACAAAATTCCCTTAGCCATATACTGCAATTGAAAGTGAAGTCCTTAAGGGATACTGATGATCTGCTGCAACATGTTGGCCTTGAAGATGCCAAACAATTTATTGAAGATAATCCTCATCCTCGTTTGTGGCGTCTATTAGCAGAAGCGGCCTTAAAAAAATTGGATCTTGATACAGCTGAAAATGCGTTTGTAAGATGTTCGAATTATCAGGGTATACAACTGGTGAAACGTTTGCGAAACATACCATCAGAAATGTTGCAGAAAGCAGAAATAGCGGCTTTTTATGGTGAATTTGAGGAGGCGGAAAAGTTGTATATCGATGGTGATCGTCGAGATTTGGCTATAAATTTGCGTATAACTCTGTGTGATTGGTTTCGAGTGGTACAGCTGTATAGAATGGGTTCAGGAATTTCTGATCAACAAATGGAAACAGCTTGGCGTCAAATAGGACATCATTTCGCCAGCCTCCGGTCCTGGGAAAGTGCCAAGGAGTATTATGATAAATCTCATAACATAGAAGGTCTTATGGAATCTTTGTATCACTTGGAACAATTCGAAGAATTGGAAAAATGCATAGATAAATTGCCGGAAAAAAGTCCCTTACTTTCGAAAATAGCTGAAATGATGGCCTCAGTTGGTAAGTTGTTGATACTGATGCTTAATAGGAAGATTTTGAAATTTTTAATACATCCCTTATTAGGCATGTGCTCTGAAGCTGTTAATGCTTATCTGAAGCTAGGTGATCCCAAATCGGCCGTAAATACCTGTGTTAATCTACGTCAATGGGGTCAGGCTGTAGAGTTAGCCCAGAAATTTAAAATGCCACAAGTTAGTGTTTTGTTAAGTAAACATGCTGCCCAACTTTTAAAAGACGGCCGTCTGCCCGAAGCTATTGAATTGCAAAAGAAAGCCGGTCGTTACTTAGACGCTGCACGCCTTATGACCAAATTAGCCGAACGTGAACTTGAAAAACGTTCCAATTTATTGCGCATCAAAAAGCTTTACGTTTTGGCAGGACTTTTAACTGAACAACATTTAAAAAGTTTAGCTTCAAGTTCAGCCGAAACTCCGGCCTATAACATAGATCGCATAAGTATTATGGATGCAATGTCACCCGAGGATTCGGCTACCATAGAACGTATTTGGCATTGTGCAGAAGCTTTTCATTTTATGTTATTGGCCCAAAGACAGCTGCGATTTGGCATTGTACACAGTGCCGTCATAACTGCTTTGCGTTTGAGAGAATACGAAGATGTTCTAATCGCTGAAGATATATACAGTCTTTTAGCTTTAGCCAGTTGTGCTGACAGATCTTTTGGCACTTGCTCCAAAGCTTTTATCAAACTAGAATCATTGGATAATTTGCCGGAGAAAAGCCAAAGAGAATACGAAGAGTTAGCGGTAAATATTTTTTCGAAAAACGAACCCATCGATGATAAAGTAGATTTTATAACATGTTATTCCTGTACAAACGCCGTAGCAGATTGGTAAGTTGAATTGGTATTTATTGATAATACTAAATATGTACATTAGGACAAACAAATTTAGAGGGCACCACGTTTTAAACAATATTGTGCTGATACTAAAAACCGGTATCTTACGTAATTTTGTGGAAAACCCTTCTTCAGCGAAAGAAATTTTCAATAACATTTTTCAATATTTTGTATTGAAAATGTTCAAAGATAGTTAAAATAGCTAATAAACGAACAAAACAATTACAAACAAGTAATAGAACTTTATTCGGCTGCGCCGAATCTTTTATACCCTTCACCAAAAAAAAATAATTTTTTTTAAATTTATTAGTGAAAATTAAAAAAATTAAAGTAAAAAAATTCGGTCGAACAACATTTTTCCCGATTTTGACCCATTGTAGGTCCGACTTACTATGGCTTTATATATGTCGTTGCAAAGATATTTGAAATGTCTTTCATTAGATATCCATATTGTCTATGTGAAATCAAATAGTGAAGTCTGATGTTAGATATATGTATTTTGATACTTTGTTTCTCTGAACACTTAAATAATACTTTTTTTTATTATTACAATTAAAGTTTACCAGCTTGTAACACTTGTGGAGCTCGCTTTCCTCCCTGTATATCATCAGGCAAACCTATAACACAACCGACTGCTAATATTTGGATATGTGGAACTTGTCAGCACTGTGCCTCCCCCATGGAAATAACACGACATCGAACCTGCCCATTGTGTCATAGTTTAATCTTATCAATGACTTTAGAAGTGTAAAACATTCACACAATATAATTTAATTAAAATGGTCTCATTTAAACTTAATTTAATAAAATATTTTAATTGGAAAAATAAAAATATATATTGTATTATTATATAGTGTTGACTCTACTCCCGGATTTCACGACATAATCGAGTATTGCATTCACTTTTAGACACATTGATTGTGAGGAACTTCTCTTTTAATTGATTTTTGAGAAAGATATATGCCATTGAATAAATACATAGAACGGAAGGAGAGATAAATGCCACAGAAAAAATTAAACAATAATACTCTCTATTCATACATACGATGGGTTAATATAGAAAGGTCGTATCTCGTTTTTTTCAAAATCGGGTTTTTCACATATTCTGGTAGACAAATTTCAAATACACCTCTCCTAAAAAATTCAGTTTCCTATGTTGACGAATAACAGATTTACAGTAATTAAAAAAAAACCTAAGTCATTTCAATAATAGTTTGAAAGAAAAAGCGCTAACTCATTTAATGTTGAATAAAAACAGGTTTCATACATTTATCTGGTCCCTAATAAAAACGTAAATAGTCGTTAAAACGGATGTATGGGAATTAACAGAATCACAGTGGGACAATGTGCAATATTTAAATGGTAAAATGTTATCGAAATGATAAATAACATATATTATAATACATCTGGCATCTCCTTAATAAAATACAATTGAACAACTCTGCTTTAGCACTTTTTTTATTGTTTACAGCTGATTGTTTTTTTTTTATTCCTTTGAAGTGTGTACAAGAAAAAAAATCAAAATTTATGAGAAAAATATAAAAATTATGAAAAATTTGTCATAAAAACACAAAATATGAAGGTAAATATCAAAAGAATATGTGTAAAACATATTTAAAATTATGTACTTTTATTTTAGCGTATAAGTGAAAAGAAATTGGAAGCCTTTGCTGTGGGTACCATGGGCAAGCGGCAAATGTCCAAAAAAGAACTAGAAGATCAAAAGAAAAAAGACGATGAAGCTGCGGCCGCACATGTAAGTTATAATAGTGTCGTATTAGAATCTGTTTGCAAGTACATACAAACATTCATTTATTTCAATAGGTGTTTAAAGAGTTTGTGGAAACATTTCAAGAAACTCCTTCGGCTTCGTCAAAGATTTGGGTAAAAGCCGGTACTTACGATGCCGGTTCAAGAAGTAAGTTTTGAATAACTTCTGTGCATATTAAACGCAGTTAAATATATAATTTTTAAAAACAAATCTTTCCCTTAGAGGAGGACAGTCGTGAAAAGGGGAAATTGTATAAACCCTCCTCAAAGTTGGAAGATAAATCTGCCGCTGAAAAAGCTCAAGAATATGCCATGATGTTGGCTTCAGATCTTAAAAAAGACGCAATTAATTCGAAGAAGAAAACTCAAGAGAAAAAGAAAAGTAATTTGGAACTTTTCAAAGAGGAGTTACGTCAAATTCAAGAGGAACGTGAAGAGCGTCATAAATATAAGCATTTAGCACAAACAACCGTGAGTCAACCGTCCTCACAACCGACTCAAACAGTAGCTGAGAATCATCACCATCAAACGACTGAAGAACGTACAGGATCTCATGATACAGGCGATCCAAATACCACAAATTTGTATTTGGCCAATTTATGTCCGAAGGTGAGGGTTTAATAACATAATAAAAATATGAACATAAAATAATAATAAATTAATAGCAAAAAAGAGCTGGCCGGCCCACAAAAAAGTAGAAAAGAAGAAATATACTTACATATAATGTTATCACTTTTCAGATCTCCGAGAACCAATTAATGGATATTTTCGGACGCTATGGACCACTGGCCAGCATTAAAATTATGTGGCCTCGTTCGGAAGAGGAAAAAATGAGAGAACGTAATTGTGGATTTGTTGCCTATATGAGTCGCAAAGATGCTGAGAGAGCTCTGAAAACGCTAAATGGACGTTTTATAATGGGCTACGTTATGCGTTTGGGTTGGGGCAAGGCGGTACCGATACTAAATCAGCCCATTTTTATACCACCCCCTTTACTGGAACTATCAATGCCCCCACCACCATCAGGTCTGCCATTTAATGCTCAACCGCCAACTGATGAATTGCCCAATGTACCGAAAAAGAACTACAAAGAGTACACGACCGAAGAAGAAAAAGAAAATATGGAAAAGGTATAGAAAATCATGTAATAATTAGTTATCCATAAAGTTTTTTTTAATATACATTTTTATTCTCACAAGGTTTTAAAGAAATGTGTTGTTAAAGTTATCATACCTACAGAAAAGTGAGTATTAATACATTAAGCGTTAATTTTCCATTTATTTTAAGCATATTTTTTTCTAGGTCTGTATTGCATTGTATACATCGCATGATAGAGTTTGTTATACGCGAGGGTCCAATGTTTGAGGCTTTAATAATGAGTCGAGAAATTGAAAATCCCTTGTTTTCATTTCTTTTTGACAACGAGAGTCCCGCTCATATTTACTATCGTTGGAAATTGTTCTCTTTGCTGCAGGGCGATACGCCCAATGAATGGAATGAGAAAGAATTTCGTATGTTTAAAGATGGTCCTATATGGAAACCACCAATGGCTAACTTTTATACTCAGGGAATGCCAGATGATTTGGTTATAGATCCAGATGCTCCAGAGGCTCACAAAGGGGCATTATCAACAGCGTAAGTATATGTATATGAAAACAAGTAAGAAAGCTATATCTTATATACCTACCCTTCACCTTTAGATATAGATTGAAAACAGTTTTTTGTTAAAAAAATTTATTATAAATATTTAAAAAAGTTTGTAATTTTTATGAATTTTATTTATGCACTTCTCAGCCAACGTGATCGTTTGGAAGATCTAATACACTATTTAACACCTGAACGCTCTAAAATTGGTGATGCCATGATCTTTTGTATTGAACATGCAGATGCAGCCGATGAAATATGTGAATGTATTGCTGAGTCTTTGGCCAATCCCGGCACTTTGGCTTCAAGAAAAATTGCACGTTTGTATTTGATATCAGATATACTAAACAACTGCACAGTCAAAGTAACAAATGTTTCCTTCTTTAGAAAAGCGTAAGTATAGTTAAATAATTAACAACTATTTTAAATAATTAAAATTTTGTCCTATTTTAGTATTGAAAAACATTTATTGGACATTTTTGAGAGCTTACACACATTCTATAACAGCATTGAAAGTCGTCTAAAAGCAGAGGGTTTCAAAACAAGAGTTTTAAACGTTTTTAAAGCCTGGGAGGATTGGGCTGTGTATCCGAAAGAGTTTCTGGCACAGTTGCGTTCGATATTCTTGGGAAAACAGGTAAATATCAGATTTTTGTAGTTTTTTTCAACTATAAAATTAATGTTTGTTTAAAGTATCAGGCCCCAGTCACACCTCCACCACCGGAAGAAGTTAAAGAGATCGAGGAAGAAGAGGACATAGATGGTGCACCTTTGTCGGGAGACGAAAAGGATGATGAGGATTTAGATGGTGTACCCTTGGATGGCGCTGCCTTATTGAAGGGTGTTCTCATGCGTGGTTTACCGGATAATCAAAAAAATACTCCACGTCGCAGTCAAGATGTTAGCTGTGATGCTGACTATAATGATGATATAGATGGAATACCATGTAGGTTTTTATTATTTATTTTTTTTACAAATTTATTATAAAATTTTACGTTTTCTTATGTTACGCAAAGTGGATGATGATATCGATGGCGTGCCCTTGGAAAAAGATGTGCCAGAATTTAGTGACAATGCTGGTAAAATGTCCTCCAAACCACGGGCATTTATACCCTCTAAATGGGAAACCATTGACCCAGAACAGGTTGAAGCCCAAGCTGTCACCACCAGCAAATGGGATACTTTAGATGGTCCCGAAGCTCCAAAATACTACGATCGTTCTAGCGACGATGAAGATGATGACAATGAAAATAGTCTCAGTTTTGATGAAATAAAGCGTAAAAAATTACGTGAAATTGAAGTTAAAACTATGCAATATCAAGATGCTTTAGAATCCGGCGAGATAGAAGTTAAAACGGGCTTAACTGTAGCCGAGCAAGTGGAACATTATCGCAAGCGTTTAATGAAAAAAGTAAGTACAACACAGAGATGCGTATATGTATATTACATTAACAAAATTTCGTTTATCTTTTCAAGGACTGTCTTACTGAAACCGTTGATTCTCCCTTAAGTTATATGCGCAATAAAGAATCTAGCCCCGATAGTCCCAAAAAATCACGCCATCGCAAACGTTCTCCATCGCCCGTTCAACAATTCAGCAATAGTTCACGTTCCAGTCCTGCACGTTCAGCCCGTAAACGTTCCGTATCACCATATAAAAGCAGCACCAGCAGTGCACGTCGTGAGCGTTCACCCACTTCAAGTAGTCGTGACAGTAGTAAATACAGCAAGCGTCATCGTTCTCGTAGTATTTCTCCTTCGCCTCCCCATCCACTAGAGAGAACACCGTATCAGTCTAAGTCAAAGCGTTACGATAGTCCACATTCTTCATCATCGAGATCAAAAAGGTTTGTTTTATTTAAATGTGGCCTTTTTAGTAGTAAATACTTAAAGTATTATTTCTGGTTTTGTAGATCACCCTCGCCCGGCTATATACGTTCTTCTTCTAAACGGGATGTGGAGCGTGATTCGTATTCCAGCAGTGCACGTAGTGAAAAGCATAAACACAAACATAAACATTAAATTGCATCAATATATTACCAGATATTTATTAAGAAAAATAAACGGCAGAAAAGGTAATTATAATTGATTATGAGCATTAGTAGTAGAACTAAATTAAAACACAAATTGTGTTATTTCTGAAAATTTATTCAAGAATAAAATTGATACAAAAAAATTTAAAAACTTAAATATTTATATGATTTTTTATGTATTTTTTTTTTAAATAATTGTTATAGATTAATTAGGCTTTAGTTCAGGCCGATCTTGTAAAAAAAAAATTCTTTTGTTGTACAATTTCAAATAATACTCTTAAATTATCGAGGGGAATAAATGTAACTGTATGTGTATTTTAGAAATTGTTAATGGGGGACACAAGGAATAAATCGTTAAATAATCTTTTTGTACGATTTAACATAATAAGCCATTTAAAGAGTTTGCCATCAAATTTTCCACATATCACATCATCTGCATTCGAAGAAGCTTGTTTACATAACAAGCGTTTTTGTTGTTGTTGTATTAAATCAATTAAATATTATTGATATCGGTTTCCTGTTTATAGACTTCTATAATGTCCTCTATGATTTCCCAGTGTTTATCCTTGCTTATATCTGAAACAAATGGCTGAGAATTTGAAGAAAAAGAAATTATAAAATTAATTTTTGTTATTAAAAATAAAAAAAATTTATGTATTTTTTAAACTTACTGTATACCACATTGATTGATCATCAGATTCATCAGTAAGTGGCACTTGTACACCGTAGGTTTGTAAGGCCAACGATAGACAGCAAATGGCAATATGTGTAGGTTTGTGATTTAGTATTTTGGCAGAATGATGAAAATCTTGTAAAAATGACGCTGCAGTTTTAGCAATGGGCACCGAAGACCACACATTGCTACCCAACCAGTCTTGTAGTGTTTTCATATAGTAGAGTAAAAACTAATAAAAAAAAAATAACGATAAACAATTGGATCGATAAAAATTTTTATAGAGAGAATTATAAGATAGAAAATGTTTGATATCTATCGATAACATTTTGTATATGACAAATGTTTCTATAACAAAAAAGTTTCGATAACTATCGATACATTTTTTTTAAACAGAATATGTTCGATAATTATTGTCGATAACATTTTCTATACAGAAAATTATTCGATAATTATAGAAAAATGTTCGATAATTATCGATAACATTTTCAATACAGAAAAAATTTCGATAATTATCGATAATCGAACATTTTCGATAATTATCGATAACATTTTTGATAATTATCGATAACATTTTCTGTATAAAAAATTTTATCGAACATATTCTGTATAGAAAATGTTATCAATATTTATCGAAACTTCTCTATACATAAAATGTTCGATAATTTTTAATAACATTTTCTATACAGAAAATGTGCAAAAATTATGGATAACATTTTTTTCTGCAGAAAATGTTTGATAACTATCGATAACTTTTTGTATATAAATGTTTCTATACCAAAAAAAAAAAAAAGGTTTCGATAACTATCGATAACATTTTCTATACAGAGTGTGATTGATAATTATCGATAAAAAAGTTTTATACAGAAAATGTTCGATAACTATCGATAAAAATAACATTTTCTATGCAGAAAATGTTCGATAATTATCGATAACATTTTCCATACTGTATAAAATGATCGGTAACATTTTCTATATAAAAATTGTTATCGATAATTATCGAAAATATTCTGTATAGAAAATATTATTGATAAAATTATCTATACCGAAAATGTTCAATAACATTTTCTGTATTCGAAAAATGTTTCGTATCTATCGATAACCTTTTTTTTATACAAAAGTTTCAATAACATTTTTCATACAGAAAATCTTTCGATAACAATCGTTTTCTATACGAACAAATTGTCAATAACAATATTCATACAGAAAATGTTCGATAACATCTGTACATATAACATTTTTAAAGAGAAAATGTTAATTGACATTAGAAAAAAATTTTCGAAAACGATAAATAATTGTTGAATTACCTTATGAGGATGTTCAATATTTAAATCAAATTTCAATGTACGAGCTATCAATAACTCAGCCTGAACAATAGCATCACGCATTGACCAATACTCATCGCCCAACTCTAGGGGAGAAGCTCCTCGATTAAGAGTACTGTGCGCGACATTTATAACATCGCGAATTTTAACAGGATCATCTTTAATTTTGCCAGCCAAATAAAGGGAAGATGCAGCAATTAGCTAAAGAAAATGTTTTAAAATAAAACAAAACAATACATAAGAAGCAATCAATATATTAAACGCTCTAATCTGACACGGGTAATTTCATTAATACATTTTTTTGCTATATGGAAGGGAAATAAAATTGATTTTTTTCCATATGGTGCGTAATAAAATAAAGATTTTATCTAGTTTCAATGTTAAATTATGTATACATATTAAAATGTTTATTGTCTGTGACTGAGAGGGTGAAAAAACAAATTGGTGTACTTGTTGCAATCATATTTATTAACCCTCGTATTCTGCACGTTTTGACAAAATTACAACATTTTTTTAATAACAATTTCCATACTTAAGTTGTAAACTTTTGAATTTTGTTATAATTTTTTCACTGTGTAAAGTGGTTAGAATTGTTACAAAAATACACTTGCTTTATTTTTGGAATATTTTTTAAATGTTATGTACTTACATATTCATCATAATCAGTTGTATCGACTTCTCTAAAGAAACGATGATAAATTATAGCAGCACCGGCTGAAGTCAATGGTTTAATTTGTAATTTAATAGCACATTCAAATAAAAATCGTGCCACAACGCCTGGTTTGTCAATTTTTCTTTAATTAAAAGCAACAAATTCAAAATATTTAAATAGGTATAAAACATTCACTAATTTCCAATAGATATTAATTTAGCAATGAAATTAATAGTTCTTTAGTACCTGTAGTCTGTTGGTTTGACTTTTTGCAATTTATTTTCTTGTGCCCGATTTTGCAAAGACAATACGTCGACAATATTCTTCATGTTTGTAGCAGCTGGAATATTTGTGTAAACTGTTGTAGTAGGTGTTGAAAAGAAGTCTAACTTCCTTACACGTGGACGTTTTGTTTTAGATTTGGAGAAAAACAAAACACAATCAATGTCTGTGTTAAAGCATAAAAAGTGAAAATGTTTTGTTTATATTAACCGGATTTTATTATACTATATAATTTTCTCTATATTTTCCCCATTACAAAACAAATTTATAAAATTTCACTTTAATGGCCCCTCTAATTGACCAAAAAATATATACAAAATTGGGGTCAATCAACTTGTGTGTTATTTCTAATTTATTCATGAATAAAAAGTATTTTGTGTTGCATTATACTTAATGTAAAATAAAACAAGTTTGACTTACATTATATTTAATACAATTCAAATGATATTTGGCTTTGAAAAGAAATTGTATATATAAAACAAATTACTGTGTATCTTTCTCGAATGCAACTAAACCAAACAAATGCACGAGATATATTAAATCAAGTCAAATTTATAGAAGGTAATTTCAGAAGAATAGCTGACTAATTTTCACATTACTTGTTTATATGTTTGAACTGTCAAATATATTTCTGTTTATTGCAAGAAAAAATATAACAGTTTGTTATACTCAAATGCAATAAAAACAACAGGCAACTTTGGCAGTTCAACTATTTTCTAACAAAAATAAATTGCCTGTTGTTTTTGTAAATGTTGTCGTTGTAGTTCTGTCGTCTCCATGTATTAAATGGCTGCTATAGGGTTGTTTTGTTTATATACCGGTTCTTTTTAGTTAATAACAGAGTTGGTATTCGATTAGTATAAAGAGATGCCATATTAAAGGAATTAATTAGTGGTTGGTAATAATCAATATATTTCAACAACGGTACTTTCTCCTATATCTAGATAAGAAACAGTGTTATTAACATTTTGATTTCGAAGCCGTAAAATTTTGAGGTGACTACTGAAAAATCATATGTATTCTTAAAGCTTTTACATACAAATAACAGATATTTTGTGAAATTTTGAAGTAATTTAAAAATCGAAAAGTAGACTTTTTGTTTCAACTATTGAACTCTAGTGTAACTAGCTTTAAATGTTAAACATTTTAGGAATACCGATGCAATTTTAAAATAAATTGGAACGAGAATCGCTGCGATTAATGTAATGTATGCCGTTTTGATATTGGTTATCATATGACTTTGAAATTATGTGTTTGAAATTGAATGCTTGCTATTCGACACGAGTAGGTTATATACAATACGATTGTTTACCAAAGCTTATGGTGAATGTGGCTCGGAATTCATATGTTGCCAGTAAAATGGAAAAAGGTCATAGCTAACAATGGCCAATACTTTGAATAAAGTATATATTGTACAAATGTTTCAAAATAAAAGCTAAAAATTTGAAAAAAAACACGCATTTTTAAGTCATACACCCAAGAATTCACTGTGTTAATTTTCATTTTATTTCGATTATCCGTAACATCCTTCAATAAACAATCGATAACTGTAGATATTTTTCACATTGCATTTCAATTATCTGGCAACATTTTAAACAGGATGCTGTTATACCGCAAAACGAAGGAAGTGTTGTATTTTAACTGTTTACAATAACAACAACAACAACAACAAAAAGAAACAATACCAACAACAATTGCATGTTTACTGTAACAGCCATCTTACCACTCATACGACTACATACATTTATTGATTTTCCTATAAACTAAAGTTTAGATATATTTTCTCGCATAAAACAAACAAAAAAAATATATATATACAAATTTCTTTATAAATATTTAAAGCAAAAACAGAAATTAACTAAAATAAACAAATTAAAATAAAAAAACAATAACAACTACAAAGTAAGTCGTGTGTTTAACAATTAAGAATATATGCAGTTAAAAATATAACAAACACATAAACCAATAAAATCACAGAATGTTGAAAATTCTATTACGATTCTTTAGTGCAGAAAATATGAAAAATTATAAATAAACTAATAAATTATTAAAAATAACTAAAATTTATTATATATGTACGGTGTGTGTGTATGAATGTATGTATGTATCTGATTTTGTGAATTCAAAGAAAACTGTAAATGACCCTGAACTTTTACAAATAGAAAACAGTTTTTCTTTTAAGTTTATTTTGATGGACAAAAAATAAAAACCGAAATGGTCTGTATGAGAATAAAATTAATGAATTCTTTAAATTGTTATGAAATATAAGCAATGTATTTAGTACATTATAGTGTATTCTTACTAGGTAGTCTTACAGTAGTTCAAAGGAGTAAGGGTGGGAATAAAGTGACAATTGGTAAAAACGCTTAAAATTTGGGGCTAATCGAACAATGTTAACATGTAGCACTTTATATCAAATTAAATAGATCCTCTTAACAATTCCATTAAACCATTCAGCACGAATTAATTCGTTGTCTTAATTGCTTATTACTTCAAACGTATTGAATTCATTCCTTTAAGAATTCATTCTTTATAGAATGATTTCCTTATTGAATCATTCAAGATTTCTTTAATTCCAATCCATTACAAAATAGCTTAATAAAATATCGTTCAATGATTAAAATTTTCTTCAGTTCTATTTTGTAAATTATTAAAAACAAAACAAATTTAATGAAAAAATATTTGAATTCAATTTGTATTAGATATGAATTAACAACAAATTGAATCATTTAAAGATTGAATTCAACTACATACTTACATCAAGATAAGATAATTTAATAGCAAGAGATTTTAAGAAATTCCTAAATCGCCAGATCCCAATCCCATAGTAAAGGAATTATTTAAGCAGTGGTAACAAGTAAGAGAGATGAATCTTGTATACATACCATCAATATGTAGTATAATAAAAATATTGCTACGTTTTTACCTTTAAAAACGGGGTTTATTTCCTTTAAATAAACCGGATACTTTTGATTGCAAATAAAAAGCAGTTTTAGTAGTTTAAAATTGTAACAACTCTTTATTTATTTAGAGTGTACAACACCAACAGAATTAAATAGTCACTCAGTGTCTTTATACACGTTTATCAACTCGCAGAAATGCACATACACTTTATAATGTACAAACTTAAATGTACACGACAGTCGATGTTAACTCTAATAGCGCCTATGATCAACTCAACTCACTACTGCAACTTTCGTTAATCTTCTAAAATGGTCTTAACGGACAAACAATTACATTCGAATTCTAGAGCTTTCGATGTTAATGTTAGCAGCTTAAACATTTAGTGTTGCCATACTAGTAACCGCATGCCATCAACATTGTTGGTAAGTAGAAGCTTCTACTAATGGACGTGTTCATAAACATGATGAATGTTGCAGGCAGTCGTTACAGACCGTTAAATTCAAATCGCTTTTGCACATTCGTAACAATATTTATTTACTGCTCAAACTGTATTCCGTGGAGAAATTTGTATGGGGGCTAGGTGAAATCATAGACCGCTTTTGCTCATTTGCAATACCAAACAAACCTTATCAACAGAGAGTATTTATGGAAAATTTCAGCCAGATAGCTCCTTTCGTTTGTACCCTATCGTGATTTCAACAGACAGAATCTTACGAGGACCCATGATATATATATACTTTAAGATAAAGATTGAAAACTATTTTAGTTTAAAAAATATTTTGAGTGAAATATTAGGTGGAAGAAAATTTTTTTCGTTAAAATTGTTTTTTACTGCAAGAACCAGAAGCTTCAAATTTTTATATATTTTTGAAAAGAAGACTTTATTAGCTCTCCTTATTTGCTAGCGATACCAATTGGTATTAATTATAGGGATCTTTTCTAGGGTTTGCTTAAATTTAGCAAGAATTCATTCCTTCAAACAAGTGAATGTGATTAACAAAAATATTGAAAAAATTTTAATAATAATAATAGCAGATGACAGCCAAAAGACAGAGTGTATTTTTGAAAATGTATTAAAAAGTATAAATAGGTAGTTGATTTCTGTTTTGGTCCATATGAGGTTTTTTCTTGTCTTAAAGAACTTATTGAAATATTTAACTATAAATATACACACAAGCTATACCCAGCCGTTCTGGCTAGTGTCCCGAACTAAAGATTTTATCTATCACTCATAAATAACGGAGCCTAAACTCCGGACTAAAAAAAGACACTTAGTTACAATTTACTTTCCAATAGACTAGAAGTACTTTTTGTGAATAAAATACCTACATACTTTCTAAAGTGCAGTACAAAATAAGTTTAAAGTGATTACACCCTAGATTACATAGAGACTCTATAATGACACTTGACTTCACTCCAGATTACCTGGGACGTCTAAAGTAACCAGTTGAATTATCTTTGCATTACATAGAGCTCATTAGAGAAATTACTGATATATTTACTTCTGTGGACAGCCACTCATACAGCTGCTAACTTGGGTCCATCAATAACCTGATACCATTGTGATGCCCGAGAAGTATACAACAAGTACTTCGCAGAACTGCTAGGTTATTTTTTTCTCGTCGGAATACAAATAAAACAAAATCGAAAATCTCGTAATGTGTTTTCATCAATGAAAGAAATAAAGTTTCACTATTTTTTTATAATTTCCATTGTTTAATTCATTGAACATTTCCAAAATAAACTTTGTATTTATTTTGCTCATAAAAATCGATTCGTACACATATAAATTTATTTCGTTTATAAAATAGAAAATATTTAAAACAATTTTAGTTTATAATAAAAAAAAAATTATTATTATAAAAATACAACAAAATATTTATTACTAATAAAATATAAAAAGATTAAGATTTATTTGTACATGCAGATTTTTAAGGAAAATCTATGGGGTTTTCAATGTTTGTTGTTTTTTTTTTCTTTAATTTAATTTTCTTTTATTTTTTATCTTCTTGTTGTAGCTCTTAATATATATATATATATATATATATCAGTATGATGAGTATGACGAGACCGCGAAAACTTACAGAAAATGAAAACCACACACGACTACGACAATAGAAAAACAAATTATATAGTATTAGAACAGTGGTTAAAACAGATTTGAATGTTAAAAGAAAACCTGAGATGATCTTAACAAAGCATAAAATATCCAATTGTTTTTAATGATCTAAAATTTGATAATGTTAAACAATTAATAATTCGGTAGCTCGTTAACAATAGGAGATATCTAGAGATATCTTTCTCATAATCAAAGCTGAGGTATTACTGAGTTGTTTTACATGGGTTCGTAGTTTGAATGGCAGTTAGTGGGAGGTCACCCAATCGTGATCTCCAGGCCAAACAAAATTTAAAAAAATGTAAAAAAACAAGTTAGAATGTTATATTCGGCTGTGGCAAATCCCACGATCTATGGGGACTTGAATCAGTTATTGTCCGAACCGCACAGAATTTTATAGAGTGATTAATTTCATAAACTTCTAAATGACTTATGTCGAAATTTATGTTAATATCATTGTATATATATTATTTATTGACAATAAAATATTTTTCTGATATAGGGGTAATATGGGGGTAGGGACAATTATGGACCGATCCTCACAAAAGTTGGTAGAAAGATTTAGGTTGATATAGAACTTGTTAATGTCTAATTATTATAAGACAATTATGAATATTTAATTCATTTGCTGAGAGAGACCTTATATGGGGACTAGAGACAAATGCTGCCCGCTTTTCGCCATACTTTACAGTATAATTTTAGAGTACTTAAAACTAATTTGGGTAAAATGGTTTCAAGATTGCCGCATAATTAACATATTTATCATTGCTCAAACAGTATTCCCGGGGAATATTTGTATGGGGGCTAGGTGAAATCATGGACCTATATTGAACATTTTCAATACCAAAACAAACGTTATCAACAGATAGTAGTTGTGGAAAATTTCAGCAAGCTAGCTCCGTTCGTATGGTCCTTATCGTGTTTTAACAGACGGACAGACGAACGGACATAGCTAGATCGTCTTAGAATATAATGAGGACACAGAATATATATACTAATGTGGGTCTGCGACAAATATTTTGTCCATCTACAGTCCCTGTATGTCATTATATATGGAATATGAAATCGTTCCAATATACGGCCCGGCTTCACAGGGATTCAATAGGTCGAATTATTAATGACTCAACCACAAGGATCAGGCTGAATTTGATACGATGACAATGGTTATGTTTACTTTGAGCCCATCGATCGATTGCGGCTTATTAAGAAAAAGTCTATCGGGGACAATTCACTTAATTTCCGCGAGATCTAACCATTCCCTCAAATTGTTTATGCACAATGTCCATTATGGCATTTGCTGTAAAAAAATGGCAATAAATCTGAATCTTCTAAATTACTTGTATGGAAATTGATGTATGAACGGATAGTAGAGGTTTTAAGGAAATGGGGTTTGTGTCCACCTTGTTAGAATACAAAGTTGAACACTTTCCACATATGTTTGCATTTTTCAGCTCCGGCTCCAAGCAATTGCTTTTTGTTAACAAATTTGAATATTTAGAACCGGGGAATCTCTGAATGGGGAAGTAGTAGCGGTTTTTTTATATTAAATACTAACATATATGGGCAATTACATGTCATCGTACGTGACATTTGTACGCCTATAGAGTGGAATAGATTTTGCAAATATAAGAGTATCTGAAAAATAATTTGGTCTTTATGTTCCATTCAGAGGGTACTATATTTTAAAAAAATAATAAGTTTTTTCGAAACATTGTTGTCCAAAATATCGAGCGAAATAAGGGTATATCGTACGTGACATAAAACGGAAGTCATTTTGAGGTACATGTAGAAATATGCGAAAATTTGCGAATCGTGAGAGGCGTTAGGTTTCTTTTAATTTCTTACACTAAACCAAATATTTTTCCTTTACAATCCGTCATATTTAAATAAAAACAATCTTTGGATGATCCTATAATAAATACAATTTAATATCGTACGTGACATACCGTACGTGACAGATTTTTCTCTTATAATAAAACAACGTATATTCTGTAACGTAAAAAAATAAATAGAAAATATGTATTCGGTTCTAATAAACAATTTCATAATAGCAAAAAAACAATCAGAGTCAAATTCATATCATACTATGAACATGCTAATTGGGAGCTTAGTTTACGCCGCAATTTTACTCTAAAACATACCAATTAAATTAAAAAATTAAATAAAGTCAGTTTAAACTAATTCCGACAATGCTTGGATTCTATGACAACCCCGATTAATTCATATTTGGTGGGGACTTAGTTCGTAGCGCCGACCTTTCTTTGTCGGACTTTTATGAGCTAACTCAAAATAGAGTTGACTTATTGCTAACTCATTTACAACTGACTTCTGAAGTAACTCAAAAATGATGCAGAGGTGAGCTATTTGGTTTTTTAACATCTGACTTTTTTCTCACTCAAAGTTTATGCAGAAATAAACAAACATTATAGAGAGCAAAAAGCAAGCTAACTTATAATGAGCTAAGTTGTGGTTAGCAGAAACTTATGTACTAAGTTAGTACTAACTTACTCTGCGGACATTACATTGACAAACTGAATAGCTTTTAATAAGGAAATGAGCTAGGTTTTTATTCACTTGGTACTCATTTCTAATGGATCAAGAGTTAGCTTTAAGTTAACTCAAAGCCCGACAGGCTATAAATAGTCATATTCTGAATTCTTATAGGAGTGACCACTTGTCAGTGTATTGATTGAAATACGTTTTCCGATGTCTCCTCGTTAGAAGTTTGCAATTTACTGTGATTTTTCCGTTGATCTCCCAGATAACAAATATACTTGTCACTGCGTCCACTAATAGGGAAAATTTCAGATCATACTTAATTCCATTAACTATTCTCAAGTACTATTTTCTAAGTGTTTATCTCAGTAAAGTCACTGTGCATCATTGTATATTTCATGGTTTTGTGGGCTCTCCAAATTATCTCAACGCTGCTGATGATGTTTAATATTAAATGCTGAATGTTGAATGGTGTGTTTGGACGGACGCAAGATTTGACAATGTACACCAGAGAGATATGACTGTAGTTGCTAAAATTCGCTTGCCTTGGTCACTTCGAACGGTTTTTTTTTTCATCATTTATTAGTTTTGTGATTTTTCGAAAAATGCAAAAATGTTTGCGTAAGAGTTTCTTTTAATATTAATTCCATTAAAATAAAAAAAAAAAAAGATTTACAAATTGCGATTCAAATTACAAGAAACAAGAAACAAGTGTTCAAATGTGTAGTATTGAAAATTAATTAAACAAGAAAAAAAATTAAATCAATCAAAATATAAATGCAATTCAAAATCCATAAGTTAAAAAAAAAAATACAAATATTCTCAATATTTTGCAAAATTTTTAGAAAAATTCAAAATCAAGCACTAAAAATAAATCCATACGGGACGGGACATCTATTTTTATGTAATATTTTTCTTTTTTTTTGTTTCTTCTTTCTGCTAATATTTTGTGTGTTTTTGTGTTCGTTCTTAATAATTTTTTAAGTTTTGTGCGTTTTCAAATTTTATTATTTTAATATGTACCTACGTAGTATGTATTTTTAAAAAAATCAAGTGAATGTCGGCAAAAAAATACATATGTATTTACAAATTACATACAAAAAATTTGTTTATTATTAATTAAGGAAAACGTTGGGTCAAACAGTTTTACATACATGTTGTAAAATGTATTTTTAAATTAAAATTTTGTAAAATGTTTTTTTTTTTTTTTTTTTGTTTTGCAAATAATTATGTCCAATATTTCATGTTAAATAATTATGTCTGAGTTTTGTGTAATAATAAAATTTGTGTTTAAATAAGTTTTGGTTTGAAAATTTGAATATGCGGCAAATATTTAAATACATACATTCACACATAATGAAATAATTGTTCAAAATGTTTTGAAAAAAGTGTGCCAAATTTCAAAAGGAATAACAAACAATAAGATTGTGTTTCGAAGAATTTAAAAGTTGGAAGAGATTTTGTACTCATTCTGAAAATAAATTTAAAATGAAATGTGTTGAAATTGAAAATGGATAGTAAAGCAATTGGTTAAAGTTAATAAATGTGTGTGCGCCGAGGTTGTTGACAATTTTAAAAATAATTTATAAAACTACACGTAATCCAAGTTAAAATGTGTGATAATATAAATAACTTATTTAAAAATGTTATGAAAACTATTAAATATGATTTAATTATTAATTAATTTTATAATTTTTATGCTAACAATTTATTTGTTTGGATTTTTATGTTAAGTTCGTGTTACACATTTTTAATGTTCTATAATGGATCTAAAGAGTTACGTTAAGTCCCGGTCCACACTGTGAAACATTTGCTGCAAAACATTTTTAAATTCTCTTTTGGAACTGCAATCGTGTCCACACTGTGAAGTTTTTGCTTTTCAGTTTATGACATATGGTAGTTAACCATTTATTGAACATTTTCAGACAACATTGTAAGAATATGACAACCGTGTATACGTAGCTTTAGTCCCCATCCATGCTGTGAAACATTTGCTGCAAAACATTTGAGTTTGTCGATGAAAGGGGAAAGAGGAATGGAAAAGGGTACTCTGTTTCATGTACATGAAGTTTTTGTTGAGTATGTCATCCACATTTATTCGTTCATATTCCTTCTGTACAGAAATGTCAAAAACTGAAAAGCAAAAACTTCACAGTTACAGAGTTACGTTAAGTCAGCATTACGATTACATTCTATTAAATAGCAAATCTATTCAAATAAATATTGGGTGTATGACTTACACGCATACCTAAATTGGAGCGGAAGGCGTTTTTTACTTGTCAAAAATTCTCATGCCCATACAATTTGTATGCAGCATACCGAAATAACGCGACGTCAACGCTTTGCAATTCGAAAATCCGATTTTGACAGCGCGTTTAATAGTGAAGTTAGTTGCAAAACACAATAAATGTAAACACATACATACAAAAGGAGAAACAAATATGCAAGAAACTCATTTTTTAAACTTTAATATTTTGTTTTTTTGATAAAATTTTAGTTTACAAATCACGAAACACCAATACTGCAATGTACTTTATTGTTTAAATAATCCGGGTTGTTATATTTATGTATTTTTTTGATAACCTTGTTTTTATTGTTTGGCGTAGCGTTGCCGTTTTTATTTAGGTATGACATTTCAGCGTTAAGGCTAAGCGGAAAAAAACGTTCCGCCTTACTCTTTTATTTAGGTAGGCCAGTATGTGTTTTTAATACACACACACGTTTATAGTGCACAAACTTAAATGTACAAGACAGTTGATGTTAACTCTAACGGCGCCTATGATAAACTCACCGACTACTGCAACCGCAGTCACTATTTATACACACTGCCATCTTCATCCGAGTAGTCTAGATTGTTCTTACTGGCCTACCTAAATAAAAGCGTAAGGCGGAACGTTTCTTTACGCTTAGCTTTAACGCTGAAATGTCATACCTAAATAAAAGCGCCAACGCTACGTCAAACAATAAAAACAAGGTTATCAAAAAAATTAATATAACAACCCGGATTATTTAAAAAATAAAGTACATTGCAGTATTGGTGTTTCTGATTTTTGTTTCGTGATTTATAAACTAAAATTTTATCAAAGAAACTAAATATCAAAGTTTAAAAAATGTGTTTCTTGCATATTTGTTTCTCCTTTTGTATGTATGTGTTTACATTTGTTGTGTTTTGCAACTAACTTCACTATTAAACGCGCTGTCAAAATCGGATTTTCTAATTGCAAAGCGTTGCCGTCGCGTTATTTCGGTATGCTGCATACAAATTGTATGGGCATGAGAATTTTTGACAAGTAAAAAACGCCTTACGCTCCAATTTAGGTATGCGTGTTAACGATCAAAACTCGTATGTTCGAATTCTAGAGCTTTCGATGTTAATGTTAGCAGCTTAAACATTCAGTGTTGCCATACAAACAAACAAGTAGAAGCTTCTACTGCTGGACGTGTTTATAAACATGATGAATGTTGCAGGATGTCGTTACCGACCGATAAATTCAAATCGCTATTGCAAATTCGTAACAATATGTTGCCAGAAATATGGGAAAATGTTATAGCTAATAATGGCCAATACTTTGAATAAATTTATACTGTACAAATGTTTCAAAATAAAAGCTACAAATTAAGACAACTGCGCATTTTTAAAGTCATACACCCAATATTATCCTATTTGCTTTATAGCGAATATTCATTTAATATCTATCCGTATTTGTACAAGTTACGAGTTCTACAAAGCTTTGTAAACTAAAAGCGGTTCAACTTCGACATCCTGTATCTCACCATTTTCTGAAAGCATATGTCCTCCTGTACGTAGTTTAGAATATACAGATTTATTAACACATTTCTTCCGATCGACCCCACTGTGCCGGATTTGAACTGAATTATCAAGATTTTTGGGAGCAGCATATGCTGTTTTTAATAGTTTCCGCTCTATGTTTATTTTCTCTATGACAAATACATTCTCACTACTTAGGTTTATGACAACTGAGTTAGGTCTCTGGATCGACCCCACTGTGCCGGATTTGAACAGAATTATCAAGATTTTTTGGAGCAGCATATGCTGTTTTTAATAGTTTCCGCTCTATATATATTTACTCTATGACAAATACATTCTCACTACTTAGGTTTATGACAACTGAGTTAGGTCTTTGACAACACAGTTTCCAATCTATGTGTATTTATCTATGAATATAATAACAAACTTCTACTATGATAATTATACCTAATAAATATAGAAATAACACAGATCAACGTCAAGGTTTATCTTGTCGAATCGCCTGCCAACCTTGAATAACATAGAAAAAGACCTAGTATAGGTCATAGAGAAATACATATAAAGCGGAAACTAGAAAAAAAAATCAAAACAAAAAAAAAAAATACTCAAAATAATCACACATACCAGTGTTGTTTTAGTTTTGACATAGTGTTTTTTTACTAATACATTCTCACCACTTAGGTTTTTGACAACTGAGTTAGGTCTTTGATAGGAAAGATTCCGCTCTATGTTTATTTCGGAATATCGAAAATATCAGAAAACTAAATTTCGGACAATGTTATATATAAAAAAACATGGTATCAATCATCAAAATGCTAGTATTTTAAATCTTAAATTATTCCAGAATATTGTTTCAAATTATAATAAATTGTTTTGAAATTAAATTTTGCAATAAATAAATTACAATTTGTAACACTTTTACAAAAGACTAAAGTAATAACTTGCGATTATAATAAATAAATAAATTGTGTTTACTTTCTTCTAGATACAAATTAACCCATTAAACTACCAAAACATAAGATAATAATATAATAACAATGAAAGTGATATAATATTAAAATAAAAAACCAAATTATTAAAGAATTATCAAAGAAATCAAGCAAATAATTTAATCATAGTTATATAGAAAATAAATAAATTAACTAATAGAAACTAATTAGAAAACGATTGAGAAATTAACATAAAAAACAAGATGCATATACAAGCTCAAAGCCAGTCCACAAATAGGCGACAACATCAACCTTCTCTGCCGATTTATGCCAACGAAGGTTTGAGTTCCGTAAAGACCGCTCTAATTATAATAACAGTTGTTGGCTGCATTGCCATTTTATGGCCAAAAGTTTTCTATCCCATGATGTTTGCCTCGGCTCCCACAGCAGCCACAGGGAAAACTAATATCAAAGGAGGATCGGCTGGTGAGTATACATACATACATATATTGTATATAAATTTGTTTATTAAATAAGTTTATTATTTATATTCATAATTTTTTTTATATTGTAAACTTGTTGCAATTATTATTTTTTGTTGTTTTGTCTTGATGTATTATTGATTTAGGTTGTTGTGATGTCGTGCTTAATCGTGAGGAATTTTTTAATTCGTCGTTATTAAAAAAACCCAAAAGTTCGGAACCTCCCATAGAACCCTATGGGCCACAATTATATCGTAAAAGTTTAAATCTTTATACTGGTGAAATAAGTACGTGTTTCTATAATGAAAATGGGTTCTAAACTATTACTTACTATCTATATTTTGAAAAAGCATGATTAAGTTTTCTCTAATACTTTGTTGACACTAACAATGAATTCGTTTTTTATTATACTACAGAAAATTTCAATACTAATTGTAATTTCATTAGGTTTCGCATACAATTATTTATTTGATATTTAATTTATAGATATTGGTTTCTATTTGAAATTTCCCTAGTTCTGAGCTAATTTCTTTTGCCGATATAGATACAATTTGTGTGTGACCATAATGGCATAGAACTTCACTACACATCCACATGACGTTCACTTCTATATGATCCAAAAGTAGTTATAAATAGGTAGCGATCTCCTTTGACAAAGACAAATATTTCGTCGGTTCGCCTTGTTGGAAAGGTCTTTGAAATGCTTTTTATTTGATATCCATGTTGTCTATGTTTATGACTTAGTGTTAGAAATAGGCAAATCTAAGTCAATAAATCGAAAAGATTTTGGTTTTTCAAAGTCCGATTTTCAATAGAAACCGAACCGAGTACCTTACTTTGAAATGCCTTTAATTTGATATGTTTTAACTTAGTGTTAGATATAGGCAAAATAAATCGTAAAGATCTTGGTTTTTTCACATAGGCGCAGCAAAGAAGTATTACAGATTATTGTTTGACGACAGACTCCAAAGACCCTTCAGGAGCGGCGCTCTGGGGTCTCAAAATAGGGCACCCCAGAAATGCCAGATTTGGTTTGGTTAAAATCAACAGATAAATAGCATGTGCTATTTATCTATTATAGCTATTGAGTTATACGCATTTTAAAATTTGGTCCAGTTTTTTCATATCGGACACAATATACATATGACCGATTTCATCAAATTTGATGTGTTATTTATGCCATAAATAAAAAAAATTTAAAACAATATTTTACAAGTCCAAAAATAATCAATTTTGAATTTGAAAATTTTGAATTTTTTTTTTTTTGGCTGTTATAACTCTTTTGATTTTCTAGAATAAAAGTTTCTTAGGAAACTTATAATGCTTTTATATTGGATAGCATGAAGATAGAAAATGCCTAAATTATGCTAATAGGGGTTTCCCTAGGCCCTTCTGAATTTAACCAATTTTTTTTTTTATCGAAATTTTGAATTTATTTTAAGTGTTCTAAAAACTAAATAAAAAAAAATTATGTATCCTGAATAACTCATATAATTGTTTTAACAGTCCCTAACCAAATTTGGACTTAATGGGCGTAATTCCAAAAAGTTCGAAAATTGGAATTTTTGTTCGTTTTTTGGGGTGAATTGTGGGAATTGCTTTTCCAAAATCGTATATTTGATTCTATCTTTAAGAAAGCAATTTAATTTCGATATATTAACGAAAAAACTTATTGCGTAAAGCGTTGGCGTTTTACACCATCGACTGTAACGTACTAGATTAAATAAACAGGTTGCATTTTATCTTTAATCTAGTACGAAGCTGTCGATGGCGTAAAACGCATACGCCAACCATGATGAGGCTGATTATATTTTTATGTATTCTTTAATTCTAAATATTCAGTATTATACTAAAATGTTCTCTATTGTTTAGAAAGTGCTATTTCCAATTACACGAAAAAAGTTTCAATATTGATTTGAAACATTTTTCGTGTAATCGGAAAGAGCTCTTTAAAATCACCTCTATATATATGTATAAATCTAAGCGCTTATAAAACTATTGTTACGTTTTTACCTTTTAAAAACGGTTGTTTATTTTCTTTAAATAAACCGGAATTGCAAATAAAAGCGACCAGTAGTTTAAACATATTGAAGGTCTATAAGACCATCCACGTAATGCGTCACAGCATGTCTCCATAGGTGCCTAATAAGGTGTGCTGATGCAAGCCATTAAATATGGTTATTAGGGAAAATATTCTTAATTAATTCAGCATAAAACCTAAAGAATGAACTTTAAAGTATCACGTGAGTAGTTTCATATATAAAAAAATACTTTTTCTGGTTTCATGTAATGGTTTATAATAAACAGAGCAAAATAAATTTTATTATAGAGAGACAATATATAGGAATAATTGCAAAACCAAACATGTTTGAATTTTATAAAAATTTTAGTTTGACCTGATTTTGCAAAGCAATGTTGAAAGCTAAGGCCTTCTAAAACATATTCTGAGAGAAGACAGAGAGCAATGAGTATCGGATCTTATAGAATGTGTAAACAGGTCCCGACATCCAGAGAAAAAACAACTTAAAATCAATAAAACCATATTGAATCAATAGAAACATTAACGAAATTCTAGTAATGTTGAAAGTATATATATTCTGGATCATTATAGATAGCGGAGTCGATTTAGCCATGTCCGTCTGTCTGTCTGTCTGTCCGTCTGTCTGTTGAAATCAATTTTCTGAAGGCCCCAGATATCTTCGGGATCCAAATCCTCAATAATTCTGTCAGACATGCTTTCGAGAAGTTTCCTATTTAAAATCAGCAAAATCCGTCCATAAATAACGGAGATATGAGCAAAACTCCGAGACAATCTCTATTTTTGTTGCATATTTTTGATCTATATCTCGATTACTAAGTCATAAATATAGACAATATGGATATCTAATGATAGATATTTCAAAGTCCATTGCAATGATGTATATAAGGCTATAGTAAGTTGGACCTACAATGGGTCAAAATCGGGAAAAATATTTTTAACCCAAATTTTTTTCACAAAAAACTCTTTTTCCACTAATAAATTAAAAAAAAAAAAAATTTAAAAAATTGGAAAAAATTTAAAAAAATAATTACGAAAATTTTTTTTTTTTAAAAAATAAGAATTTTTTAAATTTTATTTTAAAGTATAATTTGGTGAAGGGTATAAAAGATTCGGCACAGCCGAATATAGCTTTACTTGTTTTTAAGTTGCAGTTTTTTCCTGAGTGTACAAAGTAAAGCCCTAAAATACACACACTTTTAAAAACGCACTGGTAATACGGTTGATGTTAACTCTAATATCGCCTATGATAAACTGACTCACTCAAAACTCGCTGTTACTATATATATACACAGCACCATCTTATAGAAGTCTCATGTATAATCTAATGGAAATACTAGAATGTTATATTTCCTCAATAATTCCCTAGATCTTTTAAAGGTGCTTTACAGTTAATGTTGCCATACTTATAAATACTTATAAAAAATTTTAATAACAGCGTGATATCAACATTGTTGACAAGTAGAAGCTTCGTCTGATAGAAATGTTTATAAACATGATGAATGTTGCAAGTAGCCATTACAGCCCGTTAAATTCAAATTGATAATGCGATTTCGTAACAATATGTTTACAAAAGTACAATATTTTTCATATTAGCTTAAATATATTATTCAAACCTATAAAAATGTGCCCAATAGATTTCCTTCACAGGTCCTTGCAAATTTAACCTATTTTATGTTGAAATCTCAAAGCATTGACCCCCAAACGGAATTCGGTTTTATATACCTTGATATGTTTTTAATATGCCATACAATAATTTTACCAGCCTCCAACAAAGTGAGGTCCCAATATGAAGAAATCCAAAAATTACCATTTTTGAGATTTTTTAAATATATTTTTGGGAAATTCTTGAATTCTTTTAATTTTCATCGATTACTATTTAGAATTACATAGTCTACCTCCCTGGAAATTGTATTATATATAATACATATTTAAAGTTTCTCCAAAAACCCCATTTTAGGCTAACTTTTCGTGATCATTAGAATTAACCGCTTGAAAAAAACTAACAATGTTGTATTAACTACTTACAACTTATCTACTTTGAAAGTCTCTTCAACTTTTGAAGTCTAACCCATTATAAAATTCGTTACGGTCTTGAGTTTTAATAAAAAAAAAAAATATATATAAAAACAAATCAAATAAAAAAAATGCAATTTTATGTCTGCCAACAAATTGTTTTTGTTTTCTGTACGTCATTAACAAATTACAATAACGTTTTTAAACTGTTTGTTATTTTTTTTTTGTTCATAATCTTGTTTCTTTTATTTTTATTATCTTGTATTAATTTCACTTTTAATTTCATTTCATTTCATTTTTCTTTTCATTTTATTAATTACGTTTTCTTGTGTTAAATATTATTTATCTTTAATGCTTTAATTAATTGTAAAGGAAAAAAATAAAAATACTGCAATTGTTGATATTAACGATGAGTTGAGTTGTTCATAAATGATTTTGAAATAGGTACATACAAATGTACATTTATTTTCTGTTGAATATTAATATGCGATTTTGTATATAGGTATACGCCAGGAGCGTCCATCTCATTTGCATCCAGATTCGGTATATGAGGCGATGAGAGAACGTGGACGTGCCATACCGGCCACACCAACGATACCCATTGTGGAGCGCAAGTCATCGCCCAGTAATCCACCACCTCGCTTAGTTGAAGGAAGAGTGAGTATTTTGCCATGTTTACATAAGTAATTTAAAATTTTTTTTTTGTGGTTTTACAGCAAATCGAAAATATCAAATATTTAGTGAATTTTCTGAATAAATTCTATTAATATGACTAGTATTTTAACAGGCAATTTATTTTAATGATTTGGATGAGATTTGATTCTTTTTTTAATTTAAAGGAATATTGTGACACTTGTTATAAAGCCTGAACATTTTAGCCAAACTCATAAGCTCTGAATATTTTGTAAAACGATATAATGGATGGCAACCAAACTAAAGGTATTAAAGATGGCAACCAGAAATTTGTGGTTGCCATCTAACAACACAACCAAAGTTCGGTTGCCATCCATAATCGAGCCATAAGATCATCTTATAAGATTTATGCATAAATGTGCATGATGTGGATACAATTTACCTATTAGTCTCGCAATTTATGGTACATATTTTCAAAACCACAATTTAATCTATTTGAAAATTTGTTAAAATTCCACAATATATATCCAGATATATAAATGAGAAAAGGTTAAACAAATAATTAGGTCAGTAGCTATCATAATTTAGTCCTACATTCGATATCAGGGTCCTCCATTACGATAAGAATAATCGAATTCCTACAAAGAGCATTCTGGATATTCTACATGTGGTAATAGTAGACCCCCATTCGTATATCAAATTCGCAAGTGTTTCATCGAAGGACGACCCGTTTGTTGCCCATTCTTCTGCGATTTCATTTCTCCGAAAGCCGGTGCAGGTATCGGGCAGTCCTGGGAGGGAGGCCAAGTTCATCAGAGAAAATACCCGAACCAGTGCCCGTCAGTGTGTATAGAGATGGCGTTGCCCGGGAGTGCTTGCGGACCTGTCATCCCTTAACAGTAATTTAATCCTAAAGGTCCTATCAAAATTCGGTGTTGGTACTATCCGTTCGTTGGCCAAAGATTTGCCTGCGAACCTTTTGTAGGGCGTGCCGTGAACAATATGGTCATGCTTCAGTCCACCTGAAAACTTGAGTCTTAGAGCAGACTTAGCAGAAAAGCGTTTGATCTAGATATCGTGGGAAGGTATATATAGCATCGTTCAGACTCAGACTGACCTGAGGAGTGAAATTCATTTGTCCAGTAAAAACAGTATTTGTTTTGTACCTTGCACATGAAGAAGTGTGTTTTAATATACATCGATCTCAACAAGAGCACCATCCCAGACAAGAGCACCATAGATCAAGACCATAGTGTATAATATAAGATGTGAGACCACATCTCTTCCCAAAGGTATAGAAAACACAGAGTGCCTTTCTCATTCGACTCCCAGCATTATATTTGGCTTCTCTAGAAACTTTCAGAATAGTATCCTGGAATTTTATATCTTCTGGTAAAAAGAACCAATTCGGTCTTCGCCGGGTTAACCCCCAGACTGTTTTGCTTGTCCCATGATAGTAGAAAGGCTGTTTCCATGAGTTCACTTATTGTGGCATGAAATTTCCCTTTAATAAAAAGCATAACGTCTCAGCATGTGCGACTAAGTACTTTGATACCTATACTACTAAGCATTTGTGGTGTGCCTCTTGTCCTACCAATACCCAAATTTGAGGTTTTGGCCCTGCTCTTAAGCAAATTTCCTTTACAGTTCGTTATCCGCTGATCAATGTTTAAGTCACCTAGAACATCGAATATTGAAGTAATATTCACATTATTAAATATGCATAAACTGATATGTATCACAAATTCAAATCTGTTATCAAAAATATGCTCCGAAACCGATTGGTTTCGGATAATTTTCGGTTTTGGGCTAATTTAAATTTTAAGATTTTATACAAGGCGAAATTGACATTCGAAACAAGTCTCTCATTGTTTCGAATGTCAAACTCCATATATAAAAAATTAATGAATTCGGTCGTATTTTCCTGAATTCGCCACCGACACCACCTTGTATATAAATTCGCCTTGATTTTATAGAAACAAAATCAGATTATAAAATATATTTTTGATATATAAAAATGAAATGGCATCACGTGAGAACGGCTGGAGCGATTTGGCTGATTTTTTTTTATTCAATTCGAAATATTCAGAAGATGGTTTGTAAAGAAAAAAAAGAATTTAAAAAATTGGGAAATTTAAATTTCTAATATATTACCTCCTTTTCACTTGAAGTATGTACTAACATAAGTAAATAGCATCCGAGCGAAGCCGGGCAGTCAACTAGTTTTTGATAAAGATTTGAATTTGGAATACATATCAGTTTATGCATATTTAATTTCGATAACAATTGTTTCGGTTAAAAGCGAACACCAAACTCTACTCTATATCTCAAAAAGTTGCGATAAAATACTGATGTCTGTCAAGTGTCCCCTCGATAGTACAACATCATGCAAGGCCATCTCCACCAGCCTTCCTTTCAGATATACGTAATGTGCCATGCTGAAAATGTAAGGGGTGAGGATATTCTTGACCGGTCTATAATCTGGGAGTAAATACCACTGTAGCCTCTCACCATTCTCTAGGAATGTATCCTGTTTCCAGGCTACCACTTAATAGGTTAATAAGTAATTGTATGGCGACTGATATTGATGGCTGGATTAACGCTGCTAATATACCATCTGACCCTGATGATTTATGCCACCGTGCATGATATTTTGAAATTAATATATTAAATAAAAAAAAAAAAAAAAATTTTCTCCACATTAACAATGTTGCTTAATAATTTACCTATGTGGATTTGAGAAGCTGCAATGTTCATCATCCCTACTAACTGGGCGGTTACTGCGTAACTCAATCTGAAAACGAAAATTTTCGAAAATGTGTGCTAAATACATTGTAGTTCCAAAAAGATTTCCTTTCGAATCGAATTAGGGAGTAACCCCCTATAAGCAGTTAATTTAAGTCAGATTTCAATGCCAGGAACCAAGAAAGCAAAAAATATTATTTCAACACTCGCTCATTTGAATTGGAAAATAATAAAGATACAGATTAATATTTCAGTATATAGTACCGTTTACTTTAATAGAATTGATCTGAGTGTCAATTGATCTAAGTATAGCACCATTTTTTTCGCCCATATCCATATAAGGAGTGAGATCGAAAAATTCGTAACATACATAAATGTTAATAAAAACCAAACCACTAAACTTACAGTTTTAATTTTTCTTATTTGATTGAAATTATTATTACAATTTTAAAAAAAAATTAATTTTTATAGTTTTAATCACAAGTGATGAAATTTTGAACCTTTTTCGGAAACTCTTCCATTAACGTTTTTATAGTCTTTTTTGTCACTTTGCTCGAACAGGTAGTCCATCACCGTTAAAAATCTACCACACTTTTGGACACCTTTTTGTGCTCCTCAATTTTTTAATAAGAGCCCAATATCTCTCCACTGGCCTTAGCTGCGGGTAGTTTGGAGGATTTGCCTCTCTTGGTACAAACACCACATTATTGTTCTTGTACCACTCAAGGGCTTGTTTACCATAGTGACAGGATGCCAAGTCAGGCCAAAAATAAGTGGACACATTATGAAGTCTTATGAATGGAAGCAGCATTTTTTGTAAACATTCCTTGATGTGAATTTCGGTATTTATAGAGCCCGTTGTAACAAATGATTGGCTTCTTTTGCCGCAACTGCATATTGCTTGCCATACCAAGATCTTTTTGGGAAATTTTTTCTGCTTTTGGGTCCTAAACTTTTTCAACATTACCTCGAGCATCAGCAACATAAAATGTTTGACCAGGAAGTTGCGAAAAATCTGCCAGAACATACGTTTCGTCATCCATTATGCAGCAAGAATATTTTTTAAATAAAACTTGACTTCAATTTCCGAGCTCTGTTTTTGGCCTCTAAATTTTTAGCAGCGTTCTTGTCAGGAACTTGTTGAGCCTTGTATATTTTTAAACCTGCATTAGCTTTAACTTTTCGTACCAAATAGTCCGAGCACTGAGCTAACCGGGTGTTGAAAGCTCTCTTGATTAAAAAAAAAATATCAAATAATACTTGGGTTAAAAGTTTTAATGAAAAACGAGTGTTAAGAATTTTACGATCTCATTCCTTATATGTAATTTTTGCAATAAAATATATATTTCGAGTTTATATCTTTGTTTTAAATCACTTTTATGCTACTATAACGGTCTAGTTCTTTACAAAATAATCATTCCAGATATAAAACAAGAAAAATCGAAAGTGTAACATATGAAAAACCATTGAACGCGCCATTTATATTGTCACTCACTGTAAAATAAAGATCATTTCCACAATATTAGAAGAAAAAAAAAAAACACAATTTGTATATAAGTATAAACAGGCAAACATATTGTTTTCTTTGGCAATTATTCTTTGCCCGCCTACAAAGTTTTTTTGGTGATACAAATTGCAAAAAAAGAAGAAAATTGGAAGCACAATAAGACATTAAGAAAATGAAAACTAAATTTTCATGACCAAGAGAAGAAAAAAAAAAAAAAAAAAACAAAAATCATTTTCAAAAAAGTCTCTAATAATTAATTTTTCTGAAGATCAACTACAGTAGATCAGATAATTATAGATATACTAGATACAAATAATGGGGCTAAGTAAATCAATTTATAAAAAAATAAAAAAAAAAAAAACTGTTTAATATTGGCAATTTCTTCAGTTTTGTCCAGGGGTTACAGAAGTTTGTGGGAGATTCTAGATAGAAATCTCTTAGGGGGAATTTTAGGTACAAATTATAAAATGTGTATTGTGGAATTATGCAAAAAAGAAAATAATCAAATCTGTAGAATTAATTAAAATCTATAGAATGCATCTGCGTTATTGTAACTGTCATTCTCGAACATTCATCCTGCATTCTTAATTTTTAATGTATTTTTGTATATTGTTTTGAGAACATTTTTGAGGGATAGAACATAGTGTTTACATTTTAACATCAAAATCTTAAAATAAATTTTTCAGGTGTACGTACCTACATCTATGACGATAACTGTAACCTTTGTCACATTTGTTTGATTTATTTTTGTTTGAATGATTCAACAGTTTAAAATTCAATGTTTAGATCTTAATTGCAAATTTAATAATCATGAAACTTAAAAGTTTACCATTTCTTAAATATATACTTAATTAATTTCAATAATTTAATTATTTATTTATTTTATTTTAGCCTGGCCCTATACCCGGTATGCGTCCTCCTATGGGTGCTGGTTCAGTACATCAACCTCAGGGAAAACAAAGTTCTATGGGGTTAATAATGCCAATGTATACCATTGGTATTATTATATTCTTCGGTTATACTATCATGAAGGTAAGTACATAAATATTTTGTTTCTTTTTAATATCTCCAACCCCTAAATAAAAATTGTGGTCAAATATAAATCTGTGTCTTAAAGTACCTTGTATATCATTATAAAGTATCTTATGATTCATCCCCTTATCTGTTGCTACAATGTTTATCATTATTTCTTTTTTTTTATTTCTGTTTGAATATAATTTTCATTCTGTTTATGTTAAATATTGTATATAGTGTTTAATTTAATGACATTTAAATCACTCTGGCTTCTCTTCAGTTGTCGAATAAATCTTTCGCCTTTTACTAAAGATTTCCGTGGAGAGGAGCACTCTAATGAGTCTAAAATATAATTTTTCCATAGGCCTTCCGGAAAGGAGGGCCATAAATAATCAATTTCAATAAAATATTGCTTTAGTGCAGAATACAGATTGCAGATCTGTCAAAAATAAAATACGCATGTTTTTTATATGAAGACGATTCTTTTGACGACAGTACAGCTTCACGGCCACATACGACTACTCGACTACTTTTGCCGCTGCAGCAAGATTATGCTAATTTCTACATTTGTCAACCACAGAACAGAAATAGTGCTGCTAATTAATATAATAAAAAATGTAAAATATTTTAGTGCTTAACAAATATAATTTTTTTTACTTTATTAATGTGACCCGACTCGAACCCACGTACTTCAAATATTTTTGTTTGTTAATAAACCGTCTTACCACGACCAACTTATATTGTTAAGTATTAGCAACTGGTTTTCACACACAAAGAAATATCATCATAATAATATCCATTTTTTAAATTATATTCTAATTACAAAAAAAAAAAAGAAAATAAAAATAAAAAAACGTTGCCCCAACTGGGGATTGAACTCGCGACCTTACTGTTAGAATTATATTTGACTTGGCTACAAAATAATGCATTCAGAAAGTAGTTACATTTAAAATTGTATGTGAAGTTTTTACTGGATTTCTAATTATATAAAAAACAAATTTTATTTAACTTTGCAACTTAAATTCAACTTTACCTTACGGATGCCGCCGACCACTCTCTTCTTGACTAAAAATTTCTGTCTATCCAAACTTAACTCGTCACTCGTCCGTTTATATTCTAAAAATTTCGTCCGTGTTATATATCCCATAGACGCAGCTTTGAACTATAAACTTCCCAACAACTTCTATCTAAATAGTTTTTAACATGTCTTGCAACATGTGGCCTAGCGTTGTCATGATGGAATATTACGGTTTCATGTCTTGCCGCATATTCTGGGTGTTTTTCGGCCAATGCTCGTTTCAAACGAATCAGTTGCGTTCAGTACAGGTTCCCTGTAATGGTCTGGCCAGATATCAGCAGCTCATAAAAAATAGGACCCTTTTGCTTCCACCAAATACAGAGAATTACCTTAGCGCCATGGATATTTAGCTTTGAAGTCGATTCGGCTGTTTAGCCGTGTTTCACATACGATCTTTTACGCTTCGGGTTATGATACGTCTTTCAAATAATTTTAATATATTTTTCTTTTCTTTTTTAACGCATTTAGATAGTCCTCAAGAAGCAAGCGGCAAATGCACCTTATGGACCTGCAGCTGGCGATCCCAACTTCCGCAAAGAAGTTTTTGGAAAAGGAAATGGTAGACACATTGAGGAGTTAAATGGCTCTAAATTGGGTAAGTTCATATACACTAACACTAACTACAATTATTCGTAAAATATTTAAGTAGTTGTTAAGTTTATTTACTTTTTTTTCAAGTAGTAAAACAGAATTGTTTATTAAAAATTCCCTTTTATACAATTATTACATGTATATTCATTTCAAACGTACACATATAAATGCTGTCAATTGTAAATTTAATTAAAATAAAAAAACCAAAAATAAATGTCCTATCTAAACAAATTGGTCAATTCCTGTATGCAACAGGTTGGCGGGAACATCAAACAAGTAAGATGAAGCCTTTTAAACTTCTTAATTTCTTCTATCAACTACTTTTTCTGATTCATCTTAAATGTGTGTGGTTTTTAGTTGGTTTTTATTTGAGATTAATTTTGATCAATCATTTTTAAAAACTATGTCCTCTGAACACGAAAATATTGAAAATAAAAATGGAAAATTTTAAGCTGCTTTTAATGTAATTTTATTATGTATCCAAAACATTGTTATGTAAATATAGTACATCCTTGTAGCATTTTAGATGTTGTTTTATGTTTATTTTTTATTTTAATATTTACCCTCTAGTAACCCCTTTAATTTTGTAATTTATTATTTTTTTTTATTTGTTCAATTTGATGTTGTAATGTAAATTTGTAAAAAAATTAAAAAATTACAAAAATCCCCTAATAATTAATATGTAATAAAAAAATAAACTAAAAGAAAACAAAAAAAAAATCAAATCAACCAACTAAATAACAAATTTCTAGGAACTAATCTACAAAACCATTCTGCAGATATTGTAAACCAGCAGCAGCGTGGCAGCGTTTTATACAATGTCAGTCTGTCGGCTCAGGCAGCGGCTACGAATCTGTCCTCTTCGTTGAAACAACATCAGTTGCAGCAACAACACCAACAGCAGCAGCAACAACAATTGACTTCGATAGTTATGAATAAGGATACCGATCAATTGATGGAAATCGAAAAGTTGCGCAAAAAATTGGAGGACACGGAAAAGGCCATGGCCAAATTGATTGGTGAAATGAATTCAGATCAATATGAAGCGAAGGTTAGAGATTTTGGCAAAAGGTTTCTTCTTTCTTTTTCATTTACATACTATGTATTTTGTTTTTCTTCTGTTTTATTATAATTTTTTCTTTTAATTTGATTTTTGTTACATTATTATTATAATTTTGTAAATATTACATTATTTGCCCCCATATACACTTACACATATAAGTATGCCACCAAACACTTATACACAGATAAGACAGATATGAATAAGCTGGTTCTAGTAATATGGCAATAGAAAACAAACAAAAGAAAATGTCAGAATGGTTGGGGGTTGGAAAGAGGGACAAATATGTATAAATCAAACTCGTTGCCTATTGAAAATTGTATTTTCTTCTCTCGCTCTGCAAACCACAACCATTGAAAAGTGGTTGTAGGATGTCAAAATAATCATACGGTTCGGTATTCATTTTTTGACAACTGTCATTTGTTTCATATCTGTAATAATCTGTGAAACACTTATACATTCCGACGTTTTAACCTCAATGTTGTAGGGAAAATATTATTTATTAAATAATTAATTAATTTTGTCCATTTCTGTATATATGTATGTACATTTCGTTACTTAAGTTCATCTCATACAATTATCTCTATCTCCTCACAGTTTGATCAAACTTGACTTCTTAATCAAGAGATTCTTTTCCTTTATCAGCATATTTAATTTAAATAATATACTACATAGTTGTTAAAAAATATTTCTAGGAAATTTACATAATGTTTGGAAAAATGTAGACGCGATAATTTTTTAGAAAATATAAATATATTACTATGTTGTTTATTAAAAAGTACAGTGAGACTTCGATTATCCGTAATGGTCGGGATCGGGAGCATTCTGGATAATCAATTTTCCCGGTTAATTGAGTACCAATTTTTAGAAGTTTTTTAATAATGACAGTTTTTCGATAATGGTATTTAAAGCTCCATATTTCTCACTGATCCATCGGTTGGATCAAAATCGTCCAATTTGGTGGACAAAATTTCACAACAACGTTTTCAGCATTGAAATCCTGCACGTCTGGATGTTGTACAATGGCAGAATGATTTTACTATCATCTTTTAGACCGATTTTCTTAAAATTCTCTCTCACTTCCGGTACTAAGTTATTGTTAAACCATTCTCATGGACATTTTTTAAAGCTCTTTCCAATAACTAATGCTTTGCACTTCTGTGTACCAGCAGCATTAACGCAAACTAATGAGGTTGTCTCTCCTTTGAGACCTTGTGTCATTCTTTGAAATTTTCTCTCAAGTAAACACTTTCCATTCTCCATTATCTCATTGGTGAGTTTTTTTCATTGATTTAAATTCATTTAATTTTTCCACAAAAATTGTGACAGCTAATCAGCTGAATATTTTTCTCTTGTAGCATTAAGTTTGTGAATACCATGTCGTTTTTTTCTTAAATTTTGAGTGGAATATTTTAGACTTTCCTTCACTGTTAATCCAGAAATTCGAGTTCCATTAAATCGTTCCTTCCGGAACAATTCATAGACCGCAAAATCTTCTTATGGTTCTTCAGCAGTTTTTAAAGTTTTTCGGTTTCCAAAGCCAATAACATTGTTTCATTTTGTTTTTGTCTAACACTCCTCATGCCAAAAGCTATCGAATCGATGGCACAATATCAAAAAATGTTGGTCTTACAAATCGATCAAGGGAATTACCCTTTTTCGTTTCATTCACATTGTGTTACATTGTTCGAAAATAATCGAAAAAAAATTATAATCCCGGATAATAGAGGTAATTACGGTTAATCGATGCAAACAAATTTAAATCGATCCAAAAACATTTTCTTTTTCTTTCCCGGATAATTGATGTTGCCGGTTAATCGAATCACGGATAATCGAGGCCTCACTGTAATTGCACTTTGCTGATTAATCAAAAAGTATTAAAATAAAAAATCTTACCTAACAAATTAGACAAACGTAAAATAATTTGTAAATTTTGTAAAGAAAATATGTCCAGGGCAAAGAATATATATAAATAGGCCAGTTTTAACGATGACCCACTTCGTCAAAGTGACAATTATCTTTTTGAATTGCAGAAAAATTCAATTTAAGCAACCCATTCATTGTTCCTAAACATAGATCCATAGAAGCTTTATAGAAAAGGATACCAAAATCTAGATTTCTCAACTAAAAATAAAAAAAGAAATAAAAACCATCGATATAAAGGGAATTCAGAAATCAATGCCTGAATTACGGAATAATATCGAAAGACAAAGCTATATGGAGTCAATATTTGTTTGCTAATTTAGCTTAATTCCGTAATTATATTGAGTGTATGACTTAAAATTGCGAGATTTACAATAGATGGCCTATCTTTTGAACGAGGTTTTTGTTTTTAATAACTTATATGACATTTTGAAGGGTACAAATCTGTCATTTATTCTCACTTAGTTATTGAGCACTATAGTGTAAACAACAAAGTTTTGTTTTGCTTTAAAAATGTGGAATTTTGTGCCAACAAAGCGTCATAAGCGGGAAGTTTTGCTTTACTTTTTTAATTTCAAAAAAAAGTCAAAACGTTTGCAAGCAGCAGAATTTATCCGAAAGCAGGGAAATTTGGTACCATACGAATTGATGCCGAGAGACCTTGAAAGATGATTTTGTATGTCTGAAATGCTGCTTAAACGCTATAAAAGAAAATCAATTTTGCATTACTTACGATAACCCGAAGCGTAAGAAATCATATGTGAAGCCCAGCCGAATCGACACCAAAGCCAAATATCCATGGCGCTAAGGTAATGCTCTGATTTGGTTAGAAATCAGGCTGCTGAAATCAGGCCAGAACATCACAAAGAACCTGTAGCGAACGCAACTGATTCGTTTGAAGCCAGCATTGGCAGAAAAATGCCCAGAATATGCGGCCAGACATGAAACCGTAATTTCATCATGATAACACTAGGCCACATGTTGCAATACCGGTTAAAACCCTCTTTATATGTTTCGATCGATGCATAACGCTTCACTTAAGAACAGAGTAACCGAAAATGGCTTGATTCGTTCTTGGCCTCAAAAGATGAACAGTTCTTTTAGCTCGGAATCCATATGTTGCCAAAAAGATGGAAAAAGGTCATATCAAACAATGGCCAATACTTTGAATACATTTTAATTGTACAAATGTTTCAAAATAAAAGCTAAACATTAATAAAATCCCGCATTTTTAAGTCTTACGCCCAATAAGTAAATAAACTAATAAAAATTTGGAACAAAATTCTAAATTCTTACGACTTAGTTAAATCTAGAAGAAATAAGTAATTAGCTGCGGATGAGATCTTTTTCAAATCGGGATATATATAAACAGTATTTAAATCAGTAGTATTGCCATTATTTTCTCTAACTATGAATATCCTTAGAAGATTTAATGCTTAGCTTCTTAATAATTCCTTTTAGAACTTAGAAAATCAATTTGTATTAAGTCGACGTACTAAGGCATTTCAAGTTGAAATTGAGAAACTATTTATTAATATTGAGAACAAGTAGTAGTGTTATATTCGGCGGTGCCGAATCTTGTGTATCCTCCACCAATATTTGACAGTTAAACCTCTAATGCTTAAGCATGCCCAAGGCACTCATCGCAAAAATGCCAACAAATGCAATTATAGCTGACTTTTCATTTCAAAAACTCTTGTAACAGTTGCTAAAAAACGTACTTAAATATTTTTAAAAGCATTCGAAGTTTTTGAAATGAAAACTCAGTTATATTTGCATTTATTGGCATTTTTGGGATGAGTGCCTTGAGGCATGTTTAAGCATTATTCTGATATAGGGGTTATATGGGGGGAACGATCCACACAAAAGTTGGTGGAAAGATTTAGGTTCATATAAAACTTGTTTATGTACAATTTCATCACAATATTAATTATTATAAGAGGGACAAAATTCATTAAACATTAAAATATTGGCATATTATTCGGTATTTATAAATTAATCCAGCTTTTCCGGAAATCCTCCCATTAAAGATATCATAGTTGTTCTGGGATACTTTTCCTGTGTTCTTTAATTCTTTTTTTACAAGAGCCTAATACCTTTCCACAGGCCGAAGTTCTGTACAGTTGGGTGGATTTGTCTCCCGTGGTACAAAAGTAACATTATTGTTTGAATACCACTCAAGGACCTATTTTACACAGTGACATAATACCAAATCGGGCCAGAATATGAAGGCAATCTCTGCTGTTTTAAGAAACGAATTTTCTGAACTTTATACGACTTCAACCCAGCATTAGATTTGGTTCTGCGCACAAGAGAGTCAGAGCATTAAACTTTACGAGCTGCTTTTCTGATAGAAGTGTTAGGTGCTCTTCGAAGGAGTTGTTCGACTTCCTTTGCCTTACCAGTATCTGTTAGACCTTTTTTTCTACCTGATCCAGATTTTCTTTCAATGTTCAAGTCTTCCCTATACTGTTTAATGGCATTTGAAACAGTGTGACCATGAATTTTCAAATCTTTTGCTATTATTTTGAAAGTCGATATTAGAAAACTTTGTTCGGACTTCCAACTATAGATATATTGTTCCCGATAAATGCATGAATCTATTTAGGTTCAATTCACTGATATTTTCTAGTAATGCAAAATATAAAATTTACCAAATGGGATGAACTAAAATGCATAAAAATCGATGCCCGTATTATATTGGTGGTGGGTAGTTAAGATTCGGCACAGCAGAATATAACAATCTTACTTGTTATACCCTTCACCATGAGTGGCCATTTCTACATTTTTCATTTGCGACCCCATAAAGTACATATGTATATATATTCTGGCTCGTATAGCCATGTCCGTCCGTCTGTATGTATGTTGAAATCTACTTTCCGTAGCCCCCAAATAACTTACATACATGATTCACATATCAATATATCCGCTATAGAGTCCCGGTTCGTTTGCTATTTAAAATCGATAACATCGGCCCACAACTGGCTGAGATATAAGCAAAAAACGACTACTACCTTCATCTTTGACCTGTTTTGTATCTATATCTTGATTACTAAGTTATTAATATAGACAGTATGGATATCTAATGATAGATATTTCAAAGACCTTTCCAACGACTGATATACGACTTTTTACCATAAATTTTTTTTTAACAAAATATTTTTTTTTTACCAAAATATATTTTTACCCCCATATACATAAACAGTTAATAAATTTATCAAAGGTTTATCAAACAACATTTCCATACAAAAATTGTTTTATAAACCTTTGATAAATTTATAAATTGTTTATGCATATGGGGGTTAATATTTATCTTAAAGTATACTTAGGTGAAGGGTCTATAAGATTCGGCACAGCCGAATATAGCACTCTTAGTCCCCATCCATACTGTGAAACATTTGCTGCAAAACAATTGAGTTTGTCGATGAAAGGGGAAAGAGGAATGAAATAGGGTACTCTGTTTCATGTACATGAAGTTTTTGTTGAGTATGTCATCCACATTTATTCGTTCATATTCGTTCTGTACAGAAATGTCAAAAACTGAAAAGCAAAAACTTGACTGTGTGGACACGAATGCAGTTTCAAAAGAGAATTTAAAAATGTTTTGCAGCAAATGTTTCACAGTGTGGACCAGGACTTACTTGTTTTAGTTGAAATTTTTATATCAGAAACCTAAAACAGTCCCCTACAACATCCATACATAATTTCACTTAAACACTTTGTATCAACTTTATTTTATACACTTTTCTTATATATAATTTCCGTAATATAAATTATTAAGTTTATTTTTTTTTATTTTTCTTAATTTTAAGATGGTCGCAATAAATTTTCTAAAACGTCAACAGTTACATGCTTAAAACAAATAAATAATCAAATATCAAATTTTACAATAAAAATCGTATTCATCAGCGTTATAATCTGAAAAATCAAAATCAAAACCAAAACAAAAATATCATAATAAATGCATAAGTATAGTAAATTTTTTCTTACTTTAATTTACTTAAAATTAATAAGGAATGATAAGTCCCAAACCTTAATAATGGCATGAAAATGAATTCATTTGAAAAACTAACAAACATTTCTATTAAAATCCTTAAAACAAAAAAAGCTCTCGTAAAATACAATTTTATTCTGTTGTAATTTGGCATGTTTGCGGAAATTATCACTATTTTTTTGTTTTTTTTTTAACTCTTTCTGTCTTTTAGTACATTTCTCTCAAGTAAATCTCTTCAGTGTGATAATAGTTTTGCTAAATCTCTTAAAATTTTAACTAACAGCAGCATTTTTTTCTCTCTTAAATTATTTATTCTAAACGGAATTTCCTACAAAATATTAACTTACTTACTACAATACATATTTTTGTTTAGAACAGCAGAAAAAAAGGGGACATAATTTTAAAAATGATTTGTTTTTTTGTTTAAACTGATGTTGATTTAAAACATTATTTACCTATTTTTTTTTAGTTGAAACATATTACAATGATTTAAAAAGAAAAACTCATGCATTTTTATAGCTTCATCATGTTTTTTTTTCTTCTTTAAGATAGACATTATTATTTTTTTTTAATTTATGTTTCTTTTTTTGTTTGTGAAACAAGAAAAAGGAAAGAATATAATATGAATAATTTTTGTGTTGGTATTTTTAATTATTTTATATGTATATGTATATTTTTTCTTGTGTTTCTGTTATAAAATTTATAACGAATCGATCATAGTTGTAACAGCGATACAAGGTTTAATTGATGCTGCTGATGAAGAATTGAAATTACGAGAGACTTCGACAACCGATCCATCAAAGGTTAGAGATTAGATCCAACTTCTCAATACTCCTTCTTCTATTTTCAATTTTAATTCAAAACTAAACGTTAAGATTTTGTTGTTTTATTACACATACTTCTTGCTTACTTACTTACTTACTAACTAACTTCAATCAATACTTTTAATATTGAATTTGTATATTTTGTCAAACATACATAAATATTGAAACTAAAGTATTTTTTTTTTATTTATATTTTTGTATAAAACGTTTTGTGATCGTCTTTTTTATTTACTTTTAAAGTTTGTTTGATTTATTTTTTCAAGTATTTTAACAATTATTCTTGTGCTAATTTTGTTACAATGTTATTGTTAAACAATTGTGTGTTGGTTACAGATTTCATAGATATTTTTTATTAATCTTTTTTGTGGTTTGATTGCAAAATTTAGGTAAACTCCAACGAAAATTCGACCAACACGAACCAACAACAGCAATCAAACATTTCCAATGGGCATACAGACATTAATGAGACATCTGGTGATGTTAATTCTAGAGTAGATGACTTAATGGCAACGGATGATAAACGCAAAAAGAGAGAAGGCAGTTCTGATCGTACAGTATCGGTAAGTACTCGTATGTAGCTGAGATTTGAAAGAATTTATATAAATAATATGTGGTTTCAAAATCGGCCCACAAATGGGTGAGATATAAGAAAAAACCTCGATTTTTGGTCTATTTTTGATCTATATCTAGATTACTAAGTCATTAAAATAGACAATATGGATATCTAATGATAGATATTTCAAAGTCTATTGCAACGATGTATATAAGGCTATAGTAATTTGGACCTAAAATGGGTCAAAATCGGGAAAAATATTTTTTTTTACCAAAAAAAAATTTTTTTCATTAACTTTTTTTCACTAATAAATTAAAAAAAAGAAATTTTTAAAAATTAAAACAAAACAATTTCGAAAAAAAAAATTTAAAAATTAAAAAAAAAAAAATTTTTTAAATTTTGAAAAACAATTTTGAAAAAAAAAATTTTTTTTTAAATTTTGAAAAAAAATTTTGAAATAAAATTTTAATTTTGTTTACCTAAAAATATTTAAAATTTTTATTTTAAAGTATAATTTGGTGAAGGGTAAATTAGATTCGGCACAGCCGAATATAGCTCTCTTACTTGTTTTTTTTATAAATTTTTTTTCACTAATAAATTTAAAAAAAAAAAATTATAAAATTAAAAAAAACAATTCTGAAAAAGTAAATCGAAAACAATTTTTTTTTTTTTTAAATTTTGAGGAATAATTGGAATGAGGAATACTTTAAAATAAAAATTTTAAATAATTTTAGGTAAACAAAATTAAAATTTTATTTCAAATTTTTTTTTCAAAATTTAAAAAAAAAAAAAAAATTTTTCAAAATTGTTTTCGATTTATTTTTATTCATAATTTAAAAAAAAAATTTAATTTTGTGTACCTAAAAATATTTAAAATTTTTATTTTAAAGTATAACTTGGTGAAGGGTATATAAGATTTTTTTTCACTAATAAATTTAAAAATTAAAAAAAAGATTGGAAAAAAATTTAAATAAAAACAATTTTGAAAAAATAAATCGAAAACAATTTTGAAAATTTTTTTTTTTTTTTTAAATTTTAAAAAAAAATTTTGAATAAAATTTTAATTTTGTTTACCTAAAAATATTTAAAATTTTTATTTTAAAGTATAACTTGGTGAAGGGTATATAAGATTCGGGACAGCCGAATATAGCTTTATTACTTGTTTTTTTTCTTGATTTTGAAAATTAAATTAGGAATTAATTCTTTCAGCCTTTGACTGGAATTAATTTTGTTTTTCTTAAGTTTTCCTTATTAAATTATAATCACTTTTCTTTAATTTTCATTATGTTTAATTTATTGTTTTATTTTAATTTTTTATTTAAAGGTTCTTGGAATGGAAATAACCGCCAGTTGCGAGGGTGGCCACAAATGGTCTGGCCGTCCTCCAACTCCAGTGTTATTGTCCCACCATGAACATGTAAGTTTTTAGTTTTTTAATTTCTTCTATTAACGAAATTAATTTTAGGAAAATAACAAACAATATTTCCATAGAAATTTTTGAAAAACAAAAACAATTTATATTAAACATTTTTCAAAGTGAGTTGAAGTGATTTACAAAATAACCTATTTAATGTTTGTATTGGTGGTTCAAAAATGTTAATGGGCATTAGAAACTGATAGTCCTAAAATTTCACTATATTATTAAATTATCGGGGAACTTGATCCGCTAATTTCGATGATCGTGAAAAGTTTAGAGATCCATTGATAAAATGTCTAGCGATCATATGAAAAACTTGAGGAGATTAATTCACAAAGTAAAATCTCAAAATCCATCTTCGAGAGCAAACTGTTGTACTGATGTTTCATATGTTTCGAGTTAAATATTATAATTATTTATTAGAACTTGATATTCCTAAAATTTCACTATATTATTAAATGATCGAGGAACTTGATCCGCTGATTATGATCATCATAAGTTTTACGAACCATGGATACATATAATTTCAAGCCCTTGAGAAAATAAAATAATCGAAAGTATTTTATGATGATATCTAGAGAAAAACTAGTTCTTTTTTGGAGAAAATATATAATTAATCGTTATTCTCTAAAATAAGGTCTCATCTTATATACGAAGGTAGCCGTAAGTAAAATGTTTAATACCTACAGGGGAACTATTTCCTTTTGAAGAAAGATTTCAGTGGCATAGAAGCGAAAGAATTTTAAAAAATCTCGTAGGAAGATAAACTTTCTGATAACTTGAGGGCAACTACATCTTTTTTAGAAATAATTCTGAGGCAATTTGTATCCAACCCAAGTCAATCTTATATATTTAAAATTGGGATAATCATCTTTCAGTTCCGTGATATTTTGCATCAAACTTTATTAGCTACAAACCAGGGTTCTTAGATTAAGGCCGCGTGGATAATTTTCTTCTCCGTTAAACGAATCAAGTCATCAGTCCCATGATGGTCTGCGTTATTTCACTCTCAACATCTTCTACTCTTACTCCTCCAATTTTTTTAAATTTTCTCCTCTTGCCAACTAAATCTAAATCTATAGAATTCCATTCTTCTACTTCTATTTCTCTCCTCTCTTTGTTTTCACCTTCTTTCAGGTACCACAAAGGGAACGATTATTGTACCCAAGTGAGCTGTACCAACGAAGGTTTTGGACGGCTGCCTGATAACCTAACCTAAGTCATCAGTTTCTGCTATTTCTTTGTGGGCAAGATCAGGCGCAACTTATTTAGTCCAAGAGTCACAGGGTTTCTAAATCAAGAGATCTTCTTTCTTATCTCTCACACGTGCTCGTTCACTTGTCAGTCCTCTGCACCAAACCCTTGATTCTGATCCTTAATAAATGATAGTGTAGCTTAACCCTACAAGATAGGTTGAAGAACGCACATTATTATATTCATTCTTGGTATCTTTTGGAATGGTTTTCTACCCTTGCGATGGGTCAGAGTTCGGGAACTTGTAGCTAATTCCAAGAAAGCCTTGGGTCTTTTTATTACCACATGCTTTTACGATTTGGCGCTATCGAACGTAGTGAAGGCATCATCTATAATGGCCACTTGTAGCTTTGGTTCTGGGGAAAAATTCTCGCACTCGTAATCGAAATAAATTTCGAACGCTGATTAGCGTTCGAGCAAAAGCTCGTTCGTTATCGAGCACAATCATTATAATTTTCTATACATTTTCGATATCGAATAAGAGAATCCCAAAAACAGAAAAAACTCGCACGTTCGATTAAGTATTCGATCGTGTTCGACTGCGGTAATTAGGCCCCTGATTTCAAACTGTTTGTTCGTTTCAGCAGCTTGATTTAAGATATATTAGACTCACTTTGCAGGTTTTATCCTTCAGGCCCCAGGCCGACAAGGGTATGTTCTTCTCATTGATGTTATAAAGGCTCCAGTATACTATGTCCTATACATTCAGAAATCTGTCCGATTTCTCAACCATCCTGGATTTGAAATAGCACATTCACTTCAAAGATTTTGCGCTATCGAACGCAATGAAGTAATCATCTATAATGGCCGCTTATAGATGTCAAACAGGTCACAGGCATCTTAGTTATTTTGCTTACGGACTTATTCCATCCCTTTTTGATTCGGACGGCTCTCTGGCTAACAAGACTATGTCGTTCTCATTTATCTCATAAAGGTTTAAACCTTGTTGGGGACCTAGTCTCCCATGTCCTGTTTATTCAGAAATCTGACCGACCTGTCAACCATCCTGGTTTTGGAAGAGTTCCACCATAATAAGGACTGGTTGGACCAGATAACGCTATTATTATAAAGAGCACACGCTGGTGTGGGCCATCTTCGATTTAATCCCTTCATAAAACTCAATATATCAAGAAAAGTTAATTTTGGAATTAAAAATATTTGGAACATAGATGACAACTTGAGAGTCAAACACCTAAGGCTGTTGTCAATAACCTAATTCATGAGAATATGTTGCCATCTATGTATTTTGTTGTTGTATCACCCATATGTGTGAAAAGAGAATAATCATTGATATTTCTCTCTCCTTCCCTTCTATGTATTTATTCTATCATTTGGAAGTTGGAATACTGTGTCAATTCGTTAAGTGAGATGTGGTAGTTAAGGGTCAAATTCGCAACATTTTAGATTGTCAGAATATCTATATATTTGTCTCTCGAAGCGTTATTGGAACAATCAGATTGTGTTGGGTACCACCATTGTAATATACAGGGCAAAGAAATAGCTGATGAATTGGCCAGACAGGGTTCGAATCTGAACTATATTAATAGGGACTGGGAGGTTAAACCACAACTATAGATTGAACTTCAAAAGATTCTGGGCCTTTACGAATCAATCATGGTGTAGTAGGACGGATTGCCGGGGCTGTTTGGTCAAAGTTGGATGCAAAGACAACCAGAATACAAATTGGGTTGGATGGGAAAAGTCTCAGGTCTTTAGTAGGAGTGATAAATCCCAGTCTATACTTATTTCCTGTCCTTTTTTGGACTGGGTTTTCACTTTTTATCACCTTACTTCTTTCTTTTCTTTCCAATTTCTGTTCTTCTCTTCAAATATAGTGCACACCTAGTTATAATTCTAGTTATATTTCAAAATATTTCACAATGGATCCTATGGATCTCCGAGTTTAAGTGTACTTCTTATCTACTTCAATGTATGTATCTATATATTGGTATCGGATTGGTTATTTTGAACTACGGATTTTGAGAAGTCATATCATTTCGTTGTAATTTGAATATTCTACAGATAATTTTTTAGTTGTTGAGAGATCATAAATAAAATAAGCAATAATAAAAAAAAGCCTATATAAGTGATTACTTTTTCGTTTTATCATAAAATACTTATAAATTCTAATTAACATTTTCTAACTTTCAAAATTTATACCTATTTTTAATCCGGAAATTTCAATCATAATCAAACATTTTAAAACTTTTCGAAATTTCAGTCCAAACATGATGAAGATGATGTAATGCCAGAACCTCAAGAAATCTATTTGGAGGGTTCATTGGCACATGACTCTCAAATTTTAGTAGCCGAATCTGAAACTAAACAGGAAAAAGTTTATGATGCCGAACTCAATGGATCTCCTGAAGAACCAGCCGTAAGTGAAAATTGTTCATATTTTAAAGGAAATATTGATATATGTATTTCATTTTAAAATATTCTATTTTCAGGTTATTTTAAGTAGTAAAATGACTTTGTCTCTTATCAATTTGGATAATATATTGGATAAAAAATCACCAACAAAACAGCCAGACCTGGAAAGTCCTTTAGCCGATGATATTGAAATAATTGGCCATGATGAACATTAAAAAAATAAAACGCTTAAATAGTAACTCGAACTAACGAACAAAAGGAAAAAAAAAACAAAGAATTTATAGTATAAAACACAAAATGAAAAAAAAAGATATGATAAAATTTTATAAACCCAAACACCGAAAACGAAACCAAAAATTTTAAAATAATGACTGATTTGTAAAAATTTATAATTATTTAAAAACATTTTAAGTTGAATGTTATCCAAATTATTTGAACGACTCTCACTACTACTTAAAGAGGAAAAGAGCAAGCCAACAACAAGAAATCCAGTACTTCCGTTGTAAGGAACCGAGAAATCAGTTTAACAATATTTTGTATGTTGAAACCTGTTGCCAAAATTTATTTTATTATGTTGTTAGTTATGCATTTTTTTACTAGCTGTTAGTATTTATTTTTTCTTTCTTTCATTCTTTTTAATTTTTTTAAAATATCACTTTGTATGCTCAAAATGTTATGCCAAACTCATTATTATTATTAAATAACTTGTCTTATTTGTTCATAATTTATTTAAAAAAATAAATAAAAAAATTGTATGCCAAACCTAAGCAAGATTAATTTTTAGTATTTAACAAAAACAAAATGAAAAACTCAAAATTTTATTCTAGTCCTTTACGTCCTTTTTGCAATACATTTATTGTATGTACTTACTATTTAAGAATATTTTATTTTTTATTCATATTTAAATCATGAACAAACAAGAAATAGAAATAGTTTCAAAAACATATTGTAATTTACTTACTTAAATGGTGTTGTATCAATTTTAAATTAAAACAAAAAACAAAATTATTATTGCAAATAAAAAAAACCCAAATAAAATTTACATGTAGACTTGTGTGTATCAAGAAAATTTATAAAAAAAATTGATTTTAATAAAAGTAAATAAATAAAAACAATACAAATTTAGTTTATAAATGGATCATGGACGGCATACGGAAAATCCAATCCGAAACGTTTAAAAAAAAGAATTTGAGGGTAAATTCCAATGTCTGTCATTGAAATAAAATAAAAAACTGACTCCACTAGTATTTGAAGACCGACAAGGATCAGTGATGGAATATTAAAGTATCAAAATAATATTGTAATGTACTTTTTCCAAATTCAGAGTACTAAAATTTTAATTTATTTTCATATTAGTATAGTTTTGTGTAGTTTCTATAGAAAATACTGTTATATTGAAGATTTTCTATAGAAAATATAGCTATACACAAGATTCTATATAGAAAATAGAGCTATACACATGATTTTCTCTAGAAACTACCGGAATACACAAGATATTCTATAGAAAATACTTTTATAATTAAGATATTCAATAGAAAATACTGTTCTACACAAGATTTTTTATAGAAAATGCTGTTATACACAAGATTTTCTATAGAAAATACTGTTATATACAAGATTTTCTATAGATAATACTGATGTACACAAGATTTTCTATAGAATATACTTTATAGTATTTTCTATAGCAAATACTGTTATACATAAGATTTTCTATACAAAATACAGCTATACACACGATTTTCTCTAGAAACTACCGGAATGCACAAGATTTTCTATAGAAAATACTTTTATAATTAAGAAATTCAATAGAAAATTCTGTTGTACACAAGATATTCTATAGAAAATACACAATATTTGCAATGCTGTTATACACAAAATTTTATATAGAAAATACTGTTATACACATGATTTTTCTAGAGAAAATTCTGTTAAACACAAGATTTGTTATATAAAATACAGTTATACACATTGGTCAATTCACAAGGTCTCTTATCATGTCATATTGTCCTAATATTTCACAATGGTTTTGATTGCTTTTCAAGCAAAAAAATGTTCTAAAATAATACTACTTTCTATGCTATATTTTTTGTGTTATCGTAACGAACCAGCAGAGACCAACGCCGAATGCCTAAGAGTCGGTTAAGCCGAGTCGTGATATAATAGGACATTATGACAATATGACTGATAAGAGACCTTGTGAATTGACCAATTATTTTCATATGAAAATAGCTGCTGTTATAGCCAACTATTTTCTGAGTCCATAGGCATTTGTAAATTAGTCTTTATACAAGGTGGGGCAAAAGTAATCACCCAATGTTCTTTCTTTTAATGTGCTTGTGGAATTTGTTTACTTAATCCATTAGAATTTATTCCATCTAGTTGAGAAAACCAGAGTGGATGACCATACGGGCTCGTTTTATGACACGCAGTAACTTTGAGCGGTTGTAATGGCCCTTCGTGGGTGATACTAAAATGGAAATGATCCTCACCGCTCATGATAATTTTCGAATTTTAATGATAAATCGTCAACCTCTTCGTTGAGATTCAGGATGGCTTGAGCATAGGTTACACGCGTTTGGCGGTCAACAGCTGATGCACTATCTGCACTTTTTAACGGTACATCTTCAAATCTTTCATCAAAATTCTGCGTAGGGACCGCCGGCTAATGTCCAATTGCGTGGCACGTCGTGTCTGGTCGATGTTCCGGGCTCCTCTTCGACATCTTGGGCAACAGCATTGATATTCTCAGCAGAACGGCTACTCCGGGCCGGACAGCCTTGGTGTCGGACGGCCAGGAAATCTGCGACAAAATTCATGCTGCGCCAACACAACCGACGAATTGTTGCGCAAACAAAATGGAAACAATTTTTACGCGTTCTTGCGGAGTAAACCGACTAATTGCTTGTCGATTTATATTCTGCGTTTGTTTATTTCGCAAATGTCAAAACCGAATTGACATTGGAAGCCATTTGCAAAAGATATATATCACCCTATTGGAAAATAGGGTTATTACTTTTACCCCAAACTTGTGCATGCAATATTGAAAATGGTTTGAAAGTATCAAATAATTCTCGGGAGTACCATGGTACTTTTCATTATGAATTCATTCATTTGCTATCCGTGATTAGTATTATAAGAATTTCGGGAGGGGAGCTTCAGAAAGAGAGATTTGAAGCTTAATTAATATTATAAAAATGTCGAATTTAAAATGTCTTGGTTTATAAGCTGAGAAGTAATCAAATTGCTTTGATAATAGTATTGTTCAAATAATAAACACAAATGGGTGGTGTGGGGGGATTGTGAGGAGCCTCAAGGCGCCAGCACTCAAGAACAAGAAACATCCCCATAGATATATGTTATTTCTTTAAGTTTACGAGTTATTAGCATTAGAAACTTAAAATCACTTAAATTCAGTTTTTTATCTAACCTGCTCCCGGTTTTTGCTAATATTGGATCCGAATCTGCCAATTCAATGGTCGCTCTAAGACGAAGAAGTATCTGCCGGAAGCAGGCTGAGCACAGCCGTTTCCAACCTTCGTTAAGGAATGAATAAACGTGCCAAAAAGTATTATTCACATAACAAAGATTAAATTACATGAGTTATTGAAGATATTATTCAGAATATTTTAAAAGTTTTAATATTTCTAGCTTGAATTATGTCTTTTAAATAATGACTTATTTTTGTAATTTAAAAGAAAAATAAAATAGTTTTGTAATAGTATATTAATTCTCAGACCTCTCGAACTTTATGCTGGCTAAATTTCATACTTCTTCGCTTGCTGGTTTATTAAATATTTTAATTTAAAATCTCATTATAAACTTTACACTTTTCACCACACTTCTTTGTACAAACTGTTATACTAACAAATAATGTTTACTTCCTACGCCCTGTTAATAATAACATAAAATATAACAATATTATAAACACCCTGTTGATTAATGTTTTTATCAGCTGTTTGTTAAATGTCAAGTATGACATTTAGTTGATTGAGTTTGCTGTTTTTTTTATGAAATTACGTAAAATTTAACACAGGTTAGTGATTTTTTGTTTAATTTTTTTAATAAATCAGAAAAATATGCAACAAATTGGAAAGCAGCTAAAAGAATTCTTTAATATATACATGAATTTGAAGTGTTTTTAAAGCTAAAAATAAAGAAATGAAGAATTTTATAAAAGCAAAGTTTCAGATTTTGCCAGCCAACATGTTGGAACAAGATTTTTTTTGGGAAATGGAATAGTGTTTTTTTTAATATAAAGGGGTTTTTTTTTGTAATATATTTTAGTCAAAATGTCTATAGTAAAGGCCGGCTATTATGATAAGCCCGAAGGGCAAGATTGTTACGGCAAAATGTTGGCCACCAATTCCTATGCTGCTGCCGCCGGCTTAGCCTGGTCCACCATAGATGTATTGATGTTGTCACATACCAAGGGCTATATACCAACAATGGCACGTTTTGCCTACAATATTGGACCCATGATGGGTATGGCCTCCGCCTTCACATTAACCACTTATTTGGCCACAAATGCCAGAGGCAAGGATGATAGGTAAGTTTAATTTTAGCAAAGGAAATATATTTTTAACGCTTTGCTTATATTACAGACTTAACTATTTCTTGGGTGGCATGGCTGCTGGTGGTGTTTATGGCGCCTGGAGACGCAATCATGTAGCTGGTCTAGTTATGGGTTTGGCATTTGGTAAGTAATTTATTTGTATTTCAAATTTTTAACAAACATTCATTATACATTTTTTTTTAGGTGTTGCTGGTGTTCTTAAGAAAATATCCCGTGAAGAAGGTTGGGAATTCTTCCCCCCACTTAACCATCATGGTTTCATGGGTGTCTCAGAAAAAGACTACTCTCTAATGGCCGAACGTCCCAAAAATTGGACAACCGGCAAGGAGAGCTCTTAGAGAGCATTAGCAAATCTGTGTTTTAGTCATTAGTCGAAAAATGTTAAAATTTACAAAACCATCGTATTGAATTCGTAAAAAAACAACAACAACAAGCCGATAATAAAATCAACTAAATAAATAAATAATTTCTTTTTAAGAAGACACTCAATAAAAAGAAATTTAAAGAAAAATATTGAAATTTCGAAAAAAAAAAAAATAATATAATTCAAACAAGAAAATTGAGTTTTTAACAACAATAGACCTCAGCGGATTAAAATCGACAGAAAACCGTGATAAAAATTAAAAAACCTTCACAAATTTAGATATGTTATAGTCCGCAATCAAATCAAGCAAAATAACACAAAAAGAATACTACAAAAAGGAATTAAAATCAGGATTAACATCTTTTTAATTAAAAGATTAGAAGAATTGGAATTATAATCATACTAGCAGACTTTTTATTTCAACAATCAAGAAATCTATCAAGAATAAACTTAGAAACTAGAAGAATATTCAAGAATCTAAACAAAATATAAGGAAGGACAAGTCAATACTAGACGTTTTTATTTTCACAATCAAGAAATCTTTCAAGACTAAACTTAAAACCAAGATGTAATATTCAAGAAACTAATCAAGAAATCTTTCAAGACCAAACTTAAAACCAAGATGTAATATTCAAGAAACTAATCAAGACATAAATTCAAATCTTATTGGAATTTTATTAAACGGTAAGAAGTTTGATCTTTGCTATAAGTAGTTTAGTACTTTTTTTTTTGCTATTTATTTTCTATATAGGTTTATCTACAAATTTGTTTCCATTTATCTCTTTACTTTTATGCAAAGAATCTTTAATTAAAGATCTTAGATTAAGAACAGAAAAATTATATACAAACATGCGTACGTAACTACATATAATCTCAACCACAAACTAACCCTGGTTTTGCAAAAAATTCTGCAAGAGAAAATACTCTACGCAGTAAATTTTTTTATGTTAAATTTCTCAGCTGTTGCTGACTTCGCTTCTTGGCTTATTTGTGCTTTTGAAGAAGTCATTGTTACCACAAATAACAAAAACTATATTGAAAAAAAAACAGCAGCAACGGCAGCTGTGGTTTTGAAGTGTTTATAACCTCTTTCCTCTTGTTGTTTTCTTACACATAAAAAAAAATTGCAAAAAATTAAAAAAAAAAATGTTAAAGGTTTTCTGGTTATTTTTTTTCTTGATTGCTTATTTTTTCTTTTGCTTACTTACTCATCTCAAATATTCACTTGGTTACTCAACATGCAAATGTCGTAGTTCAATGGCATTTCCTGTGTTTGAAAGGTTGCATTGAACCAACTGTCGAATTGCTTTATATCAAGAATCAACAGATTTGATTATGAAATTTTTAAACCTTTGTTGAATTTTAATTTATTGTCAAATAATAATATTATTATCATTATAATGTTTAACAATGTGTGTGGAGATAAATTTAAATGTAACTAGCACAGGCAAAAACCAAATTTTTTAGCACAGCCCATTTTGTAGTTAACAGAGCAGTGTTTTCAATCACTTAACAGTCATAATACGTACTTGAATAGTAATAAACAAATTTACATATCGTCAGCTTATTATTATTTTGGCTCACAGGAACCATATATGCTTATAATTTCAGGCATACAGTGGGTCAAAGCCAAACTCATACACTAGGATATTTTTTTATATATCTCTTAATTTCGGCTTACCTGTTAGAGTTATATAAAAAGTGTGATTGGGAGGATTGTAGCTTATGTAATTCTTTATTCAATTCATTTGTAAAATAAAAGTAAAACCAATTAAATAACACTGTAAATAAGAATTAACAAAAAAAATCCTTTAACAACAAAACTCGTACATTTAACTATATGTATGCTAAAAAGGTAACACCATAAAAATCAATACTTTGTATGGAATCCTTTTGCTTGAATAATTATTTATGGTCTCTTAGGCACATTTTCCACTAGTTTGCGGCAAACGGTGTGATCAATATTTTCCCATTCCTCAGTAAGAACTCTTTTTAATTCCTATTCAAAGGAAATGTGGTGTTGTCTCACTTTATTATCGAGGTAGCTCCAAAGATTCTCGATGGGGTTGATGTCAGAGCACTGGGCAGGTGTCATGTAATGCATGAGAACAATTGTACAATAACCAGGACCTGACATTGTAAGCTTTGTACTTATGGTCGTTATCCTGGTAGAAGTAATAATTGTTTGAAAGACTCCGTTTTTGCTTTGATAATGACAATTCCAGTTTTAAAATTTCTTAATACATTTTTTGGTCCATTATGCCTTCGATGAAATGAATAGAACCTGGACCACCTGCCAAGAAAGACCCTTAAACCATCACCGATCCACCACCATGCTTTACAGTAGATTTAACATGTTTTGGTAAGAGCTCCTCATTAGCCTTTCGCCATAAATATGGTTTTCCATTAGAGCCAAATATGTTAAATCTCGTCTGTGAACAACACATCTTTCCAAAAAGAAAAATCCTTTGATTTGTGTAGTTTGGCGAAGTTTAAGTAGCCCTTTTCCTTGTTACGCAAGCCATTTATAGCCATTCTACCCTCTATGGAGTATATTCCGAAAAGTTTGGGCGCAAGCTTTCTTTCCCGTAGTAGCTTCCGCAATGTACGTAAGTTTGGAAGAGCATGCAAAAATATCCTTTATACACGCTCTGACACTATTTCGCTCTTCAGCTTCAGTGAATATTTTATTGTATGCTTTTTTAGTTTTATTTATTATTTGTTTTGAAGTCCTGTATCGTTTTAGAATGTATTGGATAGTAGAATGACTCCTTCCCAGAATTTTTGGAATTTCATGAAGAGATTTTCCGTCCCCCGAAAGCTTTACAGCAAGCTTTCGGGTTTCTTAGGTTGTTTGTCCGTTTTGTCTTCCAATTGGATATTTTTTGGATAAAACTTTATAATTTACGGAAAATATTTTATGGTTTTTAATTTTGGCTCACTTTATATCCAAAGGCACTAAGCAAAGATATTATTTTTATACCCTTCACCTTCGTGAGAAGGGTATATATAAATTTGTCATTCCGTTTGTAATTTCCACAATATAATTTTCCGACCCTATAAAGTATATATATTCTGGATCCTTATAGATAGCGGAGTCGATTAAGCCATGTCCGTCTGTCTGTCTGTCTGTCTGTCTGTCTGTCTGTCTGTCTGTCTGTCTGTCTGTCTGTCTGTCTGTCTGTCTGTCTGTCTGTCTGTCTGTCTGTCTGTCTGTCCGTCTGTCTGTCTGTTGAAATCAATTTTCTGAAGACCCCAGATATCTTCGGGATCCAAATCTTCAATAATTCTGTCAGACATGCTTTCGAGAAGTTTGCTATTTAAAATCAGCAAAATCGGTCCACAAATGGTTGAGATATAAGGAAAAAACCAGGACAACCTCGATTTTTTACCTATTTTTTGACCTATGTCTGGATTACTAAGTCATTAATATAGACCATATGGATATCAAATGATAGATATTTCAAAGACCTTTGCAACGACGTATATAAGACCATAGTAAGTTGGACCTGCAATGGGTCAAAATCGGGAAAAATTTTGAACCAGATTTTTTTTTTTCACCAAAAGTTTTTTTCGCTAAATATTAAAAAATAAATTTAAATTTAAAAAAAAAAAAAATTTAAAAAAAATTTTACATAAAAACTTAAAAAAAAAAATTCGAAAAATATTTTTTTTCCAAAAAATGAAAAAACAACTAAAAAAAATTTGTTTACCTAAAATTACCTAAAAATTTTTATTTTGAAGTATAGTTTGGTGAAGGGTATATAAGATTCGGCCCAGCCGAATATATCTCTCTTACTTGTCTTAAATAAAGTTCGCTGTACGAGTTCGGCTTTTATGTTTATACCCTTCACCTTCGTGAGAAGGGTATATATAAATTTGTCATTCCGTTTGTAATTTCCACAATATAATTTTCCGACCCTATAAAGTATATATATTCTGGATCCTTATAGATAGCAGAGTCGATTAAGCCATGTCCGTCTGTCTGTCTGTCTGTCTGTTGAAATCAATTTTCTGAAGACCCCAGATATCTTCGGGATCCAAATCTTCAATAATTCTGTCAGACATGCTTTCGAGAATTTTGCTATTTAAAATCAGCAAAATCCGTCCATAAATAACGGAGATATGAGCAAAAATCCGAGACAACCTCTGAAAATTTCATAAAAAAAATACAATTTATTGCATGCTTTGACAAAAAAACAACAAAACGTATGTGTGTTGGATTCATTGTGTGTTGTCTTCATACTTTGTGTATTTTGTTTTTTTTTTTTTTGGTGTTTCACAAAAAAGCAACAAAACGTGCATATGTTTGGTTGTTTGTTGGCTTCATTATTTTGTTTTTGTTTTTTTTTTTTTGTGTTTGACAAAAAAAGCAACAAAACGTTTCACTGCTTTGCGTATTTTGTTTTTTTTTTTGTGTTTCATTTCGTTTGGCGTTGTTGTTTTTGAGAAGGGTATATATAAGATTGTTGTTTCGTTTGTAACTTCTTAAATATAGCAATATCAATTAAATGTAAAATTTTTAAAAGTTTTATTGATATATTTAGGATGATATACGCTGAAAATAGGCAAGTAATGCATCCACAACAAAGGTGAAGGGTATATAAGATTCGGCATAGCCGAATATAGCACTCTTACTTGTTTTTTAATAAGATATTTAATTATACCACCTATAATTTCTTACCATCTAACATTATTCCATCCGATAGAGGACAATTTACCCAATAAACCCTCCATACATTGTTTTCATGTAGCATTTTAAAATAAGCTGCATTTGAATATTAAAAAAATAAAAAGTTAGGTGTACGAGTTTGGTTTTGAACCACTGTACATGTCTCAATCGATTCAAATCTTTGTTAAGTCCTTAACGAAAAAATATGTTTTAAAATCTTTACCCAGATTTGGCCCAATATACATCTTAGTACTCGAGTTCCAAATAATACTCTGTTAGTTAAATTTTGTATGAATTCAGGAACCAATTTAGAAAATTTTATTAAAATTGGCTTAATAATTTCAAATAAAATGTATTTTTTCCCCGTTTTTATCCCCTCTTTGGTACTTTTTTTTGTCCCCATTCCGGTGGCAAAATTTTATTCAAATTTTTCTGTATAGTGTTGGGAGCTCATAATGAAATATTCATATGTGTATGTCAATTTATAGAAAAACTTATTTTATGAAAATTTTAAAATTATTAAAACCGTTTCAACGATACAAAAAATCGGCATGCCGAATAATATCGAATATATAGTATAGAGTAGTGGATTTTCACACATTCGGGTACATATAAAGGTAATTTTTGGTTTCTATGTTAATTTTTAACGAACATACAAAACATATCGTTAAAAAGAAGAAAAAGTACTATTAATTACCCCTCTGTGATTTCTCATTCATTGTGTGACATACATATGGGCAATTCCATGTCATCGTACGTGATATTTGTACGCCTATAGAGTGGAATAGATTTTGCAAAAATAAGCGTATCTGAAAAATAATTTGGTCTTTATGTTCCATTCAGAGGGTACTATATTTTAAAAAAAATAATAAGTTTTTTCGAAACATTGTTGTCCAAAATATCGAGCGAAATAAGGGTATATCGTACGTGACATAAAACGGAAGTCATATTGAGGTACATGTAGAAATATGCAAAAATTTGCGAATCGTGAGAGGCGTTAGGTTTTCTTTTACACTAAACCAAATATTTGTCCTTTACAATCCGTCATATTTAAATAAAAACAATCTTTGGATGATTTTATGATAAATACAATTTAATATCGTACGTGACATTCCGTACGTGACAGATTTTTCTCTTATAGTAAAACAATGTAAATTCTGTAAATATATCTATACAAAAACTAAAAAAAATAAATAGAAAATATATATTCGGTTGCAATAAACAATTTGATAATAGCAAAAAAACAATCAGAGTCAAATTCGTTTCATACTACATTTCATGTCATCGTAGTTTTAGCCGCAATCTTAGCCTAAAACATACCAATCAAATTTGAAAATTAAATAAAGTCAATCTAACCTATTATTTTTGCACTTAAAATGTTGTAATAAGCTCTAAATACTTTCACATAGTAACATTTTAGTATTTTCTTGTATTCAAATCATCGTGGTAGTCATTCTCGTGGAATTGCCCATATGTGTTTAATTTCATATTTCCTGGTCCATTATCATAGAAGATTCTAATAGCACCATTAGAATTCTAACTCGTGTCCAACCCTGTTTGAATTTTCATTCATTGACTCAGAACCATTTATGCTCAATTTCATGTTTTTAGGTCCATTATTATAAATAACTAGCGGATGCTCGGCGTGTGCTACTACGATAAGAATTCGTTATTAATGTAGAGGTTTTAAAATAAAAATTTTTTTAACACATCAAAAATATTTTTGTAAAAAAAGTACCAAAAACAGGGATAAATTTAACCCTTATACATTCAAATTTCTGAAAAGTGACAAAATCCATTTGAAATTTTTTAGAATTACTATAATTCTATTTAAATTTAATTTCTGGGATATGAGATACAAAAAAGTCCTAAAAATCGGATTTCACTCGTACAAAAATCAAAAAGTACTATATACTTGTCCACTTATTTTTTGCGTTAATTTAGATTAAGTTGGATTTTTGGTGCTAGTTATATTATTTCCGGAGATACAATTCGAATTTCCAACAATACTTTCTTAGTGCATCTACACATCGGGAGAGGTGCCTGCATACAAAATTTCAAGACATACAAATAGACCTAATGAACCGAATAGATCTAATGCAGTCTTTTAAGTACAGTGATACCTCGATTATCCGTAATGGTCGGGACCGTGAGTATACTGGATAATCAATTTTACCGGTTAATTGAGTACCAAGTTTTAGTAGTTTTTTAATGATAACAGTTTTTCGATAATGACATTTAAAGTTCCATATTGCACACTGATCCATCGGTTGGACCAAAGTCGTCCAATTTGGTGGAAAAAATTTCACAATAACGTTTTCAGCATTGAAATCCTGCACGTCTGGATGTTGTCCAATGGCAGAATGATTTTACTATAATCTTTTAGACCAATTTTCTTAAAATTCTCTCCCACTTCTGGTACCATTCTCATGGACATTTTTTAAAGCTCTTTCCAATAACTAATGCTTTGCACTTGTGTGTACCAGCAGCATTAACGCAAACTAATGAGGTAGTCTCTCCTTTGAGACCTTGTGTCATTCTATGAAATTTTCATTATGGCAAGCCAAACTTCTTTCAAGTAAACACTTTCCATTCTCCATTATCTCATTGGCGAGTTTTTTCATTGATTTGAATTCATTTAATTTTTCCACAAAAATTGTGGCAGCTAATCAGCTGAATATTTTTCTCCTGCAGCATTTAGTTTGTGAATACAGGTGTCGTTTTTTCTTAAATTTTTAGTGGAATATTTTAGGCTTTCTTTCACTGTTAATTCAGAAATTGGAGTTCCTTTAAATCGTACCTTCCGGAATTATTCGTAAACTGCAAAATCTACTTTTAGTTCTTCAGCAGTTTTTAAAGTTTTTCGGTTTCCAAAGCAAAGAATCACAATCCTTACGCAAAAAGCTATCGAAAGATCGATGGCACAATATCAAAAAATGTTGGCCTTACAAATCGATCGAGGGAATTCCCCTTTTTCGTTTTATTCACATTGTGTTAGATTGTTCAAAAATAATCGAAAAAAAAATTATAATCCCGGATAATTGAGGTAATTACGGTTAATCGATGCAAAGAAATTTATATCGATCCAAAAACATATTCTTTTTCTTTCCTGGATAATTGATGTTGCCGGTTAATCGAATCACGGATAATCGAGGCCTGACTGTATCTAAAACCATCTTCACAAAATTGCCTTTCTAATGAAACCGGCTTTGAGCTCATCGGTTGAATGGTTTCAGAGTCTATCACGGACATGGGTAGAAACATTTTTTGTGTTTTATATATTGTTATGAATGTGCAGTAGCGATTTGAATTTAACGGTGTGTAACGACTGCCTGCAGCATCCATCATGTTTATAAACACTTCCATCAGTAGCATGCGGTTATTAGCATTGTTTATAAGTGTGGCAACGCTGAGTGTTTCGAAGGCTCTAGAATTCGAACATACGAGTTTTGACCGTTAAGAACAATCTAGACTACTGGAATGAAGATGGCAGTGTGTATAAATAGTGACTGCGGTTGCTGTAGTCAGTGAGTTGACCATTGTCGCTGTTAGAGTTAACATCAACTGTCATGTGCATGTGAGTTTGTACATTGTAAAGTTTGTGTGCATTTCTGCGAATTGATAAACATGTATAAAGACACTGAGTGACTATTTAAATCTGTTGTTGTTGTACATTCTAAATAAAGAGTTGTTACAATTTTAAACTGCTTTTATTTGCAATCAAAAGTATCCGGTTTATTTAAAGGAAATAAACCCCGTTTTTAAAAGGTAAAATCGTAACAATATTCCAGAAGTACCATTAGAAGAACGAACAAGTACCATTGGTTCTTCCTATGTTTGATTCTAACTTCACTCAGATGCACATCAGTTAACTTTTTTGTTGATAAGTTTAATAATTTAAAAAGTACCATTTAGGAGAAAAAGTACCAATTTCCCTTTTCACTCTTGAACAACCGTCAAGTTTGAATTTTTAAAATACTCCATTCTGCGGACACTTTTTGTGATATAGATATGTCTCAATTGATTCAAATTCGCATTCATATTTTTAAAAATTACACGGATTTGTACGAGATATTTGAGATTTTATTGTAAAAATCGATTTTTGGTATGAAATATAAGTGATCACAGATTGAGCTTATTTTCCTTAAAATCGCAGTATTTGCAAAGTTATTAACGATTTAAGATATTTGACTTTTTTTATACTTGTGCAACATTTTATCAGGATTGACGCATAATCACTCTTTTTTATGGTGGTTATAAAAATATCCAAAGTCTAGAGACTCTAATTTATGTCGAATTTTAGAAACAGTTTCAAAGCATATTTTTAAATTTCTCTAAAATTTTGGATTTTCTTCATAAACTTTTCTCTCAACCAGTATTGTCATATAGCGCGGGTGTATCATTCTTGTGAATCGATCGAAGAAATCAATTTTATGTTTTTGAATAATGTAGCTTATGTACCTATCTGTTGTAAAAGCTATCTGTTTATTTTTTAAATTTTTTTTTATTTTATCCATGTAATTTGTAGGTATATATTTTCTTTTATGTATTTTTGTTTAATTTACTGGGCATTAATCATTTCTTTCTTGGCTGTTGCAACCGGCATTCCATTAAGAATGAGTCATTTAAACGACACGAAAGAATTTCATCCAAGTCAAATACAACACGGCTTAAACCACCATGAACAAAATAAAAGTGTTAAACGGCGACACAGCAGACCAACTTAACAATAAAAAATGTTAAAAAAAAAAAAATTGTATAAAATCGTAAAAAAACAGAAAATAAATAAAAAATAATACCTTAAAAACTGATTGTCTTCACAGTTGAAATGACCAACACACAACAACTGGGCCAAAAAATAAAAATTATAGACTTAGGTCTGCATACATAAGAAGTCAACAAAAACAACAACAATATCAGAAATTACAAATTATAGCGGTAGAAACATTTTTCTATATAAAAGTGATAACTACACCCAGGTCACGTACATCGGCTGTTGTGTTTTCTTTTGTCATGTGTGTAATGAAATCTTAATGATAGTTAAACTAAACCGTACGTAGAATTTACAAGGGTCGGACAGATGTTTTAGACAGTAAACACTTACAGTGAGTAATAATACAATGGAAACTTGTTTTGAAAACTATATTCCGTAATTCCTGTTTTCAAAAACATGACCTTTTACCTAATTTATATTTCTAAGATAAATTCAAATTTACTATGTTTTCTATTAAATTGTATTGGCTGTATGACTTAAAAATGCGGGATTTATAATATCTTGGTTTATCTTTTGAACTCGGTTTTGGTTTCTAATAACTTATATGTCATTTTGAACGGAATATATCTGTCATTTATTCTCACTTAGTTATTGAACATAATAGTGTAAAAATCAAAGTTTTTTAGTTGCTTCTAAAATGTCTAATTTTGCACCAACGAAGCTTCATATGCGAGAAGTTTTTTTTTAATTCATTAAGTTGAAAAAAAGTGAAGCACACCGATTGCTCACCGAAGCTTATAATGAATGTGTTTCATCGATTACAATGTGCGAGAGATGGTTTTTTGGCTTCAGAAGTGGTGATTTTGACACGGAAGACAAAGATCACCCAGGACAGCCAAAAAAGTTTGAAGACCAAGAATTGAAGGCATTACTCCATGAATATTGTTATAAAACTTATCAAGAACTTGGAAAATCATTGGGAGCTACTCAAGCAGCAATTTTTAAAAAGTTTTCGAGCAGGAGGTTTCATTCAACAGCTGGTAAATTGGGTACCATATGAATTGAAGCCGAGACACCTTGAACGACAATTTAGCAAGTCCGAAATGATGTTTAGACGCTATAAAAGAAAATCATTACTTGTGATGAAAAATAGATGCATTACGATAACCCGAAGCATAAGAGATCCTATGTGAAGCCCGGTCAACCAGCCGAATAGATACTAAAGCCAAATATCCATGGCGTTGAGGTAATTCTCTGTATTTGGTGGTAGCAAACAGTCCTATCTATTATGAGTTGCTGAAATCTGACCAGACCATCACAGGGAACCTGTACCGAACGCAACTGAAGCTAGCATTGTCCGAAAAACGCCCAGAATATGCGGCCAGACATTTACCTGTTGCAATACCTGTTAAAAACTATTTAGAAAGAAGTGTTTAGAAAGTTTTGCCTTATTCGCTTTATAGTCCAGATCTTGTCCCGTCCGACTAATATTTGTTTCGATCGATGCAGAACGCTCTCTCTGGGATACCCTTCACTTCAGAACAGAGCATCCGAAATTGGCTTGCATCGTTCTTGACCTCAAAAGATGAGTAGTTCTTTTGTCTCGGAATCCATATGTTGCCAGAAAGATAGGAAAAGGTCATAGCTAACTACGACCAATACTTTAAATAAATTTATATTGAACAAATGTTTCAAAATAAACCCAATAATAGGCATTTGTTGAAGATAGATCACAATTTTACTTCTTCACTTGAGATCTTGGAACACGTAAAATAATAACAACTCAACAACAGCGATAAGCTTGGTGTGGTCCAGGTTATACTCGATGGAATTTAAATAATACTTCACTCTGCATTGTTTGTGTTACGATCTCTAGACGGATGACGACCGTATAGGTTCACGACACGAGTCTCTCTCGTACAAAGATTGTCAACATTGTGATAGCTGTATCAACCGAAAGTTGTTTCTCCCATGAAATAACTCTCGAAAATAGTGGAACTGTTACAAGAACCATCCTCTGTGAATTTAGGGTTGTAGTGCTCTACAGTAGTAGCTGATCTACAATTAAGCCTAGTGCATCCACTCAACTAGGCGAGACCTCAGTAGCATATAACATACTGTAGCCTGAAACCGACGCTACAGTAGTTAATTCTCCGGGGATAATGAAGCCCTTTTCCAAATACACTGGACGTTATTCATATGACATAAAGGAGATGAAAAAAGTTGCTTCACTGGTTTTCAATGCTTTCATTATTATTTTCATTATAAATATGTACTACTAGCTGAACCCGGTCCATATTGCATCTCGATCTCGATTTTAATATAAAATGTCGGACAAAACTCCCGATCTGACTCCCACGATCTGACTTCGCACCCCAAGCACCCCAGACATCTTCGGGATCCAAATCCTCAATAATTCTGTCAGACATGCTTTCGAGAAGTTTCCTATTTAAAATCAGCAAAATCCGTCCATAAATAACGGAGACATGAGCAAAAACCCGAGACAACCTCTATTTTTGGCCTATTTTTTTATCAATATCTCTATTACTAAGTCACAAATATAGACAATATGGATATCTTGTGATAGATATTTCAAAGTCCATTGCAACGATGTATATAAGGCGATACAAAGTTGGACCTACAATGGGTCAAAATCGGGAAAAATATTTTTTAACCCGAATTTTTTTTTTTCACAAAAAACTTTATTTTGTCATAAATGTTTTCCACTAAAAAATTAAAATTTTTTTTTTTTTTTTAAATTGGAAAAAACTTTTAAAAAACTATTTTGAAAAAAAAAAATAAAAAATTTTTAAATTTTATTTTAAAGTATAAAGGGTATATAAGATTCGGCACTGCCGAATATAGATCTCTTACTTGTTTTCATTATTTTTGTTCGTGGTTATTTCCGGAATTTTCTTAGGTATTCTTCTTATTTGGCAGGCGACCAGTCCGAATTGGTGCGAATCATCGCAATCGGTTCAGGCGTTATTGGGTTATAAGCGTATTAACAAACGTCACTCTCCATTATATATATATAGATTAGTAAAGGATATATACAACTTCAATGTCGTTTCATTTTAAAGATAAAGCAAAACAGCAATGGTAGTGAGTTTTTGGGCCACCTTCGCCAAAGCCAATATTGGAAAATAGTTCTTTAGGTACGATATTCTGAATAAGAAAACTAAAATGAACTTGCAACTCTGTTGCACGAGTCATGGGTGTAGGCTAAAACTTTCAGTTACCTTCAGTTTTTGTGTATCTTACGGTAGATACTTTTTTTGTTGCTGCTCTGGGTCTTAAAGTTAAGCTGTTTTGTTGTTCTGTTGTTACTGAGTATTTGGTTGCTTTTTGTTTTTATGTTCGCTTTATTTTGGCTGGATCTACTGTGTTGTTTTTCAAGAAAAGATTGCGTTGTAAGTAGTTTTCGGTTTAGGTTGCTGTTACTGTGAAATATTGCAGTTGTTGTCAGTTTTCGTTGACTTTGGAAAAAGTTTCTGGTATTTAAAGTTTCACTTTGTCTTTTCGTCATTCAAATTATTTTTTTTATTTCTCTTTTTTTGGCGACAATAATCTGCAGATATAATCAAAATTTTGTTAAATAATACGAGTATGTAAAATGTTTTTGTTTCGATTTATGGAAACTGAATCATAATTTATTTTTTTGGAACAAATACTTACTCATATTGGAATTTTATGTTACCTTTGGTGTTGAATGTTAAATATTCTTGGAAGAAGAGTTCAAGAATATGAGAGGGAAAATATCAAATTCTGAATTTTCCACTTCCACCTCTCCTCGCAAGTTCGCCTGCTCCAACCTTAACTCCAGCTTTATATATTGGAGGCCTAAGGAACGAAGGCGTCTAATTTCTTGTTAATTAGTAGTTTTGTAGACTGGCACTTAGCAACGATTAATGTTACGCTGCACAGGTTCCTTCCGTAACAGTAATTAATTCAGACTCACGCCTAGTTCGAGTTTCTAGTTATCTTGTTTATTTAATTCATATAAGAGTTATCTTTGCCATTTGTGTAACCAAAATATCAAGTGGTATGGTGTTATTCCTAGAGCCGTCGTGGTCATACTTTAATATTGTAAACAATTTTACTTTATTGTGCTACTTCGACATGATGAGTTCATAAATCCACTGGACGTAGTGAAGTAGGATTGGCTGGACAGTTAAATATTTGATTGGTCTCATGAGAACACTGACACAATGCTGTGCATAAGTTGGAGACGTCAACGTCTAGAAGGGACCAGAAGGAATTATGACTGTTGCTTCACCCCGATCTCAGTTGAGCCAAATATAATCTTGTCTTACGATGCAGAATCTTCTCGACAGTGGGCGACCTCCAATTACGACATTCTGCTACCGCGGAATTGATGACGGTTCCATGAACGTCGTTCAAAGATGTCATATACGAGCTGCGATCAAGTTTATCCTGCACATATCTTTGTATGCTCTCTTCGTATATACGTAGGTCCTGTCTAACTTACCTCGGGGGATCGCCCAATATGTGATGCCAAAGTTTGGATGACTCCTCCGATGACATCCCTGAAGGAACTGTTTCGTAAACATAACGCTGTATTCCTTGAACGATAGAACCTTAGTCTCTTCGTGAAGAGGTTATTTGTTGATAGCCTGTGACGGCCCTGAATATTTCCCTACTGGGTGTCACTCAACAAAGGTATCCACACTGGAGCAGCATAGTTGACCAAGGACCGCCCAATTGTTTTCTAACTACAATAGCTTCCAATGTTCCTTTATCCATACCCAAAGCTAGTGCCTTGATGACTTTGTTCATATTTCACAATTTGGGGGTGATTACTGTGGCGTGTACTGAGAAGGCAAAAAGGCTATCAAAAGTGGCACCCAAGATATTCGGTTAATTCACTGTCGGAAGGAGCGTCGAATTAAACAAGCCCTGAAGGATTGCTTGTTTAACTCAACGGAGTTTTGAGCATCTATCTCTAAACTCCGCGAACGACTTCCACTAAGATCATTCACTATCCATCTCTTCGAATTGTTGATCATTGTGGACTGCAGAAGGTTCTGGAAGAGTCTAATGCCTTCGACATGTCTAGTGCCACTAGGATAGTTCATTCACAGGGCTTTTGAAGGTTTAACCCCTGTGAGCTCCAAGTTACATAGCATTCTTAAACAAATCTTATTCAATTCTTTGCAAATTTATTCACTAAGATGAAAACCAATATCACAATAAAGTAATTTCAATTTAAAAATATTCTGCAACATCCGCAAACTTTCGTCATGATCTAAATATCTATTAAAATACATCCAACATTCAATTACACTATTTTCTAGCTTTAACTCTCCCTGTCACTGCCACTCGACCGTGGCAAATGATAAACATAAAAACCATCGTCCCACCGGAAACAATATTTACATATTTTATATGATCTTTAGTTTCAATTTCATTTGAAAATCTCTTCTCATTACCATATTAAAGTGAAATTGTTTGTCTTAAGCAAAATTAAATTAATCAAAACATTCAACTCAACTCAAAACTTTTCGGAAGTTGTAACCATAAATATATAAGTACATACATAGTAAGTAGTACCACCAGTACATGTGTTTAAAGTCAAATAAAAAGTATCATTTTATTCCGGTGAATGTTAATACATTTTTTCTTCTTCTTTATATTGTTGTTTTTCTTTCCCAGCTTTTCTTTAATCATTCCACAATTTCTTACCGACTTGAGTGAATATTTGTTGTAGTAATCTTTGTGGTAATCTGAGGCACAGCTGGATTTCAAATTATACTTGACTACAGTGTCTACAGATTAATATTTTTGTTGTTGTTGTTTTACGAACTTAATGTGCTTTCCATGCTCTACTCACCTTGATCTTTAATAAGCCACAAAAACAATATCATCAACATCTACATACGATACACATGTGTTTGAATATGGCAAAACTGTTGCTGATTTTATTTTGCAAACTTTGTTATTTTTGATCAGTTTTTTTTAAGCTTCTATATCATTGATGAGTATTTGTACCCTACTTGTAGCATACTTTTCATATAAATGTGTTATTTTAATATAGCAGAATAGTGTATGGCATCTTCTGTGGAAAATAATTTTTGACAACGAGTTGCATACTACATAAATGTGTTTTTCAACATCATTAGGTTATCAATGACTTATTTTACATAATGTTTTGAACCAGTGCAGTGTGAGTTGCGATCCACTGAAGCTTCCATATATCTGTCTTCTCTGACATATCTCGGAGGATTCTTCAGCTGTTTCATGTCGAATTTTATATGACATCTCCGATGATACCTCAAAAGGAACTGTTGTGCAAACATAAAAATGTCTTCCCCGACCGGTAGAAGATTTGCATTGAATAATTTGTAGATTTCGTTGAGATAACTATTTATAATATCGATAATGCAGTCGTAAACAAATATATGTGATCAACTTCACACCTTGTAAATGCTAAAGCAAAGCGGTGACCGGATCTCCCTATGGAACTACGACTACTAGCATCTCAGGTAATTCACTATCCATCTCTTCGTATTGTTAGACATTGCAAGAGAGTGGTGTAATTGATAGTGTCGAAGACCTGTAGCAGGTCAAATGCCACAAGGGCTCTCTTGATTTAAGACCTGTGGGAATTGTTGGTCATTGTGGACTGCAGAATGTCCTGGAAGAGTCGAATGCCTTTGACACGTCAAGTGCCACAGGAGCTTAACCCCTGCGAGATCCGAGTGAAATAGCTTTCTTAAACAAATCTTAAATGTTAAACCAAAGCGGTGACCGGATCCCCATATGGAACTTCTTGTTTCATATTTAAGCTTCATTAAAGACTACTAGCATCTCAGGTAACTCAATATCCATCTCTTCGTATTGTTAGACATTGCAAGAGAGTGGTGTAATTGAAAGTGTGGAAGATCTGTATCAGGTCAAATGCCACGAGGGCTCTCTTGATTTAAGACCTGTGAGATCCGATTGAATATGGCGGATAATGCTGTTATCTTCCGAAATGCTTGCAGGATATGAGTTGTTGGTAGTTGAGGATTCAGCTGGGTTAGGAGAAAAGCTTTTCTTGGCTTTAGGTAGCAGCAGTGAAATTCGCCTGAGCTATGTTCCTCACTCATCATTATCCCTAGTTTAAGCAACGGGATCATTCGACCAATTTCCTTCGAGATGTATATAATTACGATCCTCACTGAAAAATTTTAGATCGTTGTCAAATTTAATCGCCATCCGTCTTTGTCGTGTTGTAGAGAAAGTCCAATCTGTACCACAACTCCAGAACTGAGAATGCAGATGTTTAAGTGATATTGCCCAGCTGAATCGAAGATATCACGACTCAGCTGGGCGATCCTTTGGTTCTCAAAATTGGAACTTCGGATGTTCGACTGCTTCTATGGAGAAGAGAGGCTTTGTTGAAACAGAATTGACAATTTTACAATATTTAAACTGAGGCATCTGCATGGAGATCAAGTCCCAAAAATTGTGCTACTTCACTGGACGAAGTGAAGTGGGGGGGTTGACTAAACAGTTAAATATGTGGGGGTCTCATGAGAACCCTGACACCATGGTGGGCAAAAGATGGAGACAGCACGGTGTATGCGAGACCTGAAGGCTTAATCCTGTTGTTTCATCCTGACTTCAGTTGTGGCAGAACGACTCTTGCTTTACGCGGCAGAATCTTCTCGGCGTCTGCTATCGGCGACCTCCAAGTCGATATTCTTACGGTATCCAGTTACTGAGGAATTGCTGTCATCTCTATGAATGTCGTCCAAAGCTGGTTTATACAAGCTGCGATTATTTGGAGCCTGCACAAGCCTCTGTATGCTCTCCTCGTATATACGTAGGCCCTGTTTGACATGTCTCGGGGTGGCTCAAACTGTGTGATGACTAAGTTTGGTTGACTTTTCCGGTGACATCCCGGAAGGAAGTGTTGGTAGAACCATAGTCTTCGGAGGATACTTAAACGATCCTTAAGGCAGCATTTTGATAGCATTGAATGTACTGGATATCACTCACAGTTGTGTATAGTCACCTCCGTTTAGTTGAGCAGTTTAGTTTACCACTGACCGACCAATCGTATTCTTTATTCATATTGCAAGTGCTGTCGTGAAATTGAAAATGACACCATGCTGGACATAAGATTGGAATGGCACGGTCCATACGAGATCTAAAGGCTTAAGCCTGTTGTTCCATCCTGACATCAGTTGTGCCAGAACGACTCTTGTTTTACACGGCAGAATCTTCTCGGGGTCTGCTATCTTTGACCTCCAAGTCGACATTCTTACGGTATCCAGTTACCGAGGAATTGCTGTCATCTCTATGAATGTCGTCCAAGATGGTTTATACGAGCTTCGACGAGCTTTATTTGGATCCTGCACATGCCTCTATATGCTCTCCTCGTATATATGTACGTAGATCCAATCTGACATGCCCCGGAGGAGCCTCAAACTGTGTGATGACTAAGTTTGGTTGACTTCTCCGGTGACTTACCAAAAGGAAGTGTTGAGTCAACATGTTGTGTTCCTTGACCGGTAGAACCATAGTCTCCTCATAGATAGTGTTCGGAGGATACCAAATGATCCTTAAGGCAGCACTTTGATATCATTGAATATTTGGGTATCACTCACGGAGGTGTATGGTCATCACCGTTTAGTGGAGCAGCATAGTTGACTACTGACCCACCAATCGTTTTATAGGTAGCTAGCTTCTTTATTCATAGTCCAAGTGCTGCCGGCTAGTGCCTTGAGGACCGTGTTACTATTTCGCAATTTGTGCTATCGCCAAATTGATGGCGGTTTCATGAATGTCATATACGAGCTGCAATCAAGTTTATCCTGCAAATAGCTCTGTATGCTCTCTTCGTATATACGTAGGTCCTGTCTGACATACTTCGGGGGATCCCCCAGTGTGTGATGTCGAAGTTTGGATGACTCTTCCGATGACATCCCTGAAGAAACTGTTTCGTAAACATAACGTTGTGTTCCTTGAACGGTCGAACCTTAGTCTCTTCGTGAAGATGGTGTTCAGAGGTTATTTCGCAATTTGTGCGTATGCTAAGGAGGTGAACAAGTTGTTAAAACTGACAGCCAAGATTTTCGGGTGATTCGCTGTCGGTATCGATTGCTTTGTCTTGGGCGACGGTTCTACATTTGGCTCAACAGCTTTCTATATTGTTTTTTTGGAACTTTCCGAATTTTATTGTGAAGCTTTTTTCTTGTAAATTTAAACATTTTCTGCTTTAGGTTTCTTGATTCATAGTTCTAAAATAATATGATTATTATACTCAAATTTACACGATCTCTGACAAGAACTCTTTCATTTGTGGACGATGGTTGAATTATAAGGTGTCAAATTAGTCGTGGCATACACAAAACCAAATAAAGTTGCAATTTAATCTCAATGCTTATTGAAAGCAACTTTATACTTGAGGTAACAGCTGCTAAATTTTTTATTTAATACCAACAAATTGTTTTTGTTTCTTTTGTTTCGCTAAGTACTTGCAGCTCTAACATATTTGCTATAAAAAAATGCACGATTATAAGATTAAAAAAATTGTTCAAGCCAATACATACAGTTGTGAAGGTATATAGAGATATATTGAGCGATCTTTTATAAATGAAAATCTTTAGCTGTTAAGTTGGTAGCGCAACATAATATGACATCATCAATGCCATCATAAATACCCGACCATAATTCGATTATTAATCAATCAATTATTAATTGAACAGGGTGCGTGCATAGAATTTTATGTTTACATTGTTGCATAGTTTCTCCATTAGAGATAAGAATTGATGTGACAAATATTAATCGGTTATTGAAAAATACATAGATTCTTCTTACACATGTATTGATTAGGTATGTGCGTATAACGATTGCTACAAGAGATCGATATTAATTTGGTCTGTTAAAGATGACAAAAAGTCTTTTAACTGGTACTTTCTTTAACTCTTACCTCTCTTAGGGTGCTTTTAAGCATCCCAGTCTTTGTCCGCTTTGAGATAGATTCTCCAAAAAGTTTACAAGTTTGTTTTCTTTATGTTAAAAAAACGAAAAAATTATATTTTGTATTGTTTCTGATAGCCAGTAGGAAAGTTTATAAAATTCCCCTGTCATTTTACAAATTTTTAAATTAAGTTTCCCAAACAAATATTACATAAAGAAACTACTTTAAAAAGCTGTTTAAATAATTTCAATTGTTGTATTTTTGTTAAAGCATAAAGTCAAGTACATAAATATTTTGACATTTTATTATAACATATAATTTGTTTTATGCAAAGAAATGGCATTTCAAGTACTTCTTTTTTGTTTTCTCTCAAAGACTTTATTTTTTTTTTTTGTTAACTTTTGTTTAAAGTCATTTTAATTAAAACGAAAGTGAAGCCAGAGACCTTAAAGTAAAAAAAAACAATGCCGCCTTAAATACTTAACAAGGGCATAAATAATCACTTATGAAAGACATAATATTACAAAAATAAAAAATAAACCCAAATCAAAATTTTATATGCAGCTTGTAATAAATAAAACGCAAATGTAATTAAAACAATAAAAATCAAACAATGCTTGTACATCAACTATACAACTTACATATAACCATTGAAAATGTAATGTTCAAGTACTACTTTTCGCCCCTGTTTTCTTTTCAATTTCAATTCATATTTGCATTATATATTTACTTGAATTTCTAATAAAACCAGTTTCATAACCACATTTTATTGTGCTCTACTCTATACTCCTTTTATCACTTCCCCTCCTTTTCTCTTGAACAAAAAAATAAAAAATAAATATACATAGTATATAGAAATACAGAATAAATAATACAAATTTAATGCTTTGAAAACTAACGCCTCAAAATAATTAATCTTCTTAAGAATTGTCTGAACATACAACAACAGGCTGGTACTATTTATTTACGTTGGCAAAAAGGGCAGAGAGGGAATAATAGTACGTGTACTGTTGCTGTAGTAGTTGTTGTTCGCCATTGTAATCCTTTTGAATAGAGTCTGTTTTATGCACTCTATACCACATACTGTGGTTTTGGGCGGATCATTTGTGCAGGGATTTGTTTAAAAAAATAAATGACACACATTTGTAAAAATTTTAATATTTTTTTTTAATTTTTTTTAAATACCTTGCATGTATGAGCCTAGCTTAAATCCAGCTCAGCCTTTTTCAATAGGGAAAATAAAGTTCTTTGATCTAAAAAGCAATAACAATAACAAAAAGTTACTACACCAGTTATTATAGGGTTCGTAATCTGGAAAATTTTCTCTAGAATTTATTCCCAGGAAATTTTTATCGTGAAATTTCGGGAATTTCCTTCTTCTTAGGGAAGATAAAGTTCTTAATTTCTTTCTTTTTTTAATCCATTACCGCTTAAATCATTTACTAATATAATAAAGTTCTACGTGATAAAGTACCACGCCTAGTTAATCTTTCCTGTCACACTTCATGGAATTTTATGTTGAGCTATTCTAGATCTATTGAGCTAAAAGCCTAAAGCTTTGAGAAAGATCCAAATCTAATCATGGGAGAGGAATAAAATGCACATGAAATGTGGCCCTAAAAACCAACAAGAAACACAGTCAGAAAGTTACTGGACCAGCTAGGGTTCCTAATCGACAAAAATTTCCCCGGGAATTTCTCAACAATTTTACAATATTTAATCTATAGGTTCTCCATGAAGATCTAGTCCATGGAATTGTATTACTTCGACATGATGAGTCCATAAATCCACTGGACGAAGAGAAGTAGGGTTGACTAAACAGTAAAATATATGGGGGGCATGGTGATGAGACCTTGACTACATACGGGACATAAATTGGCGACTGCACGGTCTATATGGCACTAGAAGGCATTAATCCTTTTGTTTCATCAAAACCTAAGTTAGATATAAATAAGGTGTTTTACGCGGCATACTCTTCTCGGCGTCTGCTATCGGTGACCTACAGGTACAACATTCATACGATATCCAGCTACCGCGGAATTGCTGCGAACAAATGGATCCAGCACATGCCTCTGCATGCTCTCCTCGTATACGTATATATACGTAGGTCCTGTCTGAAATTAACCCGAGGAGCCTCAAACTGTGTTATGTCTATGTAGAGACTAAAGTAGAACCTTAGTCTCCTCATAAAGATGGTGTTGAGAGGTTATTTTAAGACATCTTTGAATATTTCTCCACTGGGTAACACTCAACGAAGCAGCATAGTTTTTCGCTGACATATCAGTGGTTTTCTATGTAGCTAGCAAGGTCTCTTTATCCATACCCCAAGTGCAATGACAAATTGGATCTAAAAAACATTAACAATTACAAAAAGTTACTACATCAGTTATTACAGGGTTTCCAATCGGGAATATTTTCCCTTGAGTTCAAAAAAAAATTTTTGTCGTGAAATTTCGGGAATTTCTTTATAAGTTTTCTTCTTAAACTTACAGTATTATTTCTGAATTTGTTTACATGATGAAACATAACTGTATACTGCAGGCGCGGATCCTGGTCAACCATTTGGAGGGGGAGGGGGGGTGGTGTGGTGTTTGGTTTGTTAATCAAAATTTGTTCTACATTTTTTTTTCCTTCTTTTTTATATGAAACATTTTCGGTGGATCCGTGCTTGGTATATTCCAATCCTTCTGAATGATATATAGAATCATATGCGCTAAAATGGCACTCCGCAGGGAGGTTTATTATCTGTTGGTTGAGTTAGGCGACATGTGATTAAAACCGTCGCATACGCTGACGATGTAGCGGTATGTGCTAAATTCCTGGATACGATATTGAGCTGTATAGAGTCACAAATTGGTTTAAAGTTGATAACTTTATTGATCTTGAAATCAAATGGAGTCTGACTGAAAACTACAATTAGTATATCTTGATGTTATCCTGGAGAGGAGACTATCCTGGATTTTTAACCATATATTCATGCAAAAGGGCAATTGTATCAAATTGGGGGATTCTTCCGGAAAGTATCCATTGGATATTCATGTCTGTATTGAAATCTATATTGTTTTAGGGAGTGATAGTGTTCCTGCCGGAAAGCCGTTGAAACTATACTTAGGACTACTGTTATTCTGATATTCTAACAACTTTTAACAATAAATTGGTTATCAGTAGATTTAATGGTGATTCAATTGATTCTCAGGGGAGAAGCTATACGCTGGAGACACATGATCTGGTAAGGACTCTAAGTATGCCAAGATCTTGAAATATGATGATGGCGTCTGTTACATACCTAGACCATTCATTGAAATGCAATTCTCCTCATTTATCCCGAATAGGGATATATGGCTTAGCGAACTCTACATACCTGGGGTATTTACCGATGGATATGGTTGTTGGCTGCTTCTTAATTTAATGATGTGGATAACTACCTTGAGGATTATTGAATATCCAGTGATATGCTTAGCAAGGCAGCCGTTAATGGAATAATAGGAAGCTAGGATACTGGCTTTACTGTTCCACGACTACTGTAGAAGTTATCACAATGAGAAAGATACAGTGTCTCATCTGTTGTTAAAAAGTAGGAAGGGAGTACATGCTTGGCGTTCTTAATGTAAAGCTTAGAAGAGTTATGGTCATGAATGTCGGATCCATCTACTTATTCATCAAAGAGTCTAATGGCTTTATCATGGAAACAACACGCATACATTGAGGAACCTAACATAATAGTATCAGACGGAGATGTGAGCTACTTAAAGGATCGCGATCATAAGAGTAAACGTTTTTGAATCTATTTTATTAATGATTAAGCATGCGACGTTCTTTCTACAACATTCTGGCCAAAAGTTCTATGTTGCTCATGTAAGAGGGATTGGTGAAAATACTTTCATGTGAAGAAGTATTACCGAAAATATTATTTAATTAAAGATGTCTGGAATAACTGGATTTATGCAGCAACCAAACATTGCGATCTCTGCGGCTGAGGAGAGAAATTCGGAAAGACCGCGGTTGTAGCAACTGTGATGGCATTGCTTTCTTTATCTGCATTCGTAATTCTTAGGGCTTAAGGTATTTACACAGAGAAAACAGATTCATAGTGGCAACCGAATTTGTGGCTAATCGAATGATTCGTTTGCACACAGAATTTGTCGGTTCTAGCAACAGGAAATCATTTAATAAGGAAGAATTTAAGTTGAAGTAACCAAACTTTTATTACCCCTTCTTAAATTTTGTAGCCACAACTGCAAAATTTCTTCACCAAGCCAGAATCATTCGATTGGCAACAAATTCAGTTGCTATAACGCATCTATTTTCTCTGTGTATGTCAACACATTTTGCTACTGGTACGATGCCGCACGGATTATTAGCAACAGCGCTATTTCGTCAGATATCACCGCATCCTGGTCTGATTGATTGTCTAAACTGACGTAGTTTCTATAGGAACAGGCTATCATAAGCTGGGAAATCTATGGAGTCGTCGATGGCTGAACAAATCGTCGATTGAACCTTCTGATGCCGCCTCACGGTTTATTGATAATTGAGCTATTTTGACACGTTCTAGTCTGGCGATCTGTAGTTTAAGGATCATGCCACTTACTCAATATCGTTTGACTGGGTCGAGTTGTGTGTTTGCAAATTGTGGTCTATAGTTCGTTTTCTCCAGCACGGCGAAGAAATGTGACAGGATCACAATTAAGTTTGCAGAAACCACCAAAACTACCCTAAGCAACGAGTGCATACTTTTAGATGGATAAAATAAAAACGTAAAAAACTATCTCAACTATTTAGTAGGAAATAAAGATCATCCGGTAAAGGATGATGTTACTGGAGGAGTCAACCAAACTTTAATATCACACATTTGGACGCCATACCAATGTCAGATATGGAGCTAGTAATGTACTAGGAGATCATATGCAGGAGGTATGTTCAGGATCCATTTGATTGCAGCTTTGAACAACTTTCATAGAGACGTCATTTATTCTGCGATCGTACTCAGAGGATACCCACTGAACAATTGAGATCAGTAATGAGGCAACAGGGTTAATGCTTTCTGCACAAGCAGTGATCATGACGTTATAAATACAAATTTGATACAACAATATTTGTATCTCTAGCCTTAGTTAGGGTACTATTTAGTCGTTTTTAAAGATCCATTTTTCCATTATTTATGTGTCGTGGTTGTGCCCGCTCTATGGATATTTTGAACGTACTTGGGTGACACCAAGTACTGTCAATTAATCACTCAATTCATTCACTTACATTTAAACTAAAGAAAAAAAAGAACAGACATTCAAATAAAATGAATGTTCGTTCAACGATTTAACTCCATAAGAGATGAAGAAGACAAGATGAACCACTATCACTCTTACATACACAGAACGCCAACAACATGATGGCATGCATGATACATGCATTACAAGTTGCACAAACATACATACTTACAATACAACTCGTACAATGCATTATAATCGTGGCATGCATGCATATATTTATCATACAATACATATTGATGCATACAATATACAATATTAACACCAATACATTTCATGTTGAACGTAAGACTCGAGTTTTTTTTTTGTTTCATCTACTTCTGCAACCAACATCATCATGATCACCACAATAAATGTCATGATGATCATGTTGTCTTCCATTGCATCTGCTACAAGGTTTAAGAAACTATAAACAACATCGTACATATTTGTATTTTGTATATGCAGATGTATGAATGAAGCGATATGTTTGTATATAAAGATACAAATATGAAACATCTTGCCACAGCCGTGAATAACTTAAATGCAACAGCATCATGATCATCATTATTATCACTGGGAGTTTTTGTTGTTGTGTTACTTTTTAACCCATAAAGAAGTCTAAGCGTGAGACAAATTCAAAGATTTTGTAATTGGTGTGTTTTGAAATAACCAAAAGGATTATGTCAGTAAACTAAGCTGAGAAGGGTCTGTAAGAAAAGCTAGTTCCTTTGTGGCAATAGTCAACATTGAGATAACATAAAATATAACCGATGCAAGATATATTAAAGCCCGCACCGAGGGATCTTCGGAGATCGATACAGAGAATCTCATATGGAAGCAGGATGTGGCTATTGTGTGCAATGTTGCATTCCCAGCCGTTCATACTTCCTTGAAATCTAGCACCGAACTTAATTGGAAAGTTAATGATGATCTGAATAGAAAGATATCAAAGATTCTCAAATATTATGTCAATGCTATTGAAGGAATTGATATTCTCCAGAAAGAGCCATCTGCACAAGGGGTTAAATCATACAAATATTTCTCTCTACCAGCGTATGGAATAATTAAAATGCATCACAAAAACAACAACATATTCAAAGTCTACAAGATAAATGACAAAAAAACAAAAAAAAAATATGATAAAAAAAAACAAACAAAATCTCTTTAATGAATGACCCCTTTTTCACTTCGAACGATAGATACATTGTTGTATCATTTCTTTTAACAACATTTTAAAATCCTCTTTCACTTCTCTCTCTTTATCATTTAATTTCGTTTTGTTTTGTCTTGTGTTGTGTTGTGGTGTCGTCTCGTCTTGAACTTGAGTCTTGATGCAAAATATGTACGTTGTGGCATGATGTGATGAATACAGCGACACATTCATCATAATCAAATAGTTTGAGTGTATTAAAAACGATCGGATCGGTTGAATGATCTTAATTATTTTACTTTTAAACACTTAATTGAATGCCAAATGATAAATTTTAACACTTTTTGAGTATTGTTATTTATCATTATAGATGTGTGCGTACATATATTTTTTGTGATATAGGTACTCTATAAATTCTATACTCATATTAGTAGTAAGAAGTCTTCTAATTTTCCATCAGTTGGAAATTTCTCGTGTATTTCACTGACCCGTAAAAACACTTCGTCGGTATCTCCTGATTTTCTCATGTTTTTAGTTTAGTGTGTAAGGAGTGAGATCGAAAAAATCTTAACATACATATATGTTAATAAAAATGATACCACTAAACTTACAGTTTTGATTTTTTTTGCATTTGATTGAAATTATTATTACAATTTACAAAAAATGTTATGTTTTTGGTTCTAATCAATAGTGATGAATTTATGAAACTTTTCCGGAAACCCTTCCATTAAGGTTTTTATAGAGCTTTCTGTTACTTTGTTCGAACACGTAGTCCATCTCCGTTTATAATCTACCACACTTTTGGACATCTTTTTTGTGCTCTTCAATTCCCTTTTAACAAGAGTCCAATATCTCTCCACTGGCCTTAGCTCCAGGCAGTTTGGAGGATTTGCCTCTCTTGGTACAAATACCACATTATTGTTCTTGTACCACTGAAGACCTTGCTTACCATAGTGACAGGATGCCAAATCAGGCCAAAAGTAAGTGGACACATTAAGAAGTCTTATGAGTGGAAGCATCCCCTTTTGTAAACATTCCTTGATGTAAATTTCGGTATTTATAGACCCCTTTGTAACAAATGTTTGTCTTCTTTTGCCACAACTGCATATTTCTTGCCATACCAAGAACTTTTTGGGCAAATTTTCTGCTTTTGGGTTCGAAACTTTTCTACAACATTGCCTCGAGCATCAGCAACATACAAATATTGACTTGGAAGCTGCAAACAAATATTCATAACATACGTTTCGTTATCCATTATGCAGCAGGTATATTTTTTGTATAAAATGTTACTTAAATTTCCGTGCTCTGTCTTTGGCCTCTAATTTTTTAGCAGAGTTCCTTTCAGGAACTTTTTGAGGATTATATGTTTTTAAACCTGCATTGGATTTAACTTTTCGTACCAAATAGTCGAGTACTGAGCTAACTGGACTGCTTTCCTACCGGATATGTTGGCAGCTCTTTTGAAAATGCTCTCTATTTATTGGCTTTATAAACATCATGTGGATTATTCCTTCTACCTGGACCAGGTTTTCTAACAACGAATAAGTTCTCCCGATACTGTTTAATAACAATGGAATCAGTTTGACGGCAGAGCTTTGATTGTTTGGCCCAAGTTGGGTTTTATTGAAAATATTTAATAATTCTATTATATATAATCTATATAATCAGCATAACAACAAATGAACATAATTGATATTAAACATAATAACTGACATACTTTTCAAAGGTAACTTGATAAAAAAATCAAATAATACTTGGGTTAAAAGTTTTAAGGAATAACGTGTGTTACGGTTTTTTCGATCTCACTCCTTAATTTGCAAACTTATTGACCATTTAGCATAGTATGAGGTTTTCATATCATACCTTTTAGTTTAGAAATATGAACTCTCGATGATTTTCTCGATTAAATAACTAAAATATCAGAAATTTGAGTGATCTCTCTCTCTCTCTCTCTTTCCGAACATACAAATTTATTGTCAGTTTAAGCCTTTTTTAATTTTACGCATTTAAGATTGATTTTTGATCCGACATATAAGTGATCATAGATCAAGTTCCGTTTTTCGATAAAGCTGATATGTATTTACAAAGTTATTGAGAAATTTGGATTTTTTGAAATTTTCGTAGAAAAGATCGGTATTAGTTTAGAAATATGAGTGATCACATTCCGAAATGTCATCACAGATCTTCCCTCGATTAAACTCATATTTAAAAAAATACTGACGATTTAAGATTATTTCAGTTTTTTTTCGATTAAACGCAATTTAATATATTTTGAAATCCTTTATTCGAACTAACGCTTATTGACAAATGTATAGACTATTTTTCACAGCTCACTGACCTTTTCTCGAGCAAAAGTTTGCTTGCTAAATTATCAGAAAAACATAAACGGTCCTAAAATGTCAATAAATTACTTATTATTGTCATTTTAAAACTGTTTAAGTTTTTTGCATAAAATACACATTTTTTGGTCCGTCATATATTTTGAGGCTTAAATAGAAAATATATATTTTGAGGTTTTAATGGAAAAGATCGATCGAGTGATCATATATCGCAGCCCTTTCTATCAATTAATTCTTATTTACAAGGGAATAGAAGATTTTTCACAGATCACTTAACTTTTATCGATCAAACGTTTGTTTACAAATATATAGACGATCTAAAACATTCGCTAACATGTTTTAAAATATCGATATTTCGACATACGATTGATCACAATTAAACGCAATTTAATTTATTTTGAGGTTTTAATAGAAAATATTGATTGAGTGATCACATATAGTGCCACTTTTCTTGAATTTACAATTGTATAAGCGATTTTTCACAGACCACGGACCTTTTATGGATTAAACGCATTATTAATTAACAAATTTATATTCAGATTTTCACTAAAAGATCCGAAATTTTAGTGAAAGACTTTTATTTAGAAATAAATCTGAGTGATCGCAGATCATGCTTGTTTGTAAAGTTATTGACAATGTACAATTGTCTAAGGTTTTTCATAGAAAATGTAAATATCAATCTCTTGAAGGTTTAACGTTTTTAATAATATATCCATGGTGCCTTTTTAATTTTCACCAAATTTGTTTAAATTTTCTTCTATTTTCAATACGAAAAATTTAAACTCTGTTCCATAAATTAAATTCTACAACAGATAAAATTAATAAAAAATAATTTTTATCATTTGAGCAAAATTAACGTGTTTCGGAAATAAACGTGTCCGGCAAAGTATTAAAAAAAAAATGCCAAAAATTGTGTAGAAGTGTAATAAAGCGGTTTGGTCTATATTTAGTCGGAAAATCGAAGTTAAAATTTCAAGTATTTTGATGTGTTTAATACTCTAACAAGTATGTTGAATTCATATATCACTAGTATGTGTGAAAAGAGTAATTACCCAGAAGTTCTAGGAGACAGTCCCGAACTAGTGATTTTACCCATCATTTAGGGTGGGAACTAGTTACTTCAATAGCTACGTGACTAGTTATTTTAACACGTGCTTGTCCTAAGCAGGGGGTCAATGGACCCTTATTGACTACAATGAGACTGTCTAATAGCTGGTCCATAGTAGTCAACTCATTGGATTCACATTCTTGTTAAAAAACGTCAGTTACATTACTAGCTTCCTAAGTGGTAACTTGATCAGCTACATAACTAGATATTTTAACAAGTACGAGTGCTAATTGGCCTCAAATAGTCAGCTAAAAGACATATCATAGGCAGTCCAATAAACGATAGCTTTTAAACAAACCTTTCTTCGACAACTCTCCAATGGATTGGCTTCTGGTGGGTAAAATAACTACTTTCTAAAGAGCAGTACAAAATAAACGTTTAAAGTGACTTCATTATAGGTTACTAAGCGACACTAAAGTGACTATTGACTTCATGCTTGTTACATGGGATATCAGTATACTTAAGCAAAAATTCAAATTAACTGTATGAGAATTATATCAACACAATTTGTATAAAACCAGTTTGAACGAATTACTCACACAACGTTTAAAGCGACTACACTCCAGATTACTTAGTGACTACTGTCTTCACGCTAGATTACCTGGGATGTATAAAATAATCAATTGTCTTCTATCGGCACCACAAAGAGCACATACGTGTCAAATGACTAAAATATATAAATTGGAGTCAACCAAGTGATAAGATATTTGTGACGATTACTGTCTATAAATTGACTACTTGCTTAACTGCAGGGTATTGTTACTCTCAGCTTTCTCTCAGTTACGCCTCTAGTTGTACCCTATGGCCAGAAATATAACTGATCATTGATCGAACTTCTTTTCTTGATCATCAATATTATAGATCACAGATCTCGCTCTATCTTTTTCATCTATTTAATTTTTCTCGATTTTTTCCTTTATTATTTTAAAATTTATAACTGTTTTTTTGAACAATAAATGTGTCAAAATTCAGATATCATAATTCGTTATACCGAGCTTTGCCCATGATTACAAACTCATTCACTATTTAAGAATTTTATTTTAAAATTGGTTTTATTATTACATATGAGTGATCGCACGTCACTCATATTTTCAAAGCTATTAAAGGTTTTAAATTTTCATGGAAAATGTTTCGAGAAAAACGGCTTTGAATGTTTTATGACATTTTACTATTTCTTAAATAAATTTTCAACAAATCATGAAATTATAGAAATAAAACCTGATTTAAATAGTAGATGTTAATATCATTCTAATCTGTATTTAATCTGTATATTTTTTCTTGTCAAATATACGAGAAAACATGAATTTTGATTTTGATGTTTACAACAAAAACACTCTTACGCGAAAAATAATTGACATTTTTGAAATCTGATAAAACTATATGAAAGACTATAGAACGGCGCATATGTTGTATTACTCAGTCAAAAAACACGGATTTTGAGTTATGACGTTATTGCAGCAAATGAGCGATATTTTAAACCATCAACATTCAATTATTTTTGGATTATTTTAAAATTTACAACAGTTTTTGTTTTGCACAATAATTGTGTCTTAAATTCTGATGTCATAGTTCCTCAAAAAATTTCTTTTGATCTTTTACAGTGTTTTATTTAAAAAATTAAGACGCGTGACTTTATTTATTTAACTAAATGGCATTTTAAATCCCTTCTAGCATTAACAAACCCCAAAATAAGTATTGGGGGGTATTATTTAAATGAGACCAATACAAATGCGATCAAAAATAAAGATTATTTACACTTTAAGAAACTAAAATAATTTCCAAATTAAACAAAATATTGGAGGTCACAGCTGTTGAAATATAAATTCAAAATTTTAAATGCAACTTTGGATAATGTTCTTTCGGCTTGCCGCTTCTGTTGCTATTTTAAAATAATTTTTATTTTTAAAGATCTGAGAAATATTTTTAAAAGATTTTGATGACTATTTGATGATTTCATTTGACACCAGACATGCGTTTTATTCTGGGTTATAAATTTTCCAAAAAAAAAAAAAATTGAAAAGAATAAAATTTTTGTGTTAAAAGTTAAAACAAATATATTTTTAACTAAAAAGTGTTTTGTTAATTAGTCATTGTAAATTTTTCTATTTTCTCATTAAACAAAATTCCTGCTGTGTTTGTTATGGTGCCTGGTAATTATTGTGTTTGTGCGTAAATATTTGTCTAGTAGTTGCTGCTTGCAATTGTCATGCCACATTTGCAACAAATTAGTGACATCCTTAGAAACTAAAACACCTTAATGTTTAGCTCATCGAGTCATCCAGCCATTCAGCCACTCTGTCATTCATTCATTTATTACAATTTGTTGAAATTGTCTGCAAAATATGTGAAATATTTGTTTCTTGTTGATTTTTTTTTTTCTGTTTTGCTAAATAGATTTCTCATTATAAGAGTTTGAAAGATGAGTTGGCATATTTGTTTGTTTATTTTTTGCATTCATCTTCTTTATTTATGCTGCATATTTTTTTTTTATTATTTTTTTCGCTGTTGCATCTTGCATGCATCATGCCTCTTACCAAACTCCAACATATTTGTGCTACTTTACGGTAGCTCTTGATTTTAAGTGAATGGGTACTTCTCTTGGTAGAAAGAAACCAAACAAAAAAAAAAAAACAAAGTTAATGGGAAATATGTACATATGTCTACTGTACCGATTTCAAGTGAAATAAATGATCTTGAAATATTTGTGAATTTAATAAAAGAAAAACATAAAATTTAAACGACTAGATGTTACGCTAGCTTGAAAATTATATATCTATAGTTTGATTTTCGAATATTGCATATTCTTCGCTTATAAAGGGTCTTCCAATAGGGACTTTCCAACTTTGACAGTTGATAGCGGACATATTCTTGAAGCTACATTTGTCGAATTGGCTGTCATTTATTCAGTTTCCGTTTCCAAATCACCATGGACGGATATAACGTTCAACAATAACGATGTGTGTTCGCTGAATGGGCCCTGGAGCAGTTGGAAACTGACACCAATTTTCATCAAAAAATCATCTTCATCGATTCGTGGATGAATAGGTACGTCAACAAACATATTATATATTAGGTTCAAGAATGTCGTGTCACTCAGCTCATGTCACATTGGACATTCTGCACGATCGATTTGAGATCGTGCGATTTGACCCCGTTAGACTTTTTCTTGTGGGATGTCCAACTTAACCCTTGTCATCACTCAAATTCAGCGTGATTTATGCGCCAGAGTCGTTCATCCAGAAATGCGCCTAATCGCAGATGAAAATTAGTGGAACGTTGCCCAAACAGAACACCTATTTCGATAAAAGATTTTAATCATTTGCAAGTGTTGCTGAACTGAATAAATTACTGCCAGTTGGCTATCAACTGTCAAAGTTTGGAAGTCCATTTTCACTTATTTTTTAAGAAGCCATGTTTTTGAAAACTGAAATATCCAAATATATTGGGTGTTTATATTTGGGTGCTATCTTTTGAACGCGGTTTTTGTTTTTAATAACTTATATGTCATTTTGAAGGGTTAGGTTTCCAGGCAGCCGCGAAGTGAAGACAGGAAAGATAAGCAGCTCACGTGGGACCAGGCAATAGGTCCCTTTGTGTTACCTGAAAGTAAAAAAAGATAGAAAAGAGGGACAGATTGAAAAAGTTCCGAAAAAAAGAGGAGATTAATATTAAGCACCAGTACATTGGCGGTTATTAGTGCCCGTAATTTCAACAAATAGATATCTATCAGTGTTGAGTTACTTATGGAGTAAAAATATTTGGTAAATTTTACCCGTAGATATTGATTTGAAATTAATGCCAAGTTACCTTTTAGGTAAATTTATCTGCTGGGTACTTTACACCGTATTTATTTATTTGTTGAAGTGGAGATTCCAGTGTCTGGCCTGATTAGCCAATTGCTATTTCTGATAGAGGCAATAATACATTCTAGCTTCATGTCTGAGAACTCAGAAAGACTAATTAAGGAACCATGTCTCAGAAACCTTAAGCGTAGATCTCCTAATGCCAGACAATGACAAAGAAGATGAAAAATAGTCTCATATCATTGACAATTTCTACAGAAGTCGTTGTAGGGCAAGCGAAATTATCACTTAGTTATTGAACATTATAGTGCACCAACGAATCGGCATATGTGGGAAGTTTTGCTTTACTTCTTTAATTTGAAAAAAAGTACCGCTGAAGCACCACGATCGCTCACCAAAGCTTATGGTGAATGTGTTCGCTCAGGCCATCCAAAAAAGTGTGAAGACCAAGAATTGGAAGCATTACTCAATGAAAATTTTTGTAGAACACAACAAGAGCTTGCAAAGCAGCAATTTTAAAACGTTTGCGAGCAGCAGGATACTTCCAAAAGCAAGGAAAGTAGGTACCATACGAATTGAAACCGATAGACCTTGAAAGACGATAGACCTTGAAAGACGATTTTGTATATCTGAAATGCTGCTTGAATGATATAAAAGAAAATCATTACTTGCAATGAAAAATGGCCAACCAGCCAAATCGAAACCAAAGCAAAATATCCATAGATCTAGGGAAATTCTCTGTATTTGGTGCGACCAAAAAAGTCCTATCTATTATGAGCTGCTGAAATCTGGCCGGACCATCATAGGAAACCTGTATCGAACGCAACTGATTCGTTTGAAGCGAGCATTAGCCAAAAACGCCCAGAATATTCAGCCATACATGAAACCGTAATATTCCATGATGACAATGCTCGGTCACATTTATCATGTTACCTGTTAAAAACTATTTAGAACTATTTAGTGGTTGTGAAGTTTTGCTTCACCCGTCTTATAGTCCAGACCTTTCCCCGTCCGACTACTATTTGTTTCGATCGATGCAGAACGATCTCTCTGGGATACGCTTCACTTAAGAACAGAGTATCCGAAATTTGCTTGATTCGTTCTTGGCCTCAAAAGATAAACAGTTCTTATGGCGCGGAATCCATATGTTGCCAGAAAGATGAGAAAAAGTCCCTACAAATAATGGTCAATACCAAAAAAAAGCTTAACATTTTAAAAAATCTTGCAGTTTTAAGTTATACACCCAAATTATGCCACCAAATTTTATGATGATCAGTCCATAATTAGTCATATCTCCAATTCAAGGTCCATCTCCGAGAATCAATTTAATTAGCATACAATACTTATATTAAAAATGCCGGTATCCAAATTAAATTCAATTGTAATATTTTCATAATATATATGTATTCTATATTCCCCATTTTACAGGATCAATGTAGTGTAATTCAAGCTGAAATCTCAGCGATCAAAAGGGCGGTACACTGGATGAAGTACTATAGGCTATTTGGTGTGAATATCCGAATCTGTACTGACAGTAAGCCTGCTATCAAATCCCTATCTGGTGTCTACTCGACATCCAGATTGGTACATGAATGCCGGGTATCTCTTAACGAGATGGCGAGACATTCTAACCTGGAGTTATTCTGGGTGCCGGGTCACTCTGGTGTACCTGGAAATGTTATTGCGGATGAACAGGCCAAAAGAGGCTCACAATTACAAGTTGATGAGATAGATCTCATGGTCGGTTTACCGCTATCCTGCTGTAAATCACTCATACAGCGTATCTTATTTGAGTCCGCTCGATATCGAGGCTCACATGGTCCGTTTTTGACCATCACAGGTCAATGTCCCTAACGGGGCTATCACGGGCTAGGCTGCGAGCTTTGATATCAGTGCTTACTGGGCACTGCTTGATTGGTGTGCATGCCAGGAGACTTAACACGCCATACAATGACATCTGTAGAAGTTGCCATGATGAAGACGAGGAGGAAACGGTTGAACATCTCCTTTGTCTTTGCCCAGCTCTATCTGGTGCTCGGTCTGCTACAATAGGCAGTCCTTTTTTGCATGGCCTAGCGGATCTATACACTGTGGATGTCAAGAAGATAGATTCGTTCATTCGTGCATCAGGTTGGTTCGGCACTGAATCCATTTCCGACATGTGAAGGACCTCTTGAGGACCTGATCATGAATTTTAGGGTATCACAAAGGTACCAATTTATGGACCCAAGTGAGCTGGTTAAAATGGCTACCTTTATAACTTAACCTATAGCAAGTCTTCTCTACGAAAGCCATACTGCTGGTCGCTGAGTAAATTGTTGGACTCCAAGTGTTTCACAAGATGGTAGTTAATCATACTTTCCATAACTTTGGAAAGTGCAGAACAAATTGCTATTGGGCGATAATTTTCAGGGTTGTTAGCCTCTCCCTTTTTAGGAATTGGCGTTAGATTAGCAACCTTCCAACATACTGGAAATTTGCCGGCACGGTATAAAGTGCTGAAAAGGTTAGCTAATGGACGAGCTAGCGTCGAAGAACACTTTTTTAAGTCCAGTGCTGGTATACCATCAGGCCCAGGAGACTTATTTATGTTGAGATCCGCTAAAACCCTTTTAACTGCGCGAGACCGAACGAATATATTCGGCATAGTAACTGATACTCTTTCGAGCTCGGGTAGTGGTTAATTGCTTTCCGGTAAGCCTCAGCACACGAAGATCTCGACCTTTTGCATAGCGAATCAGTTTCGGCATTTAGTCATCACGCCAGATTCTGATTGCTTCCTCTCTAGATCTGATTGCAATTTTGCACTTCTGATTAAACCGGGATATTTCCATAGTTTTAAGCGAAATTTTCTTTGATGGAATGAAAGTTTTCATCCCCATCATAATTACGTTTTCGACCATTTTCGCCATGGCATTGACACTATTGTCTAAGAAACAGAGTTTCCAATTAAAATGCCGAAAGAACTCATTGAGCTCAGCCCAACAATCCTTTTCGTAAATAAAAGTTGAACGTATCGTAGCTGGTCGTGAAACGTTACGAAGTTCAGAAATGGTACAATGATCTGAATTATCAAGAGGTGCAAAAACACATACTTCATACTTGTCAGGGTGTGAAGTTAGAAAAAGGTCGATTGGCAACAAATCACAACAAATCTGTTTTATATGTGCAGAAATAATAATATTAGTTTAAGAAAAAAGTTATAAAGAAACTCCCAAAATTTCCCGGGAGTTTCTAATTTACCATTAAATCAGGTCTTCAAACTTCCAAAGAGATACAGCAGGTGTTAATATTGTCTGATTTGTGTCAAATTTTCAGCGTTTCAGTTTAACACCGCATTACTATGAATTAGAAAAGAAAGTCAAAAAAATACCTTAATATGTGTTCACGAATTGCCAAATTTCCAGATTCTCCAATAAAAGTGTTTTAATAATAATTTGATCGTGATAACATTAAATTGAACACATACGTATTATTAATAGGCCATTTAACACATACTTTTAATAATTATTGAGTTTTTAATAAAGCAATTGCAATTTAATTAGCAACTATTTGCCAAATTTAAATATTTTACGACACAGTTTTATTTAATGTTGCCGAAAATTGTCCCAAAATAATAGCAATATGCGGTACCTTATTTAGTCTTTAGGCTAAAATCTTTAAGCGCTTCCATTTTGAACTTAAAAATTTCAATAATTGTTTTCCTAAATAAGTATTTCTGAATTGACCATAAATTATGGACAAATTTTATAAGTAGAAACTATTAATGGATTTTATGTGGTGATTTAAACGGCTTTTTAATGGTTAAAAAATAAAAGAAATAAAAAATCAATAATAACAATAATAATAATTTTTATAACTAAATATTAAAAAGAATTTGATATAATCATAAAATATTTATCTTTAAAACGCACTCACATAATAATATTTATGTCTTTTCCAAAAATAATATTAAACTAATACGCACAGTGGAAATAGAAATAATAAAATTCTTTCATGAACTTCATTCAATAGTTTTATGACTTAAGCATGGTTGGTGGTGATCGTGGTGGTGGTGTCGCTGTGGCATTGCTATTTGTTTATGTCTCCAAACGATCTCTTTTATGTACAATGAAAATATACTCTGGAGAAACATAAAAACTTACAAAAAAAAAAGCTAAAATAAATATGACAATTGAAATGATTTTTTTATTATTATTATTTTGAATGCTTGAGCATTGTTCTTGGTTGTTGGAATATATGTAATTTTTTCATTTGTGGAATCTGTGCGTTGAATCATTATACATACGTTGTTATTGATTTTAATGATCTTGACTTGAAAAGTTAATGTAAATTTATGTGTAAGTTAAACATGGTTGCCTTGTTTTTATGATATAAAATTATAAAAAGGGGATAGTGATCTGTGATTTCGAAAAACTCATAAACAAATAAATATTAATATTTAGAATGATCTTGCATTATAGAGTCCAGTTTTAGTTTCATACGCAGTTGCTATATAGTTCAATTTCAGCTTCAATCGTAAAGCTTTATACAGTTAAATTTCAGCTTTAATCGCAGCTTTTTAAACAGTTTAATTTCAGCTACAATCGTAGTTTTTTTTTTTGTAGACGGAAATTTGAGCTTTAATCACAATAGTTCAATTTGAGCTTCAACTCCATTTTAGTCAAATTTCAGCATCAATCGCAGGTTTTTATAAAGTTCAATTTCAGCTCCAATAGAGTAAAATTTCAGCTTCAATAGTAGGTCTTTATAGAGTTCAATTTCATACAAATTTCAGCTTCAATCGTAGGTTTCTATGGAACTCAATTTGAAGCTGAAATTTTACTCTATAAACACCTACTATTGGTGCTGAAATTGATCTATAAAAAGACCTCAATTCAATTACAGCATCAATCGTAGGTCTTTTTGGAATCTAACTTCAACTGCATTGGCAAGTCTTTTTAGAGTTCAATTGCAGCATCCAATTTTACCTTCAATCGTAGGCCTTTATAGAGTCAAATTTTAGCTTCAATCGTAGGTCTCTATAGAGTCAAATTTTAGCTTCAATCGTAGGTCTTTATAGAGTCAAATTTTAGCTTCAATCGTAGGTCTTTATCAAGCACAATATGAGCCTCAAGCTCATATTGAGCTTCATCAAGCCCAAATTGAGCCTCAAGCATAGGACTTCATCAAGCCCAAATTGATCTTCAATCACAAGTCTTGATAAGCACTGTATGAGCTTCTTTATAGTGTCAAATTTTAGCTTCAATCGTAGGTCTTTATCAAGCACAATATGAGCCTCAAACATAGGCCTTCATCAAGCCCAAATTGAACCTCAAGCATAGGATTTCATCAAGCCCAAATTGAGCTTCAATCACAAGACTTTATGAAGCATTGTTTGAGCTTCAATCACAAGTCTTGATAAGCACTGTATGAGCTTCTTTATAAAGTCAAATTTTAGCTTCTATCGTAGTCTTTATAGAGTCAAATTTTAGCTTCAATCGTAGTTCTTTATAGAGTTGAATATAAGCTTCAATCGCAGTTCTTTATCAAGCACTATATGAGCCTCAAGCATTTGACTTCATCAAGCCCAAAATGAGCCTCAAGCATAGGACTTTATCAAGTCCAAATCAACCTTCAATCACAAGTCTTTATTAAGCTCAAAAGCTTCAATCACAAATCTTGAACAAGCCAAATTTTAGCTTCAATCGTAGGTCTTTGTAGAGTCAAATTGAACTTCAATCGTAGGTCTTTATCAAGTCCAAATCGAGCTTCAATCACAAGTCTTTATCAAGTCCAAATCGAGCTTCAATCACAAGTCTTTATCAAGCCCAAATTGAGCTTCAATCACAAGACTTTATGAAGCATTGTTTGAGCTTCAATCACAAGTCTTGATAAGCACTGTATGAGCTTCTTTATAGAGTCCAATTTTAGCTTCAATCGTAGGTCTTTATAGATTCAAATTTTAGCTTCAATCATAGGTCCTTATAGAGTTGAATATAAGCTTCAATCGTAGTTCTTTATCAACCGCTATATGAGCCTCAATCATAGGACTTTATAAAGCCTAACTTGAGCTTCAATCACAAGTCTTTATTAAGCAGTGTATGAGCTTCTTTATACAGTTCAATTTTAGCTGCAATCGTGGGTCTTTATAGATTCAAATTTTAGCTTCAATCATAGGTCCTTATAGAGTTGAATATAAGCTTCAATCGTAGTTCTTTATCAACCGCTATATGAGCCTCAATCATAGGACTTTATAAAGCCTTACTTGATCTTCAATCAGAAGTCTTTATTAAGCACTGTTTGATCTTTAATCACAAGTCTTGAACAAGCACTGTATGAGCTTCTTTATAGAGTCCAATTTTAGCTTCAATCGTGGGTATTTATAGAGTCAAATTTTAGCTTTATAGAGTTGAATATAAACTTCAATCGTAGTTCTTTATCAAGCCCTATATGAGCCTCAAGCATAGGTGTTTATCAAGCCCAAATTTAGCTTCAATCACAAGTCTTTAACAAGCACTGTACGATTTATAGATTCCAATTTTATCTTCAATTGTAAGATTTTTTGAAGTTCAAGCATTCCAATTATTGTATCAATCACAGGTTTTTATGGAGTCCAATTAAATATTAAATCCAATATCCAATTGTAGCTTCAGTAACATGTTTTATTGAGTAAAATTTTAGCTTAAAAATAATACTGAAACAACAATTAAGTCCAATTTTACTATTAGACTAGAGTATTAAAAAGCGACATTTTTAGAAAACTGATTTTTGGGTTATGCACGACTTTTTCTTTAGATCAGCACATTAAGCAGTGGTTGGCCGTATAATATTTAAACCGAAAAATCTTATTACTGTTTGGCAAATTGTATGTTCTAAGGAAAAGTTATATTTTGAATTCAATAAAACTGCAATTTTTTAATAACTTTGCCATTGAATTTTTATAACACAAGCTTTTGGCAACTCTATATAAGATAAATAAATGACTAAAATGCATTTTACACTCTATAGTCTCTGAAGTTCATTTTTATTTCCTAAGCTTAGAAGTCTGTAAGATGAGAACAAAAAACATAAATATTTAAATTTGTGATTTTCTGTCTGGGGTAAAATAAAATTTAAAACCTAAAAAAAGCAAAAAAATAAAAAAGAAACAATTTTAAAGTTTGTCATGACAAGGGGAGAAAGTTCAATTTTTCTATTCAACCATACATATGTTTGTCTGAACAAGTATGATCTCAAGTATGGGTCATTAAAAGAAACAGAAGCATATTTCCAAACACAATGACGCCTTTTTCTCCTCATTTGGAGCACAGTGCTGAGTAAAAGTTATTAACATGCCACAACAAATCAAACCTTGCCACTCCACTCACTGCCTACCAGTAAATACTTAGTACTCGTACTTCATTAAACATAATTTTGTTGTAAATCTTCATGTTGGTTCAGTTTTTGCTGTAAATGCTTCTAAATAAATAATTTACTCCATTTAAAATTCTATTCAAATGAATTGTTTTTATGCGGGTTCCTTCAGAATGAACAAAAGAAACGAAGAAATCACTTCAATATGTTTATATTTTTGTTAATTTTTTGTGTTCAATTATTGTGTAGCTTTGATTCGTTGGAGTGGCATAATTCAATTTAATTAATATTCATTTGAAATTTCTATTTGATTGAAATTTTTCTTTTATTCCACATTTAATAATTTAATTAAACATTCCCGACAGAGAAATTATTATGTTCTTTATAAATTAAACAATATTTGTATTCATTCAAATTATTAATGTTTTTCTTGATTATTAATTAATTGTAAACGTCTAAAGAATCGACTGCTAATAATAATTCGATTGCAGTGGGCTTATAGTGACAACATTTTTTGGAGAAACAACTTTAAGCTACGAGCTATAACTCCTTTTAGGGGATAATTAGAGAACTCCATAAATCAAAAGATCTAATTTCCATTTATATATAGATTTAACGTTGTCTCTGAATGATTGAAAAGTATATTGTTTAAATTGGCAAAAAAAAAAAAAAATTTCGTTTAAAAATTCAAAATTTTTAAACAATACTGAACGTAGGTCAGACAAGTCAAGTCCTTCTTCACTATTTTTCAAGAACTTCGGTCTTGTGTGTGCTCTCTTTTCATTTCATAATGCCAAATATATTCATGTCTTTCCATCGTAGTTCGGTATTTCATGTCAGTGCTCTCCATGTATATCTTTTCTAGCTGGAGTGTTTCATTCAGCCGACATCGTTGTATTTTGATGATGTATGTTCATGTCAGGATTCAGCTCTTTCAGCTCACGGTTTGTTCAACGTAGAGTTTAGTGTCCGGTTTTAGCTTAAACCGTGGTTTTTCAATTCTCAAAACCGAAAACCGACAATTATTCTTCGATTTTTACCGTTTAAACTATTTTTAGCAGAAAAATTATAAATTAATTTCCATATATTTGGATGTAAAAAGCAGACCTAACAGTGAATAACACCAACACTCGGCCACATGTTGAAATACCTGTTAAAAACTATAATGAAGTGGTTGGAAAGCTTTGCTTCAGCAGCTTTATAGTACAGATTGTACCCCGTCCGACTAATACTTGTTTCAATCGATGCAGAACGCTCTCTCTGGGATACGCTTCACTTTGGAACAGAGTATCCGATATTGGTTTGAATCGTTCTTGACCTCAAAAGATGTGAAGTTTTTCTGGCACGGAATCCATATGTTGTCAGAAATATCATAGCTAACAATGGCCAATACTTTGAATACATTTATATTGTACAAATATTTTAAAATAAAAGCAAAAAATTAAACAAAAAAAAAAAAATTATTAGAAGTCAAATAGAATATAACAGCATGTTCCCTTCTGTTTATTCAGATATCTTTTTCATTGATGGCGGAGCCGTTATTGAGAAAATTGACCAATACCTGGCACTTGCAACTGCAGCTCTCAACTACAACAAATTTCGTTCATCGTGACGTTTCTGGCAGTTGCAAGCATCAATTTCCTTTTGTCCACGTACACCATCAGATTAATTTTCGATTCTTTAAATATCTCGATGTCGTCCACTAATGCAAAGAGGATTTTGCTTTGGTTTTAACTGGTCCTGTTTTAATAACTTTTGTTTTTGGCGAAATATTTCTCCATCACTGGTAGCGTCTTTTTCCAGCATAATTCTTATATTTATTACAATTCTAACATCATCCGATTGATGTTGAAGCCGAAGCCACCATCTCGCATTTCCTTCATCACATTGTTTCTGGTAGTTGCAATCATCAATTTACTTTTGTGCTCGTACACCATCAGATTCATGTTCTCCATCCATTTTGGATTCTTTAAATAGATCGATGTCCACCACAAATGAAAGGAGGATTTCGTCATTGGTTTTAATTGTGCCTATTTTTACTGTATCTATTTTACGTTTTCCAAACTTTTCTCCATCAAAATGTTTCATGATATGCTGCCAACCTGTCAGAGACCACTTGTAGTAGTGAATGATTGTTATTTTTACCAAAAATCTAGGGTAGTTCAAATAGTTTTTCTCTTATCGGAGAAGGCTTTAAGATCGAATTTGTTGGCAATCGAATGATTCTACAAAATTGTAGAAGGGGTAACAAAAGTTTGTTTGCTTCAACCGAAATTCTTCTTTATCGAACTTTCTGTTGATAGCACCGAAAAATTCGATTGGCAACAAATTCGGTTCTACTACGAATCTGTTTTCTCTGTGTGGTATGTATCCTTTTTATACCTTCCATCAAAAAAGATGAGAGGTATATTGATTTTGTCATTCCGTTTGTAATAGAGTGTACTCTCTCTTTGCGGACACCTCTCTAAAGCGGACTCGTCCCATAAACGGACACCCAAAAACATTCTTTGGGATTATTTAATACTCTCATAAGCGGACACCCCTTATATGCATACAAATTTGTCAGTCCTTTAGGTCTCCGCTTATGAGAGAGTACACTGGACATCAAAATATTTGCAGACCCACGTAAGTGTATATATTCTGAGTCCTCATAAGATTCTAAGACGATCTGGCTATGTCCGTCCGTCCGTCTGTTGAAAACACGATAAGGCCCTATCGAAGGGAGCTAGCTGGCTCAACTTTTCCACAAATACTCTCTGTTGATAAGGTTTGTTTGATATTGAAAATGGGCTATAACGGTCCATGATCTCACCTAACCCTTATACTAATGTCCCCCCGAAATACTGTTTGAGCAGTCGTAAATATGTTGATTATGCGGTATGAAATTGGACATAAACCAGTTTTATGTGAACCTAAATCATTCTACTAACTTTTGTGATGATCGGTCCATAATTGATTTGCCCGAGGGTTGTATCAATAACTTTCCCATATTTCAATAAATTGTATGCAATGGATAAGGCAATAATTCAGCTGTAGACTAAAACTGTATAGTTTTTGTGAATTGTAAACTGAAGTTAAAGTCATCTTCAATGCTCGTCTCCCCTATCTTTTACGGCTCTTTTGGTAGACTGTCGGCAGTTCCGTTCGATATTCTTAAGCCGGGTAATTGCTGATTTATTCTCATATTGGTTAGATGGTGGACATTTAGCACCATTTTATATAATTGGTTGCGGGTATTTTTTCAGCTGTATCTTCCGACGCTAACAAGTCAGAGAAATGTTGTTTTCTTATTCTCAGCGTTTCTGTCATCCTATTCGACGTTTTTGTATCAGATTTATATTTTTATCTCTATATGAAGTTATGCCCTACTTAAGATTTCTGACAGTAGTTTAATTGATGTTCCACTCCTATTTCTAATTGTAGATAAAATAGTTTTTGTCATGGGTGATGACTTCACTCTTTCGTAGTTTAGATCTGAAATTATTCGACAGGGTTGGATTAATGTCTTTCTTTACATATTTAATATTATGATCATCGAGTAGTTATAAAGTGAATCTAGCGAAGTGAGCTAATTCTAAATTAGGCCCTAATATTGTTGAAATTATTGGCACTAAAATTTTCTTAAAACGCTCTTCCCGGTATATATCCCTATTTATTGTGCTAACAGTAATAAAATAAGTACTTTTATCCGCACTAATTATTCGAACTAACAACAACAGTCTAAATAGTCACTCAGTGTCTTTATACACGTTTATCAATTCGCAGAAATGCACACACACTTTATAATGTACAAACTCAAATGTACACAGTTGATGTTAACTCTAACAACGCCAATGATCAACTCAACTCACGACTGCAAACTTTGCCACTATTTATACACACGCCATCTCTCGGGAATCTTCTACAATGCTCTTAACGGACAAACTAGTACATTCGATTTCTAGAGCTTTCGATGTCAATGTTAGCAGCTTAAACATTTAGTGTTGCCATACTTATAAACAATGCTAATAACCGCATGCTAACAACATTGTTGATAAGTAGAAGCTTCTACTGATGGACATGTTTATAAACATGATGAATGCTGCAGGCAGTCGTTACAGACCGTTAAATTCAAATCGCTTTTGCAAATTTTTTATTTTTTTTAAAAATTAACTTAAATGAAAACATAGATAGTTAAAACATATCTTATTTTGGGACCACCTACTGATTAAAACTGCTTCTTAAATACTCCATGTTGCAACAAATATTTAAACTCAATAACTTTAAAAACATCTTAACACCCTAAATTTTGGTATTATCACAAAAAAAGAGACTTTGTCAGTCGACTTTACGCATTTCAAATACAGCTACTTAACGACAATTTGCTTTGTATGCAACATTTACTTTTGTCATGGCTTTAATTAAGCTTATAATCCTCTTATAACATCATTTTTATTATTACGAAATACGAAATAAGAGTGTTAAAGGCAACACATACAATTTGAAATCAAAAAATTTCTAAAAAAAAAAACAACTTCAAACTCTAAATTCAATTTGTTGGTATTGCCAGTACAATTTCTTAATTGTTGCTTAAATAAAACAAACCCTTCATATTGTAATTTGAACAAACAAAAAATGAAATAAGAATAACAAATCTAGGCAACATTGAATATTTTCTGGTGTCTAATGCTAATGGATTATGTATGTCGGCATGAGAATGACTGTCTGTCCGTTCATCTGTATGTTGAAAATGATGGTAATTGAGGTCATGTTCAACAAAATCGTTAGATGAGAGAGTACGAACGTAGATTTTTTATAAATAAACACAAGGGTTACTTGTACTTCAAAATATGTACTCTTATTCTGGTGTTACACGAACGAATTATGTTAAATGTGTCATCGACAAATTTGTTTCAATTAAGAAAAGGTTTTCCAAAATATCACGGTTTTTTTTTGTTGCCGTTTGATGATTGATGTGTGACCATTGTTATTTTTAGCTTATTTAATTTTTTAATTTTAGAAAAAAGAATTTTTCTTTTTATTGTATCTAAATTAGTGCGTAAGCATATTCAATCAAGGGGTACCCTTTGCTTACTGATCGCAATTAAAACAAGCAAGAAGTACATGAGCAAGAACAATTTTCTTATAAAATTTTAATAACTTATTTTAGTGAATGATTTTTGGAAGTGGACCTTATATGGGAGCTGTGAGCAATTATGGGCCGATCGCCATGATATTTAGGTCTAGTGATTTATTTCTAAATGAAACTTATTTTTGTTGAATTTTATTTGGATTCCAAAATTTTTAAGAGATTTATGGTTGTTAAAGTAATTTCCGGTAGTGGACCTTATATGGGATCTTGGCCTAATTATGGACCGATCGATCATCATTAACTTAGGTGACTGACTTCCGTATATATAAAACTTATTTGAAGCGAATATTACCTATATAATATTCGCTTCAATTACCTATATAAATTAAACATTTATGATCGATAAAGAGCTATTTCGGTATGACATTTGTATGAGGGCTAGGTAAAATAATGGAACCATTTCAGCCAGCTTCAATGGGCTTTGTCATTGGGCCGTAAATGTATGTGCCAAGCAACCTGTAGTTTACGTACAAGGTTTATATGGACGGACGGACATCGTTTAATGGACTCAGAAAGTGATTCCCTGTCGATCCGATCGCTATACTTCAAAGTAGGTGTTAGTATATATGTAAATATGACGAGTTTTTCCAATTTCTTGGTATTCCTTTCAGAAAATAAGATTTGTCGAGATCAAAAAAGGTATTTGTTTGTGAAATTTCTTTCCGTCGAGCCATTTTTTCAGGTTTTGGAAACAAGAAATAATCACTCGAAGAAAAATCCAGAAAATAGGGCGGATGAGGGAGCAATTTGTAGCCTAATTTATGGTTTTAGCCATGAAAACTGCACATGTATGCACCCTTGCATTGTCCTGGTGAAAAATAACTTTTTTCTTGGTCAAATGTGGTCGTTCTTATTTGAAATCTTCATTAAATCGACCCAATAAGTTGGCATAATATTCGCCATGACAATTTTGGCTGACAAACTCACATTGGTCTTCTTTGGCGCCGATTCACTTCGAGAAACCCACTGTTTTTACTGCTGTTTGGTCTCTGGTGTGAACGTGGATCTACGTTTCATTCACGGTTACGAAACACTGCAAAAACTCAACCATATTGCAGTTGAACAACGTAAAACATTCCTGCGAAGTTATAACGCGATTGAGTTTGTGGTCGATGGTGAGCAAACGCGGCACCCATCTTACGGAAAGCTTTCTCATACCCAAGTGATCATTCAAAATTTAAACCATGTGAGATACCTATTACTTCCACAATCTCTCGCACTTTCAGTACCATATCGCATGGTACTGATGCGATATGGTACTGACCGATCAGTACCATATCGCATCAGTACCATTTGGAATCTTCCGTGCTTTTGCGGGTACAACGAAATTAAGTAAACCACTTTTTACCATCGAAACAGATCTATGCATTGACACATCATGGACAGTCTTGCATCAATCGTAGCTTTCATTTCCAACGTACAAAAATTAAGGGCGAAATATCTTCTCGATTCCATTTATTTACATCTTGTCGGGTTTATATAGATTCCAGGACATGAGGGCTTTCGTAAAATTCTTAACACACGTTTTTCATTAAAACTTTTAACCAAAGTATTATTTGATTTTTATACCCTTCACCTTCGTGAGAAGGTCTGTCTGTCTGTCTGTCTGTCTGTCTGTCTGTCTGTCTGTCTGTCTGTCTGTCTGTCTGTCTGTCTGTCTGTCCGTCTGTCTGTTGAAATCAATTTTCTGAAGACCCCAGTTATCTTCGGGATCCAAATCTTCAATAATTCTGTCAGACATGCTTTCGAGAATTTTGCTATTTAAAATCAGCAAAATCCGTTCATAAATAACGGAGATATGAGCAAAAATCCGAGATAACCTCTGAAAATTTCATAAAAAAAAGACAATTTATTGAATGCTTTGACAAAAAAACAACAAAGCGTTTGTGTGGATGTGTGTTGGTTATTTCTTTGCGTATTTTGTTTTTGTTTTTATACCCTTCACCATGAGAGGCAAGGGTATATATAAAGAGAGAGTTGTTTATAATGAGTTTTCATATGAGCATCTCTATTATACGTAAACACCACACACACCCAACAACAACATTCTACAACAATGGTGCGCAGGCTGCGTTACCGTTGGAAAATTTTGAAAAGTCGCATAAAAAGGGGATTCTTGAAGCAAAAGTCGCACAAAAAGGGGATTTTGGCAATAAAAAGGGGCAACACTTTTAAAGGAAAACAAAAGTAAACAAAATTAGATAAAAACTTTTTTGTTGAATTTTTTAATAATGTTAATGTACATATAGACAAATTCATTTTCTTTTTTTTTTTAATTTTTCCAAATTTTTATAATAACGATTTGGCAAAAAAGACAATGTAATAAATAACAAAAACTTAAAGAAAATTTTTAATTTTGTGCTTTTTTACAAATTTATAAATGTTGATCACAATTTGAAAAAAGCAAATGATAAAAAATTTGTGAGCAGCGTATATTTAAAAATAAAATTAAATATTATTTAAATCACTTTTGGTATTTTCTTTTTTCCGTAAATTAATAGCAAAAAAAAGAAACACAACAATTATTATATCTTTATGAGTTCATCACTCGGAATCCAATCTTCTAAGTCCATATCTAATACATTTTGTGCCGAAAGCATGGACTCGCATGCTTTCGGTATCATAGTTTTGTCATAAATTTTTGATTCTAACATTTTTAATTCTTGTATAAATATAATTCTGAAACTATATCATAGTAATTAATCTCCTTATTTGACCTTAGAAAGATTGGATCTATATATTCTAAAACTGAAAGTTTTTTATTATTTATATCAATTCTTGTTACTATTTCATTACAAAGCTTTTGGTAAAAATTTAAGATATTTGTTTTTATTTGATATTTTTGCAATACATAAATTTGCCTCAGCCTCATGTCCAATATATATATTAGTTATTTCTTTAATATGTAAAACATTCATAAAATCTACCTCTTCGATTTTAAAGTTAATAATAAATTCCTTTTTTAAAAAAAATTTAAAAATGTCTAATAAAATATCTTTTGTGCTTGATGTAAGATAAATTATTTATTCATTCTGTTAAGAATATATACTAAAAATTTTAAATATATTTTGGTAGTAGGGGACAAACCTTCTTGAATTTCTAAAATTTTTTTCAAATTGGAAGCATTTTTCTCTTCGAATTGAGCTTGAATAAAGAAGTGTTGTAAAACTTCCAACTGCTCCAAAGTCCTTGCTACCACATGAAAAAGCAAGAAGCTTTTATATATATATATGAAATATTTTTATATACTTAAGTTGATTGTTCCAAAAACGTCATATTAATGCAAAAAGTTTTTTTTTTTTTTTTTTGAAAAAGGGGAAAAAAGGGTCAAAAATATTAAAAAGTTCATTTTAGTAAAGGGGCACAAAAAGTGTCAGTGGTGCTGAAAAAGGGTCAAATTGCGACTTTAGTCGCTCAACGGTAACACTGTGCGCAGCCCATAGCACAATTGTGCAAAATCAAATCACACATATTCTTATATAAAGAATTGAATGTGTTGGTGAGAGAATTTACTTTTGCGCACCTCTGTTCTACAAAGTGGAATGAATAAGAATTATAAATCAAACACACGCATGCATAATTTCGTTTATTTTAATTTTTGTTGTTATTTTTTCAACATACAATTGTGCAAAATAATTGTTGTGTTTATTTGGTTAGTTATCAGCGAGCACTGAACGTGTGAATATGATTGTCGGATGTTTTCATAAATTATTATGATATAAGAAGAGTTTTGCATGGGTAAAGGCAATGTACGTAAATATGTATACTTAGGTGAAGTTTATATAAGATTCGGTACAGCCGAATTTAGCTCTGTTACTTCTCATATATAAAATCTATTTTTGGTTGAAAATGTAAGTGATCACAGATGATCGTCCTTTTTCCATTTAGACCACTATTTACCCACTTTTGTGTTTTACTTCATTTTCATTTGGACCACCTTTTTCCATTTGGATCACTATTTACCGACTTATAGCCACTTTTGTGTTTTACTTCATTTTCATATATAAAATCGATTTTGGGTTGAAAATGTAAGTGATCACAGATGATCGTCCTTTTTGCATTTGGACCACTATTTACCGACTTATAGCCACTTTTGTGTTTTACTTCATTTTCATATATAAAATCGATTTTGGGTTGAAAATGCAAGTGATCACAGATGGTCGTCCTTTTTCCATTTGGACCACTATTTACCGACTTATGGCCACTTTTATGTTTTACTTCATTTTCATATATAAAATCGACTTTGGGTTGAAAATACAATTGATCACAGATGATCGTCCTTTTTCCATTTGGACCACTATTTACCGACTTATGGCCACTTTTATGTTTTACTTCATTTTCATATATATATCGTCTCTTTTCCATTTGGACCACTATTTACCGACTTATAGCCACTTTTATATTTTACTTTATTTTCATATATATATCGTCTCTTTTCCATTTGGACCACTATTTACCGACTTATAGCCACTTTTGTGTTTTGCTTCATTTTCATATATAAAATCGATTTTGGGTTGAAAATGCAAGTGATCACAGATGATCGTCCTTTTTCCATTTGGACCACTATTTACCGACTTATAGCCACTTTTATGTTTTACTTCATTTTCATATATAAAATCGATTTTGGGTTGAAAATGTAAGTGATCACAGATGATCGTCCCTTTTCCATTTGGACCACTATTTACCGACTTATAGCCACTTTTGTGTTTTGCTTCATTTTCATATATAAAATCGATTTTGGGTTGAAAATGCAAGTGATCACAGATGATCGTCCTTTTTCCATTTGGACCACTATTTACCGACTTATAGCCGCCTTTATGTTTTACTTCATTTTCATATATAAAATCGACTTTGGGTTGAAAATACAAGTGATCACAGATGATCGTCCTTTTTTCATTTGGACCACTATTTACCGACTTATGGCCACTTTTGTGTTTTACTTCATTTTCATATATAAAATCGATTTTGGGTTGAAAATGTAAGTGATCACAGATGATCGTCCCTTTTCCATTTGGACCACTATTTATTGACTTATAGCCACTTTTGTGTTTTGCTTCATTTTCATATATAAAATCGATTTTGGGTTGAAAATGTAAGTGATCACAGATGATCGTCCTTTTACCATTTGGACCACTATTTACCGACTTATGGCCATTTTTATGTTTTACTTCATTTTCATATATAAAATCGATTTTGGGTTGAAAATGTAAGTGATCACAGATGATCGTCCTTTTTCCATTTGGACCAATATCTACCGACTTATGGCCACTTTCATGTTTTACTTTTCATATATAAAATCGATTTTGGGTTGAAAATGTAAGTGATCACAGATGATCGCCCCTTTTTCATTTGGACTACTATTTACCGACTTATGGCCACTTTTATGTTTTACTTCATTTTCATATATAAAATCGACTTTGGGTTGAAAATGCAAGTGATCAGAGATGATCGTCCTTTTTCCATTTGGACCACTATTTACCGACTTATAGCCACTTTTGTGTTTTACTTCATTTTCATATATAAAATCGATTTTGGGTTGAAAATGTAAGTGATCACAGATGATCGTCCTTTTTCCATTTGGACCACTATTTACCGACTTATAGCCACTTTTATATTTTACTTTATTTTCATATATAAAATCGATTTTGGGTTGAAAATGTAAGTGATCACAGATGATCGTCCCTTTTCCATTTGGACCACTATTTACCGACTTATGGCCACTTTCATGTTTTACTTCATTTTCATATATAAAATCGATTTTGGGTTGAAAATGTAAGTGATCACAGATGATCGTTCTTTTCCATTTGGACCACTATTTACCGACTTATGGCCACTTTTATGTTTTACTTAATTTTCATATATAAAATCGATTTTGGGTTGAAAATTCAAGTGATCACAGATGATCGTCCTTTTTCCATTTGGACCACTATTTACCGACTTACAGCCACTCTTATATTTTACTTTATTTTCATATATAAAATCGATTTTGGGTTGAAAATGTAAGTGATCACAGATGATCGCCCCTTTTTCATTTGGACCACTATTTACCGACTTATAGCCACTTTTGTGTTTTACTTCATTTTTATATATAAAATCGATTTTGGGTTGAAAATGTAAGTGATCACAGATGATCGTTCCTTTTCCATTTGGACCACTATTTACCGACTTATGGCCACTTTTATGTTTTACTTCATTTTCATATATAAAATCGATTTTGGGTTGAAAATGTAAGTGATCACAGATGATCGTCCTTTTTCCATTTGGACCACTATTTACCGACTTACAGCCACTTCTATGTTTTACTTAATTTTCTTATATAAAATCGATTTTGGGTTGAAAATGTAAGTGATCACAGATGATCGTCCTTTTTTCCATTTGGACCACTATTTACCGACTTACAGCCACTTCTATGTTTTACTTAATTTTCTTATATAAAATCGATTTTGGGTTGAAAATGTAAGTGATCACAGATGATCGCCCCTTTTTCATTTGGACCACTATTTACCGACTTATAGCCAATTTTATGTTTTACTTCATTTTCATATATAAAATCGATTTTGGGTTGAAAATGTAAGTGATAACAGATGATCGTCCCTTTTCCATTTGGACCACTATTTACCGACTTATAGCCACTTTTGTGTTTTACTTCATTTTCATATATAAAATCGATTTTGGGTTGAAAATGCAAGTGATCACAGATGATCGTCCTTTTTCCATTTGGACCACTATTTACCGACTTATGGCCACTTTTGTGTTTTGCTTCATTTTCATATATAAAATCGATTTTGGGTTGAAAATGCAAGTGATCACAAATGATCGTCCTTTTTCCATTTGGACCACTATTTACCGACTTATGGCCACTTTTATGTTTTACTTCATTTTCATATATAAAATCGATTTTGGGTTGAAAATACAAGTGATCGCAGATGATCGTCCTTTTTCCATTTGGACCACTATTTACCGACTTATAGCCGCCTTTATGTTTTACTTCATTTTCATATATAAAATCGACTTTGGGTTGAAAATACAAGTGATCACAGATGATCGTCCTTTTTCAATTTGGACCACTATTTACCGACTTATGGCCACTTTTATGTTTTACTTCATTTTCATACATAAAATCGATTTTGGGTTGAAAATGTAAGTGATCACAGATGATCGTCCCTTTTCCATTTGGACCACTATTTACCGACTTAAAGCCACTTTTGTGTTTTGCTTCATTTTCATATATAAAATCGATTTTGGGTTGAAAATGTAAGTGATCACAGATGATCGTCCTTTTTCCATTTGGACCACTATTTACCGACTTATAGCCACTTTTATGTTTTACTTCATTTTCATATATAAAATCGACTTTGGGTTGAAAATACAAGTGATCACAGATGATCGTCCTTTTTCCATTTGGACCACTATTTACCGACTTATGGCCACTTTTATGTTTTACTTCATTTTCATATATAAAATCGATTTTGGGTTGAAAATGTAAGTGATCACAGATGATCGTCCCTTTTCCATTTGGACCACTATTTACCGACTTATGGCCACTTTTGTGTTTTGCTTCATTTTCATATATAAAATCGATTTTGGGTTGAAAATGTAAGTGATCACAGATGATCGCCCCTTTTTCATTTGGACCACTATTTACCGACTTATAGCCACTTTTGTGTTTTACTTGATTTTTATATATAAAATCGATTCTAGGTTGAAAATGTAAGTGTTCACAGATGATCGTCCTTTTTCCATTTGGACCGCTATTTACCGACTTACAGCCACTTCTATGTTTTACTTAATTTTCTTATATAAAATCGATTTTGGGTTGAAAATGTAAGTGATCACAGATGATCGTCCCTTTTCCATTTGGACCACTATTTACCGACTTATAGCCACTTTTATGTTTTACTTCATTTTCATATATAAAATCGATTTTGGGTTGAAAATGTAAGTGATCACAGATGATCGTCCCTTTTCCATTTGGACCACTATTTACCGACTTATAGCCACTTTTGTGTTTTGCTTCATTTTCATATATAAAATCGATTTTGGGTTGAAAATGCAAGTGATCACAGATGATCGTCCTTTTTCCATTTGGACCACTATTTACCGACTTATGGCCACTTTTGTGTTTTGCTTCATTTTCATATATAAAATCGATTTTGGGTTGAAAATGTAAGTGATCACAGATGATCGCCCCTTTTTCATTTGGACCACTATTTACCGACTTATAGCCACTTTTGTGTTTTACTTGATTTTTATATATAAAATCGATTCTAGGTTGAAAATGTAAGTGTTCACAGATGATCGTCCTTTTTCCATTTGGACCACTATTTACCGACTTACAGCCGCTTCTATGTTTTACTTAATTTTCTTATATAAAATCGATTTTGGGTTGAAAATGTAAGTGATCACAGATGATCGTCCCTTTTCCATTTGGACCACTATTTACCGACTTATGGCCACTTTTATGTTTTACTTCATTTTCATATATAAAATCGATTTTGGGTTGAAAATGTAAGTGATCACAGATGATCGTCCCTTTTCCATTTGGACCACTATTTACCGACTTAAAGCCACTTTTGTGTTTTGCTTCATTTTCATATATAAAATCGATTTTGGGTTGAAAATGCAAGTGATCACAGATGATCGTCCTTTTTCCATTTGGACCACTATTTACCGACTTATGGCCACTTTTATGTTTTACTTAATTTTCATATATAAAATCGATTTTGGGTTGAAAATTCAAGTGATCACAGATGATCGTCCTTTTTCCATTTGGACCACTATTTACCGACTTATGGCCACTTTTATGTTTTACTTCATTTTCATATATAAAATCGATTTTGGGTTGAAAATGTAAGTGATCAGAGATGATCGTCCTTTTTCCATTTGGACCACTATTTACCGACTTATAGCCACTTTTGTGTTTTACTTCATTTTCATATATAGAATCGATTTTGGGTTGAAAATGTAAGTGATCACAGATGATCGTCCCTTTTCCATTTGGACCACTATTTACCGACTTATGGCAACTTTTATGTTTTACTTCATTTTCATATATAAAATCGATTTTGGGTTGAAAATGTAAGTGATCACAGATGATCGTCCCTTTTCAATTTGGACCACTATTTACCGACTTATGGCCACTTTTATGTTTTACTTCATTTTCATATATAAAATCGATTTTGGGTTGAAAATTCAAGTGATCACAGATGATCGTCCTTTTTCCATTTGGACCACTATTTACCGACTTACAGCCACTTCTATGTTTTACTTAATTTTCTTATATAAAATTGATTTTGGGTTGAAAATGTAAGTGATCACAGATGATCGCCCCTTTTTCATTTGGACCACTATTTACCGACTTATAGCCACTTCTATGTTTTACTTAATTTTTATATATAAAATCGACTTTGGGTTGAAAATGTAAGTGATCACAGATGATCGTCCTTTTTCCATTTGGACCACTATTTGCCGACTTACAGCCACTTTTATGTTTTACTTCATTTTCATATATAAAATCGACTTTGGGTTGAAAATGTAAGTGATCACAGATGATCGTCCTTTTTCCATTTGGACCACTATTTACCGACTTAAAGCCACTTTTGTGTTTTGCTTCATTTTCATATATAAAATCGATTTTGGGTTGAAAATGTAAGTGATCACAGATGATCGTCCTTTTTCCATTTGGACCACTATTTACCGACTTAAAGACACTTTTGTGTTTTGCTTCATTTTCATATATAAAATCGATTTTGGGTTGAAAATGTAAGTGATCACAGATGATCGTCCTTTTTCCATTTGGACCACTATTTACCGACTTATAGCCACTTTTATGTTTTACTTCATTTTCATATATAAAATCGACTTTGGGTTGAAAATACAAGTGATCACAGATGATCGTCCTTTTTCCATTTGGACCACTATTTACCGACTTATAGCCACTTTTATGTTTTACTTCATTTTCATATATAAAATCGATTTTGGGTTGAAAATGTAAGTGATCACAGATGATCGTCCCTTTTCCATTTGGACCACTATTTACCGACTTATGGCCACTTTTGTGTTTTGCTTCATTTTCATATATAAAATCGATTTTGGGTTGAAAATGTAAGTGATCACAGATGATCGCCCCTTTTTCATTTGGACCACTATTTACCGACTTATAGCCACTTTTGTGTTTTACTTGATTTTTATATATAAAATCGATTCTAGGTTGAAAATGTAAGTGTTCACAGATGATCGTCCTTTTTCCATTTGGACCACTATTTACCGACTTACAGCCACTTCTATGTTTTACTTAATTTTCTTATATAAAATCGATTTTGGGTTGAAAATGTAAGTGATCACAGATGATCGTCCCTTTTCCATTTGGACCACTATTTACCGACTTATGGCCACTTTTATGTTTTACTTCATTTTCATATATAAAATCGACTTTGGGTTGAAAATACAAGTGATCACAGATGATCGTCCTTTTTCCATTTGGACTTATAGCCACTTTTATGTTTTACTTCATTTTCATATATAAAATCGACTTTGGGTTGAAAATACAAGTGATCACAGATGATCGTCCTTTTTCCATTTGGACCACTATTTACCGACTTATGGCCACTTTTATGTTTTACTTCATTTTCATATATAAAATCGATTTTGGGTTGAAAATGTAAGTGATCACAGATGATCGTCCCTTTTCCATTTGGACCACTATTTACCGACTTATGGCCACTTTTGTGTTTTGCTTCATTTTCATATATAAAATCGATTTTGGGTTGAAAATGTAAGTGATCACAGATGATCGCCCCTTTTTCATTTGGACCACTATTTACCGACTTATAGCCACTTTTGTGTTTTACTTGATTTTTATATATAAAATCGATTCTAGGTTGAAAATGTAAGTGTTCACAGATGATCGTCCTTTTTCCATTTGGACCACTATTTACCGACTTACAGCCACTTCTATGTTTTACTTAATTTTCTTATATAAAATCGATTTTGGGTTGAAAATGTAAGTGATCACAGATGATCGTCCCTTTTCCATTTGGACCACTATTTACCGACTTATGGCCACTTTTATGTTTTACTTCATTTTCATATATAAAATCGATTTTGGGTTGAAAATGTAAGTGATCACAGATGATCGTCCCTTTTCCATTTGGACCACTATTTACCGACTTATAGCCACTTTTATGTTTTACTTCATTTTCATATATAAAATCGACTTTGGGTTGAAAATACAAGTGATCACAGATGATCGTCCTTTTTCCATTTGGACCACTATTTACCGACTTATGGCCACTTTTATGTTTTACTTAATTTTCATATATAAAATCGATTTTGGGTTGAAAATTCAAGTGATCACAGATGATCGTCCTTTTTCCATTTGGACCACTATTTACCGACTTATGGCCACTTTTATGTTTTACTTCATTTTCATATATAAAATCGATTTTGGGTTGAAAATATAAGTGATCAGAGATGATCGTCCTTTTTCCATTTGGACCACTATTTACCGACTTATAGCCACTTTTGTGTTTTACTTCATTTTCATATATAGAATCGATTTTGGGTTGAAAATGTAAGTGATCACAGATGATCGTCCCTTTTCCATTTGGACCACTATTTACCGACTTATGGCCACTTTTATGTTTTACTTCATTTTCATATATAAAATCGATTTTGGGTTGAAAATGTAAGTGATCACAGATGATCGTCCCTTTTCAATTTGGACCACTATTTACCGACTTATGGCCACTTTTATGTTTTACTTCATTTTCATATATAAAATCGATTTTGGGTTGAAAATTCAAGTGATCACAGATGATCGTCCTTTTTCCATTTGGACCACTATTTACCGACTTACAGCCACTTCTATGTTTTACTTAATTTTCTTATATAAAATCGATTTTGGGTTGAAAATGTAAGTGATCACAGATGATCGCCCCTTTTTCATTTGGACCACTATTTACCGACTTATAGCCACTTTTGTGTTTTACTTAATTTTTATATATAAAACCGATTTTGGGTTGAAAATGTAAGTGATCACAGATGATCGTCCTTTTTCCATTTGGACCACTATTTACCGACTTATGGCCACTTTTATGTTTTACTTCATTTTCATATATAAAATCGACTTTGGGTTGAAAATGCAAGTGATCAGAGATGATCGTCCTTTTTCCATTTGGACCACTATTTACCGACTTATGGCCACTTTTATGTTTTACTTAATTTGCTTATATAAAATCGATTTTGGGTTGAAAATGTAAGTGATCACAGATGATCGCCCCTTTTTCATTTGGACCACTATTTACCGACTTATAGCCACTTTTGTGTTTTACTTCATTTTTATATATATAATCGAAATGAAAATGTAGGTGATCATAGATTATCGTCCCTTTTCCACTTGGACCACTATTTACCGACTTATAGCCACTTTTGTGTTTTGCTTCATTTTCATATATAAAATCGATTTTGGGTTGAAAATACAAGTGATCACAGATGATCGTCCTTTTTCCATTTGGACCACTATTTACCGATTTATGGCCACTTTTATGTTTTACTTAATTTTCATATATAAAATCGATTTTGGGTTGAAAATGTAAGTGATCACAGATGATCGTCCTTTTTCCATTTGGACCACTATTTACCGATTTATGGCCACTTTTATGTTTTACTTAATTTTCATATATAAAATCGATTTTGGGTTGAAAATGTAAGTGATCACAGATGATCGTCCTTTTTCCATTTGGACCACTATTTACCGACTTACAGCCACTTCTATTACTTAATTTTCTTATATAAAATCGATTTTGGGTTGAAAATGTAAGTGATCACAGATGACCGCCCTTTTTTCATTTGGACCCTATTTACCGACTTATAGCCATTTTTATGTTTTGCTTCATTTTCATATAAAAAATCGATTTTGGGTTGAAAATGTAAGTGATCACAGATGATCGTCCCTTTTCCATTTGGACCACTATATACTTTTATGTTGTGTTTCATTATACCCTTCATCTTCGTGAGAAGGGTATATATAAATTTGTCATTCCGTTTGTAATTTCCATAATATAATTTTCCGACCCTATAAAGTATATATATATTCTGGATCCTTATAGATAGCGGAGTCGATTAAGCCATGTCCGTCTATCTGTCTGTCTGTTGAAATCAATTTTCTGAAGACCCCAGTTATCTTCGGGATCCAAATCCTTAATAATTCTGTCAGACATGCTTTCGAAAAGTTTCGTATTTTAAATCAGAAAAATCTGACCATAAATAACGGAATAAATATTTTTGTATGTATATCTCGATTACTAAGTCATAAATATAGACAATATGGATATCTAATGATAGATATTTCAAAATTCATTGCAACGATGTATAAATGTTATACAAAGTTGGACCTACAATGGGTCAAAATCGGGAAAAATATTTTTTAACCCGAATTTTTTTTACAGAAAACATAATTTTGTCATAAATTTTTTTCACTAATAAATTAAAAAAAAATTTTTTAAAAAATTGGAAAAAACTTTTTAAAAACAATTTGAAAAAAAATATTTAATATTTTTTTTTTAATTTTATTTTAAAGTATAATTTGGTGAAGGGTATATAAGATTCGGCACAGCCGAATGTAGCTCTCTTACTTGTTTTTTATCAAGTTACCTTTGTAAAACATCCCAGTTATTATGATTAATGTCAATTATATACATTTGTTGTTAATCTGATTAAAATAAGTGACCAGAAAAAAGTGCGTACTAAAATTATTAAATATTTTCAACAAAACCCAACTTGGTCCTACAAAAAGTTGGCCAAGCATTCAAAGGTCTGCCGTCAAACTGTTTCCAGTGTTATTCAACAGTACCGGGAGAACTTGTCTGTTGATAGAAAACCTGGTTCAGGTAGAACGAATGGTCCACATGATGTTTCTAAAGCCAAAAAAATAGAAAGCATTTTCAAAAGAGCTCCCAAAACCTTCGGTAGGAAATGCCTGGAGCTAAGTCCAGTGGACAGATATTGGGCTCTTGTTAAAAGAGAATTGAATAGCACAAAAAAGGTGTCCAAAAGTGTGGTAGATTTTAAACGGAGATGGATAACGTGTTCGAACATATACATACAAAAATATTTATTCTTTTTTTTTTTTTTTTTGCCGATTTTGACCCATTGTCGGTAGGAATTTGTATGGCATTATATACGTCTTTGGAAAGATATTTGAAATGCCTCTCATTTATTGTCCATCTATGTTAATAGAGATAGAGAGGTAGTGGTGGTTTTTTGCTTATATCTCAACCATTTATAAGCCGAGTTTCCCGAAACCATTCACAACTCATACTAAAGGGTACATTTATATCAACAAGTTTAAACACCTATCAAGAACATCAGAAATCCTATGCATGACAAAAAAAAAGTTCAAAAAAGGTTTGAAAATTTCGAATATTTTCATTGAATTTTTTGCTAAAACTTTAAATTTATTTTGCAGTTCGAACATAAAAATTACCCCGCTTTCGTGAGTAAAGCCAAATTATAAGATATATTACACTTTAATTATATATATTTTTAAAATACAAACTATTAATTACAAACATACTTATTTATAACGATTAAAAAAATTAATAATATGTTTGTATCCAATGTTAAAAAGAAATCTTGTAAATTTTTTAAACAATGTGACACGATTCTTTTAGGTACCTACATCAAGCAACCAACCGTTCTATATGTTTGTTTCTACATACATATATTTAAAACCTCATTAGTAAGCAGCGTTTTCTGTACTGTCAACTAAAATGTCATCAACATTAATGCTTGAATTATTTTGAAATCCACCAAATTAAAAATAACAAAAAACAGATCATAAAACAACCGTGTTTAACACATAAAACTCTGACTGACAGTCATTCAAGTTTGGTTATATTTACTACAATATATTCAACAATATATGACAAATCCAAGTGCGAGAATTAAAGGGTGTTTTTTTAAGCCCGATAGATGTTGAAATTGTAAAAAAAACACAAAAAAAGTAAATTTTAATCAAAATAAATTTTTTTTATTCGAAATATCAATATATGGCCTTAACAGTTGGAAATGTTTTCGGGCATATGGCCACCGATTCTGTTCTTGACGAACTTTTTCAAGGATTGCTGACGGTATATCACGATAACACGAACAATGTTGCCCATCAAGACGTCAATTGCTGAGGTTTTATCAGCATAAACCAGTGACTTCAGGTGTCAACACGCATGACCTTGGAAGCCAATAGTCAGGTCCATTTCTCGAAATCAAGTTATCGCCAAATTTTGATTTCAATAAATCGATGCTTGAGGTCGCCGTATAGGACGTTGCACCATCCCGCCCGTATCAATGTCATCCATATTTTGAAACAAAAAATCATTGATCATGGTGCGGTAACGATCTCTATTGACCGTAAAGCGAGCTCCAGCTTCATTGTTGAAGAAACAAGGTCTGATTATGTCACCAGCATGTAAACCACAACAAATGAAGCATTTTTCTGGATGTAATGTAATCTGTAGGGTCTGTTATGGATTGGTCTCTCTCCATATAGCAATTTTGTTTATTAACACACCCGTTTAGTAAAAAAATGAGCCCCATCGCTGAATACAATATTGCAATAAAACAGTCGTCTTTAAGTTGCGCGAATCGATGATTGATTTTCAAGGTAAATTTGGATAATTTAAAAGCGTTGTTCAAGCTTCTATCTATTCATGATAATTTGCCAGAGTATTCTGATCATAAATGTCTAAAAGTGAGCACAGTATAACAGTTTGTTTGACAGTTATACCTTTCGTAAGTTCTATCGGGCTTAAAAAACCCCCTTTACATGCCAACTACCAATTGTTTTTTTGGTATTTATCATATTCGCCGTTGTGTAAATCGTAACATAAGAATTTGTAGCTGTATTTGGTTTATTTTAGCCGGGTTTTTGGTTAAAAAGAATAAACAATTAATTTTAGGCCATTGAACTTAAAATACTTCAAACATATGTACGTAGGTACTCGTGCAAGTTGACATAAAGTAACAGCAGAGTACTAAAGTTACTAATTTGTTATAATTCTTAAATTGTTTCTTCATATCATTCTTTATAGTTAAATTTATGAATGCGAAAGACATATAGAAACGTGTAAGAAAAGGCATGGAAGAGCAGGAGGTAGATAGTAGAAGTGCGTGTAGTTTTGTCATTTGTTTGTTAATAATAGTAAAAGTTTGCAAACTATTTTAGTACGCCACTAGGTAGGTACTACTTGTGTTATTTGTCACTAAAAATCTTTATTATGTTAAGAAATTTTTCTTATTTCTATTTTTATTGTATATAATATAAATCCATACTTTGTATAAATCAGTACTTTGATAGATTTTCTGGAGCAGTATTTTAAAATTGTTGATAAAATTCTTATTTATAAAACAGCGGCAACGGTATTTAAAGGTAACTGTAGTTACTTCGGTAACGGTAGCTTAGTGGTAACGGTAGTCTGGCTTGTAAGTTTTGCTTTTTTGTGTATATATTTGCTATGTGTAACCGAACCTTTAGATTTATTTTCTGTACGATTTGTTAACGATTTCTATTTCTTTCATTAAATAAATAAACTTTCCTTTACCTTTAATTTTTTGTTTGTTTTTTTTTTTTAATTTTGTTTTCATTGCTTTATATCAACCAAAGAAATTTGAGACTTATTCAATTGTTCAATCGCTCTATTGTTAGTTTGTTTTCACTCACAAAAACATACTTAATATAAAGAAATAGAAAAGAAATGATCATAAAATAAATTTTCAATTGATTGTAGTTCAAAATGCCACAATTTACCCGCAATTGGAACAATAGATTCATTTATTCATTCATTCGTTCATACATACTTACTTACATACACGTCTAACGGAAATTCTATGATGGCACACTCATGCTCCTCGTAAATAAACACGCACTTTAGTTACTCGCAAATTTAGTTCCACTCACTGTATTTTAGATTTCCGATAACATGCAAGTAAATACGCAAGTAAAAACATTCATACAAACTCTAATGGAGAATAGACATGTGAACTCAACTCATTTATTTTAACAGAAAAATAAAAAAAAAAAATAAAATAAAAACAATCAGTTAATGAAAACTGGAGTAACGAGAAAAACATTTATAACGTAATTCAACACAATTCCAATAGTTTTAAATTTAATTCAAAACCTTATGTGAATCGCTCTATATCAGTGATCGGCACTTACAACTACCAGGCGCCATTTAGAATTCGTATTTAAGAGTATACAACACGAATGTGAAGAAAATAAACAAATGATAATGAAAAATTAAATCGATTTATTTATTTATTAGTTTGATGTTCTATATGAATACTACCTTATCTTTTCCACCAGTTAAATTAATGGATTCAAAATCAACAATATACAAGAAATGGTCTGTAACGACTGCTTGCAACATTCATAATGTTTATAAACATTTCCATCAGTAGAAACTTCTACTTATCATCAATGTTGATAACACGCAGTTATTAACATTGTAGGTATGGCAACATTAACCCCCATATGCATAAACAATTTTTAAATTTATAAAAGGTTTATAAAACATAAATTCCATACAAAATTTGTTTTATAAACCTTTGATAAATTTAAAAATTGTTTATGCATATGAGGGTAAATGTTAAAGCTGCTAACATTTACATTGATGCTGCTAAATGCTCTAGAAATATAACATTCTAGTTTTGTCTGTTAAGATAATTCATGAAAACATTACCTCGTCCATTAGCTACATAAAATCTTGACCCGGAAGTTGTGAAAAGTCTGCCAGTACATAAGTTTCATAACCCATCACACAACAGGTGTATATTTTTAAAATAAAATTTTACCTATATTTGGTCGCTCGTTCTTTTGCTTCTAACTTCTTTACCACATTGCGATCTGGAACTTTCTGAACTTTATGGGACTTCAACTCACCATTAGCTTTGGCTCTGCGCACAAAAGAATTACAGCATTTAACTTTACGAGCTGTTTTTCTGAGAGAAGTGTTCGATGCTTTTCAAAAGAGTTATTATACTTTTTTTGCCTTACCAATATCTGTTAAACCTTTGTTTTCGTCCTCATCCTCATGCTCAAGTCTTCCTTATACTGTTTAATGGCTTTTGAAATAGTATGACGATGAATCTTCAGATCTTTTGCTATTTTTTTGAAAGTCCATATTGGATTTTTTTGAATAGTTTTAATTATTTTTTCACGTACTTTTTTTTTGGTGTCCATTTTTACAGAAATAACAGTTGAAAATTAATGATTTAGAAAAGATAATACAGTGAGGCCTCGATTATCCGTGATTCGATTAACCGGCAACATCAATTATCCGGGAAAGAAAAAGAAAATGTTTTTGGATCAATTTAATTTTTTTTTTTTAGATTAACCGTAATTGCCTCTATTATCCGGGATTATAATTTTTTTTTCGATTATTTTTGAACAATCAAACACAATGTGAATAAAACGAAAAAGGAGAATTCCCTAGATCGATTTGTAAGGCCAAAAGTTTTTGATATTGCCCCATCGATTTTTCGAAGTGATTCTGTTATTGGCATCGGAAACCGAAAAACTTTAAAAACTGCTGTTTAAGAATGATTCCGGAAGGAACGATTTAAAGGAACTCTAATTTCTGGTTTAACAGTGAAGGAAAGTCTAAAATATTCCACTCAAAATTTAAGAAAAAAACGACATTGTATTCACAAACTAAATGCTGCAGGAGAAAACTATTCAGCTGATTAGCTGCCACAATTTTTGAGGAAAATGAGATAATGGAGAATAGAAAGTGTTTACTTGAGAGAAGTTTGGCTTGCCATAATGAAAATTTCATAAAATGACACAAGTTCTCAAAGGAGAGACTAACCTCATTAATTTGCGTTAATGCTGCTGGTACACACAAGTGGAATGCATTGTTGGAAAGAGCTTTAAAAAATGTCCATTGTACCAGAACACAGTGGGGCAGAATCAAAATTTTTTGGAAATAAATCTGGCATTTCTAAACGGATGACCTGATCGGGACAAAATTTGACATAGAAATAGCCAAGGAGTATTTTTGAATATAATTGAGATATTGTCTTGAAATTTTTTTGTAATATCAGAAATTAACTTATCTAAACAAAAAAAATTAGTTCGGAAAAAATGTGGACCAAATTGTTCCTAATATTTGCAATCCTATCAAAATTTTGATAAAAATTTTAGTTTTAGAGCTCAATAAATATGTAATATGTAATAAAATCTTTATTTATTAACAAAACTAAACGAAATTTGCAGGGTTTTTTAAAATTCTCGTTCCAAATAACAAAGTGTAAAAAAACTTGTCAAAAGGTCAAAGGGAATCCCGCAATTCCTAAAAATTGGAGCGAAAATCCCAAAAATGGTATTTTTACAATTTTGCCCACAGGTCCTACATTTCCTTTGGGGCTGGGAAAATGCTTTAAAACTAAATAGGAATTACATCAGAGTTTCCAAAACTGCTTTCCGTTTTCTTATACCAGCTTTGGGATTTTAGAACATGTGGTCCAAAGTTAAAATTTTGATAAAAAATAGGTCAAATTCCGAAGGGCGTAGGGGCAACATGTTCAAAAAATGTGACATGTCTTTTATACCGAAATATTCTCCGTAACAATATCTTACAGAAAAACATAAAACTGTTATATGTTCTTAAAGAAAGTTTTATTTTAATAAAAAAAGAGTCACCTTTTCCCCCAAAAAAACAGCAAAAATCTACAAATTTTTGAATTTTTAAATTGAAAATCGTTTATTTTTGGATCCGTAATTGATATTGCTCTGAAATTTTTCACATATTATTGGTAATTTAGTTATCTAACTAATGAAAAAAATTCGAGTCCATTCGGTTCAAAAGTACGCCCTATATTTTTTTAAAAAGCGTACCAAGGTATGGCAAAATTTGAAAATTTCAATTTTGAATTGCTTATAACTCGGAAATTATAAGAGATAAATAGCACACGCAAGCATGTTTTTGCAAGACCTAGCCGAGCGCTTCCCAAAAATTTAAAAATCTTTGAAATCGGATGGGAAACAAAAAATGGCACGTGTTTAAAAATGTTACATGTCGAAGGTACCCTACTCTGAGCATCCATAGCGCCGCGCCTAGAACATTTGAAGGGTCAATTTTAATAACTTGAACTCGAATATACCTTGGCTACCCACACGTCAAATTTTGTCCCGATCGGGTCATCCGTTTAGAAATGCCAGATTTATTTCCAAAAAAAATTTGATTCTGCCCCACTGTGCAGAAGTGGGAGAGAATTTTAACAAAATCGATCTAAAATATTATAGTAAAATCATTCTGCCATTGGAAAACATACAGACGTGCAGGATTTCAATGCTGAAAACGTTATTGTGAAATTTTTCCCACCAAATTGGACGACTGTGATCCAACCGATCAGTTAAAAATATGGAAAATCTCATTATCGAAAAACTGTCATTATTAAAAAACTACTAAAAATTGGTACTCAATTAACCGGGAACATTGATTATCCAGAATGCTCCCGGTCCCGACCATTACGAATAATCGAGGTCTCACTGTATCTGACATATTTTTAAAAGCTAATGTTTTTTCTGACACACTCTTTAAATAGCAATCTAAGTTGAACTATAGTGGATATATTGATGTATTAATAATGTATGTTTGTTATTTAGGGGCTTTGGAAAGATGATTTCAACAGACAGACGAATATGGTCAAAGCGTCTTCACCACCTATAACGATCCAGAATATATACATCAAAATTACAAACGGAATGACAAACTTATATAAACCCTTGCCACGAAGAGTATAACAATCGCTAAACCTGAGTCGCACCAATTGTATTCAATTACATTAAACTTGCATGTAAGTAATTTCTTGTTGATTTATGACATAATTATTAAATAAAAAATAAAAAAAAAAATCCAAAAACTTTAATAAAGTGCGTTGACAAGTCCAAAAAAAAAAAAATGTGATCATGCTTCAAAATAAATTAAATATTTATGCTTAAAACGGAAGTTTCCCATTATGTTTGGATAGCAGTTTGCACGTAATAAAAGTTGAAATTGAAATATATTTTAGGCTTTTATCATATTTTTTTATTATTTTAATGAAAAGTGCGTTTTTTTTTTGTTAAGTTGACAGTTGACACTTTCGTGTGATGTGAGCATTATTTATGCAAACATTACACATTCTTAAAATAAAACACATATGGCGGTATTTTTGATTGTATTTTTTTTTTTTGTATTGTATTTAATTTAAACAAAATATATGCCAGTTATATTTTAAATTTCTTTTTAAAAGGCAGTTGTAATAAGTTGCATATGAGTGCATATATATTTGTACATACACATGTTTAACTCGATTTAATTTATAGATAAATTTAAGTTTTTTTCATATATTTTATTTACAATATTTATTTAATATCCTTTTTAAAGTGATATCATGTGTAAATATCATGCATTATCAACATCTGTTAAATTACTCACGCCCTTTTTGCTTAATTCACCACCCACACCCCTTCCCAAGTATTTATTCATTCCGCTCACTTTGTTGCCATCACTTAGATTGTGTGAGTGAAGAAGTGGCTGAAGAAATGAAAAGCAATTGATATTTACATTTTGATACGATTCGATATCAATATTTTCCAATCGCACTTAAGCAATTTGTAATGCACGCCTTGCAAAAGCACACAATGCTCTTGTGTTAAAAATATTCTACGAAAAAAAGCACAATATTTTATGGAATTTTTGTGGCAGGAAATCATCAGGTCAGGGAGACAAAACGGTGTCACCATATTTGCCACAGGGTGTTCAAAAAAGAGATATTTGTAAAAATTGTTATGAAAACTAAGTTTATCAAGCAGCAAGGAATTCCTTGTAACACTCCCGTGTTCAATACCCTTTTCATAAGATATGTTAAAATGTAATTTATTCTCGGTAATGGTTGTAAATGGTTAGTTGAATATTTGATATGGTCACGCTAGTTTATGGGAATGAGAGAGATGTTGGTGGTGGTGGTGGAAGGGCGTGAGGGAAGGGTGGATAATTTGCAGTTATTGCAGGGGTTGTTTTTAATAGTTGGTTTTATTTTTCCTACAGCTGACTTTAGGTTAAGATTTTAATATATTGATAATCTTTATAATTACTTATGTAATTCGCAATTGTTGTTAAATTAAACTTCTAAAGGAGCTCTAAGTTATTTTATTTGAAGAAAAATATTCACAAGCACTTTGCGCCATATATATTTATTTGGTACTCTATCAAATATAATTGTTTATTTATTGGATGTATGACTTAAAAATGTCATTTTGAAGGCTATATATCTGTAATTTATTCTCACTTAGTTATTGAATATTATAGTGTAAACAACAAAGTTTTCTTCTTTTGCTTTAAAAATATCGAATTTTGTGCCAACAAAGCGTCATATGAGGAATGTTTTGCTTTGCTTCTTTAATATGCCGCTGAAGCACACCGATTGCACCACGGCCTTTTCACGGAAGAAAAGATCGCCCAGGCCAACCAAAAAAGTTTGAAGACCATGAATTGGAGGCGTTACTCCATGAAAATTGTTGTAAAACTCAACAAGAGATTGCAAAATCATTGGGAGCTACTCAAGCAGCAATTTCAGAACTTTTGCGAGCAGCAGAATTCTTCCAAAAGTAGGGAAATTGAGTACCATACGAATTCAAGCCGAGTGACCTTGAAATACGATTCAGCAAGTCTGAAATGCTGCTTGAACGCTATAAAAGAAAATCATTTTTGCACCGAATCATTTTGCACACATCTATTATTAGCCAGACGATAACAGGGAACATGTACCGAACGCAACTGATTCGTTTGAAGCCAACATTGACCGAAAAACGCCTAGAATATACAGCCAGACATAAAACCTTAATATTCCAACATAACAACACGAGACCACATGATGCAATACCTGTTAAAAACTATTTGGAAATTTATATACCCTCATTCACCACTTGTGGTAAAATTTCTTAAAGAATCCTTTAAACATCCTTGAACTATTAAATACACAATTATACTCAAATGAAAGCCAACTTTTAATATTTTAAACTGTAAAAAAAGGTATTCAATGAAAACCTAAAAGTCTAAATATTTAGCAAACTGACCCAACAATTTGTTGGCCATATTATGTGGAAATGGTGTATAGCAAGAGGATATATTTCCGGCTGTCGAATCCATCCTCATAAATATAAATCATTCTAATACATTCTGTGAGGATCAGTTCGTAACTTTAGCCAAGTACCATGGTACTCCTGTGAGTAATTTGATATTCTTAAACTATAGAAAAATGTACATGATTTATACATCAATATATCGGGAATTCTTCCGGCTCGGTTGCTAATTAAAATCGGACCTCAATGTAAATAAGTCTCCTGGGCCAGATGGCATACCAGCGCTGGTCTTGAAGTAGTGCTCTTCGACGTTAGTTCGTCCATTAGCCAACCTTTTCAGCATTTCACACCGTGCCGGCGTATTTCCTATATGTTGGAAGGTTGCCGATGTCACGCCAATTTCTAAAAAGGGAGAGGCTAATAACCCTGAAAATTACCGTCCAATAGCAATTTGTTCTGCACTTTGCAAAGTTATGGAAAGTATGGTAAACTACCATTTGGTTAAATATTTAGAATCCAAAAATTTACTTAACGACCGCCAGTATGGCTTCCGTAGAGGACGCTCTACAGGAGATTTGCTAGCCTTCCTATCGGAAAAATGGTGTCGTTTCAATCACCGTTTTGGCGAAAGTAAAGTGGTGGCTCTAGATATTTCCAAGGCGTTCGATAGAGTATGGCACGGTGCACTTTTATCGAAACTTTTTGCTTTTGGTGTCGGTAATAAATTCTCTCGATTTATATCGAGCTTTCTCAGAAAACGAACTATATATATGAGTTGTTATAGATGGGATCTCATCAAACGAGTTCAAGATATATTCAGAGGTACCGCAAGGCTCCGTTCTTTCTCCTACTCTATTCCTTATTTTTCTAAATGACCTTCTACGCCAAACTTCCAACCCTATCTATTCTTTTGCAGATGACAGCAACATTTGCCATTCATATTCATTCAGTTATAGACCAAGCCTATCGGAGATTGGGGCAATGAGGCAAAACATAAATGATTCCCATAATCGGAACCTTGTGACAATCTCTAAATGGGGTCGTGCGAATATAGTCGCTTTCAACGCTCGCAAGACTCAGTGTTGCATCTTGACACAAAAACGAACGACAGACAATGTTGCTTCATCTGTATTTAAGGATGGTGTTAATATTGTGGAATCAGTCGCTCTTGATGTTCTGGGCATGAAAATACAATGTGATGTCCGCTGGTCTAAACACATATTTAAGTTTCGAAAGAAGCATTCCAGTGTCTCGGATTTTTGAAACGGTGTAGAAATTATTTCACTCCATCTGATCTCCTCACTATTTACATCACCTATATCCGACCGATAATGGAATACAACTCTCATGTATGGGCCGGTGCTTCAAAGTCTATTTTGGTGCTGCTCGACCGCGTACAGGAGAGGGCGAAGGTGATTATTGGTGACAGTAGGGTGAGCACCGTCGCAATGTGGGCTGCGACTGTTCTACCGATACTACAATGGAATGTGTTCTGATGAAATTAGGGAACTTGTTCCTGATACCCGCAGATTTTTACGTAATACGCGTTTTTCGTCAAGAACACATCCCTTTGTGGTCGATTGGCCAGTGGACAGCACAACACATTACAGGGAAAATTCGTTCTTTAGCTGTACTGTACGTATGTGGAACAAACTTCCCGCTGAAGTGTTTCCTGCCATTTCCAATGTGAGAAAGTTCAAATCGAATGTCCACAAACATTACTCCCTCTTTCCTCCCTCCCATAACCTATTTTCATAGTTCCAACACAATGCTATGCATGAATAGGGGTCATCCCCTGAGCGCTGGTCCAAGAAGAAAAAAAATATATATATATAGACAATATGGATATCATATAATAGATATTTCAAAGACCTTTTCAATGGAGTATATAAAGCCAATGAAAGTAGGATCTACATTTGGTCAAAATCGGGAAAAATACTTTTTACTCCGAATTTTTTCACAAAAAAAAAAAAAAAAAAAAAAAATTTCTCAAATAAATTTAAAAAGAAAATGAAAAATAAAATTTTGAAAAAAAATTTCCTAGAAAATTTGTTTTGCTAATAAATAAAAACAAAATTTAAAATTTTTTTTTAATTTTTCTTACCTAAAAATATTTAAAATTTTTATTTTAAAGTATAATTTCGTATAATCACGTTAGCTTTTAAAAATATGTCAGATATTATATTTTCTAAATCATTCTTTACAACAGTTATTTCGGTCAAAATGGACAGCGAAAATAAAGTACGTGAAAAAAAACTTAAAAATGTTCAAAAATAATCCAATACGGACTTTAAAAAAATAGCTAAATATCTGTTGATTTATCGTCACACTGTTTCAAAACCCATTAAATATTATAAGGAATACTTTAACATTGAAAGAAAACCTGGATCAGGAAGAAACTAAGGTTTAACAGATATTGGTAAGGCGAAAGAAGTCGAACAACTATTTCGAAGAGCACCGAACACATCTATCAGAAAATCAACTCGTAAAATTAAATGCTGTGATTCTTTTGTGCGCAGAGCTAAAGCTAATGCTGGGTTGAAGTCGTATAAAGTTCAGAAAGTTCCAGATCGCAATGCGGCAAAGATCTTAAGGACTGAGATCGAAAAAACCTTAACACACGTTTTCCATTAAAACTTTTAACCCAAGTACTATTTGAAAGTTCTTTTTTTTTAATCAAGTTACCTTTGTAAAGCATGTCAGTTATTATGTTTAATGTCGATTATGTTCATTTGTTGTTAATCTTGTTGTTAAAATGAGTGACCAGAAAAAAGTGCGTACTAAAATTTTTAAATATTTTTAACAAAATCCAACTTGGTCCTACAAAAAGTTGGTCAAGCATTCAAAGGTCTGCGTCAAACTGTTTCCAATATTATTAAACAGTACCGGAAGAACTCCGTTGATAGAAAACCTCAGGTTCAGGTAGAAGGAATGGTCCACATGATGTTTCTAAAGCCAATAAATAGAAAGCATTTTTCAAAAGAGCTTCCAACTCATCCGGTAGGAAAGCAGTCTGGTTAGCTCAGTACTCGGACTCTTTGGTAGGAAAAGTTAAACCCAATGCAGGTTTAAAAACATACAAGACTAAAAATCTTCATTACACTAACTCTGCTAAAAATTTAGAGGCCAAGACAGCACGGAAATTGAAGTCAAATTTTATACAAAAAATATGTATCGAAAGCTTCTGTGTCAACATTTTTGTGGGGCTGATGCTTAAGGGAATGTTGTAGAAAAGTTTAGGACCCAAAAGCAGAAAATTGTTCCAACAAGTTCTTGGTATGGCAAGCAATATGCAGTTGCGGCAAAAGAAGCCACACATTTGTTACAAGTGGCTCTATAAATACCGAAATTTACATCAAGGAATGTTTACAAAAAAGGATGCTTTCATTCATAAGGCTTCTTAATGTGTTCGCTTATTTTTGGCATGATTTGGCATCCTATCACTATGGTAAGCAAGGTCTTGAGTGGTAAAAAAAATTAGAAAATGGCCTTTGAACCAACGAGGGGTGTGATAATAAAAGCTACATGTTTTTAAATTAGCTGTTATTTGTTTGTGTTTTGTTACATTAATGTAAACAGTCTGTTAAAACAGCCAAAGGATAAATAAAGTCTCAAATTTCCTAAACTAAAATTTACACAGAAGAAAACAAAGTAAACTTCTTTTGTTTGTTAATCAAACAAATTAAACCAAAAACAACAATAAAAACTGTAACACGTTCGTTTTCCTCTGACATGACAGCTGTGTGGCATGAAAGCATCCGTAATGTATGTAATGACTACATATGTTGCATTTTAAAAAGTTACTTGCAAACAACTTTTATTTTATGTTTAGTTTTGCAAATAAAAAACGTAAAAAACACTTCCGTTTAATCTAATTTTCTGTGTTTTTTATTTTTATTTATTTACTCTCCCCTTTTTTGATTTAGTTTTTTTTTTTTTTTTTTTTGGAAACAGAGAAAAAAACGAAGTTTCCTTTAAATAATTCCTTTGATTTTCATGTTTTTGGTCATAAATTTGATTTTGAAACATGCAGAGTTTGATAAAAGTTAATATTGTTGTGTTTTTATGCATGTGTTGTAGATGAAACAGATTTACAAAGAGTTAATTGTTTTAGTTTTACCAGGTTTTATTTTATTATTTAAAAACCTTTTAAAATCATTGCAGATTTTTCATACTTTATATCAAGCGCGAGCATTATGTTTGCAGCATTTTATGTGGGTAGTACTGTTCTTTTATTAACAAATAATGGCTATATATGTCATTTTGAAGGGCACATATCTGTCATGTATTCTCACTTAGTTATACGTATAATATTATAGTGTAAGCAACAAATTTTTTTTTGCTTTGAAAATGTCTAAGCAAAGCGTCATATGCGGGAAGTTTTGCTTTACTTCTTTAATTTGCAAAAAAGTGCCGCTGAAGCATACCTATTGCTCACCAAAGGTAATTGGTTTTAATATACGAGATATGGTTTGTGCGTGGTGGTTTTGACACGGAAGACAAAGATCGCCCAGGCCAGCCAAAAAAGTTTGAAGACCAATAATTAGAGGCATTTCTCCATGAAGATTGTTGTCAAACTCATCAAGAGCTTGCAAAATCATTAGGAGCTACTCAAACAGCAATTTCAAAAAGTTTGCGAGCAGCAGGATTCAACCAAAAGCAGGGAAATTGGTTACCACACAAATTGAAGCCCAGAGACCTTGAAAGACAATTTTGCAAGTCCGAAATTATGCTAGAACGCTACAAAAGAAAATAATTTTTGCACCGAATAATTACTTGCGATGAAAAATGGATTCATTACGATAACCCGAAGCGTAAGGGATCGTATGTGAAACCGGCCAACCACACTTTTGGATACCTTTTTTGTGCTCTTCAATTCTATTTTAACAAGAGCCCAATATCTCTTCACTGGCTTTAGCTCCAGGCAATTTGGAGGATTTGTCTCTCTTGGTACAAATATCACATTATTGTTCTTTTACCACTCAAGACCTTTCTTACCACAGTGACAGGGTGACAAATCAGTCCAAAAATAAGTGGACACACTAAGAAGTCTTATGAATGGAAGCATCCTTTTTTGTAAACATTCGTTGATGTAATTTTCGGTAGTTATTGAGCCCTTTGTAACAAATGTTTGGCTTTTTTGCCGCAACTGCATATTGGTTGCCATACCAAGAACTTTTTGGGAAATTTTGTCTGATTTTGGGTACTAAACTTTTCTTCAACATTCCCTCGAGCATCAGCAACATCAAAATTTTGACCCTGAAGCTACGAAAAATCTGCCAGAACATAAGTTTCTTAATCCATTATGCAGCAGGAATATTTTTTTTTATAAAATTTGACTTCAATTTCCGTGCTCTGTTTTTGGCCTCTAAATTTTTAGCAGAGTTCCTGTCAGGAACTTTTAGAGCCTTGTATGTTCTTAAACCTTCATTGGCTTTAACTTTTCGTACCAAATAGTCTGAGTACTGAGCTAACCGGACTGCTTTCCTACCGGATGTGTTAAGAACTCTTTTGAAAATTCTTTCTATTTTTTTGGCTTTAGAAACATCATGTGGACCATTCCTGAATCAGGTATTATATCAACGGACTGGAAACAGTTTGATAGCAAACCTTTGATTGTTTGGCCAATTTTTGTAGGACCAAATTGGGTTTTGTTGAACATTTTTAATCATTTTAGTACACACTTTTTTCTGGTCACTCATTTTAATCAGATTAACAACAAATGAACATAATTAACATTAAACATAATAACTGACATGCTTTACAAATGTAACTTGAAAAGTATCAAATAATATTTGGGTTAAAAGTTTTAATGAAAAACGTGTGTTAAGAATTTTACGATCTCAGTCCTTATTTAGAATTGGGCAGTTTTGCTTCACCCACTTAAATTGTCCAGACCGTGCACCGTCCGACTACTATTTATTTTGATCGATGCCCAAAGCTCTCTCTGGGATACGCTTCACTTTGTAACATAATATCCGATATTGGCTTGATTCGTTCTTGACCTCAAAAGATGAGCATTTCTTTTGGCTTGGAATCCATATGTTGCCAGTAAGATGGGAAAAGGTCATAGCTAACAATGGTCAATACTTTGAAAAAATGTATATTGTTCAAATGTTTCGAAATAAAAGCTAAACATTTGAAAAAATCCTGCATTTTTAAGGCTATGAATGGACTGCTGATAGAATTGGATATATTGTCAAACACAATGAAGGCACTATATGTTTGAAGGAGGTCTATAGACAAGAAATGGGACATTAGTTCTACTGTTAAACAAGGCTTAATTGTTCGGAGACATGCACTGGAAAGGGCCACTTATAGCTCACCTCTGGAAAGAGTCTTAAAATCAACGGATATCCTTTTAACAGGAGCTATGCGGGCAACGCCTACTAAGGCGCAATTTTTCGTGTTGAGCTGATTACCATTTGATCTTCTGGCAACTTGCGCTGCAATCAGACTCAGGAGGTAATAGTACCTGCAGATGTAACCAGATGTAACCAACTATCCAAGGGATATGCTGAGATACTTGGAATCCTACCTATATCCTCAGACAATGTTGATTGCTATGTTCCAAATCCTTCCTTCACGAGAGGATTTGATACATTTATTTCGGAAGGATATTCAGAGCTCCTCTCCTCGGAATGGAAACAGCATGTGTATCTTCTTTTAATGCTTCCAAAACAGAAGGAAGGGTTGATCATCATCAATTTTTGAAGAGTTTGGAATTATAATTCCTGCCAGACTCAGATTTGAGTCCTTTATTTCGGAAGGATATTCAGAGCTACTCTCCTCGAAGGGAAACAGAATGTGTACCTTCGGTGATGGTTTCAAAACAGAAGGGAGAGTTGATTGAAGTGTTTGGAATTATTATTTCTTTCAAATTCAGATATATCTCTGATTGATCTTGAGCGATTGAATGCGTTTATTTCATTGATAAATTTTTTAGCTTCTCATATATGTTTTATACTTCTCATTTAACCTATACTATGCTACACTCTTTAATGTGGTAGATTCTCCTTCGTCTATTACAAATGGATCGATTAAACTGACGTACTTGATTCAACCTAACCTAAGTGTTCTTTTGTAATCCAGAATGTAGGGATTACAATTGGCTTGGACACTAGGAAAAGAACTAGTCAAACAGTAAATACACTAAATGGTTTGAAATATTAAAATTTGTTTAATATTTGAAACTTTTAATGAAAGTAGTTTTAGATACATTTTGTAGCAATTCGTTTATTTTTTTGAACTGCTCGCAGCCGTTTCAAATCAACTCAAGGTGTTTATTCTTTAAAAGTTCTGCAAAGTCAAATGCGTATTAAACGTAAGTGTGCATGTGTGCATGTGTGCGTATGCAACCATGTCTAAAACGACCCCTTTTCAACAGCAAACGCTCAACAGTCGTTTATGCCCAACGGGATAACGATGATGGCTGGCTGGCTGGCTGGCTGGCAGAGGATGTAATGGGATGAATGTTATGCCATCAATGGATTTACTCGTACTCATTGTAACAAAAGCATTTTTTGTGACCGGCAAGTGGCAGTTAATGTAATTTGGTTGGTAATACGAGTAAATACGTACCAGATGAAATCTTCTTGTTGCTGTTTTTGTTTGTACTTGTTTAAATAATGTTGATTTTATGTTGATACCCCTGCCACTGACACTACTGGCCCCTTCTCAGAAAACAAATAACAAACAGAATGAAATTCAAAGTTTGATTGCATTTGTTGATTTGTTTGTTGATTTTCTGTAAAGTTTTCAAAACAAAAGCCATCAACCAACCAGTCATTCCATTCCATCCCATCCCATCCATTCATTCATCCCATTTGAGAATTGTTTTTGTTGCATGTCGAAATGAAGCAGAAACAAAGCGTTCGTTGCTCTTCCTTCAATTGTAATGAGTTCTTCCTAGTTAAAGTGTGTATGAGTTTGAATTTCGCTGCATGCATTTGTGTTGATTACATTTAGCGATTCCTGCTGATATGTTCCTTTCCTAGTTTCCCTTTGTGTTCGTGGTCTTGTAAAGTTCTCATTTATCTGCAATTTAAGCTCTTAAATAAACCTTAAATTGCTGCCGGTCGTCAGTTTCTAGATTTGCAAGGAAACAACCCTGTTTACTAGGTTTTAGGCCGGTTATTTTTTTGTTTTTTGTTTTTTCTTGCTCCATTTAAAATTTATTTTGATCAGTTTGCTGTTGTCTTTGACTTGAGAAGTCATCATAATATTTATTGCCATTTTTTTGTTTGTAGTTTCATAAGTTTGTTTGTTTATTTGGGGTACTTTGTTGGAGTTCGAGTTTATCTAAATAAATACAGGCTGCTTCTCTTTGATTTCATATCTGCTTGGAGAGACAGTGTGTCTTGGAAGAGTTTAAACAACTGAAATCTTATACAATTTGTAGAAATATTTAGGCATAAAAGCGACAATGAATACTTGGTAACAAAAATAAAATAGATATCATTCGTTAATTTAGATCATCCAGGCATCAAGTACTTTCAATATGTCAACATGAAGACATCTGGAATTCATGGTCTAATAAATATTTATTTAAAGAGGGGGGTGGGTATATTGAGATTGTCATTCAGTTTATAACATATTGAAATATTGGTGATAGAACTTATTTTTGCCCTGATCTGTCACCCTATCACTATGGTAAGAAAGATCTTGAGTGGCAAAAGAACAATAGTGTGGTATTTGTACCAAGAGAGGCATATTCTCCAAACTGCCTGGAGCTAAGAGAATTGAAGAGCACAAAAAAGTGTCCAAAAGTGTGGTAGATTTTAAATGGAGATGGACTACCTGTTCGAGCAAAGTGACAGAAAGCTCTATAAAAACGTTAATGGAAGGGTTTCCGGAAGGGTTTTTCGATCTCACTCCTTATCAGCTAAAACATATTAAAAACTGTAAACTAGAGTTTCCAAGAAACCGAAAGAATTGAAACCACTGTTCGGTTTTAAAGAATTGATAATATTCATAAAATGAATATTCTTTATTAGAAGATTGCCAAATATGGATTAGAAGATTCGTTGGCACTAAAAATTCTGATATCCACTGTCAGGTCTAATTTTACCATCCAAATCGAATTGTTTGGAAATTACCTAATAATATAATTGAAAAAAACTTGTTTTTCAATTCAAAATTTTGAATTCGAATTCGGTTTTGAAGCCATGAAATGGTCCATTACTACCACTAGATCTCATACAAACTCCCAATTGTTAAGTCTTAAGAATATGTATGCAACAATTATTACCACCCTGTAAATGCAATTCCTATATAGCCACTACTCGTACATTAAACACAATTTAATCAAAAACCCCTATTCATATTCTAGTCCTCTTTTGTGTGTGTTGTGTAATAAAATTTTATTATTTGTTTATTTTGTCTGGCATTAGAAATGTCAAAATTTAAGAAAATATTGCTTTTAATAACCGTTATTTTCAGTATTTAACAACCATAGCAGTATTTAAAATTTAAAAGGAAAACGGGGAAGCTTCATTAAAAGTGGGATTATATTTAAATTGCAATAAAAATGTAAATAATAAGCAAAAAATGTCAAGGATTTGTTATTTATTACAAAGGCCTACCTTTGTATGTACATAAGTATATGCATATAACCTTTAATACCTTAAATACTTTGGGCAAACATTTCTTGCATTTTATTTTGTTGTCTTTTAAGAATTTTCGTTTAAATAAAACAATGAAATGTGAAAGTTGAATATTTTTTTTTTTATTTTGTGGTTTCTGACATTTATTATCAGAAAATCCCTTACATACGTTTAGAAATTTTAATGTGAGATTTTAGACTCACAAAAACATAGGTTACAAAATGTCTTCATACCTGAAGTTTTAGTTCGAAAATTGGAATATCAATTTTCACTTAGGGGAAAATAAATTTCAAAACAGCTAGTCATATTTTAATTAAACTTTCTATGGCTATAGGAGAGATATTGTCGACTTTTGAATTTCGATCTTATAGGAGAGAGCCACGGAAATTAAAAAACGTTGATTTTTTGTCATATTTTGTTGAAAAAATATTATGATCGTTTTAAATTGTGTATATACATGGGATGTCCCACTTTGGGGACTTGTGACCCCCGATATTCTGTAAGTTCCAAATTCAGAATTTAATTGCGAGGATTAGACGGGGCTAATTCTCGCATTCGAAATCGAAATAAATGTCGAATGCTTCGTAGCTGTGGAGTAAAAACTCGCTCCTTTCGAATGACATATAAATTTCTATACTTTTAATTCTAAATACGAATAAGGGAATTCCAAAAATTCAAAAATCTCGCACGTTCGAATAAGTATACGGTCGTATACGAATGCGAGAATTAGTCCTCTAATATAGCCAGTTGTCATTATTCAAGGGACACGATTGAACATTTTTGTGTGAAAAAAAAAACATTCTCTTATAGTTTAGGATGCGACTATTAAAAAAAATATAGTAAAATTCAACATAAATCCATCATCTTTTTATTCAAAATCCCAAATGTAAAATAATTTTCCTTTGACTTGTATAATGATAGCGATAGTTTCCCGATTTCCTAAAATCCATTGGTTATGGATTAATTAATAATATTTTGAATTTTTATACCCTACACCACCATAGTGGGGAGGGTATAATGGATTTGTGCAGATGTTTGTAACGCCCAAAAATATTAGTCTAACACCCACCTTAAAGTATACCGATCGACTCAGAATCACTTCCTGAGTCGATTAAACGATGTCCGTCCGTCCGTCTGGCTGGCTGGCTGGTTGGCTGTCCATGTAAAGCTTGTGCGCAGAGTACAGGTCGCATTTTTGAAGATATTTCGATAAAATTTGGTCCATATCATTTTTTCTGCCCAAGGACGATCCCTATTGAAACTGACTGAAATTGGTCCATTATTTGACCTAGCCCCCATACAAATGTCCTCCCGAAAGTGGATTTTATCCGTCACAAATGTTTAATTTATATAGGTATCTACACAAGTTTTTGTCCAAATATGTTTTATAAATAGGGAATTCATGTCACCAAATTTTATGATGATCGGTCCATAATTAGTCATAGCTCCCATATAAGGCCTGCTTCCGATAATCACTTTAACGAGCATAAATCTCCTACAAATGTTGGTATACACATAAAATTCAACATAAATAACTTTCATATAAACATTAATCACGTGACCAAATTTCGTGGTGATCGGTCCATAATTTGTCATAGCTCCCATATAAGGCCCACTTCCGAAAATCGCTCACGAACATAAATTATTGAAATTTTGAAAAAAAATGTTTTTGCTCATTTACTTAGTGTAGGGTATTATCTGGTCGGGCTTGACCGGCCATACTTTCTTACTTGTTTTTTATTAGAAAAAATAATGACATAAGGACTGAGATCGTAAAATTCTTAACACACGTTTTTCATTAAAACTTTTAAAGTATTATTCGATTTTTTTATCAAGTTACCTTTGTAAAGCATGTCAGATATTATTTTTAATGTCAATTATGTTCATTTGTTGTTAATCTGATTAAAAAGAGTGACCAGAAAAAAGTGCGTACTAAAATTATTAAATATTTTCAACAAAACCAACTTGATCCTACAAAAAGTTGGCTACACAATCAAAGGTCTGCCTTCAAACTGTTTCCAATGTTATTCAACAGTAACGGGAGAACTTATCCGTTGATAGAAAACCTGATTCAGGTAGAAGAAATGGTCCACGTGATGTTTCTAAAGCCAAAAAAATAGAAAGCATTTTCAAAAGAGCTCATAACACATCCGGTAGGAGAGCAGCCCGGTTAGCTCAGTGTTCGGACTATTTGGTACGAAAAGTTAAAGCCAATGCAGGTTTAAAAACATACAAGGCTCAAAAAGTTCCTAACAGGAACTCTGCTAAAAATTTAGAGGCCAAAGACAAAGCATGGAAATTGAAGTAAAATTTTATAAAAAAAATATTCCTGCTGCATAATGGATGACTAAACGTATGTTCTGGCAGATTTTTCCCAGCTTCCGGGTCAAAATTTTGATGTTGCTGATGCTCGAGGGAATGTTGAAGAAAAGTTTAGGACCCAAAAGCAGACAAAATTTCCCAAAGAGTTCTTGGTATGGCAAGCAATATGTAGTTGCGGCAAATGAAGACAAACATTTGTTACAAAGGACTCTATAAATACCGAAATTTACATCAAGGAATGTTTACAAAAAAAGGATGTTTCCATTCATAAAACTTCTTAATGTGTCCACTTATCTTTGGCCTGATTTGGCATCCTGTCACTATGGTAAGCAAAGTCCTGAGTGGTACAAGAACAATAATGTGGTATTTGTACCAAGAGATGCAAATCCTCCAAACTGTCTGGAGCTAAGGACAGTGGAGAGATATTGGGCTCTTGTTAAAAGTGAATTGAAGACCACAAAAAAGGTGTCCAAGAGTGTGGTAGATTTTAAACGGAGATGGACTACCTGTTCGAACAAAGTGTCATAAAGCACTATAAAAACCACAATGGAAGAGTTTCCGAAAAAGGTTCAAAATTTCATGAGTAGTGAATTGTAATAATAATTTCAATCAAATAAAAAAAAATCAAAACTGTAAGTTTAGTGGTTTCATTTTTATTATCACATATGTATGTTAAGAATTTTTCGATCTCACTCATATAAGTTTGTCATTCCGTTTGTCATTTCTACATTTTTCATTTGTGACTCCACAAAGTTATCGTTATACATATATAGCGAAGTCGATATAGCCATGTCCGTATGAATGTTGAAATCAATTTTCCGTAGCCTCCAAATAACTTACATACATGATTCATACATCAATACATTGAGAATTCTTCCGGCTCGATCGCTATTTAAAATCGACACAAAATGAGATATAGGAAAAAAACCAGGACAAACTCGATTTTTTACATATTTTTGATTTATATCTGGATTACTAAGTATTTAATATAGACAATATGGATACCTTATGACAGATACTTCAAAGACATTTGCAACGACGTACATAACGTCATAGTAAGTCGGACTTACAATGGGTAAAAATCGGAAAAAAAAATTTTATTCCGAGTTTTTTTTTTACCCAAAAATGTTTTTTCCATAAAATTAGTTTCACTAATAACATTAAAAAAAAATTTTAAAAATTAAAAAAAAATTGGAAAAAATATTTTTCTTTTTAATTTTTTTTTCACCTGAAAATATTTTTAACTTTTATTTTAATTTTAACGAGCTGGTTGTAAGTGTTTATATATACGTGTTTCACTTCTTGCAGCACTTTCTTTTATATTAGAATGGGTTTAAATTTAAGTTGGGGTACAAATGCACTTGTAATCCCTTCCAATGTTATTCAATTCCTTAGCCCACAATACTTGTTTCTCTAATATCAATTTAGAGAGTATGTGTGGCAATCTTTCTTCTCTGTAGCTACAAAAAACATTTCCAATGTAATTTAAATTAAAGAGTTAGGTTGTAAAAATTGATGTCTTCAGCTCCTGTTTCCAAAAACAATGATGCATAGTTAGTTATGTTCTCTGGCAATTTCAAAATTCGTTTCAAAAAGTATCTCTATAATGAGAAACCCCAAATATGTGCACCATATGATTTAAAAGCTCTGTAAGCTGCCAGAAATATTCTCCGTTTTGAACGCTGCGGTACATTAGTTTTATTGAGGTAGCTATGCCACTATTACTGGCTTCTACAGGTTTCGTACAGGACATTTTTGGTGTGAGTATTACACCTAAGTACACAAGACACAATTTTTACAGACTCTCCTTCATCATTTGCTAATCTGGCTCCATTTTGAAATACTATCAATTCAGATTTATTTATATTCACCTACACATTCCACTTAGACCAATATATTTCGAGATTATTGAATGACTATTAGGGTGGATCTTAATAAACGAAAGTTGGATTTTTGCCATTCTCACCCCCCAGTTTGGTGAACATTGGTAAAAAAAATCATCTTGAAAAAATTGTAGGTAAATCGGTGAGTGTCATTTTAACCCCAAGTGTCATTAAGGTTAATTTCCATTTTTGTGCTGTTATTATAAATACTAGACCACATGTTATATTTTTCATAAGTTTCATCAAAATCGCTCCAAAAATAAATAACATTTCGCTATCTTTAAAATAGAAATTCCAAATATTGAAAAATTTGACCTTTAACCTTCACGATTTAAGGTTTAACGTTTTCCAATTTTAGTAAAACTTTCAGAATATATTTAAAATTATCTGGACTACAATATTCTGAATAGGTTTTACTTAACAGTAAAGAAATAAAGCTTATTCGCCAAAAATGGCCAAATATTTTTTTTCTCGAAAATTTCAAAATTTAAATCGCAGGTAGGAAGAAACTATAAGAGATATTTTGATAATTTTTTCATATTTTTGTTCCCTATTATATTCTCAATAAATCCCAATAAGATGATAAACAAATTCTGAAATTTGTTTAACAAAATTTTTAAAAATTTGAAAATGGAGTTTTGAAACTGCCGTTAAACAAATTTTTATACCTGCGAATATGTTAACGATATCCTACGAAGACAAAAACTCATATACAAGTAAATATGGATATATTTTAAGTAAAAATGAGCTTTTATTTTAATATTTATCAAAATATGGTTATTTTGATCCTACATTTCATATTCTACTGGCTGGAGACACGTTAATGGCCTGGGGAATTTTTAATAACTTTTACATTTTTTTTTTTTTATCAATTTCTGTTTTTTATGTCTCATTAGAACGACAATTACGTACACATTTGGGGGGTGAGAATGAGAAATATCCAACTTTTGTTTATTAAGGGACACCCTAATGAATATATCGTAAGCATATAAAATAATACGGATACAATCCTCCTCCCAAATAGTCATGAAAATCATTAATGTACAGAGTAAAACCCATCGGAGACAGAGGTCCAAGCCGATTTCCCCAAATGTAGCAAAATGATGTAACATTTTTTTTGGCATACCAGCTACGTCTGCCTCTTAAAAATCTCTTTCAGTTGAGTAGAGTCACATTATGGAACCTATCATGATATCTTACTGTTATTGCAAGAATGTTAAAATTAATGTGTTTTTGTTTTAGTCCTTAAAACATTTTTTAAATTGTCCACTGATTACGAAAAAACAATGGACAGAAGTCTGGAAAATGTTGGTGTGTTGCCCTGTGCAATTTTTGAATAAAAAATAATATTTATTCTTAACTAAATTACTGTTTTTAAAATTGTTGGGCAATTTTTAAATCAAAATTAAGCTTTATTTCTTAACTACATATATTAAAAGTTCCAAATATGGATTTTTAAGCGTTTTATAGTATATTTTAAAAACATTGTTTAATTTTGTATATAAAAAAGTAGGGTTCAGCCGGCTTAGAGCCGCCGCCGGTCATTTTTGCTCAAGCCGCCGATGATTTCCTATCGGCTTGGACCTCTGATCGGAGATAACAGACATCCTTCTTTTATAATTCTGTATAGATTACATTTTCGTTATAATTCAAACCGTTTTTTTATTTAAAGCAATGTGGTTAAACTATTTCAGACTCTTTACGAATCGACCTATGATGTTTTTGTAGGATATCCAATCAGTTAACAATTTGCCGATGGTTCTAAGTATTTCTAAAGCTTTTAGCTGTTAGTTCTCTGTCTGTACTTACCCCTTTTCTGATTCCACATTTTTCGCCTTATCTAAGATCTATTTTGTATGCAAATTATGAAACTACTTTTGGGATGTCCCTCACAGCTTAAAATTTAATAACTGCTTTGCCAAACTTTATTAAAAACCTTGGGGCAGTGTTGCATATTAAAATCACAAAAACCCTCACGAGTATTTTCAAAACAAATTCTTGTATTGGTAGCTTTTAAAAAGGAAAACTATTTTCAACTGCATTCGAAGCGACGTCATGTTTGCTTAAATTTATTAACCATATTAAAAAACTTTCATTGTTTATTCTTATAATATGTGAAATTTATCACCAACTGTTTGAAAGATCCCACGCAAAAATGAAATAGCAACCAGCGTCAGCAGAAAAAGCTGACTTGACATTGCGGGGGCTAAAAATAAATTTGCATAAATTTTACATTTTTATGTTTTTATTTCGATTTTTTTTGATTGTTTAAAAAAAAAACTTATGCTCTGACTTGGGAAACAAAGTTGTTTTGTGCAAGTATTTAAATTAAAACAAAAAAAAAGTAATAATAATAACGACAACAATTTTAAATATTCAACACCAACCTTCTCAAGAAACCAAGAACTTGTTTTGGATTTTTTTTTTTTTTTTGCTTAAAATTCTTTAAAAGTTAAAACTCATAAACAATAAGACGAGTGTCGTTCGTCGTTTAATTCCTTTTTATGGTTTTTCATATGATTTCTCCCCTGATATTGTTAACCTTATCTTAGCGGATTCCTTTTTGAAAATAGCAAACACGCGCTAAATTAAACAAATTTTGAGATGTTGAAGCCAAAAATAATGAATTTTGGGAAAAGAATTTCGTTAGGTCGCGTGTCTATTAACAATTGCCATCATACAATATGTTTTTTTGTCCAAATAAAATTCATTTTATTGTTAGATTAAGACTCTCTACTGCTGCTTGACGCCTTTGTCTTCTCTTCTTTTCGAACATTCAACTTTTAACTGCCTTTTAATCCTTCCTTTCATCCATTCGAGTTGAAAACATTATTCTTTATAAGAGACACGTGTCCTTTTCTTTTTGTTGTTTTCAATCGAATGTGAATTTTAAATGACTTTATTTGTCTCAGTATATCAGAGTATCCGTTGGGGATGTGGTAACGGAATTGCATGACACTCAAAATGTTGTTTTAATGGGTTTGCAATTTCCAGTTTTTCTTTTTGGTTTTAGCCACAGTTTGGTGCTGTTTATGAACTGTAAATTAGTTATTTGTGTTTGTTGGTTTTGTTGTTGACTATTTTATAAAAATAAATTGCAAAAACTTGACAGTATCTGGATGCATATGTCAAGCTTTGATGCATGACATATATCAAACCAAAGGTCGGTCGACTGGTTTTTTTTTTTTTTGTTTGTATAGGTGACTCATTAATTGTGAATGTTTTGTCAGCTGTTTGAAATAGTTTTTGGTCTAAAAGGGAAATGTATAAATAATCAAAGTCAGTTATCAATTGCAGGAAAAGAGAAATGAAAAGAGTGACACTCTTTCCATCATTCATTCATTAAAAATTACCCTTCATGTGGTTGAGTTTTAACATTTAAAAATGAATCATAAAATCAAATTTCTGTAGTGATGGAAAATTAGTGTCGATGAAAGTTTTCTTTCATACCCATTAGCCTAAGACCCAAGACGGTTAGATTAAGGATGTAGTCCCCTCAGTTTCTTAAGGGGTTTGAATCCCTTATATATTTCAAGTTTGATATGTTGTTCATACAGAAGTTTTCGTCTCTAACTGAACTGAATGCAAGACTTTGGGATAGGTAATGTTACAGCTTTTCGTCCTCTTCCTTACATGCTCAACAGATCACCATAGCCAGGTGAACATTTTACTCCGTATGTCCATTTAACACACTAACTAGTCTTTTGAGTATTGGCCTACTTAGGTTCAGAACCTTTTATGTTTACTTTAGATTTGGTTTTCCCCATAATATGTCGGTCGTTTTGCTCATCTGTCGACCATTTGGTAAAGTTTTGGCGTTATCCACGGTGACGGATACACGAACTCATCCTGGATCCTTGCCGTTTCCTTTAATTGTGGCTTATCTCAGGATTTCAGCAATTGAAGCAAGAATTTATTTCATTCTGACATTATAAAACATTCCGAGCTTTAACACTAACGATAGTGTTTTATTAGTCGGATATTCTTAGCCGCTTCACTCTCCGTAAAAATACGAGTTTGGAGTTTTGTTATCAATTCTCCTTAACTATTTAATAACTTTTGTAATTGCCATGATCTAGATAGTATTTTGATATAGATGACGAAAGTATTCACCTATATTTCGGCTTAGTTTGTAGAAAGCAAGTGTATATAGATCGATTATTTGGTTATTCCTCATTATTATCCGGAGTGTCCTGGCTAAATTCAGTCGTCCTATCCTCGTTCGGATTTCCTCATAGGATTTTTGTGGGCCTGCCCACGTTTTGCTAGACTGGAGAGTCACATGAGAGTCTCGGAATCCGACCGCATACCAGAGACAAACCTAGCAGGTGGGAATTCATTGTTACACGGACAAGGAATAAATCAGCAATGTGGATCTACATATAGAACCCAGAGACGCAGATTTTCTCCCGCCTTTCGTACCACAATACCAACTCCCAGTCCGTGCCATCAAGGAATGCATTAGTTGCATTAAGGATAATCTAGGGCTGATAGAAGCGTACATATTTACCGATAGCCAATTAAGGCAATAACGACCGATAAGGTTAAAATGAGAACAACATTGAACTACTCAGCTAGTGCTAATGACCTCGCCAACAGAGGAAAGGAACTCGTTGTGATATACTTCATCCCATTCATTCTTTTCTCGTATTATGGTGGTGCCATTAATTTGTCTCTATTTTTTCCGCAGAAGGTCTATAAATGATACAGGCTTATTCAAATACATGTTTTATTTTGAATTATACGTTATTTTGACACTCCTCCTCTTAAACTGTATGCTTATTGAAAATTAATTTAGACTGATTTCCTAGTGGAGAACACTCGCGGACCATGTCTGCATGTACTTATCGCGTGGCCAATGCATGCGCAGAGAGCGATAGTTCCGCTTGGATTATGACTGATTTGTTTACCTAATATTGAATATAAGCAATTGGATAGATCGTAAATCTCAGCAAGTTGTCACAAAATTTCACACAGTCCATCAAGCAGTCTATATTTTGCTATATACGAGCAACTTACTACGAGCCACGATTTGGCTCGGTTGAATTTTGTTTGTAGATTGCCATTAACGATCAATGTTACTCCAATAATCCATGAACAATGCACAACGTTATGACACATATTGTTCGAGTTATTGGTGAGCTAGTGTCAGAAACTGTCAACAAGGTCATGGTATATGAGTTCACTGGCTCTCAACTGAACGAAATAGTGCCATAAAATCTTCTAAGTCTCCTGGTTAATATACAGATTGGGTGTATGACAAATTATTACATGTTAACGATATACAATGCACAATGGGGCAGAATCAAATTTTTTTGGAAATAAATCTGGCATTTATAAATGGCTGGTCTGATCAGGATAGAATTTAAATTATTAAAATGGACCCCACAAATGCTCCAGGGGCGGTGCTATAGGGGCTCAAATTAGGGTACCTTCGACATGTAAAATTTCTAACCATACAGTTTAAGTTTTAAGTTTGGTCCTTATAGATCAACGGGAACTCATATATCCGATGTATCACTTTTGGCTTCATATGAAAACTTAAACTGATATAGCCTATTAAACTCAGACTATCCGTTTACAAATTACAGAATTATTTCCAATTTATTAACACTTCTGCCCGAACAGACGTTAAAGCAACAAAGCTAAATGGTTGACATGTGAAGATTCTCAATACTTTAGGTTCTATATATAGAAAATATGCGGACCACTAATAACCAACAATGCGGAGGAGAGTTTTCCAAAAGATCTATCTTTCACTCTGATGATAGGTTAGGTTGATAGAAGGATACAGCCTCGCTGTCTCAAATCAAAAGACAAACACCTATGCCACATTGGACCTTTGTGCATACACATACCTTGAATGTACTAAAACTAATTGTTACAATGTCGGTAATGCGTCATTGTTCGTCGCTTAGAAACTCAGTTTCTTCAACAAAGTTTCATAGGGTCCTCCAGTCAAGGCTGTTGAGGAGGGTTATTTGCAGTAGTAGGTTCCGCCCGAAGTGTTCGGATCTAATTCCGGCAAAAGTAAGGCAGGCGCAGAGAAAATGTACAATGTTTTCCTACATTCATTAGCTTTTGCACTTCATATACTAGCTGTGCTCTTAATCCGGAGTGTCCCGACAAAATTGTATTCTTGGACTTCTAATTTCGGAATGGACAAGAGTATCTTACCCATTTGTTCAAATCCGCTCTTGTTGCCTCGAACGGTTTCCATGTTTATCTCAACGAGTTCCCTTCATATAATGGCGAAGTCGTTAGCTAGTTCATTACCCACTATCCCAGAGTGTCCAGGCACCCAGATGATGCGTAGACTTGCACTAGCTGAGTAGTAGATTATTGCCTTTTTATAATTTAATGTTGTTCTCAATTTAACGTTATCGGTCGTTATTGCTTTATTTTGTCTTAATCTAATTAATACATTCCTTGATGGTACGGACTGGGAGTTGGTATTGTGGTACGATTGACGCAAGGTCTCTGGGTGCTATATGTAGAACCATTTCTGTTGTATTTATTAATTTAGAGACGGCCGTGTAACAATGAATTCCCACGGATATCTGCTTACGGATTCCGTTTGACCATGACTGTATATTTGGGATCAGTGTCTGCCAGTTGCCTTCTAGGTTTGTCTATGGTATGCTGTCTGATTCCGTTGTTTGTGTATATCCATTAGGGTGTCCCTTAATAAATGAAAGTTGGATATTTGCCATTCTCGCCCCCCATTTTGGTGAACATTGGTAAAAAAAATCATCCTGAAAAAATTTTTAGGTAAATCGGTTAGGGTTAAGACATTTACAAGAGGAAAAAATGCAATTTTTTAAGTTTTGGTAAAAATTTTGCCATTAGGTAATTACATTTGCAATTTAATTTTAAAAAATCGAAATGTGTACGTAATTGTCGTTCTAATGAGACATAAAAAACAGAAATTGGTCAAAAAATGTTAAAGTTATTAAAAATTCCCCAGGCCATTAACGTGTCTCAGGCCACTAGAACATGAAATGTAGGAAAAGAAATTAACATAGTTTGATACATCTATCTATATAAATAAAAATCAATTGTCGTTCGTTGGTAATTGCATCAGTTGAGAACGGCTAGACCGATTTGGACAATTTTTTTACTGAAATGTTCGTCATAGTCCAACTTAGGTTTTTACGGAAAGAAAAATTGACCACGCCCACTTTTACGCCCACTTTTTTCCATTTATCTAAAATCGGAAAACGGCTGCACCGATATGGCTAATCTTTTATTTAAATGATCGTAGTAATCTAATTTAAGTTTTTACTGAAAGAAAAATTTACCACGCCCACTTTTACGCCCACTTTTTCCATTTATCTAAAATCGGAAAACGGCTGCACCGATATGGCTAATCTTTTATTTAAATGATCGTAGTAATCTAATTTAAGTTTTTACTGAAAGAAAAATTTACCACGCCCACTTTTACGCCCACTTTTTTCGATTTATCTAAAATCGGAAAACGGCTGCACCGATTTGTCAAATTCTTCTTATTTTTCGGCTTATTTGTAAGTAAAGTTTTTGCTGGGATATTCTTATGTTGTAAATAACTCATTTGTTATTACTTTTGTATTGTTTCGCGATTTGTCCGAAAATACCGTTACTTTTTTATTTACATTCCAATTTATTTGTGCAAATGTTGATTGACTGCTTATTGTCAAATTGTTGATCAAATTAATCGGTGGACGAAAAATAAAATAAGTGCAATTGTTAATTGTGAATTAAAAAAAGTTTAAAGTGTTTCTAAAAAAGTTAACTAACGGTGATAAGTTTTTTTTTGAATTAAGATTCCATTGTAAGTACATTGCAATCAATTCATTAATTGAAATAAGTTAAATCGTGTTACCTCAAACAAATTTATAGATTAACCTACTATAGACTGTGGGTTTTGAAGTTATAAACGGTTAAAAGGTAAGAGCAAAGTCAATAAATTCTATCGCATTGTAATGCCGCCAATAAGAAGGAGCAATTTAGGTCGCAGAACTCGCAATGCTTCAAATCAAGCGTATTTTCGATCTAATCAAACTGCGGAACAACTCGAAGAGCGAAATGAAATTGAACGAAATCGATTATCACAAACACGTTCTGCACGTACACAAGAAGAAAGAGAATATGCAAACGAAGTAGATATGCATCGAATGAGACACAATCGTTCTATAGAATCCAACCGAGTGATAATTAATTCAAATGTACGTGCAAGAAGAGAAACAAATGTTGCGTTAAATACTCATCGAGCTGCATTTCATTACAACAGGACAGTCGATTACAGTGCAGACCATTCCGTTGCTATTGGTTCGATGAGCGTTGTGTGCCCACATTGTAAGGCATTGAAATATAAAAATGAAACTCCTGGATTGTGTTGCGCAAGTGGCAAAGTGAAATTGACACCGTTGATTCCACCACCAGAGCCATTGCTCTCATTGGTTTCTGGAACAGGAGCTCATTCCAAGCATTTCCTAACACAAATCCAGAACTACAACAATTGTTTCCAAATGACTTCATTTGGCGCAACAAATGTGATTCGGGATAATTTCATGCCTACTTTCAAGGTAATTTCACCACTTACAGCATTTTATTTTGTTTTCTTATGTAAATTAAACATTACAGATTCAAGGTCAAATATATCATCGAGCAGGTTCGCTTTTGCCAGTTCCGGGTGCTGACTATAAATTTCTGCAGATTTACTTCATGGGCAATGCTCCACAAGAAGTAGAACAGCGTTGTGCATACAACAGTTCGGTAAAAAGACCAATTGTTGAGCAACTGCAAACTTTTTTCCATCAACACAATCAATTGATTGCATTGTTCAAAACCGCACTAGACCGCATGCCCTCTGATAATCACAAAATTGTTATCAGAGCCGATAAGACTCCTACGGGAGAACACGCAAGACGTTTCAATGCACCAACAATTGATGATGTCGCCATTGTCGTTCTACATCGACGAAATAATCAGCAGCAGCGTGTGTACGAAACTCACCGATCATATGATGCGTTACAATATCCAATCATATTTTGGCAAGGTGAAGACGGTTATCATTTCTCGATCAAAATGATAAATCCGCTTACAGGTGAATATCAAATCTATATTTTTTCTATTATAAGATCAATTAATTTTATTGACGCGAAAATTAATGTACAGGCGCTGAAACAAACAAAAAAGTAAGTTCAATGAACTATTATGCATTTCGACTGATGGTTCGTGAAAATGAGGACAATCACATATTGAAATGTCGTCGTCTTTTCCACCAATATGCTGTCGATATGTATGTAAAAATAGAAACAGAAAGATTGACATTCATTAGATTGAACCAGAAAAAACTGCGTTCCGAAGAGTACATACACCTTCGAGATGCCATAAATGTGGACGGGAACGCACACAATATCGGCCGGATGACGATTCTCCCAGCAACGTACGTCGGAAGTCCTCGCCATATGCATGAATATGCTCAGGATGCTATAACCTACGTTCGACACTACGGTACAGCAGATTTATTCATAACTTTCACTTGCAATCCACAGTGGATAGAAATTCGGCAAGAATTATTCCCTGGCCAATCACCCATCGATCGCCATGACGTCACCGCGAGAGTCTTCAAACAAAAATTAAAATCACTGATGGATTTCATTGTGAAGTATCGCGTGTTCGGCGAGACGCGCTGCTGGATGTATTCAGTAGAGTGGCAAAAACGCGGACTACCACACGCGCATATCCTCATTTGGTTGATTGAGAAGATAAGACCGAATGAAATCGATGATGTGATATCAGCTGAAATTCCTGATGAAGTAGAAGATCCAGGCTTGCACGAGGTTGTTACTAAAAACATGATTCATGGTCCCTGTGGATCATTAAATATCCTTTCTCCGTGTATGGTCGACGGCAAATGTTCGAAGCGTTATCCAAGGCCATTAGTAGCTGAAACAATTACCGGAAATGATGGTTACCCACTGTATCGTCGCCGTTCAATTGCTGACAATGGAAGATCAACAATGGTGAAAGTGAATCAGCAGGACATTCAAATTGATAACCGTTGGATTGTTCCGTATTCGCCACTACTCTCCAAAACATTCAAAGCACATATCAACGTCGAATCTTGCCATTCCGTGAAATCCATCAAATACATCTGCAAATATGTGACCAAAGGTAGTGACATGGCTGTGATTGGAGTTAGTGCGGAGAATTCCATCGATGAAGTCACTCAATTTCAAATGGGCCGCTATGTTAGTAGTAACGAAGCAATTTGGCGCATTTTTTCATTTAGCATTCATGAAAGACATCCTTCTGTTATTCATTTAGCCGTACATTTGGAAAATGGTCAAAGAGTGTACTTTACTGAGGAGAATGTATTACAACGAGTTGATCGACCGCCACCTACAACATTGACCAGATTTTTTGAAATGTGCAGGAACGATGAATTTGCCCGAACGTTACTATACTCCGAAATGCCAAGATATTATACTTGGAATCAATCGACAAAGAAATTTCAACGACGGAAACAAGGAAATCCTGTTCCAGGTTTCCCCAATTTATTTTCCACCAACGCATTAGGTCGTATTTACACAGTTCATCCAAGAAACGATGAGTGTTTCTATTTGCGTTTGCTATTAGTCAACGTTCGTGGCCCAACATCATTCCAAGATTTGAGAACTATAAATGGTGAATTGTGTGACACGTATAGAGAAGCATGTCAACGCTTGCGATTGTTGGAGAATGACGCTCATTGGGAATGCACCCTCGAAGATGCTGTGCTTTCATCAAATGCTCATTAAATACGAACACTGTTTTCGATAATTGTTTCAACATGCTGCCCATCCAAACCGACTGATTTATGGAGCAAATACAAAGATGCCATGTGTGATGATATTTTGCATCAGGTGCGTATTAGAACATCAAATCCAAATTTGCAACTGAATGAGGAAATTTACAACGAGGCTTTGATTTTAATTGAGGACATGTGCTTGATGATGGCGAACAAGGTATTGTCTGAGTTAGGCATGGCAGCTACCAATCGACCGATGCACGACGTATTTAATCAAGAGTTGCGACGCGAAATACAATATGATTGCGATGCCTTGAAGGAATTAGTACGAACAAACGTTCCACTGTTGAATCGACAACAAAAATATGCATACGACACTCTTATGAAAGTTGTGAAAGATGGAACTGGAGGAATTTTTTTTTTGGATGCTCCCGGTGGAACTGGAAAAACTTTTTTGATTGCGTTGATTTTGGCCACGATACGCTCGCAGAATGATATTGCACTTGCACTTGCTTCATCAGGAATTGCAGCTACGTTGTTGGAAGGCGGTCGTACTGCCCATTCAGCACTTAAGTTGCCATTGAAGTTGCACATCAATGAAAATCCAACATGCAACATTTCCAAGAACAGTGCAATGGCCAAAGTTTTGCAGCAAAGCAAACTAATCGTTTGGGATGAGTGTACAATGGCGCATAAAAAGTCTTTGGAGGCATTAGATAAAACTTTGCAAGATTTACGAAACAATCAAAGCCGTTTTGGTGGTGCAATGATTCTGTTGGCAGGGGATTTTCGGCAAACATTGCCAGTGATTCCACGGTCAACGCCAGCCGATGAACTTAATGCATGTTTGAAGTCGTCCGTTTTGTGGAAACACTTCAAGAAACTCAAATTGACTGTGAACATGCGTGTCGAGCTGCAGAACGATCAATCTGGAGAAGCATTTTCCAAACAATTGCTGGACATTGGCAACGGCAAAATCCCGGTTGACATTTCGACCGGTTGCATTCAATTTCCCCCCGGTTTCTGTCAGTTCACCGAATCAAAATCCGAGCTAATCCGAAAGGTATTTCCAAACATTGCACAAAATTATAAAAATCATGATTGGTTGAGCGAACGTGCTATATTGGCTGCGAAAAACATTGATGTCGACGAATTGAATTTTAAGATTCAAGGTGAAATTGCTGTCGAATTGATGACGTACAAATCGGTGGATTCCGTTACTTCCCAAAATGATGTTGTCAACTATCCAACCGAGTTTTTAAACTCGCTGGAATTACCCGGATTACCGCCTCACAATCTCCAACTGAAAGTCGGATCGGTAATCATAATGTTACGAAACATAAACCAACCACGTCTTTGTAATGGCACCCGACTTGCGGTAAAAAACCTGATGAACAACGTCATCGAAGCAACAATACTTAAAGGAAAGTACAAAGGAGAAGACGTTTTGATACCACGGATCCCAATGGCTCTGACCGACATGCCATTCGATTTTAAACGATTGCAGTTTCCGGTACGGCTTGCATTCGCTATGACAATTAATAAATCTCAAGGGCAGTCATTGCGTGTTTGCGGCATTAACCTTGAAAATCCATGCTTCTCGCATGGTCAATTGTATGTCGCCTGTTCCCGTGTCGGAACACCATCAGCATTATTTATTTACGCGCCAGGCAACAAAACTAAAAATGTCGTGTATCATAAAGCATTGCAATGAAGGAAACTACGATATCACTGCAAAGCAACAGAAAAAAGTATTTCTTTATTTTAATTGGTTCCTGAACATCGATCTTTCAATCAAAATGTAAATATAACACCATATATTGTACATATTTTCAAATCAAATGTAATTTAAACACACCTCAAACCTACATAAAAAAAATTATCATTTAAAAGTACGTTGTTTGTCTCTTTTTACTATTTTTTCATAATTCAAACAGCTTCTCACAAATTCACAAATCGAACACAAACATTTTTTCTAATATATGGACAGGACAACGTCTGTCGGGTCAGCTAGTATTAAAATAAAAGCTAATTTTTACTTAAAATATATCCATATTTACTTGTATATGAGTTTTCGTCTTCGTAGCATACCGTTAACGTATTCGCAGGTATGACCAAAAAAATAAAAAAATTTAAACGGCAGATTCAAAACTCCATTTTCAAATTTTTAAAAAATTTGTTAAACAAATTTCAGAACTTTTTTATCATCTTATTGAGATTTATTGAGAATATAATAGGGAATAAAAATATGAAAAAATTATCAATATATCTCTTATAGTTTTTCCGTACCTGCAATTTAAATTTTGAAATTTTGTAGAAAAACAAATATTTGGCCATTTTTTGGGGAATAAGCTCAATTTCCTTACTGTTATGAATTTTAAGTAAAACCCATTCAGAATATTATAGTCCAGATAATTTTAAATATACTGTAAAAGTTTTACTGAAATAGGAAAACGTTAATCCTTAAATCGTCAAGGTCAAAAGTAAAATTTTTCAATATTTGGAATTTCTATTTTAAAGATAGGGAAATGTTATTTATTTTTGGAGCGATTTTGATGAAACTTAAGTGCCACAAATACTAGACTAGATGTTATAGTTTTCTTAAGTCTTAACACCAACCGTTTTACCTAAAATTTTTCAAGTTGTTTTTTTTTACTAATGTTCACCAAACTGGGGGGGGGGGTTGAGAATGGCAAAAATCCAACTTTGGCTTTTTAAAGGCCACCCTAATATCCATGTTTTTTTTTTTGTTCATAGAACTCAACCAGGTTAAAATTGGTTTGATCATGCAAATAAACGCCAGTGTGTCACCTTAGGACTTAGGCCCCATTTTGAGCCTATGGTTTTCCTACATCGTGTACAGCATCGATGTGCCTTGTTGGTTTTATATATCATGGGTACATATAGATATTTGTTCCTAAAAAGTATGACGACGTCATCTGCGTACCAAACTGGTCCAAATCCTTCTCCAGTTAAAGTCCTAAGGAGGCTATTTATCATCACTCTTGGTTTTTCCCTTCGGTTTCATATGTCGTATTCAAAACAGAGATTTACAACATTAAGAGAACCCTGAAACATATAAAGAACATGAATATTGATATTAATATAATGTTTTACTTTTTTTCTTTTTCAAAAAAATCCTTTTTATTCATAAATTTTTAAGAGTGTAACTAATTTTTATTTATAGCCCCATTAAAAATTATTTAGCCACTAACTAAATTATAAAAAAAATACTCCAAAAAAACCGCAACAATGTGTTGATTAATGCCTCAACTACGGTTACTTTTAATCAACGTCTGTCTCTTCCATTCAATTACGCTCCAAATAAAAATGTAACAATAAATCGTTAATGGGTCAAACAATTTAAACGATCATTTAGCCGGACTAGTTACAGAGCTAACTTTAAAATTTCAAAATAATTTGCAATTTGAACACACGCCACCAGAAACCAAAACAAAACGAGTTTCAAAAGCACGAGCCAATAATAAAATTTGAAATAAAATTCGTTACAAAGCCGCCACCTATCAAACGAAAATACTCGTAATAAAAATAGCTGTCTATTATAATGTACTCTAGTATACTAATAAACTATAGTACATAGATATGTATAAATTACTTCTCAGATATCAGATGTTAGGTTTTATTTGCAAAACTTTATTGTTTTCTTGTTTTTTTTTTTCTGTTATTGACTTGTGTTTTAAATTTTGCACAATTTTTAACCACCTTCGATCGTCGTAACGTCTATTTAAAAGTCACTTCAAATTGTTACAATTGCAACAGCCACACAGCAGCACGATTTTGTAAAACAACAAGAATAGCTTAACAGCCAACAAAATTAACAATTCTTTTTTTTTTTTTTGTTATTTTGTAAGAAAATTAAGACGAAATCTAAAGCTTAAATGGAAATAAAACTAGTGCAACTTTAAAATCAAAATAATCCAAAAATTACAAATGTAATTTGTAAGTAAAATACGCTCACGAAGAAAAGTTGGTACTTGTTTGGCATCACAATGTTATTTATTTACATTCAAATAGATGTGTGTGAAGTTAAATTTCGAAATTTAAAACCCTAGACACAAACCAGTTGCGTTAGCAGAGTTCTGTTTAAATGCTAACATAGCACTGTTAAACATTGTACAGATATCAGCAGAAGAGTTTTTGATCGAAATAGACCATTACTAATGGAAACAGGAGTTAAACTCCTAGATTTTCCAAAAACCAAGTCAAATTTCAAAATAGAAATATTTATGAAGGATGAATCTGACTTCTAGAGAAATGTGGAAAAGGATGCTTGAATTTTCAGAAACTAAAATTTCTTGGGATGCTGAATCAAAATTCCATCTAAAATTTTCCAGCCGTAATTGAAAACTTCAGTCTTACTCATTATATTTTTCATGTTTTCCATAATATATTCACCGTTACCGTTCTTGTTTGCTTCGTTACTTTAACAATAAGAAAACAACAGTTACATTAAACCAGTAGTTTCTTTTACTAATAGCATTCCTACATACAGGAAACTTAATCAATTCTGACAAACTAATTAAGCTTTTTCTGCATGCAAAATAACTTTAATGAAAAACAAACTAAAAATTGCTACCGTTTTATAACGTTCAATTTACAGTCAGTCAATCAGTTTTAAATACTTGTTAGTATGAATTCAAATACACATTTTGAAATCTATACCAGTCGCTAATAATAAAACAGACTTTATTACAAACATTTCGTTACATTTTAATTTTTTTCAGCTTTTTTTTCATTAAAAAACACGTTAATTTTGTGGTCTAGTTTTTATCTAAAAAACAGCAAAAAGTATAAAAAACAAACTGTATAATAAAAATGTAATCGTATGTATGTTAATTTTGTTTCTTTATATTGTGTTTCTGTTTTTTGTTCAGTTATAAACAATTGAAAATTAAACAAACAGAAAAAGTGAAATACCATGAGATCGCGTCGTTTGGGCGTTTTATTTCACACGGATTTAGAAATCTACAGTGTAGGGTTCACTCGGAATTTGGAATTTCAGTATTTCAAGTAAAAAAAAGTATTTTTGCTTCGGATTTGAAATGATTAAAAGATAACGGTAACACTAATATAAAGGGTCTTCCAAATAGGGACTTTGACAGTTGCTAGCGGCCATATTGTTGAAGCTACATCTGTCGAATTGGCTGTAATTTATTCAGTTCGTTTTGCCAAATCACAATGATTGTTTTATCAAAATGAATGCTTTGTTCGTTTTTTACCCAAAATTAATTTTGGACGATACCAATCCACATGAGATCCAAGAGCGTCTGGCTGGCGGTGTATCGGTCCATATTTCTTTCAGAATGACGTAAGTTAGGCCACCACAGTCAACGGCGATCGCTATAGGTCGAGTATTACCAACTTATGTTGGCCTAGATTGGATATGGTTTCAACAAGACGGCTCTACATGCTGCATTGGACATTCTGCACGATCGACTTGAGGGCATGGTCATCTAACGTGGAGGTTAGATGACAGTGAAGGTTAGGAGGTTATGAAAATTTAACATTTTGGATGCGTGGTTCACACCAAAGCCTCAGCAGACATTTGCATGATAGTACAAGGTGGCGCAAAAGTAATCCTCCTATCAGAAAATGCTATAAATTTTGCGATTGTCCCCTAATGCCAGTTCTGTTTTGACATTTCTGTAGTAAACACATGCGAAATACACGTTAATAAACAATGTTACGCTACACTGCTCCAGAACGCGGAATATTGCTGACTATTTATTTGACCAATAATCGGTCGGTGACTTTGGCACAACGTGAATTTCGTCGCAGATTTCCTGGCCGTCCAACGCCTACTGGTGAAACACTGCGACGTTTAGCCGCTCGCCTCGACGAGACTGGCACAACACGAGATGCTGCCCGGAGTAGCCGTTCTGGTCGACATCGACCAGACGACGTGCCACACAAATGGGTATCAGTCGACGGTCTTTACAGCGAATTTTGGTACAAGATTTGAAGATGTTTCCGTACAAAGTCCAAACGGTGCATCAGCTGTTAGCTGCTGACCGCCAATTGCGTCTAACATACGCTCAAGCCATCCTTAATCACCACCAAGAGGAAGATGATTTTTCCATCTTAGCGGGTACGTAAATAAGCAAAATTTACGCTTCTGGGGCACTAAAAATCCGCGTGTAACCCACGAAGAGCCATTACACCAGCTCAAAGTCACTGTATGTTGTGCTGTTTTCGCTGGAGGAGTCATCGGACCTTTTTTCTTCGAAGACGTCGCGGGCAAAACGGTTACTGTGAATGGTGAGCGCTACAGATCAATGATCAACGAGTTCTTTTTGACGCAACTTGATGAATTGGGATTGGAAAACATGTGGTTCAAACAGGACGGTGCAACGGCACACATTGCACGTGCCACAACTGATATGCTGAAGGATACATTTCCCGGGCGCCTAATCTCCCGTTTTGGCGATTTCCGCTGGCCGGCAAGATCGCCTGATTTGACCGCTCCAGACTTCTTTTTGTAGGGCTTTTTGAAGTCGCGGGTTTATGTCAACAAGCCTCAGACTCTTGCAGTTCTTAAAGACAAATGGCGGCGGCCATTTACATGACATCATATTCTCGACTTGATGTAAAAAAAATTAAAAGACCAAATAAAAAATAATCCACAAGAAGAATCAAAGTTTTTCATTTTTTTTTTTTAATTACAGCCAAAAAACATCGGAAGTTTACTTTTGCGCCACCTTCTATATTCCATACATAATGCATCGATAAACCTCTCAAACAAATACAAATTATGACAAATGACAATTATTTGAGTCTGACTTAAGTTATTAATAACATATACAACATTTAAAAATAAGATGACATAGATGGTATCTTAACTCAATTAAGAAAATCAAAAACAAAGGTTCGAAAGAATTAATTTTTAATTAAATTTTCAAAAATCAAATTCAATATATTCTCTTAATTATTCCATTAAAGCATTCAGCAGACTTCATTGTGTTAATTCTTTAGTACTTCAAACGCATTGAATACAAAGGCTGCATGAATTCTGTTATGAATTAATTATATTATTCATTGATGCAACAAACAATTAATTATGTTCAAATTTTACAATGCCGGGAAATATTAAAAAAAATCTGTTCATTAGCTTTCGACTCTACTTAACTGTTCGCGCGCAGGAGCTACCACTACTTTAAAAACTTAAAATAAAAATTTATTTTAAGCTGACCTACTAGAAGTGATAATATTTTTCGGTTTTAAATAAAAATTTGTCTGTTTTCGTCACACAGAGAGAATAGTCTTATTTGTGATAACCCTATTTATTGTTAATCAAATAATTCAGTCTAAATGAACCAATTTTTCTGTTGTGACTGAAACATATTAGTTGAGGTGATAAAATTTTTTTATTCAAATCGTAATTCATCTATGTCAACTGATATTCTGTGGCTAGTAAGGAGTGAGATCGCAAAAACTTTAACACACGTTTTTCCTTAAACCATTCATTTGTTAATCTGATTAAAATGAGTGACAAGAAAAAAGTGCGTGCTGAAGTTATTAAATATTTTCAACAAAACCCAACTTGTACCTACAAAAAGTTGGCCAAACAATCACAGAACTTGTCCGTTGATATACCTGGTTCAGTTAGAAGGAATGGTCCGCATGATGTTTCTAAAGCCAATAAATAGAAAGCATTTTCTAAAGAGCTCCCAACACCTCCGGTAGGAAAGCAGCCCGGTTAGGTCAGTACTCGGACTATTTGGTATGAAAAGTTAAAGCCAATGAAGGTTTGAAAGCATACAAGGCTCAAAAAGTCCCTGACAGGAACTCTGCCAAAAATTTAGAGACCAAAGACAGAGCACGGAAACTGAAGTCAAGTTTTGTAAAAAAAATATTCTTGCGGCATAATGGATGACGAAACGTATGTTCTGGCAGATTTTTCGCAACTTCCTGGTCAAAAATTTTATGTTGCTGATGCTCGAGGAAATGTTTTAGAAAAGTATAGGACCCAAAAGCAGACAAAATTTCCCAAAAGGTTCTTGGTATGGCAAGCAATATGCAGTTGCGGCAAAAGAAGCCAATCATTTGTTACAACGGGCTCTATAAATAACGAAATTTACATCAGGGAATGTTAAAAAAAAAAGTCTGCTTCCATTCATAAGACTTCATAATGTGTCCACTTATTTTTGGCCTGATTTGGCACCCTGTCACTATGGTAAGAAAGGTCTTGAGTGGTACAAGAACAATAAAGTGGTATTTGTACCAAGAGATGCAAATTTTCCAAACTGCCTGGAGCTGAGTCCAGTGAAGAGATATTGGGCTCTTGTTAAAAGAGAATTGAAGAGCACAAAAAAGGTGTCCAAAGGTGTGGTAGATTTTAACCGGAGGTGGACAACCTGTTCGAACAAAGTGACATAAAGCACTATTAAAACCATAATGGAAGGGTTTTCGAAAAAGGTTAAAAATTTCAAAATTAGTGGACACATTAAGAAGTCTTATGAATGGAAACATCCATTTTTGGAAACATTCCTTGATGTAAATTTCAGTATTTATAGAGCACTTTGTAACAAATGTTTGGCTTTTTTGCCGCAACTGCATATTGGTTGCCATACCAAGAACTTTTTGGGAAATTTTGTCAGCTTTTGGTTCCTAAACTTTTCTTCAACATTCCCTCGAGCATCTGCAATATAAAAAAATTTACCCAGAAGCTGCGAAAAATTTTCCATACGTACATTTCGTCATCCATTATGCTGCAGGTATATTTTTTGTATAAAATTTGACTTCAATTTCCGTGCTCTGTCTTTGGCCTCTAAATTTTTAACAGAGTTTCTGTGAGGAACTTTTTGAGCATTGTATATTTTTAAGCCTGCATTGGCTTTAACTTTTCGTACCAAATAGTCCGAGTACTGACCTAACCGGGCAGCTTTCTTTTGAAAATGCTTTCTATTTTTTGGCTTTAGAAACATCATGTGGACCATTCCTTCTACCTGAATCAGGTTTTATATCAACGGACAACTTCTCCCGGTACTGTTTAATAACATTGGAATCAGTTTGACAGCAGACCTTTGATTGTTTGGACAACTTTTTGTAGGACCAAGTTGGGTTTTGTTGAAAATATTTAATAATTTTAGTAATCACTTTCATCTGGTCACTCATTTTAATCAGGGGGCAGATTCTCGCACTCGTAATCGAAATTAATTTCGAACGCTTATTAGCGTTCGAGTAAAAACTCGTTCGTTATCGAGCACAAACATTATAATTTTCTATACATTGTATTGGATATCGAATAAGAGAATCCCAAAAATAGAAAAAAATCGCACGTTCGAATAAGAATTCGATCGTGTTCGACTGCGGTAATTAGCCCCCAGATTAACAACAAATGAACATAATTGACATTAAACATAATAACTGACATGCTTTTCAAAGGTAATTTGATAAAAAACAAGGCTGTGCCGAATCTTATATACCCTTCACCAAATTATACTTTAAAATAAAATTTAAAAAATTATTATTTAAAAAAAAAAAAAAATTTTTCGAATTTTTTTTTTTAAATTTTTTTTAATTTAAAAATTTATTTTTTTAATTAATTAGTGAAAAAATAGTTTTTTGTGAAAAAAATTCGGGTTAAAAAATATTTTTCCCGATTTTGACCCATTGTAGCCGTATATACTGCAACGATGTATTTTGAAATGGACTTTGAAATATCTATCATTAGATACCCATATTGTCTATATTTATGACTTAGTCATCGAGATATAGATTAAAAATAGGCAATAAAAATAGAGGTTGTCTCGGATTTTTGCTGATATCTCCGTTATTTATGGACGGATTTTGCTGATTTTAAATAGGAAACTTCTCGAAAACATGTCTGGCAGAATTATTGAAGATTTGGATCCCGAAGATATCTGGGGTCTTCAGAAAATTGATTTCAACAGACAGACAGACGGACATAGCTAAATCGACTCCGCTATCTATAAGGATCCAGAATATATATACTTTATAGGGTCGGAAAATTATATTGTGGAAATTACAAACGGAATGACAAATTTATATATGTATACCATTCTCACGAAGGTGAAGGGTATAAAAAAATCAAATAATACTTGGGTTACAAGTTTTAATGAAAAACGTGTGTTAAGAATTTTACAATCTCAGTCCTTATATCACTTGTAAACATTTATAATTAGAAATGCTGAGGAAATTACATAATGTGGTGAATGGTGAAAGTGAGAACAGGAATAGCCCTGATTATCATTTTAACTCATTACGTTGCAATGTAAGTTTTTGCTGGGATTGTAATTTGAAGAAAGAAACTTATAAAGGAATTTCCGAAATTTCCCAAATAAGAATCCTGGTAATGAAGCTAAACAATTAGTTTTTTGGGAATGGATTTATAGAATGAATTGCTGAGAGTTCTTATTTCTAAATTAAGATTTTTAGTGAGTTGATTAGGGTTCCCAATTTCTCTGACACTTTCCATTTCTGGGAAATATTAAAAAAGATCTCTTCATTCCTGGGAATTTTTTAATCTACATATAAAACTCAAATGGCGTTCGTTGGAATTTTTTTTTTTTAAATATTCGTTATAATCCAAATTAGGTTTTTACGAAAAGTAAAACTTACCACGCCCACTCTTTTCCATTTATCTAAAATCTGAAAACGGCTTAATTTTTTTTTAATATTCGTAGTATTAATCCAATTAAAGTTTCTACTAAAAGAAAAATTTTCCACGCCCACTAATACTAATAGACAACGTCTGTCCAGGTTTGCCCCATTTATTTTCTAGCGCATATACACAGTCCATCCAAGAAACTATTAGAGTTTCTATTTGCGTTTGCTATCAGTCAACGTTCGTTTCCAAAAATCATTCCAAAATTTGCGAACTAAAAAAAAGAAGTATTAAACGTGATCGATAAAAACTACAAGTATTTCCCAACTCTATGATCTTCAATACACCAATATTACTATATGAGAAGCCCTGCATAATTTTGGTGTAGCATAGTGTTATTTATGGAATAACGTTAACGGTAGTTTAAAGCTAACGATATTTTCTATTGTTTCGGTAACGATATTTTAGATTGGGTTGAAAGAGTATTTAAGGGGTAACGTTAGCCAACTTAAGGAGATTATTAGAAATTTTAGTTTGGTTTTCTTAACAAAAAATACGTACCGGCTGTTAGTTTCAAATTCCTTTGTCAAGTGCATAGTTTCCAGATTTCACATGGACCCGTTACTACCTCTTCTAACCAACAACACTGCACAATAGAAAATATATATTATACAGTCAAAACTACACGTAACTTGTATTTGCAAATCAGTTTTATATGTATTTTTTACTCTTTTTACTCCATCAGCTTGTAGATAATAATAAAAAAGAAACAATTAATTAACACATGGTTAATTTGAGAAAAATATAAAAAATAAACTTAAATATTTAAAGAAATTACAATACAAACAAGTCTTATTTATTTTCACTCTTATTTTATTAAACGAACGCTTTTCATAAAGTTTTCTTTCAACTGAAGTTTGATGTTTATGAAAACATTACAAAACTGTCTTAAAACTGACGGTTTTCATCATATTGTCTTTATTGTTCAACAAAGTTTTGAAATGAATTGAATTCTTTGTTTGTGATCGTAACGATTTCAGTTTGAAGAGAAAATTGAAAAAAAAAAATATATGTTTATCAAGTTGCTAGTGCATTTTGACAAATTTGTTTAACTTAAATGTTTATTTAAGATTTATCAAGTTTGTAAGACGAGTGTGGTCATGAAGAAGTGACGTGACACTCTTTAAAGGTTTTTGAACTTCTTTTATTTTGTTTGGCTTGTTCTTCAATTACGACACCAGATTTGTGTATTCGAATTTTTATTCTGGGTTTCTTTTTTTTTTTTGTTGTTTTTTATATGAATGTTGTTAGTGGGAAATTGCATTTTTTTTATCTTTCATAAAAGTAAATTTCAACATAACAGAGAATTTATCTTATCTGTCTCATAAAGTCTATTTATTAACGATAAAGAAAAATATAATCTAAATTCAAATACATAGTGTTGCAACAATAACTAAATGAAAAGTGAAGAGTTCCTATTGAAAGACTCTCGTTTTTGAAAACTTAAATTATGGAATACAATTTTAAAAAAATGTCCAAAATTATCGTACTAAAACTGTATAATTTCAATATTTAGTGAATTTCTATTTAAACTACAAATAATTTATTTTCAGTGTACTTTAGTTGCTTAAACAATTCATTCAACTGACATATGTTTAATTCTACTATTATTGACATTTTCTGGTCTCAACAAACTCTATAGTTCCCCTGTGTCTCGCTCTAAAGTGTGACCCACAAAAAAACCCAACAAATTCGCACATTCACTCGCCTAAACATTCCTTTTTAAAAACCACCATAGATGTGTACATACGCGCAACAATAGACAGAGTAATTAAAAATTACACGAAACAAATAACAACAAAAGTGGAAAATAAAAAAAAAAATAAAAAAAAATACAATCAACAATTCAAATAAATAAAATAAAAATACACCTTTTGATAAAATCAACAACAATAGATGAAATACTAAAGGGAATTTATAACAAAAGACCGACAAGTTGCAGCTGCGCAAATACGCAAAAAATTATACAGACACACACATGTATGCATGCATGCAACAAACCCATTTGAAATTAAACAGGAACCTTTACTACACACTCATCTCATCTTCCGCTACAGACCCTGGTCGTTTCAATATATATTTCAAATGTTGTTAGTGTATTTGAGCATTACTTCCAACGTTACAATTAAAAACAATTCAGAAAACAGCGAAATCATTTAGCAAAATAAAGTCAAAATTTAATAAATGTATGTTGCATGAATGAGTAGGGAGGGGAAGAAATTAGAATTCAACGAATTCAATATTCAACACCCGAAGTTTCAATGAGCAATTTTCTAATGTATAAAACATATATGCGTAGCATGACATGTGATGCAAATTATGACAGAGATCGACTTAATAATACCTCTACCATCTCAATAGTTATAAAAACTTATTTAGTTAAAAGCATTAATTGTAAGAAAATCACATCCATACGAGGTACTTCTAAGATTGTACAACTAATCTATACTCAATTGGTCAATTCACAAGGTCTCTTATCATGTCATAATGTCCTAATATTTCACAATGGTTTTTATTGCTTTTCAAGCAAAAAATGTTCTAAAATAATACTACTTTTTATGCTATGTTTATTGTGTTATCGTAACGAACCAGCAGAGACCAACGCCGAATGCCTAAGAGTCGTGATATATTAGGACATAATGACAATATGACTGATAAGAGACATTGTGAATTGACCAATTATAAAAACCACATCTCCAAAATATATTGTTGCGTTTTAACCTTTTTAAAACGTTGGTTTATTTCCTTTAAATACACCGGATACTTTTGATTGCATATAAAAAGCAGTTTTAGTAGTTTCAAATTTGTAACAACTCTTTATTTATTCAAATGTACAACAACAACAGTCTAAATAGTCAGTCAGTGTCTATTTACACATTTATCAATTCGCAGAAATGCTCACACACTTTATAATGTACAAACTTAAATGTACAAGACAGTTGATGTTAACTCTAATAGCGCCTATGATCAACTCAACTCAGGACTGCAACCTCTGCCACTATTTATACACACTCCAATACTCTTAACAGACAAACTAGTATGTTCGAATTCTAGAGCTTTCGATGTCAACGATGCTAACAGCAGTCTAAACATTTGGTGTTGCCATACTTACAAACAATGCTAACAACCGCATGCTTTCAACATTGTTGATAAGTAGAAGCTTATACTAATGGACGTGTTTATAAACATGATGAATGTTGAAGGCAGTCGCTATAGACCGTTAAATTCAAATCACTATTGCACATTCTCTAACAATATTTAGCAGAGACAAATACCAACTTTTGTAACATAGCTCATTGTACAGTAAACAGAGCATTGTTACCTTATTAACACTAAAATCTTAATGTTTGCAATGACTATAGGTCTCAATATTAAAAATGTTCCCAGAAATATGTCACATTCTTTTTGCTACCATTATCTACCAGTAGCAAATATAAAAACCAAAATGATTTTTCCAACCGAGCAACATCTTATAAGTAGAATTTCAACACTCCTTTCTAAACTTCCTATGTGATATCCATCTACGATCTAGAATTCTTCAAAAATTTCCACCGAAATAGGAATCAGTTTAAAACCGCAAAAAGTCTATTCACCCTCCGAACCGTCTTGGAAAGTGAAAAGTGATAGTTTCATATCGGAACTATTCAGGCGAGGGTCCAGGGGGTTAAAAAAAGTAGAGTAAATTTTGCCCCAATAGTATTATTCTCTACATCAAATAAGACTGATGTCATCAAAACTATATCAACTGACATTAAAAAGACTGAAATTGAAGAATGGTAGAATTATCAGCACATACATACTTATATAAAAACTTCAAACAGTTTAAAACTCCATCAATATACCCTAAACAAATTATAAGAAGAGATCTTCAGAAATATATTAGAATGGGACTAGGACTTACTTATATCACACAACAACATATCTTCAACTATTCATACCGGAATCAATGCCTGATATGTAATACAGGGTTTTCCAACAAAAGGTGTTATTTTGGTATTCAAAGAAAAATGGAATTTTTTGAGATAAATGATCGGATGTTTATTTCATAATAAAGAGGAAGGTATGCCGTTAATAATGAAAAACAACATAAGCCAAATGGCCACCACGACCACGCTTACAGGACTATATCGGTGGCCAATTGTGATCACCTCTTCGAGAGATAACACGGTCCGGAAACTTTCCCCGTAAAAGAGCAATGCAAATTGCTTGTGTGACACGTAGCGCCGTCTTGTTTAAAGTAAACGTTGTCCAGATCGATATCATTCAACTCCCACCATAAGAAATCATTAAATCTCTCGATAGCGCAATCCATTCACCGTAACTGTTGATCCAACCTCATTTTCGAAAAAGTAAGGTCCAATGACCCCGCCTGACCCCGCAGTTTCATAAAACAATTATTATAGAAAATACAAAAGAAAGGTAATACAATAATCACCTTTCGTGAATTCTAACTCATTCAGAATCATTTGTGCCTAATTTTATTATTATAAAATATTCAAAAAGTACCTTTAGAATAAAGAAATAGTAACTTTAATAACCGTTTTTAGTTCGAGTTTCTAGGTCCATCGTTATAAAATATTCAAAAAGTACAACTAGTTCGAAAAAGTACCTGCAATTCGCCTTTTTAAATTGATACGAATGTGCAATAGCGATTTGAATTTAACGGTCTGTAATGACTGCCTGCAACATTCATCATGTTTATAAACACGTACATCAGTAGAAGCTTCTACTTATCAACAATGTTGAGAGCATGCGGTTATTAGCATTGTTTGTAAGTATGGCAACACTGCATGTATAAGCTGCTAACATTAACATCGAAAGCTCTAGAATTCGAATGGACTAGTATGTCCGTTAAGAGCATTGTAAAAGATTCCCGATAGATGGCGCGTGTATAAATAGTGGCAGTCGTGAGTTGAGTTGATCATTGTCGCTGTTAGAGTTAACATCAACTGTCTTGTACGTGTATACTTGTACATTATAGAGTGTGTGTGTGTTTTTTTTTTTTGCGAATTGATAGATGTGTATAGAGACACTGAGTGAATATTTGAACTATTGTTGGTGTACATTTAAATAAAAAAAGAGTTGTTACAAATTTTAAACTACTAAAACCGCTTTTTATTTGCAATCAAAAGTATCCGGTTTATTTAAAGGAAATAAACCTCGTTTTTAAAAGTTAAAAACGTAACAATTGGTGTCAGAAGTGGGATTGCAAAATAAAAAACATGAAGTTTGAGGAACTAAAAGTTGAACAACTCAAGAAAGAATTGAGTAAGTTGGAGCTGCCGACAGCAGGAAATAAAGCAGAATTGCAAAAGAGGCTGATCGATGAATTCATATTGACATCGGTACTTACGAATTTGAGTACAAACAAGAAACTGAGATATGTACCCGTGCAACAACGAGCAACATGGACTTAAACACAATGTGTTTAAATTTCTCCTATGATAGAGAAATTTAAAGAAGTTCTAGAATTTACTAAAGTCAACAACGAGAAACTTCTTGCTGAAGTTAAAGAAGAAAATAATGGAAATGAGATTGCAAGAAACTTCTATAGCCAACAATGAAAAACTGTTAGCCGATATGGAAGCGAAATTTCAAGAAATTTCTAGAGCAATAGACGAGAAACTTCAGCAAATTTCAGAAGTTATAAACAGTCCATCCATCACCATTTAAGGGTTAAAGTTGTCGATATTTAGTAAAACTTTCAGAGTATATGAACTATAAGATTCTGTATAGATTTTACTTAAAATTCGAAACAGTAAGAAAATTACTCTCATTCACCAAAATATGGCCAAAAAAATATTCCCGAAAAACACAAAATTTAAATCGTAGGTACGGAAAAACTGTAAGAGGTATTGACATAATTTTTCATATTTTTATTCTCTATTATGATCTCAATAAATCCCAATGTGATGATCAAAAAATTCTGAAATTTTTTTAACAAAATTTTTAAAAATTTGAAAATAAAGATTTGAAACTGTCGTTAAAAAAAATATTTTTTTTACCATCCCTCCGATTAGGTTAACGGTATCCTACAAAGACAAAAACTCATACAAATGTAAATACGGATTTATTTTATATAAAAATTAGCTTTTATTTAATTATTTTTTAAAATATGTTAATTTTGTTCCTACATTTCTTGTTCAAGTGGCCTGAGACACGTTAATGGTCTGGGGAATTTTTAATAACTTTAACATTTTTTAACCAATTTTTATCTTTTATATCTTATTAGAACGACAATTACGTACACATTTCGATTCTTTCGCATTTGGTCACAAAAATCATTATTTAGTAGCAACATTTTTACAAAAACTGAAAATTTTTATTTTTTTACGAATTTTAGCGATAATACAGTTTGTGGGTCAATTTGACCCAAAGGAGGTATAGGTTTAATCTTAAAATGATTTTTTTACTGCAATTTTTATTAATATAAATAAATCTACATATTTCTGTAACATAATGCACAAAGTTAAGGAGTTTCACAAAATTATTTCATATAAATTGTAAAATTTTGCATATATCTGACCTTTGACCTCGATACGCGTCCCGAAATCCTTGTCCGATTTGGCTCAAATTTTCAACACTTAACTTTTAGACCTAGTGTCACAGTATTCCACCCGACACCCTTCAAAATTCGAACACACATTTTTTTCCATACAACTGATTTTCACTCAATATATTTAGGTAATTTCTTTCATAACCTATTGTAGGGTGTATTAAAGAATAAACAAGTATAGCTACAAAATAAAGCAAATTTTGATTGTAAAAACATACCTAACAAATACTCAAAATTGAAAAGTAAACGAACAAAACAAATAAAACAAAGCATTTTTATGGTCACGAAATTTTGGGTGCAGTCCAGTTTGAATTTGAACTTAAGCAAAATTTTGCAGCTGAACTTCAATCTCTCTGACTGAACAACATACATACACAAAAAAACCTTAAAATTTTGTTAAAATTTTTGAAGGGGTCAGTTATTTATCAAATCAGTCAGTCAGTCACTTATACAACAAAAACGTCCATTTGAATTTTTGCATAACCAAAACATAAACAAGGAGAGAGGGAGAGAAAGAGTAAAAGCAACGGTTTTATTTATTCAGAGTATTTTTGGTGCAAACGTACCAGTATAAATATAATATCTGTTTTATCCCTGAATGCTGGCAAAAGGTAGACCGACAGCCAGTCAGGCACTTCAACCCATGTTAACAGTGTAATGATTCATTCACATTTTAAAGCAACAAGGCCAAATGTTTTTATAGAACGAGAGTTGTTTCTTTAATAATTTGTTGTTTTTCACACATTTCATTTGTTGAACAAAAGTTTGTGGCATCCGAAATTACCCAAAAAAAAAAAAAAAAAACACACTTATACATGCTAATTGCATGCAGAAAATAATTTTCAGCTGTTCTGCAAGGATACACAGGATTGGTCACATTTCATAATCACCAACGAGTTGGTGGCAGAGACCTGCACCGAACGGCTGTAAGCCGGCTGAGCCGAGCCGCCGATAAATTTTCAAAGCCGCCGTCGCCGAATTTTTTTCCGGCTTCAGTCGGCTTGAAAATAGCCGCCGGTTATGTTAAAAGTTCCTTGGTAATTTCATAAAATTTTTAGATTTTAACTTTTTAAATTATTTAGAATTTGAGTAGTTATTATTTAGTCGGCTGACAGTCAGATAACCGCCGCCGCTGTGAAAATTAGTCGGCGCAGTTCTCTAGTTGTTGGTGACTGGCTGTGTGCTAATGTTTATGGTAGTTGAGTGCAACAAATGAAAGTAGTATTTCTCTTAAAATGATGTAGTAACATGAAAACATGGTCCCAGCGACAACATTTTTGATGCTAAACACAAAATCGATTTCGCTTTTATCTTGACATTTTGATAGCAAAAACTATGTAATGTCTCGTAATTGATGAATAACATAATTTTCAAAGACTACCTACCGTTTGCCTTACTTAGAAGTAGTTTAATAATATCTTATTTATTAGCTGATATAAAGTGGTTGTCAATACAATGGAAACTTTTCCAAATATTAAATTAATAAGTCACAATCCAAAATAATTCTTAAAAAAATTGTATTCTTTAGTAAGTAAGGACTGAGATCGAAAAATTTTTAACATACATATATGTTAATAAAAATTAAACCACTAAACTTACAGTTTTCAATATTTTTTTATTTGATTGAAATTATTGTTACAATTTACAAAAAAAAAAAAATAGTTTTACAGTTCTAATCACTAATGATGAAATTTTGAACCTTTTTCGAAAACCCTTCCATTATGGCTTTTATAGTGCTTTATGTCACTTTGTTCGAACAGGTTGTCCATCTCCGTTTAATATCTACCAGACTTTTGGACACCTTTTTTGTGCTCTTTAAATCTCTTTTAACAAGAGCCCAATATCTCTCTACTGGACTCAGCTCCAGGCAGTTTGCTCAAGACCTTTCTTAACACAGTGACAGATGCCAAATCAGGCCAAAAATAAGTGGACACACTAAGAAGTCTTATGAATGGAAGCAGCCTTTTTTTGTAAACATTCCTTGATGTAAATTTCGGTATTTATAGAGCCCTTTGTAACAAATGTTTGGCTTTTTTGGAGCAACAACATATTGCTTGCCATACCAAGAACTTTTTGGACAGTCAGTCATTGATAGCAGACTACCTAGTGACTTGAGGAGAAATTGGTAAAAAGTTAATTTCGTCTGCTCATTAAGCATTATTTTTTGGGGAATAAAAACAATACTCAAATAAAGGCTAAGCTTGTTGATAAATACTCTACCATCAATTTCAATGGTAGAAAAGTGGTTTACTTAATTTCGTTGTGACCGTACGAGCACGGAAGATGCCGAACATTCTTTACACCCGAAGCAATTGTAACAAATCACGAGAGATTGTGGAAGCCATAAGCATCTCACAGTGCTCAGTGATCACTTGAGTATGAGAAAGCTTTTCCCAACATGGCTGCCTTATTTACTCACAATCGGGTGCACAAAAGGGTACACAAATGTGCAGTTTCCATGAATTACGAAATACTCCCTCTTCCGACCTATTCTCCCGATTTAGCCCCGATTGACTATTTCTTGTTTCGAAACCTGAAGAATTGTCTTGGCGGAAATTGATTTGACTCCAACGACGAAATCATCTCATAAAAAAAATACCTTTTTTGATGACATCAACAAATCTTATTTTTTGAAAGGGATAAAAAAATTGGAGCAACGTTGGACAAAGTGCATAGAGCTTTTATTGATCCAAAAACCTGTGTTTTATTCAAAAGGGCACGGACTTTTTGGCCCACCCTCGTAATATAAATAAATAAATTTGGCTCGGTGGCTAACAGTTCAAGAAACTCTCTTGCTATTAAATGATCTTGTCATGGTTAATTTTACCAGGATTTTCTCCAAAATGTTGAGTTTTTACAGTACCAGTCTGGTGACATTTAACAAATTGAATATTTATCACATACATTTGTTTGCTTTAATCCAGCATTTCGCAATTACTTTATATATACTCGTAGCTGTGGTCGTTTTTACTTTCTATTGTAATTATATACGAGCAGTTCCTTTTTTAGAATTAAGAGGTTTTCGCAGGGCGATAGCAACCAACACCAGTCTCATATGCCCTGCGTCTAAAAGTTCATGAACTAATTTCCAATATTTGGTTATAGATAACCTCCGGTAGATTAATTTTTTAGAAATTTCTTTAAGTCTCTTCCTATTAAATAATCTTGTCCTAGTTTAACGAGTTTTTACAGTACCTGTCTCACGAAGTTTTCATAATTTTTTAAACTTCTGAAGTATAACCACATTCTATAAATATATTGTTCTGTTTTTACCTTTTAAAAACGGGGTTTATTTCCTTTAAATAAATCGGATACTTTTGATTGCAAATAAAAGCAGTTTCTAACAGCGACAATGATCTACTCAACTCACGACTGCCAGCTCTGCCACCATTTATACACGCGCCATCTATCGGGAATCTTCTACAATGCTCTTAACGGACATACTAGTACATTCGAATTCTAGAGCTTTCGATGTTAATGTTAGCAGCTTAAACATTTAGTGTTGTCATACTTACAAACAATGCTAATAACCGCATGCTATCAACATTGTTGATAAGTAGAAGCTTCTACTGATGGACGTGTTTATAAACATGATGAATGCTGCAGGCAGTCGTTGCGGACCGTTAAATTCAAATCGCTCTTGCACATTCGTAACAATATGTTTGCTACAAATTAATCATTTAAACATTTACATTTGGTAAAAGGTCGTGTTTTGGAAAAGTGTAATTACGGAAAATAGTTTCCAAGTTTCTACTTTATTGTCACTAACTGTATAACCGTTTTTCCCCTCGTCTTACACATCACTTAGTCTTTTCCGTTATTGAATCGTACCGTAGCACAGTGGCTTAGAAACTTTTTTTTTTGGAAATAATTCGGTATCTCGGGAACTATTGGAGACATTGTTACAAAATTTCACACGGTTGGAGCTGAGGTGATTTTGAGTTGATTTGCATATGTTCTGCTTCCTAGCGCTTATGGGGACCAGTGCGTGGCGCCTCAAAGTTGATCACCTCGGGTCTCAAAATTTTTGAAAAAATCGCCAAAAATCCATTTATGATCCAAATGAGCTGAAATTTAAAATATAAATAGTCCTTATGAAGATCTACAAAAAATACACTTACATATGTAGGTTATCTCTATTAGTTGAAGAGATATTTAGGTTTATTGATTTATTTTTTTTTAGTTTTGCTCGATCTTTTTATGGTTTTTTAGAGCTGACGGGCCAACGGATTGTCAAAATTTATTTTTAAAATATCAACTATATTGATGATCAAATTCTAAATAAAATAGGGATAACTTGCTAACAGTTATCTTGTCCCTATAAAAAGTTACAAGCATCCAAAGTTGGAACATATTTTTTACGTTTTTTCCCAAAAAAGTCCCTATATTTTCTTTTGTAGAAAAAAATTTTCTTCGGGACTATACACAAGTTTTATATGATCTGGAAAGATAATTTAATACTAAAGCGTGTAAAGTAAAATTTGGCTCACTAAAGCGAACACAACACCCCCCAGGCCTATCCAAACTTGGTAAATTTTAAAAAATTATTTTAGGTTTGAGTAACAAATTCTAAAAAGGTAAAGCACCGATCCACAAAGATGCTCCATATTTGTATAACCCTATATGTTACTTAAACACTTACAAAGTTTTTTTTACTATCACACTTTAAATTACGTCACAGTAAGCACTTTTCTAAAAAAAACTCAGTTTTTGGAACACATTCTTCCCGGTTTGAAATTTCGGTTTTTTAAAATAAAAAATGTCATAAATTATAATACCGTTGATTTAAGAACATTTGGACCTATATTAGTTCCAAATTTTGTTATGTTATATTTAACCGTTAAAATTTTACATTAATTCAAATTTTATATTTTTCTTCATGGAAAATCACCATATTATAATTTTTTTAGTTTTTAAGGTAAATGAGGTCCTAAAAATTTATAAAATTATTTAATTTAACTAAAATATCAATCTTCAAGACCTAAGGTTTTCTTCAATATCAAATACTTATATAAAAAGCCTTTATTTACTCCTCAGAAGTTCCACAAACCTTACCTCCCTCGGAAAATTTGTGAATTTTTTCATGCACAATCCCAAACTTTTGTTAGAAATATTAAAATTGTTAAAAGGTTTTGATATGAGAATGTTCCTAAGACCATTCCTAAAACATATTAATTTAATAAGTGTGTATTGTTTTTAAAGTGTTTTAAATTGAAAATTTTACAAAATTCCTAACAACCATAAATTTTCTCCATAAATTACAAACGTCTAAAATTAATTATATAAATTTTATTTAATTTCTTTATAAATATTTAAATAACACGAACACAAAAATACAGACGGACATTTATGTCAGAATCTCCCCTTAACACCAGAGAGTTTGTCAACTATAAATTTGAAATTCCACTAAATCCAAAAAAAAAACGAAGTCTGAAACAGAAATAATTTCAAATGTTTCCGTTTTTCCAGAAGCATGACAACGCCAACAAGATGACTCTTGTATGCATTTTCGCGCATTATGATGTTAAAGAATTTTTTTATGTTTCCATCGAAGACACCAATTTTGTTTCCAATACCAAATACTTGTAGACTCGTCGTAAGAGGCATCAAAAGTTATTACCCTCTTGGTTGTTTGTTTGTTTATTGCAGCCAAGTATAGTGTAGTAAAGTTGCCACAAAACTTGTCTAGGTCTTTTGGAATATTCATGACGTTTTGTTGCTTTTTATTTTAGTATTTTCCATTGTGCCATTAGATTGCATGCATAGCTTGCTTATGTTTCTTTTTTTGTTCAAACAAAAAAAAATCGAAGAGTAAAATCGTAAAAGAAATATCTGAAACCTTCATAATTCACAACTATTAATGATCTTTTGATGCTTAACAAACGAGTATTTTTGGGATGTTGTCCCACTTACACCATTTGCAGCAACATTTACATTCGTTCAATGGTTGTTTGTTATGATATTCTAAATGCATGTAGCAAACATTTTTATACCAAATTTTGTCACATCGTATATCTATCCGCAGAAGACACTATATAGCCTAAGTATTAAAGTTTTAAAAAAATACATATATAGAATGTGGTTATACTTCTTAGCATTGACAAAACTAAGGAAACTTTTACCCCTTATTCAAAATCAATTTTTAATTTAATAAAAGGTTTGTAAAATAAAATTTCCATACAAAATTTGTTTTATAAACCTGCAATAAATCTGTGGTCACAAGCAATAACCATCTAAGTCGACTTAAAACAGATTTGAGTTAAATATGCTACACTATTCTGTTCAAAGAACTGTATGTATACGTGAAATCCCTACCTTCCTAACATACTTTTTTAAAAAGTTATAAATAAGAAACATATTGGCTTAAGTCTTGAGGAAGTCTATTGCATTTACAATAAACACCAAAATGTACTTAAGAAAATATTCAATAATATTTTATTTTGTTTAAATAGCCTATAATAACCTTAGTTATTATTGTATATTTTTCACGAAAGAAATTTTCATAAATAAGAGTGCTATTATAAGAGACAAACTAAAAATAAGCGATTATTGCAAATTGAGAAAGTTTAAATAAATTTACTATATCGAGAAAAACATCTTATGCATATTTGTTGAGAGGATATAAAGAGAGCCATATCGAAATAAGCGATCAATGCAAATGTCATTTGCTCTTGGTTATTGTACAAAGTACCGTTAGGCTATGATAATAAAATCTCTGCTTTACAATGATTTTAGTTAAGCTCTTTCGTCTGATAAGTACAGAAGTATAAAAGTGTATTAATGTTATAATTGAAAAGTAACTGTACATTGAAAATAATCGAGAAGATTACCACTTTAACAGCGATGACTCACTCCAAGATCCCGACTATGAGGCTTCAAGTTCTGTTGAGACTGATGGACAAGAAGACGAACTGCTCAATGAAACCGCGGGCACTTCTCAAAGAGCTTATTCTAGAAAAATCTCACGCGAAAGAAGAAACCACGGGAAAACATACGTCAATGTAAAGGGTAATGTTGTGCCGGATAGAAAATTTAGACCTCTAGTGCTTGACTGTCGCAGGAAGTGCAAGGCGAAGGTACCACTTGTATTCCAAAAAAGTATTTTTCAGACATATTGGTCTTTGGGGACGTATAATCAGAGAATCTTGTTTATTGGATCATTGATTTCCATTACCACCAAAAAGCGGCACACTTGCAGAAGCACCCAGAAAAGCCCCGTGATCGAAAATTTCAAGCTGCCTATTATGTAGAATACGAAGGCCAAAGAGTGCAAATATGCCAAAAATGCTTCCTACAGTGCTTTGATGAGAGTGCAAGTTTCGTCAAAACTGATCTGAGGAAAAAACTAGAGTGTCCTAATAGTGTCTTTTGTGACAAGCGAGGATCAGGTGGAGGTAAAAATAGACTGACAGAAGATGTAATTCAACTTGTAAAAGACCACATAAATAGCTTTCCCAATTACGAAAGTCACTATTGCAGGAGGGATACAAGCTGCAGGTATTTTCATGCTGAATTATCCCTGACACAAATGTATAAATTATATTGTGATCAATATAAATCCAAGGCAATCAGCATCTCAGCGTACACAAATGTTTTCAAGAGTAAGAAGCTTTTTATCGATACCTAAAAGTAACTTTAAAATCTTTTGCAGCCATGAACATAAAGTTTAAGAAGCCTACACTTGTTCTACATGCGACGCACTCAGATCTAAAATTGCTATTGCTAATCAGGAAGCTAATAATATCCTATCATGTGATTTAGAAAGTGAACTTACAAATCATCAAAGTAAAGCAGATTTAGCATACGAGTCAAAAAGGAATGACAAAGCCTCCGCTACCAATGATTCGACAATTAAAATCTTCTCTTTTGATTTACAACAGTGTTTGCCTACCCCGTACTTAAGGAACTCAATAAGTTTTTACAAAAGACAGCTTTGGACGTATAATTTGACCGTTCACGATTGTACAACTGGAGCCCCACATTGCTTTATGTGACATGAAGCATTATCTGCTCGAGGTGGTAACCAAATTGCATCGTGTTTATTTAAGCATATAAATAATCTTAAACAAGTTAAGCACGCAATTTTTTATAGCGATTCTTGTGTAGGACAAAATAAAAATTCATTTGTATGCGCAATGTATATATTGGCTCTTGAAATTAGTCAAACATTAGAAACTATCGATCATAAGTTTCTAGAACCTGGACATACACACATGGAATGCGATGTTGATCACTCAGTAATAGAAAGAAAAAGAACCAATGCTCAAATACACCATCCGCATGATTGGTACAATTTTGTAAGATGTGCAGGCTCTAAAAATAAGTTTAACGTAATTGAAATGAATTCAGAAGATTTTTTCAACTTTTCTGTTCTATTAAAAACAAAGCTGATGTGGAGAACCACAAATGAGGATGGGGAAAGGTTCGTTTGGAAAAATATTAGGTGGTTAAGATTTGCAAAGACAAATTTTGCTAAAATTCAATACAAAACCTCATTAGATGTAAATGCTCCATTTCGAACGTTAAATTTATTAAAAAGAGGAACAAACTCAATTAAAAAAGATGATCTGCTTATGTTAAACGAAGATGTTAAAATTAGCTCAAAAAAGAAAAAGGATCTCCTGGATTTACTTTCATTTATAAATCCATGTTTTCATCCTTTTTATAAAAGTTTACCTGATACCTGTAACACTATGGAAATACATCCAGACTTAGTTGAGGATGAGTCAGAAATAGAATAATTTATGTTCTGCATTTACCTCTTTATTTAGTTACATATAGTACCTGTTTTAGCTTTATTCCAAAAATAAGTTATTTTAAGTTGATGAATATGTAAAATATTGTTTTTTTAATAAACTACTACTAAAGTAAAATGGCTTAATTCCTTGATATGTCAATTTTTAAATATGAAATAACAGCTTAACTAAACATATGCCAAGCAACAATCAAAACACTTCTTTTCAACAAACGCCTAATCCGACATTAGCATTTTGAATTTTGTCTTTCCGAGTTGCATTAAGCGTTGATAATTGTTTTTATTAAATATTTCTCTAATAAATAAAACTTTCATTATAATTGTTTTATCTTAGCATTGTGGGGATAAGAATCTTTGATTCTGCATAACATTTTTTCTAATGCACTCTTTTCTTTTTTTCAGAAACGCTTTTACAAATATAAATTGCCTTTTCTTAAAAACATGTTTTTTGAATTAGGCGGTTATTGCTTGTGACCACAGAAATTTAAAAATTGATTATTAATAAGGCCTTTAAGCTTATGAAAGAAGACTAAAATAAAAATAATATGTAAGAAAACTATGTTTAACCGTTATTAAAATATTTATTTTATTTTGATAATTTTTTTTTTGTAACACAATTGGGGTATTCACACGGTGTGCTATCAAGTCATATTGTCATAAAGTACTAAAGTTTTACAATAGTTTTAAATAGCTGTGTTTATTGTTTTTATACTCTTCACCTTCGTGAGAAGGGTATTCATAAGTTTGTCATTCCGTTTGTAATTTCCACAATGTAATTTTCCAACCCTGTAAAGTATATTTATTCTGGATCCTTATAGATAGCGGAGTCGATTTAGCCATGTCCGTCTGTCTGTTGAAATCAATTTCCTGAAGACTCCAGATATCTTCGGGATCCAAATCCTCAATAATTCTGTCAGACATGCTTTCGAGAAGTTTTAAAATCAGCAAAATCCGTCCATAAATAACGGATGAGCAAAAATCCGAGACAACATATATTTTTGGCCTATTTTTGATCTATATCTCGATTACTAAGTCATAAATATAGACAATATGGATATCTAATGATAGATATTTCAAAGTCCATTGCAATGATGTATATAAGGCTATAGTTAGTTGGACCTACAATGGGTCATAATCGGGAAAAATATTTTTTAACCCGAATTTTTTTCACAAAAAACTTTTTTTTGTCATAAATTTTTTTCACTAATAAATTAAAAAAAATTTAAATTAAAATTTTTTTTTTTTAAAAATTTAAAAAAATTTCGAAAAAAAAATTTTTATTTTATTTTTAAGTATTATTTGGTGAAGAGTATATAAGATTCGGCATAGCCGAATATAGCTCTCTTACTTGTTCATAACTAAACAGTGTAAATCTAAGTCGAAAGGGAAAAACTCTTCATCGAGCCCTTGCAACGACGTATATAACGCCATATTAAGTCGGACCTATAATGGGTGAAAATCGGGAAAATTATTTTTTAACCCGAATTTTTTTTCACAACCAATTTTTATATCATACGTTTTTCTCATTAATAAATTAAAAAAATATAAAAATAAAATAAAAAAAAATGTTGGCATATTTTTTTTCCATATTTTTGGCATAGTTTTTAAAAAATTTGAAATGAACCAAGTGGTTACAAAATACGGGCTCAAATTTATACCTCAAAGGAAGCTTTGTCAGATAAGGTAGTGACAAACTATAAGGGAGTGACAAAATATTTCAAAGGAGGAGGAATTTTATCACAAATATAGCTGATATTCTAAAAAAAAAAAAAAAAAAATCGACCCTCTGTAGGCCCGCCATATCTAAAAAACGAAGAAGAGGTATCTTACACATGTGTGCATGTTTTTGTAGATCATCTCGAAGACTATTTATATTTTAAATGTCAGCTCATTCGGATCATAAATGGATTTTTGTCGATTTTTAAAAAATGTGAGATCCTAGGTTGCGTTTAATTTTGCTAATTAAGCGTAAAGAACTTTATTTACAACTTTAAGGCCTTTTTTTAAAAGGGTAAAATTTACCCCTAAAGAGAGGAGCTACAGGGCATTAAGATCCTCCATAAAAATGATCCCTATAAAATTCCACAATGTAACTCTGACAATAAGAATTCTCTCACACTTTAACTTACACCTTTTTTTCAGTTAGTAAAAAAAGCTCAGAACAGCTGGACTATAAGTTTATTCTACAAAAATTATCTGCTCAACATGACCTTTTGGAATTATAGGGTCGGAATTCTGTTCCAATAAAAAAGTCTTAATTTGTTGGACAGTGTTATGTTCTTACTTTTGTATCCACCATCAAAAAAGATGGGGGGTATATTAATTATCTGTCTGTCTGTTGAAAACCCTAGCTGAAGGTTTGTTTGGTATTGCACAAATTAGTTCTGAGTACTTTGAAATTTTATTGTAACATATGGCGAATATCGGGCAACATTTGTTCCGAGTCCCCATGGTCCACCTCAGAAAATTTGAACATTCATAATTGACTTATAATAATGAATATCGTGCTGAAATTGAACATAAACAAGTTTTATTTGAACCTATATCTTTCTACCAACTTTTGTGAGGATCGGCCCATAATTGACTCTACTCCATAAATAACCCCTATATTAGGAAAATATTTTATTGTAACAACTCAACTCTTACTTGTTTTTTTTTTATGGAAATAAATAATTGCATATATTAATGAAATACTAAAAAAAATAAAAATTGTTTAAGAATAACCGTCGCGGATCTTGTAATTTTTATAAAAAATTGTGTCCATTTACGTTCCTAAATAAGGGATATAATTGCACTGATCCATATAATACACAGGCCTACAATGATAAATACTAGAGCAGAATACTTAAAGTCAATGGCCCTTAGAATTAAACATAGGTCTTCAAAAACATTGATATATCATACATTAAGATCCGACTGTAAATTCCAAAGATATAACGAAAAATTTTAAAAAATTACCTACCTTTTTGTTCGACAAAATCATACAATTTTCAAAAATGCCTTGCAAAAATACTGTTACGTTTTAACCTTTTTAAAACGTTGGTTTATTTCCTTTAAATAAACCGCATACTTTTGATTGCAAATAAAAGCAGTTTTAGTAGTTTAAAATTTGTAACAACTCTTTATTTATTTAAAATGTACAACAACAACAGTTCAAATAGTTACTCAGTGTGTTTATACACGTTTATCAATTCGCAGAAATGAACACACACTTTATAAATGTACAAGACAGTTGATGATAACTCTAACAGCGCCTATGTTAAACTCACTGACGACTGCCACCTTTGCCACTATTTATACATGCGCCATCTTTCGTGAATCTCCTACAATGCTCTTAACGCTGTCAATGTTAGCAGCTTAAACATTTAGTGTTGCCATACTTACAAACAATGCTATCAATGCAATGCATGCTATCAACATTGTTGATAAGTATAAGCTTCTACTGATGGACGTGTTTATAAACATGATAAATGCTGCAGGCAGTCGTTACAGACCGTTAAATTCAAATCGCTATTGCAAATTCATAACAGTACTTTATATTAGAGGGTGTACGGGGATTTTTTTTTTTTGAGTTACGGTCTACTGTATATGTTTTAATAATTTTCACTTGGTTAAAATTGTGGAACTTAGCTATTTTGAAATCTTTATTTTTTCTCACAATTCCCTGTGAAACGGTGTCTATTGATTTTCAGCTTTTGTTCTTGATGACATTGGTCTTAAATTGTCATCTTACCGTATTTAGCTGACTTGCAGTTGTGTGTAATGAAAATTGTCAGAAAATTACATGCAACCACTTTGTAGAATGTCTTGTGCATCATTTGACACGTACCACGCGAGTAAATTTTGAATGTTATCTCTTCAGCTGTTAGTGGTGCTGCTGCTGTTTTGATGATTATGGTGCATTTTATGTTCAATTCCATTGAAATTGTAGTACTTATCTGTTTGGAAGTCTCTTTGTGTTCGGAATGACATCAAGTTTTGTTGATGATTTTCCTTTAAAAGTTCGAAATTAGCTTTTCTTTCACTGTTAAATGGTTTCAGCTTGAATTTATGAAGCATTCGATTTTTCCTGCTAAATAAAAGAAGAAAAAATTTTATTTATTTTTAGAAATATAATATATGAGTAAGAGTGTTAAAAGATCTTTCAAAAATATCTTGTTAGAAAAAGCCATGGAAATCCACGATCACTAATCAAAAAATCTGGCCTAGATCTTAAGTATCTTGAATTTTAACTTTCTTGAGTTTCAGAATGCTATGAATAGTTCTTAGGAATTTATATACATTGACTTTTCATTATTACCTTTTAACTTATGTATGTACTTCCCCTCCACAAAAACATTTTCATCAATTAAAAACATTAAATTTGTCAAATCATTACATTTAACCATGATTTATTTCCATTTTTTTAATTGAGGAAATAAAACACATGGCCAAATTATTATTGGCCATAAAAAAGTTCAACAAGTTTTATTCTAGTCTTTATTGGTTTGGCTTAATTTCCCTTAATAAACCCTTTTAAATCATTCATTATAATGCGATTAAGTATTATAAACAAAATTAGTTACTATTTATTTCGTTGAATATAATTTCTAATTAAAAACTTTCAAATAATCGTACCTGCACAAGTGTGTATTAAAATATTTATTTAGATTTCCGTTTGTTGTATAATGTTCAACAAAAAAATAAAAAAAAAAAACTTTAAAAGCGACAAAACTCGGTTTTTTATTTTGGTTTTAAAATTCTGTCAATTGCCATAAAGTGGAAACAAAGTACAGACGTTTTAACTGAAAATTGTACAGTGAACAGTGGAGCAAAGTGTAAATATTTTGGAATTAAAATGAACATTTATAAATATGGTGGTTCCCATTTTCAAGAAATTGGAAAATTTTACACATTCTTTATTTTAAAATAATCCTTTTAAAAATAATAAAAATATTGTTACGAATGTGCAATAGCGATTTGAATTTAACGGTCTGTAACGACTGCCTGCAACATTCATCATGCTTATAAACACGTCCATCTGTAGAAGCTTCTACCCCAGCGGGAAAAAATTGTAGGTCCTCACTTTGTAGGCCTTCTAAAAGACCTGTTTACACATTCTAAAAGATGCGATACTCATTCTACTCTGCCTGCTCGCAGAAGACGTTTTAGAAAGGCTATGCTTCTCTTTCTAAATAATTTAGTCTTTTATAACATTTGATGTTGTGAAGTTCGCGTGAAGCAGTTTTTTTATATAAAACAAGTAAGAGAGCTATATTCGGCTGTGCCGAATCTTATATACCCTTCACCAAATTATACTTCAAAATAAAATTAAAAAAAAAAATTTAATTTTTAAAATTTTTTTTTTTTTAATTTTTCCCAATTTTTAAAAATTTTTTTTTTTTTTTAATTTATTAGTGAAAAATATTTATGACAAATTAATGTTTTTTTGTGAAAAAAAAATTCGGGTTAAAAAATATTTCCCGATTTTGACCCATTGTAGGGTTATATACGTTGCAATGGACTTTGAAATATCTATCATTTGATATCCATATTGTCTATATGTATGACTTAGTAATCGAGATATAGATAAAAAAATTGGCCAAAAATAGAGGTTGTCTTGGATTTTTGCTCATATCTCCGTTATTTATGGACGGATTTTGCTGATTTTAAATAGGAAACTTCTCGAAAGCATGTCTGACAGAATTATTGAGGATTTGGATCCCGAAGATATCTGGGGTCTTCAGAAAATTTATTTCAACAGACAGACAGATGTACAGACAGACAGACTGACGAACATGGCTAAATCGACTCCGCTATCTATAAGGATCCAGAATATATATACTTTATAGGGTCGGAAAATTTTATTGTGGAAATTACAAACGGAATGACAAATTTATATATACCCTTCTCACGAAGGTGAAGGGTATAAAAATACACACGTGATATTTTTAAGTCCATTCTTTAGGTTTTATTTTGAATTCATTTAGAATATTTTCTTGCTTCAGCAGTATTTCAATTAGGCTTTAATTTTCAGGGATTTTAATAGATGTTAATATGTAGACATTCTGTGAGGTAGTATGCGGCAGGTCTCCTTACAGACGGCAGGCCTTCTCTCAGCCCTCTAACAGCAGCGATTATGCAAGGCATTGGCTCGCCATGACACGCCGTGTAAAGTTTTAACGATTTTGCAATGCGGCTGGGTGTCCTTGTGTGTGCAAAATAAGGCCTCTTTACTGCATCTTTTTCCCGCTGGGACTTATCAACAATGTTGATAGCATGCGGTTATTAGCATTGTTTGTAAGTATGCCAACACTAAATGTTTAAGCTGCTAACATTGACATCGAAAGCTCTAGAATTCGAATGTACTAGTTTGTCCGTTAAGATCATTCTAGAAGATTAACGAAAGATGGCTTGTGTATAAATAGTGGCAGAGATTGCAGTCGTGAGTGAGTTTATCATAAGCGCTGTTAGAGTTAACATCAACTGTGTTGTACATTTAAGTTTGTACATTATAAAGTGTGTGTGCATTTCTGTGAATTGATAAACGTGTAAATAGACACTGAGTGACTATTTGAACTGTTGTTGTTGTACATTTTAAATAAGGACTGAGTTGTTACAAATTTTAAACTACTAAACAGCTTTTACTTGCAATCAAAAGTAAAATAAACCAAAGTTTTAAAAAGGTTTAAACGTAACAATATTATACATTTGTAGGCATTTTTTACAATAATTGGACATTCTGTACGAGCAATTTGACCATGCAGCTCACGTGGAGGTGACGTTAGACATTTTCTTGTGGGGTTTTCTTAATTCTCGAATAAGCCACAAACCACAGCTGCCCTCTAAGTCAGCACAGCCCATGGGATGGGTAAAAATTCCGCCGAATTATTCACAACATATTGAGGCATACAGAACCAGCTTTAATTTTTTATTCCCAGCTATGCGATTAGAGAAAATTCAGCTTAAATTTTAAATTTACATTAAAAATAGGTCTAGTTTGTAGGTATCTAGCCCTTGGACTAACAAATTCTCTCCCCTAAGCTACAGCTGCAAATCACTACAGCCAGTTAGAAAACAGCGATTTATTTCAAAAATATTTTGAATTCTTGCCCACTGTGCGATCTGTATATTACATACTACATACATATACTTGTAGTTACTTGTATGACCAAACCTAATTTGCTTTTAAAACAAAAAAAAAAAAAGGAAAATAAAGTAAAACAAAATTGTAATAAAATTGTGAGCGACAAAAATGTTAAAATAATGAAAATATTTAGATGGCCGGTCGGCCATACAGCGAACGAGCAGTAAATTTCCCACAAACGCATTCAGGCATAAAGTGTTGGTTGGAAACTAATTCACCTCCTACTTCTGGGTAATTCCCGCATGCAAACGATATGATACGATGCGATAACGTATTATTGTTGTGTAGACCAACAATTTCTAAAAAATAAATAAAAAAATATAAAAATACATTGAAAATAATAACAAAGAAGAGGGCGTTAAGTAAAAGTGGTAACAAAAACAAAAGTAGACCCAAGAGTAGAGTGAGTGCTAGCTAGAGTTTATAATATTTCCTAGGTATTCTGACAATTGTTTCACCTTAAATGAACGACAAGTTGGGCTTTAGCACCCTGACTCTGTGGACAGTTAATATGTAGAATGTTGTTTGTATGGCTGTCTGTTTAGAAAAGGTTTGGCATTTCCCTTTTGTTCGTTCGTTTGTTGTAGGTTGCTAGCTGCCTTTTTGGTATAAATTTTTATTTGTATGTTAAAAAAGTTTTTGTATCATTATGTACAGCCTTTAGATCATATTCCATATTAGTTGAGAGAAACAATTATGTCTTAAATAGTAAATTTAATACGTCCAGCCTTGTAAACTTTTTTAATTTCAAAAAGCATGGATGAACTCAAGAATAAAACGAGTATTTTTCGTAAAAAACACCAAAAATAAATATTACATTGTCAAATGGAAAATTCAAAGTATTAGCCATTGTTAGCAATAACCTTTTCCCATCTTTCTGGCAACATATGGATTTCAATCCAAAAGAAATGTTCTGCTTTTGAGGCCACGAACGATGCAAGCCACTATCGGATACTTTGTTCCAAAGTGAAGAGTATCCCTGAGAGCACTGTCTGGACTATAAAACGGGTGAGGCAAAACTTCCCCACCACTTCATTCTAAATCAAGGTTGGCAACCGATACCGTTATTAATACCGATACCGATTAAATACCGTTTAAAATTGAGTACCGGTATTGATACCGATACCGAAATAATTATTTCGGTAAAATACCGGTATTCAAATACCGTTTCCCTTAATACCGGTATCATACCGGTACAATACCGTTATCATAACGGTATCAATACCTTTATTATACCGGTATCAATTGCAAATCAATACCGGTATCATACAAGTTTCAATACTGATATCATACCGGCATTATAATTAAATTTTGCAAAATTGTTAAAATTACATAATTTAACAACTTTGCTGCTAGTAGAAAATAGTATTTGAGCCTTGTCCATCCCTGCTTGGTGTTCAACTAATGCAACTCTGTCTTAGTTGTTTACTTACATACCAAGGCGAATTTATAGCAGGTGACCTCAGAAGAACAGCTGATTATTTTGTTCACTTGTATAGATGATTGGATTGTCAATTCAAGCAAAAACAACAACAGGCAACTTTGACAATTCAATTATCTTTTAACAAAAACAAAGTACCTGTTGTTTTGACATATTGTATTTTTTTGTAGCTCTTTCATACATTTCGATTTTTTATAAGTTTTTGTTAGGTTTGATGTACTTAATTTTTATACCGGTATAAATACCGATATATTAGTTTTATACCGGTATACCGATACCGATATAATTTAAATACCGTTACCGATACCGAAATAAAAATAAAATTAATACCGATACCGTTACCGATACCGTTATTGGTTTCGGTTGCCAACCTTGTTCTAAATACATTTTAAAAGGTATTGCAATGTGGCCGAGAGTTGTCATAATAGAATATTACGGTTTCATGTCTGGCCGCATATTCTGGACGTTTTTCGGCCAATGCTCGCTTCAAACGAATCAGTTGCATTCGGTACAAGTTTCCTGTGATGGTCTGGTCTGATTTCAGCAACTCATAATAAATAGGAACCTTTTGCTCCCACAAAATACAAATAATTACCTTAGCGCCATGGATATTTGGCTTTGGTGTCGATTCGGCTGTTTGACCGGGCTTCACATACGATCTCTTACGATCCTGTTTTCGTAATGGATCCATTTTTCATTGTACAATGATTTTCTTTTATAGCGTTCAAGCATCATTTCGGACATTCGAGTTCTCTCGGCTTCACTTCGTATGGTACCCAATTTCCCTGCTTTTGAATGAATCCTGCTGCATGCAAACGTTTTGAAATTGCTGCTTGAGTAGCTCCCAATGATTTTGCAAGCTCTTGTTGAGTTTTACAATAATCTGCATACAGTAATGCTTCCAATTCTTGGTCTTCAAACTTTTTTACCTGGCCTGAGCGATTTTTGTCTTCCGTATCTGAAACGAACAAACCATCTCTCACACATTGAAGCCGATGGAACACATTCCCCCTTATCTTTGGTGATCAATCGGTGTGCTTCGTAGACACTTTTTTCAAATTAAAGAATTAAAGCAAAACTTCCAGCATATGACGATCAGAGACCTGCGCCGACTAAATTTCACGGCGGCGGCGGCTGACTCCAAAAAATATCGGCGGCGGCTAGCCGGCTATCAGCCGACTAAAGAAAAACTACTAAAATTCTAAATAATTAAAAATTTAAAAAGTAAAATTCTGAAAATTTTATGAAATTACTAAGGAACTTTTATCAAATACGGCGGCTACTTCGAAGCCGACTTAAGCCGAAAAAAAATTCGGCGGCGACGGCTTTGAAAATTTATCGGCGCCTCGGCTCAGCCGCCTTAAAGCCATTCGGCGCAGGTCTCTGATGACGATATGAGATAAATATTTGAATTGAAACTGTGTAGGAAATTGTTTTATCTGTGTATGCTTCTTTCGAATCCTTCTAGTGTTTACCACAGCTAAACCGCAACGAATAATATTTCATATTATTTGTTTCAAAGCTAATGCAATTTATCAGCAACTAAGTACGATTTTAAATGTTTGTCTTGATGTATTGCTAGAATAAGTTTTTTTTTATTTAAAAGTTGAAAGTTATTAAAATCAATTTTTGTAATTGAATGAAACATTTGAATTAAGCTACGTACACACGGTTGTCAGATTGTACAATATTGTCAGAAAAATGTTCAGGAAATGCCTAAGAACCGTGTGAACTTACAATTTTTATCTTACAACTTTGTCAAAAAAAGTATTGTTAGTACATTGTAAGACAATACTATTGTTAGACATCTGGCAATCGTGTAAACACCTTACGTTGCCATTGCCAGATCATTGTAAGATCATTGTAAGAATCTTTTTATTGTCATATGTGCATATGTATTTAAAATATACAAAAGTGAAGCAACCGTGTGAACTGACAATTTTTGTTGGCAGATAAATTTATGGTTTGATAATTGTCTGACAATGAAATTGTACGGTTTTCTTACAATCGTCTAAACTGACAATTTACCTTTTGCTGATAATATTTCATTGGCAGTACATTGCGAGCGCATTGCCAGATCTGACAACATTGGAAAATCTGACAACCGTGTGTACGTAGCTTTAGTAAAAATATTTCGCTGATGTTTTACAAATCTTTAATTTAGTGTCACCGATGCTTTTAGAAAAGCACTAAAAAAGCACCAAGCACAGACTCAATATTTGTTCGCGACCAACTTTTTAAAATGTCCTAATAACAGTGCTTAAATCACTGAGTTGATAACGTATTATTTAAAAATCTTAATTAAAAATTTCTTAGAGATATCTTAAGTAACTTTTTTCATATTCCCTTTTTGACAAAAATTACACATTTATATGTATTTAAGTACGTACCATGCAGTTCTGTCTACCTGTCCCGAACTAGTGATTTTACTTATCATTTATTGAACTCAAATAATCAGTTAAATCTACATCCCCTAGAAAGTCCAATAATCCATTGCTTGTTAACAAACCTTCCTCCGACTACTCTTCTATAGATTACTACTGGTGGGTAAAATAACTACTTTCTAAAGTTTAATGTGACTACATTCTAGATTATTTAAAGAAACTCAAGTGACAATTGATTTCACGCTAAATTACCTGGGATATATAAAGTAACTAATTTACTTGTCTCTGAACTACAAACAACCCAAATTATATAAATTGGAGTCAGCCAAGTGATCACACATTAGTGACAATTACTGTGTATAAGGGATACATTAGCTACTTATAAAACTGCTGGGTACTGATTATGTGTATTTTACCCTTATTCAATGTATGTGTATTTATGTGTTTTACTGTTTCTTGATTTATTATTATTTTTTTTTTTTTTTTTCATAAAATTCTCATTGAGTTCATGTTGATTATTGTATATAGTGTTTAGTTTAATAACGTTTTAATCACTCTGGCTTCTCTTCAGTTGTCGAATAAATCTTTCGCCTTTTACTAAAGATTTCCGTGGAGAGGAGCACTCTAATGAGTCTAAAACTTAATTTTTCCATAGGCCTTCCGCAAGGAGGGTCATAAATAATCAATTTCATTAAAATGTTTTTGGAACGCGGAAAAGAAAACATTTGCAAAAAAGTTAGGAATATTTTTTCTAGTGATGACCCAGCAAAAACTCTATAATATAAAACGCATCCAGCGTTTGTATATATTCATAACCAAAATTGGTTATATTTCTTCTTGATGTATGGATGCAGTTTGCTTTTTAGCACTTTCAGTGCTAGATTTAGCACTTAGTTTAGTGAAAATGGACTAGAATTTTTAAAAAAAAGTGTTAAGTGCTTTTAAACTTGATGAACAAATATTTATTATTGCTAAAAAAAAAATTACTGTTAGACAAATTAATATATAAAATTGCTATAAACAAAATTATTTTTACATTAGCATACTGATATATATATCAGTGTTGCCAGGGGTAGCTTGGAAAAAGTTACATTTACGAATTCTTCTCAAATAAATACTATATATAATTACGTTTAATAACGTATAACTAACAATAATAAATTTATCCGCATTAAACCGGTCGATATCGAGTAAAACTGATCGTAATTATATTATTCGAGATTATGGCATTCGATATCGAGCAGGAAGTATATAAATTTTAATTTCGATATAGAAATCTGTTTTCGATATGATAGCTCATTCGATCACGAATGCGGTAATTCGGCCCCAGTTTTTTTATAAGTTTTAGTTGACATTCATTAGATTGTAAACTTAATCCCGGTATTCACCAGCACTTAAATCAGGGACTCATGGTAGAGCAGTGAGTCCTCACAACATTCTTTATGTAAAGCTTACATATTATTTACATTAGGAAACTGATTTAATAAATCTATTCTATCATTTATCCGGGACATTAGCAGGGGGTTCAAACATTTCTAAGCGAATATATTCCTATAAAGCTGTGTGTTTTGCTCTAGAGTTCCGTCTACACTTGATTTAAATAAAAACTATCTTGTTACTGATTAAAGGGATGTTTGGTATTTTGAAATGTATACAACCTTTTCGAGATTCATCAAAAATATACCACTTTTAGCATGACTACTAGGTGTATGAAATGACAGCTACGATATTTTCAACAGACTTCTTCAAGTGTCTAAAAACAGAGTTATGTTATCCAGCCATACAATTTTTGGTATCTGGCGAAATCTTCCAAATGCACAAATTTGTATATTAGCCAGCTCAAGAGTACATTACTAAGAACTTTCGCACTTCCAGAGTGTGTCTCAAAATTATCTGGACCTTGGTGTTAATAAATTACAAATAAGTCACACTATTGTTTAATAGAAACATCCGTGGCATGAAATGCATTTAAAGTACTAAAAATGTGCACTACTAAGTTAAGTACAATATGAAAATTGTACTTTACTTAGATGATGGGCTGAAAAATTACGAAAATAAGGTCCAAAAAAGGAAAATTGTACATGCTACGTAGAGGGTCGAAAAGTTTCATAAAATGTAACAAATGTAACCAAACGGCATCTATGATATATATAAGTATTTTATAGTTAGCTAAAATTCAATACTACGTAACTAAAATTTTCAACATTTTACAAAAGAATGAAAAACATTATTGAAATAATCCCATGAAAAACTTTACTTACAATAAGCGGAAAAATAAGGGGAATTTGACGATTAGACTATTTATCTTTCGACTGGAGAAGAGCTTATTTTTGTTCGCGATGTCCCAAATCTAATCCTTTATATTTTGGCCGAAAATAAGTGGTTTTGTCAGTAGAGTTTTTTTATAAAATTATGTATTTCAGTTATTAAAACAGAAATTACTTGTAGCTTTGTAAGTGAAGTTTTTGCTGGGGTATTCAGCTACCACAAATTTACAACTTCACTGATAACAATTTTTTTATTCCGGCTTACAAACTGATACTTCGTTCTAAATACTTTTTAACAGGTATTCCAACATGTGTCCGATCGTTGTCATGATGAAATATTGCGGCTTCATGTCTGGCCGCAAATTCTGGGAGTTTTTCGGCCAATGCTCGCTTCAAACGAATCAGTTGCGTTCGGTACAGGTTCCCTGTTATGGTCTGCTTAGATTTCAGCAGCTCATAATAGACCCTTTCGTCCCACCAAATACAGAGCATTACCTTAGCGCCATGGATATTAGGCTTTGGTGTTGATTCGGCTGGTTGGCCATGCTTTACATACGATCTCTTACGCTTCGGGTTATTGTTATGAATCCATTTTTCATCGCAAGTAATGATTCGGTGCACAAATGATTTTCTTTTATAGCGTTCAAGCAGCATTTCAGACATACAAAATCGTTTTTCAAGGTCTCTCAGCTTAGATTCGTATGGTATCCAATTTCCCAACTTTTTCATGAATCCAGCTGCTTACAAACGAATTGAAATTGCTGATTGAGTAGCTGCCAATGAATTTGCAAGCTCTTGTTGAGTTTTAAATTCTTGGTCTTTTTTGGCTGACCTGGGAGATATTCTCTTACTTTTTAGAGAAGGTAGTTTATTTAAAAAGTAAAATTTTAGATAAGATATTCCCTTTTATCACTGATATTTTTGAAAAAAAAAAATAAGTTAGGCCTTTTTTTAACTGAAACCTATTATTACAAGGTGGCGCAAAAGTAAACTTCCGATGTTTTTTGGCTGTAATTAAAAAAAAAAAAAATGAAAAACTTTGATTCTTCTTGTGGATTATTTTTATTTGGTCTTTTAATTTTTTTTACATCAAGTCGAGAATATGATGTCATGTAAATGGCCGCCGCCACAGTTGATTGTCATTTGAGCCCTTTTTATGGCATTTTCCATCACTTTGGCCAAAACTTCCGGCGATAGGTCCTCACATTCTTGACGGATATTGTATTTAAGAGCTGCAAGAGTCTAAGGCTTGTTGACATAAACCCGCGACTTCAAAAAGCCCCACAAAAAGAAGTCTGGAGCGGTCAAATCAGGCGATCTTGCTGGCCAGTGCAAATCGCCAAAACGGGAGATTAGGCGCCCGGGAAATGCATCCTTCAGCATATCGGTTGTGGCACGTGCAGTGTGTGCCGTTGCACCGTCCTGTTGAAACCACATGTTTTCCAATCCCAATTCATCAAGTTGCGGCAAAAAGAACTCGTTGATCATTGCTCTGTAGCGCTCACCATTCACAGTAACCGTTTGGCCCGCGACGTCTTCGAAGAAAAAAGGTCCGATGACTCCTCCAGCGAAAACAGCACACCATACAGTGACTTTGAGCGGGTGTAATGGCTCTTCGTGGGTTACACACGGATTTTCAGTGCCCCAGAAGCGTAAATTTTGCTTATTTATGTACCCGCTAAGATGGAAATGGGCCTCATCATTCATGATTATATTTGATGAAAAATTATCTTCCTCTTGGTGGTGATTAAGGATGGCTTGAGCGTATGTTAGACGCGATTGGCGGTCAGCAGCTAAAAGCTGATGCTGTTAGCTGCTGGACATTGTACGGAAACATCTTCAAATCTTGTACCAAAATTCGCTGTAAAGACCATCGACTCATACCCATTTGCGTGGCACGTCGTCTGGTCGATGTCGACGGCGCTTCCATGACATCCTCGGCTACAGCAGCAATATTCTCTGCAGAACGGCTACTCCGGGGTCTGCCACGCTTGGCAGCATCTCGTGTTGTGCCAGTCTCTTCGAGGCGAGCGGCTAAACGTCGCAGTGTTTCACCAGTAGGCGTTGGACAGCCAGGAAATCTGCGACGAAATTCACGTTGTGCCAAAGTCACCGACCGATTATTGGTCAAATAAATAGTCAGCAATATTCCGCGTTCTGGAGCAGTGTAGCGTAACATTGTTTATTAACGTGTATTTCGCATGTGTTTACTACCCAAATGTCAAAACAGAACTGACATTAGGGGCCAATCGCAAAATTTATAGCATTTTCTGATAGGAGGATTACTTTTGCGCCACCTTGTAGTAGTTTTGCTCCACCCGCTTTATAGTCCAGACCGTACCCCGTCCGATTACTATTTGATTCGATCGATACAGAACGCTCTATCTGGGATACGTTTCACTTTGGAACACATTATCCGATATTGGCTTGAAATTACTTTTTCTCTTACCTAACATTATCAAAGCAAATCTATGGTATAATTTATTTATTTTTTTCATTAAAAAAATATATTCAAACTAAAAATTTTGTATGGTACAATATAATTATACTACATGGCCGTTCGCATGCATTTGAAACAGGTTCCTCTGTAAATATTTTTAAACGAAAATAAAAAGTAAAAAAAAATTGAAGCAGGTGTTTTTTTGAAAACGTTGAAACGTATGTGGCTGGTGGAATTGTTAGATGGGTTCACATCTTTATTTTAGTTTTTGAGTTGTAGTTTTTTTTTTTATAGGGTGTTGATGCAACTTCAATGTTCTTGTTAGTGTGTGAGTTTTTTTTCTTAATAGCTATCTTTATTTTGGGTTTTCTGATATTTCCTACGCGATCTAAACAATTTTTCTCACTTCCTCTAAAGAGTACATTTGCAGTGTTTCCTTGTTCACAATATTTTGTGTGTTTTTTTCTTTATTTGTCTCTCTGTGTTCGCCTTGCATTTGTTGGCTTTATTATAAACCGAAGTCGGAATGTTGAGTGTCTGTTGATGACCATTATTTATATTTCCATTATTATTACGAGTATCTTTTTATTTACTTTAGCTTTTCTCTTACTTTTGCTTAATGGATTTCCTTTAGTTTTTTTTTTCTCTATCTTTTGCAGCAAGAAATTACACATTACACAGTTTTTCCTCATGGTATTTTAATTGATTTCTATCTATCATTTGAAAACGAAATTCCCACGCCATTCAAGAGTTTTTTTCTGTTTGTTTATTTATTTATTTAAATGCAGAATGATTAATGTTTTCCTAAGGTCATATTTAAAAACAATAACATACGGATTAACATAATTTCAGCTGATAAGATCGATTGTGTGGAATACACCAGAGAGAAGAGAGAGCGAAATGACTTGTTGGTCAAATTTCATTTAGATAAGAAGTTTTAAAAATACAATCAGTTAAATTGATTGGCTTATTAGACAGAATGAGAAATTATTCAGTATTAGAATAAAAGTATTAGAATAAAGTAAAGCAAGACATTTCTAGGATCTTACACAAAAAGTAAAGGGTCTTCTATACTTTAACAGTTGATAGCGGGTGTATTGTTGAAGCTTCATCTGTCGAATTGGCTGTCATTTATTTTGTTTGTAGCGTTCAACAACAAGTGCAAATAATAAAATTGTTTTATCCAAATGAGTGTTCTGTTCGGACAAAGTTCCGGCACTTTTCTGGATGAATGAGCACGTCAACAAACAAAATTGTCGAATTTTGGACGATACCAATCCACATGAGATCCAAGAGCGTCCAAGAGCTTCCAATGCATCCCCAAAAGGTTACGATTTGGTGTGAATTTTGGACTTGCGGCGTCATCGTCCACACTTCTTTGAGAACAACATTGGCCAGGTCATCACCGTCAACGGCAAACACTATAGGTCGATAATTATCAAGTTCTTTTGGCCTGAATTGGATGATATGGGCACATGCCAAACAGATCATACCACATTGGATATTCTGCACGATGAATTGAGGGCATGGTCATCTAACGTGAGGTGATGTGAACTGGAAACCGAGATAGTGCTATTGGACCACGTTAGACTTTATCTTGTGGAGTTTTCTTAAGTCGCAGGTCTATGCGAATAAACCACAAACCACAGCGGTGGCCCTCAAAGCCAACATAACGCATGACATCGTTCGAATTTAGTCTGATTTATGCGCCAAACATTGGTTGAGGTTCATAGAACGAGCGGCTAAAAGTAGAAGAAGTTGTCGAAGGACAATCAAACTTGGCAAATGGGAAAAATTAAAATGATCCGCCCACTTTTACGCCCACCTCTCATACAAAGTGAAAATTAAATTTTTACCTACGGCATTGTTTTTTTGGCACATAGCTTTTTTAAACACTCAGAATCATTTGTGTGAAATTTGAAAAATATCCGCCCACTTTTACGCCCACCTCTCATACAAAGTGAAAATTAAATTTTTACCTACGGCATTGTTTTTTTGGCACATAGCATTTTTAAACACTCAGAATCATTTGTGTGAAATTTGAAAAATATCCGCCCACTTTTACGCCCACCTCTCATACAAAGTGAAAATTAAATTTTGACCTACGGCATTGTTTTTTTTGCACGTAGCATTTTTAAACACTCAAAATCATTTGTGTGAAATTTGAAAAATATCCGCCCACTTTTACGCCCACTTCTCATACAACTTGTACTGAAAAAGTGGCATAATTTCCTTGATTTTTAATGCATCAACTCAATTTTCACAAAAAAATAAATATTATAATTGTAGAATGGGCTTCTGAAAATATATACCTGATACGCCCACTTTTACGCCCATAACCCATAAATTTTTTGACATCATTATCGTACTCCAATTTTTTGATTTGCAGCTTTGAGCCAAATCTATTTATAAATGGGTCTGAAGACAATAAAAGATTATGCATTACATCTTCATTATTGGCTACACGTGCAATTCTTCGCGACTGATGTAATCTATAGGCTCTATAGTCTTTATTCCTCGCTTCCTGAGCTTCCTCGGACAGCATACCTGAATATCTAAAAAATAAAAATGAAATCATTGAATAAGGGCCTTTAGATAGAGGCATACATATTGGCAGAATAGCATTATGTAATAATTTTAAACAGTAAAGATGTCAACAACACCAATGCATGAAAGAAAATGCATGTTTTGTTACTTTATCACTTTATAGTTTTACTGTTTGTTTTTTGGAAAGGTGCAGATAGGAGCAGCTGAATTTTTTTTTTTAACTTTTAGCTGAGACTTCAAGCTGTAATTTGACATCTTTCGTTAAACAGCGCTCCATAGCGCTAAAAAGATACAGTCCACTGAAGTTTATGAACATTGAAATTTTGATGTTGTTTATATTTTGTTCTACTAAATTTTTTATATGACACTTTTTCCAACTTTTTTTAATGCAAATCTCAGCTATGACAATTGACATTTACGAAAATATACAACAAAGTCAAATGAAAGATTTACTGTGATTGTACCAAAAGTTTGAATATACAGTAAATTTGCATGGCATTTTAAACAAGCGAATATATATGAACTTCGAGCGTGTCTGTCCAAACAAATAATAAATATATCAAACTAATATTACGGAATCATAATATTCAGATATCTGACAACAAAATACCAAAAAATTATTCAAATCGGCGAACATGAAAAAAATAATATCGGCCACAATCATGGAAAATTTGACATTTCTGAAGCCTCAGCGGACATTTACACGATGTTGTATTCCATACTTATTGGAATATTTTATTTAAATTTAAAGATCGCAGCAGCTTAATGAAATGCCCTTTATATTCTCTAGAAATATACTTCAAACTCTTATCAATTTCTGTAAGACAACAAGACAATGAACTTTTTCTATAGCATCACATTTAAATAGACATTTTGTTTTATTTTTTAAAATGAAAAAGGAAGTCCTCATAGTTGTATTTATTTGTTTAAAACGAGCACGTTTCACTATTTGTAACACACTCGGTCATTTATCCATTAAAGCCAGATGATGACAGCTACAAACGATGAAGCAGCAAAACAAAATGTTTAAATGTTGCACATCAAACATCCCATTTCTCATTTCTATTCAAAAGGGGAGCCCCTTAACAGCATTCTATACAAGAACTTTTTCTCCAGTTTCTAAAATATTGATAGACAATTTTTAGTTTTCAATATTGTTTAGACATTAGTTTGCAATGATGTCATGATTCATGAATATGCTTGCATACTTACATATACACACACGTTCTCTAAGATCACCTGGTGTCAATAAGTACTTTTGAAATTGTAGAAAAAGTATGTTTAAAATGTCTATGATAAAAAAAATCTTTAACATATAGGCATTTATACACACTGTATTGGATACATAAAACCACTAATTACTAAAGGTTCCCCTCTTTATAACAAATAGGAACTATAAACAAATTTTATAGAGGCACAAGCGAATAAAGTAATCATTAAAGTACGTGCACATGAGGGGATTTACAGCAAATCAACAATAATCCCCAAAAAAAAAAAAACAAGTAGTTTGTATGTAATATTATTCAAATGGGAAGGTTTCCTAGAGTTCTAGTGCAAACTCAATTCCATTCCCATGCTCCAGATTCTTTTTTATTCTTCAATGATACGATTCAAATATACGGAATATGTAAGAACATAAAGATGTTGTTCTTTTCAAAAACCCATGTCACTCATACTTTGTCTCAGTAATTAATTGAACTGATACTAAACTTTAGTCAAGAAATTATAACATACAATATATTTTTTGAATCCTTATTGACTCCGCATACAAGATGTTTTTCTGCTCGTTTGAAATAAGTTTTCCGAAGCCAACAGTTAAGCTACAGTTATGTAGGGTATCAATCTCTCCTATTAACCGTATCCAAAGGCTGTTTTCGTTTTCAAACGAATTTAAAACTAATATTTTGAAACCATATGATTAATTCGTTTAACTAACTGTTCCAACGAAGAAAATCATATGATTTGTCGTCTATTCGCTTTCGAAAATCCCACGTTTCACACGATTTACCAAACAGCAGAGAATATATCAGAATTTTGATATTGAAAATCTGCTAAATTATGCCATAAATACGACTATCTCTATTTTAGGTTTATGTGACCACTAAATATATTTTGAAAACTGTAAAAATGTTCGATAATAACCTAATTATTAAAACGATAACTGAAAGGGGTAAAACAGAAGCGCTAGAGGATGAACTTAAAGCTGTAAATGGAAGGAGATTTTAAAATCCATTTGAAATTCATTGTATTCAGTCACTCCAAGTATAATTGTACCGAGTATCTGTATTGATAGTAGTGCGTAAAATTTATTGGCATGGTAGAGGCAAAGTGGCTTAAAAAATCGATCTAAAGCATTGTTCACATAAAATCCGGTCGCACTGTAGAAGCCTTTTACAAAAAACTAGTGGCAACATTTTTGTTTTCTTTTGGCATGACTTTCTAAATAAACCAACCGTTATTCTGTCAAGATTTCATAGTATTATATTAATTTGTGTACAAGTGGCGAGCAATGGAAAATCAAAATAGAAAAAAAAATTCTGCACAATTTTCTTCAAAATCCAACATAAGCTTCCAAAAAGTACTGTGAATGATGTTATAAAACGTTACAGAGGAACTTTAAGCACGGATCGTAAGAAAAAAGAAACCAAAAAAGTTAGCAGACGAGACCAAGACCGTGCAAGGAAAATAGTGAGTTCTATTAAACAAAATCCTGGTTTATCTGATAACGATCGCGCCAAAAAATATAAAACCAGTCGTAGTACAGCAAGAAGAATACGCCTGGATGCTGGATTACGGTCATATCGTAGCATTAAATATCCAAATCGTACTGAAAAGCAAAATATTACTGCTGTAAAACGGTCTCGTTTACTTTACGAAAAAGTTTTGACAAAATTTAATAACTGCCTTATCATGGACAGCTACCAGGTCGTAAATTTTATGTTGCAGAGAGTTGCGGGAATGTAAATCAAAAATATAAACATACAAAAATGGATAAATTTGGTAAGAAGGTAATGGTGTGGCATATTTTCAGTTGGGGTCTTAACAGTGCTCCGTTTTTAACCTCTACAACTATGACTTCGGATATTTACATCAAAGAATGTCTTCAAAAACGTTTGCCACCCTTTATTAGACAAAACCATTCTTCAGTAAAGTTTTGGCCTGATTTGGCCTCCTGCCACTATTCCAAAGCTGCCATGGATTGTTATTTAAGCAACAAAGTCCATGTAATACCAAAACATATGAACCCACCCAATTGTCCCCAGCTTCGGCCAATTAAAAAATATTGGGCTATTGTCAAAGCTAAATTATAGAAAAATGGAAGTGCTATTATCGACAATAAAAAATGTTATCTGCTTGGAATAAATATGCAGCACAGGTGGACCGAAAAGTTGTGCAAAAGTTAATGGGTACCATCAAATTAAAAACTAGAATTTTTATTGGAAATAAAGATATTTAAATAGTTTTTTTGCATATTCATAATTGCTAATAAATAAGATTACATTGGTGGTTGAACATTATTAAATCGCATTTTTCTTTATGTAGATATTAAAGCTTAAGTGCGACCGGATTTTAAGTGAACAATGCTTTATGCGTCTAATTTGCAATGGTTTCTCCAATGCGTCTATATATTGTTAATATTTGGTAGTCTGCTCTGGTGAAATCTAATTAGGAATGTAACAAAGGATGTAAAGATTATCGTCGACATGTGTTACCTATGGATTATGAACTATATCCTATTATTAAGGAGTGAGATCGAAAAAATCTTAACATACATAAATGTTAATAAAAAAGAAACCACTAAACCTACAGTTTTGATTCTTTTTTATTTTATTAAAATTATTACCACAACTTACAAAAAATATTATGTTTATAGTTCTAATCAATAGTGCTTCATTTATGATCCTTTTCCGGAAACCCTTCCATTAATCTTTTTATAGAGCTTTCTTTCACTTTGTTCGAACAGGTATTCCATCTCCGTTTAAAAACTACCACACTTTTTTTTTTTTTGCTCTTCAATTCTCTTTTAACAAAAGCCCAATATCTCTCCACTGGCCTTAGCGCCAGGCAGTTTGGAGGATTTGCCTCTATTGGTACAAATACCACTTTATTGTTCTTGTACCACTCAAGGACTTGGTTACCATAGTGACAGGATGCCAAGTATCTTATGAATGGAAGCAGCCTTTTTTGTAAACATTCCTTGATGTAAATTTCGGTATTTATAGAGCCCGTTGTATCAAATGATTGGCTTCTATTGGATTTGTGCAGATGTTTGTAACGCCCAAAAATATTAGTCTAACACCCACCTTAAAGTATACCGATCGACTCAGAATCACTTTCTGTCCCCATACAAATGTCCTCCCGAAATTGGACTTTATCGGTCATAAATGTTTAATTTATATAGGTATCTACACAAGTTTTTCTCCAAATAAGTTTTATATATACGAAATTCATGTCACCAAATTTTATTATGATCGGTCCATAATTAGTCATAGCTCCCATATAAGGCCCATTTCCGATAATCACTTTAACGATCATAAATCTCCTAAAAATGTTGGTATACACATAAAATGCAACATAAATAACTTTCATATAGACATTAATCACACTACCTAATTTCATGGTGATCGGTCCATAATTGGTCATAGCTCCCATATAAGGCCTGCTTCCGATAATCACTTTAAGGAGCATAAATCTCTTAAAAATGTTGGTATACACATAAAATGCAACATAAACAACTTTCATACAGATATTAATCACACCACTTAATTTCATGGTGATCGGTCCATAATTGGTCATAGCTCCCATATAAGGCCCACTTCCGAAAATCGTTCACGAATATAAATTATTGAAATTTTGAAAGAAAAATGTTTTTGCTCATTTACTTAGTGTAGGGTATTATATGGTCGGGCTTGACCGACCATACTTTCTTACTTGTTTTTGTATAAAATTTGACTTCAATTTCCGTGATCTGTTTTTGGCCTCTAAATTTTTAGCAGCGTTCGTGTCAGGAACTTTTTGAGCCTTGTATGTTTTTAAACCTGCATTAACTTTAACTTTTCGTACCAAATAGTCCAAGTACTAATTGTTTTTCAAAATTTAAAAAAAAAATTTTTCAAAATTGTTTTAAATTTTTTTTTTTAATATTGTTTTTTTAATTTTATCCATTTTTTTTAATTTTTTTCAAATTTTTTTTGTGGAAAAAAAAATTTGGTTTAAAAAGTAATTTTCCCGATTTTGACCCATTGTATGTCCAAATTACTATAGCCTTATATAAATCGTTGCAATGGACTTTGAAATATCTATCATTAGATATCCATATTGTCTATATTAATGACTAAGTAATCCAGATATAGATCAAAAATATGCCAAAAATTTTCTCGATTTTAAATAGCGACCGAGCCGGAAGAATTCCCGATATATTGATGTATCAATTATGTTTGTAAGTTATTTGAGGTCTACGGAAAGTTGATTTCAACATACAGACGGACATGGCTATATCGACTTCGCTATCTATAACGATCCAGAATATACATATATACTTTGTGGGGTCGCAAATGAAAAAATGTAGAAATTACAAACGGAATGACAAACTTATATATATAAAAAATCAAAAAATACTTGGGTTAAACGTTTTAATGAAAAACGTATGTTAAGAATTTTACGATCTCACTCCTTACCTATGGACTCTGTACTAGACCCTATTATTACTGAATTTGATGCAGAAAGAGAAAACAACTCATCTATGTTGCACATCGTGTCGGATTGTTAATGCCTGCCGAAAATGTAAGATTCTTGACAGAAAATTTAGAAAGGAAGGTGAATCAAACCTCCCCTGAAGATGAACGATCGCGTCTATACAAGGAAGATTGGGGAAATGGTATTCCTATTATATACATTCCTACAGATGTCTCCAATTTTCGCGATCGTGTGAGTTATGCAGTATACTTCTCAATATCCGTATATAAAGGGTTTTCTGAACTTTGACAGCTAATAACGGCAGCCAATTCGACAGATGTAACGGTTGAAGTTACATCTGTCGAATTGGCTGTCATTTATTCAGTTTGTTGTATCAATTCACCACGGACCAATAAAGTGTTAAACAACGCGTGCAAATTATGAAATTGTTTTATCAACGTTCCGCGCGCTTCGCCCATTTTACGGTGAAGCTCATTTCTAGATGAATAAGTACGTCAACAAATAACATTGTCAAATTTGATACGATACCAATACACATGATATCCAAGAGCGTCCAATGCATCCCGCAAAAGTCACTGTATGGTGTGGATTTTGGGCAGGCCGCGTCATTGGTTTATATTTCGTTGGCCAGGCCACCACCGTCAACGGCGAGCGCTATAGATCAATGATTATCAACTTCTTTTGGCCTGAATTGGATGACATGAAAACCAACGACATGTAGCCGCATTCAAAGCCAACGAGTAATTATGGATCGTTTTTGGCAATATGTTTGCTCTTAAGTGAACAAGCAGCGTAATGTTGATGATGATCCAAATAACTATAGAGATATGTTTACTAACTTTTTCGATCCTCAATTGGAAGGAATTAGTATTGCAGACATGTGGTTTCAGCAGGATGATGCTACATGACACTTAACACGCGATACAATGAATTTACTGAGAGAAACATTTGGCGAATGAATAATTTTAAGAAATGGAATTGTTAACAGGAGAGTTCTATTAGATTAGTTTCTCTGAGGATATATAAAGTTTTATTTGTTTAAATAAACACAAACTGCGAAACGTTTTGCTTGTCTGCAGATACACCCAGAGTCTTTGGCGGGAATCGAACCCGCAACCCCCAAATTGATATTCCAGCACACTATCATGTAGTCCATCGGGTATATGCAGATAAACCAGAAACGATCGAGCACTTGGAAGCGAATATTCAACGCGTTATTGCCGAATTACAGCCTGATTTACTGCAAAGGGTGTGTGAAAATTGGATCACCAGGTTACGACGATTTGTTTACCGAAGGTTATGGTGAATGTGCGAGAGATGGTTTGTGCGATTCAGAAGTGGTGATTTTGACACGGAAGACAAAGATCGCCCAGGTCGGGCAAAAAAGACCAAAAGGGTATTATGAACTGCTGAAATCTGAATATGTGGAATATGTGGACATTCATGAAATATTCCATCATGACAAGGCCACATGTTACAATACCTGTTCAAAACTATATAGAAAGAAGTGGTTGGGAAGTTTTGCCTTATAGTCCAGACCATGTCCCGCCCGACTACTATTTGCTTCGAACGAAATGCAGAGCGATCCCTCTGTGATACGATTCTCTTTTGAACAGAGTATCCGATATTGAAATGATTCATTAGCCTCAACAGATGAGTATTAATGCCATAATATTGTTACGTTTTTACCTTTTAAAAAAGGGGGTTTATTTCCTTTAAATAAACCGGATACTTTTGATTGCAAATAAAAGCAATTTTAGTAGTTTAAAATTGTAACAACTCTTTATTTATTTAGAATGTACAACAACAACAGAATTAAATAGTCACTCAGTGTATTTATACACGTATATCAATACGCAGAAATACACACACACACTTTATAATGTACAAGTATACACGTACAAGACAGTTGATGTTAACTCTAACAGCGCCTATGATAAACTCACTCACGACTGCATCCTCTACCACTATTTATACACGCGCCATCTTTCGTGAATCTTCTAAAATGCTCTTAACGGACAAACTAGTATGTTCGAATTCTAGAGCTTTCTATGTCAATGTTAGCAGCTTAAACATTTAGTGTTGCCATACTTATAAACAATGCTAATAACCGCATGCAACCAACATTGTCGATAAGTAGAAGCTTCTACTGATGGACGTGTTTACAAACATGATGAATGCTGCAGGCAGTCGTTACAGACTGTTAAATTCAAATCACTATTGCACATTCGTAACAATATTATTCAATTAATAAAACCAATTGAATGGATTTTAAAAACGTTTTTCTCATTTCAATTTCAGTTTACAGTTCTCCTCATCTTTATAAAAAACAACCTTTATGTGGCCGCATACCTTCCCAGTTGTTATTCTTTAAACACATTTTATTGTGAGTGTCCTGTTTGAATGCTTTTTCATAGTTTCTTCTTTTATGGTTAATTTGATTAAAGTCCAAAACAACAACAGCAACATTACAGTATTATTTTTTTTTGTTATTGTGGTTTTTATCCAACGTTACCTGAACCTCCCTCCCCTCGAGGCAAAAACTTTTTATGGACAATCTAAAGAATAACACATTTTGCGTGCTTTATTTTTTGAATAATTTTTTTTTTGGTTTATTTTCATTCCAGAACCACAGCATCATCATCTTTGATTTGTATTTATGTACGCAGGCTGTTGCTGCAGCCTATTTCTGCAATACAGATTTATTATTGTAGCCATTTCTGCTATTTTTGCATACATAAATATTTGTTTTTTAAATTTTATTTTTATAAAAATAAAAAAAATGGTGCAGGCTAGAAAGTGCATTATTTATACGAATGTGGTGCAAAGTAGTGTGTCCGTCCGTCCACATAATACTTGTTGCTGTAGCTGTAGCTGTGCTGTGCTACAGGGGTCTGATAAAGTAAAGTACAAATGCAAGTACAACGATCATCATTAACTTGTAGAGTTTGAATATAAATTTTTTTTGTTTTTGTTTTTGTGATAATCCTTCCATAAGTAGATTCCATTCCAAAAATAGACCTCAAGTACTCAGACTGGCGTCTTGTAGTATTTTTTTTATATTTTTTATTTTTCTTATATTTTTTTGCTTTTTTTCAGTTTCATTTGGTGGTATTTTTAATGATTTTTTAATATGCTCTATTTCTGGGCTGAATGACTGACTATACGTCTAAGAATCCTCATAAAGAAGAGCAATGAATGACTCTTCTACTATTAGTTGTTTCTATTTTTAAAATTTGTTTAGCGCATTATTTTATAAAATTAAGTGGGTTTTTCCGTAATTCATGAATAGATTAAATGGAAATGAAAATAGAAGAAAGCATTTATAAATAAAATGCTTAAAAATTAAACAAATGTCCAGCTTTTAAATATAAATTGTCCGCGCATTTAATGCGGAAGATCATGAGGTCTGTGCCAGTTTTCAACATGCAACAACTTAAACTAATTATATATGTTTACAGTGAGAGACAATAGAATGGAAAGCTATTATCCGTAATTTCAGTTTTCAAAAATATGATAATTTATTAAATAAATGTAATAGTAAAAATGATGTAGAAAAACTAGTATATTAGTTCTACAACTAAGGACTGAGATCGAAATATTTTTAACATACATATATGATAATAAAAATGAAACCACTAACTTACAGTTTTGAATCTTTTTTTATTTGATTGAAATTATTGTTACAATTTACAAAACAAAATATTTTTATAGTTCTAATCACTAATGATGAAATTTTGAAACTTTTTCGAAAACCCTTCCATTATGGTTTTTATATTGCTTTATGTCACTTTGTTCGAACAGGTTGTCCATCTCCGTTTAAAATCTACCACACTTTTAAACACCTTTTTTATCCTCTTCAATTCTCTTTTAACAAGAGCCCAATATCTCTCCACTGCACTCAGCTTCATGCAGTTTGGAGGATTTGTCTCTCTTGGTACAAATACCACATTATTGTTCTTTTACCACTCAAGACCTTTCTTACCATAGTGACAGATGCCAAATCAGGCCAAAAATAAGTGAACATATTAAGAAGTCTTATGAATGGAAGCAGCCTTTTTTGTAAACATTCCTTGATATAAATTTCGGTATTTATAGAGCCCGTTGTAACAAATGTTTGGCTGTTTTGGAGCAACAGCATATTGCTTGCCATACCAAAAACTTTTTGGGAAATTTTGTCTGATTTTGGGTCCTAAACTTTTCTTTAACTTTCCCTCGAGCATCAGCAACATCAAAATTTTGACCCGGAAGCTGCGAAAAATCTGCCAGAACATACGTTTCGTCATCCATTATGCAGCAGGAATAATTTTTTTATAAAACTTGACTTCAATTTCCGTGCTCTGTTTTTGGCCTCTAAATTTTTAGCAGTGTTCCTGTCAGGAACTTTTTGAGCCTTGTATGTTTTTTAACCTTCATTGGCTTCAACTTTTAGTACCAAATAGTATGAGCACTGAGCTAACCGGGCTGCTTTCCTACCAGATGTGTTGGGAGTTCTTTTGAAAAAGCTTTCTATTTATTGTCTTTAGAAACATCATGTGGATTATTCCTTCTACCTGAACCAGGTTTTCTATCAACGGACAAGTTCTACCGATACTGTTGAATAACATTGGAAACAGTTTGACGGCATTGTTTTGATTGTTTTGCCAACTTTTTGTAGGACCAAGTTGGGTTTTGTTGAAAATATTTAATAATTTGAATACGAACTTTTTTCTGGTCACTCATTTAAATCAGATTAACAACAAATGAACATAATTGGCATTAAACATAATAACTGACATGCTTTACAAAGGTAATTTGATAAAAAAAAAATCAAATAATACTTGGGTTAAAAGTTTTAATGAAAAACGTGTGTTAAGAATTTTTCGATCTCAGTCCTTACTAAAACATTAATAGATTACATGGAAAAGTTTCCATTCTATTGTTTAATTTTATAGTTAGAAAATCGTAAAATATCTCTCATCAGTTTATCAAGGCTTATGCATCTCTAAGGGTTTAAATTGTTCTATTATATGTTGCCCCTCTTTCCAATCCCATCTATTGTACAATTCACCATCAATACCAGCAGTATTCAATATTTCCATATTCAATCCTGTTAAAATAACATTAATCCCCATTGTCATCAATTTATGTTCGTTCAAAATTCTTAACTGATTTGTTTTAATAAAAATCCAATAAAGAGGACAAAGCTTCGAATATGAACAAAATAAAGCAAAACATATTCGACATTTTGACAGTTAAGAAAAACGAAAACTCACATAGAACTGTCAACACCAGTCAATAATAAAAATCGTGAGTTTAGCACTTATGAAAAGTAAAATTAAATAAAATAAAATAGAATTACAACAAGGGTCTATTCCTATAGACCCTAAGCATCTGGAATAATAATAATAATATCAAATGTTTCAAATATTCTATTGTTGTTGTTCTCCCAGAAAACACGCCTTTATTTTATATGAATTCTTCTTCTAAACAAGAGTAGAGAGTAGAGATTTCATTAACAATGATTGACATGCATTTCATGTTTCATTTAAAGATATTGAATGAATGAGTGAGGGAAGTGATGTGATGTGCTGTGAAGTGGTGGAAAATATGAATTAATGAATGATGGAATAAAAGAACAAATATTAGGTAGTCAATCTGACATGGCGCATTCAATGGCCTTTTAGTAAAACATTAACCATTTGATCCTACATGTATGTATGTTTTTGTGTCTTTCACTCACTCCCTTTGCTTGTTTTCATAATTTATGTTTTTTTTCTTTTCTTTTTTTCTTTTTGTAATTTAGCTCTGGTTTTAATTAAATTGAAAATTTTTTGAACACAATTTTAAAAATACATTTTGATACATTAGATTGTTTGTAAGTAGAATGTACAGTGGAAAGCAAAAAATATATATACACATATTTTAAACATTATAACTTCTACAGTGGAAACAATAGGACTTGCATAATCCTTGAATCTTTATTTATACGATTGAATGAAGAATATGATCATTTAAGGATATAATATGTTAGACACTATCAATCTTCCGTTGGCTTAGATCTTGGTTCCAAATTAGTTCCCTTTGTCCCGGTCCACACTGTGAAAAATTTGCTGCAAACCATTTTTAAATTCTTTTTTGAAACTGCATTCGTGTCCACACAGTGAAGTTTTTGCTTTTCAGTTTTTGACATTTCTGTACAGAACGAATATGAACGAATAAATGTGAATGACATACTCAACAAAAACTTCAAGTACATGAAACATAAGCACTGAGATTGAACAATTTTTAGCATACACATATGTTAATAAAAGTGAAACCACTAAACCTACAGTTTTGAATCTTTTTTTATTTGATTGAAATTATTGTTACACTAATGATGAAATTTTGAACCTTTTTCAGAAACCCTTCCATTATGGTTTTTATACTGCTTTCTGACACTTTGTTCGAACAGGTTGTCCATCTCCGTTTAAAATCTACCACACTTTTGGACACCTTTTTTGTGCTCTTCAATTCTCTTTTAACAAGAGCCTAATATCTCTCCACTGTCCTTAGCTCCGGGCAGTTTGGAGAATTTGCCTCTCTTGTTACAAATACCACATTATTGTTCTTTTACCACTCAAGACCTTTCTTAGCATAGTGACAGGGTGCCAAATCAGGCCAAAAATAAGTTGACACATTAAGGAGTCTTATAAATGGAATCATCCTCTTTTGTAAACATTCCTTGATGTAAATTTCGTTATTTATAGAGCCAGTTGTAACAAATGTTTGGCTTCTTTTGCCGCAACTGCATATTGCTTACCATACCAAGAACTTTTTGGGAAATTTTGTCTGCTTTTGGGTCTTAAACTTTTCTTCAACATTCGCTCGAGCATCTGTAACATAAAATTTTTGACCAAGAAGTTGCATAAAATCTGCCAGAACATACATTTCGTCATCCATTATGCAGCAGGAATATTTTTGTATAAAATTTGACTTCAATTTCCGTGCTCTGTCTTTGGCCTCTAAATTTTTAGCAGAGTTCCTGTCAGGAACTTTTTGAGCCGTGTATGTTTTTAAACCTGCATTAGCTTTAACTTTTCGTACCAAATAGTCCGAGTACTGAGCTAACCGGACTGCTTTCCTACCGGATGTGTTGGGAGCTCTTTTGAAAATGCTTTCTATTTTATTGGCTTTAGAAACATCATGTGGACCATTCCTTCTATATGAACCAGGTTTTCAACGTACAAGTTCTCCCTATACTGTTTGATAATATTGGAATCAGTTTGACGCAGACCTCCTACTTTTTGTTGGACCATGTTGGGTTTTGTTGAAAATATTTAATAATTTTAGTACGCACTTGTTTCTGGTCACTCATTTTAATCAGATTAACAACAAATGAACATAATTGACATTAAACATAATAATAACTGAAATGCTTTACAAAGGTAACTTGATAAAAAAAATATATCAAATAATACTTGGGTTAAAAGTTTTAATGAAAAACGTGTGTTAAGAATTTTACGATCTCAGTCCTTAGAATGAATGGATTAAATAGATTGATAAAAAAAAATAGTGAATAGTCTTTCTCCAATGGGACAACCACAAAAGGAAATGATTCCATTCACAGCCATTATGCGAATAACCCCCAGTAACCGACAGTATAACTATTAGTTAACGACTAACCAGACTTCGTGTAATGGGGGTAAGAAGAATAAGAGATAAAGCCCTGAAGATGTCTGATAAGCCGCATTTATTCGTAAATGCCATAGTCAATTACCGTCGAAAGGAACAATTCCCTAAGCTCTGAATAAAAAAAGTTAATACATAAACCTAATAATCGACTCTGAGAGCCATTCTCATACAGAATGCTTGTAAGATACGCTCGGAAAAGTTGTAGAAGTAGTGGGAAGGGCATTCGGAATTTTGGAGAGACAGTATGGAGCTCGACAAAAGATGCTATTGTCAGAGTAAGGAATATGGTGGAAATATTGCATTTTATGACATGTGACTTCAAATTTGATCCGTTGTGTTTAGACCAGGTTGTCATCACCAGTACCCTTTGGCCGAATCGCCACCTATTTTCTACATCAAGACATAAACATAAGTAGTAGGATATAGATAGTTTCCTTGTTCTTATTTTGACAACTTCCATTGATATCATTGAAAGGTACAACGAAGAGTCTTTCATGAGTCCCTAACCTGCAGTGTCAGTAAATACGGTACTACATTACTATGTTGTATAAGCTGCAATCGAATGGAGACTCGTTCAACAAACTCTCCTGAGCCAAATCGTTAACAAATGTCACAAAAATAATCAAACTTTTTTTCATGCAGCTACGATGAGCACCCTCGTACGCCAATGCAGATCACCGATATGTCAAATACAAGTATATGTTGATATGGCATAGTACTCTCACCATCGTAAGCTCTTAAATACTTTTACATATGATGTGGATCACTGTGTTTCGGCTAGGTTGCCATCACCGGTTCGGTGCTGTCCCCTTGGGTCTATCCAATCGTGACTTATATTTCATTGCAGGGCAGAATAGTAAATGGTAAGATATTGTTTCCTTTTTATCGTTGTGACAACTTCTACTGTTACCGTTGAAAGGTAGTACGAGGAGTCTTGCATTATTCTCGAACATGCAGTATCAGTGATTTCAACTTTCATAATCAATCTCTTCATACTGCTGTACTCAAAGACGACGTGTATTCCTGAATAAGTGGATGTGATAAGCACGAAGTATAGAATAGCAACTTGACTTTACATTTATGTCCCCCATTTTCAGTCCGTTTAATCGCCTGACGAATACCTCAGACACTAAGAAGTGACTTCACTTAAACTTCTCGATATAGACATCACCGCCAACTCTCAACCTCTTTTGAGGGCAAGAACGAATCAAGCCAATATCGGATACTCTGTTCCAAAGTGAAGAGTATGGCTGAGAGAGAGTTCTGCATGGATCGAAACAAAAAGTAGTCGGACGGGGCAAGGTCTGGACTATAAAGCTGGTGAAGCGAAACTTCCCTCCACTTCATTCTAAATACTTTTCAACAGATATTGCAACATGTGGCCTAGCGTTGTCATGATGGAATATTACGTTTACATGTCTGGCAGCAATATTACGTTTACATGTCTGGAACCATCGATTTATTGAAATCAAAATTTGGCGATAACTTGATTTCGAGAAAAGGAACTGTTAATTGGCCTCCAAGATCGTGTGATTTGACACATCTCGATTATTTCTTGTGGGCCATGTGAAGTCACTGGTTTATGCTAATAAACCACCAAAAATTTACGCTTTGGAGCCCAACATTGTTCGTGGTATTCGTGACATACTCAATGCTCGAAAAATTCGCCCGAAATTAGGCGTCCAGAATGCGCCTCGTCAAGAACATCCGCGGTGGCCATATGTCCGAAATCATTTTCAAATGTTAATGTCATGTATTGATTATTTGAATAAAAAAATGTTTTTGTTTTTTTTTGGAGCTAGACTAAATTTAATAATTTCTATTTGGTTTCAAAAGAATAATGTAATATCTCGATATAATGTATATTAAAGATCTTTAAGAAATACATTCATCAAATGTCATATAAAAACGATTTTCCTCATCTTTAACAAAGTTCTTGAAACATCTTACAAATGTTCCATCAAAATCCATAGCTTCCCTCTTTTGATACTCACTGTTTATAATTTAATGTATATTAATTTCCAAAAAATATCTATTTCTGTAAATTTATTAAGGGAGTGTGAACTATACACATGTCATTTCTATCCATATACTTGTTGCAATTTAATTCATTATTAGAAAAAGATAATTTTTCTTAAAAAAAAAAAACACTTGGGGTGGTTCTATCGTATCATAATTTCTAAAAGATGTTTCTTGAAACACTTTCAGTTTAACATTATACGTAGTACAAGATATGAAATTTTTATTATTGAAAATCTGTTGTTTGCAGAATCATGCACTTTATAAAAACAAACCCGAAACTCATATTTCACTCACATGTCATAAGAAGTAATAAATATTTTTGAAAATTTGATTTGAAAAATAGGCGTTACTGAAAATATTTATTGGTACTTTAATTAACAACGAACTAACAATAAACAGAAAAAATTATATTAAATTGCTCTTGTTATTATGGCACATTAACCATATTTCATCTGTTTGAAAATGGACGTTTTTTTCAGTTTTGTAGGATTTTAATAAATTCTGAGAAAACGAAATTAATTTGTATTGAATTCAAGGGAAAATACATGATTTTCAACACAAAATTAAAACATGATTTAAAGAAGAAGGGGAAAAGTATTTGGTAATTTATTGTCAACTTTGCAACTGTGTTATTTTAGTCTTAAGAAAAGGAAAAGTACAATAAATTTACTTGACATAAAATGGTTCGAATTTTAAACACAAACCAAATATATGCATATAGATATTTTTATTCACATGTCAAAATACATTTCATTTATAAAAATTATTGCAAGAAAAGTGAAAAACATTTTTATTACAAGAAAATATCTTAATTTAATGAGTTTTTTTTTTAATATAAACAAAGAATTTCCATGATTATTGATTCTTAAATAACAATTACACTTTTAATTACTTCCCCAGCCTTGATTTTTATTGCTTTTTTTTGAAAAGTGTTTCCACATTTTTTGTATGAACAACAAAACTTACAGTTTTTAAGTTAAAAATAAAGATGTTTGTTTCTTTGTAAAAAAAATGTATTTTACAATATAATTGTTTACTTTAAATCTATAAAAATCTCAAAAAAAAAATATATTAAACTGTGACCAGTATTACAAATTGAAATTCTTCTTAAAACAAATAAAATTAGTTTAAAAAACTTCAGCAAATTTTACTTATTGAATTTATTAAATAAACAAATGATTTGTTTACAAATAATATCCAAATACTTATTAATAGCATTTGGCATACATTTTCAAATCACATTCTCCTGGTTTTGAGAATTGAATATTTTAAAGGTTTTTTTATTTCATGTGTAATTGTTTACAAAGTTTCGTTTTTCTTTTAACAGAATATTTAATTTGGGTTTTGAATTTCAATATTTTTATTTTTTTATTATTTTCTAAAGAATTTTATTTATTAGTCTTTAAAAAAACAACAAAAACAATTAAGCAAAAAGCCTGAAATAATATGAATGATTTTGTAAAGAGGGCCAGGCCAGCAAATACGATATTCAAATTTTGTTAAATACATATTTTTGTTACAGTTAGAGATTCATTTTCAGAATTCGAGCCCATTAACATATGAAGTGTTTTACTTATGTTACATTTCCGGTGTTTAATTTGTTTTTTTTTTTTTTTCTCTATTTCGGGGATTTTTCTTTGTTGTTATTATGATGCATCCACATGAAGCAAATACTTTGAAGTATTTTTTTGTAGCTGCGTTTTTTTTATTTTTATTTTTTTGTTCTTTCCAACACGTGACCCTAATTAATGATGATCTATTCTACATGGACATAGAACTCATAGTCGCACATAATGCAGCAATAAATACTTTGTTTGAAAAATGCGTTTTTTATTTTTTTTTTATTTCACTACTTTAAGTGGTCATTGACTTGCGGCAATATTTAAATGTTGTATAGTGAGGGGAAGGTATGCTTAACATTGTTTCTACCCTTCATCATAAGTGGTAAGGGTTTATATATGTACCCCATAAAGTATATATATTCTGCATCGTTATAGATAGTGGAGACAATATAATCATATCCGAAAACCGTCTCACAGTGGGACAGAATCAAAATTTTTTGAAAAAAAATCTGGCATTTCCTATCGAGATAAAATTTGACGAGGGCGTAGCCAAGGAGTATTCAAGTTTAAGTTATTAAAATGGGCCCTGTAAATGCTCCAGGGACGGCGCTATGGGGGCTCAAAGTATGGTACCTTCGACATGTACAATTTTTAATCTCGTGCCATTTTTTTGTTTCACATCCGATTTCAAACATTTTAAATTTGTCATTCTAAATAACAAAATGTAAGAAAACTTGCCAAAAGGTCAAAGGGAATCCCGCAATTCTTAAAAATTGGAGCGAAAATCCCAAAAATTGTATTTTTTACTATTTTACCCATAGTGTCCACATTTCTTTTGGGGCTGGGAAAATACTTTGGGGATAAATAGGGATCACATCAAAGTTTCTAAAGCTGCTTTCCGTTTTCTGATTCCAGCTTTGGCATTTTAAAACATGTGGCCCAAAGTTTAAATTTTGTTAAAAAAGTAGGTCAAATTCCGAAAGGCGACATATTCGAAAAATAGGACGTGGTTTTTATACCAAAATGTTCTCCGTAAAGATACCTTTCAGAAAAACATAAAATTGTTATATGTTCTTAAAGAAAGTTTTTTTTAATTAAAAAATAAGTACCTTTTAACCCAAAAAACTACTATTTTTTGAATTTTTAAATTGAAAATCGTTTATTTTTGGATTCATAATTGATATTGCTCTGAAATTTGTTGTAAATTACTGGTAATTTAGTTGTCTAAACTAACAAAATAGATGTGAGTCCATTCGGTCCAAAAGCTCTACCTCCATTTTTAAAAAAGCGGACCAAGGTATGGCCAAATTTTTAAATTTCAATGTTGGAATACCTATAACTCGGAAATTATAAGAAACGTAAGCATATTTTTTCAAGACCTAGCCGAGCGCTTTCCAAAAATTCAAAAATGTTTGAAATCGGATGGGAAAGAAAAAATGGCACGTATTTAAAAATTTTACATGTCGAAGGTAGTTTGAGCCCCCATAGCACCGCCCCTGGAACATTTATAGGGCCCATTTTAGTAACTTAAACTTGAATATTCCTTGGCTACGCCCACGTCAAATTTTATCCCGATCGGACCAGCCGTTTAGCAATGCCAGATTTGTTTCCAAAAAAATTTGATTCTGCCCCACTGTGCGTCTTTATGTTGAAATTAGCTTTCCGAAGACCCCAATAACTTGAATACACGATTGATACAATATAAATTTATTCAAAGTATTGGCCCATCTTTCTGGCAACATATGGATTCCGAGCCAAAAATACTGCTCATCTTTTGAGGCTAACAACGAATCAAGCCAATTTCGGATACTGTGTTCTAAGGTGAATTGTATCACAGAGAGAGTGTTTTGCATCGATCGAAAGAATTAGTAGTCGGACGGGGCAAGGTCTGAAATATAAGACGGTTGAAGAAAAACTTCCCAACCACTTCATTCTAAATAGTTTATAACAGGTATTGCACCATGCGGCCTAACGTCGTCATGATGAAACATTACGGTTTTCTGGGTGTTTTTCGGCAAATGCTCGTTTCAAACGTATCAGTTGCATTCACTACAGGTTCCATGCGATGGTCTGGTCAGATTTCAGCAGCTTATAATAAATAGGACTCTTTAGCTTCCACCAAATACACAGAATTACATCAGCGCCTGGATATTTGGCTTTGATGTCGATTCGGCTGGTTGGCCGGGCTTCACATACGATCTCTTACGCTTCGGATTATCGTAATGTATCCATTTTTCATCGCAAGTAATTATTCGGTGCAAACATGCTTTTTTTATAGCGTTCAAGCAGCATTTCAGACATACAAAATCGTCTTTCAAGGTCTCTCAGCTTCAATTCGTATGGTACCCAATTTCCCTGCTTTTGGATGAATCCTGCTGCTCGCAATCTTTGTCTTTCGTGTCAAAGTCATCACCTCTAAACCTCACAAGCCACGTTGAAACCGATGAAACACATTCACCATAAGCTTGGTGAGCAATCGATGAGGTTCAGCGCCAATCAAATTAAATAAGTAAAGCCAAACTTCCCGCATATGACGTTGGTACAAAATTCAACATTTCGAAGCGAAAAAAACGTTGTTTACACTATAGATCAGCAGTCACCGAAAACAGTGCTGCCAATTTAAAGTTCTTTACCTCTAAAAAAAGACACCCCTTAGTAGTCCACGATTTCGAAGCTTAAAATTTAGAAGATTTTGAACGTTTGAAATGTTCACATAAAACTATTTTAAATAATAAAGAAATTCTTATGATTTCAGCCTGAATTTGAATTTTATCCATTTTCTGAAAACATGCTGAATATCTCCACCATAAAAACTAGTTTCCTTCCCCTATTGTAAGTACTTAAGGTATGCGTTAAGTAACTTTTATTTTATTTTTCTCAATAGCTCCAACAAATACACCAACCGACCAACAACAACATTAAAAAAAAGGTCACCGAAAATCAGAACTACCAGTATTACACTCGTACTAGAACAAATCATAGTGTAGAAAAGAACCATGTCCGTTGCAATGATTTAAAATTGTTATTTAATGCGTATGTTTTTCGTTTCTTAAACGAAAAATTATAAAAAAAAATAAACAAACACACACTCTATGAGCAACTGGTGACACCTAAAGAGTTGCCAAGGTTATAAAATTTAGTTCCAAATCAAGGATGTAGTAATTTATATGCAAAGTGGTTTGAAAACTTGTTATATTGTCACTACAGAGGTGTTTCTTTATACCCTTCACCTTCGTGGAAAGGGTATAATAAGTTTGTCATTCCGTTTGTAATTTCCACAATATAATTTTCCGAACCTATAAAGTATATATATTCTGGATCCTTATAGATAGCGCAGTCGATTAAGCCATGTCTTTCTGTCTGTTGAAATCAATTTTCTGAAGACCCCAGATATCTTCGGGATCCAAATCTTCAATAATTCTCTCAGACATGCTTTCGAAAAGTTTCCTATTTATAATCAGCAAAATTCGTCCATAAATAACAGAGAAATTTCATCAAAAAAAGACAATTTATTGCATGCTTTGATAAAAAAAGCAACAAAACGTATGTTTGGATGGGTGTTGGTTTCATTGTATTGCGTATTTTGTGTTTGTTTCTTTTATTTTGCTGTTTCGTTTCATTTTGCGTTGTTGTTTTTATACCCTTCACCTTCGTGAGAAGTGTATATATAAGATTGGCATTTCGTTTGCAGTTTCTACAATATAATCTGTTCGTCAGCAAATAAATGTAAAATTTTTAAAAGTTTTCTTGATATATTTAGGATGCAATATGCTGAAAGTGGGCAATTAATGCATCCACAGCAAAGGCTTTGAGGGCCGCTTTGGTTTATGGCTTACTCGCATAGACCTGTGACTTAAGAAAATTCAACAAGAAAAAGTCTAACGAGATCAAATCGCACGATCTCGATGGCAAGTTCACATCACCTCCACGTGAGATGGCCATCCTCTCAAATCAATCGTACAGAATGTCCAATAAGGTCGCGATGCGTCCTTCTCAGAGAAATATGGACCGATGATGCCGCCAGGCCAAAATCCTTACCAAACAGTCACTTTTTCAGGATGCATTGGGCGTTCATGGATCTCATGTGGATTCAAAACGTCCGTCACCGTAAAATGGACGATGCGCGCGGAACTTTGCCCGAATTTTTATAAAACATTTTTATTATATATATGCACTTGTTTTTGAGCGCTATATTAGTCCATTGTGATTTTGCAAAACTAACTGAAAAAATTACAGCCAATTCGACAGATGTAGTTTGAACAATATGGCCGCTATCAACTTTTAAAGTTCAGAAGTCCCTATTCCAAGACATTTCTTGTATAAGATTCTATTCCGCAACCTAATTTAAAAGCATGAAACAAACACAGAAGAAATTTCGAATTTCCAACTAAAAAGCATTGTATTCCGAATTAGGAAGTCAGAGTTGAGTTGCCCTGGCAACATTGCCATTAGAATGGATCAACTGACATCAGCAGAAGTAACTGAGCTGTATGGTTTGCAGTCACTCTCAGTCACTAAATGACTGACTAAGTTACTTGAATGAACGAATGAATGAATATAGTATAGTAGAGTAATTAAATGTTGTTTAATTTGCGTAAAATCCAATTAATAAATAGCAGCTGCTGTGCTATTGCTTTCAGTACAAAAACTCAACGGCATGGAAAATAAAAAAAAGAACAGCAAAATCTGCTGTAGCAGCAGCATACAACAACAGTTAGAGCGCAGCATGCAGAACCCCATATACTTACAAAACACACAAACTCATTCAAATGTAATTGAAGAGATTGTTGCATTTTCATTTTGAAAATGAGTAAAATACTCGATCGCATTATAGGCCACCACTCATTTTAATTAGAATCATTTAAGAACAATAACAACAAACCAAGCCCAGCCCAGCCACTAACAACAAAAAACAAAACTAAATAAATTAGTATGTTGTAATTAGTTCATTAAATTTTGAACGTTGTTGTTTTCGTTGCTGCTGCATATTAAAATCAGTTTATTTCTGATTCTTGTGGCAACTTGTTTTTGCCTCTGTCTCTGCTGACTGCTAAGTGCAGTCGGTGACTGTCAACAATCACAGTTTTTGTATTTTTACAGTTAAAATACTTGAATTCATTGCTTTGGTAAAACGAATGTTAAATACAAGTACTTATTTTAGTTTTTTTTCCAGATTTTTTTTTATTTTTTTAATTTTTTCTAGTTTTATTTTCTTCTTACCTTAATAAGTTTCTAATATCTTTTTAACCTTTGCTACGAGAGTACGTTGTACATATTTCGATACACAAGTATACAACAGCAACTAAATATTTCTGAGGTACTTTTACATTTCCAATTGAGGCTTTTGTGTCAATGCCTTTTTTCTCTTATTGCAATTGTCCATGAGTGCAAAAAATAAACACCAAAAGCAATAAAATCAAATGGTTACAAGACACTCACTTACTCACTCATTCATTCGTTCGTACCAACTCACATTGCAGAGAATGGGAGAATGTCAGCCATCAACGATATCTTGGAATTTTTCTACATAAGGAACAATTAAAATATTGGAAATTAATAGTATATTTGAAAAATTTGAGTTCGTTTAGGACGATTATTAGGCTTGGTTCCGTTTCGGTCTAAAAATAGCAGTTTTTGTCGGGTTCTAGTGAATTTGTAACACTTTGTGGAGAGAATATAAAGGGTATCCCATTAGGGACTTCCGAACTTTGACAGTTTATAGCGGACATATTCTTGAAGCTACATCTTTCGCATTGCCTATCATTAATTCAGTTTGTTTTGCCAATTGATGAAAATGTTTCATCAAAATGGGTGTTCTGTTCGGGCAACATTTCGCTCGCTTCACCCATTTCTGGATTAAAATTGTCGAATTTTCCACGATACCAATCCACATGAGATCTTATAGCGTAAAATTCATCCTGAAAAAGTCACTGTTTAGTGTGGATTTTGGTTTGATGGTGTCTTATTTTCTCATATTTCTTTGGGAACGACGTCCCCCAGGCCATCACTGTGAACGGCGAGCGCTATAGTTCGAGGACGGCGCCACATTGGACATTCTGCACGATCGATTTTAGGGCATGGTCATGTCGCGAGGAGGTGATGTGAACTGGCCACAATGATCGTGAGATTTGACCCCGTTAGACATTTTGATGTTGTGTTTTCTCAAGTCGCAGGTCTATATGAATAAGCCACAAACCACAGCGACCTTCAAAGTCATCATAACCCATGACATCGCTAAAATTCAGCCTGATTTAAAATTTAACGTTTCAGATGCGCGCCACCATAATGGCATCGATAGGCCTTTCAAACCAATAAAAAATGTCGATGATAACTCACACACACTTTGTTTTATTTAAATTTAAATTTAGGATGCGCTTAATGAAATACTCTTTAGAAACAAACAGTACCTGGCCGAGTTTTTGTACACAGAACACTCATCAAGGGTAGGGATCTTATACACAGTAAATGAATCGATTATAAAGGTACTCTCGCCATGGCCAATGAAAAGTGCTGTCATCGACTTCATTGGAACTAGGCGTACACACCAAGAGGGCGTATAATCTATATAAATATATAAATGTCTTTGTAAGTTTGTTTGTTTATTTATTTATTTGTTTGTTTGTTTGTTTGTTTGAGCATCACGCCTAAACGGCTGAATCATTTTAATACTAGGACCAGATAGGGGTAAACAGGGGGAAAACCGGTAAAATTGGTACCTTTAGTTCTTAAACAATAAATACTAAACGGCCGACACGATTTTATTGAAATTTCCAACATAGACTACGACAGGGGTAGCGAAGCGCACCGGGTCAAGCTAGTCATCCTATATATTGGCACACATGGAATGGATGTAGTACGATATGCTGATAATGTCATTCTATTTATTGAAAATTTCCAGTTACAATATCTGAAGTAATGTATTAACTCAGACATTTAACTTGATGGGCCACCAGTTGTGGTCTTAGTGTTAATCTTCAAAATACAAAGACGGTTCATTCCTAATCCTAGGAGAAGTTTGGTAACTTCAGGGTCCCTGAACTTAGGGAACATTTTTAATGCTGTCAAAGAAAGCAAGGTTCCTAGATGTGATTCTAAACTTAAATGGAATCGTAACCAGAAGGAAAGAGATTGAAAGGCGCATGCGGTAATGTATTCCTGTCTGAAATTAATAGGTAAAACGTTTGAACTAAAAACACGAATAAAATATTTCAAATATAAAGCGATAATTAAGCCAATCTTCGCACATGAATAGCTTGTGTGGTGGCTGATAATGGAATTATTGGGTATGTCGTTTCAGGAACGTTTGAATAGCAAAATAACTCTGAGTTTGGCAGAAGTTCGAAGGTCTACAACTACCGAGCTAATGGGTATAATACCTACTTCTTTTCTCTGATTGGGACAGAATAATCAACTCTATATTAAAAGATCTAGACACCCATCTTTGATACGCAAATATCAAGTGTGGACGACATAACGGAAGGTAGAAATAAATCACCAGAAGTTGGGGATTAAATATGACCCTAAACTAGGACGGAAGGGCTCTTGAATTAGACATCGGTTGTGACTTTGTATACAAGACTATACGAAATAAATTAAGACTCAATGTGGACACATCGTGGAATAATCCTCCTAGATGTATACAAACGAAATACTTGTGGGAATCAATGAGCTACAAGACATTAGAGAGAATACTAGGCATGAGAAAACCTGAATTGATTATGTTTGGAGATATTTGGAAATGAAAGAATGAAGATGCTGTGCGCGGATGATAATTGTAGATGATGTAATGAGGAAGAGGAGATTTTTTTTTTAAGTTAAAATGATGTACTGCAACTATCATACTATTAAAATAAAACTACAGTATCACTGCCATAGATTATTCTATAGTATCTCGACTGTAGAATAGTCTATAATATTGAACGTGAAAACAGACCCAAAACCTACTGCCACATATCCTGCTGGAGAGCAAGATAGACATAGCGATTATTAGCGAGCGATACAGAGCATATAAATCACAAATATGATACCAGGATACAAAGAAACAAGCGGCAATAATGATTATGAAAGACAGTTAAGCGTCAAAGCTTCAACACTTTCAAGAGGGAAACCAGACGGGCAAAGAAGGAATCTTGGAAACGTTTCTGTGAGGAACTGGAGAGTACCACTGAGGCATCGCGTCTACGTAAAGTACTATCCAAAGACCCTGATATGCCGAGATTCCTGATGAACAATTGGCGTAATTTTGGACTCTAAGCTCTCGTGGAAACGTAATGCTGAGAGTCGAATGAAGAAGGCACTATGTGCCTTCTATATATGTAAGAAAACCTTTGGGAAGAGATGGGATCTTAAATCATATATTGTATACTGGATGTACACCGCGGTCATAAGACCTATTTTGACCTATGGGGCTCTTGTTTGGTGGAGAACGGTGGACACCAAGACTCACCTTTCTACAAGGTACAAAGACTAGCATGTCTTGCAATTACTGGCTCTATGAATTCCACCCCTTAGGCCAGTCTATCAAATGTATGTCTACTAAGTCTGCTCTACGAGTCAAACAGGCGAGCGGACTGAAGCATGATCGTATTGGTCACGGCACCATCCTACAAAAGATAGGCAGGCCATTCATGAGGCAAGAAACGGATTGCTTAGTACCTACACCGAATTTTGATAGGACGTTTAGGATCAAGATACCGACAAGGGATGACTGGGCAGCGAACACTGTCCTAAGGGACGACGTGATCTCAGTCTACACTGATGGTTCAAAGACAGAAAGAGGCACGGGCTCGGGAATTTTCTCCGATGAACTGGACCTTTTGCTGTCTCTTCGATTACCGGATACCTGCTGAGATATATGTATCCGACGAATGCGCAACGAACAGGTCGTCCCTAGACTTATCTCTTACGCAAAGGGATATTCACACTCCCTTGGTGACCGTATCGAAATTGATAAATGAATGGGCTTTGAGTGAGACGGAACTCAGGTGGTCAAATATCATCACTTGTAGAATATCCAGACTGCTCTGGCCCACTCTGACAGAGGATAGGACTAAGACTCTTTTGTCTCTTAGTAGGAATTCGATAAGGTTTCTTAAGGGTATTATCACTGAGCACTATATGATTGGACGCAGGTCGGAACGTATGGTTTACCCATGTTATAGCTATTGTAGAAGTGGTTTGGATGAGGTGGAGGAAGAATCGGAACAACACCTTCTATGTGACTGCCCAGCCTTACAAGAGCATAGACTACTTCATCTTGGTAGAGCTCTTTTCCATGATCTGGACTGTCTCAGAGATGTGCCACTAGTAAATATGATCAGATTTATTAAAAGTACCGGCTGGTTCTCACGGGGATCACAAGAAGCACATAGTCGACGAAATTAGGGTGGGCAACTATTCTCCCTTTATGTATGAAATTTCAAGATAAGGGAATGATAATTCTAAGGGTTCTCAATGGGCCACAAGGCCTCCGAGTGAACTCGCTAACTTGCGAGCAATCCACGTAACCTAACCTAAGTCTATGAAGAAGACGAGGGTTATATACATATATGCCACCATAAACACCATTAGGATATTTAGCTGTTATTTACCTCCAATTCACAGAACACTCGACATTAGCATTAGAACATCAAATAGGACAGTATCTACAACTACATCTCTAGTGCTTGCAGGTATTCCACCCATTGATATCCTTATACTAGAGAGAAAGGAAATATGGAAACATAAAATACTATGTAAAAACATCTCTAAATTAGGAAAATTATGAAAAAATTAAACAAAAATTTGTTTGCTGGAGAAATACTCACAGATTTCTAAAGGTCATTCGAAAGATCACAGTTTATTCTTTCTAAATCCGCTGAGACACTTAAAATCAGTAGATATTGAACTGTGTTATACTCGACAAAACCTTCCAGAAAAATAGTATCACTTCCAATATATTCATCTATACTTCATTATATTTTGTATCTCATAGTCTCTCGACTATAGAATTGTCTATAGTCTCGACTATTGAATTGCCTATAGTCTCTTAACTACAGTCGTCCTTAGTCTCTCGACTATAGAATATTTTATATCCTCTAGACTACAGAATAGTATATAGTCGCTCGACTTTAGAATAGTATATTGTCAACTACTGAATTGCATATAGTCTCCCGAATATAGCATTGTCTATAGTCTCTTAACTATAGAATTGTCTCTCGACTGTAGTTCATAGTCTCTCGACTATAGAATATTTTATATCCTCTAGACTACAGAATAATACATGATCTCTCGACTATTAAATAGTCTATAATCTCTAAACTATAGAATAGTCTATAGTCGTTTCTCGGTTATAGAATTGTCTACAGTCTAAGAGGCTATCTAAAGAATAAAAACGTTTAAAACTATGTCTCACACTTAGAATACCTTCCCTGAAAAGCTTATGAAAATAAATGGTAAATTTTGCAAATGAAAAATACTAATAAACGTGAAAAAACTTAGTCAACCATTTGAATTCTCTGTGGTCAAATGAACTTATTAAGGAATAATATTTTTATTGATTTCCCTAAAGAATCTTTTTAGAAACAAATATAAAAACTAAACAAGGTAATTTAAAATTTAATTGGAAACTAACTATTGTTAAGTTTTTACTTATTATTTAAATATAATAGAAAAAAAAAATAATAAAAAAAATACCTTACGAGATTCGATTCATAACTTTTAACAGTAATTTAATGAAAAGAATTCCTTGCATATAATTAACTCTTTTAAATTGTCTGTTAATAAAAAGTCTCAATTGTTTAATTGTAATTTATTAACAATTTTCCAACTATTCAATTATTCAAAACCACACCTTTTAAACCATACTTTAGACACTAATAAAAAAAAAGCTAAACAACCCAAAAAAAAAAACTTGTAATAGAAATAGAAAAAATAAAACAAAGAATACTTTCATTATGTCTCCTATGACTGGCAGCCAAAGATTATCATCGTGTTCGTTCCAACTATTCAACAGATATGTATTTGTTTCCAATAATGGTGACGAACGAATCATTCTGAAACGTACATATTTTTTTTATGATGTTACCACAATAATTACCTGTGACTAGCATTTATAAAATACGTCCAACAACAGCAACAATGTCATTAAATGAATATCACACAGCAACAACAACAATAAATTTATGAAAAAACAAAAAAAAAAAACATTTAAAACCAATAATTATGGCTAATAAATAGAGATGCCACCCTTTTAGGAGTTTAATTGAAAAAGGCAATAATTTATATTGGCACGTCCAAATATAAATAAGATACATACAGCAAAATAATCAAATAAAGAAAGCTTTGTTTACACGGGATAACAGAAAAAGCCAAAGTACTTTTTTAAAGCATATTTTAAGATTCTCATAGAAATAACACAAATTGTTCCAAATATATTTTAAATTTTTAACTATGACCTTTTCCCATCTTTCAGGCAACATATGGATTCTGAGCCAAAAGAACTGTTCATCTTTTGAAGACAAACCAGAAACGATCAAGCTGAATATTCGACGGGTGAGTAAAACTTAAATTTAGAATATCCGACAAAGATTGCACACTGAATGCCCAAAATAATTAGTTAAATTTCACAATTAATTCTGCAAATTTCACCTATTATTTAAAACAAACAAAAACAAACCAAATTCTGTTGGCCGGTGTCATTAATTATCGTCCAGAAATATTTAAGTGCGCAAAGTATTAAGTATTTCCTTTTACAAAGTCCAACTCCATAATTTTAACTGATTTGTACATGTTCATACACGTTTTTCTTTTTCATATTTTTGTCCAATTTTATTGCATTTGGTTTTACAATAACTACAAAACACTGCTTGCAACACAGCACTGCCTGTCTGTTCATTTCAATGCAAATCACGTACAATTCAAATGGATCGTGATCAGTGCATTGTACTTTTTGCTGCTGCTTATTTTTTTCTACACTTCTTCTTCTTTTATAATTTTCATGTACAACAAATGGTCATCATGCTTTAGATTGTTTAACGAAACAGTAAAACTATTAATTTTCTTTAGATTTACAGCTGATTGTCTTTGTAACGATAATTATTGAATTGTTGTCTAAAAGAGGTGTTGATGGGTATGGTGCACCCTACAGCCAATATTTACTACAATATTGTTTAATACAATTTTATGTTTAAGAGCGGGCATTTTACAGAATTTGGGTACGGTTTTAGTATTAATTGTGACAGCCAGTTTCAAAACATCTGCTCTGCACCGATCGCAGATAGTAAATTTTTATTAGAATTGAAAATCAACAAATTGATTCGACGGGAAAAAAATCTTAATATTTTATTTGGTTTATGTCTTACTAACTACGCCGGTACGCTCCGCAGCCTTAAATGTAGTTGCTATACAGCAGAGACCCGCGCTGTACGACTATAAGCCGGCTGAGCCGAGCCGCCGATAAATTCAACTTAAATCGGCTTGAAAATACCTGCAGGTTTTGTTAAAAGTTTCTTAGTAATTTCGTAACATTTTTGGAATTTCTCTTTTTAATTTTTTACAATGTTAGTCGGCTGACAGCCGGCTTTGAGCCGCCGCCGACCTTTTTGGACTCTGCGGCCGCCGTCGGTCTCGCCTATACAGTGGTCCAAATGGAAAAAGTACGACAATCTGTTATCTATATTACTATTAACTATATTTTCTAGCATAAACGTGGCTACAAGTCGGAAATTAGTGGTCCAACTGAAAAAAAGACGACCAATTGTGATCACTTATATTGTGTGTATGACTTAAAAATGGGGGGTTTACAATAGATGCAATAGGGTACATATCTGCCATTTATTCCCACTTAGTTATTGTGTAAATAACAAAGTTTTTTTTTTTTTTTTGCTTCGAAAATGTCGAATATTGTGCCAACATAGCGTCATATGCAGGAAGTTTTGCTTTACTTCTTTAATTTTAAAAATAAAGTGCAGCTAAAGCACACCGATGCTTATGGTGAATGTATTCTATCGCTTTCAACGTGCCAGAGATGGTTTGTTCAGTTCAGAAGTGGTGATTTTGACACGGAAGACAAAGATCCCCCAGGCCAGCCAAAAAAGTTTGAATACCAAGAATTGGAGGCATTACTCCATCAAGATTGATTATCAAACTCAACGAGAGATTGCAAAATCATTGGGAGATACTCAAGCAGCAATTTCAAAACGTTTGCGAGCAGCAGGAATCATTCAAATGCAAGGAAATTGGTTACAATAAGAATTGAAGCCGAGAGACCTTAAAAGACGATTTTGCATGTCCGAAATGATGTTTGAACGCTATAAAAGAAAATAATTTTTGCACCGAATCTTTCCTTGCGATGAAAATTTTATCCATTACAATAACCCGAAGCATAAGAGATCGTATGTGAAGCCCGGCCAACCAGCCGAATCGATACCAAAGTCAAATATCCATGGCGCTAGGTTAGATTAGGTTTCCAGGCAGCCGCGAAGTGAAAACAAGAAAGAGAGCAGCTCACGTGGGTCCAGGCTATAGGTCCCTTTGTGTTACCTGAAAGTAGAAAGATAGAAAAAAAAAAAAAGAAATGAAAAAGAGAAGGGGACAGTCAGATGAGATGAATGGCTTGAAAAAAAGTGAAAAGGGTCCGAAAAAAGACAGCAGAGGAGATTAATTAAATGTGTACCAGTGAATTGGCGGGTTATTAGGCCATGTCTGATCTGATTAGTCAATTACTATTCCTTATAAAGTCATTAATGCACTCTGGCTTCATATTCGAGACCTCAGAAAGACTAATTAGGAAACGATGTCCCAGAAACTTCGAGCGTAGCTCTCCAAATGCCGGACAGTGGCAAAGGAGATGAAAAATGGTCTCATCCTCCTCCTCGTTTTGACAACTTCTACAGAAGTCGTTGTAGGGCCAAAAGTGCAGTGTTGCCAAAAGTGCAGTTTTCGTTAATGACTGCCACTACACCACTCAATTGTGAGCGTGTCAAGCCAAGAAGATATGTTGTGCGTCCACGATTCAGTCGGAGCCATATCTTTCTGGTTATAGTACATGTGGGTTCACAACCCCATCTTGTTTGAACGATCTCATAGTAGAAGTTACTACTATGAAGCTAACATTTGGATAATAGAATCCCACATAGGAAGTCTATGTCTCCATCTGGCAGCATGGAGCCATTTTTGCCAAATCATCAGCAACATAGTTGCCCGTACTATCTCCGTATCCAAGTACGACTGTTGAATGTATCCATCCTGTTTAAGGATGCCCGGCATTCCTGCACCAAATTAGATGTTGTGTATACACCAATTAGAGAATTTATTACAGCCTTACTGTCAGTGTATATACGAATATCCCTGCCTGATATCTTGTTATAACTGAGTCAGTTAGCCGTAGCAAAAGGGTCCTATCTATTATGAGCTGCTGAAATCTGACTAGACCATCATAGGGAACCTGTACTGAATGCAACTGATTCGTTTGAAGCTTGCATTTGCCGAAAAGCGCCCGGAATATGCGTCCAGAAATGTAATATTCCATCATGACAACACTCGGCCACATATTGCAATACCTGTTAAAAACTATTTAGAATGAAGAGGTGGTGGGAAGTTTTGCCTCACTCGCTTTATAATCCGGACCTTGCACCGTCCGGCTACTACAGGCTTTTCCAACAAGAACTGTTATTTTGATATTCAAAGAAAAATGGCATTTTTTGAGATAAATGATCGGATGTTTATTTCATAATAAAGGGAAGGTATACCGTTAATAATGAAAAACCACATCAGCCAAATGGCCACCACGACCACAGGACAATATCCTTTTCATGAAATTTTCCATAACCAAATCGCAAAGTAGCTGACCTATGTCCTCGATAGCCTCACGAATTCTATTTTTGAGGTCTTGAATCGACGCTGGGCTGTTGACGTAGACCTTATCTTTCACGTGGCCCCAAAGGAAGAAGTCGCAAGGTGTTAAATCGGTGGCCAATTGTGACCACCTCTTCGAGAGATAACCAATCAACAAATACACGACATTGTTGATGATCGGCTGGCTTGAGTTCTTGTGTTAACTGAACTTTATAAGCCTTAAGACCCAAGTCTTTATGCAAACTACGGTGTAATGACGTTTGTGGAATGCCCAATTCCAAAGAACGACGAGGAATCGACAAACCTGGGTTTTCTTCAACACTTTGGGCTACAGCAGCAACATTCTCAGTTGTTCTTGAGCGACGTGCACTGGTTTTATTCTTCACATCACTAACTTGTCCCAACAACTCGAATTTTTCCACCAATTTCTGTATTAAGGTCCGACAAGGTGCTTCACGACGACCGAAAAATGTTTTAGTTTTGCAAGATTTTCACCATTTTTGTAGTGAATTTTAATCATTTCAATGCGTTGTTACTGTTACAAAATCGGGAAAAATATATTTTACTCCGAATTTTTTTTTAACAAAAAAAATTTTTTTCATTAACTTTTTTTCACTAATAAATTAAAAAAAAAAAAATTAAAAAAAATTTTAAAAAAATTGGAAAAAAATTAAAACAAAACAATTTCGAAAAAAAAAATTGAAAACAATTTTGAAAAAAAAAAAAAAATTTTAAATTTTGAAAAACAATATAGAAAAAAAATTTTTTTTTTACATTTTGAAAAAAAAAATTTAATTTTATTTACAAAAATATTTAAAAATTTTATTTTAAAGTATAATTTGGTGAAGGGTATATAAGATTCGGGACAGCCGAATATAGCTCTCTTACTTGTTAGAAATGCCGTTGTTTCTACTTGTCAAATGTCAAAGAATAAAAGCTTCAAAAGTGACAGCTACCGAAATACCGGGTGATTCAAAATAACATCTCTTGTTTGAAAACACTTTATTTGTTTCGATCGATGCAGAATGCTCTCTCTGGGATACGCTTCATTTTGGAACAGAATATCCGATATTGGCCTCAAAAGATGAGCAGTTCTTTTCGCTCGGAATCCATATCTTGCCAGAAAGATGGGAAAGATCATAGCTATAGGACAATACTTTGAATAAATTTATATTGTACAAATGTTTCAAAATAAAAGCTAAATAAAAAGTCCTACACAACATGTTACCATGTTATTTTAGTCCAAAAACCGATTTTTATGTCTTAAGTGTCTTTCATGAATAAATGCCAGCCAATTCGACAGATGTAGCTTCAGCAATATGGCTGCTATTTACTGTCAAAGTTCGCAAGTTCCTATTGCAAGACATTTTAGATGAATAAAACTTAAAATCTTAACAGTTTATTTAGTTGATGTGTTATTTATGACTTAAATACTCTTTAAACAAACATAATCTATTTACCCAGTCCTACTTTGCAGTTTTACTTGTATAACTAAAAATATTGTCAACTAGCTAGTGTAAACACATTATAATTAATCTTTCAAATTACATAAAAAAAGAGGTTATCAAGCGATCAGTTTGTCAACTTTCCACATCGTATAACATTGTCTCCATATACAAACAAATATATTATTAAATTTCCTAAAATTATTAATAAGAAATTGTATTATTTTTGTAATATACAATACATATAATTATAAATAACATAATTACTCGTATTATTGATAGGTTTATAAAACCATACAAACAATTGGTTTTTAAACCTTTGTTAAAACAAGAAATTTTCTTTATAAATAAACATTTGAAAAGTTTAACCTAAATTTTAAAAATGATTTTACTTTTATTGCATTTAAAAACATAAAAAATGTTTAATTGTTTTTCTTATTTTTTTACTCTTGATTGGATTTTCATGTACTTTGCACATACTTGCAGCTATTTATTATACATATTTTGTTTCTTATGTTGGCATTACTTTGTGACCAGTCTTTGTCGTTTCTTTCTAGTAACTATTTTCATTTGAATTTTCGTTTATTTTTCCATTTTTCATACCCTGTGTAAGTGTCGTGTTTTCTCATTTGAAACAAGTGTGTCGCGGTGAAACCATATTTTTTCTGCACGTCGTTTTTTCCAACATCAAATGTAGATATCTGCAAAGTTTTTTTTTTTTTGCTTCTTTTTCACTTCTTTAAAATTTATATTTTCTTGTTTTACTTAAAGGCTTTTAGTAATAATAAACATGGGTTTTTCTGTATATTTTTACAAAAGTTTTTATGGTTTTTTTTTTTGTTTTGTTTTAATTTCTTTTTAAGTGTGAAGTTTTTCACCTTTTTTAGCATGCATTTATAATGTTGTGACGATAAATGGCGGTGTGTTGTATGTAAGTTATGAAAACTATGCTAAATTGCAGAGGTGTAGTTCTAGAAAGGGTATAAGATATGTAATTTGTCGTATTATATCTCTGAAATTAAGCAACTAGTCAATGTATCTCTTATAGCCAGTAATTGTCACTAATGTCTGATAACTTGACTGACCCCAATTTACATATTTTTTTGACTCCAATTTATAAATACGTATGTGCTCTTTGTAGTGCAGAGAGAAGTCAAATGGTTACTTTATACATTCCATGTAATCTATTGAGAACTCAATTGTCACTTAAGTGTCTACGCTCTTCCGGATTATATCGATTATTGCATTTCTAGGCTCTTCTTGGCGAGAAACTTCGGTTTCTCAATTCCGTATAATACGGGTCAACGGGTCTCTCAGTCTATACAGACGGTTCTATTAAAGGAGATCGAGTTGGCGCAGGTCTACATTCGGGAATTCGACACAGTTGTATACATCTAATTTGATCCAGGAATGCCGGGCATCCTTTAACAGGATGGCGAGACATTCAACAGTCGTACTCGAGTGGGTAGGGGGACACGGAGATACTACAGGCCATGTTACCTGACGGAAACATAGACTTCCTATGTGGAATTCCGCTATCCAAGTGCAAGCTACAAATTAGTAATTTCTATTATGAGCTCGCTCAGACAAGATGGGGTTGTGAACCCACATGGGCGAACAACATATCTTCTTGGCTTGTCACGCTCACAATTGCGTGGCGTAGTGGCTGTCATTACCGGACACTGCACTTTTGGCAACCACGCGAGGAGACTAGGCTTGCCCTACAACGACTTCTGTAGAAGTTGTCAAAACGTGGAGGAGGATGAGACCATTTTTCATCTTCTTTGTCACTGTCCGGCATTAGGAGATCTACGCTTACGGTTTCTGGGACACCGTTCCATAAATAGTCTTTCTGAGCTCTCGAATATGAGGCTTGAGGGCATCAACGCCTTTATAAGGAGTAGTAATTGGTTAATAGGACCAGATATGGGAACCTCTCGAGGGTAACCTAATAACCGCTATCTTATTGATATGCAACTGTTGTAAATCTCCTTCTCTCTTCCTTGAACATCTTCTTCTTCTTCTTATCTACTCAATCTTCCACTTCATTCTTTTCATTTCTATCTGCCCCTCTTTCTTTCTAATTTCTAATTTCAGGTAACAAAAAGGGATCATTGCTTGGATCCACGTGAGCTGTTCTTCTACTTTTCAACTTCGCGGCTGGCTGGAAACCTAACCTAACCTAAGTGTCTCTAAGTAATCTAGAGTGTAGTCACTTTAGTAATTCGTACAAACTGGTTTTATATTAATTGTGTTGATATAAAACTCTTATAGTTTATTTTCTTTTTGCTTAAGAATCCCATGTAGTCAACTATCACTTTAGTGTCTCTAAGTAACTGTACTGTCCTTTAGAAAGTAGAAGTAATCTATTAAAGAGTTGTCGCAGGAAAGTTTGTTTACAAGCCATCGGTTATTGGACTGTCAATGATTCGACTATTTTGGATCAGCTATCAGTTGTCAGTTGCATTGTAATCTTAAAGGGTGAATTGATCCCCTACTTAGGACATGCATAATAACTAGTCACGTAGCTAGTTATGTAACTAGTTGTCATCCTAAATGATAGGTAAAATCACTAGTTCAGGACAGTCTCCTAGAACTGCTGGGAGGTCTCTACGGCTTTTCTGACATATACGCACTCTTTTCAGGAAATTTTCCTTGACCATTTTGCATAAATGTAGCTGAATATCGTTGAGCTTATTAACAAAGACCTTTGACTTCAATTCTGATCACTGAAACGAGAGTACCCGAACAGGAAATGTCTCATACAGTAATTTACTAGCATCAATATCATTCAATTTAAGCAGAAAGAACTCTGTTATAGTGTCGCAATATTGAGCCGAGTTTCACACACTGTTTGACCAGCGTCAGAAGAGGAAGTGTTATATAAAGATGCTCCCAATCCAATATCCGCACCAAACAGTGACACGATATTCAATTCAACATTGTAAGCTTGACGACGCAGATTTTCTTGAATTTGCAATTCTTGTCTAGAGGTCGGACTGATGATTCAGAACTTTTATATTACACATAGGTTCGATATTGACATTTAAAGAGCTGGTTTTTGGACGATCAGTGTGTTTAACATCACCATTTGATCCAATCTTCCTCAACTTCTCAATCCTCAATGCACTGTTTCGATATTGACATTTGAAGGCCTTGTTTTTGGATGTCCATTGTGTTTAACATTACCAATTGATTCAATCTTCCAACATTTTCAATTACCAAACTTTCAGAAAAACCCTTTCAATATCTATTTGAGTTAAACACAAAACCATCCAGATTTATAAACTAGAAATCTACGAAAGCATCAATTGAGAAATATGACTGCAACCAATTGGCTTTCCAGATTCCGCAATATTTTCTTAGAGTTTAACCATCTACACTCGGAGGCCTTGTGGCCCATTGCGATACCCTTAGAATTACCATTCCCTTATTTTAAAATGTCATACATAAAGGGAGAATAGTTGCCCACCCTAATTTCGTTGACTATGTACTTCTTGTGATCCACGTGAGGACCAGCCGGTACTTCTAATAAATCTGATCATATTTACCTGTGGCACATCTCTGAGACAGTCCAGATCATGGAAAAGAGCTCTACCAAGATGTAGTAGTCTATGCTCTTGTAAGGCTGGGCAGTCACATAGAGGTGTTGTACTGATTCTTCCTCCTCCTCATCCAAACAACTTCTACATACGTTCCGACATGCGTCCAATCATACAGTGCCCAGTGATTTTACCCGTAAGAAGCCTGATCGAGTTCCTACTAAGAGACAAAAGAGTCTTAGTCCTATTCTCTGTCAGAGTGGTCCAGAGCAATCTGGATATTCTACAAGTGATGATATTTCACCACCTAAGTTCCGTCTCACTCAAAGCCCATTCATTTATCAATTTCGATACGTTCACCAAGGGAGTGTGAATATCCATTTGCGCAAGAGATACATCCAGGGACGACCCGTTCGTTGCGCATTCGTCTGATACTTCATTTCCCCGGATGCCCTCATGTCCTGGGACCCATATCAACTCGACGTGATGTTGTGTCAGTTGTGCCAGTGATTGGATGCAGTTGAGAAGACATTTCGGCTTAATAAAGTTGGAGTTAAGAGTCTTGATTGATGCAAGGCTGTCCAAGTAAATATGTATAGTCGAATTTTCGAGATTCAGTTCCCGGATACTTCTCGCGGCTGTATCGATGGCATATATCTCAGCCTGGAAAACCGTGCAGGTATCCGGTAATCGAAGAGACAGCTAAAGGTCCAGTTCATCGGAGAAAATTCCCGAGCCCATGCCTCTTTCTGTCTTTAAACCATCAGTGTAGACAGAGATCACGTCGTCCCTTAGGACAGTGTTCGCGGCCCAGTCATCCCTTGCCGGTATCTTGATCCTAAACGTCCTATCAAAATTCGGTGTAGGTACTAAGCAATCCGTTTCTTGCCTCATGAAGGATGGTGCCGTGACCAATACGATCATGCTTCAGTCCGCTCGACTGTTTGAGTCATAGAGCAGACTTAGCAGAAATGCATTTGATATATATATCAAGGGGAGTTATAATTAGCATCACTGTAAAATCCATATTTCTCTTTATATTGAACCAATATTTATTTCAATAAAAAGCTGCAGTTAAGAAAATATAAGCAACTGAATTTTGTATAGACAGATTTATCCCACCCAATTTGACGACTATGATGTGCAAATTTCTGCTTGTTTTCCAAGAAACGCTTTGTCTACTAAACATATGTATTACTTTGATGAATTTTAGACAATTTAAAAGTAAAATGTATTAAAGTACTTGTACCTTTTTGACCCAACACAACTTACAATCACATTGTGTTTAAAAAAATGGTTTAAATAAAAATAGCCGCAAGAAATTTATGTTTGACAGCTTTCGATCTGTCTGTCTTTCAAAAATTGTTAATGTGAACTTTGTAAAATAAAGAATGTGACAATTTTCGGAAACTTCTAGCAGGAGGTGTGTTGACCACTCCAAATATAAAGTGGGACGGACTTGTGTTTAAGTCGTAATTCATAATTCGTCTGTAGCAACTGATTTTCTCTTCCTAGTATCGAAAATATCGATGGATATAATCGAATCACTAGATTGACAACAAATCACAACAAGTCTGTAACTTTAAGGAGAAAACTTCTAATTCCTGAAAAAAATGTCCCAGTAATTTTATAACGGGGAAATAACTCCGCCGCACATTATATTCGAAGTGATTCCAATTTATTATTGCTATATTAACCGATTTTGTTCATCATCGTTTTTTTATTTAAATAGTATAAAGTCTGTCTTTTACTATTCTAAAAATTTCCGTTTAAATTTTCTACTTAAACAGGAAGAATATATTATAAATAATAGTAGGTATAAATTATGTTTAAGTCAGTATGAATAATGTACGTTTAAATATGCCATCCCAACCCTGTATGGAAGTGCAACAATGATCAATCTGAAATGCATTTATACTCGTACTACAGAGAGTGATAAGAATAGTTGTCGTATTTAATTTGGTTTCTATAGAATTTCAAACGTAAACAAATTATCCACAAAACCACCATCATAGTGTTTACTTCTACACAGTTTTGGATGTACATTACATTTAATATTTATTATATTGTATTTATGTTTACTTTATATTTTTGTTTATCTATTTGTTTATGTGTATATTCGTGTTTATTTCAAATCTACGTTGACACATATAAATGTCAAATAGATTTTTTAGTTTTTTGTTTTCAGGTTAACTACTTTGTAGGCAGTAGGGGAGGGGGTCTGAAAAGTTATTTTAAAAGAAAATTGAAAAATATTTTAGTAAAAACAAGATTGATACCGTTAAATCTAAAGTATCTTTTCGAAATACGGAAATGATCGAAATCAGTTGACACAGAAGAATTATGAATTACTACTTAAGTCCGTCGCACTTTATATTTGGAGTGGTCAACACATCTCCTGCTGCTTGGAGTTTCCAAACACTATTCTTTATTTTACAAAGTTCACATTAACAATTTTTGAAAGACCGAGATCGACAGCTGTCAAAGTTATATTTCTTACAACAATTTTTATTTAAACCATTTTTTTTTAAACAAAATGTGATTGTATTTCGATTAAAATCGTTAGCGTTATTCTATAAATAATTTAAAATGGGGAAAATACCGATTTTGAACTAAAAAAATCTACCATAGTTATATTTTTTAGAAACTTTTCGGACATTTTTGTCGGGAATTTTCGGGAATTTCTTTATTCGTTTTCCTCTTATTCGTTCAGATTCGTTGTGATGGCCAAATTTGTTGCTAATCGAATGATCCCATTATATCAATTGAATTTTTCGGATCCAACAACAGATTAAGAATGAATCAAATGGAAACTGTATATTCTTAAAGGAATTTGTTTACAAATTATTTTAAGTGAAAATTTACAAAAATGCTACCAAAAAAATAGGCATTGGTAAAAACACAACCTAATCACGGAAGATCAGGGAAAGAAGAGCAGCTGAAACAGCTGCGGACGATATTCACGTCTTCAGGAAAACTGGGAAAGGCATGTACAAGGCGAATTTATATACAAGGTGGTCTCGGTGGCGAATTCAGGAAAATACGAGCGAATTCATTAATTTTTTATATATGGAGTTTCACATTCGAAATAATGAGAGAGTTGTTTCGAATGTCAAACTCCATATAAAAAAAAATAATGAATTCGCTCATATTTACCTGAATTCGCCACCGACACCATCTTGTATATAAATTCGCCTTGGACATGTACTTCTAGAGACGCAGAAAGAGAATGGAAAAGAGCCACAGAAACGGAAAGAGAACGCGACTCATGGCTTCAGCAAGTGCGTCGTAGTACATCTTCACCGAGAGCTGCAGATACACCCCAACAGCATATGGGAAGACTAAAAGCTAATTGCTCCCGAATGGCTCGATCAAGTGAAAGAATCCATTTAAAGTTGGCGGCATTTCATTGCAGTAAGGATGGTGACTACAGGAATCACAAGGACGTATTGATTGGCGCAATGAACAAATTTTTCTTACATTGCAGCGTTTTCAAGTTCCCTACGGAATCCGCGGAAAGGTGATGTTTGAATGGTAACAGCAATTATCGATCCGCTTCTAAGTTGCATTTCCGGCGCCAAGCACTTCCTTCAAAATATCCGAAACTGAAGCTCGTTCTTTCAAATTACGTTCTTCGGGGCAACTAATATTGTAAACAACGTCGGCTTCATGCCCAACTTTAAAGTTCTTGGCCAAATGTACCACAGAATTGGATCATTGCTCTCACTTCCCAATAATGATGCGAAGTTCTTTCAAATTTATTTCACAGAATCGGAACGCTATCGACAAACATGCTTGTGTATTTGCTGCAAGAACCTTCTGCCGAAACATTCCCAAAATATTTATTGGATATCGGAAATGGAAAAATTCCAATTGATCCCTCCACAAATGAGATTTCGTTCCCGCCGAACTTCTGCCAATTGCAAATGTATATTCAAGCCGTTGTCGACAATATATTCTTAAGTCTTACAAAAATCTACAATAATTCGGATTGGCTGTGAGAACGTGCAACAAGCACCAAATTAGCAAAATTAAATTGAAACTACTTGGCGAAACAATGAAATACAAATCGATTGACACAATAATGCATGAAGAACAAGCCGTCAATTATTGTACTGAATTTTTGAATTCATTGGAACTAGCCGGAATTCCACCACATGATTAACATTGAAGTTTGATAATGCTTCTCCGAAACTTAAACACGTCAAAATTATGCAACGGAACAAAATTGACCATCAAAAAGACACATCGAATTTAATTGAGATAACAATCATCGGTGGCTGATTCCAAGTGGAAGACGTACTGAGTCCAATGATTTCCAATGATATTACATTTCGTCTTGCCTTTGCTATAACCATGAACAAAGCACAAGGCTTGCTTTATTTTTCACACGGTAAATTGTATGGGGGTTGCTCCCGAGTTGTCACATCAAATAATTTATATGTTTTTACTCCAAATAAAACAAGTAAGAGTGCTATATTCGGCTATGCCGAATCTCATATACCCTTCACCTTTGTTTTGGATGCATTAATTGCCCACTTTCAGCGTATAGCATCCTAAATATATTAAGAAAACTTTTAAAAATTTTACATTTAATTGCTGACGAACAGATTATATTGTAGAAGTTACAAACGAAATGATAATCTTATATATACCCTTCTCACGAAGGTGAAGGTTATAAAAACAACAACGCCAAACGAACGAAACACCAAAAAAAAAAAAACGAAATACGCAATGCAATGAAACCAACACACATCCAAACATACGTTTTGTTGCTTTTTTGTCAAAGCATTGTCTCGGATTTTTACTCATATCTCCACTATTTATGGACGGATTTTGCTGATTTTAAATCAGCTTTCTTCTCGAAAGCATGTCTGACAGAATTATTGAAGATTTGGATCCCGAAGACATCTGGGGTCTTCAGAAAATTGATTTCAACAGACAGACAGACGGACATGGCTTAATCGAGTCCGCTATCTTTATAGGGTCGGAAAATTATATTGTGGAAATTACAAACGGAATGACAAACTTATATATACCCTTCTCACGAATGTGATGGGTATAAAAAAACAAAAAACATTGTATACCCTAGTCTTAAGATGAATTCATAAATATAATATCCCATTTGCCTTAAATACATTCGTTTCTTTTTTTACGGGCTCTGTACTTATAGATATCTGCTACAACTTTGTTATATGACCTCGGGGGAGTGCGTGCATTTTTTTGTCCGACACTGTATATTAAAATCGAGATCGAGATGCAATATAAAACAGATGTTTTCTAAGGGCCAGCAACGCGGACCGATTTCAGCTAGTTTATATACAACATTCAAATATATATCCCAAATCTTCTTGGAGTCCTACATAACAACCATTTAAAATTGACCTCGTAGAACTGTGTTGAATTTTTGTTTACCTTCACACAAACAAACTAACAAAAATAACGAGTACTTGTGTAATGACAAATGTTCCCTAAGGGAGGCAGGCAATCAGTCCACAGGCAACGCCATCAATCCACGTACAATGTAGGTACATTTATTTATTTATTCCAATGAACATTTTACAAAGTAACAAAAATACGCGTATTTTCTACACACCGTACAGTCTTTTAGTTTAGGTTTTTTGTTTTTCTATTTTTTTGTTTAGAAATTTATAGTTTAGAGTCGTATGTATATTTGCTATCTGGCCACGGAACCATTCAACCATGGCGGCAACTTAAGTTAAAATGTAACAACAACCACAAAACAAAATTCCAAAAACAATAGAACCCTAAATGCAGCCAACAAGAAATTGTCATAAAAATTAATTTTTCTACCTTTTTGAACAATTATTTTTTGGATTTTAGTTTACAGCACAATTTTTGGGTTTGTTGTTATTGATTTGTAGTTCTATTATTTATATTTCAAAAAAAAAAAAGTTCTAATTCAGAGCATTCGTTTTAGATTATTTTTGGTGATATTATTTATTAATTAGAAAAGTTCGGTTGGAAAAATTAGTGTCTGAATGCGAGTGTATTGAGATCAATTTGAAGTACGAGTACAGTTAGTAGTAAACTGAGTAAATAAATAACACTCTCGTAATTAATTGTTTATTTTAGGGGTTGTCAAATGAAACTCCATATATTCACTGAATGTAGTTTGTTTGCTGGTTGGTTAGTGAAAAGAAATGTTATATATTTTGAAATAAACGTTTCCTTTTTATCCATTTCTTGGAATTTTAATTTGTAGCTGTTTAAAATTTAGCTTACAGTGAATGACATAACAACAGAAATGTAGGTGTCAAATAGAATATTGAAATCTTCATTTTTATACCCTTCACCTTCGTGAGAAGGGTATACAGTGCACTCGCGGTAACGTGAACACCGTCTAACGTGAACACCGCCTAACGTGAACAAGCTTTTATTTACATTGACTACTCTGTAACGTGAACAAACTCAGAAAGCTCTATAACGTGAACAATTTTTATCACTGCATTTGTTTTCTAAGCATGTAGACAACAATGAAATACATATATTAAATTCGATTTTTAAAGTTTAGGGAATCCCCTTATAATAAAAAATGTGTTTGTATCCTCTAAATTAATACTTTTTGTATGGCACGAATGAGTAATTTTATTTGCTATGTAATTTTATTTCAATGTATATTTTCTCGTGATCTCGTTTTGTTTTGTAATGCATTTTAATCAATAATTTTTGTTTTATATTTGAATAATGAGAATTATAATAAAAGAATTTCACGTTCAAGCGTGTAAAACACAGGTTTATGTTTTAAAATTTGATATTTTTTCAATGAAATTCGACAATCGCTAACGTGAACAATTTCACTAACATGAACTCCCTTGGTTTTAATTAGTTCACGTTACCGCGAGTGCACTGTATATAAATTTGTCATCCCGTTTGTAATTTCCACAATATAATTTTCCGACCCTATAAAGTATATATATTCTGGATCCTTATAGATAGCGGAGTCGATTAAGCCATGTCCCTCTGTCTGTCTGTCTGTTGAAATAAATTTTCTGCAGACCCCAGATATCTTCGGGATCTAAATCTTCAATAATTATGTCAGACATGCTTTCGAGAAGTTTCCTATTTAAAATCAGCAAAATCCGTCCATAAATATTGGAGATATGAGCAAAAATCCGAGACAACCTCTGAAAGGTGAAAGATATATAAGATTCGCCATAGCCGAATATAGCACTCTTACTTGTTTTTATTATTTTTTTTTAAAACCTGTCTGTGAATTCATCAATAACTTTATTATTATGATTCAAGGAATGCCGCACTGCTCTACGAGGTATTTGCTGCCAAATTTACCAAATAGAATTTTGGGAAGTTGGAAGATAATCTCTCTAAAACACAGTATTGAAGTGTTCACAAGGGAGAGGGTGTTTGATATTTCCTTACATTTATCATTAATAGGTATACATGTATTTTTTTTAACTGACAAGACTTTTGTTTCTTATTTTTAGGAACTTCGTTGACATTCGTGTTGTTTACAGGTTATCATATTTGGCCCCTGGTGGCTATGAGTGCCAACCACTGTTTTATATAGATAGATAATATAAAACTAAAAAATTCCAAATCGTAGTCCCTAATACAAAATCATTTTAAAAAGGTTTCATCTATTCTGCTCCTTACTGCATCGATATCTTGCCCTCCAAAAACCCTTTGTTTTTTTCTTCCAATTTGTTTTATTACACATTCTTGTTTAACTGTTGTTGTTGATTTCCTTTGTTCTGCATTTTATTACTCTCTTTTAATAAGGGTTACCAAATTTCATTCATATTAATTTTATGTTCATGTAGTACACTCTTTATATGTAAGGTTGCAAATTTTCAAGCAAAAAAAAATTGCAATATGTTCCAAGTAATAATCTGATAATATTTCATAACGTTTTTTTCTTCTTTGGTTTCATTAAATTTCTTATAATTTATGACACAATTTGCAATGTGTGTGTTATGTTGCTTTTTGTATGGATTTTGTTTTTGGGTGCAGAAAAACTGCAGCCAATTAGTTTTGTAAAATTTGTAAATTTAAAATTATAGGGGTTAAAACTGTTATATATTTTTTGGAAACTTAATATGTTTGTTACTCATATTGGGGTGTTTTAATATTTATTACTTTATAATTTGAAATAAAAAATATTTCAAATTTAAACTGATATTTGTGAAAACAAAGTATTGAAATTATGTATATGTAGAAAAGAAAAGAAACAAACTACTGATAAGATTATTGAAAATTTAGAGTAAATTTAAATTTCATAAATCAAAACAGATTTACAATATTAATGGTTTCACTAAATATTTATTCAATAAATAGTATATACAAATAAATTATGTTCTTATTATGTAAGTAAATTTAGCTGATAAGACAAATTTTAATACATATATTTGAGAAAGATTTAAATAGTTTGTTTTAATAAAGGGTGTTTTATTAAACCCAAAAGAACTCAAAATTGTAGAAATTAATTCAAAAAAGTAAATTAAAATTTGTAGCTTTTATTTTTAAACATCTATACAATATGTTAGCTATGACCATATCCCATATTTCTGGCAACATATGGATCCCGCGCCAAAAGAACTGTTTATCATTTGAGGCCAATCCAATTTCGTATACTCTGTTCTGAGTGAAGCGTATCCCAGAGAGAGCGTTCTGCATTGATCGACACACGTTTTTCATTAAAACTTTTAACCCAAATATTATTTGATTTTTTTTTTTTGATCAAGTTACCTTTGTAAAACATGTCAATTATTATGTTTAATGTCAATTATGTTCATTTGTTGTTAATCTGATTAAAATGAGTGACCAGAAAAAAGTGAATACTAAAATTATTAAATATTTTCAACAAAACTCAACTTGGTCCTTCAAAAAGTTGGCCAAGCATTCAAAGGTCTGCCGTCAAACTGTTTCCAATGTTATTAAACAGTATCGGGAGAACTTCTCCGTTGATAGAAAACCTGGCTCAGGTAGAAGGAATGGTCCACATGATTTTTTTAAAGCCAAAAAAATAGAAAGCATTTTCAAAAGAGCTCCCAGTGCTCGTACTATTTGGTAGGAAAAGTTAAAGCTAATTCAGGTTTAAAAATATACAAGGCTCAGAAAGATCCTCAGAGGAACTATGCTAAAAATTTAGAGGCCAAAAACAGATCACGGAAATTGAAGTCAAGTTTTATAAAAAAAATATTCTTGCTGAATAATGGATGACGAAACGTATGTTCTGGCAGATTTTTCGCAACTTTCTGGTCAAAAATTTAATGTTGCTGATGCTCGAGGGAATCTTGTAGAAAAGTTAAAGACCCAAAAGCAGAAAATTTTCCCAAAAAGTTCTTGGCATGGCAAGCAATATGCATTTGCGGCAAAAGAAGCCAAACATTTGTTACAATGGGCTCTATAAATACCGAAATTATGAAATGTTTACAAAAGAGGATGCTTCCATTCATAAGACTTCTTAATGTGTCCACTTATTTTTGGCCTGATTTGGCATCCTGTCACTATTGTAAGCAAAGTCTTGAGTGGTACAAGAACAATAATGTGGTATTTGTACCAAGAGAGGCAGGAGAGGTCGATTTTAAACGGAGATGGAAAACCTGTTCGAGCAAAGTGACAGAAAGCGCTATAAAAACGTTAATGGAAAGGTTCAAAATTTCATCACTAGTGATTAAAACTATAAAAATATATATATATATATTTTTTTTGTAAATTGTAATAATAATTTCAATCAAATAAAAAAAATTAAAACTGTAAGTTTAGTGGTTTCGTTTTTATTAAGATTTAAGAATTTTTCGATCTCACTCCTTAGTAGTCAGACGAGGCAAGGTCTGAACTATAAAGCGGGTGAGGCGAAACTTCCCATTAACTTCATTCTAAATAATTTTCAACATGTATTGCAGCATGTGGCCTAGCGTTGGCATGATTGAATATTACGGTTTCATGTCTGGCCGCATATTCTGGGCGTTTTTGGGCCAATGCTTGCTTTCAATGAATAAGTTGGGTTCAGCAGCTCATAATAAATTGACCCTTTTCCTTCACCAAATACAGAGCATTGAATATTTGGCTTTGGTGTCGATTCAAGGTCTCTCAGCTTCAATTCGTAAAGTACCCAATTTCACTACTTTTGGATGAATCCTGCTGCTGGCAAACGTTTTGAAATTGCTGTTTGAGTAGCTCCCAATGATTTTTCAAGCTCTTGTTGAGTTTGACAACAATCTGCATGGAGTAACGTCCCCAATTCTTGGTCTTCAAACTTTTTTGGCTGGCCCTGGCGATCTTTGTCTTCCGTATCCAAGATACCTCTTCTAAAACGTGATTAATCGGTGTGCTTCAGCGGCACTTTTTTTCAAATTAAAGAAGCAAAGCACAGCTTCCCGCATATGACTTTGTTATTTACAGTATAATATTCCATAACTAAGTGAGAGAGTAAATGACAGATATGTACCCTTCGAAATGACATATAAGTTATTAAAAACAAAAACCTCGTTCAAAAGATACGACATCTATTGTAAATCCCGCATTTTTAAGTCATACGCCCAGTAATAAAAAATTTATTTTTTTGGGCAATTTTTTTGAGCACTACTGGCGTATGTCACGAATAATACGAACAATGTTAGCCTTCAAGCCGTCCATTGGTTTATCAGCATACAACAGTGACTTCATGTTGTATGGAAATAATCTAGAGATGTCAAATCGCACAGCCTTGGAGACCAATTGACAGGTGCATTTCTTGAAATGGATTTCAATTTATCGATGGTTGCGGTTACCGTATGGCACGTAGCGTCATCCTGATCAAACCACATCTTGCCCAGTTCAATATCATCCTTATTTTCAAACAAAAAATCATTGATCATGTACCGGTAAAGATCTCCATTGACGCTAAATAAGTAATAAGTCCGATGATGGAGACTATAGGGTTTGTTGTAGATTAATCTCACTCCAAATACGGCAATTATGTTTATTAACAAACCCGTTAAGCCAAAAATAAGATACGATGATGCCACCAGCATGTAAACTGCTCCAAACGGTACATTTTTCTGGATGTAATGGAGTCTATAGGGTCTGTTGTGGATTAACAAACCATTTATACCAAAAATAAGCCTCATCGGAGATTTTCAAAGTAAATTTGGTTAATTTGGTAGCGTTGTTCAAGCATCAATTTATTCATGATGATTTTCCAAAGTATGCTGATCATAAATATCATATCAGTATGACAGATAGAAATTCTATCGGGCTTAAAAACACTCCTTTACTTGGGCTCATATGAAACAATTGACTTAGTTTAATTTTTTAGAATCTTTTCACCAAATTTCAAATCTTGAGTTTAACTCTGCTATCAGCAGAATGAGGCCAAATTGTTTTAGAAAAAAAACTAGAATATTTACAAAATAATACTTGTAATTTTATATTCAGAAATGTGATTTTTCTCGAAATTTTAAATTTGCAGTAACGTGTACCTGCATCTTAATATCTTAGTAATTTTAGTACCATATAAATGCCCTGGTATTTTATCTACATAGATTTGAACTAATTTATTTTATTAATCTCGCCTTTCCTGTAAATATAATTCTACTTAAAAGTTTAACAAAATTTTATTTTATCATTTATACAATCTGCTTAAATAAAAATAAAATACCAAAATAACCGTAAATAAATTTATAAAATAACTAAGAAACCTTGAAAAAAGCATTAAAGAAAGGCGTAGAGTCTAAAAAAAAAAACTAAACTAAATTGCAAACACACCCACTAAATTAGTCAGAGTTTTTGGCCAAATACTTCATCATAAAGAGTTCGTTCATTGCCTTTCAATTCAGACAATATAAAATAGATACAAAACAAAGCGGTGCTAAATTGTAATTCATAGACAGAAAACATAATACAAAAAGGAATGCATTAAACGTACACAAAATGAAGTTTAACAAATGACTTAAGAAATAGATTAAATGAAAAAGAAAGAATAAATCTTTTTCAAAATAGATTTAAACAAAAAAAAAAAACATTCTAGCACGTACTTCTTGTTAACTAGAAAAATTAGAATGTTATGGTCGATGTGAAAAGAAAAATTGCTTTAATGCTATGGACAAAATAAAAAAAAGAAATCCAAATTATGTTGTTTAAAATGAATAAATGAAATTTCTCATTTAGATGACATTACACAAGAAACTAGTTACGTGACTAGTTGCTTTGGGTTAAACATTTTATATGATTGCAACCTGTCACTTTACCATGGAATTGTCGTTGAAGGTGGAAATTGACAGCTCTTAGAGACTGTTCAAAAAAAGTCAATAGGAACAAAATCATCAATTCGGAGATTGAGAACATTTCAAAATTTTGTTTTGTTTTTCAAAGCATTACTGACGATATTTCGTGTAATTTATAGGTCCTTCGCTATTATTTGTATTAAAACATGTGTCAAGTATATAGAAACGCTTTATCAGTTAATCATTAACATACAGTGGGAAATTATCCAAATATTCAATTAATAGGTCAAAATCCAAAAAAAAAAAATCTTAATAAATTAGAAATTTTTAATATTTCATTATATACATAGGTATGATCATAGTAATGATCTCGCAATATTAGTTATCCCATATAATTCAAATTTTCTTAGCTTAACAAGCAACTTCAGATGATTCAAGCGAGATCGATGATCCTAGTTCGAGCTCGATTAAACTCGGAAAGCCACCGAAACTCTGTAGCCAAGGATATTGATGTGTATTAGATCTTGAACCGAGCTCATCAGCACACTGCTATTAAGTCAATTAACAAATGTTCACTAAATCAATGAATTTCATGTTTGAGATGAACTTTTTAAGCATAAATAAGAAAACTTAACAACGTCGCTATTAGTGTTTTTAAAAGACCGGTTTGTCGGTTAACCAAAAGTTGGTCCTTTTTATAAAAACGGGTTTTCATTTAACCGAGTTCGATATAACTGATTTTACTGGTTAAACGTCATTTAATTGTTTGTAAGTTTCAATAATACATGTTTATATATAGAAAACATATAAAATACACAGAGAAAACAGATTCGTTGGGATGTCCAAACTTGTAAGATTTGCTTTACTTCTTTAATTTAAAAAAAGTGCCGCTGAAGCACACCGATTGCACACCAAAGCTTATGGTGAATGTGTTCCATCGGTTTCAACGTGTAAGATACGGTTTGTGCTGTTCAGAAGTGGTGATTTTAACACGGAAGACAAAGATCCCCCAGGCCAGCCAAAAATGTTTGAAAACCAAGAATTGGAAGCAGTACTCCATGAATATTGTTGTCAAACTCAACAAGAGCTTGCAGAATTATTGTACACAAGCAGCAATTTCAAAACTTTTGCCAGCAACAGGATTCATCCAACAGCAGGGAAATTATCTACCATACGAATAGAACTTGAAAGACGATTTTGCATGTCCGAAATGATGCTTGAACGCTATAAAAGAAAATCATTTTTGCACCGAATCATTATTTGCGATGAAAAATGTCATTTACTCTCTCACTTAATTATTGAACATTATGGTTTAAACAACAAATTTTTTTTTCCTTCGAAAATGTCAAATTTTGTGCCAACAAAGCGTCATATGCGGGAAGTTTTGCTTTACTTCTTTAATTTGAAAAAAAGTGCGGCTGAAGCACACCAATTACTCACCAAAGCTTATGGTGCATGTGTTCCATCGGTTTCAACGTGCGAGATATGGTTTGTACGGTTCAGAAGTGGTTACTTTGATACGGAAAACAAAGATCGCCCAGGCCAGACAAAAAAGTTTGAAGAATTTGAGGCATTACTCCATGAAGATTGTTGTCAAACTCATCAAGAGCTTGAAAAATCATTGGGAACTACTCAAGCAGCAATTTCAAAACATTTGAGAGCAGCAGTATTTATCCAAAAGGAATGATGCTTGAACGCTATAAAAGAAAATCCTTTTTGCACCGAATCATTACTTGCGCTGAAAATGGATGCATTACGATAACCCGAAGCGTAAGAGATCCCACGTGAAGCCCAGCCAACCAGCTGAATCGAAATATCCAAAGCCAAATATCCATGGCACTAAGGTAATTTTCTGTATTTGGTGGAACCAAAGGGATCCTATCTATTATGAGCTGCAACAATCTGGCCAGACCATCACAGAGAACCTGTACCGAATTGATTCGTTTGAAGCGAGCATTGGCCGAAAAACGCCCAGAATATGCGGCCAGACAAGACACTGTAATATTCCATCATGACATTCAGCACCTGTTAAAAACCATTTAGACTGAAGTGATTGGGAACTTATGCCATGCAAGCTTAATAGTCCAGACCATAGATGACAACTAGATAGGTAACTAAGAGCCAAAATCCTAGTCTGTTGTCAAAAACCTAATTTATGAGAATGTATTGGATGTATTTTGTTATTGTATCACTCGTATGTGTGAAAAGAGAGTAATTTTTTCCATTTTATTGCTCTCTCCTTCCGTTCTACGGGCTTATTCTATGGTCCAGACCCTGCCCCGTCCGACTACTATTTATTTCGATCGATACAGAACGCTTTCTCTGGGAACTGCTTCACTTTGGAACAGAGTATCCGATATTGTCTTGATTCGTTCTTGGCCTCAAAAGTTGAGCAGTTATTTTGGCTCGGAATGATGAGAAAAGGTCATAGCAAATAATAGCTGTAGAAATGTTTCAAAATAAAAGCAACACATTTGAAAAATCCCGCATTTTTAAAGCATACACCCAAAAGAGGCAAGGAAAAAATGTATATTTTGAATTTCGAAATAAATGTAAAAAAAGAAAAAAATTAGTAAGCACTTTATAAATTATTAAATATTTTCAACAAACCCCAACTTGAAACTACGAAATGATGGCCAAACAATCAAAGGTCTGCCGTCAAACTGATTCCAATGTTATTAAACAGTACCGGGAGAACTTGTCCGTTGATAGAAAACCTGGTTCAGGTAGAAGGAATGGTCCACATGATGTTTCTTAAGCCCATAAATATAAAGTAGTTTCAAAAGAGCTCCCAACACATCCGGTAGGAAAGCAGTCCGGTTAGCTCAGTACTCGGACTATTTGGTTCGAAAAATTAAAGCCAATAAAGGTTAAAAAACATACAAGGCTCAAAAAGTTCCTGACAGGAACTCTGCTACTGTCTTTGGCCTCTAACAAAGACAGAGCACGGAAATTGAAGTAAAATTTTTTTACAAAAAATATACCTGCATACGAAACGTACGTTTGTTTATTTTTCGCAGCTTCCGGGTCAATGTTTCTATGTTGTTAATGCTCGAGGGAATGTTGTAGAAAAGTTTAGGACCCAAAAGCAGAAAATGTTCCCAAAAAGTTCTTGGCATGGCAAGCAGAAGCCAAACATTTATTACAACGGGCTCCATAAATACCGAAATTTACATCAAGGAATGTTTACAAAAAAGGCTGCTTCCATTCATAAGACTTCTTAATGTGTCCAATTATTTTTGGCCTGATTTGGCATCATGTCACTATGGTAAGCAAGGACTTGAGTGGTACAAGAACAATAATGTGGTATTTGTACCAAGAGAGGCAAATCCTCCAAACTGTCTGGAGCTAAGGTCAGTGGAGAGATATTGGGCTTTTGTTAAAAGAGAATTGAAAAGCACAAAAAAAGTGTCCAAAAGTGTGGTAGATTTTAAACAGAGATGTTCGAACAAAGTGACAGAAATCACTATAAAACCTTAATGGAAGGGTTTCCGTACAAGGTTCATAAATTCATCACTACACCTAGAGAAAAAATAACTTAAAATCAATAAAAAACATATTGAATCAATAAGAAACATTAACGAAAGTCTATTATATATTTAAAAGTGGAGATTCCATAAATTCAATTTGCGTGAATTACAAGTTGTACTGCATTATAAAGCAAGAAAATTCATTAAAAAGTTCATACGTACAACAGAAAGTGGCCCTGGCAAACGTTGCACCTTAAAGAAAGCTGAGTACCCAAGAATGAAAAAATGCTTATAAGTGGTTTCTTAAAACAAAGAGAAAAAAATGTTCCAATATTAGCAGCATTTTTACGAACAAAAGCCAGTCATTTGTTTTCAAAAATTTATCAAACCAATTCAATGCCAGTGAAGGATGGTTGAAGAAATTTAATTGTCGACATGGAATTAGATTTTTTACAATTACGGTAGAGAAATTGTCTTCAAAACCTCAACTTATTGATCCATTTGTGAAAGAGTTTAAGGATTATGTTGATGAGCATGGATTGACTCTTCACCAAAACTACAATACCGATGAATCTGGTTTATATTATAGGATGCTTCCAAATCACACTCTTGGCACATGTAATGAGAAAACAGCGCCCGGAAGAAAATATGTAAAGAACGAATAACTATTTTGCCCTGTTCAAATGCGAAAGGCAGAGACAAACGGATATTGTTGGTTGTTGGAAAATCGAAAAACCCACGCGCCTTTAAAGGCTTTTTCAATAATCCTGTAATATACAACTGCAGTAATAATGCCTGGATGACAGTTGAGGAACTAAAAAGTGATGATGGTTTAATTATAGCAATGAATCTACCACCCAATTGCACTGCGCTTATTCAACCATTAGATCAAAACGTTATCAACTTGGTGAAATTATAAAAAACAACTGCTGACCCACTTGCTTGACCAGAAGGGAACAAATTTGGAGCTCAAAGTAAAAAACTTCAATCTGAAAAATGTACTTCAGATTCTAGCTACGTCTTGGGATAAAATATCAGTGTCCAATATCCGAAAATCCTGGAACGCCTTGCTTGAATTCAGTACTGAATTATATTTTTACAAAATATTATTCAGGAAGAAAACGAAGATCTGTCTACTATTGGTACACTTGTAGCTCAAATTGATACGGAACATTTTTTCACGAATGCTGACATAAACAACTGGATTCAAGAAGAATTTCATGTGGAAAGTAATGAGGAGCAAATGGAATTATCAGATATGGAATCGGAGGATTTATACGATAGTGGTCATGAAGAGAACAAAATTAAAGTAGACGATTGTTTAACATCGATAAACATATGCATGCAATGGGCTTTGGAAAATGATAAGCCGACAACAGCACTATATGCACTACTTGATCCAGCTGTTGTTTTAAAAAATAATTTGCCAAAAATGCATCTCAAAATCCCCAATTTCTTTAAAAATGTTTAATATGTAATATGTATATCAATAATAAGGATTCTAATTTTAAAAATTACATAAATTTGTTCAATAAAATTTTGGGTTCTGTTTTCGCGAAAAGTCAGTTTTCGCGACAGGTCTGGTTTTTAATTAGTCGCGAATACCGAGCTTGCACTGTATATGTATGTTAAGATTTTTTCAATCTCAGTCCTTATAAGTTTGTTATTTCATTTGTTATGTCCACATTTTTTCATTTGGGATATATATTATGGTTCGCCATGTCCGTCTGTCTGTTGAAATCAATTTTCCGATGCCCCCAAAAAACGTTCAAACATGATTGATACATCAATGTATCGCGAATAGACATTTTGAAGTTGCCACCAAGTTGGGAAAAGGTCATAACTATCAATGGCCTATACTTTGAATAAATTTATATTGTACAAATGTTTTAACATAAAAGCTAAACATTTTAACAAAATCCCGTATTTTTAAGTTATACACCCAATACCCATTCTTAAATCGACACCATTTTATATTTAAAAACTATTCCAAGAAATATTGATTCATAACTACTTTTTACAGATTTATATAATACTTCATAGTTTTTTTTAAATAATTAGAGTTGAGTTTATTTTCTTAAACACTAATTGAAGCAATTTAATATTAATGCAAATAATATCGACCGATCACATGTCTGGCTCCACAAGTCCAATCTTCGATCAATGATCATTTTGTTTCTTTTTTTTTTATTGTTGCACATTTAAAAGTGACTTTTTACTGACTTAAAAATAATGAATAAGCAATGATTCATATTTTAATAAAACTATTAAAAATCTAACACTTGTACTCATAGTAATACGAGTTGATTTTTTTCCTTCTTATAAACACAATATTACATACATGTTTCTCAAAAAAAAAAAATAAAAACACAAAAAACTGGAAAAAATATAAAATAATCAATTAGATACAAATAGACAATATACAATATATGAATATCTATGATCATTTGCTCGTAAAACCCCCCTTCCTTCTAAAACGTTTGTAATATCAATACAAAATGAGTGGAAAAGAATGTTGGAAACTACTAAACGAACAAAAAACAATCTACATCATAAATTATTTCTGTTTGAAAGATTGATCTTGAAACAAAAACAACAAAAAAACAACGACAACAACAAGAATAAAATACTTTACTAAACAATCGTTATATAAATTCAATGGCTCTTAAAGAGATCATTTTAGGATTGAAATTGCTTAAGAAAAAAAAGATATGCTCATAATAAAATCATGAAATTTTCAAAAAAGGGGTTTTACTTCATCTTTTTTTTTTTATTGTTTAGCAGACAGCAAAAGTGTGGCCACATTTTTTATGGGTTTTTGAGTTTTTTGGAAAAAAACCAAAAAAAACACACATGTATTTTGAAAATCACAAAAGAATCTTCAAATTATTTATTATAAGCACAAGAAGAGTTTTTGTTTGCAGTTGCTGTTGTTTTATTTATTATTTTTTCAAATTTCCGTAGTTCTTTACTACCTGTAAAAATGCAGCTGCTTACACTTTTTTCTTCTTAAACTCAGGTGTATTTATTTAGTTTTTTGGAAAAAATGTTGAGATTATATTATATTAATGTTGTTTAAAGGAAATGTTTCTTTCTCTTTTCTTCTTCATTGCAGGGTTTGCTTAAGATAGTTTGGAAGTGTTTGAAGTGTACTTAAATTTAACCCTCAGGATGTGGCTGTTTTTCTGTAAGTAATGGTATCTAAAATCGTATAATAATTTAGACTTATCTTTTTAATTTGTTAAAACTTATGAAATTTCAATTAATTGTATTTGGCTCAAGCTAAATTTTCAATTGTAATAGACAGTAATAATACATTTTCTGCTCCGCTTGTTTATATAATGTAAAACTGCAAATTCTGATTTCTAACAGAGAACTGATTCGAAGTTCTACGAGATCAAACATATAATTCAATAATTGAATTTTAAAATGAACAAGTAAGAGTGTTATATTCGGTTGTGGCAAATCTTATATACTCACCACCAAAATAATACGTGCACCGATTGTTGTGCGTTTTGTATAAAAACATTTATCTGGTTCTACCGATTTGGTTAGTTTTATATATTTTCTATTACTAGATAATTTAGAATTTAAATGTTTTCAGGATCAAAATATGAATGCTTTTTTCATTGGGTCACAATAGGATTACTTTGGATCATTACGACTATATTTGATCATAACATGATATTTTATGACACTAATAACGATCATAATAGGCTTGGACTACAATCATAAATCTTTTCGTCATATGTTGCTCTTAGATTATGTTTACCATAACCTTGTTTTTGCTCAGCGTGTATGACTTCTTCCAGAATATACATAATTTTTGTTTCCACAACCAATATTTCGATATGTTACAAACGGAATGACAATCTCAATATATCCTCCATCTTTTTGGTGTTGGGTATATAGTCCACTACATAAAATCACTTAAAACGCATAATATCATAATCAGTTTGATATACGACATAAATAATCCTAATATATATTTAAATCGCCTTACACAATTTTGTGAAAATCCCATATAAGGACCACTTCCGAAAAACTGACCTACCTAAAGATCTTACAAATATCGATTTCGACCAACCAACATTTTACACAGATAAGTATTATGTATGCAAAAATCAAACTGCTAGATTTTGTGTATATTATTTCATATTTTATCATAGCTCCCATAAGGAGTGAGATCGTAAAATTCTTAACACACGTTTTTCATTAAAACTTTAAACCCAAGTATTATTTAGTTTGATTTGTTTTGATCAAGTTACCTTTGTAAAACATGTCAGTTATTATGTTTATTGTCAATTATATTCATTTGTTGTTAATCTGATTAAAATGGGTGACGAGAACAAAGTGCGTACTAAAATTATTAAATATTTTCAACACAATCCAACGTGGTCCTACAAAAAGTTGGCCAAACAATCAAACGTCTGCTGTCAAACTGATTGCAATGTCATTAAACAGTATAGGGAGACCTTGTCCGTTGATAGAAAACCTGGTTCATTTGGAAGGAATGGTCCACATGATGTTCCGAAAGCCCATAAATAGAAAGCATTTTCAAAAGAGCTCCCAACACCTCCGGTAGGAAAGCAGGCCAGTTAGCTCAGTGCTCGGACTATTTGGTACGAAAAGTTGAAGCCAATGCAGGTTCAAAAACATACAAGGCTCAAAAAGTTCCTGACAGGAACACTGCTAAAAATTTACAGTTCAAAAACAGAGCTCGAAAATTGAAGTCAATTTTTATAAAAAAAAATATTCCTGCTGCATAATGGATGACGAAATGTATGTTATGGCAGATTTTTCGCAACTTCGTGGTAAAAATTTTATGTTGCTGATGCTCGAGGGAATGTTGAAGAAAAGTTTAGGACCCAAAAGCAGACAAAATTTCCCAAAAAGTTCTTGGTATGGCAAGCAATATGCAGTTGCGGCAAAAGAAGCCAATCATTTGTTATAACGGGCTCTATATCGAAATTTACATCAAGGAATGTTTACAAAAAAGGCTGCTTCCATTCATAAGACTTCATAATGTATCCACTTATTTTTGGCCTGACTTGGCATCCTGTCACTATGGTAAACAAGCTCTTGAGTGGTACAAGAACAACAATGTGGTATTTGTACCTAGAGAGACAAATCCTCCAAACTGCCCGGAGCTAAGGCCAGTGGAGAGATATTGGTCTCTTGTTAAAAGAGAATTGAAGAGCACAAAAAAGGTGTCCAAAAGTGTGGTAGATTTTAAACGGAGCGGAAAAAGTCGCCATGCTGCCTGACGGAGACATAGACTTCCTATGCGGGATTCCGTTATCCAAATACAAGCAACAAATTAGTACTTCTACTATGAACTCGCTCAGACAAAATGGGATTGTGAACCCACATGTTCTAAAACCATATCGTCCTGGGCCCGACTGAATCGAGGGCGGACAACAATTATCTTCTTGGCTTGACATGCTCACAATTTAGTGATGTAGTGGCGGTCATTACCAGACACTGCACTTTTGGCAACCATGCGAGAAGACTTGGCTTGCCCTACAACGACTTCTATAGAAGTTGTCAAAATGAGAAGGAGGGTGAGACCATTTTTCATCTTCTTTGTCATTGCTTCAGGTTTCTAGGACATCGTTCCCTAAATAGTCATTCTGAGCTCTCGAACATGAGGCTAGAGTGCATTAATGCCTTTATAAGAAATAGTAATTGGCTAATCAGGCCAGACACGGGAATTTCCACGGAGTGTCCTAATAACCGCAAATTTACTGGTGCGTAATAATAATCTCCTCTCCTCTCTTTTTCGGAACTTCTTCCTCTTCACTTTTCAATCTCTTCATCACATCTGACTGTCCCCTTATCTTTTCTTTTCTATCTTTTTAATTTCAGGTAACACTAAGGGACCTATTTCCTGGACCCAGGTGAACTGCTCCTCTTTCCTGTCTTCACTTCGCGGCTGCCCGGAAACCTAACCTAACTACTGGGTTATGTGATTATATCATATACATAATTATATTGTAGGCCCACAACCGGTATATAATTTTTTTTAATTGCTTTTGTAACTCATCGAATTTTTATTCGGTGACCCACTAAGGAATATATATACATATTCTGGGTCCTTATAAAACTCTGAGACGAACAAAAAAAAAACAATTTTCGCATTATTTTTGAATTTTGCCTATAAAACCCACATTGATCCGGGGCTGATAAAATAATAATATGATTGATTGGGAATACCCCATTTTGGAAATCCACAGCGCCGCTGCTGAGGTTTTTTTATGGTTCGTCTTCAATAAACTCTAATATTCCCCTGCTACGCCTGTGTGAAATTGCATGCCAGTCGGATCAGCCAGTTGGAAATATCAGATTTATTTCCAAAATATTTTGAGTCTGCCTAACTGTGTATTGTCGATTCAAATATTTTTTGTATGAAAACTATCAATATAATTTTAGGTTAAAACATAACTACACATAGTGATAAGGGGTCACATAACTAGTACTGTGTCAGTTACCTTGTCTACAGAAATGATTCCTTAAATTCTTACAGGGTTAATAAATATTTTTCGGTAAATGCTTACATATTTTAAAATTTTTAAGTTTTTTTTCCATAATTCCATAAGAAATTATATGTATTTTCTGCAAACTCAACAAAAATTGACCATCTGTTGTTTGAAATTTCGAATTTTGAAATAGTTTGTATGAACGTTTAAATAGATACGAAAAAAAAACAAACAAAAAACTTAAAAAAAATATACATAAAAAATTCTTAAGAAAGGAAATTCTAGTAGTGCAACAACAAAAATTATACAAACAATATTCAGACAGACAACATTCTTGTTCTTGCTCCTCAAAGAAACATACATTTGCATTTAAAGAGAGAGACAGATACAGAGATACAAACAAATACACAGATACTTTAAGCTGAATTTACACAGATAGATACCAAGAGATTTCTTTAAAACTCCGGTGTTTCTCAACTAAAATACAGGTACACTATTTTTTAGTTTTGTTGGTGTTGTTGTTTGAAACAATACCAGTATCTGTAATACTCGTATCCATCTGTGTGTATTGGTTATTCCGAAACTGTGTAAGATACAAAAAACCGGTATTTTTGTTAAAATTTTCTTTGTTTATTGTTGTCGTTGTTTGCTTTCCTTTCCTTTACTACCTCTACTTCAACTTTATTTTTATTTATTTTTTCTTTTTTCAAAATTTTATTATTGAGTACCTATCTTGTGGATTTTTTTGTTTCCAATTCTGTTTCGTTCGTTTTCTTTAAGTTTAAGATTGGTTTGGTTTCATGTTGCCGTAGCAGTGTCGCCATAGTTTGTATCCGTTGTTTATTTTATTTCGATGTTTTTTAACGTTTTTCATAATCTTATGCTTTGCTTTGAATTCTTTTTGTCTCCAGTTCATTTTGCCTTCATTTGTTGGTTCTTCTTTTGTCATACATACATTCATACACTCCTCAGATTCTTTGAAAACGAATGAAGTTTTTTTTTTGATGTTGAAAATTCGAAAACAAAAAACAGAAAAAAAAAACTCACGATTGTCACGCACTCGTACGGTGTAAATTGTTGCATTAAGCACGTTTTGTTGTTTTACTACCTGTTGATGATCTTCTTTATTAAATGCAAATGATCATTAAATGTTGGTTGTTGGTTGCTTCACATCATTATGATCATCACATAAACAAACAATGAAATGAAAACAAAAAACGGCAGAAGCATTTTAAAAACATGAATCATTTAATTCAAAAAAATACGTAACGGTTCCTTTAAAATGAATTGAATGAGTTTTGAGATGAAGCTGAAACGTGTTTGCAACATAGTTTTGGGTTTTTTAAATTCGTTGGCTTAGCGGAAGTCTATTGGCGAAATTCGTGTTACTCAGAATAGTTCCAAATATGCATACCTATATTATATAAAACTATTTAAAAAGTATAGATGAGGTATTTGTTTATTACAAAATAAATATGTATCACAAACGTTTGACATCCTGAATGTTTTTCAATATTTAGAAGTTAGACGGCCTTAAAAAATCGGGGATTGACAACAAATGGCGTATCTTTTGAACGCGGTTTTTGCTTTTTAATAACTTATATGTAATTTTGATGGGTACATATCTGTCATTTATTCTAATTAATTTATTGACCATTATAGTGTAAACCATAGAGAAATATACATAGAGCGGAAACTCTCCTGTCAAAGACCTAACTCAGTTGTCAAAAACCTACGTTCTGAGAATGTATTAGTAAAAAAAAACTACGTGAAAACAAAAACAACACTAGTATGTGTGATTATTTTGAGTAAAATTTTTGTTTGAGTTTTTTATAGTTTCCGCTCTTGTTGTTTCTCTATGGTGTAAACATCAAAGTTTTTTTTGCTTCGAAAATGTCTAATTTTGTATCAACAAAGCGTCATATGTAGGAAGTTTTGCTTTACTTCTTTAATTTGAAAAAAAACACAGCTGAAGCACACCGATTGCTCGCCATAGCTTATGGTGAATGTGTTCCATCGGTTTCAACGTGCGAGAAATGGTTTGTGCGGTTCAGAAGTGGCGATTTTTACACGGAAGGCAAATATCGCCCAGGCCAGCCAAACAAGTTTGAAGACCATGAATAAGAGGCATTTCTCCATTAATATTGTTGTCAAACTCAAAAAGAGCTTGCAAAATCATTGGAAGCTACTCCAGCAGCAATTTTGAAACGTTTGCGAACAGCAGGATTCATCCAAAAGCAGGGAAATTGGGTACAATACGAATTGAAATGATGCTAGAACGCTATAAAAGAAAATCATTTTTGCACCGAATAATTACTTGCGATGAAAAATGGATCCATTACAATAACCCGAAGCGTTAGAGATCATAAATGAAGGCTGTATTTGGTGGTAGCAAAAGAGTCCTATATATTATTAGCTGCTGAAATCTGACTAGACCATCACAGGGTACCTGTACCGATCGAAACTGATTCGTTTGTAGCGAGCATAGGCCGAAAATGCTCAAAATATGCGGCCAGACATGAAACATTAATATTCCATCATGAGAATGCTCGGCCTCATGTTTCAATACCTGCTAAAAACTATTTAAAAAGAGTGGTTAGGAAGTTTTGTCTCATCTGCCTTATAGTCCAGACATTCCCCCGTCCGACTACTATTTGTTTCGATCGATGCAGAACAGAGTATCCGATATTGGCTTGATTCGTTCTTGGCCTCAATAGATGAGCAGTTCTTTTGGCTCGCAATCCATACATTGCCAGAAAGATAGGAAAAGGTCATAGCTAACAATGGCCAATACTATGAATAAATTTATATTGTACAAATGTTTCAAATAAAAGCTAAACATTAAAAAAAAATTCCGCATTAATCAAAATATTGAACATTTTTTGAATACCATAGTATTCCCTACGGTACTTTTGAATATGAAATGGTATCAAAGAAAGTATGACCGTATCAATATTTTTTAACTCTAACTCAGAGTCTAGAAGATTTTGGTGCCGCCTAAACAAAAAATAATTTTAAGTATATTGGATACCATGATTCTAAGTTTATATTAATTTGTTCAATGCTGCGTGTAATTTTCTGGAAATTGTAGGAGTAAAAAAAAACCGAAAATAAACTATTTTACATTTTATTAAATTTATTTACAGGTTAGAATAATCTTTTTTAGATTTCCTACGATGGAGGAAACTTCCATGTGATTGTCCAACAGTAATCTGACATTATATGTTCATCCCAGCGACATTGGTACATATCTTCCATCAAGTTACCTGAAAATCTTGGAAAGGAGAATACTTCCATTAACGTTTTTATAGTGATTTCTGTCACTTTGCTCCAACAGGTAGTCCATCTTCGTTTAAAATCTACGACACTTTTGGACACCTTTTTTGTGCTCTACAATTCTCTTTTAATAAGAGCCCAATATCTCTCCACTGGACTTAGCTCCAGGCAGTTTGGAGAATTTGCCTCTCTTGGTACAAATACCACACTATTGTTCTTTTACCACTCAACACCTTTCTTACCATAGTGACAGATGCCAAATCAGGCCAAAAATAAGTGGACACACTAAGAAGTCTTATGAATGGAAGCATCCTTTTTGGTAAACATTCCTTGATGTAAATTTCGGTATTTATAGAGCCCTTTGTAACAAATGTTTGGCTTTTTTGCCGCAACTGCATTTTGCTTACCATACCAAGAACTTTTTGGGAAATTTTGTCTGCTTTTGGGTCCTAAACTTTTCTTCAACATTCCCTCGAGCGAAAATGTTGACCCGGAAGCTTGCGAAAAATCTACAAGAACATACGTTTCGTCATCCATTATGCAGCAGGAAATTTTTTTTTATAAAATTTTACTTCAATTTCCGTACTCTGTTTTTGGCCTCCAAATTTTTAGCAGCGTTCCTGTCAGGAACTTTTTGAGCCTTGTATGTTTTTTACCTGCATTGGCTTCAACTTTTCGTACCAAATAGTCCGAGCACTGAGCTAACCGGGCTGCTTTCCTACCGGATGTGTTGGGAGCTCTTTTGAAAATGCTTTCTATTTTGTTGGCTTAATAAACGTCATGTGAACCAGTCCTTCTACCTGAACCAGGTTTTCTATCAACGGTTAAGTTCTCCCGGTACTGTTTAATAACATTCAGTTTGACGGCAGACCTTTGATTGTTTGGCCAACTTTTTGTAGGACCAAGTTGGGTTTTGTTGAAAATATTAAATAATTTTAGTACTCACTTTTTTCTGGTCAGATTAACAACAAATTAACATAATTGACATTAAACATAATAACTAACATGCTTTACAAAGGTAACTTGATCAAAAAAAATAATAATAATACTTGGGTTAAAAGTTTTAATGAAAACCGTGTGTTAAGAATTTTTCGATCTCAATCCTTACCTCACATACTGCTTCATAAGACCCTATTTGATGTGTAATGGAGGAAAAATTATCTTATCTCTGGAAACCAAAGGCGGTTTTGTAGCATTTTATTTTCCAACCGTCATGATTCTCTAAGAGGCCAGTCTTTCTGGATCCAACCATAGCAGTAATCAATGTGGTTTACCGCTGTCCTACTGTCCTAAATGTTCACTACATTACGATTAGGTTTTCTAAAGTTTTTGACTGTGTATTCACCACAACTGTAACAAAATACATTTCGGTCAATGCGACAACTTTTTAGCAATTAAGACATAATGTTAAAATCAGTTTATATATAGAAATGTACATATAAGATTACGAAAAGGGCACACGAATTTACTTATGACAGTTAATTTTGAAAAATTAATGCAGATCCAAACATTATTTGTGTTACCAAATTTGTTTCTTTATTTGTTGATCTATGTAATATTACTTCCAAGTCTAAACCTTCTAAAACTCTTGGTCCTAATGACATCTGTGTGTGTGATAATGTTATATTAACTGTAGTTTATATATAGGTACAGTAGCACTATAATATCTCATACATCTCCTGAAAATCTTCTGAAACACTCGACTATTGGTGAATCCAGATATAAGGGTTTGTCATGATGGTATAAAAACTGAGTATTGAGTAGATTCTAATTATAGAAACAAAGACAAACATAATTTCATTATAAAGTAGCTCCATTCATTAGTTGATTTAAGAAACAAAAACAACTACATCCAGCATTTTTATTAAAAAGCAACATAAACAGCAACATCTACAACATACATACATACAACATATAAAAGTCGAGTACTACTGTTTAATTAATTTGTTGATATCTTGCCATTGTAATTTATGTCACTTTTATAAGAAAAAAAAACAACAACAACAACGTCTGCAACAATCTCCTCTAAACAATTGAATTTTATTCATGGGGCAAACATTTCTAACTCCTCGTTATATTTTCCACACACACACACACACATTACGACGACGACTTTAATCTTTGTATCTTTTTTAAAAAGCGGCAGCAATGAAAACTAAAAATAAAAAATCCAAAGACTGTCTTTGCTACCGGCTGACTCGCTGAGTGGCTGGTTGGCTAAATGACTGAGACGTGCGTATCAGTATCGGCGATCACAATTGCAGCCAGTTGCAGCAGCAAAAGCAACGGCAGCTGTAATTTTATTTTTCGTATTTTTTTTCTCTCAACATTTTGAACTCAATAAAATGTAATTTTCAAATGTTTACACCACAGTCCGACAGTCAGTTCGTCAATCTGACAGCCAGCATGAATTAGTTGTTGTGTGAGGACAGGCTAAAAGTTTTTTTTACTTAAAACAATAGGAAACTACCTGTCGTTCTTAGCTTTCCAGCTAAAACTTGGTAATGACTTGAAATTACTCAACAACTTACTTTTAAATAACTAAAAAGTGTTCCAAGTCCCTTCCGAACTTTGACAGTTGATAGCAGTTATAATGTTGAAATGGTTTTAATTTATTAATTTTTGTTTTGCCAAATCATCATACAAGGATATAGCGTTCAACACGTGAAAATGATAAAAATGTTTTATCAAAACGGGTGTTATGTTCAGAAAAATCCGCGCGCTTCACCCATTTTACAGTTAGGCCTATTTCTGTATGAATGGGTACGTCAACGAACAAATATGTCGAATTTGGAACGACACCAATCCACATGAGATCCAAGAGCGTCGATATTTCTTCATCGGTCCATATTTTTTTTGATAACGACGTTGGCCTCGCCATCAACGTTGAGCGCTATAGATCTATGGTAACCAACTTCTGTTGGCCTTAGTTGGTAGATATGGACACCAACGACATGTGGTTTCAAGAGAACGACACTACGTACCAAACAGCTCCTGCCACATTGAGCATTCCCGTGACGTTAGTTTGTCCAAAAATCTTTGCTTCTTTTCCCGCCTCCGATCTGTAACTGTCTGAACTTTATACGATTTCCACTGACATTTCAGTAAGTATTGGCCCTGGCCCAAATAATATTAAGTTATTCAAGGTTTAATCTTTAATTTCCAATATCTTTAAACTATTTTCTCCGATTTAGATGTCTGATCTAGAACACAGCCTTGCAGAATCCGTTTAATGTCTTTTAAAACAGTTTAAAGGTGGGAATAATGCGACATAAGATGACAATCGTCTATAATTGGACATATTTCCCATATACGGAATATTTTAGAAAATTACTTTTAACAACACAGTTATAACCATGTTTTTCATTGCTTGAATATAAGACAAATTAATAAATAAGATAGAAGCCCTACAAAATCATAGTATTGATATGTCGTTACTTATCAATAGGATATATAATCCAGCCATTCATAAGACATCTGCTTACTTATATGTACACAATAATTATCAGTATGTTAAAATTGTTGATGCATTAGTAGTTGGCGGGAAAGCAGTTAACATTTTTCCCGTAGTCTTAAAGCTCTTTACATACTTATATCCTTTCTGAAGTTTATAACCAGCCATCAACCTGATCCATTACTATATCGTACCGAAGTAATTTACCTGACATTACGTTTTTACGGATAACGGCTTGTGTAAGTCCTTACGATCAATGAGTTATTAAAGTTGTTACATATGGGCAATTCCATGTCATCGTACGTGACATTTGTACGCCTATAGAGTGGAATAGATTTTCCAAAAATAAGAGTATCTGAAAAATAATTTGGTCTGTATGTTTCATTCAGAGGATGCTATATTTAAAAAAATAAAATGTTCTTTCGAAACATTGTTATCCAAAATATCGAGCGAAATAAGGGTATATCGTACGTGACATAAAACGGAAGTAATTTTGAGGTACATTTAGAAATATGCGAAAATTTGCGAATCGTGAGAGGCGTTATGTTTTCTTTTAATTTCTTACACTAAACGAAATATTTTTCCTTTACAATCCGTCATATTTAAATAAAAACAATCATTGGATGATTTTATAATAAATAAAATTGAATATCGTACGTGACATACCGTACGTGACAGATTTTTCTCTTAAAATAAAACAATATATATTTTGTAAATATATTTATACAAAAATTAAAAAAATGAATAGAAAATATACATTCGGTTTCAATAAACAATTTTATAATAGCAAATAAACAATCAGAGTCAAATTCATTTCACACTATATGCTAATTGGGAGCTTAGTTTTGACCGCAATTTTAGCCTAAAACACGCCAATTAAATTAAAAAATTAAATATAGTCAGTTTAAACTATTATTTTTGCCAATAAAATGTTGTAATAAGCTTTAAATACTAACACATAGTAATATTTTAGTGTTTTCTCCTATTCAAATCATCTTGAAAAAAAGTTTCAAGGGTTTTTGGGTTTTCAGTCTTGGTAGTCGTTCTCGTGGAATTGCCCATATGACTAGTTATTTAATTGTTACCTTGATATCAAGTAAGTAATTACGTACTTTTTAAACCTTCCTGTTTGTTGGTTTGGCAAAGATTTCAACAAAAAGACTTTCCGGATTGTTCTCGTACACTTATATGTTGTAGGATACTGTGTATGTGATTGAAATATTTAACAACTCAGATCGTATATATATATTTCTGTTTCGATCTTGTCTCAATACAGCTGTATTGTGCTCTTGTTATCATTTTAAATTCAGTCTACTTTTTGTTGCAGTTGTTGTTGCTGGAATGCACTTGTTGTTTGTTTTTTTGTTTTGTTGGCTGCTGATTCTTTCGTTACTTTTACATTTGGACATTTCTGCTCAGCGCAGTTCAGTTTGTCTGGTCATCAATTTGTAATAGGAGCACGCGTTTAAATATTATTTTTTTCCCACTTGTAACGTACGTACACACCACCCGGGTCTTTGGGGTTCGATCATCAAGATCATACGTAACGTAACGTACAAGTGCTCATTTTAAGGTTGTATTTTGCCATTGCCATGTACGAGTGCATTTGTATGTATCTACTTATCTACAAGTAGATATTTTGATGCATCTCTCATTGGCATAAATAGTAGTAGTAGTAGTAGTAGTAGTAGTAGTAGTAGTAGTAGTAGTAGTAGTAGTAGTAGTAATAACATTGTAGGTACAGTTATGTTCATAAGTATAGGATCATATAAATATTTAACATTTTTTGTTTACGTTCTATTATCTCTTAACCATTCGGTTGATGAATTCATTATGAATTAATTCATATTCTTAATTATATTAAAAAAAAATTTCGAATTTGTCATTCCTTGGGAATATATTCTTTATAGAATTAATTCCTTATTGAAATATTCATTAAAAAATTGCTTAAAAATGTATTGAGTAATTTAATTTTTCTTCAATTCAAATCTATTACAAAAAGATTAAGTCACGTATTTTCAATTCATTTTGTAAATGATTAAAAAAAATGAAAGAAAAATATTATAATTCAATTTGTATTAACTTTGAATTAACAAAAATTTAATCATTCAAAGGTTGAATGAGTTCTTTTATGAACTAATTCCATTGTGATTTAATATAACGAATTTAAATAAAAACTTTTTAAATGAAGCTTATGGAATGAATGGCTGACATTTTTTTAAATTCTATATTAAGATTTTAGTAAATTACTCTAATTGAATTAATTATTGGGTGTATGACTTAAAAATTCAAGATTTTTTAAAATCTTTAGCTTTTGTTTTGAAACATTTCTACAATCTAAATTTATTCAAAGTATTGGCCCATCTTTGTGACAACATATGGATTCCGTGCCAAAAGAACTGCTCATATTTTGAGGCCAAGAACGAATCAAGTCAATATTGAATACTCTGTTCAAAAGTGAAGCGTATCCCAGAGAGAGCGTTCTGCGTCGATCGAAACAAATAGTATTTGAACGGGGCAAGGTCTGGACTATAGGGAGGGTGAGGCAAACCTTCCCAACCTCTTCATTCTAAATAGTTTGTAACAGGTATTTCATAATATGGCCGAACGTTGTCATGATGGAATGTTACGGTTTAATGCCTGGCCACATATTCTGGGAGCTTTTCGGTCCCTTCAAACGAATCAGGTTCCCTGTGATGGTCTGGCCTGATTTCGGCAGCTTATAATAGTTAGGACCCTTTTGATCTCACCAAATACAGAGCATTACCTTAGCGCAATTGATTTGGCTTTGGTGTCGATTCGGCTGGTTGCCCGGGCTTCACATACGACCTCTAAAGCTTCAGGTTATCGTAATGGATCCATTTTTCGTGACAAGTAATGATTCGGTGCAAAAATTATTTTCTTTTATAGCGTTCAAGCATCATTTCGGACATGGAAAATCGTCTTTCAAAATCTCTCGGCTTCAATTTCCCTGCTTTTGGATGAAACCTGCTGCTCGCAAACGTTTTGACGCTTGAGTAGCTCCCAATGATTTTGCAAGATCTTGTTGAGTTTGACAACAATCTTCATGGAGTAATACCTCCAATTGTTGGTCTTTAAACTTTTTTGATTGGCCTGAGCAACCTTTGTCTTCAGTGTCAAAATCACCACTTCTGAACCGCACAAACCATCGTCATATGCGGGAAGTTTAGTAAAGCTAAAAATTTTGGAAGCAGAAATTTCTGTTGTCCTCGGAACTATTTCCCGATACTGAACCCTATTCGGACGCGTCTACCGATTTCCGATTTCAACCAAAACCTGAAATAGCATCTGTGCGATAAATAAATTTCAAGATGCCATAAATTCATTTATTTTGCCTAGCAAAGCAGGGACGAGGTCCGCCAGTTTTAGTATATAATTTAAAACATATTGTGATAATCCTAATAATAAAACAAACAATGGGCATAACTACAAGTACATACATATCCAAGTAATTGCACTTATACTTTTAACTTAAAGTGTATACATAGTTTTATTCATTCGAATTGCATACAGCCTCATACCTCGTGGACGCTACATGCATTTTTTGTGGCAATATGGACGTATGACGACTGCAAACGTACTTTTAAGTACAAGTACGAGCATCTTTTATTGTTTAAGTACTTTAAGTGAAATTTAAGTCAAGTGTTTCTTGAATTTTGTTATTTATTATTATTATTTTTTTTTACATATATGTATGTATGTCTGTTTATCTGTCTGTCTCTTTCTTGATGTCTTTTTTCATTCTGCCATCTTTTTAATTCCAACAATCATTGACATGTGTTCCTAAGATACAGAAAATACATAAATTCCGGAAATTGATTTTCAATTGAAACTTATCCATACATAATTCTTTCATTTAAACTTAAAGTGTTTATATTTTTATGTTTTTTCATTCATTATTATTACTTTTAACAGTTTGAATGAATAGTTGAAGTATTTAAATGTATTAAATGTGTTTAAGCAGGTTTTCAAAAGTATTCATTTTCAAATTTTCTTTAAAATCTTTAACATACTCAAGCCATTATTTCCTTTATCGTCTTTAGGTAAGATTTATTGTATGCTGCGTTAGCGTGTAGTCCAACATGGGTCAAAATTATTCGTTATGTTTGTTTTATAAAATTACTTTTTTCTGTTAGTAATTTTGAATGCTAAAGTCTTCAAAATAGTAATCGGTTTAGGATAGTACCTATATATTAAAATCAGTTCAAAAAACTCTTAATAACTCATTTACTAAAAAACTGTCATGGTTTTATGGGAATCATCTATGGGGCACTTCGTCAGTTTCAAAAATAAAAATATTCTTCGAATGATTTCAACAAATCTAATATATACAAAGATCTAAATAAAATACAAAAACAAGGCACATGAACTCTCGTTTGCAATGAGCTTGACTTTATCATCTTTAAATATTTGTTTAATTGTATATTTAGAATAATAAATACAATATACATTTGCTACACTAGAATGGTTCATCTTTATGTGGAAAAATTCTTACGCATGAATCTATTAAGGACTGAGATCATAAAATTCTTAGCACATGTTTTTCATTAAAACTTTTAACCCAAGTATTATTTCACGTTTCTTTTAATCAAGTTACCTTATTGGTCCTACAAAAAGTTGGCCAAACAATCAAAGGTCTGCTATCAAACTGTTTCCAATGTTATTAAACAGTACCGGGAGAACTTTTTCGTTGATAGAAAACCTGGTTTAGGTAGAAGGAATGGTCCACATGATGTTTCTAAAGCCAAACAAATAGAAATTTTTTTCAAAAGAACTCCCAACACCTCCGGTAGGAAACCAGCCCGGTTAGGTCAGTACTCGGACTACTTGGTACGAAAAGTTAAAGCCAATGAAGGTTTAAAAACATACAAAGCTCAAAAAGTTTATGACAGGAACTCTGCTAAAAATTTAGAGGTCAAAAACAGAGTACGGAAATTGAAGTAAAATTTTATACAAAAATATACCTGCATACGAAACGTATGTATGGAAAATTTTTTGCAGCTTCTGGGTCATTTTTTTATGTTGCAGATGCTCGAGGGAATGTTGAAGAAAAGTTTAGAACCCAAAAGCAGACAAAATTTCCCAAAATCTTCTTGGTATGGCAAGCAATATGCAGTTGCGCCAAAAAAGCCAAACATTTATTACAATGGGATCTACAAATACCGAAATTTACATCAAGGGATGTTTACAAAAAAAGGATGTTTCCATTCATAAGACTTCTTAATGTGTCCACTTATTTTTGGCCTGATTTGGCATCTGTCACTATGGTAAGAAAGGTCTTGAGTGGTACAAGAACAATAATGTGGTATTTGTACCAAGATAGGCAATTCCTCCAAACTGCCTGGAGCTGAGTCCAGTGGAGAGATATTGGGCTCTTGTTAAAAGAGAATTGAAGAGCACAAAAAAAGGTGTCCAAAAGTGTGGTAGATTTTAAACGGAGATGGACAACCTGTTCGAACAAAGTGACATAAAGCACTATAAAAACCATAATGGAAGGGTTTTCGAAAAAGGTTCAAAATTTCATCATTAGTGATTAGAACTAGAAAAATAATTTTTTTTGTAAATTGTAACAATAATTTCAAAATCAATCAAAACTGTAAGTATAGTGGTTTCATTTTTATTAACATATATGTTTGTTAAACATTTTTCGATCTCAGTCCTTATTTATATTATTTGTTGAAATATTCTGTATAATTTTTCAAAACTATTGAAAAACAGTCCACTTCTTTGAAGGGTCTAAATGGACTTGAAAACTGGAAACACACACATTAACCTTAATAAATACCTAACAAATATTGATATTAAACTAAAATTTTACACACATCAATAATTTGTACCCAATAATCATACTACTAGATTTAGTGAATATCAGTCCATATTGGTCCATATCTCCCATATAAGGTCCACTTCCGAAAATCACTAAAATACTCACAAATAAATATTATAAATACCTTCATCGCCACAACTAATCCCTGTATACATCAAAATCACTGTACCGAATTTCATGAAGATTGGCCTGTAATTGATCATATTGGCTCCCATATAAGGAACTCTTCCGAATATTAGAAATATATCGATATCAAAATAAAATTATATAGAGATCAACAATTTGTATCCATAAATCATACTACTGGATTTTGTGAATATTGATCCATATTTGACTGTAGCCCCTATATAAAGTTCACTTCCGAAAATCACTTTAAATGCTCATAAGTCTCTTATAAATACCTCCATCAGGTTGATATTCAACATAACTAACTCTCGTTTTTATAAAAATTGCTGTACCGAATATTATGAAGATCAGCTTATCAGCACTTCCGAAAAACACAACCTTCATAAATATCGATATCGAACAAAAACTTTATACAGATCAGTTATTTTTTATTTCGGTTCATAATTGTCCATAGCCCCAGATAAGGGGCACTTCCGAGTAACGATAACACCCATAGATATCTTCTAAATAACGTTATTGATTTGAAATTCAACAGAAATTGGCCTCAAATACATACAAAACTCGTTACAATATTATTATATTATAGTTCATATATAAGGGACATGTCCGCAAAATATAAAAACCACGAATATACTTTTCAATTTAAGGTTCGAAATGCTGTGATAAATTAATTTTCATATAAAAAATTGAGTCAGAACAAAAACTTACTTTTGAAGTTTGTCCAAATATTTGTTAACCCTTTTTATACTCTTCACCATGAGTGGCAAGGGTATATATATTTGTCATTCAGTTTGTAATTTATACATTTTTCATTTGTGACCCTACAAATATATACTTATTCTGGATCGTCGATATAGTCATGACCGTCGGTCCATCTGTGTTGAATTCAACTTTTCATAACCCCAAATAACTAACATACATGAGTCATACATCAATATATCGGGAATTCTTCGGGTTCGGTTGATATTTAAAATCGAAACAATCGGCCCACAAATGCTTGAGATTAATTTTTTTGATCTATATCTTAATATAGACAATATGGATATCCAATAATATATTTTCATGGCCAAAGTAAGTTGGACCTACAATTGGTCAAAATCGGGAAAAAAAATTTTCAACCGAATTTTTTTTTTTTTTCAGCAAAAAAATTTTTTTTGGTTATAAAATTTGTTTCACAAATAAATTAAAAAATTTTTTTAATTAAAAAAAAAAAAAATCCAATATAATTTTTTTAAATTAAAAAATTGTGTTTAACTAAACATATTTAAAAGTATAATTTGGTGAAGGGTATATAAGATTCGGAACAGCCGAATATAGCTCTCTTACTTGTTTTATACTATTTTCCTTCACTTGTTTATACTTCTTATTTAGCAAATTGGGTAGTTTAAACCAATTATTAACTATATCAACTATAACTTGTTAAATAGTACACACATTCTTATTATAAAGGGGCAAACTATGATGCAAATGTTAAGAATCGATGGTAATATCAATATTTCTAAACATCTATGGCAGACAAATTGTTCAATATGGTTTCATTACTACACTATTCATTAAAAACCTCACAGTTTCAACAATAGTTTTGACATTGCCACGACAGCCGGTTCTATGCACCGAAATGACCCGAGTTCATTAAACAAAGGCTGTCAACTCAGCAACCATTGCTGTAATTTTAAATATTATCAAAGTAAATATCAAATGTCGTTACCGAAATAACCTAAAACACCGTTAACTCTAATCCAAGTAAACATTAATGTCCTTCAGTGTCTCACTTTAGAAAGATACCGGTAAATAATAAAAAGATAAACTTCCGAAGATTTTTAGAGTTCGACCGAAACCGAACCGAATATTCAATACTCGACATAATCCGAAACAAACCGAAACTTTTCAAATGTACTATTAATTTATAAAGCTCATTTTTAGGTGTTCTACCAGGACTCACTTTACATTGTGGACTCCATTAATATATTGTTTTCATCTTGAAATGAAAACCTTTTTCAGGAACAGTTTTCACAGAATGTTTACACATCTTCTATATTTAAATTAAAAAATGAAATGGTCCATGTATGTAATGCCATCACGTGAGAACGGCTGGAATGATTTGGCTTATTTTTTTTTTTACTCGATTCGAAATTTTCAGGAGATGGTTTGTAAAGAAAAAATATATAAAAAATTCGGAAATTTAAATTTGTAATATATTGCCTTCTTTTCACTTCTCATTTTTATTAATAAGTGAAATTTTTTGGAGAAACTTGAAGAACTAACATTAGTTAATAGCCACCGAGCGAAGCCGGATAAATTATATTCAAAACTTGCTTCTCTTTTAAAATTCCATAATCTTTGTTTTTCCTCCATAAATGTTTCGGTTGCGATATTCGGCCTTCACCAAAGTAAGTATTAACATTAAAATAAGAAACTATTTTTGTTGAAACACATTTTTAAAGAAAAAAATCTTAGGTGAAAACTAATTTTTTGTTAAAATTTTTTTTATTTTTTCTACAGAAAAAAATTCCGTTTAATAAATTTTTTTTTCCGATTTTCGCCCAATGTATGTTCGAATTTCTATAGCGTTATATACATATGTACGTCGTTGGAAAAGTCTTTGATTATATCTCAGCCATTTATGGTTTTAAATACCAACCAAACCAGGACCATACCCGATATTTTGATGTTTCAATTATGTTTGTAAGTTATTTGGAGGCTCAAAAAGTAAATTTTAACAGACAGACGGAAATGGCTGTAACGATCCATTATATATGGGAGCTATGCAGTTATGTATCTTCAAAATTGCGGTAGTGTGGGGTATTAAAATACTCATGCCTTACAGCCCCAAACTTAGGTACAAAGTTTATTCAAACATTCCTGCAATTTGCAAAGGATTGTAGTCTAATTCCACCTGTGACAAGAAACGGCCGAAAAGGATTTGAAATATTATTTAGAAAATGGTGAACATAGTTTTTCATGCTACAATTTGAAATTTTTAAAAATCTTTTAAAGAGCTATGCCCCTAATATTCATACATTAAATTATCTCAGACGTAAAGAAACAAAGATGATATATTATAGTATTGTATAGTTAGTGTACGAAGCTTGTCGTCTTCCTCGTTACATTTAATAAATTTCACTCAATATGAAATCGATTATTTTATTTTCGCTGCTACTGCTGAATGACTGATGTTTGTTGTTGTTATTTTTGTTTTATTACCCAAGGGAACAATATTGACTGACTAACTGTTTTAATTTCGGCTTTTATTCTTGTTGTTGTTGTTGTTGCTGTTGTTTTTGTAAACGATAACGATTGTATGTTTGAGTAAGTGTCTGTCTGTAGGTATGTGTTATCAATTGTTTTAACGAGAATTATTTGTAGGTTCCTGTTCTTCTATGTATGTAGTCGAATCAAATAAATATAGAATCTGAAATAATTTATTGATGAACTAATAATTAAAGTATCTATGTATTTGTGTATGTATGTATTTTGTTTACTTTTAAATGTGTGTATGTATGAATTTCGAGGTAGAAAAATAAACGTCATACAATGAAATGTTTCATGTTGTTGATTTTACTAAAAATAAAGTGGGGCACAATAAAAAAACAGAAATAGGTACTTTTTTCGTTGTTGCCATAGATAATTAACATTTGAAAGTGCAGAAACATGTCATGATGTGTAATATGTACGAAGTACACACATTTTTAGTCATAGTACGAGAGTTAGAAATTAATAATGTATTGAGAAATCTAACAAAAAGGTTATTTGATAGAAAATTAAGTAAAAATGAGTAAAAATTGAAATGATAAATATGTAAAGACACCCCCTAACATAGAGAAATTCACGTAGATCGGTAACTTTCTTGTTAAAGACCTAACTCAGTTGTAAAAAAAAATTGTGGTGAGAATTAGAACAAAAAAGATTATGTGTTTCCGCTCTATGTGTATTTTTCTATGCTTCTAATTCTGAAACACGAACGGAAAGGAAATTATAAAATTTTGTATGAAAAACACTCAAAAGTTATTGGGTGTAGAACTTAAAAATGCGGGATTTACAATAGATGGCGTATTTTTTGAACACGATTTTTTGTTTATAATAATTTATATGTATGTCATTTTGAAGGGTACATAGTATCTGTCATTTATTCTCATTTAGTTATTGAACATTAATAATTTGCTTCGAAAATGTCGAATTTTGTGCCAACAAAGAATGATATGCGGGAAGTTTTACTTTACTTCTTTAATTTGAAAAAAGTGCCGTTGAAGCACACCGATTGCTAAACAAAGCTTATGGTGAATGTGTTCCATCGGTTTCAACGTGCGATAGGTGGTTTCTTAGGTTCAGAAGTGCTGATTTTAACACGGAAGACAAAGATGGCCCTGGCCAGCCAAAAAAGTTAAGAATTGGAGGCATTACTCCATTGGGAGCTGCTCAAGCAGCAATTTCAAAACGCAGGATTCATCCAAAAGCAGGGAAATTGGGTACCATAGGAACTGAAGCCGAGAGACCTTGAATGACGATTTTGCATGTCCGAAATGATGCTTGAACGCTATAAAAGTAAATAATTTTTGCACCGAATCATTACTTGCGATGAAAAATGGATTACGATAACCCGAAGTATAATAGATCGTACATGAAGACCGGCCAACCAACCGATTTGGCTTTAGTGTCGATTCGGTTGGTTGGCGCTAATATAATGCTCTATATTTGGTGGGACCAAAAGTGTTATGTCTATTATGAGCTGCTGAAATCAGGCCAGACCATGAAACTATAATATTCCATCATGGCAAGACTCGTCAACCCTTTGCAAAACCTGTTAAAAACTATTTAGAAAGAAGTGGTTGGGAAGTTTTTCCTTATCGATGCAGAGCGCTCTCTCTGGGATAAGCTTCACTTTGGAACCGAGTATCCGATATTGGCTTGATTCGTTCTTGGCCTCAAAATATGAGCTGTTCTTTTGGCGCGGAATCCAAGTCATAGCTAACAATGACCAATACTTTGAATAAATCTATATTGTACAAATGTTTCCAAATAAAATCTAAAAAATTTTAAAAATCCTGCATTTTTAAGTCATACATTATATTTGAAATTTTCTGGCTATTTTTCTGAATGAATCGCTCTCGCCGTTTTTTTATACCCTTCAACTTCGTGAGAAGGGTATATATAAGTTTGTCATTCCGTTTTTAATTTCCACAATATAACTTTCCGACCCTATAAAGTATATACATTGTGGATCCTTATAGATAGCGGAGTCGATTTAGCCATGTCCGTCTGTCTGTCCGTCTGCCTGTAAGTTGAAATAAATTTTCTGAAGACTCCAGATATCTTCGGGATCCAAATCTTCAATAATTCTGTCAGACATGCTTTCGAGAAGTTTCCTTTAAAATCAACAAAATGCGTCCATAAATAACGGAGATATGAGCAAAAATCCGAGACAACCTCTATTTTTGTTGCCGATTTTATAGACAATATGGATATCTAATGATAGATATTTTAAAGTCCATTGCAACGATGTATATAAGGTAAGTTGGACCTACAATGGATCAAAATCGGAAAAAATATTTTTTAATCCGAATTTTTTTCACAAAAAACATTTTTTTGTCATAAATTTTTTTCACTAATAAATTAAAAAAATTAAATTTTTAAATTAAAAAAATTAAATTTTTAAATTAAAAAAATTAAAAAAAAAACAATTTCGAAACAAAAAACATTTTTTGTCATAATTTTATTTCAAAGTAAAATATTTTTTTTTTTAATTTTATTATAAAGTATAGTTTGGTGAAGGGTATATAAGATTTGGCGCAGCCGAATATAGCTCTCTTACTTGTTTTTTTTTATTATGGTGCAATATATTTAAATTTGTGTAAATTTCAACCGAATTTCTTGAAACTATTTTTAAAATCGACTTACCTTTTAGATAATTTGTTATTAACTATTTCTTTAAGTAAAAAAGCATTGATTTTTATTATTTTTTTGTTGTTTTTTTTTAAATTTTTAAAATTTTCTTTTATTAATTTTTTTGCAAGATTTTTTGAAATTTTTTGTTTTTTTTTTCTCTTTCTTATAATTATATTAAAATAATTATAATTGTTTTTTATATTTTTGATTGGCATGTAAAAATAAATCTATATTAATTGTAATTTTTTTAAATTTATTATTAAACTTATTAGTTAAATTTCTAAAACTTGGTTTAAATTTAAATAAATTGTTCTTATTTTATTTAGGGAGTAAGTAAATTAAAATAAAGTAAAACTAAAGGTTTTTCTTTTGATAAATTTACAAATATTTGTTTTCTTATTTATTTTGCTGCTAAATACACTAAAGTAAATTTAATATTCGCATTTGTTTTCTTCTTTTTTTTTTTTTTTTTGTTGTGGAAAAAATATAAATGAGTTTCAAGAAGTGTGTTTATTGGGATTTTTGTTATATATATAGGATAAAATCATTAGTTATTTTTTAAGGGGCGGCATTAAAAAGGCATAAAATGAATACCTAAAGTGTTGTATATTTTGGAAATCCTTATATGCAATATTTTAAAAGATAGTTTGTGTTAAAATGATTTTTGTTCATGTTTATAAAATAAATTTTTAAGTGATTTTTTTTTTGTGAATTCATTATATTATAGTTATAAGCAAATCAGAATGATTTAAAGCAAGTTATACTTTTTATTTTCTAAAACAAAATGTTGCCTTATTACGGGTTAATATTTTCTAAAAAAATGTTGCCCTTAATCAACAAAATATTGTTTTTTATGATCAAACAAAAGTATGGTAATTTATATAAAAACAATTGTTTCTTTAATAAATTTCGAAAAATCTATTCTTATTCTTACAATTTTGCAATTGTCAACCTAAAAAAGGCAACAAATGGTTAAACTTTCGCTCTAAATGTTGCCAGATAATGAGAATGTTGACTATTTAACGGTTGGATATACTATTATGCAATAGTTGTAACATTTACATATAATGTATAGCGTAAGTTTAAAATTTTTTTTGGCATTTTTAGGGTGACAATATTTGAGAGATTTATCCCCATTTTCTCAATCTCTGTTTATTTTTGATCTTGACGATATACTGACCGTTTTCATACAAAAATTATATTAATGGGAATACGAAATGGGGCTTTTAGAGCACTCAGATGACAACTTTGTTACAGCCATACCTAAACAAGAGCGCTGTGTAATGTTTATTTGTCAAAAATGAGCATTCCCCTATAATGCTTTAAACACATATACTACAGAAGGCTATAAACCACAATCTGCCAAAATTAAAATACACACGTTTATATGAACACGATTATTTTGGCGTCATCACAGCTACACTGGGCTACATGACCACCGTTGCTGCTGTAGCCAACATAAACTAATTTCTATTTTTGAAAAATTTACATCGAAACGACAGGCTTCAATGTCAGCTGGTTAAAGCACCATTATAATTACGTAGCTGACAAAAACAAATGCCGTTGGCAACAATCGTCATACACGCTGTCGGCTATAAAGTATAACTTGTATGGCGGCAACGCTGAACTGTTGGAAAATACAATTTGAAGTTCTTGTTTTGCGTTTTTTTATTGCTTTCTTTACTTCTTCTTTGAAAAAATGTTGACACTTTTATTTAGGTATGCTACTTTAGTGTTAAAACTGGGCGACAGAAAACACCACGCTTTTATTTAGGTATTGCTGTTATACTGTTGAATATTGTCTTAAAGAAACTGAGGTTTTTCCATAAGAAATTAGTACTTAATTCGTTCGGAGTTGAGTATATAACTTGAGTCAGATGTAGGCTATGTCTTAAAATATAACACGTCCTTGCCGCCGTTTTAAAAAAAACCCCAAAGGAAACTGAACATCCACACGGTTTTCCCACACAGAAGAACATTAACAAATTTGTGTCTCTAATTCTGTCGACATTTTGTTCCTGTGCACACAAAACGATGGCTTGTCAAGACGTGGTGTAAAACATTCAAAAGCTAATATACCAAATACACTGCAAATTATTTGTTTCAACTCGTGTATTTTAATGTTCCTTAGCAAATAGAAGAATAAACCCCTTGTTTTAAGGGAACTTGTGTGTTAGTCTCCATTAATTTTAATTTTGGTCGAAGCAGAGACAACATTTCTAGTGTATTACTTTATTTTTAGTATAGCCAACACTTCATGATTTCACATCACTTTCATTTTCTAAAGCAAATACTATGGCATTATTTACTTTTGACCGAATTAGAAAAATCTAACAGGAATTAACCAACACATGTTTTTAATATTATAAAAATGTATGGGCTTGGGTCACAAAGACGACAGGAAAACAATTTCTAAATTTTTATTTAAAAATCACTCAGGTTTTCACTAATTTTTAAGTGCCTTTCATAAAAAAACATAGAGAAAATATACAAAGAGCGAAAACTAAAAAAAAACTCAAACAAAAAAATTACTCAAAAAAGTTATACATACGAGTGAGTGTTGTTTTTTGTTTCCACATAGTTTTTTTTTACTAATACATTCTCACCACTTAAGTTTTTGATAACTGAGTTAGGTCTTTGACAGGAGAGTTTCCGATCTATGTGTATTAATCTGTGTACAAAAATTTCAACATTGTTTTACTTGCGTGTTTCTGAATCATATTATCCATATTTTAACATCTAATACAAACATTTACCGCACTTTAAAGAAACTATAAGAAAAATTCTTGATTTAAAGCTTCTTAACAATCTTAATATCATTTCAAAACAATTACATCTTCTATATTTAATTTTTCCAAAAAAAAAAAATTCATATTACACCTTTTTATAACCGCTAGCACTTCAAAACGCTTAATAATGAAACGTTTTTAATTAATAGTTTGTTATTTTTTTTATTATTATTATTTCTTTTATTTCATTTTGTTTAAACTAAAGTAATTATAAATTAAAGAGGCCTTAAAAAATGGGAGTTTGTTTTATATTAAATACATTTACAAATATAATTAAGTTTTTTGTTTTGTTTTGTTTAATGTTTTATTTATTAATTTTAATTTAAATGGACAAGTTTTTGTGTGGGTATGTGTGTATGTCTTTAAACAATAAACGTTTTAAATAATAAATGGAAATTTTTAAATGCTTTTTTGTTTGTTGTTAAAATAAAAAAGAATAATAACAAACAAAAAATAAAAAAATAATACAATTGAAATAAAAACAGTTACTTCGTTTCGTTTTGTATTTTGTAATTTTTCGTTTTTTTTTTTTGTAAATTTTATTAATACTATATTTTATCAAAAAATACAGTTAACAATTATTAGAGTTAATTCATTTATTTTATAGTTTTCTCACATATACTCCTTGCTTCACATTTGTTCATTCTTAGTAATTAAATTAAGAAATCGTTTTTATTTTTAAGTTAATTAAATTTTAAATTTGTTTAAATTAAAAAAAAAATCATTTAATATAATAAATTCTTAAAAAGAAAAAAAAAATAAACAAACAAAAGATCGTGTTTTTCTTTTTTTGTTAAATAAATTTCTACAATGTTTTTGTTAAAGTTTGTTTGTTTGATACATATGTACATACAATGGATACGTACATTTACATTAGAGATTTAGGAAGGGCAAAACCCTCCTCCCTATAGTTTGTTTTAAATAAGTCTTTTCGTATTAACAGCGCAACTAAGCTGCAACATATTAACAACTACTACTAATATTCACAACTTGGTCTTACTGTTTTCCTAATGCTTTGCTTTCTAAAAATAAGCTCTCTTGGTTTTGGAAGATCAATCAAAATTTGTTAATTAGTTAATTTAGCTGTCTGTTTTTCGTTAATGTCTTTTTTACACTTAAAAATGTCTATATATAGTAACTTAAATACGCCAACCTTGATCGTCATCTACATTTGAGTCAGTGTCCGAAGGTTCTTCACCATACATATCGGCCAATTTGCGGAAACGAGGGCCAAAATTGGAGAGATAGTCAAAATTGAGATCACCATCATCGGTGCAGGAGGCTAAAGAGGAGAGAGAGCCATCAGAATTGCCATCACCCTCGTAGGCATAGTGACGCACATCATCGATAGCGAAAGCTCCTATGTCACGATCACAATTATCTTTTTTATCACCCAAAAAGCCGCCAATGTCGGGTATTTCTTGTGGCGGATTGGGCGCATGTAGTGTGTGAGGATCTTTGTACAGGGTTTCGCCATAAAACGGCTGTGTTGTTCTTAAAACATTCAAATCATAGTCGGTGTCACGTTCGCCGCCACCCTCATCCTCATAGTTGATAATGGTTTCTCTGATGTCATCGATATCCTTTTCATGCCAGCCATTCTTTTGTTTCTTCTGCACCACCACGGCCAGTAAAATTATGAGCAGCAAAACTATGCAGGAAATTATGGCAATAATAAAGTTGCGATCTATGCCAAAACTCACAGCCACTGCCACCGCTCTCTGACAGCCTGAGTCAACATTGCGGAATACTGAAGGTGCACCCAAGTTGTAGGTGTGATCGTTAATAGTGAGATTACGTATGCAGCCAAAGAATCCCTGCTGACTGGGTACATAAGTCCAGTTAAGTTGATGACCCAGGTGAACCAAGTCTACGGGGGTACCTCCCAGTTGTAGAGGAGCATTTACATTTAAGAATTCATTGGGTCCCTGGGGAGCACCCAAACTCATACAGGTCGATAGACGGCAATTATCCACTGTCATTTCTATGCTGGCCTTTTGCAGCACTATATCCAGCTGATAAGATTTACCGGCCTGTAGCTGTATATGTCTGTGATCTATGCGTATGGTGCCAGAGCCATAGTCTACCGTTAATACAGGATAACCTTTCACCAACTCCAGCGCTAAAAAGTCTGTCAAGGGCAACAAGTGATTGTAATTTAAAGGACCCAAATACATAATCAAGCCATGATCGGTTTGTGGTGCAATTTCCAAACTAATCTTTGTATTATCACAGGCAGATATGGGTTCATAGAAGGCATAACCATTGCCATAGAAACCCACCGAAACCAATTCACAGTGTGGACCGGTAAAACCATCTATACAATCGCAAACATCATCTTCGCCCAGCTTTGGTGTGCCACCATTTAGGCAGTAGTTTCTAGTTTTGGCCTCGCAAACACATTGGGCCTCTATGAAGGCGGTAACTCCCACAAATGAGGTAGTATTGGAGTAAATCATATACGGCACAGAGGATTTGTGTAAAGTATTCGTGCAGGAAGATTCACATTTCAGTTTTTCCACTAGACACTCATCAATATTGACCATGAGAATTTGCAAATCTAATTCATTTTCGAGTTCGTCTTGGTGTTGGGCCACAATGCCATTAAGTTTTTCGGGTGCATAATACGGAGATCCATGAGCCGAATAGCGCACATCCAAGTTATTGTTGTTATCCGATGTTTGTAGGACTGTGAAAACATCCACATTGGTTACTGAGGTATTAAACAATTTGGCCAAATAGAACTGCAAACGATCTTTCAAAGATAAGCTATCATCGGCCTGAGCTTCTCTCGAAACACTAATAAAGTCTTCTTTGGTAATATTGTAGAAACGTATACTGCCACTTTTATCTACCGCTTCCTCGGGTAACTCGCGCACTATCACCGTAACATCGGCATCTACTGAGTGCCGTGGTATGAAGGTGGATTCTTCGGTGACAACAAATTGCAAATCGTATTGGCCTTCTGGGGTACCTTCGAGTACGGTTATCATGCCGGAGGAAGGATTTAAACGGAAGTATTCATGTGATATATCCTGAGACCATTGGAAAGTCTTGTCGTCCAAATCCCAGTCATCTAAATCATCTACAAACACGCGGCCTATTTCCGTATCCGGTGCCTCTCCCTTATAATTGTACACCGTAATGCGCGATGAGCCCTCTGACATGGCATTATCATTTACATCACCTATAATCAAGTGCAATATGCTGACAGAACTCATTTTCGGCTGCCCTGAATCACGAATACGTATGGGTATGTAATAGTCTTTTTGCTCCTCACGATCAAATTGCACATTGGCAAAGAGATAGTCATTGTCTATGCTAAATTTGGTTTTAATATCGGGCGAGGCTTCACTGTCAATGCCAAAGGTGTAGGGTGGACCATTTTGGGGTTCATCATAGTCGTTGGCCTGCAGTTGCACCACTTGGCCGGGATTGCGATTTTCTTGCCATATTACTGGCATTTTGTTGATCAGATATGGAGCATTGTCATTGATATCTTCCAAATTAATCTCAACAGACGCCACCTTTTTCAAACCGGTGCCATCTTCATCAACGGCGGCAATCAGAACACCCCAGGATTTATGGCCATTGGGTAAATCACGGTCGAGGGGCTGTATTAACTTTAAGCAACCAGTGTCATCAATAGTCAACATCTTTTTATGATCATCCTTAACCACGAAATACTTGATGTGCTGATCAGCAGTGCGATCTTTTATATCAGGATCATAGGCCTCAATATTCAAAATGCAGTGATCGAACACCTGCTCTTCTCGTATGGTAATGGAATAGTTTTCCTTAAACACGGGCGGATTATCGTTGACATCTTCGATTTTTATTATCACTGTAGCATGATCATCGAATATACCGTCAAACGCTCTTATTTTTAACATATACTCGGTTATGTTCTCATAATCCAGTCTAGAGTTGACAGTAATTTTACCCGTTTGCTCTTCGATCTTAAAAGCATTGCCCACATTGCCACTCTCGATGGTGTATTTGATTTGCGAGGCATTATCCTCATCTTCTGCAGTCACCTCAATGACAATAAAATTTATGTTGGCATCTTCAGGCAGCTTATCGGCCACATACTCGTCCATTTGGAAATGAGGCTTGTGATCGTTTTTATCGGCAATTTCAATTCGGAAGACCTGTTGGCCTCTGTTTGGTTCACCATTTTTAATGAGGGAGGAGGGCGAATTGTCACTGGCTATAACTTTAACATTGTAAAAATCTCTTTCTTCACGATCGAAGGTGGTGAGGGCGGTAATGTTGCCCGTATGTGAATCAATAGCGAAAAACTCACGATTGTCAGCCAACTCAAAGGACACTATATTGTTGGCCTCTGTACCATCCATATCGAAAGCGCGTACCTGCATCACAGGAGTACCGGCTGGTTCATTCTCCAAAATGGTACCCGTCTTCACCTCCGTGAAGTAGGGAATATTATCGTTGACATCTTCGATTTTTATCTTCAAAACATGTTCGGCCGCTAAATCGTAAGTATTACGAGCGCTCATCGTTAGTGTATAGTCGGTAACTGCTTCATAATCTAACGATTTACCTAAACTAATCACTACAGTATCATCGATTTGATCGAAAACAAAAGTTTTCTTACTATTCGTTTGTTCGGTACGACCCGTTATTAACTCAAATATAACTTCCGGTTTATTGGGAACATTCGACAAAGCCTTAAGCGTCACTATGGGTATAGAATAATCACTAAAGTTCTCCTTAAGGAATATCGGCCCATCAATGGGATCTATAAATGAAGGCGGCCGTTTATTCGATTCGACTACGCGTATGCGTACTTCAATTTGAGCATCTTGTGGTGGATCGGGTACAATGTTGTAGGCACGCACGGTTATTGTATAATATTGTCCCGGTCTTTTGTCGATTGGTCTATTTAAATTTATAATACCAGCATCCTTATCAATGGTAAAATATGAATGATCACGTTCGGCTAAAATTTCATAGGCTATAATACTATTGTTACCATCATCCAAATCACTAGCAGTGATACGCATAATCACAGCATTCGGCTACAAATAGAAATGGGAAGAAACAAGAAAAAAAGGAAAATTGTAGATAAGGATATAATGATGATAGTAATCTTAATTAGAGGTTTTGTGTCAAACAGTCTTAACAAACAAATGAACCTAAAGAACTGTTAATGATGTAAGCATTGTTTTTAAAATATAATTATTGTCTATTTTGGTTTTAGTAGTCTTATCTTAATCCTGGTTCTTAAATTTTGTGTAGTTTTTACCTACAATAATAGTAAAATAAATATTTTTAAATCCTAAATATTATCTACCAACAATCATCCCTTAAGTGTTTGCAGACAGGTAATATTTTTCCAATTACAAACAATTTTTTATTTTCAGTTTAAACATATTAAAACAACTATGCTACATAAAAAATATGCAAGGTTTCTTATATAGCAATTCTGTTTTAATGGAGTACATAGAATTCTGATTGTTTTTTTTTCGATCACTTCGTTTAGTACATTTTTTGGCAAATGTATTGAGTGAAATAACGATATTCTTAAAGTCATAACTTCAACAAATCGTAAGCTTTCGTGTGAATTTTTTTTGTTTGTTGGTTAGAAGTCTAGAGAAGAAAACGGGACAGGAAAAATTGCAAGATGTTGTTAGTTGTCAAATTGATGTGTGTAAACATGAAAGGGTTTACAATTTTAAAAGAAAATGGAAATAAAATTGCTGCGATTAGTCCCCAATATAAATAGTCTCCTTGTTGTCTTGAAATTTATTTAATTTTTTTTTATTTAAAATAAATAGAAATTTATTTTAAAATTGTTTTTTTTTTTTATTTAAAATAAATATCGTTAGCAGAACATTAGAATGAGTAAAAAACGCACGGTTTGCTTAAAAAACGTTTACGATTTTTTAGTTTATTCTCGCTGTTATACTGTGGAATAAATGACAACTAGATAGGTAACTGACAGCCTAAAACGTAAGTCTGTTGTCATGTATTTTGTTATTGTATCACACATACGTGTGAAAATAGAGTAATTTTTTCATTGACGTTTCTCTCTCCTTCCGTTCTATGTGTTTTTCTATGTACTGTGGCCTTCAAAAGTCCATTTTTTGATATGCAAACGTGTTAAGTCCATTTTTAATTGTCAATATTGCGACAAAATGGTTTTAATTATTAGTTTATTCACTTAATTCTAACCAAAATACGTAAATAATAACTTTTTTAAGAAAATGTTGAATCTGTCTGAAATTTATTTTCATCCAGTCTGCTTATATGAAAAACATTGCTCTATTGCCTTTTGAGAGCAAATTTAGAAAGACTTTAAATTATAAAACGATAAACAATAAAGAAAAAATTATATTAGAAAATGTGCTTAGGTCCACTAAAGAAACAAAATAAGAAATAAAACTAGAAAATATGCCAAGTCCCAAAAAAGGACTGATAACGCACTTGTTTAAATTGTTATTATTTACATTATTAATCATATCATATAAGTAATAAAACTGCATTAACAGATTTCAAAAATTATTTAAAACAATTTATTTTAGAAAGTTTTTTTTGTCTCCCGTAAAATTTTTGGAAAAGGATTTAGCACTTTTGCACACTAAGCTTTGGGTGGCCAACATTTTCGAATGGATTTTCAGAAATCTTTTTATCTTTAAAGGTAAGTACAACTCACATCTTTCACACAGAGGAAACTATTTTAAAATCAGTTTCAAAGAAAGATACTTATAATCAGGACAATTTTTTCAAGATTTTTGCTTGAAAATTAAGCTTTTGTATATTTCACAAGTTTATATATATTCTGGATCGTTATAGATAGCGGAGTCTATATAGCACTGTCATCTGTTCGTCTGTCTGTTGAAATCAACTTTCTGAAGCCCCCAAATAACATACACACATGATTAATACATCAATATATCCGCGCGGTTGCTATTTAAATTCGGGAGATTTTTACGATTTTTTATTGGATTTAAAAGATATTAACATAGACATTATGGATATCTAATGATATATATTTCAAAGACCTTTACAACGACGTTTATAACGCCATAAAAATAGAACAAAATCGAAAATTTTTTTTAATCCGAATTTTTTTTCACCAAAAAAAATTATTTTCACCCAAACGATTTTCATTTTCAATCTTTATCATAATGCTATAATTTGGTGAACGGTATATAAGATTCGTCCCAGCAGAATATACATAGCTGACTTATTTGTTTTCCTTAACTTTTGTCTAACTGTGTTATTGGTGATTTATTTTAAATACGTAATAATAGTTTAGTTCTAGTATTTAGAAGATTGAGAATAATCGCTAAAAAAAATTAATCTTTCAATATTTTTTCTTCCAACTTTTGTGAATTCAACTAAATATGAACTAATTAATCCAAGCAGAGAGCATGATAAAATCTGATGTAACCAAAAGAAACCTGTTCAGGGAAAGCCATAGTCTAAATTTTTAATATTAATGAAACATTTATAACAACAAATAAACTCTGTACACACTGTTGAATGCATCTCTAAATGTATTAAAACATATAAATTGCATTCCTAAACAATATTTTTATTAAACTTTAAAGGCTTTTTTTTTATTCACAATTTATGTAATATTGTGAATAAAAAAAAAAAATAAACTCCCAATCATAGGTACGAAAGAATTAATTCCTAATTCGGTTTCAAAATCAAATTTAATATATTCCCTTAACAATTCCGTTAAAGCATATAGTGCGAATTAATTCGTTATCTTTATTCCTTATTACAGCAAACGTATTGACTTTATTCATTTAAAAATTCATTCTTTATAGATTTAATTCCTTATTGAATCATTCTTTGATTTTATACCATAAAAATAGCTTTAAAAATGTATTGAATAATTCAATTTGTCTTCAATTAAAATTTATTACCAAAAAACTTTATGCTATTCTTTTAATTCATTTTGTAAATTATTAAAAGACAAAACAAAAACTATACTGCATGAAGAAAAACTATTTTAATTCAATTTGTATTACCCCCTTTCTATAATTGATAAATTTTTGTCATGATAAACATCAAAATGGTTGTCAAGGTATAATCTACATTTATTAGTATTATTGTTCGTTATGACAAAATTGTTAGTGCTATTGCTTAGACAACTTTGTCTTGACAACAAACGTCATTAATTGTTATGATAAATATTTAAAAAAAATTTAATAACTCAAAAGATAATTCCATTATGAATTAATTCAAAGATGAATGAATTCTATTTAAATGAAATCCTTTGAATGAAGCTAAAGAATTAGATGTTGGGAATGGATTTATGGAATGAATGGCATCACGAATTAATATTGTAGTGAATTAAGTTCAAATTATATTAATTCGAATTTCTACTCACAATTACCAGTGAATCGATTAAATTTCTAGAACTAAACCAAATGAATCTTAAGAAATATCTGTTATTTTATTTTTTAACATTCTTTATTAGATTAAAATTCAATTCAAACACTGTACCGAAAAGCTTTTTACATTAATTGCAACAATCAATTAAGTCCCTATGTACGTGTATCAATTAAATGTTTATTTACTCCTTAAAACTTCATGTTACACTTACAATCATATTAATCAGCCACAAACACATTTTTCCTTTCAATTTCAATTTTTTTTTTTACAAACAATATTGATTTCTTTAATGTGGTTTTATTTTTATTTTATTTTTTTATTAAAGAAAGAAAAAAACCTTATCTTGTCTTGGTTTGAGAAATGGCAACTAAATAAAAGAACTAAATACTAATATTGAGGTGCCAGTACTTTGGAAAAAAAAGGTAACAACCTACAATCTAAACTTAACTACGTTTTAGATATAGACCAGTGTAATTTTAAACTATTAACGATTTTGTTTAGTGCTGCTAAAGGGTTTCAAGGTTTTTTTTTTTTTTCTTTTTGTAGTACGTTTTCGTTTTTTTTAAGAGCAGTGAACTCAATTGGAATTTACCCTCAAGTACTCATATAAATATGTATGCAATTGTGTGACAGAAAGTTTAATGGAAATGAAAATTTGTTATGGCTATCTGCTGTCTGTGTGTGTTAACAACATTGTAAATCTGTAGCACCACTTGGTTTCTATAAGAAATTATTTCAAAATGGTAAACTATGTATAAAAAATGGTCTGGTCACCCTCCTACGTATTAAACAAATCATAGCAAGCCAACCTACTTAGTTAAGCCGAGTATTGTAGGTTGAAATAAAAATTTAAAACTAATTAATTTCAATAAAATGTTTATATTATTTATATCAATTATCAAATCGGTCACAAATATTCATTCTTTATAAAAAAAACGGTCTCAAACTGGGGGCTAGTAAGCGGCCCGCCAAAGTTGCTAACCTAGGGCCTACAAAAATAAAAAAAATAAGTAACCAAAAATTCAGTTCTCATCCGAATGTTAAGAATAGAAAATATACTTAAAATATTTTAGTTTTAGAAATTTTTGTGATGAAAAATTAAAAACAAAAATTTCCCCGACTTTTTTTTTGCTTTTTTTGATATGACTTGGGTCGGAAAAATTTTAAAAATATCTATGTATATGTAGTCTAAATAGGACATAATTATCTTTCAAATGCATCTTAAATCAATAAAATCCAGAAGCTTCAATTTTTTTTTTTTTTAATTTTAAGTTTTTCGAAATTAGAAAAAAATAGATTTGAAATGTCCAAATTTGTGTAAAATTCAAGTTCCTTTATAAAATGTTACACGCATCCAAATACGGAATATCCAAAACAAAGCATATTTTTTACGTTTTTCCCAAAAGAGTCTTCATATTACTACTTTTATAGAAAAACAATTTATTCGAGTTTGTATATATGTATTTTGTATATGTTTCTGAAAGAAATCTTAAAGTAAATGGATGTAAAATAAAAATAGGCCGATTTAAGGGAACAATTTTGAAGAAAAATTTCATATTTATCTAAAAATTTCTAAAAATGAAAAGCCAGATTATAAAAAAAATTAATAACATATCACACGATAAATAATGACAGAGCGTTTTGTTTTATGAAAAACTAAATTTTTAGAAAATATTTTCCTTTTTTTTAGGAATTTTAGTAGGTATTTTAAGTGCAGAAATTCCAATTCAATCCATTTATTAAAACAAATTTTAACGATAACTTTATCCTTGAATTTTACACAAATTTTGACATTTCAAATGTATTTTTTCTCATTTTAAAAAACTCGCGATTATATTCGCGATTTAAATTTTTGAAAAAATTGTTGTCTTTTCTTAATGCTCTTTTTGGTTTATTTATTAAAAATAGAGAAGAGAATGCATACCTCAAACATTATACTGAATTAATAAGTAAAAATTACAAATTTTAATTATAAATAAATTTTTAAAAATTCGTCTGGAGAAAATTTACTAAAAATACATTTGAAAAAATTAAAAATGTAATTGCATTATGCATGCAATTTTAATAAAATATGCATTTCTTAATTACTTAATTAAAGTGGATATATTGACATTTATAAGGTTTTGTAAATCAATAAAATCTGACTTCTCGATAATGGTTTGTTGTACGCTATTTGTACAAAAACATATAAAAGACAAATTTGTTTAATAAATGTTTTTTTTCTCCAAATTTCAAAAAATTAATATTAAAATGTTCAAGAGACTCCAAATGTATTTTTTCTCACGACACAACAATATAATTAAGGTACACTCATTAGAAAGTAAATTCTCAATTATACAATTATACAAATCAAAGTTTGACGTTAAAGGGGTAAATATTGAATACTCTTCCTAGTGATTCTACCTTTATTCTACAATTATTGTATCATGTTTTATCTATTATCTTTGCTGGAGTTCATAATATATATTTTGGATCGTTATAGATAGCTGATTCGAAAATATTTTTTAACACGATTTTTTTTTTCACCAAAATATTTATTTTTGTCGAAAGTGTATATTAGTTTCACCACAGCTGAATATAACTCTCTTACTTTTTTTTTAATAATAAAGCAAAAACTTGTATGTAAATTTTAATTTGAATATTCTATTCTCATATCCCCCGTCTAATTGTCACTGCCTACAATATTGTTTAACATTGTTCACAATATTTTGCCCTGTAATGCTTTCCACTATTAGAACAGTTGACAATATCAGCCTATTTGTCCTTCATTTTTGAACATATTCGACACAGATTACAATATTCGATCAATGTTTTCGAACTATAAAATATAATTCTATAAAAATATTTGTTACTAAATTTTATATTGTAATGGCCAAATTCACCAACATTAATTGTATATGTTTAATTGAAGAGTAACTAAGTGCCAATTTACTTAACGGAAACTATTTTGAACAAATTTATAATGTTGAATTACCATGCTGTTTGCTTTCAAGACCTATGTACGAAATTTTTCCCGTACACTCATCAATTGCAGTACGCACCATATCAAAAAAGTGAGGAATAGTTTATAGTGCGTGCAAGTTAACTATTCAAGAATTCAAAATTTAAGTTAATCCATAACATAAAGCAAGAAAGGCTTTAAAAATATCAATCGTTCTTATAAATCAAATTTTTGTAGTCCTTCGTTCTTAGATTGTCGTTGCGTTAACAAAAAGTCTGTATAATAGGTATTACATTTTTTAATTCGACCATCTGTAAGACTTATTTATCGCCAAACTATTCTCTAAAATGTCCATTGTTTCCAAAGTTATCAAATATATTAACCCCTATCATATGTGTATTTTTAAATTGCTTTTCAATCCTGAAAAGATGTTAAAAAATAGGACTTCTTGTTGGAGCATAATGTAATTTCCAATGGTATTTGTTTAAATAGCGATTTGTTAGCGGATTTACACATTTTTCTCTCAGTTCTTGATATGACATTTTCGTAATTCAAAACTTGTTGAAAAGCCTATATATATAACCGCCTGTTTCAAAGCAATTTTATATATTTCTACGTGGAGAATTCACATAGCACGGCGATAAAATTTTCTTCAGATTTTTATATTTAACAAAACTATGTAGAAATGGCACTTGAAAGGTCTTCTGAAAATATATCTTATATAGACGACTTATACAAATAGCTAAAACTCGATTACTCATTAATATTTACTTCAATTTTTTAATTGAAAATTTAATAATTTCTGCCAGTTATGAATGAAGTTAACTGAAAATATTTTTCCAGTTAAACTTAACTCAAACTTTCTTGTTCAATTTTATAGTAAAATTTTAACTAAATTTGGTGAAAAAAGAAATATACCAGTTAGAAAATATGTTAAGATATGAGTTAAATTATAACTAAACATTGTGAACATTGTCGTAAATCTTTTAAAACTTGATCAACAATTCAAACAATATGCGAGACACTTTTTAGGAATTATTTAAACAATCTTATAAAGTACTTATAAGTGTTTGTATATATAATGCTAAATATGATTGATTGATAAATAATTTAAAATATGTATTAAATCATCGAATTGCGTGCCAAATGGCCCATGTGTAAATGTTTGAAAAATGTTCCCATGTTTCCATAGGGTATTTATAATTTAAAAAAAAAACCTTGAGCACTTTTGACTAAATACATATTGATGGAAATAGTAGAGTATTTATTATGAAATTTATAATAGGTACATACATCAATTTTTAACTTAATTTGCTTAAACATTGGACATTTTTATTTTAAGAGTTAAATAACTAATTTTAACAATTTTCTGTTATTTCTACGATATAATAATGAAAAAGAAAGTACAGTTGAGAATGTTTTTATAAAAACTAAAATTTTTTGTTTACACATTACATTCCTTAAGTCCTTGAGATAACATAAACAAGAAATTGCTTAATCTACCTGCTTGGGAAAAACCTTTGCTTTGCTAACAATAGCTAAAACTTCATTTTGAAAACATCAACTACTACCTAGCTCTTCGTTCTTTCTTTGTAAATCCTTTATGATTTTTATTACCAAATAGCAGTAATCCAGGGGTCCGCTGAATTGGTAATAAAAGAACATATAAAGTTTTCAAAGTCACCTCAAAGCACAGCCCTCATTTAATGAAAGATAGAATCCTAAAGCAAATTGTATAAACTTACCTGTTTATCTTCCGACATGGATTCTTCATAACGAGCCTTATTGAATACCGGTGGATTGTCATTTATATCCTCGATGGTCACTTTAAATGTACATACGTCATCCAAAGGAGGACGTCCATTATCGGTGGCCTGTACTGTGACATAGACAGCCTTTTCGTGAATGGGTTCATCGCGATCGAAAGTGTGTTCGGTAACAATAACGCCCGTTGTGGGATTAATGCGAAACTTTGGACGTTCAGCAGCCGATTGCACTAAACTGTATTTGATTTCTTGTTCTGGATCTGGGTCTTCCGCCTCTACCATAATAACATAGGTATTCTCAGGTTGTTCTTCTTTAACGGAGGGCTTATAGCCGGCACAGTTTTTAAACGCTGGCTTGCGATTGTCCACCGAGTAGAGAACTTCATTGGAATTAACATTATTAGAAGACTGACCGAAATAAATTGCAGAGTTGCCGCTGCGCGTTGAGGGTAGACCGGAATATAAAGCCGCTACGGAATCACGTTTTGAACGCAATGTTTGTTGATTGTTGGCGGAGGATGTTAATACTAATAAATCTTGAAAATATTTTGAGGCATCATAAGAGGAATGATTTGGATTTCTTGTTAATCTTGTGGATAACACATTGGCGGGTAGTAAAGAGCTGACAATTATCACTAAAGTTATCATAAATGGCAGGTATTTCCTTCTGCTGTAATGTTTGTAAATCTGTTGTGGATGTGCATGTAAACAGGAGGCATCGTACTGTTCGGATGCGATTGCTGTTGTGTTGTTTGACGTTACTGTTGTGGTGGTGGGCTGTAGGCGTGGCTGTAGTACTGAGTTCGTTGAGGAAACCATTTTTATATCATTACACTTCTTTTACTTGGAGTTAAAGAAAATGTAACTTTTTTTAATTTAGAAATCACAAATTCTTTACGAAAATCGCATTTTGCGTTATATTTTTTAACTATTTCGTGATAAATTTTAATGAGTCACCCAGTATTTGAGATGGGAACAGATATAAAATTTAAGTTTACCAGATTTTGATTTTTTGTTTGATTCCAAAGATTAATGATTTTATTTGTTCAATTTTTATTCTTCAATTTGTTGTTTCTGTTGTTTTCTTTCTAATTGCTCTACTTTCTTGTTAATTTTTTTTAATTTGTTTACTTTTTTGTGGAGTAGTGACATCTGCTAACGTCATCTTAGTTTCATGGCAACCGTTATAAACAGAAACACTAACACATTCAATTCACTTTAATTTATAAAAATTGTAAATTTTTATTTATTATTTAAATGATATAAAGTTTGTACTGTTATTTTTGTAGAATTTATTAAAAATTATTTGATTTTTTTTACACCACGTCTAAAAAATAGCTTTGTTTTCTGTTAACCTTTTTTAACAAAATCTTTTCTCCGACTCTTTTTCTGTTTCTCTTTCTCTTACTTTATTATAATTTTTCTATTAAGTTGTTGTTTTTTTATTGTAGTTGTTTTATATATTTACACAGTATAGTTGTTGTTTTTGTTAAAACAGGTAAATCCAGGTAAAAATAGTGGTTTTTTATACTTAACACATACCAACACAAAGTTGGTAGCAATGAAGTGGTAGTAGTTGTACTTTTTTTTTTAACAAAACTCATGTATTTGAACAATTCATTATGGTAGTATTTGTTACCAATTTTTTTTAAATAAAATTCACTTCAATGTAAAACACATAATAAATATTATTTTAAAGCGATGTATAAAAAATAAATATTTTTATGTAAACAAATTTATTTAATCTTTTTTCGTATCTATTCTTCTTTTTTTTGTTAACTTGTTCAACAGTTTTTTTTTCTACTCCCGGCAACAAGTTTTCTTTTGTGTATGTATTTATTTTCTTGTACGATCACGATCTTGTTTTTCTTTGTGTACGCTCGTTTAGCATTTTTCTACTTTCGTCCGCTTAAACAACCAACAACATCAAGAACTAAACTCAAACTAAAAGAAATAGAGGAAAATATGTTATATCTCTTCTACTCTTCTACTTTATTTCACTTTTCAACAATACTGGTACTAAACCAGTATTATGGTATTGCCATTAACAAAAAAGCATGCCTGTATTTGTTTGAGAAGTGGAGTTGAGTGAAGAGAAAGAGAGAAGTCGATAAATTATAAACTGGAACTGTTGTATCTGCAACGGTATTATCTTATTAATAAGTATTGCCACATTCAAACATTGTTTTATACCCAATAAACCAAATGATATCATCTATGTATGTGATATAAATTATAATATGCGACTGATATCGCTTCCGCTATCATAATTTCCACAAATAACCATAGCAAAATCGCTATGCTACAGATCTGAATTTTATTTTTTATCTGTTATACTATATCAATATTAATTTTAATTTTAAATTTAAATTATTTTCTTTTTTGAACACAAGGTTGGCTACCGTTGCCGCTAAGCTATCGTTATCCCTAAAATACTATTTCAGTTCAACTAAAGTTACTGCTAAGCTATCGTTGTTTAAATAACTGTAATAACCGTTACCGATATAAACGTAAATACCATACCTCTAAATACCGTCACCGATATTCTATAAAAATTTTAAATTATAAAAAAATTCAACTCTTTTTTATTTTAAAAATACCTTTACCGAAATTATCAAAATTAGCGTTACCTTTTTACCATTCTGAATCGGTAGCCAAGCTCGAATGAACCTCATAATTATAATTTCCCCATTTTTTTCCCCAGCTGTTTTCATTCAGAATAAGAACATATACATAAATATTATAAAATGGTACATTTATAATATTTAATGTTTTTGATGTTCTTTTATGTTTAATAAAACAAAATAGTTTTAAGCTCTTATTTATTTCATATTTTTTATGTTGGCAGCACTAGATCTGTTCATAGAAATTAGTTTATCTTGGCTACAGCGGCAATGTTGGTAGTGTAGCTTTGAAGCTGTGTTGTCGTGAAAATAATAATTTTCATATACACACATGTATTCTATTTTTGACAGATTGTAGCATGAAGTCGTGAATGTGTTTAATGCATGACTCAACAAAATCTTAAACGTAAAATATATCATTAAACTTAATTAAATATCCATTAACATTAGAGCATACATTTTCTTCAATAATTCTTCTTATGCAAAGAGTGTCTAATTTTGATGTGCAGTTTTACTAAAATATTGTTTATTTTATTATAAAACTGAACAAATAAACAAAATCTAAATTGTTAATATGTTTATGTGTATATCTAAGACAGTGAATATCGTCATTGTTATATTTCCACACAAATAGTTTGGAGTTTCCGAATGGGTTAAATTAATTATTTAGAATTCGGCACACTACTAAATTTACACTTTAATTTCAATATGGTAACACTAATTTTTAATTGTGGTTCAGTACCAAGCTACCCATTATGGTTGGTTGTTGTCTATAATATTGAACATAAAATATAATAAATTTAGAGGTAACGGTATTTTCGATTAATTTGGTAACGGTATTTAATGGCAACTTTAATTGCAGTTATTTCGGTAACGAAGCTATCAGCTTGGCAAAGCTTGATACGATAGCATTTCTGCAACACATTAAAAAAATATTAATTTATTCAAACAAATTAATTTATGAACTTAAATATCTACTACGTTTCATACTGTTACTGTTCATGAGGATTAGGTTTATTATACCGATGTAAATTCAAAATTGGAATTTTTCCGTAGGATTTGTAAGCGATGAAACCGGTTGGAAGTTAAATCAGGACATTTCATGGAAGTAAACTAGAGTATTAAAAAAATCGATTTTTTAAAATAATTCGAAAAATAGTATTTAAAAAAAACCCGGTTTCCAAATAACACACAGCTATAAATATTATTGTAATAATAATTATTCCCTTATTGAATAATGAAACTATTCTCAAAACCAAAAAGTGGAATTTTTCGAAAATATAGAATATTCAAAACCAATCGGTTTTTAAAAACATTTGGCTTACAATGTATGAAATATTTTAGTAAAATGTGAAATAAATTTGTTTAATATTACGAATATTTGTATTTGTCCAACGTACAGTAAAAAAAATCAAGTTTTAATAAGGTGTGAGATCGAAAAAATTTAAAAAAATGTAAGGAAAGAAACAGACTACATTATCAAGCCCCATTCTTTCGAAAAAAAAAATTTTAAATAGAATAAAAAATTTTTGTAATTTTTTTCCAAAATCAAAAACTTTTCTGAATTTGTTTTTTTCAAAATGAGGCCCTTTAAGTTTTGATTTTATATACTTTTTTGTTGTCTTAATAAATTTAAAAAAAAATGGTACCGCGAAGCTCCAAAAAGTACAATTTTTTTGGAGGATGGTACAAAATGGAAAACCCTATTTAACATCACTGCTTCAGCTCCCTCACTCCTTATATACCAGAGGAAATAACCTTGATTTAGTTTTATCAAAATATATTCGTCACCATGATGATCAAATGTAGTGCAAAGTTGTGATACCCTTTTTTAGGTTATCTCGTATTTTCGAGATATACCGTTATTTCGAAAATTGAGGAGGTTCCACAACATATATTCGCGTAACTCAAAAACGGTTTAATTTATTGAATAAACTGAAAAAAAAGAGCTAACCTAAAAAAACGGTTAGCACCACTGAACTCAGCGTACCAGAATTAGTTTAAGTCGTTGGGTGCCCCTCTTGACAGAAAAAAGTGTAAAAGTGTAAGTGTAACTTTAGTAAATAAACATCGTCAAATTTTTGATTTGCTTTAATTAACAGTTCGTGAAGGGAAAACATAATTTGTTCTGATTACTTCTGCCTTTCTGTTAGCAAGTTTTTAAAACTTTTAATTTAAATAAAATTTAGTGTGTCAAATTTAATTTAAAAAATTATTAGGATACTGGATATCCATTTGTCGAAATAACTGACATAAGATTTTATTTATTAGGTGATCACTTTACTAAGTTGATTAGGTGTTCATATTTGCAATAATGTGCAAAATTGCCTTTTCTAATCTTATTTCAAAATTTATAAGGACATATTAATTCCGTAATTTGCTTCTTCAAGAAAAGTATAACAAGTATTTTGTACGTATAATAAGATATCTCATTGAAGTGTGAGACATAACGTATATGACCATGGAAATGCTCATATGTATATTCTTAAAATACATAAAAACTCGCACTGAAATTTGAAATCTTGTTAATTTTTTTTTTTTTATTAATTTTCTTTTTATACAAAATAAGAAATGTCTACGTCTGTTGGTCTGTCTTTTTTTATACATTTTAGTATAGTTTAGGATTGTAAATACTAAGACTTAAGCTAAATATGGATAGTCCATAATACATTCTTAAAGCTACCAAAAAAAAAGTTATCTATATACATTATTACTATAGTGCGATATTGCTGCAGCAAAAAATAATGGGTCGATTATGGATGGCAACAGAACTTCAGTTGCATTGTCAGAGGGCAACCTCAAATTTCTGGTTGCCAATTACCATCTTGTAATATAATTTTTAGAAACTGACAAGGCAACTTTAGTTCGGTTGCCATCCATTATAGACCCATAAATGAAAACAGGAAAATAACTACAGCTATTATTTTATAAACCCAAAATCTATATTCATGGCAGTTGATAAGATTCTCTCTCCTTATTTGCTTAGCAAAATGACACACTACAACGCTATTTTGTAACCAGCAGCAACAGAATAATCACCAGGGGCTAGTCATCTTTTAAAGATTTTTGACTAGTTGACCCATTGGCAATCTCTTCCAATACTTCTTCGTCCTCCTCTTCTTCTATGTCATCGTCTTCTTCCTCTAATTCATTGCTTTCTACTACTGCTGTGTTTAACATAGTTTCCTGTTGGGGTTGGGGCTGCTGTTGTTGTTGTTCAAATTGAAATATACATGATGTTTTATCAGTTGTTATCACCGTATCTCAGTATTTATTGTGTTGTGCCAGCAACTGCATATCTGTGAGATATTTTATTATGTGAACTTTTGCTTCAGCTTTCTGTCGTACGCCCAGCGTATTCAGCATGTCCGTAACGACCATGCCAAAGGACTGATCTTCAGCGCTAACGCCTTGATTAATGCTATTTTGAAATATCTTTATGGAACTTAACATATCATGATGCTGCTGCTGTTGTTGTTGCAGTTGTGTTTGCTGCTGCTGCTGTTGTTGTTGTTGCTGCTGTTGGTCATCGTCGACAATACGTTCACGTTTCATAGCCGGCTCATAGTAGTAGGTCTTTTGTTCTTTAACAGCATTATTAGCTGCAGCCAATTGAGCAGCATCACCAGTCAACACAATAGCTAAAATAGAATATCGAAATGTGAAACAGAGTTTAAAATTACTACTATATTAGTCAAAAAATTGCAAAATATTACATAATTTTAAATGAAAACTGCAACAAATATTTAACAAAATAATATTTCCTCACATACATACTAAAAATATAAATACTATTTACGAATTCCATATATGCACAAGCTTCATAGTAGAAATATTTGTCGCAGTTTTTCCAAAAATATTTTGCCTTACAAAATATTTTACGTTGCAGCTAGAAGACAAAATGAAAATTTTTCATTTCTAAAACATTTGCTGCCCAAATATATTTATATTTTTGGTTAGCAAAAACAAATATATTGCTTGTGTATAATATACAAAAAATTTACTACAAAAACATCAAACATGCAAACAAATTGCAGCGTGAAAACCATAAACTGCGAACGATATGCGCAGTAAAAAATTCAAACAATGGAAATATGGAAGATGCTAAATGTAGACTGCCAAACCATACGAAGTTGAAAAATGTAAAATACGAAGTTGTGCGAAGTTAAAAATGTTTAAAACGAAAATGTGCATTTATAAAATATTTCAGCCACATATATGGAAATATTTTGCCGCATATAGTCACTGAGTAGAAAAATGTGAAAAAAACTATGAACAACAAGTGTGCGTTGATTTGGATGTACAAAATAAAAATTTATATTGAATCATGTGTTAAAGAATTTAAGTGCAATAAAATAGAAGCTTTATTTTTTGAGGTATGTAATTGTATTATGAAAGATAGGAATGCAGTGAAAATATATTAAATAAGTTTCTGGGCAAAGGATAGCGGACGATATTATTTTATTGAATTTTTTGATTAAATGATTTTTGTAATACGAATTCAAATGTATTCCTACTGCTTGTAATAGGAGTCCAGAAAAATTAGTAACATACAATTTTGTATGTAAAGTGGCTAAAAAAGGATAGATAATGCAACAACAAAATGTAACAACAGACAATGAATACAATGTAATAAAAAATAACAGGATCTACAATAAAAAAATAGTATGTTGCATAAAAATGCAATGTAGATGATGGATTATTTTTTCTGAATGAAATCTATCAAATTAAGTGTTTGTACACTCAAATGTATCCTTTCGTAAAATTTGTAACAGGAGAACAAACAAATAAATAAGCAGCATAGAAAATAATTGTGCAAGAACAATTTGATGTGTAAGATATAAATGCAAAAAGGCACAGGCATGAGTACAACAGGAGTAAAAGGAAATTAACTGTATAAAACTTGTGTTCTGTAACTGCATAATGCAACAACAATTTACGCAACACCATAAAAACAAATACGCACAAAAATCCTTTACAAAAAACAACAATTCAGTGCACATGACAAAAATTCCTCGAGCTAAAAATAAACCAAAATGCGTAATAAAAAATGATCTGTACACAAACAATGCAATAATAATATCATCCGCTATCCTTTGCCCATAACCTTCTTTAATGTACTTTTACTGCATTCCTATCGTTCACAATACAAGTAGGTACATACCACAGGTTCTTCATTGTATAATTATATTTTTTTCAGCATTCTATACTTTATTATTTTACTCCTGTTACAAACGCTCAGCCAATCATACTCATTTGCATTTGAGATTGCACAAGTTGTTGTTGATTTTCTACATTAACAATAAAAAAACAACAAAATGCAATTAATTGCAACGGTTCCTGCTCTACTCCTCCATATTTCTAGAAATTCCTTTACTATGCATTTGTTTCTTTATTTGCACGAGTTGTTGCTAGAGGACAAAACATACAACAGTTGTATTTCACAATTACTTGAGTGTTGTTCTAGTTGTAGTTGTTCTAGTATTTCCTTTTTCTCCTGCTGCACTCGTGGCTATGTAAAAAATTATTGTGCCTTCGTTGCATAATTTGTTCTCTGTTGCTTATTTGTTTTTTTGTTCTCCTGTTACAAATATTACGAATGGATACATATGAATGTGCATTTAAAAACACAAAGTCGATCTTTCAGAATACAAGTCATACATAATTATGTATGTACATACAGTGTTGGAAAAAATAATAGAAACGATAGCATTTTTTTCAAATTTTGTAAGTATATTTATCAAGTTTAGTTTTGTTAAAAAAAATTTATATGCAGTTTTGTTTATCAGACATACATCATAAGAAAAAACATAATTCCTCTTTTCATTTATATTTTAATACATTATATGACTAACAATGTAAAGAGTCAATATTTTAAGTGGAAAAAAAAAATTAGAAACGCATAAAAGGATTCAATTTTCGAGGCACATCTTTTTATTTTTTGTTAAACAATTGTTTTATTTTAATATTTAGAGGCACTAGTTTTGTTTTTCATAACTTCATTGCATCTGCGACACATGGAATCAACCAATTTTTTTGAAAAATTCCTTGTCAATGGAAAACCACTCTTCCTGTTTTTTTCCCACACTTCGTCCTTATTTTTCCGACTGATGCCCTCCAGCTTCCTCTGAAGCACTCCCCAAAGGTGTTTTGTTGGGTTAAGGTCCGGTGACTGTAAGGGCCATTCCATAAGAGGTACTTTTTTGACAGCAAACCTATCCTTTGCCAATTTTGAAGAGTGGTTCGGATCACTGTCCAGCTGAAACTCCCATCTCAAGGACATCTCTTCCTCAGCAAATGGAAGGATTGTGCTTTGCAATATATTTACGTAGTCCGGGGCGCATATTTTGTTCTTTATCTAAAATATTGAACAGACACCAGAAGAAGAGAAACACTCCCATATCATGATGGATCCACCGCTGTGTTTGACGGTCTTCTTGAGCTGTGGTCAGACGAAACATAGATAAATTTGTTTGGATCCCATGGGAAACATTATGTTAGGCACCCACACAATAAGGCATATGATCCAAAATACACCAAGAAGACCGTAAAAGACGACGGTGAATCAATCATGATATGGGCGCGTTTCTCTTCTTCTGGTGTCTGTTCAATATTTTGAATAAAGATCAAAATATGCGCCCCGGACTACGTAAATATATTGCAAAACATAATCCTTCCATTTGCTGAGGAAGAGATGTCCTTGAGATGGGAGTTTCAGCAGGACAGTGATCCAAACCACTCTTCAAAATTGGCAAAGGATTTGTTTGCTGTCAAGAAAGTACATCTTATGTAATGACCTTCCCAGCCATCGGACCTTAAACCAATAGAACACCTTTGGGGAGTGCTCAAGAGGAAGCTGGCGGGCATCAGTCGGAAAAATAAGGACGAAGTGTGGGAAAAAAACAGGAAGAGTGGTTTTCCATTGACAAGGAATTTTTCAAAAAAATTGGTTGATTCCATGTGTCGCAGATGCAATGAAGTTATGAAAAACAAAACTAGTGCCTCTAAATATTAAAATAAAACAATTGTTTAACAAAAAATAAAAAGATGTGCCTCTAAAAATTGAATCCGTTTACGCGTTTCTATTATTTTTTCCAGCAAAAATATTGACCCTTTACATTAATAGTCATATAGTGTATTAAAATATTAATTAAAAGAGGAATGATTATGTTTTTTCTTATGTTGTATGTCTGATAAACAAAACTGCATATAAATTTTTTTTAACAAAACTAAACTTGATAAATATACTTACAAAATTGGAAAAAAATGCTATCGTTTCTATTATTTTTTCCAACACTGTATGTACATACATAATTATGTATGACTTGTATTCTGAAAGATCGACTTTGTGTTTTTAAATGCACATTCATATGTATCCATTCGTAATATTTGTAACAGGAGAACAAAAAAACAAATAAGCAACAGAGAACAAATTATGCAACGAAGGCACAATAATTTTTTACATAGCCACGAGTGCAGCAGGAGAAAAAGGAAATACTAGAACAACTACAACTAGAACAACACTCAAGTAATTGTGAAATACAACTGTTGTATGTTTTGTCCTCTAGCAACAACTCGTGCAAATAAAGAAACAAATGCATAGTAAAGGAATTTCTAGAAATATGGAGGAGTAGAGCAGGAACCGTTGCAATTAATTGCATTTTGTTGTTTTTTTATTGTTAATGTAGAAAATCAACAACAACTTGTGCAATCTCAAATGCAAATGAGTATGATTGGCTGAGCGTTTGTAACAGGAGTAAAATAATAAAGTATAGAATGCTGAAAAAAATATAATTATACAATGAAGAACCTGTGGTATGTACCTACTTGTATTGTGAACGATAGGAATGCAGTAAAAGTACATTAAAGAAGGTTATGGGCAAAGGATAGCGGATGATATTATTATTGCATTGTTTGTGTACAGATCATTTTTTATTACGCATTTTGGTTTATTTTTAGCTCGAGGAATTTTTGTCATGTGCACTGAATTGTTGTTTTTTGTAAAGGATTTTTGTGCGTATTTGTTTTTATGGTGTTGCGTAAATTGTTGTTGCATTATGCAGTTACAGAACACAAGTTTTATACAGTTAATTTCCTTTTACTCCTGTTGTACTCATGCCTGTGCCTTTTTGCATTTATATCTTACACATCAAATTGTTCTTGCACAATTATTTTCTATGCTGCTTATTTATTTGTTTGTTCTCCTGTTACAAATTTTACGAAAGGATACATTTGAGTGTACAAACACTTAATTTGATAGATTTCATTCAGAAAAAATAATCCATCATCTACATTGCATTTTTATGCAACATACTATTTTTTTATTGTAGATCCTGTTATTTTTTATTACATTGTATTCATTGTCTGTTGTTACATTTTGTTGTTGCATTATCTATCCTTTTTTAGCCACTTTACATACAAAATTGTATGTTACTAATTTTTCTGGACTCCTATTACAAGCAGTAGGAATACATTTGAATTCGTATTACAAAAATCATTTAATCAAAAAATTCAATAAAATAATATCGTCCGCTATCCTTTGCCCAGAAACTTATTTAATATATTTTCACTGCATTCCTATCTTTCATAATACAATTACATACCTCAAAAAATAAAGCTTCTATTTTATTGCACTTAAATTCTTTAACACATGATTCAATATAAATTTTTATTTTGTACATCCAAATCAACGCACACTTGTTGTTCATAGTTTTTTTCACATTTTTCTACTCAGTGACTATATGCGGCAAAATATTTCCATATATGTGGCTGAAATATTTTATAAATGCACATTTTCGTTTTAAACATTTTTAACTTCGCACAACTTCGTATTTTACATTTTTCAACTTCGTATGGTTTGGCAGTCTACATTTAGCATCTTCCATATTTCCATTGTTTGAATTTTTTACTGCGCATATCGTTCGCAGTTTATGGTTTTCACGCTGCAATTTGTTTGCATGTTTGATGTTTTTGTAGTAAATTTTTTGTATATTATACACAAGCAATATATTTGTTTTTGCTAACCAAAAATATAAATATATTTGGGCAGCAAATGTTTTAGAAATGAAAAATTTTCATTTTGTCTTCTAGCTGCAACGTAAAATATTTTGTAAGGCAAAATATTTTTGGAAAAACTGCGACAAATATTTCTACTATGAAGCTTGTGCATATATGGCATTGGTTTATAGTTTGTATATTTTCAGTATATGTGGACATTAATATGAAAACGATTCATATTTATTGCGTAGTCGGTAGTCAAATGTAAAAAACGTTTAACTAAATATTAAACCCTGATGTGAAAGAGAATTAATTGGTAAATTTCTTACTGCTTTTAACGTGTATTTATGTCATTTAATTATCACCCCATAACTCACCATGTTGATGTCCTGCCAAGGCTTGTGTAGTTATGGTAGCACTACCATTGAATGGTGTGGTAAATAAATCGACCACCTGTTGTTGTGTTGTTTGCTGGTGTTGATGTGTTTGTTGTGGAGCTTCCACTTGGGCTGTAACTGTATTTGTGGTAGTTGCTGCCGGTATACCAGCTGCTGTGACTTTGCCCAATAATGATTCGCGATACTGTCGAATGGATTCCATTAGAAAGGACATCTGTTTGAAATAACGCCACCTCGAGTCCTGGCTTATTTTTAACTCGCGGGCAAATTTATCACGTAAACTTTTCCATCGTTTTGTACATTTTTGTTCTGAAATAAAATATGAGAATTAATTGATTATAAATTGGTATAAAGATATTTAATGAAAGTTATAAATTATAACTATAGAAAAGAAGTGTTAACTATTGAGATGCTAACTTTTAAATTTGAATAAGTTTAATTCATTAATAATTTCCAAGAAACTGACTTCGATTAATGTTAACCACCAAGTTTGCGATAAAAACCCAATCGCTAATTCTTATATAGATGAAATATTTTTAACACTTTGGACTAGTTTAGAAACATTTGGTTTTGATAGCTCTCATAATTATAAAAAGAAAAAACGTTAAAATATTTGCCTGCTCTCTTAGTTTGGAGTTATTTAGAAAATAATCTAATCATTATGGGTATCGTTGAATAGTACTTCAAAATACCTTTTGCATGATATATAATATGTTACTGTTTAGTAACATTGTGAATCAAAAATTCCTTTTTGAATTTATATGACAGTACTTCAGAAAAAGTGATTTTGGCGAAGCCGGTGTTCGATACACCTGGGTTTTAATTCCTTTCGAACAGCCAAAAGCCAGCAATATAGAAAATATTGTTGCGAATTTGCATTAGCGATTTGAATTTGACGGTCTGTAACGGCAGCTTATAACATTCTTCATGTTTATAAACATTTCCATTGTTCGAAACTTCTACCATTATTTATAACTTTTTAACATTATTTATAAGTATGGCAACATTAACTGTTAAAGCTGCTAGTTTTGTCCGTTAGATAGATTATTTATGAAACTGCTGGAAGATGGCAGTGTATATAAATAGTGGCAGCGGTTGCAGTCAGTTTAGTTTATGATAGGCGCTGTTAGAATTAACATCAACTGTATTACCAGTGTATTCTTGGGCATTATAAAGTGTGTGTATGTATTTAAATAGAGTAACTGTTTGCTGTGTAAAATTAAATAACGAGTTGTTACAATTTTTAAACTACTAAACTGCTTTTATTTACAATCAAAAGAATTAGGTTTATTTATTGAATATTAGAAGAAAAACAAATTATGAAAATATAAACTGTTACTGCGATCTTAATTTGTTTCGGATCAGAATTGCGACTTACAACGTACTTACGTTATAAAATTAGAACAAAATCAATTCCGAATTTCCGTCATGCCCTAGTTAGTTTTATTTCTATTACTAGCGGCGGATAGGACCGAAATAGCAAATGAAAAACAATATTAGTCAACGACGAAATTGTTGATAATTGGTACGTTTCTTTTCCTAGCATAATTTATTACATATTTTTCACCCTGGAATACTACGTTATTTTATACTACGGTTGTATAATAATACGAAAATTGTATGTATTTAAGAACTTCCTGTAGATACACTTCAATAAATGACAGATTTGAACTTTGTGCACATAGGGTACTGCAGAATAGCCTAACCCTGCAGCCACACGATCAAGTTTTTCTTGATAGTCTTTTACATATACTGTTTGTCAAAATTATAAAAATTTAAAGCTGTGATGTAGACTGCACGCAACTTGAAAGCTATTATACTACAAATTCTTATACAAAAATGTAATCAGCTGTTTTTTGATTGAAAATTTAAACACCAACTTGAAAGAGAAATTGAATGCAAGTTCGTGTAAATTCTTAAAAGTGTGAGTGTATTAAACCATGAAAGGCAGAACTTGATCGTGTAACCCCCAAGTAATATTCTGTAATCCAGATCGCGATCCAAATATCTCAATATATATTGAACGTATAGCAGCGCCCATAGAAAAAAAAATACACTGTGTATTTCTGTATACACTAGCATTGTAATCTAATTGGACGAAAACGGTAACACTGACACAAACACAGATGCGCTAATAAGGGAATTTACAATAGTATTTTTCTATGTGCATGTGTGACCAAACAGAGGAAGAGAGAAAAAGCGAAAACAGCACGTGTAACACGAAAACAGCAATAAAAACAGAGAAATACGACAAAAGGCAAGCTAGAAAACGAATACGACAACGTCGTTCATTAAAAAAACAAAAAAAAGTACAGCTGCGTTAAATGGACGTTCATGAACAACCTATTACACACATTTGTAGATATGTATGTATGTATAAAACGAATAATAGCAACAAAATATACACACACACATATATGTATACTTACTTGTAGCACGACAAAGCAACAAAAACTTTAAATAGGTTGGTTGTGGTGTTGCCATATATTAGTTTAATAATTTCTTTACAAAAAATATTTTGTTCTACTCATTTATAAAATTTTGTCACATTATTATATAATTTATTTGCTTGGTTAAAACCATAGGTTAACATGGAGACGATACGTAATTGTCAAAAACATAAGTCGGTTGTCAAAAACCTAACTTTTGCAACAACAAAATACATGTGACAATGTATTTTGTTGTTGTACCAGACATATGATTTGCTGTATTTTTGTTTGACAAATTGTAATCAAATGGCATCTCTGGCAAACTACTTGGTTTATGAACGACAGCTCAGTAACGTAGTCATTTTTTTTTTTTAGAAAAATGTTTTTCACGATATAGGTGACGACTTTTTTCAGTTCATGTTTTTTTTCGATATCATCTATGTACATACATGTGTATGCACTATAGATACCCCTCTGCTACCACTAAACCTCTCTGCAGCATATGATGTCCAAATTGGCAGAATTTTTTGTTTTTTAATGGAACTCTTATAAAGGGCTAATTTCAATATTTTGTATATAAGATATTTACAAGGATGGAACCAAGGCGAAATCATTATATGGTAGTATCGATAACAGAGCAGATTATTTTTATTCGCTTGTTAGAAGGTTCAATCTATCAAATTCAATAGTATTTGTTGTTGCAAATAATACAACAAATGTAAAAGCAACAAAACAACATGAAGACTTTGACAGTTCCAAGGCGAATTCATACATTTTTACAAAATATAATTTTTTATGTTATATGAAACACAAAGATAATTTCATTTTGAAAACCACTTTATTGTACTTTGTAACCAAAGTAAGTTTGCATACTTATTACAACGAGTCATTGATGGCACCAAGTATTACGTTATATCGGGTGTTATTTTAGACCAAGCTCTAATTAAAGAAGTTTTAAGAGTGTTAATTTTGACCCACAACAAGTATCAAATTTTCGAGATTAAAGTTCTGTGTTGGATTTTCTGCATACTCTGGAACGATCATCACTTCCAAAAATATTATATTTGCTTTGATCTGTAAATAGAACACGTTTTCAAAAATGTATATCCTTGTCGAGATGCGCTTTCGCAAACTCAAGGCGAAGCTTGCGAGTTTTAGCTTAAATAAGAGGCTTTTTGCGAGCGACTCTGCTCTGGATTTTCTTAGGATGAATATATTTATTGGAGTATTTTGCAATAGTAATAGTAAATTGGGTTTTATTTAACTTTTTTTTGTTTTTTGAAAATATTTTGATCATATAATATAATAAAGTGCATACAAAGTAATAATTAACAAAGATTACTTATATCGTTTTGTATAATATATGAACAAATTCATGCAAAACCTATTTCAAGTTGGTGGGTACCAAGAGTTTTGTGAATCACTGTATATTTCATAAAACGAATCAGTCGTAGTCATACACAGATTATTACAGATAAGAGACCATTGACAGCTTTCAAAAAAGAAATTTCGAACCGTATGGTTTTGTTTACATTTTTTTTTACCATTTTTTCAATTCCGCCATTAAGGGAGATCTTAGAGCGAGAGAAAAAATAAAATGTAGTAAAAAATCGATGAGTGTGTGAGACGAGATATTTATATATAAATGTATATGTTTGTCCCTTTTTTAAATCTTCCGTGGTTTATTATACATTTTCTTTTGTTCATTTTTCGTAAATTTTTTTTTGTTTGCCTCCGCCATGTTGCTAAAAACAGCTGATTCGGGTCTATGTTAGTCTATGTAGTCATATTTCTGTCAGTATTGAACCACAAAGTATACAGAGGTGTCAAATTTGACGTTTCAAAAACTCAAAATCAGATGAAAGGGCAGTTCTCTTAAAAAAGGATAGCAAATATTTTGTACTACAATATCAGTGATGTGTTAAAGCAAAACGCTATATACAACGCGAATATGGTAGACAAAGTAATGTAATCAAAACAAACAAATAACCAAAACAAAACAATGAAAAGCGCAGTTTATAAAGAAAGAGACGAATAGAAAACGAGATTATTTTCTGTCTCGTGACACCTCTGTATACTCTGTGATTGAACCCCCCTTTTCAAAAACACATGAATAAGCATCTGTATTGTCAAGAAAACACTCATGCGCTTATAAAATGGTAGTTTTGTACATGTGTGTCTAAAAAAATGTAAACAGCAACATAAATAAGAGAAAATGAGAGGACAGGAGAGAAACAGCAAAATCAGAAAAATAAACGAATACGACAACGTCGTTCGCATTAAAAAAAAGTACAGCTGCGACAACAAAATATAATAAATACAAACAAACAACAAAAATACACGGGCAGCGCGACGAGGCTGATGTGATGAGTTGACTACAATACAGCAACCTACTTTAATTTTGCTTTTGAAGCAAAATTAAAGTAGGTTGATTCGTTGGCAACGACAGCGTATTTCCACTTTTTTTTTTTTCTAATTCTCTGACGGGACAGCATCTGTCGACGACTATTTTCAGTACTTGTTTGTTTTCATTGTTGATTTTTTCCACATCGTATGTACATTTGCGTCTGCCATCACTAAACCTCGTTGAAGCCAATGGTATGATGTCCAAGGCAGCGTTTATTTTTTAATGGAAAAGATTCGTTTCAAGCCAAAGATTTTTATAAAAATATTTTTCATCGACTGTTCAAAACTTTAAGTGCAGTGCTCCTAACAAGCGGTGGAATAGGATTTAATTTTTTATTAACAAAAATGTAATGTAATAGAAAAAAATTCAACCAGCAGTTTATGTACATACATATGCATACAAGTATATTTGTACGTGAATTTTATATACATACATACAACATCCATATGTATCTTATTGTTATTACTGGCTAATATTGTATGAATTAAATGTGTTATTGTTTGTTAGTTATCTTCTCTCTCATTTTATAATTTCTATAAAATTTTATTTCGGTCTTCGTTGTCGTCGTAATAAAACGATTGAATATTTACATTTCTGTATACAGAAAATAAAATAAGAACAACAACATTAACATACATACACACGCCAAGTGTTGTCAAAAATTAAAAAAAAAAATATATATTCAGCTAAAAGTTACATGTAATGTAAAAGTAAAATTTATTGAAAATATAATGTTAGAGAACACTACCTCATTTTCCATTCAAACAAACAGCGCTATGTTGCTAATTTGTATAAAATAATTATAATTTACATAAATGTACTGTACATAAAGTAATAACAATGCAAACCCCTTTCATTACCCCTTTTCATTAGTGGAAAACTTTTTAATAAAAAAAATATATTTTTGCTAAGGTTCCTACTTATTGAACTTACCTGGCACGCCTAAAGAATCAGCAATTTGTTTCCAGGTTTGGGCTTTTCTTACAAAATGTTTATAGTTAAAGTGTGAGCGATCATAAATGACGGGGTTCATCTTAACCGCCTCTATAAGGTTTAAATCAAATTGCTGTTCAATAGCTGGATCCATTTTATCCATTTTGTTGGCTTTGTTATTGTTTTGTTTTTATCTGTGAAAATTGTGAACAATTCTTCTGATAAGAAATTGATGCTTTATTTGACGACGCAACTTCAGCGCCTAAAAAAATATCCAGTGGAGCAATTTGTATGCTAACGTCGATGAAAAAGTTTCTAGTCTTGTTTTTATTTTTCAAAACAAAAAAAATTAGATGGTGGCACCGCTACTGCACAGTAAACAATTCTTGGTGTTGTATGTTTTTTTTTTTGTATTTTTTAAAAGAAATCCAATTGCAAAAAATCTCTTGTTTTTTTTATTTTATAATATTTTTGTTTCAAGTAGTCTACTTCATCTGCACTGAAAAACCGTTTTGGTACGTAAAGACGTAAACGCCGACGTGGATGCGAAGTAACTGAATAATGTTGTAGAGTAAAGAAATCGAAAAGGCTGTTAAAAGTGTAGCTTTGACGTTCGGCTACAGTTGACGTCTCGTATACAGACGCAAACACAGTACCAGTGCACTCACCAATTTAATCAACACACACACAATCATACACTCTCTCCTTCCCACTCTAACACAAACATGTAATACTTTCAATTACTTATTTATTTAGTCAGGGGTGGTCCGACATGAGGGCACAATAAGGGAAACAACTCACCCTTTTCAATTTACCAAGCACAAGTGGAGACCATGTGTTTTGCACATGATGATGATATTTCAATATCAATTTTCTCCAAAAGAGTGTCAGTCACATTCAATTGATTTCATATATGATGTTAGCAATTGATTTTACATAGAATTTACCTGTTAAAATATCCAATGTATTTTATCGTTAACATAGATAAAGGGGTGGAAATGCAAACATACATACATATGTACAGTGGTGGCCATGAGGTTAGCACACTAGCTACTTGCTATTTTTAAACGCAAATATTTCCTATATTTCTTAATTTTTTTATGATATCTTTTGCATGCGTGTTACTTGTCCTTCTAAGATCACGTCCCATCATGTCCAGCATTATTCCTTTAAATATATTTTGCGTTTTTCTATCCAGAATAGAATAACCTCAAAAAAACACTGGACAGTATTTTAGCACAAAATAAAAAAGTTTATTCATATTAAAAAAGTAACAAAACAAAAAAAACTTATTTCACTAAAAACATAGTACTTAGTTGGATACCCTTTATTTTTGATCACAGCTGCTAGTCTCCTTGGCATACTTTCTACAAGGGCCATACAGCGATCCACTGAAATATCATTCCAAGCTTTTTCTACTTCTTTCCATAAATCGGCCAAATTTTTAGGCTTTTCTCTTATTACATGCTGCTCCACATCATTCCAAAGGTTCTGAATAGGATTGAGATCCGGAGATTGGGCTGGCCATTTTAACACGTCGATATTGTTCGATTCCAAGCAACACCTCACTAAACGTGAGGTGTGTTTTGGATCATTATCTTGCATAAATCGCCACCTAAGTGGCATGTTGTCCTCTGCATAAGGTATCATTGTATTTAGAAGTATATTCTGGTATACATACTGGTCCATACGAGTATCAATCTTTTTTATAGGACCAACACCATACCCAGAAAATGCTGCCCACACCATCACATTACCCCCTCCGTGTTTTATTGTTTTACTGGTGTACTTTGGATTATGTTGCATGTTCGGAGGACGCCATACATACCTCTTACCATCCGATCCGAATCTACAAAATTTAGATTCATCACTCCAAAGGACATTTTTCCAAAAAATTAACGGCTTTTCCAAATGCTCACGAGCAAAGGACAACCGAGCTTGTATGTTCTTTTTTGAAACATGTGGCTTATGCTGAGAAATGCATCCACGTAAATTTTTTTCATTAAGTCTTCTTCTTATCGTTCTGCTGGACACGTTGATACCATATTTTCCTGAAATTTCTCTCTGGATTACGGTGGAGCTCTTAAAAGGATCTTCGACAGAGGCTCTGTATATTAAAGAGTCCTCTTTACGTGAAGTTTTTCTGGGCCGAGGAGCCTGTGTAACATTTTTAGATGTTTTATATTTCTGAATATGTCTTAATGCATTATAAACCATCTTCCTGGAGCATTCCAAAGTATAAGCAATCTCACTTATACTTGTTCCTCTCGAGTTCATTTGTTGAATAATCTTTCGTTGTTCCTCTGTACACCACTTTTTTTTAGCCATATCTAAATAATGTTTATTAAGTCAGTTTGTCTTCCTCATTGATTAAATAATACCTAAACTTACCAATTAATATTTATACCCTCAAAAAACTTTTAAAAAATTTAATTCTACTTATATGTGCTAAAATTGTGTCCAGCTTATTTTACATATTACTGCACTAAAATGCAAATTTGAAAGAGAATAGCGACAGAATGCAAAAAAAAAGTAACGGGACTTATTGATCACACCATAAACAACACTAATTACCAAAAACTTTAGTTTATAATTGCAATGAAATGAAATAATTTGCTTTAGAAAACAGCAAGTATGAAGTGTGCTAACCTCATGGCCACCACTGTATATTGAAAATGAGTTAGCTTACTGCAAATTTTGTAGTTTTCTTTTTTGGCAAGTGGGTGGATAGGGTGCTGCTACGTTTGTAAAGTCAGATAGAAAATTAAGGAAACATTTTGAATAACATACTTTTCTTTGAATAACATACCTTAGACAAAGTTTAGCTTGATCGATAGCTAGGAAACACAGAGTATTATCTCTCTATATATATATAAAAGAGTAACGTTACTAACTGACAGATTAATCAATGCACAGCCCAAACGACTATAGCTAAAAGCATGAAATTTTAACTGTGGGTTCCTCCCTCCCCAAAACGATTTTTGGAAATTCAAACGTTTATAGGGGAAAAACCGGGTAAATTCAGTAACCTTATATCTTCAATACTAATAAAGGTACGAAAAAAATTTAAATTGCATGTTACTCCACTTAAAAAAAAAGCTGACAGGTCTTTGGTACTTTTTCGAAATTCGAACCATTTAGGGGAGAAAACGGGTAAAACTGTATTTTGGTATTTTTTTTTTGGCAAACTATGTATCTTTTAAACATATAAACAAATTTTAAATCGTATTCTTTACATATCAAAAAATAACAAATATGAATTTGGCACTTTTTAGAAATTCGAACACTTAAGGGATAAAAATTGAGTTTATCTTTGATACTTTTTTTCATATTTAACTTATCGACATAAAATGTAGCTGATATGTATCTGAGTGAAGTTAGAGATAGGAATAGGGGATAATATATAGGTACCAATATGTGAGAACTGGAATATAGGTACTTCTTCGTTATTCTAATGGTACTTTTTGAATACATTTATAATAATGAACCTGGAATCATGAAATTTGGCACATATGATCCTGAATGAGTAAGAATTCGCAGAAGGGGTATGTAGTGATACTTTAAGGCGGGGACTTTTTATTTTTTATAATGGTACTTTTTAATTTTTTTATAACAATGGACTTAGAAACTTGAAATTATGCATACATATATGGTCCTAAGTGAGTTAGAATTCAATGCGGGGACTTTATTGTACTTTTTTTTTTTTTTTTTTTGCAAGAAATAATTTATATTTCTAAAACGACTGCGAGTGTTATAAACACGTTAAGCTTAAAGGTAATTTTATTGCTGAATTTCAGTTTTTTCAGTTTATTCAATAAACTAAACCGTTTTTGAGTTACGCGAATATATGTTGTGCAACCATTTTCGAAATAACATTATATATATCGAAAATACGAGCTAACCTAAAAAACGGTTAGCACCACTGAATTCAGCGTACCCGAATTAGTTTAACCCACCGGGTCCCCCGCTTGACAGAAAAAAAGGGTCAATTTCGTGCACAGTGTTATTAAAAAACAAACTGCTGTCTCGATCATGACAATTTTTAATGTTTTTCCATAAAGTATTTTAGTAGATAAGACATTTTTTCTTAAAAATAAACAGTTTTGTTTCCAAATTCACCAAGGAATGGATTCTAAACATCTTATTGTGTACAAACCACATAGTTTTCGTAAAATTTGAATAGGTTATTACACGGGTCTACAGCAAACATGAAATGATGTTATAAAAGAGTTCTAAAAACACATGGTTTAATAGCCGTGTTAAAACGTGAGAAAAACGTTAACATGATGGGTGTATACCTAACACTAACATCATATTAGTGTTAATGTTAAACATTTCATGCCAGTTGTAGACCCAGCCTTACGATATTAACTTTGCTAACTTTTATTGTTATATGAACACACATACACATGCTATTGAAGAACTTGTTATCATTCATTATGAATGCCAACATATAAACGAAGAAGATTTATATTTGTTTATACCTACAAATTTGCAAACAAATTGAGAAACAGTTATTTTTGGAGTAAAAATATATATTCTGGAAATGTCTGAGGAAAAACCTTTAACGGACGCACAAAAGGCACGCATAGAACGCAACCGTGCGAAGGCATTGTGTCTGAAACAAGCCAAATTAGTAAGTCATCCTTATGCTCTAGCAAAAAAGTAAGTACGACAAAAGAATAACCATAAATACAAATATGTAACTATGAAAATTGCTAGGGACACGAATGCTGGAGAAGGCACTACATCTATAATTAAAGTGCAAGGAACTAAATATATTGACAGTGGAGGTGGTTTCTTAATTGAGCAACCGGTACAAGCTTCTCAAAATTCACAAAATGGCGATATTCCGGTCGTGGGAAATGAACCGAAGGTGGTAAATGAAGCCATTGCCATACCTGTGCAGTATGAAGAATGCTTGGAGTGTGGCGATGCTTTCGTGGATTCATTTCTATTCGATAACTTCAATCTTGCTGTCTGCGACAAATGCCGAGATCCGGATGGAGAACATTCATTGATTACGCGCACCGAAGCCAAAGCAGAATACTTGTTAAAGGATTGTGATTTTGATAAAAGAGATCCTCCGTTGCGTTACATTAGTCGCAAAAATCCTCACAACATACGTTGGGGTGAAATGAAACTCTATCTGCATTTCCAGGTACAAAAGCGTGCCATGGAGGTATGGGGTAGTGAGAAAGAGTTAATGCGTCAACATGAAAACCGTGTAGAAAAAAGAGAAGTTGGAAAAATACGTAAATTCAATAAGGAAATGAAACAGTTGCGTATGGAGGTGCGTAGTAGCTTATACACGAAGAAAACCAAAGCCACACATGTCCATGAGTATGGCGAAGACACCTACAATGAGGAAGACGATACCTATACACATTCTTGCAAAACTTGTTCCTTTACAGAAACATATGAGAAAATGTAATGTTTACTTACTTAAAAATGTTCAATTTAGTTTTAAATAAAATTATAAATTTTTCTGTGAAATTATAGAATATAATTTAATGAAACGCATACATATGTGTATATGTACGTTGTAAAGAAACTAGTCCATAGGCATATCATCAGGGTCCATTAGGATTTAAATTGCAATTAGTAATATATATAAGTATACAGAAATTCAACTTTCTAGGTCTTCGCGGAGCTACATATATAATCGAGTGATTAAAAAAAACGAGAAAATACGGTATAACTAGTATCACTTTAACGAAAGCTACCTTATATAACGAATGTTTAAAAAGGGGTGGATATGCTGAAATGTTGTATCAGTTTTTTTTTTTTCAAAACTTCGAAAACAAATTAGATATCCCCAGTCCAGATAATTTATCAAAAACTTATATGGTAGCACCATTTGAATTTTTAGGTGACTGCGCCTTTCCACTTATGGACAATTTATTGAAGCCATATCTATTTCAAACTTTAGACAATAGTGAAATAATTTACAACCAACGACTGGTAGTTGTTAAAAACGCCTTTGGAATCTTGGCCAACCGGTTTCGTATTTTTCAAACAACCATAAATCTATTAGAAAAATAAACAAAACGAAATATCTAAGACAAACATAAATTAATTTGTGGTTGTATTAATAAATATCGATGGATTTAGTTTTTTCGTGAAATATTTAATACAAATTAAAATTGTTCCAAATAAATATGTGTTGGTTTTAATATAACTTGCAACACATCGCGAAAACAAAATAAAAAGTGATGAGAGTATGTTTGTTATTTGACGTTATAGGGGTAAATATTGAAAACTCTCCCTAATAATTGTACCTGGTTGGTTTTACTTTATACTATGGTAAAACAAATATTAAAAAATATTTTTGCCTACGTTTGTGAATTAATTTTTTTTAACGCTGAACTTCTAACTTTTTTTGATACCCAGTTTGGGATCAAACACATATATACATATTTATTTTATATAATTTTTTGAGTATATGTTTATCGTTACCTTAATATAGGAAGGCCCTAACTCGTTTTTTTCAAAATAGATTTTTTTGCATATTTCGATAGATAATTCCCTAATACACCATTGATCAAATAAAATAAAAAATATCGCAACTACAAAACTTTATTTTTTATTAAGTTGTTTCCTTCTCCTGTAAAGTAAGACAAACGTTGGTTAGGGCCTTTTTATATTAAGGTAGCGATATCGATATTCCCGTATTTAAAAATTATCTTTTGAAGTATGTCCGCAGTTATTATTAAAATAAAATATATTGTATTTCAAAATAATTGAAAATATTTAATGAAAAACTTTATTGCGTTTGGTGCGTGAACTTTTTTAACAACCGCAAAAAATATACCGTGGTTTTTCATATTTTTTAAAGCTCTATTCGACTATGCTGTGCCAATTTGCATAGTTGCTAAAAATGTCAATCCCTATTGTACATATGTTTGATACTTTGTAATACGTTTTTTTGCCTAGATGATTTGTATTACTATAAAATAAAAATAAATAATTTATTTTTATTTTTTAATATTTCACAAATTTATTAAACATTTTTAAATAAGATAATATAAATTATAAGACATTTTTCAGTTCTTTATAAAAATAAAAAAACAAATATCATTGTCATTATAATTTAAATAAAAGTAAGCTTATTTTGTAAATCACTTCCTCAGTTTTAAAAATTTTCAATGACAACTATTTTTATAGTGTGGTGAAAAGTGTTTTACAAAAAAAGGTGCTAATGTTCGAATTTGATGATTAATATTAGATATATAATATAAAGACTGCAAACTAAAAATAAAAGTAACTTTGGAATACATTAAAAAAATGATTCCTTCAATATTTTAATCCATTACTTAAGAATTATCTTACTAAAAAAACATGTTTACTTGTTTTTTCCTAAAAGTTAGGTCTTATGAACACTTACAGCTTAACCGGAAATTTAGTCAACTATGTAATTATTAAACTTTAAAAGCCCCTTTTTCTCAAACTTTGGTAATTTATTATCGAGGCGATATACTGACAGTTCTCATACAAAAATTATGTATATTAATTGGAAATATGTATATCGTTACGAAAAACGGTAACCAGGGGGGTTACTGTCTAATTCGATTCGAAAGTAAATCTTATCGAATTACAATGCATTTAGCACACTTTTTCGAACATTTTTGTTTTCGGATTGAGTTACGCAGTAACCACCCAGAGATTGAGAAAATGGGGATAAATATTCAAATGAAATTATTACATTACATGTAAATCAAATTTTTTTTTTACTATTTCACATTATTCGTTCATGTTATCTAACAAAGTATGTAACTGAGTCGTCCGATTCAGCTGTTAAGGTTCCTAAGGCCATTAAACATTCAAATTAAAACTAAATTCTGTGTTCAGCTACAAAAAAAAAGTAATTTGAATATTTCTAAGATAATTTAGAGTTGAAATGTTCAAAAAGAAATGATAAAATAAAATAATAAGCTATAAAGACTATTAAACGAAAATAAAATTCAGATTTTTTATATAAAAATAACAACGCTACACCAAAAATATACATTTCTGTTTTATTTTAGTCCATAGAGTTCGGAAATACTTATAGTTTTTCACGATCACTTTTTTTTGGGAATATAAAGTTCACGGGCGGATTATAACGATTATCCAGGTTATCCCACACCGATTTAAGTCCCTAGTCGACCTATATCTTCATATAGGAAGCTGAAACGCTTAAAACTTGTTAATAAAATCAAGATAATGGTATTTCACTAGTTCATACGTCGAGTTATAAATGGTACTCCACCTGTATCAATGAGATTTTATGGATTTATCCAAATTAAAAGACACACGGTTGGTGTAAATGACGTAGAACAGGAACCGTTATATCATACACTCGCCAGAACGAGACCTTTGTCGAAGGCATAAAAACTAGCCTGTATTTTTTATATTAAATGATATTCTTTAAAATTACAACATAAAAATATCATGAGTATGTTGCTTTGAAAATTGTTTCTTTTATAACAAATATACATGGGTTTTACCTTTTAAACAGAATATATTTTGGTAAAACTCATATCTTAAAAAAGAAACAATTCCAAATAATATACATACCTATTTATGTTTTGAATTTGTAACTTCATGTATCATAAAGTTACATAGTGATCGAGAAAAACTAAAAATATTTCCATACTTTACGGACTCCAACAAAACAGAATTAATATTTGGTTTTCAAGAATATTGATTTTCGAAAATTATTTTTCTTCTTTACCTCCTAAAATATCGGTAGCATTATCCGATATTGTTGCTGCGCTTACATTACTGTATAAAATGTCCTGAATTTGTTTTACTTGGAAGATATCTACCAAACCTTGGCTGCAGCAAACAGCAACATCTAGGCATAATTTCTGTGCCAATTGACGTTGCACTCCAAATGGAATTCTTTTGAACTTCAGATACCACCATTTAAACATATAATCATCTTCATCTTGCTGAGAGTTTTCCTCACTTTCTTCTTTCTTCAACAATTTGGAGGTTGCTGCTAAAAGTTGATCCTCTAGCAAATTATCATCATGATCTCTTTTTCTTGGTGACTTAGCAAATGTCTGGAATGAAACGAATAAAATAGTGTGTAGTGAGGTACCAACAGTGATGTTATTGCAACAAGTTTCCACTTACCATATCGTTATCTATGGACGTTAACTGAATGTCGCTCAAGAATTTGAATTGGCCAAAGTATCCATCCATTTCTTCATTCGACGACCCTGACGTCCTGCTGTTTTCCACTATGGACGTCATTCCAATGGCGTTACTGTCAGTGTCGTCCAAGAACTTTAATTGGTTAAAGTACCACAATTTTGGTTTATAAATTTCTTCTTTTGAAGACCCAGACCTCATACTGTTATTCACTTTCCGAACTTCTCTCTTGTATGAGGATCTAAATATATTTATTTTTTTCAATACCATTTCCCTGCCTGCCTCTGGATACACCTCTTTCATTTTCTCAATAAGCATTCTCATGCCTTTTTCCTTTGACTCGGCAGGATAATCCACTTTGGAACTTTGCCACAAAGCTGGATGTGACTGGTATATTTCCAGAAACTGGCTCCAGAATGCATTGTCGTTTGCCATTTCTTCTTCTTTTCCAAAATTGGTCTGTAACTTCTACTTTAAATTTTCTTTTATTATTAATTATTTGGTAACGATGTTACTTTTTAACTTTTTCTAAAAATTAACAAAGAAACATACAAATAAATTGAAAATTAGTCTGTAACTCTTCAAATGTTCTTTTATTGTTAATTATTTGAAAATCTTACATTTTAACTTCTAAAAATGAACACAGAAACAGATAAATAAATGGAAAATTGGTCTGTAACTCTTCAAATGTTCTTTTATTGTTAATTATTTGGAAATGTTACGTTTTAACTTCTAAAAATTAACACAGAAACAGATAAATAAATGGAAAATTGGTCTGTAACTCTTTAAATGTTATTTTATTGTTAATTATTTGCTAATTTTACGTTTTAACTTCTAAAAATTAACACAGAAACAGATAAACAAATGGTAAATTGGTCTGTAACTCTTCAAATGTTCTTTTATTTTTAATTATTTGGTAATATTACGTTTTAACTAATTCTTCTAAAAATTAACACAGAAACAGATAAAAAAATGTATTTTCTTTTAAAAATGGCGTAGTTGTTATAAAAAAAACTCATTTTGCCGCCAAATTTTAGCAATCTGGCAGTATTTGCGGCTCATGCTCACGTCAAACACAGTGAAAACACACAAACCGTGTATTTCTTATGGGAAAATTTGGTTTGAAGACCCCCCATTTTTCGTCACGAAAAACTTCATATAAAAAAAACGGCAGTGCTCATTTTGAGCGGGCGCTGCTCATCAGAGTTGCCACTTTTTGGTTTTAATCGTATTTTTTCCAATCTGGCATTCCAAATACAACTCTGTTAAAGAGTGGTGTAGTATCGACCACTGTACCAGTGCAGCCAAATTATATTTTGACTGCACTTGCTATAATTGTTGTTGTAGTATTTTTCATAAAGATTTGTCATCGCAAATGCAAGTTTTTAGTATTAAAAGTAGGAAATTTGCGTAAATTTTGTGAATATTTTTATGGAAAAAGTGTTAAATTATCGAAAACATTATATATTCCAACACTTGTAGACGACTAAAGTTCTATATTGGCCATTTTTGACAAAAAAATACAGTTTAAACGGTCTATAAAGTTGCACTTCACCACTGCCAAGGCTCCTCCATCAATCAAATTGAATCAACCGACCACAAAAATATAAAGAGCTTTCACAAAACAAAAAAACCGTGAAGAAGTATGGATCAAACACAAATCAGTGATACGGAAAAAGTGCGCATTGTGTCCGATTTTATATTACATGCTCCACCGGGTGAATTTAATGAAGTTTTTAATGATGTTCGCGAGCTGTTGAAAAATGATGCTCTGTTGAAAGAAGGTGCCAGCCACGCCTTTGCCCAATATAATAAAGATCAATTGACTCCGGTACGCATAGAGGGCAGTGAACACAACGCTGTGATTTCGGAATTCAATGATTTGGGTAAGAGTACTTTGTGCTTATTTTAATATCTGGATAAAATGCTAAAAATATACGGCATACATAAGTGTGTGTATATGTAGTGAAATGTTTTTATTATGAATGTATGTACTTATCGGTGGGTAAGGGGGAGTAAAAAGTTGTTGTTGTTGTAGCTGGTATTCATAAACAAATGCTATGAGTCAAATGAACATAAATCCCCTTAAGTACATTTTATCAAAAGTTAAAAAATACCTAATGTGTTATCGCTATTTTTCCAATAAAAATTATACAAATATCTATCATTTTAGGTGGCGGTCGTTTTCATGATCCTCGCACTAAACAATCTTTTAAGTACGATCACCTTCGTAAGGAGGCTAGTGATTATCAAGATGCCGAAACTGACGCATCAGCTGAACCATGGAGAGCTGCCTTAGATATTGAAACATTAGCCTATACCGCCAGTCATTATAGGCATGGTGTAAGTGAAACTGTTTGTTTTTTTTAAATTTTATGTGGATAAAGCAAAAAATTACATGACAAAGAAGAAGTAGTTCAAGGGTTCATTTAACTGATGAAGTGATTCGATTTAGGTGCATCATGAATGATTTTTACATTAGCGTGTCATTGGAGATGATATGTTTATGCGACTACAATTTTTCATTGGCGAACAAATTTAGTTTTATATCGAGAGACTGTATTCAATACCCTCTATCCTAGATTTCCAAGAACATGAGTTTTTGAAGCCAAAATATTCAGCATTTGAGGTATAAATTTCAAAGAAAAAAACTTATTTTTTGCAGTTTTATTCTGGCGTCTACTTCGAGAAAAATATTCAAAAAGATCCAGGACCCCAAAGTTTTGAGATATCGAGGTCCTATATTCAAACCCCTCTATCTTTGAATTTCACGAAAATGACTTTGATGGTAAAATGTTCAGTAAAACAGCATTCATCTATGGTGTAAATTTTATAGCAAATATATTTTTTTGTTGTTTTATTTGCATTTTTGTTATTTCTCTATCTTACACAATTAATTATATTCTAAAATAATTTATGTATTTTCAAATTTTTGGAATAATTTCTTTTTGAAATACATGATTTCTTATTATTTTACGCATGCTGAACATGAATTTAACATTTTTCAATCGTTTATCAAAATAGCGAAAGCCGATTCTGAATTGAATTACCATGAAAATATTTTACCTTTTTGTTTTTGGGAAATATAATGTCCTGGCATAAAAATAAATGGATGAAGTTGGTAAAAGGTGGCGCAAAAGTAATCCTCCTATCAGAAAATGCTATAAATTTTGCGATTGGCCCCTAATGTCAGTTCTGTTTTGACATTTGTGTAGTAAACACATGCGAAATACACGTTAATAAACAATGTTACGCTACACTGCTACAGAACACGGAATATTGCTGACTATTTATTTGACCAATAATCGGCAAAATTTATAGTGCCCATGCTAAGATAGAGATTAAATTGAATAATCAATCTATACACTTGCCAATCAATTACGTTAGTATTACTAGAGAAGCCAGAAATACTGTTAAAATTAACAATGAAATCGTAAAGGGACTGTATTTAATACCCTCTATCCTATATTTCCAAGAACATGAGTTTTTTTTGGCAAAATATTCTGCAAGCAATACCTTATTTCTTGTATAAATTTTAAAGAAAAAAACTTGTTTTTTGCAATTTTATTCTGCCGTCTACTTCGGGAAAAATATTGAAAACTAGTTGACTGCCCCGGCTTCGCTCGGTAGTTAATGTTAGTTCTTTAAGTTTCTCCAACAAATTTCTCTTATTAAGAAAAATGAGAAGTGAAAAGGAGGCAATATATTAAAAATTTTGAACCGAATAAAAAATTAGCCACATCGCTCCAGCCGTTCTCACTTGATGCCATTACACAAAAGAACAATTTAATTTTTATATATATATATAAGAAGATCCAGGACGTCAAAGTTTTGAGATATGGGCAATTCCACGAGAACGACTACCACGACTGAAAACCCAAAAATCCTTGAAACTTTTTTTCAAGATGATTTGAATAGGAGAAAACACTAAAATATTACTATGTGTCAGTATTTAAAGCTTATTACAAAATTTTATTGGCAAAAATAATAGTTTAAACTAACTATATTTAATTTTTTAAATTAATTGGCGTGTTTTAGGCTAAAATTGCGGTCAAAACTAAGCTCCCAATTAGCATATAGTGTTAAATGAATTTAACTCTGATTGTTTATTTGCTATTATAAAATAGTTTATTGAAACCGAATGTATATTTTCTATTAATTTTTTTAGTTTTTGTATACATATATTTACAGAATATATATTGTTTTATTATAAGAGAAAAATCTGTCACGTACAGTATGTCACGTACGATATTAAATTTTATTATTACAAGAAAAATCCTTTTACATGTCCAGCAAGTTTCTACTCCTTAATATCAATGAAATTTAAAAACAGTTGTTTTCTTACATTTCATTAAGAAATTAAAATTCGTAATTTGTCATCCAATGATTGTTTTTATTTAAATATGACGGATTGTAAAGGAAAAATATTTCGTTTAGCGTAAGAAATTAAAAGAAAACATAACGCCTCTCACGATTCGCAAATTTTCGCATATTTCTACATGTACCTCAAAATTACTTCCGTTTTATGTCACGTACGTTATACCCTTATTTCGCTCGATATTTTGGATAACAATGTTTCGAAAGAACTTATTATTTTTTTTAAAATATAGCACCCTCTGAATGAAACATACAGACCAAATTATTTTTCAGATACTCTTATTTTTGGAAAATCTATTCCACTCTATGGAATTGCCCATATGTATTTATTAAGAAAGAAAATACTGAAAATAACATTAGAATAAGAACAAAAACTAAAAATGAACAGTCTTCTAGCATATGCTGGTGCCAGAAACCTTATTAATTCCATCAAAATCAAATATGCACCAAACACATAGACTTTTTTATTTAATTATTATATCCTCTCGGTTGACTTTTGGACTCAGTATGCTCTACCACTCTGGTTTATACTTGCCTACGAGAATAAGGTGTACGTTTGCACACGCTTTGTTAATGTCTCGTCTGTTCTGTTTTTGTACGATCGTTCCTTGTAAGATCTGCAAGATACTGGAATATTTTACCAAATGATTTACGAGTGTTTTCTTTTTCATGTAGGTTATTTAGAAAACGTCTTCTCGATTATTTTCCCAATATGGCCGATTAATAAATGTATACTGATAGCTATGCAAATGATTGGGAGTGCCTCCAATGATTGGGAGTCTTGAGACAAATTTTATTCGTCATATCAAAGAATTAAGAGTGTACATGTCAGTTTCAATTCGAATGAATTTAATCTAATTAACTTTTTTTACGTTTTGTTAAATACTTTTGGATTATTTAAATTGTATATTAAAAAATATTGCCAAATCATGTGAAAATAATATTAAGGAAATAGATGTAATACGTTATTGGTCTTGAAGGCTTTTTGTATTACAAATATGTAAATAAATCGAAAGAAAAGTGGTAATAAATCTGTCTCTTCTAAACTATTGGTCCGATTGCAAAATTATGTACAAACAAATCGTACAGGAGGACATCTGCTTAAAAAAAATAAATTTGTGACCAACCTGATAGAACACCAGGTGATCAAAGTTGACCAAATTTAGTTAGCTCAAAAGACTTTTTTAAATCTGCATAGTCGTAAAAAGTAATCAAATTCAAAAATTTTGAAATGAGCATGGAAAATGCATACATTTTCACAAAAACGAAGCTTAATTTTTTTTAATATAAGTTTTAAAAAATTGTAATACTGATAAGATATAGCTACAAAAATTACTAGTAATATATATATTTTTTTAACGATAAAGTCGAAAAAATATATTTAAAAAAAAAAAAATTATAAAAAAATGTTTTAAATTTTTTTTTGTTTTAAATTTATGGTTTTAAGGCATTTTTTAAAAATATTTCATGGAATGAATAATATATTTCTTAATTCTATCTAAAAACACTTTAATATGATTAAATTGAAATATGTATTTAAAATCCCAGATCTGATTTGATTTAAAAACAGGTTCGAATTATGTTTTTAAGCATTTCATTATAGATAATATTTTCCGAATAAGGGAGGCTAAATGTCTAAATTGTAATATACTATTACTTAAGAAGTCGAGAAAATTACATTTACTTTTCAAATATTTAAATTTTTTTTTTATTGCTGGGACTTTAAGCTTTAAGTAAATTTTTGATAACATTAGTTGTCGCTTATGCATATAGCGTTTATACTTTCACTGTTGAACTAAACATAGTTTTTGCATTTTATAGGTGTGTTCCGTTTTTGGTAAAACTCAAAGTGGTCAAATAACATTAACGATTTGCATTGAAGACCATCAATTTCAACCTAAAAATTATTGGAATGGTAGATGGCGTTCTCAATGGCACGTCACATTTCAAGCCGGTGCAGGCACTGCTGAACTGAAAGGCAATTTGAAAGTGCAAGTATGTTTCCTACAATTTAATTACCAATTAATAAAATTATTTTTTAATAATCACTTTTTTTGTTCCACTTAAGGTTCATTACTATGAGGATGGCAATGTACAATTAGTATCTTCAAAGGAATGCCGTGAAGCGGTGGTAGTTACCAATGAACAGCAAATGGCAAAAGAGATAATTCGCCTTATAGAAGAGGCTGAAAATGAATATCAATTGGCCATTTCGGAAAATTATCAAACCATGTCCGATACAACCTTCAAAGCCATGAGACGTCAATTGCCTATAACAAGAACTAAAATTGATTGGACCAAAATTGTTTCTTACAGTATCGGTAAAGAACTGAAAACACAATAAGGACAACAAATAGCGGAAGCTGAATCGCAGCCGCATTCTATTTTATTAACAACAACAGCAGCAACATCAATTGATACAATAACAAAACCATCGTTTATTAAGAGGCCGACTAGTCTTCCTCTTGGAAAGTAAAAGTTAAAATAAAACAACACAACACAACAAACAGCAAGTTATAAAACCATCATTAGGAAAACACAACTACAAACAAACAAAACAAATTAACTAAATTAACAACGATATTATCATTGTTTTATTGTTCCTCTCTTGTTATACCAACCAACCAATCAACCATACAAATGAAAAACAAAAAGAATTAATGAGAAAAGGGAACTTTTTCATATATATGATGTTATATCGTTTTAAATGTTCAAACACACAACAAAAAAATACTGTCGCCTTCATTTTTTTTTTTTATTTATTTTAACTTTCTGCCTGTTCTGTTCAACAATTAACCAAACAACAACAAGGAAATTCAATATTAAAAAAAACGCAAACAAACTTTCGGTTCTCCTTTGATTTTTATTTGAATTATATTAATAATAATAACGTTAAGTAATGTATAATGAATGTTTTTAAGAAAAAAATCAGTATGAAAGCATTTTTTATTAAAATATTTTTTATTTTTAATTTTTATTTCAACTTAATAGTATACAATTTATCAATATTATGATTAGAAATATTAAGGTATAAATAACTAAAGCAAATCATTTTTTTTCTAACTATCTATATACATATTATTATTACTATTTTTTTTTGTAATTGTGTGCGTACGAGTTCATCTTACTTTTGTTTTAATGAAAAAAAAAATGTTAAAAACTAAAGTAATACTAAAAAAAAAACACAAGTTTTTAAAACTTAAAAACCTCCCCTCTTAAAAAATAAAAACACAAGAAAACTCCCTCCTCTTCCTCTTGTCGTAAAAACCTTCTCTTGTCGAACGAAAAGAAAAAAATTATCTTAAAGAAATTTAAATTAATTAAACATGCAAATAAAAAATTAACAATTTGAAAATAATTATAAATAAAGAAAAACGTTTACAATAATAAACGCAAAATAATGTTATAAAAAAAGTATAACAAGTTGTTCGCTTTATTAAAATAAAATAGAAAATTTTTAAGTTTTTGTAATTTTTGCAAGGGATAAAAATAATGTAGAAAATATTTAAGATCAATATTTTGCAATACAACAAATTCTACATAAAAATATTATTTTAGTTTTTTTATTTTTAACTTGTTGTCGATTTTAGTAGTTTCGGACGACTGTGTAAAATATTATTTAGATACCTTCAACTGATCACAAGTTACATAATTATTTCCAAAATGAAAAGTTTCAAATAATCACATGCACATCAGATGCAACGCAGTGATGCATTTACAAGCAGGAATATTACCCTCATATTTATCTTGATATTTTCTGGATCCTGATAGGGGAGTCGAATTAAAAGTGTCCGTTGTTATTAACAGATGTCAAAACTAAAATAACTCGTTTAAATTTTATGTAATTCGAATAACTTCATATAGGGGTTATTTATATGAAACAAACTGAATTAAAATCAAGTAAGAGTGAACCTTATATACTCCCCCATCAAAGTATACTTTAAGACATGGCAGAATCAACCAGGTACAATTATTAGGGAGAGTTGTCTATATTTACCCCTACAGCGTCAAAATATGCATTTACTCTCATCACTTTTTATTTCGTTTTCGCGATGTTTTGCACGTTATATTAAAACCAAAACATTTATTTGAACAAATTTTAATTTGTATTAAATATTTCACGAACAAATTTAAATATATAAATATTTTTTTTAGTACATCCACAAATTAATTTATTTTTCTCTTAGACATTTCGTTTTGTTTTTACTAATTTTCTTTTGTTTTGACATTATAAGGAAAGTATAATTGAGAACATACTTTCTATTAATTGTACCTTAGTTCTGCCATGCTTTAAGATAAATATTGAAAATAATTTTAAGTGAAATAAACTTTGGTAATAAGCTTATGCCTCAATCATTTGTGGGCCGATTTTAAATATCAACCTAAGCGGGAATATATGGATATATTAATTTATCAATCATGTATGTAAATTATTTGTGGGCTACGGAAAGTTGATTTCAACATACAGAAGGACAAGGCTATATCGACTCCGCTATCTATAACGATCCAGAATATATACAAATTTGTATATCGTTACCTAAAACGCAAAATGCCCTAACTAACAAAACCAATTTTTTTACAAATTCCGATGTACTTTGATAAGATACAAAAGTATGTTTTTAATTTTTTGTTAGGACATTTTGCGTTTTAGGTAACGATATATAAAATTCGAAATTGATTTTTTTGTTTACGATTCACTACATCATATTACATATGGGCAATTCTATGAGTATGACAACCACGACTGATAAAACAAAAAGCCTTGAAACTTTTTTAAAAATGATTTTACTATGTAGAGGTATTTAGAGCTGATTACAACTTTTTAAGAGCAAAACTAATAGTTTAAACTGACTACCTTTAATTTTTTAATTTAATTAGTACGTATTAGGCTAAGGTGGCGGCGAAAACTAAGCGCCCAATTAGTATGTATGTGTGAATTTGACTCTGATTGTTTTTGAACTGAACTGAATATTATTTTATACATATTGTATTACAATAAGAGAAAAATCTGTTGCGTATTATTTATTATTTATATAATTTATTATAAAATCATCCAAAGATTGTTTTTATTTAAATATGACGGATTGTAAATGAAATTAAAATAAAAAACTACTCTCACGATTTGTATATTTTTACACGTACCTTAAAATCACTTCCGTTTTATGTCACGTACGTATACCCTTATTTCGTTCTATATTTTGGAAAAATTATGTTTCGAATGTACTATTTTTTTTTTAATATATTACCCTCTGAATGGAAAATAATATCAAATTATTTTTCAGATAATCTTATTTGTACAAAATCTATTCCACAATATAGGCGTACATATGTCACGTACAAGGACATGGAATTGCCCATTTGTGTACAAAATGTTAAACTTCTACTATCAAAAATAACCAAGTAACTGTAATATCGGTTAACTTAATTAATAAAATTTACAAAAAATTAAAAATAATTTAACAAAGTTTATTTTAAGTTCTGCAGATTTCAATAAACTTACTGAAAACAAAATTGGGTATTTTCTTAAATTAAAATTATATAATAACTGTATTTTCGATAAATTTGGTAACGGTAGTTGAGCTGATGGGGTATTTTAGGCGTAACTGTAGCCAACCTTGGTATTTTGTTTTTGTTAAAAACGTCTCATCTCTATGGGTCTGCGTTATATCTAGAACAGCAATGAAAAGAAAAAAAAAACAATGGCTGGTAAATCATGAGAATGTAGTGCCATGTAAATATTTTATTATAGGGTATGTTATACATATTATGGAACCTTATATGCAGGAAAGTGGATTTAAATATTGTCTTCATTCACATTTAGATTTATTTCTGCACAGATAGAACTAATTCATTGTGATTTCAATACTAGCATCAGACAAATTACGATTTAAATACAGAATTTGTATCACCTCAAACTAAAATTTATGAGAGACAACAGAAATTTTCGTTCATTTAGATGAATCATTTGATTAGCAATAAATTCGCTTGTCACAACCAATTCTATTCCATCTGTGCAAGGCGAATTTATACAAGGTGGAGTCAGTCAATCAGCTGATAACTTTTTTTTTCGCTTTTTGGTTCTAACAGTTGTCAAAGCTTTTGTTTATATTTAAATATCTACATATTCTAAGGTAATTAACAAAATATTTATTTTTTACATAAATAAGTAAAGCCCTTACTATTCAATTATCTACACTATATAAAGTTTTAATACGTATTTGTTTAATTTTTAATTTTTGTTTTTTGACATTTGTTAAGACCAATTGTTGTTTTTGTAGAACTGCCACCACCTTGTATGAATTCGCCTTGCATCTGTGGGACAAAAAAAGAAAAATGGAAAAATGGAATAAATGTTACGTTCTTAAAAGAATTATTAAGAAACTTCTAAGGATATTCATATTTAGAAAATAATGACAATGGTACTGGTTTAACATTGTTTATATAAATTCTAATTTAAAAACGAACAGAAAATGAATTAACTTAGTCGGACCTGTTAAATTATTTAAGAAAAGTGTGTATTAATTTTGTATTACAATATTCCCGGGAGTTATGAAATTATTTTATTATTTTCCGGGAATGGAAAAAGTTCGGGTAATTAGGAACCCTAACACATACTTGAATATCTTTCAAGTATTTTACAATAACGTTTTATAATTAATCTTCATGAGTATTAAAGGTTCGATTGAATTATTTGTAAAATAAATTTTCAAAATAAATCTAACTATTCCATTAAAGCATTCAGAACGAATTAATTCGTTGGCTTAATTTCTTAGTATTTCAAACGTATTAAATTCATTCATTATAGAATTTATTATATTTAAATCATTAAATTTTTCTTCAATTCAAATCCATTACAAAAAAAAAACATTGAATACATAGAGACGAGACTCTCTGATTTGTCAGACAAAAATAACACAATCATATGTCTGACACAACAACAAAATACATTGACTAACATGTAGTTTAGAACCCTTCTTTTAAGGACAATATAATCTTTCAACAAATTTAATCCATTTCATCATGAATTAATTCAATCCAAAAAAATATTTTGAAAAAAGCTAAACTATTATTTTTTTGGAATGAATTGTGAATAAAGAGTTTAGGGAATTAATATTAAATTGAATTAAATTATTCAAATACATTGCACTCGTTCAACAATACTGTATTAACTCAAACACAAAGTGTTAAGGAGAGACAAAAAGTTAAGAAAGTTATCTTTAACGAAAACTTCGCAATTTTAAGAAAATTCATCAATTCTTGCATACTGCTGCATATCCATTTTATTTGTTAATAGTCTGCATATAGTGTAATGTATTGTTTTTGCCAAAAAGATAAAATTAAAAAATTTTGAGTTAGTACTGTATTGTTAAACTAGTGCGACATCAATCGGATAGGTACTATACGGTTTAACAATTAAACACTATTGTAATTAAATAACTGGTATTGAATTATCTTTTATGGATCTGAAACTTTGTATGGACACGTATAGAAATCCATTTGCTTTTAAGGCAACTCACCTAATTAAATAAAATAAATTTTTAGTAAAACCAAACTTTAAATAAAAATTACAAAGTGTTATCTACTCCTCATTTGTAGTATTTGATAACGCCTGTGTCTGGTTATTATTAGTCTTAATTAAATATCTTTTATCCGGTTGAGATTTTAATTCCAATTCTAAGGTGTCCACAAGCCAACCCATTTCTTCATGACGTGTGGCCGAAAATAACATTTTACCACGTTCTTTGGAGCCCTTTACTGAAACTTCGAAATGTGCATTTTGACCATCGCAGCTATTTTGTGGATCACCAATGTCGAAACCCATATCTTTAATGGGTTCACCCAATAAACTAACGGCGCCTAAAATAAAACAATTAAATAATTTTATATATTTTAATTGAAAAACTATATATTTACCTCTATGTTGCCTCAATGTTTGAAAAGCTGCTCGGAAATAGTCGGTGTTACGTATACGTTCCTCGATTTTCCAACGCATATACATGACACTTGATATGCCAGCTACGCTAACATATATAGCAACTTTGGCCAAAGTCTTGTTAGATGGAAAACGCATTTTAATATATTAATTTAATTTACAATATAGTTTTTTACTCTATGTAAATTATTTCGCCGGTTTATTTATATTCTAACCTCCCGCAAAAATAAAAACATTAGACAGCTGTTTGATGTTGTTTTTGTTGTTGCAGATGTGTAATTTTGACAGTTGTTTGACATCTCTGTCAAAACAAACCAGCATTACAGCTGTTCGAGACTCGAATTATGACATTTCATTGAAATTGAGGTTAATTTATCAAATTGTCAATTTTAATAAATATAACTACAAGTACTGCTTATCGAAGATTATTTAATAAATTTAGTTGTTTCCTAAAATAAATTAATAAAATATGAGTTTAATAAACACTTTAAATTTGTCTCTGCGCTTAGTGAACCAAAAATGTTTACAGCCCTCCTTGATTGTGCGTTGTTTTGCAGTTGGTAAGTTTAAATATTTTGTATGAATTTGAGTATTTTTTTTTTTTTAACAAATGCCTTTGCTTTAAGTTCCCACTCCAAAGAAACTCAAGAAATTGGGAAAATTAGGACCTATAATGGAGAAGAAAGAAATTCCAGTTGAAACGGATGCTAACAAATTGGTTAATTATGTTTGCGGTAGCAATATAATGAAAACAGGTGAACCCATTAAGGTAAGAACAATTTATTTAAAATAGACTAATAAAAGATGATCTATCTATTAACCATTTCTGAGATAGATCAAAAAAGTAAATATCCGTTCTAAGACATTCTTGGTTTTTCATATTTATTTTAAAAAAGCAATCATTATTTTCGCACCCATTGAATAGCTGAATAATCCTCAAACGATAGTGGACAATATGCCTTGAAAATGCTTATGTTCGGAAAATCGCCAAAGTTGGCACCAATTCTGGTGCAGTAGGACGGATTGCAGGGTGTCCAGGACTATTTGGCCAAAGTTGTAAGCAAAGGCAACCAGAATACTAATTGGGTTGGATAGGAAAAGTCTCAAACTTTTAGTAAGAGGGATAACCGGGCACTGCTGAATTGGTCCCTTCATTTGTAAATGGGATATGGGCGCACATGACTTCTGTAGGTTGTGTTAGGATATTGAGGAACTAGAAACAGTGGAACATATTCTGTGCAACTGTCCTAGACTACAGGGTCTCAGGCAAACATGGCTAGGGGAAAGATTACATGATGAACTAGGGGACATATGAATTCTATTAGGCTTTGTCAGGGGAATATACAGGTTATTTTTAGGTAACGGGACTAAATCCCAGTCTATACTTAATTCCTATCTTTTTTTCGTTGGACTTTCACTTTATCTTTATGTCACTTGACTTCTTTATTTTTTTCTCTAATTTCATTTCTTCTTTTCACATCAAGTTAACACCAGGTTATATTTCTAAAGGGTATCACAATGGATCCTATGGATCTTCGAGTGGAAGTGTACTTCTATAGTACACACCCCTTCAAATCTATTTATCTAAATACGAGTAATTTTAACAAATCAAGATCTTGTAAACTTTATATTTTTAAATCTGTTTAATGTTAATATTCATATTTTCTGTATTGACGGATTTCCACCGGACTCAAGGCACTTTCTTCTGTTCAGGGTTATATGGATTATGTTATGTGCTAAAAATACTTGTTCGGTATATCGAAATGTTTTAAAGTATTGTAATAGTATATCGTTACCTGAAACGCAAAATGACCTAACTTACATTTTACTAAATTTATAGGAGAAGGAAAATACATGTTAAAATAAAAAATTTTGCGGTTCTCAATGCGAATTTCACCAATACAATAAAAAAACAATCCAACGAATTGATTTCCCAGCAGTTCTAGGATACAGTCCCGAACTAGTGATTTTACCCATTATTTAGGCTGAGAACTACACCATTTCCAATTGTATTTCAGAAGTTTCTAATTGTATTTCAGAAATTTCCAATTGAATTTCAGAAATTTCTAATTATATTTCAGAAAATTCCAATTCAATTTCAGAAATTTCCAATTATATTTCAGAATTTTCTAATTCAATTTCAGAAATTTCCAATTATATTTCAGAAGTTTCCATTTATATTTCAGAATATTCCAATTATATTTCAGAAGTTTCCATTTATATTTCAGAACTTTCTAATTGTATTTCAGAATTTTCTAATTGTATTTCAGAATTTTCCAATTGTATTTCAGAAATTTCCATTTGTATTTCAGAAGTTTTAGTTTATACTTAAAAAGTTTCCAATTGTATTTCAGAAATTTCCAATTGTATTTCAGAATTTTCCAATTGTATTTCAGAATTTTCTATTTGCATTTCAGAAATTTCCATTGGAATTGCTATTAGAATTTTCTGAAATACAAATGGACATTTCTGAAATACAATTGGAAAATTCTGAAATACAATTGGAAATTTCTGAAATACAATTGGAAACTTTTTAAGTATAAATTAAAACTTCTGAAATACAAATGGAAATTTCTGAAATACAATTTGAAAATTCTCAAATACAATTAGAAAATTCTGAAATACAATTAGAAAGTTCTGAAATATAAATGGAAACTTCTGAAATATAATTGGAATATTCTGAAATATAATTAGAAAATTCTGAAATATAATTAGAAATTTCTGAAATTCAATTGGAAATTTCTGAAATACAATTAGAAATTTCTGAAATTCAATTGGAAGTTTCTGAAATATAATTGGAAATTTCTGAAATTCAATTGGAATTTTCTGAAATACAATTGGAAACTTCTGAAATACAATTGGAAATGGTGTAGTTACTTCAATAGCTACATGACTAGTTATTTTAACAAGTGCATATCCAAAGCAGGGGGTCAATATACCCTTTTTGACTACAAGGAGACATTCTAATAGCTGGTCCAAAGTAATCTACTCATTGGATTCACATACTGGTTAAATAGCGTCAGTTACCTTACTAGCTACCTCACTAGTAACTTGATTAGCTACATAATTAGGTTTTTTAACAATTACAGGTGCTAATTTACCTCAAATAGTCAGATAAAAAGACATATCATAGCCAGTCCAATAAACGATTGCTTGTAAACAAACCTTTCTTTGACAACTCTCCAATGGATTCCTTCTGGTGGGTAAAATAATTACTTTCTAAAGTGCAGTACAAAACGTTTAAAGTGACTTCACTATAGGTTCCTAAGAGACACTAAAGTGACTATTGACTTCATGCTATATTAATTGAGTTATCAGTATACTTAAAAAATAAAAATGAACTGTATGAGAATTATATCAATACAATTTGTTTAAAACCAGTTTGAACGAATTAATCACAAAACGCTTAAAGTGACTACACTACAGATTACTTCGGGACTCTTATGTAACAATTCTCTTCACGATTGATTACCTGGAATGTATAAAGTAACCAATTGTCTTCTCTCTGCACTACAAATGCACATACGTGTCAAATGACCAAAATATATAAATTGGAGTCGGCCAAGTGATAAGATATTTGTGACGATTACTGTCTATAAGGGATACATTGACTACTTGCTTGACTACAGGGATGTTACTAAGGGCTTTGTGTTTTGTTTTTTTCTGAAACCAAAAGCTCTATCTGCATTAAAAAATTATTAAATCTAATGTTTTAATAACATGTAAGTATAAGTAAACTGCTCTTGGGATATGTTCCTTGCTTTGTAAGACTAGCCACACTGATCATTCCTGGGCTTAAATAAAGAGTAATTTGATGACTTACAAACCTTGGATATGATACAGATGCGATATTATTCTCTTTATTTTCATAACATGCCTCAGGACAGATATCATACACTTGTATATATTTTTTGAACTCTGCTTCTAAATAAAATTGGTTCGATTATTTTTCCGCAGATAGCGAGACTCTTACTTCGACAAATCTTTCAACCATTTTATATTTTTTAAATAACGTACTCTGCATTTTGTCTTTCTGTTTTGGTGGAGAAATTATTTGTGTACTATGTGAGCCAATTGACTTCGTTCAAAACCTAGCGTTGATAAAAACATTTGCTTACACACTTGGATATGATTTGAGTCGTGCTTTAGAGAATAGTACTTTGTGGAAAGGCGTTTTGAGTTTTCAACTGTAAAACGTTGTCTCTCTGAAGACTCAAGTGACCCAGAAAGAGTCGAAATTTTCTTTACGAATAACTTCGGTGAAATAGAAGCAATGTCGATTGAGTTTTTTCACAAAAATTTGACTTACGTGTCTTTCATTTCTCTAGGATTAGGGTCAGTTAGAAAATCCAAGGTATTTCTTACCTTTCATACGGCTTTGTAGACTACGAATTCTCCTATTCTCTCTGCTTGTTTAAATATTTAAGTTTCCGTATATAATTGGTTAAATTGTAGCACTAATTTTACACAAATTTTACGAAATACAAAGATTATATTATAATAATTTAATTTTATATGTATGTCAATTGTGTCAATGTTGTATAAACAAGTAAGTAGATAGGTCTCTTTGCGTTTTACATGAAACCGGTGTTGTAGTTAGGACTTTTTAATTTTGCCATTAAAGTTGCTATTTTTGGTCGTGAAAGTCTAATTTTTCTTTTGATGGTGGGTGTACTTTGGTAATATACATCGGAATTTATGAAGAAGTTGATTTTTAATTTGTTGTTAGTTAGGGCGTTTTAGCTAACGATATGTAGATTCAAAATGTAGTTTTTGGTTCACAAATCTACATCCAGCTAACAGCTACAATCTTAAATATCTCCTAAAGTAATTAATGGAATGTTTGATATCATATATTTTTTCGTAAAACTTTTTAATGTCTAAATTTCTGCGATATGTATCAAATAGTGTTAGTCTTTGAATCTGCTTTATTTCTTGATTTTCAAATATCTTTCATACGAAGCAAACAATTTCATGCTTCTTGAAATTAATGTTTGTACTATAGATAATGTTGGCTTCTTTTCACTAAAATTAAAAAAATATATTAGCCTAGAGTGGTAATTCTTAAAATCATGCTAAATTTTAAAATGTTATTGACCTTAAATCGGCTGTGCTGAATCTTAAGTACCCTCGTCTTAGAATGCATTAAACAAAATTAATATATATATTTTTTTAATTTTCCAGCTTAAACCCGATTCTGAGTATCCCGATTGGTTGTGGACTTTAAATGTTGATCGTATTGTACCTCTAGAAGAAATGGATAAAAATACAAAACAATATTGGAGACGTTTAAGGAAAATGGCACTAAGACGCAATAATCAATTAGCTAAACTTAAGAAATTTTAAATAATATATAGTACAATATTTTATTTCATTTTTAAAATGTGGTTAAATAAATATAATTTGTTAAATAAAAAAGTTTAAAAATGTATGTATCTCTTGAATTAAAGAAAAAGTCGTAAAAAGTATACAATAGAGATGTGTGTTTTAAGAATAATTTAATGTTCATGTTTCATCTAAATCAAAACTTCATCATCTGTTAAAGACCTGCATGAACTACTTCTTTGTCATATAATTTTTTGCTGGTTCAAACAAAAGTTCAAAAGAATTACTTTTTAATATCAAATTTGACATTTTAATCATTTCATTCACTTAGAACTTCAAATGCATCAAATTTATTACTTCAATAATTAATTCTTTATATTATTATTGAATCATTCAAATTCTCTTTAAATCAACTTCAATTTAGCTTAATTTAACTTACTTAATCTTTATTTATTCTTCAATTCAAATCTATTACAAACTAGATTTTAAAAATGTTTTTTAATTCATTCAGCAAATGACAAAAACAAATTGAATAATGAAAAATCATTAAATTTGAATTAAAAAATATTTACGGTTGAATGAATTTAATTATGAATTAATTCTACTTTGATTTGACTCAACAATGAATGAGTTGCATTCAAATTCCAAAGATTTTTGTGGCAACAGAAGATGTGTGTTTTAAGACTAATTAAATGTTCATAACACACATCTTCTGTTGCAACAAAAATCTTTGGAATTTGAATGAACACATTTATTGTTATTAATTAAAAAAAATTTTTCGAAAAAAAAAAATCAAACGAAGAATAAATTTTAAAACTAAAAGTATATTTAATTTCATATTTATTTCTAAATTAAATCTGAAAACAGTTTAATCTCATACGATTTTATATGATATAAAAAAATAGGTTTGGATGATATTTTTAAGTTAATATTGTCGAATTTACGTATTACAATAAAAGTATGTAATTAAAACTATTGAATTTGATTTTTTCTATGCATATCTATTTTTGAAATTGTGTGGTTTATTGAGTTATTGTAGCAAGTCCTTACATATACATATTATGTATATATCGTCATCTAAAATGCAAAACAATGTATCATCAAAAAATTTGAAATTGTTTTTATTATTGATTACGATTCACTACATCATATTACATATGTGTACAAACTTTTAAACTTTTACTATCCAACCAAGTTATAGGCAAAATTCATAATAAAGTATCATCAAGTACATGATTTTCTTAAACAAAATAACGTATCCCAATAAACCAAACGATATTAAAACGATATCGAAACGATATCATATAGATGATATAAACTATCATATATGATATCGTTTGCGTGTCATAAACGATAGTTTTTCCGGACTAAATTGTACCGTTCCTTATAATATCGTTTTTCCAGGCAATTATGATACCGTTTTCGCTATCATAATTTCCAATAAAAACGATAGTAAAATCGCCATGCTACAGATTTTATTCTGAATGCTATTTAATACTAAAAATTATATATATGTAGGATACCAAATTAAACACTTTTCAATTTAAACAATATCATTTAAATTAACAGTTCATTTATTTAATTCATTTTCTTATGTTCTAAGTTAAAAATAAAAATACACGAGAGCCACCACTGAGTTGTTCTCAGTTTAGCGTTCAATTTGATACTGCCAAATGTGACAAAAAACATGAAAGTTCTGTCCTATGTAAAATGCAACAACTTCAGTGTGTATATTATATATTAAGGTCCCGTTATGTTACAGTGGGTCAAACGTACATCCTACATATAGTTAATTATTTTATACTAGATATTTCGCTGAAATCAAGGCATATTTAAACATATTAGGTGAAATAATTCAAAAACCTGGAAAGGAAAAATAACATACATATTTTCATCACATTCATACCGCATATTTTTGCAAATATTTGAACGTTTCAAATATTGCATACACATCACCATAAAATTGAAGAAAATTATCGCGTTTTTATTACCTTTCCACTGTTTAATTCAAATAGTAACGGTTTAAATGATTTAATATTTATTTTGTTTTCGTATGTTGTTTGAAAATTTTTAATATAAATTATTTTTCAGTTTGAAGTTTTTTTCAAATGTTTGTGGTTTATTTATTTATTTTTTTGGAAGGAAAATTTTAGAAAACTATATTATGATAATATCGTTTTCAATAATAATATATGATATCATAATCGCCCCCATAAGGTAATACCGATTTTGCTATCATATCGTTTTCTGGTTTATTGGGATACGATTTGAGTAATTAATTAATAAATCGTTTTATACCTTATTTTAGGTAGTTTCTAAATTTTTTTATGAAATATAATTCTAGTTTCAATGTAATTCAAATTTGAAAATTTTGTTCCAATATCTTAAGTAGTTTTCATTTTATACCGTTTTTTGCTTCTCCTATAAACTTATGAAAAGCAATGTTACGTTATTTTGCATTTTAGATGACGATATGTAGTATGTAAATGTGAATAATAATCCATTAATACATGTAACAAATTTAATCTTTCTAAATACATAATAGGAAATTAAATCAATAACAAAAGTTGTGTTTAGGAGTATTCAAATATTTAAAAATTATTAAGTTTCAATACAATATGCATTTAAATATGTTTGGTTGTATCAAAATATTTAAGCGTATATTTAAAAATTTGTCTGTTATCATTCAAAACTAAAATATGTATCAGGTTTTTTCCAACTGGGTAGTAAATAAATTGATGATTCTTAGAAATGTGATTATATATTAATATTTTAGATTTTCTGCAGCAGTCAGTACCAAAGTATAGTTAAGTGCGGAAGAGACTTACTTTTTGTGCATACAAATAAAATGTTTTTTAAATGTGTAATAATTTTTATAACGTGCCAATTGTGCCTACAAAATATTGTAATGGCTAATAAATCAAGTATGTTAAAAAACAGAAATGTCATTTAAAGTGCAATTTAATTTTTCAAATCGAGTAACGCTATATGTATAAGGATTAAATTTCAATGTCAAAGCAGTAATTTTTGATATGAAAGTATTAGTAATTGGCTTGTTGTCAAACATAACAGATAGAGTATTTAAAAAACAGATTTTTAGGTTATTCGATAAATTGCCTTTTCTATAAAAACCCGTTTCGAATTCAGATATATGTATGTAGTATTAATTCAGTTTTTCTTTATTTTATTTAAAGAAGTGAGATATTTTTTAAATTTTAAACAGTCAAAAGTGAACAAAAAAATAAATTTAACATAATCCTATTAATCAATATATTTTTTTTATTTCACAATTAAACTGTGTTCTACAGATCAAGAAAAAAATAAAATAAAAATAACTTAATTAAAAAAACCGGTTAACCGATATCAAGGTTGGCTGTCGTTACCGCTAAAGGTAGGGTCACACAAGGAAAAAATTTGACGAAAAAATATTTTACGTAACCACTAAATAAAATATGTATATTTTAATTATTTCAAAAACTCCTTTTAACTACTTAGGACAATTCAAAACAAATATTTAGTTTTTTTTGCTGTTTGATCTTACAAAACACTTGTAAGAGTAAACAACGTCAAACAAATTTTCGCTTTTTTGAGTAAATATGGCCGTACCTTAAGCTAGCGTTACGCCAAAAATCGTAAATGCCGTTAACTCTAAATACCGTTAACGATATTCTGTAAATAATTTAAATTATAAAAATACAAATGTTTATTCCAATATTTGAGTTTATTGAAATCTACATATAAATTTTTAAATATAATAAAATACTACCTTTGTTAACATATTTTTAATTTTTGTAATAATTTAATTCAGTATGAAATTATCGTTATCATTAAAATACCGTTACCGCTAAGCTACCGTTAACAGGATAACTGCAATTACCCTTACCGAAATAATCGAAATTAGCTTAACCGTAACCTTTTATCCGTTTCGAATCGGTAGACAACCTTGACTAAAACAATTAACCGTTTTCGGTTTTAGAATATTCTATTATCAAAACGTGGATTTCAAAGCCATTCTTATTTGTCAAATATATTTGAACTTCTAATGTCCCCTTTACAGCCGGTTAATATATTGGGCATAATGCAAATAAGTATTAATTCCTAATAAAGTGAACAGTCGATCAAATTTATAAAGAAAAGCATTATTATGAAATTTTAAATGCGAAAATAGAGTAAATACTTCATACTCACATTTGATCCTTATAGCTTTATTTCCCTGCAAAAATTGAGGCTACTCCCTACACGCGTGAAAAAAGTACTCTTCAAAGGACTAGGACTAGTCCAAAACTAATCTAAGTATATACAAAAAACATACTCCATTTAACATTGTGATGTCCTAGGTGAGGACCACGTAATCCATCCATACATTACATCAGAGTTATCCCAAAACTACTCCATGTCACTACTCTGAGGATTACCACAGGAAACTAGTTTGGAAACTATTTTATGGTAATACTCCAAAGAATATCAACATAGGATTAGTTTTTAAACTACTCCAATGTTAATACTCCATAGAATACCACAGAAAACTAGTTTTGAAACTACTCTTTGGTAATACTTAATTGAATACATCAAAAAATTACATTTTAGATAATTTTTATTAATTATTTATCATTTATTAAACAAAACTATTAATTGCAAACATAACAATATTATTCACAGAATATAAGTAATACAAAATAGTTCAAATTGATAAATCATCTGTCATTGCCCTAAATCACTTTTTATATCATTTCGAATGTTAATTGTATCTTCTAACTCTACAGGCACATCTTCTTCATCTATAAAAGCTTCTTCGGCCCTTTCGGCGCACTCAACTATCGCGCTTGCAATGTCTAATCTTTTTAGACAATTTTCTTTTTTCGCTTTCACAAGTCTTCTCTTGTGACGCGAACTCCAATCCATTATCTTACACAATTATTTAATTATTACACAAAATATCAATTATTATTACAAAATTTTCAACTTTTTTAAATTTTTTTCTTAAAATTTTTATGTGCACTAAATAATTTGAAATATATTAAAAAATGGATGACACCAATATTACCAATGGTGTATTTTTATTTTCATAAAACATATCGTCGTGCTAGTGCTTCCACATTGCTTAATATGTATATTGTTTGAAAATAACATGGTCCAAGACTACATTACATGGGACCATATTGTAACTACTCCGTTTAATCTAAAATGGAACATGTACTCCAATAATTTTTGCAGGGTTATTTGTTTTCTACAGAATTTTTAAAAATCAACTAAAAAAAAAATTAACCTACTTTTTACCAGAGTGATCATATGAGGTGTGTACTTTCAAACGTACATATATAGACTTTATCATGTGTTAAAAATGTATCAAAATTTTGTGGTCCCGATATATTTATTTATCAATCATGCTTGTAAGTTGTTTGGGGGCTTCGGGCTTTTAACACACAGACGAGCCTAGGTGCTCCAATAGACAAGACAATAGTGTGCTGGACTATCAAACCACGGGTTGCGGGTTCGATTTCCGCCAGAGACTCTGGGTGTTTCTGGAGACAAGTAAAACGCTTCGCTGTTAGCAATTGTTTAAACAAACTCCGCTATCTATATCGATCCAGAATATATATACTTTATAGGCTCTGGAATGAAAAATGAGAATATTTCAAACCGCATGACAAACTTAAATATACCCCATCCGCCCATGGTGGAGGTTAATAAATGGTTTCAATTCAGACACAGCTTCATTTATCAGAGTAAAATTGTCTTTCTTTTTAATTTAAATTTTAACTTAAGTTTAAACTTGAAATATTATTAATAAGAATACAGTACATATATTTTTATACCCACCTCCGAAAATGATGGCGGTTATATTGATTTCGTCATTCAGTGTGTAACACATCAAAATATTTGTCGCATACCCACATTAGTATACATAATATGGATTATAAGATGATATGGCTATGTCTGTCACACAATTAGAGCCAAACGAAAGGAGCTAGCTGGCTGAAATTTTATAAAAATACTCTCTATTCGAAATGGAGCAATATCAGTTTATGATTTCTACGAATGTACGGCACAGCTGTATATAACACTCTTACTTGTTAAATATAATTTTTCCAGGTGCCTTAGATCAGTCCTTTATTTAGACCAACTAAAATATATTTCATATTGCTCATTATTGTATATTCTTTTAGAAAAAGTTGTTTGTTATCACGGCAGTTGGTCGGTTAGTCGAAAGTCTTTGGGTAAATTTGATATTACCACAAATATGGATCCCTTTCTCTGCACTCATCTTATATACGCCTTCTATGGAATTACAAATTCTGGTGAACTCAAAATAAAAAATCCCCACCTCGACTTGGAAGAAAATAATGGTCTAGGAAATTTACGCAAATTTAATAATCTAAAACTAAAGAATCCCTCGTTAAAAACCCTACTATCTGTTGGTGGCTGGAATGAAGGATCAACCAATTTTTCCATAGTAGCAGCAGATCCACATAAAAGAGAAAAATTTCGACAATATGCTATAGATTTTCTACAAAGACATAATTTTAATGGTCTGGACATAGATTGGGAATATCCGAATCAGCGTCATATATTAGAGAATAATGATCGTGAAAACTTTATCGTCTGGTTAAAGGAGTTAAAGGAAGGGTGAGCCTATTGAACAAAATGATAAAGAATGTTTTAATAAAGTTTTGTGTAATTTTCTTAAGATTTAAACCTTATGGTTTTCTTTTGACGGCTGCCGTCAAAGCTGTAGGTTATGGGGCAGATGAATCTTACAACATTACCGAAATGGTTAAATATTTGGATTTCATGAATGTAATGTCATATGCTTTGAATGGTGTGTGGAGTCCGGGAGTGGGTATTAATGCTCCATTATACGCTGGTCCTTCTGATCAAACAGAACGTGCCAAGCAGCGCAATTTTGATGCCATAGCGAAGTATTGGATTAAAAAAGGTTATAAATATACAGTACAAAAAAAAAAAGACAGATTCTTTTTAATTTAAGACAACATTGTTTTTAAATTTTTAATATCATAGAAAAAATTGGTTTTTGAACTCGATTGGTAAACCTTTTAAATATTGAGAAGAATCTGATTTATATATACACAGAATTATAATATACATATATTTAATTTTTATTAAAACAATTTTGTTTAGGAGCACCTCGTGATAAAATAATTATGGGTGTACCCTTCTATGGACGTTCGTTTACTTTGGAAAATCCTAATAATCATAGCCTTGGAGCACCCCATACTGGAGCGGGCATTGGTGGTCCCTACACTAAACAATCCGGCATACTTGCCTATAACGAATTGTGTGAAAAATTTCTTATGGAGAAGTCTCTTTGGCACTTGGAATGGGAGTCAACTCAAATAGTGCCATATGCTTATAACGATCAGCAGTGGATCGGTTATGATAATAAAAGAAGTGTTGCATTGAAGGTGGATTATGTGAATAGAGAAAATTTAGGTGGTATAATGATATGGACTGTAGAATTAGATGATTTTCGCGGTGTATGCAGTGCAATACGTTTTCCATTGTTAACAATTATCAATGAAGGATTATTTGGAAAAGAAACTAAAAATTTAACAATTGCTGAAAATAATTCGCAGACAATGTAACAAAGATCTTTGGTATTAAGAGTAGTAAATAAAAAAACGTAACAATTTATCCAAATTCTCCCCATAAACTTATAAAAATTTGTTTGTTTGACATTAAACTTCAATTTAACCCAGTAAAACTAAAGTCTATACTAATGGTATACATAATATTATGTAATCAAAATGTTTTCAAGTTCCAATTTAACGTATTTATTAAAAACGTGATAGGGTGACCTTTGACCCTTTTACATCTCCTTCCATCTGACTGTTTTTGGAAACCTTTAAGTCACACTATAGGTCGTAATTTTGAAGATAGATCGATAAAATGTGACTAAAGGAATCTTATTGGAACTGGGGACAATTGGACTTTAAAGAATAACGCATACATTATTTCGATTTGTGGATATTCGCCTATATATTTTTAAATTAGTTCATCAACAAAATTTTGAGTGGGGATCCAAAATATACCATTGTACTGAAATACCATTCAGGTACTCAATCGATCATAACTATAACTTTCTTACATAACATAATTTTAATGTTCTGAATAATATCATCTGGTTAAAGAAATTAAAGCAATTAAAAAAAAATATAAAGAATGTTGGATTTCTTTTAAGATCTTATAACATCTCCGAAATTGGTCAAATATTTTGATTTCATGAAATAAGAAAATAGTCAATAAATTTTCTAATCTTTTAAGAAATTCTATAAAATAGATTTCTACCGAACAAGATAATATCTGTATCACTAAATTTTTAATTATTTTAACTGTTTTCACTGTGTATATTTAACTACATTTAACTTTTAACTCTTAAAAAATATTTGACTTTTTTAATAAAATTTAAAAAGAATTCAATAATCCAGCACAGCTATGTAAATTAGAGTTTCCAAAATAGCGAAGAATTTCAAAACCGATCGGTTTTGTGATAATTTGTTAAATATTAAGTGTTATAGAAACAAAGTTAGTTGATAATATAGGAAACCCTATACAAATTTAAAAATCAAACTTGACGGGTGTTTAAGGGGTTAAAGGAAAATTTATTTTAATGGTGCTCTTTTAATATATTAAATAAGTTAGCTTGTATACATTCAAGTTGGCTAAAAGCCTTCCAGCCAAGAAATAATCAAGAATACTGGGCTGAATGGTACTTATTATGATAGCAAAAAGAAGAGAACAAAACCAAACTAAGGAGTACTTTTTCGTTCTTAAAAATTGTACTTTTTGAATTGTCTTAATATTAAACCTAGAATCAGTGGAACATTGATACTTTTTCTTCTAATGGTACTTTTTAAGCCATATACAGTGTTGGAAAAAATAATAGAAACGATAGCATTTTTTTCCAATTTTGTAAGTATATTTGTCTAGTTTAGTTTTGTTAAAAAAAATGTATATGCAGTTTTGTTTATCAGACATACAGCATAAGAAAAAACATAATCAATCCTCTTTTCATTTACATTTTAATACACTATATGACTAACAATGTAAAGAGTCAATATTTTTGCTGGAAAAAATAATAGAAACGCGTAAACGGATTCTATTTTTAGAGGCACATCTTTTTATTTTTTGTTAAAAAATTGTTTTATTTTAATATTTAGAGGCACTAGCTTTGTTTTTCACAACTTTATTGCATCTGCGACACATGGAATCAACCAATTTTTTTGAAAAATTCCTTGTCAATGGAAAACCACTCTTCCTGTTTTTTTTTTCCACAATTCGTCCTTATTTTTCCGACTGATGCCCTCCAGCTTCCTCTGGAGCACTCCCCAAAGGTGTTCTATTGGTTTAAGGTCCGATGGCTGGGAAGGCCATTGCATAAGATGTACTTTGTTGACAGCAAACAAATCCTTTGCCAATTTTGAAGAGTGGTTCGGATCACTGTCCAGCTGAAACTCCCATCTCAAGGACATCTCTTCCTCAGAAAGTGGAAGGATTAAGCTTTGCAATATATTTACGTAGTCCGGGGTCCATATTTTGTTCTTTATCCAAAATATTGAACAGACACCAGAAGAAGAGAAACACGCCCATATCATGATTGATCCACCGTCGTCTTTTACGGTCTTCTTGAACTGTGGTCAGACGAAACATAGATAAATTTGTTTGGATCCCATGGGAAACATTATGTTAGGCACCCACACAATAAGGCATATGATCCAAAATACACCAAGAAGACCGTAAAAGACGACGGTGGATCAATCATGATATGGGCGTGTTTCTTTTCTTCTGGTGTCTGTTCAATATTTTGAATAAAGATCAAAATATGCGCCCCGGACTACGTAAATATATTGCAAAGCATAATCCTTCCATTTGCTGAGGAAGAAATGTCCTTGAGATGGCAGTTTCAGCAGGACAGTGATCCAAACCACTCTTCAAAATTGGCAAAGGATTTGTTTGCTGTCAACAAAGTACATCTTATGTAATGGCCTTCCCAGCCATTGGATCTTAAACCAATAGAACACCTTTGGGGAGTGCTCAAGAGGAATCTGGAGGGCATCAGTCGGAAAAGTAAGGACTAATTGTGGGAAAAAAACCAGGAAGAGTGGTTTTTCATTGACAAGGACTTTTTCAAAAAAAATTGGTTGATTCCATGACTCGCAGATGCAATGAAGTTATGAAAAACAAAGGTAGAGCCTCCAAATATTAAAATAAAACAATTTTTTAACAAAAAATTAAAAGATATGCCTCTAAAAATTGAATCCTTTTACGCGTTTCTATTATTTTTTCCAGCAAAAATATTGACTCTTTACATTGTTGGTCATATAGTGTATTAAAATGTTAATGAAAGGAGGATTGATTATGTTTTTTCTTATGCTGTATGTCTGATAAACAAAACTGCATATAATTTTTTTTAACAAAACTAAACTTGACTAATATACCTACAGAATTGGAAAAAATGCTTTCGTTTCTATTATTTTTTCCAACACTGTATATGACATTGAGGTAACAAAAACTATTAGTATTTTTTCGTTCTTCGATTGTTATTTTTTGAAATTTCTATAATAATGAACTTATAAGCAGAAAATTAAACACATATGACCGAGTTAGAATCTAAAAAAGGGACTCTCAGGTACTTTTTTCCAACTAATAATACTTTTTGACTACATATTTTATAATAATAAGCCTAAAAATTAAAAATAAGTCACATATGTATGTATGATTCTGAATGAGAATACTCAAAAGGTGACTTCAGTGGTACATTTCTTTAGAATTTTATATAATAATGGACCCAGAATAATGACGCTGAGTGGGAATACAAAATGTGGGTCTTTAGCTAGAATCCATATTACAAAGAATCAATAAACATGAAACTATCCTGAATTAGTATTAATTCACAAAGGGAGACTTAATAGTACTATTTCTTTCTTTCAATTGGGGTGGATAAGCGCACCGGGTCAGGTAGCCCCGATAGACTAGACGATAGTGTGCTGGACTATTAATCTGACGGTTCGATTCCCGCCAGAAACTCTGGGTTTATCTGAAGCAATTATTATAATACAATTTAAAAAATTTAAAGAAATCTTAAGATATTTTTACTGATCTGTTTTTAGAGATATTGGATGAAAAAGTTTGTTTCTCATTTCTAAATTTTGGATTTTTCTACTGAAAGTAGATTAAAAGTAAAAACAGAAGAATAATTTTCGGTTTCGGTTTTAGGCCTTGAAAAACCAAGGTTTCGAATTCGGTTAAAACCGAACTGGAAACTCCAATTTAAATCTAGATAAAAAAATACGTATTCTTATATGTAAGAGTCCGTTATTTTTAAAGTTCTTCCTAAAATATTACCTCACACACAATTAACAGACTTAAATATGCTTTTAATTGAATATTTCTTAAAATTTTTTAATGTTTGTTCTTAATTTCTTAATCAAGTGTTTTGGGATTTTTTTTAAAAACAAAAAAATTTATCCGATTTTTGCCTTTAATATCACTGTAGAACGATAATTGCGTTAACATTACGATTCTTTTACACTTAAAAGTATAAATTATTATTTAATGGCAAACACTATAAAATTAATTTTTCTCTTTGTAAATGTATCTGATCCTATCATCAATATATTTTCCAGAACGAGTTTCTACAATCCATAGAACAATTCTAGCTAGGGGGACAGCCTGCAGCTTGATATTTTTTCATGTTTATAAACACGTCCATCAGTAGTAGCATTGTTTGTAAGTATGGCAACACTTAATGTTTAAGCTGCTAACATTAACAACGAAAGCTCTAGAATTTGAATGTTCTAGTTTGTCCGTTAAGATCATTGTAGAAGATTAACGAAAGATGGCGTGTGTTTAAATAGTGGCAGAGGTTGCAGTCGCGAGTGAGTTGATCATAGGTGCTGTTAGAGTTAACATCAACTGCTTCGTACATTATAAAGTGTGTGTGCATTTCTGCGAATTGATAAACGTTTATAAGGACACTGAGTGACTATTTGAACTGTTGTTGTTGTACTTTTTAAATAAATAAAGAGTTACAATTTTAAACTACTAAAACTGCTTTTTATTTGCAATCAAAAGTATCCGGTTTATTTAAAGGAAATAAACCAACGTTTTAAAAAGGTATCTTTTAGCAATTTTGGTGAAGGGTATATAAGATTCAGCATAGCCGAATATAGCTCTTACTTGTTTTTAATGAAATTTAATCTGTAAAATAGAAATGTAAAGGTATGTACAATTTATATAGGCTGGGAATTCATGGAATCAAAGAAGAAAAAAAATATTTTATTTGCAAAAAAAAAACAATCATATCTACATTTACATTTGTTTTTCCTAATCTGACTTACTAAGAAATATACTTATACTTACTTGTAATATCAATACAGAGATCAGTTTAAATCAATATTTACATTGGCGAAGATCTTTAAATAAATAAATTTGAACAATAAAAATTGTATTTATTGCACATTAAATATGTAAGATAATGTTTATAAAGTACATATTATTTACAATATTCATGTTATTGCCATTGCCACCAACTACAGTAGGGGCTAACGATAAAAGTATGTTTAAAAAATCATATTTCAACAATTGAAATTTAAGCAGACTTTTTAAATTTCAGAAAATATAGTTTGCTATCATGGATCCTGGTCATATTATCGAAACTCTAAGGGGAAATTTGACATTACCACAGCTTTAGATCCAGCTTTATGCACCCATCTTAACTATGGCTTTATTGGCATAGACGAAACCGGCAACTTGCGCATTAAAGATCGTAATTTAGATTTATCCCTCAATAATGGTAGAGGAAACTTAGGAAAATTTAATGATTTAAAATTGAAAAATCCCCAAGTGAAAACTTTGTTAAGTGTTGGAGGTTCCCAAAGTTCTAGAAATTTCTCTATAACAGCTGCAGATCCTGAGAAAATATCCACATTTGTAGAGTCAGCTTTACATTATATAAAACGATATGGTTTTGATGGTTTAGATTTGGATTGGGAATATCCCGATCAATATCATTCAATAAAAAATAATAATGATCGTGAGAATCTGGTGACTTTATTGAAGCACATAAAACAAGGGTAATATAATTATTTACTTTAATGCTAATTAATAAAATAAATTCTGATTTTCTTTTCTTTCTACAGATTTGAACCTTATGGTTATTTGTTAACTGCTGCCGTTGGTCCAGCTGAATATTCACCTCAATTGTCATATAATATATCGGAAATGGTTAAATATTTGGATTTTATTAATGTTATGGCCTATGATCTTCATGGTCCTTGGGAAAGTGAGGTGGGCCATAATGCTCCTCTATACGCGGGAACTTTAGAAACTACAGACCGTGCTAAACAGCACAGTTTTGATGGTTTAGCCAAGTACTGGTTAAGTCAAGGTACAATTGTTATAAATATTAGTGGAAATCACTTTTCAGTGCAAACTACCCTGAAAACCTGGCAGGGTAGCACTTATGCTAGATTTGCAAAATATGCAAGGTTTGCAGGGGTAGTTTGCACTGAAAAGTGAGTTCCCCTATTGGTAGTTACAAAATACAAGATAGGAATCTACACAAATTGGCAAAGTTTTTAGTAATCAGACTTTTTTTCTATTTAACTGGAGATAGAAAAATATTTAATAAATTAAAATGAGTAATTTTTTTGGTTTTTCTTTTTAGGAGCACCACGCAATAAACTTATTATGGGCATACCCTTTTATGCTCGTTCTTATACTCTAAAAGATTTTGGAAATCACAGCGCTGGAGCACCGCACATTGGCCGTGGCATTGGTGGTCAATACACCAAAGAAGCTGGCATTGTTGGTTATAATGAACTGTGTGAAAAATTTAAGTTGGAAAAATCTAATTGGCATTTTGAATGGGATTCCATTCAAAAGGTTCCCTTCGCCCACAACAATAGCCAATGGATTAGTTATGATAATGAAACAAGTATTTCCCTAAAAGTGGACTATGTTAAAAAGGAAACTTTAGGCGGGATTATGATATGGACTATAGAGCTGGATGACTTTCGAGGTGTATGCGGTTCAAAACCTTATCCTCTGCTGACAATTATAAATGAACGCCTGGCTGCAGAAACATAATATAAATGGGAATTAAAGCAAAGAATAGTTATAAATTATTTAAACAAAAAAGGTTTACTATTTATTTAAAGGCAATTCACTAGGTATACATAACCATTAATATTGTTATTTGTGTATTTTAAAAGTTGTGACCTATAATGTTTCCGCTAAATAAGGTTTTATTAGACCCACTGTTGGAATAATAATAAAAATTACAAGTTTTCTTAATGTATTTTTCATTAAATTAAAAATACTTAATTATTATACATATGGGCATTTCCACGGTCCCTAAAACAATAAGGAAATCTTAAAATGTGTTTCTTTCTTATTTACACTTTTTGATAGCATATTTGTAGCACTATATTTAGTGCAATAGATACATTTTGTCAATTAGTTATTTCTAATATATTAGCAATAAAACATGAGATAACGAACGATACAAAAAATATAACTCGTTTTAGACTCCCTCTAGGAAAATTAAAAAATTCATGCGAATTGGAACATAATGTTACGTCACGTCTGTAATAAAGATTAGTTCAATAAATTTCAACAAAAGCTTCGTATTTAACACATCATATGTTATTTTGACTCTGATAGATTTTATCTATTCAAAATAATGACTATCAGTCATCTCCGAGAACAAAAATGAATCGCTTTACGCTTCAACAACGTTGAGAAATATCGCAAACTTATTTTCAAAGTGAGTGCTGTGAGTTTATTGAAACGAAATGAATTTTTTCCAAAATGATGCACTCACTACGAGTGCTGGTAGTGGACACAACTCATGGTCACGGTCGTCGTACGGAAATTTTGCTGCTGTGGCCAAAAGTTTGTAACTTAATCCATTAAGCCATTTTGGATAATCTTTGGTTTTAGCAGGATGGCGCACCATGTCAAACAGTTCATCAAACAATCGATCTTTTGTGAATAATCAAGAAACAATCCACACCTTTAAGGCTAAGCCATTCGTGAGATAGAACCAGAAACTGTCAACAAAGACTTGGGAAATTGGACTGACAGGGTAAGCTACTACGAAGCCAGCCACGGCAGACACATGAATGCAATCGTGTTCCACAAATAATGGGAACATTTGGTTTTTCTAATATTTAAAGCCATATTACCCAATGATTTTGCAAGCTCTTGTTGAGTTTTACAACAATCTTCATGGAGTAATGGTCTTCAAGTGATTCTTGGTTTTAAACTTTTTTGGCTGGCCTGGGCGATCTTTGTCTTCCGTGTCAAAATCACCACTTTTGAACCGAACAAACCATATCTAGCATGTTGAAACCGACGAAACACATTCACCATAAGCGTTAGTGAGCAATCGGTGTAAAGAAGTAAAGCAAAACTTCACGCATATGACGATTCGATATTTTCGAAACAAAAACAAACGTTGTTGTTTACACTATAATATTCAATAACTAATGGAGTTTTCTTTTCTGGTATACATATGATGCTTTTCTTCCGCCTTTTACCCTTTTTTGTGTTCTTTTCTGAAAAATATATAGTTTGGTTTATACGTGCTCTTTTCAAATAATGTTGCCCTAAAACACCGAAAATATGCTAGATGTTTCACCCTCAATTTTATCAAAGGGTTAGAAATGGTGCACTTTTTAAACAGCTTTTGTTGTTATTGTTTTTTGAAGTTTGTTTGTGTTAATGAAATAGTTTTTGTAACATTTTGTGTTAGAAAAGAAAACGCTATAAGTGAGAATAAATGACAGATATGTACCCTTCAAAATAACATGTAAGTTATTAAAAACAAAAACCTCATTCAAAAGATACGCCATCTATTATAAATCCCGCATTTTTAAGTCATACACCCAATATAGGGCTCAAATTCCACTTTAGTATAATTTGTTTTTTTATACGGCAGCTTTTCTACCGTATACAATATTATTACCTTTTTTCCAATTTCGATTGTGATTCTCAGCTGCTTTATCGATAATTCTTTATAAAGGGTCTTCCAATAGGGACTTCCAAACTTTGACAGCTGAAGCTACATCTGTCGAAAATGTTTTATCAAGATGTTTTTTTGACCTGTATTGGATGGATACCAAAGACGCAGGTATATGCAAATAGACCACAGCGGCCCTCAAATACCAACATAATCCGTACCATCGGTCAAATTCAGCCTGCTTTATGCGCCAGAGCCATGGAAAATTGGACATTTCGTATATTTGCACGATACATAGATACATAATGACATCGATGGACCTTTCAAACGAATAATATAGTTCCATTATATCTCAAACACTCCTTGTTTTATTTAAATTTAAAGATAGGAAGCGCTTAATGAAAGACCCTTTAATATATCGCATTGTTGCTTTCATCCATCTTACGATACATGTTTTACGCATCTAAATGTGCATGTTAAAATAATAAAAAAAAAATAGTTTTTGAGTAAATATTAGGGTATTCAATTAAACGGGTTTGTGTTTTAATCGGGTAATCGAGCAAATAATTAATCGGGGTTTATATTTAATCGGTTAATAATCGGTTAATTTTAAATTATTCGATTAACCGAATAATTTTTTTTTTTTGTGTAGTATTTGACCATTTTAGTAATAAAAAGAACAAAATCATAAAAAAACAAACAAAACATAACAATTCAACACAAAAATAAGTAATAGCCAAAAAAGATATGGTATCTGAGATACTTTTTTTATACACATGTGAGTTTTTTTTAGGATTTTAGGGAGATTTTCAGAAATAAGCTTTTGAAAAAAGAATATAATTGAAATGTTTTCCTTTTGAACGATTTTTTTATTAGTTTTAACTAAACTTGACTTGGAAAGAACTATATCACTGATTAGATGTTGGAGAAATCAAAAGTAAGGCATGATAAAGACAATCCAATTTCTCATATAAAATCCTCAATTGTACCATTGAAGTCTTTTTTGTAGTCTTTTAGATTATGAATACTTTTAATAGTTTCTGATAAAAGACTCGTTTTAGTTATGTCTTTAGATTCATCTATTATCATGTCGTCCTCCCACTCAGGACAAAGTGATCATAGTACATTCTAGAAAAAAGTTCATTTCCAAATTCCATAGTTTAAATGTTTGTGCTATACTTCTAAAAAACTATTGCTAGAAGTTAATGTTCATGAGTTAATAAATAAAATTTGAGGGCTTTAAAACTATATTTCTATAACAAGTGCAAAAAAAAAAAGAAATTTCGTTTAATCGGTTAATCGACACAAATTAATCGGTTTATTTGTTATTTGAAAATCGCCAATTTTAAATTATTCGAACAGTTAACCGACAAAAATTAATCGGTTAACCGATTAACGGTTAATCGATTGAATACCCTAGTAAATATACACTTACGATAGCGAACGAGACATACTTTGAAAATCAAATTAAAAAGTTTGGTGCGATTATTATAAATTTTGATTTGAATTAAAATTTTTAGCCACCTGATTTAAGTAACGGAACGCGATATTGGAAAATTATCAAATAAAAAATAAATAAAATATTATCACAGATTAATACAGATATGAAACAAATAACAGTACTCAAAAAAGTAATATCGAACCGTATGGTAATTTTGACGTCCTACAAAATACAATTTTCAATAAGCAGCGAATGTGATATAAATACATATATTTGACCCTCTTTCCAAACGACAACCATTTTGACATTTTCTTTTGTTTGTTTTCTATTGCCATATAACTGGAACCAGCTGATTCATATGCTATGAATAACATTCTAATAGAATGTTGGAAAAAAAATCATTTGATATTAACACTTAAATTTTTGGTTCCGTTGGACCATTATGTAGAAATGCCCATATGTAATTGAGAAATAAATTTCTCAATATTACAAAAGTACAAAGGTATATAAGTAGTACCTATATATCTAGAATGCTTGTATTTTCTGTAAATATTTACAAAACAAAATGAAAAAATAAATAAATTTTTAAAATATTGCATTATAAAAAAAATATCTTTATCTTATCAAAAAAATAAAAAAAAAGAACTAACGACAATGCCACTATATAAGATGTGTTAATGACATTGGTCAAGTGAATTATTTTCAATATTTTTTAAACTTATTTATTTTTGAAATTCCTAGGTGTGTTTTTAAAAAGAAATTTAAAGATAACTGCATATGTATATATTTGTCTATTACTTCTATGTAAATAATTAATTCTTTTTAAATGAAGCAAATTTAACTGAAATTGAGAGACGCAATGATGCATCATCTATGGAAAAAAACATTTTGCAGAAATTTTTTGTTTTTAAATTGTGTTATCTTTTGAAATTTCTTTAGTATCTTTATTTTTTCTTCTTCTGATAAGTTGTCTTCTTGAAGTAGAAAATTCTTTTTATTTTTTTTTTTTCCAACTTTATTTGTTTATTTATGCGCACAACATAAGAAAACATTTAAAAGGCGTGGGGAACTACCAAGACGGACCTATAAATACAAGTATTTCCACTTAGTGTCATTCAGTCGAAACCAATGTTAAGTTTGAAACGGTATTTTGAAATCGAACAATAAAAAGTTATCTCAATAAGGATTTTAAAGTCCTTAAACATTTTTCAAGAAATGTTCATAAAATGTTTAATATTAACCATATTGTGCGCAATATGGCAGCTTGATACCGTAGTGGCAAATGAAAGAAGTATGTGAAAATAATAAATTTAATTTAAAATTTTATGTGAAATTTAAAAGAGTATTTATAAAAAAAGTAAAAGAAATACAATTTCTTATTTTAATAATTTAAGATTTCTGTGAGATATACATATTAAAATAACTTTTGTAACTTTGGAGGAAGTGTAGTTGAGTTTAAGTTTTAAATTTGGACTTTAAACGCCATGGGGGGCTGAACCTCAAGGCTTCAAAGTGGGGTACCTCGGATTTTACCTCGAAAGATTTTTATATATTTGGAATCTTGAAGAAATCTATAACAAAAATCATCGTTTTATCTATATATCGAGATCTAATAGCAAAAATCATTTCAAACCCGATTTGTTTTAAATATTTTTTTAATTAACACCAAATTTAAAGAAATTTAAAAAAAAATCGTTTTTCATTTGTTGGAGCCGGACGAATTCCCGATGTATTGATGTATGAATCATGTATGTAATTTATTTGGAGGCTACGGAAAGTTGATTTCAAAATACAGACGGACATGGCTATATCGACTTCGCTATCTATAACGATCCAGAATATATATGTAGAAATTACAAACGGAATGACAACTTATATATATAGGTATAAAGGGTATACAAATTTGCACTCAAAGTACACGCTTGTAAGCACATACAATTTTGTGAAAATGGGCGAATTCACTTAATTGTGAATAAATTCGAAAAGAATCCATCGATTTCTATGATCGATATCTCATTTTGTTCCTATTACATGTGGCTTTGCGATAAAGCCATATTCTGAACAATTTCTGCAGTTTTCGATTTTTCATGAGTTTTTTAAAACAAAAGAATTTGCTATTTTCACGAAAAAATATATTTTTTGCTTCAATTTGTTATTATAACTCCGAAACTACTGAGCTGATTGAAACGCAATATATAAATGGATTAAAACGGTGTTATCAAAATGGGTATTTTGTTCGGGAAATGTTCCGTGCGCATCGCCTATTTTACGCCTGACATGTGGTTTCATCTGGACGGCGCACAAAGGTATTTTGGTGTCAAAAACCCTATTTTCCGACCACTCAATTTTAAAAATCAAATGATGCAGTTTTTTAGAGAAATGTTTAAACATGAAATGTGCACTTAAGAATAGTTTTAAGAAAAATTGTATTTTATTTAAAAAAAATTAAGTAAAGTCCATGCAAGGCTGTTAAGCAAAAATTTACTTATATTTTCATGCAATATAATGTATAATTTTCCCGATAATACCATTTCTCCATAAATAACAAGTTAGAGAGCTATATTCTGCTGTGCCGGATCTTATATACCCTTCACCAAACTATACTTTAAAATAAAATTAAAAAATTTTTTTTTTTTAATTTTTTTTAAAAAATTTGTTTAATTTTTTTTCTATATTGTTTTTTAAAAGTTTTCTCCAATTTTTTTAAAAAAAATTTTTTAATTTAAAATTTTTTTTTTTTGTGAAACAAAATTCGGGTAAAAAAATATTTTTCCCGATTTTGATCCATTGTAGGTCCAACTTACTATAGCCTAATATACATCGTTGGAATGGACTTTGAAATATCTATCATTAGATATCCATATTGTCTATATTTATGACTTAGTAATCGAGATATAGATCAAAAATATGCCAAAAACAGAGGTTGTCTCGGATTTTTGCTCATATCTCCGTTATTTATGGACGGATTTTACTGATTTTAAATAGGAAACTTCTCGAAAGCATGTATGACAGAATTATTAAAATTTGGATCCCGAAGATATCTGGGGTATTCAGAAAATTGATTTAATTGATTTAAAGAGACAGACAGACGGACATGGCTTAATCAACTCCGCTATCTATAAGGATCCAGAATATATATACTTTATAGGGTCGGAAAATTATGTAGTGGAAATTACAAACGGAATGAAAATCTTTAAAATTATGGGGATATCATAAACCGTTAAGAAGATATGCCCAAATCTATAAGCCTCTAAAAATTATTTTATTTTTGATTTTCCAATGAAAAAAAATAATGTCTGGTTTCGATTAAAAAAAATTAGTTCTCGGAAATTTTCGGAACAGGATGAAAACGTAAAAGTTTTGTTTCAATAAATCGTTACTGATCATAAAATTATTTGTTTAATTATTTTCAAATACAACACTCTAACTTGTTTATTAATAAATTATTTAATTTCGTATTATCTTATTTCACTGTACAAATACAGTCTATAATTTGCTTTAACTAACATCTGAAAATCGAACTTATTTTTAATAGAGAATGTTGTCTGCTATCATGGAACATGGTCTACTTATCGTCAATCAAAGGGTAAATTCGATGTCGAAAAAGACATAGATCCCTTCTTGTGTACACATTTAATGTACGCCTTCTTTGGTATTGAGGAAACCGGTGAGCTTAGGATCATAGATCCTTATTTGGATATGGAAGATAATTTTGGTCGTGGAAATATAAGAAAGTTCAATGCATTAAAATTGAAAAATCCCACTTTAAAGACAATGGTGGCCGTGGGTGGCTGGAATGAGGGATCGAAGAAGTTTTCAATCGTTGCAGCTGATCCAGCTAAGAGAGCTAGATTTGTGCAGTCAGTTGTGCAATTCATACAAAGACATGGTTTTGATGGTTTGGATTTGGATTGGGAATATCCCAATCAGCGTCACAAGTTGACGAACAATGATCGTGATAACTATTTGATTTGGTTGAGAGAATTGAAGGAAGGGTAAATACATAATACTAAATGATATTATTTGTTATTTATTACTAATTAATGTCTTTTTAGATTGGAACCATTTGGCTATATTTTAAGTGCTGCTGTGGGTTCAGCTGAATTTTCTGCCGAACTCTCTTATAATATTCCTGAAATGATTAAGTACTTGGACTTAATCAATGTTATGGCCTACGATCTACATGGTCACTGGGATCCAGTGGTGGGCATTAATGCTCCTCTCTATTCAGGACCATTAGATACATCCGAGCGCTCTAAACAACTAAATTTCGATGCTATTGCCAAATATTGGATTAATCAGGGTAAATTTGTTTTGTATTATTTATATAAAAGAAAATACTTATTTTTTTTATACTATAAAGGAGCACCTCGTGAAAAGATCATAATGGGTGTTCCATTTTACGGACGCTCCTTTACATTGGCGGACCCCAACAATCATGGCATTGGAGCTCCACATATTGGTCGCGGCTTGGCTGGCCAATATTCTGTGGAACCCGGCATTATCGGTTACAATGAATTGTGCGAAACATTCCAAAATCAACAGTCTCTCTGGAACCAAGAATGGGAACCAAATCAAATGGTGCCATTTGCTTACTATGGACGCCAATGGGTGGGCTATGAAAACGAAAAAAGTATTGCTTTGAAAGTTGACTATGTAAAGAAGGAGAATCTGGGCGGTATTATGATATGGTCCATAGAATCGGATGATTTCAAGGGCGTTTGTGGCCAAAAACGTTATCCCCTATTGACTCTAATTAATGAAATTTTATTTGGAACAATACATTCCGGTATGTTTAGTAGAAACCCCGACATTTTGCGTCCACAATTACCAACCAAACAAGATGCCAACACAGTTACTGCAAGCCAAATCTTAAGTACAAATAACCAATGTCTAGGCAAAAACGGTTATGTACGTGATTCGAAAAATTGTGGTAAATTCCATTTTTGTGATAACGGTGAAACATTCTCATTCGATTGCCCATCAGCATTGTACTTTGATTTGAAAACTTTAAATTGTAATTATTCATATTTGGTTGATTGTAAATCGAATAAATAAATTGTAAAAACTTCAGAAGAGTCTGCAGAGAAAAATTGTATCTGTACATAAAAAATAAATTAAGAATTTGATGCGACAATAGTGTTTACTTAATTTTTTATAGAGGATCTATAGTCGATGCTCCAACAATAAGCATGTGTTTTATTAACAGATTTTCAGGTGAGCAAAATATATTTATATATTTTAAATGAATGCCATGTAAAAATAAATATTAATCTCTTTGATAAATTTGGACCTAATGGACATATTTGGTTTGTTATAGTTTGTTAGGTAAATGGACAATCAACAAGGGTTTCAGGTGGTCGAATCACACACTTTTTTTTAAATCAACCATAAGAATATTTGTTGGGGCAACAAAGATTGATATGCATCGCACAGTTTCGTCAATATCTCTCATTCCGAAACTATCGGACATTTTTATAGAAGAATAAAAGACAGTTTGATTTAGGGTTAGTAAGAAGTTTGCTTGAATTTGTAATTCCTTGCTGCACTTCTTTCACACAAATCATATTGTTAAGCATTTGCAATAGCGATTTGAATTTAACGATCTGTAACGACTTCCTGCAACATTCATCATGTTTATAAAAATGTCCATCAGTAGAAGCTTCAACTTATCTACAATGTTGATAGCATGCGGTTATTAACATTCATCATGTTTATAAAAATGTCCATCAGTAGAAGCTTCAACTTATCTACAATGTTGATAGCATGCGGTTATTAGCATTGTTTATAAGTATGGCAACACTAAATGTTTAAGCTGCTAACATTGACATAGAAAGCTCTAGAATTCGAACATACTAGTTTGTCCGTTAAGAGCATTGTAGAAAATTCACGAAAGATGGCGTGTGTATAAATAGTGGCAGAGGTTGCAGTCGTGAGTGAGTTTATCATAGGCGCTGTTAGAGTCTAATTTGAAGCATTGTTAAGTAAAGACATCAACTGCATTCCCAGTGTAATGTGTGTGTATTTCTGCGAATTGATAAACGTGTATAAAAACACTGAGTGACTATTTGAACTGTTGTTGTTGTTGTACATTTAAATAAATAAAGAGTTGTTACAAATTTTAATCCACTAAACGGCTTTTATTTGCAATCAAAAGTATCCAGTTTATTTAAAGGCAATAAACCAACGTTTTCAAAAGGTGAAAACGTAACAATATACTACTTATTCTGCCCTAGCAAACTAATGTGTCTTCAGATTATATCTTCTAGTTATATTACTAGTTTAGCTTAGAAGGGTAGTGTACAAAAGGTACACTTTCACTGGGAGACCAATGTGTCCATTGTGATTCCCCTCAAGACAGAGTTAAGTAAAGCTAGAAAAAGATGATATAAAAAGAAGAGAAGAAATAACTAAAAAAGAACTAACTAAAAGAACTAACAATGCCACCCCTGGAAAATAATGAAAAGTACTGCACTATCTAGTCTAACATGATTAACTGCCATTAATCCAACCCAATCCATTAATGAAGCCATAATAAATCTGGGGAGTTGCAGTCCCAGGCAATGGCTGTTAATATGCTAATTTTTTTTTCGTCCCTCACACTCTACAATAATCCGCTGGCCCATCTGTTCGTCTTAGATCTAACTAAGAAGTGTCCAGTAATTATAGCTATGATAACTCTAACACTACTATTTTTCAGGTCGAGTAGTGTTTTGGCATCTGAAGTATTCAATATGGGCCACAAGGCCCTGGAGATCCTACAGTCTCGTCTACTTTCCCATGAGCAGTTAGTCGGAGCAGAATGTCATCCAATACTATCCTGTGGTAATGGCTAATTGGTGGTCTACCCCACCTTTAAGGATAGTTCTGAATCATGCCTTGCTAGCTCGTCCGAAATACTACAGTGTCCTGTCACCCAACACAGTCGTACCAGGCGGCATTAAAGGCTTATTTCCCCAGGTGGTGTTATCCATCACAAGACCTATATCTTTTAGAAAAGCCATTATCTCTTCCTTAAATACACTAAATTCATCAGAACGTCTGAACAACATTCTCCACAATATAGACACCTAAACCTGTGCCCACTTCCATTTTGGAATACCATCGTATAATCTGGTGGAACTATCCCATACATCCCTATTCTTGGTCTCCATTGGGAGTATTTTGTCGACGTTTATTTCCATTATCATGTAGGATCAGCGCGGATCCATAAGCGGAAATCGTATTCATATATGATTCTTGTCTGACCTTTTTGATTTGGCTTCAGTAATGTAAGCTCAAACAGTAAACTTCTTGTTACCGCCTCAATGGGCAGTAAATGCAGAATGATATCCATGACCGCTTGTCTTTCTATGGCACTCTGTTCTCATTGCCTCCCAACATACAGTAAAACCATGAGTTATGATGGTTCATATAACCGATCTGTTGATTCAATCCACTACGTTCGGTCGTAATTCCCAGTTTTTGCCTATGAAGTTTCTGCATGCGTAGAAATGGTGGAGTCCTTTTTTCATTTCTTTTCCAGTATAGTTTACTATCTAAGAACTCTCTTAAGTACTTCGCTTCGCCAGTTAGTCCTCACCTCCATGTTTTGGTAGTGTAAAAAGCTCCACTTCATTTCGTTCGGAATGAAACCACTTTTAGTTTTCAAAGTGGAATTGATTTTTCTTTGCAACTATTTGTTTTTCTAAATTTTTTGTACCAAAAACTTCACTTTTGTTTTAATATTAAAAACTCTGTCGAATTAAAATCAAAATTACAGAATTATTAAATATTTTTGGAATTAATTAATTAATTACACGGAATCTGAAGAACCTAAAACGAAATCGATCGGAATAAAAACAACGAAATTGAAACCATTCCGAAAACATGCGTGAGAGGTCTGTATATGTCTGAAAAGAGATTACACAGCTGGAAAAATTTGCTGTGGGTTCGCTTTGTGGGCCTTCTAAAAGACCTGTTTACATATTCTACAAGATCTGATACTCATTCCAGTTTGCCGTCTATCAGAAGATGTTCAAGAAGGGATTTTATTTTCACCCTCTAAAAACCTTCATACACATTCAAAATTGCATTGCAAAATCAGGTCTAACAAACATTCAAACATGCTTGGTTTTGCAATTTTTTGTATATGTTGACTTTCTATAATTAAGTTTATTTTGCTTTCTTTATTAGAAGCCGTTACACTAAAACAGAAGAAGGTACAACATCTTCTAAAAAAATGGGTCTTTTATAATATTTGATGTTGTGCAATTCGCTTAAAGTAATTTTTTATAAATAAAACTACTTTTATGCTGAATTCATTACGAATATTTTCCTTAATAACCCTCTTTAAAGGTTTGCCTCATTTCCAGGTTTTTTAATAGAAGCTCCTATATAGACATTCTATGAGGCATTACGCGACAGGCTCCTTACATGCATTCAACGACAGACCTTCTATTATGCCTTTTTAAATAGGCCTTCTATCTGCGCTGTAACAGAAGGCCTTGGTTAATTTTTTTCATTGACATTTCTCTCTCTTCCCATCTATGTTACCCTATGGTCTCTATTTTCACTAAAGTTGCTCCCAAAAGGACATGGAGCAACCTTTTTTTAATATCAGTAGTCGAGATGACAAAAAATTTCAAAATTTTGCAACATTTCCTTAAACTAAACTAATAAGTAAAATAAATTGCATGCTATCATATAAGGACTGAGATCGAAAAATTCTTAACATACATAAATGTTAATAAAAACAAGTAAGAGAGATATATTCGGCTGGGCCGAATCTTATATACCCTTCACCAAACTATACTTCAAAATAAAAATTTTTAGGTAATTTTAGGTAAACAAATTTTTTTCCAGTTGTTTTTTTAATTTTTTGGAAAAAAAATATTTTTCGAATTTTTTTTTTTAAAGTTTTTATGTAAAATTTTTTTTTAAATTTAAATTTTTTTTTTTTTAAATTTTTTTTTTTTTTTTTTTTTAAATTTAAATTTATTTTTTTTTTTTAATATTTAGCGAAAAAAACTTTTGGTGAAAAAAAAAATCTGGGTCAAAATTTTTCCCGATTTTGACCCATTGTAGGTCCAACTTACTTATATACGTCGTTGCAAAGGTCTTTGAAATATCTATCATTTGATATCCATATTGTCTATATTAATGACTTAGTAATCCAGATATAGGTAAAAAAATAGGTAAAAAATCGAGGTTGTCCTGGTTTTTTCCTTATATCTCAGCCATTTGTGGACCGATTTTGCTGATTTTAAATAGCAAACTTCTCGAAAGCATGTCTGACAGAATTATTGAAGATTTGGATCCCGAAGATATCTGGGGTCTTCAGAAAATTTATTTCAACAGACAGACAGACAGACGGACATGGCTTAATCGACTCCGCTATCTATAAGGATCCAGAATATATATACTTTATAGGGTCGGAAAATTATATTGTGGAAATTACAAACGGAATGACAAATTTATATATACCCTTCTCACGAAGGTGAAGGGTATAATTAAACCACTAAACCTAAAGTTTTGATTTTTTTTTATTTGATTGAAATTATTATTACATTTTAAAAACAAAAACTATTTTTGTAGTTCTGATCATGATATAAAAAGATTACAAGGTAGTTTCATTTATAATTTTTTGACAAGAAAGGGGATTATTGAAGTTTATTTTATTTGTAAATATTCAGAGAAGCGTTGCCACATTTAGAGAAAAGTTGCAATACTCCATGAAATTATCAATGAAATATGTGTAATATGTAACACAATACTGTGTAATTTATCTTTAAAATAAATAAAAAATGGATTAATCTAAGACGTTTGGCTTTATATCACATACACATGACATGAAAATGAAGAGTTGTCCGAAATGGATGGTTTTAAATTTATTATGTGTTGGCTAGAGATTTGCGAGAAGACTTTTATCCCTATTTCCAACGTATCCTGGATAGATTAGTATGTTTGCTCAATACCAACGATGCTGACCAATTATAGTGAACTTTTAGTGTGTTTGGCTAATATAAGGACGAGAGACTATATGAAGAACATGTTAGCAATTTTGCCGATGAACGTTTTTCATTTATTGCTCGGGATGTGCGTGACTATGGCAAAATCCTGGAGTTTATATTGGAAACTATACAGCGTGAACAAGTTGATAGTGTGCAGGGCTGTGGGAGTTTATTGTTCGAGATAATGCGCGGCGTAAAAGGACGATTCCATTGCCGGAAAAATTTTGCAGTTTATTTTCGAATCTTTGGGGGAGGATTAGAAGATAAAACCACAACAGAGCCAGCTGTTGAATACTATAGTGGAATATTGTAAAATATTCAACTATATCAGTCATCATACCAAGTCTCTAACAATTGTCCCAATGAAGTTGTCTCTCATGTTACAACCACTCTCTTAAATCTTATGAGATTAGACAAACCTGAGTTGTACATTCGTAAAATTGTTATTTTATTCGTACATGTGCAAGAGGTTTGTGTCCGCAAACAGCTGTGTGATTTAGTTGCCGATATAACCAGAATCAAGCATAAACAAAATCATTCCGATAACGATACTCAGAAATTGAAAACCTTGAATAAACGCACAATAATATTTTGAATAAAATAAGTTTTTATTTTATTTATGTTTTCAATAAAGGCAAAAGTGGAATTCATTTTAATGAATATGGTAGCTTTATTTAACACATAAACTTCAAATCTCCTTTATTGTCAAATGCTTAATAAGGTTGACATAAAGAGAAAATGAAACTACCTTGTAATCTTTTTATATCATGGTTCTGATCACTAGTGATGAATTTTCGAACCTTTTCCGGAAACACTTCCATTAACGTTTTTAAAGTGCTTTATGTCACTTTGCTCGAACAGGTAGTTCATCTCCCTTTAAAATCTACCACACTTTTGGACATCTTTTTTGTGCTCTTCAATTCTCTTTTAACAAGAGCCCAATATCTCTCCACTCCAGGCAGTTTGAAGGATTGGCCTCTCCTGGTACACAATAGTAAGACCTTGCGACGGATGCCAAATCAGGCCAAAAATAAGTGGACACATTAAGAAGTCTTATGAATGGAAGCATCCTCTTTTGTAAACATTCCTTGATGTAAATTTCGGTATTTATAGAGCCCTTTGTAACAAATGTTTGGCTTCTTTTGCCGCAACTGCATATTGCTTGGCATACCAAGAACTTTTTGCGAAAATTTTCTGCTTTTGGATCCTTAACTTTTCTACAACATTCTCTAGAGCATCAGCAACATAAAAATATTGAGCCGGAAGCTGCGAAAAATTTGCCAGAAGATACGTTTCGTCATCCATTATGCAGCAGGTATATTTTCTTTTATAAAACTTGATTTAAATTTTCGTGCTCTGTCTTTGGCCTCTAAATTTTTAGCATAGTCCCTGTCAGGAACTTTTTGAGCCTTGTATGTTTTTAAGTCTGTATTGGCTTTAACTTTTTTAACAAAATAGTTTGAGTACTGAGCTAACCGGGCTGCTTTCCTACCGGATGTGTTGGGAGATCTTTTGAAAAGGCTTTATATTTATGGACTTTAGAAACATCATGTGGACCATTCCTTTTACATGAACCAGGTTTTCTATCAACGGACCAGATCTTCCTATACTGTTTAATGACATTGGAATCAATTTGACCGCAGACCTTTGATTGTTTGGCCAACTTTTTGTAGGACCAAGTTGGGTTTTGTTGAAAATATTTAATAATTTTAGTACGCACTTTTTTCTCATCACCCATTTTAATCAGATTAAGAAGAAATGAACATAACATGCTTTACAAAGCTAACTTGATAAAAAAAAAAAAAAAAAAAATAATGAAACAATACTTGGGTTAGAAGTTTTAATGAAAAACGTGTGTTAAGAATTTTTCGATCTCAGTCCTTATTTCATAACACAAAGTTATAGTCAATTCCATTTGACTTAGATTATTTTGCAATTTTGACAAAAACAAAAATGGATTGAGTTTGATGGATCTTATTTTTCACAAACATTGGACTTAGCACGTTTGCTATTTTAGATTAACATTATGAAATACAAAATTATACTTATTCAACGACAAGGCTATGGAAGAATCAGCTAAAAATTCAGCTGAACAATAAATATTTTACAGTTAATTCAAAAGAAGTCATAAAAAATACGTTGCATTTAATAGCAATTTATTTGTTATTTCAAATCTATTTACTCTCATATTTATTGTTAATGCTTAATTAAATATTTTTAACTTTTAGATAAACAATGATACGCAGCCTTTTTTTGTTTTATTTAATAATATGTACTTTTTCTTTAAAATGGCAAGTGTGGGAAATTTTAATTAAAGAAATTATTGTTATTACTTTATATTTTTATTAGCATTATCTTTTTGTTTGATTGGTATAAATGAATATGGCAAATAAACATGAATACATTAACAATAGAACCAACAGGTTAAGAAACATTTAGTTCCAAAGAATTTCTATGTTTTCGGAAGAATATAAAACTCGATGGTTATCAGTACTTTTCATTAATCGTTTAACGAGTCTAGACTCAAGAGCATTATAGAAAAAATATATACCTAATATGAATCAATTGAAATTACTATTAATTGTCCTAATTGGATTGTGGAGCAGTTGTGGCCTAGTCAATGGTAAGATTTGAACTTTTTAAAATTGATTAATTTTTTTCACATTTTCAAATAAACATATACATATTTTCAGGCAAAATTGTTAATTGTTATTATGGCACCTGGTCGAATTATCGTCCTGGTGATGGCAAGTTCGAACCCTCAAATATTGATCCCACTTTATGCACCCATTTGAGTTATTCCTTCTTTGGCATTACACCAGCTGGAGAATTCAAAGTTTTGGATCAGTGGTTGGACTTAGACAGTGGTTTGGGTAAGTGTTTTATAAAACATAGAAATTTGAATTAGCTTAACTTCGAAATAGAACTATTTAAACTTGCAAAATATAAATTTATTTAATGAGTTATATCCCTGTTATTTTATTATATTTTTAGGATTTATTTCTCGCACAATGGCCTTAAAGCGTCTTAATCCAAGTTTGAAGGTGTTAGCTGTGGTTGGTGGCTGGAATGAGGGTTCTGAAAACTACTCACGAATGGCGGGCGATGCTAACAAAAGACGTTTATTTATAGCATCAGCATTAAAGTTCATCAAACAGCATGGTTTTGATGGTTTGGATTTAGATTGGGAATATCCAGCCCAGCGTGGAGGCAGTGCACAAGATAAAGTTAATTTTGTTACTCTTCTCAAGGAATTGAAAGCAGCGTAAGTTTTCTTCACTATCACTTGTTAAAGAAAAGATTTTAAAGTTTTACAATTATTTAACAGATTAGGAGCATTGAAGTTGGAATTGGGAATAGCTGTGGGTGCTTCAACTATAACGGCCAGTACTTCCTATGATATACCCAATATTGCTAAGCATGTAGATTTTATTAATGTTATGACTTACGATTTTGCTACTGCCTGGGAAGGCGCAGTGGGCTTTAATGCACCTCTTAAGGGACAACAAGAAAAAAATGTTCAGTCCGCCATTAATTATTGGTTGCAACAAGGTATAAATATATATTTTAATTGCAACTAAATGAATTTTTTCCTAATAGCAATATTTAAATTTAGGAGCTCCTGCCTCAAAATTAGTCTTGGGTTTGGCTTTCTATGGACGTGCCTTCCAGTTGTCAAGTCCACAACAAATAAGTGTAGGTTCGCCTATTGCTGGTCCCGGTGCTGCCGGTCCCTATACTCAAGAGGCTGGTTTCATGGGCTACAACGAAATTTGCTCTTTGGAAAATACCTGGTCTTATAAATGGGCTACTGAATATTGTGTTCCTTTCATACACAACTCCAATCAATGGATTGGTTACGATAATGTACAAAGTCTTGAAATGAAAGTAGACTTTGGAAATTCATTGAATTTAGCCGGTGTTATGATCTGGTCCATTGAAACTGATGATTTCCGTGGCAATTGTGGTGCTGGTAAATTTCCCCTATTGAAAGCCGTCAACAATAAATTGGGAAACTCCCAAGAAACTGGTGGCAATGGTGAAGACATCGAACTGCCACAAGAACCATCATCTCCCGAAGAATCTGTTCCCTCCGTACCAGAGGATGCTGGCGATTGTTCCGTAAATGGTTTCTATACAAATCCCGCGGATTGCTCTCGTTATTATCAGTGTGTTAATGGTGTACGTCATGATTTCCAATGTAATAGCGGTTTGTACTTTGATTCGGCTACTGTCACCTGTAATTGGCCTAATCTTGTGCAATGTAATCATTAATTTCAGTTTAAAAAACAAAACTATAATGTAATCAGAAGTATGCATTAGAAATAAATATGTATGTATGTATATTGACTTTTTCAAACCGATTTATCCGAATTTTATTTATAATTTCTTAAAAGTAACTTAAAGGGATGCTTCGTTGTGGTAATTTCCTGGGAAGTAAAGAAATTTCCGGAAGCATTCACAAAAACGAAAGCTTCTGCAGAGATGTAAAAAGTTTTCGACCAGTCACAACAAAAATTAGCTCCAAGATTGTGCAACTTTTTTAGTTGTAAAGATTAACTAAATTATTCACAACTTCTCCTGTTATCTGTGATTAGTGTATTTCACTGTAATTGTTGTAGTTTTAATTATTTTAAAAGGGAGACTAGAAGAAAGAAAAGGTAAACATTGAATCACTTCTGTGGAGAAGAAAGGCGTATTCCGTATCAAACTAGATGAGGAAATTCACCATTCCAGTTGTTAAGAATAGAGAAATCTAGAAAAAATGTGAAATCTAGAGTTTATTGTAAAGTAGGCATAATTAGGATCAGTAGACTTGGTGACATTAACGCTCTCCATCTGCTCTGGCACTTAAGTCTTGGGGAAGACCAGATAGGAGAGTCGAAAGCACCTTCCCCACACGGATTATGGAACATTGCAATAATTCGCCAGATATCACCATAGCGAGTCTTGGTCAACCTGGTGTGCAATTATTTCTCTGGGATCAGACCATTTACTCATAATCGTTTGCCTGGATAAACGATTTTATCGCCTCAGAACGCCGAATATACATCAATTAACGGGCTATCCATGCAGAATGGCTGAGCTTCATAGAATTTGGCGACCGCCTCTTTATGATGCGGAAAAGCAAGTTTCACGTAATTTTTACCGCAGCATCATATCCGCTGGTCGAATAAGCGTTGTGCGGCCGCACTAGGTTGATAAATGAGCACAAACGGAAAAAGTGGTTGGTTCATTTGAAGAACAGCAACTTGAGTTCAGGAGTTGGCAAGTTGTGGCTTACATTACTCCCTAATTCGATTCGAAAGGAAATCTTTTCGAATTACAATGTATTTAACACACATTTTCGTTTCCGGATTGTGTTACGCAGTAACCGCCCTGGTTGGTCTCTCTTCAGCTCCATTTTATTTGCATTTTATTGAGATAGACAGGTTCAAAAGAAGTATTGTTCGTAAACTACATACATATTGTTACGAAATTGTACTTAAATTTAAATATAACTGTTTTAACGGCTGGTTTAAAGTTGTATAATGTCTCTCAACAGCAGTGCTTCTCAAACTATAACAAATCTGTGGGTATTATTAACATTGCTGTAGAACATACAACATTGAATAAAAGTTTTTAGTTAAGCATTGTTTGTAAGTCTGGCAACACTTAATGATTAATGACTAACATCGAATGCTCTAGAATTCTTATATTCTAGTTTTAAGATCATTGTAGAAATAGAGCTTCCTAGATGGTAATGCAGTGTATATAAATTGAGAACGCCACAGTGAGTCTAATTTGAAGCATCGTTGAATAAAGACATCGACTGCATTGCCACTGTATACCTGCACATTATGAAGTAGGTGTATTTCTCCGAATTTATAAACGTGTATAAAAACACTGAGTGACTATTTAATTATGTTGTTGTTGTACATTTAAAATAAAGAGTTGTTACAATTTTAAACTACTAAACTGCTTTTATTTGCAATCAAAAGTATCTGGTTTTTTTAAAGGAAATAAACCAACGTTTTCAAAAGGTGAAAAGGTAACAATATATAGATTATAACCCAACTGAAGTTGCAGAAGCCATAAACGCAGCTAAGCATTTAAAACCCATATAATTCAACGGACTATCCATACTGATGCCTAAACACCTTATCGAGCGGAGAGTGGAGTACCTGACAATACCAGTAAGGAGCGTAGTAATGCCCAACGCCTAGAAAATGGGTCGAGTGATGCCGTTAATAAAACCCCAGGAAAATCGAGAGCGAGCATGGATTTCGTAAGATGCACAGTCCACAATGCCCAATAATACAAAGCGATGGATAGTGAGTGGTAGGCAGTTGTTCGTGGAGTGTAGAGACAAATGCTCAAAACCTTCTAGAGTTAAACAATGAGTTCCTCAGGGCGGGATACTTTTGCCGCTCCCGTTTAACTTCTACCTCTCTAAACTTCCAGGAGGTAATCATCTATGTGGACGATTGCAACATCATTGCGACAGGCCACAACATTGATAAGCTTTGCAGTATAGTTATCGAAATCCAAAATTTCTTCACTGCAACGAAGTTATCGGCAACACTCTTCAACATCTGGACGAAGGAGGTAAAACTAAACTTAAGTATCAGGCTCAACGGCGTACAAATTCCGACAGAGAACCACTCCAAAATCTTGGGTGTCACTTTTGATAGCACACGCCTCTACAATTACACAAAACTTGCGAAATAGAAACTAGGTTCTCAAGAAACTGTGATACCCAGTGGAGAAATATACAAAACTGTCATAACGCAGCCGTACAGACCGTCTCTGTTGTCTTTAAAATTTATTTAAAGTTTAAATAAACCTCGAACACTATCTTCACGGGGAGGATAAGGTTCTACCAGTCATGGAACTCAACGTCAGGTTGTAGTTATGCTGCAGTTATTTCTCGGATGTCACAGGAGTCATCCATACTTCGACATCACATTGTTGGAGTCTTAACAGAGGCATGTCAGACAGCACCTACGTATATAAGAGGAGAGCATACATAGGTATGTATGTGTAGGCGTAAAACGAGTCGATCTGACACAACTAAGATCAGGATGGAGCAACAGGCTTAATACCTTCTTGTTCCGTATCAACCGTACCGTTATCAAGTTGGCCCTACTTCACTAAATCCATAGGATTTATGTACTCATCATGTGGAAGTAGCAAAATTCCTTGGACTTGATCTACAGGCAGAAACTTCAGATTAAATATTACAAAATTGTTTATAGAGTTACAAGAAAAATGGCCTGTAGATTAATTTAAATACAGGGTCATAGATATGCGCTTTCAGAACATGGCACGAAACAGGTGTTCTGACAATCGAAAACTCTAGAAATTTTGCGTTTTCAAAACGCTAGTGTATATTGATACGAATAGCAAATCGCGTGGTTTTCCGAACATGCTGAAAACCGATTTGCGTTTATCAAACCGTAAGCGATTTGAAAACGCTGCGTTTTCCAGAACATGGGCGATAATTTCCCTAGTGTTATTACAATAATCGGTAGCTTCAATATACCTTATTATGATTGATTATGGCCATTGGTAGGCGTTCATATTGTTCATGTTACGAAGTTTTTCGTCAATTTACGTACACAACCCAAATGTAAACAATAGAGCGTAAAAATTCAAATATTTCTACCCATACATGCACTCAAATGCCTTTATTTGCCTACCGATGTTTTTGGTTTACAATAATTTTCAAATGTAGCTTTTCTAGAGAGAAAAGATATATAAAAGCTGGATAAATACCTCAAAGAATGTGAATATATTAAATAAAATCCATTAAAATTATGTTTACAAAAAATATTTGTGTTTTTTTTTTTAGTTTTATTAAATGCTTAAAAAGGTAAAATTGTTATTTTTATCAAGGCGTATTAATCAGGTGAGAGCGTCTCGGCAACAAATACAACAAAGACAATATTTGTTATTTGTCAAACGATTGAGAACGTCAAAATATGTTGAGGCACATAAAAAACAAACAAACAAAAATATTATGTTATTTTGGTCATCCATTGGACTTTTGAGAACCCAATCTCACTGCTACTCACCCGAATTTAATGTTTTATGAATTTTCTTGCTTTTTTTTACAAACTTTTTCGTTTAAAACCAATTTCAAAAGATTTAAATTTTTTTTTATTTTCTACACAAATTATAATTTTCTATTTACAATATTTTTTTTTTTTCAATAACAACAAAAAATATAAAGAAAATTTGACAAATTCAAACTCAACATAAACAAACAAAAAATAATCAGCTGTGTTCGTAACTTCACCTTATTAATACACCTTGATTTTTATCTTTTTTCAAATACAATTAAAAATATAGTCTGTTGAGTTACTTTTTTTTAAAAAAAAAAATATGTAATATAAATGGTTTTATGAAGTAAAACAGCCTCAACTCTAAATACACATCAATATTGAATAATAAACAAAAATAAAACATACATATGTATTTCAAAATATAAAACAAACATCTAAGCGTATAAAATAGTAAAGTAAACTTTAAAAAAACAATACTTAAACATTAACATTTAATGATATGAGAAGGCAATACAAAAAATATTTTGTGTTTGTTTTTCATTTCTTTTCTTTTAAATAATAAAACAATTTTATTCTATACGTATTCGTGTAGATCTTCTTAAATGCGAACATTCTTTTTTAACCAATTTAACTAACATTATCATGGCTATAATATCGGATAAAATTAAAATATAGAAAACATTTTGCCAACCAAAACCCGATACCATACCCGCCATTAAGGGACCAACAGCAGCACCTAGAAAGTTTTTATATGATATAGATATAGTATTGTTTTACAATTTCATTTGATTATTTACCTATGGAGCCTGTGCCATCTATAATGGCAGTAACGGTGGCCAAGGCTTTGGCATTGCCTTCTAATGAACTGTGCTGTCCTAGTTCAGCACTGACCGAAGTAGTGATTAAAGCATAGGGCCCATTTACAAGAAAACCAGTCAGAATCAGCAAAAATATTATCAAGAAAACGGAGGTATTACCATATTGCTGATACATCAAAAGCTGAAAACAGATAAATTCGAGCAGTTGGTTTTAATTCAACGATTGATGTAGAGTATGAAGATGTGAAATTAAAATTGGATGAACGAAAAATGTTTGCTGAAACTAAAATTATTAGTGGAGCACAAATTATTCCACAGATAGTGTTTTATTAAATTAAAGTTTTCCCATCATTAATTGTTAATTCTTTATCTGTCTATGTAAAATATTTTAAATATCCTTAAATTTAGACCTGTTATTATAACAACGGAGCTGTCCAATTATTACAGTTGGAATATTCGGAAAAGTATTTGGTGAAAAACATTTTTTGTGAATGAAAATTTATTCGAACAATTTATGGATTCGTAATTTTAAATAGCAACCGAACCAGGATTTATCATGTGTGTAAGTTATTTGGGGCCTTTGGAAAGTTGATTTCAACAGACAGACGGACATGGCTATATCGACTCCGCTATCTATAACGATCCATATATAGATTTTTAAGTTTTATAGAGAACCATGTATGCAAAGATGTGTCTAAGATTTACGTGGGTACCTGCCGCATAGCCTTAAACCCACGATGGTCTTAACATCGGATAGAAACGATGCGTCTATTACCGCCATTGAATGACTTGCAAGGAACACTCAATTGGCAACTTCTTGTACATTGATTGCACAGATCAATGCACAATTATCTTGCTCGAGAGCTCGGGCTATCTAATCCTTGCCATCCATAGCTAGCTAGTCAACTGACCAGCCCAGGACAATTATCAAAGCTCCAACATCCGGCCTGGTAATCCAGTCCAATGTATGATCTCTGACTTCAAAAATTCCCAGCCGATAAAAATCAAAGTGAGTGTACTTTATCACACACTTTTGACTTCGACAGAGAACCAAGTCCAACGACCAGTACATCACGAATGCTACTATCTCAATACGTTTCCTGAGCACAAACGCCAGTTGGTATCTGCTACTTTCAATGGCTCTGTTGAGTCAGCAACAGCACCTAGTAAGATACTTTTGGTAGTCCGAAATTAAGCACTAGCCCAAATATCAGTCCTTTCACCAACGATCTTCTACCCGTTTTGGGTTTCAACTACAACCACTAGCGTGTACACCGAAATGACCTCACCAATGATCCTACAGGACCGAAGTCCTTGAGCCATATGATCCCCTAGATAAGACTCTAGTCAGCTGCGAATTTAATAAATTAAATTCTTACCAGGAATAAGGGCGGTGCACCTCGGAGCCCCGGTTTCGCTCCATATTTCCCCTTGAGGCATAACATCAGGGTGTGGACCTCACCAAGATGCTTATCCATGCCCCAAGGGGGGAACCATGTATACAAAATGAAAATACTAAACCAAGAACTTGTAAATAAGTGAAAAATATATAAGCAATGAAGATACTAGATGAAATTGAACAAAAGACAGCCAAGTAAAGGTGGCGAGGCCAGATACCTAAAACATTCAAATCTCTTTCTGCCGAGACATTTCTACAGTGTTTGCTTTCTTGCGGAAAGCTTTCTCATACCCAAGTTATCATTAAAAAGTGAAATCACTGAGCCATGAGAGATGCCTATGGCTACCACAATCTCTCGTACTTTCAATCTCCGATTGGCCAACACCATATCGTGAATTTTTGTCAAATAGATTGCTAAACTTGACTGCCCTACTTGTAGTCGTCTATTTCCTTTGACTGTCTTAGAAATGTTTTTGGGAATTTCTTAAACTCTCTTTCTAATATATTATATAATAATTACAATTACAAACAATATTATCAAAATAAAAGGAAATATGATGGTTTAAACATCCTTTTCTTACATATTAATTTTGATTAAGACTTATTTTTTGCAGCGGTTTAAAAGTTTCCATAATTTTGTCAATGCTAAGAAAACTATTATAAATGTATTTTGTTTTTAAACTTTAATGCTTAAAATTACTGAAATTTACTATGTTAATTGAAAACCTAATAAATTTGAACTTATCTTATAAATATTTGCGGAATTGTTTCCATTGTATTGCCACTTACTGTATATATTAGCAGATTTTGTTGATATTCAACAACAAAATCCTTATGACTCTAACTTGATATAATCGCAACATTTTCCAGCAGTAAGAAATTCATATGGAGCAGTAATATATATATAAAAAAATCAACTTACCACGGGTGCGGCTAAAAACAGCATCACAGAGCATGTGGTTGCCGACATTCCCGACAAATCGGACACCATACCAGCAACGATAGCTCCAAAAATACCACCAACATCAAAAAGTATCGATAAATCAGCCGATAAAGATGGACTCAAAGTACTAGAGGATTGTATATACAAAGGCAGCCAATACATGAATGTATAGCTGACTAATTTCGAAAAGAATAAACAAAGAGAGAATTCCACAACACCCGGTATACACAAAGCGTCAATTAAGCTAATGGGACGTGCATCTTGATGGCCGTGATCATGATGACGCTCCAAAATGGGAGTACGTTCAGATGGTCGATAATTAACTTCCTGCAAAACATTAAAATATTTATACAACATACATTAACAAATTGTATTTACTACAAAACAACTTACTGCTGCATAAGTATTGACAGTACCCACTGTCTCATTATTATCTTCGATATCTGAATCATTAGTTGGTGACCTCTCAGCACTGGCTCCAAGTTGTTGATGACAACCCACCATTTCGGGTCTGTCGACCATAAACAGAAACAGCAGAAAACCACAACTAGCTATTATTATACCCGGCACAATAAACGACAATGCCCAGTCGGTCTCCACATAATGAGCGGCTATTAAAGTACCCACAATATTACCTATCGATGTGTGACTATTCCAAATACCAAAAATCAAGCCTCGTTTTGATTTACCAAACCAACGACCAACTAAAGTAACCACACCGGGCCAGCCAGTAGTTTGAGCTATACCCGCACAGGCTTGTACTATTACAAAATAAGCCATAGTGTGTATGTTCCATGTTTTCGCCACACCGAAAAGATATGAAAATACGCCCGAGAAAATCATACCAAATGCTAGGAAATATCTTATCGAAACACGCTCAGCTACAAAGCCAGACACAAACATAGCGGCGGCATAGGCAAAAAGGAAGGCTGAATCTAAGATGGCAAATTTGGCGGGAGCACTTGAATCATCTAAAATGGTAACACAAAAAGACGGTTATAAATGATCAAAAACCTAAATTTACATTTTTCTACAAAGAAAACAAATTACTTACCAAACGGTGCATAGCCACAGTCATTTGAGCTGGCATTGTGCGTTATATCTGTGGAACAATTTGTATGCAGAACCGATTTAACCACTGATATGGGTTTGCGCGACATGTGATAGCAAGTGTAGGCCATATAAGTAAGACCAAAAATGGAGGCCTTAAAACTGTAAGTAAACGTGCAATATTTAAAAAGAATTTAACATTCTGAGTTGAAAAGAATTTAAAGAAAAAGCGAAATTAAATAACAGTGATATATTCTGGTGTGCCGAATCTTTGATACCCTTCATCAAAGTATACTTTAAGATAAATATTAAAAACAATTTTTGGTAAATAAAAATGTTAGATTAAAAAGAAAAAATTTTGACATTTGTGGGCCAATTTACTCGATTTTAAATAACAACCTAAGTTGGAATATGGTATCTAATGGTAGATATTTCAAAGACCTTTCCAACGATGTATATAACTCGATAAAAATTCGGACAGAGAATGGGTCAAAATAGGGAAGAAATATTTTTTAAATAACATTTTTTTTCCAACAATTTTTTGTCAGAAATTATTATTATTATATTCGTAGCTCTCTTACTTGTTTTTGCTATTTAATTTCCAATTTTTTCGTTAAATTCTATTCAGGTGTTCGACGGATCAGTAACTTTATTTAAATAACCCTTTTTTCACTTACATGGTTTCCTTTTTGAATCTCACTTGTGGGCAGCAACTTCTGGCCAATTTTTGTACAGCCAACACTCCCACTGGGATGTCATTATAACTGTGACTCATTCTGCGTACACGATGAGGGCTCATGTGCTTAAAACGTTAGCGACAACGACAACAAAATTGCCAGCTTTAAATACCGGCCTATTCAAAGTAGTCGTTGTCTTCAAAAGGGTGTCGTAGCACTACTGTAACAGATGTTTAGTGTTGAAAGATCTGAAAGAAATAAGATAATAATTGCATTAATACAAGAACTATATACAAACATTGATATAGATATTTACACAGACAAGCAAATAATAATTTGATGATATTTTCTATCTTCTAATTTGTTTAGACGCAATAAAGTGCACATACATAAATGTTTTTAGTTTGAGAATACATATGTACACACATACTATTGTTATCACTATGATATGAAGTTAATTAATGGAAGCGCAAAAGTATGATTAGAACTTTGTTTAAACAAAATTAGCTGGAAAAAAATCGGCAATGGAGAATTTTATATACTCTTCAATCAAGGAAACTGACAAATTAAAATAGTTTGAATATGTACCACTAATTGCAATATTCAGGCGACTCGAATTTGAAGGCTTTGATATCACAAATTCACAAATATTACCAAGCTTTACACAGACTCTATACTTTGATGCTCCTATAATCACAAATATTACCATTTTTTACATAATTATTTCTTTAGATTCCTATAGTGCCATATGACTAAACAGTCTCTACATTGAAATAAGGATTATATGAACAAATTGACTTCATTTCATTTTAAATCATCCCCGACAAGCAAACAGAAGATGATTCCATGTTACAAAAGGAATGTAAAACTTGTAAGATTCTTAAAAATACTATTTACATAATATTGAGATAAATATTTTTGCTTTATTTCATAGTTATTATTTATCTTTTTAGCAACACATTACACCCGCATCATTCATTAACATATAGAAGTTCCGCACAAATACATACAACTACAGACGATTAAAATACTATCTTTGGACACAAGACAATATCACTTATTTTGAATTGTAAATATCTCCCAAATAACAATGATTTTTTAATAAAAAAAAAAAGTTTACTACTTTTTTATCTAAAAAAAAATACGAGTAAATATTAATACATACATATAAGATTATCCCTTTATTTTTACATATTTTATTTATGATTCATTTAAATTCTAAAATTTCAATATCGATACTATGCACTTATTACTGCATCAACAAAAACTTTAACAATGCAATTTTTTTGTTTAAATTATCAAATACACATTCAAGTTCTTCACACTTTTTTAATGCTATTGCTGAATTTTCTTTTGTTTCAAGAATTCTAATGTTGCTTTGTTGGCATCTTTCATTAGATAAGAACATTTTATCAGAATTTTAAAATATATGTTTCATTGTTGAAATATTTAATTACTTCTGCATTACTTACGTTTTTTGTTTAATTTTCTGTATGTAAATAAATATAAATAAAGAACTATTGATAGTCGTATAGTGGCTGTTTTGTCGTTGATTTTTTTTTTGTCTGCAAAAAAATCTGCATCTGTATGTACGAAGTGGGCGATGACAACAAAACACATGCAAATGTCAACAAGTTGTCAGTTCGTTTAAACAAAGTCAGAGTTGCTTTTTATTAACACTATGACAACCGTGGTTTTTAGAGGCATAAACACACAAAATTCTTTAGCTTCAATTGCGAATGACTGCTTCGCAGAGACCTGCGCCGTGTCGGCTGCAAGCCGGCTGAGCTGGGCCGCCGAAGATATTCAACAGCCGCCGCCGCCGAACAATTTTCGGCGTGCAGTCGGCTTAAAAGCAGCCGCCGTTCATCATTTTTTGTTTTATTCCAAAAAAAAATATTGCTTCTATTTAATGTTTTATTATTTTTTATGAAAAAAGATTATTGTTATATCCACAATAATATTCATCGTAAATATAACCTACTGGGAACATTTCGTTTATTGTCACAATTACTACTTAAAATGTAAATCAGTGATGGGATTTGTGGCACAATTGTGCCATTTTTGGCACTATTACGTTTTGAGTGGCAAAATGGCTCACTTGATACTATATTGGCACTTTCTATACTTTTCCAAATAAATAAAAATAGTTTTAAGTAATAATTTCGGAAATGGATGTTAAAAATTATCAAATTTTTTCTTATTTTAAAAATAAGGAAGCTTTGTATAGTTAGACATGTTAGATATTCTGTAAAACTTTTTATTTTCATATGTATCGGGTATGTATTTATAAATACAAATAAGGCAAACAAAAATGTCAAGAAAATATAAAATAAAGTTTACAGAAAAACATCAATCAACAAAGAAATAAAATATTTGTAATACTATCGTGTAAACAATAAATGTTTTTTCGAAACGATTTCTTGATAATCCGAATGATTTCAATAATATTTTAAATTTGAAAAGTGTTAATACTTAGTATTTCCGACTATAAATACCTTTAACAACATAAACATTTAAATGAAAATTTAAATTAATTTATTTTATTTGAAAATTCATATATAAGAATTTATTTCAAAATATTTTGAATTTAATCCATCCTTTTTTTGTCTACATTATATTTTATATTGTTTTGTATAATTATATACTCTATCTTGTTGAATATTATTAATTTTGAAAAGCTATTAGCGGTATTCACAATGTAGAGTACTTGGCCTGGTAATGTAGTAAAAGAGCACAATATCAAAAAACTAAAAACAAAATACATTAGAAATTGAAATGTTTGTCAATAAATAGCTTTTCTGCTTTTTTACTAGGCCAAGTACTCTACATTGTGAATACCCCTATTGTATTATTTTATTTTTTTTTGTTAGTTAAATACAATAATAAAAAAACATTTTTAATAAAATATGATTTTTAAAAAAATGTCTTATTTTAAATTCTTTATAACTTTTGACATTTTCATAGATTTGCAACTATTATTTGTCGTAATAGTCATGTTTGGTATTTTCAGCCGGCTGACCGCCGATTTTGAGCCGCCGCCGATGATTTTTATTTAAGCCGCCGCCGCCGATAAAATTGCTCGGCGCAGGTCTCTGCTGCTTCGTACTAAAATTAGATTTTTACCCGTTTTACCGTTTAGTACAATTATCAAAAAAGTATTATACACGTCTGCTTATTTTTTGGCGGCATTCATTTTCTTTTTGAATTTTAATTCGATCTGTCTTAATTTCGGAGATATTATGTTACTTGATCAAAACCATATTTTTATATAAAGTTTTTCGTAGTAATACCCCATTTACACTACACCGAAATCTAGTACTTATGAGATTTCGAGCCAAATCTAGTTGATTTTAAGTAGATTTCCCATACAAAACGAAATCTACTTATTTAGTAGATTTCGGCAAAATCTACTCAAAATCTAGTAAAAATAGAAATGCAACTATGTGTTTTGCCAAATAGTACTTAAAAATACAACGCTGCTCAGAAAAAAATGACATTTCAATTTAAAAACAAAACTAAAAAGGAAAGTGCGGAAAAAATGTTATTTAAATTATAAAATAAATTTAATAAAATGGCAGAAGAAATAATTGATAATAAAAGGTAATCTGATTTTTAAATGAATATTTCTTAATAATATCATATTTATATTATGATTTATAGAAAACGGACATACAAAAAGAAAAAAAATTGGAAAACGGAGGAGGAGTCTCTACTAATAACACTCTGGGGAGACTATATTCATGATATTAGAGGGTGCCGGAAAAACAGCCATGTGTATCAGGAGATATCAACTGGGATGAGGAGCAATGGCTTTGAATTTAATTCAGAGGAAGTGAGGATAAAAATACACAATCTTACAAATAAATACAGGTAATACAGAACAAAAAAATATCTATGGATGTACATACATATGTAAGCAAACTATTTTTAGGGATGAAAAGCGAAAAGTTGGGCCCTCGGGTGGGTCGCCATCAAGTTGGCCATTCTTTGAGAGAATCAACCTAATTTTGGGGACGTTCAAATCAAACTCCATTGAGTTAATTATGGATGAAAGTATAGGTAAACTACTTTCGCATATAAAAATATTTTTTAATTACGCCTCTTTTGATCATAATCTTTTTGTAGACACCCCCAGCACATCAAGTAACTATGGAGAAGTGGAATTGGAATCCCTCAATGATTCATCACAAAATTCATTAAATGAATCGTTCGATGCCCCTATTTCAAAGAAAAAGAAAAACTTTCAAATGATTATGCTGGAAAAAATACAAGAGTCCAACGATATTATAAGGAAAGAGTTAGAAATGAGTGCTGAGGTCGACGCAAAAATGCTAGAACTACAGGAGAGCCTCATAACAATAGAAAAAGAAAGAAATCAAATTTTTAAGTCCCTTTTAACCAAATAAAGCAAAGCTTTACAGGATTTTGTTTTGATCTCTAATTAATTAGTTTTTTCTTTGCCAAAAAATATTGAATTCATGTTTCTTTTATGTTATTATTTTATTAAAGAATATTTATTAGTTATTTTTTATTAAATTAATTTTTGATTAAAAAGTTCGCAATTGCATTTCTTATTTCTTCAGATTTAGGGTTATAATCATAAGTGAAGTTTTCACAATTTGGCTGATCTCTGGTTGTTGTACTATTACATTTCCAGGTCTCATTAAATATTTCGTTGTTATTATTTAAAAAATTGTGCAGGACACAGCAACATTTGATTAAATTATTTACGTTATCAATTTTGTTGTCAATGCCCTTACCGAGTCGCCGAAATCTTGATTTTAAATGGCCGAATGCATTTTCAACAACCCTACGAGATTTTGATAAATTATAATTAAATATTTTTTGTTTTTCTGATGCATTTACATGAAATGGATAAGGTTTCATCATGCATTCAGATAGTCGAAAAGCGGAATCGCCTATTAATAAAACAGGAATTTTCACACCCTCGTAAACAATTGCTTGTTGTTGAAATATTGGATTTTGCATTCTTTTTCTGAGTTGAGATCTCTCAAATATGGACGAATCATTGCATCGACCTGGGCACCCGATATTAATGTATAAGAATCGATATCTATAGTCAACAACAGCGAGCAAAACAACAGAGTACCACCCCTTGTAATTGAAATAATCACAAGCTTCCGATGCAGGAGGATGAATTTCAAAATGACATCCATCTATTTTGAAAAAAAATCAAAGAAATAACGGAAAAAATTAATATAAAGTCTCTCCTTTAGTTCTTAGATTTTGAAAAATATATATACCGATCGCTCCAAAACATTGTGGAAATCCAATTTGATTAAAACCGTTTACGCATTCCATTATTTTAGTTTCATTTATAAAATTTGATGGTAAGTATTCTTCTGAAAGATTTTGCCAAACTTCTTTACAAAATTCTTGTAGTATAAGGCATACAGTAGCTTTGGATACTCCAAACATGTGAGCTATTGAAGCATATTCAGAAGAAGACTTAAGACCATAAAGGGCTATAGCAATACGTTTTTGAAGTGGTATACATTTTCTAAATGTTGTATCAGTTTTGTTCATGGATGTTAGCTTTAAGCATAACAACTGAAAAGTTTGGCGGCTCATTCTAAAATTTTCGATGAACATATCATCTGACATATTAGGAACATCTTCCTCCCAGAATGACCCATGACGAACCTGTATTAAAGTGCGGATTAATATTTATATATTATTACCTATATATGTATATGCTTACATGTACCCATTCCATTCTGCTATTTAACAATTGTGTGTAGTAATATATTTGCATTATTTTTTGAAATCTTATATTCAACAAATGCTTACGTTTTTTTTTTCGCAACAACATTATTTCTGATTGGATCTTATTTGGTCTTGATGAAAACAATACTAAATGTCCTATATGTTTCATTTTTGTTTGGTATTAAACTAAATTTGAAAATATTATTATTTTCTTTTAAATTTCAGTCAGCTGTTTTTGTTATTAAAATGAAATCTTGCTACTGTCAAATAAATACAGTGTAAACGATATAGATTTTGAGGAAGATTTGAAATCTAATCTACTAGATTTCGGTGTAGTGTAAATGGGGTATAAGAAATAGGGGGTATTCTAACCAATCAGTCCCATAAGAAATACACGGAGTGTGTAACTGGCCTACCTAAATAAAAGCGTAAGGCGGAACGTTTCTTTACGCTTAGCTTTAGCGCTGAAATGTCATACCTAAATAAAAGCGCCAACGCTACGTCAAACAATAAAAACAAGGTTATCAAAAAAATTAATATAACAACCCGGATTATTTAAACAATAAAGTACCTTGCAGTATTGGTGTTTCTGATTTTTGTTTCGTGATTTGTAAACTAAAATTTTTTCAAAGAAACTAAATATTAAAGTTTAAAAATGTGTTTCTTGCATATTTGTTTCTCCTTTTGTATGTACAGTATGTGGAAAAAATAAGTTTCCAAGCGAAAAAAGTATATTGTGTGACAGCTGCCCATACACACTATATTTTAATTTTTTTGATTTTTTTTTGATAGATTACTCTAAAATTTTTTTAGAGCAATCGTTTTTGTTTCTCGTTTGTTTTCGTTGTAATATTCTTCCTCTGGCATTCACTGGTAATGATGACAACTCAGTTGCCATAAAACAAACATATGACCAATTTTCTCCACATGACGTATAGGGGGCACTAAAACCATCATGGTAATGCAGTGTCAGAAGGGTTGTATTTAAGATTCAACAATGAATCGAATGACTTCACAAATTTGAAAAGAAACCGAAGAAAACCCGAAGGTAAAGAGACTGACGATGGGGATGGTGATCAAGATATACACGTTTGAGTCTAATTGAAGTCATTAAGGCTGAAGGACGTATATACATATAATTTATGTTTTTTTTTCATTAAGAAATTTAATCAAAGTTGTCATTACCAATAATTTATTCAGTGTTTATAAAAAAAAAAAAAGGTAAGAATAATAAAGGAAACTGATAAAGTTAATCCTTATTAAATAAAAGTTATTTTTAATTTTTTTACTTTATGTATGTTTTATATTTTATTAAAATTACTTAATTTATTAAAGTATAAAATTATACATTTAACCCCATTAACGCAAGTTCTTGTTATGTGTTAACTTATAGTTATACTGTCAGTTAAAATAATTATATTTATCAAAACTGTCACTTTAACTTTAGGTTAAAACATAACCATGCATTGTGATATTGAGGGTTAGTAAGAACTTGAAAATAGCCTTTTGTTATGTATGTATAAACACTTTTGTTTAATGGTTTATATACATTATAATAGGGAGTCATACAGAGCCATCTGGCTTTGAAGTTTTGAAGACGGGATAAAGAAAAAAAATAGTGTGAGCTCTAACCAAATGAAAATCACCACGCTATAACATCAAATTATAGCATCAGGGACAACAACCAACATATCAAAAGCAAAACCAGCACGGGGAACACCAACAGCATACATATTTTTGCAAGATAAGTACAAATTAAAACAAAAACAAAAAAACCCGAAATCTAAAATTTAATCTTATATATAAAAAAAAAAAACCGTTACAAAACCCATAAAAAAATTAGACCGTTATTGAAAGGTGACCTTCACATGTCACACGTGTTCTAATTGACATTCGACTTTCACATGACCTAAATAAACTGTATGTTAAATGTAACTAATTGTTTGTCCAAATTTGTATATCATAAAAAAAAAAAAAATTTATATATATATATATATGCATAAAATTTAATAATAAAACCAAAATTAAATTAAATACTAAAAAAAGGAAAATTATAACATTTATATAGTTATTTACAACTTTTATTATTATTTTTATTACTATTTTTATAAAGTTATAATAATTAAAATATTCGAAACTAAAAAAAAAAAAAAATATAAATAGTTAAAAAAAAAAAGAAAAACAAACTTAGATTATAAGGATAAAAAAAAAAAAAATAATATATATATAAATATATGTATATTCTAAATAATATATATGTATAATATACATATATACATTATATATATTTCTAATAAATTATAGTAATATATTCTAACTAACGTACTTGTATTGTTTTCAAATTAAATTCATATAAATGTTTGATTCAAAATTTCAAATTTACAACATAATTTGATTATCATATAATTAATGAATTTCTTTAAACTTTGGCTTGTTTGTGTAAATTTGTTCAAAAAAAAAAATCTTGAATCAAATATTTAAATAAAGAATAAAAAAAAAAAAAAATAAAAAAAAAGAATCTTTAAATAAATGATTTAAAATAAACTAAATAAATATTTAAAATAAATTAAATAAAAATTTAAAAATAAATTAGATAAATGTTTGGACAAAATTAAATAAAACTATAAAATAAACTAAATAAATATTTGAGTAAATTAAAAATAAATAAAATAAATAAAATAAATAAAATAAATAAAATAAATAAAATAAATAAAATAAATAAAATAAATAAAATAAATAAAATAAAAATAATCGAAGATAAACAAAATTAATCAATAAATTAAATGAAATAATTAAATAAATAACATAATAAATACTTAAATGATGAAATAATTTAAACTTAACCAAAAAAAAAAAAAAAAAAAAATAAAAAAAAACATAACATATGAGATACTTAATAATAATAAAAGAAAATATAACTTTATATATATAAATCCAACTATATATGTTTTACTTTGATAAATAAATAATAAACTAACTATAAAACTAATAACATAATAATGATTAATAATATATAATCATAACCAAAGAATAAAATAACCATAACAAAAAAAAAAAAAAAACATCTCAATCTAATATTTTAGTATTTTGATTAATTATTTTCTTATTAATGTTTATTAATGTTATTTTATATCATCATATAAATTGGTAATATTGTATTATTGATAAAATTTTGTATTATTGTTAAAAATTTTTTTTTTTTTGTATTATTATACGTATATTATTAAAAATTTATAAATTTGTTAATATTTCATAAATAAAACTATATTATTTTTATAATACTAAATTATTAATGTATTATGTCACAAATTCTTAATTTTTTTAATAAACCTGTATAATTTGTAAATTATGTGCTAATTTTTATTATTTTGGTTGAAATGTAGCTTGGTCAAATATAGTTTTTGGTGAGTTTAATATTTAGGGGCATCATTAAGAAAATCAATCATTCAGTAGGCCAAAAATGATGCCAAGGATGACTGAAACATGTCATAGTGGGAGGGCAGCCTATCCAGGAACATGTCACCTTATCCTGCGCACTCTAGTCCTGCCATGTTGAATTTGTTGATTGTGCTTAACAACATATTATGTCCGTCTGTTTAACGTATGGTGATCCCTACACTGTCTTGTCCGATCTTTTGCTCTTTTGTCATAGTCATCTATTTGGCACGAACTTACAATTGTGAAAAAACCAAGGAAAAACAACCCCCCCATTTCCGGCGAGCTACAGCCGCAGCAAACACCAGCGTGCCATTTCCTTAAAGACAAGGTTCATCACAATTGAAACGATGATTTGGATAGTGTTTCTGTTTTTTTTTTTGGGATTTTTTTATTAAACTTATAGTATTTATTTCATTTAACATAAAGTATATAAAAAATATTAACAATAAAAATATTTCAATATTTTCTTATGAAATTGCTTAGAGAGTATATATAAAAATGTTGAAAAAATAAGTTTCCATTTTATTTAGTAACCGCAGTGACCACCGCCACGGAGTGACATTTTAGCAAGTCGATCTGGCATAGTGTCTATTAACTTTTGGCATTCTTCAGAAGTAATTTTTTTCCAGTTGGAAATGATGCACTCTTTGAGTTGGCTTAAGTTTTGTGGTGCTTGCTCGGAAATGCGAATTTTTAGCATAGCCCAAACGTTTTCGATTGTAGAGAGGTCTGGACTTTGAGGTGGCCACTTTAAAATTGTAATATTTTTCTCAGTGAGATATTGTACAACTTTTTTGGCAGTATGAATAGGTGCATTGTCTTGTTGGAATACGAAATGTGCACCTATTAAGCGATTTCCTTCCGGTATTGCATATTCTTCTAAAATTTTTAAGTACACCGATGCATTTACTTTTCCTTCTAGTACTACTATTTCACCAGTACCTTTAGCGGAGAGGTAGCCCCATATCATTAAACCTTTCTCAGCTGCTTTTACAGTGGGTATAGTGCATTTGTAAGATAAAGCATCACCTGCTTTACGCCAAACGTGAACCATACCATGGGAATATTTTAGTCTTATCATTGATTCATCAGTCCATAAAATATTATACCAAAATTCTAGTGGTTTTAAAACATGTTCTTCGTAAAATTGCATTCTTTTCTTCATATTTAATTTGCTAACGTATGGAATTTTGCGTGCCACTCGACCGTGTTTGCCACTAGCTCTGAGCCTATTACGAATTGTGAATGTGGAGGGTGCTTCTTTGCCTTCGTTAAGCAACTGAGATCGAATCTTTGGTACAGAAGTTAACTGATTTGCCTCAGAGATTTCAAGAATTCTTCTGTCAACTCTGTCGGTGGTTATTTTAGGCCGTCCTGGTCTGTTTTTAGGGCAAAGTCTGTGTTCATTCTCATAAGCAACAATGACTTTACGGACAGCTGTATGTGATTTGCCAAATTTTTCCTTGGTTTTAATTAGTTCTCGTTGCCGAGAGCGCACTGTATTTTGTTGTTGCAGCTGTACTTTTTTGTTATTGAGGCGAACGACGACGACGTTGTCGTATTTGTTTATTTTTTTTGTCTGATTTTACTGTTTCTCTCTTGTCCTCTCATTTTCTCTTATTTATTTTGCTGTTTATATTTTTATAAACACCCATCAGGGATGGCAAATGAAATTAAAAAAAATGTACCATCCAGTATTTAAAATAGTACTTTTATCGGTTATGAATGAATTAAAACAAAAACTAAAAAGTTGGGAATTGAGGTCTTGTCCCAAAGATAAGGATTTTGATATTGAATCTATTTCAGTATTGCCAAGACATTAACATAGGTATATGATAAAATTCAACTCCAATACCAATAAAATTACACTTTATGCTTTTTAACACGGATTGGTTTAAATTACAATATTTTAATAATATATGTATATAATCTAAAATCTTAAGCAAAAATTAGAAAAATTCAGTAAAAAAACAAATAAAAAATTTAACAAAAACAAATTTTATTCACATTGGCATTGTAAAAATAGCCGGTGCTTCTCTTTCTTCCAACACCAACAAAGTGCCAACGGAACGACGTCACACTGCCGTTCGTGTATGCTGTAGCCGAACGAACAAACGTTCAAAGCTGACTTCTCTTTCTTCCACAACGATGTTTCCACAATTTAGTTGCTTTGCGTACACGTCGTCGTTAACGTTGTTCCGACTAAAACCGCGCGGTAGTGTGAAAATTTGTAGAAGCTTTTTTTGGTTGTTTTTGTACTGACACAGTGCTTTTCATATTAAAAACCCAGTTGTGTAAAAGCAAAAATTCCTGTTTTTCTTTAATTGTGTATTTGGATGTGTGTTCTTTACCCATACATACATGCATATATGGCTGACCTTTTTTGGGGTGGGCTATAAAAAAGTACAATTGGAATTTTTAGAAATAAATGGGGAATATTTTTGCTGACAAAACCAATAGCACCAAATAAAAAAAAAATAAAGACAAACAATAACAAAGTGTAGGGAAATTATAAAAAAAAGAACTACAACAGTGACGTCGCTGTTAATTTGTAGATTTAGAAGAGACGAGTGCGAAAAAAGGCGCTAAAGTTGGCAGAGAAGTTAACGTGTGTGTGTGTATGTTTAGTAAATATTACTGCTACAACAGCAATAACTTGAAATAGAAAAAGAAACATCACATCACAATGGTGGAAAAATTGGATGCAAATTCAGAACAACAATTTGATTTGAATTTAATTGAGGCGGTTAAAGTGAATCCCGTCATTTATGATCGTTCCCATTACAATTACAAGCATTTTGTACGTAAAGCCCAAGTGTGGAAACAAATTTCGGAACAACTTGGTATGCCTGGTAAGTAATTGTTGTTTTTATACCTACGTGTTCACAAGTACTAGAGGGGAGGTGTCTTAGTTTTTTTTTTTTTCTAAAAGTTTATGTTCATTATAATCATCATATGTAGATAAATGGTTCGTTCTTATCTATTAAATACAATAAATAAAAAAAAGTCTATTCCGCACAATACAAATAATTAAAACACATCAAACTCATACATGTTTGGAATAAGTTCCCTGTGTCTTTGCTAGTGTTTTTTTTTTATAATTGCTTTCCCTTTCTCATTTGTCCGTCTCCTATAGAGTCGGAATAAGTGCAGAAGTAATAAAGTATTAATTGTTACTTTAGAATTTAATTTTATAATCCATGTTATGTGGGTGTTTGGCTAAGTCTATGTCTAACTTGATACACTTTTGTCATGATAAATTTCAAAATAGCTGTCAAGATAAAAAATTATCAGAAATAGTCTCTATTTATTAATGTTATTGCATTGTTATGACAAAATTGTTGGCATAACTACGGCCACAAATTTGATAATGTTTTTCTGCGTGGGGAAAACGTGTCCATGTTTTGTTCATAGTTTTCTTTGTAATACATATTTAAAAATGTCGGTGTTTTTGTTTGAAAATTATATTTGTTTTCAGGCATATGGTTATTTGAATAGTGATGGCTTAAGTCATTAATTTAAATACTAACATGGGGTCTCTGTCAAATTCTACTGCCAAATTTTTTGATGATTCGTTGTTGGGTTTTCAAGTGACGATATATTATATATATTAACTAAATATGAAGAAAATGTTTAACTGCTTCTTTCATCATAACATATTCAACGACCTTGGTTTATTATTCTAAAAGAATAATAAAACGAAATGAATACATTCTTTTAGGTAGGTTATTTTCCTATACTAATACTCAGCATATTCTGCTGTATGTCAGCGTTTTTGTAGTTTCTTGTATTGCTGTTGTTTTGTGAAGAATTCGTTTTTCAGGTTCGACTTCGTTTGTTGTAGAGATGTTGGCGACGCCAGAGCTGGTAGCAGAGATCTGCGCCGAACTGTAAGCAGGCTGAGACGAGCCGCCGATAAATTCTAAACGCCGCACGAGAATATTTTCAGCTTAAGTCGGCTTGATAATAGATTGTTGATTAAAATTCTTTAATAATTTCATTAAATTATCGAAATTTTAATTTCAATTTTATTAATTTTTTTATTTTTTACAAATTGAGTAATTTTTTATTGGTCGGCTAACAGCCCATGGAGTCAGCCATAAAATTTTGTCGGCGCTGTTCTCTGGCTGGTAGTCGCCACACATTCAATTACATTCAGTCGCATGTGTGTTTTTATTGCTGTTTCTTTGGATTTATATTTACTTTTGTAGTTCTGCTATGTTTGCTGAGTATGTATTTTGTTGTTTTTTTGTTGTTGTAGAAACCCGGGATGGAAAAGCTGACATGATCTAAATTGTTTAATATATCGAGGAACTACAGTCACACAGATAATAGTACGTACCCCTTAAAAATTCTTTAATTTTCCAAAAATTGGTGATATTTAAAAAAAGTAAATGAATCAATAATTTTTAAATGAACACAAATATTTATTTCATTATTTAAATTTAAAATTAAAAACTTCAATTTAATAAAAAAAACACAAAAGCCTATTTAATATGACAGATAATTATACGTACTCTAAAAAAGATTAATGTACAAAAAGAATTTCAGGTATATATATTATTTTATTAGTATTTTGTTGGACCTCCTTTTGCCTCAATTACTGCTTTCAATCGATTACTCATTGAAAATACCAGTTTTTTTGTTGTCTCAGACGTTATTTTATTCCACTCATATTCCAAGCCATCTTTAAGTTGTTGTTTGTTTCTATAAGTTTTTTTTCGAATGCGCCGTTCCAATTCATCCCATAAATGCTCTATGGGATTCAGGTCTGGTGATTGGGGAGGCGAATGGAGTTGTTTCGGGACATTATAGAGAAGCCATTCTTTGACAATATGCGAAGTGTGCTTTGGGTCGTTGTCCTGCTGGAAATACCAGGTGCCACTAAGACCCAAAACACTTGCGGAATCTTTCAAACTGCTTTTCAAAATGTCTAAATAAAGAAATCGGTCCATATTTGTTTCCACAAATCGCAGTTTTCCAACTCCATTCGCCGACATGCAGCCCCAAACCATGACCGAACCACCACCGTGCTTAACTGTTGGAATGAGGTTCTTCGGTTGCAGCTCTTCATTAGGTTTGCGCCAAATTTTTTGTTTGCCATCACAACCGAATAAATTGTACTTGCTTTCATCACTAAAAATCACATTCGCCCAGAAATCTGTTGTTTTGTACACATACTTAAGTGCGAAGTCGAGCCGCTTTTTTCTGTTTATTTCGCTTATTAATGGTTTTTTTCTTGGTACGCGGCTATGGAATCCGTTTTTTCGCAAAACACTTCGCACTGTTTCTGAATGAACATTAATATTGTGGTCATTTTCCAAAGTATTTCGAATTTCCACGGCTGTTGTTTTAGGATTTTTACTAACAGCACTTTTTATAAATCGCTCAACTCGTGGGGTAATTTTGGGTGGACGTCCAGTTTTTGGCTTGCTTGCTAGGGATTGAGATTCAGAAAAGTTTTTTATTACGGTCTGCACCGTAGACTTGGCACGTCCAACAATTTGAGCAATTGAACTTAAGGAATTCCCATCTTTCCTCAATTTTAAAATATGTTCACGCATTTCGATACAAATGTCCTTTGTTTTCCTACCCATTTTAACAAAAAAGTAAATTTTTTTTTCTAAAATTACTGCAGTCTTTAAGAATTGCTTACAAACTAAGCTTTTAACACTTTCCGTATAATATTTTTTTTATTAAATCTACTTATTTTTAAAAAGTACCGTTTCTATTTGGCATCGTACGTATAATTATCTGTGCTGCCATATTAAGTTTTATGTGTAAAAGTACAATAAGCGGAAAGTTAACCGGACTTTTTGTAGTTAGTTTTTGACAGTGTTTCGATGCCTTTCAAAAGCAAGCAAAAATATCGATCAGAAATCCAGGGTTATTCTTAAACCGAAATTTTAGAGGGAGTACGTACTTTTATCTGTGTCACTGTATATCTCTATCTTAGATTTTAACGAAAAGGTGTTTATGATGTCAAAATATTCAGAAAATAAGCTCACATCCGTGGTATAAATTTAAAATAATAAAAAAAAATTTCCATCTTAAAAGAATTACATGTATTTCTGGATGCATAATATTTTAAAATAATTAGTTTTCAGTTCAATCTTTATAGGTATATGTTTCAATTTGTTTCGACCTTTCGATTTCTAAAATCTACTTTTCGAACTTTTTTCAATTTTTTAATACCTTTTTTAACTTTGCGACTTTTTCGATTTTTTAACCTATTTCGATCCTACGTTTTTGTGGATAACAGACTTGTTTGGGGTTAATATATAAAACAAAAATGTTTTTAAACGTTTTTTTTTAGTTACCGAACAAAAATCTTGTTTTCCATTCCTGGTTATCTTTTACGCTGTCATTTGCTCGCAGCCTACGTCAATCGTAAACGTTGTTTTTATTTACTTTTTACTTGTATCATTTTCGGTCAGGCAAATCGTTAGCAGGGCTGCCAGACCTCAAAAATGTGCCAAAAATTCCCAATTAAAAAAATTAAGTTTTTGATTCAATACACATGAAATGTTTCGATGTTATTATTACTCGTATATAACTAGTTACAAAAAGTTGTACAGAAAAAAAAAAATTACTTTTATGCGTTTTGCAACAAATTATAATTCAAAACTGACGACCAGGGTAGTTTTCTTTGATCTATCTTTCACCATGAGTAGGAAGGCCGTCATTCTATACAATATTATTTTGAGGTCTTATTAAAAAAAAAAAAACAACACAATTTAAAATTTCTATTTCGGCGGAGTATAACGACGCACAAATTACCAGGTTATCCCACGTCTTCATATAGGAAACCCATTTACGATTTCAGTTGTAAATGGTATCGATGAGTTTTTAAGGTCTCCACCAGGGTTTATTCAAATTGAAAGACGTCGTAAGCGTCGAAGAACACGAAACCATATATCAAACACGCGGCTGAATTGACGAAGAACAAAAAACAAAAACGATTGAAAATACATTTACTGGGATTTCCCGTGAATGGGGGAATAATTGTAAAAATAATTAGTTTCAAAACAGAACTTTTTCAACTGAGTATGTATATAAACAAATTTAAACCAGTATTATTAACGAATTAATAGTTCAAACCCCCTGTTAAACCACTGAAAAACGATGAACTAGTTACATCCAAACAACAACTGAAACTTTTGGAAAAATTCTATACAACTATTTTGTCGTCGACAGTCAACATGCAGCTGTGAATTACATTCGACGAACACACATCCCAATCGATTACCTCAATATTTCTGAAATTTGCGAAGCAATAAAATGACTGAAAACAACAAATCGCCTAGTATAGACAATATCTCCCCAGAGCTGTTAAATATTTACGCAACAACGTGTGCCCATTTACTCACGCCAATTATAAACCAATTCTGGCGTACAGAAACCTTCCGGAGGAAATTGCTGAAGGTGTCATCATAAATTTACCAAAAATGAGATCTTACAGTCCTTATGGTATTACGCTTTTGAGTATGATCAACAAGGATTGTACACATAATAAATAAAATAAAGGATTAAGTTGGTTTTTGTGTTCACAAATCCTGTATCGATCATATTAACAGCCTAAGAGTGATCATAGAGCAGTCTGTAGAATGGAGATCAGCTCTGTACCTAACGTTTATAGACCCTAAATCACGCAGCGATATGGAACGAATTATAATATAAAGGTGTACCTGCCAAGCTAATAAGCCATGTGTGTGAAGATAAATTCGTATTTAACTAGTATAGACACAAACCACAATTTGTAACAGAGCTTATTTTGAAGTTAACAGTGCACTGTTATGCAATATTGTGAAGTGGTACTCCAAGAGGTCTATAATAATGAAATAACTAAAATATTTATAGAATTTACAAATTTGGATGTCTCTTTCGAAAACAAATTCTTTAGAGGATCATTGGTAAAAATGGCCATTTTTGGCCGTGGTAGTCCAAGGGGTCCCTAATGATGCACTATTAGTGGGATAGGTGAACTAATTTTGGAATTTGAGAAAATTTAGTTTCAAAAAAATATGATTTGAAAATTTTCTTAGAGGATCATTGGTAAAAATGGCAATTTTTGGAATGGTACACGTAACACACTATATAGGTTTGGTAGTCCAAGGGGTCCCTAATGATGCACTATTAGTGGGATACATGGCCTTTATGTAAACGCATATGTTTAGATTGGAGCTGGACCTCAATAAACGCATTGAACAGAGTATTCAATAAGTCCAACAGAATACATACATACGATTGATCAATATTTGTCGGCATGTTACAACATATGCATTAACAAAGAAAAAATGTAGTATAGTTGTTATACAAATATGCTAGGTACATTTCTTACGCATTGCTTTAAAGGACATAGATGCCTGTATTTTTGATAAAAAAGCCGCGAAATTTTTCAAACGGCAGATAATTTATGCTATAAATATTAGTGATATAGGCGTATTTTTTAATTGGCTAAGTCGGGTTCTTACTATAGTTGCCAATAAATATATGAACGAAGATGTAAGCAATGCATTGAAATTGAAATGCAATGTTGAAGAAGAAGATGAATCACATAACATCAATAATGGAGAAGATACAGAGTTTACAGCAAATTATAAGAAGAGTCCATATTACCTCAAGGAAATGCGATTTTATTTAAATATTATTAAAAACAATGCTGAAGACGGAGAAGAAAATACTTATATTATGAAAATTTTCTTAAATTACTTTTACGAAAATGTGCAGCATTTGCGCCATTGTGGACAAATATGATGGGAACATTCACTGAAACTAAATCAATGACCAGAATATCTAACAGTCCCGTTGAAAGCTACTTTAACATTGTTAAAAATATAACAATGGATGGTGACAGATAGTACGTTCGAGCATCTGATTATGTAAGAGAATCGTACGTATATACAGAAGCTAAAATTAAGGAAATTGAAAGAGAATAAATAGAAAAAAATTAAATTGAAAATAGTTTAAAACAACAAATAACAAAATTGAAACCGATAATTTGCAACAGCAAATGCCTAAACTCGAAGAGGAACGTTGGGGAAGAACTCCAACCAAAGCAAAAACCAAAATAAGCGATAAAATTTACTATTAGAAAATTTTGAAGTCATTTTCTAGGCTACTAAAGCCAAGAGAAATGTGTTGCTTACATAAAAATTGAATTTTAACACAGTTTATCCTCCCAAAATAGATGTAAAAGAATTTGAAAGCCTTAACCCCAACAAGGTGTTATATAATAACATGTTAGAATTATATTTCTATATATTAATGACAAAACACGACGATAGTGCGTACTCCACCACAACTTCAGAAGGCGAAATTTTGTTCTATAATAAAAATTTTAATACCCATTTCAACCTGTAAGAAAGTGTTTATACCAATTCTTCACCAACAACATTTTACACTTGTTTACATTAATAATGAGGAGAAAGAAGTCTTTCATATATTTAAATCCCATGGGTGAAAATAAAAATACATTTTTAGATATTTTCTTTAATTACTATGTAAAATCCGAACGATTATAGAAAAATAATGAAAAAAACATTTTACGATTATGCAGATGGAATATTCACCTAATCGTGGTTGGCATAAACGTCATACGTCTACGACAGTTTCGTACTAGATTAAACAGTTTGCATTTTATCTTTAATCTAGTACGAACCAGTCGTAGGCGTAAGATGTTTACGCCAACCACGATAAGGGTGATCATATACTTACTTTCATTGTGGATCTAAAATGAGTAATACAATATGTGTATGTGACCAGTGCAATAGAGCGCCCTGCGATGGATGCCTTAAGTACTACTTTAATGATAACATCAATGATTTATTCATTTGTATTTTTTGTCGCGCAGATTAAACAGTATCCAAATAGTTCATTGAAAATCTGTAAATAAAGAATGTCTCAATTGTTGGAATTGGAAAAAAGTAAAAAAATAAATGCAATAAAATTATTAATAAACATTTGTATTTAATAAAAAGAAGTAAATTTTATCTTAAAATTGTTAATTAAAATGTTAAATAAGACCAAGTAAGTATTATAGTGCATCATTAGGCACCCCTTGGACTACCAAAGCTATATAGTGTGTTACGTGTACCATTCCGAAATTGGCCATTTTTACCAATGATCCTCTAAAAACATTTTCAAAATCATATTTTTTTGAAACTAAATTTTCTCAAATCCCAAAATTAGTTCAGCTATCTCACTTATAGTGCATCATTAGGGATTCTTTGGACTAAAAAACGTATATAGTGTGTTACGTGTAACATTCCGAAATTGGCCATTTTTACCAATGATCCTCTAAAAAAATTTTCAAAATCATATTTTTTTGAACTTAATTTTCTCAAATCCCAAAATTAGTTCAGCTATCCCACTAATAGTGGATCATTAGGCACCCCTTGGACTACCAAACTAAAAATACTACCTATGTTAAATGCATAACAGTGTACTTTTAACTTCAAAATAAGCTCTGTTACAAATTGTGGTTTGTGTCTATACTAGTTAAATACGAATTTATCTACACACACATTAATAAGTCTCATGAAAGGTCTATATCGTTACCTAAATATAGAAAGGACCTAACTCGTGTCTTTTAAGTCGCTATTTTTTTTTTGGCTAAATATGATATATGAGCGGACCATTTCTCGAAATAAACGAAAATCTGGGCTTACAAAAAAAAAACACGAGTTTGGGCCTTTCTATATTAATGTAACGATACCTGTCGTATTCTTCACAAACAACAACTGAGAAACTAAATAAACATTAACTCCGATGTACGCAAGGGTGTGTATTATCTCCCCTGCTTTTTAAGTGCGTACTTGATGAGGCAACATTTCATAGAGAGGTAATCTCTTGGGGTCTCCAGGGCAGAGTTGACTACGCTGATGACATTTGTCTACGTACTCACACCTTTTCAGATATGCAAGTATTCGGCCAACTCAAATCAGTGTGGAACTCGTCATATATATCAAGAAGGACGAAGCTAAAGATATTTAATTCGAATGTAAAACTCGCACTGTTGTATGGATGCTAGACGTGGAATGCAGCACCACGTGACATATCAAGGCGAATTCATATAAGGTGTACTCGTCCCTACAACAAATACAACAATACAATACATTTTTGTTTTTGCTTTTCATCCCATCTGTCAAAAAATACAAGTACGGCGAATTCAATATTAAATTGGAATTTAACAACAAACCAGTGTAAGTTTTATATTTATTGCTTTATTTCATGTGGAGAATGTTAAAATGTTCGATGAAAGTTCAAACGCGTGGAGAAACAGAAGAAATTGAATATAAAACAATAGGAAAAAAGTGGACGCATCAAAAACACACAAACACACACATATATATGACGCGCACCAATATTAACACAAATTTTGACAATTGAGATGAAACAGCTGATGATCAGCTGGGCTAACGAGTACACCTTATATGAAATCGCCATGTGACATATATTCTATACAAGTTTTTGTAAATAAATCCCTAAGAAAGATTCTACACATGTTCTGGACTAGAATAATCAGAAACTGGTCAACAACTTATCCAATTTGAAATCCGCAAAGGCGAGTGAAATTGGATTGGATATACACTGCGTAAACAGCTCAATGATATTGCTAAACAAGCCATAGACTGGAACCCACAGGGCAGTCGTTGTATTGGAAGAAATTAAACATTGTGCATCAGATCGAACTTATTAGTATAATCTTGTGACGGCCCTATGGTCGTAGCAGGAGTAAAAGGATCAAATATATATATATTATTGTTATTATTTTCTCAAAATATTAATATCCTTTGAAGTTTAAATGTTAAGCATCTTAATAATTCCTTTATTGCTACTCAAATGTTTTAGTCTAATTGACCGAAGTTTTCTGTTATGGTTGAAAACTTTAAATCTCAAGTCTTATGTGTCAGTGTGATCTTTAAAGCACAATATCTGTGCAATAAATAAAGAAACTTCCTTAATTTCTCGACAAACATTTCCCGAGAATTTCTAGTAGTTACGCTAAATACACTACTATAATTTCATACTATGTTGTTTCAATCACATATTTTTATAAACAGATTCTCTCTGTAACTATTTGCGTATTAACGGCATTTAGGGCGTTGTAAACACATTAAATGTACTGATATTATTATAGCAATACCACCCTGTTATTATTTCTAGAAGGCTCCACTAATGGTTTGTGGCGTTGCTAAAATTCTCAATATTGAAACCAACGCTGTAAGCCGTTAAAACCGATACATTTAAACTGATTTATGTACTTTGCGCTTAAATTCACTAAAATCTTAATTAATTTTTATTAATACAAGTTTACAAAAAATAAATTCTGAAATGAATGAAAAACCTTTTACAATGAACCACCTTTAAAGCGTTTAAAGTAGTTATAAATTATGCCTAGGAATTAATTCGTAATGAATTCTTTAATAGAATGGTTAAGAATGAGAAAAATCTAATTTGACTTTGAAACTTGAATCTAAACTTTGACCTCAAATTACGAAAGCAGATAATTTTTATTTTTCTGGATAAAAATTCAAAGCTAATTTTAGCTAATTAGTAGAAACAATTTAGGCAATGTGTTAATGGATGTTATAATACCCTTCACCATGAGTGGCGACGCTATAAAGTATATATATTCTGGATCGTTATAGATAGCGAAGTCGATATAGCCATGTTCTTCTGTCCGTCTGTATGTTGAAATCAACTTTCCGTAGCCCCCAAATAACATGATTTGTACATCAATATATATATATTCTTCCGGCTCGGTTGGTATTTGAAATCGAAGAAATCGGCCAACAAATGGCTGAGATATAAGTAAAAAACCGGGACATCCTTGGCCTATTTTTGATCTATATCTGGATTACTAAGTCATTAATATAGACAATATGGATATCTAATGATAGATATTTCAAAGTCCATTGCAATGATGCATATAAGGCTATAGTAAGTTGGACCTACAATAGGTCAAAATCGGGAAAAATATTACCGGTTTTTTTTTTACACCAACAAAATTTTTTTATCATAATTTTTTTTCACTAATAAATTTAAAAAAAAAAAATTTAAAAAACAATTTTAATAAAAAAAAAAAAAAAATTAATTTTTGTTTACCAAAAAATATTTAAAATTTGTATTTTAAAGTATAATTTGGTGAAGGGTATATAAGATTCGGCACATCCAAATATAGCTCTCTTACTTTTTTTTTGTTGATATTATTTGCCAAATAATTGTTTCTAAAGATATACTTTGTTTCTAAATATATATATATAATCGTTCTAATAAATAAATTACATAATTCAAATTTCATTTCTATAATTCCAGAACAAAAATGCACCAAACGCTGGAAAAGTTTACGCGACAAATTTGCCCGAGAAATGAAATTAAGCACTGAATCACGTTGGCGATATTTTAAACAAATGAGTTTTCTCGTCGAGTCTATAAGGTGGGTTTTTCTTTCGATTTAATGTAAAATCGCATCCTCTAGAAACTTTGTAAATTCTAATTTTAAATTGTTTTGCAGGCAATACCGTGAATCATTGTTGGGCAAATGTGGCCCTTTGCCCACAACTCAGACGACCACTACCACTCAAGTAACCCAGGTGGATGCAAATCAGCAGCAACAACAACAGCAGCCGCAACAACAACACGCTGTTGTCGATATATTTCCCTTTAATGGAGCGGCCGCAACATCAACACAAACTCTGCATCATCCACATGGTGAGTTACATAGTTAACCAAGGAAACGAGAACATATTGCTCTAGTTTACTCACATAACAAACACAACTATTTTAATATGTATTGACTGATTCATATAGTTAACATTACAGTTACAGGAGACACTCAACTAACCACAACTACGGTGGCAGCTGCAAAAGATACAAAAACCTTTTACTATGAACCACCTTTAAAGCGTGAACGTGTTGAGGATGATGCACAACAACAACAACAGCAACAACAACAGCAGCAGCAGCAACAACAACAACAGCAGCAACAGCAACAATTGCAGCAACATAATGATAATATGTTGAATACCATAAAAATATTTCAAAATTCTATATCGCAAAGTGTCAACCCCGAGGATCAATCGTTTGGCGTGGTGGTCACCGATATGCTGAATACACTGGGTGTACGACAAAAAGCTGAAGCTAAAGTTCACATAATTAAATATTTAACTGACATGCAGTTGCTGGCTCAACATAATAAATATTGAAATAAAGCTAAACAAATAAACATAACTTAAGAACAGAATACATAAGTATACAAATATACATATGTACTATGTATAATTGAAAACAAAAATTACTATGCAAATAATAATTTTAAGCTATGAATTCAAAAATTAATGATTTTTTCAAAAAAAAAGATTTTGGCAAAATATTGAAAATATTTTATATTTCTTCTACTACTTATTAGTTTTTTGTTTTAACCTATGCAAGGTGCAATATTGTTTTACATACAATGAAAAAAAACCAATAAATTCATATATATATGTACATGTAAATTGTAAATTAAATACATATTAAATAATGTAATTAATATTCTGCTACATACATACATAAGTATTTAATTCATATAAATTTTGATCGGACATTTTGTACGTAAATATGTATGTATGTATTTAGATAAAATATACAATACAAGAATTAAATGTGATTAAAATAAATAAAATTATAATATATTTCACAAAATCGCTTAATGTAGAACATTTTTGAAACGTTATTTTATATTTTTGGCTAAATATGCAGGCTACGATTATTTAAAATTTTTTCACCATTAATGGTAATTTCAGATTGCCCACAGCAGGTAATAAAGCAGAATTACAAAAGAGGCTGATACATTAATTTAAGCGTCGTGATATTGAAATCGGAGCTTAAGAATTCGAGTATAAAGAGGAAATGGAAGTTTCTACCCGTGGAACACCAAACAGCATGAATTTAATTACAATGTTCGCGGCTATGATGGAAAAAATAGAAACAGCCAACGAAAACGAGAAACTTTTTGCTGAAGTTAAGGAAGAAAATAAAATAATGGAAATGAAATTTCAAGAAACTTCTAGAGTGACAGACGAGAAACTTCAGAAATTTTCGGAAGTTATAAACAGGAGAGAGCGGTCTAGAAAAACAATCCCGAGATGTTGATAATAAATTTCTCGATCTGGAAATGAAAATAAATAATCTTCATTGCCAATATGGACCGGTGCGAATTATTCCAGAGGCATTTAGTATAATAAAGGTTCCTAGTTTTGATGGCAGCACACCATTTAACGTTTTCAAGTTCCAGTTTGATACAGTTGCCATTAGAAATATTTGAAACAATGAAGAAAAAGCTATAGAGTTGATATTGGCCTTAAAAGGGAATGCAGTATTTCTTGAAAGCGTGCCAGCGATGACATAATGGAGGCGCTACAACGTAAGTACGGTGGGGAACATAAAAAGGAATTATACCGAATGGAATTGCGTGGTAGAATGCCGAATGCCAATGAGTCGCTACAAGACTTTGCGATGGAAATCGAGCGTTTGCTACAGCTTATTTACCCAGGGGAAAACCATCCGATTTTGGAGCATTTGAAGATAGAGGCATTTGTAAATGGCATTCGCGATCCTGAAATAAGTCATGCGGTCTGCGCCACACCCAAGTCATCATTCACAGAAACTGTCTCATTCGCACTGTTACAAGAAACAGCAAGGATAACTTCAAAGCCCCAAATATGTAATGTGCGGAAAATCGAGGTTGTCGCTGAAAATGAGAGAAATGTGATCAATTTCGTTAAGAAAGCAATTTAAACAATTTGCAATGTAAGTCTACGCACAGCTACTGGAAAGCCTGCTCTATCCATGGTAAAATTGATGTGAATCTATCTATTGGTGGCATTAGCGTAAATCATGTCTTTGTTGTTGCCGATATTGTGGATGAAGTAATCATTGGTGCTGAATTCATGATTCGTAACAGCATTACTTTAGATATGGGACAAAAAGTCATGAATTGGCGAAATCGTAAAATATCCCTTGACGTCGGATATGAGAGCAAGTCTCAAGTAAGAAGGCTAGTATTTGTTGAGCACCAAAAGTTGCCACTGCAGAGAGAGGGTTTGGTATGGGCCCGTGAGGAGGAGAATTGTATAGACAATGGTTTGTTGGTGTTGGAACCAGCGGATGTGAAAAGTGGCCATGTAAAGATAGAGGCCTTCGTTGATCGGTGCAACGATGAAATGGTTCCTGTTGGAGTGCTTGGTCTTTCCCGAGGTGAAAAGGTAATCAGGCCGGGTTCCAGGTTGGGTGAATGTGCTTCAACAAAGGCAGTGAAAAATTGAGAGGAAGATACTGCTACACACGCAGGTAAAAGTTCATTTTGTGAAGGAGAATGATGTCGCCAAAAAGCCACAATTATAAGAAAATTACAGCGAATTAAATAAATAAACCTTTGTACTATCAGCATTTGCTATTTTAAAGTCCATTTGCGGCTTGAAAACTAATTTTGTTATTTTAATTAAATACAATAAAGTGTTATCATAATTTTCAAATACAATCATGACCAGACTCATTGGCCCCGTGACTAACATTTCGAGACCTAATTTCAAATTTTATATTATTGATAACCTCCCGGGGAGTCATAAGCTCTCTTTTTATACCCTTCACCTTCGTGAGAAGGGTATATATAAGTTTGTCATTCCGTTTGTAATTTCCACAATATAATTTTCCGACCCTATAAAGTATATATATTCTGGATCCTTATAGATAGCGGGGTCGATTTAACCATGTCCGTCTATCTGTCCGTCTGTTGAAATCAATTTTCTGAAATCCCAGATATCTTCGGGAACCAAATCTTCAATAATTCTGTCAGACAGGCTTTCGAGAAGCAAAATCCGTCCATAAATAACGGAGATATGAGCAAAAATCCTAGACAACCTCTATTTTTGGCCTATTTTTTATCTATATCTCGATTACTAAGTCATAAATATAGACAATATGGATATCAAATGATAGATATTTCAAAGTCCATTGCAACGATGTATATAAGTATATAAGGCTATAGTAAGTTGGACCTACAATGGGTCAAAATCGGGAAAAATATTTTTTAACCCGAATTTTTTTTTTTCACAAAAAACATTTTTTTGTCTTGTCATAAATTTGTTTCACTAATAAATTTTTAAATTAAAAAAATTTTTTTTTTAAAAATTGGAAAAAACTTAAAAAACAGTTCGAAAAAAAAAGTTTTAAAAAACTAAAAAAAAAAATTGTTTAATTAATATGGTGTAGGGTATATAATATGGTGTAGGGTATATAAGATTCGGCACAGCCGAATATAGCTCTCTCACTGGTTTTTTTTTTTGTTTTCTTTCTTGTAGAAGTTTAAATGTTTCCAAGGTTTTGCAAATGCTATGAAATTATGGCTGTTTCTTTTTTAAGCCCGATAGAACTTACGAAAGTGTTAACTGTCAAATGAACTGTCATACTGCGCTCACATTTTGACATTTATTATCAGTATACTCAGGCAAATCATCATGAATAGATTGACGCTTGCTTAAACAACAAATTATACAAGTTTACTTTGAAAATCAGTCATCGCAAAATTGTGTTCAGCGATGAGACCCATTTTTGGCTAACAATTGGAGGCCAACATTACTCTTGCTATTCGTGACATATGGCCAGCAATGATCGAAAAATAGGACTAAAATTGGACATCCAGAATGCGCTTCGTCAAGAACAATCGCGCTGGCCAAATGCCCGAAACCATTTTCCTATTTTTAATGATTAAAAACGCTAAAATTTACTATATTTTTTTTAGAAAACCTTGTTAATTTGGATTTATCTTAGAATTATACATATTTCAAAACCGAAATTACGGAATATAATTTTAGAAAAAGTTTCCATTTTATTGTCAGTCACTGTATTTTATTAAAATCGATATATTAATGTTGGTTTTATTCATAATTAAAATTACTAACGCGCAATGATTTAGTTAAAAAATTTACTGAATTAATTGATGAGTTTTACAAGTTGTTAAAATTACTAAATCATTTTTCAAAACAAATTTTACATACATACATATTATCAAATGAATATTAAGTTCAAAATAATTCTTAATGGCAGTAATATTTGACAACAAAAAAACCAAAAAAAATAAATAATTTATTAAATAACAAGTTAATGTGCTATAATCGGTATCCTTTGTCATTATTTATACATGTCAGAAAATTGATAGCAACAGGCGTATAAACGAACGGACTTTGTTAAATTGACTGCCCCTATTTATAGGGATATACATTATAGGTTCGTAAATTTATATTCATTCAAGTTAAATGGTATACAAATAAATGAATACAAAATGTACGAGTTCTTATATACAGTGAGTGACAAAACAATGGAAACTTTGAAAAGTATTGTTACGAATGTGCAGTAGCGATTTGAATTTAACGGCATGTAATGACTGCCTGCAACATTCGTCATGTTAATAAACACGTCCATCAGTAGAAGCTTCTACTTATCAACAATGTTAATAACATGCGGTTGATTTGCATTGTTTATAAGTATGGCAACACTAAATGTTTAAGCTGCTATCATTAACATCGAAAGCTCTAGAATTCGAACATACTAGTTTGTCCGTTAAGATCATTGTAGAAGATTAACGAAAGATGGCGTGTGTATAAATAGTGGCAGATATTGCAGTCGTGAGTGAGTTTATCATAGGCGCTGTTAGGGTTAACATCAACAGTCATGTACCTTTGAGCTTGTACATTATAAAGTGTGTGTGTGCATTTCTGCGAATTGATAAACGTGTATAAAGACACCGAGTGACTATTTGAACTACTGTTGTACATTTTAAGTAAATAAAGAGTTGTTACAAATTTTAAACTACTAAAACTGCTTTTTATTTGCAATCAAAAGTATCCGGTTTATTTAAAGGAAATAAACCAACGTTTTAAAAAGGTTAAAACGTAACAGTGTTATTATAATTAGGGACTTATATAAGTAATCTATTTGTATTACAAATTGTCTGTACGAATTTGGTAAAAAGTACTATATATCAGATTATAAGTCAGGCATTACCAAACTACTTCTAAGTAATGCAGACGGTATTAAGAAGCCATTGAAAAGTAAGTTAAAATAAAAATTTCATAAGAATTTTCTTTGTAAGTTGAATATTTGAAAATGTTTCCATTGTATTGTCAACCACTGTATATTATTTAGGTTTCTTTTTAATTTATGTACATACAAATGTCTTTGTGGCAAAACTGTATCATAAATTAATTAACTAAGAAAGCACAATGACAAAAATATTGTAAGTCTAGTGTGAATGAGACACCTAAATTAATTAATGTAGTAAGATACCAGTTTCATAATGAGTAAACAGATTAAAGATCCAATCGAGTTAAGATTTCTTAACGATCGATTAACAAGAAATTTTCTGGAAACAGTAACGAATTAAATATACTCTATTTTATTGAGATGTTTTTAAGGAAGAATCCTAATAAAAAAAAATATTTTGAAAAATTTCAAAATTTAATGTAGGTGTAGATTCAGTTATGGATCTGAGGAAAAATAAATATTGGTGTTATAGAATGCAAACATATTGAAAGGAGGACTTATGACATTAAAATGAATATGTACAATATTTTTATACTGATAAACCGATGATGAATGGCAAAAGCGATAAAAAACTGCCTGATAGAACTGGAAATTGTTAAAAATTACACAAAAAAAGTAAATTTTAATAAAAAAAAAATGCCATTAACATTTAAAACGATTTCGGCCATATGGCCAACGTGGTTGTACTTGATAAACTCCACTCTGGACGTCTAATTTTGGGCATTGCTGGCTGTAGGTCAAGAATAATACAAGCAATGTTGACTAGCAAGGCGTCAATTGTTGCTGGTTTATCAGAAAAAAACAGTGACTTCACAAACCGAAAACCGTTAAAAAAAATACGGCCCTTTTTAGATGTCCCAACTTTGGATGCGTATAACTTTTTATAGGGACGAGATAACTGTTTTTTTGTTTTATTTAGAATTTGATCGTCAATATAGCTGATATTTAAAAAAAAATTCGACCCTCCGTAGGCCTGCCATATCTAAAAAACTATAAAAAGATCGAGCAAAATAAAAAAAAAAAAACAAATCTATATACCTTAATATCTCTTCAACTAATAGAGGTGATCTTCTCAAGGACTTTCGGATCGTATTTGGCATTTTTTTTTTAAATTTGAGACCCGAAGTGACCAATTTTGAGGGGCTACGCACTGACCCCATAAGCGCTTGGAAGCTGAACAAACGTAAATCAACTCGAAAACACCTCAGCTCCAACCATGTGCAATTTTGTAATAATATCTCTAATAGTTCCCAAGATACCGAATTATTTCCAAAAATATACGTTTCTAAACCACTGTGCGTGACCAGATCTCTCCCGGATCAATGTCATTCATATATTCGAATTAAAAATCATTGATCATGGTGCGATAATCTCCATTGACCCTAACGCGAACTCTGGCTTAATTTTTTAAGAAATAAGGTGCATTTTTCTGGATGTAATTGAGTCTGTAGGGTCTGTTATGAATTAGTCTCACTCCATATGCGGCAATTTTGTTTATTAACTAACCCTTTAAGCCAAAAATTAGCCTCATTCTTGAACACAATTTTGTGATAAAACAGTCGTCTATAAGTTGCGCGAATTGATAACTGATTTTCAAAGAAAATTTGGATTATTTGGTAGCGTTGTTCAAGCGTCAATTTATTCATGATGATTTGCAGGAATAAAGTGATCATAAATGTCAAAAAGTGGCGCAATATGACAGTTCGTTTGACAGTTAACCATTTCGTATCTTCTATCGGGCTTAAAAAAACCCCCTTTATATCACATTTCCCTTGTAACTTGTAGAAAATTATCTATGGAAATATACTGAATTTTACCAAACTGGAGATAAAAACTTACTAGAGAATACAATACAGGGGTTTGGAGCTTTATTAGCAGATACTGAAAATTATGGAAATTTCAAAACAATTTTATTATTAATCCACGTTCTATATTAAACTTAAATTACCCTAAAGGTTAAATATAAATAATTGTACAAAAACGATTGATATTTAACCGACAACCAGTTTAAAAAATAAAATCATAAAAAATTAAAATAAAACGTTTCACAATTTTTATTATTTTTTTTTAATAAACAAAAAACTGGCTCAATTGTAAAATCGATTTATATAAATAAGTGTATTAAGATTTCATTAAACACAGTTTAATTTGAAAATTTAAAGTACAAAGTTAAGAAAAAATTCTACAGCAAAATGTTGAAATATGTAAGAAAATGCTAAAAATTCTAAACGATTTAAAATTATAAGAAATAAATGAAAATTTTATTGGTTCTACACAGTTTTTATTGCTGTCGCTAGTGGCCTGGGTCTCGGCAGTCGATGATGATGCTCATGCTCATGTCAACAAAGAATTCAAAAAGGATGATGGCCATGGACATTTCTCGTATGGCTACGACATCACCAACGGTATTGGAGCCGATGAGGCTGGCGATCAGAAGGCAGTTCATGGTGAATTCCATTACACAACTAAAGAGGGTGTACCTGTAAAGGTCAGCTATACGGCAGATGCCAACGGTTTTCATCCCCAGGGAGATGTTATACCCACAGCACCACCCACACCAGCGGCCATTTTAAGGGCCTTGGAGTATATTAAAAATCATCCCAAAGCTGAGAAAACTGAAGGCGACAAAAAACATCATCATTAACTAATTAATGAAACATTTACAAAATTTTATTTTATTGTTTTTATCTCAACATCAAATACACTTAAAGAAAAGTCAGCTTACAAATTCATTTGTTTTGATTAATTTCCATATCCAGCGACTTGGCCACTAATAATTTTTTTAAATCATTAAATTTGGGATGTTTTTTATCACGCAAAAGCTCATATATAACTGATTCAGTTGTTGTTATAAAACAACCAGCGGATAGCAAACGTTGCAATGCCATATCACGATCCTGATGGACTCGGGATGCCACGCAATCGGCCACCACAAACACATTTATATTTTGTGCTAACAAATCGATGGCGGTTTGTTCAATGCAGATGTGGGACTGGAAGAAATAAAAAAACATGAATAATAGGATTACTCCTGTTCTCATTATTGCCATGTTCTCAAATTTTTATACACTTCAGCATGAGTGGCAAGGCGAATTTATCAACTACTTAAATAACGAATGTCAAATTCCATTTGTTTGAATTCGCCTTTCCTGTCACCTTGTTAAATTAGTCCAAGGCGAATTCATATAAGGTGTACTCGTCCTTACAACAAATACAACAATACAAAAACAACATACATTTTGTTTTTGCTTTTCACCCCATCTGTCAAAAAACATAAGTACGGCGAATTCAATATTAAACTGGAATTTCATATGGAGGATCAAGGTATATTAATTATAAGGTAGTGTTATCAGACCAGCTGATCGTTTTTTGCTACTATGTTCATTTTTCGCCGTGGTGCAGTATAAATGTCAAACTTTGTTTACATTTTGTAAATGTCAAACTTTGTTTTGCTGTTAAATTCGTTTATGTTTTAAAACCAATAATAATAATACACGAAATTAGTTTTATTTATAAAAACATAAATTAAATTACAAACAGATTCAAATTTATAAACACCTTTTGTTTAACAAAAATTCGCTTTGATTTATTTGTCAGCTGTTTTTGATATTTTTCCCTGACATACAATTCGCCTTCAACCAATTCGCTCGGTATTCTGAACTCGCCGATGACACTACCTTATAAATTAATATACCTTGATGGAGGATGTTAAAATGTTCGATGAAGAGTTCAAACGCGTGGAGAAGCAGAAGAAATTGAATATAAAACAATAGGAAGAAAGTGGACGCATCAAAAACACACAAACACACACATATATATGACGTGCACCAACATAAACACAAATTTTGACAGTTGGTGTGAAACAGCTGATGATCAGCTGGGCTAACGAGTATACCTTATATGAATTCGCCTTGGGTGAATACGTCCCGGCAACAAATACAACAATGCAAAAACAACAGGCATTTTGATATTGTTAAAATGTAGAACCAAGGTCAAAATCAGGGCGAATTAAAATATTACTATTATTATTATTATTATTTACAACAACAAATGTAAACATAACTATAGTTTGACAGAAGACTTACATTAAACCACGGCGAATTAAGAAAGAGTTGATCTTATGCACTCATCTTGTTAATACGCCTTAAAACTTTTTATTTTTTATTTTCTTTTCAAATGAATATCTTTACTGTTTAATACTGTTACGTTTTTTTCTATGTTTATTTAAAATGTACAACAACAACAGTTCAAATAGTTACTCAGTTACTCTTTATACACATTTATCAATTCGCAGAAATGCACTCACACTTTATAATGTACAAACTTAAAAGTACAAGGCAGTTGATGTTAACTTTAACAGCGCGTATGATCAACTCAACTCACGACGGCAACCTCTGCCACTATTTATACACACGTCATCTTTCCTGAATCTTCTACAATGATCTTAACGGACAAACTAGTATGTTCGAATTCTAGAGCTTTCGATGTCAATGTTAGCAGCCTAAACATTTAGTGTTTCCGAAACTATTTTCAAGTACGACAATTTCGAACAAAAAACAATGATGGTAGAACTAGTTGTAGAATCATTCTGATGAAGGGGTGTTAGTTATTTATCGCTGTCCGTGTTCTTTCCGAAGCAAACCTACTCATATTTAGTATCAGTATAGTTAGTAAAATCGGCCCATAAACGACTGAGATATATGTAAGTTTACCCAAATGTTATACATGAAAATTTATTTTAGAAAGCTTCCAGATAACGCATATAACTTAAAACATTTAAATCCGTCAGAAATACTTTCTGAATTGTCTGTGCTAAAAGAATAATCACATTATCCGAGATATAGGCAAATATTGTTTATACAATGGGTTGGTTTAGTTATGTGATTAAAATTGTTATGCAATTTTTGAAAAAATATTAACATTATACTTTCTTTTTACCCACCTCCATGCCGTACAATATCACATCACTCGGTTTGCCCTCCTCAAAAAGATTTTTCATATCACATTCTATTTCCGGAACCATCATACTAAAACGAGTTTTGCTCACCACAGACTTGGCATGACAAATATCTAAATCCTCAACAGTTTTACCCAATTTTTCAGGACTTTGCTCGGTAACCAGCAACGGAACATTTAGAATTTTTCCAGCTGCAGTCTTAACAAATGAAGGAAAAGTGAGTTCAACTACCAGCCAATATTGCGAGAATATTTTAAACTTACCAAACGTTTGGCATTTTCAATTAAGTTATTGAATAGTGGCATGGCAGGACGAAATTTTTCCTGAATGTCACATAAGAAAAATAACGTCTTTTTGGGATTCAAATGTGCCAGTCTGCGGGCCATTGTGTACACAATTTCTTAATACTGATTTTTTGGTTGAAAATTATAAAATGTACGTAGAGTTAACAATAAGTTATGTGCTGAAAACTTCATTGATTTATTGCTTATACAGGGTTGTATAGGTAAATTATAATATCACATCCACTTTTCCAACTCTGATTACTCAATTTGACAGCTTTGAGTTGTATGTATTTGTCCCCATATTTTAACACATACAACAAATACGATAACCCTGTCATTGTTAAGCAAATTGCTCCATAAAAAAGCTCTTTCCGTTTCTTGCGTATCGTAACAAATGGCAAAAAAAAGCTTTTGTTGGAGTAAACGCATTCTAAAGAATCAGTTGTTATTCTCACTTGCAGTAATACAGACGCGAACCAAACGAATATAAAACGTTACAAAACAACGGTAAAACCGAAGCAAAAAATTATACAATAAATATAAATAAATTGACAAAAATAGTAAAGAAAATATAATAAAGTAACAATAAATAGCAAGAAAAAAACAACTAAAATTCATAAAGCAACAAACAAAAAGAAGATAAAATAAAGGAAATTCAGGTTATAAGGGAATTAGTAATTACCCCACCACCCATTGTCAACCACGTTACTAAAACATTAAAAGAAGTAGACATTTTAACGGGGAGTTACATATTTAGTGTACTCAAATTATTGAAGAGCGTAGAAAAAGAGAAAATAGAAAAGTACCAAAAGAAAAGTCATTGCACAAAGTGAAGTTTTTATTGAACAAAAGTAACAAAAACGCACAATTAAAAATAGAAAAAATTTGCAGCAAACTAAAGGCCTTATTATTTCATAAGTATTTTTTTATGTTCAATTTCTTAAAATAAAACATAATTCAATAAATTTTGCTAAAACAAAAATCTAACAAGTCATTAGTTTTGTGATTTTTTTTTGTTCATTTTGCAAAAGCAAACAGAAACAACAACAAGCTGACTAATAAAGTGCTACTAAGAAGAAGCGTGTAGATGTGACCATGTGTATTAGTGTGTGTATGTAAGAAAGAAAAAAAAAACACAACACGATAAAAACCAGAAACAGTTCGTTTCATAGCAAAACAGCTGAAAAATTAGACACGGCAACAAACACTTAAATAAACAAAAAAACAAAAAGAAGGCACTTAACAACAAAAACAACAACGTTAAGCAGCTAAAGTCTCTACTACAACAAAGTGATTACCCTGACAAATGTTAAATTTGCTTAATAATTATAATAACAAAAACAAAGCACTGCAAATATTAACACAAAGTGTTAAAGGCAAATATCGTTAATTTCATCATTAAAAACAAAACATAATAAATTTAATCAATTAAATAAAAATAATTTTCATTAGAGAAAATTTATGACAATGTAAACGGTAACAGTTGAAAAAAAAAAAAACAAAACATTTTAATACCTAATGAACTTTTAGTGAATCCACATACAATTACATTTGGCTAAAATATAAATTATTTTTTTAATATAAACTCGCTCGTACTCTCTCTCTCTCTTGTCAGACTAAACCACAATCATATGTATTTTTGACATTGACTTTTCCCCCAAACATACCAAAACATACAAAAAAAAAAATATTTAGTTTATGCTCCCCTTTTTCTGTGAAAGAAAAGAGACTCTACAAAACAACAAATTCCTTTGAAATTTAATTTATATCCAGAGCAAGAGAACAATTAATAACGGCGCTCTAATTGTGTTCGTGAGAGAAACTGTAAATTCCTTTTTAATGTGCAATTTCGTAAATATAAATAAAACAAAATCAACAACATCCCCTTAATACCGTTATTTATTTTTGTTTGGTTTCTCATAACAAAATTTATTAAAAACAAGTTGCCACCCAGTTTAAATAAATGTCAAGACAACTACTACAACAATAACAATACATATAAACAAATAAACTTGTTCAATTACAAACAAGTAAACTAATTGACAAAAAAAAAAAAAAAAAAACAACAAAAAAACTTCAAGTTACTTAATAAATTGTTATTATTACCTAAACTCGTGCTGTTACGCTGCTTTTGTTTGGTTCAAATTTGTTTTAAACCCACATATTTTAAAATTCATCAGAAATATTTTTGGTATAATTTTTGCGGGTAAGTTTTGTAATAAAATTGTAATAAATAAATACAAACATATATAAATACATACATACATATATTCATACATAATGTATATACATAAATTTACTTTAAAAACAAAACAATGACATTTTAATTCAATTATAATTTTTCTATAGGTTATAAATATAAAACTATAAATAGAAATTATTATACATATATGTATATATATATACAATAAAAAACGCACATTACTGTAAAATTGTATTCTAGGTCATTTATAGCATGGTCGATCTAACAGAGTTTGTGTGACTTAACTTTAACTATTGGTGTTAAGTAAGGTTAAGTTTATTACTCTCTCCCAGTACATATTGATAAAATTGTATACTAATTTCTACTGAATCATAAAATCATCATTCGTTCACGGATACGAGAGTTAAATTTTCAATGACTCTAAATTTAGTATTTCATTAATAGTTGTAAAGAATCATATATTATTGCCATGTTCAAAGAGACAAAAGAAAATTCCTGGAATGTCTAGCAAAATAGCAACAGAAGAAAAAGCCAAGCAGTTGCTGATCGCAGTGGTGCACTAATAACAAACAATGATATAGAGAGGCAGACTCCAACTTGGAAGAATAGCATAATTGTAGAGTTACCGAAAAGAGGCGACTTGAAAGATTGCAACAACTAGGGAGGTATTACTCTGCTTAACACCATTTACAAGATACTGGCAGTGATAGTACAGTTAAGAATCCAAAACAAAATAGAGAACAATCTGCGAGATGAACAGGCTGGCCAAATAGAAACTCCCAATACTCTACGCTTTATAATAGTAATCAATCTAAGGGGTAAGCCATTCTACCCCTCTGCATCTACTGTTCATAGACTTTAAGAAAGCCTTCGATTCTAAAGCATTTCATTCTAACGCTGTAGTAAAGCAAGGATGCCCTTTATTATCTCAACTGTTTACCATCGTGTTGGATGACATAATGAGCGAAGTCTGTTTAGAGAGAAGAGGAATTAGAGGAGGAGTCTCTCATGCCAACTCGAGGATTTGGATTATGCGAATGATATTTATCTACTCACGCACAAAATCTCCAACATGCAAATGAAACAACAAGATAAATATCAAGAAAACCAAAGCAATGCGAATTAACAATGTTAGCAAAGAGAACATTATGATACAAGTCCATCCAGTAGTTACAGACCCAAGCAACAGGCTAAACAAAGCGAGAACGGCATTCGGGCGACTGTATTCAGTATGGAGAAACTCGCAAATATCCAGACGACCCAATATTCAATACATGTGTAAAGTCTACTCTGTTGTACGGAAGTGAAACCTGGTTAATATCGAGCACAATCACGCAAAAATTACAGGTATTTATAAATAAGTGCCTCAGAATGAGCCATCAGCAACACGGTTCTCTGGAACTTAACTAATGAGGAACCCATACTGAAAATGGAGGTGGATCGGCTATACTATCAGGAAGATGCCCGATAGTATTACAAGTCGCTGTCGACCACGGATTTTTGACCAAGAACTCATGGAAATGCATGATACTCCAAGAACTAAGACAATGCAATCATACGTGGAAAGGCGTGAAAACAATAGCAGCAAACCGAGTAAGATGAAGATGCTTTGTGGAAGCCATATACTCCTAGAAGGGGTAATGGAGGAAATCAAATTAAAAATATCAAATCTGGTAATAAATAAAAAATACAAAATTTTGGAGGCTTTAGTACATGCAGTAGTAATGCATCATAATAGCAGATTAATAGTTAAGCGTTCGAAAAAGCAAAAGCCAGAACGCATCCTTACATCTTCTCACACCATATAAAATAATTCAACATAGAATCAATTCAATGGGACGGAATGCAACATGTTGGGAATTCCATGAGCTATTTGACGAAGTATATGAAACTAGACACTTAATCAGTATATCGTTAAAAAATTAACAGGTCTAAAATTGTATGGCTAATTCCTAATGCCACATTAAAGTTTTCACTAAGTTCTCGATTATAATAAGAAACAAACTTACTGGGGTTCTCGTTTTATTAATCCTAGAGATAGAAAGCTGTATAAAGTACTAGTTGATCGTATAAAGGACTTGGATGTCGTATCCCCAGGTCAACCCATCTATTGGACTAATAATCCTAGGAAAATTCCATTTCCAGAAAAATAATCGTAATTCAATATTAGACGACTTCATGTCTTTAATTGTTTCTGCTCTAGATGATTCGTAGTTCTCCGGAACAAAAAAATTTATTTCTATGATGTATTTAAACCGTATCCCACGAAGAATGATTTCGTGCTTAACGAAACTCCATCGTGTCGGCGAACAACAAACTTTTACTATATGAGAACTGATCCAGAGGACATTGAAAAGATTATATGGATTTGAAAAAAGTCTCCGATTTAGACAAAATAACACCATCCATGATTAAAAACCTGCCATAATCATGTTATTTATAATGTTTAATGCGATCTTGAGACTAGGCTTTTTTCAAACCAACTGGAAAATTGCTCAGACCTATGTATTAGCCTGCTGCCTTGTCTGTCGAAGTTATTTGAAAAAATACTTCAGAGCTAAATTTTACTATACCTCAATGATTGCAATATTATCCCAACCAATTTGCCTTCCGTGAACACTTTTGTATCGTAATCGTATAACTGTTGAGATAAGAAAGTCATTTGAGATTAAGGAATACTGCTCAGATATATTTTGGGATATCGCACAAGCATTTGACAAAGTATGACATAATGGACTTATGCACAAGATTAAATGTCTATTGCATCTATAAACTATTAGAGTCCTATATATCAATATTTAGAGTTAAATGGAGCGATTAAGTAACGGAAAATTTCGAGACTCATGTTGGTGTTCCACAAGGAAGTGTCCTCGGTTCAACACTTTACTTAATCTATACCTCTAATTTGACTGTATGTGATAGCCTAACAATACCAACATTTGCTGACGAAACCCCGCAGTGCCTCCATGGAACTGGGCAACTATATATGGGTAAAAAATTACATGGTAAAAAAATTGGAGAATAGAACTAAAAAGTAAACATATTACTTTTGCACTCAAGAGTGCCGATTGTCCACCTGTCTCACTAAATGATATAAATATTCCACAAGCTGATACTGTTCCTACATTGGAATTTATTTGGATCGACGTCTTACTTGGCGTAGTAACATATGAAGATTAAAACGTCCAGTTTGCATTGGTTAATCAACGGACAATCAAAACTTAGCCTTGACTGTAAAGTATAAAACCAATTTGGACATATAGAATCCAATTATGGGGAACAGCTAGTAATTGATATAATATAGAGAGCTTAATCTAAGATTCTTAGGTCCTTGAAGAGAGCATCACGGTACATAAGGAGTGAAAACATCCATAATGACTTAAAAGTCCCACTGGTAAAGGAAGAGTTGTCACAAATTTGAGAGAAATATGTATTTTAATTACAACTAATATTCTAGACTGCAGGGAATTGCATTAGTCCAGAATGGTTTCATAATGCCTGAAGTAGAAAAAATGAAATGTACAAAAATGGATATATACGAACATAATATTTTGAGTTTTACAGCAAAAGAAGATCGAGGTATTCTAAAATGACTCTGGAAAACATCATGTTCAAAAACATATGGACTAATCGCTATGAAAATGATAATAATTACAAGTTTATCAAGAAGGTATTCTAGACCCAATCCTGAGATGCAATTTTCTGGAGTACTTATGGATGCTATGCTTCGAAAAATGTTAACACAGTTTCGTAATCTAGAACTATAAACAAATAGAGACAATCTGACTATATCAACTCTGCAATTTTCCAATCAAGATACAACGCTTTGTTGTTTCAATTCGACGAAATAAATAATTTAGTTCTTGATCAGCTAATTACTAGTTACTGGTGACAAAAACTATGGATGCAGTTCGATGAGAATAATTCTTCGGCTCTCAATAGCACTATAAAATCGTAATAAACTTTAATCCGACGTGATAAATGTGTCTGCTCTCTTCTAACAACTGGTTTTGGGAATGGTATTGCAAAGATTTCCGTTTACAATATATGTCTATTCAAGAGAAAGAGAAGAATTCAAATTATCGGCTCCTGAATAAACAAATATATTGGAGTAGAGAGCGTATTGAAAGCAGAACAGAAAAACACCAAAAAAATATGTCGTGTGTTCTAAAGACAATCGTGACATATATCAGGATATGACCTGATTATCTCTAGAGAAGAAGTCTACTTCTAAAAAACTATTGAAAGTGGTTAATAGACATCTGTGGCACCACTGCGACTACGGCTATTGAAAACACTTGCACAACACTCCAGTTCGTAATTCTGATATGGAAGACACCAGATAGTATCCAGATTGGATGTGATAGTGTCTCAGTAAAGTACAAGGTGGCGCAAAAGTAATCCTCCTATCAGAAAATGCTATAAATTTTCCGATTGGCCCCTAATGCCAGTTCTGTTTTGACATTTGTGTAGTAAACACATGCGAAATAAACGTTAATAAACAATGTTACGCTACACTGCTCCAGAACGCGGAATATTGCTGACTATTTATTTGACCAATAATCGGTCGGTGACTTTGGCACAACGTGAATTTCGTCGCAGATTTTCTGGCCGCCCAACGCCTGCTGGTGAAACACTGCGACGTTTAGCCGCTCGCCTCCAAGAGACTGGCACAACACGAGATGCTGCCAGGCGTGGCAGACCCCGGAGTAGCCGTTCTGCAGAGAATATTGCTGCTGTAGCCGAGGATGTCATGGAAGCGCCGTCGACATCGACCAGACGACGTGCCACGCAAATGGGTATCAGTCGATGGTCTTTACAGCGAATTTTGGTACAAGATTGGAAGATGTTTCCGTACAAAGTCCAGACGGTGCATCAGCTGTTAGCTGCTGACCGCCAATCGCGTCTAACATACGCTTAAGCCATCTTTAATCACCACCAAGAGGAAGATGATTTTTCATCAAAAATAATCATGAGTGATGAGGCCCATTTCCATCTTAGGGGGTATGTAAATAAGCAAAATTTACGCTTCTGGGGCACTGAAAATCCGCGTGTAACCCACGAAGAGCCATTACACCCGCTCAAAGTCACTGTATGGTGTGCTGTTTTCGCTGGAGGAGTCATCGGACTTTTTTTCTTCGAAGACGTCGGGGGCCAAACGGTTACTGTGAATGATGAGCGCTACAGAGCAATGATCAACGAGTTCTTTTTGCCGCAACTTGATGAATTGGGATTGGAAAACATGTGGTTCCAACAGGACGGTGCAACGGCACACACTGCACGTGCCAGAACCGATATGCTGAAGGATGCATTTACCGGGCGCCTAATCTCCCGTTTTGGCGATTTGCACTGGCCAGCGAGATCGCCGGATTTGACCGCTTCAGACTTCTTTTTGTAGGGCTTTTTGAAGTCGCGGGTTTATGTCAACAAGCCTCAGACTCTTGCAGCTCTTAAAGACAATATCCGTCAAGAATGAGAGGACCTATCGCCGGAAGTTTTGGCCAAAGTGATGGAAAATGCCATAAAAAGGGCTCAAATGACAATCAACTGTGACGGCGGCCATTTACATGACATCATATTCTCGACTTGATGTAAAAAAAACTAAAAGACCAAATAAAAATAATCCACAAGAAGAATCAAAATTTTTCATTTTTTTTTTTTAATTACAGCCAAAAAACATCGGAAATTTTTTTTGGGTATATGAATATTAGCCACATCTCCAGAATTAATATGGGATGGAGTTATCGATATAATTTATAACTCATTTTGATTAAAATAAATTATCTCAAGCTAATATTGTGGCAATCACCGAGGCAATTAAATGGATTATAAATACTGATATCACCGCAGTCACGTCGTTAAATCTCGGAAGTACTGTTAATGTAATAAGGAGAGATCATAGAAAAGACAGACAAAACACCTAGGATGTTATCCTACTTAGACAATGTCTAGCTTGAAACCCCAACCCTTTCCGAAGTTCATGAATGATATCAAGGAAGGGACATTTAATGAACATGTCAAGCACTGACAGAGGAAAAGGAAGGAAATTCCGAAATTAAATAAATCAGTTCGAGGGAGATTAGTTAGTGCACTCGCATACGACTACGTCGTATTAGACAAAAATATGTTCTAAGCGAAAATTTTCTCAGATGCATTGCATTGAAGGACTATGTTCTTTACCAACTTGATATAGGTTAGGCATTTAATATTCCGATACTTAGTGTCTACCTGTGATAGGACATTTGTGCTTTTATTAAAATCAATGTTTTCTTTTTAACTGTCTGCTCTAAAGAAATAATTTTAAAGCATTTATGGAAATATTTTTTATATAACTTTTAATATATTATATAATGTTAAGGTCATTCTCTGCAAACATCATATACTTAAACTGTGTTAGAAAATTCCTTATTGGCCAGCTTATTCTCATTTCCTTTCCTTGTAATCTTGCTCTTAAGGATTTTAAATAACTTCAAAAACATGTTGCTTACGAACAAAAGTCTTATTTTGCTAGTCGTTTTATGGCACAAACATTTTGACCATAAAATTTACAACATTTCATTTCTGTTTTTCGGTTGATATGCTTGAAACTACAAAAAAAGTTTCTAAAAAGTAAGTACAACAAATAGCATAGTGGGCAGACTATAACAAATTTGCAACAACTAATACTCGTAGCTGGGCAAACAATTGGAAAAGGAACTTACAAACTTACGAACTTAAGTAGAAAAAACTTGAAAACCATAAGATTAAGGGAGTGTAGTAAATGGCTGGGTAGTTCGATGGTTGGTTGACTAAATATTTAGTTGGGTTTTAAAATCATCTTCATCATCATTATCATGTTTATTTTCAAGTCTATGTTTAACTACACCAAAATATAATAAAATTGTATGTAAATGATGAAAAGAAAAAATGTATTTTATTGTTTGTCTATTTTAATGTCTGACTGTATGTCTGGCTGGCTGATTCTTATTTTTTGTTTATAGGTCTGTGTAGATTTTTCATGAATTTCAAATAAAGTATGAAATATTGAGATGAAAATGGATCAGTCTACCACCTAACCATGTATAGGAAAGTTTTCCATGAAAAGAATTTCCTAAGATAGATTTTTTGTTTTACATAAGTTTGTTACTTAAGTTCGCTGTAATAAATAAATTTTATTTTTTATATCAGGATTTGCAAGATTTTGTTGGTTTTTCTCAATAGTTGTAATACACATGTTTTGGGATTGTTGGAAAGGGGAGTGATTTTATGGTTTAAGTGAAACCAAAATCAGCTGCTTTTATTACTGTTGCGTTTCGTCAACTGGTTATTCGTTGTTGGGCTTAAGAAAAAACGAATTTATCATTTTTACGATTACATAAAAAAATATTCTTTTAAAGTAATTGTTACTGTCAGAATTCTAACTTTGGTGTGGTATTTGTTCAAGGATTGTGGAGAAACTGTGTAGGATTTTTATCTCCGAACAGGAGTTTGTGAATAATAATGCTTGCATTCGTAATAAATTTCGAGTAAAAACTTGCTTCTAATCGAATTCTATGATTCTAAATCTCTACACACATAGATTTTTTCGGTTCTATCATCAGAACGTCAGTTGATAAAGAAGATTTTTGGTTGAAGCAACCAAACTTCTGTTACTCCATCTAAAATTTTATAGCCACAACTGTTAAATTCGGTTACTAAGACAGACTCATTCGATTGTCAACAAATTCGGTTGCTACTACGAATCTGATTTCTCTGTTAAGGTATCGAATAAGTGTTCGCTCGTATACAAATGCCAGAATTAGACCCCTGGATTTATCGGATTCATCAATATTATACGTGCCATACGTACTTACTTGTTTGCGAATCCATGTTGGCTACAAAGTATTGAAATTCAGTTTTCCTTGTTATTCCTGCTCTATGATATTGGTACAACTCACTTGGGCCCATTCAGTTCGTTCCTTTGTGCTGCCTGCAAAGATAAGAAACAATATAGGGGGAGTTATTTATGAATAGAAAAGGGGGAAGCTAATGCTTAGAAGATAGTATAATAAGTCATGTTGAAAGCTTTAAAAGAGGTCAAGGAGAGTATTTAGTGAGTTTCAAGTCATTTGGCCGATTTGAGGTCAGAACCGAGGTGAGTTAAATGTTCGGTACCGGTAACTAATTTCTATTTCTAATAAAGTAATCACTTCATATCCGATCGATCAGAGAGACTGCCAAAGGAACGATGTCCTAGAAACCCAGTAGCTAGATCTCCCAATGCCGGACAATGACAGAGAAAGTGAAACATAGTTTCATCCTATTCTTCATTATGATAACTTCTGCAGAAACTCCTGAAATGTTTGAGAAAATAATCATGTTGGGTATGAAGATTTTCATTCCATAAAAGAAATCTTCGATCAGACTTAGAGATAAATCTTGGAAAGCATTCAAAACTTGGAGCAATAACAAAAACGCAGAAACAGATTCCCTACGCAATAAGGGGAGGTCTTAATGTGTCAATGAAAAAGATCTATATGAACAACGCTTTCGGGCTAAAGTTCCCCGGAGCAGTAACAAATGATGGCCATTCGGTAAAAGAGTAAAGGATAATGCTAGTTCATCAATTCCGATCAATCATTCACTGACCCGCATAATAAAGCTAAGCTTTTGGCTGCATTATTTGCATGTAATTCTTACTTGTCGGGAAGTGATCAACCACTGGCGGAACTAGAAAGTATTAGTGACTATGCCAAATATATTATTTCGAGTTCATGCCGTTAAAAGAGTATTAGCGGATCGTAAATAAGTCTCCTGAGTCATACCATCACTAATCTTGAAGCAGGGCTCCTCGAAACCTTAAGCGTAGATTTTCCAATGCTGGACAGTGACAAAGAAGATGAAAAATTTTCTCATCCTCCTGCTCGTTTTGACAACTTCTGCAGAAGTCGTTGTAGGGCAAGCCAAGTCTCCTCGCGTGGTTGCCAAAACTGCAGTGACCGGTAATGACCGCCACCACACCGCTCAATTGTGAGCGTGTCAAGCCATGAAGATATGTTGTTCGTCCACGATTCAGTCGGTGTCATATCATTCTGGTAAAAGGGCATGTGGGTTCACAACCCCATCTTGCCTGAGCAAGCTCATAGTAGAAGTTACTAATGTGAAGCCTGCATTTGGATAACAGAATCCCAGATAGGAAGTCTTTGTGTCCGTCAGGCAGCATGGCACCATTTTTCGCCAATTCATCAGCAACACAGTTGCATAGAATAGCATCTCCGTGTCCACGTACCCACTTGAGTACGACTGTTGAATGTCTCGCCATCCTGTTAAAGGATGCCCGGCATTCCTGGACCAAATTAGATGTTGTATATACACCTGTTGGAGATTTTATTGCGGCCTGACTGTCAGTATATATACGAATATCCCTACCAGATATCTTGTTATAACTAAACACAGTTTTATGGCTGATTTTTCAGCCTGGATAATGCTACCTTCATTTGGAAGTCTAAAAGATAACCTAGTTTCGAATTCCTGAATGTAGACACCTACGCTAAGTCGATCTCCCTTCATAGAGCCGTCCGTATAGACTGAGAGACCCGTTGTGTCTATTGCTTCCGTATTATGCGGAATTGAGAAAGCCGAGGTGAATGCCATTTTTCTGGCCATTACACAGGGGTCCAGTTTAATAAAGCAAATAGCGACTTTGTTGCGGTCGTTCTTAGAGCTCCTATTATCAGAATTGCCGTGCAGGTGAATTTCCTGTTTCCTGCTAACAACCTGGAAAACTTAGCGACCGTCAGTATAGCTTTCGTAAAGAACGCTCTACGGTAGACTTGCAAGTTTTCCTATGGGAAAAATGTTGTTGTTCCATTCACTGTTTTTGCGAAAGTAAAGTGATGGCTCTATATTTCCAAGCCGTGGCATTGTGCGCTTTTCAAAAAACTTATTGCTTTTGGTGTCGATAATAACTTTTCTTGATTTATATCGAGCTTTCTCATAGATCGCACTATACGAGTTGTTATAGATGGGATATCACCGAACTGGTTCTTTCTGCTACTCTATTCTATAGAAACCTATCTATTATTTTACAGATGACAGCAACATTTGCCATTCACATTGATTCAATTATAAACCAGGCCTGTTCTAGATTGGGGAAATGAGGCAAAACACGAATGATTTACGTAATCAGCATCTTAAACCATCTCTGAGTGGGGTGGTGCAAATGGAGTAGCTTTCAACGCTCGAAAGTCTCGGTGTTTCATGTTGACAGAAGCGCACGACAGAACATGTTGCTTCATATGTTTTTATGGGTGGCGTAAATATTATGGAATCAGATGCTGTTAATGTTCTGGACATGAGAATACAGTGCGATTTTCGCTGGACTATATACATTTTTATAGTGCCGAAAGAAGCATTCAAGTTCCTCGGTTTTCTAAGACGATATAGGAATTACTGCACTCCATCTGATGTCCTCACTATTTCCACCATCTATATTCGATAACAAATTATATACAACTCTCATGTATGGCCCAATGCTACAAAGTATATTTTGGAGATTCTTGAACACGTAAAGCAGAGGGTAAAGTATCCAACAATATTGATTCACTGGAGAGCCGTCGCAATGTTGGTTGAGTTTCTCTGTTTTATTGGTACTAAAATGGAATATGTTCTGATGAAATAAGGGAACTTGTTCCTGATACCAACAGATTTTTATGCAATAAATGTTTTTTATCAATAACTCAACCCTTTGTGATCGATTGGCCAGTGGATCACACATCACACTATAGGGAAAATTCGTTCTTTAGCCATACTGCGCGTATGTGGAACAAACCTCCTGCTAAAGTCTTTCCTCTAACCTTCAATATAGGAAAGTTCAAAGTTAATGTCCCCAAACACTACTCCATCTTTCCTATTTCCCATAACCGATTTTCCTACTTCCAACTCAATGCTTTGCATGAATAGGGGTCATCTCCTGAGTGCTGGTCCAAGATGAAACAAAATTGTATGAGCTGAAGTAAAACAATGCAATAACACTAATAAGTGGAGATTATTCCTGATGATTGTTTCTCTTGACAATCACATTGAAGTTTATCATGACAAACATTTATCAAGTATAGACATTGGGTAAAGAATTTTCTGTTATTATGTAACGATTACAAGAATGTTAAAATACCAGTATTGCTACAAGTTCATCTATTATTCACCTACTATTAGTTTCGTAGATACTTGACCCTTTTTAATAAATGTGGAACAATATTTTGTAATAATTGTGCAGTTAAATATTTATTCACACTTTGTATTCAATAGGCTACAAATCACCTCCTCAATACTTTATCACATGATCAATTTACAACAATTTTGCTTTCCTATCACGCGAGATAGGACAAGCAAATTCTGCCAACGTTACGTTGACACACATACACTATAAGCTTACTTGTGTGGTTTCTTATAATGATCATGTGTTTGTTGCTTTGTTTTCATCTCAGAGAACAAAATCAAATCAGTCGCTGTTTAGCACTTGTTGAAGCAAGATCTTGTTACGCAACTTTTTTGAATGCTCTTATATTTTTTTGCAAATACACACAGCAAAATGTTTGATGAGAATTGGGAGTATGATTTTTTTTTTATAGAAAATATGGATGGCGAAGCACAATGTATTGTGTGTTATCGTACTTTATGTCGTAAATCTTTATTTTTTATAAAAAGACATTATGAGATTTGCCATGCATATTTAGGTAATCTAAAGGGAAAAGATAGGACTTTAAAATTATTTCAATTAAAAGCTAATTTTTTTTTAAAATTCACGAAACAAAAACATTTTTCATTTTACTTTAAGCTTTTCAGTGTACGACTTAAAATATTGTGATGAATTTTGCTCTCCGCTGCCTAACAAACACAAACGAAACTGTTGTAGTATGTGTGTGGGCAACACTGATTTACAATAATAAACCACACAAATTGCAATTAACATTCTATAGATACATACAAATGTTTGTAGCTACTTAGATACAAACATGAATGATAAATTTATCTGTATGTAAGTATGGAAATGTGAATGTATATTAGGGTGTAACCAAAATTGTCTCACCTCTCTACTCTAAACAAGGTACAAAGACTTGCATGTCTTGCAATTACTGGCTCTATGAATTCCACCCCTTAAGCCAGTCTAGAGACAACGCTAAATATAACTCCCCTTGATATATGTATACATCAAATGTATTTCTGCTAAGTCTGCTCTACAACTCAAACAGTCGAGCGGACTGAAGCATGATCGTATTGGTCACGGCACCATCCTACAAATGATAGGCAGGCCATTCATGGGGCAAGAAACGGACTACACCGAAATTTGATAGGACGTTTAGGATCAAGATACCGACAAGGGAACACTGTCATAAGGGACTACGTTATCTCAGTCTACACTGATGGTTCAAAGACAGAAAGAGGCACGGGTTCGGGAATTTTCTCCGATGAACTGGACCTTATGCTGTCTCTTCGATTACCGGATACCTGCACGGTTTTCCAGGCTGAGATATATGCCATCGATACAGCCGCGAGAAGAATCCGGGAACTGAATCTCGAAAATTCGACTATACATATTTACTTGGACAGCCTTGCATCAATCAAGGCTCTTAACTCCAACTTTATTAAGTCGAAATGTCTTCTCAACTGCATCCAATCACTGGCACAACTGACACAACATCACGTCGAGTTGATATGGGTTCCAGGACATGAGCGCATCCGGGGAAATGAAGTATTCGACGAATGCGCAACGAACGGGTCGTCCCTGGACGTATCTCTTGCGCAAAGGGATATTCACACTCCCTTGGTGAATGTATCGAAATTGACAAATGAATGGGCTTTGAGTGAGACGGAACTCAGGTGGTCAAATATCATCACTTGTAGAATATCCAGATTACTCTGGCCCACTCTGACAGAGAATAGGACTAAGACTCTTTTGTCTCTTAGTAGGAATTCGATCAGGCTTCTTACGGGTAAAATCACTGGGCACTGTATGATTGGACGCATGTCGGAACGTATGGGTTACCCACGTTATAGCTATTGTAGAAGTTGTTTGGATGAGGAGGAGGAAGAATCCGTACAACACCTTCTATGTGACTGCCCAGCCTTACAAGAGCATAGACTACTACATCTTGGTAGAGCTCTTTTCCATGATCTGGACTGTCTCAGAGATGTGCCAGTAGTAAATATGATCAGATTTATTAGAAGTACCGGCTGGTTCTCACGGGGATCACAAGAAGCACATAGTCAACGAAATTAGGGTGGGCAACTATTCTCCCTTTATGTATGGATTTTTAAAATAAGGGAATGGTAATTCTAAGGGTATCACAATGGGCCACAAGGCCTCCAAGTGAACTCGCTAACTTGCGAGCAACCCACGTAACCTAACCAAAATTGAGGCTTAACTCTACGCGGTAACATGTAGTGTCATTTCGAAACCATGCAAACTTTTGATATTTGGAAAATCTTTGGACTCTGCCTTCTTTTTCTTCAAAATCGTTAATAATTGGATTATGTATTGAAGCAAAAATTAAAAATATACTGCTTATTTATATTTATTTTCAATATTTTATATCGATAATACTTGAAAACAATCTACTTCCATGTGATTTATAAAAAAAAAAAAAATGAAAAATACTTTCATCATAGATTTTTATTCCCTATATGGATTGGTACGATTTGATATTTTAAAAAGTTATATCCTTACTGTAAACATTTGTATGTATGTAAAATTTGTGTAAATAAATAAAAATTCAATATGTGTCTAACTACTGGCTGGGCTAATCAATTTCTATAAATATTGATGGCAGATCAATTTACATTTCAATTAAATTGACCAATCAATAATTTAATACAACACTCCTCTCATACACATATGTATATCTCATACATATACAATCTTACACTAGAAATCTTTGAATGAGCAATAATTAAAATCAATAAAATTTTTCCATATGTTCTCACTTTAAATTTCGAAATTTCAACCTTTATGCCATTTAAATAAAATAAGAAAGTAAAAAAACAGAACGAAAATCAGTAAAAAAGACAATTTGTATTTAATTTAAATTTGCTTAAATATTGAAATGCTAACAATTTGAAATAGGAAGATAGATAATATGTAAAAATATTGTGTTTCCTTAGAGATAAATGTTTTAAACAAATTGATATTAAATCTGAATTGAACACCTGTTCGAACTATCTGTATTCATGGGAGTTTCAATGATTTTCAAATACCCTACAAGGTGAAGTGATCAAATTAAGGCTAGGTAAATTCAATATTCAAATGTCTTGGAGTATAATACACATTTTTTGATCAACTTCTATAGGGATTGATAGGAAAAATACCCAAAAGTCATTATATATATATTATATACCATCAGCTGATATCAGCTATATCATTGCAATTTTGGAAAATTTTCATGTCATATTTTCAGTTTTGATTAAAGATAAGATATAGCTTTTTGATTGCTATGACCCTGACATAGAATTGCCCTATTAATTTATTTATTTTTTTAAATTAAACATGTAAACAAAGAAAACATTTATCGCAGATATACATAGTTTAATTTATTAACGTTTTTTTTATCATTTGCAATCTATTTACTTAAGCTACGTACACACGGTTGTCAGATTGTACAATATTGTCAGAAAAATGTTCAGAAAATGTCTAACAACCGTGTGAACTTACAATTTTTGTCTCATAACGTTGGCAGAAAAAGTATTTGTCAGTACATTGTAAGACAATAATATTGTCAGACATCTGACAGTCGTGTAAACACCTTACGTTGCCATTGCCAGATCATTGTCAGAAACTTTTTATTGTCATATGTGCGAAGTTTATGCATCTGACACTGGCATCATTGTCAGCTAAATAATTTCTATTGGCAACACTGTGCATATGTATTTAAAATAAACAAAAGTGAAGCAACCGTGTGAACTGACAATTTTTGTTGGCTGATAAATTTATTGTTTGACAATTGTCTGACAATGAAATTGTAAGGATTTCTTACAATCGTCTAAACTGACAATTTACCTTTTCCTAATAATATTTCATTGGCAGTACATTGCAAGCATTCTCTCCGGGGCTAGTAAACGAATAACATGAATTATTTGGAATACATCAAAGCATTTAAAACTGTTACCCATATTCTTTCTTAATAGTTTTTAACAGGTATTGCAACATGTGACCTAGCGTTGTCATGATGGAATATTACGGTTTCATGTCTGTCCCCATATTCTGGTCCTTTTTCAGCCAATAATCTCTTCAAACGAATCATTCGCAATCGGTACAGGTTCCCTGTGATGGTCTGGTCAGATCATAATAGATTGGACCCTTTTCGTCCCATCAATTTTTCGATTGGGTTGGCTGGCCGTGCTTCACTTACGCTTCGCGTTATCGTAATGGATCCATTTTTCATCGCAAGTAATGATTCGGTGCAAAAATGATTTTCTTTGATAGCGTTCAAGCATAATTTCAGACATACATACAAAAATCTTCTATCAATTGCGAGAGATGGTATCCAATTTCCCTGGTTGAATCCTGCTGCTTGCAAACGTTTTGAAATTGCTGATGTAGTAGCTCCCAATGTTTTTGGAAACTCTTGTTGAGTTTGACAAGAATCTTCATGGAGTAATGCCCCAATTCTTGGACTTCAAACTTGTTTGACTGGCCTGGGCGATCAACGCCAAACGAAACGAAACACCAAAAAACAAAAACAAAATAAGCAAAGCAATGAAACCAACACACATCCAAACATACGTTTTTGTCAAAGCATGCAATAAATTGTCTTTTTTTGATGAAATTTTCAGAGGTTGCCTCGGATTTTTGCTCATATCTCCGTTATTTATAAAAAGATTTTGCTGATTTTAAATAGGAAACTTCTCGAAAGCATGTCTTACAGAATTATTGAAGATTTGGATCCCGAAGATATCTGGGGTCTTCAGTAAATTGATTTCAACAGACGGACAGACAGACAGTCAGACAGACAGACAGACAGACAGACAGACAGACAGACAGACAGACAGACAGACAGACAGACAGACAGACAGACAGACAGACAGACAGACAGACAGACAGAAATTACTCAAAATAATCTAGTGTTGTTTTTGTTTTCACATAGTTTTTTTAACTAATACATTATCACAACTGAGTTAGGACCATAGAGAAAATATACATAGAGCGGAAACTCTCCTGTCAAAGACCTAACTCAGTTGTCAAAAACCTAAGTGGTGAGAATGTATTAGTAAAAAAAACTATGCGAAAACAAAAACAACACTCGTATGTGTAACATTTTTGAGTAATTTTTTTGTTTGAGTTTTTTTCTAGTTTCCGCTCTATGTATATTTTCTCTATGGTTAGGACTTTGAAACGAGAGTTTCCGCTCTATGTATATTTTCTCTATGGTTTATAGTCTCTCTCAAAAATAGAACGTCAAACTACATATACAAAAAAATTCCGAACAAAAAATGTTTCAGAAACACATGGGTGAATTCAGATTAAAGCAAAACTTCCCGCATATGACGATTGGTTGGTACAAAATACGACATTTTTAAAGCAAAAAAAAAAAAAAACTTTGTTGTTAAATGACAGATATGTACCCTTCAAATGACATAGAAGTTGTTAAAAACAAAAATCCAGCATTTTTAGTAATACACTCAATATCAAATATTTGTTATTCATATTTATTAAAGTGTAAACCTAAACTTTTAAACAAATATAGGAAGTAATGAATACACTTTTTGAGAAATGACGTTTATATATTGTTGTATTTAAATGTCAATCTATCAAACCGGGATATTGACGCAAAGTGGTATTAAATGTTATTAAGACATATTCTAATCTAAATATAAGTCTATTAACTAATTCTATGTCGCTATTTCTAGCGTGGGTATGTGGGCCTTTGTCAAATTAATACTAAGGAATTACATATTATTGTTTGTATGTAGATGATCAGTTAGTAAAATCTATTGCTTTTTTTATTCTACTGAGGCATTGAAACCTAATGGTGCACAGAGAAAATAGATTCGTAGTAGCAACCGAATTTGTTGTCAATCGAATGATTCGGTTTCACAAATAGAATTTTTCGGTTCTATCAACTGAAAGTCAGTCGATAAAGAAGAATTTCGGTTGAAGCAACCAATCGTTTGTTATCCCTTCTAAAATTTTGTAGCCACAACTGTAAAATTCGATCAGTAAGGTAGAATCATTCGATTGGCAACAAATTCGGTTGCTATCACGAATCTGTTTTTTCTGTGTGTAATTAATGCCTCTCATTTGAATTTACTCGGTTCATGTAGAAATTGCCTCAAATCGTAACTTTTTCTGCGATGAGTAGTGTCGTTCACCAGCAGTTTTCCATGATCCATTAGTGATCTTCAAGCTCTTGTCAGTTTTAAGTAACTAAACAAATAGCCACTTATACAACTTTATTAGATTTTAAACATACTATTATATTGAACAAGTATATCTTATTTTATATTGTTGTACTACACTATAACTGGTTAAAGTTTATGTATTTCATAACCGAGCACCTACATTTTTTTTATAGTTTTTATTTTAATTCCATTTCAAGCTTCTGTTTATTTTTATTTAAATAGGTTTTAACTGTTATTTTTTTTCTATTTGAATCTCGTGACTTGAAAATGTTTCAAGTAATAAATTATACCTCTAAACATGTTTTGCGCCACTTGAACGATACAAATTGTACGACAATGAATATGCAATGTTAGAGACATTTTAAATCTAATTTACATATTATTTTAGCTTTGCTTTTTGAAATTCTATTAAATTTATGGCTTTTAGTTAAAAATTTATCTAAAATAAAAAAATACACAACAAATTTTCAATCTTACGCAGACAAGTTTGTCTGTCATTTGGTGGGTAATTATCAGTTAATTTATCGCTTCAATGACGTAAAAACAGCAAATTGTAGTTGTTGTTTGTGATTTAACGATCAAATATAGGTATGTACACAAATGTTTTTGTTTTAATAAGTAATTAACGTTATCTTGGCGTTTTTAGTTAATATCAATTTTATCAGGACAAATATAGATTTTTTTTTTTTTTAATATTTTTCGTTCAAGACTTGTGATAAGAGTTTGAGAATTTGTGTATAAAAGAAATTAATCACATGATATTGAACAACTACAATTTACTATTTTTTCTAGACGACTTAAACTTGCCCTAGTTTTGAAATTACTTTAATGAGTATTGAATTATGAGTAATAAATCTGAGTTGATCTTGTAAAACCGCAATAAAGAGGTTTTATTTAGCCAGTAAATTGGTATTATTAAATAAAACCACAGAAATAAATATCATAATAATATGGTTAATAAAGTGGTTATTTTTTACAATTTTATTTCCAGTCAATAAATAAAAATATACAACCACTGGGAAATTATTGCAAATTGGTACAAATATCGACCATTTCTACTACTATTTTAAAAAAGTAGTATTTCTGCTACTATTTTAAAAAAGTAGTATTTCTACTACTATTTTTAAAAAAAGTAGTATTTCTACTACTATTTTAAAAAAATAGTATTTCTACTACTATTTTAAAAAAGTATTTCTACTACTATTTTTTAAAAAAAGTAGTATTTCTACTACTATTTTAAAAAAGTAGTATTTCTGCTACTATTTTAAAAAAGTAGTATTTCTACTACTATTTTTAAAAAAGAAGTATTTCTACTACTATTTTAAAAAAATAGTATTTCTACTACTATTTTAAAAAAGTATTTCTACTACTATTTTTTAAAAAAAGTAGTATTTCTACTACTATTTTAAAAAAGTAGTATTTCTGCTACTATTTTAAAAAAGTAGTATTTCTACTACTATTTTTAAAAAAGAAGTATTTCTACTACTATTTTAAAAAAATAGTATTTCTACTACTATTTTAAAAAAGTATTTCTACTACTATTTTTTAAAAAAAGTAGTATTTCTACTACTATTTTTAAAAAAAGTAGTATTTCTACTACTATTTAAAAAAAAATAGTATTTCTACTACTATTTTAAAAAAGTTGTATTTCTACTACTATTTTAAAAAAGCAGTATTTCTACTACTATTTTAAAAAAGTAGTATTTCTATACTAGTGCTTGAAAGAAGTTTCAACATTTAATAAAAAAATTTACTAAATTAGTATTCGGGACTTTTTCGTTCCAAGCTCATCGCAAAATATGATTGTGTAAAAAATAAAGCAAATTCAAATGGTCATTTAAATTAGAGTTAATTTCATTTATTTGGAATTATTGTTTAAGAAATTCTGACTTATCGTGATAGAGATAATTAATTTTCAATTTCCACCGCTATAAAAGAAAGCTTCTGATAGAGTGGACTAAGTGGACACACTTATTTTGGACATATTCAATTTTATTGTACCAATATGCGAATTAATAAAGGAATATGATGTCGGGAAAATATCCATTTCTAGCACGTTGCCAGATACAACATTTTTAATCACATTTTGCAAAAACGCCTCGCTTATCTCTTTCATCTTTCAGAGCATCATTTATTAGTGGTTAGTTCACGTAAATCCTGTCTTACAAATGGCACCAGAGAAAATAGTCTTGATGACAGTTCAATTCTTGACAGATCATAATTTGATAGACAATTTCCTTTGTAACCACAAATATGCCAAACTTAAGAAATGAAAATATTTCCTGGGATTGGAAAAAGTCTGGGAAATTATGAACCCTAATTGTGACTCACTGTATTTATGTTTCAGTTCCATTTACCTGCAACATTAATGTTGCTAGCAACATTTTCTCTATCTGTCAAAGATCGCACCAAAAAACAAAACACAAATGATTGCAACATGTTGATGATGATTAAACATCAAGCAGCCTGTAATTAATAGGTCTGTTCCGTAACTCTTAAAACTCTTTCGCATCAGAAATTATTAAAAATAGTTAAAAATGTTTTACGTGCATAGAAATTTGTAATAATTTGCAGTTAAATTTAAGCGGCCACAAAAAAAGTTGTCAATATTCCCAGTTAAAACAAATGTTCTATGACATATAAGTTGATGATGGACAAAAAATAACACTATAAATGGTTATTGTTTGCAACTATTAAAATTATTTTTTCTTTCAACAATGTTGAAAAAAAGAAACAAACAATTTAATAAGAATTAAAAAAAAAAACTACAAAAATGAGTTCATGCATGCTTGGTAATTTTCCACTCAAACAACATGAAGAGAAGAATACATGAACAACACAAAAAAAAAACAACAATAAACAAACAAAAACAATTACATGAAAAAAAAAAAATAACAACAACCAAATAAAGAGAAAAACAATAAAGAATAAACAAAATCTTGCAAAAGCAGTAATGCATTGTAAGCGTTTTTTTGTTTTGCTTTTCATCATAACAAAAAGGGATAAAATATTTTAGGTTGTTCTTCTGTGGCAAAATATTAAAACAACTTAAGTGGTAAATTAAAGTTAAATTAATGAATTATTTATTTAACTTTATGTTTTCTTAAATTGTACTGTCATCTTCTTCAGCCTTAATGATTGCCACATGAAAGGAAAGTGGGTCACTGGTTTTGTTTGAATTTAATTTGCATGGGCTCTTGAAGTTGTTAATTTTATTTTATTAAAAAAGAATTATATGTACATGCTAAATTGTGTTTTATTAAAATCTTCCTTGACTCATTCTTTTCCCATACATGTCTTTGGTTAGTGTTAAATAAATAAAAATGTTTCTGAAATAGGTATTTCATGAAGCATAAAGCAGAAAATCAGATTTTTTTTTAAAAAAAACATCGTCAAATCGAAACTTTGCTCAGTTTTAATACTGAACTTAAATAAGTTTGTATACTTTAAGGTGGATGTGGGACTATAACCCCCGCTATAGTGATGTAGGGTTTACAAATCGTGCTCACTTAGAATTTTGAGTGCGTTTAGCATTATAGAAGACCTTAGGATATTACATACAGTGGTTGAGAATACAATGGAAATTTTCCGAAATTTTCAATAAATACGCCAAAATCTTAAAAATAATTTTATGAAATTATAATTTTTTAGTATTGTCAGGCCTCTTTAGTTATTCAGTATTTTGTTGGATATCACTTATTTTATTATTATTACTGCTTCACAGCGACGTTGCACTGAACCCATTAAATATTCAATCATATTTTTTAATATAATGGGTGTTTTTTAAGACCCATAGAACTTACGAAAGGTTAAACTGTCATTGCTCTCACGTTTTGATATCAGTATAATCTTGCAAATCATCATTAATAGATTGACACTGAAATAAACGCTACTAAATTATTTAAATTTACTTTGAAAATCAGTCTTCGATTCGAGTAATTTATAGATGACTGTTTTATCGCAAAATTGTGTTCAGCGATGAGGCTCATTTTTGGCTTAACTGGTTTATTAATATACAAAATTGCCGCATATGGAGTGAGACCAATCCACAACAGAATCTATATACTCTATTACATCCACACGCTGATGACATCATCGAAACTTATATCTTCAAAAATAAACCAGGATCTCGCATTACGGTCAATGGAGATGATCAATGATTTCTTGTATGAAAATATGAATGATATTGATCCGGGCGAGATGTGGTTTCAACAGGATGGCACGACGTGCGACCGCAACCATTGACTTATTGATATCAAAAGTGGGCGATAACTTGATTTTGAGAAATGGACCTGTCAATTGGACTAAAATGGGACGTCCCGTGTGCAAAATCATTTAGAATGTTAATGCCATGTATTAGTCTTTGGAATAAAATAAATATTTTTATTAAAATTTATCTTTTTGTGTTATTTTTTACAATTTCAAGTTCTATCGTGCTTAAAAGAAAATTCTTTATCCCTTATACATCTTCCTTCGTGGTATAATTTTGAGTTCGTATTTTGCGATCTAAAGTTTCTCATAGGTTTTCTATGAGATTGAACACATATTTCATTTGATTTCGAGTGTTCTGTTTGGGATGCTGAAATCACCAAACTATGGGCATAACATTTTTTTAAATGGATTTGTTTTCGATTCCAGTATATTTTATAATATGAATTGGACCCATAGTTTGTCCTGAAAAACATGCCACATCATAATACTGACACAATCTAACTTAACAGTGTTATTTGTGTCATTGGGTTTAAAAAAAGTTTCCATTTTAATGTCATTCAAAGCAGTCACTCACATTTAACTGTCCTTATTAAAATACTCATTACATTTATTTTTTTATTTATTTCAGCTAAAATACATATAATCACAAATTATATCCCTACTTAATTTGACGTCCTCCGAAGACCAATACATTTAAAATATAGCAGAGAATAAGGTAAGAATCATATATTAATTTTAATATTTGTGGTAATAAATTGGCTTAAAAACTCAAACGCCCCTATTGCGAATCAATATTTCACAAGAAATATGTTTCCTTTTCCTATTTTACGTTATCAACTTTGTTCACCAGAAATTTCTAGATGGAATTTTGTAAACAATAAACATCTGTTACGAACAAAATCAACTATTGTGAATAAAATGTTCATGGGAATATGAAGATTTTCGGAGAAATGGATATTTCATGGGAACATAAATTTCACATGTTTTTGCCGATAGGGGTAGAGGATTGATACTTTAACTGGTTCAATTCATTGTCGCTGTGAATCAGAAAAAAAACAAGGGATATCCAACCAAGTACTGAGTCACTGAAAAAGTCCAGACAATTTTTGTAAAAGTGAAACCTAAGTTTCCATTGTTTTGTCAATACCAGAATAATAAATAGTTATTAGTTTGTTTCAGAATTTAATTAATTATGATCTTAATTTATTTACTTTTTATGTTGAGTAATTAAAAAAAAAATAATTTATATTTGGATTGTGACCTATTGTCAACCACTATTAGCTTTTTCTTTTAATATGATTCGAATTAAACAATTCATACTTTGTTATCTCTGCATTTAAGTTTTCATTGTATACATTTAATATAATTATGGAAAATTCCATAGAACCAGATCGTTCTTCATCATCCCTTTTTAAAATGCTGTCACACGTGCAGCTCATTTAAACAAAACAAAAAACGTTAATTAACAACACTGTATCTCTCTCTCTCTCTCCTTTTCCTGTTTTGCTATGTTTTTTTAGTGATTCCTTTTATACAGAAGAGAGAAAGATACACATGCATACATACAAGTGTTTGTTTACTTTTGGTTTTTACTTGAATTATTTAAACAGAAAACAATAAAACCAGCTGATGATGCATTTTTAAAACGTGTACGCAGAATAACTAGTCCCTAAATTTAAGTACTTGTAGTTATTTATCACTTATTTTTGTATATATAGTATAAACAGTCGAAGAGCAAACATATTTTTATTACACTTTTTCAAAATACTACAAAATTATCGCAAAAAACTTTCTAATAATAAGTGAACCACTTATTTTCGGTCATTGCTTGCACGCAAACACGGCAAACAAATGCACATAGTACATAATATTGTGCGTAGTGAAGATGCGAAATAAAATTAACAAATTGTACCAAAGTCAACCCTTTCCGACATATTTTAGCTTATTTTCTTGTATTGATATTAATAAAAACTCTCCTGACCTTTAGATAATTAATTTTTTCATTATTTTAAAATATGTAGCTAAAAATTTACTTAAAATTATATAGTACATATTTGAAAAACACTCAGTTCCCATAAACGTTTAAAGGTTTCAAAAAGGTACCAAACAAAAGTACCATCTTAATCATCCCTGGTTCATCTCATCAAAATGTGTATGTTGATTTATTTATATCATGTGTACCTTTTTTCCCTTCATTTGTTTATGTTTTCGTTTTTCTTCAGGTAGTTAGAGTAACTTTCAATATTTGTGTATTTTTGTTGTTAGTTGAAAAACTAAACTTAAGTAAAACGCAATTCAAAAGTGTTTGTGTGTCTCAATTAAATTTTCAGTTTATTTGTTAATAATTTTTAACAAAAACTAAAGGAAATTTGTTAAAAAATACTTAGTCTAAGGAAATGAAAAATTTCCTTTGATGATTTAATTAATGTGAAAGCAAAGACATTCCAACTATTTCATTTGTGCCCTAAACAAAAAGTAAAAAAAAAGTTCAGAGAAATGTTATCCTTTTGCATTCATTAATTTATAGTGAAAAAAAAACTTTTAAAAGGGTGTAAACATTAAAGGATTAAAACAAAATGCAAATTCTAAAAAACAAGTGAATTTTTTATAATAGGTACATATTCTTTTGAATAGATTATAAGTTTTAATTTTATGTGTGATAAATCTTACACTAAGATTTCGGTGTGTGTAAATAATAAATCTAAAACAAATAAGTTTCCATCATAAGCGAACTTATGCCACAATGTGTTCTTTCATCTATAAATCTTTAAGGTGAACTAGTGTATGACCCTTTAAAACAAAAACAGTGGCTGTAGTCAGAACTAAGAAATATCAAATAGTGAATCAAATATCTGTTAAATTATCTGCAAAACAAACAATTTAAGTGTCTGGCATTTGTTCAAGTTATAGTGATATTATTAAATTATTAAGAAATACAAATCAACAAAGCAAATTTTTATCAAATTGGATTAAGCATCAAATAAGTATTTACAAAAAAGTGAAACGGTGAGTTGTATAAATTTTTATAAAATTCTTGTAATTTCTCGGACTTTTTCCATTCTCGGGATATAATAAACAAATCTCTTCATTCCCAGTAATACCCAGGAACATTTTAATTCTAAATTAAACCAAAAACTTAGGTTCGAAAGAACTAATTCTTAACTTAATAAATTGTATATCTTAAGTATTCCTTTAATGAATAGGTAAATTACGAATTAATTCATAGGCTTAATTTATTAGTACTTCAAACGTATTGAATTGAATTCCTTTGAGAATTTAATCATTATAGAATTAATTCCTTATTGAATCATTCAAGTTTTCTTTAATTCAAATCCATTACAAAATGGCTTTAAAAATGTACTGAATGATTAAATTTTTCTTCAATTTAAATCTATTACAAAGAGCCTTACAAAAACAAATTGAATAAAAAAACAAGTAAGAAAGTATAGTCGGTCAAGCTCGACCATATGATACCCTACACCGAAAAGATGATTGTCAACAGTTCTTTTTTAAAATTTATATGTCAGCTATGACTAATTCCCAATATGGTGGTGTAGGGTATAACAAGTAAGAGAGCTAAAGCCAGCTATGCCGAATCTTAAATATCCTTCACCAAAGTATACTTTTAGATAAAGATTGTTTGAAAAAAAAACAAGCAAGAGTGCTATATTCGGCTATGCCGAATCTTATATACCCTTCACGTTTGTTGTGCTCATTTCAGCGTATAGCATCCTAAATATATCAAGAAAACTTTTAAAAATTGCTGACGAACAGATTATATTGAAGAAGTTGTAAATGAAATAACAATCTTATATAAACCCTTCTCACGAAGGTGAAGAGTATAAAAACAACAACGCCAAACGAAACACAAGAACAAAATACGCAAAACAATGAAGCCAACACACATCCAACATATGTACGTTTTGTTGCATTTTTGTCAAACACCAAAAAAAAAAAAAAAAAAACAAAAACAAAATACGCAAAGCAATGAAGCCAACACACATCCAAACATATGTACGTTTTGTTGCTTTTTTGTCAAAGCTTGCAATAAATTGTCTTTTTTAGATGAAATTTTCAGAGGTTGTCTCGAATTTTTGCTCATATCACCTTTATTTATGGACGGTTTTTGCTGATTTTAAATAGGAAACTTTTCGAAAGCATGTCTGACAGAATTATTGAGGATTTGGTTCCCGAAGATATCTGGGGTCTTCAGAAAATTGATTTTAACAGACAGACGGACAGACAGACGGAAATGGCTAAATCGACTCCGCTATCTATAAGGATCCAGAATATATATACTTTATAGGGTCGGAAAATTATATTACAAACGGAATGACAAATTTATATATACCCTTCTCACGAAGGTGAAGGGTATAAAAATCTGGATAAAAATGTTATTAGTGAAAACAAGTAAAAGAGCTACATTCGGCTGTGTCCAAATTATACTTTAAAATACAAATTTTAAATATTTTTAGGTAAACAAAATTACAAATTTTTTTTTTAAAATTTTTAAAAAAAAAATGTTTCAAAATTTTAAAATTTTTTAAATTTTTTTTTTTTTTAAATAAATTTGTAATTTATTAGTGAAAAAAATGTATCACAAAAAAATTGTTTTGTTAAAAAAAAATTCGGGTTAAAAAATATTTTTCCCGATTTTGACTCATTGTAGTTCCATATTGTCTATATAAATGACTTAGTAATCCAGATATAGATAAAAAATAGACCAAAAATCGAGGTTGTCCCGGTTTTTTTCCTTATATCTCAGCTATTTGTGGGCCGATTTTAAATATCAACCGAGCTGGGAGAAGTCCCGATATATTGATGTATCAATCATGTTTGTAAGTTATTTGGGAGCTACGGAAAGTTGATTTAAATATAGAGACGGACATAGCTATGTCGACTTCGCTATCTATAACGATCCAGAATATATATACTTTAGTGGGGTCGCAAATTAATAATGTAGAAATTACAAATGGAATGACAAACTTATAGTGAAGGGTATACAAATGTGGGTGGAAAAAATTTTATATAAAAAAGAAATTGGGTTAAAAAAATAATTTTCTCGATTTTGACCCATTGTCGGTCCAAATTACTATGGCCACCGCGGCTGTTCTTGACAAAATGTATTGTTACGTTTTTAACTTTTAAAAACGTGGGTTTATTTCCTTTAAATAAACCGGATACTTTTGATTGCAAATAAAAGCAGTTTTAGTAGTTTAAAATTGTAACAAATCTTTATTTATTTAGAATGTACAACAACAACATAATTAAATAGTCACTCAGTGGCTTTATACACGTATATCAATTCGCAGAAATACACACACGCACTTTACAATGTACAAGTATACACGTACAAGACAGTTGATGTTAACTCTAACAGCGCCTATGATCAACTCAACTCACGACTGCAACTTCTGCCACTATTTATACACGCGCCATCTGTCGTGAATGTATTACAATGATCTTAACGGACAACTAGAATATTCAAATTCTAGAGCTTTCGATGTTAATGTTAGCAGCTTAAACATTTAGTGTTGCCACACTTATAAACAATGCTAGTAACCGCATGCTCTCAACATTGTTGGTTTGTAGAAGCTTCTACTAATGGACGTGTTTATAAACATGATGAATGTTTCAGTTAGTCGTTACAGACCGTTAAATTCAAATCGCCATTGCAGATTTGTAACAGTATTCTGTCCAATGTTGGGCCACTTTTTCGAGCATTGCTGACCGTATGTCACGAATAACTTGAACAATGTTGGCATTTAAGAAGTCAATTGTTGCTAATTTATCAGTATAAACCAGTGACCTCACATGACCCCACAGGAAATAATCGAGAGGTATCAAATCGCACTGCCTCCTAGCTCGTGCGATTTCACAGGTTCATTTTTCGAAATCAAGTTATCGCGTTGAAAACACATTTGACTCAAATTTCCCGCAGGGTTGTTGCCATTTCATGCAATAATGCAGACTTTCATGTCTACACACATTTTCTTTTTGTGTGATGTTTTAACATAATTAACATTGTCTGACACAATTTGAACACCTAGTTAGTACCACGATATGACGATTTGCTCATTTAATACTAAAAGAAGAAAGACATAATACTAATCCTTTGTTTGATAACATTTTATTAAAAAATATGCATTCTTTTGAATTCATTAGACTTAACACACTGTGATTTATTTCTATTTACATTGAAATTAATCAAGCCACTAGAATTTTTTTTTAAAAAGTGTTGAGTCAATAACGAATGATAGCAGCATCTTTTCTCATTTTTTTTATTTTGCAGTTAAATAAATAAGTACTTACACATTTATTTAGTTTCATTCGCACTCAGATACATTTCAATGGAATTAGAATACATATTAAAACCTTTTATATTTCGTGGCTGTGCTTGGTTTAATAAACCTTGACAAAATGTCCTTAAACATGCAAAAGAAATAGAAATACAACAAATAAATAAAATAATGAAAGAAATAGAAAGGTTATGGATAGGATTGTAATGTGTGCCATAATTTATGTGTGGTCTGAGTGTATGTCTGCGCGATGTCATTTATTTATTGTAGCAATGATTAATCGTCAAAGGTTGACCTCAAATTAGTATAAATAAAGGTTTTTTTTTTGCAGATCTTATCATAGAAATCAATATTATTTAGGCTAGTCTATGATATCCCTTCTAAAATATCCTAGGGCGAAAGAATGTGTTGAAACTATATCTCGCCCCGATCAATGTCATCTATATTTTCAAACAAAAAATAATTGATCATGAGGTGGTAACGATCTCCATATACCGTTACGCGAGCTCCAGCTTTATTTTTGAAGAAATAAGTTCCGATGATGCCACTGTATGTAATGGAGTCTGTAGAATCTCTTCTGGATTAGTCTCACACAACAATTTTGTTTATTAACAAACCTGTTAAGTCAAAAATTTTGCATTAAAACAATCATACAGAATATACTGATCAAAATTTCAAACAGTGAGCGCTGTATGACAGTTCGTTTGACAGTTAACTCTTTCGTAAGTTCTAACGGGCTTAAAAGAACACCCTTTGTATGTATTTAGCGGTGAATGACAAAATGAATGAGCAATTCAGCGAGTGAATGAATGAATGATGGTGTTGGTCCTTTGACGTCGTAATCATAAGTAACCTTGAATATTTTGCCATAAAAACAATAAAAAAACAACAAAATAGAAATTCTACATAAGAAATGACAACAAAATAGAAAAAGGAAAATGATGTTTGTGAACGCTAATGTATGTCGTTATTCATACTTAAAGAAAAGTGACACACAGGGTGCTCCAATTACAAGTAACTTTTTAAAAATAAATATAAACAAACCGCAATTTCTTTGATATAAATATTATGGCTTTATTAGAAATAGAGCATGATTTGCTCATTGATCTTTACTGCACTAAGAATTGGAAATCCCGAAAATATTTCAGAATTTGGATATCGGTTGCCAAGTTGACAGTATCCACCGCCAAGCTAAAATAAATACATAAGTATATAAAGCCAGATTTCCGTTCACTTCATTTCAAACACCCTATACTTATTATTTTCTTTATTATTGCGTAATGTGATCAGATTTAATGCTTTTAAAGCAAAATAGGGAAATAGCAAAAAAGCAAAAAAAAAAAAAAAACTGCTTTACAGCAGAAAAATACAATGCTTTCCTTTGTTTGTTCTTATTCGTAAAACGAGACAAAAATCCACTTTAATAAATTGTTGTAAAAAAAAAAAAAAAAAATGACATCCCATCCACGAATGGTTTATGCTGGCGATGTTAGAGTGATGCTGTGAATGTCACAGTGTAAAATGTATACAAAAAAAAACATTGAGTTATTATTGTTTACAAGGATTTATTTCAGACAACATGTCTGTTTATTGCTATTATTAGCATTTTTCCTTTTTAATTGTGTATTTAGTCAAACACAAACATTAATAGTGCAATTTTAGGATTTGTTAGAAAATGAAAAGAGCAGCACAAATTGTGTTAATAGCTTTTCATGGTGTTTAATATAGTGTGTAGAAATTGTTGGAAGTGTAGAATATAATCTTAAATTATAAGTTCACATTTTTTGTTGTTAATAGCTGTATGCTTATATATAATATATAATCAGGATCTCAACCGGGTCGTTTTGGCAATAATATACAGTGTTGGAAAAAGAAACGAGACATTTTTTTTTTAAATTTATATGCAGTTTTGTTTATAAGACATACAGCATAAGAAAAAACATAACCATTCCTCTTTTCATTTATATTTTAATAGATGATATGACTTACAATGTAAAGAGTCAATATTTTTACTGGAAAAAATAATAGAAACGCGTAAAAGGATTCAATTTTTAGAGGCACACCTTTATATTTTTTGTTAAAAAATTATTTTATTTTAATATTTAGTTGCTCTACCTTTGTTTTTTACAACTTCATTGCATCTGCGACTCATGGAATCAACCAATTTTTTTGCAAAAGTCCTTGACAATGGAAAACCACTCTTCCTGGATTTTTTTTCCCAAAATTCGTCCTTATTTGTCGGACTGAAACCCTCCAGCTTCCTCTTGAGCACTCCATAAAGGTGTTCTATTGGTTTAAGGTCCGGTAACTGCGAAGGCTATTCCATAAGAGGTACTTTGTTGACAGCAAACCAGTCCTTTTGCCAATTTCGAGGAGTGCTTCTGATAATTGTCCTCCTGAAACTCCCATCTCAAGGCATCTCTTCCTCAACAAATGGAAGCATTATGCTTCGCAATATATTTACGTAGTCCTGGGCGCATATTTTGTTCTTTATCCAATATATTGGACCGACACCAAATGAAGAGAAATACCCCCATGTCATCTTAGATCCACCACCATGTTTTACGGTCTTCTTGGTGTATTTTGGATCATATGCCTTATTATCTGGGCGCTTAACATAATGTTTCCCATCGGATCCAAACGAATTTATCTTTGTTTCGTGTGACCACTGCCCAACCATTTCAAAATTAAACTGTCTTTAAGACAAACCAAGGATTCTGACTTAAGATAAGAAATCTACTGTAGATTTCTCTTTACTGAGCGAAAAGAAGTGATCCCAAGAAATAAGAAATCTACTCATATTCCCGATTTAAAGCATAACAAAGTGTTTACCAATTAAAGGTTGTTTAAATTTTCATGTAAAATGTAGATTCTTCCATAGAAAATTGAGATTTTGAAATGGTACTGAACTTTAGTTGAAAGTCTGCTTTTATATTTCTCCATGACAAATAACTAGGATAATTTTCAGATATACAACAGTAATTGGAAGCTATTTTTTAACAGATTTTCTAGCTGCTGGACTTGAAAAGAAATTGGGAATAATACATCCATCAGGATTCGGTAAATAAAGAGAAGATTAACACATCTATCAATCATATTTTACCGCTAGAATGAAGTTCAAGCAGCTTTGCTATTTTACATTATCCAAACTTGTTCAAATCAATGGTATTTTTTAGAAATTTTGAAACTTAATTATTGTAGTATTACGATCCGCGGAAATGGGACATCCACGGCACATAATCAACACGACTTCATAATGAAAATTGCTGCTATTGGCCGAGTATCTTGGGTCATTTTGGTGCTTTGAACCGGTTGTCTTGTTAATGACAGTAACAATGCCTGTAACAAGCTGCTTGCAAATAAGCTTTGAACACCATGGAAACTAAGGTTCTTCTTTTGGTACCTCAATGGATCCTATGGGTTTTCGAGTGTAAGTGTACTTCTTATAGTACACACCACTTCAAATCTATCTTAGGTTGAAAAAACAGTTCCATAAGGAATGTCATCAGAGGAGTCATTCTAGTTTCGACATCATACTGCTGGAGTCTCCTGCGAGACATATTAGAAAGGACCTTTGTTTATACGAGGAGAGCATACTGAGGTATGCTCAGAATTCATTGGATCGGAATTCGTATACTGCAGCTTTGAACTATATTCATAGAGACGCCATCAATACCATGGTTACGGGATACTGCATGGAGGTTAATAGCTTACACGCAGAAAAGCATGCTGCGGCAAACAAGAGTTGTTCTGGCATAATTGAGGTCGGCATTGAGCTACAGACTATCCCAAATTAATGTTCAGCTTGTTGTCAGGATCCCCATGATACCACTCACACTCAGCTGCCCAGCCAATCCTACTTCGTCCAATGGATTTATGGAGTTACCCAGGAGAAATTAATGGGTTTCCCAACAAGAAATTAACGGGTTTTCCAACAAGAGGTGTTATTTTGGTATGAGATAAATGATCGGATGTTTTTTTTCATAATAAAGAGGTGGCCAAATGGCCACCACTACAACGCTTACAGGACCATATACTTTTCATGAAATTTTCCATAACCAAATCGCAAAGAGGCTGCCCTATGTCCTCTATAGCCTCACGAATTCTATCGTTGAGGTCTTGCATCGACGCTGGGCTGTTGGCGTAGATCGTATCTTTCACGTGGCCACAAAGGAAGACGTCGCAAGGTGTTAAATCATAAGATCTCGGTGGCCAATTGTGATCACCTCTTCGAGAGATAACACGGTCTGGAAACTTGCTTGTGTGACACGTAGCGCTGTCTTGTTGAAAGTAAACGTTGTCCAGATCAATATCATCCAACTCCGACCATAAGAAATCATTAATCATCTCTCGATAGCGCAATCCATTCACCGTAACTGTTGATCCAAGCTAATTTTCGAAAAAGTAAGGTTCAATGAGCGACGTGCACGTCACTAACTTGTTCCAACAGCTCGAATTTTTCCACCAATTTCTGTATTGCGGTCCGACAAGGTGCTTCACGACGACCCAAAAATGCTTTAGTTTTGCAAACTGTGACTACAAGATTTTCACAATTTTTGTAGTGAATTTTAATAATTTCAATGCGTTGTTGAAGCGTGTATTGTTCCATTTTTAGTTATGGCGTAGTTTCTACTTGTCAAATATAAAAGAATAAAAGCTTCAAAAGTGACAGCTACCGAAATAACGGGTGATTCAAAATAACACCTCTTGTTGGAAACCCCGGCGAATAAGCCCCGGAAGGGCAGCGGGTGATGGAAGGGCAGTGGACTGAATAAAGAAGAAAAACCCATAAGACTGTAATCCACCACTGACAGGTAGAGTCAATGACGCCCTTCAATTAAGCATTTTGTCCAATCACTGTCCTATCTGTCTTGGAATAACCCAACATATTCTGGGGAATAGAGCCAAACATATAATTGCATAGTAATGGCGAACATTGCAATAGGAATGGTAAAGGATGAAAATTAGTCATTACAGGAGTGCCAGGCACTATTAAGATCTTACTTATGCCCGTCAGCAAAAAGTGAAACAAACAACGAAAGAACATTAAAATCTTCCAGGAAGTCACATAAGTATATGCGTCAAATCCACATACCACGTGTCTGATAGGGAGCATTTCGTATTTAGATAGTATTTGATAATTTGCATTCACGTTAGAACTCTATACGAAAACGGCAAACTTCCACTGTTGACAAGAGAACGTAAGGAATTGGTTTTGATATCATTGGAATAAGTGAGTAGAGATAGAATAACATCAGAATGTATTGGGATGTTGAACAGGTGAAAGTGATATATACAGCAATGGAGTTGCGATTTTTGTTAGCCACTATGAATACAAATCGTTAATAAGCTGTCAACTACTATCAACTAGTGCCTTCTAAATTTTACTCCAATACACAAAGTATAATCATTGTCCATGTACAATACGCTCCTACTGAAAGTAAGACAGCAAATTCAATAGCAAATTGGATAGAATACTCTTGGAAACGCATACCATAGATGACAACTAGATAGGTAACTGAGATCCAAAAACCTAAGTCTGTTGTCAAAAACCTAATTTATAAGAATGTGTGAAAAGAGAGTATTTTTTTCAATTGATATTTCTCTCTCCTTCTGTTCTATGTGTCTATTCTATGACGCTTACTGATGTGAATTGGGAGATTTTCCAACGCCAAAATGGGTAAAGTCAACACTTCATTTGACGAAGCAATGGACATGCAAGGAATCTGTGTTAGAAATGAGAATGGTGAACTATTATTAGAAGGACCCAGCAAAAAGTTGATAGTGGCTTGTAATTACTCAATAACTTACTTATCAATGACTACTACATACCGTCTGCATTACATAGAAGTAGTCTTATAATGACTTATATTTAACTGCTTATTTTCTAATCATTTATATGAGGGCATTATGTAGCCACAAAACAACTTAGATCTCAGCGAACCGAAGAATTGAAAACCAAATTGTGATGTTAGAGTAAAAGGATGCGCAGACATTGGCTCTGACCACGATCTAGTATTAGATGTATTGCAAATGAAAGTGAATGCTGCTAAGATCGCTCACTAAGTATGGTCATCTTGGCAATTTGATACGGATAAACTTAAAATAACTCAACACCAACAAAGGATTAACAATGAAATTAATAGGCTTGCTGATAACCAACATCAGTCGAATTATAGAATCGAAGAAATATATAAAGAAAAATAATGTACACACTTGTGGGAAATACAAAAAAGATAAAAGATAATGGATAAGCCCTACAAGAAGTTCCTTAATTGAAGAAGGACGTATTCTGAAAAATTATGAGAAATCAATCCTGGATAAATAATCCAGGAATACGATTGTAGGGGTCCTATGCTTCCCAAGGAGTCAAGGAAAAATTAAGAAGTATATTACGATTTATAATACCACTCCCCTATAGTTTTGTAGGTAAAATAACAAATTTTGTTGCATCTTCTCTCAAAATGTTTTATTACATCTTCAAACAATATAATTTGCTGGAGCTTACAAAAGAAAAAATAATACTTATTAAAATGTACATATAAAAAATCCTTAAATTAAACCCAATGTCCTGTTTATTTTCTTTGTTATTTAAAGTCTAGAGGAATGACACAAAATGTGCACAAAAATCAATACAGATTCTAGGCAATGGCGGCATAAGTATGTCTTTAGGGTTTTGAGCTAAAATAACAAAAAAAAAAAAAACAGATGAAAAACGAATAAAACTTTTATGTCTCCCCATGGCAGCCAGCAAACAGAATTAATTATTTCACCAGAGAGGTTAAAGTTCTATTATTTAATACAAAAAAAAAAATACTATTTGTGTTCTACTAATGTTACACTTTAAACTGTCCCTGTAAATGTCTCATATTACAAGGACATTTCTTTAATATTTTTTTTATGTTCATATTTGAGAAATATTTACAAAATGTTTGTATTAACAGAAATAAGTAAGTTGGCGTCAGTGTTTTTGAAATGTTAGGTAAGGTAAGATACCAATTACTGAGAAAACAGTAAGAAAACCTGCAAGGTTAAATATTTGTTGGTTGGGTGTGAGATAAAAGATTTATTGCTGTAATCCAAAATGGATTTTAACTTTATATCAACTCTTTTTGAGCAAAGTATGAGTAGTATGTCTCAAAACATGGTAACGATATACGTTGTAATGACGGTATAACATCTACGTTTCTTAGAAGAAGTTTGTGGATTATAATCGAATATATAGGTTTCAGATTGCTCTTCATTCTGAACTTTGCTATAAATTTTCTTAAGTAAGAAACGAAATTGCCGTCTCATCTATTAATGTATTTAAGTTTTGATTTTATTAAATCTAGGTTAAAAAACATAGTCGTTGCATGATGACTAATTATTTTGAAGTCAAAGTTTACACAATTAATTTAGTACTTGCGTCTTAAAAAAGTAATCTTTTGGTTAGACTTTTTACAGCATTTAAAAATCTCAATTTCCCATGCTAGTAACTCAATGTGTAGCTGTGCTGCTCATCATCTAACGAACCGACAAAATGTGTTGTTAATTTATCTAAACTGGAACATTCTGCACTAAAGACAGTACCCAATAGAAAAATATCAGGAAAAACAATAAAAATTTTACTTTATGCCAGTTTAACAAAACTTAAACTTAGTTTCATTTAATTTTCAAAATATTAATGTTTTGAAACTGAATTTTACTAATAATTTATAAAATTATATAAGTTTTAATTAAACTTCGTTTAAGCTAGTTTAACTAAACCAGGATTAACTCAGTTTTATTTATTTGTTAATCGATTTATGTTTTTTTAAACACCATTTTACTAATACTTTTTAAAATTTTGAAGTTTTAGTTAATCTTACTTTAAACCAGTTTAACCAAACCTGGATTAACTCAGTTTTGTATAAATGTTTAAAAAAATGTACTTATGCTTTTTAATAAGCATCTTATCAAGATTGCAATACATTTTTTAAGTTTCGAATAAACTTGCTTTAAACCAGTTTAAGTAAACCTGGATTAACTCAGTTTTATATAAATTTTTAAAAATGTACCTATGTTTTTTAATAAGCTTCTCATCAAGATTGCAATACATTTTTTAAGTTTCGGTTAAACTTGCTTTAAACCGGTTTAACTAAACGCGGATTAACTCAGTTTTATATAAGTTTTTAAAAATGTACCTATGCTTTTTTAATAAGCATCTTACCAAGATTGCCAGAAATTTTTTAAGTTTCGGTTAAACTTGCTTTAAACCGGTTTAACTAAACCTAGATTAACTCAGTTTTATGTAATTTACTAATATTTTATAAAATTGTGTAAATTTTAGTTAAACTAGTTTTAAACCAGTTCAGCATAACACGGATTAAAAAATTTGTGTCTAAGTTTTTAAAGACTAAAGCAAAATTTTAATAATATTTCAAAAAAGTTTATAAGGTTTAGTTAAACTTGCTTTAAACCAGTTTAACTAATCCTAATTAACAAAGTTTTATTTGTTTGATTAAAGATTTATTTGCTTTTAAACACATTTTTACTAATATTTTAATAAAATGTGTAAGTTTTAGTTAAACTTGCATTAAACCAGTTTAACTAAACCCGGATTAACTAATTTTTATTATTTTTTTTTAAAGATTTATGTGTTTTGAAACAATATCTTAATAGTATTTGATAAAATTTTATAAGTTTAGTTAAACTTGCCTTAAACCAGTTTAACTAAACTCATATTAACTCAGTTTTATTATTATTTTTTTAATTTTATGTTTTTTAAAGTAAATCTTACTAATATTTTGTAAAATTGTATACGTTTTAGATAAACTTGCTTAAAACGTGTTTAACCACACCCGGATTAACTAATTTTTATTATTTTTTTTAAAGTTTACTGATATTTTATAAAATCGTATAAGTTTAGGTCTTTTGAAACAATATCTTAATCATATTTTATAAAATTTTTTAAGTTTTAGTTAAATTTGCTTTAAACGTGTTTAACTAAACCCGGATTAACTCAATTTTATTTAATTTTTTTTAATTTATGTTTTTTAAAGTAAATCTTACTAATATATTATAAAGTTTTATAAGTTTTAGATAAACTTGCTTTAATCGAGTTTAGCTAAACCCGGATTAACTCTTTTTATTATTTTTTGTAAAGATTTAGGTTTTTTGAAGTAATATCTTACTAATATTTGCTAAACTTGTATAGGTTTAGTTAAACTTGCTTTAATCCAGTTTAACTAATCCTGGATTAACTCAGTTTTATTTAATTTCTTTTTTAATTTATGTTTTTTAAAGTAAATCTTACTAATATTTTATAAAATTTTATAAGTTTTAGATAAACTTGCTTTAAACGTGTTTAACTAAACCCGGATTTACTAATTTTTATTATTTTTTTTTAAGATTTATGTTTTTTGAAACAATATCTTACTAATATTTGATAAAATTGTATAAGTTTAGTTAAACTAGCTTTAAACCAGTTTAACTAAACCCGGATTAACTCCGTTTTATTATTTTTTAAAAAGATTTATGGGTTTTTAAGCAATATCTTACTAATATTTGATAAAATTGTATAAGTTTTAGTTAAATTTGGTTAAAGCATTGGACTTTGAAACTTATGACATTGCGCTAAAAACTAGAGATACACTTTATTCGTGCACAGTCTTTTCCAATAACAAAGTACTAATTCTGACAGTCGTAAGTAATACCAACATCATTATCTTACAATTGTACATTAGTGTATCATGATTATCATCACCGACATGTTGTATTAATTAACAGACCTTTCAATTAACACACATGTGTAAAATATAACTTTAATTTGACAAACAACTTGTTCTCACAAAAAATTAAATATCGGACAAACACATGTGAATTTCCATGTAAAATGATTTGTTAATAATGGCAAATTGAAAAATAATTATTAAATTATTATAATTAACATCAAGAGTATTAGGAAATAAATAAATAAATACAAAAAAAAAAAAAAACAACGTTTAAGGTTCAATTCACATTTAAAATAAATATTCAAATAAACATGGAATATTTTGCTAAAAGGTTCATTGATTTCACTAGTATTATAATTAAAAAAATAAATATATTTTTTTTGGCCAATTATTTGAACAAATTACAGGCAACAATAGTAACGCTTTTAAGAAAATATAATGAAACTTGTTAATTTAACTGGCTGGAGGATACATTTAATGTGTTTAAATTGATAACAAAATCACACAAAGTATTTAAAATATTCTCCAATAAATATGTGAAATTCAAAACAAAAATAAAACTGCATAAATTATAATTTTCCTTAAAAAATTTAAAAAAAAATCTAATAGAAGAATAGGCCAGATAAATAAAAGACATGTGATTTTTCAAACTCCTATTTTAGACTTAATTTATGCCTTTAAGTTATTATTAGATTTGGCGCCTTTTTTATATCTGTGCATATGTATTGTGAGTGTTTCGTGATCAGGTGCAGTTTAAAAAATTCATTAATAAGTTCCTATTTAAACGCAAATTTTGTTAGTTTCGCAAAGATGGCTCTACATGCGGTATTCAAGCTTTGCACACGTGCTGTTAGTTGAATTGATTTTAATATTCAATAAAAAATTATCATTTCTAAACTTAATTTAACTTTATTTAACCTGTCAATTAATTAATTTTTTTATATTTTTCTTTCTTTACAGTCTCAGCTGTGTTCATTCATAAAATTTTCGATTCCTTTAAACCATCAATTACAAAGTAAGTTTACAAAATATTTTATTTTTTACTCTCTGATAAACAACTTAATTACAATATTTTTAGTATTGTTTTGTTTAAATTTATTTGTTTTGTTGTTAAATCGATACTATAACATACGTATGTATTACTTTTTTTCCAATTGGTAAAACGAAAAAGGTCTTAAATGATACTTTTTTGAACTGTAATTAACTGGGGAAAAAACAAATTTTGAAAGTGTAGGAGTTAGGTAAAGTTAAGTTCCAGGGCAGCCGATATTGGTGCTGCTCACTTGAATGTGACCTATTCGTTTCCAAGAGATCCATGTTAAAATCGTTGAATCTATTACAACTTTATACCTCCCCAATTTCATTGGAAATATGTAGATCAAACAATGATCCATCTTTTATAGATCCTTTGGTCATTACAGAAATGTGTTTGCTAAAATCGTGCATTAGCGTGATCACCATTTAATCATCTTTCTCCTTCTAACAACTTGTGCAGTAGTAATTGTGAGCATGCAAAGTATTCCGTGATAAGTAGTCCCGTTGGGAATTCAATTAACGATAACTTTTGAGTTGCATCAAGATATGGCTTCATCATCTTAGTAATGGAACACATGGAGTTACTTGTCCATCTTGTTTGAGCAATATTTTAGAATACGTACAGAATGTGCTAGAGGAATAGGCACTAAGTTGTCAATGTCTCCATATCCAGTTCCTTAGAACAACTGTGACTACATCGAATGTCTCGCTATTTAATTTATATACGTTAATAAATATATCGTGCCCTATTACACCCGCTATAAATCTGACTACATCCTGGATACCGAAAATGAGGGGTTCAGTTATTTTCATTAGGATTATTCACATTTTGCTGAAATTGATTTTATGTGAGACACTTGCCGATAAGTGAAAAAGCTTCAATAAGAGATCTAAAGATCTAAATACATCTATTCGTCCACTAATCCCGGCTCCGAGTTCAAAGTCAATTGTCTCGTCATCAGGTCGCATGGCAGACAGTTCATGATAGTGAGCAATGTAATATCGTATGCGTAGCACTTCGTAAACATCGTAAAAGCACGTGCAAAACCTTTGCGGCTGCAGTATTTCTCCATCCCGTTCCACCAAACAATTTCTTCATACGTTATTATATGTTTATATGGTTCCAGATTTGTTTCCTATCATGGATCTAATTCAAGTATTTAGCCTTCCCTAAGAAGGTTCGAAAGTACAAAATTTACGGTTTTGATACCTTATTTAAAACAGGATTTCTTCGTTCTAATTTTATAAAATTGTATAAGTTTTAGTTAAACTTACTTTAAACCAGTTTAAATAAACCAGGATCAACTCAGTTTTGTATAATTTAAAAAAAAAACATAGGTTTTTTAAACCACATTTTATGTAAACCTGGATAAACTCAGAATTCAAATAGATACCCAGCCTGTTTACATGAGAATATGGCCATAGAGCCCTTGTTTACTATATTCTGATTGTAATGGTTCCAGATTAGTTTCCTATCACGGAATTAACCTTCCCTTAGACATTCAATCTTATCCCAGTTTCGGAAGTACAATGTTTATGAAAATATCTTTTTGAAAACAGCACTTGTGCCGATACCTTTTTGATTAATATATAGGGTGCTCCGATAGACTAGATAATGTTGGACTATCAGTATGAGGGATCGATTCCCGCCAAAGACTCTGTTTCTGCAAATAAGCTAAAAGATTTCGCTGTTCGTCAGCAGGGTGTTAAAGGTCAAGTTCCAGAGAAGCGGAGGTAGTTTACTTTAGGTTGTAAGGATTTATCCTTTTTAATTCATTAAAATCCTGATAGAAAGATAAACCTAAAAGTATTAGGCTTTTATATAAAAAGTGGCTACCTCTTCCTTCAATTTTTCCTCTTAGGATTCGTTGTAAAATGTTGTATTTATTGTTTCTCACTATGTGTCCTAAGTATGAAGTTTTCCGTTTTTTATTGTTGATATTAGTTGTCGGTTGACATTCATCCTTCTTAATACTTCATCATTGGAGACTCTGGCAGTCCATGGTATTTTCAGAACTCTACGGTATATCCACATTTCTAAGGCCTCCAATTTTCTTTCATCTGAGGCTTTAACTGTCCAAACTTCTACTCCATACAATAGTACAGTCCAAATTTAGCATTTTATGAAGCGTACCTTTGTTGCTACGTTGATGTCGTGTCTTGTCAACACTTTGTTGTACTTAAAAAAGGCATATCTAGCCATCTCTATGCGGCATTCAATTTCTCTTGATGGGTCCCACTGGTCATTTATTAGGACTCCCAGATATTTAAAACTCCGTACTCGCTCGATTTCTGTATTTTGTATATTCAACGTTGCGTTGAGATGGGAATTTTATTGACTAATAACCATGTATTTCGTATTTTTCATATTGTTTTTTAATCCACACATCTCACTTATACGTAAAAGTTTTTCTATCATTTTCTGTAGACCGGATATACTACCAGCGAGTATTGTAGTATCATCAGCATGTCTTATATTATTGATGTATTTCCCATTTACTTTTATCCCTATATTTTCTCCTTCAAGTGTCTCTTGGAATATTTTTTCAGAATATATGTTGAATAATAATGGGGATAGTTTGCAACCCTGCCTGACTCCTCTTGAGATGTCAATTTCGTCAGTTTCTTCCCCACAGACATCAATTCGTGCCGACTGATTCCAATATAGGTTCCTAATGCAGCGTAGTTCCTTCTCATGCATTTCCATTAGTTTATCATATTTGACCGTATCGAAAGCTTTCTCATAATCGACAAAACACATGAAAACATCTTTCTGGGTATCTCGACAGTTCTGAATTAATATTTGAACACAGAATAACGCTTTTCGTGTACCCATGCATTCCCTGAATCCAAATTGCGATTCTCCCATAGCAACTTCGCAATCGGTATAAATCCTTTTGTGAATAATTTTCAGAAAAATTTTTAATGCATGACTCATCAGGCTAATTAGTCTGTATTCATTGCATTTGGTATGGCGATGAATGGTGATTTTAGGCAATCCTCTGGATAAAGACCCGTGTCGTATATATGATTAAATAGTTTGACTAGAAGTTGTACGTTATTGCTGTCTATTAGTTTAAAAACTTCAGAGGGGATTTCGTCTGGACCTGTTGCTTTTTTGTCATTTAAGGATTTGATAGCTCCTGTCATTGGGGTATTCATACTAGGCTCAAAAGCCGATCTTCCATTATCAGTGAAAAGCTTTGCCACATAATCCTTCCAAATCTGTTTTTTGCCCGCCAAATCGAATAGAGCTTCATTATTGTTATCGACTAGAGTTGCAGGTGATATTCTTCTATACATCCCCGCGGCTTCCATACATCCTTGTAATTAGGAAAAAGCTGACTAACTTAAACGAATTTATCTTTAATCATCCAATTATGGCGACAAAACAACCCTACGATGTCAGGAGTATAAGTTCTCAATTGGAAGACAGCAGGAATAGTTCGGTTCTGAATTACATTTTAATCCTAAAAATATTATTGAAAACGTTGGGTCTGGAACGTTACTCTGAAAATATCGAAAGAGCAGGCATTGACTGCCAGAATCTTATGTTTATTAAAGCTTGTGATCTCTTTGGGGATAAATACAATCTTAAATTCAGTCACCTTCGTAGACAAATAAATCCATCTTATAAAAACATTTCTTTGAAAATTATACCACTAGAGTATTTAAGGTGGTTAAAAGTACTAAGAGCCCAGCACAATCTTTCCTCGATTTTCAGGACACTCAGACCACCTTTGAAGCTTAATATTAGTTAACCGCTCCAAGATCAAAGCCGCGAGTCAGCCTGAAACTTTAATTGGAATTTATTTGTTCAATTCAAATTTGAAGTACTATTTTTGAGGAAAACCAAAAGACTATCTTCAAATATGACAGACCTATCAACCAACTTTGGATTCTATGACCAAACTTAGCCAAGACTCAAACCATATACATACATTGCATTTAATTAAATAATGGTTGTTACGACCTTTACACCCATAAATACCTTTAATTGCAGTGCTTACTCGTTGTACTCCTGCTATCAATTCTAGTTCATATAAAGTAAAACAAAAAAGTAATAATAATTCAAGTGGAAAAATTGTTTTAAGCAGTTTTGTTGTTTGTGTTGTTGTAGTTGTTTTTTTGGTTTGAGTACAATTTAATTCCAAATGATTAAACCAAACACCGATGAAACCAGTCGATACATGGCGTTTGAGCACAAAATATATAAAAAGACAAGATAAACAAAGGGAAAAAACACTACAAAATGTGATAATAAATAAATCGATAGAAATCGATTTAAAGGCACTCTACTACTGTATAACAAAAGAAAGTCTATTGGACACGGAAGACAAAGATCGCCCAGGCCAGTCAAACAAGTTTGAAGACCATGAGTTGGAGGCATTACTCCATGAAGATTCTTGTAAAACTCAACAAGAGCTTGCAAAATCATTGGGAGCTACTCAATCAGCAATTTCAAATCGTTTGCGAGCAGCACGATTCATCCAAAAGAAACCGTAATATTCCATGCTTGTAACCGTAATATTCCATCATGACAACACTCGGCCACATGTTGTAAGCGGTTGGGAAGTTTCGCCTCACCCGTCTTAGAGTCCAGACCATGCCCTGTCCGACTACTATTTGTTTCGATTGATGCATAACTCTCTCTCTTGGACACATTGGAATTGTGTATCCGATATTGGCTTGATCGTTCTTGGCCTCAAAAGATAAGCAGTTCTTTTGGCTCGGAATCAAATATCTATAGCGCTAAGGTAATGCTCTATATATGGCGGCAGCAAAAGGGTCCTATCTTTTATGAGCTGCTGAAATCTGGCCAGACCATTACTGGGAATCTGTAACTAACGCAACAGATTCGTTTGAAGCGAGCATTGGCCAAAAAACGCCCAGAATATGTGGCCATATATGAAAGCGTAATATTCCATCATGACAGAACTCGGCCACATGTTGTTATACCTGTTAAAAAGTATTTATAATGCAGGGGTTGGGAAGTTTCGTCTCACCCGTGTTATAGTGCAGACCTTCCCCTGTCCGACTATTATTTGTTTCGAACGATACACAACGTTTTTTCTTGGACACATTGGAATTGAGTATCCAATATTGGCTTGATTCGTTCTTGTCCTCAAAAGATAAGCAGTTCTTTTGGCTCGGAATCCATATGTTGCCAGAAAGATGGGAAAAGGTCATAGCTAGCAATGGCCAATACTTTGAATAAAATTATATTGTACTAATGTTTCAAAATAAAAGCTAAAAATTTAAAAAAATCGCACATTTTTAAGTCATACAACCAATAAACTTTTATTTTAGTTGAGACACCTTATTTTTCCTCCATTTTCCACCCTATGTTAACATTATAAGCCTTTCAATACTACACTACTTCCAAGTAATGCAGACGGTAACTAGCAGTCATTGAAAAGTTAGCTTATCAATTATTATCCATGTATCTGTTGGGTATGTATGATATACAAAAATCCACCAAACAATGAATGAATGACTCAAATTAACCTTGTGTAGGGTAAACATTTATGAAACATGAGAATACATTTGAGGTTTCTATAGACTTGAAAAGGTAAACGTTACATGCACACACAATTTAAGTATTCGAATGTCTATCTGTCTGTCTATCTGTCAGACTGACAAGTAACCGAATATATGTATGTATGTAGTGTTTAGTGTGAGTGGTGTTATGATCATCATCTTCATCATCGAATGTTTAATTAAACGATTAATTAAGTGTTTGTTTGCTTTTTTAAACAATTTACTTTCAATGAATAGATTCGATTGCCAATAAAGAAATTACGTGGGTTGTATATCAAGTACCTGGGCTGTTTGATAATATTCTTGGTATTTCATTTCTATAGCAATCTAATCAATGCAATTTTTACAAGTGAGACACTTTTGTCGGAAAATTTTCCATTTGATAAAACAAAATAAATTTCAAAGAAATGAATTGGCTAGAGGAAATTTTTGTTTGTATTTTAAGAGGAAAAATTATTGTTAGCAGTATTTAGAAGTGGTGGTTTAACCATAATCGTGAAAGGAATCTGCTTCTGTTTTTGTACAATACTTTAAGATTAATTATTAAGTGTTTGAGTTTGAGTTTTTAAACGTGCCATAGCAAGTGGCTACATTGAGGTGGAATTTTTGTATGAAATTTATATTGGGTATAGGACTTATAAATGTGGGATTTTTTCGAATATTTAGCATTTATTTTGAAACATTTGTACAATATGTTGCCATCTTAATGGCAACATATGGATTCCGAGCCAAAAAAATTGCTCATCTTTCGATGCCAACAACGAATCAAGCCAATTTCGGATACTATGTTCCCAAATGAAGCGTATACCAGAGAGAGCGTTCCACATTCATCGATATAAATAGTAGTCGGACGGGGCACTGTCTGGACTATAACTTCCCAACCACCTCATTCTAAATACTTTTTAACAGGTATTGTTACATGTGGCCTAGTGTTGTCATGATGGAATCTTACAGTTTCATGTCTGGCCGCGTATTCTGGGCGTTTTCCGACCAATGCTTGCTTCAAACGAATCAGTTGCATTTATTGCAGGTTCCCTGCGACAGTCTGGTCAGATTTTAGCAGCTCGTAATAGATTGGACCCTTTTGCTCCCACCAAATACACAGCATTACCTTAGCTTCATGGATATTTGTCTTTGTTGGCGATTCGGCTGGTTGGTCGGGCTTCTCGTATGATCTCTTACGCTTCGGGTTATCGTAATGATTCGGTACAAAAATGATTTTCTTTTATAGCGTTCAAACATCATTTCGAATATGCAAAATCGTCTTTCAAGGTCTCCCGACTTCAATTAGTATGGTACTCAATTTCCCTGCTATTGAATTAAACCTGCTGCTCGCTAACGTTTTGAAATTAATGCTGGAGTAGCTTCCAATGTGGTGATGGTTCTGGCGTTTTCAGTGACGAACTTGGGGTAGGCATCTCATATCGTCTTCCGAATGAGTGTAGTGTTTTCCAGGCGGAAATTTATGCAATCATGGTAGCTAGCAATACACTTCATGATCATCATACTCAGGGCAAAAAAATAGGTATCTTTGTCGACAGTAAGGCGGCACTTCTCTCACTGAAGACCTACACAACTTCATCTTCATTAGTCAGGCAATGTAAGAAATCTCTGTCAAGCCTAGGTCGTCTATCTGACATTACTTTGGTTTGGGTCCCTGCGCACAGAGACCACTACTGTAATGAACAGGCAGACGAACTAGCCAGAATGGGATCTGCCTTAGATCCCTCCAATGCGGTCTCAGTAGCAATTCCACTGGGGACTATTAAAGGCTTTATCTTCAGACACTTTCCTACAAAGGCCGAGAATAGATGGCGTAGGGTAGCCAAGTCAAGATGTGGCCATCTTTTAACGAAAAACGTACTATGCAACTGATAACCCGGATTAGAAGGGATATATCAAGGTTGCTGGCATTATTAACGGGACACTGGACGTTAAGCAAGCATGCAAATCGCCTGGGACTCTCTTTTAACGACCATTGTTGAAGTTGTAAGGATAGGGAAAAAGAGGAAACGATTTTCCACCTTCTCTGTGAATGCCCAGCCCTGAGTGTCATGAGACATAAATTCAAGGGCAACTATATACTGACTAGCCGGGTCTAAACTCAATGACCTACTGAGATATCTCACAGCTACAGGTTGGGTCTAGTAAACTCGACTTCTTTTTGCATACATTTTATATACATTACGATGTAAACGACATTACATCTAACGAGTGGTGTGGTCTTATCAAAACGGGGTCCCTTCGACCCTACTTGATTGTTCGCACGCAGCGAACTACCACGTAAACCAACCAACCAACCAGGTTCCAATGATTTTGAAAGCTCTTGTTGAGTTTGACAACAATCTTCATGGAGTAATGCCTCCAATTCTTGGTAAATCACCACTTCTGAACCTAACAAGCCATCTCTCGCACGTTGAAACCGAAGAAACACATGCATCATAAACTTTGACAGATATGTGCCCTTCAAACTGACATATAAGTTATGAAAAACAAACACCGCGTTCGAGATACATCCATATTTTATATATTTTTTTTAAGTATTGCTGCTTTGTCTCGGAACTTCTATTTTATAATATAAGGGCCATCCTAATGTATAAATTAAATAAACGTGTGTCTAAATGTGTCAAAACTTTTAGAAATCCTTGAAACACTTGCTCAAAGGATTGAATACTCCATAATTGATTGTAACTTTGAAAAACAACACAAATAATTCAATTAAAATTTTAAGGATAAAATACGACAGCAAATATGGTTGTTATTGTTGTTGCTGCTGTTACCCCTGGAGATTTAGGCATATAGACATTAAATAAAAAACAATTCTATTGTTAAAAGTAATAAAAAATACAAAAATTTACTTTTCAAAAAAAAAAAAAACACCATTTTGTTACAAACATCAACATCTTTATTATTCCCCAGTAGTTCTGACCGAGTGTCCCGATCATTGGGGTCACCACTAGTTACAAAATTACCAATGTGACTAAATATTTAAACATGTGCTTGTACTAGACAGAAATTACAAAGACTACACTCCGCATTACTGTAGGACACTTAAGGACAATAGACTCTTAAATAGATTACTTTTGGTATGTAAAATAACTACTTTCTAAAATGCAGCACAGAAAAAAGGTTTATTTGATTTCAACCTTTGAGACAAAAACAAATTGGTTTGATTGCATTAAACTACAGAACTCCAAAAAAATAAAAAATAAAAACAAGAGGATCACTGAAATGCTGGAACTGCGTATTCTACAACTATTTTGTTTAACGCAATTCAATTTACACACTGTTCAAGACGATGAGCGGTAAAAATGGTTAGCTTTATGTGAAAATAAACAAATTTAATTAGGAATTTGAATAAAACGTTAAACTATTGTTGACATCCGTGATCTTTAGTTTCAGCAAAGTCAGTTGTTGATGATGTCAATTGGCCGCCTACTTATGATTTAACGGCGCTGGTCTATTTTCCCTGGGGCCATTTTAAGGATAGGTTTGCTTTATGCTTTATAAACAAATGTAATTAGAAATTCTGCCAAGTTGGAATTTGAATAAAACGTTAAACTAATGTTGACATGCGTGATCTTTAGTTTCAGCAAAGACGCCGCTACACAGACGGCCAAACAATTCAGTTGTTGAATGTGAAATTTCATGGTTGCGTAATTTCTTGATTTGGTGATGTCAATTGGCCGCCTACTTATGATTTAACGGCGCTGGACTATTTTTCCTAAGGCCATTTTAAGGATCGGTTTGCTTTATGCTTTATAAACAAATGTAATTAGAAATTCTACCAAGTTGGAATTTGAATAAAACGTTAAACTAATGTTGACATGCGTGATCTTTAGTTTCAGCAAAGTCGCCGCCACACAGACGGCCAATCAATTCAGTTGTTGAAAAAGAAAATTCCCGGTCGCATAATTTCTTGATTTGGCGGTTTCAATTGGCCGCCTCCTTATGATTTAACGCCACTAGACAAATTTCTCTGGGGCCATTTGAAAGATTACTTAGTGACAATTGACTTCACGCTAGATTACTTGGGATATGTAGAGTAACCAATTGTCTTCTTACTGCATTACCAAGAGCTCATACGTTAATTAAGCCAAAAATATATAAATTAGAGTCATCCAAGTAAAATTACTGTAAAAAGGGGATCATTGACTTTGGCAGGCCACACAGAAGTGCGGGGTCGCTATAAGAACAAACAAAAAACACACACACTTTCCCAGACTTTAAGTGAAATGATGGTTTGGTGAGTTTAAACATCTGAATAGCTTGACAACAAATTCAAGGACTTTCAAATGTGTATTCAAAATAAAGATTTTCATGTTGTTTTCACTCAAATCAAATTACAAGGAAAAACAAAAGGAAATTCATTCGAAGAAAATGCTAAAGATTTAACAAAAAACTGTTATAACTGTTTATTTCCGTTCCAGAGATGTTGACGACATCCATGACAACGGTAGCTGTCAAGTACATTAAATGTGAAAGTGAGTGAAAACTTGAGAGAAATTTTTATTATACAATTGACTACAAGATCAATAATAGAAATGGTTACATATACGAGCATGTATGTATGTATTCCTCTATGTCTTTTAATAACTATAAATAAATGTTGACAACTTTTCAGAAAAGCTGTTTCTTTAAGTATTAGATTTTTCTACGATGATATATTCTCATGGTGTAATTAGATTTGTTAAATACTTGTGCAGACCTTTGACCTGTTATATCTTGTATTGCTTTGATCGCAAAACAATTGATTTTCGATTTTAAATTTATAAACTAGAATTACAACTTATATTTTACATTTTAATTTAGGTTTAACACTGATATCTCAATTGATATCAAATCCCTTTTGGATTCATTGGGTGTTTTAAAAAATTTTCTTAAAAATTACATGTCTTTAAAATGTATTCTGTATGGAGAAGACAGTATTTACCTCCAATACATAGAAGTGGCTTGTTAAATTATAAATGTTTATTTCTTGTTTTTTATTTGTTTGTCTTTCCATCCAACCATTTTATCCTGCTTCTGTACTTCTTTCTGTCTATGTTTATTCAATTTTCAGTCCGTTTTATGTTGTTTCCTTTTGCTGTAATCTCTTGTAGGTGTTATTGTTGTCTGCTTTTCTTTTCAAATTGTCAATTTTTGTTGGCATAAACGTCGCATCATTTGTGTGTAAGCCTGTGTGTGTATGTGTGTGTATATTCTTGTGAATGTATAGCATTTTGTACAGCATATCTTAAGGCGAACGCAAACAACCGGATGTTGTTTAAAATTATGATTTAAAAATTATGCACACATACACAATCACTTATACGCTTAACTATCATCCAACAGTTTGCATTTCCTGTAATTTTTGTGTTTATTTTTCTCTTGATGTTAAGTTTTTTTTTTTTTTTTTTTGAAAGAAAATTATCATTTAAATCTAAAACACCTGCAGTTTTACAATTGTAATTCAGTTTTGAATAAATTTAAACTAAAAAAAAATAAACTTTTTAGCTACATAATGAAATAGCAGGTAACTGAATTAATTAAAATATAACTTAGATATTTTCGGATTACTGATTACTTGTGACAATGCTACAATGTGAAATAGATCTGCTTAGAACAACACAAAAGTTCAACTGAATTGCTCTCCATTAACCATCTAATATTCATACTAAGCCAGGCGCGGATCCATGGGGAGGGGGGGTGTGTTTGAAAGAAGGAAATTCCTTCCAAATATAAAATACGAAAAAAAGAAAAATGTAAAATAAATTTTACTTTATTTCCCCTAGTGTCAAGCTCAATTTCAATAAAACTGTTTCAGAATATTAATACCCACATGAAAACAAATATATACTGAACATTTTACCTAAATCGGAAGAGTATTACGGGTTATCCTGCCAGGTCAAAAGTAAACTTTTTTAATATTTCGTAGTTTTCATAGAAAGATAACTAAATGTTGTGTATGTATAGAGGATTTGTTAAACCTTTATACAAATTTTCCCTGAGGCCTGAAGATTAAATTTACTACTTTTACTCAAAACTTGAAACTTCAAATAATAAAATGAGCAACCTCTAATCATTATCCGAGTTTAGCATTTAATTTTCCGACGACAAAGAACAATTTGGGTCATCGATAATCGAAAAACTACAAAATAAGAGCCATCCTAATATATAAGTATGCACTTATTTCTTATTTCTCATTTTATTCTTGCCTTGTCTAATAATAATTCATACTTGTATAATTTAAAAATTAGAATTAATATTTGTCTAGAGCAATCAAAACAAATCATAAGAATGTAATATGAGACAAAAACAAATTGGTTTGATTGCATTAAACTACAGAGGAACAAACAAAACCAAAAAAAAAAAAAATAAATAAAACAATTGAAATCAAAAAAAAACAACAAGAGGATCGCTGAAATAGTGAAACTGCTTATTCTACAACTATTTTGTTTGTCGCAATTCAATTTACACACTGTTGAAGACAATGAGCGGAAAAAATGGTTAGCTTTATGTGAAAATAAACAAAATTTAATTAGGAATTTGAATAAAACGTTAAATTAATGTTGACATCAGTGATCGTTAGTTTTAGCAAAGACGCCGCTACACAGAAGGCCAAGCAATACAGTTGTTGAATGTGAAATTTCACGGTTGCGTAATTTTTCGATTTGGTGATGTCAATTGGCCGCCTACTTATGATTTAACGGCGCTGGACTATTTTCTCTAGGGCCATTTGAAAGACCGGTTGCTTTATGTGATAATAAACAAATTTAATTAGAAGTAGGAATTTTAATAAAACGGCAAACTAATATTGACATCAGTGATCTTTAGTTTCGGCAAAGACGCCATCACACAGACTGACAAACAATTCAGTTGTTGAATGTGAAATGTAACGTTCGCGTAATTTCGCGATGGCCGTATGATTTAAAGCCAGTGGACTATTTCCTTTGGGGCCATTTGAAAGACCAGGTTGCTTTATTTAATTAGAAGTTCTACCAAGTAGGAATTTGAATAAAACGGCAAACTAATGTTGACATCAGTGATCTTTAGTTTTTAGCAAAGACTCCGTCACGCAGTTTGAAATTTCTCGTCCCATAATTTTTCGATTTGGCGATGTCGATTGACCGCCTCCTTATGATTTAAAGCCGCTGGATTATTTTCACTGGGGTCATTTGAAAGGCCGGGTTTACAAACAAATGATGCTCTGAAAAATTAAATTCGACGCTGCATTGATAAGAGAGCGTTTTTTCCAAAATCTGACGAAGAGCTGGAGGTGGAAATTTCCTCGACATAGAAATTTCCTCTTAGTAATTCCCATATATCTGCTTTACATTGGCATCAATAAATCTGAAATTGTGAAAAAAACGTGTGTGTTTTAAGCCAATTTACTTTATAACCTTTCAAACAAAAATTGGTACTTAATTATACTTTGGTACTTAATTTCTTTTAAAAATTCATAGAAATTTATTATTTTCTAGGCATGGATAAAGTAGTCAAACGCTTTTGAGAAATGTGTACATTAAATAAAAAGAGAGCTCATCACGTTGTACCCATACTGTATGTTCTTTTTCACTTCAAATACACAATTACTCTCTTTATGCCGACTACTGATTTGAACAATTGTTTCCCTTTGAAAGAGATAACTCTAAAGCATTTTTAGCACATCATCTGCTAATACAAACTTCGTAAATGGCTAATTTATATATATAAAATGGTCAAAAAGTCTTTAATTTAAGACTGTCTTTGCTTTCATACCAGCTTGGAATATAATCCTTGTAAAGACTTTTGCCATACAAGGGAGAATGCACCATTACTAAAACAAAACAAGTTGTGAAGATTCGTTTTGCAAGACCCTTACAATTGACTGCTATTAAGATTCGGGTAGATAAATCAGTGCTCGGCATGGAGATAATATGTCATATGGATTATAATAACATATTATGCACTCACTTTCTCTTTTATAACCTATCATGCTATTGCTTGTGAATTGTTTCATAAAAATTACCTATTTTTTTATGAACCTCTTTAACATTTCTGCTGTTTACAAATAATGTTTGTTGTTCAGCTGGTGCCAAACACTAATCTAAATCGTGGTGTTTGAAATTATTAAAAATTTCATTTGACCAATTGGTATGTAGCATAACGATTCGAAACTGTAATTTAGTTAAATAAGGTGTCCTTCTGAGCAATGAAAGATTCGGATTAAGGGAGATTTAATGATACTTTATTCTTCTGATTCCAGTTTTTTTTTATATTCTAAATAAACAAACCTAGAAACATGAAATTAGGCTCATATGAGCCCCCAAAAAACGGAGGATTAATGCTATTGTTCTGTAATTTTAATGGTACCAAGAGTAATTGCATTTGAAGTAAAAGTTTCTGATAAATATCTGGTTTCAGGAGAGTTAATTCTTAATTTCATTTTCGTAAGCAAAATAAATTTTATCTTTAACCATTCCGTTAATGAATTCATTATGATATAATTCATAGGCTCAATTCCTTAGTACTTCAAATGATTATTGAGAATTCATTTTGTATATTGGGTGTATGACTTAATTTATTTTGAAACATTTGTACAATATACTTCTGAAGTGAAGCATATCCCAGAGAGAGCGTTCTGCATCGATCGAAACAAATAGTAGTCGGACAGTGCACCATCTGGGCTATAAAGCAGGTGAAGCAAAACTTTCCAACCACTTCATTTTAAAAACTATTTAACAGGTATTGCAACATGTGGCCGAACGTTGTCATGATGGAATATTACTGTTTCTGACCGCATATGTGTTCTGTTCAGGTTTCCCTGTAATGGTGTGGTCAGTTTTCAGCAACTCACAACAAATACAGATAATAGTTTGGCTTTGGTGTCGATTCGAATCAGTTGTGTTCGGTACAGGTTCCCCTGTGATGTTCAGGTCAATTTTCAGCAGCTTGTAATAAATAGGACCCTTTTGCTCCCACCAAATTCAGAGAATAATTTGGATTTGGTGTCGATTCGTCCAGTGGGCTTCACATCTTTTTCGCTTCTGTTTATCGTAATGGATCTATTTTTCATAGCAAGTAATGATTCGGTGCAACATTATTTTCTTTTATAGCCTTGAAGCATCATTTCGGACATGCAAAATCGTCTTCAAACTCTCTCGTCTTCAATTCGTATGGTATCTGATTTCCCTGCTTTTGGATGAATCCTGCTGCTTGCAAACATTTTGAAATTGCTGATTGAGTAGCTTCCAATGTTTTTGCAAGCTCTTGTTCAGTTTGACAACACTATTTATGGAGTAATGCCTCCAATTCTGGGTCTTCAATCTTTTTTGACTGGCCAAAATCGCCACTCTATGTCAAAATCGCCACTCTGTGTCAAAATCGCCACTTCTCTCTCACATTATATTCTTCACCATCGTGAGAAGGGTATATATAAATTTGTCATTCCGTTTGTAATTTCCACAATATAATTTTCCGACCCTATAAAGTATATATATTCTGAATCCTTATAGATAGCGGAGTTGATTTAGCCATGTCCGTCTGTCTGTCTGTCTGTCCGTCTGTCTGTTGAAATCAATTTTCTGAAGACTCCAGATATCTTCGGGTTCCAAATCCTCTATAATTCTGTCAGACATGCTTTCGAGAAGTTTCCTATTTAAAATCAGCAAAATCCGTCCATAAATAACGGAGATATGAGCAAAAATCCGAGGCAACCTCTATTTTTGGCCTATTTTTGATCTATATCTCGATTACTAAGTCAAAAATATAGACAATATGGATATCTAATGATAAATATTTCAAAGTCCATTGCAACGATGTATATAAGTATATAAGGCTATAGTAAGTTGGACCTACAATGGGTCAAAATCGGGAAAAATATTTTTTAACCTGGGGGGTTACCGCGTAACTCAATCCGAAAACGGAAATGTTCGAAAATGTGTGCTAAATACATTGCTATTCGAAACGATTTCCTTTCGAATCGAATTAGGGAGTAACCCCCCTGAATTTGTTCATAAAAAACATTTTTTTCACTAATAAATGAAAAAAAAAATCAATTTTAAATTAATATTTTTTTTTAAAAAATTGGAAAAAACTTTTAAAAAACAATTTCGAAAAAAAAAAATTTTAATTTTATTTTAAAGTATAATTTACTTGTATTACTTGTTTTTTACGAATATATTCTCACCACTTAGGCTTTTGACAACTGAGTTAGGTCTTTGGCAGGAGAGTTTCCGATCTATGTGTATTTAGCTATGATTAAAACCAAAGGAAAAACAAAAGAATACAATTTTATAATTCAAAAGTCAGATTAAGATTTTAGTGAATTCAGCTCAAATTTAATTAATTAATTCTAAGCCCTGCTTATAATTTGTGTACAGATTTCGATAATTTCTTTTGAACTCCTCCCAACTACATACATATTTATTTATTTATTTAGACATTGAAAAATGTCTAGAATTTTTTATATAAACTAGTTTTTACAAATTACATTCAACATATTAATTAATTTAAATCTATCACAGTTTTGCAAATTTTGCATGCAACATTTCATTAAAACAATTGCCAGCTAATTAATTTAAATTATTTAATTAAATACACGTATTAACTAGACAAAGGCAATGAAATAAAATTAGCAAGTAGTGTAGAGAAATAAAATACACACATAGTTAAAATAAACCCCCCTTAGGAATTTTTATACTACGGCCATAAGGAAATCTTAAACCGCACTCATTTATATTGCCAAAATATACAATAGAAAGTTTAGCTAAATATATAAAGATAACAATTTCTAATCTTATCTAAAACTCAAAATGTCTAATATTTGGGTGATTTGTTTTTAATAAAACATATACTCATTGTGTTAGATTAGACTTAATAACGCCGACCCCACTTTTAAACAAAAATATTAAGTTACGTCATTAATGATTAAAAATATAACTAAATAATACCTGTCTGCACTATTTGGTAGGGTTTTAAAAATGGATTGTGTGAACAATCGAATGTTAGCTGAAAAAAAGTCGACCGACTTTTTAGTCTCAAAAAAATATTTATAAAAGTTTAACAGTCGACTTTTTGTTTCAACTACTGCTTGTTTGTATAAAGGTATTTAAGGTTCTAGTAATATCAACCAAACCGATATATATTGTTGTTCTTTAGAAGTTATTTCAAACAGCTTCAAAAAAGTTAAAATATAAAACTATTCTTATATCTCTTGTGGCCTATGACCTACATTAAATTCGTAGGATTAATTTGTAGGGAGCATAAAATTCGTCATTAGCTTTTGTTCTAATCTAAATGATACCGAAATCTTATCTCAGTCCACTCATTCATGGAAACTTGAAACGATTATAAATGATAAGTGGGAAAAGAAAAAAAATTTAGTTGATTCTTTATTAGCTCTCTAGCAATTCTAAATAAAAGCCAGCACAAAACACAAGTGGAACAAGAGGGAGAAAACAAACTGAAATTCCAACAAAATATCTGAATGGAATGACTGACTTGCTTTCTTTCTTTGACATTCATTGTCTTGAACAGCGTCCTTCAAACCAAACAGAAAATCAAAATACAAACGTACAAAAATAAACTAAATATTTTTGTGCTTCCAACTATTAATCTTATCTGATTTAATTCAAGTGCCCTAGACTTATGGCTGTTGGCCAGCCAAAAATATTCATAGATTACACAGCATTTTAAGCTTGTAAAACAAATCACTCAGCGGCCCACAAATATTCCTTTAATCATTTATCAATCTCAATTAAACGTACATGGATAATAACTGTTGTAATAAATCTCTTTGGCCGTTATACATAAATATGTATATGTACGAGTAAGTATGTCTGTCTCAAGATCGTGGGGGTTGATTTAAGGGCTTGGGAGTTTTTTTTTAACAATAGGGGAACCTTGTTATTATTGTTTTAACTATTTATTTGCCCTAGTAATTATTAATATTACTTACATCGAAGTCTACTTAGTAATTGTAGTTAAATAATTCCCTTGAAAAACAATCACTTGTTGTTTGTATTTTTTATTTACATTTTAGATTAAAATATTAAATAATTCATTTAGAAATCCGACAGAAATTCACGTGCTTAATTACTTAGTTTGGTTTAAATTGTATGTATTTCATTGCTATTTAAATATGTACTTTTCAAGTAGAATTCATAGATTTTATTTACACCAAAGGAAAAATTATGTTTGAATAAGGGAATTAATTGAAAGTTCTAAAAAAGAATCATCCAGAAGAACTTCTCGAACTCTTTAATAATAGATACGGAGAACTATTAATACTCATTTGAATCAATTAACTGGTGAACAATCATATAAAACTCAGTTTAAAGAACACCCTGGTAGATAACCATTAAATCTATAAGATCCCGCAGTAGTTTCCAATATCATGGGTTCCATAAGACATCACAAACTATATTTACCTTGGGTCTTCCGATTAATTTTCATCATATTCGATAGAAACATTCAACTCTTTAGCGTCATTTGGACATATTAATTTTTGGAGAAATCTCGACATATTTTACAACTGGGCTAAAGGCAGACTTCTAAACGTAAACACGGAAGATACTGAAATTGTTCTGTTCACAGCGAAGAGGAAAATTGCAGACTTTGCAAGAAAATTAAAATATCTAGGAGTGGTATTGAACAATATATGTATGAGCTCTTTATAGAAGAACAATAGACTCTAAATTGGATAGCAACCTGAAAATTTCATATTGACTATGACGCTATTGTTATATGACCAATCCTGACTTATGCAACAATAGTCTGCTATTTTTCACAGAAGAAGAGATGCAACATCAAGCCACTATCTAGCTCGTCAACATCCAATCACCCTGAAAATTTCATATTGACTATGACACTATTGTTATATGACCAATCCTGGCTTATGCGACAATAGTCTGCTATTTTTCACAGAAGAGGAGATGCAACATCAAGCCACTATCTAGCTCGATAAAATCCAATCAATATACATCTAAATATAAAGCAGCCACTTTCCACACATTTGCATGTAGCAAATTATGAAATATTACCAAGACGCAATATCAATATAGAATACCCAGCAGTTCTAGGAGACAGTCCCGAACTAGTGAATTTGCCTATCATTGAGGGTGACAACTGGTTACATAACTAGCTACGTGACTAGTTTGATTACAATGAGACTGTCTGATAGCTGGTCCAAAGTAGTCAACACATTGGATTCACATACTGGTTACATAGCGTCAGTTACCTTACTAGCTACCTAACTAGTTACTTGATCAGCTACATAACTAGTTATTTTAAAATGCACGGGTGCAAGCAAAACTAATTGACCTTAAATAGTCAGCTAAAAAGAAATATCATAGACAGTGCAATAAACGCTTGCTTTTAAACAAACCTTCCTCTGACAACTCTCCAATAGATTGGATCTGGTGGGTAAAATAACTACTTTCTAGAGTGCAGTACAAAATAAACGATTAAAGTGACTTCAGTATAGGTTACTAAGACAATTGAGTGACAATTGACTTCACGCTATGTTACAAGGGATATCAGTATACTTAAGCAAACATAATAATTATCTGTATGAGAATTATATCAATACAATTTGTATAAAACCAGTTTGTACGAATTACTCACAAAACGTTTAAAGTGACTACACTCTAGATTACTTAGAAACACTTAAGTGACAATTGTCTTCACACTAGTTTACCTGGGATGTATAAAGTAACCAATTGTCTCCTCTCTGCACTACAAAGAGCACATACGTATCAAATGACCCAAAATATAGAAATTGGAGTCAGCCAAGTGATAGGACATTAGTGACAATTACTGTCTATAAGGGATACATTGACTACCTGCTTAACTGCTGGGTAGCGATAAGACAACTAGGCTTTTGGTGTATTGGATAGAAGAAATGCTCACCCCGCACAATCCTGGAACCAGCGAGTTTAGGATTTTATATTGAAACCCAAGAATATGACAATATCATTCGCCTTCTTAGCTAGTTGCTGCAATCACCGATGCTATTAAATGGTTAAAGTGTAATGGTAAAATTGAAATTGTTCAGAATTTCCACTGACGTCCAATCAGTATTAGAATATAAGAAGGAAATAAATGCCTACTTAACATATATAAACCTAATGGGCTGGGACCATTAGTCCACCATGGGATCATAGGTAACGAAAAGCTCACGATTCCAAGATTAATTGCTCTTTTTATACAATCAACCTTAACAAAGCTAAATCATCCTTTAAGTTCAAAGATAAACTCATGTATTGGGCACATAATGAGTGTAAACCGGGTATAATTTCGATTCCAAGCCAGCATGAAATCATAGGTAACGAAAAGGCTGAAGAGTTATTCAAGATTGATTCCACTATGTCAATTTTAACATCCAATGAGTATATAAGACAATGACCTGAATCAATGGGGAGAATAGCTCCTGAACTTAAGCACACTAGTATTGAGAAGACTAAGAGAAGTTCTTACTGGTCATATTTAATTGAAGTCGCAACATGCATGTATGGAGCTTTCGAACAATGTAGTCTGTAGAAAGGAAGACGAAATTTTGGTGGAATAAAATACACATATTTACTAGCAATACAACACCCAACCTTGAATGAGAGCAATCTTGGGTTTTAACCTAATAATATATTTGGTTATACGTAAGGAGATCGACAAATCCTTAACTCACGTTTTTCATTAAAACTTTTAACCCAAGTATTACCTGGTACAGGTAGAAGGAATGGTCCACATGATGTCTCTAAATCCAATAAAATGGAAAGCATTTTTAAAAGAGCTCCCAACACATCTGATAGGAAAGCAGCCCGGTTAGCTCAGTTCTCGGACTATTTGGTACGAAAAGTTAAAGCAAATGCAGGTTTAAAAACATACAAGTCTCATAAAGTTCCTGACGGGAACGCTGCTAAAAATTTAGAGGCCAAAAATAGAGCACGGAAATTTAAGTTAAGAATTTTTCGATCTCACTCCTTATTATCGGCTTACGCGTTTCAAGGCTATGGAACATTATATGCTCCTTCTTCATAAGCTGACCTATCCTGACTGATTCGATAGGGAAAGAGATGGCATTGAACTTGTTAATTCGTCTATGTTATATTTCGCAATAAATCCATTTGTAATATTCTAGTTAATTAAGATTTAGTATTGATCCTCGATCATAGCTCCTCTGTATATCTGGAAATCCTAGTTTCTTAGGATGAGATATCCCTTGACTCTTGCCTCATCTCTAACGAGTAGTCTATATGTCTACACTGTAATATATGTATCATTTGGGATTCGGGTCACTCTCTTACAAAGTTATGCCTTTTTCTGGAAAACAATTTTGTCCATTTCCTGACTTATTTTTACAAAACCAGTTTTAACCATTACTTTTGTTTTTTTGAAAAGAACAACATTTTTTCCAGAAACCATATTCTGGCAAATATCAACCAGAATTAGTTGCTACTGTGACGCCATGTGAATATAGGCATTACTTCCAATCATAGAGAAACAACAAAAGCGGAAACTAGAAAAAAACTCAAACAAAAATTTTACTCAAAATAATCACACATACGAGTGTTGTTTTTGTTTTCACATAGTTTTTTTTACTAATACATTCTCAGCCACTTAGGTTTTTGACAACTGAGTTAGGTCTTTGACAGGAGAGTTTCCGCTCTATGTATATTTCTCTATGCTTCCAATGGTTAGGAGGTATCACTCTGTACTGGTAACTGCAATAACTCTGTTTCATTAGAAGACTTGATCAGCGACAGGATGTTGAATACAGAGATTTTTGTGAAAGCGACAACATTAAGAATGATGAACAGAACGTTTATTTATCACTGTTCCGTTTTGGTCAACAAATGATTTTCGTGAGATCGTCTTTACTGACGAACGAACCCTTCGGAGCATATTTTACCTTGGTGATCTTCCACACCTTGGTTATATTGTTTCGGAGGGCGATATGGGGTGATTTCGATGCCTCAGGCTACACGGACCCTGAGGTGAGTTTATTTTAAACGCGCCGCTGACCATGGTCTTATCTGGCAGTAGGGAAATTAGTGGCCCTAGGACTTGTCCTGACTGGTTTATTGGTGTGGTCCCTTCTGGGAGCTCATAGAGGTTGTGGTTAAAAGATTGTTGGTTAAATGGCTGATGTTTGTGCTAGTGGCAAATTTCGGACAACCAAATATATTGTTACGAATGTGCAATAGCGATTTGAATTTAACGGTGTGTAACGACTGCCTGCAACATTCATCATGTTAATAAACACGTACATCAGTAGAAGCTTCTACTTATCAACAATGTTGATAGCATGCGGTTATTAGCATTGTTTGTAAGTGTGGCAACACTAAATGTTTAAGCTGCTAACATTAACATCGAAAGCTCTAGAATTCGAACATACTAGTTTGTCCGTTAAGAGCATTGTAGAAGATTCCCGCAAGATGGCGTGTGTATAAATAGTGGCAGAGGTTGCAGTCGTGAGTTGATCATAGGCGCCGTTAGTGTTAACATCAACTGTCTTGTACATTTAAGTCTGTCTTGTACATTTAAGTGTGTGTACATTTCTGCGAATTGATAAACGTGTATAAAGATACTGAGTGACTATTTGGACTTTTGTTGTTGTACATTTTAAATAAATAAGGAGTTGTTACAAATTTTCAACTACTAAACGGCTTTTATTTGCAATCAAAACTATCCGGTTTATTTAAAGGAAATAAACCCACGTTTTTAAAAGGTAAAAACGTAACAATATCTTACTAGGTGCTGTTGCCGAAACAACAGAGCCATTGAAAGTAGTGATGGCTCTGGGGTTTAAAAACGTATTAGAGTGGGCGGAGTTCGTGTCATGATGGTTTGGGCTTGGCTCTTGGTCGAGGACAGTCGTGTGTGGCGTAGGATACCGGCGTGGGTAACCCTGATGCACGTTTCGATAATAGTCCCAGTCTTTGCTTGACTAAGCTATTTATTCTTTTTAATAAAAATCACTCAGTTTTAAAAAAATGTTTGAGAGTTTTTCATAACAAAATTTTGAAAATTTTTGAGAGAAATGTCCCTGAATCGACTTAAGCTGTTTGGCGATATTGCCACAAATCAAACCAATTTGAATTGTTTGAGCGTAAAGTTCAAATCGTATACAACAGACTACAATTGAATAACAATAGATTAATTTTACAATATAGCTATAAAAAAATTATATTTTTTTTTTTGCAAACACACTCTTATGTATAAATAAATAATAGCATGTAAATATTTAATATTGTATTAAAAAAAAAAGAAACGTTTGTTTGTTATCATTTTAAATAATTTTAATCATATCAAAAGCAATTGTTTGATTGAGGTTGTTGTACTAGAGACAATAATTTAAATACACATTTTTTTCATTGTTTTTTTTTTTTTTAATTTTATGTGTTTATTTGTTTGTTGTATGAATTAAAATTATGTGTTACGCTTAAAGAAATACGCTATACAGTGGGTACTCTATAAACATAATAATGATAAAAGGAAAACTGTATGTTTACTTAATAACTGATAGGGTAAATTTGATTCTAGTTTGTAAACGGTTCTTAAGAATCTGGTGCTCCGGCTGTAGGAAATTTAGTATTTATAACTTCTTGACATATTAGCGAAATACTCATCTCCTCGAAGCCATTGATTTATTATGGCACGAGTGGACATAGAGAAATATACATAAATAGAGCGACAACTAGAAAAAAACTCAAGCAAACAAATGACTCAAATTAATCATATGTTTTTGTTTAAATAATACATTCTCACCACTTAGGTTTTTGACAACTTAGTTAGGTCTTTGACAGGAGAGTTTCCGATCTATGTGTATTTATCTATGCGAGTGGCCTTTTGTTTCAGATCGTTTTACTCAGATACTCTAAGCAAATTTTCAAAGATTTTTAAATTATTATATATATTTTTTAATTTTTAAAGAGCGACAAATAAAAATATTGCCTTTAAACTGTTAATAATCTATTTTAAATTAAAATAAACTAAGACAATTATTATACAAAATCTTCTGTTTCACGTGTTTATTCTATATTTCGAGAATATTCTCAAGAGTATTTTTGCAATAATACAGCAATAATAAAAAATCAAATACTTGAATCTTTGTTGTTTCCCAATTCCCTTATCATTTACATGTGTTTGCAGTAAGAAATACCAATTTTCTCATTTCTCTTCCTTGGGGAAATTCTCTTATAATTGGCTGGCTGGCTGTCAGACGTTCATTGTTTTGATTTTTTCCGGACTTTTTGGAAAAAAAACAACTAGACATAATACCTTTATGTTAGTAATAGAAATTAATAATGATACGGGCCACAAATAGCATTTACATCCATACATATTCACTGTAATTGACTACTGATAAGGAATTTTGAATATTATGTTTGTATTGTAGATAGGTTTTAGGTGTAATTAGTTGGTTGTTGGGTTTGTAATTTTAAAATATCTAAAAATTTAAACAGCTTACTTTGCTAATATTGGGTGTAGGACTTAAAAATGCAGGATTTACAATAGATGCCGTGTCTTTTGAACGCGGTTTTTTGTTTTTAATAACTTATATGTCATTTTGACGGGTACCTATCTGTCATTTATTCTCACTTAGGGCCATTATTACAACTTGCCTTTATGTTCCGAATAGTAAAAGTTAACTTTAATGCAACCTTTTTCTATTGCCTAAAGTTAACTTTTACTAATACGAACTTAAAAGCAAGTTGTAATAATGGCCCTTAGTTATTGAACATTATAGTGTAACTGCAAAGTTTTATTTTGCTTCGAAAATGTCGAATTTTGTACCAACAAAGCGTCATATGCGGGAAGTTTTGCTTTATTTCTTTAATTTGAAAAACACCGATTGCTCACCAAAGCTTATGATGAATGTGTTCCATCGGTTTCAACGTACGAGACATAGTTTGTGCGATTCAGAAGTGGTGATTTTGACACTGAAGATAAAGATCGCCCAGGCCAGCCAACAAAGCTTGAATACCAAGAATTGGAGGCATTACTCCATGAAGATTGTTGTCAAACTCAACAAAAGCTTGCAAAATCATTGTCGAGCAGGAGTACTCATCCAAAAGCAGGGAAATTGGGTACCATATTGATGCCGAAAGAGCTTAAAGGACGATTTTGCATGTCCGAAATGATGTTTTACGCTATAAAAGAAAATCAGTTTAACCCGAAGCGTAACAGATCGTATGTGAACTGCGGCCAACCAGCCGAATTGACACCAAAGCCAAATATCCATGGCGCTAAGGTAATTCTCTGTATTTGGTTCGAGCAAAAGGTTCCTATCTATTACGAGCTGCTGAAATCTGACCTGACCATCACATGGAACCTTTACCGAACCCAACTAATTCGTTTGAAGCTAGCATTGAACGAAAAACGCTCAGAATATGCGGCCAGACATGAAACCGTTTTATTCCATCATGACAACGATCGGCCACATGTTGCAATACCTGTTAAAAAGTATTTAGAATGAAGTGGTTGGAAAGTTTTGCCTCGCCCACTTTATAGTCCAGACCTTGCCCCGTCCGACTACTATTTGTTTCGATCAATTCAGAACCCTCTCTGGGAACTGAGAGAGCAGAGTATCCGATATTGGCTTGATTCGTTCCTGGTCTCAAAAGATGAGCAGTTCTTTTAGCTCGGAATCCACGAAAGATCATGGCTTCGATGATTTAATGTAACCAAGTTGCAACACATACATGAAGATTTATCTGTTTTTGAAAAATTATTTAAAAAGTAACATTTTTATTTTTTCAAAGCTAAAATAATGTTGGAAAAATGTTCAATTCTCTTTGGAGAATGGGAATTTAGATCTCACGTCACCGTTGTTTGTGTTATACTTGAGTTAAGAATTTGTTGAATTCGTATGTGAAAACTTAAATAAATTTTTCGATAGGATACAGCATTGGAATGTGTCGATAGTTTAGGCGCGGATCCAGGAGTGTGAAAAAACCGAAAAGTTTAAATATTAAAAAGGAAAAAATGTAAAATAAATTTTACTTTATTTCCACCCCCTTCTCCCCAAATGGTTGACCTGTATCTGTGTCTATCATTGTGGTTTCTATAAGTAGATTGTTCGAACAATCGACATTATGCTGAAAAAAAGGCGAAGAGTCGCAATTGAAAGTAAACAATTTTCTAAAATTCGTTCATAGGACTTTAGGAAAGATGATGTTAATTGAACAGTTTGATTAGATTATAATAACCAGCGATCATTGAGGGCAATGTCGCGGGGACCCTCATGTCTTGCGGATGACAGGGTCTATGTGGAGTCAGTAGGCTGGTCGTCCATCTAAATCTTAGTTGTGCCAGAACTTCTCTTGTTATCCGAATGCTTCGGTCCAGCAATTCAACAGTAGGTGATATCAGGAATCTACAACCACGGAATGCAAGATTTACGATGTCCGATCCGGCAGATCATGTATATGTCTGCATGTTTCGTACTCGCAAGTATATCTCATAACATGTTCGGAAAGACAATCTAACTCATTAATATTGAAGTTAGGATGGTATCTCAGAAGGAACTACTGAGTGAATTAGGAATTTTTAACCGGTAAGATCATAATGTCCTCGTGAACATGGTGTACCGGGGACATCAGTACTCAATTCCTAATGGTACTAAGTGCGGCATTTTGATTGATTTAAATTTTTCTCCATCTGAATATCATCATCTTGATATATTACACAGAGCAACGATCTGCTACTGAGATTCAAATTTATATATAAAAAATAAGACATATTCGAAAGTGGTCACAAAGTGTACCACAAAGAACTGACTTAAAAACATAGACTTTTTTTCAAAAACAATCCTAATATTTAGTAATGTTGGGTGTATCAAAATTCTTTTTGAACTTTGCTACTAATCAGAGCCATTTCTTCTTATAATTTGTTTAAAAATATTGAATTGTTCTGCCCTAATTAGTGAACTGTATATAATATTCGACTTAAATGGAACTTAATTGCTATTTGTTTATATTTAGCCACCACAACAACACATGCTTATAAAATTAAATTTTAACGATACACGATTACAACGCATTACAACAACGAGTACGTACGTATGAATGTGAAAATGTATCACTCTCACACGCTGACAAATTCATACAAAATTTCCTTTAGCTGCTACAATTTTGCACTGTATTATTAACAGCAAAAAAATAGAAAAAAAAACAAGAATGAAATTTGAAAACAAAATACCAGAACAATAAATGCAAACACAAAATGTTTCAGATTTTTAGTTCATCAATATAATAAACATATACTAACAACACCATTTCCAAAATTGTATTTCACATCATTATACATAATAATATTTCAATATTTTCCAAATTAATTTTAGTTTTTTCAAATAGCTAGTAGTTCCATAACTGCTTCTAGAATGCATGCATACAGCCTGTACTCGTTATTGTTTGGCGTTGAGATCAATAATTTTTGTTTTGAAATTATCACCTCCAGAACTTGTTCTAAACAATCGTTGCGAAGCTAGCACACGTTATTTGGAACGGTTCTGGAACCAGTTCTTTAATCAATGATTTTTGTTTGAAATTGTCCCCCTCGGAACTAGTTCAAGTTAAGCTTTACTACGCAAATACAAATTCTTAGGAACAGCTGTAGAACTAGTTCTTCCGTCAATGATTTTTGTTTGAAATTGTCACCTTAGAAACTACTTTCAAGAAGCAGATGAAGTATTTTTAATTTATTTTTAATCTATGATTAATTTATAGAATTAGCCTTAGAACACTTATATTTACCGATTACATATATTGTTGACTGTTTAGGAAAAAGATTCGTTTTCCTAATATGGCCGCAGAATGCAATATTGTGTTATTTCCAGCATTCCCAGTAAGTGTCATAGAACTGGTTTCTTAAAAACCCTATAGAAGTGTTTTAGAATCGCAATAGCGTTTCACAGAATTGATTCCATAAGTAATTGCGTCTTAACTAGTTCCAAGGCTGTCAATAAACAATTTGCAGTGGTTCGGATTACACTCAGTCTAGAACTAGTTATTTTAGAACAAGTTCTAGTATATATAATTAATTTTATTATTATTTAAACGTATTTCACCATTCAGATAAGCAGACATTTGGTTTATATAAAAATATAATTGATATATTCTGAAATTCAATTGGAAATGATGTATAGTTAGTATATTTCGCTAAGACAAACAAACATGCTGCTGATTCGTGTTTTTAGTGAGTGTGTGTTTGAGAGGGAGAGTGGTTGTCACTCACTACTACATACTAATGACAGAAGGAAGAATAAAAATAAACTGCGAAAAACCAAATCAAATCTTCATAAATTTTCCTTGATTTTTTCTACTCTATTGAGTATTTTATGGGTATTTCTGTCATACTTATTTTTCGTGTTTAGAAATGTGTTTATTTGTAAGGTAATGCCTGCTACTAATACTACTTAATAATAGCCGTAGGTTACAGTGACTCAAAAAAGAAATAGTACAATATTTTTAAAACTGATCGATATGTTTAATCTGCGATATTAGAAATTATCTGAAAAGGTGAAATTTTCACTAGTAGTTAAATACGTTACAGGCTGGATTTAGCACTTTTTTATTTGCCTCTGAGATATCCTTTCACCTCGAATGTGGTTATCTGTAAAATATCGTTGCTGAAATAAACGAAAATATCTTACCGTTATTCCGTAAATAGTTTTAAATTGTTGTATCCTATGCGCAGAGAAAAAATATAGTTGTAAATGTTTACAGTAACCATTTTCACATTTTTAAAAGTTTTTTTTAACAATATTATAGTCACAGTAACTATTTACATGATTGTGGTAATCATAATATGGTTAACTTACGATTCACATGATTGTATTAATCATATATATGGTTACAGTAAACAAGTATATGTTTGTGACAATCATTGTTATGATAAATCTTTATATCATATGTTGTTCTCAGATTATGATATCAATTAGTCGAGAGCAACATAATATGGTAAAACCTTAATCATAAAAATGGTTGTCACATACATATACATGTCTACTGTAAACATATATATGATTGATACAATCATGTGAATCGTAAGTTAACCATATTATGATTACCACAATCGTGCTAATTTTACAGTGACTATAATAGTGCTAAAATAAAACTTTTAAAAATCTGGAAATGGTTACTGTAAACATGCACAACCATATTTTTTCGCTGGGTGTATAATTACATATTTTAAAATATTTATATTTAAATTCTTGTTAATTTAATTAAAACTATAAGTCGAAATGACATTTTTTATTAAAATATGGTTGCCGAACTAACTGCAAATACCGTTACCGAAACAAGCTAAAATATCGTTACCATTACCTTTTTATCGTTTCGATTCGGTAACCAAACTTAAGTTAAATACATTTCCCACAAATGTTTCGAATTGAAACCGATTCTCGGTTAATTTCGCACTTTTTTAAAAGGTTAGATACCGTTAACGCAAAGCTACCGTTATCCCTGAACTACTATTTCAGCTCGACTACCGTTATATCTAACATTCCCACATGTGTTTGTTTCTCGTTGGATTTCACACTTTTTAACATGGTTTGGCTACCGTTACCGCTAAGCTACCGTTATCTCCAAAATATCGTTACCGTTTCGGTTATTCTATGAATAGCTTTAAATTATGGGAATAATAATTTAAATTTTGCATGATTTAGTTTATTGAAATCTATAGAAGTTAAAATTTGATATTCATAATACCTTCTTTGTGAATTTATTTTAAAATTTTGTAAATTTAATAACACTGTGCGACAAAAGAAATACCTGGTAGGTGTTATCGAGTATAACAAGAATCTGTTTCTGAAATTTGCCAAACACCTCCAAAATCTTGAGTTAGGGGTATAAAAAATGGGTTTTCGTACCTTTATGCACTTATAAGCCAATAACATAATTGAATAACAACTGATTTTAAGTTTCGCACATGATTTGCAGAGAAGAAACTTTGGCCTTTCGAATGGTATATATGCTATATAAGTAACCATGAGAAATTTGTGTGTTTTTCTCCATCGAACATTTTTTAGTGTACCAGTCCTTTATGCCTTTGGCCTTCATGCTCTTAAATTGTATTTGGATTCAGCCGAATAGAGAACAGTATTCCATTTCTGTCTGCACGAACTTAAATGTTCTTTGACAAAATGTATACGATCAGTGCGATTTTTTTTGGAAATAAGCAATAGCAACCATGATCAGCCTCATTTGCTCTGCGGCTAACAGTTTAAGAACTAATTTTCAATTTTATATTATTGCTAATCTCCCGGAAAGGTTAGGTTTGGGAATTTCTTAAACTCTCTTTCTATAAAAGTATCTTGTCTTGGAATAGTTTCTCGAGGTCTTCCTCCCAATTTCTCATGTAATTTTTTTTGAACTGCTGTTATAGTAATTGATTATTTATCACCAGAGCTTCGAATTAATTAATTCAATTTGTCCTAAATTTACTGAAATCTTAATTCAGAATTAAAAAATGTAGGCCATTCATTCCATAAATACATTCTCAACATCTAATTCTTTGGCTCCATTCAAATGCTTTTAATTAAACAGAATTCATTCATGGTTGCATTATTTCATATTGTATTGGGTCAGGCGCGGATCCAGAGGGGGTGAAATAGGAATTACACCCCCCCCCAAAACCGAAAAGTTTTCATATAAAAAATAAGGAAAAAAGAAAAATGTAGAACAAATTTTGATGGTTGATCAGAATCCGCGCCTCTATTAGGTGTATGACTTAAAAATGCGGGATTTACAATAGATTGTGTATCTTTTGAATGTGGTATTTATTTTTAATAACTTATATGTAATTTTGAAGGGTACATATCTGTCATTTATTCTCATTAACTTATTAAACATTATAGTGTAAACAACAACGTTTTTTTTTTTGCTTCGAAAATTTGAAATTTTGTGCCAACGAATCCTCATATGCGCGAAGTTTGGCTTTACTTCATTAATTTGAAAAAAAGTGGCGATGAAGCACACCGTTTGGTCACCAAAGCTTATGTTGAATGTATTACATAGTTTCAACGTGTGATATATGGTTTTTGTTGTTCAGAAGTGACAATTTAGACACGGAAGACAAAGATCTCCCAGGCCAGCCAGAAAAGTTTGAAGACCATGAATTGGAGACATTACTCCATGAAGATTGTTGTCAAACTCAATAAGAGCATGCAAAATTATTGGGGTCACTCAATCAACAATTTCAAAATGTTTGCGAGGAGCAGGATTCACCAAAAAGCAGGGAAATTGGATACCATACGAATTGAAGCTGAGAGACCTTGAAAGACGATTTTGCATGTCCGAAATGCTGCTTCAACGCTATAAAAGAAAATCATTTTTGCACCGAATTATTACTTGCGATAAAAAATGGATACATAACAATAACCCGATGCGTAAGAGATCGTATGTGAAGCAAGGCAAACCAGCAGAATAGACACCAAAGCCAAATATCTGTGGCGCTAAGGTAATGCTCTGTATTTAGTAGGAGCAAAAGGGTCCTATCTATGCAACTGATTCTTTTGAAGCGAGCATTTGCCGAAAAACGCCTAGAATATGCGGCCAGACATGAAACCATAATATTCCATCATGAAATGTAGCAATATCTATTTAAAAGTATTTAAAATGAAATGTTTGGGAAGTTTTGCCTCACCCGCTTTATAGTCCAGATCGTTATCATTCAATACATGTTTAAAGCTATTTTGTAATGATTTGAATTTAAGAGAATTTGAATGATTCAATAAGGAATTAACTCTATAAAGAATGGATTCTCAAAGGAAAAAATTCAATACATTTGAAGTACAAAGGAATTGAGACATTAATTTATTCATAAAGAATCCATTAAGGGAAAAGTTAAGAGATAAATTTTATTCTGATTTCGAAATTGGAATTAAGAATTAATTCCTTCGAACCTTTGTTTAGCACAGATAATTGTTTGCTTCTTAGAAATATACAAATCTGTGGACTTTTGACAAAACAACTTAAGTGGAATTTTAAAATTTTTCAGGAGTGTGTAAAAACTGTTGAATTGATCGATAATTATTTTTTTATTTGTCCTTAAAGAATTTCGAAAGCTTTGTATAATTCTTTGAAACAAATAATAAAGTTCTTCAAGGACAGATAATTATCGTTCAATTCAATAGTTTTTACACTCTCCTGAAAAATTTTAAAATTCCACTTAAGTTGTTTTGTCAAGAGACCACTGATTTATATTTTATAGAACATAGTTTTCAATAAAAGTTTCCATTGTATTGAATGTAGTAGTTATTTAGAATGACAATTTCTAAGCACGATATTCATATGACAATCTTTAACCACTATGTCCCAGCTGTACGATGTCCGATCGAGCAGAATCAATGTGATTATTTTTCAATACTTTTTAGAGTCACTGTATGTAAGTGGAAATATATATGTGTGTGTGAATGTAGTAATAGAATTAAAAATAAACTTTGCCTGAAACGAAACAATGTAATACATACTAGTACTCTAGTAAGTACAATCTTAATTCACATACATATTATTGTTGTTTTGTATATTAGTTAGTATATTTGGACATTTAGTAGACCGTCTTCTCAGTACATATGTACATAAGTACATATTTTCAATTTATTTGTGTATGTTTTTATAAGAGATTTCCAATTGAGAGGCTCACATTGGCCTTTTGTCGTTGTACTACTACTACTCTATTCGTATAATATACATACATACAATATATTTACACACTTGATGTTGTTTTGATTTGCTGGTATATGCACACACATGTATGTGTGAAGTCATTGAAGATTAAAAAAAAAAACACTGATGAAAATTTATTTTAGTCGTCGTTTTAGAATACACCGTAATGGAAGCGTTTACGAGCACGCGACAAAAGTTGGCGTTATAATTCGCCATTTAAATCGCGGGCTCTTCTTTATTTATAAAAAAAATAAAGCGAGAAAACGAAAACATAAACAATAATAATAACGGTTAATAATTTTATAACAGTGGTTTTAACAATTACCTACATAAATATTTCGTTAATTATTTGTGTATTTTACTTCCTTTTCGTCTTTGTTTAAAAAAAAAGAAAAGCAAAAATTTTATTGCCTATTTACAGGCTATATTGAATCCATCCATGTCATTAATACATATTTATTGTTGTTGTGTTCGTTCGCGTGTGAAATGTCACGAGAAAAACGTGTCTTGAAATTATATTTATTTTTTTTAACTTTTTTTTTTGGGTTTTCAATATTATTTGCTGTGGAAACCAAGTGTGTAACAAAGTTAGTATGATTTGTTTGCAAATAAAATAAAGACCACATTTTAAGATTTAATTGTGTTTATAAAGTGTTTGTTTCGTGTTTCAATTACATATTTTGTTTAAAATGTAAGTGTGTGTTTTTAGAAACATTTTAAAAGTTATTATATTTATGTGATTATATGTTAATGTTTGGTGAATTAAATAAGAAACTTAGCAGATTTTTTGTGACAGGGAATTTTCGTTTAGTGATGGAAATTTTTTAGAAAAATTTTGTTAAACAAATACCAAAAACATAAGACTAACTCTGTGTGAATTCATTATGGGGTAAACGTTGCTCTCAAAACCTTTCAGCTCAAATCGTTACTGAAATATGTGCCGGTTGTAGGACAAATGTCAACCTCTATCCGCTCTTTCCACAAAATTTTGAATCACATTTTATAAAAAACGTGTTTTTTTATTACATCAATGCATCCCTGAATTTCGACTTTCAGAACATGGGTTGCTTGTGGTTTAGAACCATATTTTATAAAAAAAGCTTTTTCTATTACGTCAATGCAGCCCTGAATTTCGACTTTCAGAGCATGGATTGTTTGAGGTTTGTTCACGTAAACCCGATCTTTCAAATTGTTCCAGAGAAAATAGTTCAGCTGCGTCAAATCACTAGAATAAAACGGCCAATTGACATCGCCAAATATAGAATTTACGTGACTGGGAAATTTCTCATTCATTAACGGCCACTACAAGCGTATTGGTTTGGATTATTGTCTGCTACAGTACTTTAAGCCTTGACAGTACCTTAAAGTACTCACCGCGGTCTCTGAAGAAGCCTTATTAGAAAATACTACTTGAGTTTTTCAAAGTGTTTACAATTAAAATTCATTGTATTTGTGTGTAGCGTTCTATGCACAGAGAAAACAGATTCGTGATAGCAACCGAATTTGTTGCCAATCGAATGATTCGGTTGCACACATAGAATTTTTCGGTTCTATTAACAGAAAGTCAGTTGACAAAGAAGAATTTCGGTCAGAGCAAGCAAACTTTTGTTACCCCGATTCAAAATTTGTTGCCACAACTGTAAAATTCGGTCACTAAGATATAATCATTCGATTGGCAACAAATTCGGTTGCTATCACGAATCTGTTTTTTCTGTGTGGTTAAAATTTCTCGAGTTTAAACTTGAGTCAAGCAGCTCACTTGGGTCCATTCAAAACTGATTCCATTGTGATACCTAAGAAGTAAACAGCAGATTCTCTGATGAGGAAATGGATGCGCCTCAAATTCATCCTTGATAATTCATCTAAATACGAGAGGAAGGGATTTCAAGGATACGTTCCCTCAAGTTTGACAGAGCGGGGCTTTGGCAGAATAGGTGCAACACAGTCTCCTGCTCTTCTTCGTTTCGACAGCTTCTACAGTAATCGTTAAAACGTAGACCCATTCTTCTAGCAGTGTCCTGTAATAAAATAAACAATTAGCCTTATTTGCTCACGATGGAATTCTATAAGTAGATTCGTCCTGCCGACATCGTATAGTGGCCAGCTTGACCTCGCAAGTTCTGTGCAGTTTCATATCGTTTCTGCTGCACAACCATCTTACGTTTTTCATGGAAAATAACAGAAAAGGGATAAATGTTAAAGATGACAGCTCATTTCTGGACATTTCATCATTTCACAGTCAATTTATTTTATAACCTTTTGTTCACCCTTAAATTAATAAGTTAGCGATTGCCTCCCAGAGTTTATACCCAAATTGGAATTTGTACTTGAAATTGGACTTGAAATTTAGATAAATAAAGTCCAATATTACACATGTAGTTAGATTTGTCAAATGATTCTCGTCATTTTATTATTAGGTCAGAAGGTCAGCTATGGAATTAATGGCCACAAAATCAATATAATATCCCAGCAGTTTTAGGATATTGTACCGAACAAGTGATTTTACCTATCTAGTTACAACTAGTTACATTACTAGCTACATGACTAGTTATTTTAACACGTGCATGTCCTAAGCAGTGGGTCAATTGATGCTTTACAAAGTAGTCAACGCATTGGATTCACATGCCGGTTACATAGAGACAGTTACCTTACTAGCTACCTAACTGGTTACTTGATTAGCCACATATTGGCCTCAAATAGATAGTCCAATAACAGATTGATTGTAAACAAACCTTCCTGCAATAGTTCACTTCAGGTGGGTAAAATAAATACTTTCTAAAGTTCAGTACAAAATAAATGTTTAAAGTGACTACACTCTAGATTACTTAGAGACACTAAACAGATAATTGACTTCACGCTAGGTTTAATAGGATGCTAGTACACTTAAGCAAAAAGTAAATAAACTGTATGAGAATTATATCATCACAATTTGTATAAAACCAGTTTGTACGAATTACATACTCACAAGAAAAGTGCAGTGTGAAATAAACATTTTAAGTAACTACACCCTAGATTACCTAGAGACATTTAAGTGACAATTGACTTCATGCTAGATTACCTGGAATGTATAAAGTAACCAATTGCTATACAAAGAGCACATATGTGTAACGACCCAAACTATATCAATTGCAGTGCCAATTACTGTCTATAAGGGATACATTGACTACTTGGTTAAGTGATGGGATCTTACAGAATCATTGAGAAATCTTAAATTTTTAAAAAATGTTCCTATACAGTTGAAGAGTTATTTTCAAAATATGGCAATATGAAAGAAAATTGTTATTTTTTAAATATACTTCAAATATAGTTTTAATACAAGTTTTGAATACGGTGTTTTAATATGTATTATTATACCCTTCACCATCGTGAGAAGGGTATATATAAATTTGTCATTCTGTTTGTAATTTCCTCAATATAATTTTCCGACCCTATAAAGTATATATATTCTGAAACCTTATAGATAGCGGGGTCGATCTAGCCATGTCCGTCTGTCTGTCTGTCCGTCTGCCTGTCTGTTGAAATCAATTTTCTGAAGACCCCAGATATCTTCGGGATCCAAATCTTCAATAATTCTGTCATACATTCTTCGAAAAGTTTCCTATTTAAAATCAGCAAAATCCGTGGCATATTTTTTATCTATATCTCGATTACTAAGTCACATATATAGAAAAAATGGATATCTAATGATAGATATTTCAAAGTCCATTGCAACGATGTATATAAGGCTATACAAAGTAGGACCTACAATGGGTCAAAATCGGGAAAATATTTTTTAACCCGATTTTTTTTCACAAAAAACATTCTTTTGTCATAAATATTACTCACTAATAAATTAAAAAAAATTTTAAAAAATTGGAAAAAACTTAAAAAAAATAATTTTTTAAAAATTGAAAAAAAAAAATTTTAAATTTTATTTTAAAGTATAATTTGGTGAAGGGTATATGAGATTCGACACAGCCGAATATAGCTCTCTTACTTGCTTAGATTAGAATTTATTTGTTTGGTTTCATAAATTAAAAACTATTTATTTTGTTTATAACAATTTAGATTAAAATAATGTGAGACGTTATTGTAAACATTATCCTTGAACTAATTTACAATTATATAGTACCAAATAAGTACTATATAATAAAATTCAACTGCTTATTTAATCCAAAAAAAATATATATTTCCTAAAAGTTCAATGTTCTACCCGAGCATCAGTTTGAATAAACATAAAAACGCTTATACAATGAGACAAATTAGATTATAAAATAATTAAAATTGTTATATGAGATTAGACGATAGAGATAAATAATCTTTATTTAATAAAGTTATTAAAAATTAATTGCATTTTTGTTTTCCTTAATTATTCATCTAAACATTGTAGCATATACGTATATATATATGTTGTCATATCGTTGGTGATTCCAAAGACAGACAGACAGTTTGTCTTAAAATATGAATTAGCATAGTGCCAAACTCTGTCTTTATCTCTGTGTTTTGCATGGCGTTTGAAAGTAAAATTAGCTAGAAATTATACAAAACTAGGAAACCACTTTATACGGAAATTATAACAAATATGAACGAGTGTATAGTATGTTATAAATGTTATCAGTAGAAGCAAACAAAAAAAAAAAAAAATTAATAGAATGAGGAACAAAGTGAGCAAATTTCAATACAATAAAGATTAGTTAGAAAATGTATATTCTGTTTAAAATTATTTTATAACAATAATATGAGTGAGTATTATTAAAGATAGATAGACGTACTGCAAGTAAATCTTAAATATACATAACGAATTTGACAAATTAGAGCATAAGTATATAAAGTATATTTTTTTTCAGTTATTTCTGAATGCGTGTATAAACGAATCTACAATTAATATAAAACAAAATGGCTGGGTATTCTAAAATACCGGTTATGAAAGGTGCTGGATATGATTTGGGATATCTTAAGCGAAAAGTTAAATTAAATAAATTTGAGAGACAAACAAAACAAATAAAACTTTCAACAACTGGTTCTAACTGTCTCCAAACCGGTTTTTTGTTATATGAAATCACATTCTGAAAAATATTCGGATGATGATGGAAACTTACGTTGGTCTATATAGTCCTTAGACTGAAACTAAAGCTGTCCTATATTAAGGCTATATAAAGTCCTATTATTGAAGCTGAACTCCTAGCATTGAAGCTGCATAATACTCTATAATAAAAAATATTTATGATTGAAGCTAAAGTTGGACTTACAATTAGAACTAAATTTGGACTATGTAAGGAATATATAAAGGACTACAATTACAGCTTGACTGCATAAAGTCTTACTAATGAAGCTAAAGTTGGACTGTAGAAAATCTATATAAAGACCTACAATAAAACTATTGTTATCTATATATATAAAAGAGTAACGTTACTGACTCACTGACTGACTGATTCATCAGCGCACAGCCCAAACGACTGAAGCTAGAATCATGAAATTTTAACTGTGGTTTCGTCCCTCTCCAAAACGATCCGTTAAGAAGGGATTTTTGGAAATTCGAACGTTTAGGGGGTAAAAAGGGTAAAAACGGGTAAATTCGGTAACCTTATATCTTCAAAACTAATAAAGATACAAAAAAACTTAAAATTGCATGTTTCTCCATTTAAAAATTAAGCTGACAGGTGTTTCGTACTTTTTCGAAATTCGAACCTTTTAGGGGAGAAAACTGGTAAAAACTCTATTTTGGTACTTTTTTGGCACCCTATATATCTTTTAAACTAATAAACATAGAAACAAATTTTAAATCGTATTCTTTACTTATCAAAAAATAACAAATATAAGTTTGGTACTTTTTGGAAATTCCAACCCATAAGGGATAAAAATTGTGTTTATTTTTGGTACTTTTTCAATAAAATATGTTTTTCTATAAATTGGCATTGCCATACGAATATTTTATTATGAGCTCACACCATGATACAGAAATTTATTTTAATATAATTTTAACACCGTAATGGGGATAAAAAAGGTACCAAAAAGGGGATAAAATCGGGAAAATACATTTTATTTGACATGATTAAGAAAATTTTGATAATTTTTTTTAACATTGGTTCCTGGATTCATACAAAAATTAACTAACAGGTTGTTATTTGGAACTCGAGTGCCAAGGTTTATATTGGACCATATCCGGGTAAACAGTTTGGTACTATTATAAAAACATATATTTTTTTGGCCACATTATCACAGATTTTAATCCTTTGAGACATGTCTGTAGCATAAACAATTTTAGCAAAATGGAATATTTTTAAATTTCAAACTTAAGGGGTGTTCAAGGAGGAAAAGGGAAATTGGTACTTTTCTCCTAATGTTAGTTTTTTAATCTTTTAAATTATTTCACTTATCGACATTAAAGTTACCTGATATGTATCTGAGTGAGAAAATGTGAGAACTGAACTATGGGTACTTTTTTATTGTTCTAATGGTACTTTATGAATTTTCTATAATAATGGACTTAGAAACTTGAAATTAAGCATATATGGTCCTAAGTGTGTGAAAATTCTTGGGGGAGACTTTTTGGTACCTTTTCTTTATTCGAATGGTACACAAGTGGCTGCATTTTGGTATTTTTTCTATATTCTAATGGTACTTTTAGAATTTTCCTAGAAATTTGAAATTAAGCGTATATGGTCCTAAGTGAGTGAGAATTCTAGGGAGAGACTTCGTGGTACTTAATTCTAATGGTACTTTTATTAATTTCTTCACCAATGAACCTAGAAACATGAAATAAAACTTACATGGGCCCGAGTGGGTGGGAATCCACAAGTGGCTGCTTTTTGGTACTTTTTTATTCTTCTAATGGTACTTTTTGAGTTTTCTATAACAATGGACTTAGAAACATGAAATTAAGCATATATGGTCCTAAGTGAGTGTAAATTCTTGGGGGAGACTTTTTAGTACTTTTTCTTTATTCGAATGGTACTTTCAGTAATTTCTTCACCAATGAACCTAGAAACATGAAATATAGCTTACATGGACCCAAGACTAGACAATGGAGTTAGTCTATATAAAGATCTACCATCGAAGCTAACGTAGGTCTATATACAGACCTGCAGTTGGTCTATAAAAAGTCCTACGATCGAAGTTAAAGTTCTTGTAAATAAGGACTATATAAAGTATTACAATTAGAGCTAAATTCGGTCTATATAAAGACCTACATTAGATGCTGAAGTTGGTTTAAATAAAAACTTACGACCGAAGCTACAGTTCATTTATATAACGACTACATAAAGTATTACAATTGATGCTAATGTTGTCAATATAAAGACCTACAATTAAAGCTAAAGTTGGTCTATATGAAGACCAACAATCGAAGTTAAAGTTCGTTTATATAAAATCTAACAATTGAACTTCACGTAGGTCTAAAGAACTACGATTGAAACTATAGTTCCTTTATATGAGGACTATATAAAGTCTTACAATTGAAACGGATATTGATAAAAAATCTACGATTGATGCTCTAAAGTCTTACAATTGAAGCTAATTTAGGTTTATATTAAAACCTATAATTGAAGCTAACGTAGGTTTATATAAAGACCTACGATCTAAGCTAAAGTTCGTTTATATAAAGTCTTAAAATTTAAAGACCAACAGTTGAAGCCAATGTTGGTATATTTAAAGAATCAAAAGTTTATTGATGCAAAGACTTACAATTCAAGCTAACGTTCATCTATATAAAGAGGTTTATATATTTGTCAATTCTTATCATGTCATATTGTCATAATGTCCTAATATTTCACAATGGTTTTTATTATTATCAAGCAAAAATGTCCTAAAACAATACTACTTTCTATGCTATATTTATTGTGTTATCGTAACGAACCAGCTGAGACCAACGCCGAATGCCTAAGGGTCGGTTTAGCCGAGCTGCCGAGTCGTGATATATTAGGACATTATGACAATATGACATGATAAGAATTGACAAATATATAAACCTCTATATAAAAATGGTCAATTCACAAAGTAAGAGACCTTGTGAATTGACCATTTATAAAGTTTTAAAATTTTAGTTAACGTAGGTCTATATGCAGATCTATAATTAAAGCTATTGTTTTTCTATACAAAGACTATATAAAATCTTACGATTGATTTTATATATTTTCAACATTTGTGCATGTTTGCTGTAACCATTTCAAATGTTTGACAATATAACCAATAATATGGTTAATTTACGATTCACATGATTGTATCAATCATATATATGGTTACAGTAAACATGTATATGTTTGTGACAACTATTTGTATGATGAATAATATTATCATAATATGTTGTTCTCAGATTATGTTATCCATAAGCCGAGAGCAACATAATATGGTAAGTCCTTCATCATATAATAGACCATATATAAATTAATTTGTTAAATTGAGGCAAAAATGATATTTAAATAAATTTGTTTAAAAAAAATATCAATTAATGATATTTGGAATAGTTCCTTGACACATCCCTTTCTAGGCCAACGATATGTTGAAGTGACAGATCCTGATCGTATAAGATCCCAAGAACCAGTGACATAACTAGTTCTATGCCAGTTTCCTAGCTCCTATGCTACTCGTTACACAGTGCATTCATTTAGTTGATTTTATTACATTAACCCACTTAATGTTAATCTTTTTTTTATCTACATTATTTGCAAAATTTCTTTAAATAAAATATATATTGCCCCATAATAAGTTAATTACAATTTTTTTTTAAAGTATTTCTCATTTTTATAACAAAAACTTGTAAATTTTCAAAATAAAACAAGAGAATATTATAAATCAAATAGAAAATACAATATGAATTGCTCGTTTTATTAATCCCAAAATATGGCACCGTCTTATCGTCTGTTAAATTGTTATATATACGTAGTTCTATATAATATAATTTAATTATACAAGTGTATATTCATCTATTTACTACGCCTTGATAAGGCAACACAGTCAACAAAATCATTTACTTTACTTTACTTTTTTTTTCGTTTGTTAAACGAATAAAGAAATAAAGACTAACGACTTCCATTCATCTATTTAATCATATTTTATATAAAATTATATTTGAATACACGTAATGTATGGGTACAGTGTGTTTTACAAGATAATTTTTAGTACCTATCATCAACATTTGCTAATTTTATTTACAGAGTAGGATAAATAATATAATTATTTTTTTTTTTTTATCTATTTGAGTACTGTGTTTAAATAGTTTATTTGTCTCGTGTGAGTTAACGTTGGTGATCATAAAGATTTTCTTAGAAATTGTTGGTTTTCGAAGAAAAAAATTAACGCTTTTGAGAGCTGCAGTAGAGAAATATCCCTTCTGTTCGTATGTCGGCTGAATTAACTTACCGAAAGACCCAAAAACTTAAGAAATTTGTATACATTTATTTACTTACATACATATGTTAAGAAAAAACAAGTAAGAGAGCTATATTCGGCTGTGTCGAATCTTATATACCCTTCACCAAATTATACTTTAAAATAATATTAAAATTTTTTTTTTTTCGAAATTGTTTTTTAAACGTTTTTTCCAATTTTTTAAAATTTTTTTTCCTTTAATTTAAAAATTAATTTTTTTAATTTATTTTTGAAAAAAATGTTTTTGTGAAAAAAAAAATTCGGGTTAAAAAATACTTTTCCCGATTTTGACCCATTGTAGGTCGAACTTACTATAGCCTTATATACATCGTTGCAATGGACTTTGAAATATATATCATTAGATATCCATATTGTCTATATTTATGACTTAGTAATCGAGATATAGATCATAAATAGGCGAAAAATAGAGGTTGTCTCCGATTTTTGCTCATATATCCGTTACTTATGGACGGATTTTGCTGATTTTAAATAGGAAACCTATCGAAATTGATTTCAACAGACATACAGACAGACAGACAGACAGACAGACAGACAGACAGACAGACAGACAGACAGACAGACAGACAGACAGACAGACAGACAGACAGACAGACAGACAGACAGACAGACAGAGAGGCAGACAGACAGACAGACAGACAGACAGACAGACAGACAGACAGACAGACAGACAGGCAGGCAGGCAGGCAGACAGACAGACAGACAGACAGACAGACAGACAGACAGACAGACAGACAGACAGACAGACAGACAGACAGACAGACAGACAGACAGACAGACAGACAGACAGACAGACAGACAGACAGACAGACAGGCATGGCTAAATTGACTCCGCTATCTATAAGGATCCAGAATATATAGGTTCTCATAGGTTCGCGATCTGGCGATTGGACGGGTCACTTCAAAACATGTACCAAACTAGGGGCGCATTTTAAGGGTATAGATTCATCGTTTAAAATGGATCTGTATACGATTCATACCATATTTTATGATATGAATTGGACCCTTACCTTACTATCTTAATTGTGTACTTGGGGTCCAGTCTTTTTCCCTTCTTTCCCGGTTCTACTTCTCATACTTTATATGAAAAGGACCAGTCACTTTAACTTGGTAATGCCCCAGGAGGGGTTAAATTTACACCTTTTTGATACTCTATAAAAGGACAAGGAACTAACTCAAAAGCTATACTGATCACAAAATGGAATAAAAATTAATTGATTGCACTCGTATATTTACCACATTTGTTTATAAATCATTGTCAAATTCTCAACTTATTGGTCACTAGGGCGCTTAAAACAATATGTGAAATAAATGGATGCAAATATGAGAAAAATGGTTCCAACAACTTACATGTCTATTATACACGTAATTTAGTTTATAAACTTATTAATCAATTTTATATATTTAATAAACTGTCAGCTATTTATCACAGATATGTATGTAATTAATGCTGATATAATTTTGTTAATATTTTTTTTTGGCGTTTTTCTTTTATCTAATTCTCTTTTGTTTTCTTTTTCTTGCAGAAATGTCATCAACATACACCGTTATCTTTTCAACAGAACCAAAATTTTCTAATTAACAATACAAATCTCATTAATCAACGCATCTAAATAAAGAAATAAATAAATAAACAGAACAGAGAATAAAAAAAGAGAAAGAGATTGAAAGAAAAAAAATCAAGAGAAAAAAGAAAAAATCGCTTACAAATTAATCAAAACAAATAGAAATAAATTCATTTCCCCCATAGTGTTTTTCAGAAGGCTTGCAACGCCTTCTTAACGCCATCAATAAAGGCAGCTTCCATGCAAAATTTCGAAATAAAATATTTACAAATTTGCCAACAACATGTTTGTTCAAAAAGTAAATAGTAACGCGATCATTTGACAACTACTGGAAAAACGTATCTGGTATAAATTACGAGTATATATATCATCCACACACATTCAAATTGTGAAGAATTGAAGTGCTAATAAAATCTAAAAGAAAGTAAATTTTTATTTAAATACATTTTTTTTATTTCAATTATTTTATTTATTAAAATAAGAAAACAAAAAGCAAAAGAAAGATAAAGAAAACCACAAAACAAAAAGTGTTTATAACAAAGTGTAAAACCCAGTGAAAAAGAAAGAAAGAAAAAAAACAAAGAAATTTCCTTTAAAAACCAAAATTATCAAACCTACCGCATGAGGGTTAACGTGTCTAAAGCATCCATTTCAAAAACGTTTATGTACGGTTTGAAAGTGTCACTTCAACGCCAATTAACTAAAAGCAATAAGTTATCTTTGGAATTTTACTTAAATCTAGCAGCAAAACAATTCGTAGCCTTAATAACCATTTTAGCGGAATTTGCAACATTTGCAAACCTATTATTGCCAGCACTACTACTCAATATTTTTATTTCGTTTAACGTGTTTAGTCGTTTAACGGTCTTAATGAATGACTTTCGGTTAAAAACTTTCTATTATAAATCAAGTAAATCTAGTAAATCTAATAAAACAATTAAAACCTCAACCACGTCATCTAGTAAAAGTAAAAAAACATTTAGCTCAGTTCTAACATCAACGACGATTAACCTGAAATTATCAGCAACCACGACAACATTGTCATCGTCTGCAGCAGCAGCAGCAGCAGCAGCTTTTGCAACGTCTGCCACATTGTTTAAACAGACCAGCAGCAAGAATAATAATCATAATCGTACTTATAACAATAGTAGTAAATCGAATAAAGTTTTTCTCTATTATACACCACGTGATCCACGTTTAAGGATTTTCCTAAAAACTAAACACTTTTTTAATAGACCCCAACAACAACAGCAACAACAGCAACAACAACAACAGTCTCAATTAAGTAAAACTAAATCGAAATCCAAATCCAAAACCCAAGAATACAATTGTTGTGCGCTTGATAAAAGTTTATTTAAAGTTTTAAGTGATTTGTGTAATTATGGTGAATTAATTGGTGGTGTTGGTGATGGTCATAAAAGTGGTGAATATAATAGTGGTGCTAAACAAACAATTGTTAAACAATTAAATAGTGCTAATGATAATTTAAATAAAACTCAACTTATTTGTGATAATTCAACAGAAACAAGTGATAATTTAATTGTTGCAACTGCTGCTTGTGCTGCCATTGAAACTAACATTTCTGCCAACAACATTTTAATTGTCATCATTATTGTTGCTGTTATAAGTGAATACACCAGGGAATTGTTTAAATCTATTGAAATTTTATTAAGGTAAGTGATACTAATAAATTTTATTTTATATATAAGACAATAGATTAGTATTAAACTGTGGGCTGATTGCAAACTATTGGTCCGATCAGTACAAAATTCGGTATACGGAATAGTAAGAAAGAAATCTTTTCGAGTTTAATTTTTTAAAGAAAAATGTATTTAAAAGCGATAAATTTTAAATTTTCCGTTAGAGTTAATAGTAGGGTTGTCATCGAATAAGAATTATTCAAACAATCGAAGAAAACATTATATTTTTTTTCGATCAATAATTGATGATTAATCGAATAGTTCAATAAATTTCTTTTTTCGATGAAACATTTGATAAGCTCGAATAAATTAAAAAATATATTTTACTACAGGCACGGATCGTGGTTAACCATTTGGGGAAATCAAAACTTGTTCTACATTTTTCTTTTTTTCTCCATTTTTATATGAAATCTTTTCGGTTTCTGGGGGTGAAGATTCCTGGCCCATACAAAACATCTGTTTTATATTGTATCTCGATCTCGATTTTAATATACAGTGTCGGACAAAGTCGGTGATCCAACCTTAAATGTTAATATATGTGGTGGCAGTCCGACTGGTTCCAATGAATTTAAAAATTCAGTAGGATTATCTACGGCTTGGTCTTCGTTCATTACTGTATCAATTGATTTGTATTTTATTGTTTCGCCAGGCAGTTTCAATTGTATTTGCTTATTGAGCTTGTAAACATCATAATTTGTTGGTGCCAAAATTGCATGTTCCCACAGCCAATCCGAATTTTTGTAGTTGGTTGTAAGACTTGGGAATACCTTGTCGACAATGGCTTGAATATTCATTAGCATTTGGCAGAAGTTCTGGAACGAAAATTCATTTGTGGCGGGATCAATTGGATTTTTCCATTTCCGACAATTGTTTTGAGAATGTTTCGTCAGAAGGGTATTGAAGAAAATGCACACGCATGTTCGTTGATAACGTTCGGCTTCTGTAGTTTCATTTCCAGTGAAATAAATTTAAAGGAACTTCGCATCATCATTGGGAAGCGGGAGCAATGATCCAATTCTGTGGTACATTTGGCCTTGAACTTTAAAGGTGAACATGAAGCCGACGTCATTTGAAAGCATGAGTTGCACTTTTGGATATTTTGAAGGAAGTGCTTGGAAATAGGATTGGCGCCGGAAATCTAACTTAGAAGCAGCTCAGGCGGCTCAATAACTAGTGGCAGAATAACTTTACCGTTCGAAAAGAACATTCCCGGGGATTCCTTAGGAAACTTCAAAACGCTGCAATGTAAGCAATGTTTGTTCATTGCGCCAATCAGTACGTCTTTGTGATTCCTGTAGTCATCATACTTATTGTAATAAAATGCCGGCAATTTTAAATCGATTCTTTCTCTTGATCGGACCATTCAGGAGCGATTGGCTTCTAGTCTTTCGATATGCAGCACTCGAGGTATCTCTGCAGCACTCGTTGAAGATGCACTGCGACGCATTTGCTGAAACCGTGATTCTCGTTTTCTTCACATTTCTCCGGCTCTAGACGTAGATGCCCTTTCGAAAACAAATTTTATTTAAATAAAACCGTTATTTTACCCTTCACCTTCTGGATCTTAGGGATCCAAATTTTCAATAATTCTGCCAGACATGCTTTCGAGAAGTTTCTTATTTAAGATCAGCAAAATCCGTCCAGACAACCTCTATTTTTGGCCTATTTTTGATCTATATCTCCATTACTAAGTCATATATATAGACAATATGGATATCTAATGATAGATATTTCAAAGTCCATTGTAACGATGTATATAAGGCTATAGAAAGTTGGACCTACAATGGGTCAAAATCGGGAAACATATTTATTAACCCGAATTTTATTTCACTAAAAACATTTATTTGTCATATATTTTTTTCAATAATAAATTAAAAAAAATTTTTTTTAAAAAATTGGAAAAAACTTTTAAAAAACTATTTAAAAAAAAGAACATTTTAAATTTTTTTTTAAAGTATAGTTTGGTGAAGGGTATATAAGATTCGGCACAGCCGAATAAAGCTCTCTTACTTGTTTTAAACTCATAATAAAATATTTCTGAGCTTGTGTAGTGTGAACCCACTTTTAAACAATAATTCACTTTTACACAATAATTCAAATAATTTGATTTCAAAAGTAAAATCGGATTACAAGAATTAATTTTTTTAATTAATTCATAAACTCAATTCCTTAGTACTTCAAATGTATTGAATTCATTTAAGAATGCATTCTTTATAGAATTAATGCCTTATTAAGTCAAAAAATGTTTCTGTAATTCAAATCCATTACAAATTTGCTTAACAATCATTAATTTTTTTTTAATTATATCTATTTCAAATTAGAATATTTTTCATTAATTTTATAAATGATTAATCAAATAGAATGAAAACAAGTAAGACAGCTATATTCGGCTGTGCCGAATCTATATACCCTTCACCAAATTATACTTTAAAATAAAAATTTTAAATATTTTTAGATAAACAAAATTAATTTTTTTTTAATTGTTTTCCATAATTTAAAAAATAATAATTATTTTTCAAAATTATTTTCAAATTTTTTTTTTCGAAATAGTTTTTCAAAAAATTTTTTTCCAAAATTTTTTTTAAATTTACTAGTGAAAAAGAATTTATGACAAATAGAATGAAAACAAGTAAGAGAGCTATATTCGGCTGTGCGGAATCTTATATACCCTTCACCAAATTATACTTTAAAATACAAATTTTAAATATTTTTAGATAAACAAAATTAATTTTATTTTTTAATTGTTTTTCAAAATTTAAAAAATAATAATTTTTTTTCAAAATTATTTTCAATTTTTTTTTTTTTCGAAATAGTTTTTTCTTAATTTTTTTAAAAAAATTTTTTTTAAATTTACTAGTGAAAAAGAATTTATGACAAAAAAATTTATTTGGTAAAAAAAAAAATTCGGGTTTAAAAATATTTTTCCCGATTTTGATTCATTGTAGGTCCAAATTACTATAGCCTTATATAGATCGTTGCAATGGACTTTGAAATATCTATCATTAGATATCCATATTGTCTATATTAATGACTTTGTAATCCAGATATAGATCAAAAATAAGCCAAAAATCGAGGTAGGCCCGGTTTTTTCCTTATATCTCAGCCATATATGGGCCGATTTTCTAGATTTTAAACAGCAACCGAGCCGGAAGAATTCCAGATATATATTCTTCAGAAAATTGATTTCAACAGACAGACAGACGGACATGGCTTAATCGACTCCCCTATCTATAAGGATCCAGAATATATATACGGAAAATTATATTGTGGAAATTACAAACGGAATGACAAACTTATATACACCCTTCTCACGAAGGTGAAGGGTATAACAATATGATCATGCAATTCCGATTAGATTTGAATTATCAATCATTCAATTATGAATTAATTCTATCAAAATGAAGCTAATGAAGCTGATTGTTTGGAAATGTATGAGTATTTATGTAATGAATTGCTGATATATCTAAATTCTGAATTAAGATTTTACGGAATTAAGCTCAAATTGAATTAATTAATTCGAAGCTCTGGCCAGTTTTCTTATTAACTATTACTTGTTTAATATTTTTAAACATACAAATTATCATATTTAGTACCAAAATCTAATTAAATATTTTAAACTAATTTAATTAATCAGCTTATGAGAAAAAATAAAAATTTCTTTTATAATTGATCATCTGGGGCACTTTTACTCTCATTTCTATTTTGACGTCATTTCCTACGCAAAATAATAAAAACACATGATCTGTCTGTCACACATGGCTTTCACATTTGGTCTATTGGAATTATTCTCAATATTTATCACACTTTAAATCTAGCATCAAGGATTTTTATTAAACAAATATACACAGAGAACAAATTTAATGAAATATTTTAATTTTATAAAGAACTTTTAAAATTATATTGTAATAAACCAAAATATTTTACATCAAAATTGACAGCTGATTTTGGTAATTTGGATTATCTTAATAATATAATTTAGTCACTGGTTTTTCATATATTTTTTTCATTTTCATTTATAATATGTATAAATAAATTTCTATAACATTGAGATTTATTACCGCACAGACCTACAACGTCAACGCCATATTATAAATAAATATAATTTCTATCATAATTTTCTTGATTGTTTTTTTTTTTTCTTTAGGTTGTGCTAAAAAATTTTCAAAATCTAAAAATAAATGTTAAAGAAAACGAACGACGAAAATGATTTTGTACTTGTACAAGATCATAATGAATTAATAATTTATGAAGCAACAACAAGAAATGGCAACATTTTTTCTAAGTACATACGTAAATATAACAACAAAAACTACAACAATATCATTTTTTTTTGGCAACAACAATCAGCCTAAAATGTTTTCTAATTTTGTTTAGTATTTCTTTTTTTTTGTATGTTTGTCTTTTTGGGGAGAGGGATAAATAAGAGAGATAAATAAGAATGAAAAACTGAAACAGTGTGGCCAGTTTGGGGAATTTTCTTCAAGATTTAGGGGATTTTTTTCTCCATTTTGGGATTCATTTTTACAAACATTTTCATTTTAGTATTTTGTTGGATACCGCTTGTTTTTTACAGAGACGATGCATTGAACCAATTATAGGCTCAATCAACTCTTTTGAAATATTTGAACATTCCCTGATATTTGCATCAGATAATGCTTTCTTCGAGGTATCATTTGTAGTACGTATTTTGCCATTTACAATTTCCCATAGGTTTTCAATGAGATGAAATCTGTCGATTGTAAGTCATGAGATTGTTACCACTCAGTTGCAACCCTACAGATTTGTTTCGGTTCATTGTCGTGCTGGAATATCCAAACAAAGGCAATATTTTCCTCGTTTAAAATCGATCTGTATCCGATTTCAGTCATAGTACCCCTAAAATAATATTTCAACTCGTTACCGTTATCGCTAAACTAACATTACAATATTCAACACAAAAAGACGATAAGAATTTCGTTGTCCTACAATTAATGTAAATTATGTTTTTTAAGGCCGAACATGAAATTGTAAACAAGTAAGAGAGCTATATTCGGCTGTGTCGAATCTTATATACCCTTCACCAAATTATACTTTAAAATAAAAATTTTAAATATTTTTAGGTAAACAAAATTTTTTTCAAAATTGTTTTTCAAAATTTAAAAAAAAAAAATTTTCAGAATTTTTCGAAATTTAAAAAAAAAAAAATTCAGAATTTTTCGAAATTTAAAAAAAAATTGTTTTCAAAATTATGAAAAACAATTTTTTTTTTTCAAAATTGTTTTCAAAAAATTTTTTTTTTCAAAATATTTTTTTTTTTATTTTTTAATTTTTTTAGTAGTGAAAAAAATGTATGACAAAAAAATTTTTTTGGTAAAAAAAATATCGGGTTAAAACATATTTTTGACCCATTGTAGGTCCAAATTACTATAGCCTTATATAGATCGTTGCAATTGACTTTGAAATATCTATCATGACTTAGTAATCCAGATATAGATAAAAATAAGCCAAAAATCGAGGTAGGCCCGTTTTTTTCCTTATATCTCAGCCATTTTTGGGCCGATTTTCTCGGTTTTAAATAGCAACCGGGCCGGGAGAATTCCCGATATATTGATGTATGGATCAAGTTCGTAAGTTATTTGGGGTCTTCAGAAAATTGATTTCAACAGACAGACAGACGGACATGGCTTAATAGACTTCGCTATCTACAAGGTGGCGCAAAAGTAATCCTCCTATCAGAAAATGCTATAAATGTTGCCGATTATTGGTCAAAAAAATAGTCAGCAATATTCTGGAGCAGTGTAGCGTAACATTGTTTATTAACGTGTATTTCGCATATGTTTACTACACAAATGTCAAAACAGAACTGACATTAGGGGCCAATCGCAAAATAATAATATTTTTATGTAAACAAAATTCATTTTTTTTTGTTAAAATTGAAAAAAAAAAATTTTTTTTCAAAATTGTTTTCAATTTTTTTTTTTCGAAAAATTTTTTTTTTTAAATTTTTTTATTTTTTTTTTAATTTACTAGTGAAAAAAATGTATGACAAAAAAATTTTTTTTGGTGAAAAAAATATCGGGTTAAAAAATATTTTTCCCGATTTTGACCCATTGTAGGTCCAAATTACTATAGCCTTATATAGATCATTGCAATTGACTTTGAAATATCTATCATAAGATATCCATATTGTCTATATTAATGACTTAGTAATCCAGATATAGATAAAAAAATAAGCCAAAAATCGAGGTTGGCCCAGTTTTTTCCTTATATCTCAGCCATTTGTGGGCCGATTTTCTCGATTTTAAATAGCAACAGACAGACATACAGACAAGATGACATGGCTTAATCGACTCTCCTATCTATAAGGATCCAGAATATATATACTTATAGGATCGGAAAAATATATTGTGGAAATTGCAAACGGAATGACAAACATATATACACCCTTCACACGAAGATGAAGGGTATAAAAATAACACAAAGAAGTGAATTTTAATAAGTTTTTTTTTTTTTTTTCGAAAGATCAATACATGACACTAACATTTGAAAATGATTTCGGGTATATGGTCACCTCGGCTGTTCTTGACGAAGCTCATTCTTGGCGTCCAATTGTGATCTATTTTTTCAAGCATTGCTGGTCGTATGTCACGAATAACACGAACAATGTTGGACTCCAAGGGTTCAATTGTTGCTGGTTTATCATCATATACACAGGAAATAATTGATAGGTGTCAAATCGGACGACCTTGGAAGCCAACTGAAAGATCAATTTCACGAAATTAAGTTATCGCCAAATTTTGATTTCAATAAATCGATGGTGCCGTATGGCACGTAGCGCCATCCTGTTGAAACTACATCTCGCCCGGAGCAATGTCACCCATATTTTTAAACAAAAAATCATTGATCATGACTCCATTTTGGATGAAATAAGGTCCGATGATGCATTTTACTGGATGTAATGGAGTCTGTAGGGTCTGTTGTGGGTTTATCAACAAACCCGTTATGCCAAAAGTGAGCCTTATCGCTGAACACAATTTTGCGATAAAACAGTCGTCTATAACTTGCGCGAATGTATGACTAATTTTCTAAGTACATTTGGATAATTTGGTAGCGTATATACCTAGAGTATACTGACATAAATGTCGAAAAGTGAGCGCAGTATGACAGTTCGTTTGACAGTTAACCCTTTACTGCATAATACAGTTTTAAAACAAAACCTCTAACACTCAGGCAACTCTGCTCACTTTAGGTCTATTTTATCTCTGTCTCTTATTGTGTCTGCCAAAAGATCTTTTCCACTATAATTATCTTTTAATGATGATTTTCTTAATTTGTTTTTAATTTTGTTTTTCTTTTTCTATGTATTTTATTTTATTTTTTTGTTTTGTTGTTTTTTTTTTCTTAGCTTTTTACAATATTTCCTTTTGAAAATATGTATATTTCTGCACAATCTATTTTCATGAGGTCAAGTTGAAGGAAATTAAATTTGAAAATTATTTGAAAAAGAACAATAACAAACATAACATTTGTTTATAGTTATTATAATGTTAAGTGTGTTTGTTGGAAGAGTGTGTGTTACGAAAATTGTTGTCAGTTCTGAACAATTCAATTAATTCTGCAACGATTCTGTCGCTAGAAACGACACCACCAGAGAGCGTGGCTAATTTATTTCCTACAAACATTCGTTTGACTCACTGACAAGTCGATACGGTCCGTCTATATGTAGTAATTTTCTTCGTTTGTTTTGATTTCTGACGTTCACGCGCTTCTACGTAAAAAATAAATATAATGAAAACAAACCAAAAAAATAACACGCTAAAATATTGTTTTTCGTGTTTATTGTTTGCAAACAAACAATAAAATATAAAAACAAAAAAAAAAAAATAAAAATAAAAAAGTGAAACAAAAATTATGCAAAAAAATGACGCATCTAAAGCACTTGAAATTGAAATGTTTAGTTGGATTTATAAGACCATAAAAATCAATTGTGTTGTAGTACCAAATATAGTGACAAAAATTAAATTTACATAAAAATTTGTTTGTTTAAATAAAAATAAATATAGAAAAAAAATACTACTCAAATGTGTAAAATACACATAAATATTATTACACTATTATGCTACTAAATTTGTTACTTGTTTTGTCGTTGAAGGATTAATTAATTTTTATGTTATCGGTTTTGGCATTTCATTTATTTTTCTTGCCACTAAATTTTTCCCATCAAGTGTTTTTGTTTTAAATTGTTTTCACTATTTTAATCTTCGAAATGTTTAATGTATTTGAACGCTGTCATCCGTAATGTATGTATATTCATTAATTTATTTATAAAAAATATATTTATGTATATTTTAGTTGCATTTGTTTTGCTTTACAATGTTGCACTACAGAGTGAATTTGCAAATATTTTGCAATTGCAATGACATATTTAAAATTTTCCACCAAATAATTACTCAGCAATTACCAAATATATTAAAAAATAAACATTATTTTATATAATTGTTTGTAATTTAAAGAAAATATAATAGTTTTTTATTTTTATACCTACTATGTATTTCTTTTTACAAGCAACAAGAGGATTTTCTTATTGTCACCACAATCTCAATCATTATACCATCAACAAATGAGTTGTATCACATGGAAAAGTTCATAACAGACCCACCAAAGTATATATATTCTGGGTCCATATGAAGTTCTAAGACGATTTAGCTATGTCCGCCCGTCTGTTAAAAACACAATAGGGCGCAAAACGAAAGGAGCTAGCTAGAAATTTTGCAGAAATACTCTCCGTTGATAAGGTTTGTTTGGTATTGAAAATGGGCATTATCGGTCCATGATTTCACCTAGCCCCATACAAATTTACCCCTAAATACTGTTTGGTTATGCGGAAATCCAGATAAAATTGTGCACAAATTAGTTCTTAGTACTCTGATATTATACTGTAAGGTATAGCGAAAATCGGGGAACATTTGTCCCTAGTCCCCATACAAGATCCCCCTCAGAAAATGACTTGAACATTCATAATTGTGTTATAATAATTAATGTCGTAATGAAATTGGACATAAACAAGTTATATATTAACCAAAATCTTTCTATTTACCAACATTTGTAAGGAAATATATAGTTTGTGAGGAAAGGTCCGTAATTGACCACTATATCAGAAAAATATTTTATTGTCACAAATTGATGGTGGGTATACAAGATTCGGCACAGCCGAATATAACACTTTTACTTGTTTTATCTGTCTTGCCATATACAATGAGGCCTCGATTATCCGTGATTCGATTAACCGGCAACATCAATTATCCGGGAAAGAAAAAGAAAATGCTTTTGGATCGATTAAAATTGTTTTGCATCGATTAACCGTAATTACCTCTATTATCCGGTATTATAACTTTTTTTCGATTATTTTTAAACAATCTAACACAATGTGAATAAAACGAAAAAGGGGAATTCCCTCGATCGATTTGTAAGGCATGAGGATCGATAGCTTTTGGCATGAGGAGTGTTAGACATTATAAAAAATAAAGTGATTCTGTTACTGGCTTTGGAAACCGAAAAACTTTAAAATCTGCTGAAGAACCAAAAGAAGATTTTGCAGTTCATGAATAGTTCCGGAAGGAACGATTTAATAGAACTCCAATTTCTGGATTAACAGTGTAGGAAAGGAAAATATTCCACTCAAAATTTAAGAAAAAAAACGACATGGTATTCACAAGCTCTAGGAGAAAAATATTCAGGCGATTAGCTGCCACAATTGTCGTGGAAAAATTAAATGAATTCAACAATAACTTAGTACCAGAAGTGGGAGAGAATTTTAAGAAAATCGGTCTAAAAGATGATAGTAAAATCATTCTGCCAATGGACAACATCCAGACGTGCATTTTATTGATACATATATTGATATATTTACCTATATATTTAATGTTCAAATTTTTTTTTAAAAAAAGTTGGTTTAAAAACATTTTCACCGAAATGCATTATATTTACTTCATACGAACGTCCTTTGAAATACCACTAATTTCTTATGTAGTGAGTGACATTACAATAGAAACCGTTTGATAACTAAAGGGTTTTCCAACAAGAGGTGTTATTTTGAATCAGCCGGTATTTCTTTAGCTGTCACTTTTGAAGCTTTTATTCTTTGACATTTGACAAGTGGAAACTACGCCATTACCAAAAATGCAACGATACACGCTACAACAACGCATTGAAATTATTAAAATTCACTACAAAAATGGTGATAATCTAGCAGTCACAGTTCGCAAAACTAAAGCATTTTTGGGTCGTCGTGGAGCACCTTGTCGGACCGCAATACAGAAATTGGTGGAAAAATTCGAGCTCTTGGGACAAGTTAGTGATGTGAAGAACAAAACCCGTGCACGTCGCTCAAAAACAACGAGAATATCGCTGCTGTAGTCCAAAGTGTTGAAGAAAATCCAGGTTTTTGTCCTTTCCTCGTCCTATGCGCTATCGAGAGATGATTAATGATTTGTTATGGTCGAAGTTAGATGATATTGATCTGGACAACGTTTACTTTCAACAAGACGGCGCTACGTGCCACACAAGCAACGAAACCATTTCTCTTTTACGGCAAAAGTTTCCGGACTGTGTTATCTCTTGAAGAGGTGATCACAATTGGCCACTGAGATCTTGTGATTTAACACCAACAGCCCAGCGTCGATTCAAGACCACAAAGATAGAATTCATAAGGCTATCGAGGACATAGGGTAGCCACTTTGCGATTTGGTTATGGAAAATATTATGAAAAGGATATGGTCCTGTAATCGTTGTAGTGGTGGCCATTTGGCAGATGTTGTTTTTCATTATTAACGGCATACCTTCCTTTTTATTATGAAATAAATATCCGATCATTTATCTCAAAAATTTCCATTTTTCTATGAATTCCAATTTTCACTATTCAAAAATATGTATATTATGATCCTCATAAGACATCACAAACAAATTGACCTCGGGTTTTCCGATTTGTATCATAATTGGTAAGCACTTCCCCTTAGAGTCATTTTGGAATTTTATTAAAATAATACATTTTTCAAAATTCGACAGGGAGAAATTTAATATGTAAATGCATTTGAATATGAAAAAATTAAAAATACCATTATGAATGCACTTTTAATAAAATACGCATTTCTAAATAATATAGTTTAAAGTGAATATACTTACTTAAGATTTGTAAATCAATAAATTATTATTCAAAATTTACAAATTTTAGTTTCGTTGTGTAGTCAAATTAAATACAATTTACGTGAGGAACATTTCCAAAAGTGCATTTGCATCATGAATGCACTTTTAAAAACAATATTTTTTTTTTTAATTATTTAGTCTCACCTAGCCTTTACACATGCAAGTAACAGTTCGAAAAACTCAACACATTCATACTTTTACACTAACACAATCACACATGCGTGTGTAAATTTACACATGCATGAATAAGTATGAATGTGTAGTGTTTTTCGAACTGTTACTTGCATGTGTAAACGCTAGGCAAGAGGTCAATATATTTTAAAGCAATATAATCGCACATCAGCTTCATGAGATACAATTATTTAAGGTTAAAGCTAGAGTATCCAAAACCGAAACCGAAAACCGGTCAACCGGTTTTTTCATCTTTGTAAAACCGACCGGTTTCGGTTTTCTTTAACTTTTCGGTTTTTTGACAAACCGGTTTTTTTAAGACGGTTAACCGGTTTTAACGAAATACTTTGTAAAGCTTATTTGAACATATAACTTAAAAATATTTTGATAACATTTTTAAAAATATTCATTTATTTGTTAGAAAAAACCGGTTAACCTGTTTTTAGAATGACAAACCCGAACCCGGTTTTTTAGAATGAGAAAACCGAAACCGGTTTTTTTATATAACACTGTTTCCGGTTAAACCGGAAACCGGTTTTTTGGACACTCTAGTTAAAGCCCAAGTAAATGTTCTTGATTTTTACAAACATTTTATTGGTAAATATTAAATGAACTGCAAAGCCCATGCGATTGTCTAAAACATGTGTTTTGTCTGTGATCTTTGGTAGTATACATGATATATGTATATTTGTAAGATATATCCAGTAAATTTCAGGGTTTTTAAGTATTCAAGTTTAACAAAAATTATACAAAAATTCCGTGAGACAGGTACTGTAAATAACTCAACATTTGGGACTTCACTTCTCCAAGACAAGAGAATTTAATAAATACCAAGAGAGTTAAACAAATTCTCCCCCGGAGGTTATCATTAAACAAAAATTAAAAATTAGTTATCAAACTGTTAGCCGAAGAACAAATGGTTTTGGTTGCTTTCGCCACGCGAAAGACCTCTTATTTCTAAAAATAAAACCGTACTGTTCGTATACAATTTGACAAAGAACATTTAAACTAATCGAGACAGAAATGGAATAGTGTTCTCTTTTCGGATGAATCGAAATACATTGTAAGATGTAGTGATGGGAGAACATTTCCCAGCAGTTAAGCAAGTAGTCAATGTATCCCTTATAGACAGTAATCGTCAGAAATGTCCTATCACTTGGCTTACTCCAATTTATATATTTTGGTCATTTGACACGTATGTGCTCTTTGTAGTGCAGAGAGAATACAATTAGTTACTTTATACATCCCAGGTAATGTAGCGTAAAGACAATTGTCACTTAAGTGCCTCTAAGTAATCTAGTAATTTTGTGAGTAATTCCTTCAAACTGGTTTTATACAAATTTTGTTGATATAATTCTCATACAGTTAATTTTTATTTTTGCTTAAGTATACTGATATCCCATGTAACATAGCATAAAGCCAATTGTCACTTTAGTGTCTCCTAGTAACCTATAGTGAAGTCACTTTAAACGTTTATTTTGTACTGCATTTTAGAAAGTAGTTATTTTACCCACCAGAAGCAATCCATTGGAGAGTTGCCGAAGAAAGGTTTGTTTACAACCAATCGTTTTTTGGACTGCATATGATGTCTTTTTAGCTGCCTGTTTGAGGTCAATTAGCACGCGTATATGTTAAAATAACTAGTTATGTAGCTAACCAAGTTCCCAGTTAGGTAGCTAGTAAGGTAACTGAAGCTATTTAACCAGTATGTGAATCCAATCCGTTGACTACTTTGGACCAGCTATTAGACAGTCTCATTGTAGTCAAAAAGGGTCAATTGACCCAATCCTTAGGACATGCACGTGTTAAAATAACTAGTCACGTATCTATTAAAGTAACTAGTTCCCACCCTAAATGGTTGGTAAAATCACTAGTTCGAGACTGTCACCTAGAACTGCTGGGTTGTAAGAAGGCCGAAGGGAAAGAAACACAAATAAGACAGTCAAGTTTGGCGGTGCTAGCATTGTGGTGTGGGGTCAGGGCGATACTATAACTGAAATCGGATACAGATCCAAACGATGTTATGTATCACTTTTATTATTATTATGTCCTGTGGTTTCTATAAGGAACAAAGGGCCACCACAAACTGATTCCATAAATGTGATTTCAAAATTATACCACATAGGAAGCTTTATCAGATGCGGTTATAATGGAATTGTAAAATACTTCAAGAGACGATTGAATCTTTAATCTGTTCAATGCATCGTCGTTGTGGAGCAGTAATGTTAGTGTCGATCGCCATGAAAATAGGTAGTGTGATTTGTACTATATGAAACTTATTTTTTTGTTTTTTTTAATTTTATATAGATTCCAAAAGCGCTCCTTAAAGTGATTTTAGGAAGTGGACCATATATGGGAGCTATGACCAATTATAGACCAATCATCATAAAATTACGTAACATGACTTCTGTGAAATTTAATTGTAGCTAAATTTGTTTAGATACCTATATAAATTAAACATTTAGGACCGATAAAGTTTAATTTCGGAAGGGCATTTGTATGGGGGCTAGGGGAAATAATTGACCGATTTCAAACAGTTTTAATAGGTTTCGTCCTTGGGCTAAAAAAATTGTATAGTCAGCCAGCCAGATGGACGGACGGACTGACATTGTCAAATCGACTCAAAAAGTCTATCGGTATACTTTAAGGTGGGTGTTTGACTAATATTTTTGGGCGTTATAAACATCAGCACAAACGCATTATACCCTCCCCACTATGGTGGTGTAGGGTATAAAAAGAAGGGATGTACAACAAAATACTATGTCACTAAAACTACCAGACAAGTTTTGTAATATTGAATTTAATTTATTATGTTGCTATTGTTCTTTAATTTAAGTACATAAAATAATATCATTCATTCCACCTTACATCACCCCAAATTTTGTCTTGGGTCTTCAGATTTTGTTAATTTTTGGCACACAGAAACTCTATGAAGTCATTTAGGCATTTCTATTTTTAAATTTTCGAATTTTTTAAATTATTTGAGTGTTTTTAGTACCTTTCGTTATTTGGGGGAGCTACCAACAGTTAAATATTGTGTATACATGTTTTGTAAATTATTTAAAATTTCAATACCAAAATTAATTCGATCACAGCGTTTACATTGAGTTATGGTGGTATTCATACAAATGAAATTGAGTTTTTTTTATCTTGAAACTATGTACTTGTAAACTATTTTTTTTATCATGTTTGGTACTCTATTATTTAACTTTTAATTTATTTATCTTATTTAACTAATTTATCTCATTAACTAATCTTAACTACTAAAGTTTTTTGTTATTAAAAAATCTCTTTTTTTCTCTTCAACAGTTTCCACCAAAACCGTCAAGAGTTGAAAATATTTAACGTGAAATCTTCATTTGGTTTACATGAAAGCATCCTGTAAAGATCTTCATCAGACAAACACTTAAAAAGAGACTTTACCAGTTAAGTCTAATTTGTTCAAGGCTGTTCAAAAAGTCGGAAAAGCAAGGACAAGAAGGACCTGTCTCAAAATTTCTCCTTCAAACTCTTCATAAGAAAACTATGCTCAATTTTTTTTTTAACTAAAAAAAAGTAACGTCTTTAAAAGACTCTAAAAAGAGAAAAGAAACATATAGGGAATATTAACGAGATAAAGAAGAGATAAGTCTAGATAGACTTAGAAAGAGAAATAAAGGAGAACGACTAAAGTCGGCAAGAGAAAAGAAAATTCTGTAAATCAGGATTCTAATAGATTGAAACGAAAAAAATAAAAAAAAAAAAGGAATCAAGTACAATAAACAAAAACAAAAAAACTTATACAAATCTTTGCTGAAAAATATTGTGTTCAATTAGAAAAATATAAATAGAAAATATCAAATCAACAAACTAAATAAACTAAATTTATAGAAATAAACTCCCTTTGGAAAACACCTCGTTCTTCGAAACCAAAAAAAAAAAAAACCCACCTTTTATAACGCCCTCCCTCGTCCAAAGCCGTTTAAACCGCAAATAATTGAAAAATGATTTCGAAATCAAACAACAATACTAGTATTAGTAGTCAAAAACAAAATGGCAGCATTTATCAACCCCTCACAACGCCACTCGGTGATAGTACAACAGAACTATCGCCTGCGGTCGTGACATCTGTTAAAACGACACCGCTCAATAAATCCATTAAACATGACCTGTTTCCGGAAGTAACATTTTGTAATCTATCTTCCCAAGATTTGGAAGAGCATGAGCAGAACGCACACATGCTGAAGAACAGCATTATCACCATAAATGTCACCGACAACACAGCCATGACATCTCTGGCCAATGGGACGAGCAATGGTAATGGCAACACGAAGAGAAGAAAACGCTTGATATCAAATGATTCGGGTGATTCAATCGATTCGGGCTCCACGGAGAAAAAGAAACCAGAAATGCCAGATGGCGGTTATGGTTGGGTAGTAGTATTTGCCTCTTTGGTTGTCTCCCTCATAGCAGATGGTCTGTCATTTTCATTTGGTCTGATTAACACCGAATTGCTGGACTATTTTGGTGAGAGTCCCTCGAAGACCGCTTGGATTTCATCACTATTCTTCTCAGTGCCTTTACTAATGGGTCCCATTTGGTCGAATCTAGTGGATAAGTATGGCTGCCGTAAAATGACCATAATTGGTGGTATAGTATCAGCCATTGGTTTCGGTCTGTCTTCAGTTGTCAATTCTGTTGAAATGTTAATGGTCACCTTTGGCATAATATCGGGCCTGGGTCTGGGTATTGGCTATGTCACTGCCGTTGTATCTATAGCCTTTTGGTTTGACAAGAAGAGAACATTCGCAACTGGCATTGGTGCTTCGGGTACTGGTATCGGTACCTTTTTGTATGCCCCCTTAACACAATGGCTGATCGATACGTATGGCTGGAGAGGTGCTACTTTAATTTTAGCCGGTACTATGCTTAATGCTTGTGTTTGTGGTGCTTTAATGCGTGATCCCGACTGGTTGATCGAAGAAAATCGTTTGGAAAGTAGATCACAAAGTGTTACTACATTCTCCAATTCTAGTGTATGTTTGGAGGAAATCAAGAAACTGTTGGATACCGGAGCTACCAAGGAATATGTTTTGGACACTTTGGTAACGAAAAACAATACCGAAGCCAACCAACAAATAGAGGAGCTAAATGATACACACCTAAAGAGATATCGCAGTGAGCTGTTTCTACCCACATTTTTGAGCTCTCAAGAGCTAGAGGAACTGTACGAAGTGAAGAGCACGAGTAGAAGATCTCTAAGACTGAAAGAAGGTGCCGAAGCGCCCTCAAGAGAAAATCTGCTGTCAATGTCTTCGACCGGCAATCCTTATGCTACGGCTGCCATTATCGGTTCACCCGACGACACCATGATGGGAGGCATTCCCAGCGAGGTAGCCGAAACAGCCAAGAAAACCTTTTTAGCCTCCATTGAAACTCTATCGCCTTCAGAGAAACGTTCATCGGACAATCGTACGCCTGTCAACACTTCCCTGATCTCGCTGCGCTCATCCACCGATGAGGGTTATTTAACTCAAAAATATTCCCGCGAACACAATAACCATGCAGACAATTGTGCCAATTCTCGTTACTCCCTCAACGAGAATATATTTTTTGCGGCCAAAAAGGACTTAAAACACCATGGTCATCGTCACAACTCCGTTGATGTCCTCAATCCTGTGGTGCATTCATATTTTACGGCAATTAAGGATCATGGTTTAGCTTTAATTGAATCTAATTTGAAAAAACACAATGAAATTGTAAACAGCACCAGTGCGGGCAGGAATGGTGGCCCAGCCGTTATAACGATACCCGAAAATGAACCCTTAACGGGTCAACAATCAAAGGGGCCGATTAAGAGGACACGCATCGACAGCATCAGTGGCATGCGCAGACTGTCGAAATCGAAGAAGCCTAGCTATCGTTCCAATCTAAGACGAAATATATCCATACGCAATTCAAATTTCTTAAAGGATATGAGAATACATCGTAATTCGATGCATTATCGTGGTGCAATGCTGAGCACACACCGTTATCGTTTGAGAGCTTCATCGTGTCCTAATATTTATAGGAACTCAATGACGACAATTGCTAAGGAAGATGAAGATGTGAGTATTAATAAATTGTTAAGTGCTTTATTTACATTAAAACAAAATGACTGTTAAACGTTTAATAACAGTTAAACACGATGACCAATATTTGTCTTAGTGTCCAAAAGTGGACAAAATAGATTGAATAGTTAAAAAGTTTTGGATCAAAATATAAGAAAGTCTTTGTTGGGACTTACCACTATTTATATCTTGTTTCGAATAACATTTTAATGCTTGAATCTAGCAAGGTGAAATTTACCTCGAATACTTATTAAAAATCGTTGACCGTGTTGTATAGGTGGTGTGTATATAAGATTCCGTACAGCTTACTTATTGTTCACATTAGCAATTGATTGTAGATATTACGAAAAATCGTCTGGGTTTAGGTTGTTTGACAGGAAGAATTGATGCAAAACGAAGAGATTCTAAATCTATTTTTATGACTGCTTGAATGCTAGGATTACAAAATCAAACCTATCGCATCCAGTTATCCAATCAATCACACAATCTGATACCCAATGTATTAGATATATCATTCTGTATATGTATCTAAATAAATGAAAAGCCGGGCATTCACAGAGAAAATGAAAAACTTTTTCGTCTTTTCCCCGAACCAGGCAACTGCGGCTGGAACTGGTAAAGGGAAGTCGGAATCGACCAGTTAACACTGCTTTTAGTCTGGAAATGTCCTTCCAGTTCATATTCAGGAGTTTTATACCTCGTTGATCGTTGTATGCTGTATAAAATTAGCTGACAGTCTTGGACGTTTCCAAATTTGCGCCACCTGTCAACCTTCTGAAGGCAGTGTCTGCAGATTTCGCTTTTAATGGTCCCAAGCAGTACTGCGACAGATACTACAATTGAGAAATCCAAAGTGAATCCTTACCTGACCAGTTCGTCTGCCTGCTGGTAGTAGTTCTTATGCCCTTGGACCCAATAATTCCTTACTAAATTAGATGTCGTTGTATAAGCCTTAAGTGACATGAATGTGTTGCTGTATTTCAGCCTTAAATACACTATCTTTATCTGGAAGATGTATGGAAAATTGTAATCCGAGTTTATCACAGAAGACGCCAAATCCAACCCAACATTCCATTTTTGAAACATCAGTGTATGCTTTTATGTCATATCCATTAATCATAATTTTGGACATCTTGTTAAAGTGTATGAGGGGCGTTATGTTGTCAGAGGTTTGGTGTTGTAAAGAGGGAAGCAATTTCAATATTGAATGTCCTTGTATGTCCATATTTTATGGATCTCCAGCATTCAGAGGCGGACAGTCTTACCGCAATACTGGCGGAAATTAAAGGAAGATATATTGGACTTAAGCACACATTAGTGATCAGCCTCTGAAGGAGTAGTGTATAGTGCACAGTGGGGAAATTCCAAAAAAGGTGGAAATAAATATGTAATTTCTAAACGGATAGTCCGATTTTAATAAAATTTCACATGTCCACATGAGAACAAAAATTTGGCATAATTCTTAAGTGTTTATATACGCGATTTACCCTACTTTGGGGCCTTGAGTCTTGGTTTTTCAAGTCAAAATTCAAAACCTAAACTCAACACCTCTACAGCCATGGCAAATTTTATTACAATCGGAAAATCCGTTTAAAAATGACCTTTTTTTTAAATCCCCCAATGTGTGTATTCAGATCTCTGAATGCTGTACAGTTAGTCTTACTACGTTGCAGTACATCAGACCAGATATCCATAAGTCGGTATTGGACGTACTATGGCGGTATATACCAATTAACAAGCTTAGGGCTCAAACCTCACTGTACATTGAACATCTGGCAGCAGGTGTAGTAAGCAACCGTAGTTTTTTATATCCTTCACCTATAATTTTCCACAATATAATTTTCCGACCCTATAAAGTATATATATTCTGGATCCTTATAGATAGCGGAGTCGATTTAGCCATGTCCGTCTGTATGTCTGTTGAAATCAATTTTCTGAAGACCCCAGATATCTTCGGGATCCAAATCTTCAATAATTCTGTCAGACATGCTTTCGAGAAGTTTCCTATTTAAAATCAGCAAAATCCGTCCATAAATAACGGAGATGTGAGAAAAAATCCGAGACAACCTCTATTTTTGGCCTATTTTTGATCTATATCTCGATTACTAAGTCATAAATATAGACAATATGGATATCTAATGATAGATATTTAAAAGTCCATTGCAACGATGTATATAAGGCTATAGAAAGTTGGACCTACAATGGGTCAAAATCGGGAAAAATATTTTTTTCACAAAAAACATTTTTTTTGTCATACATTTTTTTCACTAATAAATTAAAAAAAATAAATTTTAAAATTAAAAAAAAAATTGGAAAAAAATGTTAAAAAACTATTTCGTAAAAAAATTGTTAAACATTTTTTTTTTTTTTAATTTTATCTTAAAGCATAATTTGGTGAATGGTAGTATATAAGATTCGTCACAGCCGAATATAGTTCTCTTACTTGTTTTCAACCTCAGTTGTACGTTCAGTTCCATGATAACTTCGAGTTCAATCTACCAAGTTTGAATTAAGCTTTAAACGTGTTTTAAGGTAATGATTTGCTTATCATCTTTGACAAATTTATATATCTCGTGTTTGATGTTGAGAATCCTTGAATTTAGAAAAAGTAGATATTTAATATTCTATGGAATATGTTAGAGAATTAAACCATGTTCAATATAGAGCTTTTTATAGCCAATACATTGTGGTATTAGGCAAAGTCGACAGTAATTAGATGCTGAATTTACACACTTTTCTTGCATCCGTAATGTGAAAGAACTAAACTCAGAAATGTTAACGCACTACGGATATACGACCAATATTAATAAATAATCTTAGCGTTTAGTTTGATAGCGGTATAAGCAGTGGCTTGCTGGAGAATTCAGAACATCTATGAAGATCTGTTTGTTTATTTGATTTAATAATTTTGTGATTCTTATCAGAAATAAAAATAGTTATTGTATGACAGACATTATAGAAACTAACTACTGAAACAAGCCATTGCTTAAATAATAATTCTGCTCCATAATCTTTATTAAAAACTTGTTGATATAGAATTTAGTAAATATTGTAAATAAATTGACTTACAGCGACTAAATAGATTTAGGCCTAAATCGAATTAATTTTTGAGATAATAAACAAAGACTTTTAGTTAGTATTCTACACACATAGATACTTATAAGTACGAGTATGTACTATGTATAAGTAGGTATGAGGGAACAATATCAAGCACATCCAACAAAGATTATCTGTAATTTAATTAGTTGCTATGAGCAAAATACATACTATATACATAAATAGCAGAGCTGTAAAGGTTTGCTTTATATTTGAGTTTTAATTCATCATGAATTAAACATATTTAAATGGATTCATTTTGCCCATAACAATAAATTGAATTAAAATTTGAATGAATTCCTCATAATCAATTGAATAGCTAGATTACGAAATAGCGTATAATAGCGATGAGGAACACTTTATTTAAGAATCGGAGTTTATTATACCCTTCACCATGAGTGACAAGGGCCTGTCATACATTTTGTTCAGAATGGTTTCAATTCCGCAGTTTTTATTCCAATCGATTTCGTTTTAGGTTCTTCAGATTCCGTGTTTCAGATTTAAATTTGATTCTGTATTTCAAATTTTAAATTGACTGCGTTTTTTATATAGAGAAGTTTTGATTAAAATTTTTTTAATTTTTCCACTATCGATCGGAATGGAATCCTGTGACAGGCCTGATAAACCAATATTTTTTTTTACAATTTATATAAAACTAGTTAGAACGAATAACTCATAAATTACACAATAAAGGTTTAAAGTGGCTAAGCCCTAGATTACTTTGAGACATTTAAGAGACAATTGTCTTCACGCTAGATTACCTGGGATGCATAAAGTAACCAATTGTCTTTTCTCTGCACTACAAAGGGCACATATGTGCCAAATAACCCATTATATATAAATTAGAGTCAGTCAAGTGATCAGATATTAGTGGCAATTAATGTCTATAAGGGATAAATCATTCTTTTATAGCTCTGATACATATAGTATATGTAGAAAGGCTTTGTCGAGATTCGTACATATTTATATGAGTCTATACATGAGTTTATGAAATGTACAAGCGTGTATTACGATGAAACGATGCGATGCGATTTATTTTGATTAAAATTATGAACTTTAACCAGAAATAAAATACTAAGTACATTTATTTATTTAACTTTAAAATTTAATAAATAAACATTTCTTAGTTATATTGATTTTAATGTTCTCTTTCTCTTATAAGTTTTATTTATTATAAATTTCTCTTATAAATCTAATTTTATTGTGTTTTTTTTTTCTTTCATTACAGACCTGGTATGACAATCTCTTCGATACAATGAAATCTGTTTTTGATTTCTCATTATTTAAGGATACAAAATTTACTTTATTTAATTTATCAACATTATTCTTATTTATATGGTGAGTAAATTGATTATTTTATACAAATAAAAATACAAACCTAAATAAATAACTACATACATAAGTACTTAAAAATATACAATACAATATAAAAATATCTTAGAAGTTTACTTACATTTTTACACAAATAAGTATTATAAAAGTAAAGAGTACTTAAATGATATATTTCTAACAAAAGCTGCTTATTTCTGTCTCGTCAACTGGTTATTTGGCATATTTTCAAAAAAAAAAAAAAAATAATAAAATGGAAGAAAGGAATAGGCTTTATTAACGCCTTTATGACCAATTTCTAATATAAATACATATTTATTTTTGCCATTAATTTAAATTCTTTGACATTTAAAATAGCAAAATAATTTATTATTTTCTTTATAATTTTTATGGCTTTAAAATTTGACCTAATGCAATAACTAAATGGGTGACCTTTTACCACAATATTATAATTTACATTGATATAGAAATGAAAATATATATGGTGCACAGTGGGGTCTATCAGAGCATACTCTGAATGTGTGAAATATGTAAAATAGTGGAAACGTTGGAAATATTTCCCAGAAATGTTGTTAAATTGCAAATAATACTTAATTCTTAATAGTTTACCTCATGTAAACAATGGGTAAACAATTGCAAATAATGAAAATATCTAAAAATTTATAAAACTAAAATGATAACAAGAAAGAAATCTAAAAAGTTTAAACAATTTACATGATGTAAACAATAGGTAAACAATATCAAATAATGAAAATATTGCAAATTTTATAACAAATAATTGGAAATATGTTAACAACCAACTCTTTTCAGTTGTTTACATCATAAAATATATACATTTTTTCAAACAAATCAAAAATATTTTAATTATTTAACTAAATTTTATGAAATAAACTAATTGTGATTGTTTACCTTATGTATACAAAGTGTAAACAATTTCAAATTACTAAATTACTGTTTCGATTGCAAAATAATGTATGAACGAATTGTAGGGGAGGACATATGCTTTAAACAAATTAAATTTGTGATCACTCTATTGGAACACAAGGTGAGATACAGGATGTCAAAGTCGACCACCTTTCTCGCATCCGAAATGTCCAATTTTTTCCATGACTCCGGCGCATAAATCAGCCTGAATTTGACAGATGGCTGGGTTATGTTGGCTTTCAGAGTCTCTGCGACTTAAGAAAACCCAAAATAAAAAGTCTAAGGGTGTAAAATCTTTGGTCAGGGGACTATCACGGTGGCCAGTTCACATCACCTTCACGTGAGATAACCATGCTCTCAAATCGCTATTGCAGAATGTCCAATGTGGCATGAGTTGTGTGGCACGTAGCACTGTCATGTTGGAACCACATGTCGTTGGTGTCTATATCATCCAATTCAGGCCAAAAGCAGTTGTTAATCATCGACCTATAGCGCTCGCCGTTGACGGTGATGGCCTAGCCAACTTCGTTCTCAAAGACATATGAACCGATGACGCCGCCAGCCCAAAATCTACACCAAATGGTCACTTTTTCGGGATGCATCCCAAATTTGACAATTTGATGAATATGTACCATCCAGAAATGGGCCTCATCGCTGAAGATGATTTTTCTTATGAAAATTAGGGTCAGAACAGAACACCCATTTTGATAAAACAATTTTATTACTTGCACGTGTTGTTGAACGCTAGCTATATCCATCCATGGTGATTTGGCAAAACAAACTGAATAAATGGCAGTCAATTTGACAGATATAGCTTCAACAATATGGCCGCTATCAACTGTCAAAGTTCAGAATATTATATTATCTCCATATATAATTCGCTCGAATTTTCCAGAATTCACTACTACATTCGAATATAAACACAACCCAGCAGTTGTAGGAAACAGTCCCGAACTAGTGATTTTACCCATCATTTAGGATGGGAACTAGTTACTTCAATAGCTACGTGACTAGTTATTTTAACACGTGCATGCCCTAAGCAGGGGGTCAATTGACTCTTTTTGATTTCAATGAGACTATCTAATAGATGGTCCAAAGTAATCAACGTATTTTATTTATTTATTTATTGCTAAATTGCTCTTATAACACAATATTTTTGTTTCCATTGCAGGTTCATAATTCCATATCTGTATTTACCCGAATATCTAAAAATGCATGACTACGATACATCGGCTAGTGCTCAATTGATTTCGGCTATTGGTATTGCTCAAACCATTGGTATGATTGGTTTGGGTTATTTGGGCGATCGTTCATGGATGAATGTAAATGTTTGCTACTCAGGATGTATGTTAAGTAAGTACAGATAATTTGGAACTATATATAACTTGAAAAATAAACAATTTTAATATTAATTTATGTTTTCTTTTTGTTCATTTAACAGTTTGTGGCCTTTCCGTAGTGTTAATGCCATTGCTGGTATCCAGCTATAATGGCCTTTTAGCTTTGTGTATAATATTTGGTTTTACATTTGCCAGTTCCTTCTCCTTTACACCAAGTATCTTGGTTAGTATAGTGGACTTGGATGATTTCACCTGTGCCTATGGTCTGGTACTGTTGGTGCAAGGTGTCGGTATGATAGCCGGTCCTCCCATAGCTGGTGCTATATATGAAGCAACTTTAAGGTATTTTTGTAGATTTCTTTATTACTATTTTTTATTTTAAAACTAATTGTGTATTTTTATTGTGTTTTTTTTGCAGATGGGATAATGCTTTTTATTTCGCCGGTGCTTTTATAGCATTATCAGGTATTACTGCTTATCTGATAGAATTCTGTGAGAAAAAACCTAAAGAAAGTGATAGTGATGTTTCCGTAATTAAAAAAGTACATTAAGTTTCTAATGCTAAAAGTTATGTAACACAAACAAACAAAATTACACTAATTATCTAAATATTTAAAACAAAAAATCATTATAGAAAATAGTTAAACTAAATTAAATTAAATTAAAAAAAAAACCTAACAACCCCAACCCAATGTCGATTAAACAAATTTCTATTAGTTATAAACAATTTGTTTAGTAATTCTATAAAATACCAGAAGAAAAAAAAAAAAACAAAAAAAAAAAAAAAAGTTAAATAGTTCTTAGTTTGTTAATTATATTTAATATTAACTAAAACAAAATAAATCCCAAACTTTATACTAATCTTTCTATTTATTTGTAATTCTTAAAAATTTTGCCAAAACAAAAATCAGTTTATGTAAAACAAACGTGTAATAAATTTGTGTGATTATATCACACGATTATTGTACGATACTTTTTATTCGTACTGCTAAATCAGAGACTTTTTTTATGTATATTATTGGAAAAATATTTCGTTTTGTAAAGGAACTAATTTATTTTTAAATTTATTTATTGTTTGTTTTACATACTTACATAAGTAGTGAATACATTTCTTATGTAAAAAAAAAACTTAATTACTCCATATTTTTAAATAATTTTTCCTAAATATTTCTGTATATACTCTATTCACAATGCTATTGAATTATTATTCTCTAATCTTAATACAAAATTTGCATGGACGGGACTTCAAAATCATGAGCAAGTCATTTCAAGTGAAAAATTTCAAACAATGGTTGTTAATGGTACAATCTTTCCTTCTCAATATAGGTTATCAGGCAGTTCAAAACCTTCGTTGGTACAGCTCACTTGGGTCCAATAATCGTTCCTTTTAAGGTATCCTTCTCAATATAGTACATGTATGAGGGAGCTTTGAAATCTATTCAGCAACTGAAAACTATTACGAATTATTACAAATTGTAATAACTTTTCTTTGAATAAATTTTCAATTTGTATTAATTTGTAATAGTTTTTCTGGATTCATGGTTCATCTCTTGTTAATTGAGAAGTTAACAATACGGAATTAATTCTGAAGTACTTAGGTATTATGAATAGCAATTAATTTATAATGAATTCTTTAACTAAGAGAAGAAATTTAATTTGATATTGTTAATTAAATTAAGAATTAATTCTTTCGAACTATTGACTGGAACTATTGTTATTATCTAGCAAAATATATCAGAAATTGTATTAATAATCACAGAAATATACATAAAGCGGAAACACTCCTGTCAAAGACCTAACTCAGTTATCGAAAACCTAAGTCGTGAGTAAAAACAAACTATGTGAAATTAAAAACAACACTCGTATCCCAGCAGTAGTTAATGTATCCCTTATAGACAGTAGTTTTGGGTCGTATGTGCTTTATTAGTGCAGAGAGAAGTCAATTGGATATTTTATACAAATCAGGTAATCTAGTGGGAAGACAATTGTCACTTAAGTGTCTCTAAGTAATCTAGATTGTAGTCACTTTAAAGGTTTATTTTGTACTTCACTTTAGAAGTAATCTATTGGAATGGATGGTTTGTTTACAAACAATGGGTTATCGGGCTGTCTACGAGATGTCTTTTTAACTGACTATTTGAGGTTAATTAGCACCCGTACATGTAAAAATAACTAGTTATGCAGCTGATCAAGTTAGCAATTAGGAATCTATGTAACCGGTATGTGAATCCAATGCATTGACTACTTAGGACCAGCTATTAGACAGTCTCACAATAATCCAAAAGGGTCATGCACGTGTTAAAATAACTAGTCACGTATCTAGTTATGTAACTAGTTGTCACCCTAAATGATAAGTAAAATTACTAGTTCGGGACAGTCTCCTAGAACTGCTGGGATGTGTGATTATTTTGAGGACAAACGTTTTATTCAAATACCTAACCACAACAATCAAAAGCAAATCCAGCCATAAGAATTTTTTTCTCAAAACTACTTCCAAATACTGTTTTGGATCTAAAAATTGTTTCATATTTCTGGAGATTTACTCCGTAACACGATACGAAAGGAAGGAATGTTCGAATTTGTATTTTAAATACTTTGTAGTTTGAAGGCATTTCTTTTCAAATGGAATTACAGAGTAAACCCATAGATGTTTGTTGTAATTGATAATTGATTCCTACTCCATTATACGACTTGGCCTGTCTTGAAACACGAAAAGAAAATTTAGGGCCTGATACAGAAACACATATTGAAAACAATTTTCAAATCTTTGTATGAAAAACTTTAAAAAATTATTTCAAAACTGGGTGATTTTCATACAAACATTTGACAATTGTTTTCCAGTCGTGTTTCTAAACCATAGAGAAACATAGAGCGGAAACTAGAAAAAAACTCAAACAAAAAAATTACTCAAAAATGTTACACATACGAGTGTTGTTTTTGTTTTCACATAGTTATTTTTACTAATACATTCTCACCACTTAGGTTTTTGACAACTGAGTTAGGTCTTTGACAGTAGAGTTTCCGAGAAATATACATAGAGTGGAAACTCTCCTGTCAAAGGCCTAACTCAATTGTTAAAAAAAAAACTATGTGGAAACAAAACCAACTCTCGTATGTGGGATTATTTTGAGTAATTTTTTCTTTGAGTTTTTTTTATAGATTCCGCTCTATGTGTATGACTCAGTTTTCAAATAATGTTAGAGTGACTATCATACAAAAATTGTGTTTCTGAAAGTTTATAAACAAGGTATGCTTAAACGTAAATTAGTACTTTCAGACTCAAAAAAGTACTATTTTAGTTTAAGTTCAGAACGTATTACAAAAAACCTACATTTTCTATGTCTATTCTATATGTAAATTTAAAGCAAACTTATCAAAGTCCGAAGGCCAATTGTTAGCTTGCTGAATTCATCAATATATAAAATTTTCATTTGTTCTGAAATTTTTTCACTAAAAAATTCATTTGACAGCATAAACAAAGATGTAGTCATTTGAAAATTTAAACAAAATTTTTAAATATTAAAATTACCAAACACAAACTAAATCAAACAATTTAAACCGTATTCAGAAACATGAAAATCACTCAGTTTTAAAATAATTTTGAGTGTTTTTCATAAAAAAAAATTTGAAAATTGTTTTTGCTTAAGAATCAACTGAACTTTTTTAATATTTTCTACAATAAATACAATAAATTAACAACAATTTCAAACTAATATTACCAAACACAAATAACCAACATTAATAAAACTTTATTTTGAGCCTTAAATTTCTAAAAACAAAAATAAGACATTTTGTAATTACACTTAATTAAAAAAAAAATATACTCTAACAACTAAAATAGCTAAATAAATTATTAAACAAAACCTGTAAAAAATACATACCTAATATATATAAACACATTATTACCTACATAAATATTTAAAATAATAATGCAATTATTTCACTATAATGTTTGGAATTAATTTTTTGTATAAAACTTTCACAAATATTACCTTACCTTATGATTCACAAAGTTAATCAAGTAATTTCTACATGCTAATGAAGAAAACAATTCAAATATAATTATTTTGAATACTTTACATGTTTTGAAACCTTAAGCCGTTAATAAACAATTTATTAAAAAAAAAAACAAGAGTATTATTATATTTAATAAACTTTAAAATGTTTCCTTAATCTTTTTCTACAACTTTAATATTTTAAATAATATTAGAAATAAATCACTTACAAAACACACAGCATCACAATCTTTGGTCACTTATCGTAGCTACCAGAATATATGAATGAGTATTTATATTTTATTCATTCAAATTAATATGTATATGAAAACAATAAAAATAAATATATTAATATAAATATAAACCCAGCATAAACGATTTTTTTGTATAATAAAATTATTTAATTATTTCATAAATACCTATGTATACTTTTAAATATAATTATTATTATTATTTTTTTAATATTATTTCCTATAATTATTTTTAATTACATTTAGTTTTAGAATAAAAAAAAAACAAACAAAAAAAATTATTAATATTAAATAAAATGAATTAGATTTTAAGTTTAGTTATTTGTTGTTTCAATTATATAAGAATAAAAATAAAAACTAAATCTAATTTTAAAACTGAAATAAAAAAAATGCTTTAAAACCAATTTTAAAAGGTGTAAAATTTTGTTAATATTTTTTATTATATTCTTAGCTATATCTCGTATATAATTTGTTTCACACATAGACAATATGTATATCAAATGAAAGGTATTTTAAGCGCCTTTGTAACGTCGTTTAAGATGAAGTAGAAATTTGAACAATGTTTTAAATTTTAACCTAACTTTAATAATAATATCTGGCAAAACAGAAGTCAGTATCTAGAAGCAGATAGTATATATCCAAAACATTATTATAGTCAGTCTATCCAACTATAGTCCCGAATATTGAGAGTCTACAGTCAATCTAGAGTCTAGACTATAATCAGTCTATATTCTCGATAACGATCAGTCTACAGTCTAAACTATAGTAAGACTATATACTCGACTATAGACAGTATATAGTCTTGACTATAGGCAGTCTATAGTCTTGACTATATGCAGTCTATAGTCTTGACTATAGGCAGTCTACAGTCTTGACTATAGGCAGTCTATAGTCTTGACTATAGGCAGTCTATAGTTTTGACTATAGGCAGTCTATAGTTTTGACTATAGGCAGTCTATAGTTTGGACTATAGGCAGTCTATAGTCTTGACTATAGGCAGTCTACAGTCTTGACTATAGGCAGTCTACAGTCTTGACTATAGGCAGTCTACAGTCTTGACTATAGGCAGTCTATAGTCTTGACTATAGACAGTCTATAGTCTTGACTATAGGCAGTCTATAGTCTTGATTATAGGCAGTCTATTGTCTTGATTATAGGCAGTCTATAGTCTTGACTATAGGCAGTCTATAGTCTTGATTATAGGCAGTCTATAGTCTTGATTATAGGCAGTCTATAGTCTTGACTATTGGCAGTCTATAGTCTTGATTATAGGCAGTCTATAGTCTTGACTATTGGCAGTCTATAGTCTTGACTATAGGCAGTCTATAGTCTCGACTATTGTCGGTCTACAGGCAGTCTAAAGTCTAGACTACAATCAGTGTATATTCTCGACAATAGTCAGTATATAAACTCGACAATAGTCTGTCTATAGTCTCGACTATAGTCCTTCTATAGTCCCGACTATTGTATGTCTATAAAATGTATCCACTGTAGTCAGTCTCTAGTTTCACAGTCAGTCTATATTATCGACTATACCAATAAAAATTTCAAAAACCAATGTCATTATCTTTATTAGTTATAGTTTCCTAAAGTTGAAAAATATAAAAAAAAATATTGAAACGAACAAGAGTAGTTTTAATTTTTTTACCATTAATTCCAACTTTTGGATTTAGAGTTGTATATTAGAAATATTTTGAGTGTTTTTAATACAAAAATGTTTAATTTTTTTCCGAATCAGGCCCTTAATTTTATCCTTGGAATTCATTCGATTGCTTTTTTAATTTTTTAACTTATTTTTTATTTCGCTCTTATTTTACTAGAATTTAAAATATAAATTTGAAAACATACATATTGTGAATAACAGCTAGGATTAAATTTGAATTAACAAAAATGTAATAATTCCAAGATTGAATGAATTAATTTATAATGCCGTAAACAAGATGTATGTCAGCCATTACTAAAGTACTTCTAACTAATACAGAGGTATGAAGTAGTCATTGAAAAGTAAGTAAAATAAAATTTAAATTTTTTTTTTTTAAAAATTAAAAAAAAGATTTTTTTTCGAAATTTTTTTTTAAGTTTTTTTTACAATTTTTTTAATTTATTAGTGAAACAAATTAATGAAAAAAAAAAGTTTTTTGTGAAAAAAAAATCCGGGTTAAAAAATATTTTTCCCGATTTTTACCTATTGTAAATATCTATCATTAGATATCCATATTGTCTATATTTATGACTTAGTAATCGAGATATAGATCAAAAATAGGCAAAAAACAAGTAAGAAAGTATGGTCGGTCAAGCCCGACCATATAATACCCTACACTAAGAAATGAGCAAAAACATTTTTCTTTCAAATCACCATGAAATTAGGTAGTGTGATTAATGTCTGTATGAAAGTTATTTATGTTGCATTTTATGTGTATACCAACATTTTTAGGAGATTTATGATCGTTAAAGTGATTATCGGAAGCAGGCCTTATATGGGAGCTATGACTAATTATGGACCGATCATCATAAAATTTGGTGACATGAATTCTATATATATAAAACTTATTTAGAGAAAAACTTGTGTAGATAGATATATAAATTAATCATTTATGACCGATAAAGTCCAATTTTGATAGGACATTTGTATGGGGGCTAGGTGAAATAATGAACCGATTTCAGCCAGTTTCAATAGGGTTCGTCCTTGGGCAGAAAAAATGATATGGACCAAATTTCATCGAAATATCTTCAAAAATGCGACCTGTACTCTGCGCACAAGGTTTACATGGACAGCCAACCAGCCAGACGGACGGACGGACGGACATCGTTTAATCGACTCAGAAAGTGATTCTGAGTCGATCGGTATACTTTAAGGTGGGTGTTAGACTAATATTTTTGGGCGTTACAAACATCTGCACAAATCCATTACACCCTCCCCGCTATGGTGGTGTAGGGTATAAATAGAGGTTGTCTCGGATTTTTGGTCATATCTCCGTTATTTATGGACGGATTTTGCTGATTTTAAATAGGAAACTTATTATTCATGTCTGACAGAATTATTGAAGATTTGGATCCCGAAGATATCTGGGGTCTTCAGAAAATTGATTTTTTTAAGATTTTAGTAAGATCTTCTGTAATAATCTTTTAAAAATTAATATTATTTAAATGTTTTCCTTTAAACCTATTTTTGACGTTAGTTTCAATAAAACTTGACTTGGAAAACAACTCTCACACTGATTGTAAATGTTAAAGAAATCGAAAGTAAGTCATCATAAAGAATATCAAATTTCTCAGTTCCTATTTTTTCTGAGCATATAAAATCCTCCATTATGCCATTGGAGCCCTTTTTGGATTTTTTTAGATTTTGAATACTTTTAATAGTTTCGATAAGTTCTGATAAGAGACTCATTTGTCGTTCGTCTATTACCATATCGTCCTTCGACTCATTAGGTCAAAATTCATTATAGGTAATTTCAAAATTCCTTAGTGTCAGTTGTTGTGCTATACTTCAAAAAACTATTGCTAGAAGGGCATGTTCCTAAGTTAAGAAATAAAATTAGTGTGTTTAAAACTATATTTCGTCTATCATTAAGCCTAGACTTTAAGCTTTCAATTAAATCGTTAGCCTTCGTCAAATTATTAATTAAAAATTTTATTATTCCCTTAAATTCAATTAAAGTAGCAGAATCCGAACTAAGCTCTTTTATACCCGCTTCCAATGGCTTTAAGGTTTTTAGATAAGTTTTCAAAAACTTTTACTTCCGAATTGGTAATAGGATTTAAATCAAAATAAGCTAGAGCACGGTTAACGCATTTGTATATACGAAGGAAATTGTCTATCATATTGGATAAAGAGTAAGCATATACTCAGAAATTTCGGTTAATAGACACAAATTAATCGGTTTATTTGATATTTGAAAATCGGCAATTTTAAATTATTCGAACAGTTAACCGACCAAAATTAATCGGTTAACCGATTAACGGTTAATCGATTGAATACCCTGGTATTTACTATTAAAATAAATATTAAACGCGTATTTTATTATTATAATATAAATAAAGTATATATTTAGGCTGATGTATATACTTAGAACAGATCATTTTAACAGCACAGACTTTGCACCAAATATTTTTCAGATAAGAAATGTACATTAATGTTTTTAATTATGTTAACAAATTAATTTCTCCAAAGCCTTAATTTCGAATACAGAACATTTCATATTATATCTAACTTTACCAAGACTTTCGATAATGAAATAATCGCCTTAGAACATTGTAAAAAAAACGTACAAAGGATCAATAATTTTACTGTAATTCAATATCAAATATAAGGGTTCAGATCAAAATTCAACACATCCAATATATATCCTAATTTCATTTATTAGTTTAAAACAAATAAGAGAGCTATATTCGGCTGTGCCGAATCTTATATACCCTTCACCAAATTGTACTTTAAAATATATAATTTTAAATATTTTTAGGTAAACAAAATTAAAAATTTTTTTTCAAAATTAAAAAAAAAAAATTTTTTAAATAGTTTTTCAAAATTTTTCGAAAATTTTTTTTTTATTTTTTTCCGATTTTTTTTTAATTTTTTCCAATTTTATTTTTTTTTGATTTTTTTTTTAATTTATTCTCTATATATATAGCGATCCAGAATATATATATATACATTGTGGGGTCGCAAATGAAAAATGTAGAAATTACCCTTCACCAAATTGTACTTTAAAATAAAAATTTAAATATTTTTAGGTAAACAAAATTACAAAAATTTTTTTTTCAAAATTAAAAAAAAAAAATTTTTTTTTTTCAAATTGTTTTTCAAAATTTAAAAAAAAAAAAATTTTCAAAATAGTTTTCAATTTTTTTTTTCGAAAAATTTTTTTTTTATTTTTTTCCTATTTTATTTTTAAATTTTTTTTCAACAAATTTTTTCTTTTTAAACATTATTTTTTTAATTTATTCTCTATATACATATATAACGATCCAGAATATATATACTTTGTGGGGTCGCAAATGAAAAATGTAGAAATTACAAACGGAATGACAAACTCATGGTGAAGGGTATAAAAAATGAAAAAGTAGAATTATTGCGTTTTATTATGGACCTTCTCCTTTGTCAAAGGGTTCTCGAACATATTAGCAATATATAGTAGATTGATTATTGCATCCAATGTCGCTACTAGAGTATCCAAAACCGAAACCGAAAACCGGTCAACCGGTTTTTTCATCTTTGTAAATACGACCGCTTTCGGTTTTCTTTAACTTTTCGGTTTTTTGACAAACCGGTTTTTTAAGACGGTTAAGCGGTTTTATTTGAACATATAACTTAAAAATATTTTGATAACATTTTTAAAAATATTCATTTATTTTTTAGAAAAAACCGGTTAACCGGTTTTTGGAATGACAAAACCGAACCCGGTTTTTTTAGAATGAGAAAACCGAAACCGGTTTTTTTATAAAACACTGTTTTCGGTTAAACCGGAAACTGGTTTTTTGAATTTGCCGGTTTTTTTGGACACTCTAGTCGCTACATCGATAATTTTGATCCTATTCTAAGTGGCTGTAAAAAATATTATTTGCAGAGCTTAGGACTCTTAGAAAACGTGTAAAAATCCATTTAAACGATTTTATAAATTGTGTTATTCACCTTTATTTTGCATTGCGACAAACGTAATTACGATCGAAATGCAAAATGGAATATAACATCGTGCGGTAGAGCGTATTCGAAATATCCAATTTTCCATGATTCTGGCGATAGTTCGCAATATTGAAAAAAACTGGGTTTTTCTTCTCGAATTGCCTGTTTTTTCAAAAAGGGTGTTTTTATAAGTTTTAGTGTATTAAAAACTTTAAAAAAATATTAAAAATCCAAAAAACTTTTTTAAAACAAATAAATTATTTTAGAACACTTTTTATAGTTAGACAAATGTCACAAGCGATCTGGAAAGCTTGAAAACTTACTTAATGCTTTGTTAACTATATGTCCTACAAGTACACTGAGTGAAAGATCATTTTCAATGTATGGCTTTATAAAAAACAATAGCAAAAAATCGATATACTCCAAAGCATTTAAATTGTGTTTTTTTCTTAAGATATTATTTGAAAAGATGTAATCAAACTTAGAATTAAAATGTATTTAAGCGTTTGTTTTAATAACTAAGTAAAGGGTTTTCCAAGAAGATGTGTTATTTTGAATCAGCCGGTATCTCGGTAGCTGTCACTTTTGAAGCTTTTATTCTTTGATATTTGACAAGTAGAAACTACGCCATTACTAATATGTAACGATACACGCTTCAACAACGCATTGAAATTATTAAAATTCACTACAGAAATGGTGAATATCTTGCAGTCACAGTTCGCAAAACTAAAGAATTTTTGGTCGTCGTAAAGCACCTTTTCGCAATACAGAAATTGGTGGAAAAATTCGAGCTGTTGGGACAAGTTAGTGATGTGAAGAATAAAACCCAACCCATCAAGAACAACTGAGAATATTGCTGCTGTAGCCCAAAGTGTTGAAGAAAACACAGGTTTGGCCATTCCTCGTCCTATGCGCTATCGAGAGATGATAAATGATTTCTTATGGTCGGAGTTGGATGATATTGATCGGCACAACGTTTACTTTCAACAAGACGGCGCTACATGCCACACAACCAACGAAACCATTGCTCTTTTACGGGAAAAGTTTCCGGACCGTGTTATCTCTCGAAGAGGTGATCACAATTGGCCACCGAGATCTTGTGATTTAACACCAACAGCCCAGCGTCGATTCAAGACCTCAAAGATAGAATTCGTGAGGCTATCGAGGATATAGGGTAGCCACTTTGTGATTTGGTTATGAAAAATTTCATGACAAGGATATGGTCCTGTAAGTGTGGTCGTGGTGGCCATTTGGCTGATGTTGTTTTTCATTATTAACGGCATACCTTTATTATGAAATAAATATCCGATCATTTATCTCAAAAATTTCCTTTTACTTTGAATACCAAAATAACACCTCTTGTTGGAAAACCATGTACTAGAATCACCCGGTGGTCGAAATTCCATCACTTTTAAAACGCTTTTTTCCGTTTTTATAGAATTTTGAAATAATTTTTTATATTGTGCATATCTAGAGAAAAGAACCTTTTAAACCATATATGTTTCATCAATATTGGTGGACAATAACATACTTTAAAGTGTAGCACAAAACAAATGTGTGGCCTATTTATATCTTTACCTTAATACAGAAGGCCCCTAACTCGTTTAAGTCGAGATTTTGTTGCTAAATTTGATATATGAGCTGACCATTTATCGAAATTCTGGGCTTACAAAAAAAAACGAGTTAGGGTCTTTCTATATTAAGGTAACGATATATAAGATTATTTTATAAATACAATTTTTTTTCTTCTTATTTCTAGCCGTTTTAATATTTTGCCAAATAAACCGCTTAACCCGTTATTATTAAAAAACCGCAACTGATTAATATTAAATTGCAATTTTTCGAAGAAACCGAAAACCGGTTTCTAAAAATGTCGAAGAATCGATCACCCTAGTTATTACTCAATCCGGTGAAAAGTCAGAAAATTTAGTCAAAATTATTAGATTTAAAAAAAAAGAAAATGTGTATCAAAACTATTTCTAATGCCAACCGCCACGGTGGTTGGTAAACTAAATACAATTCATTCATAATTTAATTAATTCATAACAGCATTAATTTATCCTTTGAATGATTACATTTTTGTTAATTAAAATCTAATACAAATTAAATTCAGATTTTTATGATTCAACAAGGAATTAATTTCATAAAGAATGAATACTGAAAAGAACGAATTCAATTTATTTCAAGTACAAAGGAATTAAGCCATTGAATTAATTCATAATGAATTCCTTTGGCTGGAACTCTCAAGCGTTAGAATTTTGGTAGACTTAAAATACTATTTTCCAATTTGTAATTTTTTATTCTTAATATTTATTTCTTAAACAATTTGTGTGTGTATTTTTTTGTTTGTTTTTGTTTTGTAAAAAAGAAACTTATTAACTAAACTTAAATATTCAAAAATATTAAACTTAAATGAAGAAATTAAAAACAATATTTATAAAATATTTAATATACAATTTAAAACAATCATGTACGAGTATTAAGTCTTATTTTTTTTTTTTTGGAGAGTGGAAAATAGTAAAAGCGCACAGAAGAGGGAGTATTATTTAGTTCTGATTAATCTTTTGTCCGTATTTACTCCAGAATGTAACGGTACATTGTATGCGTTTACCGGTGGTTTTTTCAAACATAGAGCATGTCTGGAAAGGAGGACAATATAAATGCAACGAAACAGAAGTATCAGAATGGCTGGGATTTTCCACACGATGTAGCCCCAAATTGTCTGTAATTTAAAATGAAAATAATAAAATATACAAAATATTAATATTATAACATACCATTAATATAGGCCACATCATTTAAACCCATGGTTCGTTGACCCAACACCTGTAAAGCATCAGTATTTTCATATTCTTCTCCCTCTTGCAAATGCCCTTCTTCTTGTTGTTGATTTTCCATTTCCGGCCATGAGTAACGGGTCTCCATCAGCTCACCCTTGAGCATTTTCATAAAACAATGGCTATCAGCATGATCATGTATGGTAGAGCCATGACCTTCACCCCAGCACAAGATCATTAAGTTAAATTTACCATTACCAGCATCCACCAGATTTCTCGTGTATTTATAACGATCGAATTTGGCAAATTTTTGCCATTCCTTTGGATTCGATTTGTACGACAACATTAGATGATTTACCATTTCAATGTTAACATAATTCGTAGCGAATTCCTGATGCAATGCCGCAACCAAATCGCTCAAAGTCTCAATGGTGGGACCATATTTCAAAGGCTTCTCTATGCCACGAAAATGATGCGTGGTTTCTCGTAAATATTTCTCCTGATCCATTTCAGTATCGATTTTCGATAGTGCCATTTTGAAGCTTTGATGGACCTGTTGGAATAAGTATATAGAAAATTTAATTATTTATTTAAGCCATCAATATCATCATCATTTTCATTTGCGAAAGTGATTTCACTTTGACATCCTGAGTTAATTGGTTGAAAATACAATATTTGTTTGTTTTTATTATTCTGATAAGGTTTTTTTTTTAATTATGTTTTTATTTGCTTTGATCTGTTTTCTTAGAGTGTATGAATATTTGATTAATTTATTTTTGTATTTGTTAGCAATTAAATTAATATACATATGTATATTTTTTTTTCTAACAAATAAAAGTTTATCAGCTAAAGAAAGTAATATAAAATACCCCACTATCTCTATGACAAAAAAAAATCTAGCAAAATCCCAGAATTGGTGATTTTTTTAAGTCACTTCTTAGTTTTTAGTTTTAAAACTAATTTGAATTATAATCTTAAATATTATTTAGAATAGATTCTTAATCTCAATTATGACACGTGTTTACAGATTTTAGGCAAATGTAAGTATAACATGTAAAATACAAACATGAACAATTTAATCAGTTTTTTAATTCCAAATATGTACTCAAAATTCTATATAGCGACGCTTGAATGTATTTAAATCAGTGGTCGGCTCTTGTAGCCACCAGAGACAGAACATGAATGGTTATTTAGCTGTAAACAAGACGAGTGACAAGGAAGTTCGTACAAATTATAAAATAATAATCAGTTTACAAATGAGATGTTATCCTCTTCTCCAGGGAGATGTCTGGGGGCTTCTTGGATGTATTGTTCGGAGGAGATTGAAGCCACTTAATTTGCAAAACTCGAAAACCATGATGAACATTTTTCATCCTCTGCCAGGGATTAAACCTAAGGTGCTTGATTTTCTAGGCAAGCATTGTAAACAATACAAAATATCGATGAAAATCGTTATCCATTAATAAATCATCAGTTTCGAGGTATCTAAATCGGTGTACGGCATAAAAAGTACGTCAAGCACCCAGGTTCGATTCCTGGCAAGGGACAAAAACGTTCATCGTGGTTTTCGAGTTTTGCAAATTAAGTGGCTTCAACCTCCAATACATCCAAGAAGCCCGTGACCTCTCCCTGGGAAAAAAGTAGCAAGGTTCCCCACCACTACACCAAATACACATAGGGCGTTATTTCTAAGCAACGACAGATGGCAGCCCTATTATCCTAGGACCTGCTATAGCAGACCAATCTACTTAGCTGGTGCAATAACCGATTAACGAAATTGTTACAAGGCAAAATAAAAATAGACTAGATCTGATAGCAACATCGTACATGTATCCTAGGACCTGCTACGCCAGACCAATCATCTACTTAGCTGGGAGAACAACCGTTTAACGAAACTGATACAAGGCAAAATAACAATAGATTAGATCTTATGGCAACATCGTACAAGGAGACGTATGATACACCAAGAACTAGGACATTGCAAGAACTAGGACATTGACCAAGAACTAGGACATTGACAATTGTATAGGATGGAGATGCTTTGTGGAAGCCATATGCTCCCAGGAGGTGTAATTTAAAAAAGAAAATCTATAAGGAGTATATTAATTTCACAAAACTACACAATTTGTCTTACACTACTTAATGTATTTCTTATTGAATTTATAATAAAGGGTTTTCCAACAAGAGATGTTATTTTGGTATTAAAATATAAATGGCATTTTTTGAGATAAATGATTGGATGTTTATTTCATAATAAAGAGGAAGGTATGCCGTTAATAATGAAAAACAATATTAGCCAAATGGTCACCACGACCACGCTTACAGGACCATATCCTTTTCATGAAATTTTCCATAACCAAATCGCAAAGTGGCTGCCCTCGATAGTCTCACGAATTCTATCTTTGAGGTCTTGAATCGACGTTGGGCTGTTGGCGTAGACCTTATCTTTCACATGGCCCCAAAGGATGAAGTCGCAAGGTGTTAAATCACAAGATCTCGGTGGCCAATTGTGATCACCTCTTCGAGAGATAATAACAAGGACCCAATCAGCAAAGACACGACATTGTTGATGATCGGCCGGCTTGAGTTCTTGTGTTAACTGAACTTTATAAGCCTTAAGACCCAAGTCTTTATGCAAAATACGGTGTAATGACGTTTGTGGAATGTCCAATTCCAAAGAACGGCGAGGAATGGACAAATCTGGGTTTTCTTCAACACTTTGGGCTACAGCAGCAATACTCTCAGTTGTTCTTGAGCGACGTGCACGGGTTTTATACTTCACATCACTAACTTGTCCCAACAGCTCGAATTTTTCCACCAATTTCTGTATTGCGGTCCGACAAGGTGCTTCACGACGGCCCAAAAATGCTTTAGTTTTGCGAACTGTGACTGCAAGATTTTCACCATTTTTGTAGAGAATTTTAATAATTTCAATGTGTTGTTGAAGCGTGTATCGTTCCTTTTTAGTAATGGCGTAGTTTCTACTTGTCAAATGTCAAAGAATAAAAGCTTCAAAAGTGACTGCTACCGAAATACCGTGTGACTCAAAATAACACCTTTTGTTGGAAAACCCTTTATAAGAAGCGAACAATGAATGCAGCTATTTTGTGAGTGTGATTTCCATTTACTCGAAAATTGTCTGTGTTTAATTTTATATAGATACGGAAAGGTAGAATATATTAATGGGTTACTATTCTAGAAGAATATCCTTATAGAATATATTTGAAATCATAGGCGCATTAATGACGAAAACTTAATGCAAAAATTTGCAGAGAATTGTATAAGTTTGATTTTCATTTACTCGAAACTTGTCTGTTTGTAACCATTCAAAACAATTCACTTCAAATCTTTTTTCATTTTGAGACTTTTTACTATCAGTTTAATATTTAGAATACAGATTTCAATATGATGGAGCAGTTTTACCTTAAACAAATTTGTCCATTATCAAAGCAATTCACTCCCTTGCTTCCACTTTTGAATTCGGAATACACATTTTGATATTATGACTGCGCAATTTTATCTTAAAAAATCCAAAATTAGAACATTATTTATTCAAATTATTAAGTTGAAAAGGTCTTTAAAATACTTTTCATATGATATACATACATAATTGGTCAATTCACAAGATTTAAATTTCACAATGGTTTAAAAATATTGTTATTGTCTTTCAAGCAAAAAATGTCCTAAAAAAATACTACTCTGTATGTTATGTTTATTGTGTTATCGTAACCAACCAGCAGAGATTTTCGCCGAACGCCTAAGAGTCGGTTGAGCAGAGCCACCGATTCGTGAAATATTAGGACATTATGACATGATAGGAGACATTGTGAATGGACCAAATGTCTATATATAGAAAGTAGTATCCGAAATATAGGCAAAAATGTGTTTATAAATCTAGCCATCAATAATAGCCTTTTGATATATATCATGTGAGGTATCCAGGGGCTTCCGGAAACATATTCCAACCAACACACCGACAGACGGACATTGTCCCAGCGGGAAAAAATTCTAGGTCTTCACTTTGTAGGCCTTCTAACTGACCTGTTTACACATTCTAAAAGATGCGATACTCATTCTACTCTGCCTGCTCGCAGAAGACGTTCTAGAAGGGCTATGCTACTTACTCCTTCTAAAAATGTCATACACAATCAAAATTGCATTGCAAAATAAGGTCTAACAAACCTTTATTTAATATTCAAACCTGATTGGTTTTGTAATTATTGTCTCTCTGTAATACTATATATTTTGCTCTCTTTATTATAAACTGTTACATGAAACCAGAAGAAGGTGCTAAATCTTCTAAATAATTTAGTCTTTTATAACATTTAAAGTCGTGAAGTTCGTGTGAAGGAGTTTTTTATATAAAAAACTACACACGTGATACTTTAAAATCCATTCTTTAGGTTTTATGTTGAATTCATTTAGATTATCTTCTTGCTTCAGCAGTATTTCAATTAGGCTTTAATTTTCAGGGTTTGTAATAGATGTACACATTATGTGAGGCATTACGCGGCAGGTCTCCTTACAGGCCTTTAACGGAAGACCTTCTAATATGCCTTCTCTCAGCCCTCTAACAGCAGCGCGTAAGGCCTTAGCTCGCAATGACACGCCGTGTAAAATTTAAACGATTTTGCAATGCGGTTGGGTGTCCTTGTGTCTGCAAAATAAGGCATTTAGGAAGGGCTTTTTACTGCATATTTTTCCCGCTGGGGATATATCGGCTTCTCCCAATGTAAAGGATACAATCAAGGCGTATTAACAAATACAACAATGCAAAAACAACTGACTTTTTGTTATTGTTTAAATGTAGAAGAAATGTCAAAATCAAGGCGAATTAAAATATTGCTATTTTTATTTACAATAACAAACAAAAACATAAACAAATTTTGACAGAATGACTACATTAAACAACGGCGAATTAAGAAACAGCTGATTTTATGCGTTCACCTTGTTAATACGCCTTGCGTATAATAAATTATTTTATACTATTGAATTCATGTCAATAATAAACAAAATTTAAATGTAAATATATAGCGGGTGCAGTTTTTAATCCCTGTTACCATATTGAACTCTGAATATAAAGCTGTCATTTATTGACAAAATATTTAATTTACATTGAGATAAGAAATTTATTAAATTTTCTTATTTTTTTATCTGAATTTAAGACGTACTTTTACTTGATTGTGGTTTGTTTTTTCAAAAATCCATTATGGTACCAGTCATAGAGGTTTCGACTGATACTAGAAATCAAGTAGAAACAAATGGCTTTTAATTAAACTTTGACTTCTTGTGTTGATCGTGTACGGATCGAAAACATAAAAGTTTAAAACCTCTCTCTTGACAGGTGAAAAAATAATAAAAATTTAACAAAAAAAATCCAGTATGTACTTTCAAAAAAATATCAAAAGTTTTAAAGGTTCATCGTCACACTGTTTCAAAAGCCATTAAACAGTATAAGGAAGACATGAGCATTAAAAAAAGGTCTAACAGAAGTCGAACAACTCTTTCGAAAAGCACCGAACACTTATATGAGAAAAGCAGCTCGTAAAGTTAAATGCTCGGATTCTTTAGTGCGCATAGCCAAAGCTAATGCTGGGTTGAAGTCGTATAAAGTTCAGAAAGTTCCAGATCGCAATGCGGTAAAGAACGAGCGAGAAAATTTTGGTAAAATTTTATAAAGAAATACACCTGTTGTGTGATTGATGATGAAACTTATAAACTGGCAGACTTTTCACAACTTCCTAGTCAAGTTTTTTAGGCGGTTGATGGACGAGGTAATGTTCGAGAACAATACCGGACAAAAAAAGCAAACAAAATTCTCCAAGAAATTTCTTGTTTGGCAAGCCATTTGCAGTTGTGGCAAAATAAGCCAATCATTTGTGAAATCAGGCTTGATAAACACAGAAATATATAAACGGCTTTTAGCTTTCTTAAAACAGCTCAGAGTGCCTTCATATTTCTGGCCCGATTTGGCATCGTGCCACTATGGAAAAAAGGCCCTTGAGTGGTATTCAAACAATAATGTTAATTTTATTCCACGGGAGGCAAATCCACCTATCTGTCCAGAAGTTCGGTCTGTGGAAAGGTATTGAGCTCTTCCAATTTTAAAGTAATTTTTAGTATTTTTCTTTCTTAAAAAATTCAGGACGTCAAGACGGCCTAAAGTTAGACGGCCTAAAATAACAAACTCATATATGTTTTACGTCATAAAAAAAATCCCTTAAATATTGATATAAAGGGTTTTATGTTCTATGATGTTGAAAGGATAATGAGTCGAATAAATTTGGATGAAAACCCCACAGTTCTTATGATTCTTTCATAAAAATTAGACGATATCAAGGAACTGCCAGTTTTATAAGATAATATTTATTTATTTATAAAATTGTTCTGTATTTATATAGACAGTTGTTTTTTTTTTTTCATTTTTAAAGTCCTCAATTGTTTTTTCACCCACTGTTTTATATTTTCCAAATTATCTCTTTAAATAATCTTTCAAAGGTTAATGGAATATTGTTATTTTTTTTACATTAATTGTTTACATTATTTATATTTCAATAAATTAATTACGAAGCTATACTTCCTTAAGATCAATAAATAAATAAACTCACTTCAGTAAACTTTTAAATAATTGTTTATAATAATAAATTGATTAAATTCGGAATAGTTTTTTCGTTTATAAAGAAGACACGATCGTTTAATAACTGAAGCGTTTCGCCAAGACTGCGTTATGTTCTAAACGAAGATTGAAACAATATTGATTTGAAAATCAGAGCTTAAACTAGGCTAAAGCTTTTGTATTTACTTTTTTTGTTCCTACATTTTCAATTCAGCAAAATATAAATTAATTATATACTATACTAAATGTATAAATTGTTATTGTTTTTCTTAAAAAAAAGCAAAAAAAAAAAAATAAAAAAATTCACATTTGCGAAAACATTAAATCATGATTTTAGGTTCTACTTATCAGCAAAACATAAGAAATTTCTATGAAAATTTATAGTTTACTACTTATTTTCAAACCTAATCTAATTTCTTTTGGAAATACTTCGAGACAAATCGTATTCTTAATTTATATAAGAACACGAGAACAATTTGCGTTCCTAAATACGCTGCATACTACGTACATAAATTAGAAAATTTCGTTTTTTTTTTCTTTCTAATGTTCAAAATATTTTTGTTTATTTCGTTCTTAGTAAGTAAATAGTTTGGAATGACGTTATTCGAAATATATACATAGTTAGGACCTTAAGTTTTAATTTGTAGATATTTTTATGTTAGAAAAACATTTTACACACCCATTTTGTTTTGAAATTCCTACGACATGATTTTGAATTCTGAACTTTTATCGTTATCAGTTGAGAAAACAGAAATCATTTGAAAAGTGTGTGATTTGTTGTCTTCAACTGTGTTAGTACATTTCCTTTGAATAAGATTTGGAATATTTATTTAAATTAAAATGTTTTGAGCTTAATTAATTTATTAATTATCTACGTTTATAACACACGATAGATTTGAAAATGATAACAATTATCAGTTATTTCTAAATAAATTTTCTATTTGTACAACTATTTTTAAAATTTAAACCAAAGGCCCTTAAAAAAAATAAATTAAATAAATAATGTAAAGGGTCTTCCGAACTTTGACGAACTTTTGTCGATATTGTAGAAGCCACATCTGTCGAATTGGCTGTCATGTATTCAGTTTGTTTTGCCAAATCACCACGGACGTACGTTCAAAATGGGCGTTATGTTCGGGCAAAGTTCCGCTCGCGATTGGATACATCAACAAACAAAATTGTCGAATTTGGGACGATAACAAACAACATGTGATCAGAGAGCGTCCAATACATACCGAAAAATTTACTGTTTGGTGTGAATTTTGGGCTGGCGGAGTCATAGGTCCATAGTTCTTTGAGAACGACGTTGGCCAGGCCATAACCGTCGAGTGCTATAGGTCGATGATTACCAACTTTTTTGAACTGCATTGGATCATATAGACACCAACGACTTGTAGATTTAATAGTCTTGAAGTCTTGGTTATATCATGTGGAGGTATTGTCAACCAGCCCTCAAAACCAACATAATCCATGCCATCGATCAAATTCAGCCTTATTTATGCGTCAGATTAAAGATAGGAAGCTCTTAACGAAAGACCCTATACATATCTATATAATTTTATCTAAACAAAAATACTGGTGTCAAATTACGACATTCGATATCGATCGAAATAGAGATTTCGATTCAAATCGATTGCCGTAATTAAGCCCCGGATTTCGAATAAATGTATTTTCAAATATTATTTTTTTTCGGTTTTTCCCATATAAGCATTCTTCAGATAAGTAATTGGCATAACTGGAGCACTAAGAACTAGTCCTTCAGAAGCACTAAATACTATACTGCACCTTGTGCCAATTGACCTCCACATAATGGCCACCTCTGCCAGCAGCGCAGCGAGGCTTCACGCATCTGGATGTTGGAGATCGAGAACATATGGCCACGCGAGGATTCTGAGCCTAATGCCTCCGATCGTTCTCCAACCCTCTGACTATATTACTCCATACACAGATTTTGATAGGGTGTTCAAGGTCTTAATTCAGTCCAGGAGTGAGTGGGGTAGGGGTAATCTAGTGTACGAATATGACACCAGGATATATACAGACGGTTCAAAAATGAGCTGTGGTGTTGGTTCTGGCGTCTTCTGTGACGAACATGGGTTAGGCATCTCATACCGTCTTCCGAATGAGTGTAGTGTTTTCCAGGCGGACATTTTTGCAATCATGGTAGCTTGTAATACACTATATGATCATAATACTCGCGGCAATGTAGGTATTTTTGTCGACAGTCAGGCGGCACTTCTTTCACTGAAGGCCTATACAATCTCATCTTCATTAGTCAGGCAATGTAAGAATTCTCTGTCAAGGCTAGGTCGTCTATCTGACATTACTTTGGTTTGGGTCCCTGCGCACAGAGACCACTACGGCAATGAACAGGCAGACGAACTAGCCAGAATGGGATCTGCCTTAGACATATCCATTGCGGTCTCAGTAGCAATTCCACTGGGGATTATTAAAGGTATTATCTTCAGACACTCTCTTACAAAGGCTGAGAATAAATGGCGTAATTTAGACACATGTAGGGTGGCCAAGTTGATGTGGCCCTCTTTTAACGAAAAACGTACTATGCTACTACACTGGATGTTAGGCAATCGTCTGGGACACCCTTTTAACGACCATTGTCGTAGCTGTAAGGATAGAGAAAAAGAGGAAACGATTTTCCACCTTCTCTGCGAATGCCCAGCCCTGAGTGTCAAGAGGCATAAATTCATGGGCAACTACACATTGACCAACCTTAGTGAGGTAGCCGGGTCTAAACTAAACGACCTACTGAGATATCTCACGGCTACAACGTATCAACTGGTGGAGTACCATTAACACTCCTGATTTTTATAACAAGGTTTAAGCGTTCCAGCTTCCTATATGAAGATATAGGTCGACTAGGGACCAACTTGAATCGACGTGGGATAACCTGGCAATTTGAGAGTCTTTACTCCGCCAACTAACTTTAAATTACAAAAAAAAAAAAAACATTACATCTGACGAGTGGTGTGGTTTTGTCAAAACGGGGTCCCTTCGACTCTACTTGATTGTTTGCACGCAGTGAACTACCACGTAAACCAACCAACCAACCAACCAACATTCTCACAAATCTTTATAATCGAATCATTCGCTTGTCAGCAAAAATATATATAAGGTTGTAACTTTTAAAAGAAAATGTATAAATAAATTTAAGAAATTTCCCGACAAAAACTTCCAAGAAATTTGGAGTATTAAACAGAAGAGTTCGACTTTAAGAATACTGATTGGCAATCATTGTAATCTATATAAGATATGAACACGTTTTTGAAACTTTTAATATTCAAAACCTAAAAATTAGTTCACATTTGTTTAAATTACAATATTTTAAATGTTTTTATACCCAAATCGGTCTAGTATAAATTTTACACCTTTGCAAACAATATTCTGAAAACTCCTCCTGCTTCTTTATATTTCTGACTAACTGACGCGGTTCACTTCGCCTTTCCAATTGAAATTAAAAATTGTTTAATATCGTTAATTTTATGTAATTTTTAAGGATATTGTTACGAATTTGCAATAGCAATTTGAATTTAACAGTCTGTAACGACTGCCTGCAGCATTCATCATGTTTGTCCGTTAAGAGCATTGTAGAAGATTCCCGAAAGATGGAGTGTGTATAAATAGTTGCAGAGGTTGCAGTCGTGAGTGAGTTCATCATTGGCGCTGTTAGAGTTAACATCAACTGTGGTGTACATTACACACTGCGAATTGATAAACGTGTATAAATACACTGAGTGACTATTTGAACTGTTGTTGTACATTTTAAATAAATAAAGAGTTATTACAATTTTAAACTACTAAACGGCTTTTATTTGCAATCAAAAGTATCCGGTTTATTTAAAGGAAATAAACCAACGTTTTAAAAAGGTTTCTGTACGCTATAACTCCGTATGTTTTCACACCATTAAGAACATCAAGATATGTCATTGTGAAAGATAGGGGTCTCAATCATACATTATTAATAGTGAATTGATTTAAGATTTGCGGCGATTACATTTGAAGTTGATGAAATTACAGGGTCACATGATTTCAGGTTCATTATTGTAAAATATTTGAAAAGCATCTTGATTGATTTTCACTTATTCAATATAAAAGCTTAGTAGTATTAGAAGAAAGAAGAAATACTATTAAGTCTGCCTTATTGAATTCTTTCTAATTTGGGAAAAAATCCCAGCAAAAACGTTCATTGCCAAATAATGAGTTAAAATGCTAAGTTCTGATACTTCACTACTTACACAATAGCATTTTAACTCATTATTATAACACGGTGATGTCATTGGAGGCAAGTACTTACCACAATCGCTTCTAAATTTAAAAGGTTCGACAAGTTTTTCTGTATAATCGAATCTTTATAATATAAAAGTCCCTTGATTTTTGCACCCCTGTATTCAAATTTGATATATCAACAAACATTATTCTGAAACCTTAATTGTTTTCTTTTAGAATCTAAAAAAAGTCATCAAGTACATGTGCACAATCTTTAGATTGCATTTAATAATTTCGTTATTATTTTGTTTTTACTTTTATTTCTATAATATTCATTTAATTCATATGTACTTGTTTTTTATATATCACCAAAAAATGTTAATTATAAATTTTCCATAACACACGTAAAAGGGTATCACACAAATTGACATCAGCTAATAAAAGCTTATAATAATTGTATATGTTTATATATAAAGTAGAACAGATCTAAGAGAAGAAAATATTTGTATTATAAACATGAGCGGTATCACACCTTTTAAACGGCAACCCGTGGAAACATCACAAAACAGTAGGAATGATTGTTAAATAAATGTTAATGATTATAAAACTTCTGAACTAGGTAACTAGTCCGATATTTATTTATGTTTGAAACTTGAAACATTTATTAACAAGGTATTAAGCATTCAGAATATTGTTTGCAAATTTGTGAGATTGAAAACAGTAATCTTTACTTTTAAAGTACGAAGGCTTTAGGTTATGGATCCATAAAATCAACATTTAACCGTTAAATGAATATGTAACATCTGAAATAATAGTCCGATCTATGTTAAACTTGAAATACCAAAATAGAGAGAGATTTTAACACCACAATCCTCAGTATATAGTACAAAATATTGTTATAAATTGTATAACCAATACTGGTACGATCTGTAAAAAGCTTTAACTACCCAGCAGTTAAGCAAGTAGTCAATGTATCCCTTATAAACAGTAATCATCACAAATGTCTTATCACTTGACTGACTCCAATTTATATATTCTGGTCACTTGACACGTATGTGCTCTTTGTTGTGCAGAGAGAAGACAATTGGTTACTTTATACATCCCAGGTAATCTATTGTCAATTAAGTGTCTCTAAGTATTCTGGAGTCTAGACACTTTGAACGTTTTGTGAGTAATTCGTTCAAACTGTTTTTTAGAAATTTTGTTGATATAATTCTCATACAGTCAATTTTTATTTTTACTTAAGTATACTGATATCCCATGTAACATGAAGCCAATAGTCACTTTATCACTGTTTGTTTTGTCATCGTTTACAACATTAATGAAAATGTTCGTAAGCTAATTTTTTTTTCTTCTTGGACCAGAACTCAGGGTATGACCCCTACTCATGCAAAGCATTGTGTTGGAAGTAGGAAAAATGGTTATGGGAAGGATGAAAGAGGGAGTAGTGTTTGTATACATTCGATTTGAAAATGAAGGGAAAGACTTCAGCGGGAAGTTTGTTCCAGTACGGCTAAAGAACGAATATTCCCTGCAGTGTGTTGTGCGGTCCACTGTCCAATCGACCACAAAGGGATGTGTTCTTGTATGAAAAACGTGTATTACGTTAAAATCTGCAGGTATCAGTAACAAGTTCCCTAATTTCATCAGAACACATTCAATTGTAGTACCGATAAAAATATGAAACACAGACCACATTGCGTCGGTACTTCAGCTAAATAATAGAGTGGGATACCCTACTGTCACTAATAATCACCTTCACCCTCTCCTATACGCAGTCGAGAAGCTCCAAAATAGACTTTAAAGCAGCAAGAGCGTCTGATTCCACAATATCTACACCACCCATAAATACATATTAAACGATATGGTATGTCGTTCGATTCTGTGTCAACATGCAACACTGAGTCTTGCGAGCGTTGAAAGCGATCCTATCCACATAACCCCATTCAGAGATTGTCAGAAGGTCCCGATAAAAGGAATCATTCATGTTTTGCCCCAATATCCGACAGGCTTGCCCTGTAACTGAATGAATTTGAATGACAAATGTTGCTGTCATCTGCTAAACAATATATAGGGTTGGAAGATTGGCATAGAAGGTAGTTTAGAAAAATAAGGAATAGAGTAGGAGAAAGAACGGCCCTATGCGATACCCCTGAATTTATTTTGAACTCGTTTGATGAGATCCCATATATAAGAAATCGTATGCCATATCTGAGAAAGCTCGATACAAATACAAAGAAGTTATTACCGACACCAAAAGCAATAAGTTTTGATAAAAGTGCACCATGCCACACTCCATGGATCGCCTTGGAAATATCTATAGCCACCACTTTACACCATTTTTCCGTTAGGAAGGCTAGCAAGTCTCCCGTAGAGCGTTCCATACTGGCGGTCGTTAAGTAAATTGTTGCACTCCAAATATTTAACCAGATGGTAGTATATCATACTATTTATAACTTTGGAAAGTGCAGAACAGATTTCTATTGGACGGTAATTTTCAGGGATATTAGCTCTCCCTTTTTAGGAATTGGCGTAACATTAGCAACCTTCCAACATACAGGAAATACGCCGCCACGGTATGAAGTATTGAAAAGTTTAGCTAATAGACGAGATAACGTCGAAGAGCACTGCTTCAAGACTAGCGCTGGATGCCATCTGGCCCAGGAGATTTATGAGCAAAAACATTTTTCTTTTTAAATTTCAATAATTTATTTTCGTGAGTGATTTTTGGTAGCAGGCCTTGTATGGGAGCTATGTCCAATTATGGTCCAATCAGCATGAAATTAGGTCACATGATTTATTTTTATATAACAATTATTTGTGTTGAATTTTTTCTGTATATCAACATTTTTAAGAGTTTCATGCTCGTTAAAGTCATTTGCGAAATGGGTCCTATGGTCAGTTATGAATCGATCCGCAAAAAGTGTTGAGGTGTGATTTATTTGTATATAAAATTGATTTTTGGAAAAAATTAAACAAATGAAGCCCTATTTCGGGTAGACATTTGTATGGGAGCCGATTCTTACCAGTTTCAATGGCCTTTGACCGCGACTACCCATTATCGCGACGACCCGGCTATGGCGACGGCTTATTTTTTAGCATTGCAGGTTCTATAATCGCGACAGTTTACGAAAAACAGGTTCTATGTTCACGACTTTTATCTTTTTTTTTTCAAATTTGGTTACAATGTCTATAACCAAAAAAGGGAAATCCCCGTCTTTTGGTATATTAACCATTTTGGTTGATTTTGATCGTCAATTTTGTCAGTTTATTCTTGTCATTTGTTGTGTAAATACATCTTTTAATATGGGAAAAGTTCAACATTAGAGAAATAAAAAAAATGTTAAAGTGGAGATTCCATAAATTCAATTTGCGTGAATTACAAGTTACATAAGTCTTCGGTTTACCGCATTATAAAGCAAGAAAATTCAATAAAAAAGTTCATTCGTACAACAGAAAGTAGCCCTGGCAAACGTTGCACCTTAAAGAAATCTGAGTACCCAAGAATAGAAAAATGCTTTATAAGTGGTTTCTAAAACAAAGATCAAAAATGTATCAAACCAATTCAGGCTTTTATGCCAGTGAAGGATGGTTGAAGAAATTTAATTTTTAAAAATTACGGGCGAGAAATTGTCTTCGACATCTCAACTTATTGATCATCCATTTGTGAAAGAGTTTAAGGAATATGTTGATGAGCATGGGTTGACTCTTCACCAAATCTACAATGCCGACGAATCTGGTTTGTATTATAGGATGCTTCCAAATCACACTCTTGTCACATGTAATGAAAAAACAGCACCCGGAAGAAAAATATGTAAAGGCACAAACTGAAATTGTTGGTTGTTGGAAAATCGAAAAACCCACTCGCCTTTAAAGGCTTTTTCAATATTCCTGTAACATACAACTCCAGTAATAACGCCTGGATAACATCATTTATAGTCAAGGACTGGTTCCATCACGAATTTGTTACCCACGTAAGTTAATTTTCATCAATTAGTAAAAGTAAGTTGTTCATAAGTAAACATATTTTTTTGGGTTCGAGAATTTTTGGCTTCAAAAGGTCTGCCGCAAAAAGCAGTTTTGCTTTTAGATAACGCGACGTGTCACCCAGTTGAGGAACTAAAAAGTGATGACGGTTTAATTATAGCAATGAATCTACCACCCAATTGCATTGCGCTTATTCAACCGTTAGATCAAAACGTTATCAACTTTGTCAAATTAAATTATAAGAAACAACTGCAGGGAACAAATTTGGAGCTCAAACTAAAAAACTTCAATCTCAAAAACGCAGTTCAGATTCTAGCTACGTCCTGGGATAAAATATCAGTGTCCAATATCCGAAAATCCTGGAACGCCTTTCTCGCCTTGCCCTAAAATTTTTTACAAAATATAATTCAGGAAGAAAACGAAGATCTTTCTACTATTGGTACACTTGTAGCTCAAACTGATACGGAACATCGTTTCACGAATGCTGACATAAACAACTGGATTCAAAAAGAATTTCATGTGGAAAGTAATGAGGAGCAAATGGATTTATCAGATATGGAATCGGAGGATTTATACGAAGAAAACAAAATTAAAGTGGACGATTGTTTAACATCGATAAACATATGCATACAATGGGCTTTGGAAAATGATAACCCGACAACAGCACTATATGAACTAAGTGATTCAGCTGTTGTTTCAAAAAATAGTTTGCCCAAAAAGCAACTCAAAATCTCCAATTTCTTTAAAAATCTTTAGTATGTATGTATATCAATAAAAAGGATTCTAATTTTAAAAATTACATAAATTTTTTCAATAAAATTGAATTTTCACTACAGGTCTGGTTTTTAATTAGTCGCGAATACCGAGCTTGCACTGTATCCTCAAAATTGAAATGAATTCAGTATGTTTAAAGTACTAAGGTATTATTTATGAATTAAATCGTTAAGAATGTTTAAAAAGGAATTGTTAATTAAATTTAATTTGTTTTTGAAAATAATATTAAGAATAAATTTGTTAATTTACTTTTAGAGTAAAATTTTTCATAACGTTTAAATCTCATGCTTCACTTCCGGTGGTTGTATCTTAACTACAAATCCCTGTTCAAATCTTATGAATACATAATTTGTAAGGGATTTAAACGATTTTTAATAACCCACAAATACTAAAATAGTTCATTTAGCATTTGTATACCTGAATATATAATCTTGCCAGCTTTCATTTGAAAGAAAATTCTTCAATAAGGCAGAATTTAAAACAATAGAATAACAAAACCGTTACGAATTTTAAACTCAAATTTTTAGGGAAAATCTTAAATTTCCCAAAAACAAGCAAGCAATTATCTTTGAAACAAAACACTTACCATTTTGCTGGCTGTTAATTGTTGGTTTCCTTGTCAGTTGTAATATTATCCAGTTGTAAAAAAGAAAATGTTTGAATAATGATGATGATAATGATGAGGTTGCTTTTCAAAATAATTGCGCTCTTTTGGTTTTTATTTCTTGTCTTTCTTTCCTTAAACTGTTTGAAGAGGTTTGAATAGATCCCAATAGCTGTTGACTTTAAAAACTGTTCAAAAATAAAACAAAAACTCATTAATATCTTTGCAAAAACAATTTTAAAAAATACATTAAATTAATTACTACTGAAATTATTTATGTATCACACATAAATCTAAGTATTTTATTTATTTACAATACCTTTTTTGGCTAAATAGCTATAAATTGTTGTTTTAAAATATTAACAAAACAAAACAAAAATACTTTATTGGTAGTTTGGTATCTAGATGGAGTGAGTGTTGATGATAGTGTGTGGTGCTATTGTGTTGTTTACTTCTCGAAGTCTTTTACCAATTTGTGGAATTTGTGAAATGCGCTTCTGTTTTTGTCTCATTATGCGGTTTTGAGATTTTTTCCATTTCTACTCAAATTTTAGTAAAGTCATTATGTTAATGATCATGTTGAGTGAGTGAAAGAGTGATCATCATGTCTTTTGCTTCTTGTCTTTAAATTTCTTTGGTTTTTTTTCGTTTTTGCTGTGGTGGTGGTTGTTACCTGTTGGTAACTCAGTTACTCATACATATTAATTATAAACCACTAAAACCAACAACATTGTAAATATTTATTAATGTTTGTAAGAGTTTTTGCCTTAAAGGTGTTTGCATGACTTTTATTATTATTATTATTGTTTTTGTGGGTTTACGAACCCCATGAATTCAGTAAGTAACTCTATTTAGTCACTCACTCACTCACCCATTCATTCATTAATTCACTTACTCTACTCGTCTATGCAGATCAGACTATAAATGAATTCCTAATAGTCTTTAAAAATACAAACAACAAACATAAATAATAACTAATTTCTTTTAGCGGAATTATTAGGTTGAATGATCGTTCAAACCAAATTGAATATTGTGGGCCATAGTTTTTTCTAAATCAAAGATTTATCTATCTATTCTTAATTAAATTTTGAAAATCAAATTAAATAGTGTTCTTTATTTCACTGACTTGTTCCATTCCCGGGAAATTAAAAAAATCTGTTCATTCCAGAGAAAATTTTAATATTAAGACAAAAGCCAGTAGAATTTTTCAATGACCGAAATTTTCGGTTGTGGTTGAACTGTTTTAAATGGGGCGACAAAAATTCGGTTATTTAAATCGCAATTCTTCTGTGTCAATTGATTTTCTGTGCGTGAGATTGTGGAAGCCATAGGCATCTCATATGGCTCAGTGGTTTTAATTTTGAATGATCACTTGGATTTATGGGAGCCGCATTTGCTCACAATTTGACTCCAACCATGAAATCATCTTACAAAAGGAGACAGTGCTGAAAAATAAAATGATTTTTTTATCCAAAAACCTGTGTTTCAGTCACGGACTTATTGACTAGCACCCGAAGTATCTATGAACATAATCGAATCATCCGATACGCAGCAAGTCGCAACGAATCTGTTTTACATGTTCAGTAATAATACTGTAGACTAGTGTATGTACTAACTTAACACAGAGTTGAATGCTCAGCTGGCTCGTATGGGTCTATACGACAATACGATGTACAGAGCGTGTGAATAATACGACGAAATATTTACACTTGCCAAACCTGGAACATTTTAAGCATTCTGATTGGAAAGCACTAACAAATTATATTGAGTTATCTAGGTTCTTAACCTAGATGACAACGGTTTTTTATTATTGATTGAATTCCATTAGTTTCTTGGTAGATTAATTCAGATAAAAAAAGTTAAAGAAACATTTTTGGATAATAAAATTTTAGTGAATTAAGCTCAAATTTAGTGAATTTAATAGCAGCTCTGATGAAGTCTGACTTATAGACCATTTTTAAACATTTGAACTAACAGGGACATTTCATGCCCACCTCTGCTAGTTTTTGAATATAAATATGCGTACAAAATTATCATTCAAAAAATAAAATGCTATAAATTTCTATTCAAAATCACGTGTCTAAGTGCATATATGTATATGTGTTGACCAGCAAATACAAGATTTACCTTTTCTTTAATACAAATTTTTGAGTATTATTTATATTTCGATATTGTGTTTTGAGCAATTTCAATGACCGCGGGTTAAATGTTAGAAATTTCTTCATAATTTTTTGGCAAATCTAAAATTTTTACTCAAATTACATCAGTCTTTATTTTTAAAGAATTTAATGACATACATTTAATGGTTTGGTGTCAAAGTTCAATACAAATTGTATGCGAGTGTTTATTAAATGAGGTCATATGGAAATTAATAACATTTGTGGAAGAACAGTTACAAATTTCAAATTTGTTCTTAAAATTTTTATGGAATCTTAATATAAATTCTATTTTACTTATATTTACGGAATATATAGATCTAATTTATAGTATAATAGCCACACACCCTACAAAAATCTTGTGTGTCATTATCCCATTTGCCTTTGAAGGCCCCAATTTCGCAATGGCCGGTTATCACTCCTACTAGAATCCTTAGATTATATCTATCCAACTCTAACAGTGCTCTGGTTGCTTTAGCATTCAGTTTTGATCAAATGGCCCTGGACACTTTACAATCCGTCCTACTGCTCCAGGATTGGTCGGTATAGTCCCGGAATCTTTCATAAATTGACCTGTAGTAGTGATAAATAGGTGGTTTTACACACCTTTCCCTGGTATCATGATCTAGATCAGAACCATGTCTAGCCAGTTCATCCGCTACCTCATTTCCCTGTATATCACAGTGCCCCGGCACCCAACACAGTCTTAGATCTCTGCCTGGAAGAAGCTGCAGTCGCTAGAGAGTCTATATGAGCGCTTGATATCAGTGTCGACCAGATAAACTCCGGCCCCCATCAGTCGTTCTAATGTCTTCAAAATAAAAGACGATACGCTAATAGATCTGAAATACTTTGGCTTCGAGTGGCTGGCCATGCCGGCCTTAGGTATGAAGACCACTTTAATCTCCCACCACCCTCTGGGCAAATATCTTCTGCTGAGACAACTCTTGAAGATATTCGCCAAAAGAAATACCGCTGTATCCGGGATATTACATAGCATCGCCGGAAATACTCCGTCCGGACCCTGTAATTTATACTGGTCGAAATGTTCACCGCCCAGGCTAATTTCTCCCTAGTGACTATTTCATCAATTTGCCTAGAGTCTTGACTCACACAATGAGGTATGTTAACCTCCTTGTCGTCATCCCTAGTCCCTGTACTTTCACAACCAAGAAAGTGTGTTTCCATGAGCAAAGAGAGTGTTTCAGAGCTAGATTCCGTCCATGTATTGTCACCTCTTTGAATATACGCCATGACATTTTGGTCTTTGGACCCAAATATACGCTATCAACAGATTCACAGTAATTCCTCCATGAACTTCGTTTCGCTCTTTTTAAATCTCCCTTATACTTATTGAAACACACTTTGTAGTTGCTCCAGTATCCTTGTAATCCAGTGATTACAAAAGCTTTCCTAACCGTAGACCTTTGAACGTGAAGTTCCTTTGTCCATCATTTAGGCTGTTTACGCCCGCCTGGAAATTTCGTTGTGCATGATGATTCGTAGCTATCATTGAGTACACGAGTGAATTTATTCGCAGTATAATCCATTTCGGATGGTAACAGTTCACGTGAAGTCAACTGTTCTATCCCATTACGAACCTCATCATAGAAGGTTCCCCAGTTCGTCCACCTAGGATCCCTAAAAGGTGCCCTTGCTGATGATTCAAAGTCCAAAGTGAAGGTAATCCGACTGTGATCCGAAAAGGAGTAGTCTGTGGATGCCCTCCAATCTCTAACGAAATTATCATTGTGGTTCGTCTATAACCGCCTTCCTATCTTTGTTCCTCAACGTAAGCATATTGCCCTTTTTGCAAATTACTAGATTATTGGTAGTTATAAAATCAAAGACGCACTCACCTCTTTTGTTTATGTCAGCACTGCCCCACTGGCTGTGATGAGCATTCGCATCACAGCCCATCAACAGGATAGCCTTTTTGCATATTCCGTAAGCTCCAGCACCTCATTGCCAGGTGGATCTGCTACCTCATACAGCATATATACCGAAGCCAATGTCTGCGTCCGCTCACCCCTGGTTTCTCTGCTCACAAGAGTGACATCACCGCACCTAAAATAATGAGACATTAATAATTTAAGCTCCCTCTTTGCCAGAATACACGTTCTCACCTTGTCCTCAGTGGACGGGATATACAACGTGTATCACGTTACCCCCAATCCGCAAACATTATTTTGATTTATCCAAGGTTCTTGGATCAGGGCCACATCAGTTTGGGATCGGGTGAAAAAAGTTGTCAATTCTGTTGAGGCCGCTTCACAATGATGCAGGTTTATCTGCACCACTAGCAGCCTGGAGTAGTTTTACGAGGTCTTCCTCCCAAATATTAAATTTCTACAGTACCTGTCTCACGAAATTTCTTTAAAATTTTTTAAACTGTTCATTTATGAATTGAATATTTATCACAGATAGTTTTTTCTTTTTTTGCTTCAATTCATCATTAAAATAGTTTATTATTTCGGTTTTTAAATATTCGCAGATCCATCTTTTACAATTTTTATTATATAAAGAAATTATCAATATGGAATAATTAATGAAAAACATTATGCCTTTTATATTGTTGTCTTTCATATTATTCTTGTTTCAGTCCTCTATTTTGCAGAAGTTTAAAATTTTTTTTTTATTTATATTTTTCATACAAAGTCTAATAAATTTGAATTCCAACTACAGTTTTAACCCTTAGTAAATTTTACTCACTGTAAACTATTTACAGTTACAGAAGCACTTCTTGTATATGAAAAGCTTTTTTAAAAAAAGCTTATTAACTATGAGTAATCATCAAATACTTTTGTTCATAGTTAAGCGAACGTATTTCAACATCCTCGATAGTATAGTGGTCAGTATCCCCGCCTGTCACGCGGGAGACCGGGGTTCAATTCCCCGTCGGGGAGATATAGTTCTTTTTTCTATTTTTTTTTTTATTTTATTAAATTTTTCAAACATTGAAATTCTTTCAATTTATTTTTATGAAACAAGATCAGACACAGTATCTTTTCTAAATTAGTTTTAGTAAGAAATATTCAAATTTTACTCGAATGCGGAAATTCGGCCATATATAGAATTAATTAATTCGGTATATCCTTAGCTTAGGCATATGATAGATAATTGATAAACCTATGAAATGAGTGTTTGAAAAGGGTTCTTCGCCTTTTAGGTGCCTACTTATGGGTTAGAAAATTTAAATTTGTGAAAAAATAAATTTTATGGGAAGTAAAATAAAATATTTTTTAAGATTTTTTTTTTTGTTTATTTTTAAAGACTTTTAGGATTTTAAATAAAAATTATTCAAGAAAAGATTTAAAATTTTGCTCACAATCAGTAAAAGAAGGTATATCTAAAGGGTTTTCACGGTAATATTTCATAAATTGTCTAAAAATGCATGTAAAAATTTTTGGAATGATGTCTTTTCTTAAAATTTTACCACCAGCGAAAAATGGTGCAAGGACAGGCAGCTGGAAATTTTTGCATTAGGTAAAGGAATAATCAAAGAACTTATTTTGAAAATTTTTAATATTTTGTCTCCTTTTCACTTCTCATTTTTCTTAATAAGATACATTTTTTGGAGAAACTTGAAGAACTAACATTAGTAAATAGCTACTGAGCGAAGCCGGGCGGTTAACTAGTATTTAATAAAACAAACAGGGCTTACAATTGTACTATATTAGCCGTCAATTGCAGTTAATATCACTTTTTATCTATCTGCATACTAAAAATATAGTTACTATTTTAATTTAGTATAACTCTGCTAATATAAATTGCTGTTACTATTCATATATTACTATAAAAATTGCAATGTTAGTTTGTAATTTCTAGTAGCAGATAAATCCAGTTGTCAACTCGTTTTTGTAGTACAACTTTTTTGCCGTCAGCATTCGTTTTTTCTTTTGCAATTTTCTCTAGCAGCAATTTACTTTTCTTTGGTTTCTCTGCTATAGTTGCGTTAATATTTCTTGTTTTTATGCTATTTTGATGCTGCTAGTTATTTTATTGAACATTACATGTTCAAATGACTGTTTATTAACGAATATGATGAAAATCGAAAGATCCAAGGTGAATTTGTTTGTGATGGAATTAATGCTATATGAGCTACTTTAAGCTACTTAAAATTATCTTTGATACTTAAAACTTGTTTGTTTATCATTGAAAAATAATAAAATTACATAATGTTGTTTCTTTTATTTTGTATATAAACTGATTCGCAATCTATATCTATATATATAAAAATGAAATGGTCCATGTATGTAATGCCATCACGTGAGAACGGCTGGAGCGATTTGGCTGATTTTTTTTTTTTATTCGATTCGAAATTTTCAGATGGTTTGTAAAAAAAAAATAAAAAATTCGGAAATTTAAATTTTTAATATATTGCCTCCTTTTCACTTCTCATTTTTCTTAATGAGTGAAATTTTTTGGAGAAACTTGAAGAACTAACAGTATTAAATAGCCACCGAGCGTAGCCGGGCGGTCAACTAGTCACAAATATATATAATAAATTATTATTAAAAAACATTTATATGCCAAAAATAACATACATTGTGTGTGCTTACTGATATGATGTTATACAATTAATAGCATCAATTAAAGAAATGTAAATTGTGCTATAGCACAAGAAAAGAAATGTGAATTGTTGCTAGAAAAAATTGTCAGCACATCAAAATAAAACGAATGGCGTGCAATATTAGTTCAGCAAAAAAGTGTGTGCTACTAAAGCACTAACATATATTTTGATGAATGTGCAATGGATTGTGTCTGCTACTAAAAATTGCAAACAAGTGTTGCAATTTTAATAGTAATACGAATGAACAGTATGGATATTTATAGTAGTTGATTGTGATGAAATGAGATTATTTCATATTTATTGCATAGTCAAATGCAAAGTATATTTATACAAGTACATGCAACTCTACAACAAATCTACAATAAAAAAAACAACATTAATTTTGTTTGTGTAAAACATTGTGAGATTGTCAAAAATAGTTTACAATTACATACAAAAAATGTAAACAAACAGAAAGAAAAACAACAAAGTAAAAATTTTGACAATCTCAAAAGTATTTACAAAGGAGAAAATAATGAACAGCTGATCACTTGCATATACTTGTATAAATATACTTTGGTCAAATGTAAGAAATATGTTGCTAGAGCTTAATATCGAAAGCCTGAAAACAAATTTGTTTTTCTTTTCATATAAAGCACATACAATACAAGCCCGTTTATTTATTTTTAAATTTCAACATTTAAAGCCACATTTAACGTAAAAAGCTAAAAGAGAGTCATTTAAAAAATATGCATAAAATAAATAAGAATGATTTGTTTAATACATAAATGCTGTTTTATTTCTATGTTTTGTCCTGTTCATACAGTTATTGTATTTAGTCATCCGACAGTTCTAAATCAGAATCGTTGAAATCAATAATCTATAAAAAAAATAAAACAGAAAACTAAATACATTTCAATTCTAAACAAACATTTCAATAACTTACCTCATTATTTAGATCCTTATAATCGGAAATACCAGTTAAATCTTCCAGATATTTAGCAGATTCGAATACTTTAAAGAGAAACTCATTGCCTTGGGTATGATAAGCATTTAGAACATGCTATGCCATCAAAAACAAACCAAAAAATAAATTTCAAATCAAATGTTTAGTTAAAAAAAAATATAAATATGTATGTGTATTTTAAAACTCACCTCTGAACAGGCAATACATTGCTTAAATTTTTCTGATGCTGGTAGTATGTTTTCAAAACTACTCAACATACCCCTAATGGAATGTGGTAAAATACCCATAATTCCCTCGGGTATTTTATCTGTTGCTGTCGATGAAGATTTCAAATTACCACTAGAGGCATAATAGGCTGGGGCCAACTCTTTTAGGGGATGATGTAGTAAAGACACCAATAATTCCACAGCATAACTGGCAGCTATATTTGAGACACCAGGGCGTGTGACAGTACATTGCTGATCCAGAGTACGATCCTTGAGAGACTATAACGATTTAAGAATAAAATTCATTTTTATAAAAAATATTTAAAATTTTTTAAATTAAAATTTTTTTATTTGTAATTTGTATATAAGATTGAAATGTATTCGTATTATATTAGATACATGTTAGTTAATATATCTTGATATTTGTTTTTGATAGCCACAGATGTGGTTTAAATGGCATTCCGTTGGCAACACTATCACGTGAAATACAGAACAGGGATGGAAAATTAGTATATTTTTACTTTTTTTCGGAGCATTTTGACATCGTACTCCAATGACATATTAAGTACTCAATTATGATCTTTAATAATTATTTTTCAATATAATTTGTTCAATGTATAATCAATAATTACTATGTCAAACTAATTTTTGGATCTGGAAATAGACATATGAATGTTTGTCGTGGAAATAAATTGTAATAAAACATTTCAGACAGGCAGGCATTACTATATCAACTCCGCTATCTATTTTTGATCTATATCTCGATTACACTAAGTCATAAATATAGATAATATGGATAACTAATGATAGATATTTCAAAGTCCATTGCAACGATGTATATAAGGCTATAGTAAGTTGGAGATACAATGGGTAAAAACCCGAACTTTTTTTCACAAAAAAAATTTTTTATCATAAATTTTTTACTAATAAATTAAAAATTTTTTTTTTAAAAAAATTAAAAAACAATTTCGAAAAAAAATTAAAAAAAGTTTAAAAAAATTATTTTTTTTTTTTTTAAATTTTATTTTTAAGTTTAATTTGGTGAAGGGTACACCTGAATGAATATAGCTCTCTTACTTGTTATGCTTTAAATCTAAAAAAGTACTTATTTGATTTGCGTTCAGTACTATTTCAATTTTCCATGCCTGATATTTGTAGCTTTTTAAAGCTTTTATTATGTGTAAACAATTGCAGCTGTATTAAATGTCTGCTCTCAGTCGGAAAAGAACCAAAAAAATTCATGTAAACAAATGCCAGACATATGGATAAAACAGTATTGTCCAACAATTGGGCCGCGAAAAACTTTAAACTTGAACTTTATTGGATAATGTTTTTGGAAATTGAATTTCTTTAGTTAAAAATGGAATTTAAATTTCATTATCGGAATCGTAGTTCCTTTTATATTCAAACATTTCTTTCTATCGTAGTTCCTTTTGTATTCCAAAATTTGGTTTAATCGCAGTTCCTTTTATATTCCAAAATTTGCTTTAATCGCAGTTCTTTTTATATTCAAAAATTTATTTCAGTCCTAGTTCCTTTTATATTCCAAAATTTGCTTCAATGGTTGTTCTTTTTATATTCAAAAATTTGCTTCAATCGTAGTTCATTTTACATATATTCCAATATTTGCATTTATCCTTGTTCCTTTAATATTCCAAAATTTACTTCATAGTTCCTTTTACATATATTCCAATATTTACTTTAATCCTAGTTCCTTTTGTATTCCAATATTTGCTTCAATCGTAGTTCCTTTTTTATTCCAATATTTGCTTCAATGGTAGTTCCTTTTATATTCTAAAATTTGCTTCAATCGTAGTTCTTTTTATATTCCAAAATTTGCTTTAATCGTAATTTATTTTATATTCCAAAATTTGCTTCAATCGTAGTTCCTTTTATATTCCAAAATTTGCTTTAATCGCAGTTCCTTTTACATACATATATTCCAATATTTGCTTCAATCGTAGTTCCTTTTTTATTCCAACATTTGCTTCAATGGCAGTTCCTTTTATATTCCAAAATTTACTTCAATCGCAGTTCCTTTTATATTCCAATATTTGCTTCAATCGTAGTTCATTTTATATTCCAAAAATTGCTTCAATCCTAGTTCCTTTTACGTATATTCCAATATTTGCTTTAATCCTAGTTCCTTTTATATTGCAATATTTGCTTCAATACTAATTCCTTTTATATTCCAAAATTTCCTTCAATCGTAGTTCCTTTTATACTCCAAAATATGCTTCAATCGAAGTTCCTTTTATATTCCAAAATCTGTCTTTTGGCCGGACGAAGGCGTTTCATATCCGGCACACGCAAAAAATTACTATTATTACTGTATAACTCTTAACCAAAAGAGAGCAGGAAACAAATTGTACATCATTTGAATCTGAAATGATTTTATATTTATGCCCACAAATAATAAGATAAATTCGTTCTAAAGTACACTAAGCAAAAATACAATCGCTTATTGGTAGCTCTCTTCTTAATTATGCTACCCCAGTAAGAACCTCATTCTTTAGTGACACCCAATGGCGAAGTTTACAAAGGTCCCAGAATAATGCACTCCGAATCGCAACTAGGTGTATCAAGATGGAGCATGTGGATCATCTACATGAGGAGACCAGGTTACTGTCGGTCAGACAACATAATGTGTTGTTGACTAGACAGTTTGTATTGGCATGCCATCTGTCGAGTTACCCCAACCATCAGATTCTGATATCAGGATCCCCTTCCTCGACATATCCGAATGTACTTTCGACGCTTTCGCAACGATATCCAAGACGTCATACCAGCAGACGTCGACCGATTGTCAATTGCAAGTGCTTGGAAAACGTTGCATCAAAGCTATTAAAGACTACAGATGCAACAGAGTCCTAAAGGAACATCCCCTGCGATCTCGGAGAGACAATTACCCAGGCATTCAAGATCAATATTAGCACTATTAGAAGCTTGTTAGTGGAGTTTCCTCAACTGCAACCTGGAACGAATTGTCCCTGGCACTTTAAACCGTTGCCCCACGTCTCATCAAAGTCTTGACGACACTTTGCATAATTCAGTTAAAGTGACAAAGGGTTTCTTTTTTATTTCACGAATTATTATTTTATCAGCACGTTGTGAAGTTTTCCGCGGTCTACCTCCAGAATGTACTGTCACTACTGATCCAGTTGAACGAAATCGGCTTATTATTCGAGAAATCACTGATTTGCATATTGAAAACTTTTCGGAAATTTGTTTTTGTGAAAAAGTAACAAGTATTCTACTTTTTCACAAAAACAAGCCACTCTAGCCACTTTTTATAATCAATGTAAAAATTACTCTAAATTGAAAACTTGTAATAGTTTGTATTAATAAAAATTAATTCTGAAATATGAAATGTATAACGGTATAAACAATAATAATATCTGTAAACATTAATGTTACAATAAATTTGCTTTTTACATTTCAGAAATTTAAAAAAAATGGACATGTAGGAGATAAAAATCTATATTTTTTGTTTGGAATATATGAAATATTATAATATCTATCATATTATGAAGAAGAAAAGACTGGTTTCTTCAAAAATGTAAATGTTTAAGCTCTATAAATGATCAACTGATTTCAGTTGCTTTAGTTTTGACCATCACTTTTGCATAGCTGTTTTCAAAAAACGCATTTTTAAAGAAGTTACAAACAGAATATTGTATGGTTGTTATTCGATGACAAATAACTGTAAAATGTATTATAATAACAACTACGTCATAAATAAAATAAACAACTACGTCATGTGATCCCCCGCAAAAATGTTCGATGGCACAACTCTGTATAGATCAAATGGCAGAAGGGGATAGATAATAGTGAGAGCGTAAGAGAGTAAGAGATTACAAACACTCTTAAGAATAGTGAATTAAAAAATGTGTATTTAATAACTAAATTTCCTGTCTTAATATTAAAATGAATGCAAAAATAAAACTGCATTCAACAAAGAAAAACGCCAAACATTTCGTACAGTTTCATTTACAAAAGAGAAAAAAAAAATTGTGTTTAGAAACTAAAGTTAATCGAAAATTATTAGTTAGTAATACATACTACAACAGTTATAACAAAAACAAAATAATTAATAATTTGTTTAGTTTATTCTCTCTGTTAGCGTTTACGCTCATACATATAATAGTAAATATCTGACTTTTATTTTACATTTTAATTTTTTGTTTTTTCCCTTTTTTTTGTGACATGAAGCGATTAGATAAAACTCAAACTGTTTATTCTAGTAGAGCTGATAACACGACACCAACAACAAAACTAATAATAATATAATATAGTACATACAACAAATATTTAATATTGATAGATAGATGGACGGACATACGGACGGAATTAGTAAGACAACATACAACATTTTAAAGAAATAATAACAAATTGAAAACATAAATATTTCTTAACTTAAAATTCAAAGTTTAGTTGTGTTTTAGACATTCGCGTTTAATATCACATCGAATCGCATGAGAAAGAGTGAAACTATTTGTTTAAGTATTGTGCCGGTTGATCGTTATCAAGTGCGATTACATTTTAAAAATCAATATCTACGAAAACAAAGTGTAAATTAAATACTGAATGAATTAATTAATAAATTAATTAATTACAATACTAACACAACCAATTGATTGAAGACATTGTCTGAATTTGTTATATTAAATAATAGTGAAAATTTGAAAGGAACAATATAAATAAAAATGCTGACGGAATTTGCTGGCAATTTGGCTCATCATTTGGAATTTGGACATGCCTTGGAAATTGTTGCAAAAACTATTGACGGTGCTTCACGGTAAGTACTTATGTGAGACAATAAAAGGCGTGTGAAACTCATTGATAAGACTTGGTGATAATAAATGTAATGAGTAATTTTTAAAATATTAGGGAACAATTTGAAATATGTAAAAAATAATGAAAAGGAATGGTCATACGTTATTAATCCTAATAAAATTTAAACTAATAAGTGAATTTGTTTTGTGGGCCTGATTTAGAAACACAAAAGGAATATAATTTTAAAATGTTTGTATGAAAAACACTCAAAAATTATATAAAAACTTGTAATTAACAACTAGCTGAACAAAGCGAATCCTGCTAGATCTTGGATAACTTCACAAATGTCTCGCAGTTATTTTTCAATCGATGTTAAATCTCAAGGAGCAATCGATCAGAAAGTGATTAAGAGTTGCAAAGTAGGTCTGGGTTGATTAACAACTCGCTCGTCATTATTTCCTAATAGAGCAATCAGGCACGTTTTCATTTTTGGCCTTCGACAATTTTGTGTCTCGTTCTGGCGCGTTTGTGATGTAAGGACTCGTATAACGGTTCCTGTTCTACGTAGTTTACACCAACCGCGTGTCTTTTAATTTGGTGAAGTTCGATACTGGTGAAGTTTATATTTCAAAACTCAAATCGTAAATTGGTGAAGTACTCTACGTATGAACTGGTGGAATACCATTATCACTTTTGATTTTAATAACAAGGTTTAAGCGTTCCAGTTTCCTATATGAAAATATAGGTCGACTAGGGAATTACTTAAATCGCCGTGGGATAACCTGGCAATTTTTGAGTCAAAAAAAAAACAAAAAAAAAGTCCATGAATATTTAATATTATTTGGAACATGTCAATATTTTGGAAGATGGACGAAATCTATGGTTATGGTAGATTTATTATTTCATCTACACCTATACAAAAAATCCCTCGAACTAGGGTTTAATGATTTTAAATTTCTTGCGCACCATTCTGATTTTAAAATAGTTCTACTAAAAGTTTTCTAACATTTTAAAAAATTCAAGAAATTTCTTTAATTTTGCTGATATGGAATTATTTTAACCCTTTCAGACATTATAGAGAAATAGTTGAGATAGAGAACTGAAAATTTCAGTGTAGGCAAATTTGAGGCTGCTTATTAAGAATATGAAGTCAAATTACAGGTAAATCGTCACACCTGGCTGCCAGGTGAGATGTTTCTTATTAATAAATTATAAAAAATGAATGTAATTAATTGAAATTAATATACAAATACCTAACAAATGCTGAATTAATATTTACTATATAATGTAATTATCACTTTTAAAAATCACTGAATATTACTATGTCTCATACACACTTATACAACGCTAACGAACTTATGAAAATAACTTAATTTAACAAAAAGTAATGAAAAATTAGATGTTTAATCTAGTAAACACTCTTTTGATAACGCCATTAACTGTAAAAATCTGTCTATTTGCGTCAACGCTACATGACTTCAAAAGGAAAAAACAAAATGTCCAATATATTGGACAAAATGTTTGAAATGTTTAAACAAGGTTGGCTACCGATTCGAAATGGTTAAAAGTTAACGATAATTTGGATACATCGGTAACGGTATTTTTTTAATGATTACAATAATTTCAGTCTTATTTAATTTATTTGGAAAATATTTTTTGGAAAATCAATTAGGCGAAAACTAATGGAAAGTTAATGTTTCTGTTTTAATTAACATTTTTCTGTTTTTGTCACACAGAGAAAATAGTTATGGTTGTGATAACCGAACTTATTTTAAATCAAAATGATTCAGTCAAATGACCAAATTTGTCTGCTGCGGCTGACAAGTTTTAGTTGTGGTGACAAAAATTTGGTTATTTAAACCGTAATTCGTCTATGTCAACTGATTTTCCGTTAATAGCATCAACAATTTCAAACAAAAAAATACTCCTAGGAATTCCCGGAAAACTTTTTCTGATTAGAAATCCTATGCAGTGGAGTAGAAGAGGATCGGGTGTATTCGGGACAAGAGAGATATCGATTGTCCCTCACTCCCGAGTTTTAACTATGGGATCCCTTGACCTATTTTCGAAGGCTTCTGACTGACAGGTTAAAAACTTTGCCAGGTACTCGACTCCCCGCTTGCCAAAGTGTTTTACATCACCATGAATAATTCACCGGGCCCTATGTCCCTTAAAGGCTTGGCTGCTTTGTTGACTTTTGCATCTTCAGTTGGAAAAGTTGTGGTGTGTGCGAGACTGGAAGATCACGTAGTTTGCCAACAATACTTCGTCCCTCCTTGACGCCCTCGTGAAGCTCAATTAAAAACCGACTAAAAGCGCATGCCATCATTAAAGGTCGGTTATGAAGGTATCTGCAAACTATCATTCTTCTCCATCGGTTTGGAGATACACCGAATTATAGACAACAACTTGCCAACTGCTGAACTAAAATTGCAGTTCCTCAAAATATCCTACCATTTGCTCCGCTTGTCCTCATTTATAAAACTGCTGATATAGCGCTTTTGCTGGGGTATCCTTGGGTCATCAGGGTTGGTACTTTGGATGTCATCACGTTCATCCACGACTCCCGCACTACGTATATTCGATGCTACGGTGACAGTTTCGCGGAATCAGTAGATTATTAGTCTCCTTTAAAAATTAAATTTTGTGATTGTTGCTACTGCGGTCAAAATATTGTTAAATTGTGAACTTAAAAATGTTTTTGTACGAAAGCCATGAATCTCTTTTATAACTTTGGAAGCAATATGCATATTTGAGAATAGTATAATAACATAATTTTTCATAAAATTGTCTTATAAAATCAAAAATTACCCGTGCAAGTTTTTGTTAGCACATCGACGATATATCCAATTATATACGAATTCAAATAAAGCTTCATGATACAAATTTACACATAAATGCATACTTACAGATCTTCCTATTCATTAACTTCACTATTTTTTCTTTTACCTATTTCAGATTTAATTTAACATTAGCTACAGCCAAATCGACCATTAATCCCAATGCTGATATTGGTTTGCGGTTTACAGTGTATTTTCGTGACGATTGCATTGTGAGAAATGCACGAGTCAACGGTGTATGGGGTGAGGAGGAAATCAAAAATATTAACAACTACTCTTTGCCAAATCCCATAACATCGGGTGACTTTTTCATGATCTATATATTGGCATGCGAGGATAAGTTTCACATTTCCATTAACAGTCGACCATATTGTACATTTAGATATCGTGTGCCATTGGAATCATTAAGATCGCTAGAATTGCGAGATCAAATACAAGTTATAAAGCAAATAGATCATCGTACAGTATTTCCAAATCCCTGGCCAGCCATACATACATCGGATTATTTTAAGGCATTCAGTAATGATGCACCCATATTATTTAGTCCTGGCCATGTTATTGTTATAACAGCACGTTGTTTTGATAACAAGAAGGGACAATTTATTATAAAGTTTATGGAGTCAGACTCGAAACGAGAAGATTTTCATTTTAGTGTCAGATTTGATCAGAAGGTGGTGGTGCGTAATAGTCATAATAAAAGTTTTGAGTAAGTTGAGAGATGTGTTCATTAAATATGTTATTTTAAGATTTTTTCTACTTTTTTTCATAGATTTGGTCCAGAGGAACGTCACGGCGGTTTTCCTTTTGTTTTCAATCAACAATTCAAACTTGCTATTGCCTTTACGGAGAAAGAATTCTTAACAGCTGTTGATGGTTATAATTTCTGCAGTTATGCCTATCGCATTCCAAATGTTTTACAAAATCTTGTTGGCTTTAAGGTGACCTGCATAAATGGTCTACATATGCATGTCACGGGTGTGGATCACATACAAATGGGTGATGCCTTGTGTACAAGTTTCGAAAAATATTCAAGATTTGATTATGAATGTGCCTAAATTCCAGTTGTTAGTACATCTTATTCTATTATTATGATTATTTGTATACCGTTTAATTGTTTTTGTAATTAAGTAATTTTTCTTTATAAAGAAAATAATAAAAATAAAAAAAACCAAAACTTACATTTCCTGGTGCCGTAACATCATTACAAAAATAACAACCCAATTGATGTCCTGGAATGCATTTTAGATTATCTACTTCTATTTTAGTAGAGGCAGCATCAGCGTCTGGCTTCCGAGCTGAACCATGGCGTTGTACTAAGAAACTGTCAAAACCTAAAGCAGAATTGATTACAATCTGTATGAAGAGAAAGAGAAATACATAAATAGTTTTAAAAGTTAATTTATTTGCTTCTAATGGAATATAATTTTCCTTATGGACTAGTTATTAATTCAAATTTAAAAAGAAATTACCTTTTCATGTGCTGTTCCCAGTAGCGTAGGCAACCAACGACTTTCCCGGGAATCTGTTAATAAAAATATAACGTCATGCTCCTTTACTAACTCTTGTAGTTTATTAAGGTCCTTCTCGGTTTGCTCTTTCAAAGAGTCGCCAACGGTGTGCCCAGGCATTGGTATTTGCATCACGTGGCCAGCTGAAACCTGTAATATACAATTGGACATAGGTTAAGTCTCATAACCAGGATTGTAGCGGATATATTGATGTATCAGACATGCATGTAAAGTATTTTGCGGCTTCGGAATGTTATTTTCTACAGACAGACGGACAAAGCTATATAGATTACGCTATCTATAACGATCCAGATGATATATTACTTTATGGGGTCGCAAACTAAAAATGTAGAAACTACAAACAGAATGACAACAAAAATATTTTTCACCCAAATTTTTTTCCCAACAAAATTTGTTTTTATTCTTTATCTTAAGTATTCTTTGAGTTTATCTTAGAAATAAACATATATATTTGGTAAAAGGTCATGTTTTGGAAAACAGAAATTACGAAATAAAGTCTTCAAAAAAAAGTAGTATTTTATATATCGCTCATTTGCTGCAACAACGACTAACTCAAAATCCGTGTGTTTTAAACTGAGTAATACGAAATATGCGCCGTTCTATAGTCTTTCATATAGTTTTATCAGTTTTCAAAAAAGTAAATAATTTTTTCCGTGAGAGTGTTTTTTTGTTGTAAACATCAAAATCAAAATTCATGTTTTCTCGAATATTTGACAAGAAAAAATTTTAGTTAAATATAGATTTGAAGGATATTAACATCTACTATTCAAATCAGGTTTAATTTCTAAAATCTCATGATTTGTTGAAAATTTATTTAAGAAATAATCAAATGTCATAAAACATTCAAAGCCGTTTTTCTCGAAACGACTTTTTTTGAATTATGACGTTGTTGCAGCAAATGAGCGATATATAATTGTATTACAGAAATTATTCTATAACTTACAGTGGATGGATTTATTTTCTTTAAACATTCGGCAGCAGCATCAGCCTTCATGACATTTCGCTTAACAGCATCCTCAAATGTGTAAAGATATTGGCGTACAGGATTGGCCAATCCAACTTTGCCATTGTCCACAAATGTTATATACTTAAAACCCCAACCCTACCAAGAAAATAAAAACATTAGAAATAGAATTCTGCATGAGCATATAACAAACTTACTAATAACATTCTGGCCACAGCACAACCTAAAGTACCGACACCAAACAGTAAACATTTGGTATTTTGAATAACTTCTAAATTTAAATCAGGTAATAAACGCCATTTCATAAGCTTCAAATTTAAATTAATGGAATTATCGGTTAATCTAGATAAAGAGTATATTAAAAATATTATAAATGAATTAAAATATGAGTTAACTAAAACTTACACTTGAGGATCCATGCTATCCCTCATGGAAACCATACGTGGCTGAGGCTTTTGATTTTTATTCAATTCCCATCCAACAAATTTGATTTTGTCCATATCTTCAAAATCCAATAATTCGGATTGCTTAATATGCCATATTAAACTGAAACCAATGTTCATATGATTGCCATAGCGTAAGCCCAAGAATTTAACGCTATTACCCACCAGGAAAGGACTTGAAAAACATACAATATTGGCCAAGTTTTATTACAAGTTATAGAGAATATGAATATGTAATTTAATACCTACCACTTGTAATATAAAAATGCTGCATATACTCTCATTAACCATGAGGGGTGCACATACTCACTGTTGTCGGGAAAACAAAAGTAAATTTCTTCCAAAGGCAATTTCTCTATTGTTTTAAAATTATTCATGAATTCCCTTAAAGTATAGAATTTCTTATTTGCTGTTGAAGCTTGCAACACAAATAAATTTTGCAAGACGCCATTTGGGCATAATTTCAATGACTCTTGTATGAGATCAAATTTTTCACGGGAATCGACCAGTTTTGTAGCTGGTTTTTCTAATGTCAATGTTGTGGTCAACGGACAGGGAAATGCAAACCAATAGTAGTTGTTGTGATTTTTAAGATCCTAAAATAAAAATCAAACTTAAAATTGTATTAAAATTTGTATTCATATTAGTGGAATTTCAACTTACCGCAAACGACAATATGCAAAATCTAGCCAATAAACTGGGATCATCTACTGTGGCCTCATTTTGAAAGTATTTTATTAGTTTTATGCCTTCTTCTTTTAATAACGCGTTTTTATCACAGATTTTAAACTCTTCAATGGTATTTTTGTTATAGATGGTGCCATGGGATTTGAAGCAATATTTCGGCGGGGTGAACTCACTAAAAGTTAATGAATTTAAATATTTTAATTTCTAATTTCCTTTAGTGGATATACTGAATTTTTATTAGGATCTTTTTAGATAGGGGAGTCGATTTCAAAATCATGACCTTCTACCAAATATATACAGTTAAAAATTTTGTTTATATCAATAATCATTCAAGCCTGTAAATTTTTTGTGACGTAATCTTTTTGTAAAACTAATGATAACTTCGGAAATAAAGGCACTTATATATGACAATATGTATTTTTTTATCAACATTGAAATAGCAGTGCTGGATTACTGAATTCATTTGTTTTAATTTGTTCTTAAAGAAGTCAAATATTTTTTAAGTGTAAAGTACAATTCAGTTAAATATGTTGAATTTATTGTATATTTAATGTTATATATCGTTCGTTTTTCAATAATAACTGTTTTAGTGGGTCGCGCAATAAATTGCTCCATTGCTTTGCGAAAATTTATTTTAAAGTTAAGAAGATAAAGAAAATCTTTTCCAAATATTCAAATCTATATCAAACGCTATTGAATAGAAAGAAAAAATAGAAAATAGGGACTGCAAACGAAAAACTGAAATATCAAATGCAATTCATTAAATCTCCTAATCAAATAAAAACAGAATTAAATTTAGAAGTTATTGATAGGACTGTGATGATGGTGATGATATCTAGATGCAAACTTCACAGAACGAAGTCCATGGAAAAAGCCACTATTTAAAAAAACACATAGTGGTACTCGTTTGGAGTACGCTGAATGCCGACTGGTTTGCAAGCAAATATCGCAATATTTTGTGAACTGACGGTTCTAAAATAGTTTTATTTGAAAGTTTAGGCTGTAGGCAATATATTCGAAGTCCACTCTCTTCTGCATGTCAAACATATTACACTGTGAAAAAAGTTTAAATATTTCAAAATTTAGTGGTGCTGCTATTATCTTGTTCGCAACTGTATGTAAATATTTCTAAGATAAATTCAAATTTACTAGGGTTTCTACTAAAAAAGAAAAAATGTAAAAATATCATAACAAAAATACATTTATAGAATGTGGTTATACTTCTTAGTATTGACAAAACAAAATGGAAACGTTTAAACATCTGAGGGAAAGAAGTCTATAACAAAAATAATATGTAAGAAATTGATATGTGTTATGACAGAATCATGTATTAACGTATTATTTTATTTTGATAATTTCTTTTTATAAATGGCTATAGCTATCTATTGTGTCAAGCTTATTTCTGAATTCAATGCAATTATAGAGGCAATGATGGGAGCAAGAGATTCAAGTAGTTCAAGTCCAAGGAATTAAGCTACTTTAGGATGAGTCCATAAGACTCATAGTAGTGAAGTAGGGTTGGCTGGACAGCTGAATATGTTGTCCCAGAACGACTCTAGTTTTACGCGGCAGAATCTTCTCGACGTCTGCTATCGGTGGTGGCCGACCTCCAAGTACGACATTCATACAGTATCCTGCTACCGCGGAATTGATGGCGTCTCTATGAATGCCGTTCAAAGCTGCGATCAAATGGATCCTGCACATATCTACGTATGCTCTCCTCGTATTTACGTTGGTCCTGTCTGACATGCCTCGACGGAGACTCCAGCTGTGTGATGTCGAAGTTTGGATGACTCCTCCGGTGACATCCCAGATGGAACTGTTACGTCAACATGACGTTGTGTTCCTTGACCGGTAGAACCTTAGTTTTCTTGTGAAGGTGCAGTTCGAAGGTAATTTGAAGACAGCCTGTGACGATCCTTAAGGCTGCATTTTGACAGCTTTGAATATTTCTCCACTGAGTATCACTCAGCGAAGGCGACCACACTGAAGCGACATAAGTAGTTGAACACTGAACGAGCAATCGTCTTGTAGGTAGCTAGGTTTCTTTGTCCATATCCCAAGTGCTGCCGGCTATTGCCGAGGACCTTGTTCCTATTTCGCAGATTATGCGTGATTGCAGTGGCACCCAAGAACAACAAATAAGACTGTCAAGTTTGGCGCTGTCAATATTACGATGTGTGACTGTTTATCAGGACAATGTATGGATCCAATTCATATCATAAAATATACTATTACTGGAATCCAATACATATCCATTCTAAACGATGTTATGTATTCATACGCTGAGAAAAGTATGCCCTTAGTTTGGAGATTACAGCGCAACAATGACGCCAAACACACTACTAGGGTTGTAGCGGAGTGGTACGCGTTTTCTCAGATGCGCTTATAAGGAAATGGCAAAATAATTGGCTCAATAGATCGTCACTGTGAAGCAGTAATATAAAACAAGAGATATCTAACAAAATACTGGGTCACTTAAAGGCCCACACAATTTTTGTAAAAATAAAACCTTTTTAAATTTTTTTTGTCAATACCATAGACATAGAATAAAAGCATAGAACGGAAGGAGAGAGCAATAAAATGTAAAAAATCACTCTCTTTTCACACATATGGATTATACAATAATAAAATACATGCAATACATTCTCATGAATTAGGGTTTTGACAACAGACTTAGGTTTTTGGCTCTCAGTTATCTATCTAGTTGTTATCTATGACCATAGAATTTAATTAATTGTGTTCTTATTTGTTTTGTTAATACAAAATTTAAAATAAAAAATTTCTTTGGATTTTGGCCTATTTATTGAATATTTGGAAATGGATACTTCCATTATATTGTCAACCACTGTATATTTATTCCAGATCTTTATAGATAGAAGAGTCGATGAAACTATACAAAAATGCTAATCAAAGAAGAATCAACAAGTTTTACTTATAAAGATGCAGTGAACTTCGTAAATCTAAATAAATCCCTAATTGTCTAAACAACATTAAATATTATTTATCATTTTTCCAAAAAAGAAAAATCAGCAAGTTTTATTGCGTTGCAGATTCTTAAATAAATCCCTAATTGTCTTAATAAAATTTAATTTCATTTATCATTGACAATATTTTTTGTTTAATTAAAATAAAACAGTATTTATTTCTTTTGTTGACCAACTGTCTAAATTGCTCTAGACTTTTAGGCAACATCATGTTATTTACTGTATTTGAACATAAAAAAATCCTTTCGAAGGTTAAACTAATGAATTGTATTCTAAATTACTAACATGAGTATAGCAATCACAATATTGTCTAAACTATGCTTTTAAACTACAGCATTTCCAATTGTATTTCAGAAATTTAAAATTATGTTTCTGAAATTTCCTATTGTATTTCAGAATTTTGCATTTGTATTTAAAATTTTATTAAATTAAAATGAAAAACTTCTGAAATACAATTTGAAAATTCTGAAATATAATTGAAAATTTCTGATATATAATTGGAATTTTATGAAATATAATTAGAAATGTCTGAAATATAATTTATGAAATACAAGTGGAATTGGTGTAGTTATAATTAAATTATAATATTTTGTTTAATGAAAATACTTATTTAACTGCGTCAATTAACGCCTTTTAAATTGTGAATTTATTGTACATTGAGTTAATGGCTTTCAACAAATTCATATTTATTAATAGATGTTTTTTTTTTTTGTAAATACATCAAAGAATCATGGCATAAATAAACCCCATAAATCCCACCACCGTTTTTTAAATTGTTTCCATTTATAGGTAATTGGTTTCCATTTTTTTTAAATATGTAGTGCGTTGTTGATTGAAATATTTTTATACGCAGCCTGTTTTCAATATACCTACCTCAGAGTTAAAAATATAACGTCCGGCCAAAGGACTTGAATTAAATATGTTCAAATTGATTATGTTTAAATTTTTAATGTTTTTTATATCCCAGAGAAAGCCGTAATTTCCTTGGTTAAAATCTCGAATCCTAAATAACATCAATATTCTTCAAATTTTTAATAGTTGAAACACAAAAAAACCATCCAAATCCTAAAATAACATAATATTATTCCCGTTTATCTGTTTTTCAAGGTCAAACAAATCAAATCCAGAAAATAACATTCTTTGTTTACACAGAATGCCGCACCCTCACTCACTCCATTATCCTGATAGCCTCCCCTATTAGCACTATCAATGATATAAACAACCGCAATAACGAAAGTTCACTCACCTATTAAAAGCAGTATAATCAACTTCCATTAAACACGATTTAGCATGACGATTGGTATAGTAACCATAGACAGGTCTGGGTTTATCACTTAAACGATCCAAATCCAACTTAATCTCAGCCAATTTATGCCAAAATGTTGGACTAACAAACGATTGCACTGGAGAAAATTGTAGTATATTAGTATTTTCACTTTCCATTGTTGTTGAATGTAGTAGATTTATTTAAATTGTAAAAAATTCTTCTTATTTAAAGAGAAATTCTATTTTCTTCTCGTTCGTTGTTAGGAGCAGACCTAAATTGCAATTGATAATAAATCAAAAATGCAGACAAAATAAACAAAAGGCTTATGACAAATCAGCTGACAGCTGTTTTGCATGTCGGATTTAAAAGATGGTGGCAATTCTACAAGAACAACAAAAGAGTTGTTGTTATGTCAAAATCAGCCGTGTGAAATATAAACAAATTGAGTGATGCCAGACACATTATTTTTTTTAAATTCCTACGTAACCTAAATGGATTCCATTTTTCTTACACCACTGCGGCCATACGATCTAGTTTTTCTTGATAGTATTTTATGTATACCGTTTTGTCAAAATTTACAAAAATTTAAAGTTGTGACGTAGGCTGCATGTAACTTGAAAACTATTTTACTACAAATTATTAAACAAAAATATAATTAGCTGTTTTCTTGATTGAAAATTGAAACACTAACTTGAAGAGAAATTGACAGCAAGTTCGTTTCAACTCTTAAAAGTGTGAGTGTATTAGTCAAAAAGTGTGAGTGTATTAAAACTTGAAAGGCAAAACTTGAACGTGTAACCCCCAGGTTACAGTGAGTTTTTTTTTTTTTTTTTTTTTTTTTTTTTTTTTTTTTTTGATAATTACATACAGTGTTACAATACATTGGAACTTAATAATTGAAAATATTACTTTATATTACTTAGTTTTAAATTGAAGACAAATTAAATTATTGAACAAATTTTATTAATGGGTCCATTATGGATGGCAACCAAATTTTAGTTGCCATCTGTAATACCATTTTGGAAACTGACAACGCAACTTTCGTTCGGTTGCCATCCATAATAGACCCATAAGCTATGTTGTAAAGGATTTGAATTAAAAACTTGAAACATGAATAATTCAATAAGGAATTAATTACATAAAGAATGAATTCTTAAATGAATGAATTCAATACAACGAAGAAATTAACACAACGAATTAATTCATGGTGGTTTAATGTAATTGTTAAGAAATTGCACTATCAATATGAATTTAACAGTCTGTAATGACTGTTTGCAACATTCATTCTATATATCAACAATGTTGAAAGACGCTGTTACTTAACATTGTTTATAGGCATAACAACAATAACTGTTAAAGCTGCTAACATTAACATTAAATCTGATAAAAGCTGTAGAAATAGAACATTATAGTTTTGACCATTAGATAATTCACGAAACTACTAGAAGATAGCACTGTGTATATAAATGGTAACAGCGAGTTGCAGAGTTAGATTATCATAGGCGCTGTTAGAATTAACATCAACTTTATTGAATTCTTGGATATTATAAAGTGTAAAGTAAATTTAAATCAAGATCGTCAAAACAGCTTGCTTTTTAATATTTTTTTGGTGTTGATAGCTCTCATGTTAACTGCTCACTCTTACTTTGGTAGTTATAGGAATTTAAAGTCAATATATAGTAATACTAGTAAAATTCTTATATATTTAGAAAATGATCTGATTAATAGGAAAAAAAATTATGAAAATATAAACTGTTACTGGGATCTTGATTTGTTCCCATATTCTATAAGAATCTGCAACGACCTCAACAATTAAACTCGAGGACCTACTAAACTGATAAAATAAAACTACAGCCACAAAAATAAAAAATATTCTAAAAACTAGCATCGTATTAAGTGAAATTTTAGCCAACACTATACAGTCATTCGAAATCAAATAGTTTTGAAACCGAAAAATAAAATATGATCCTTTTCTCATTTTCCCAGAAGGCGATTTAAAAAGAATTGTATGTAAAATAAATTCAATAAATTCAGACGTAGTCTTTTTATTTCAAAAAATATATTACCTAGTCGTAGACGAGTTGTAGATGAAGTAATTAATAATGGCTAAGTTGACTCGTAAGAATATGTGCAAAGTTGCATAACCCTTGGTCTACACGTAGCAATATTTATTGCTGTAATTGTCAAATTTGATTGCGTTGATGAAATTTGCGATGTATAGACCGCAAATTTCCATATGTAGCAATACATTGCGCAATGATTGCTCTACTGATTGCTTGAGCAATAAATAAGTAAAGCAATATCATATTATAACGCTGATTAAAATAGTATAATTTATTTAAAGTAGTTGCTCACAAAAAGGAACTCACAACAAATCTAACTTAAACAAGTATACATTTTATAAGATTTAATAATATACCAACAAATACTTATAATACTTAATTCATATAACATAGTGTTATTTAATTTTTCTACTATACATAGTTAAATTTTTAAACGATATTAAGACTAAAAAAATTATATTTGTTGAAAAATTATTCATATTGTGAAAAAAATAAAAGAAACAATTTTCCTCATTTTTTATGAAAAAACTGTTATTAAAGAAAGGTAGTTTGCATAAATTTCGAAGAAATAGAAAATCTGTTCAGTTTACCCATTTTTCTGAACTTTATAAGAATATTAAAACGGCAAAAATTAAGAAAATTTAAAATTATAAAAAATATAATTTTTTATACTATGAAATTTGACATTTTAATCAATTTTTTTTTTTTACTTCTTTATTAAAGTTTTAATTTTTATACAAAGTTCAGAATAAATTTCCCTCATAACAATTTTTCTTATTTCTGGCAACACTATAAAGTTAAATCTGACAAATAAAAGCGTTGTTCTAATGACACCATCTTAAAAATTCACTTTGTTGTTTTGTTTACACCACATAACAGTGTTGCAAATAAATGAATAATTTAAAGAAATTTTAATCAATAATCATATGAGAAAAAATTCACAAAAACCGTTTTACAATCTAATTAAATAAAAACATATATATTTTGTATACCTATTAACATATTTATCTAAAAGTTTTAATATAAGTTTAATAATAAATCATAACGATAATGGTGAATACCAAGGTTGGCTACCGATTCAAAACCTCAAAATGGTAACGGTAATTTTACACTGAATTAAATTAATAACATTTTCAAAATAATATGTTAACAAATTTACGAGTATACATTTTAAATTCTATAGATTTCAATAAATCAAAAATTTCTATTTATATAATTTCAAATTATTTATAGAATATCAGTAAAAGTAGCCTAGCGGTAATGGTAGTTGAGATGAAAGGGTATTTTAGGGGCAACGGTAGCCAACCTTGATAAGTTTTATAAAATATGTGAGATTGATATACTTATTAACATTTATTCTAATCATCATGTCAATGTGAAAAAGAAACAACAAAATGCATTAACGAAATAAATCATGTATTTTAATAAATCTTAGTTAATTGATTTTCTAAATAATAAAAATATTTAAATATGTGTAATTATAATTTAGATTTTTCTATTACGTACACAAAACTCCTGAAATGATACAAAAAGAAACAAAACAACAGTTTTTATTAAATAAAAAATTCTATATATTTAATTAATACTTATTATAAATTTAAAAAAGATACAACGCATAACAAAAGTGTTAATAAATAACAGTTCTTTTAAATAATAATTAACAACTTTACAGGTTTTATTGAGTTTATTAGTTCATTTATTAAATAAATTACAGCGCAGTTCAGTGTTTGGTATAAATGGTTTTGTAAAATTGCTAAACTAAGAGTGCTATATTCGGTTATGCCGAATCATTTATCTTTATATAGAATAACAAGATATTTGGTTAAGAAGAATTTTTTAAAAAATGTTCCAGAAAATGTTCCAATGTGGATCCAAATTTATAATGAGTGATATGTATCACTGGAGGAAGTAAAACTGTATTCGGAATGAAACTACTTTCAGTTTTCTAAGTGGAATGAATATAGTAGTTGAGTGCAATTATTTGTTTTTCTAAAATTTGTAATCAATTTCTTTAGAAAAAGCTTGAGGAAGCAAAAACGAAATCCGTTCGAAATGTGTGACAGGCCTGTATGGCAAAAATAGCTCACAAATCAAAGTGTCGTAGTTTTTTTTTTGCTTATATCTCTGCCGTTTGTGAGCTGATTTTACCGATTTTAAATAGCTACCGAACCCGCACCATACCTGATATATTTATGTAACAATCAGTAAATTCCACAAAATTTAACAGAAAAAGACATAAATTGTTGACTTTTGATCTTACAGTTCTGACCTTTGGTCTTACAGTTTTGACCATATTCGGTAAGCCATGTTAAGTCTTTTGAACATTTCCATTTTTATTCTTTTAAATTTCGAAAAACTTGCGATTTTATTCACGATTTAAATTTTTATAAAAATCAAGAAAATTTACATGTCTATAACTTTAAATACTCATATTTTTTTTAACCTCACATAGAATTTTATTGATTTAAGGTTAATTTGAAAGATATTTATGACCTGTTTAGACTAACTGCAAAAAATTAAATTTTATATAAAGTGTTAATGTGACGGGAAGTCCTACCATTTTTAATATTTTTTTATATTTATCACCAGCACTTTTCTCCATGTTTATGTACAAATAGAGTACAACTTAAAATGTGCACAAACCATTATCTAGAAGACCCATTTTATTGATTTATAAAACCTTATGAAGGTAAACTTTGCAAATTTATTTTTCAAATGTATTTATATTACAGTGAGGCCTCGATTATCCGTGATTCGATTAACCGGCCACATCAATTATCCGGGAAAGAAAAAGAAAATGCTTTTGGATCGATTTAAATTTCTTGCATCGATTAACCGTAATTACCCCTATTATCCGGGATTAATATTTTTTTCAATTATTTTTGAACAATCAAACACAATGTGAATAAAACGAAAAAGGGGAATTCCCTCGATCGATTTGTAAGGCCAAAATTTTTTGATATGTGCCATCGATTTTTCGATTGCATTTGGCGTGAGGACTGTTAGACATTATAAAAATCAAAGTGATTCTGTTATTGGCTTTGGAAACCGAAAAACTTTAAAAACTGCTGTTTAAGAATGGTGCGGAAGGAACGATTTCCAATTTCTGGATTAACAGTGAAGGAAAGTCTAAAATATTCCACTCAAAATTTAAGAAAAAAACTACACGGTATTCACAAACTTAATGCAGGAGAAAAATATTCAGCTGATTAGCAGTCACAATTTTTGTGGAAAAATTAAATGAATTCAAATCAATGAAAAAACTCACCTACGAGATATTGGAGAATGGAAAGTGTTTACTTGAGAGAAGTTTGGCTTGCGATAATGAAAATTTCATAGAATGACACAAGGTCTAAAAGGAGAGACTAACCTCATTAGCTTGCGTTAATGCTACTGGTACACACAAGTCCAAAGCATTAGTTATTGGAAAGAGCTTGGTTTAACAATAACTTAGTAACAGAAGAGAGAGAGAATTTTAAGAAAATCGGTCTAAAAGATGATAGTAAAATCATTCTGCCAATGGACAACATGCAGACGTGCAGGATTTCAATGCTGAAAACGTTATTAATCCAACCGATGGATCAGTGCAATATGGAGCTTTAAATTTAATTATCGAAAAAATGTCATTATTAAAAAACTACTAAAAATTAGTACTCAATTAACCGGGAAAATTGATTATCCTGCATGCTATCGGTCCCGACCATTACGGATAATCGAGGTCTCACTGTATTAAAATTATAGACACATAAAAAAATCAATTTCGTTGAGTCATCCGAAAATTGCATTGCACCGAGCTACATTTTTTAATTTTTCCAAAAATTCAAATCGCGTGTTTTTCGAAATTAAAGAAAATACAATTGGAAGTGTCCAAATAACTATCAGTCCAATGATGAATAAAAAATCCGCGAGTTTTTTCTCTTTTCCCATTTTTTCTATTCAAATTCAGTGTTAAAAATGGGAAAAGGGAACAAAAACTACCTCGGATTCTTTATTCATGATTGGGCTGTATAAAAAAAACTATTGGCGTTTTCTTTTCTGGCATAAATATTGCCTTCATTCTGTCTTTTTTTGTGTTCTTTTCTAAAAAACAAAAAATGTGGTTTTGTAGGCGTATAACGAGTTCTTTTTAAATAATGTTGCCCTGAAACCCCGAAAATATGCTACATGTTTCAACCTCAATTTTATCATAGGGTTAGAAAAGGCAGCACTTTTTAAACAGCTTTTATTTTTTGTTAGTTACAAGCTACATAAAAGAAAATTGCATAAATGGTAATGGTTTTTGTTTTATTGAGATCGTTAAAAATGTAAAACATTATGAGGTTATGGGTAACCTTTAATAAATGGTACAAAATATGTTGGCAACATTTTATGTCAGAAAAGAAAACTCCATATATGTTTACCGAATATGATTAAATTCGGAAGATCTAAAGTCACTATGTTCATGCTGTCTAGAGTTGTGCCGCTAAAACGCTATTTTTTCGTGATTGACTACAAACAATTACAAAAAAACATACACATTGTTTTGGTGTATCACAAACAAAATAAGAAATTGCCTGTTGTTTTTTAACTGAATCACTAATCACAGCGTTTTAGTTCAGTTTAGTTCAAAGCGGCACAACTCTAGTGCTGTTTTATGGAGTTGCAAATGGGAAAATGTATAAATTACAAACGGTATGATACTCATGGTAATTTCATTTAAATTAATGCATTTCATTTCGATCTCTCTTCCTTCTTTAAATCCCTTTTCATATCTTTAAGCTTCTCCAAAATTTTTGAACTCAAAGCATTGGACACACATTTAAAAGGCTTTCGCTTATAACTGGGATTATTACCATTATTAACGCTTTCACAATGGCCGAATTCCGTACTATTTGTTTCGTAGATAAAATGACAGAGAGCAAATGATGGTGCTGTATTTAGCAGCCAGAATAGAATGCGTGCTCGTAAATCCTCTTGTTTTTGCATAGAGTCTCTTTCAAAGGTCACATAATGGAATTCTTTAAGATCACTCAAAACCAAAAGAAAGTCATGCTGTAGGTGTTGTGGCCAAAAGGATAACATGGCTGATATGGATCTATTGGATATGCGAGTTTTGAAATGTTCACAAGCTACCGTAGCCTCTGTATAGGATTTACCATACTCCAAACTGGGCAACAGATATTTGCTAATGTGTTGTGGTGTTATTTCTTTGAAATAATGAAACTTAATGAGTTGGCGGTATATAGAAAGTTTGCGCACCATGTTATAGGGTTGATGGCGATGTATAGTAGGGGCTATAGTGGCTAATAGATTGTTAGTATGAGAAGTTAAAGGAATATTATTTACCTTATCGTTAGTATGCAAACTAGTTCTACGAGTTACTATTCTTGAAGAGGCTTGAGGATTTGTTACATTCGAGATTGTGGTGTTAATTTTTTGTGGACTTTTCATACTAGTTTGTACTGCCTGAGTGTTGATATTAGCAAGCATGGAACTTCTAGGTGTAACTCTTCCAGTAGGCTGTTGATTTGTATTACTGGTTGCTGCATTAGTTTCAGGATTTCCTGCTGCTTCTTCGCTAAGAGTTTGTGTCAATGTTATGGGAGATACATTTATTAGACTCTGTTGATGATAATGATCAACAATTCGCAACAGTGAGGTGTTATTGAAAACTGAACAATTTGTTTGGAATTCTTGGGAAATATGTATATGTGTACCCATAGATTGCGGTTCGACTTGTAAACTAGAACTTTGAATTGATGGCTCGTTTGCAACTAAATTGATTTCAGGGGGCGTTAAACTCCTAACAGAAGATTGTTCCACAATATCTGTAGCTTTAGAAATCTTTGTTGAGGGCTGTAATTCTGTATTGTCTCTACTGCTGCTAGCTGAATAGACTGGTATTGTTTGCAAAGGACGTGTATTATGTTGAATTTGTGGTACAAAATCGGAAGGCTTTAAGGTTCTAACTTTTGCTTTGTTTTTAGAAGCATAGGTTTTTACTATGTCCCGTCGTAAGGGTACTGGTGCATTGGTAGTATTAGAGGGTTGTATAGCAGTTGAAGTGGTTGGTTGTATTTCTTTTGATACCAAAGAAGCTGTATTCGTTTCTGTTGGTACAACATTTACATTTTCGCTAGCTGTTGAGCTAATAAGATCTTGTTGTACTGAAGTAGTTACATGTTCTGCACTTAAACCACCACCATATGATTGTGTGTCCTCAAAAGTACTTGGAAAACGTTGAGCCTCTGGATATGTAATAAAACTTTGTAACGAAGTCAAAGATGCTTCACATAAATTCCGGGTTGACTCCAATTCTGCATTTATTTGTATTGATTTTTCTTCATTAAATTTCTGTTTTTGCTGCTGATTATCATCCTCACCGCTACTTCTTAAGCTAACATCTGGAAATTGTATTATTGGTGTTAATTCAATTGGTATGTTTTCTTGTTCCTGGGTACAAGCCGTGCCACTCAAACTTTGCAGACATTGTGCCATATTCATTTCATTATCATCAGATATAATAAGTTCTATCACTATATCTTCAAATTCAATCTGAGAGGGTGGTAGATTTTCACCAGTTTGCGATGTCGAATCATCTAATTCCACAATTTCTTCTGAACAAGGTGTACATTGTATGATGCTATCCTCATCCTCATAAAATTGTAAATTCTGCAAAAGTTTGCTGTTGATAGGTTCGGTTTTGATGTCGGCTACGATAAGTTCGCCCAAGGACTCAACTTCATCTGTTGAACAAAGATTATGTTTGAAAATATTCCATTATACTTTTTTTTTGTTACTTACAACATTCACTATTGTCTGATAAATCAGCATTATCGCTTTTATTTAGCGGATCATTAGAAACTCCTACTTCTGCAGGCAGCATTTCGATTTGTTGTTGTGTATTTGGCAGCATAACACAATTAAATTCTTTAATAGATTGATTGTGAGAGATGTTCACTTCCGCAGGAGCTTCTACATTAATTTCTGAAACAAAATCGGGATCTGCAAGGAAATGAGAAGCATTTTTATATCAACTTCGTTTAACATAATGTAAAAATAGAAATAAAGATATAAAATTATTATCCATATATATATAAAGGATATTTCATTAAGCGCTTTATATCCTTAAATTTAAATAAAAGAAAGTGTGTGTGAGATATCATCGACATGTTTTATTCGTTTGAAAGGCCTATCGATGCCATTATGTATTGAATATAACATCGTGCAAATGTCCACAGCGGCTTCGCATCCGAGATGTCAAATTGTTCATGACTCTGGCACATAAATCAGGCTGAATTTGACCGATGGTATGGGTTATGTTGGCTTTAAGGGCCACTGTGGTTTGTGGTTTATTCGCCTTAAGAAAACTCCACAAGAAAAAGTCTAATGGGGTCAAAAGACACGATATCGGTGGCGAGTTCACCACGTGGGAGGACCATGCTCTGAAATCACTCGTCCAATGTAGAATGAATTGTGTGGCAAGTGATTGCCTGAAAATCATTTTTGCACCAAATCATTACTTGCGATGAAAAATGGATCCATTACGATAACCTGAAGCGTAAGAGAAGCCCGGCCAAACAGCAGAATCGACACCAAAGCCAAATATCCATGGCGCTAAGGTAATTATCTGTATTTGGTGGGAGCAAAAGTTTCCTATTTATTATGAGCTGCTGAAATATGAACAGATCATCACATGGAACCTGTACTGAGCGCAACTGATTCGTTTGAAGCGACCATTGGCTGAAAAACGCCCAGAATATGCGGCCAGACATGAAACCGTAATATTCCATCGTGACAACGCTCGGCAACATGTTGCAATAACTGTTAACAACTATTTAGAATGAAGTGTTTGAGAAGTTTTTCTTCATCCCGCTTTATAGTCCAGACCGTGCCCGGCCGACTACTATTTGTTTAATCGATGCAGAACGCTCTATTTGGGTATGACTTAAAAACCCCCATATTTATAAGTCATACATCCAATAATGAAATAACTAGTTTTTTTCCTGTGCAAAATTTTGAATTTTTGTGCTTAAAATCATTGAAAAGGAACAAAAAAAAAAAACCGATAACCAAAGAATTGTAGGTTTCGCCCACATTTAGTAGACGCCGAGAAGATTCTGGCACAACTATGTTCAGTATGCAGCAAAAGGCTTAATGCCTTCTGGTCCCGCATAGATCGTGCCGTCCCCAACATATGCTCAGCATGGGTCCTCATTGTTAACAAATAGAAACAAGGTAATAAATAAACACTCTCATCCCCTGTGATCTCTGATTTTGAGTGGCTTATTTTCACTTTCTTTAGGGAAATCGAATAGTTTTATTTCAAAGATGTCGTTTAAACACAATATTTCTTACCTTTCTCAACTCCAGCACTTGTATTTAGATTGGAGGCAGCAGCTGGCTGTAAAACATCTTGTTGAACAATTGAGGTATTACCTTTGAAATTAATAAAATAATAATAAAAATATACATTAAAGAGTATCATATTTAAAAGCTTTTATTTAACATGCAATGTTTATTTATTTAGGTCAAAATTTCTAACTGAATTTAGAACCAGTTCTCGTAGCCCAAATAGTCGGAAATTTTGCATCGCAAGGTTTACAACTTTTGTAATAAATAATGCTTACCCATGTCTTTATTTGCTAATGCAATATTATTTGCGACATCATTTGGTTCTTCACAAATTGCCTGCCGGTCTGATTCAGACAACATAATGACATCACCTTTAAATTAATTATAAAAGTTAATATATTTCTTAATACCATTTGATATTTAATTAAACAGCTAACTGAAAATTAACACAGAAGCTTCGCCTATACGCTATAAAAAAGAAATTTTAATCAAGTCTCATTCACTGAAAACGTTAAAAGTCAAGGATGATAAAAATAAATAAAAAGGGTACCCATTTAAACGCTTAAATATCCATTTGTGAAAATGTGCAAATTTGCACGACTTGTTTCATGAACAAATTTTTTAAATTATGTGCAATTTTAAACAGTTAATTTGTATTTGGTAAAAATGTCAAATCATTGAAACAAACAATGGTAAACATAGTTTGGAAGACTTTCCTTATGTTCTTGTTATTGGATAAAATTTCGAACACAATGCCATTTATTCATTATTCTGTTCCAAAGTCACACAATTTCCTAAATTTTCAATATAATTTTAGTATTTTGTAAATCAGTTCAACATTCTGTACTTTTTTTGTAAATAACTTTCTTCGAAAACTGGGAAACTGTTACCATAACAAATCGAATAGTTTTAAATCAAAGATGTGGTCTTAACACAATATTTCTTACCTTCATCAACTGCAGCACTTGTATTCAGATTTGAGGCAGCAGCTGGCTCTGAAACATCTTGTTGAACAATTGAAGTATTACCTTTGAAATTAATGAAATAATAAGAAAAATATACGTTAAAAGAAACATGTTTAAAAGCTTTTATTTAACTTGCTAGGTTGTTTGTTTATTTATTAGTTTGTATGGATTAAGTTCGAAAATTCGATATCAAATTCAAACTAATGTTCGACAACATTTTAAAGCTGTTAAAATAGTCTCTAGATCATGCATAAAAACCTGATGACATTTCAATATCTTATTCGTAAATTCGAAATAAATTTTGAAAATTGGAACTAGATTGTAAATACTTTAAAATACTTGAAAATGCACTGAATTTTTTGAAAATGTTAAAGTTCGAAATTGAAAAATGTAAGAAATTGTCTTCAAATTACTTTAAGAATCCTCATTATTTAGAGATCATTTTAACAGCTTTAAAAATAGCTGTTAAAATAATCTCTCAATAATGAATATTTTTTAAAAAATACTTTTAGTTTTATTTGAGGCCAATTTCTTACATTTTTCAATTTCGAACTTAAACATTTAAAAAAAAAAACAAGTAAGAGAGCTATATTCGGGTGTGCCGAATCTTATATACACTTCACCAAATTATACTTTAAAATAAAATTAAAAAAAAACAATTTTTTAAAATTTTTTTTTTTCGAAATTGTTTTTTAAGTTTTTTCCAAATTTTAAAATAAAAATTTTGATTTAAAAATTTATGACAAAAAAATGTTTTTTGTGAAAAAAAATTCGGGTTAAAAAATATTTTTTGTAAAAAAAAAATTCGGGTTAAAAAATATTTTTCTCCAATTTGACCCATTGTAGGTCCAACATACTATATCCTTATATACATCATTGCAATGGACTTTGAAATATCTATCATTAGATATCCATATTGTCTATATTTATGACTTAGTAATCGAGATATAGATAAAAAATAAGCCAAAATAGAGGTTGTCTCGGATTTTTGCTCATATTTCCGTAATTTATGGACGGATTTTGCTGATTTTAAATAGGAAATTTCTTAAAAGCATGTCTGACAGAATTACTGAAGATTTGGATCCCGAAGATATCTGGGGTCTTCAGAAAATTGATTTCAACAGACAGACGGACATGGCTTAATCGAGTCCGCTATCTATAAGGATCCAGAATATATATACTTTATAGGGTCGGAAAATTATATTATGGAAATTACAAACGGAATGACAAACATGAAGGGCATAGATGAGAACTAGATAGGTAACTGAGAGCCAAAAACCTAAGACTGTTGTCAAAACCCTAATTCATGAGAATGTATTGCATGTATTTTGTTATTGTATCACCCGTATGTGTGAAAAGAGAGTAATTTTTTACATTTTATTGATCTCTCCTTCCGTTCTATGCTTTTATCTATGGTGAAGGGTATAAAAAAATAGTTTCAGAATATAAGATTTTTAAAATATTTTGGAAAATTCGAATTTAAATTCAAAATATAAATGATGCTCTTAAAATAATAAAATATAATTAGTAAAAAATAAGTACTTCTAGAACAAGCTTTTATTTAAATGCTCTAAAAGGAAGGAAAGGAAAAGGAACATTATAGAATTTATATATTAAAACTTATCGCGACAAGCCCAATATCGAGCAAGATTTTTTATCATATAAATTTGATCATGTTATAGTTTGATTCAATTTAAAGTTTATTTTCTTTTTTTAGAGCATTTAAATAAAATCTTGTTTTAAAAATAAGTTTGTATTATTAATTTATTTTAAAATAATACTGTTTCACAAGTCTCTTTTTTAGTTATATTTTTTTAGTTTTAGTTTATATTTTTTTCAAATAAGAGAATAAAAGCCAACATTTAATGAGTGAAGTTTACAATTTTAGTAATAAATAATAATGCTTACCCATGTCTTTATTTCCTGTTGTATTATTTGCGACTTCATTAGGTTCTTCCTGCAGCTCTGATTCATCCAACATAGTGACATCACCTTTAAATTAATTACAAACGTAAATATAATTCCTAATACCATTTGATATTGAATTAAACAGCAAACTGAAAATTAACACAGAAGCTTTGCCTATATGCTCTACAAAAGGAATTTAAATCAAGTGTCTATCACTGGAAACATGTTAAATATTTTATAATGTAATAAATAGTTTGATTTATTTATTTATTTATTTATTGATTTCAATGTTTATTTTCTACTAGCTTGACCCGGTGCGCATCGCTACCCCTGTCGTAGTAAAAATCGATTCAGCCGTTTAGTATTTATTGTTTAAGAACTAAAGGTACCAATTTTACCAGTTTTTCCCCCTGTTATCCCTTTCTGGTCAAAGTATTGAAAAAAGTTATAGCCTATTGACTCTTCCAAATAAGGATCTATATACGTTCCAAATTTCAATAAAATCGATTTAGCCGTTTAGGCGTGATGATCAAACAAACCAACAAATAAACAAACAAACAAACTTACAAAGACATTTATATATTTATATGTATTTTTTGAGCAGTTTATTATTAATTTATTTTAAAATAATCCTATTTCAAATTCCTTTTCCTCAGTCTTAGTTTGTATAAAAATAAGAGAATATCAGACAACATTTGACCAACTAAATGAATGAATGTCTAGGTAGCTTCATAAGCCTTATTATATTATTCAGCAGGTTAAGTTTACAACTTTAGTACTAAATAATGCTTACCCATGTCTTTATTGTATAATGCAATATTATTTGCTACTTCATTTGGTTCTTCACAAATTTCCTGCAGGTTTGATTCATCCCACATAATCACATCACCTTTAAATAAATTATAAACTTAAATATATTTCATAATACCAAATGTTTTTAAAAATTTGTCTTAATATGTTGTGGACTTACAACAAAAAAAACCAAAAAAATAGAGTTGAAGACAAATCTCTAAGCAATCTTTCGTTAATTATCTTTAAAACCAATTTATTAAATTTCGTAAATATACCTTGATTATTAGAATTCAAATAATCCTTATAAAATTCTTCATAAGCCTCAGGAACTTTTCGCAACCATTTCTCATGTTTCCAACAACGATTATAATACCCAATACATTCATGTTTTAGTGATGGTGTATCACATGTGTCCAACAATTTACCCGTACGCTTTTCGTAATCAATTTGAACAGATTCCAAAATATTGGTACACGTCAACAGATCAGACCAATGCAGTAATTTCGGTGAAATGTGAATTAACATTTTTGAATAGTCGTCGAATCGTATGTTTTTAGCGTGCAGAAAATCACACAGATTTTTCAGTTTTATAAAGAGGTTTGTTGGCCAAACCATGGGGCTACGAAAGACATAACGATACATACATTCGGCTATATGTTTATCGGCATATAATTGTTTGCCATTGTAAATACTGGTGAGTTGGAGGAATTCTTCAAATGTCATGCTTAAAATAGCGTGCAAAATTAATTGTTTAAGACTGAATGAGGTGTGTATTATATAGAAAAGGGAATCGGTCTGAAAGAAACACAAAAAATAAAGAAATATAGTTTTTGTTAAGTAAATAATATATCATTAATTTCATGAAAGATTTAAAAAAACTTTTTTTACCTTGGATCAGACTTTTTTCAAATTAGACTTTGTCGAATTTTGTCACTTTTCAAAAATCGAAATTGGTGTATAAAATCTCTTAAGTTTTTAAAAATTCGAAAATTTAAAAATTAAACTGTCAAAATGGCTACATAGGGTATATAAGTGCCAAAAATTAACAAAATCTGAAGACCTAAGGTAAATTTTTAAGTGATATACGGTGAAATAAATGATATACCATTTTTTCTAGGTCTTACATTCTTACCTTTAAAACACTGCGAAAAAATATACGCTTGGCTTTTTCTGTAGCGTTATTATTAATATTATTATTGTTGTTTGCAGCATTTTCTTGAGATTTTGTTATATTATTTAAATTTTTATTTGCTATTATAACAGTTTTAGGTGAAATTTGTTTTTCGGCGTTTGGTTTATTTGGATTAATTTGATTACTATTTTTACTATGAGTATTAGTTTTATCCTTTTGAGTTTCCACAGACATTTCCTTAACATTTTTATCTGTATTATTATTATTATTATCTTCTAAATTGTTTAAATATTTGTAGTAATAATAACGTTGTAATGCTTCATATAGTTCTCTTTCTTTCAAAATACGCTGCACCACATCTTCCTTGTGTGCGCAAAAGTCATTTAATAGCTGCTTTAAAGGAATTTCATTGCATTGTAGAAATATTTCATAGGTTTCTGAGCTAAAATCTATGTCATTATCAAAGGTTATTTTTAGTTTGGCTAAAAGTTGATGGCGAAACACTTGGAAGATTCTGAAAATAAAATATATACACAAAATAACATTAGGTTTTAACTACTGAATGGTAAATCGAACATCGATTTTCAGGGTCTAAAAACGATTTTTTCGTGATCGATTATATACTCCGATTTGTATGCTGAAATCGATTTTTGATGACGATTAATCGAAATAGAAATCAAATTCCGGAATTTTTAGTATTGTCTACGTTTTTGCTTTCATTAAATTTTACAATATATTAATCTTCAGTTGACAGCGAGAAATATTCAAGGAGGATCCCTTTTTTTAAAGCGAAATTTTTTCAAACTTAAGAAATTTGTATAAAAAGTGCTAAGATTTATAAAATGAGCACCTTAATATAAAGGAGTGGCATCATATTTTTGAGATATTTATTATAAAATATAATAATTAAAACAATATTAAACCCTATATTTGTCTATTGTACTCCAGTATGGTCAACTTCCTCCAAATATCACCTAAAGAAACTTCAGCTATCCCAAAATAAATTGCTTAAGATGATATTAAAGCTACCGTGGCACTATTCAACTAGACGTCTCATGATTCGATCCCGTTGAAAAATTAACATCACTCCTTAACGCCAAATGCCAAAACTTACAATATAGTCATCTTAATGAACTGATCTCATAATAATTTACTTTAGTAATTTATTGTTTTATCTTATATCAAGCTTCATAAAGGTTTTTTTTTGTTTTTTTTACCTATCATTTGTATAATAAATTCATAATTAGATTTCTAATATATATTAAAGTCTAAAACCTATTATATTAAGTTGAAAAGGAAAATAATTCCTATACTCTTTACTCTCTAAAACATATGTATGTTAATTCTATAAATATTATTTAAAACTAGCTGAACCCGGTGCTCGTTGCTGTTCTATATGGCTTAATATTTAGTTGTGAATCCTTTATTTTCTATCATCTCAACGTATCTTTGAGATATCGAACTAATGAGGATATCTATTATTCGCATCAGTATTGCCTACAAAGCTTCCTGTATTGCACCAAAGAGTCTCTCTGGGCTTCCACCTACCTCTTCCCGATTGATCTTCTGATTCACAAGTTTTCAATACGGTTAAGGTCAGGAAGCTAGGCGGGCCTTTCTAGGACGGTAATATCTTTTTGCTACAACCTATTTTTATCTCGGCAACATAAAATCCGGCAGAATATTTTGATACATATTCTTATTCACCACAGATTTTGTGTATAGGTATTCGGCACAACATATACTAAACTTGAAACGATACAGAGAAGATTAGCATGGCCATGCGCAAGGATGACAATCAAAATCGTGAAGCGTTCCACATTTTTCCTCTACGATGGGTATTCATCTTGACGCGTTGATCTCTGCTGATCCATTCCTATCATGTTTGGACGAGCTATCAAGGATGAATCTGAGACAAATCTATTCCTTCATCCGGGAATCTGGTTGGTTTAATTTGGAGTCAACGGAAGTACTGTAAATACCCCTTGGGTATCACAATGGTATCAGATTTGAATGGACCCAAGTGAGCTGCTTGCGGAGCGGCTGCCCATGGAACCTAACCTATAACATGCCCTCCTCCATGCTTAACAGAGTACCTTGACAGTATTGAGGATGCAAACTTTAATTAGGTTACCGACGTACTGTTCTCATTTCGTCCGAATTTACCATATTGAACTATGATTCTTCTAAAAACAAAACTCTATTTCACTCATTTTGAGTCCAGTGGAGATGCTATTTCGCAAATCTAAAATGAGCTTTTTTTATTTTTCTTTGAAGTGAATGGTTATTTTTGCAGCTCTGTAGGATATTAGTCCAGCTCTTTTTTGAATTGTACGTGTGCTTATATTAAAGTTCAATGATTTAAGAACATTTGGAGCAAACTTAGTTGGATCTTTTTTAAATTCTCTAACTATGTGGGAGCATTTCTGGTAGTGAATTTTGAACTTATTTATAATGTAATTTACATTAGATTATGCCTTACAAAACTCTTTGCTAAGGTGATTATTGGACATTCTGTTTTGGAAATCTCTGAGTTGATTTTTAACTTTTGTCTTAGAGTTACATAGAGTTTGGAACTATTATATAGCTTTCCTCGATCACTTCGTTTAGTAATTTTTTTATTAGCAAATGTAGTAAAATAACGATATTCTCAAAGTTTCAACTTCAACATCATACACAGAAAAAAGTTTCAACATAAATAGTATGATTTGATTTCATTGATTTCAATTCATAACATTTATAAATAATTTCTTAAATAGTATGATTTTTTTCATATTTTATGTTTTCAAATAAAATCTAGAATGCTTGGAAAATATTATTACAATTTCATTTATATTTTTATGTTGTTCAAAAATGTTTGAAATTTTCTCTGGAAATTTTTTTATTTTTTTTTATGATTTTCAGCTACAAAAAGAGAAAATATGCGCGAAATTGACTCAATTTTGTTAAGAGGATGAAATGCTTTAATGTTTATGTATGTTTTATAATGATTATTTTTAAGTTTCAGATATTGTTTAACATTTTAAAATATTGGCCAATATATGGCTATTATGCAAACATTTTTGAAATAATTAACTAGATAATACAATTATAATACAATTTATTATAAAATAGCATATAATTTACGCAAAAAAAGCAAAAAATTTCCGTTATGTACAATTTTATAATATTTATGAACATGTTCTTATTCTGAATGAAAAAAGTTTGGGAAAAAAAAGTCATGTTCGATTAATAATATTTATTACAAAATTCATTCCAATTATGAATTTTTTTTTCTGTGTATGTATGTTGTTTTGAAATTGAAAACAAATATTTTGTTTTCTAAAATCTATTCGACAAATAGCTATGGATATTTGAATTTCGTGTTTAAAACTTACCTGTCATCCTTTAGGTTTTCACATAAAGCCACTGAATTTTCCTGTTGATCAGTAGTTTCTACTTGGCTCTGAATGTTCTTGGTTGAAATTGCTGCTTCGTTTGTGATTGAACTTAAAATAAAGAATTAAAATTTTTATAAATTTCCAGTACAACTGTTTAATTCTTATTCACATGTTCATTATTGTAGACATAGAGAAAATATATATAGAGCGGAAACTAGAAAAAAACTCAAACAAAAAAATTACTCAAAAATGTTACACATACGAGTGTTGTTTTTGTTTTCACATAGTTTTTTGTACTAATACAAGTAAACGTACTCAAAAGTATACTTATGTTTATCAATATAAATAGCAGCACGACAAACATCAAAAGAAAAATCATCAATAGAAATCTTGTACAATGATCTGTTTCAAAAGGATCCTGGTCTTATCATCTTAGCTACACGACAAACATAGAGAGAAATCATCAACAGAAATACTGTGCCGTGATCTGTTTCAAAACGATCAGGAATTCTGATATAAATTTGTCTTATACAGTCATTAAAATTAAGAGAAATTTCCCCAAAACTGAGTCATAGAGAGAGAACATCAGCACCAAGGGGAAGCCATTTAAAAATGGCCATCAAAAATTACTAGTACAAATCGAAATCTGCCAATAAGGTAAGAGGTAATTAGCTTATGAGCAGTGATAGAAAAACCAAACAACTACACTTATGTTAGAAGAATTAATCAAGTTGAATGAAAGCACTTTACCACTGTGAAGCAAAAGGGAGAATATTGTTGTTAACCCAACGGATTCATTAATATGTGCTCCGCCTTAGGTAAAGCTGGAAGGATAGAGATATATTTTAAAAAATCTAGTGCACATACAATACTTGACTTTGGGATCGGCTCAACACGTTCTGTCTTGCAAGTAGTGAAAAATGTCGACGTGGTCAAAACAGAACACTATATAGAAGTACTTTGGTATCACAATATTTATTTCCAGATTTCTGGAATCACCATTTGTCGAACCGAGAGACATAGGAGTTGTGTGATCATACTCTACTAACTTTTTTGAGCATCAGCATATAAATACTCAAGAGCTGTTGAGGATCTTGAGTTGTAGATCATTTTGTGATGAATATGGCTGGGATATATGGTTCGTTGGTTGATTTGCTAGCACATGAGGAGGGAGGACACAAGTGACGAAGAATTCCCGACTAAAGATTATAAAGCCATGCCAGTTGGCATTATTTGCTAGACTTCTTTACAGAGACACAACAACTCGCTAATGTTCTGTTCAATGACGGCCATAATTAAAAGGAGTTTGAACAAAATTGATGGCATATTCTGCCAATCTGAGGGAACAACATTGGTTCATACAGCTTTCACTGGATTGACAATATTTGACCGAGTTGTCCTGTTCGGTTCACGAGTTTATCGATTTAGACCAAACACTTCTATTTTGTTAACATAAATTAAGTTTTCAAAAAACAAAAAATTACCTTTTATTAAGTGCTGGGGCTTTCCTTGGTTCCTCTACAATCTTTGGGGTTTCTGTGCTAGTTTGCATACTGTAAAGGAATTAAAAAAAGACAAATACAGAATACCATACAATTTATTTTATGAATTTATAAAAAGAAAAAATGTCGGTGTGCTCGAAAAGAAATTAATACATTAAACATTTTGTGTTAAGTTTAAAGTTTAGCATTTTCAATAAATAAATAAAATGTACCTTTTATTATTAACATCATTTCTCTCGATAACAGTTGCCGCACTTTCACTTGAAAAAGTTAAAAATAAATACCTTTAGTTAGCATACATTCAATACAAGCCTAAGATTATAATATACCTTTCTCTTCCACATTCAATAATATCCCTTGATGTGACCACCTGCTTTAGTAGAGTAGGCTGTATATCATTTTCACATTTCTCACACATTTCATTGTGTTTCAAAAGTTTACACCATAACGCAGTACTTACGACATATTTTCCATCACAACTTTGTTTTTTAACTATTTCATAGATAAATTTTTTGAATATATTTTCTATAACAGAGCTATCATGCGGTTCTGGTAAAATGTGTGTGATATCTGTTAGTTGAACAAAATCCAACTGGGTAATATGATGAAAAACGCAGTTGGTATTGGGACATTGACTGAAATTTATAATAAAGAGAAATAACATAAATTATGGTAATTTTAGATTAGTTTACAGCCAGTACCTTTCCGCATTAGGATTTCCAGTAAATGACAGAGTTATGGGTGGCAATAGACGATTTTCCAATATTTCTACAAAGCTTTTGGAGGAAATGGGCTCTGCACCAGTTGTTTCAGCTACCAGATCTTGTGTTAAATTTTGATTTTTTGTGGCCCCTTTTTCTCCCTGTGTTTCAATGTTCACCTGATTTTGTACATTATCTGTTTTCTCTCCTTTTATATGGAGATTTTTGGATGTTTCAATGTTCTCTTGAGTTTGTACATTATCTGTATTCTCGCCTTTTAAATAGAGATTTCTGGGGATTTCGAAAATTCTACTTCTCAAATCGATGGGACATTCATGTAGAGTTTTTAATTTATTTAAAGGTTTATAGTTTCTATTTTCGGGCGCTAAATAGTACAGCACATAGGCACGTTGTAGCATATAAGGCAATTTGTGTAGACTTTTATAGAGCTTTTTACAATAACCACTAAACAAATCAGTGACATTGGTATATTTTCGAAATTCGGAAAATGTCACGGGACAACAGTGGGCATAGGGCAATAGCTCTTTGTACAATTTCTTTGTTTTCTCTTTCTTTTCCGTATAATCTTGAGATTGTTTGGCTGTAAATTTTAAAAAGAACGATTGATGTTAGTAAAAATATTTTAAAACTATTTTTACAAAAGAATGTTACATTTTTGTCGCTTAGGTGATGAAGATTTCATGTCCTCAGTTGTGGCTCTTTTAGTTGCACCAGTTGTAGAAGGTGATTTTGTTTTGTTGTCTGAACCTGAACTTTGATTTGTTGGTGATGTTGAAGAATGGTTAATGTTGTTTACAGCTAAAGAAATAGAGATATGAGCTGTTAAAAAAATAATAACAAATTTAATATTAGGTGTATTACTTAAAAATGCGGAATTTACAATAGATGGCGGATCTTTTCAAGGCGGTTTTTGTTTTTAATAATTTATGTGTATGTCTGTCGTTTATTCGTTTTTTTTTTTTTTTTGCTTCGAAAATATTGAATTTTGTACCAAGAATGCGTCATATGCGGGAAGTTTTGCTTTACTTCTTTAACTTGAAAAAAAGTGCCGCTGAAGCACACCGAATGCTCACCAAAGCTTATGCTGAATGTGTTCCATCGGTTTCAACGTGCGAGAGATGGTTTGTGCGGTTCAAAAGTGTTGATTTTGACACGGAAAACAAAAAAAAGACCATGAATTGGAGGCATTCACGAATATTATTGTAAAACTCAACAAGAGATAGCAAAATCATTGGGAGCTACTGAAGCAGCAATTTCAAATCGTTTGCAAGCAGCTGAATTCATCCAAAAGCTGGGAAATTTGGTACCATACGAATTGAAGCCAAGAGACCTTGAAAGACGATTTTGTATTGCTGAAATGCTGCTTCAATGCTATAAAAGGAAATCATTTTTGCACCGAATCATTACTTGCATTAATTCAAATATCCATGGCGCTAAGGTAATGTTCTGGCCAGACCATCACAGGGAACCTGTACTTACCGCAACTGATTCGTTTGAAACGAGCATTGAACGAAAACCACCCAGAACATGGGGTCAGACATGAAACCGTAATATTACATCATGAAGTGGTTTTGAAGCTTTATAGTCGGACGGGGGACTACTATTTGTTTCGATCGATGCAGAACGCTCTCTCTGGGACACGCTTCACTTTGGAACACAATATCCGATATTGGCTTGATTCGTTTTTGGCCTCAAATGATGAGCGGTTCTTTTGGATCGGAATCCATATGTTGCCAGAAAGATAGGAAAAAGCCAATCCCTCTTTTTTTAGTCATACACCAAATAATTTCAGAGAATATTTTTTATTTGGCTAGAGAATTATATTTTAAAAAATTTTAGAATATTTACAATAACTAAACCAACGAATAATTTGTATTCGGTTTTTTTTTCGTTGAATTTTTTTATTACTTTTAGCTAAATATTCAACTAACGATGATAATAATCAGAAATATGATAATTCTTATATAATTTCAGCGAATAATTTTTATTCGGTTTTTATTCGCCCAAATTTTTTACAGTTATATCTAGAAAATTACATATTTTTTAAATTAATTTAACTGACAAAATAACTACAATTTAACATATAACCAGACATATGTTTTCAATTTTTAAAAATTTAAAAAATTCAAAAAAGATTAACTTATATGAAACTTACCATTATGTTGCTGTGCAGCACTAACTTCCTCTCCTTCATTACCCACAACAGGCAAATTAAATTTGAACGACACAAGTTCTTCTATTCGAAAGCTACTCAATGATGTTGACTTTACTACGCCTTCAGGTATTTGTAGTAATCGATTTTTTAGAGAATTTGGCAATGGTTTAAAACGTATCGGGTATGTTTCTCGTATAATGGGTGACAAGTAAAATGCTCGATAGTAGTTGTGTAAAGTGCTGTCGATAGCTTCCTGTGAATTTTTGTATTTATAATATAAATCTATATTATCCTGGGCTTTTATTTTGAAGAGTTTGTCCACAATTTCCTCATGATTGGTATATTTTTTAAACTCATCCAGGGAAACGTGTATTTTTACAATAGGACCAGCTGTGTGGTCAGTAAGTAAGGGAATACTATTTTGTTGGTTTTCATTGTTAACTTGTTCATTGCAATTATTGACAGCCTCTGGTATTGTTGCTTTTTTATTGACATCCTTAGTAGCAGTATCTTGTGGTGCTTCATTTTTATTTTGTTCAATAACTTTGTTTTTTACAGCTGGTTCTGTTACCAAGCTATTGGTTGTGGGTAGTATTTGCGCTTGAGTTGCACTATTTGTGGCAACGGGTATAGTTGCACTTGTGGCTTTGGGTAAATTTTGTTCTTGATCATTCTTTAAGTAAAGAGTTGTGGGAATATTAAAAAAAATATTTTTAATATGTGCCGGAGAGTTTGCTGCCAATTGAATTTTGTTAAGAGGTGTAATTGTTCTATATTCAGGGGCTAAGTAAAATAATAAATAGGAATGTTGCACTATAATGCGTTGTTGAAACTCGCTTTTATGTTTACTTTCACAAAATTCTGCGACCAATTGACTAATATTACTGTATTTACGAAATTCCTTTAAGGTTAACGGGCAACAATGGATGTAGGGTACTAATGCTTTGTAGTTAAAATCGGGCTTCAAATGTACAGATTCTCCTTTAGATTCTTAAAATATATAACATATGAAAAGGTATTTTTTATATAAAGATATTAAAGCTTTTAGCGTGATGTGTAAATTACCTGTATTAGGATTTGCTGGTTTACAATTGTTATTTGCCATGAGACCGGTTTGTTTATCGTTTGAAGCTAAAATAGAAAATATCACAATTAATGTTCTTTAAAACTTTAAGGAATGATTTTTCTTACGTTTTGAAGGTGATGCTTTAGAGTTTTCAGATTCTTTATTTTCAATAGAGCTGATGTTGGCATTAGATTGTTTGGTATTAATTTCAGGAGAATTTATGACTGAAATAAAATTTTGTAGAATATTATTTTCTTGTCATTATTTTTAAGGGCCTCATCACAAAATATTTAAAAAATAAATAATACTATTTTTAGCCTTCAAAATTACAAAATTCCTATTTAAATTTAGGAATAATATTTATTCAGTAGTTATCGTACTGATTTTTTTTTATTTATATATTAGCGGTATTCACAATGTAGAGTACTTGGCCTAGTAAAAAAGCAGAAAAGCTATTTATTGACAAATATTTCAATTTCTAATGTATTTTGTTTTTAGTTTTTTGATATTGTGCTCTTTTACTACATTACCAGGCCAAGTACTCTACATTGTGAATACCGCTAATGTAGTTTTTAGGAAATTAATAGAAAATTAATTAAAAATTCAAAAATGTTAAAATACGAATAATTTTTATTCGGTTTTTTATTCGTACTAATTTTATAATTTTTTGTCTAGAAAATTACATATTTTTTATGAAATCAATAAAAATACAATTAAAAATGAAAAAAATGTATTAATGATAGTCTAAAGCAAACGAATAATTAATATTCGGTTTTTTATTCGTACTAATTTTTTACATTTTCATTTAGAAAATTACATGTTTTTTATGAAATAAATTGATAAAATAATTAAACTTAAAAAAAATTTAAATTTTTGCCTAAACCAACGAATTTTTTTTATTCATTGGAATTTTTATACTCTTCAGAGCTTCGTGAGAAAAAACCGGGCCAACCTCGATTTTTGATCTATATCTGGATTACTAAGTCATTAAAATAGACAATATGGATATCTATTGAGAGATATTTCAAAGTCCATTGCAACGATCTATCAAAATCGGAAAAATATTTTTTAACCCGAATTTTTTTTTAACAAAAAATTTTTTTTGGTCATAAATTTGTTTCACTTAAATTTAACAAAAAAAAAAAAAAAAATTTTAAAAAATTAAAAAAAACTTGAAAACAATTTTGAAAAAAAATTTGTTTACCTAAAAATATTTAAAATTTTTATTTTAAAGTATAATTTGGTGAAGGGTATATAAGATTCGGCACAGCTGAATATAGCTCTCTACTTGTTTTTATTATTTTTAGCTAAATATTTCACTAAATGATGATTAGTTTCGAAAATACGATTATTCAGCGAATAATTTTTATTCGGTTTTTTATTCGTACTAGTTTTATCTAGAAAATCATATAGTTTTTAGAAATTAATAGAAATATTTAAAAATTAAAAAAGAAAACGGTACGATTCCAAAAAAAACTAACGAATAATTTGTATTCGCATTTTTATTCGTTGAAATTTGTTATTACTTTTAGCTAAATATTAAACTAAACTATATTTATCTTCAGATATACTAAAATTTCAATATAATTTCAGCGAATAATTATTATTCGGTTTTTATTCGTACTTATTTTATAATTTTTTTGTGTAGAGAATAACATATTATGAATGCATTTAATATAAAAATTAATTTAAAATGAACAAAATTAGAATATTTGACTAAAAGTAACGAACAATTTGTATTCGGATTTTTATTCGTTAAAATTTTGTAGTACTTTTACCTAAATATTCAACTTAACGATGATTATAATCAGAAATATGATTTCTATATATAATTTTCTAGATATAAATGTAAAAAATTTGGACGAATAAGAACCGAGTAAAAATTATTCGCTTTTTTATTCGTTGAATTTTTAGTTACTTTACATGCAAACATTCAATATTAAAAGGAGAACAATTTTTGACCTTTCAAACCCTAGTTATAGTTTAACCTAAAGTTATACTGAAAGTTTTCATAAAAAAATTATTTTTGCTGACAGCAAAACTACAAGTTAACTTATAACCAGACATCCTTTTTGAACGATTAATTTGTAATCGGTGTTTTATTTGTCTTAATTTTTAAAATTTTTCTATATAAAAAAATATTCTATGAAATTTGAGCTCGTCTGGTACAAGTTCGAAAAAGATTAACTAAAATGAAACTTACCATTATGTTGCTGTGCATCACTAATTTCCTCTCCTTTATTACTCGCAACTGGCAAATTAAGTTCTAACGACACAAGTTCTTCTATTCGAAAGCTAATCAATGATGTTGACTTTACTAAGCCTTCAGGTATTTGTAGTAAACGATTTTTTAGAGAATTTGGCAAGGGTTTAAAACGTATCGGGTATGTTTCTCGTATAATGGGTGACAAGTAAAATGCTCGATAGTAGTTGTGTAAAGTGCTGTCGATAGCTTCCTGGGAATTTTTGTATTTATAATATAACTCTATATTATCCTGGGCTTTTATTTTGAAGAGTTTGTCCACAATTTCCTCATGATTGGTATATTTTTTAAACTCATCCAGGGAAACGGGTATTTTTACAATCGGACCCGCTGTGTGATCAGTAAGTAACTTGTTAACTTGTTCATTGCAATTATTGACAGCCTCTGGCATTGTTGCTGTTTGATTGACATCATTAGTAGCCGTATCTTGTGGTACTTCATTTTTACTTTGCTCAATAACTTTGTTTTTTACAGCTGTTTCTGTTACCGAGCTATTGGTTATAGGTAGTACTTTCGCTTGAGTTGCATTATTTGTGGTTTCGGGCAAATTTTGTTCTTGGGTTTTAGTTAGATCATTCTTTAAGTAAAGATTTGTGGGAATATTAAAAAAAAGATTTTTAATATGTGCTGGTGAATTTGCTGCCAATTGAATTTTGTTAATAGGTGTAACTGTCCTATATTCGGGAGCTAAGTAAAATAATAAATACGAATGTTGCACTATAATGCGTTGTTGAAATTCGCTTTTATTTTTATTTTCACAAAATTCTGCGACCAACTGACAAATGTTACTGTATTTGCGAAATTCCTTTAAGGTTAACGGGCAACAATGGATGTAGGGTACTAATGCTTTGTAGTTAAAGTCGGGCTTCAAATGAACAGATTCATCTTTAGATTCTTAAAATATATAACATATGAAAAGGTATTTTTTATATAAAGATATTAAAGCTTTTAGTGTGATGTGTAAATTACCTGTATTAGGATTTGCTGGTTTACAATTGTTATTTGCCATGAGTCCTGTTTGTTTATCGTTTGAAGCTGAAATAGAAAATATCACAATCAATGTTCTTTAAAACTTTAAGAAATGATTTTCCTTACCTTTTAAAGAGTTTTCAGATTTTTTCATTTCAATAGTGCTGATGTTGGCATTAGATTGTTTTGAATTGATTTCAGGAGAGTTTAAAGCTGAAAGAAATTATTTTCTTGTCATTATTTTTAAGGGCTATATTTGCTAAATCGCACTCTAAAGAGAGTCAACTCAAAATTTAAAAATTTTCTGTAGAGGCAACAACCTGTTTTTTTTAATACATTACAAAGAAAGTTAAAGACGGATACAACTGTATTTTTTGGCGAAAGAGTTGAGAAAATGATTTATGATTTTTACAGTGGGTAGTGATTTCTTGCAAAAAATAAAAATTTTAAAAATTTTGAGTTGACTCTCTTTAGAGGAACCAGTGCGAAATATAATGAATAATGTAACAAAAATTAGGGCTTTATTTTCTAAACAACGCCGTCAAGTGATAGTTTTAAAGGTCTTTCATTAAGGGCTTCCTATTTTTAAATTTAAATAACACAGTGTGTCCGAAATATGCCATTATATATGGAATATAACATCGTGCAAATGTTCGCCGCTGCTTGGCTTGATGGCGTGCAAATTTTCATTACTCTGGCGCATAAATTAGGCCGAATTTGACTGATGGCATGGGTTATGTTGGTTTTAAGGGCTGTTGTGGTTTATGTCTTATTCGCATAGACTTGCGACTTAAGAAAAACCCACAGGAAATGTCCAACTGATTCAATCAATCACTTCCATGTGAAATGTCCATGCCCTCAAATCACTCGTGCACAATGTCCAGCCCAAAATTCTCACCAAACAGTGAATTTTTCGGAATGCCTTGGGCGAATGGGCGAAGCGCGCGGAACGTTTATCATTTGCACGTGTTGTTGAACGCTATATCCATCCATTGTTATTTGGCAAAACAAACTGAATAAATGACAGTCAATTCGACAGATGTAGCTTCAACAATATCTTATCAACTGTTAAAGTTCGGAAGTCCCTAATGGAAAACGCCAGAATTTAAATGAGTAGATTTGCATTTAAAAAACAATATAACTTTTATGAAAACAAAAAAAAAAATTATATTTTTGGCGCCGGGATTTTGAAAATAAGGCACCATATTTTTTTTTCAATTTATTACAATAATTAATTTTAAATACATATTTTTCTTACTTTTAGATGAGGATGCAACAGGCAATTTATTTTCCTGCACAGGCGAATTAATTTTGGAATTTCTTTGTTTCGAAGGGGAGCAAATATCAGGTGAACTTATAGCTGGAAAAAAATTGTATTTATTGGGATTAATTTATATAAAAAAAGTATTATGTAATTATACAAAAAGTGTATTTTTTTAATAAAAATTTGAATATTAATAAAAAAAATTGAATAAGCTCTTGTTTATAGACGCCACTCCGTTCGTTACTGAATTGTTACCAGAAGTACTTCTTTTTATGATGAACGTAACGCAATGGCTGAGATATAATCTTGAAACCGCGACTACCTCGATTATTTATCTACTTTTTAATTTCTTACTGTATGTGCCCTTTAGATCCAGTTCGGTTGCTGTTTAATTGGATTACTAAGTCATTAATATAGACAATATGGATATCTAATGATAGATAATTTTTTGAAATAAAATGGATTTAAAAAAATGCAGATCAAAAATCTAAAATCCAAAATTAAACCCAAATGAGTTTAAAACTTGAGATACTTACAATCCCATTCTAAAGCTAATTCCAGACGATTTCAGACGATTTGGAAAATAACGCGACAAACAAATTTTGTTTACAAAATCTTCTTCCAACACCTTATTTCAAGATTTTTATTATCCTTGGTGCCCATAAAATCGATTTTTTTTTATTAAAAATCTACTTACGTTCTTTATCATCTTCCACCTCGTATTCATCGCCATCACAAACATATTTTGCTGAAATTAAAATCCGACTTTTAAGTTCCTCCTTTTTTGCACCATTACTATGAGACGCTTCTAACACATTGTTACTTTTACTATTATTGTCAATGCCATTAATTAATTCTTCAATTACTTTGTTATTTTCTCCTGGTGTCCCTGTGTCACTTAGGTTTTCAGTGTCCTGCACTGGTATAACTAATAATTTATCTTTTATTTTTTTAGGCACTGGCTTTAAACGTATGTGATACTTTTCTCTTATTTTAGGTTTTAAATAAAAGGCTTCATAATAAGATCTTAGTGCTTTTTCTTTACAATCTTTTCTTTTGAGCAGCTCTTCATAAATTTCTTTGTTGCCATTGGCCTTGAGTTTCAACATTACTGAGACACATTCTTCGTGGTTGGTATACTTTTTGAAAAATTCATATGAGACAGGAATTTTTTTGGAGGTCATAGTTAGAAATGGTTCATCACATAACATTCCATTTTAAAAACTGCAATAGAATACTTTATTTTTGCTTGCCCTATATGAAATTAGTTGAATCTAAAATGCACTATTCTTTCTTATTTTAATTATTAAAAATTACTCAATTATGGCTTTTTATTCTAAAAAAGATTTTTTGTTTTTTACGAAAGCGGTCAAAAATATTTCTTGTTTTGGCGTCTTAACTTTAACCGGGTGATTCAAATAACATGTATTTACCAAAATATAAATGTTGCCAGATCAGATAATATATGGGAAAGTACACGTAAAAAAAAATTAAAAGCAAATTAGACTCTAATCAGAAATTGTAAATTCCAAAATATGACAGAAACAGAAAATAATGATTATTCTTGAAATTTCAAATAAAACAAGCAAGAGTAATTGGTTAGGACCCTAAATTCACTAATGTGAAACGGGTGTAATGGTCTTCCTTTTCTACGGCTTCCTGGGGGGTTCCCTTCGATAGCTTGTTTTGTGGCATCGTCAACAGGCTTTCGTAGAGTATGCCCTAGCCATCGCCAATTTCTTTTTCGGATCTCGACGTGTACGGGGATTTGGACCCATAGCCTTTCGTTGGATATCGTAACTCAATGACATCAAATTTCCGAAACCCCAAAATATTTTATATAGACCCCTTTCACATGAAGCAATTTATCTATATCTGGATTACTAAGTCATTAAAATACACAATATGGATATCTAATGATAGACATTTCGAAGATATATCCAACGACGTATATATGAGGCCCCCCACTGAGTAAACTTTATATTTTGATGATAGCAATAAACATCTGGCAGCACGCAAGAGCGCCATATTCTCATTATGAAGAGAACTGTCAAATTGTCGTCAGTTGTTTTTTTTCTGTCTCCCAAAATCGATGTAAGAAAAACTACACTTGTGATTTTTGTAAAGAAGTGTATTTTGCAAATAAGTAAGAAACTTAAAATAATTATACCACAAAATATCGGGCTAAATGCAAAACAAGAATCCAACTTAGTATATGTATAATTAAATTATATGAAAGTGCAATACAATTATTGGTAAAAATAAACCAAAATTAAAATTTTAAATGATGTGAAAGTTTATATTCATGAGCTTGTAGGTGCGTGCGTGTGTTTTTTTTTTTGCAACTAAAAAAAAAAAATAAGAAATAAGTAAATAATTCCGCAGACGAAAAACGGGGGCTAAAGAAGCAATGAAATTATATGAAATTTATTTAAATAACAAAAATGTGTTTAAGCTTATCAATATATTAGTATAAATTGTTTATGTTTTCGTTTTCTTAAGTAAAAAGTGTTGAATAAATGTTTACTGTATAAACAACAAGAACAAACAATATTGTATTTACTTTTTGCTGTTACCCTGACAACAACAACAAGTAAAATACTGTCGGCTACGATTTTTCATATTTGGAGTGGCTTATGTGCTAATCGTTTACGTTGTTATTAACTGAGTGACTGTTTTTTGTTCACACTCACTCATTCATTCATTGATTCAGTCAGTCAGACGCCCAGTCAGTCAATCAACATTGTCCTTATTTCAACTGGAAGCCGGAGTATTTTGCCGTAAACAACTTCCTTGTTTATCAGGCATTTCGGGTCATGCTAATTACTGTATTCCGTCAACACTATTTTAATCATCGGAAGGTAAGTTGAACTATGATACAGTGAGATTTATGTATTAAGTATATACTTATAGATATGTATGTAGTTAAATAGTTCTTAAATTTATGAAAATAAAATTTTAATGCTTTAGTTTTTTCTGTTATCATGAAAACTATTTATTAAAGATGTTTTTTAAAATAATTTTTTATTTTAAATTATAGAATCCCAGCAAAAATTCGGTAATAACTTGTAATTAATAAATTACTTTTCAATGACGAATACATACCGTTTGCATTACATAGAAGTTATCGCGTAATAACTTACTTATAGATTGTTATACAAGGGTGGGTTAATAAGTCCGTGACTTTTCCTTGTGATCTATGAACATTGTTCAATGTTTCTCCCCTCCAAAAAAATAATATTTGTCGAGGTCATCAAAATAGGTATTTTTTGTGATATGATTTCATCGTTGGAGTCTAAGTTCATTCCGCCGAGGCATTTCTTTAGGTCTGGAAACAAGAAAATTTACTCAGTGCTAAATCTGGAGAATACGGCGGAAAATTGAGCACTTCGTAGCCTAATTCATGAAGTTTTGCCATGGAAACTGCACGTGTGCATCCGAATGCGAGCATACGCGGTAGCCATATTGCGGAAAGCTTTTTCATATTCAAGTGATCATTGAAAATTGACACACAATGTCCGATTGGCCAAAAAAATATCGTGAATGTTTTCAATTGTTTCGAGTGTAGAGACCTCAACTGAGCATCCAAAATGTTCTGCATCTTACGTGCCTGTACGGCCACAATGAAATTCAGTAAACCACTTTTTTACCACTGAAATTGATCAAGTATTTATCAAGCTTAGCCTTTATTTGAGTCATGGTTTTTTTCAGCAAAAATTTATGCAAAATGAGTAGACGAAATTTACTTTTCTCCAATTTCTCCCCAAGTCACGAGAAAGTCTGCTATCAACGGCTGTCAAACACAAACTAAATGACGCAGCTTGTTCAAATGTATAAAGGAGTCAACTGACAGATGCCTGTTGACAGTTAAGAGCCGGGAAATTAAAAAATTCGCTTTCTAAAGTCCCCTAATAAAAATTATATGTCAACCTAAATCATATAACAAAATTTTTTCAAAAACTAAACCTAGGTTCCATTCAATATTCTATTACAGGCTCGTAAACGTTAAGACTCTGCTGGATTTCTCACAGAAATTATCCATTATCAATTTATAGTTATTGCAGCATTATTATTTCTTTAAAAAGATTTCAACTTTGTGCTACATATTCGTGATTTTTTTAACATGCCCTTACATTGTTGTTGTTGACCTATTTATTGTCAACAAAGAAATAGCTAATAAACTTCTTAAATCATATACACACACACACACACATCCATTATAGTATAAGTACTATGTTTATATTTTGTCTTAGAAAATGTTCTTTTTATCCTATTGACATGTAAGATTGTACAAATTATTCAGACATCATTTTTCTTTTATATTCACTTGAAATACATATTTGTTGCGGTTGTTTTTTGTTCTATTGTTTGTTTTTTCTTTTAGTTTTTCCTATTTTTATACCCTTTACTATGAGTGGTAAGGATATAAATAAGTTTGTAAGTTCTACATATTTCATTTGCGACCCCATGAAGTAGTAGAAGATAGCATAGTCTGTCTGTTGGTTGAAATCAACTTTCCAAAGAACCCAAATAACTTACAAACATTATTGATACATCAATATATATACGTTTAGGTTGCTATTAAAATTCGGGAAAATCGGTCTACAAAAGTCTGAGTGAGATAAAAGCAAAAAACCACGATTACCTCGATTTTTTTTTACCTATTTTTGATATATGTACTTATATTTGGATTACTACTTCATTAATATAGACAATATTGATATCATTTCAAAGACGTAGATAACGATGTATTCGAACGATGTATTTTCACACAAAGTTTTTTTAAAAAAAAAAAAAATTCAATCTTAATTTTAAAGTAAAAAAAAAAAATTTCAATCTTTACCTTAAAGTATACTATGGATAAGGGTATATAAGATTCGGCACAGCCGAATAAAGCTCTCTAACTAGCTTATCTACAATTTTTTTAGCTTTTGAGTATTAAATGTTTTGTTTTAGGTTTTCTTAAAATTAATTTTGTTTTCTGCAGGAAATTGTTGACTATCAGATGATTAGCAGAATCGCTTTCTATACCCATCACCATGAGTGGCAAGGGTATATATAAGTTTGTCATTCCGTTCGTAATTTCTACATTTTTCATTTGCGACACTACAAAGTATATATATTTTGGATCGTTGTAGATAGCGAAGTCGATATAGCCATGTATGTCTGTATGTTGAAATCATACATGATTTATACATTAATATATCGGGAATTCTTCCGGCTCGGTTGCTATTTAAAATCGAGTACATCGGCCCACAAGTGGCTGAGATAGAAGGGAAAAATCGGGACAACCTCAATTTTTGGCTTATTTTTGATCTATATCTCGATTACTAAGTCATAAATACAGACAATATGGATGTCTAATGATAGATATTTCAAAGTCCATTGCAACGATGTATATAAGTTGGGCCTACAATGGGTCAAAATCGGGAAAAATATTTTTTAATCCCGAATTTTGTTTTTCACAAAAAAAAATTTTTTTTCATAAATTTTTTTCACTAATAAATTGAAGAAAAAAATTTAAATTAAAGAAAAATTTTTTTAAAAATAATTTTAAAAATTTAAAAAAAAAAATTAATATTATTTTAAAGTATAATTTGGTGAAGAGTACATAAGATTCAGCACAGCCGAATATAGCTCCCTTACTAGTTTTTTTTTCTTAAAATTCTTTTGTTTTTTTTGGTAATAAATTCGCGTGAATCAACGCTTAAGTTTTAAGAAAACTTAATTATATTTTTAAACATTTTTACCTTTTAAAAATGTTGTTTATTTCCTTTAAATAAACTGTATTCTTTTGATTGCAAATAAAAAGCAGTTTTAGTAGTTTAAAATTTTGTAACAACTCTTTATTTATTTAAAATGTACAACAACAACAGTTCAAATATTCATTCAGTGTCTTTATACACGTTTCTCAATTGGCAGAAATGCACAGAAACTTTATAATGTACAAACTCAAATGTACACGACAGTTGATGTTAACTCTAACAGAGCCATTGATGAACTCAACTCACGACTGGCACCTCTGCCACTACTAATACACGCGCCATCTATCTGGAATCTTCTACAATGCTCTTAACGGACATACTAGTACATTCGAATTCTAGAGCTTAAATGTTAGCAGCTTAAACATGCAGTGTTGCCATACTTACAAACAATGCTAATAACCGCATGCTATCAACATTGTTGATAAGTAGAATCTTCTAATGATGAACGTGTTTATAAACTTGATGAATGTTGAGGGCAGTCGTTGCGGACCATTAAATTCAAATCGCTATTACACATAAGCCTATTCGTCCCCAATAGGCACAGAATCACCTTTCCAGTGGTCAGCTAGTCGTTTCAGATGTTCAACCTTAATTCTCGCTATCGGTCTTCCACATTTCCGTATTCTATAGACCATGTCATCCATCCTCTTAACCATCCTATGTGGCCCCTTGCAGTAACTCTGTAGTATGTAAGACAAACCTTTACCACGTTGTGGCCTACATCTGGCCTTCACTTTTTCGCTGGTAATTTTAATTCGTCTCCGAACGAATTCATGCATTTTTTTGGCGAATTCATTTTCAGTATCTCCCTTACAATTGTTTACTGCCTCTGCTGAAGCACATTCACCCAACCTGGAACCCGGCCTGATTACCTTCTCACCTCTGGAAAGACCAAGCACTCCAACAGGAACCATTTCATCGTCGCACTGATCAACGAAAGCCTCTATCTTCACATGGCCACTTTTCACATCCGCTGGTTTCAACACCAACAAACCATTTTCTATACAATCCTCCTCTTTAATCTCAGCACGAAGTTTCTCGTTGTCGGCAAGAAGTTTCTCGTTGTTGACTTTAGAAGTCTCTTGAACTTCAACTAGATGTTTATCGTTGTTTACTCTGGACGTTTCTTTAACTACAGCTAACAGCTTATCGTTGTTTACTTTAGAAATTTCTTGAACTTTAGCTAGAAGTTTCTCGTTGTTGACTCTAAATGTTTCTTGAAGTTTCATTTCCATTTCATCCAACTTTTCCATCATAGCCGCAAACATTGTGCTTAAATCCAAGCTGCTTGTTGTCGCACGGGTAGAAACTTCCATTTCTTCTTTATACTCGAATTCATAAATTCCGATGTTTCATAAATTCCGATGTTTTGGTAGCTCAAACTTACTCAATTCTTTCTTGAGTTGTTCAACTTTTACACCAAACTCTGACACCAATTGTTACGTTTACGTTACATAATTTTCTAAAAGTTCTTTTTTCCGACGGCGATAAATGAGAATTTCGTACCTTGATTTAGACGATTTCTTTCGTTGAGTCTAACCCTTTCACGACTATTTGGATAAAAGTAATCATTTTGTCTATTTAATGTAACGACACCAAAATTTAAAGGTGTCGTTAACACTTCAAAACAGTATATACCTTTTAACAGACGGTAAATCAGTAATTTTCCTTTTATTCATACCAGGCAATTTAACAACACAAACATAGCAGCCATCAATGTAGTTTTATGGTTCTGTCTGTATACCAAACTACGTTTACCACATTCCCACTGTCTTAAATGTTCACTAAACACCACAGAGTCTAACAGAGGTGTCACGAGACAGAAAATAATCCAGTTTTATACATTTCTCTTTCTTGTAGAACTCTTATGGTTTTATTTTTCTGCCGCAATAATTAAATTTCTTTGTGGTGAACTAGACAAGAAATGTAAAAACAACAAGAGAGCTGTACTTACATCTGATTTGGCCTTTTTGAAATCTCAAAATTTACAACTCGGTTATACTCTATGCTTATTTAGGGAACTCATGGCTTATTCTGCATCTTAAAGTAATTGAATTACATGTTTCTCACTAAGTTTGTTATAGGTTTTTTTTGTAACCTTTTTACTGTGTATTCACCACAAATGTAACAAAATACATTTCGGTCACATGATTCATACATCAATATATATAAATATTTAAATTTGGGAAAATCGAAACCAAGACTACCTCGATGTTTGACCAATTTTTGATCTAAATCTGGATTACTAAGTTATTAATACAGACAAAATAGATATCTAATAATAGACATTTTAAAGATACTTTCAAAGACGTATATAACGCCAAAGTAATACGGATCTACAATAGGTCAAAATGGGGAAATATATTTTTTAATCCGTTTTTTCATAAATTTTTTTCATTAACAAAATTCTTTCATCAATGCATTTTTTCAATATTTATCTCAAAGTATACTTTGGTAAAGGTTACAGAAGATTCGGCACAGCTGAATATACATAGCTCTCTTAATTGTTTATAATATTTTCTTTCTTAATAAATATCTCAAAAGTTAGACGTAAAAAAAAATCTTTTATAAATTCCAGCTATATCAATTGAGTGGTTATTTGATTAATATTATATTATAATAATCTATCTACTTCTATTTTTAAATTCTGCAAATATTATTAATTATTGTAAATATTTATATATGTACTTAAATACACTCTTTTCTGTGTACTTAATCGAAAAATATTAATTCGTAAAACAAACCTAAATTGTCAGATGTTTATGTTAAAAATATACACTTTAACACATGCTTAGAATTTCAAATTGAATTGTTTTTTTTTTTTTAAATAATATATTGTATTTTATTGAATAAATAGATTTTATTTACATATTTTTATGGCTTTTTAGGCAGTTTATTTGACAGACGTTTGACAATAATTAAATCTTAATGGATAAATAAACCATTTGTTAAAATGAAAATATGTAAGTTGTTAAATACAACCAGAGCGGAACTTTTCACACCTTGTTAAAAATGTAAAAGATCAAGATAAAATATATGTTTCCCCATAAATAACACTAGTTTACAAGGTTTTTGTTCATGATGTGAATTATAAATGGGTTTGTTATTGTAGACCGTCTTACTTTGAAAAAAATATAAAATCCAGGATGTCAAACTTTTGAGATAGTTATTAAGAAAGAAAATCCTAAAACTAACATTAAAATTGGAATGAAAAATAAAAATGAACCGTGATATTTCGGTTTTTCAAAATATTTTTATTTGTGTCCTTCACGACACTCCAAATATGCTGATCCAAAAACCACTGTCTCCTCTGAACTACTGGTCCAATTGCAAAATGAAGCATAACCGAATTGTATAAGAAAACATAAGCTTTTAGAAAATGAAATTTGTGACAATCCTATTCGAATACAAGTTGATGTACACGGTTTCAAATTTGATCAACTTTAGTTTGCAAAGCTTTGTAGAGCTCGTAACTTGTAGAAATTGGGACAGATATTAAATGAATTTTCGTTATAAAGCAAATAGGATAACAGAAAAAATCGTATTTATTTCACTAAGTTATCTCTTACACTTTAAAAGTTACAATTTTTAGATTAACAATGTTTACCTTGACTTTATTTTGTTTATCGCAAATAGCTTTCGTAATAGTTGTGAAACATTTTTTCTCAAAAACATTATTTATTTTTAAACAAACACAAACTGCAAAGCTTGGCGTATGTAATTTCCACAATATATTTTTCCGACCCTATAAAGTATATATTTTCTGGATCCTTATAGATAACGTAGTCAATTAAGGCATGTCCGTCTGTCTGTTGAAATCAATTTTCTGAAGACCCCAGATATCTTCGGGATCCAAATTTTCAATAATTCTATCAGACATTCTTTCGAGAAGTTTCCTTTTTAAAATCAGCAAAATCTGGCCATAAATACCGGAGATATGAGCAAAAATCCGAGAAAACCTCTGAAAATTTCATCAATAAAAGACAATTTATTGTATACTTTGACAAAAAAGCAACAAAACGTATGTTTGGATGTGTGTTGGTGTGTTTTTTTGGTGTTTCGTTTGGCGTTGTTGTTTTTATACCCTTCACCTTCGTGAGAGAGGTATATATAAGATTGTCATTTCGTTTGTAACTTCTGCAATATAATCTGGTCGTCAGCAATTAAATGTCATATTTTTAAAAGTTTTCTCGATATATTTAGGATGCTAAACGCTGAAAGTGGGCAATTAATGCTTCCACAACAAAGGTGAAGGGTATATAAGATTCGGCATAGCCGAATATAGCACTCTTACTTGTTATTGCTTCGAAAATGTCGAATTTTGTGCCAACAAAGCGTCTTATCTGCATCTTTAATTTCAAAAATCCTGCCGCTTAATCTCCGATTGCTCACCAAAGCTTATGATGAATGCTTTCCATCGTCATCAACATGCGAGAGATAGTTTGTGCTGTTCTCAAGTGTTTTTTTGACACGAAAGACAAAGATTGCTCAAGCCAGACAAGAATGTTTGAAGACCAAGAATTGGAGGCTCCACGAAGATTGTTGTCAAACTAATCTAGAACTTGCATAATCAGCAATTTCATAACTTTTGCAAGCAGTAGGATTCTTCTAAAAGCACCATACAAATTGAAGCTGAGAGACCCTGAAAGACGATATTGTTTGTCTGAAATGCTGCTTCTACGCTATAAAAGAAAATCATATTTGCACCGAATCATTACTTGCGATGCAAATTGGATACAATACGATAACCCAAAGCGTAAGAGATCGTATGTTAAGCCAGGCCAACCAGCAGAATGGAAACCAAACCCAAATATCCATGGCGCTAAAGTAATGCTCTGTATTTGGTAGGGCCAAAAAGATCCTCTCTGTTATGAGCTGCTGAAATCTGACCAGACCATCACAGGGAACCTGTACCGAACACAAATGATTCGTTTAAAGAAAGTATTGGCCGAAAAACACCCAGAATATGCGGCCAGACATGAAACTGTAAAATCCCTTAAAAAAACAAAAATAAGCTGTTCATATTTTAAAGCTTTTGCATAAGTTCATATTTTAGAGTAGCCTATGGAAGTAAAAAAAATGTTCATATTTTGGGGTGTTCATATTATCGGGAGTGCACTTTCTTAAAACCTTGGTTTATTTCCTTTAAATAAACCAGATACTTTTGATTGCAAAAAAAGCCGTTTAGTAGTTTAAAATTTGTAACAACTCTTTATTTATTTAAAATGTACACCAACAACAGTTCAAATAGTCACTCAGTGTCAATTCACAGAAATGAACACACACTTTATAATGTACAAACAGACGACAGTTGATGTTAACTCTAACAGCGCCAATGATGAACTCAATTACGACTGCGACCTCTGTCACTATTTATACACACGCCATCTTCCGTGAATCTTCTACAATGATCTTAGCTAAGAATTCTAGAGCTTTCGATGTCAATGTTAGCAGCCTAAACATTTAGTGTTGCCATACTTATAAAAAATGCTAATAACCGCTTGCTATCAACATTGCTGATAAGTAGAAGCTTCTACTGATGGACGTGTTTATAAACATGATTGCAGGCAGTCGTTACAGACCGTTAAATTCAAATCGCTATTGCAAATTCGTAACAATATTTTTTTTTGCAAACGTGTGTTATTGTAAAACGATTTTAATATCTTATCTGTGGCTCGATATGACGCGAAGTAAAGAAATTGTATGTTCCAATACCATCAAAAAAACACATTTCCCTTCAAGATGTCCAACATGTTAAGAGAGTGATGCTGCCGGACACCTAATAAATAAGCTGAAATGTGCTCTGATATCAAGATAAATTACATCATTTCGGAAACATAGCAAATTTAAAAAGTTTAGGCTTGTTTCCAATTAGCACGAATATTTATTTTTTAAACTGAATATTAACTTTGGTTTCGTTTGGACTTTAGATTGTTTTTTGTTGCCCTTTTATAAAATAATAAGTACACTTTATTTGGCTTTTGTTATAGACTGAAAAATAAACCGTGTATTTAGCACACATTTGCAATTAGATTTCATCAATGAAATTGCATGCCGTCACACCCACGTGCCTCTAACACAGACAGATTAGGTAAACGACTGACATACTGCACTATTATCGATTTCATTCTTAATTACATATACGAGTATAGAAATATGTTTGTAATACTTACAATGTAGTAGTAATAATAACAATAACAATGATAATGTTGATGATGATGATGATTCTGGTGGCAAAACCTTCTCACATTATTATCATTGTATGTTTTAGTAGTTTTTTTTATTGTGGCAGTAGCAAATGGAACAGTGTTTCAAAAATAACTAGAAAAATGTTTAATTTACGAGATCTAGCATTAATTCTTTAAACAAATGGCACAATTATTTGTATGCTTCTTTAAGCACACTGAGTATGAGAGTATGTGTCAATGTCTAAGTCATTATTAAACTACTTCTAAGTAATGAAGACGGTATGTAGTAGACATTGAAATGTATGTTATTCACACATTGCTTTCACAATTTATTTAAATTTTCTTCCACAATTTTACCGAATTTCTCTCCCATTAAAACACAGTTTAACCCTGATTTCAATCCGTATTACTGAACAGTTTGTCCATGTGTTTGGTGCAAATACTCAATTCAAATGTGTGACAGTTTTTCTTGTTGTTATTAATACTGTTGAATTGCTGTTGTGGTTCTTTTTGTAGTTGTTGTCATACACTATTTCGTTGTCTCTGTAATATTCACATTCTATAATCATTTATTATTGTCTCTCCCTCGATTTTTGCATTTTTATAAATAAAATTCAAACAACATAATCGACCAGCTGTTAGACACTGCGTCATACTCGCTCATATATATTTAGTACAAACTCAAACATACTTGATTAAGAAGCAGTGTTGTCAATAAAATATTTTTACGTTTTTACATTTTTAAAACGGTGGTTTATTTCCTTTAAATAAACCGTATTATTTTAATTGAAAATAAAAACGATCAGTAGTTTAAAAATTGTAATAATTCTTTATTTATTTTAATTTACACAATAATTTAAATAATCACTATTTTCTAATACAAACACTTTATAATTTACAAGAATACACTATTTCGTTGTCTCTGTAATATTCACATTCTATAATCATTTATTATTGTCTCTCCCTCGATTTTTGCATTTTTATAAATAAAATTCAAACAACATAATCGACCAGCTGTTAGACACTGCGTCATACTCGCTCATATATATTTAGTACAAACTCAAACATACTTGATTAAGAAGCAGTGTTGTCAATAAAATATTTTTACGTTTTTACATTTTTAAAACGGTGGTTTATTTCCTTTAAATAAACCGTATTATTTTAATTGAAAATAAAAACGATCAGTAGTTTAAAAATTGTAATAATTCTTTATTTATTTTAATTTACACAATAATTTAAATAATCACTATTTTCTAATACAAACACTTTATAATTTACAAGAATACACTGGTAATACAGTTGATGTTAAGTCTAACAGTGCCCATGATAAACTATCCAAGTCTGCAACTCGCTGTGCCATCTTCTAGTAGTTTCATGAATAATCTAACGGACAAAACTAGAATGTTCTATTTCAAGAGCTTTTAAAGAGTGAGATCGAAAAAATCTTAACATACATAAACGTTAATAAATAAGAATCCACTAAACTTGCAGTTTTGATTTTTTTTATTCGATTGAAATTATTATTACAATTTACAAAAAATATTTTATCAGTAGTGATGAATTTATGAACCCTTCCATTAATGGTTTCTATAGAGCTTTCTGTCACTTTACTCAAAGAGATATTCCATCTCCGTTTAAAATCTACCACACTTTTGGACAACTTTTTTGTTGTCTTTTATTCTCTTTTAACAAGAGCCCAATATCTCTTCGCTGGCCTTAGCTCCAAGCAGTTTGGAGGATTTGCCTCTCTTGGTACAAATACCACATTATTGTTCTTGTACCACTCAAGACCTTGCTGCCACAGGATGCCAAATCGGGCCAAAAATAAGTGGACACATTAAGAAATCTTATGAGTGGAAGTATCCTCTTTTGTAAACATTCCTTGATGTAAATTTCGGCATTTATAGAGCCCTTTGTAGCAAATGTTTGGTCTCTTTTGCCGCAACTACATGTTGCTTTTTGGAAATTGTTCTGCTTTTGGGTCCTAAACTTTTCTACAACATTCACTCAGGCATCAGCAACATAAAAATATTGACCCAGAAGCTGCGAAAAAATTTCCAGAACATACGTTTCGTCATCCATTATGCAGCACGTATATTTTTATACCCTTCATCTTCGTGAGAAGGGTATATATAGGTTTGTCATTCCGCTTGTACTTTCCACAATATAATTTTCCGAGTACGTCTGTCTGTTGAAATCAATCTGAATTTTCGGGGTTCAAATCTTCAATAATTCTGTCAGACATGCTTTCGAGAAGTTTCCTATTTAAAACCAGCAAAATCCGAAACAACCTCTGAAAATTTTATCAAGAAAGACAATTTATGGCATTATTTGACAAAAAAGCAACAAAACGTATGTTTGGATGTGTGTTGGTTCCATTGCTTTGCGTATTTTGTTTTTTGTGTTTCTTTTCGTTTGGCGTTGTTGTTTTTATACCCTTCACCTTCGTGAGAAGGGTATATATAAGATTGTCATTTCGTTTGTAACTTCTACAATATAATCATCTGTTCGTCAGCAATTAAATGTAAAAAAAGTTTTCTTGATATATTTATGATGCTATATGCTGAAAGTGGGCAATTAATGTATCCACAACAAAGGTGAAGGGTATATAAGATTCGGCATAGCCGAATATATCACTCTTACTTGTTTGTATAAAATTTGACTTCAATTTCCGTGCTCTGTCTTTGGCCATTAAATTTTTAGCAGAGTTCAGGAACTTCTTGAGCCTTGTATGTTTTTAAACCTGCATTGGCTTTAACTTTTCGTACCAAATATTCGGAGAACTGAGCTAATCGGACTGCTTTCCTACCGGATGTGTTGGGAGATCTTTTGAAAATGCTTTCTATTTATTGGCTTTAGAAACATCATGTGGACCATTCCTTCTACATGAACCAGGTTTTGTATCAACGGACAAGTTCCCCCGGTACTGTTTAGTTAACTTTTTGTAGGACCAAGTTGGGATTTGTTGAAAATATTTAATAATTTTAGTACGCACTTTTTTCACTCATTTTAATCAGATAACAGATAAATAAAGTGCATAACATAATATTATAATTCTGGTTCAATGATCTCTTTATGTCAACAACTGTATCTTCTGCTAAATATACTTACTTTTCATTTTAAAATATATATAATTTTTTCGAATAGTTGATATATTATTAAACGCTAAATAGTCAACACTGTTTATAAGTGTGGTCGTTGTGTATGTCCCTCATGTACAATAAGTTTCTGTGAAGACATAACGATACCGGTCGATTTAGTCTGCGTTTTTTTTTTCACATACCCTATGTATTACTAAAAGGCGGCTTTAGTTTATGTTGAAATTTGTTGTTAATTAAAATAAAATTTAATTTAATTAAACTGTACACAGAGAGAAGGAAACTTGACGTGTGACATACAAATTTAAGTACGATTCATACTCTGTTGGCTCTTATTAAGCTGATAGATCAAGTCGCTCATAGCCACCAGAGGCCAAACATGATCGGTTATTTATCTTTAAATAATACGAATATCAACAAAGTTCATAGTTACTGTCCATATATTGTTGATATTATTTGGTTTTTAATATACGATAATCATTATGTGACTTTTTAATGTCGACTTATACTGCTTCATATCGTTGGATATATTTTCTTTTCATGTAATTTTTTTTTTAATTTTTGTAATACCAAAATATTCTATACAGTTTTACTTGAATATGTATTTTTACAATTAGCGCCACCGCTTTAATTTTCCTATTCTAAAACAAGGGATTTCGTTTATTTGCAACTTTTAAACTATTAAAATATGGACGAAGAAATAATTTATTTAAGCAAAGTAGTAAGGAAAGGTTGTGATTTATAGATCTTCCTATAAAATCTTCCATTACAAAGTTATAAAGGCCACCAGTTACACCAGCTCACTTGGGTCCATAAATTGTTCCTTTTGTGATACCCTAAATTATCATGTTACGGTCCCTTAAAGCAGGACCTTTACATGTTATTATGTGTTTCTGTGCCGAACCAACCTGATGTACGAATGAACGAATCCGTCCTCCTTGATCGTGCAGAAAAGTACTACTCATTGTCCCAGTCCTAGTCCCCGAAAGAAAAGTTCAAAGACATATGAGATATTTTACACTCTCAATCATAACTTTTACGTTGCCTTAAAGCAGGATCTTTACATGTTATATTGCGTTTTGGTGAACAAATTCGTCCTCCTAGGTCGTGCTGAAAAGTACTACCCATTGTCGCAGTCCTAGTCCCCGATAGAAAAGATCAAAGACATATGAGATATTCTACACTCTCTATCATAACTTCTACAGAGGTCATTGGAAGAAATATTCATCCTACGAGCTTACGCTGCTGTGCCCTGTCAATATCTCTATTACCATCAATATCAGCTATCACCATCATTTGCCGATCCCTTGGAATCGCCATACTGGCCATGTAAGCTCGATAAGGACCATGTTGTCAAATTAGGTCTGAGTAGACCCATAAATTTCGCGCTATACGAGTAATTTACTGAATGAAATCCTCATGTAAACGAGAGCCAGCTTTGGCCAGTTCGTCCCTAGTATCATTGGCTTATCATACATCAGAATGACCCGACGCACACAGTATAACTCCAACTCGTTAAGAGATATTCGGCATTCATATATGAATATAGATGTCGTGTAGACACCACATTGAGATTTTTACACCGAATACTCAATAAAACCTCAATCCGAGTACCGCTCTCTTTATGGCCGAAATTTCTGTCTAAAACATACCCCCTTCCGAAAACAAGGGATATAAAAGCCACCACTAAACTCAGTCGAAGACTTGAAACCATTGGTGTAGATCTCGAACGTGTCTACGTTTGGAAATGACTCGCATGTGGTCGACACAGAAAAACGTCTTTCAAGGAGAGGATAGTCGCACAGTATTGAGTCTGAAATCTGAGTTTAGGGCCAACTGTTTGGCCATGAGATCAGCCGGTGTATCATAACAAACAAAGCTCGCGATGGAGTACTTCGTAGTGCATCTGTAATCATCAGTGCAGAAATCCGTAGGATTCATTCGATGATCCCGCAATGGGTGGATTTATCAAGTGCCATCCTCAAAACCCGTGTACTAGTCTTCGAAGTCTCAGACTAGATTTCCTATACGAAAACTAGTCTTCGAAGTTTGAGACTAGTTTTCGATACTAAAACTACACTCCGAAGTCTGAGACAAGATTTTCTATATAAATAACTAGTAACATGTTATAATAACACATTGATCGTAAGGACTTATAGAAGACGTTATCAGTAAAAACGTTACATAAGGAATGAGATCGAAATATTCTTAATTTCAATTTCCAAGCTCTGTTTTTGGCCTCTAAATTTTTAGCAGCGTTCCTGTCAGGAACTTTTTGAGCCTTGTATGTTTTTAAACCTGCATTAGCTTTAACTTTTTGTACCAAATCGTCCGAGCACTGAGCTAACCGTGATGCTTTCCTACCGAATGTGTTGGAAGCACTTTTGAAAATGCTTTCTATTTTTTTGGTTGGGTTTTGTTGAAATATTTAATAATTTTAGTACGCACTTTTTTCTGACCAATCATTTTAATTAGATTAAAAACATATGAACATAATTGACACTTAACATAATAACTGACACGCTTTACAAAGGTAACTTGATAAAAAATAAAAATCAAATAATACTTGGGTTTAATGTTTTAATGAAAAACGTGTGTTAGGAATTTTACGATCTCAGTCCTTAAATAATGTTATAATAATACATTGATTGTAAAGACTTTCAGAAACCTTTAACAGTGAAAACGGAATATCTGATTAGATATTACGGTATGATAATGAAACGGATCAGGTGATGTCAGGTTTTCTACTTGGGAAAATATATAGTAAAATTTAGGACATAAAATGCTTCTATCTCTTTGGAAAAGAGATTCTTTGTATGACACATTTAAATTATGAGTTTGGGCATTTAAGCAAGATTGTATTTTAATGCTAATGTAGAGAATGTGTAGTAGTCATTGAAAATTATGTTTATCAGAATCATATTGACATTGCAAAAGTTTTGCTGGGTTACTTTTATTTAGATTTGCAATTAATATAGAACTCAATGTAGGTATGCCATTTATATTTAAGTAAATAGATCTTTATCTTCTTTGAAATAGTATTTCAAAGAAATTTTAATTAATTATTTTATAAATTTTTATAGAAACCCTAATCCCTCTTCTTGTAGTCCCCTCTAATATATGCGTGTAATAGTGTAGCCCCCCCAAACGTGTATTTTACAATGTATGAAATAATTCCAGGTATACAGCTGCAGTTACTTTAAAATTAACTGAATTACTAGAAAAATAGAAAAAAAATTATCATAATAATAAATAACGATTGTTAGAACAGTATTAATGTACATAGAAGTTTTTTCCAATAAGTTGGAAAAAACCCTATCCACTGATTAGATATATTGCACCTACAATTATAACGCCCACTGTATGCTGCCACACTAACCCCATAGACTTTGGGCGTTTTATCTTATTAGACGATGACTACGACAATGATGACGACGTCGACGACACACTTGGACATGTTTCTATGTTTTTTGCCTGTCTTTTTTTTTTTTTTTTGAAAATTATCTGAGTGTTTTTAATTTGTTTTTTGTTATTTTTTTTTTTATTTCGTACGTTTCTTGTTGCTAATAAATAAACTAAGTTTAGTTGTAATTATACATTTATGATCAACAGTAGCGCTCTTTCCAATTTTTGTATATTTTTTCAATAAATTTGTGTGTAATGTAAATTTATTTTTATACATATATAAATAACTAAATTTAATTTCGTTAAAAATTCTTATGAAATCGTTATAAAAAAAGATATGTAAAATAAATGTCGGAGTGCCTAAAAAGCAGAAAATACAACAGAAATGTTGAAATTACGACGGTATGTGTTTGGTTGTAAACAAATTAATGAAAATCTTTTTCAAACCCCTTAAAATATGCAGTGTTTATTATTATTTTTTAACAGTTAGGCTTACAATGGGACTAGTCTTGACAAAAACTAAACTTTTGGAATCTTAAACGTCAAGTAATTTAACTTCTAGTTTCGTGCTTAATATTGTACCTAAGCTAATAGTTATTGAAGTAAAGTATTGAATTGAAAAGTAAATAAAACAAATACACTGCTGCTTATCTATTATGTTTTTTAAATTTTGATTCCCCCGTTAAAATCCACAACAGTTTTTGTACATTATGTTGCCGTATTCCAAAGTAAATATTATTGTTCTTCATTTAAAACAAATAAAAAAAAAACAACTAAGGCCGACCACATAATACCCTACACTGATTATATTTAAAATTTTTTTTTGTGAGTGATTTTCAGAAGTGGGTCTTATATGAGAGTTACGACTAATTATCGCCCTGCAATTAGATATCGCGATTTGTTTCTATTTGAAACTTATTATACCCTTCACCATGATATATAAGTTTGTCATTCCGTTTGTAATTTCTACATTTTTCATTTGCAACTCCACAAAGTATATACATATATTCTGTATCGTTATAGATAGCGAAGTCGATAAAGGAATGTCCGTCTGTACGTAGAAATCAACTTTCCGTAGCCCCCAATAATAGAAACGGGAACATATTAAGGACTGAGATTAAAAAATTTTTAACATACATATATGTTAATAAAAATTAAACCACTAAACTTACAGTTTTGAATATTTTTTATATGATTGAAATTATTGTTACAATTTACAAAAAAAAAAAAAAAAATTATTATTTTTATAGTTCTAATCACTTATGATGCAATTTTTAACCTTTTTCGAAAACCCCTCCATTATGGTTTTTATTGAGCTTTCTGTCACTTTGTTCGAACAGGTAGTCCATCTCCGTTTAAAATCTACCACACTTTTGGACACCTTTTTTGTGTTCTTCAATTCTGTTTTAACAAGATCCCAATATCTCTCCACTGGCCTTAGGTCCAGGCAGTTTGCAGGATTTGCCTCTCTTGGTACAAATAACACATTTTTTATCTTATACCACTCAAGACCTTCCTTACCAAAGTGACAAGATGCCAAATCAGGCCAAAAATAAGTGGACACATTAAGAAGTCTTATGAATGGAAGCATCCTCTTTTGTAAACATTCCTTGATGTAAATTTCGGTATTTATAGAACCCTTTGTAACAAATGTTTGGCTTTTTTGCCGCAACTGCATATTGCTTGCCTACCAAGAACTATTTGGAAATTTTGTCTGCTTTTGGGTCCTAAACTTTTCTACAACATGCCCTCGAGCATCAGCAACATAAAAATATTGACCCAGAAGCTGCGAAAAATTTTTCAGAAAATACGTTTCGTCATCCATTATGCAGCAGGTATATTTTTTATAAAATTTGACTTCAATTTCCGTGCTCTGTCTTTGGCCTCTAAATTTTTAGCAGAGTTCCTGTGAGGATGTTTTTAAACCTGCATTGGCTTTAACTTTTCGTACCAAATAGTCCGAGTACTGACCTAACCGGACTGCTTTCCTACCGGAGGTGTTGGGAGCTCTTTTGAAAATGCTTTCTATTTGTTTGGCTTTAGAAACATCATGTGGACCATTCCTTCTATCTCAACCAGGTTTTATATCAACGGATAAGTTCTCCCGGTACTGTTGAATAACATTGGAAACAGTTTGACGGCAGACCTTTGACTACTTGGCCAACTTTTTGTAGGACCAAGTTGGGTTTTGTTGAAAATATTTAATAATTTTAGTAGGCACTTTTTTCTCGTCACTCATTTTAATCAGATTAACAACAAATGAACATAATTGACATTAAACATAATAACTGACATGCTTTACAAAGGTAACTTGATCAAAAAAAAAAAAAAAAAAGTCAAATAATACTTGGGTTAAAAGTTTTAATGAAAAACGTATGTTAAGAATTTTACGATCTTAGTCCTTAGTATAATTTTAAGGTTTCTAGTTTTCACAGCTACGAAAGCTCTCAAGTCATTCGACAAAAATTGCTCATTTACCTTCCTATTCACTTTCCCCCAATTTCATTCCCACAAACTTTAACCCTCCTGCGGCACTTCAATTTTTAACCGATCTAGCTGAAACTTTTATCAAATTTTTTTTACTCTAACCTCTTTGGAAAATCGAAAATAAATAAATAGGGACCCACCTTTATTTGTATAGCGTAATTTCCAAATTAAATAAAGCTTAATTTAAACTAATAATGATGTAAATGTAAATGTAAAGAGGTTAAAGTACACAAGAGTAAAAACTTTATGTGTTTGTGAAATTGTTTTACAAAGAACCACCATCAAATTTCATTCGAGGAATCAAACTGCCGCATTTAGTACATATAATGTATAAATTTGTGTAACTTAAACAATGCAAGCAAAACAGAAGACAGTTGCGGTTTTTCTTTTTTTCTAGTCCATCAAGATTTAAAAGAAAATCAATATTTGATAGTGTGAAATGCATACTTTACAATGAAATTGAGTTGAAGGCAACAACGAATGGACTTATTATGCACATAGTAGTAAGTATTGTATGTTGTGTGTGTGGTGACAAAATCCCCGCTTAGTCTAAATTAAATATTTCAATGTCTTTGTTTAATATTGAGAATTTAATAGTTGAAAGTTAACAGGCAATTGTACATAGTAATCAAAAAATTTGTTGGTCATAAATTTCATAGCAAAAAAAAAAAAAAAAACATATCTATAAATTGCATAAAGTTCCATCCGCCCATTTTCTCCCGTTTTCCTAGAATTCGAATTCATCGGATTTTAATTTGCGTAAAAATAAAAAAAAAATAAAAAAAATAAACATCAAAATTCGCTCTGTTGGTTATTACGACCGCTGGTTATCATAGTGGGACAGCTTATCCATAAATTCCAGCAAGTTATGACCCCTGATTATAATAGCGGAACAGCTTATCTTTATAAATTCTAGAAAGTTCATCGATCAAAAATAAGTAAATTTTAAAAAATATAAAAATGTGTATGACATTTTAGCTGCCGTTTCCATCATTAGTGGTCCATTTCGTCCAACCGTGTGGTTATTATTCCATTTTAAAATATACCTACATTGATTTACAATGTTTAACAGTGATATGTGTGTTTTTAAACATAACTCTGTAAACCCTCCGATGAGTGAGCCATCTGTTGCCCTTATACGAAGTACAAGGTCCACAGGGACCTATTTCTATTGATATGGAATTTTATATGAAAACGCCATTGTTTTGTTTTGCTTTATTAAGGACTGTGATCGTAAAATTCTTAACACACGTTCTTCATTAAAACTTTTAATCCAACTATTATTTGATTTTTTTATCAAGTTACCTTTGTAAAGCATGCCAGTTATTATGTTTAATGTCAATTATATTCATTTGTTGTTAATCTGATAAATATCTGTGACCAGAAAAAAGTGCGTACTAAAATTATTAAATATTTTCAACAAAACCCAACTTGGTCCTACAAAAAGTTGGCCAGGCATTCAAAGGTCTGCCGGCAAACTGTTTCCAATGTTATTAAACAGTACCGGGAGAACTTGTCCGTTGATAGAAAACCTGGTTCTGGTAGAAGGAATGGTCCACATGATGTTTCTAAAGTCAATAAACAGAAAGCATTTTCAAAAGAGCTCCCAACACATCCGGTAGGAAAGCAGTCCGGTTAGCTCAGTGCTCGGACTATTTGGTACGAAAAGTTAAAGCCAATGCAGGTTTAAAAACATACATGGCTCAAAAAGTTCCTGACAGGAACGCTGCTAAAAATTTAGAGGCCAAAACCAGAGCACGGAAATTGAAGTCAACTTTTATAAAAAAAATATTCCTGCTGCATAATGGATGACGAAACGTATGTTCTGACAGATTTTTCGCATTTTGATGCTCGAGGGAATGTTGAAGAAAAGTTTAGGACCCAAAAGCAGACTAAATTTCCCTAAAAGTTCTTGGTATGGGAAGCAATATGCAGATGCGGCAAAAGAAGTCAAACATTTGTTACAAAGGGCTGTATAAATACCGAAATTTGCATCAAGGAGTGTTTACAAAAGAGGATGCTTCCATTCATATAACTTCTCAATGTGTCCACTTACTTTTGGCCTGATTTGGCATCCTGTCACTATGGTAAGCATGGTCTTGAGTGGTACAAGAACAATAATGTGTTATTTGTACCAAGAGAGGCAAATTCTCCAAACTGCCCGGAGCTAAGGCCAGTGCAGAGATATTGGGATCTTGTTAAAAGAGCCAGAGTAGATTTTAAACGGAGATGGACTACCAGAAAGCACTATACACGCAGAGAAAAAATATAGTTGTGGATGTTTACAGTAACCATTTCCAAAAATTGTTTAACTATATTATAGTCACTATAACTATTTACATGATTGTGGTACCCATAATATGGTTAACTTACGATTCACATGATTGTATCAATCATATATATGGTTACAGTAAACAAATATATGTTTGTGACAACCATTGTTATCATGAATCTTTATATCATAATATGTTGTTCTCAGATTATGATGTCAATTAGCCGAGAGCAACATAATATGGTAAAACCTTAAGCATAAAAATGGTTGTCACAAACATATACTTGTTCTCTGTAAAACAATCATGTCGGATCGCATTGAACATTTTTTACGATTCTAGATAAAATTTCCTTGGAATACACGTGGAGGTCGGGTATACCTTCCATGCACCATCAATGAGTAATTTCAAAGGTCCCCAGGGGCATCAGAGGGTTAATTTAAGTTTTTTGTTTCTAGGATTTTAAAATTCGGTGCATAAATCCATGTCCCTCTGTCTGTTGAAATCAAACTTTTCGAAGTCTCCAAATAACTTACATACATAATTGAAACATCAATATACCGGGCATAGTCCTGGTTCAATTGCTATTTAAAATCGAGAAAATTCGAGAAGACACAAATGGCTGAGTTATAAGCAAAAACCCCAACTACCTCTATTTTACCGATTTAACACCAATAATTTGTTTTTAAATTGAGAAAATATTCTTGACCTGTGATTCATATTTCTGACCAAAATTCACATTTTTTAATAAAATTCTTAAGTCGTCAAAAAACATTGTAAATAATTGTTTAGTCAAGAAAAGCCACTCGATTTGCGATCACTCATATCTAAACAAAAATTTAAAAACTAAAAGATCTTAAATAGTTAATAACTTTGTTAATAAGCGTTTAATAGAGAAGAGGGGCAGGGAAAAATATGTTATCACTAATATCTTATATGATAAACTCCAAAATTTTAAGTCATGAATTATTTTGTAAATATACACAACAACTTTGTAAATAGCCGAGAAAAAGAGCTCGCCCAAAAATTTTATTTTAATACAACAACTCAAAAAATTTTAAATCTTTAATAAATTTTTAAATAAGCGATTAATCTACAACATCTTTTTAACATATTGATTTTTATTTTATTTTCAGGTAAGAAATTTAAATAAATAAAACAATCACAGCTGTTTTAAAGGTAAGATGACTGAACTAAAAATGTTTTTGGATTATTCGTATCAATTCTTGTTTCCAAATATGGGAAAAAGAAGTGGTATTTCCAATTCATGGTAAAGCCCGACCATATAATAATCCACACTGAGTAAATGAGCAAACACAAATTTATTTTAAAATTTCAATAATTTTATTTCGTATGTGATTTTCGGAAGTTGGCCTTATATGGGAGCTATGACCAATTATGGATCGATCACCATGAAATTAGCTCGCATGAAACTTATTTATATTTAATTGTTTATCAACACTTTAACTGTACATTATATGGGTGCTATAACTCTTGGTTGATATATTATAAAGTTTTTAAAACATATGGGCGATTCCATGAATATGTCAACCGCGACTTAAAAAAAAACCCTTGAAACTTTTTTCAAGACGATTTGATTCGGAAACACTCAAATTTTACTATGTGAAGTTATTAAGAGCTTATTGCAACTTTTTAAGAGCAAAAATAACGGTTTAAAACTACTATCTTTAATTATACCCTTCACCTTCGTGAGAAGAGTATATATAAGTTTGTCATTCCGTTTGTATTTTCCACAATATAATTTTCTGACCCTATAAAGTATATATATTGTAGATCCTTACAGATAGCGGGGTCGTTTAAGTCATGTCCGTCTGTCTGTCTATCTGTCTGTTGAAATCAATTTTCTGAAGATCCCAGATATCTTCGAAATCCATATCTTCAATGATTCTGTCAGAGATGCTTTCGAGAAGTTTCCTATTTAAAATCAGCAAAATCCGTCCATAAATAACGGAGATATCAGCAAAAATCCGAGACAACCTGTGAAAATTTCATAAAAAAGACAATTTATTGCATGCTTTGACAAAAAAGCAACAAAACGTTTGTTTGGATTTGTATATATATGGTTGGTTTCATTGCTTTGCGTATTTTGTTTTTTTTTTTTTGGTGTTTCGTTTGGCTTTGTTGTTTTTATACCTTTCGCCTTCGTGAGAAGGGTATATATAAGACTGTCATTTCATTTGTAACTTCTGCAATATAATCTGTTCGTCAGCAATTAAATGTAAAATTTTTAAAAGTTTTCTTGATATATTTACAATGCTTTACGTTGAAAGTGGGCAATTAATGCTTCCTCAACAAAGGTGAAGGGTATATAAGATTCGGCATATCCGAATATAGAACTCTTACTTGTTTTTTAATTTAATTTGTATGTAGTAGTCTAAGGTGGCGGCGAAGTTAGTATGTAAGAGGTTTTATTTTAAGCCCTGCTCTGATTTTTTGACATTTATGATCAGTATATTCTGGCTAATCATCATTGAATAGATTGAACAACTCTACCAAATTATCCAAATTTACTTTGAAAATCAGTCATCGAATTGTGCAACTTATAGACGACTGTTTTATCGCAAAATTGTGTTCAGCGATGAGGCTCATGTTTGGCTTAACGGGTTTGTTAATAAACAAAATTTCCGCATATGGAGTGAGACTAATCGACAACAGATACTACAGAGTCCAATACATCCAGAAAAATGCACTGTTTGATGCGGATTATTCGCTGGTGTCATCATCATGAAGCCGGAGCTATCGTAATGGTTAATGGAGATCGTTACCACATTTTGATAAATGATTGTTTGCGTGAAAATATGGTTGACATTGACCTGGGCGTGATATGTTTCCACAGGATGGCGCTACGTGCCATACGGCGACCATAATCATCGATTTATTGAAATCAAAACTTGTCCAGCCACAAAAATAGGAAGACAAAACCGTGCCCCGTTCGACTACTATTTATTTAGATTGATGCAGAACGCTCTCTCTCATATGCGCTTCACTTTGGAACAGAGTATACAAAATTGGCTTGATTCGTTCTTGTCCTCAAAAGATGAGCAGTTCTTTTGCCTCGGAAACCATAAATTTGAAGAAATTCTGCATTTTGCTAAAACTGCTGTGTTAAATAAAGCATTGAATTCAACCAAATTTGGCGTGATTATTTATATACTTAGGGCAAATGTGAAAATTTGTGCAAAATATGACACTTTTACATTTTTAGGATATATGGGAGGTGTATGAGTCATTGAGCCAATTTAGTATTTAGATTTATAACAGTGTGCTAAATTTCGTAGACCTACAATAACGCATTCTATTATTGTTCAGTCTTTATATCCCAACGAATCACTGTGCGATCCCACTGTGCAGCATGTAATTCATTTATAGCTGACTGAAAATCCAAACAAGTCAATCAGGTATGTGATGAAAATCGAACGATTTCAAAACGATCGATTTGAGCAAGAATCGATTTCAAGAATAATTTTTAATCCAAAGTCTTATTATTTTCTAGCAGAATATAGCTCGGGTGATAAATAGCAAATTATTTAAAGGAATTTAGGAATGAAAAGTGTTCAAACCTTTTTCTTTTTCCAAACGTTTCGTTTTCGAAATCGATTCTCAACACATGCCTGAATATTTTATTTTTAATAAGTTATTATTGTTAATTTCTTTATTTATTTCAAATACCTCCTCTCCTCATTTACACTATAAAGCACTTTTGTGTTTATTGAACAAAAAGCTAAAAAAAAGAAAAATAAAAATACGTAAAATGTTTCAAATTAAATAAAAAATTTAAAATTATCAAACGTAACCACTGGATTCTAATTTTAAGGCTGCATCGTAGGTGGGTAGACCAGTTTTATCAATAATTTTACTCATATCCAAACTAATGATGCCATTCTCATTGATGCAATCCAGATTTATGGTTACCGAGGGTGTTGAAGCCGCTGACGAAGTGGTGGCGGCAGCAGGAACAGGTGTGCACTGTGTCGTTGTGGATGCGGCTGCAGAAGTGGATGGCATGTTCAAGGAGTCATCCATGGTAGTGTTGTCATTATTATTATTATTAGAGGCTGCTGATTGTCTTTCAGTTGCTATTGCACAGTTGTCATTAGCATCTGTTGCTGTTGTAGGAGTTGCAATAGGTGCAGCTTGTTTAATTATGTTGCTTTCAGCGTGTTGTAGCTCTTCTGTTTCAGTGTTATCCGCTTGTGTGGTTACTTTTTGATAACGATTTTGTTGTTTAAATCTCATTTCACTTTTTCTTTTGGAGTTTAAACAAGAACACTGCTGCTCTACATCATTATCATTGTCATCCACTTCGTCATCCCCATCCTCTTCCTCCTCCTCTTCATTATTCTCAGCCTCATCATACTCATTATTCCCATTATGGTGTCTATCATCTAAAGTACTCGCTAAGTTATTATTATTATTATTTAAATTATTTTGTGAGGCCTCTTGGTCTCTTTCCTCGCCATTGCTTGACTGTTCTTCTGCTAAGGCAACTGCTAATGTATCCAAATTGCTTTCCATAGATATGGAGAGTGCGGAATCATTGTCGTAACGGAATTTACCACACAGAGGACAACCACGTCGGTAGTAGTTCTGTTTCAAGTAACGACTGCCAAAGGTTTCGGGTGTATTCGTTTTCGAGGTGTTATAACCCTGCGATAGTTTGCGTGTATTGATGGCCAATGTGGGAGAACTTGTAGAGGCCGTCGTTGAAGCCCTGGAATCGCTGGGTAGGTGAGCCGATCTAGCTGCCAAAGCTGCGGCGGCTGCATTCCACATATTTTCCACTTCGGCTCGTTGTAGAGAACAGCAGGATTGGGCCTGCAGGACCTTTTTCATATTTAATTGACTCAATTGGTTGGGCGCTACATTTCGTTGTTGCTGTTGTTTGTTGCGCAAATAACTTACAGTTGCACGATTATTTGTAGGTGTTGTAGTTGCTACAGTTAAGGCTGCTGCCAAATTGCCATTGACATCATTGTAATTTAGCAGAGGATCTATTGGAGAATGACTGTTGGCTGCTCTTATATTCGCATCTGATGAAGCCAAAGAATTTATTTCCATGCCACTTATAATAGATCCTCCTCCCATGCCCAAAACTCCGCCCAGCGCATTGCCTCTACCTTGCATGATGGAACTAACATCCAACGATGAACGGTAGCCAGGAGGTGGTGAATTATTTGTGGGCAATTGTTGTTGCAACAATTGTTGCTGCATCAATAATTGCTGTTGATGTTGTTGTATCAATAATTGTTGTTGCTCTTGCATTGCGACTACAGCATCGTAAGAGGGCGGCGGTTCATGATGAAGAGCTGGTATTGTGGCCAAACCATCCATTGAATCGCCCACAAAGAGACCGGATGTTTCGTAACACTGGAAAAAATAAAAAAACATTTATTAATGAAAATTAAATTAATAAAACAAAAAAATTTTTTTTTTTTATTGAACAACAGTTTTATAACTCGTACAATAAAATTTCTTGTTAATGTTGCATGGAAATGGTGTTAAACCCGGACAATGAGACCTAAGAGCTCACATTGGGGTCGATAAAAACAAATGTGGTAATAAATCAGTATCTTCTAAAATATTGTCCCAATTGTAAAATAATGTATGAAAGAATCGTAGAGGAGGGCATAAGCTTTCAGAAAATTATATTTGTTACCACTTTGTTAAAATACAATACTGGGTGTTAAATTCGACCACCTCTGGTGTGCAAATCATTGTAGAGCTTTTAACTTGTAGTGCTTCAAGATTGTTCGGCCAAAAAAGGTTGCAAGGTATAGGCCGTTTACTCGACCTCTATAATTGTTCTATGGATTGTAGAAACTCGTTGTGTAAAATATTAGGATGATAGAATATAGTTAACTGGTGGCGCAATGGTTCTGAAGTTTGGAGCTGCATTTACAAGGCACAGTGGTTTAGAAATCTTTTTTTTTTGAAATAATTCAGTACCTCGGGAACTATTGGAGATATTGTAACGAAATTTCACAAGGTTGGAGCTGAGATGTTTTCAAGTTGATTTACAGTTGTTTAGCTTCCTAGGCGGAATAGGAGCCAGTATGTCGCCCCTCAAATTTTGTCAAATTGGGTTTCACATTTGTTAAAAAAATCGTCAAAAATCCATTTATAATCCGAGGGAGCTTTAAATATAAATATTTCTTGAGGAGATCTAAACAAAATACGCTTACATGTGTAGGTTATCTCCTTTAGTTCAAGTGATATTTAGGTTTATTTTTCATTTGCGACCCCACAAAGTACGTATATATATTCTGGATCGTTATAGATAGCGAAGTCGATATAGTCATGTCCGTCTGTATGTTGAAATCAACTTTCCGAAGCCCCCAAATAACTTACAAACTTAATTGATACATCAATATATCGGGAATTCTTCCGGCTCGGTCGCTATTTGAAATCTGCCCACAAATGGCTGAGATATAAGGAAAAAACCGGGACAACCTCGATTTTTGGCCTATTTTTGATCTATATCTGGATTACTAAGTCATTAATATAGACAATATGGATATCTAATGATAGATATTTCAAAGTCCAATGCAACGATGTATAAAAGGCTATAGTAATTTGGACCTACAATGGGTCAAAATCGGAAAAAAATATTTTTTCACTCGAATTTTTTTTTAACAAAAAAAATTTTTTAAACTAATAAATTAAAAAAAAAAATTTTAAAAATTAAAAAAAATTTTCCAAAAAATTAAAAAAAAAATTGGAAAAAAACAATTTTGAAAATAAAAAAATTAATTTTGTTTTCCTAAAAATAGTTAAAACTTTTATTTTAAAGTATAATTTTGTGAAAGGTATATAAGATTCTGCACAGCCGAATATAGCTCTCTTACTTGTTTTTTATACCCTTCACCATGAGTGGCAAGGGTATATATAAGTTTGTCATTCCGTTTGTAATTTCTACATTTTTCATTTGCGACCCCAGAAAGTATATATATATATTCTGGATCGTTATAGATAGCGAAGTCGATATAGCCATGTCCGTCTGTATGTTGCCCCCAAATAACTTACAAACATAATTGATACATCACTATATCGGGAATACTTCCGGCTCGGTCGCTATTTAAAATCGAGAAAATCGGCCCACAAATAGCTGAGATATAAGGAAAGAACCGGGACAACCTCGATTTTTGGCCTATTTTTGATCTATATCTGGATTACTAAGTCATTAATATAGACAATATGGATATCTAATGATAGATATTTCAAAGTCCATTGCAACGATGTATATAAAGGGGCCCATAGACACATACTGCTCATGCTCATGCAATAAGCATGTGTTGGTAAATTTGAAATTTTTGTTTATGTATGCGACACACAGACAATGCAGTATGAAAAATCAAAATAGTTTTGATTTTGAAATGAACTCATACTGCTGACAGTTGATCAAATGAACAATAATATGAATTATTTATTTTTTCTGAAATATTATTTTTAAATTTGACGTTTCAGTTACAGAAAGATAGAAAATAATATTTTTTTTTTGTTCTCAAACGCATGTTTATTGTAATTTTAATTTTTTTTAAATGATGATTGATAGGTGTGTAGTAAAATATCAATCGCACACGTATACGAAGGGTTCATCGGCAGTATATGTCAGCAGTATGTGTCTATGGGCCCCTTAAGGCTATAGTAATTTGGACCTACAATAGGTCAAAATCGGGAAAAATATTTTTTAAGCTGAATTTTTTTATCCAAAAAATATTATTGTTATAATTTTTTTTCATAATAAATTAATTTTTTTTTTAAAAATTAAAAAAAAAAAAAAAATTTAAAAAATATGTTAAATTTCGAAAAAAAAATTTAATTTTGTTTTCCTAAAAATAGTTAAAATTAGTATTTTAAAGTATAATTTGGTGAAGGGTATATACGATTTTGCACAGCCGAATATAGCTCTCTTCTTTGTTTTTTTTTTGCTCGATTTTTTTTGGTTTTTTAGATATGGCGGATCTACGGAGGATCGACATTTTCTTTTTTAATACCAGCTATACATATTTGGTATAAATTTATGAATAAAACAAAAGCAACTTTCTAACAGTTTTCTCATCCCTATAAAAAGTTATACTGATCCCATGTTGGAACATGTAAAAAGGTCGGTATTTTTTAAGTTTTTTCCCAGAAAAGTCCCTGATTTTTTTTTTTTTTTTGTAGAAACAAATTTTCTTCGATCCGGAAAGAGTCCAAACTTTGCTCATTTTAAAAAAAATGTTGGGTTTAAGGAAAAATTTCGAAAAACGCAAAACACCGATCCTCGTTATTTAAATATATACATACAAAGTTTTTTTTACTATCACACGGTACATAACTTCACAGTGGGCTCTTCTCTAACAAAAACTCAGTTTTTGGAAAACATTTTACCCGTTTTTGAAATTTCGGTATTTAAAAATAAAGAAGTAACTGAGCTATATTCGGCTGTGCCGAATCTTATATACCTTTCACCAAATTATACTTAAAAAAAAATGTAATTATTTTTTTAGGAAAACAAAATTTAAAAAAAAATTTTTTTTTTTTATTTTTTTTTTTTGGAAAATTTTAAATTTATTTGTGAAAAAAATTTTACAACAAAAAGTTTTTTTTGGTCCGGTTTACTTTGGCCTTATATACGCCGTTGCGTATCCATATTGTCTATATTAATGATTTTGTAATCCAGATATAGATCAAAAATTAACATATTTTGAGAATATTAAAATAAAAGTATATTTTGGCTTTAAATATATCCGTAATTACTTGATTTGAGTTCGTGTCAAAAAGTTAACTTATTGTCTAATATGGCCAAAAAAGGTTGATTTCTTTAATGACCCCATTTAAAATATATGAGGGAATACAAATATTAAAAAATTATATAAATAACTCCCATAGTTTTGCCGTCCCTGTGATTTAAAATATGCGGATTTCGGGAACAACTAATTTTTGTTGTTATTAAACTGTTAAAATTTGCATTTTTAATCCTCTTTTAGCATTTCTTAGAATCGAAAACAATTTTTTTATTTTTTTTTTTTAAATTTCAAATTATTTCCAAAAGAAAACGTTTCTAAACCAAACAAATTATTAAGAAATATATAACTTAACCTTCTGTGTAAGTAATCCAAAGTATGACAAAGTTTTAGTTAAGTCCTATCTATAACCATAGCATATTTTTACAACACTTTGTGTGAAACCATTTAAATACAGTAGTTAATTAATTTATTAAACTAAACCCTTGTGAACTGTCTCAACCTCCATCTCTGCACCAATTACTTTCACTCTACAACCTCTGACATCTATAATAAAGTTTTATGACCTCTTTCAAGTGTCAACAAGTGCTAAAACGAAAAATTTTTGTGAAAATTGGTGTACAACACTCACTTCTACTAAACAAACAAGGAGGAGGAAAACATGAAGTGGGTTAGGTTACTCCACTTATTGCCTAACAATTTAACATCGTCTGTGATTTCGTAACAGTACTAACATTTATTTTGTTTTTCCTTTACTTTTATTTATATTTTTTTTGTTAATAATATTTTCATAATCATAATAAATGTGACATTAAGACGAATTATTCGCTTACACAATTTACCCACTCGCACATGTAATAAAAAGTAAAAAAGAAAAAAATAAATCAACAAACGAAACAAGTGGAGGAGTTTGTATTTGTATTTGTTTGTCAACGCAATGTTTTAAATATAAACGGAAGGAACTGAAAAGACACTTAAAAACTTCCTGTAGCAGGAAAATCAAGTGTAAAATAAATATGTAATTGTTGTTGACAGACTCATTCTCATTTTCGTTTTCATTTTCATACTCATTTTCACTTCGTATTTCGCATTTTCCAACTTGTATGCAATTAGATGAGTGAAGCGTTAAATTGGGGTTAAACATGTAGACAATAACAACAACAACAATAAAAAAGAGTGTTAAATGTATTTGTTAAGCTGAGAGTATAAATAAGTTGTGCAGCATAATTTTAGGCAGTATTTGCAAATATTTAAATTTGTTTTTTATGTAAAGGGTCTTCCACATTGTTGAAGCTATATCTGTCGAATTGGATGTTATTTATTCAGTTTCTTTTGCCAAATCACCATGGACGGATAAGGCATTCAACAACAGCACTTTCAAATGATAAAATTGTTTTATTAAAATGGTTGTTCTGTTCGGGGAAAGTTCCGCGAGCTTCTGACATTTCTGAATGAACGGGTACGTCAACAAACAAAATTGTCGAATTTGGGACGATACCAATCAACATGAGATCCAAGAGCATCCAATGCATGCCGAAAAAGTCACTGTTTGGTGTGGATTTTGGGCTGGCGACGTCTTCCGTGCATATTACGTCGAGAACTATAGGTCGATAATTACCAACTTTTTTGGCCTGCATTGGTTGATATGGGCACCAACGACAGCTCATATATCATTAGACACTCCGCACAAGTGATCTCACGTGAAGGCCACCGAGATCGTGCGATTTGACACCATTAGATTTCTTCTTGTGGGACCATGGAAAATTAGAAAATTATGTATGAACGAATCTTTAGGATGTCAAAGTCGACCACATCTGGCTAGGACAACTTTGTACAGCTTGTTACTTGTACAAATATAGACAGATTTCAATGAAAAATACTTTATTTTAAAGCAAGTGGGAAGGTAAAGAAATATATAAAGAGTATAAGGAAGACTTGAGCATTGATAAAAAGGTCCTAACAGATATTGGTTAGGCAAAAGAAGCCGAACAACTCTTTTGAAGAGCACCGAAGACTTCTATCAGAAAAGCAGTTCGTAAAGTTAAATTCTATGATTCTTTTGTGGGTAGAGCCATAGCTACTGCTGGTTTCAAGTCGTATAAAGTTCAGATCGCAATGTTTTTAAGGAACTAGAAGCAAAAAGATTGAGATAAAATTTTATGAAAAATACACATGTTGTATGATGGATGATGAAACTTATGTACAGCCAGACTTTTCACAACATTCGAGAGATTTCAAAAAGCAAACAAAACTCGCCAAGAAGTTTCTTGTGTGGTAAGCCATTTGCAGTTGTGGCAAAAGAAGCCAATCATTTGTCACATCAGGCACGATAAACACAGAAATATGTATTATGGAGTGTCTACAAAAAACGGCTGTTACCTTTCTTAAAACAGCACAGAGAGTTCTGATATTTCTGGCCCGATTTGGAATTATGCCACTATGGAAAAAGGCAAAAATGTATGCATTTTTCATATACTCATTCAAACATTTTGAAATTGATTATTTTTCACGACTAGGCGGATTGAATGTTTTTCCATGATAGTGTGTTGAATAACGTTCTTTGAAACAATTTTCGGCAACTATTATGAAAGATATTTACAAAAACTAAAGAAAGTCATGATAACAATTAAAAATTTCAAAATTGAAATATCTTTTAAAGTACAATATAAGAGATAACTTAACGAAATAAACAGGTTTTTTTTTTCCTATTTTCTTTACAACGAAAATTAATTTAATATTGTTACGAAATTGCATTATCAATTTGAATTTAATGGTCTGCAACGGGTGCTTGCAACATTCATCATGTTTATAAAAATGTGCATCAATAGAAACTTCAACTTATCAACAATGTTGATAACACGCATCGAATAGTTTTTAAAGCTCTGGGTGATTATTGTGGAAATAGAACATTCTCGTTTTTCCATTAGATAATTCATGAAACTACTAGAAGATGGCACTGTATATATAAATAAGGACTGAGAACGAAAAAATCTTAACACACGTTTTTCCTTAAAACTTTAAAACCCAAGTATTATTTATTTTTTTTTTTTGATCAAGTTACCTTTGTAAAGAATGTCAGTTATTATGTTTTATGTCAGTTATGTTCATTTGTTGTTAATCTGATTAAAATGAGTGACGAGAAAAAAGTGCGTACTAAACTTAGTAAATACTAGCTATTACCCGAAAAGGTAGCAAAAGTCTCCCCCTTGAATTCCCACTCACGACCATATATGCTTAATTTCATGTTTCTGGGTCATTTACTGTAGAAAATTCACAAAATATCATAAGAATAAAAAAAGTACTATAAAACCATCACAGGTTTTCCACTCGATCGGTTCCATATAAGATTTATTTCATGTTTTTGGGTTCGTTGGAGAAGAAAATACAAAAACTACAATTAGAATAATGAAAAAATATCATACATTTTTTGAAAAAAAAGGTCAAACTTTAATTACTCAGGACCATGTATGCTTAATCTTATATATATAATTCTATTATTGTAGAAAATTCAAAAAGTACTGTTAGAATAAAGACAAAGTTCCATACTTGTAGATTCGGGGGCATATAAGCTTAACATAATGTTTCTAAGTTCATTGGTGAAGATAATAGCAAAAGTATCATTCGAATAAAGAAAGGTTTATGTTTCTGAGTCCATTGTTATAGGAAGTTCAAAAAAGTACCATTAGAATAGAGAAAAAGTACCATGAAGTATCCGCTAGAATTTTCACTCACTTAATTTCATATTTCTATGTACATTAGTACCATTAGAATATAGAAAAATTACCAAAAAGCCCCTACCTGTGGTTTCCAACTCACTCGGGTCCATATAACCATTATTTCATGTTTCTAAGTTCATTGGTGAATAAATTACAAAAAGTACAATTCGAATAAAGAAAAAGTACCAAAAAGTCTCCCCCTAGAATTCTCAATCACTTAGGACCATATATGCTTAATTTTATGTTTCAATGTCCATTATTACCAAAAAATAAAAAAGTACCATTAGAATATAGAAAAAATACCAAAAAGTAGCCTCTTGTGGGTTTCCACTCACTCGGGTCCATATAAGCATTATTTTACGTTTCTATGTTCATTGGTCAAAAAAATATAAAAAGTACCATTAGAATAAAGAAGAAGTACCAAAAAAGTCTCGCCCTAGAATTCTCACTTACTTAGGACAATATACGCTTAATTTTATAGTTCAATGTCCATTATTACAAAAAATAAAAAAGTACCATTAGAATATAACTTTTATTTCTTGTTTCTAGGTTCATTGGTGAAGAAATTACAAAAAGTACCAAAAGTCTCCCCCTAGAATTTTCACTCACTTATTACCATATATGCTTAATTTCAAGTTTCTAGGTCCATTATTATTTAAAATTCCAAAAGTTCCATTAGAATAAAGAAAAAGTACCACACAATCGGATCCATATAAGCTCTATTTCAATTTCTAGTATCATTAGTGAACAAAATGCATAAAGTACTATTCTAATAAAGAAAAACTGCGTTAATGTCTCTCCATTGAATTTTCTCTCACTCAGAACCATATACAGTTCACTCGCGGTAACGTGAACTAATTAAAACCAAGGAAGTTCATGTTAGTGAAATTGTTCACGTTAGCGATTGTCGAATTTCATGGAAAAACGCTTGAAAATGAAATTCTTTTATTATTATTTTCATTATTAAAATATAAAACAGAAATGATTGATTAAAATTCATTACAAAACAAAACGAGATTATGAGAAAATATACATTGAAATAAAATTACGTAGCAAATAAAATTACTCGTTGACATACAAAAAATATTAATTTAGAGGATACAAACACATTTTTAATTTAAAGGGATTCCCTAAACTTTAAAAATCGAATTTAATATATGTATTTGTGTTGTCTACAGAGTACTCAATGTAAACAAAAGCTTGTTCACGTTAGGCGGTGTTCACGTTACCGCGAGTGCACTGTATGCTTAATTTCATAATTCTAGGTACCAGTACCCCCTATTCCTGACTCTAACTTCTCTCAGATATATATCAACTAACTTTAATGTCGATAAGTGAAATAATTTAAAATATTAAAAAGGTACCATTAGGAGAAAAGTACCAATTTCCCCTTTCCTCCTTGAGAATTGTTCAATCCTCAAGTTTAAAATTTAAAAATACTCCATTTTGCCAAAATTATTTATGCTTTAGACATGTTTCAAACGATTAAAATATGTGTTAATGTGCCCAAGAAAAATTATGTTTTAAAAAAAGTACCAAACTGTTTACGCAGATTTGGCCCAATATACACCTTGGCACAAGTTCCAAATAACACCCTGTTAGTTAATTTTTGTATGAATTCAGGTACCAATGTTAAACAAATTATCAAAATTGGCTTATTTCAAATAAATCCTTTTTGGTACCTTTTTTATCCCCATTGGGGTGGTAAAATTTAACTCAAATAAATTTCTGTATCGTGGTGGGATCCCATAATAAAATATTCGTATGTTTTTGTAAATATATATAGAAACACATATTTTATGGAAAAAAGTACCAAAAATAAACACAATTTGTATCCATTAACTCTTCGAATTTCCAAAAAGTACCAAACTTATATTTTTTATTTTTCGTTAAGTAAAGAATGCTATTTAAAATTTGTTTCAATTTTTGTTGGTTTAAAAGATACATAGGGTGCTAAAAAAGTACCAAAATACATTTTTTACCCGTTTTCTCCCCTAAAAGGTTCGAATTTCGAGTAGCATGGAATTTAAAGTTTTTTTGTATCTTTATTAGTATTGAAGATATAAGGTTACCGAATTTACCCTTTTTTACCCCCTAAACGTTCAAAACCCAACAAAACCCAACTTGGTCTTACAAAAAGTTGGCCAACTATCAAAGGTTTGCCGTCAAATTGATTCCAATGTTATTTCACAGTATCGGGAGAACTTGTCCGTTGATAGAAAACCTGGTTCATGTAGAAGAAATAGCCCACATTGATGTTTCTAAAGCCAATAAATAGAAAGCATTTTCATAAGAGTTCCCAACACATCCGGTAGGAAAACAGTGCGGTTACCTTAGTACCCGGACTATTTGGTACGAAAAGTTAATGCAGGTTTAAAAACATACAAGGCTCAAAAAGTTCTTTACAGAAACTCTGCTAAAAATTTAGAGGCCAAAAACAGAGCATGGAAATTGAAGTTAAGAATTTTTCGATCTCACTCCTTATACGTATTAGTACAGGTTACGAGCTCTACAAAGCTTGCAAACTAAAGCATATGTCCTCCTGTACGATTTGCTTGTATATCATTTTGCAATCGGACCAGTAGGTTAGAAGAGACAAATTTATTACAACTTTTCTTCCAATCGAACTCACTGTGCCGGATTTGAACGGCATTATCAAGGTTTTAAGGGCCAGCATTTGCTGGGAGAGTTGCAGTGTCGTGAGACAGACAAATTAAAATATTTATAAAAATATAAATAACACACACTATTCACTTTTTGTAAATGTTGTAATATTAAAAATCGTTGGATTTTGCTTATTTCAACCTTTAAATAATTTATTTATATTACAAATTGTACCTTAAATTTTTCTTTATACAATCCTAGCAATGAAAATCCGTGTGTCTTTCATAACTAGACATGACTCAATATTTCAATAGTTATTTTGTAATTGCACTGTTTGTGTCTCTTTCTCACGTGCACAATTAAATAAATATTTCAATTCGAGTACTTACTTGTTCCACACTATAAATTTCCATATTTGGATCGTTTTCCAACCACTGACGTTGCTGTCGATATGCGGCTTCGGTACGTTTTTTAATGTTGCGATGACAACAGTAACAGACAACACACAATATGGTGGTAATCAATGTTAACATGGCACTAAAAATAGTAAAAAAAAGAGAAAGAAAGAAAGAAAAAAGCAATGAATATAAAAGAATATAAAAGAGTATAATAGAATGAAATATATATATATATTTATGTAGTATATATTAAATAAAATACAAGAAAATCAAATAAATGACTGGCTGGCTGACTGTTTGTCAAAGTGAGTGACAGCTAAGGACAAACAGGACATTGTAAATATGATTAAATAATAAACAATTTTATTTATTTTATATTTCTATTAGTTAAAAATTATGGTGCATATTGTTTTATATTACAACTAAAGTAAAGTATTCATACTGACTGAATGTAGTACTATATGTTGTAATTAAATAATAGTTTATATGTTGATGTCATTGTAGCAGGTAAACGTTAGTTGCCAGTTAACAAAGAGGCAGTGATTGCATTGTTGAATGCTGGTTTTCTTGATTTTCTTAGCATTCAAAACAAACTTTTCCCATGTTCCCTACTAAAATGAAAGTTGATTTCATTTCACAAAATTTTTGTCCTGGAAGCCAGTCATTGTACATTATTTCGTTCCCTTAGGACTACAAAATTAAAAGCTGTTGTCACAGACTTTTGGTATGTGGTCCAAAAAAAAAGGGCCACCCTAATGGTTATATATTTAAATAATTAAAAACGAATGTTTGAAATAGAACGGCCAATGGACATTACAGTGGCCTTTATTTTGCACGTTTCTGATTTTCGATGCTCAAGAACTTCAAATTCGTCTTCATCTAAAAATAAATTCTACAAATTTTAGCAAAACCGGATAACGTTTAGAGGTTGCACGTTTTATTTGAAGTTTCTTTTAATGCCAACCGCCATGGTGGTTAATAAATTAACCACCCCAATCCATAACAACATTGGAATGGGGTAGTTTTTTTATGTTTTGATTTATTTGTTCTTACTTTTCCTAATAAACTAACCTTGATTAAAGTGAAAATGTCATTATGCCGTTATTAATTTCCATATTTCTACTTTACATTGGTATCTATTGTGCTTTTAAGTCAATTTACTTCCTAACATCAAATTTGCGTATACTTGTTATGATTGATCAATATTATTCATACGCTCCCATGTTTGTGCTAAGAGTATTAATATAAATTTGAGTTTAAATTCTGAACAAAATAAAATACAAATTTTTATAATCTGGTTCTGGTTATTTTTATTTATAGTTTTAATTAAACAAATCACAAAATTGTAAAATTTTAATTGATTTTTTCGATATGATATTAAAGAATGTCTAATTATGTACTTGGCTGATAAAAATGTTTACGGTTTTCGGTAATTTGAGATATACATATGTGAATTTTTTGCAATGCAAAGAAAGATCAATTGATTACTTTATACATCCTAGGTAATCTGCGTAAAGCAATTGTCACTTTAGTGTCTCTAAGTAATCTAGTTTGTGGTACCTTTTTGGTACTGTACTTTAGAAAGTTGTTACTTACCCACCAGAGTCAATTGGAGAGTTAATTGTCCATAAGTGTAATTTAGTTGGTCAATTCACAAGTTCTCTTATCATGTCATATTGTCACAATGTCCTAATATTTCACAATGGTTTTTATTGCTTTTAAAGTAAAAAATATCCTAAAATAATACTACTTTCTATGCTGTTTATTGTGTTATCGTAACAAACCGGCAGAGACCAACGCCGAATGCCTAGGAGTCGGTTAAGCCGAGCCGCCGAGTCGTGATATATTAGGACATTATGACAATATGACTGATAAGAGACCTTGTGAATTGACCAAATGTATTTTAAACTACATATAGGTTGAGTTTCAAACTATACCAAAAAACGACAAATTATTTCGGTTTTGTTTTTTTTTTTTCAACTATTTTCTGTAGAAAAATTCAAAATTTATAAATGAATAATAAGGCTGAAATTTTCCATAAATACTCTTTGTTAGTAAGGTATGTTTGGTATTGAAAATGGGCAATATCGGTCCATGATTTCACCTAGCCCCCATAAGAATGTTCCCCCTGGAATATTGTCTGAGCAGTTATACATATTTTTATTATGCGGCAATCCTTATAAAATTGTTGACAAATTAGTTCTTAGTACTCTGAAGTTATACTGTAAAGTATGGCGAAAATCGGAAAACATTTGTCCCTAATCCCCATACAAGGTCCCCTTCAGAAAATAACTTGAACATTTCTAATTGTCTTATAATAATTAATATGGTGATGAAATTGGACATTAACAAGTTTTATATGAACCTAAATCTTTCTATCAACTTTTGTAAGGATCTGTTTATAATTGACCCTACACCCTATATAACCCATATATCAGAATAATATATATTAATATACATATTGATGGTGGGTATGCAAGATTCGTTTATTCACCTAGGAGGATGCTTAAGTGTGCTTTAACGTATGGCGGGTATAATGATTTTGTCATTCCATTTGCAACACATCGAAATATTGGTCGTAGATCCACAAAACTATATATATTCTGAATTCCTTTGAAATTATAAGACGTTCCTACTATATCCGTGTGTCTATCTGTTGAAGGTACGACAGAACCTAGAAGGAACGTCCTAGGGGGTTGAAATTTTTAGAAATGTTTGTTAATATCAGAAGGTCCAGTCTCTAAAATTATTTTTGTTTAAGTAACCTTTGAAAAGTATGTCAGTTATTATGTTCATTTGTTGTTAATCCGAATGAGTGAAGAGAAAAAAGTGCGTACTAAAATTATTAAATATTTTCAACAAAACCCAACTTGGTCCTACAAAAAGTTGGCCAAGGATAGAAAGGTCTGCCGTCATACTGTTTCCAATGTTATTAAACAGTACCGGGAGAACTTGTCGTTGATAGAAAACCTGGTTCAGGTAGAAAGAACGGTCCACATGATGTTTCTAAAGCCAAAAAAAAATTCAAATGAGTTCCCAACACATCCGGTTACCTCAGTACTCGTACTATTTGGTACGAAAAGTTAAAGCCAATGCAGGTTTATAGAAATGTTTCTAAAGCCAATAAATAGAAAGCATTTTCAAAAGAGCTCAGTATTCGGACTATTTGGTACGAAAAGTTAAAGCCAATGCAGGTTTAAAAAGATACAAGGCTCAAAAAGTTCCTTACAGGAAATCTGCTAAAAATTTAGAGGCCAAAGACAGAGCAGGGAAATTGATGTAAAATTTTATACAAAAAATATACCCCGCTGCATAATAAATAACGATACGTCTGTTTACGTTGCTGATGCTCCAGGGAATGTTGTAGAAAAGTTTAGGAACCAAAAGCAGAAAATTTTCCCAAAAAGTTCTTGCCATGTCAAGCAATATGCATTTGTGGCAAAAGAATCCAAACATTTGTTACAAAGGGTTCTATAAATACCGAAATTTACATCAAGGAATGTTTACAAAAGGATGCTTCCATTCATAAGACTTCTTAATTTGTCCACTTATTTTTGGCCTGATTTGGCATCCTGTCACTAGGGAGAGCAAGGTCTTGAGTGGTACATGAACAATAATGTGGTATTTATACCAATAGAGGCAAACTGCCTGGAGCTATAGCCAGTGGAGAGATATTAGGCTCTTGTTAAAAGATCATTGAAGAGCACAAAAAAGGTGTCCAAAAATGTGGTAGATTTAAAACGAAGATGGAATACCTGTTCGAACAAAGTCACAGAAAGCACTATAAAAACCTTAATGGAAGGGCTTCTGAAAAAAAAGCTTCATAAATTCATCACTATTGATTAGAACTATAAAAATAATTAATATTTTTTGTAAGTTGTAATAACAATAATAAGTTTTGTGATTTCTTTTTTATTAACATTTATGTATGTTAAGATTTTAGTATAATTTTTATGTAATTGAATAAAATACTACCGACAATTTTACTATTTTTACAAAATCTGCTCCACTATGCACTTTTTTGAGCGAACGTTTAACCATTTATTGACAAATCTATTGCAATAAATATATTTATTGTAATTTGAAAAACTCAATGTTACATTTTTGTTTATATTTAATGATAAACCTATAAAATCGCTATTTTAGACCATTGCTTGAAGTAGGCTGCACTTTTATTACAACTTAAAAATTTAAAAAAGCTTGTTCTTATGAATAGAAATGTTTAAATGTTTGAGAACAATTTTAAAAATTAAGCTTTGTTTTTGCTAAAATGTACGCATTTTTCATACTCACTACAACATTTTCATATTGCTAGCTTAGTGTACAAACATGATAAGTCTCTTATCATAAATTTTACAGGAAACATAAAAAAAACCTTCTAAAATCCTTTGTTTTTCAAATATTTTAATACAGTTTTATTAAATATTGCATATGATTTATAATAATAAATAATCACAGTTTGCTACTTATTAGTGGATTTTAGAACATTTTCCATTTCTTGTTGTATGTGTTTTTTAGAGAATTTATTATATTTTCTTTAATATTTTGTGGTTTTTATTTGATTTAAAGCCTCTATTGTCACTAAAGTTGCTCTCAGAATACAATGAAGCAATGTTTTTGATATCAGTAGTCGAGATTTAATGTAAAATAAAATTCTGTAAAATATTCTTTCGAGTAGAATACCACATGTTGTAATGCTGAATGTGGCCGTTGGTTTTTTTTTCCAAAGTTGTTTTTTTTTTTCAATTTTTGGAAAAATTTTTTCGAATTGTTTTTTTTAAATTTTAAACTTTTTTTTTTGTTTTAAATTTTTAAAAAGAATTTTTGTTTTTTATTTTTTTTTTTTTTTTAATAATTAGCGAAAAAAACTTTTAGTGAAAAAAAAATTTGGGTTAAAAAATATTTTTCCCGATTTTGACCCATTGTAGGTCCAACTTACTACAGTATTATTTACGTCGTTGCAAAGGTCTTTAAAATATCTATCACTAAATATCCATATTGTCTATATTAATGACTTAGTAATCCAGATATAGGTAAAAAATGGGTCAAAAATTGAGGTTGTCCTGGTTTTTTCCTTATATCTTAGCCATTTGTGGACCGATTTTCTCGATTTTAAATAGCAACCGAGCCGAATCAGTATGATTCGTGTATGTAAGTTGTTTGGTGGCTTCGGAACGTTGATTTCAACAGACAGACGGACAGACAGACGGACATGGCTTAATCGACTCCGCTATCTATAAGGATCCAGAATATATATACTTTATAGGGTCGGAAAATTATATTGTGGAAATTACAAACGGAATGACAAACTTATATATACCCTTTTTACGAAGGTGAAGGGTATAAAAATGCGAAAATTGAGAGTAGACCCACAACCAACTCTTAATAACAAATGGAGAGTAGAACAAATAAGAGTTCTATGTTTTAGTGATTAGCGCATTTGACTATAAAACGAGAGGTTACGAGTTCAACCCCGCCATCTGAAAAAATAAGTTTTTCTTTTTTCCTCAAATGCGCAATGACATCTCCATGTTAAATTCACCACTTAATATGGTTGCTTTTAAAATCTAAATTTTCATAAGCTCTCTAAGCTAACGATATTTAAATTAATATGTTCGATTAGAACTTTTAATTAACAAAGTTTAATTTCTAAAAAAAACAACTGTTTAATTAAAAATTCCATTTTCACTTTGGTTTTTCTCTCAAAACTTACCCTCCCAACAGTAAATTCACATTATTGTTAATGCCATTCGAGTAAGATCCGCCACCCAAGCCATTGGTGGCACTACTGCCAGTTATCAGAGCAATGCCGCCGCCATTGGAGCGTATATTTTGCTGGTGGAACACACCAAAACCACTGCCGTAATAAGTGGTACTGGTGTAAGTGTTTGATGGCTGTCGCTCAGGCGCTGGTTGTTGATCAAGATCTAAAGATTCACTACTTTCACTGCTATAACTAGAGGAGTCATCTTCCACAACATCACTGCTGGTATCGACACTTTCGATGACTCCATTATGGTGCTGGTGATAAGTTTTAGTGTGTGTGTTCGTGGTGGTTGATTTATCACTGGGATGGGAATGTGTTGATAGGAATGAATTTGATGTTGCTGATATTGTGGTGTTTGTGCTGCTTAAAGATGTTGGTGAAATTATTTGCTGCTGCTGTTGTTTCAATTGTATCAATGTCGATTTGTTGCTATTTATTAGTTTTGTTGTTGACTCTGGCGTAGCTGTGGTTACAAATGTTGTTTGTGTTTTATTACTATTAATCTTGTTGTTGTTGTTATTATTATTATTATTGTAATTAGTGTTACTATTATTGTTATTATTGTAATTTTGCTGATTATTATACGATATGGCTGCCAACATGGCAAAACGTTTAAGTGACATTTTACGCTTGTTTCCGTTTTGTTTAGGTTTTTATTTATTTTAATTAATTTTCCCTTTTCTTTGTTAAAAAAAATCAAGATTTATTTGTTTGTTATCGCTCACTTATAAAGAATTGATATGATTTGTTGTTGCTGCTGTTTTAAATTATTTTGTTATTTTTTGTTAATAATTTTGTATTTTATTCTTTATATATATTTTTTTAATGTTTCATGTTGTTAACTGACGATGTAGTTTTTTTTTAATTTCTTGTAAAAAAAAAGTTTTAAAGCAGAACTTTGGGAGATGTTTATTTATTAAAAATGCTGCATACTTAAAGGCTATAACTGCGAAAAAAATTTTAAAAATAAAAATATTGCTTGAATTTCTTTAAATTACTGTTACAGAGTATTATTGAATATGGAATACAATTTTAAATCCAAAAAAAAGGAAATTTTTTTTTACCCGAATTTTTTTTTTTTCCAAAAAAATGTTTTCACTACATAATTTAAAAAAAAAATTTTTGGAAAAAAATTAAAAAAAAACTTTCAAAAAAAAAAATTTTTTTGAAAAAAAAAAAAAATTTTAAATTTAGAAAAAAAATTTTTTTTTTTTTTAAATTTCTAAAAACCATTATTTTGTATTGATAAATAAAGTGGTCAAAACATACATATGTCGTGACAAATTTGTCAAAAGTGTATTATTTTCTAGTGTTTGCATACATTTGATACATATAATTTTGTTGCATACATTTGAGCGTATTGAAAATAGTTTTATTTTTAAACCAAATTAATGTTGCTCATTAAAAAATGCTCGTTTAAGATATTGTTATAATTTTTTAAATTTAAAAATACTGTTATGTTTTTAATGAATAACAGAAAAAATAAATTTGAAAAAATAATCTTTAGTACAATTTTTATGCAATTAAAAACGCGACTGTAAAATTTACTATTTTTACAAAATCTGCAACCCTGACCAGAGAGCAAAATTTCGCACTCGTAAGCGAAATAAATTTAGATTTGCGTTCGAGTAAAAGCTCGTTCGTTATCGACCACAATCATTATAATTATCTGTACATTTTATTCGATATCGAAAGAGAATCCCAAAAATAAAAAAACGTTCGTATAAGTATTCGATCGTGTTCAACTGCGGTAACAAGCCCCCAGGTTGGCGGGTAGCGTTTAATGCCAAATTAATTCCAATTAATATGTTTAGTACAATTTGTAAAACAAATTTAAAAACTTTATGCGACATATTTCTTTTTGAATGATCAACTTTTAAAAAAAATCAATATTTTCGAACATCGATTTAAAAATTTCCAATTAGTAATTTTCAAATATGTAAAAATACTCGTATTTTTAATTTTTCCTTACTTAAACAGGAAGTAAACAGGAATTTTAGCTTTCCACTTGCTTTATAGAAAAGTTTCATTGAGTCTGTGCATATTTCCTAAGCAGAGATGGTCGAATTTGGCACCTTATAACTTACTTTGTATTCTAACAGGGTATTCACAAATTTCAGTTTCTTAAAGCCTATGACCTCCTCTACGATTCGTTCATATATTATTTTGCAATCGGTTTAGTAGTTTAGAAGATTCAAATTTATTACCATTCGTTTATTTCGATTGACCCCACTGTGCGACTTATTAAACGTCTGCCATGACAAAAAAGATTTTATAAAATCAAATTGTCTTGGATTAATATATATTTTTTTTATTCCAGCAAAGAATAAACTAAATGCCTCGAATCTGAATGATGACCTGCTAGATGTTTCACTATTTTTTATTATGTACTCTGAAGCCATATCTATTTTTAGCAATTGCTTGTTTCTATCTCTCCTTGTTTTAATTTGTCTATTTAATTGTTTAGTAATTTGTCCAAGTATTGTATTGTTTTATGACTGGACTGTCTGTCTGTCTGTCTCTCAAATGTCCTGTTGTCAGGTGGCGTGTTTTTATAACCAACCAATTCAAAACTAATACAAACTTAGTTTATAAAATAAAATGACACGAGACTATAGACTAAACTAAAGTTAAATTCATTAAAAACACAACAATTGCACAGTTATTACAATTTGTATTGCATACTTTGGGGATATAACAAAAGCAGTGACACTTTATTTAAAACAGCATTTTGTACAACGAACCTCAATCACTTAAATATAAAAATTTTAAATAAAATAACTGCTTTTATTATTTATACATACATATGTATATGTATTTTTTGGCGTTTCAAAACGTTGACACTCTTAATTGGTTAAAAAAATGATTTCATTTAGCTAATTGCCTACTTTAGGGGATAGAAAAGTTTTAATTTTCCTTAATTTCTTTTAAAAAATGTCCTGAAACGTAGCTAAGTTTTAAAATGTTCTGTTTACAAATTTATGAAACTCATAAATATTTTTTGAGGTTTCGAAACTTTACAAACTGTCACTCTTAATTGGTTTAAACAAATTATGCATTTAGTTTCATTGGGTAATTTAGGAGATATAATATTTGTTGTATTTTTGATTTCTTTTAAGAAACTGCTTTAAACGAAGCTCAGTTTTAAAACGTGCTGTTTACAAAGACTCAAATTCAAATTATTAATGTTGCAATAATCGAGGAAAAGGGTTAATCGGCAGTTGGTTGTATCAATTAAGGGCTCACAGTTAATTATGATTTATAATAATTAAGATATTTGTATAAAGATTTTTATATTTTGGTTTTCATTCATTAAAAACTTTCAGAATTTCAGATTTATTCATTAATTTATCCATTTATACAAATGTATTTTTTATGTAATCACATTTCATTGCATACTTTTAGGTTTAATTATTATTTTTCCTTTTAAGGTTTCATTTAGTTTTTTTTTTAAATATTTAATTTTTTTGAAGGAATTATATGTAATTTAAGGTTTCCTCGTATTCAGAATTATATTGCATACTTTTAGGTTAAACTTTAATTTTAAAAATTAGTTTAGCTATAGCATACTTTTAGGTTTAATAAAATTTAATACTGTTTTTTTATGTTTTTAAAGGCACTTTGTATGGTTTTATATTAAAAAAATTATTTTAATTTTTATTCCATTTAATTTTTTTTTTCCTATTATGCAATCACTGCATTTTCAAGGTTTTTTTTTTTTTTTGAAATTATTTGTTGTTTCTTTTATATTCTAGATGGTATGCGTGCAGTATCATATTAAAAATCACTTTTTTTTCATAGTATGTTTGATCGAACATTTTCAACAGTCACTGACTAACTCTAAATTGTTACTAACACACATTGCTGATGAGTTTATTTTCTTTAAAGAACTTGTGGAAGTTTTTTTTTTGTTTTTAACAGTTTTTTTATATGATAAACAATATTGTTTGTGTTTTTGTTTTTATTTGCCTATATTAAGGCTAAATTTAAGACCTGCGCCTAAAAGCAAACACTAAAGGCACTCCTCAGGTAATTGCACTTATTAACGATCAATACTCCAGCGTAGACTAAATGAAAACACAAACTGAAACAACACACTCTTGGTTTTTTTTTTCTATTTCACACACTAGAATTTAGTACAAATTCCTAGAATATTATAGCTGTTTCATTTTTATAAATTATTTTCCATTTCCATTATTATTATTATTATTTCCTTGTATTTGTATTAAGCCATAACAATTAATTTAAAATCTTTTTATTATATATAGATATTATTTAGATGATGTTGAAAGATACATATATGTTTTCCCTTTTGCCTTTTTTTTGTTTATAAATATATTTAAACAACAATTTCTAAAGTAGAAAATATAAACAATATAAAACCAAAAAGCTTGAAACTACTTGAAATAACGTTGTTATATTTCTATTTGTACGGATTGTTAAGGGAGAGCAACAAAAAGGCCACGTCCTTTCTGGCTAACGTTAAAAAATATTTTGAAATCTTTGTCTACTAGTAACAACAGTCTAACTAACAACTTTTTCTATGTTCTATTTATTTCTATGCCTTAAAATATGCTATGACTGCTGCTACTCTGCTAGTATTTCACTTTACAAAGCACATACACACACATAACAACACTCATACACACACACATAGAAATAGAGAGAGATATTGTTCTTCACTCTTCGTCGTTTGGTTATGCCACAACATTGAATATTCCACCATGTTGTGTGAAAACAATATAAAAACATATAGAAATTGGTTGTATACACACGTGCGCCAAAGTTTTACGTTATTTTTTGAATTTTCTTTTTTTTTTCCAACCAACTCAACACACACTCACTCATTCACACAAACAGACCAAACAAAACTTGCAACAGAAACTAACCAGCCAAGTTGAATTTAACTTATATAGAAAAAGAGCTAAAGAATAAATCATTTACACAGTGGGACTAAGATGGCGAACAAAAAAAAAAAAAAAAACTTTAACAAAGAAAGAGAGATTCTGTCAGCAATTTTAAATTGCATTTATATAGATGATGTCTTTGTTTTAACCTAAGAAAAAAGGCTAAAGGCAAGATTCCATTTGAGTATTAGCAATTATTTATAGGTAGAATATAGAGGAAATTAGATCAATCGAAACTTCAAGACCGTAATACACGGCGGTGGATTCCTCATGATATGGTGGTGTTTCTCTTCTTCTGGTATCGGTCCAGAAAGAACAAAATATGCGTCCCAGACTACGTAAATATATTGCAAAGCATAATGCTCCCATTTCTTCAAAAAGAGATGCCTTAGAGATGGGAGTTTCAGCAGAACAGTGATCCGAAGCTCTCCTCAAAATTGGAAAAGGACTCGTTTGCTGTCAACAAAGAACCTCTTATGGAATGGCCCTCGCAGTCACCGGACCTTAACCCAATAGAACACCTTTGGGGAGGGCTCAAGAGGAAGCCGGAGGGTTTCAGTCCGAAAAATAAGGACGAATCGTGGGAAAAAAATACAGGAAAAGTGGTTTTCCAATGACAAGGACGTTTGCAAAAGAATTGGTTAATACCATGAGTCGCAGATGCAATGAATTTGTGACAAGCAAAGGTAGAGCAACAACAATTAAAATAAAATAATTTTTTAACAAAATATATATAAAGATGTGCCTCTAAAAATTGAATCCTTTTACGCGTTTCTATTATTTTTTCCAGTAAAAATATTGACTCTTTACATTGTTAGTCATATAATGTATTAAAATAGAAATGAAAAGAGGAATAATTATGTTTTTTCTTATGTAGTATGATAAAGTCTGATAAACAAAACTGCATATACATTTTTTAACAAAACTTAACTTGACTAATATAAGGACTGAGATCGAAACATTTGTAACAAGAAACCACTAAACTTACAGTTTTAAATCTTTTTTTAATTGATTGAAATTATTGTTACAATGTACAAAAACTATTTTTATAGTTCTAATCACTAATGAACCTTTTTTGGAAACCCTTCCATTAAGATTTTTATTGAGCTTTCTGTCACTTTGTTCGAACAGGTAGTCCATCTCCACTTAAAATCTACCACACTTTTGGAACCTTTTTTGTGCTCTTCAATTCTCTTTTAACAAGATGCCAATATCTCTCCACTAGCCTTACGGCCAAGCAGTTTGCAGGATTTGCCTCTCTTGGTACAAAAAACACATTATTGTTCTTGTACCACTCAAGGTCTTGCTTACCATAGTGACAGGATGTTAAATCAGGCCAAAAATAAGTGGACACATTAAGAAGTCTTATGAATGGAAGCATCCTTTTTTGTAAACATTCCTTGATGTAAATTTCGGTATTTATAAACCCCTTTGTAATAAATGTTTGGCTTATTTTGCCGCAACTGCATATTGCTTGCCATGCCAAGAACTTTTTGGGAAAATTTTCTGCTTTTGATCCTAAACTTGCCTACAACATTCCCTCGAGCATGTGCAACATAAAAATATTGACCCGGAAGCTGCGAAACATTTTCCATACGTACGTTCCGTCATCCCTTATGCAGCAGGTATATTTTTTGTATAAAATTTGACTTCAATTTCCGTGCTCTGTCTTTGTCCTCTAAGATTTTAGCATAACTTTTCGAGCGTTGTATGTTTTTAAACCTGCATTGACAATAACTTTTCGTACCAAATAGTCCGAGTTCTAAACTAACAGGATTGCTTTCCTACTGGATGTGTTGGGAGCTCTTTTGAAAATGCTTTCTATTTATTGGCTTTAGAAACATGATGTGGACTACTTCTTCTACAGGAACCTGGTTTTCTATCAACGGACAAGTTCTCCCGATACTGTTAAATAACATTGGAATCAGTTTGACGGCAGACCTTTGATTGTTTGGCCAACTTTTTGTAGGACGAAGTTGGGTTTTGTTGAAAATATTTTATAATTTTTGTACGCACTTCTTTCTGGTCACTCATTTTAATCAGATTGACAACAAATGAACACAATTGACATTAAACATAAAATTATTTTTTAATGTGTTCATATCATTATTTAAGTGTTAACAAGATAGTTCGATCGAATGCTATATTTTTGAACATTCAATTAAAATTCAAATTAATTTTAAGTAGTTTCACTTTGAATGGAATTTTTCATAACTTCTCACGGAGAAGGTGCAGAAGATTAATATAATTGTGATAATTTTCAAGCTACTGAAAAATTTGTAATGAGTGTCACGTAACGTGCGTCAAAAAATATTCTCAGCTTTTTATGAAAATGAAAAATTTTTGTTCATGCCAATAACGAATAAGATTTTGTGTGCTTTATTATTCAAAATTTGTTAAAATTACGAAAAACCACTTCAACTTTTAAAGTTACTTCCATTTTTTTTGTAACGTGCATCACAAAACTTTGCGATCAATTATTTCGCAACAAATGGCAATTAAAAGGTAATATCTTATGCCATTTGTATTTGCACTTAAATCTAACTATAATGTATAGTATACGTTGGAGGTATCTTATTTGAAAAACCAAAAAATTTTCATATTTAAATATGAAAACGCAGGATTTGCCCATATGTAGATTTTTATAAAAATTAACTTTTTTCTTCCAGAAAGTTTTTTTACATGGAATATTTTGTTCGTTCTGACAAAATTAATGTTATTACTATTTAGTATTAAATAAAATAGTTTTATAATTTATTTTGGTTGTTAATTTCGATATTTAACATTATTAATTATGTAATTGACATGGGTTATCATGGGTTAATGAAGTCAAAGCAAAAAATATTTTTATTTTTATACCCTTCACCATGAGTGGAATGAATTCTGGAACATTACAGATAGCGGAGTAGATATATCCATGTCAGTGTGTCTGTTGAAATCAACTTTCCGTAGACCTCAAATAACTTATATACATGATTGATACATCAATATATCCGCTAAGCTGCCAAATCGCTGATTTATAAAGAAAAAACCAGGACAACCTCAACGTTTGACCTATTTTTTATCTATATCTGGATTACTAATTACTAAGTCATAAATATAGGCAATATGGATATCTAATGATAAAAAAATAAAATACGGAGAAAAACTATTTTTCCCGATTTTGACCAATTGTTGGTCCGACTTACTTTGGGCTGACTTACTTTGGGCCGTTGCAAAGGTCATTGAAAAATCTATTATTGGATATCCATATTATCTATATAGTGACCTAATAATCCAGATATAAATCAAGAATAGGTCAAAAATCGAGGTTGCTCTGGTTTTTTCCCTATAGCTCAGCCATTTGCGGACCGATTGTCTCGATTTTAAATAGCAACCGAGCCGTAAGAATTCCCGATATATTGATGTATGAATCACCTGCCACTCATGGTGAAATGTATAAAAACAATTTTTCTGTAACAAATTTAAAATTATATCTTTTTCAATTTTCTATTCCACTGTTCAAATGTTAACAACAGTTTTGCAACTATACAACCTTTAACAAAAAGGTTTCCTGTTGTTGTAGTTGTGTGTGTGTGTTTTTTTTTGTTGTCTATAAATTTCCTTTTTATATTGCGCTTTCTTTTTAGCCTTTATTTTGTTTAAAACATGGTTCTGCAAATGATGTGCTCCTGGTATTGGTATAATTTAAAATATAAACTAAATGTACGAACGAACAAACGTTTTTATTATTATTTTTCACTATGCTGCACAACACATTATTAATAATATAGTACATGGATATATGAGGTATTTCATAGATATGAAATGCAATGATATGATATGAGTTCATAAAATTTTTTCTAATTCATTTTTTGGTTGAACACACACATTCAATTTTCAACATACATAAATATTATGATTTGATTTCATTGCTTTCAATTACTCATAAGTAGGGGGCGGATTTATATGCAAATGCATGTTTTTTCTCGAACGTCCAAACACAATGTAGACTAATTATCTATCCGAATCGCACATTTTGCTGTAAAATGGCATCGATTTGTTAGTGCATATTTTTGCATATTTTATTGATAATGCATATTTTGTTATATTTTACTTCAAAATGCATATGTATATGCATATTATCCAAATTTTTAATAAAAATAAAATTTGTTGTCGTCAATGAGCAACATATTGTTTGGACAAATAGCTTTTAGTAGATTTTGTTAGACAAATAACATTAAATGTTATCGACTAACTTATTTCAACATCGAGAAACTGGCATTAAGTTCTTCATTTCTCTATCAGCAATTGAAAATTATGATTTCAAAATATTTTGCTTCAAAAAAGTTTAGTGTTTCTTTTTAAAGTATCAAAAATTCATTAAATGTATCGAAAACAATTATACTTGTTTTCTTTGCAATTTCGATTTATAAGAGATTTTGTAACTTCACATACACAGTTATCGCTCCTGAGAGTCATTTCCCAGAAGGCTGGAGGCTGCTCTGAACTAGTGAATTTACCTATCATTTAGGGTGACAACTACTTACATAACTAGCTACGTGACTAGTTATTCTAACACGTGCATGACCCTTTTGGATAACTTTTAGTCAAATGAAGTACATATGTAATTAAAGTTTAAAATGACTACACTATAGACACTATAGTGACAATTGTCTTTACGCTTAATTACATGGGGTGTATAAAGTAACCAATAGACTTCTCTTTGCATTACAAATAACATATACGTGTCAATTGACCAAATATATAAATTGAAGTCAGGCAAGTGATCAGGCATTAGTGGAAATTACTGTCTATAAGGGATACAAGTAGTAAGAACGCTATCAAGAACACTCGTTGGTGTTGGCACATTTTGTACCGAGCCTGTCGACTCAAATTTAACGTCAAATTCTTAACATCGGTCTCAAAAGGACAATTATGTTGTCCGAAAATATCACAAATTTTACGAAATGTTACTTTAACAGAACCACCATTTTCATAGTGGATTTTATTATTTAAATCCGATTTTCGAACGATATTGAATTCATTGTAATAATAGCCAATGCATCTGCTACGAATACGTCAAAAAACTAAATGTCAAAACTATAATTTTTTTTTCTGTTGCCCTGTACTTTACATTACGATCAAAATATTGGTAGTTTTAAAAGGCATGTCGCATGATAGATGCTTTAAAGATTATGGCTTTTAACAAGTATTCATACCAAGATATTATAATTAATAAATCTATCGTTTTTTCAGAAGAACAATTATACTTTTTTAAACTTTAACAATTTAATTCATGGTATAATTTAAAGAATCGTAACTGCTGGGAATACTGTGTGTATTTATTTGCGCGATCCATATTTATTATTTTATAAGTGCATATTTTTAAAATTTTTAGGTCATATTTTGATTTTTTTGATGCATATTTTAGGCGCATATTTTCCAATAATAAATGCATGAAAATCCGCCCCCTACTCATAAGTCTGCTTTTACACACAGCAATTTTACTTGAAGCAAGTCTCTTCAATTCTCTTTTAAAATTGCTCGGCTGTTTACACACAGCAAGTCTGTGTTCAATTTTGTTTGTTAACAACTATTAGACGCCATAGTGATAATGAAATATCAAAAGAGAATTGAAGAGACTTGTCAGTACAAGCAAGTGTGTACCCCTCTTCTTTCTTCTTCCCTCTCTCTCTCTTATAAGCTCTTGCGGCAAGAAAACTTGCCCTGTGCAAAAGCAGATTAACATTTATAAATAATTTCTTGTATGATTTTTTTTTTTTTTTAAATTTTTAGTTTTTAAATAAAATCTAGAAAGCATGAATAAAAATATTTAAGTAAATTTTCATTTATTTTTTATGTTGTTGAAAAATTTTTAAAATTTCCCTGGAACACTTTTTATTTATTCTAAATGAAAAGTGTTTGGGAAAAAGTCATGTTCGACCAATAATTTTTATTAAAAAATTCATTCCGATTATGAATTTCAGTCTTCTGTTTAAGTATTTTTTTTTTTTAATATCAAAATATTTGTTCAAATTTACATTTATATGTCATTTAACATGTTTTTTTTTTTTTGCTTTGTGCACGGAACTACCCATATCAGTCCATGTCTTTATACCTTGTTGCAGTTATGATCTATACGTTCTTTATTGTTGTCTTTTAGTTGTAGTGGCTGTGTTTCTCCATAAATTGTTTTACTTTACTGTTGTAGTTGTACTGTTTCAAATACACATTAATACATACTAGGGTGGCCCTTATATTGGACTTTTTTCGATTTTCGCTGCTTTAAAATTGTTCTCCATCAAAAACCAATTGCAAGAAAATTGAACAATTAACGCTTAGAGTAGAGTTTCTAAAAAAAATGAGCATTAAAAAAACTGGATTTAAAAAAATTAAAACCGATTGCTAAATATTATGGTAATATACAAACAAGTGCGTACTAAAATTATTAAATATTTTCAACAAAACTCAACTTGGTCCTACAAAAAGTTGGCCAAACAATCAAAGGGGTGGTGTCAAACTGATTCCAATGTTATTTAACAGTATCGGGAGAACTTGTCTGTTGATAGAAAACCTGTTTCATGTAGAAGGAATGGTCCACATGATGTTTCTAAAGCCAATAAATAGAAAACATTTTCAAAAGAGCTCCCAACACATCCGGTAGGAAAGTAGTCCGGTTATCTCAGCACTCGGACTATTTAGTACGAAAAGTTAAATCCAATGCAGGTTTAAAAACATACAAGGCTCAAAAAGTTTCTGACAGTAACGCTTCTAAAAATTTAGAGGCCAAATACAGATCACGAAAATTGAAGTCAAATTTTATACAAAAAAAATATTTTTTGATCAAGTTACCTTTGTCAAAATGAGTGACCAGAAAAAAGTGCGTACTGAAATTATTAAATATTTTCAACAAAACTCAACTTGGTCCTACAAAAAGTTGACCAAACAATCAAAGGTCTGCCGTCAAACTGTTTCCAATGTTATTAAACAGTACCGGGAGAACTTGTCCGTTGATAGAAAACCTGGTTCAGGTAGAAGGAATGGTTCACATAATGTTTATTAAGCCAAAAAAAATAGAAAGCATTTCCAAAAGAACTCCCAAACATCCGGTAGGAAAGCAGGCCGGTTAGCTCAAGGCTCGATTAAAGCCAATGCAGGTTCAAAAATATACAAGGCTCAAAAAGTTCCTGACGGGAACCCTGCTAAAAATTTAGAGGCCAAAAACAGATCACGGAAATTGAAGTCAAATTATATAAAAAAAATATTCCTGCTGCATAATGGATGACGAAACGTACGATGGAAAATTTTTCGCAGCTTCCGGGTCAATATTTTTATGTTGCTGATGCTCGAGGGAATGTTGTAGAAAAGTTTAAGACCTAAAAGCAGACAAAATTTCCCAAAAAGTGCTTGGTATGGCAAGCAATATGCAGTTGAGGCAAAAAAGCCAATCATTTGTTACAAAGGGGTTTATAAATACCGAAATTTACATCAAGGAATGTTTACAAAAAAGGATGCTCCCATTCATAAGATTCTTAGTGTCCACTTATTTTTGACCTGATTTGGCATCTTGTCACTATGGTAAGAAAGGTCTTGAGTGGTAAAAGAACAATAATGTAGTATTTGTACCAAGAGAGGCAAATTCTCCAAACTGCCTGGAGATATTGGGCTCTTGTTAAAAGAGAATTAAAGAGCACAAAAAGGTGTCCAAAAGTGTGGTAGATTTTAAACGGAGATGGACTACCTGTTCGAGCAAAGTGACAGAAAGCACTATAAAAACGTTAATGGAAGGGTTTCCGAAAAAGGTTCAAAATTTCATCACTAGTGATTACAACTATAAAAATATTTTTTTTTTTTTTGTAAATTGTAATAATAATTTCAATCAATCGATCTCAGTCTCTATTTAAAAAGGTCCAAAAACTCTCAAATTATATTTAATCTAAAAAACTGGGATATTTTTTCACTTTAGAAAGTCTGGAATTTGAGGGCTTGACAGTAGGATGATGGAACAGTTAAGAAGAACTTTCTTTTTAAAAAAATAATCTCTGATGTTTCTTTTTATGACATGATTAATTTTGTGTACACATTTCATAATATATTAATCAGAATTGATGGTCAAATCAAATTCCAAAAAAGTCAAAATTTTCAATTTACATCTGATTGATTAAGATCCATATATATTTTTTTAGAAAAAATATTATATTATACTTTGCACATCTTATAAATAATAGGTTTATTTACTTCCAAATATGTCCACTTCTCTGTCTTTCTCTGAAACTTGATGTAAAATATAGTAAATTGTTCCCGATAAAAATAGATAAAATATGGAAACAATTACAAATGTTTTTTCAAGGTAGTTCTTTTTTTGTTAACATATTGAAATAACTGAAAGTCAGATTTTCAAATGGGGTTTTAAAGTATTAAGGCAGAACATAACGTAATTCTAAAACACTAATGTACTTTTTCTTTGGCCAGTGTCAAATTTTTGTTGCAATTTCATTCCGCATACGTTACTTGGGTTAAAAGTTTTAATAAAAAAACGGTTGTTAAGGTTTTTTCGATCTCAGTCCGTAATATTGCTGTGTTAATCCCTAGTCGTTTGGAAAATTAATATAGATTCGAATAACTCTTTTCGAATAACTTTTATTCGAATGACAACCCTAATTGCTACATTGGCACAAGATTTTAAACTGCAAATAAAATGTGCAACCCTTAAATGTAATCTGATTTCGCTAAAATTTTCTGAATTTGGTTTTTAGATGACAGAGAAGAATTTCAGATCTTGGGAGTACCGAAAATCGAAAAAGTCTATTAAGCTAAGGTCCACCCTAATATACACTTTACCAGAAACACACATAATTCCAAACATGACTGAGATGTAATACGCAAATTGTACCAAAAAATTGTACAAAATTAAACTTGTTCAGTACTAATCTGCTAAAGCATTGTTTTCTATAAACATAACTGTTCCTTCTTATTCTTTAAAGAAATGTTTTTAAAGTGTTCTTCGGTTCGATTGAGAACATTTCAAAATACTTAGGCAAAACATTGCTGGTGATAGATTGTGGGAGTTTTAGGTCTTTTGGTTATAGAATTGTTGTGTTTTTACCTTTTAAAAATGGTGGTTTATTTCTTTTAATAAACAGGAAGCTTTTAAATTGCGAATAAAGGCGCCAATGACTTAAAAATACGGGATTTATTTAATTTTTTTAGCTTTTTGAAACATTTGCACAAAATAAATTGATTTAAAGTATTGGCCATTGTTAGCTATGACCTTTTCCCATCTTTCTGGCAACATATGGATTCCGAGCCAAAAGAACTGCTCATCTTTTGAGGCCAAGAACGAATCATGCCAATTTCGGAGAGAGAGTTTTGCATCCACTATAATATTTCTTATTTACACATTTTTAATGTGTAAATAAGCTTTGTTTTTTAAGAACAATTCGTATGTGGTGGCGCCTTAAGGCACGTGAAGTTGTCAGCAGGAGCAAAACCAAATCTTTACGAATTAGAACATGCGATTATTTCCACTTTCCCACAAATTCTCTGACAGACCTGATTATTGTACTTTTTCGCTTTAAATTGTACCAATTTCAGCCAAATTGTTCATCGCACTTGATGTGTGATTGTCTGAGAGAATATGTGAGTGGGTAGGTGTTTAGTACAAGGACCTTTGAGTATATATTTTTTTGTGTAGTTTTTTTTTGCTGTTGTTGCTCATTTTATTGTGAATTTTTGTGTTGTTTTCTATTGCTTTTATTGTTATAACTTTTATTGTAAATATTGTTTGGTTGCAATCTATAATAAACGACGTATGTACCTACAAGAGAGTTAAAAAACATTTATTTTATGAGTGCTACGTACGAGTATGTATCTAGTTGATTCTTCTCTTGTTGATACTTATACAACAACATTTATTGTAGTTGTACAATAAGAAATCCCCTGAAGATTTTTTGTTTTATTATTTAGATAATAGATACTTATTAGAAAAATGTGAACAACCAATAGTATAATCGACAGGTATTAAGGTGGTCCTAAATACATGGATTGAAAAGTGTCTTGGAATCATATACGGAAATATTGCTTAATTATACTAAATTTCAAAATAGACCAGATGCAATTTCAAGGAATGTTCGCATAAAATTACGTCAGGATTTAGTTTTATCCTAATCTTCCACCAATTTAAGGAAGTTGACAACTATAAAAGAGTTTAGAAATAAATGGAATTTGTCATCGTGATTTGTGGCTCTAATCACTAATAATACACCAGGGACCCCCTGGGCTACTAAAACTATATTGTGTGTTATGTGTACCATTCCATAGTGGCTATTTCACCAATGATCCTCTAAAGATTTTTTTCAAAAATATTTTTTTTTTGAATTCAATTTTCTCAAATCCTAAAATTATTTCACCTATCCAATTAATAGTGATGTCTTAGGGACCCAGTGTGTTATGTGTAATATTCCAAAAATTGCCATTTTCACCAATGATCCTCAAAAGAATTTCTTTTCGATAAAGACACCCAAATTTGCAAATTCCATAAATATTTTAGTTATTGCTTTATTATAGATCTCTTAAAGTACCACTCTAATATACTTTTAGTTATGTACCTGGTTCCAATCTCCTGAAAAAACTCCTTTGAAATAGTATCTCTGTTAAATGCTTAACAGATAAGCTCTGTTACAAAATGTGGTTCTTGTCTCTGCTAGATATTGGGTGTATGACTACATTAGATGGTGTATCTTTTGACTGCGGTTTTTGATTTTAATAACTTATATGTAATTTTGAACGGATCTTTCATTTATTCTCACTTAGTTGTTGAACATTATATAATAAACAACAAAGTTTTTTTTTTTGCTTCGAAAATGTCGAATTTTATACCAACAAAGCGTCATATGCGGGAAGTTTTGCTTTACTTCTTTAATTTAAAAAAAAGTGCTGCTGAAACACACCGATTACTCACCAAAGCTTATGGTGAATGTGTTCCATCGGTTTCAAGGTGCGAGAGATGGTTTGTTCGGTTCAGAAATGGTGATTTTGACACGGTAGACAAAGATCGCCCAGGCCAGCCAAAAAAGTTTGAAGACAATGAATTGGAAGCATTACTATATGAAGATTGTTGCAAGAAATTTCAACACGTTTGAGAGCAGCAGGATTCATCCAAATGCAGGAAAATTGGATACCATACGAATTGAAGCTGAGAGACATTGAAAGCAGATTTTGCATGTCCGAAATGATGCTTGCACCGAATCATTACTTTTGATGAAAAGTGGATCCATTACAATAGGCGGAGAATTATAAGATCTAATTTAAATCGATCACTTCTTAAAAGGGTGTTGAAGTCAATTGCACTTCTTATAACGGGTGCTATGAGAACAAGACCTATCAAGCTGGCCGTTTGACTATTTGGCGAAAAAACTAAGTTAGACTCAGCACTATTTGTATATGGAATCAGATATCTAATATCTACGCTAGGATATTAGATATCTTTTCTATTTCCGCAGATAATGTTGATTACTCTATTCCTAATTTCATGTTCGATAAGAAATTTGGTTCTTTCATATCTAAGGGAGTATCTGAAACCTCTCTCCCTGGAGGATACATTTTCTTTACATGCTCTGATGGTTTCAAAACTGGAAGGAGGGTCGGTGACGGCATTTTTGGAATCAAGATTTCTTTTAGGCTCAATGATGAAAGTAGTATTCTTCAGGCTGAAATAGAAGCTATAAAAATGGCGGTAAATTGGTTAAGATACTATTGCATACATATCTTGCAAGGATACACGTATTTGTACTGATAGCCAGAGTGCTATACAACCCCTGAGTAGTATGTATACAACATCGTAACTGGTCCTGGAATGGCGGTCGACTCTGAATGAGATGGCGAGACATTCGATAATATCACTAATATGGGTGGAGGGACACGGTGATAGTGATAGCTATCATACTGTGGATGATATGGCACCCTCCGCCATGTTACATGACCTTGACAGTGATAATTTCTGTGGCGTCCCAATCTCCATTGGAAAATCTCTCACTCTGCTCGTGTGTTATGATTTAGCACGGGAAAGGCCTTAACTAGGGCCATATGGCCTAGATTGGACTTGGTGCGAACTGCATATCTTGTACGACAACATCGAATGCAGCTTTATTACCTTGGTATCATTTATCTCTGTACATTGTAGGTTTGGTGTGCAAGCTAGTCGTATTGATACTGCAGAGGATGTCATAATGAAGATGTGGATGAAACTGTAACTCATTTTCTACACAGAGAAAACAGATTCGAAATAAAAACCAAATTTGTTGCACACATATAATCTTACGGTTCTAACAACCGAGAACCAGTTGATAAAGAAGAATTTCGATTGCAGCAACCAAACTTCTGTAAGCCCTTCTAAAATTTTGTAGCCACAACTGTAAAATTCGGTCGCAAGAAGCAAGAATCATTCTGTTGCTACCACGAATCTGTGTTCTCTGTGTATGTATGTGTCCTACGCTTGATGGTAAGCGAATGCGTACTTTAGGCAGACCGTTGTTTGATGATCTTTTGGATTTATCTACAATGCACCCTGGTCAGCTATGTGTATTTATAGGTATGACAGGCTGGCTCAAATCAGGATCTGCTGTGTGAATCCTCTTCTCATTTCCCTCAACTTTTCTTCGTCTATCTATGATACAAATCTATAGCAAATTATTTATATTTGTCTGTTTATTTTCCTAAAATGTCTGTTGAATAATTTTTTATCTAGGTCCACTAGGGACAATTACTTCTCTTCAGAGGGGTAATTGTGTAGTTCGATTCGAAAAGAAAAATCATTCGAATTTGTATGCTTTATACATGGAAATTCAAAATGTTTTTATTACACAATAAGCCCCCCAGGTATTACAAAGGCACCTTTAGGACCTAAGTAAGCTGCGTTGAAAAAATGGCTTACAACCTGTCAAACTTAACCTTACTTTGGAGAAACAATCTGAAATTAAAGCCGTATTTTTTCAAATTTATAGCTTTTATTTTGAAACATTTGTAAAATATAAATACTGGCAACATGCACTTCGATTAGACTCAGCATTATTGGTATATGGATTCATCGGCTATATGAATCACGTTAGGATATTAGATATTTTTCCTATTTCGGCTGATAATGTTGATTACTGTATTCCAAATCCCATATTCGATAAAGAATTTCTTTATATACCCTGACGGTTTCAAAGATCAAGATTCCTTTTAGGCTTAATGATGAATGTAAAGGGCGGAAAATTGATTAAGGTACAATCGCATATCTGGCAGGAATATACCTATTTATACGGATAGCCAGTATTGGCCATTGTTAGCTATGACCTCATCTTTCTGGCAACATATGATTCCGAGTCATAAGAACTTCTCAGCTTTTGAGGCCAAGATCGAATCATGCCAATATCAGCTACTCTGTTACAAAGTGATGCGTGTCCCAGAGAGAGCGTTCTGCATCGATCGAAACAAAAAGTAGTCGGACAGGGCACGGTCCGAACTATAAAGCTTCACGGTCCGAACTATAAAACTTCACATCCACTTCCTTTTAAATACTTTTTAACAGGATGTGGCCGAGCGTTGTCATGATGAAATATTACGGTTTCATGTCTGGCCGCATATTCTGAACATTTTTTGGCCAATGCTGTCTTCAAACGAATCAGTTGCGTTCGGTACAGGTTCTCTGTGATGGTTTGGTCAGATTGCTCCCACCAAATACAGGAAATTACCTTAGTGACATGGTAATCATTTATGACATCCAAATCGTCTTTCAAGGACTTTCGTCTTCAATTCGTATGTTACCCAATTTCCCTGATTTTGCATAAATCCTCCTGATTGCAAACGTTTTGAAATTTCTTCGAATGATTTTGCAAGCTATTGTTGAGTTTGACATCAATCTTAATGGAGTAATGCCTCCAATTCGTGGTCTGCAAACTTATATGGCTTCCATGACAAAATCACCACTGCTGAACCGAACAAACCATCTCTCACACTTTGAAATCGATGGAACGCAATCGGTGTGCTTCAAATTAAAGAAGTAAAGCAAAAGAATCCCGCATATGGTTTAATAATAAATGAGAATAAATGACAGATATGTACCCTTCAAAATGACGTATAAGTGTTAAAAACTAAATCCGTGTCCAAAAGATACGCCATCTATTGTAAATCCCTCATTTTTAAGTCTAATTATTTTTAATATTGCTGCTTATTACTGTTATAAATACGATTACTTGTACTTCTCGTGCTTGTTCAACTTATTAAATCTATTTAGGTCGCTTACAAATCAACAAATAACAATTGTTTATTAACAACAATTATACGTCATCAATATAATTGTTTAACATTTGATAAATAAATGTTCCCGAAATAAATAAATAAATAATGTAAAGATTAAAAACAATTATAATGAATAGAATTTTTGTTTTTAACAATACTCGTTTTCACAATGTTTTTGTTTTACAATTAGGTTAGGTTGGGTTTAATTGGCAGACGTCTTAATCATAGCTATCAACATCCTGGAACTTGTGTCTATATTAGCTATGACCTTTTCCCATGTTTTTGGCAACATATGGATTTCGAGCAAAAAGAACTTCTGATCTTTTGAGGCCAAGAACGAATCAAGTCAATGTCGGATAATCTGTTCCAAAGTGAAGAGTATCGCTGAGAGAGCGTTCTGCTTCGATCGAAACAAATATTAGTCGGACGGGGCAATGTTTAGACTATAAAGTGGGTGAGGCAAAACTTCCCAACCACTTCATTCTAAATAGTTTTTAATTGGTATTGCAACATGTGGCCTAGCGATGTCATGATGGAATGTTACGTTTTCATGTCTAGCCGAATATTCTGGGTGATTTTCGGCAAATCCTCGCTTCAAATGAATCAGTTGCGATCGGTACAGGTTCCCTGTAATGGTCTGGCCAGATTTCAGCAGATCATAATAGATAAGACCCTTTTGGTCCTATCAAATACAGAGCATTACCTTAGCGACATGGATATTTGGCTTTGGTGTCCTTTAGAAGAGTATGATTTGGTCTCTGGGTTAAACATTTGTTGGCCTGTGTTATTATCTCATTCAAATGAAATTGAGTATAATTGCATTACTAAATTTATACAAGGGCGGGTCAATAAGTATGTGACTTCTTGAATGAAACACAGGTTTGTGGATGAAACATCATTTTATTTTTCAGCATAGTCTCAAAGAAGACTCTATAAACTTTGTCCAACGTTTCTCGAGTTTTTTTATCCATTCCAAAAAATAAGATTTGTCGAGATCAATTAAATAGGAGATGATTTCATCGTTGGAGTCAAATCTCTTTCCGCCGATCCACTTCTTAAGGTTTGGAAACAAGAAATAGTCAGATGGGCTAAATCCGGAGAATAGAACGGTTGAGGGAGCAATTTGTAGACTAATTCAGGGATTTTTCCATGGAAACTTCACATGTGTGCACGCTTCCATTGTCCCCTTTGAAACAAAACTTTACTCTTGGTCAAATGCGGTCCCTTTTTTTCAAATCCTTTTTACATCAACCCTATTTTGAAGGTAGACAATGTGGATTATAGCGAGTGCATACCAAAAAACGGTTGCCAAATATTACTACGTTTGTGGTCGATTGTGAGCTAACTCGTCACCCATTTCCGGAAAGCTCTCTCATACCCAAGTCATCAAAATTGAAACCACTGAGCCATGGGTATGCCTATGGCTTCCACAATGTCTCACAATTTCAATATACGATCGGCCAACACCATATCGTGAATTTGTTCAATTGTTTCGGGCGTAGAGACCTCAACTTGGCGTCCAGAACGTTCGTCATATTCCATGCTTGTATGGCCACAACGAAATTCAGTAAACGACTTTTTTGCCATTGAAATTTATAGTTTTCCCATAGTTTTCTTTAAGCTAATAAGTAATGCTTAATGAACAGACGAAATTCACTTTTTTCCATTCTCTTCACAAGTCACGGGGTTGTCCGCTATCAATGGTTGTCAAACACAAACTAAGTGACGCGCTTGTTCACATTTTGACAGGAGTCAACTGACATATGCCTGTTAATGGGAGCAGTGTTGCCCTTTCAGTTAAAAGGCGGGAAATTCAAAAGGTCACGTACTATTGACCTGCCTTCGTAGTAACGTCAAACTTGGTTCAATTACAGGGTTTTCCAACAAGAGGTGTTATTTTGGAATTCAAAGAAATGTTTACAGGACCATATACTTTTCATGAAATTCTCCATAACCAAATCGCAAAATGGCTGCCCAATGTCCTCAATAGCATCACGAATTCTATCTTTGAGGTCTTGAATTGACGCTGGGCTGTTGGCGTAGACCTTATCTTTCACGTGGCCCCAAAGGAAGAAGTCGCAAGGCGTTAAATCACAAGATCTCGGTGGCCAATTGTGATCACCTCTTCGAGAGATAACACGGTCCGGAAACTTTTCCCGTAAAAGAGCAATGGTTTCGTTGCTTGTGTGGCACATAGCGCCGTCTTGTTGAAAGTTAACGTTGTCCATATCAATATCATCCATCTCCGACCATAAGATACGGTGAAATGACGTTTGTGGAATGCGAGGAATGGACAAACCTGGGTTTTCTTCAACACTTTGGGCTACAGCAGCAATATTCTCAGTTGTTCTTGAGCGACGTGTAGGAGTTTTATTCTTCAGATTACTAACTTGTGCCAACAGCTCGTTTTTTTCCACCAATTTCTGTATTGCGCTCCGACAAGGTGCTTCACGACGACCCAAAAATGCATTAGTTTTGCAAACTGTTACTGCAAGATTTTCACCATTTTTGTTGTGAATTTTAACAATTTCAATGCGTTGTTGAAGCGTGTATCGTTCCATTTTTAGTAATGGCGTAGTTTCTACTTGTCAAATGCCAAAGAATAAAAGCTTCAATAGTGACTGCTACCGAAATACCGGGTGATTTAAAATAACACCTCTTGTTGGAAAACCACTTATTTGTTTGTTCATTAAATTTCGACCAAAAAACGTAAATCATAAATTTTTTATGGAATTATTAAATCATTTTGAAACTTATTATCATCAGATATCAAAAACATGGCTCCATTGACTTTTACGAGGATATTTAGTGACTATAAAGACTTTAAATCAAATAACAGAGTTATAAAAAAATGTGCTAAGTCCTTTAAAAATCAAGTAAGACAGCTATTTGCAAATAAAATGTGCCAACTTTAAACGTTATTCGATTTTGATCAAATATTCAGTATTTGGTTTTTAGATGACGGAGTTTCAAATTCCAAAGAGTGTAAAATTAGGGCCACCCTATTGATCATTCATTACCTTACACAACAGCTTCTAAGAAGCGCATTTTTCGAAGTGCACAAAACAATGCTTTTTTTTTCTTACTTAAGTGCTTCGAAAGAACCTCTATGTTTTACTGGTATGATGTTGTTTTTCAAAACATTTCTACCTGTTTTTTTGGGTCATTCTTCTTCAGTGACCTTAACATGAACTCTGTCTTTAAATTTTCCTTTAGTCTGTATCTAGTCTGTCCGTATTGATTTCATTGTGTGACTTTCTTTCTTTTATAGCAGTAATAAATAATATAAATTTTAGTTTTCTTACAATTAATTATAATTAAGCTTTAAAATCGATTTTTGTATTTTGTATTATATGAAAAACTAAGTACAGGGTGACAAATCCTACTGTGCTCAATATAAATTATAACATTCATTTAATAAATTTAATTAAATTTTGTAATAAGTAAGTCATTACTTTGGTGAATGAAAACATGGATGGTATGAAGTCAAATAAGGTGATGTTTTGCATATTAATAGGAGAAATCATATGGACCGATAGGGCCGATAGTTTAAGTTCTAAAATTTTCTATGTATCACATGTAGAACATTGTTTTCATGTTACACTGTTTATGGATGACATTACCTTAATAGAAAAAGCCCAGCATAAAAAATTACAAAATTAATGTTTGTTATAGTTTCCATAACTACCATCAATAATTCATATTCGTTTCTTTATTATAACCTACACCACCATAGTGGGGGGAGTGGGGGTTATATTATGCGTTTGTGCTGATGTTTGTAAAAATATTAGTTTAACACCCACCTTATAGCTTCCATATAAAGCCCACTTCCGAAAATGACTTTAACGACTGCAAATCTCTTAAAATTTTTGGTATCCACATAAAATTCAGCAAAATTAAGATTCATGTATAGACATAAATCACACAAACTAATATCAAAGCGATCGTTCCATAATCGCACGTGGATCCGACATAAGGCCTACTTCCGAAATAAATTATTGAATTATTTGCTCATTTACTCAGTGTAGGGTATTACATGGTCGGGCTTGACCGACCATACTTTCTTACTTGTTTTTTCTATGTGTTTGATTGATTTCTTTTACTCACTTGCCTCTACAAAAACACTGTTTTGTTTCTCTTCTCCCTTAGTAATATTTTTTTTTGCTCTCTCCAACTTTTAAACAAAAACATAGGGAACGCACACTGTCGTACACTACAACAAAACATTAGAAAATCCACAACAACTGTAATTGTAGTTGGAGTTGCCAGAGAGTTTATTTCGCTGTGTCACTCCCAGCACACAATAATACAGCCGTAACAAGGCAACATAATCAGAATATTACTTCTTAAATAGTAGCGTAGTTTGATAGAGCTTATGTTAATAAAAACGAAACCACTAAACTTACAGTTTTAATTTTTTTTTTTATTGAAATTATTATTACAAGTTACAAAAAAAAAAAATAAGTAAGAGAGCTATATTCGGCTGTGCCGAATCTTATATACCCTTCAGCAAATTATACTTTAAAATAAAATAAATTTTTTTAATTTTTTTTTCGAAATTTTTTTTAAAGTTTTTTCCAATTTTTTTAAAAAAAATTTTTTTAATTTAAAAATTTGTTTTTGTTAATTTATTAGTGAAAAAAATTGAAGACAAAAAAATTTTTTTGTGAAAAAAAAAAATTTTTCCCTATTTTGACCCATTGTGGGCCCAATATACATCGTCGCAATGGACTTTGAAATATCTATCATTAGATATCCATATTGTCTGTGTTTATGACTTAGTAATCGAGATATAGATAAAAAATTGCCCAACAATAGAGGTTGTCACGGATTTTTGCTCATATCTCCGTTATTTATGGACGGATTTTGCTGATTTTAAATAGGAAACTTCTCGAAAGCATGTCTGACAGAATTATTGAAGATTTGGATCCCGAAGATATCTGGGGTCTTCAGAAAATTGATGTCAACAGACAGACAGACGGACATGGCTAAATCGACTCCGCTATCTATAAGGATTCAGAATATATATACTTTATAGGGTCGGAAAATTATATTGTGGAAATTACAAACGGAATAAAGGTGAAGGGTATAAAAATATATACTTTTAATCACTAGTGATGAAATTTTGAACCTTTTTCGGAAAGCCATCCATTAACATTTTTATAGTGCTTTTTGTCACTTTGTTCGAACACGTTATCCATCTCCGTTTAAAATCTACCACACTTTTGGACACCTTTTTTGTGCTCTTTAATTCTCTTTTAACAAGAGCCCAATATCTCTCCACTGGCCTTAGCTCCGGGCAGTTTGAAGGATTTGCCTCTCTTGGTACAAATACCACATTATTGTTCTTGTACCACTCAGGGACTTGTTTACCATAGTGACAGGATGCCAAGTCAGGCCAAAAATACGTGGACAGATTATGAAGTCTTATGAATGGAAGCAGCCTTTTTTGTAAACATTCCTTGATGTAAATTTCGGAATTCGTTGTAACAAATGATTGGCTTCTTTTGCCGCAACTGCATATTGCTTGCCATAGCAAGAACTTTTTGGGAAATTTTGTCTGCTTTTGGGTCCTAAACTTTTCTTCAACATTCCCTCGAGCATCAGCAACATAAAAATATTCACCTGGAAGTCATCCATTATGCAGCAAGAATATTTTTTTATAAAACTTGACTTCAATTTCCATGCTCTGTTTTTGGCCTCTAAATTTTTAGCAGCGTTCCTGTCAGGAACTTCTTGAGCCTTGTATGTTTTTAAACCTGCATTAGCTTTCACTTTTCGTAGCAAATAGTCCGAGCACTGAGCTAACCGGGCTGCTTTCCTACCGGATGTGTTGGGAACTCTTTTGAAAATACTTTCTATTTTTTTGGCTTTAGAAATATCATGTGGACCATTCCTTCTACCTGAACTAGGTTTTCTATCAACGGACAAGTTCTCCCGGTACTGTTTAATAACATTGGATACAGTTTGACGGCAGACCTTTGAAAGCTTGGCCAACTTTTTCTAGGACCAAGTTGGGTTTTGTTGAAAATATTTAATAATTTTAATTTTAATTGACAACAAATGAATATAATTGACATTAATGGGTCGATTATGGAAGGCAACCGAACTTCAGTTGCGTTGCCAGAGGGCAACTAAAAATTTCTGGTTGCCAATTCGGCAAAAGAAAAGATAGCTGCCAGTTGCCATCTGTAATACCATTTAGGCAACTGACAACGCAACTAAAGTTCGGTTGCCATCCATAATCGACTCATAAACATAATAACTGACATGCTTACAAAGGTAACTTGATCAAAATAAATAAAAAATCGTATAATACTTGGGTTAAAAGTTTTAATGAAAAACGTGTGTTAAGAGTTTTACGATCTCACTCCTTATATTGATTTTGTAATACATCAAAATACTTGTCCTCTTAAGATTCTAGCTATGTCCGTCCTTCCGTCTGTCTGTCTAGCTAGCTAGTTTCTTTAGTGTTTTCAGCCTTTTTGCCATAGGGGCAGGATGCCTTTTAGTTTAGTATCTGCAGCCAAATTTAAAACAAAAAATTAGTGTTGATAAAAGTCGGAGAAACAAGTCTTATTTGTGCGTATACAAAGATGTACCGTGCAGGTTCTGCACTGCTATATTGTACGCGCTGGGTTGTTTCTGGTGCTGCATTTTGCATATCTTCGGGATGTGGATAACTCTGACTGATGCATTTTGCACTGAGCTGCTCCAGTTCTGGACGGCAGGTTTTCTGGAGTCCTTTAATACAAAACAAAAGAGTTTATAACAGCGCAGTCCAGAAAATGGAAAAAAATTCTATGCCACCATTTGTGGGACTTTCGGTCAATGGCATATGTGCTTTTCAAATTTGTCAACATAGTTCATACATCTGTTATATTATATCACAGCTTCAGGACAATTTTTTTGAAATTTCTTTCCGTTGCGTTCTCTGCGTGTAAAAACACCTGTCTTATTGGATCTATGTTGTTGGTGAGAATAAAAACTGATATTTTATCTTTCCATTTTAGAAAAGCGATGTTCTCATCACTGACTCTGTAGTCATGTTGCCCTCTTATTAGATTTTTGTCTTCTTCTAGTTGTGGCAAATGTTTACATTTTCTCAATAGATGGCACAAAAACATGTTTTAAACACTCAACAATATGTGGTTAGTTTACTGATCATCAAACCTGAAAGAGTTATGAAAGGTAAAAGCCGTTTTAAACGATGTCCGTCTGGCTGGCTGGTTGTGCATGTAAACTTTGTGGGCAAAGTACAGGTCGCAATTTTGAAGATATTTCGATAAAATTTGACACAGACGAAACCTATTGAAACTGGCTGAAATCGATCCATTTTTTCACCTAGACCCCATACGAATGTCCTCCCGAAATTGGACTTTATCGGTCATAAATGCTTAATTTAGTCATAGCTCCTATATAAAGCTCTCCTCCTAAAATCATTCACGAAAATAAATTATTGAAATTTTAAAAGAAAAATCTTTTTGCTCATTTACTTAGTGTAGGGTATTATATGGTCGGGCTTGAAAGACCATACTTTCCTACTTGTTTTTTATAAAATTTTACATATTTTTTTTCGCTCGTTCTTTTGCTTTTAAGTTCTTTACGGCATTGCGATCTTAAACTTTCTAAACTTTATACGATTTCAACCCAGCATTACCTTGGCTCTGTGCACAAACGATCAGATACCAATACCTGTTAGACCTTTAGATCTTCCTGGTCGAGGTTTTTTTCAATGTTCAAGTCTTCCTTATACTGTTTAATGGCTTTTGAAACAGCGTGATGACAAGCCTTCAAATCTTTTGCTATTTTTTTTTTTAAAGTTTGAATTATTTTTTTCACGTAGATTTTTTCAGTGGCCATTTTGACCGAATAACAGTTGTAAATTAATTAAAATTTTTCGAAATGAAGAAAACTTAGGCTAATAATAATCCATAAAATGGAAACTATAATGACTTTTTAATTCTTTTAATTATGCATTTTGATTTTTCTAGCAATCATTGCAAAATAAAAGTTAACACCAATGTTGTTGTGTAAGGCATTTTAAAATCCCTAACTTTCATCACTAATCCCTCAGTACGGCAATTCTGTCATACTATAGAATGTTTGGGGGTTTTTTGGCGGTTCTTTTTTATTGAGTTTGTTTCTCCCAGGCCTGCAAACACTCACACAACAAAACATGTTGTGTAGTTAACGGTAAAAATATAAACTCTACTTATAGATTGATTACAATTGGGACCACAACCACTGTCGGCAATGCGTTTACATGCATATATTTTATATGGCAAACAAAAAATAGCATATTTTGCTCCCTGAAGATCCTTTTATTTGTATATTAATTTAGCGTTGTTGCAACAAAAATAACTATTCGTCTTAATATAACTATAAGTACTTCTTAAGTTAAACTTAAAAATAAATGTGACAGTCGCTTGACGAAAGCGATTCCAATTGTAATCCAGTTATAACAGACACACATACATACAATATACTCTCATTTTAAATCTGCCCAGCAGTTAAGCAAGCAATCAATATATCCCTTAGAGAAAGTAATTGTCTGTTGTCTGATCTCTTGGCTGACTCCAATTTATATACAATTAAAAATAAAGAAAAGCGTATGTAAGTAATGTAGAATTTACTTACTTTAAACGTTTATTTTGTACTGCACTTTTTTGTGAGTAATTTGTACAAACTGGTTTTATATAAATTGTGTGGATATAATTCTCATACAGTTTATTTTCTCTTTGCTTAAGTATATTGACGACCTTACGTGAAATCAATTGTCACTTTAATGTATCTTATTCTGCACTTTAGAAAGTAGTTGTTTTACGCATCAGAATTAATCTATTGGAGTATTGCCGGTGCAAGGTTTGTTTACAAGCAATTGGTTATTGGAGTGTTCATGAAATGTTTTTTAACTAACTATAACTGACTTAAATAACTAGTTATATAGCTGATTAAGTTAGGTAGCTAGTAAAATAACTAACTCTATGTAACCGGTCTGTGTATACAATACGTTGACTACATCAGACAGTCGCATTGTAAACAAAAAGGGTAATTTGATATAGTAACTAGTCACGTAGCTAGTTATGTAACTAGTTGTCACCCTAAGTGATGGGTAAAATCACTAGTCCGGGACAGTCACCAAGAACTGCTGGGTATAATGAAACAACGGCAAGAATAACAACAAACACATCATTGCGAAAGGTCGTTTGTTTATAATTTTGTTTTGTTGTAATACTTATTTATGTATTTGTGTTTGTTTGTTTGTGTGTATGTTTACTGTTACACTGACATGCAAAATATAATCGTGATTCGTATCGTTTCGGTTTTTTTTTTCTTTTGTTTAATAAAAAACAACTTGTAACGTTTAACAGTAAAACGAAGAATAGAAAAATGCGAAAAAAAGGATAATTAAAAACTGTTACAGCAAACACAAGGAAATCACAAGGTGATTTTGGGAAAGACACCAAATTGTTGTTGATGGTATTAAAAAAAGGATTTTTCCATGAATCAGGAATTTATGTCCATCACACCTTCCGCCCTATGTTTCTTGCCCGCCGTCATTCTCCAGCCATCCTATTGTTTTAAGGAAGAAATGGATCTTACTCGAATCACCACTGGATAGACAGGTTTTGTCAATAAATATTTGTTGACCAAGTACTTTACGTATCAGGTTCAGTAGCCTCTTCTTCTTCTTCTTCATCGTCATTACAGTTTCTACAGAATTCGTTGTTTGGTGAAGGTTATGTAAGATTCGGAACAGCCGAATATAGGACTTTTACTTGTTTTACTTAGACTTCGGTAACCCATAATAACCAGAAGACCAAAATTAAAAAAGCATATTATTTTTCAATGAAGTACACAAATTATTATTATTATTAAGTCCCGGTCCACACTGTGAAACATTTGCTGCAAAACATTTTTAAATTCTCTTTTGAAACTGCATTCGTGTCCACACAGTGAAGTTTTTGACATTTCTGTACAGGACGAGTATGAACGAATAAAAACTTCATGAACATGAAACAGAGTACCCTTTTTCACTTCCTCTTTCCCCTTTCATCGACAAACTCAAATGTGTTGTAGCAAATGTTTCACAGTATGAAAGGGGCTAAGAAATAAATTTCATCTGTTTGAAATATTGAATAATTTTTAGTGTAAAGGGAGGACTAACTTTGCTGCCTTGGACAATTTTGACCCCAGACATAAAAGGGTTAACAATATTCTAACAATAAACATAAATTAGCAACCCAAAGAAATATGCTGAAATTTAATATTAGGCTGTTTTTTAATAAATCATTTTAACAAATCGCACTGGTTTCTTTAAAGAGCTCTAGAGTCCACTCAAAATTTTCAGTAGAGGCAAAAAACTGTTTTTTTTTAATACATTACAATGAAAGTTGAAGACGAATACAACGGTATTTTTTGACGAAAGAGTAGAGAAATTGATACAGTGGGTAGATATGACCACTGTACATCGACTTCTTGCTAAAATGAAAAATTTCGAGTTGACTCTCTTTTAAACATTTGGTTTATAAGAGATCGAAAACCGATTTTTTTTTTGTTTTGTTGGTATCAAGTTTTGGGGCCATTATTACAACTTGACTTTATGATCCCAATAGTAAAAGTAAACTTTAAAGCAACCTTTTTCTATTACTTAAAGTTACCTTTAACTATTACAAAATTAAAGGCAAGTTGTAATAGTGGCCCTTAATGGATTAACAATGTCAGAAAAATTTTATATTTAAAAATCTATGAGCAAATGAAACATTTATTTTTTTGACAGAATTCTAGACTTTTCAAATAAAATGTGAAGCTCTCAACCATAGATAAATACACATAGATCGGAAACTCTCCTGTCAAACTCCTAACTCAGTTCTTAAAAACCTAAGTGGTGAGAATGTATTAGTAAAAAAACTATGTGAAAACAAAAGCAACACTCGTATGTGTGATTATTTTGAGTAATTTTTTTGTTTGAGTTTTTTTCTAGTTTCCGCTCTATGTATATTTACTCTATGCTGTAAACGTTATCTGATTTTGCCCAAATTTTCAGCATTTGATTTTAGATGACGGAGAACAAATTTAGACCTTGGGAGCATCGAGTATCGGTAGTTAAAAATGTAGTGGGCGTGGCACCTCCCATGCAAAGTAAATAGTTATTTTCGTATATCTGGAGAACTATTATTGAGAGAGTTTTCCAACATTTTAAGAATTACCTCCCTATCACTGCAAGTAAAGGGTGTTTTTTTTATTGAGGTGAAGAACGTTAAATTGAAATAAAAAAGAGAAAAACGTTTTTAATATCCATCCAATTGGCTTTATTAAGTAGATAATATTATGGTATTAATGTTTTAGGCAACGCGTACATGGCGTAATCTCGAGATCCAATTTCCGCACACCCTTCATTTGAAAACTTTGTTCAGTGATGAAGCACACTTTAGGTTAAATGACTATTTAAATCGGGTCCTGAACAAAAATTTGGCATTTTTAGTTTTTCGTGTACCCGAGGTACCCAACTATGTACTTTGAAGCTTCGCACCACTTGGTATTAAAAGTCCAAATTCAAAACCTGAACTTAGTTACACCTCATCTATAGCCATGAGAAATTTAAATTTAATCTGACTGTTTAGAAATTGCTTTACTTTAAGGACTGAGATCGAAAAATTCTTAACACACGTTTTTCTTTAAAACTTTTAACCCAAGTATTATTTGATATTTTCTTTGATCAAATTACCTTTGTAAAGCATGTCAGTTTTTATGTTTAATGTCAATTATGTTCATTTGTTGTTAACCTGATTAAAATAAGTTACGAGAAAAAAGTGTTTACTAAAATTATTAAATATTTTCAACAAAACCCAACATGGTCCTACAAAAGGTTGGCCAAACAATCAAAGGTCTGCCATTGATAGAAAACCTGGTTCATGTAAAAAGAATGGTCCACATGATATTTCTAGAGCCAGTAAATAGAAAGCATTTTCAAAAGAGCTCCCAACACATCCGGTAGGAAAGCAGTCCGGTTAGCTCAATACTCGGACTATTTGGCACGAAAAGTTAAATCCAATGCAGGCTTAAAAACATACAAAGCTCAAAAAGTGCCTGACAAGAACTCTGTTGAAAATTTAGAGTCCAAAGACAGAGCACGAAAATTTAAGTAAAATTTCATACAAAAAAAAAATATACTTGCTGCATAATGGGTGACGTGGTCAATATGGGTCAATATTTTTATGTTGCTGATGCTCGAGGGAATCTTGTAGAAAAGTTTAAGACCCAAAAGCAGAAAATGTTCCCAAAAAGTTCTTGCAGTTGCGGCAAAAGACGCCAAACATTTGTTACAATGCGCTCTATAAAAACCGAAATTAACATCAAGGTATGTTTACAAAAGATGCAAATCCTCTAAACTGCCTGGAGCTAAGGCCAGTGGAGAGATATTGGGCTCTTGTTAAAAGAGAATTGAAGAGCACAAAAAAGGTGACCAAAAGTGTGGTAGATTTTAAACGGAGATGGGCTACCTGTTCGAACAAAGTGACAGAAACCATTGTAAAAACCTTAATGGAAAGGTTTCCGAAAAAGATCCAAAATTTCATTACTATTGATTACAACTATAAAAATATTTTAATTTTTTATTAACATATATGTATGTTAAGAATTTTTCGATCTCAGTCCTTATGTGGCTATTACAACCGAGGGTCGGTTTGAGCCTGAAGCAAAATAGAACGCCAGCTATTCCTGTCTTCTGCATGGTGGTGCTAATTGAAGACACCAAGTGTTTTCAGATATTGTTGCACCTGGTCATTCCAACGGAGATTGGACTGCACTTTTCTGCGTTGTCAATCGGTGGGTTCCACCTTGTATGCCTTAGAGCTGAAACGTCATTATCCATTCGCCAAAACTGTCCGTGCCATTCGTTGGACTTAAATGTGCTTGGCTACATTTACGTCAGCGAATAGAACGTAGTGCTTATGGTTCGTTCTAATTCGGAATCCAGCATCAACGCATATAGGGCCTTAAATCTTACGGAGAATTTTCCTCTCAAACACTGTCAACAATGTGTCGTCTGATATTTTCATTGTCCATCTTTCAACACCATAGAGCAGGACGTTTAAGATGAGCGATTTGTAAAGTTTTATCTTCGTCCGTCGAAAGAGGAGTTTACATCTCAATTGCCTACTAAGCACAAAGTGACACATATTGGCAAGTGTTATTCTCCGCTTGATTTCTAGGCTGAGTTAGTTGTTGTTAGTAACACTGGCATCTAAATAAACGAAGTCTTTAACAACCTCAAAGTTGTCTCCGAATGTTTTGCGCTGTTCCATATGCTACGACGTTTCACTTCTCGAAATAAAGTACTTCGTTTTGGTTTCGTTCACTTTTTCATATTATTTGACTGCTTTTCAAGTTCTGCAAAGGCTGTGCTTACTGCTCGTGTGTGGCGAGCAATGATGTCGATGTCGTCAGCATATGCAAGCAGAATGATACTTTTGTTGTTAAATCGCGTGTAAACCGCACCAAACGGTACATTTTTCAGAATGTAATGGGGTCTGTGTGGATTGTTCTCATTCCATATGCGGCATTTTATATATAAACAAAACATTTAAGCCAAAAACTAGCCCCATCGCTGAACACAATTTTGCATTAAAACTGTCGTCTATAAGTTGCGGGAATCGATTTGTCTGATTTTTAAAGTAAATTTGGATAATTTGATAGCGTTGTTCAAGCGTCAATATATTTATGATGATTTGCCAGAGTATACTGATCATAAATGTCAAAAAGTGAGCGCAGCATGAGAGTTCGTTTGACAGTTAACCCTTTTGTACATTTTAACGGGCTTAAAAACACAATTTACATATATACTATAATCAACCAACTATAATCAAAGTATAGATTTTTGGGGAGGCCCTCAAAATGTTTGACCTTGACTGCTTTTCAAGTTATGCAAGGGCTTTGCTTACTGATCGTGTGTGGCGACCAATGATGTCGATGTCGTCAGCATATGCAAGCAGCATGATACTTTTGTTGTTAATAATATCTGTGGTTTTAATTTTTGCAGCAGTCGTACAATAAGGCATCGCTTTGGCTGAAACCTCTCATTGTTTTAAAGTGCTCGGAGAGGTTTGCTTCTACTTTGACAGCGATTTGGGTATTTTTCAGCATCATTATGCGGCCGATCTTTGCTGGAATACCAAGCTCAGCCATGACGATACAAAACTTTTCTCTTGTCAGGCTATTGAACGCAGCTTTATAGTCGATGAATAGATGGTGGGTGAGGATTGGTTTTTCTTTGGTCTTTTCAGGGTTTGGCGTAGTGAGTATATCTGGTCTATGGTGGACTTACCAGGTCTAAAACCGCTCTGATACTTTCCTATCAGGTTGTTAGTGTATGGGTTCAATCGTTCACATATTAAGCATATCAAGCATTGCTAGAAAGTATTTTGCATGCAATGGAGAGGAGACTTATACCTCGGTAGTTGGTACAAAGGATAGAGTCTCCTCTTTTGTAAAAATGGCCGAGTACTCTGAGTTTCCACTGATTGGGCATGAATTCCGTTTAGAAATTATAAATTCATTTCCACTTTTTTTGGGGAATTTTCCCACTGTGCGGCATAGAACAGTGTCATGACTATTATTATACTCGAATATCGCGAGAACTAAACAAAATTCTCTTACCTGTTTTTAATTAATTCCTTCATTTTGCACCACTGTAGATTCGTGTATTTAATAAATTTACATAGACGACAAAATAATGAAAAATGTAGAGAAAAAAACAAAAACAGTAAAAATGAAAGAAAATGCTGTGTAGTGAATTTTCATTCATTCGCCTGCCTATTTTCTTTTTTTTTTTTTGTTTAACGTATGAATTGCTTTTGTGGCACCATTTCTGATTTCAATGAATTTTTTCAAATAAAAATATAAAAAGTTAAATTATGAAACTCTTGTCGAACGGTTGTGTTCTTCGTGTTGTCGTAGTCGTCGTCAGCGTTGACCAAAATAATTGTTGTTTTTCATTCTAATCTACATATTTTGTTTTAGTTCAGTTCAATTCAATTCAGTTCGATACGATTCTCTTGTCTTCTCTTGGAATTTTTATTTTTTGTTGTTGTTTTTCTAACAACATTTTTTGGTGTTTCCTTTTGTATTTGGAAATGAGTTTATAAAGAGTTTCCAGTGATTCTTACTTAAGCAAAGAGTAATAAAAACAAAAACAACAAAAAATAACCGTAAGAAAACTATTGAAAGGTATTCTGACAATGTGTGTTAAAAGTGACTGTAAGTGAGAGTGAATTATTTGAAAAAAAGCCACTGATTTGTTTAGTCCAGGTTGTGCAAGTGTGCGTTTGAGTGTGAGTGTGTGTTTGTGTTTGTGTCAGTGTAAGGATTTGAGAATGACATTCTGCTTTGAATTTATCTATTTTTATCTAACATTTTTTGTTTTTACGAGTTTAAGCTCATTAAAAACAAAAGTATTGAAGAGTGTAGGTGTGTGTATGTGTGTGTTTATTCACATATGAGAGTGTTTGCGTGTATAGAAAACATTTGAAGCCAACCAACCAACCAACATTGTTACCAACATGAACATGTTACCACATTTGTGGTATTTTAAAACCCATTTACAGAGCTCACCATGGTAAGTTAAGTTCCATTCTACTCTTTTTTTTTTGAAATATTAAATTGTAACATTTAATAAATTAAAAATATATATGTAGTTTAAAGTTACTTCTTTACTTTCTCTATGTCCTCAAATCCTTAATTTGTTTATGACACCAAACACAACTGTCGATTTTCACATCATGATGTCATTATTATAGTTTACACTATAAATTACTTTTTATTGCATTATTTATTAAAATAGTAATCAGCATGTATATCGTCTAACACCAACTGCAACCGCATACATGTTTACTTAAATTTCTAGGACAAGTTTTTTTTTTATAAAGGCTGATTTTTTAAACCCGATGTAAAAGTTCTTGATGAAGCGCCAGTGACTTCACATGGCCACAAAGTGAATAATCGAGAGGTGCTAAACTGCACAACCTTATAGGCCAATTTACAGGTACATTTCTCGAAATCAAGTTATCGCCAAATTTTGTATTCAATAAATCGATGGTTGCAAGTAGCTCCATGCTGTTAAAACCACATCTCGCCTGGATCAATGTCTTCGATATTTTCAAACAAAATATTATTTATCATGCGGTAACGATCTCTATTGACCGTAGCGCGATCGATCGCGCTGCGATCCCCGACTTCATTTTTTAAGAAATAAGGTACGTAATGCCACCAACTTGTTAATTGCATTTTTCTGGATGTAATGGGAATCTGTAGGGTCTGTTGTGGATTGGTCTAACTCCATAAGCGGAAATTTTGTTTATTAACAAAACAGTTAAGCCAAAAATTAGCCACATCGCTGAACACAATTTTGCGATATAACAGAGTATAGAGTCTATAAGTTGCAGAAATCGATTTGGCTGATTTTCAAAGTAAATTTGGATAATTTGGTAACATTGTTCAAGCGTCAATGTATTCATGATGATTTGCCAGAGTACATTGATCATAAATGTCAAAAAGTGAGCGCAGCATGAGAGTTCGTTTGACTGTTAACCCTTTTGTAAGTTTTAACGGGCTTAAAAAAACACACTTTACATATACATTAGGGGTCCCCGTTTGTATGGAGGAAAATAGGGCGTCGATGATTCCAACTAAAATCAAAGTATAGATTTTTGGGGAGACTATTTTTAAAAATGTTTGACCTGTCGTCAGTATTTGGTAGATTATCAAAAACCGAGGCCGAAAACCGGTCAACCGGTTTTTTCATTTTTTTAAACTCGACCGGTTTCGGTTTTCTCTAACTTTTCGGTTTTTTGACAAACCGGTTTTTGATACCATTTTTATAAGTATTGATTTATTTTATAGAAATTGACAATATTTCGTTAAATATATAAAATAATTGCATAAAGATAGAGCCTTAAGAATTTAAAAAAGTAAAATTTCCGAGGATTTAGTACAGAATTCTTAACATTTTTCTTATTATCGTCTACAAAATTGAAATAGGATGGCAAAACAAAAGGATATTGCATAACAATTTAATATAAACCGGTTAACCGGTTTTTAGAAGACAAAAACCGAACACACTTTTTCGGTTAAACCGGAATCCGGTTTTTTGGACACTCTAGTATTTGGTGAGTGTTAGATCAAAGGAAAGAACGGTCCTTTTTTATGGATTTTATAATTTTTTTCATATTTCCCTCAAAGGAAACATGAAATATTGGTAGAATGTCTCAAATTGTCGTGTACGTCCAAAAATATTTGGCAAAAATTTTAAGTTTTTTTTAAATTTTATTTACAAAAGCGGGAATTTTTCAAATTTTTAGCATTTAAATTTATTCAAAGTATTGGCCATTGTTAGCTATGACATTCTTCCATCTTTTTGGCAACATATGGATTCCGAGCCAAAAGAGCTGCTCATCTTTTAAGGCCAATAACGAATCAAGCCACTATTGGATGCTCTGTTCTAAAGTCAAGCGTATCCCAGAGAGAGCGTTCCGCATCAATCGAAACAAATACTTAGTATAGGCAAAACTTCCCAACCACTTCATTCTAAATACTTTTTAAAAGGTATTTGCAAAATGTGGCAGACCGTTGTCATAATGGCCAATGCTCGCTTCAAATCAGTTGCGTTCGGTACAGGTTCCCTGTGATAGTCTGGTTAGATTTCCGCAACTCAAATAGATAACACCCTTTTGCTCAACCAAATACAGAGAATTACCTTAGCGCCATGGATATTTGGCATTGGTGTCAATTCGGATGGTTGGTCGAGCTTCACATACGATCTCTTAAGTTTCGGGTTATCGTAATTAATACATTTTCATCACAAGTAGTGATTCGGTGCAAAAATGATTTTCTATTAAAGCGTTCAAGCATAATTTCGTACATGCGAAATCGCCTTTCAAGGTCTCGCGGCTTCAATTCGCATGTAACCTAATTTTGCTGCTTTTGGATGAATCCTGCTGCTCGCAAACGTTTTGAAAATAAAAAAAAAGAATTTTTTTTCTAAATTTTTTTTCAAAATTTAAAAAATATTTTTTTTTTCAAAATTGTTTTCAAAATTGTTTTCAAAATTTTTTTTTTGTATATATTTTTTTAATTTTTTCAAAAATTTGGCTTAAAAAACATTTTGCTCGATTTTGACCCATTGTAGGTCCAAACTACTTATATACCACGTTGCAATGAACTTTGAAATATCTGTCATTAGATATCCATATTGTCTATATTAATGACTTAGTAATCCAGATATAGATAAAAAATAGGCCAAAAATCGAGGTTGGTCCGGTTTTTTCCTTATATCTCAGCCATTTGTGGGCATATTTTCTCGATTTTAAAAAGCAACCGAGCCGGAAGAATTCCCTATATATTGATGTATGAATCAAGTTTGTAAGTTATGTGGGGTCTTCAGAAAATTGATTTCAACAGACGGACAGACAGACATGGCTTAATCGACTCCGCTATCTATAAGGATCCAGAATATATATACTTTATAAGATCGGAAAATTATATTGTGGAAATTACAAACGGAATGACAAACTTATATATAACCTTCTCACGAAGGTGAAGGGTATAATCACAGACATGTACCCTTCAAAATAACAATAAGTTATTAAAAACAAAAACCAAGTTCACAAGATACGCCATCTATTGTAAATTTAAGTCAAACATCCAATAATTAGTTTAAATTAAAAAAATTAAATGATAATAATAACTTCAATACCTAACTTCATACAAATTCACCGAAACGATTTTTTCCGTTGTTTCGAATATTATTTGAATTTTTCGAAACCAATATTCTTCCCGATCTGATGTTAAGTATATGTTTATAACGTATTAATTTAAACTAATGAGTTTAAATAATTACATGTAAAACATTTTTTTGGGTTCATCCTAGTATTTATATATATATTACTTTTTAAGGTCATTTTATGGATAAAAAAAATCATTTAAATTGTGCACTACTTTGGAAAATGTACAAATGGAACGGCGATAATTAGTGCAAACACTATTGGTAGGAAATCTATAAAAAGTGCAGTCTTTTGTATATCAATTATAAATTAATTGTTTGTTTTAATTATATCCTTCACCTTTAGTAATAACGCGAAATTTGTCCATAAATGGCTAAGATATGAGCAAAAACCTACGACTACCTTGACTGTTTTAAAGTATGTTTGGATATTAATTGGGGTGGGCCTTATTTTGATTTTTGAGAATTTTTATTTTTTACGCATTTACGTTAAGTTTCCGTTCAGAAACATATGCAAAATATATACGAGCCCGAATAACTTTTTTTTCTATTGTACACGGGTTTCCAACAAGAGGTGTTATTTTGGTATTCAAAGAAAAATGGAATTTTTTGAAATAAATGATCGGATGTTTATTTCATAATAAAGAGGAAGGTATGCCGTTAATAAAGAAAAACAACATCATCCAAATGGCCACCACAACTACGCTTACAGGACCATATCCTTTTCATGAAATTTTCCATTACCAAATTGCAAAATGGCTGCCCTATGTCTTCAATAGCCTCACGAATTCTATCTTTGAGGTCTTGAATCGACGCTGGGCTGTTGGCGTAGACCTTATCTTTCACATGGCCCGAAAGGAAGACCGGCCGGCTTGAGTTCTTGTGTTAACTGAACTTTATGAGCCTTAAGACCCAAGTCTTTATGCAAAATACGGTGTAATGACGTTTGTGAAATGCCCAATTCCAAAGAAAGACGAGGAATGGACAAACCTGGGTTTTCTTTAACACTTTGGGCTACAGCAGCAACATTCTCAGTTGTTCTTGAGCGACGTGCACGGGTTTTATTCTTCACATCACGAACTTGTCCCAACAGCTCGAATTTTTCCACCAATTTCTGTATTGCGGTCCGACAAGGTGCTTCACGACGACCCAAAAATGCTTTAGTTTTGCGAACTGTGACTGCAAGATTTTCACCATTTTTGTAATGAATTTTAATAATTTCAATGCGTTGTTGAAGCGTGTATCGTTCCATTTTTAGTAAAGGCGTAGTTTCTACCTGTCGAATGTCAACGAATAAAAGCTTCAAAAGTGACAGCTACCGAAATACCGGGTGATTCAAAATAACACCTCTTGTTGAAAACCCCTTTATAAGAGAAATAATTGGGAATAATCTTAAAAAATATGCTCTATTTTAGATCGTAAATTAGCAACCCAAAGATAAAATTTTAAATTCAATAATAAATTCAATATTTTTGCAGAAAACTAATGCCAAACCCTTCATAATAATGCAAAAATTTCTAATGTATGTTTGGTAGTCTCTTTATGGTGGAGAATTTAATACTGTACCAGAATACATGACATGATAAAGTCATAATTATTCTTTCTATCCTTAGTTATAAATCAAGACCAATATTCTAACAGAAAAAAGAAAAAATTAACCAAAGAAAATATAGCAAAATACCACCCTCATTAAAACAAAATTTCGAAAATATTATTTTCATATTCTATGTTCTAGGTTTTCTATTTTTGGGTCGCACTTGTGCTTTTCCCTCCATTTTAAGACGCTGTTCGTCATAATTAGCTGGTTTAATTTTACATACAGCTCATCAACAACAGTTTAAGTTTCAGTTTTAGTTTCAATTTTAGTCTCACTTTTAATGAGGTGGCTTTTCTGCACAACATTTTGGCTGTAAAAATAACTTTTTTTCTTCTCATAATTTTTTCTTCATCACGCATTTTGTGATAGTGACATTGAGTAATTAATGGAATAGCGAAGAGAAAACAATGAAACAAAAGCTGTTTAAAGTAGGCTATCATTGAGATTGAAAAATAAAAATTTAAAAAACGTATAGAAAAACATTTCACAACAACATAATCGTAATTTATTATTAAAAAAATATTGTTACGTTTTTACCTTTTAAAAACATGTGTGTGAAGATAAATTTCAATTTATTTAGCACAAACATAAACCACATTCTTTAGCACAGCCCATTTTGCAGTTAACAGAGCACTGTTAATCACTTAACAGTCATAATACTTGAATTTAAAAATCTGAAATTATTTCAGTTATTGTAGATATAAATTTGTTTATTATAATTCAAGTGATTAACAGTGCTCTGTTAACTGTAAAAGAGATGTGCTAAAAAATTTGGTTTATGTCTGTGCTAAATAAATTTAAATTTTTGTTCACACAATAAATTCGTATAAAGTTTAAATACTTTAAGGATTATAGTTCTCCAGATATTCAAAATTAACAATTAACAATTTACATTGTATGGGAGGTGCCACGCCCACTAATCCAATACTTAAACAATTATACAGTACTCTCAAGATGTTTAGAAATAACTATTTACTTTGTATGGGAGGTGCCTTTCCCCCTGTTCATATCCATCATATATTTTGTTAAACTTCATGCAGTGATATGAAATTGCTGCGTATAAAGTTTGAAGACTGTCACAATTATAGTTCTGGAGATATTCCAAAATAACTATTTATTTTGTATGGGTGGTGCCATGCCCACTTATCCAATCAGGCCCATTTTCAGCCAAACTTAAAAGTAAATCCCGCGTTTTGCGGTTTTTGCCAGTAATCCATAATATAAGAGATAACTTAGTGAAATAAACAGGATTTTTTATTATTATTATCCTACATATTTGATTTATAATGGAAATGTATTTAATATCTGTCCGTATTTTTACAAGTTACGAGCTCTTCAAAGCTTTGCAAACTAAAGGTGATCAACTTTGAAACCCTGTATATCACTGGTATTCCAATAGGGTAATTTTAATAAAAAAATTTAAATTTTCTAAGGATATAGTGGATAATTTTGAAATTTATTCGATAGCACTCATATAATTTTAGTTGTCCTGGTTATATATATATTCTACGCAAAATTTCCTGTAAACCCTGTTTTGTATTTGAATTTCTATTTTAAATCCTTAATGGATGACTAAATGAATGAATAAATGAAAAAAAATGTATAAAAGAGATACAACTAAATATCAGAGAAGAATGGGAGACCTAAATATTAAATGTAAATACTTTGTACACTAACACGACAGCACTGTTCACATTTAAGTACAAGTACATTTTATATTCGTATTTGTACTTTGATAATAATTTAACCTGTAAAAGTACTTTTACATGTACGTGTATTCCATTTACATTAGGTTGGCCTTATTTGTATGGAACCAAAAATACTTTGATATTTCCAACTAAAATATAAGCAAAATGCTATTTCACAAATTTATTTATTGTTTAGAGCACCTTTCCAGGATCTTTCATAGCAAAACGCAAATTCTATAAGACTATGAGAAAAATCAACAAGTATGTGGTGAAAAAAACTTTTCTTGATTTTCAGTTGCAACCTAAGTAGAAATATAGCTGATATATGGATAGTGGCCAGATTGTTTAAGCTACATCTGTCGAATTGGATGTTATTTATTTAGTTTGTTTTGCCAAATCGCCATAGGCGGATTTAGCGTTCAACAACACGTGGAAATGATAAAATTGTTTTATCAAAATCGGTGTTTTGTTCGGGCAACGATACGCGCTCTTCTCTTATTTTTGAATGAATTGGTACATCAACAAACAAAATTGTGGAATTTAGGACGATACCAATCCATGTGAGATCCAAGGACGTCCAATGCATCCCGAAATGTCACTGTTTGGTGTGGAATTTGGGTTGGCGGCGTTATCGGTCCATATTTCTTTGTTACATTAGACATTCTGTACGAGCGTTTTGAGGGCATGGTCATCTCACGGGGAGATGATGTGAACTGACCACCGCACTTTTTCTTGCGCGAATAAGCCACAAACCACAGCGGCTCCAAAGTTTTCATAACCAATGTCATCGGTCAAATTCAGTCTGATTTATGCGCCAGAGTCATGGAGAAGCAGCAACGGACATTTGCAAGATGTTATATTCCATACAAAATGGCATAGATAGGCCTTTCAAACGAAAGACCCTCCGGAATACAGAGTCCGTGCCTTTTTGAATAAAAATTTTTTCAACAAAGTCTCCTTTGAGCTAGCTCTGTGCACTTTGTCCAACGTTTTCCCATTTGATTTGTTGAGGTCATCAAAATAGGTATTTTTTTGTGAGATGATTTCATCATTGGAATCAAATCTCTTTCCGACGAGACATTTCTTCAGGTTTGGAAACAAGAAATAGTCAATCGGAGCTACATCCGGAGAATAGGGCGGTAGACGGAACATTATGTAGCCTTTTGTGCAACCGATTGGGAGCAAACGCGGCAGCCAGCTTGCATCACCCAAGTGATCATTCAAAATTGAAATCACTGAGCCATGTGAGATGCTTAAGGCTTCCACAGCTCTCGCACTTTAAATCTGCGATCGGCCAACATAATATGGTGATTTTTTCAATTTTTTCGGGTGTAGTGACCTCAATTGGGTGTCCAAAACGTTCGGAAATTCAGCAATTCGAAATTCAGTAAACCATTTTTAATAAGTTTGTCATTCCATTTTTAATTTCCACAATATAATTTCTCGACCCTATAAAGTATATTATTCGGGATCCTTATATAGCGGGTTCGATTAAGCCATGTCTGTCGGTCTGTCTCTTGAAATCAATTTTCTGAAGACCCCAAATAACTTACAAACTTGATTCATACATCAATATATCGGGAATTCTTCCGGCTCGGTTGCTATTTAAAATCGAGGAACTCGGCCCACAAATGGCTCAGATATAAGGAAAAAACCTGGCCAACCTAGATTTTTGGCCTATTTTTCATCTATATCTGGATTACTAAGTCATTAATATAGACAATATGGATGTCTAATGATAGATAAATTTAAAAAATGATAGTAAATTTCAAAAAAAGTAAAAAATTAAAAAAATTTTTGAAAAAAAAAAATTAAAAAAAAAACTGTTTAAAAAAAATTTTTTTTTAAAACAATTTTGAAAAAAAAAAATTTTTTTTGTTTATTTTAAAATATAATTTGGTGAATATAGCTCTCTTATAGCCGAAGAGTTCCCAAGCATAGCCTTTATTTGAGTATTGAGCAGACGAAATTCACTTTTTTCCAATTTCTCCTCAAGTCACGAGGTACACTGCTATCTGTGGCTGTTTAACACCAACTAAAGGAGTCAATTGACAGAAGCCTGTTGACAGGAGCAGTGTTGTCCTTTCAGTTATGTGCTGGGAAATTCAAAAAGTCGCGGACTTATTGACCCACCCTTGTATATACTTTATAGGGTTGCAAAAGAAAAATGTGGAAAACTCTTAGCGCTCATGATGAATTCTTTGTAGAAAATTTCCTTTAATTGGAGTCATCCTAATGAACATGTCAGTTGTCTGTTTATAATGTACATATGTCCTTATTGCAAATATTTACCTTTTATATTTTTGCCATATGTCTGTCTTCAGTTTTTCTCTTATTGTTGCCGTTGTTGTTTTTGTATAAATTTTCCCCATCAACAACATCAAAACGTATCAAAAACAGCTGAAAAACAAGAAAAACAGCAACAATATTTTGTATCAAAAACGTTCAAACACTCCACTCTTGTGTGCCTGCTGTATGATGATGATGAGTATTATTATTATTATTATTATTATTATTATTTGTATGACTTCTAGTCAGTCATGTCAGTCATGAAATACTTATTATCACAATTACACGTTTTCATTAAATTACAAACAAATATGAAATGGTTGGTTAAAAACTAAAATGAAAGTGATGGTTTTTTTTCTACGTTGTATAATTTATAATAAAACGCACAGAGACGCACAGTTTACCCTCAGGATTTTACTTTTGAAAGGAGTTAAAAGAAAACTTAGCAAATTTTGATATTTTGCTTGAGATTTTTTAAAATGTTCTTGGTTTAAGAATTAGCACAGCTTTGACGTTTGACAATTGCTTATTTGAAAATTAACATATCAACTGGATTTTTTTATAGAAATAATATACACAGAGGTTGACAATACACTGCAGACTTTTCCAAATACAAATATACAAAGCCGTTACAACTCAAGTTTTGAATTAGTTGTAAAAAATAATCTAATTAAATTGTCTCAAAAAATCTGAGTATATATTCAAATATGTTAAATTTTTAATTGTGACAAATATCATCTACATCAGCACCCTTTTAACACTACGTCCCTCTTGTTTATTCTATTCACTGAAAATGAATTCACACAAATATTCACTTGCTGCACTTTTGAGCTAAGAATTTTAAAATTTCTTTATTTATTATTTACTAGTAAACTGAAGAAAACTCAACATGTTCAACTCAATTATTTTTCTATATAGTTTATCATTTACAGCCTTTAGTTTTTATTTTACTGAATAATGCTGCATAATTAAGAAGAACCCCATCCCTTCCTATATATCTCCCCCTTAATTTTCATTCTCCACATACAGTCCTGTAATCATACGATTATACATCTAAATGACTTTATAATTATGTGACCTTTTTAAAGAATTAAATTGAAATGAAAATGAACAAAAACCACATAGTGTGTCTACCAAATATTGCCTTTTTTATTATTAAAATGCCATTAAAATAAAACTCACACCAATTCTGTTTCCTTTACGAAAAGGACATTCCAGAGGAAACTTATTGATAAACTATAAACAAAAATATATTTTCAAAGTCATGTTGCGTTAGTTATGTATGATTAAATTCAAACTATAAAGACAGTGTGTAACTTTTTGTTTAAGATAACCTAAATGTATTTTTAGTGTGTAGGCTAAAAATAGGAAGAAAGTCAATAAAGGCTGGTATGTCAAATAGTTGGCACTATATATTAAAATGAATATGACCTTAATATTAATCAGATGGCGAATAAAATTGTTTGAAGTCAATAATAATCTTCGTAATCCATCCAGATTTAAAGAGTCTTCCAATAGGGACTTCTGAATTTTGACAGTTGACAGCGGCCATATTGCTGAAGCTACTTCTGTTGAATTGGCTGTCATTTATTCAGTTTGTTTTGCCAAATCTCCATGGGTAAATATTGCGTTCAACAACACGAACAAATCATAAAATTGTTTTATAAAAATGGGTGTCATGTTCGGGAAACTTTCCACGCGCATCGCTAATTTTACAGTTTGGCCATTTTTGGATGAATAGGTACGTCAACAAACAAAATTGTCGATCTTAGAAGGATACCACTCCACATGAGATCTGAAAGCGTCCAATGCATCCCGAAAAAGTCACTCTTTGGAGTGGATTTTGGATTTGGATTGGCAGGCCATCACCGTTAACGGCAAGCGCTATAGGTCGATGATTACCAACTGATTTTGGCCTGAACTAAATGATATGAACACTATGTGCCACACAACTCTTGTCACACTGAACATTATCCTACACGCAGGGGTTGTGAACTGGCCACCGAGATCGTGTGATTTGACCCTGTTAGCCTTTATATTGTTGGGGTTTTTTAAGTCGCATATCTATGCGATTAACCACAAACAATAGCGGCTCTCAAAGTCATCGGTGAAATTCAGTGTGGTTTATGCGGCAGAGTCTGGTAAATTAGACATTTCGGGTGCGCGTCACCAAAGGAAGCCGTTTGTCTGTCTGTCTGTCTGTCTGTCTGTCGGTCGGTCGGTCGGTCGGTCGGTCGGTCGGTCTGTCTGTTGAAATCAATTTTCTGAAGACCCCATATATCTTCGAGATCCAAATCATTAATAATTCTGTCAGACATGCTTTCGAGAAGTTTCATATTTAAAATCAGAAAAATCCGTCCATAAATAACGGAGATATGAGCAAAAATCCAATACAACCTCTAAAAATTTCATCTAAAAAAGACAATTTATTGCATGCTTTGACAAAAAAGCAAAAAAACGTACATATGTTTGGATGTGTGTTGGCTTCATTGCTTTGCGTATTTTGTTTCTGTTTTTTTTTATACTCTTCCCCTTCGTGAGGAGGTTATATATAAGATTGTTATTTCGTTTGTAACTTCTACAATATAATATGTTCGTCAGCAATTAAATGTAAAATTTTTAAAAGTTTACTTGATATATTTAGGATGCTATACGCTGAAAATGGGCAATGCATCCAGAATGAAGATGAAGGTAATATAAGATTCGGCATAGCCAAATATAGCATTTTTACTTGTTTCTTTATAGCGTTTGATATAGATTTAAATATATTGAAAATATTTTCTAAAAAAAATGCTAAAAACGTTGGTAATAATTGGTTTTATAGTAAATATGGCCATCAGACTTTTAAAACAACATTTAAATGTTTGTACAATCAATGGTTTACCTGCCAGGTGGGAAAAACTAAATGAGTGCCTTAAGGCACCCTTGGGGTTTTAGGTATTGAAACATAGTCGGGTTTTAGTTAGTATAGTTTGTAAATTTTTATTGAAAACTACTATTCTAATTGTTCATCCTTCAAATCAGATAATTTGAAACGTTTGTTCACTCGACCAGCCATTTCTTAAAGAAAAGAAAACCAAACAACATATATGAATGAAAAACTGAGGCAACAAAACTAGTCTGCAATGCCCAGGAGTGCCTGAAGGCACTCATCAATTAATCACGCCTCTAAAGAATAGCTTACCTTTTTTTACATAAATCTTGACTCCAATATATAAAATATAAGTATACTTTTTAAGAAAAAAAATGTGATTGCAATCGGGAAACTTTAAAACACTTTAATCGACGTTTGATAACGCAATATGAAATTCCCATATATGTTTGGGTGTTAATGCTCTTAGTTTGTAAAAAGTTCTGTAAATAAGAAAGAAGAGAGCTTTCACTAATCAAATATACATTAAATTCATTGTATTTAACTAAATGTTTCATTACTTTAAAAAAAATATTTGGGTTCTTTAATAAAATTGAAACAAAAAATCAATAATCCAGCACTGCAATTTCAATGTTGATAAAAATATGTCGTTATTCGTTTGAATAATCGAGGAAATTTTAAAAACTAATCGACCACTCGAATAATTCGATTAAAAAAAAACTCGCAAAAATGAGAACCCTAATTCATAGTTCCTTATCAGTGTCCCTTCGCTACATATTAACTGATGAGAAAAAGGTGTGTTTAAACAGGCGCCACTAAATTTTAAATAAAACTTTAACTAAAACCAAAAAATCCTTAAAAACGAAAGGAATAACTTTAACTTTGTTGTCATTTAACTTTTTTTACGATGACCTAGTCATGGCAATAACGCCATTTTAACAGTCTGAAATCAATTTCAATCTCACTGATTGCATGTTCACAGTTGTGTTTTTATTTTTGTGTGTGTGTGTCAGATAATGTCTGATAATCATTAAATGTTAAAGTGATAATTACAGGGGTTTTAATTTTAAGGAGTGGGATAAGTTAAACTTGTATAAAGTAGATTGCTGCAACTAAGTTATGAAATGTATCTGTTAATCAATATTTTTACATGGGAAAAATTGAGTTTGAACCTTATTATTCTTTACTGCTCCAAAAAACTATGTACCACCACAATATTTGTTAAATTTCAAATTGAATAGAAATTTAATACAGATTTTGAAATTTCCCTTTTACGAAAAAATGTTGCTTTAAAATGTCGTATTAGTTCCTGCTAAAAACAATTAATTTAAAAAAATTTTCAAACTTTCCCCTTTAAAAAAATTAATTTAAAAAATGTTCAAACATTCCCCTTTAAAAAAATTTCCCATCAAGGGAAATTTTAGTTTTAAGTGAATTTTTTAAAAATTTTATATTTTTGCAAAGTAAATTTCAAATTAAAAACAAATTTAATACAAATTTTTAATTTTTCCATTTACGAAAAAAATTTCCTTTAAAGGTAATTTTTGTCCAAATTTTCTTAACATTTTTTAAAATTTCGAAAGATTTTCAAAATTTCCCATCAAGGGAAATTTTAGTTTTAAGTGAATTTTTTAAAAATGTTATGTTTTGCAAAGTAAATTTCAAATTAAATAGAAATTTGATCCAAGTTTTGAAATTTCCCTTTTACGAAAAAATTTTCCTTTAATTTTTGTTCAAGAAAAATTTTCTTAAATTTTTTGCAAATTTTGTATTAGATCTTTCTAATAACAATTAATATCAAAAAATTTTCAAAATTTCCCCTATATAAAAAATTTCCCATCAAGGGAAATTTTCCTTTTAAGTGAATTTTTTAAAAATGTTATATTTTTGCAAAGTAAATTTCAAACTAAATAGAAATTTAATACAAATTTTGAAATTTCTCTTATACGAAAAAATTCCATCGAAGGGAATTTTTGGTTAAAGAGAAGTTTTCTTACATTTTTGCAAATTCGTTATTAGTTCTTCTTAATAAAAATAAATTTTAAAAAATTTTCAAAATTTCCCTTATAAAAAAAATTTCCCATCAAGGGAAATTTTAGTTAGTGAATTTTTTAAAATTTTTATATTTTTGCAATGTAAATTTCAAATTAAACAGAAATTTAATAAAAATTTTTAAGTTTCCCTTTTACAAACAAAATCCATCGAAGGGAAATTTTTGTTAAAGAGAAGTTTTCTTAAATTTTTGCAAATTTGTTATTAGTTCTTCTTAATAAAAATAAATTTTAAAAATTTCCCTTATATAAAAAAATTTCCCATCAAGGGAAATTTTAGTGTTAAGGGAATTTTTTAAAATTTTTATATTTTTGCAAAGTAAATTTCAAATTGAATAGAAATTTAAAACAAATTTTGAAATTTCCCTTTTACAAAAAAATTCCATCGAAGGGATATTTTGGTTAAAGAGAAGTTTTTTTACATTTTTGCAAATTTGTTACTAGTTCTTTTTAATAAAAATAAATTTTCAAAATTTCCCTTATATAAAAAATTTCCCATCAAGGAAAATTTTAGTTAAGTGAATTTTTTAAAAATAAATTTTTATGAAATTTTTCGATTTGGCTTAATTTAGTATTAAAAATGTTCCTGAGCAATATCGGTAATGAATGGATTTTTTAATATTTCCCTGGAATGAAAAATGTCTTTGAAATTAGGAATACTAGCCGATATTCTCAATAGGTCTTAGAATCGGCATAGGTCATAATGAGACACAGTAAATGAAATATTTCCAGAGGAGGATTTCCAAATCTAAGTTGGTTGTTCATTGAGAGTTCAGGTATTTAGGATTGGAAATATGATTTTAAGGGCAGTTTCGCGATGAAATGTATTGGGCGTTTAATATTGTTTCATTATTTTACACGTACATATTTGTATGTAGATTGAAAATAATTTAGTTTGAAAAATATTTTTAAATTTTTTAAGTTTTATTTCCAAAACTCAATGTTAGCATACATTGATTTATTTCAAAAATAACTCTCAGTCCTTATTTGACCATATTTCTTTCCTTTCCTCTTTCATTATTATTTTTCGTATTTTTGTTGCAAAATGTTATTAAAACTCAATTTCATTAGTTTTAGTTTAGGTCATACATAATTTCTTACCAATATTTTGTTGTTATTGGCTTTTTTGCCTCTGCCTATAATGGAACCACCAATTTGTGTTCGGTTGATGCGAATATCCGTTTAAAGGTTGGCTTTCCATTTATTTCTGTTGCATGTTTAATAATAATTTTTAAATTAACGACTGTTTTCTTTTATTTTTCAATTCATTCCCATTTTTCATTTTTTATACTCATTGTGTTTTCTTTTCTTTCTTTTAGGTTACGTTACATTGTCAAAATGGCTTTGGCCGTTTCATTGCGTAGAGCTTTACTCATGCTACTCACCGCCACCATATTCGTCCTAATGGTCTTGTACTGGAATCAGGGTGGCATCAAACCGCAATCATACATAAACACATACGAAAAGTTGGCGGGCAATCATGAGCAATTAAATGAATTTCCAATGTAAGTAGTAATTTCAGTTTGTAATCAAATAATCAAAATAATAATTGAAAGTACATAAAATTTAAGTAAATGAATTATAGAAAGTAATATTCTATAACACATATAAATTGCTTAACATAAATAAAAATTAATAAAAATTATTTCAATATTGAAGTCATGAAAGTATAATAGCATGACTCTTATATTACACTTTTTTGATGTTCAATGCTTACATGGTGTAAAATTGTTCTCCGTCATCTAAAAACCAAGTGCTAAATATTTAATCAAAATCGTATAACGCTTAGAGGTCTATATACAGTGGTGGCCATCAGGTTAGCACACTTCATACTTGCTGTTTTCTAAAGCAAATTATTTCATTTCATTGCAATTATAAACTAAAGTTTTTGGTAATTAGTGTTGTTTATGGTGTGATCAATAAGTCCCGTTACTTTTTTTTTGCATTCTATCGCTATTCTCTTTCAAATTTGCATTTTAGTGCAGTAATATGTAAAATAAGCTGGACACAATTTTAGCACATATAAGTATAATTAAATTTTTTAAAAGTTTTTTGAGGGTATAAATATTAATTGGTAAGTTTAGGTATTATTTAATCAATGAGGAAGACAAACTGACTTAATAAACATTATTTAGATATGGCTAAAAAAAAGTGGTGTACAGAGGAACAACGAAAGATTATTCAACAAATGAACTCGAGAGGAACAAGTATAAGTGAAATTGCTTATACTTTGGAATGCTCCAGGAAGATGGTTTATAATGCATTAAGACATATTCAGAAATATAAAACATCTAAAAATGTTACACAGGCTCCTCGGCCCAGAAAAACTTCACGTAAAGAGGACTCTTTAATATACAGAGCCTCTGTCGAAGATCCTTTTAAGAGCTCCACCGTAATCCAGAGAGAAATTTCAGGAAAATATGGTATCAACGTGTCCAGCAGAACGATAAGAAGAAGACTTAATGAACACAATTTACGTGGATGCATTTCTCAGCATAAGCCACATGTTTCAAAAAAGAACATACAAGCTCGGTTGTCCTTTGCTCGTGAGCATTTGGAAAAGCCGTTAATTTTTTGGAAAAATGTTCTTTGGAGTGATGAATCTAAATTTTGTAGATTCGGATCGGATGGTAAGAGGTATGTATGGCGTCCTCCGAACATGCAACATAATCCAAAGTACACCAGTAAAACAATAAAACACGGTGGGGGTAATGTGATGGTGTGGGCAGCATTTTCTGGGTATGGTGTTGGTCCTATAAAAAAGATTGATACTCGTATGGACCAGTATGTATACGAGAATATACTTCTAAATACAATGATACCTTATGCAGAGGACAACATGCCACTTAGGTGGCGATTTATGCAAGATAATGATCCAAAACACACCTCACGCTTAGTGAGGTGTTGCTTGGAATCGAACAATATCGACGTGTTAAAATGGCCAGCCCAATCTCCGGATCTCAATCCTATTGAGAACCTTTGGAATGATGTGGAGCAGCATGTAATAAGAGAAAAGCCTAAAAATTTGGCCGATTTATGGAAAGAAGTAGAAAAAGCTTGGAATGATATTTCAGTGGATCGCTGTATGGCCCTTGTAGAAAGTATGCCAAGGAGACTAGCAGCTGTGATCAAAAATAAAGGGTATCCAACTAAGTACTAAGTTTTTAGTGAAATAAGTTTTTTTTTGTTTTGTTACTTTTTTAATATGAATAAACTTTTTTATTTTGTGCTAAAATACTGTCCAGTGTTTTTTTGAGGTTATTCTATTCTGGATAGAAAAACGCAAAATATATATAAAGGAATAATGCTGGACATGATGGGACGTGATCTTAGAAGGACAAGTAACACGCATGCAAAAGATATCATAAAAAAATTAAGAAATATAGGAAATATTTGCGTTTAAAAATAGCAAGTAGCTAGTGTGCTAACCTCATGGCCACCACTGTATATAAAAATGAAATGGTCCATGTATGTAATGGCATCACGTGAGAACGGCTGGAGTGTTTTGGCTGATTTTTTTTATTCGATTCGAAATTCGAAGGAGTTAATTTGCAAAGAAAAAAAATTCAAAAATTCGGAAATTTAAATTTTTTACTATATTGCCTCCTTTTCACTTCTCATTTTACTTAATAAGAGACATTTTTTTAAGAATCTTGAAGAACTAACATTAGTAAATAACTACCGAGCGAAGCCGGTAAAATTTGATAAGACATTAATGAATGTTTAATTCATTTCTGAGGGGACCCTGTATGGGGACTAAAGGTAAATTTTGCCCAATTTCGGCATACTTTGTGCAAAATTTTATCGGGATTGCCGCATATTTATGACTGCTCAAACAGTATTCCGGGGGGACATTTGTATGGGGCTACGGGAAATCATGGACTGGTATTGCACAATTTCAATACCAAACAAACCTAATCAACAGAGAGTATTTGTGGAAAATTTCAGTGTTTACAACAGACAGACAGACAGCCATTGATCACCAATGTGTTGTTCCATCGGTTTCAGCGTGCATGAAGTGTTGATTTTGACACGGAAGACAAAGAATGCCCAGGCCAGCCAAAAAGGTTTGAAGTCCAAGAATTGGAGCCATTACTCCATGAAGATTGTTGTAAAACTCTACAAAAGCTGCCAAAATCAGTAGGAGCTATTCAAGCAGCAATTTCAAAAAGTTTGCAAGCAGCATGATTCATCCAAAAGCAGGGAGACCTTAAAAGACGAGTTTGCATGTCCGAAATGATGCTTGAACGGTACAAAAGAAAATTATTTTTGCACCGAATCAATGAAAAATGGATTCATTACAATAACCCTAAGCGTAAGAGCCAACCAGCCGAATCGACACCAAAGCCAATTATCCATGGCACTATGATAATGCTCCGTATTTGGTGGGACCAAAAGAGTCCTGAGCTTCTGAAATCTTTCCAGAACCTGGACCGAACGCAGCTGATGCATTTGAAACAAGCATTGGCCGTAAAACGCCCAGAATATGCGGCCAGACATGAAACCGTTATATTTCATCATGACAACGCTCGGCCACATGTTGCAATACCTGTTAAAAAGTACAGGGTGGCTGATGAAAGCCGCTACCAAAAGTAAAACTTGATACGTTTTTTTCTATCTAAGTAATCTGGAATTTTCTGTTGGTTTTTATAGATCGATCCTTAGATTTAATAAAAATGGAAAACTGGGACACCGAAAATAGAATCTGGATTGTCTGTCGATATCACGCATTGGAGTCTGTAGTTTTGATTTAAAGAGAATATAGGCGCATGTTTGGCGGTGATCCTCCAAGTAGATGAACCATTTAGAGAGTAGTGAATAATTTCGCATATATTCCAACCCAGAAATACTGCATGAGAGAGAATTGCATCCAATTCGCGTTACAGTGTGGTGTGCAGTTTCTTTACGCTGTTTTGAGAATTCCTATCAACTCTGTGTTGTTTCAAGAAGATGCTGCAACTGCACCAATAGCTCAGCCGGTTATAGCTGAATTACGCAGAAATTTTCCTAACAGGCTCATTTCAAGAAACTCAATCTTCCGTTGGCCAGGTCGCCTGATCTAACTCCATCGGACTTTTTCTTGTGGGGTTATTGTAAACAGTGTACAAATCGCAATCGATAAATGTGGATGAACTAAAACAATCAATTCGAGCGAAAATAGGTACAATTCTAGCCTCAACTTTGCGGGCAGTAATGAACAACTTTCTGCTAAGATGCCGCATCTGCATAAACGAGCAGGGCGACATCTTAAACTATTGAATACAATTCAATGGGCTTTCAAATGAAAAAATATTGAATAAATCCAGTTTCTTAATGTACCAAAATTCATCAGCTACCCTGTATTAAGAATGAAGTGGTTGGCAAGTTTTGCCTCACCCGCTTTATAATCCAGACCGTGCCCCGTCCGTCTAGTATTTGTTTCGATCGATGCAGAACGCTCTCTCTGGGATACGCTTCACTTTGGAACAGAGTATTCTAAATTGGCTTGATTCGTTCATGGCCTCAAAAGATGAGCAGTTCTTTTGGCTCCGAATCCATATGTTGCTAGAAAGATGTTAAAAGGTCATATCTAACAATGGCCTATACTTTGAATAAATTTATATTTTTCAAATGTTTAAAAATTAAAGCTAAAAATTTAAAAAATCTCTGATTTTTAAGTCATACTTCCCTATTTTGAATTTCTTGATTTCAATTATAACTCGAAATGGTGTAGTTGAAAAGGAATATTGACTTTTTAAAACAATTTTTAGTAATATGTACCTACATATCGTTACCTTAATATAGAAAGGCTCTAACTCGTGTTTTTTTTGTAAGCCTAGATTTTCGTTTATTTCGATAAATGGTCCGCTCATATTAGGCGAGTTAGGGCTTTTCTATATTAAGGTAACGATATATTGTGTTTTTTTCTGCTTTGTGTATGAGAATATGAAAAAAAGTGGGCCATGCTTTCAATGAAAAGGATTAGGGGGCCGTGAAGCAAAAGCTTGTGATAACCTTCTCTTTATTACATTATTATTGTTTTCTTATCATTCTGTACTCTAGACCCGTCGAAAAAATCTGGACCTACAAATGCGAAGGTGACAAATGTGTTCGCTATCATTTTCTCAGCATGCCGAAGGGCGAAAAACGAGTGCCTTTTATGACCTGTTCAATGACATGTGGCGACATTAACATTTGGCCACGACCCACCATTAAAACGGGTGTTAGTTCTAAGTCTCTTACCTTTTCCATGGACGATATACAATTGCGTCTAGACACTCCCTACACACAAGTCGAGACACATTTTCGCCAATCGTTTGAATTGTTTCTCAAGGATCTAAGGCGCATACAAAGACTAGACTTCAGGGAAGAAATTCCAGAGGTAGCTGAAAAGGGTACTGCCAATGTAGAACCCAATAGTGCGGATAATACACATGAAGCCAAGACCAGACAACAGCAAAGACGTTTTGCGGATGCCGGGCAACATGAATCGCATCGTTTAAGGGGTGAGAATATGGCGGCTGCTTCAATATTGGCCAATGCATTTGGTTTGCGTAAACACAATGACATCGAAATGTTGACGGTGAATGTGGCCATACATAAATTTGCCGATATGCATTTGAGTTTTGAAACAGATGAAAGTTATCAGCTAACAGCCAGTTGTAAGTAAAAGTCATATACATAATTAGAAATAGAAATCCAAAAAATACATTCAATAAATAATAATTAAATTACAGATGAGAAGCGCCACTATAATGTACAAATAACAGCCAATTCATTTTTTGGTGCCCGCCATGGCCTGAGCACATTACAGCAACTCATTTGGTTTGATGATGAGGAGAACCAGCTGCGCATTCTCTCCAAAGTTGTGGTAATCGATGCTCCCAAATTTAGATATCGTGGCCTAATGTTGGACACTTCACGTCATTATTTCTCAGTAGAGGCTATAAAACGCACCATTGCGGGCATGTCATATTCAAAACTTAATCGTTTCCATTGGCACATCACCGATTCACAAAGTTTTCCCTACATATCCAAATACTATCCAGAGTTGGCCGCCCATGGCGCCTACTCGGATAGAGAAACGTATACGGATGCGGATGTTAGAGAAATTACAGCATTTGCTAAATTACATGGTGTACAAGTGATACCGGAAATTGATGCTCCTGCGCATGCGGGCAATGGCTGGGATTGGGGTCCCAAGCGTGGCATGGGCGAGCTGAGTTTGTGTATAAATCAACAACCTTGGAGTTTTTATTGTGGTGAACCTCCTTGTGGCCAACTTAATCCTAAGAATAATAATACGTTTTTAATTTTACAACGTCTCTACGAAGAGCTGCTAAATTCAACGGGACCCACCGACTACTTTCATTTGGGTGGCGATGAGGTGAATTTAGAATGTTGGGCTCAGTATTTTAACGATACCGATTTGCGGGGACTGTGGTGTGATTTCATGTTAAATGCTATGGCTCGGTAAGTCTTTTACTTTTAAGGGTTATAAAAATAATTTACTTATATTGTTTTTTTTTATATTAAATTTCTAGTTTAAAAATAGCTAATAACAATGTGGAACCAAAAATAGTGTCAGTCTGGTCGAGTGGCTTAACCAACACTCGCTGTCTTCCTAAAGCCCAATTTGCGGTACAAGTTTGGGGCGGCAGTACCTGGCAGGAAAATTATGATTTACTCGATAATGGTTTCAATGTGATATTTTCTCATGTGGATGCCTGGTATTTGGATTGTGGTTTTGGAAACTGGAGAGCAACAGGTGAGTTTAAATGCTAGTTATATAAGAGTTTTAGAAATTTAAATGAATTGTTTGTGTTATTTTAGGGGATGCTGCCTGTTCGCCGTATCGTACTTGGCAAAATGTTTACAAACACCGTCCATGGGAACGCATGCGTTTAGATAAAACCAGAAGAAAACAGGTAGGATATTAAAAAGAGGTGGACTGCTCTAAAATACCACATCTATTTTCTTATTATGTGTCGTTTTCAAGTGATCACAAATGCACATTTTCTTTTATGTATTTTTATTTTTACGTATGACATTTTCAAAATAACATCGAAATTCCAATATATATTTTTCGTTTTATTTATTTGTTTCTTTAGGTTTTAGGTGGCGAAGTTTGTCTTTGGACAGAACAAGTTGATGAAGGTCAACTGGATAATCGGTTATGGCCCAGATCTGCCGCTCTGGGTGAAAGGTAAGTTGTTGTCGCAAAAGCTATTAAAAACTTAGATTAAATTCTTTAAGGGAAATAATAAAATTCAAGTAAATTTACTTAATGATTCCAAGGATCTGTCTGTAAACAGGTTTCCAAAAGGGGCTTCCGAACTTTGATAGTTGACAACAATTTTTTATCGATTTTATTTCATTTATGCAGTTTGTTTTGTCAATTCACCACGAACGGATATAGCGTTCAACAACACTTGCAAATTATAAAATTGCTTTATCAAAATGGGTGTTCTGTCCGGGCAACTTTCTGGCTGTTATATACGGTGGGGCCCATTTCTGGATGAATGCGTACGTCAACAAACAAAATTGTCGAATTTGTGACGATACCAATCCACATGAGATCCAAGAGTGGTGGTGTGGATTTTTGGCTGGCGGCTACATCGGTCAATCTGTCTTTGAGAACGACGTTGTCCAGGCCATCACTGTCAACGGCGAGTGCTAAAGGTTGATGATTACCAACTTCTTTTGACCTGAATTAAATGATATGGGCCACACAGCTCATGCCACATTGGACATTCTGCAGGAGCGATTTGAGGGCGTGGTCATCTCACGTAGAGGTGATGTGAACTGGCCACCTAGATCGTGCGATTTGCCACAAAGCACACGGCCAACAAAGCCTGATTTACGCGCCAAAGTCATGGAAAATTGAACATTACGGATGTTGAGTATGGTTTTATGTCATGAAGTGCTGTTTCGAACATAGACTTTACAAACTATACAGATATAAATCATTTGGATTCAGTAATATGGTAACTGAAAATAAACAGTTGTGTTTGCCTATGGAAAATTTTAATTTTTCTCTCGCTCAACAAACCACAATCATTAAAAAGTTGTTGTAGAACCTTAAAATCAACATACGGTTCGATATTACTTATTTGATAACTGTCATTTGTTGAATATCTGTAAAAATCTGTGATAGACTTAATCGGAAATTTAGTTTCAAGTAGTGTTGCTTAATTTAAAAGGTTTTCCAACAAGAGGTGTTATTTTGAATCACCCGGTATTTCGGTAGCTGTCATTTTTGAATCTTTTATTCTTTGAAATTTGACAAGTAGAAACTACGCCATTACTAAAAATGGAACGATACACGCTTCAACAACGCATTGAAATTATTAAAATTCACTACACAAATGGTGAAAATCTTTTAGTCACAGTTCGCAAAACTAAAGCATTTTTGAGTCGTCGTGAAGCACCTTGTCGAACCGCAATACAGAAATTGGTGAAAAAATTCGAGCTGTTGGGACAAGTTAGTGATGTGAAGAATAAAACCCGTGCACGTCGCTCTAGAACAACTGAGAATATTGCTGCTGTAGCCCAAAGTGTTGAAGAAAACCCAGGTTAGTCCATTCCTCGTCTTTCTTTGTTGACACAAGAACTCAAGCCGGCTGATCATCAACAACGTCATGTCTTTGCTGATTGGGTCCTTGTTATTATTTCCCGAAGAGGTGATCACAATTGGCCACCGAGATCTTGTGATTTAACACCTTGCGACTTCTACCTTTGGGGCCACGTGAAAGATAAGGTCTACGCTAACAGCCCAGCGTCGATTTAAGACCTCAAAGATAGAATTCGTGAGGCTATCGAGGACATAGGGCAGCCACTTTGCGATTTGGTTATGGAAAATTTCATGAAAAGGATATGGGCCTGTAAGCGTGGTCGTGGTGGCCATTTGGCTGATGTTGTTTTTCATTATTAACGGCATACCTTCCTCTTTATTATGAACTAAACATCCGATCATTTATCTCAAAAAATTTCATTTTTCTTTGAATACCAAAAGAACACCTCTTGTTGAAAAACCCTATATATCTATCCGTGATACAAATTTCGTATAATTCTTGCTAGGTTCTTTATTTTTATTGCAGAAATGCTTGAAATGTTAAAAAATTACTCAAAAAAGCTAATCTTTAACAAAATTTTGTTTTAATTCGAAAGATCAATACATGGCATTAACATTTGAAAATGATTTTGGGCAAATGGCCAACGCGACTGTTATTGACGAAGAGCATACTGGATGTACAATTTTGGGCCACTTTTTCGAGCATTACTGGCTGTATCTCACGAATAACATGAAGAATGTTGGCTTCCAAGGCTTCAATAGTGGCTGGTTTAGCAGGATAAATCAGTGACTTTATGTGGTCCCACAGGAAATAATCCAGAGGATTCAAATCACACGACCTTGGAGGCCAATTGACAGGACCATTTCTCGAAATCAAGTTATCGCCAAATTTTGATTTTAATAAATTGATGGTTGCGGTCGCCGTATTGCACGTAGCGCCATGCTGTTAAAACCACATCTCGCCCGGATCAATGTCATCTATATTTTCCAACAAAAAATCATTGATCATGTTGCGGTAACGATCTCCATTGATCGTAACGCGAGCTCCGGCTTCATTTTTGAAGAAATAAGGTCTATTCTGGATGTAATGGAGTCTGTAGGTTCTTCTGTTGTGGATTGGTCTCACTCAAACCCGTTAAGCCAAAAATAAACCTCATCGCTGAACTCAATTTTGCGATAAAACGGTAGTCTATAAGTAGGTTAGGTTTCCAGGCAGCCGCGAAGTGAAGAAGAAGTGCAGCTCACGTGGTTCCAGGCATAGGTTCCTTTGTGTCACCTGAAAGTATAGAGGCAAAAATAGAAGAACAGAGTAGATATGAAAAGAGAGAAGGGGGACAATCAGTATTTGGTTAGGGTTAAAGAGTGAGAGAAGAGATACGAGAGAGAAAGGAGAGTAGATTATCATTGGTCACTCCATGGAGATCCCCATATTAGGTCTGGTTAGCCAATTACAGTTCCTTACAAAGGCATAAATGCACTCAAGCCTCAAATTCGAGAGCTCAGAGAGACTAGTTAGGGAACGATGTCCCAGAAACCTTAAGTGTAGATTTTCCAATGCCGGACAGTGACAAAGAAGATGAAAAATTGTCTCATCCTCCTCCTCGTTTTGACAACTTCTGCAGAAGTCGTTGTAGGGCAAGCCAAGTCTCCTCGCGTGGTTGCCCTATAAGTAGCGCGAATATGATTGATTTTGAAAGTGAATTTGGATAATTTGGTAGCGTTGTTCAAGCGTCAATCTAGTCAGGATGATTTGCCAGAGTATACTGATCATAAATGTCAAAAAGTTCGTTTGACAGTTAACCCTTTCGTAAGTTCTATCGGGCTTTAAATACAATTAAAATAACTCTAAAAAAGTATCTAAAGTTCTTTCAGTTACTTGAATTTTATTATTTCTCATAAATTTACAAAATGAATTAATACATTAAATTAATTATTTATACCTTTTCTTAGATTATGGTCTGATCCCGATGATGAACACGATATCGATACAGTGCCACAAGAAGTCTTCAAACGCATGTCTGTATTTCGCAATCGTCTCGTTGAGTTGGGTCTTAAGGCCGAACCCATATTTCCAAAATATTGTGCTCAAAATCCTGGTGAATGTATTTGATATTTTTTGTAAATATTCTAAATATATAATGACAGCTGACAAAATGTTATTGTCATTATACAAAATCAATCAAGTTATAAGAACCACAACCACAAAAAAGACTTCATATACGTTATGAAATGTTAAGAATATTTTTTAATTTAAGTTTTAAACTATGTTTCTCCTCTAAACCCTTAAAGTTCTAGAATTTATACAACTACAAACAAAAAACCCCAAAAACAAAGACAAGCCAAAAATCATGCATGTTTTTTTTTAGATTTTAGGAATATTTTCTACAAAAAAGAAATGGTTTCGTATTGAAATTTTTTAAAAGAACTAACACATTTTTTAACACTTTATAATACTGGAAAATAAGAAGTTAGCCCATTTTGTTCTACAATATATTTATATTTTTTTATTTGTGTTTATTTGTTATTAGTAAAATATTATAGATTACTTTAGTTAGAATTACAACTCATACCTCTATTTTTCTTTATATTTATAATTTGATTTGATTATTTTCACGCACATACACTCACACACACACTAATACATACAAACATACTTATACAAATTCTAACACACTTTTAAACAATTTAAAAGAAAAATCCTAATGAAAGTTGTGTAATTAAGAGTATATGGATTTAGATTTTAGATTTCTTGTTTGTAAGAATCTTAAAAAGTAAAGCAAAACTGAAGAAAAAAAGAAAAAAAAAAATATTATTGCTAAGATCAGGCTTAGAATTGATTAAACGATAAAAGATAAAAAGAATATTTATATATTTTAATTTTTGAGTGATACCAGGTGACCTTAAATAAATTCAAAGAATAACAATTTATTAAGAGAGATATAAAAAAAATCATTACAAAAAAGCCTAAACATTTAAACAAAATAGTAAACTATTTAAATATACAAATTTAAGTTTTTGTTATTCAAATTTTTTATAATATTTTTTATTTTTTTTTATTTAGATGTTTGCAACATCATTTTAATACACTCGTTAAAAATATTGTTATAATTTCAAGGTTGGTCCTTGAGGAATACTTTTAATTTGATTTTAGTTTTTATAAGAAAAATGCAGCAAAAAAAAACATGTGCGAAGAAACCTAAACATACAGAAAATACAGTAGTTGAGTGAAGCAAATAACGTTTAAATATCGAAAACAGTTCATTGTGTTCCCTAAATATGATTAAAATATAATAAATTCATAAGTTCAGGGTGAAATAATCTAAGCATACAAATAATTATAATATTTATTGTATGTAAACAGTTTTTCTGGGCTCCAATTCTAGGACTCACATCATAGATGACAACTAGATGGGTAACTGAGAGCCAAAAACCTAAGTCTGTTGTAAAGAACCTAATTCATTACCCCCTGTCTATACTTGACAAATATTTATCATAACAATTAATGACGTTTGTTGTCAAAATTTGTCATAACGAAGCAATAATACTAATAAATGGAGACGATACCTGATAATTGTTTTTCTTGACAGCCATTTTAACGTTTATCATGATAAAAATTTATCAGGTATAGAAACAGGGTAATAATGTATTGAAATATATTTTGTTATTGTGCAACCTATTGTAATTTTATTGACTTTTCTCTCTCCGTTCTATGTATTTATTCTATGGTTCACTCCAGAAGTTCTAGGATAATGTCCCGAACTAGTGATTTCACCTATCATTTAGGGTGACAACTAGTTACATAATAAGCTACGTGGCTAGTTACTTTGGCACGCGCATGTCCTAAGCATTGATTAACATATGCGGAATGAAATTGCAACAAAACAGAAAACGCTATATTTTTTTCCAACGTTAAAACAAATAACATATAAATCCTTTATAAAATAGCCCATTATGTTGATCTAATGTAAGCAAAAAAATTTATTATATTCATGTAGTTTTGTGGCAGTTATGAAGAAATTTACATATATACAGGTGTTGAAAATACCGATGTTTGCACTTTTCTGAGCTCCTATTTGAGTTTCATGGTCTTATTTTTCTGGCTTTTTATTTTAAATAAAACTCTTCTATTTAAAAAGGTCAACAAAATCTCAAATTAGTTTTAATTTAAAAACATTGGGACATTTTTTCACTTTAGAAAGTCTGGAATTTGAAGGGATTGACAGGGCGTGACAGTTGGATGATGAAACAGTTAAGAACTTTCTTTTTAACAAAATAATCTCTGATTTTTCTTTTAATGAAATTATTAATTTTCTGTACACATTTGATAATATATTAATTAGAATTGATGGTCAAATCAAATTCCAATAAAGTCAAAATTTTCAATTTACATCTGATTGATTAAGTTCCATATATATTTTTTTAGTAAAAATATTATGTTCTACTTTGCACATCTTATAAATAATAGGTTTATTTACTTCCAAAAAAGTCAAATTCTCTGCCTTTCTCTACCACTTGATGTAAAATATAATAAATTGTTCCCGATGAAAATAGATAAAATATGGAAAAAATTACAAATGTTTTTTTAAGGTAGTTCTTTTTTTGTTAACATTTTGAAATAACTAAATGCCAGATTTTCAAATGAGGCTTTGAATTATTAAGGCAAAACATAACGTGATTCAAAATAAGTCCTAAAACACTAATAGCTCTTGTACTTTTTCTTTGGCCAGTGTCAAATTTTTTTTTGTTGCAATTTCATTCCGCATACGTACAATGAGAATGTCTAATAGCTGGTACAAAGTAGTCGACGCATTGGGTTCACACACCGGTTACATAGAGTCATTTCCCTTACTAGTTACCTAACTGATTACTTAATCAGCAACATAACTAGTTATTTTAATATGCACGGGTAACATGTACTGCGTAACACAATCCGAAAACGAAAATGTTCGAAAATGTATGCTAAATACAATGTAATTCAAAAAGATTTCCTTGCAAATCGAATTAGGGAGTAACCCCCCAGCTAAAAAGCTATTTCATAAACAGTCCAATAACCGATTGCTTGAAAAAAAACCTTCCTCCGACAACTCTAATATATTACTTTTGGTGGGTAAAATTACTACTTTCTAAAATGCAGTACAAAATAAACGTTTAAAGTGACTACACTCTAGATTACTTAGAGACACTTAAGTGATGATTGAGTTCACTTAAGCAAATGTAAACTGTATGAGAGTTGTATCCACAACCAGTTTGTACGAATTACTCATAAAAAAGTGCAGTGTGAAATAAACGTTTAAAGTGACTACACTCTTGATTGCTTATAGACACCTATGTGATCATTGACCAAGTGACTTCTCTCCGCACTACAAAGAGCAGATACGTGTCACATGACCCAAAATATATTAAGGGACATTATTACAACTTGCCTTTATGTTCCCAAAAGTAAAAGTTAACTTTAAATCAACCTTTTTCTATTACTTAAAGTTACCTTTTACTATTACGAACTTAAAGGCAAGTTGTAATAATGGCCCTAAGTGGAGTCAGTCAAGTGATCAGACAATAATGACAACTACTGTCTAAAAGGATACATTGATTACTTGCTTAACTGCTGGTACATGCTTGTTGAGTTTGATTTCTTGCATACAACTGATTGTTTATTCCCTAGTCCTGCATCCCATAACGGGATTTATGAAGTGGATTTTTCGAAGTGCATGAAAAAGTTCTTTTCGTGCACTTTTCTTAGATGCCACCAAAAATGTATTAAAATGTTTCTAAGTCGGGTTACTTGAGTAATTAAAATTTGATATTGATTACTCAATGCTTTTTTATACCCTTCACCTTAGTGAGAAGGGTATATATAAATTTGTCATTCCGTTTGTAATTTCCACAATATAATTTTCCGACCCTATAAAGTATATATATTCTGGATCCTTATAGATAGCGGAGTCGATTAAGACATGTCCGTCTGTCTGTCTGTCTGTTCGTCTGTCTGTCTGTCTGTCTGTCTGTTCGTCTGTCTGTCTGTCTGTCTGTTCGTCTGTCTGTCTGTCTGTTGAAATCAATTTTCTGAAGACTCCAGATATCTTCGGGATCCAAATCTTCAATAATTTTGTCAGACATGCTTTCGAGAAGTTTGCTATTTAAAATCAGCAAAATCGGTCCATAAATGGCTGAGATATAAGGAAAAAACCAGGACAACCTCGATTTTTTACCTATATCTGGATTACTAAGTCATTAATATAGACAATATGGATATCTAATGATAGATATTTCAAAGACCTTTGCAACGACGTATATAAGACCATAGTAAGTTGGACCTACAATGGGTCAAAATCGGGAAAAAATTTTAACCAGATTTTTTTTTTTCACCAAACGTCTTTTTCGCTAAATATTTAAAAAATAAAATTTAATTTAAAAAAAAAAAAATTTTAAAATTAAAAAAAAAATAAAAAAAATTTTACATAAAAACTTAAAAATTCGAAAAATATTTTTTTCAAAAAAATTAAAAAAAAACAACTTTAAAAAAATAAATTTTGTTTACCTAAAATTACCTAAAAATTTTTATTTTGAAGTATAGTTTGGTGAAGGGTATATAAGATTCGGGCCAGCCGAATATATCTCTCTTACTTGTTATTATTCGCATAGACAAGTGACTTAAGAAATCCCCACAAGATAAAGTCTAACAGGGTCAAATCGCACTAATGTGGCATGATCTGTGTGGCACGTAGCGTCGTCTTGTTGAAACCACATGTCATTGGGGTTCGTATTATCCAATTTAGGCCAAAAACAAATTTGTAATCTTCGACCTATACCTCGTTTGGCTGAGAGCTCATACGCTTTTTCACATTTTCGGCTTTGATAACCTACTTTAGTCCTTTTGTTTTATCTGTTCCAAGATTTCTCTCAAACATTAAGACTTTGTTAAACATTTTTACTTACATGTTGCTCCTTTGAAATATTTATTTAAATTCAGTTCAGATGATTTTAATGCGGTGAATGGAAACACAGTTTCCTTTCACTTGATATATAATGCGAACTTTTGCGAAAGGGAATGGTAAAAATTATGGTGACATTAATTACCCTTAAATGTCAAATTAAATTGTGCAACTGAAACAAATAGAAAAGTACTAAAAAAGTACAATTGGTCAATTCACAAGGTCCCTTATCATGTCGTATTGTCCTAATATTTCACAATGGTTTTTATTACTTTTCAAGCAACAAATGTCCTGAAATAATACTACTTTCTATGTTATGTTTATTGTGTTATCGTAACGAACCAGCAGAGACCAACGCCGAATGCCTAAGAGTCGGTTAAGCCGAGGCGCCGAGTCGTTATATATTAGGAAATTATGACAATATGACTGATAAGAGACCTTGTGAATTGACCAAATATGTTGAATTTTTTTACGAGTGTGTTAAGATCAATGAATCAAAATCATGTTATTAAATTGGTTAAACAGATTTTAGAATCTAATAAGGCAATATTTATGAAAAATTCGAGTAAAAAATTTATTGGAAAATTAACTCAAAAAGTTTTTTTTTTTTTAATTTAGGGCCAGTTTCAGAAACCCAATCGGAAAACAATTTTGAAATTTTTATTTATTTGAAAACAGTAATTTTCATAAAAATAAATGTAAATCAGGCTCTTAAACAAAATTTAAAAACCAATTTTCGTTCCTGTTACTCATATTTTATTTCTTATTTAGAATCATTTTTTAAATATATAGTTTATGTTAGGTATTGTTTTAGTTTGTATTCAAGCGTAATACATAGTTTGCTTTAATTGACATATTTAAAATCAAAAATAAATAGTACACGTTTTTATAGATAAATTTCTTTTATTTTTATTTTTATTAAGTTTAAAGTTTTGTTTTCTTTTTTTTATATATATAAATAATAAATAAACTCATGTATATATATCTCTTATAGCCCCCATATATACATATATACTATATATAAAACAAATATGTAGTTAGTTTAAAACAACTTCACTCCTCCACACACACATAAAACGTCTTAAAAATATTGAAGAAAAACTTAAAAAAAAAATTATAGTAAAAATCTTTAACAAATCGTGTTTATTTTAAATGCTTTTATTTCATTTTCAACAACTTCATTATTTTATATAGAAGAAATTGTAAGAAATTATTTAACAAACTAAACAAAAAGAAAAAAGAAATACGTAAATAAAATTTATGTTTATTTATATTATATAAGATTGATTAAGTAAAACATGTAATAATTATTAGTTTTATATTTATATACATATATATACAATATATATATATAATTGTACTTATCTAAATCAGAAAAATCTAAGAAAATAAATAAATAAAAAGAGAACAAAACAAAACAAAGAAATCATTAATGTTGATTTTTGATTTTTATATCTATGTATAATAAATACATACATAAATTTCTGTCATGCTGATATTATAGTTTTTTATATATATTAATTTGTTTAACTTATAATAAATTTAAAAAAAATATATAAATTTTATATTATACTGGATATAATTTAGTCTTTATTATTATTATTACAAATAATATAAATCTAATTGAATTTTATTTTCTAGTTCGATTAGTTAAAAATTCTTATTTAAATGATAATTATTGTAAATAAAATTTCAATAACAAAGTTTAAATATAATTATTTGTATCATTTTATTATAGATGTATATGTATTTTGTTTAAAAACTTATGAAAAAATTGAGATTTGTATACAAAAGTCCTTTATTTTTCTTTAAAACAGCATATTAATCATGCCATATAAATGGAATTGAGCAAAATTATGTTATTAAATATGTAATAGCGTTAAACTTGTATTAATTACACTAGTTTACAAGGTTTTTATTCATGATGTAAAACATACATATCGTTACCTTAATATAGAAAGGCCCCAACTCGTGTTTTTTTGTAAGCCCAGATTTTCGTTTATTTCGATAAATGGTCCGCTCATATATCATATTTAGGGCCTTTCTATATTAAGGTAACGATATATTGGTTTGGTGAAAATACTAAAAATAACATTAAAATTGGAACAAAACATTAAAAATTAACAGTGTTATTTCTGTTATTGTAAACGACAGTCTAACTATAGTTTCCTAGCATATGCTGGTCCCAAAAAATCCTGATAATTGCGTTTAAATTCGGCACAGTGGGGTCAATCGGAAGAAAAGTAGTAATGAATCTGTCTCTATTTTAGATTTCAACATTGGTTTTATTTTGTTTTTCGCAAATATCTTTCTTAATAGTTGTCAACATGGTTTTCTAAAAACATTATTTCACATCTAATAAACTCAAAGCTAAAATTGGAAAAATTTTTTCCAAATCTCAATCTAATAAAACTTAGGATCTGATTCAGAAACACGAAATGAAAACAATTTTCAATTCTTTGTATGAAAATCACACAGTTTTTAAATAATTTTTGTGTGTTTTTCATACAAGAATTTGAAAATTGTTTTTCTTTCGCGTATTTGAATATTTAAAAAAAAATTATATTGACATAAAATAGCTACAATAAGTAAGAGAGCTATATTCGACTGTACCCTTCACCAAATTACACTTTGAAATAAAAAAAACTTTAATATTTTTAGGTAAACAAAATTAATTTTCAAAATTTAAATTTTATTTTTTTCAAAATTTAAAAAATTATTTTTTTTTTTTCAAAATTGTTTTCACAAAAATTTTTTTTTTAAATTTACTAGTTTAGAAAAAACGTGTTAAAAAATATTTTTCTCGATTTTGACCCATCCATATTGTCTATATTAATGACTTAGTAATCCTGATATAGATGAAAAATATGCCAGAAATCCAGGTTGGCCCGGTTTTTTCTTATATCTCAGCCAATTGTGGTCAGATTTTCTCGATTTTAAATAGATACCCAGCCGAAAGAATTCCCGATATATTGATGTATGAATCAAGTTTGTAATTTTTTGGGGTCTTCAGAAAATTGATTTCAACAGACAGACGAACGGAAAGACAGACAGACTGGCATGGCTTAATCGACTCCGCTATCTATAAGAATCCAGAATATATATACTTTATAGGGACGGAAAATTCTATTGTGGAAATTACAAACGGAATGACAAACTTATATATACCCTTCTCACGAAGGTGAAGGGTATTAAAATGACTAATAACAAATTTTTAAATCGATATAAACGTGAACACTACTTCAGTCTATGTTTGAAACTTTTAAAATCGATCTCCTGACCGATCTTCTTGAAAAATGTGTCTAACCTTGATGCAAATTTCATCCCGCTCGGAAGATATCGGTTTTAAAAGTTGTTGTTCACTTGACATTAAATCCCCCATATATAGATAAAACAAATGTACAAGTAGCATTGAGTTTTTAAAATTTCTTCATAAATTTTTATAAATAGATTTATTGGGATAGACCTCTCATTTTCCCGTCCGCTAAAAAACGTGGATTTTGTAAAAATAGAAAAAATTGTTGAAGCATTTTATTCAACCTCATACAAATTATACTAAAATTTATTAGTTTTAGTATAATTGCATTGTTTTGAAATTAAGTATCATCTTGACTTCTGTCTTAAAGTACCTGAGCATTCCTAATAAAAATTGAAGAAATAGCTATTCCCAGTAAAGCTGAATAAACATTGATTTTTTAGTGATGTTACCTATTTGCTCAATTATTTGAACAATATGAAAAATATCTACAAAAACACTTGATACTTAAATAAAAATAAGTATTTGTTCCGTTATAAAAATCCCCATTAACACTTTTTATACCCTACACCACCATAGTGCATCTGCATCATTTCAAAGTCGATTAAGCGATGTCAGTCCGTTCGTACATGTAAACCATTTAAACTACAGGGGGGATATTGTGTGCTAAATACATTGTAATTCGAATCGAATATAATTATAATCAAATATAATTCGACAACATTTGGCACAAACTTTTTTATTGTTTTGATGACGAAGTCTATTGAATTTGGTTAGCTTCTGATAAATATCTTAATTATATAGATATCGAACCAAATTTTATGAAGAGCGGTCCATAATTAGTTACAGCTCCCATATAAGACCAACTTCCGAAATCCCTATAACGAGTTTAAATCTCTTAAAAATGTTAGTATCCAAATATAATTCAACATAAATAAGTTTCATATATACCGAAGACATGGTAACTAATTTTGTGACGATAATTATTAATAGCTCCCATATATTAATAATGTAGCGTCTCATATGGTTGGTCTTCACCGACTATACTTTTTCACTTGTTTATCTTTACATTATAGCTTTTTATTAATTTGTTGTCGAAACTGCAAAAAATATACAAGTGGGGAACATAATTGAAAAATAAATAAATAATTAAAAGCCCAAGATATATTTACTCATTCGTTAAATTTTTTTACAATTAAACAATCTTCATTACTTTTAAGCTGATAAGAAAAATTTTTTGCTGAAAATAAAATCAAACAAAATTAAATGTTTTTGTTTTTAGTTATTAAATGAATGAATAATGCTTTTAAACAACTTTAGTACCGAAGAGTTTGTCGATTTAATGAAACACGCTAAAAACAAGACTGGTATAAAAAAAAGTTTCTAATACACTAAACAAGAGTCCCAGAAACACACATTAACAATATAAGACAATTAATTACAATAAAATATTCGCCAATATCTACATGCGTATTTAACTAGAAGTGAGGAAATGTAAATGTACAATAGGGTGGTCCTTATATTGAATTTCTACGAGGCTCCCACAATCTAAAATTATTCTCCGTCATCGAAAAATCAATGGTTGAAAATTTGAGAAAAATTGGTTAACGTTAAGAGCATAGATAAATACACAAAGATTGAAAACACTTCTGTTAAAGACCTAACTCAGTTGGCAAAAACCAAAATGGTGAGATGCATTAGTAAAAAAACTAGAAAAAAATTCAAACATAAATTTTACTCATAATAATCACACATACCAGTGTTACTTTTGATTTCACATAGTTTTTTTATTAATATATTCTGACAACTAAGGAGAGTTTCCGCTCTATGTATATTTCTGTAAGCACAAAAGGAGCTAGGTTGCTCAACAAATACTATCTGTTCGTAAAGTTTGTTTGGTATTGAAAATGAGCAATATCTGTCCCCCCTGAATACTGTTTGAGCAGTCATACATATGTTGAGTATGCGGAAATCCTGATAAAATTTTGCACAAATTAGTTCTAAGTACTCTGAAATTACACTGTAAAATATGGCAAATATCGGGCAACCATTTGTCTCTAGTCCCTATACAAGGTCCTCTCAGAAAATGACTAGAACATTAAAAATTGTCTTATAATACTTAATATTGTGATGAAATTGGACATAAAAAAGTTTATGTGAACCTAAATATTTCTACCAACTTTTGTGAGTGACCATGGACCAATATTTTCAATACCAAACAAACTTTATCATCAAAGAGTATTTATGGGAAATTTCTGCCATCTAGCTTCTTTCGTTTGAGCGCTATCGTGTTTTAAACAGAACAACTAACAGACGGACGGACATAGCTAGATCGTAGATCTAATATAGTATATATTATGAGGACCCAGTTCATATATACTATTTTTTTTACAAATACAAATAATCTTTTACAAATACGTTGATGTGAATGACAAAATCAAGATATACCCCCCCCCCCCCCCCTTTCCATCTTTTCTGATGGTGGGTATAACAATATAACACAGCGAATTCGTGTACTGTTCGCGATAAATCCGTTAACAATCTAGTTTTATTATAACATTTTGTTATTCTATTATTGCATGACTGACACTTATACTGAACCCTTAGCCAAAATCGGGCTATTCTAATACCATCACTTACAGGTCAAAGTTAAAATTTTGGGATACAAATTTTCTTGAATTCATTGTAAAATACCAAAGCTTTAAAAAAAACAAAGTGTGTGTGTCTTCTCTTCACCCATAACTAAATAAGTAGTGAAGAATATAATAAGTTACTAATAGAATGGCACACCTATAACTATGAATTCATTAAAAATAATTAGAAACAAATTAGTTAAATACGACATAACTGTAATAAATATTAGCAAACACACAGTGAGCGAATTTCTTTAGTATCAGTCAGTTGTAATACGATTTTAACACAAACATGACGTTCGCAACAGTTATCATTTTTATATTAAGCCTTTTATTAATGGTAAGTTTTAGTTAATTTATTAAAATATTATTTATAACTAACATCTTTTACCACCATTTAAGACTTATTCCCCAACATTGGGCCAGCAAGAGATCACGGAAACTACAATAGAGCCCTCAACGGCAGCCCCAGCGGAAACTGCTGATAGCATTTACACTACATGTGATTTTGATTTGGAAAATATTGATACTTTACTGCAATATCTGCCTGAAATTTGCACGGAAATTTATAATAATCGTGCTACTGGTGATTTATATGATTTGTATTTGGAGGAATCACAAAACTTTGCTAAATTCTATAAGAAATTAAATGATTATGAATTGCGTGACCAGCCACAAGGTGATAAGGAAGAATTGACTAAGTATCCTTTTGAAGCAAAGCTGCGTAATGATACCTACAGCAAAGTTGATTACCCTCAATGTATAACGGCAGCCAATAGTTCGGCTACGGATTATTTAAAGTGTTTGAAGGAGAAACGTTTGGAATTGGCAGAATTGATACCTAATGTAGAGGAAAAGCAATAAAACATAGATGTTTGTTATCACTTTTTTTTAAAAGTTGTTAAATAAATTTAAATGTTATATAAAACGAATGAAATAATATTAAAAAGTTTAAATAGGAATGCAGTAAGTGAGATGTAGCTGGATGTGACTTGTCACCAAGTGTCTTAAATATGTTAATTTACGCCATCCTAAGCCAACGCCATATCAACACTATTACAACAGGTCATTTATACCCCCGAAGAGCCAGTCATTTAACGATAATATGTACTTCAAATAAAAATTTGTTTATTATAACAGGTGGCGCAAAAGTAATCCTCTTATCAGAAAATGCTATAAATTTTGCGATTGGCCCCTAATGTCAGTTCTGTTTTGACATTTGTGTAGTAAACACATGCGAAATACACGTTAATAAACAATGTTACGCTACACTGCTCCAGAACGCGGAATATTGCTGACTATTTATTTGATCAATAATCGGCAAAATTTATAGCATTTTCTGATAGGAGGATTACTTTTGCGCCACCTGTTACATTCCACTACCAAAAGTGGTGAATAAGTTTATCATTTCGTGTGTAACATTGAGCTATGTCCGTCTGTCTGTATGTTTTTGTAAAACACTCTCACTACCAGAATACACAATCGAAATCAACAGAATTTAAACAAAACTGTTTATCATTCTCCTAAAAAGTTTGGTATTGAAAATTAGTGAAAACAGAGAAGTAGCTGCAGAGTTATGAATAAAAATGTCAGGCAACCTCCAGAAAAAATTACATTTCTCAAAAACCGTTAATCGGTTAGCCGATTAATTTTGGTTATTTTCAAATAACAAATGACCTGATTAACCGAAATTTCCTTTTTTTGCACTTTATATGGAAATATAGTTTTAAGCTACGTACCCACGGTTGTCAGATTGTACAATATTGTCAGAAAAATGTTCAGAAAATGTCTAACAACCGTGTGAACTTACAATTTTTGTCTTATAACGTTGTCAGAAAAAGTATTGTCAGTACATTGTAAGCCAATACTATTGTCAGACATCTGACAATCGTGTAAACACCTTATGTTGCCATTGCCAGATCATTGTCAGATAAATTATTTCTATTGGCTACACTGTATATATGTATTTAAAATAAACAAAAGTGAAGCAACCGTGGGAACTGACAATTTTTGTTGGCAGATAAATTTATTGTTTGACAATTGTCTGACAATGTAATTGTAAGGTTTTCTTACAATCGTCTAAACTGACAATTTACCTTTTGCTAATAATATTTCATTGGCAGTACATTGCGAGCACATTGCCATATCTGACAACATTGTAAAATCTGGCAACCGTGTGTACGTAGCTTTAAGCATACACATTTTATTTATTAACTCATGAAGATTATCGTCTAGCAATAGTTTTATTTGGAAGCAATAGCACATACATTGAAACTAAAGAAATTTGGAAATTAACTTCTTTCGTGGTTAGGAAAAACTTTTCGTGGCTTTATTTTCAATTTAAAATTAAAATAGAAATTATTCGGTTAATCGATTAATTTAAAATTAACCGATTATATCTAAACCCCGATTAATTATTTGCTCGATTAACCCATGCCTCAAGCATGCCTCAAGGCACTCATCGTGAAATGCCAACAAATGCAAATATAACTTATATATCATTCCAAAACTTTGAAAGCTTTTAAAAATAATTTAAGTACGTTTTTTAGCAATTGTTACATGAGTTTTTGAAATGAAAAATCAGTTATATTTGCATTTTTGCGATGCTTAAGCATTAGAGGGTTAATTGTATCCCTAATATACATTCAACTTGTTTGTATAACAGTTTAAAATAGCTTTTAAAGTTTTTGCCTGCTTTTGGAATTGTCATTAATAAGTGGTTGTTGTCTTTGATATTATAATTCTTCTTTTTCGTTGTATAAAAATAGTTGGCAATGTTTGAAGAATGTGTCGTTTTCACCACAAAAAGAAATACATATAGAGGAGAAACTGGAAGACAAATTTAATTGTGGCCTCATAAAATTGGGTTGTTGGTACAAAATCACTTTGACTTACTTCCCTGTGTTGAATACACTGGATACCTACTAATTTAAGGTATTTATGAGTACTAAGGCAATATTTAGGGAGAACATTTGTATGGGGCCTTAGAAATTTCAATATGATCCAATCTTGAGTCTAAAAAATAAACTTATGGCAAAAGACTAATTCTTATTATTGTGTTATAATTTTTTAATTGGATCAGTTGTCGAAAATACATATAAAACACATATTTATTCTCATTTACTGCAATTAGCTAAACAGAGTATCAAACACCATTAAATCGACTCAGAAAATCATTCTGTAAATTTTAATAGATAAACTACTTACCTCAAGTAAATTACTTTTAGTTTTAAAATCACAATAAAAAATGTCTGGTTTGTTTAAGTAAGTTTTTTTTTTTTTTTATTTTATTAAAATTATATATAAAGCATCCTTACATAAAATATTTGTTAGTGAGTGTAAATAATATTTTTTTAGTGTTTTTTTAAAATCGTATGTGATAAATATTAGACTTGTTCTATGTACACATATTGTTACAAAATTCGTTAGCAATTTGAATTTGATAAACAATGTTTATAACATGCTGTTATTAACATTGTTTATGAGTATGACAACATTAACTTTGATGCAGCTTTAAAAGCTCTGGGTTATCATTGTTAAAATATAACATTCGAGTGTTTTCAGAAGATAATACTGGAAGTAGCTAGAAGATGCCGCTGCACAGTGGTATAAAAAAAATAAAGGGAAATAAATCTGTAACTACTAATTTCACATGCGCAAAGAGGAAGTGTTATTGAGTTTAAGTTTTGAATTTGGACCTAATGGAACCACCAGGGACGCAGCCAGCGGTCCCCAAATTGGGACACCTTGGGTATGTTACAGCATATTTCTTCATTCGTGTTCCGATTTCAAATTATTACATATAAATTTCACATATAGCATCTCCTCATCAAGCACTACAAAAAACCTCGTCGTAAGATTTTCAAAATTTGTACCCACCCTACTCCATTTTTGGGATAACAACGGATCCAAAATTCAATTTTTTTCAAAAAAGTATTCCATGAATATATTTTTGAAAAATAGATAAAATTCCCTATCCATTGAGATATAAGCTAAAACTTAACATCTCGCAGACAATAACAACACTTCCTCTTTGCGCATGTGAAATTTCATTCAAACCGGACTAAAGGTTTAAAACTTACAAATTTATTGCCCTCTATTTACCACTGTGCGCTGGTGTATATAAATATTAACAGCGAGTTTCTGAAGAAGCTTGAGTTAACATCAAACTGTATTACCAGTGTGTCTTAAAGTAGGTAATATAAGTGTGTGTATTAAAAGATAGTAACTATTTAAATTGATGTTGTGTAAATTTAAGTAAATTAGCAATTTAAAAGAAACTGATTTATTGAAGGGAATTAAACCAACGTTTTTAAAACGCAAAAACGTAAGAATATGATTATAGCTAGCTTCTCATTTATAAAACATTTTTTACGGAAATTTTGTTTGATTAAACTTTGATAAACATTTTATTTAAAATATGATAAATCCGACAACAGATATTTTAGAAATGTTATAATATCAAACCAAATCATTTTCGTGATACATTCTCCCACATTTATTCTTTCTTTCAATCTAAATTTAATGAATTTCTTTTGTTCATCTTTCTGTTTGTTTTTTATTTTAACCTTTTTATATATATTGAATACAGCTATTTTTTTGTAGTTTTTGTTATTAGTTCATTGTGTTATTGTAGAAGGATTGTAAAATTTTAATGTATTTTTCAACGACATTTTTAATATGGCCAATAGTACCGAGTTTCTATTAGCTTTAGGGTGTACCTTAATAATAAATCCCAGGAAAAACTGTATTAGTTCCACAACTAATTAGTTCTTGAATGCATGTATATAGCCAGTACTCAGTTTAGTATTCGAAGAATTGTCAACATCAGAACATGTTTTACACACGCAGTGAACAAATAAAGTTGTACATATTTACCTAACCTTTTCAACATATTTTAGCAATATTATGGTCACTGTAATTAATTATATGATTGCGGCAAACCATAATATGTTTCAGTTACCATTCACATCATTGTTTGAATCATATATATGATTGTAGTAAACTAATATATATTTATGGCAATCATGTTCATGATGAATCATTATAACATTATATGTTGTTCTCCGAGTAATGATAACCATAATCCGAGAACAACACAAGTATTACATTATAAAAATGGTTAACACAAACATATACTTAATTACTACAATCATATGTATGATTTCTACAATCATATGAATGGTAAATTACCTCAATCATATACATAAATACAGTGACAATAATATTGATAAAAAACTCTCTGCTTGCTAAAACAGCGAAAGTTTAAAAGACACATACATATATACATATCGTTATCTTAGTTAGGAAACGTGCTAAGTCCCGTTTTTCTAAAAATTTGGATTTTACACAGTTTGCTAAAAAAACTTTTAAAATATTTCATTTATTCTCGATGCTATACTGTGGTATGCAAAATTGGTACTTTTTTATACCCTTCACCTTCGTGAGAAGGCTTTATCATTCCGTTTGTAATTTCCACAATATAATTTTCCGACCCTATAAAGTGTATATATTCTGGGTCCTTATAGATAGCGGAGTCGATTTAGCCATGTCCGTCTGTCTGTCTGTTGAAATCAACTTTCTGAAGACCCCAGATATCTTCGGGATCCAAATCTTCAATAATTCTGTCAGACACGCTTTCGAGAAGATTCCTATTTAAAATAAGCAAAATCCGTCCATAAATAATGGAGATATGAGCAAAAATCCGAGACAACCTCTATTTTTGGCCTATTTTTGATCTAAATCTCGATTACTAAGTCATAAATATAGACAATATGGATATCTAATTATAGATATGTATTTCAAAGTCCCTTGCAACGATGTATATAAGGCTATAGTAAGTTGGACCTACAATGGGTTAAAATCGGGAAAAATATTTTTTAACCTGAATTTTTTTTCACAAAAAAAAAAAAAAATAAATTTTTAAGTTAAATTTTTTTTTTTTTTTTAAATTGGAAATAGCGTTTAAAAAACAATTTTGAAAAAAAAAAATGTTAATTTGGTGAAGGGTATATAAGATTCGGCACAGCCCAATATAGCTCTCTTACTTGTTAATATTATTAAATTTATCGACATAAAAGTTAGCTGTTGTGTATCAGAGTGAAGTTAGAATCAAACATAGGGAGAACTAATGGTATTTAGAAACATAAAATAGAGCATATATCGAGACTTAGCGCAAAGTTATCGTTAGCAAAAAACACAAATTTTACAGGAGAAGGACGTTTTTTCTCGCTTCGAAAATGTCGAATTTTGAGCCAACAAAGTGTCATATGCGGAAAGAAAAAAAATTCCGCTGAATCCCTCCGATTACTCACCAAAGGTTATGGTATATGTGTCCCATCGGTTCCAACGTGCAAGAGATAGTTTGTGCGGTTAGAAGTGGTTATTTTGACACGGAAGACAAAAATCAACTAGGCCAGCCAAAAAATTTTGAAGTCCAAGAGGTATTACTTCATGAAGATTGTTGTCAAACTCAACAAGAGCTAGCAAAATAATTGGAAGCTATTCAAGCAGCAACTTCAAAACGTTTGCAAGCAGCAAGATTGATCCAAAAGCAGGTATATTGGGTACTATAAGAATTGAAGTGGAGAGACCTTGAAAAACTATTTTGAACGCTATAAATAAAATAACTTTTGCACCGAATCATTACTTGCGATAAAAAATTGATCCGTTACGATAACCCGAAGCGCAAGAGATCGTATGTGAAGCTCGGCCAATCAGCTAATCATCAATATTACATCATGACAACGCTCGGTCACATGTTGCATTACCTGTTAAAAACTATTTAGAAAGAAGTTGTTGCGAAGTTTTGCCTCACACAACTTATATTCCAGACCTTGCACCATCCGACTACTATTTATTTCGATTGATGCAGAGCGCTCTATATGGGATACACTTCAAAACAATATATCCTAAATTGGCTTAATGCGTTCTTGGCCTCAAAAGATGAGTAGTTCTTTTGGCGCGGAATCAATATGTTGCCAGATAGATGGGAAAAATCCCATACATCCAATAACAAACCCATATATTGCTGGCTTAACATGCAAAGGCTCAAAGTCCACTGTTTTTAGAAATTTAGATTTTAATGCAGTAATGTACAATAAGTAAAAATACATTGATTACAAAGAAAAAATAGCAGTTATCTCGTTTTTTTAACAATCTGTCACCAGAAAAAGCTCTAAGTCCTTATAAGAAGTACAGTTTAACCACACACAGAAAAAAAACATAGTTGTGCATGGTTACTGTAACAATTTCAAAATTTTTAACAATATTGTAGTCACAGTAACTATTTATATGATTGTGGTAACAATAATATGGTTAATTTACGATTCACATGATTGTATCAATCATATATATGGTTACAGTAAACATGTATATGTTTGTAACAACCATTTTTTTATAAACAAAGTTCAAAAGTAATAAAGTATTTTTAAACGTTTTTTTGTGTCTGCAGTAAAATTTGTGAAAAGGGACTTATCACATTAACACACTAAGTTATTGATATATTTACTGCAAAGAGCTGTTACATTTTGTTTTAAACATAAAAATGGCTTACTCGAACTATAAGTGTTAGTGGCTTTAGAGATAATGATTTTGTCTTAAATACTAAACACTTTCCTGGGATTTAAGTGTAAAATGTGTGAAGAAACTAAAATTTTACTAAATTATTTATTAAAATATATTACAAAATGTTCTGTAAAGCAAACCCTATTAATTAAAAAATAATAATCCTCAATATTGTTTAGTGATTAAAAGAAAAAACATTCCAAAAACAAAGCAATTACTTGATACAGTTATATCGTTGCTAATTATGTCCTCTTATATTGTAATGCTCTTTTGTTGTGGTTGCTTTGCTTCACTTACGTTTGTAGTTGCTGGTAATTTCGATTTAAAGGGAAATGAACAATCAAACCCAATCTGTGCGCGTTATACTGGAACGTTGTATAGAAGAGCGACTACGTTGCTAGGGACGTACACAGATAAAATATTCTTCGGTGCTGAAAAGACAAAACAAACAAGAAAACACAAGAACCAAACAGAATGGAATGGAAAAAAAAACAAAACCATAAATAGTTATTTTTAATGTGTGGTATAAGAGACATTTTCAAATCAATTTATTTTTTTATTAAATTTATTTTTGTTTCAATAATTTACAATAAATACATGAAAATTAAATAGAAATACAGAGAAAATTTAACAAATACTCATGCTTAAAAACTATTTTAAAGAGTTTAGTTTATTTTTTTTTTCATATACAAAATATAGTGTTATTAAAAAAATATAAAATACAATACAAAAATTTATTTTATATAGGTAATTTACATACATACAAATTTGATTTTATTATTTTTTTTTTAAACATTTAATAAAAAACAATTATATTATAAGATTAAAAGCCTATTTTAGTTTGTTTTGTTTGCAAAACAAATAGCTGATTTAGCCTCGTGGCGTATGAGTTATAAAAACGTGCCTGCTATGTAACAAATATCATTCATACGCCATGAGACTCTTTGGTAGTTATGTAAAATGATGCTAATCCTTACATACTACACGTAGAGATAAAATATAGTTGTACATGTTTAGCATAACCATTTCAAAATGTTTACAAGTTATTTAACAATATTGTGGTCACTGTAATTATAAATATATATGTAATCCGAGAACAACACAATATGGTGAAGGAATACATCATAAAAATGGTTGCTACTTAATTACTACAATCATATTGTATATATGATTGCTACAATCATGTGAATGATAACTTAAACATATTATGGTTACCGCAGTCATAAAGAGTGACCATTATATTATTAACAAACTTGTAGAAATGTTGAAATGTTTATAGTAAACATGTATGTACAAATATATTTTTTCTCTGAATGTAGGTTGGCTCTTATTTTGCAGTTTCTTTGATTTTTGTGCTCCCAAATTGCCAACATTGTTCTCCGCCATCTAAAAACCAAATGGTGCCAATTTGAACATAATCAGTTTTTGCTTACAGCATAGATAACAACTAGCTAGGTAACTGAGAGACAAAAACCTAAGTGAGAATGTATTGCCATGTATTTTGTTATCATATGAAAAGAGAATAATCTTTTTAATTGACATTTCACTCTCCTTCCTTTCTATGTGTTTATTCTATGTTTTAAAGGTTGCAGATTTTATTGGAAGTTACGTGTTTTGGGTGAAAGTAGCCATATTATTAAAAAAAAAAAATTAAAAACAAAGTTGAAAAAATCCTATTGAAAATGGTTTTGGTAAATTCATTTCACCATAAATGTTTAACAAAAAGATATAACTATTTTCTGACATCAGTAACCAACATACCCAAAACAAGTAGGAAAGCTATATTCGGTATTCCCTTCACCAAATTATACTTTCAAATAAATGTTTAAATATTTTTAGGTACACAAAATTAAATTTTTTTTCCAAATTTTTTTTAAAGTTTTTTTTTCGAAATTTTTTAAAATTTTTTTTTTTTTTTTTAATTTTTAAGATATTTTTTCTAAATTTATTACTGAAAAATAGTTTTTGACAAACAAATTTTTTTTGGTGAAAAAAAAATAAATTTTATGCAGACCCCTTGGCAACTCTGGAAAACTAAATTTTAAGATGAAGTCTGTCTTCAGAAACCATAATTTTAAAATCTTAAATCTAATAACACTAAAATATATACAAATTAAAAGTAATCTTACATATGCATCACTCTCTAATAAAATCAACAATGTGGCAACTCTGGAAAAATAAGTTTTTAACATCTTGAATATATTCTCCACCGATCCATATAAAATTTATGGAAATCGGACCAGTAGTTTCTGAGTTATAGCATTTTGAAAATATCTGCCTATTGTTCACCATTTTTCCTTTTGCTAAAATTCAATATACCCATCCAATAGATGGCGCTGTTGTTATGTTGTAACAGGGCTGTCGTGTTTTGAAGTTTTTGCAATTTAAGGGATTTCTTTAAATTGCTATAACTCTGAAAATACTTTAGCGATTTGAATGAAACCAAAGTCAATCGAAAGGTTATAATTATAGCTAGTTGCTTGTGGTGGAAAATTAATTTTCCCGTGTTGCCAGACTGTGTAAATATGTTACATTAAATCAAGTTTTTTTTAAATTGCTATAACTCTGGATTTTCTTAAGCGATTTAAGTGCAACTAGATTTGAACGAAAGGTTTTGATTAAAGCTACCAGTATTTTAAAAAATAATTACTAGTGCTACCAGACTTTTGGAATTTTGTTGTATTATTTGTACTTTTTTTAAATTGCTAAAACTTCAGATGTAAGTGAAACTAGAAGTAATCGAACGTTTTAATTTTAACTACCTGTTGCATATATTTTAATTGGACGATAATTGTTCAAAGCTTCCATATAAAGCCCACTTCCGAAAATCACTCACCAAAATAATTTATTGAAATTAAAAAAAAAATGTTTTTAAGCATTTTCTTACTTGTTTTTTACTTAATATATAGTGTCTTTATGTATGTATAACTTTATTACTCTGTATTATTTTTGCATTATATTTCCCGTAGTTTCTTTGAGTAACGAGTTTATCTTAAGCTTTTTATAAATATCAAATAATTGCAAAATTTTGAGCTAATTATGAGAAAAAACATATTTTGCATGCGATTGAATACAATTTTACTTAAATTGGTTAAGAAACACTTCTTAAGTTATAGAAATTTGAAGAAAGTTTATATATTTAATTTAACAAATTTCCACAGTCTGGCAACACTGTTTTATAATAAGTTTTCGTTAAACGAGTAGCCTATATTAAAACCTTGGGATTGACTTTAGTTTCTTTAAAATCGCTTAAATACTTCCAAAGTTATGACAATTTTAAGAAACTTGAGATGAAATAACAAATTTTCACAATATGGCAACTCTGGCAAATAAATTTTTCCATAAAACAAGTAGCTTAAATTATAACCTAGCGATTAAGTCTTGTTTCACTTAAATCCCTTAAGAACTTTCAAAGTTATAGCAATTTAAAGAAATCCCTTAATTTACAAAATTTTCAAAACACGGAAACCCTGTTACAACATAGTAACAGCGCCATCTAGTGACCGAGCACATTCATTTTTGGAAAATGAAAAAGTGTGGTAAATTAGAGCATATTTTTAAAACGCTATAACTCAAAAACTACTGAAGCGATTATGATAAATTTTATATGGTCTTGTAGAGCATATATTCAAGATGTTAAAAATTTATTTTGCCAGAGTTGCCACATTGTTAATTTTAGTAGAAAGTTAAGTAAATGAAAGCTTACTTATTATGCTTATATATTTAATTTTATTTTGCAGTTTCTTTGATTTTTGATGTTCTCAAATTGCCAAGATTGTTCTCCGCCATCTAAAACTCAAATGGTGCCAATTTGAACATAATCTGATTTAGTTTACAGCATAGATAACAACTAGCTAGGTAACTGAGAGACAAAAACCTAAGTCCGTTGTCATAAACCTAATTTATGAGAATGTATTGCCATGTATTTTGTTATCCTATGGAAAGAGAATAATTTTTTTAATTGACATTTCTCTCTCCTTCCTTTCTATGCGTTTATTCTATGGTTTAAAGGTTGCAGATTTTATTGGAAGTTACGTGTTTTGGGTGAAAGTAGCAATATTCTTAAAAAAAAAACTAAAAAACAATGTTGAAAAAATCGTATTGAAAATGGTTTTGGTAAATTCATTTATCCATAAATGTTTAACAAAAGGATATAACTATTTGCTGACATCGGTAACCAACATACCAAAAACAAGTAGGAGAGCTATATTCGGTATTCCCTTCACCAAATTATACTTTCAAATAAATGTTTAAATATTTTTAGGTACACAAAATTAATTTTTTTTCCAAATTTTTTTTAAAGTTTTTTTTTTTCGAAATTTTTTTAAATTTTTTTTTTTTTTTAATTTTTAAGATATTTTTTCTAAATTTATTACTTAAAATAGTTTATGACAAACAAATTTTTTTTGGTGAAAAAAAAAAAAAAATTTATGCAGACCCCTTGGCAACTCTGGAAAACTAAATTTTAAGATTTTTTTAAATCTAATAACACTAAAATATATACAAATTAAAAGCAATCTTACATATGCATCACTCTCTAACAAAATCAACAATGTGGCAACTCTGGAAAAATAATTTTTTAACATCTTGAATATGTTCTCCACCGATCCATACAAAATTTATGGAAATCGGTCAAGTAGTTTCTGAGTTATAGCATTTTGAAAATATCTGCCTATTGTTCACCATTTTTCCTTTTGCTAAAATTCAATATACCCATCCAATAGATGGCGCTGTTGTTATGTTGTAACAGGGCTGTCGTGTTTTGAAGTTTTTGCAATTTAAGGGATTTCTTTAAATTGCTATAACTCTGAAAATACTTTAGCGATTTGAATGAAACCAAAGTCAATCGAAAGGTTATAATTATAGCTAGTTGCTTGTGGTGGAAAATTAATTTTCCCGTGTTGCCAGACTGTGTAAATATGTTACATTAAATCAAGTTTTTTTTAAATTGCTATAACTCTGGATTTTCTTAAGCGATTTAAGTGCAACTAGATTTGAACGAAAGGTTTTGATTAAAGCTACCAGTATTTTAAAAAATAATTACTAGTGCTACCAGACTTTTGGAATTTTGTTGTATTATTTGTACTTTTTTTAAATTGCTAAAACTTCAGATGTAAGTGAAACTAGAAGTAATCGAACGTTTTAATTTTAACTACCTGTTCAAAGCTTCCATATAAAGCCCACTTCCGAAAATCACTCACCAAAATAATTTATTGAAATTTAAAAAAAAAATAATGTTTCTAAGCATTTTCTTAGTGTAGGGTATTAAATGATCGGACTTGACCGACGATACTTTCTTACTTGTTTTTTACTTAATATATAGTGTCTTTATGTATGTATAACTTTATTACTCTGTATTATTTTTGCATTATATTTCCCGTAGTTTCTTTGAGTAACGAGTTTATCTTAAGCTTTTTATAAATATCAAATAATTGCAAAATTTTGAGCTAATTATGAGAAAAACCATATTTTGCATGCGATTGAATATAGTTTTACTTAAATTGGTTAAGAAACACTTCTTAAGTTATAGAAATTTGAAGAAAGTTTATATATTTAATTTAACAAATTTCCACAGTCTGGCAACACTGTTTTATAATAAGTTTTTCATTAAACGAGTAGCTTATATTAAAACCTTGGGATTGACTCTAGTTTCTTTCAAATCGCTTAAATACTTCCAAAGTTATGACAATTTTAAGAAACTTGAGATGAAATAACAAATTTTCACAATATGGCAACTCTGGCAAATAAATTTTTCCATAAAACAAGTAGCTTAAATTATAACCTAGCGATTAAGTCTTGTTTCACTTAAATCCCTTAAGAACTTTCAAAGTTATAGCAATTTAAAGAAATCCCTTAATTTACAAAATTTTCAAAACGCGGCAACCCCGTTACAACATAGTAACAGCGCCATCTAGTGACTGAGTATATTCATTTTTGGAAAATGAAAAAGTGTGGTGAATTAGAGCATATTTTTAAAACGCTATAACTCAAAAACTACTGAAGCGATTATGATAAATTTTATATGGTCTTGTAGAGCACATATTCAAGATGTTAAAAATTTATTTTGCCAGAGTTGCCACATTGTTAATTTTAGTAGAAAGTTAAGTAAATGAAAGCTTACTTATTATGCTTATATATTTAATATAATTTGCTATGAAGTTTGTCAAATTGTAAATCTAAGAATACCGTTAGACTTAATAATAAAATTTAGTTTTCCAGAGTTGCCAAGTGATTTGTTTAAAAAAAAAATTATTATATAATTTAGAGCAACGATTTTTATATGGCCGATGGACGATATAATGTTTAGGAACAATACCGGCCTAAAAAACAAACAAAATTCCAAACCTGTGTGGCAAACCATTTGCAGTTGTGGCAAAAGAAAGCAATCATTTGTGACATCAGGCACGATAAACACAGAAATATAAATTAAGAGTGTCTACGAAAACGGCTTTTACATTTCTTAAAACAGCACAGAGTGCCTTCATATTTCTGGCTCGATTTGGCATCATGCCACTATGGAAAAATGGACCTTGAGTGATATTCAAACACGCAACTGTCCAAAACTTCGGCCTGTGCTCTTGTTAAAAAAAAATTAAAGAAAATAGGAAAGATATCCCAGGACATGTCCGATTTTAAGCGTAAGTGGATCACCTTGTTCAAAAAGGTAGCGGAAACAGCTATAAAATCTTAAATGGGAGGATTTCCGGAAAAATTGCTTAAATTTATAAATACCGAGTAATTTAACTTCATAGAAGCATAAGTTTTTTTTTTACTCACTCTTTACAAAAACTATTTTTAATTCGAATTTTCGTTCAACATTTAAGTGCCCTGGAGACGATCAAATAAACACATCAATCACATAGTCGTTCTTTTTCGGCTACCTGTACGCGTTGTCGGCAATGATTGATGCAAATCAAAAAGTTTTGATTTTTTTATTTGACGACTGATCGTCTCCTGTTGTGTTTGACAATCAAATTTCATTTGTTTTGTGTTTGCCGTCATGTGAAGTGCACGGATGGAAAAAATATTCATACGTCGTTCTTTTTCGGCTACCTGTACGCGTTGTCGGCAATGATTGATGAAAATCAAAAAGTTTTAATTTTTTTATTTAACGACTTATTATTTGATCGTCTCCAGCTGTGATTGACAATCAAATTTCATTTGTTTTGTGTTTGCCGTCATGTGAAGTGCACGGATGAAAGAAATATTCATACTTCGTGTTTTACGTCTCTGATTAACAAAACAATATATCGGTTTCAGTGAGATTTTTGGTAATAATGGAAAAGTGCGTCAAAATACAAATGGTGATTGACGAGTTTATTTGTATGTCTCCTTTAAAGTTACAAGCATACGACACTCTGATGCACTGATTGACGAGTTTATTTGATCGTCTCCAGGGCCCTTTATTTTCTATTTTTCAAATTGCTACTTTGACTTGAAAATTCAAATTAAATATGCCATCTCTAAACATTACCCGATTTTGCTCACATTTTCCGCATTTGGTATTTAGATGACAGAGAAAAATTTTAGCCCTTGAGAGTATCGAAAATCAAAAACGCACAATATAAGGGCCACCCTAATAAATATACATACACATGTAATACATATCGTCAACTGTGGAATACACAACATCTTAACAAAAAGCTGATTTGGATTCAAAGGTTGTTAGAATAACGTAAGTTTAAATTACAATATTGGATTTATAAATTTTGATATTATCAGGTCTATCAATGTGTCCACAGCAGCAAAATTGTGATATAATCGCAATATTGTAATAACAAATTTACAACATTAGAATGATGAACATATAATAACTGCAATATTAATACCCAACATTAATATTTACTTAAACTACATCTTGATATTATACAATGAACTTTATTAGCAGTTTTAATTATTTTTAATTTTATTTTTAAACATAAATTTTTTTTTAGAAAACTAGAAGAAAATCTTGAGAAGGTTAATATGTTTGACCGGTGATTTTAAGGAGACTTTTAGCTCCTTATTTGGAACATGAAGACAAAGGTTTGTGCCATTTTCCATGTCATTTATTCTCATTTTGCAGTTAACTTATCTGTTCTACTAATTTCGCTGGTTTATAAAGCAACAATTTTAAATTGTCAGCTTTGTAAAGTTGGCTGGTATCATGAGAATCCTGGACAAAAAGCTGGACATAAATAAGAGCAGTTGGCATTAAACCTGCTGCATCATCCCGACCTCAGTTGGGCCAGAACTACTCTTGTAGTGGGTCTTCCTAATGTATGTATAACATGTATGTATTATTACTGCATGTTTTGTTTTAAATAACAAATGAATTCGTTTCCAACATTTTTATTCGAAATGAATTCATTTTGTATATTTTAAAACAGACATATAACTATGTATTTAATAAATTCTTAAATTTGTTGATGCTTAAATTTATAGATTTAATAGAAACAATGTTAAATCACATTTACTCAAAATGTGCAGTAGTTATAGGACTTGTAGAAGTCAATCTAAAAAGAAAAATAAGAAAAGAAAAATAAAGTAAAAATAAAAGAAAAGAAATAAATTAAAATTTAATTCTAAGAATTTTGTTTAAAAATTAAAAGTTTTTAGGAAACAAATAACAGTTGTCAATGTCAAAGTTTATATACCCTTCACAATTTGTTATAAAGAATATAATTTTGGTTAAAGTTGCAGTAAACAAGTATATGTTTGTGATAACCATTTTTGTGATGAAGGACTTAACATATTATGTTGCTCTCGGCTTATGGATGTTATAATCTGAGAAAAATATATTATGATAAAATTATTCATCATAAAAATTGTTGTCTCAAACATATACTTGTTTACTGTAACCATATATATGGTTAATACAATCATAATACAAAACTTGTAAAAATGTTGAAATGGTTACAGTTAACATGCACAACTATATGGAAAAAGAAGTCGAACAACTCTTTTGAAGAGCACCTAACACTTGTATGAAAAAGCAGCTCGTAAAGTTAAATGCTCTGATCCTTTTGTATGCAGAGTCAAAGCTAATGCTGGTTTAAAGTTGTATAAAGTTAAGAAAGTTCCAGATCGCAATGTGGAAAAGAACTTATAAGCAAAAGAACGAGCGAAAAAATTGATGTCAAATTTTATAATAAAATACACCTGTTGTGTGATGGATGATGGAACTTATGTATTGACAGACTTTGTACAACTTTCGGGTTAAGATTTGTATGTGCCTAATGGACGACGTAATGTTCAGGAACAATACCGAACAAAAAAACAAACAAAATTCTCCAAGAAGTATCTTGTGCGGCAAGTCATTTGCAATTGTGGCAAAAGAAGCCAATCATTTGTGACATCAGGAACGAAATATTACGGCTTTTACCTTTCTTAAAATACCACAGAGTGTCTTCATATTTCTGGCCAGATTTGGCATCATGTTACTATGAAAAAAGGCCCTTGAGTGATATTCAAACAATAATATCAATTTTGTATCAAGGAAGGCAAATCCACCTAACTGTCCTGAACTTCGACCTGTGGAAAGGTATTGAGTTCTTGTAAAAAAATAATTAAAGAACACAGGAAAGGTATCCCTGGACATGCCCACTTTTAAGCGTAAGTAGACCACCTCGTCCACAAAGACATCCCAGCCTAGGTTTAATATGAGGATGTAACAAAATTAGTTTTTTCCTTAAGAAGTGAGTCCTCTAATGTACAATACTTATATATAAAAGAATATAATAAAAACGAAGTTTTTTTTGTAGTTTATGAAATTTTGAGTAGAATTTAAAAACATGACGGAAAAATATGTCACGTTACGAATGTCGCATGATTAATCACATTAAGGGCCATTATTACAACTTGCCTTTATGTTCCCAAGAGTAAAAGTTAACTTTAAAGCAACCTTTTTCTATTACTTAAAGTTACCTTCTACTATTACAAACTTAAAGGCAAGTTGTAATAATAGCCCTAAAGGTTGCAAAACAAAAAACAATGCAAATATTTCAACAAGACAACTCTCAATTAATAGCTTCATTATTCTAGTTTAATTTTAACAAAATGTCTTTAATAAATTATATTTCCATTCGCTGATTTTTGGACTTTCCTTTAGGTGGTCGAAAACGAGTTCTATTTTTTGTATTGTTCGAGATACCATGTTTAATGCTAATACAAGGTGGCGCAAAAGTAATCCTCCTATCAGAAAATGCTATAAATTTTGCGATTGGCCCCTAATGTCAGTTCTGTTTTGACATTTGTGTAGTAAACACATGCGAAATACACGTTAATAAACAATGTTACGCTACACTGCTCCAGAACGCTGAATATTGCTGACTATTTATTTGACCAATAATCGGTCGGTGACTTTGGCACAACGTGAATTTCGTCGCAGATTTCCTGGCCGTCCAACGCCTACTGGTGAAACACTGCGACATTTAGCCGCTCGCCTCGAAGAGAATGGCACAACACGAGATGCTGCCAGGCGTGGCAGACCCCGGAGTAGCCGTTCTGCAGAGAATATTGCTGCTGTAGCCGAGGATGTCATGGAAGCGCCGTCGACACCGACCAGACGACGTGCCACGCAAATGGGTATCAATCGACGGTCTTTACAGCGAATTTTGGTACAAGATTTGAAGATGTTTCCGTACAAAGTCCAGACGGTGCATCAGCTGTTAGCTGCTGATCGCCAATCGCGTCTAACATACGCTCAAGCCATCCTTAATCACCACCAAGAGGTAGATGATTTTTCATCAAAAATAATCATGAGTGATGAGGCCCATTTCCATCTTAGCGGGTACGTAAATAAGCAAAATTTACGATTCTGGGGCACTGAAAATCCGCGTTTAACCCACGAAGAGCCATTACACCCGCTCAAAGTCACTGTATGGTGTGCTGTTGATGAATTGGAATTGGAAAACATGTGGTTCCAACAGGACGGTGCAACGGCACACACTGCACGTGCCACAACCGATATGCTGAAGGATGCATTTCCCGGGCGCCTAATCTCCCGTTTTGGCGATTTGCACTGGCCAGCAAGATCGCCTGATTTGACCGCTCCAGACTTATTTTTGTGGGGCTTTTTGAAGTCGCGGGTTTATGTCAACAAGCCTCAGACTCTTGCAGCTCTTAAAGACAATATCCGTCAAGAATGTGAGGACCTATCGCCGGAAGTTTTGGCCAAAGTGATGGAAAATGCCATAAAAAGGGCTCAAATGACAATCAACTGTGGCGGCGGCCATTTACATGACATCATATTCTCGACTTAATATAAAAAAATTGAAAGACCAAAGAAAAATAATCCACAAGAAGAATCAAAGTTTTTCATTTTTTTTTTTTTTAATTACAGGCAAAAAACATCGGAAGTTTACTTTTGCGCCACCTTGTATATTGGAAACAACTTATCAACAAAACCTAAATGCTATTGTGCTAGAAATATGCTATCAAAAAATGTAAATAAAAAGAAAAAAAATTGTCCAGATTTCTTTATTTATTTTTTCACTTCAAAGGACTACGGTTGTCGCGTTCGGCACTGTCGAAATGCCCATATACATTTTTCGGTACTAAATGAATGTTTTTGGAATTACAAATCATTAGTGGTGAAGGGTACAAAAACATTAAATATTTGTGAAATTTTAATAAGGATGATCAATAAATAGAAACACAGTGGTTTAGAAACATTTTATTTTGGAAATAATCAATAAATAGAAACACAGTGGTTTAGAAACATTTTATTTTGGAAATAATTCAGCAGATCCTTGTATAGTTTAAATGAAAACAGTTTTTTGATTGATTGATGTGCTGATTTGTATTTACATAGATTCGTAGTTGAAAAGGCAGCTGGTGGTGGGCTCCACAAAGTTGGTCACAAAATTTGAAATGTTTTTCACCGAAAAATCATTTATGGAAAATGTTATTCTGAAAATTGGTCGGAAACATGAACGAAATGTGAATGTTCAAGTTTTAAAGTTTTCACTAATATCAAATCGTGCTTTCTTTTGAAATTTGTAACGTTCAGCAAGGAAAAATTAACAAAATAATAATTTTGAGGGGCCGCCAACCACAAACCCATGCAAATTCAAATCTACTTAAAATCACTTTTATATATCTCCAAACGTTCAGGAGCTGGTGAATTATTTCCAAAACAGAATGTTTCTAAACCTCTGAGCCTATCTGTATGCAATTGTGTAAGATTTTGTATATGAATTAATCCGTTAATAACTCCAAAATTTGCAATCATCTACGAATGTGAATGCATTCTTGACCCATTGTAGAGTATAATAAACTTAGTTTGCTAAACAATTTTCATTCAAGAAAACTTTATTCATAATTTGTAATATTATGACATTTTGCACAACGTCTTCCTCAAAACAACTGTTACGGAATACACAATGCAACAATACACAATCTATGTAACTCAAAAGAAACAACAAAACAACTAACAATGAGTGTCACATACATACATATGTACATCCAGACATAAATAATAAAATGGGAAATACAAACAACAAGTGCAACAACTATTTTGTCGTTGTACAACAATAAAAACAAGACTTCATTCGCCATGTTTGATATTGTATAGTGTGTAAATATGCATTGGTGTATAATGGTTGAATGCAGGAATTTTGTATGAGAAAAAGTGAGTGAGAGTAATCATGATAGTGAGAATGAGAAAACGATACAAATACGGTGCATTTTGTTGTTTGCATTGTTTACTAATAAAACAACAATAAGTGCAACAAAAACTAAGCTAGTGATTATACAGAGAAACAAATTTTGTTAAAGAAATAGAAAAAGGAAGAGTGTTAGTACATAAGTAAAAGGAAGAGCATAAATTATCACAAAGAGTAACAGTAAAAGCAGTAGTCTATAGTTACTTGTGAAGTTATATTTTAAAATAAAGAAAATGATGAATATTTATGTTTTATATACATTAGATTTAGATTTAAATATGTAAAAATTGTAATTTGCACACGCTGTTAAAAGTACCTACCGTAAACTTTCAGTTCTTGATCTTTGTGAATAGTCTTTGGATAAACGATGTCTGTAATAGAGAGAAAACCAAAGAAAAATACAAATTATAATAATTTACTAAAGAATTTGTTTAATTAGTAATTTAAAGCAGATATCCTAAGTAAGTATGTATTGGTATATTAAGCAAGTAAGTTAGTATCATGCATGTGTTAAATTCTTGTTATTTAAAATATTTTAAAAGTTATTTTATTATATTTCCCAAAAGTTAAGAAGCTTGAGCACTAGGGTGTACAAAAATTTAAGCAAAATATAATAATGTTTACAGGTTACACATTTCAAGTTTTAAGTCAAAGTTGGCAAATAAACTACTGATATGTGGAAAAGAACATTCCAATTCAAAATAGCTTTTATATGTCGTTTAACCAAAGATGTTTAAATATAAAAATGTTTTGACGCAAAAAATCATAAAAATTCGTGAATATCTCAAATCACAAATTATACATTTTCAATATTTGTTTTATAAAATTTAAAAATAAAAAAAAATGTTTTCGATTCTAATATGTGCTAAATAAGGATTAAAAGCTAATTGTAGCGGTTGTACGTATCATGGGTTAGCGAATTTGATGGATTTCGATGAAATTTTGTTTTTGATTGTGAATTTTTTTAAATTAACATTTGCTTAATTCACAACAATCTGTATTGTGTATGAACAAATAAATAAATGAATGAATTTGGTATTTTAAATGTCAGAAACCAAATAAAAAGAAGAAAAACAGCAGGTTTTCTAGAAATAAAATGAAAAACAGAACTGAAAAAGTAAGAAAGTATGGCGGTTAAACCCAACCATATAATACCCTACACTATGTAAATGATCAAAAACATTTTTCTTTCAAAAATTCAATAATTTATATTCGTGAGTGATTTTCAGAAGTGGGGCTTATATGGGAGGTATGACAAATTATGGACCGATCACCATGAAATTTGGTCATGTGATTAATGTCCATATGAAAGTTATTTATGTCGCATTTTATGTGTATACCAACACTTTTCAGAAGATTTATGCTCGTAAAAGTGATTATATGGGAGCTATGACTGATTATGTACCGATCATCATAAAATTAGGTGACATAATTTCCGTTTATACAAAACTTATTTGGAGAAAAACTTGTGTAGATATCTATATAAATTAAACATTTATGACCGATAAAGTTCAATTTCGGGAGGACATTTGTATGGGGGCTAGGTGAAATAATGGACCGATTTCAGCCAGTTTCAATAGGCTTGGTCCTTGGGAAACTTGCTATGTACCAAATTTCATCGAAATATCTTCAAAATTGCGACCTGTACTCTGCGCACAAGGTTTACATGGACAGCCAGCCAGACGAAAGGACGGACGGACATCGTTTAATCGACTCAGAAAGTGATTCTGAGTCGATCGGCGTTACAAACATCTGCACAAATCCAATATACCCTCCCCACTATTGGGGTGTAGGGTATAAAAAGAAAATGGATTTTTTTTGGAGAAATCTATAAATTTGCTGCTGAATTAAGAAAATTTGTTTGTATTTTCTTTCCTCTTCTCAATAACTGGCATTCATATTCATTGATAGCACGGAAATCAATACAATTTTTTAAAAACATAATAAAACTGTATATATAATACACTCAATACAAGGATAAAAGGGGTTTTGTGAATTCAGCAATTTATTTTCAGATTGTATTTTTGGGTTGCTAATTTGCTATTATTTAATTTAAAATTTCTTTAAAATATTGTTAAAATTGTTATATACCTCTGCAATAAAAATTATTAAAAATATATGGTCAATTCACAAGGTCTCCTATCATGTCATAATGTCCTAATATTTCACAATGGTTTAAAAATGTTGTTATTGCCTTTCAAGAAAAAAATGTCCTAAAACAATACTACTCTGTATGCTATGTTTATTGTGTAATCGTAACCAATCAGCAGAGACCTGAGCCGAATGAGTAAGAGTCGGTTAAACCGAGCCGCCGAGTTGTGAAATATTTGGACATTATGACATGATAGGAGATCTTGTAAATTGACCAATAAAGTAAACGATTTCTGTATTATATTAAATCCATGATAACACAAATTCAAAAATACAGTTTTGCATATAAATTACACCATTAATAACACAGTGATACAAAAGTGAATGGAACAAATATGCAGGAGTTCTCCTGTAGCAATTTGTTTTATTGGAGTCCACACAGTACGGAAATTCTTATAGTTTTTCTCGATCATTTCGTTTTAGTGAAATAACAAATTCAAAACATCATAAGTATGAAACTAATTTTTAAATTGTATATTTTGTTAATATCAGTAGGAAAATGCTTGAATTTCGGCAGTTTAAAGTCAGAATGCAGGATGCCCTAAATGTAGCATAATACCGTCAGCTGTGGTTTTTATTTAAAGAATGTGTGTTCTTTAAAAATCTCGAAAAATAGATTTTAAAAGATTTTTATCCACTAAAATAAGAAAAATATATTTTACTACCTTACGATGAACTTAGAGCGTGAAGAAAATAAAAATGTATTTATAAAAATGGGTTTTTGAATCTTAAACGTCCGTAACACTGCCATTTTTCAGCCGATTTTGAAAAAGTTTGAAAGATAAAATATATATCTTTTAAATAAAAGAAACAATTTTAAAATCAATTTCAAAACATCATACTTATGATTTTTTGAAGTTGTAACTTTTAGAATATCATTAGCGGTATTCAAAATGTAGAGTACTTGGCCTGGTAATTACTACATTAGCACAATATCAAAAAACTAAAAACAAAATACATTAGAAATTGAAATGTTTGTCAATAAATAGCTTATCTGCTCTTTTACTAGGCCAAGTACTCTACATTAAGAATACCGCTTTTATTTCACTACATTTGTTATTAAAAAAAGAACTAAATGAAGTGATCGAGGAAAACTATAAGTATTTCCAAACTCTATGGACTTCAGTAAAACATATTTTTGGTGTAGCATAGTGTACTATTAAACTAAGAAATTTACAACCATAATAAATATTATAACTATTTTTTCTATACTAAAGAGCATTTATAGGGTCTTCCAAAAGGTACTTTCAAACTTTGAAAGTTGATAGCGGCCATATTGTTTAAGGATTTTCTGTCGAATTGACTGTCATTTGTTCAGTTTATTATGCCAAATCATCATGAACGGATACAGCTTTCATAAACACGTGCAAATTATAACATTGCGCTTCGGTGAGGCTCATTTCTGAATAATTGGGTACGTCAACAAACAAAATTGTTGAATTTGGTACCATATCAATGCACATGAGATCCAAGAGCGTCCAGTGCATCCCGAAAAAGCCACTGTTAGGAGTGGATTTTGGGCTGGCCTCTTCATCGGTCCATATTTCTTCGAGAACGACGTTGGCCATCACCGTCAAAGGCTATACATCTATGATACCGAACTTCTTTTGGCCTGAATTGGATGACGATATGTGATTTAATGGTGACATGTAACGATACGTTAACAATGTCTTGGATTTTTAAGATTTAACAACAGTTTGACTGAAATTTCGTTTAAAAGATTTCGTTGAAATTGTAAAATTCGGAATTTGAGATTAGCTTGACATTTTATGATTTGTTTTTCTTTCTATTTATAATTGGAAAACGATGTCAGAAAATTTAAAGTTTGCAGCATTATGTTAGGACCACCCTATTGTATACATCTCTATCTTTAACTTATTTCTAAATAGTTTTCATACTTTTACTCAAATATATTCAAATTCTTCTTTAAACATTAAAGGATTAAGCTTGAGTAAATTTAAATAATTTTAAATAACTTCGAACAACAATAAATTTAACCAATAATCTGTTGTTTTTGTTTTGTTTAGCCAAACATAATGTTACATCATAAATTGTTTTTATTGTAAAATGTAAAAAATAGATTTGCCTTTAAAGACATATACATATATATGTATATATGTAAATGAAAATCAAATTAAGTCATGTGGAAACATTACAAAATGTATTAAAAACCTCCAAACGATAACATCCCAGCAAATCCCAGTTAAGCAAATAGTCAATGTACTTATGCCTTATAGACACTAATTCTTACTAATGTCTGATCACTTGGATGACTAAAATTTATATATCTTGACAATTATGTGCTATTTTTAGAGCAGAGAGAAGTCTAGAGTGTAGTCACTTTAACTGTTTATTTTGTTCTGCACTATTTTATGACTAATTCGTAGAAACTGGTTTATACATATAGCGTTGATATAATTCTCTTAAGGTTTACATTCTATTTGATTAAGTATACTGACATCCCATGTTACCTAGCGTGAAGTTAATTGTCACTTTTATGTCTTTAAGTAACTAATAGTGTAGTCACTTTAAACTTAAGAAAGCAGTTGTTTTACCAACCAGAAGTAATCTATAGCTTAGGACATGTACGTGTTAAAATAACTAGTCACGTAGCTAGTTATGCAACTAGTTGTCATCCTAAATGATAGATAAAATCACTAGTTCGGCACTGTCTCCTAGAACTGCTGGGATATTTTGGACCACCTACACAAATCCACAGGCACATATGTACGTAAAAATATATGTATGTACATTAGGAGGGCTCCTTTTTATATGTAACAAAAAGCAAATAGTTTTCTTATTGAAAAAAATAGTTTCTTCTATCCAGAGCTTCGAATTAGTTAATTTAATTTGAGCTTAATTCACTATTAACTTAATTGGGAATTAAAAATGTCAGCTTTTCATTCCATAAATCCATTAACAATATCTAATTCTTTAGCTTAACTTAAAGGCTTTTATTTAAATAGAATTCATTCTTTAAAAAATGGAATTAATTCATAGCAGAATTCATTCATCCTCTGAATGATTAAGGCCCTGGCTCACTAAATGCGAACGAATATTTTCTTTTTTATTTTATATTGAAAACAACGAATAAATTTGATTTTTTTTATTGTTTTCAATATAAAATAAGAAAGAAAATATTTTTTTGTTAATTCCAATCCTATACAAATTGAATTAAAATATTTATTTTCATTCAGTTTTGTATTGCTTTCAATCATATACCAAATGAATTGAAAAATATTGTCATAGTTCTTTTTGTAATAGACTTGAATTGAAGAAAATTTAATCATTCAATACATTTTTAATGATATTTTGTAAAGGATTTGAATTCAAGAAAATTTTAATGATTTAATAAGGAATCCATTCTATAAAGAATGAATTCTCAAAGCAATGAATTCAATACATTTGAAGTACAAAGGAATTAAGTCTATGAATAAATTCATAGTGAATCCATTAACGGAATGATTAAGAGATAAAATTTAATTTCTGTTTGAAAATGTAATTAAGAATTAGTTCTTTTGAACCTTTTTAACTTGGATCAAAAGACTTTTTTCCCTTTTTGAGATTTTTCTATTTAATAATTATTCATCACTCAGATTAGATAATTTGAAAAGTTTGTTCACTCGACCAGCCATTTCTTAAAATTTTATGTAAAAAATTCCAAATCAAAGCAAAGAAAACCAAACAACATTTTCTATTTGAGGAAACAACTAGTCTGTAATGCCTAAAGGCACTCATCAATAAAGCACGTCTCTAAAGAGTAGCTTACCTCTTTTTACATAAGTCTTGTCTCCAATATATAAAATATAAGTATACTTTTTAAGAAAAAAATTTGATTGCAATCGGGATACTTAAAAACACTTTAATCAACATGGACTTTCCAAATTTTTTTGGTTGTTAATGCACTTATTTTGTAAAAAGTGCAGTAAATAATAAAGAATAGACCTTTTAAGAGGTTTCAAGGCTTATTTAAATATTTAAGTACGCTTTTTAGAAACTGTTACAAGAGTTTTTGAAATGAAAAATCAGTTATATTTGCATTTATTGGCATTTTTGCGATTAGTGCCTTGAGGCATGCTTAAGCATTAGAGGGTTAACAAATATAATTAATACAAGCTGAACCGTTATTGTATTTTAATATAGAAGATGCTATATAAAAATATAATCAGAATTTAAAGTGCTTAAATTACTTGATTTTAGTAATTTATTTAATCAAAATGAAAAAAATTTGGGAAATTTTTAATTTTTATTTTTAACCTTGCCAATGCGGAACGAATATTTAGCCAAGACAATATTAATAAAAAAAATTAAATCGTTTATACAAACTGCCTTATTTTAGTTCGATGGTTAGAATATATAAAATTCTCCGTATCTATAAATCCAGTGCTAGAAATTTTAGCAAAATCGGATAACGTTTAGTGGTTGCACATTTTATTTGAAGTGTACAATTATAGTTGTACAATGTACATGTTTACTGTAATCATTTAAAAATTTGTACAAGTTTTTTAACAATATTATAGTCACAGTAGTTATTTATGATTGTTGTAACCCTAATATGGTAAAGTTAAGATTCACATGATTGTCGCAATCATATATAAATAAATATATGTTTATGGCAGTTATGTTCATGATGAATCATTATATCATAATATGTTGTTCTTAGATTATGATATCTATCCAGCCGAGAACAACATAATATGGTAAATCCTCTTAAAAATAGGTTTTATATTTCATTTACCAATAGATGTTTCATTGTTAAATATAAAAATTTTCTTTCCCATTATAATATGATACTAAAAATTATAAAATTTCAGGCATATTTCACATTAATTTTTTTTTTTTTTAAAATTTAAAAAAATAAAAAAAAATTCGAAACTCGAACCTAAAAAGTTGCTACTATAATGGTTTAGCATGAGGGCCGATTTCAAATCGGCGGATTTCGAAGAAATTTAGTTCTTGGTCACAAATTTCTTAAAAATACATTTTGTAGCATATTTCCTAATATTTAATTTAAGATTGTCTCTTTGGGTTGCTAATTTATTGGCTGAATGACTTAAAGATACGGGCATTTGCTAGCTATGTTTTCCCATCTTTCTGGCAATATATGAATAAAGCGACAATAGAACCGCTCTTCTTTTGAAGCCAAGAACGAATCAAGTCAAAGTGAAGCGTATCCCAATGAGAGCGTTCTACTTCGGTAAAAAAAAAAATAGTAGTCCCAACTTCCCAACAACTTGTTTCTAAATAGTTTTTAACAGGTATTGCAACATGTGTTCGGGTATTTTCATGATGGAATATTACAGTTTCATGTCTGGCCTCATATTCTGGACGCTATTCGGCCAATGCTCGTTTCACACGAATCTGTTGAGTTCGGTCTAGGTTCCCTTTGATGACTGATCTGATGATCCAGATTTCAGCAGCTCATAGTAGATAGGATCCTTTTGCTACCACTAAATACAGAGCATTAACTTAGCGCCATGGATATTTGGCATTGGTGTCGATTCGACAGGTTGTCCGGGCTTCACATACGAATTCTTACGCTTCGGATTATCTTAATGGATCCATATTTAATCGCAAGTAATTATTTGGTGCAAAACTGATTTTCTATTATAGTGTTCAAACAGCATTTCGTATATGCAAACTCGTCTTTCAATATATCTCAGCTTCAATTCGTATGGTACCCAATTTCTATGCTTTTGGTTGAATCCTGGTGCTCACAAATGTTTTGAAATTGCTGCTTGAGTAGCTCCCAATGATTTTACAAGCTCTTGTTGAGTTTGACAACAATCTTCATGGAGTAATGCCTTCAATTATTGGTCTTCAAACTTTTTTGAACCGCACAAACCATCTTTCGCACATTGAAACCGACGGAACACATTCACCATAAGCCTTGGCACTTTTTTTCAAATTAAAGAAGTAAAGCAAAACTTCCAGCAAATGTCGTTTTGTTGGCACAAAATTCGACATTTTCGAAACAAAAAAAAACTTTGTTGTTTACACTGTAATGTTCAATAACTAAGTGATAATAAATGTCTGATATGTACCCTTCAAAATGACATATAAGTAATTAAAAACAAAAGCCGTTCAAAAGATACGCTATCTATTGTAGATCTCGCATTTTTAAGTCATACCCCTAATAAAATTATAAATTTTAAAGACATTGTTAAACCTGGTGTCAATTTGTCCAATTCGTCAAAGTCAGAACTCTAGATTATATTTCAACATCAATGTGCAAGGCCAATTCATATAAGGTGTACTCGTTAGCCCAGTTGATCATCAGCTGTTTTGCCCAAACTGTCAAAATTTGTGTTTATGTTGGTGCGCTCCATATATATATATGTGTGTTTTTGATGCGTCCACTTTTTTCCTGTTGTTTTATATTCAATTTCTTGTGTTTTTCCACGCGTTTGAACATTTTATCAACCTCCACATAAAATGAATCAATAAATATAAAACTAACACTGGTTTGCTGTTAAATTCCAGTTTAATACTGAATTCGCCGTACTTGTGTTTTTTTGACAGATTGGGTAAAAAGCAAAAACAAAATGTATGTTGTTTTTGTATTATTGTATTTGTTGTAGGGACGAGTACACCTTATATGAATTTCGCCTTATCTATGTGTAAATGAAATAGAAACACTATTGCTCCTTTAACCGAAACTAATAATAAAATAAGCAACCTCTAAGTGTTTTCCTATATTGCTCAAGCTTTTAGCATTTGGTTTTTAGATGATGAAAACCAAAAACAGCAAAATAAGAGCCAACCTAATGTAAACATTTGAAATGAAACGAATTTGCTATGCCCCTGCCAACACTCTAGGTATTTGTTCAACATTAAATTACAAATAAACAACAATACAATTTGAATAAACATTAGATTAAAAAATAACTGAATTAACAAATAAAAACTAAACAACAGCAACGAAAAACAGAAACCTGTAAAAAACCAAAACAAAAATAACTTACATTTATATTAAAAAAAAGACGGTTAGATTTCAAATTAAAAAAAATAAAAAATAAAACACAAACAAGCTAATTTAAACATTTTGTTTATACATACGTACGTACATGAATTAAAATTTAAAATGACCAAGTAATGAAATGAAAACAATAAAGAAAAGGAAACAAATTAACAAAAACAAAAAAAAGAAAACCAACTTAACAATGGATACTAACTCTCTTTATTGGGAAGAAGTTGAAGCAATATTACCTGCGATTCCTTTGAGAATTGCCACGTCTCAGGTTGCGATTGTCACGCCATCTGACTAAACGATGACGCAACGTTTGACGTACCTCCGAGTTAAGAAAGCAAAAGAATAAGGAAACGAAAAAACCCTAGAATGAGAAATAAAAATAAAACAGAAACACATTAATTATGCAACAATTAAACTAATCTCTCAGCAATGAATTAAGTAATTCCAATGCTGAGGGGGAAATTAACAGTATTGCAGTGTTAAAATACAGTAAAAGCTGGAATGAATTTAATAACTATAACATTACAAATTAGTCCAAGGAATCTACCCTTTGAAAGGCTTAATATTTTACACTATTTCTTAAGTGTTTGCTACTTAAGAAATAGCATTCTTTGCTATGGAATCAAATTAATATGAATAAAGGAATCTATTTATTATTTCTATATTTAATTTAAATATTTATTACAATTGTGGTTAAATATTAAATTAGTTGCTTAAATTTCACAAACCAAACCTTTTTACTGTAATCACTTTATATCGATTCAACGTTTTTTTTCCATAATACTTACTTGGGTACTTATTAAGAAGGCTCTTGTAATTTCAAATAAATTACGACTAATGCCCTGTTCCGGTCCAACCAATACCAAAAGGTATGTGATGCCAAACAATGGTATCAATACCAATAAAGCTTTCGAGGCTTTATGATATTGTCTTGTCTCCAGGGTATTGGCAGAACGTAATTTTGTTATAAGCACCTGCAAAGAAAAACACATAAAATGAGAGAAAGAGATAAAAAAAAAGAAAACACAAACTCCAACAACCTTAAGATCCTATACATGTTACAAAACACAACCGGATATAAGCAAGAAAAGAGCTTAAACCTCACAGATACTTTTCATATCCGGCTGCAAAACAGATAAAACAACTTAAACTAAAGTGATTTTTCTATTTGAAAATAAAACTCTTTGTGTGTAATTCAGGGGATTTTAAAAGGTAGTTTTGCCGTTCTATGTTAGTTTAGCAGCTCACAGAAAGGGTGTTAATAAATATTTAATTATAAGGAAAGTAAGAAATTGTGTAAGTAAAAGAATGTAAGCAATTGATTGCGTGTGCAAGGATTTTATTTTAAACTTACCCACATAATGCGTATAAGAAATATTAAATTAAGTGTTAAAACCAAAGAGGCAGGTCCTTGAAATATCCAGTCAATGTGAGATTCACGCATCCAGGAACATTCTATATCCAACTAGAAAAAATATATTTGTATTAATGAGTATTTTATGAATTTTCTTTATGTAATAGTCATTGTTTGTTTGAGGGAGCGTATACTTAATATTGATTTTAAAAAATAGTTGCTTAATATTAATCATACGTACTGGATGTTTGTGAGAAATAAAAGAGATTTGCTGGAATTCATTTAAAGAGCTGTGCTACTAGTTCAATATACATATATTGTGATATTTGCATTATATTTGTGATAAACAGGTTAACCGTTGATTAGAAAACCAACGTATCGCGAGTTGATATTACGAGGTATGCTAAACGTACAATATTTATCGCGTGATCTACGATACTCTATCTGGATTTCTATAGGCTATTCAGTGATATGAATCGCGATCCATCAATAGTAAAGTGTGAGATCGAAAAATACTTAAAAACGAAACCACTAAACTTACATTTTTTTATTTGATTGAAATTATTATTACAATTTACAAAAAAAATATTTTTATAGTTTTAATTAGAGTTTCCAATTCGGTTTTAACCGAAACCGACAATTATTCTTCGGTTTTTACATTTAATCTATTTTCAGTAGAAACATTCAAAATTTACAAATGAGAAATACACTTTTTTATCCAATTATTCATCCAATATCACTTATAACAGATCGGTAAAAATATCCTAAGATTTCCTTAATTTTTCTAAATAGTATTACAATATTTGCTTGAAATGATGTAGCAGCAAGGAAAACTGTTAATAAAGAATGACACAGACTCATTTAAAAATATTGATCAACGAGTATTTCCTGAGAATTAAACTGCAAATGACTCTTTATTTAATTTAAAATAATGCAAACATTTTTGTAACAAAAAGTTAGTTATTTTCAAATATCCGATAAAAGTATGGAGTACTAGCTGACCCAGTGAGCTTCGCCACCACAATTGGAAGAAAGAAATAGTACTATCAAGTCTCCCTTTGTAAATGAATACTAATTCAGGAAAAAATGGCTCTAGTTTCATGTTTATTGATTCATTGTAATGTGGATTCTAGCTCATTCTAAACGTATTATTAGAATATAAACAGTACCATACAGATCCACATTTTGTATTCCTACTCAGCATCATGAATGTCTAATTTCATATTTCTGTGTCCATTATTATAGAAAATACAAAAAAAAGCTACCACTATAATCACCTTTGGGGAATTCTAACTCATTCAGAATTATTTGTGCCTAATTTTAAATTTTAAGGTTTATTATTATAAAATATTCAAAAAGTACTATAAGTTCGAAAAAGTACCTTGAAGTCCCTTTTTTATATTCTAACTAAGTCAGGATCATGTGTGTTTAATTTCCTGCTTATAGATTCATTATATTAGAGATTTCAATAATAGTTTCTGTTACCTTAATATCATTATGCCCTCTATCCTTGATTATTTCTTTACTCAGAAGCATATCAACCAAATATTATGTATATACAATAAGTAAAATAATTTATTATAATAAAAAGTACCATTAGAAGAAAAAGTAAAATTTTTCCACACTTAATCCACTGTCAAGTTTGAAATTTCAAAGTAATTTCCTGATTCTAGGTTCAATATTATAGAAAATTAATTTTGAAGAACGAAAAAATACTTCTTGCTTGGTTTAGTTCTCCATTTTTGGTATCTTAATACAATTGAGCACACTCTTCTTGATTATTTCTTTATTGATAAGCATATTAAAAAACTTTAATGTATATAAACTAACTAATTTAATATATTAAAAAGGTACCATTAAAAGTAAAGGTTCCAATTTTCCTTTGTCCTCTTGAACACACGACAAGTATGAACTTTAAATTTGTATAGCATTTCCTATATTATCAGCTGATTTAATAGTTAATAAATTATCACAAAACCGAACCGAAACCGATCGGTTTTCAATTTTTTAAAACCGAAATTCTTCGGTTTTTTGCAAACTCTTGTTTTAATCACTAGTGTTCAAATTTTGAACCTTTTTCGGAAACTTTTCCATTATGGTTTTAATGGTGCTTTCTGTCACATTGTTCGAACAGGTAGTACAACTCCGTTTAAAATTGGGAGTTCTTTTGAAAATGCTTTCTATTTTTTTTTTTTTTTTGCTTCAGAAACATCATGTAGACCATACCTTCTACATGAACCAGGTTTTCTATCAACGGACAAGTTCTCCCGATACTGTTTAATAAAATTGGAAACAGTTTGACGGCAGACCTTTGAATGCTTGGCCAACTTTTTGTAGGACCAAGTTGGGTTTTGTTGAAAATATTTAATAATTCTAGTACGCACTTTTTTCTGGTCACTCATTTTAATCAGATTAACAACAAATGATTATAATTGACATTGAACATAATAATACTTGGGTTAAAAGTTTTAATGAAAAACGTGTGTTAAGAATTTTACAATCTCACTCCTTCCATGCTACACGTTCAATAAATATCGCGATACAGGATCACGGGCGATATATACTGAACGTGTAGCAGTGCCCAAAGACAAACGATTAATTTTTCTATGGGAAAAATATCATGAAACGGACTAGGATCACCCAAAAACAAAATTCATATCTGAATGAATTTCCACATAAAATGTACACCTAAAAAAATATCACTATTTATTCTCCGCGACTTTTTGAATTTACCGGCTCTTAACTGAAAGTGCAACACTGCTCCTGGCAACAAGCATCTGTTAGTTGACTCCTGTCAAAACCTGGACAAGCTGCTTCATTTAGTTTGTGTTTGACAAGCCATTGCCAGCAGGCTGTCTTGGGGAAGTGGAAAAAATTGTGAATTTCTTATCCTCATTAAGTATCATTTTTTTTATAGACAAGCAGAGCTTGATAAATACTATGGGAACTTTGCACCATCAATTTCAATGGTAAAAAAGTGGTTTACTGAAATTTGTTGGGACTGTACAAGTACGGAAGATGCCGAAGGTTATGGACGCCCAGTAGAGATCTCTACACCCGAAAATTTAAAAAATATAACGATATGGTGTTGGCCGCTCGCAGATTGAAAGTACGAGAGATTGTGGACGGCCTAAGCATCACACATCGCTCAGTGTTTTCAATTTTGAATGATCACTTAGGTATGAGAAAACTTTCCGCAAGATGGCTGCCTTGTTTTCTCGCAATCGAGTGCACAAATGATTACGCACATATGCAGTTTCCATGGCAAAAACCTAATGATCCATTTGACTAAGAAATGCTCTCTCTTCCACCCAATTCTCCGCATTTAGCCCCAAGTGACTATTTATTGTTTCCAAACCTGAAGAAATGTCTCGGCGGAAAGAGATTTAACTCCAACAATGAAATCTTCCTACAAAAAATACTAATTTTGATTAACTCGACAAAACTTATTTTTTGGAAGGGATACAACAATTTGAGAAACGTTGGACAAAGTCCATAGAACTCAAAGGACTATGTTGAAAAATAAAATAATTTTTTATCCAAAAACCTGTGATTCATTTAAAAAGCCAAGGACTTTTTGATACACTTTCGTATCATCGAAATGTTTTATTCATTTGAAAGGCCTATCGATGTCATTATGTATGGAATATAACATCGTGAAATGTACAAATTTTCCATGAGTCGGTCGCATAAATCAGGCCGAATTTTACAGATAACATGGGTTATATGGGTTTTGAGGGCCGTTGTGGTTTGTGGCTTATTCACATAGATCTGCGACTTAATAAAATCCCTTACGGGGTCCAATCGCACAGTCTCGGTGGCTAGTTCATATCACCTCAACGTGAGATGACAATTGCTCTCAAATCGATCTAGCAGAAAGTCGAATGTGGCATGAGCTGTGTGCTCCCAAATGATGTTGGAGCACTCCAATATTTCGAGAACTCTCTATCATACATATATATTAGTGTTACCAAATTTCCCAATTTTCGCGGAGCTGTCCCGCTTTTAGTCATTAAATCCCGCGTCCCGCACGAGATTCATAACTCTCGCTTTCTCTAGATGTTCAAAATCGAATATATAACTATTTGATATTAATTTATTAAGAATAAAATATAATATTAAGATAATGACATCAGTTTTCTTATGTTTTGTTCCGCAAGTTTTCATTTTCTGTTTTATTAAATTTCTATGATTTATTAAATTTTTGATTTTATTATTTATCATCTGCAGCATTTACTTTATTATATAATATAGTTAATATAACTTGTTCTTATACCTATATTATTATGTCGCATGAACATGATTTTCATCTTAACCTTGAGGTTACTCGACGGAACTACTTGCAACATCATTAGCAGCAGAAAAAAATTAGAAAAAAAAAAACATGAGAGAAAAACGCACAATACATGAAAACATTAAATTAACCCTCTAAGGCACGTGCACATGATACGAGTACACACATGACAAGATGTTTAATGCAGGCATACGGTGAGAGTGAAAGTAGCAAATGAAGCTTGGATGTATTTACATTCGTATGTAGTTGTCATAAGTATGAGGATTTAACATGCAACATGAATTATATGAATAATAAGTACAAGCATACATTTGTGGATTTGTTAACCGTATTAGCGAATAGTAAGCAGAGAATATGTATGTAGAACAGGGGAGTTCTATGGAAAGAAAACACAAACTCAAATATGGTGCCTTAAAGTTTCAAAATTGTATAATGTGAAGTATTTGAATTCGTTTCAATATGAAACTTTCCACAACTTTTAGTGACAACTTAAAAGACAAAAGATTTGTGCGATTATGTATGTATGTATGTATGTATGCTTGTGTGTGTTTATAAGGGTGGCCCTTATTTTACACTTTTTGTATTTTCGACGCTCCTAAGTTCTGCAATTTGTATCCATCATCTAAAAAGTATTTAAAATTTTAAAACTACTGGGTCAAAGTAGAAATATTAAAAAAATATATATTAAAAAAATTAATGTTGTATTGTTGTGTATTGATTGCCGACTTCCCTTACCTACATTATTCTATCGACTAGAGACTTTTGCATGACCCCACCATAAATTTTCAAGGTCCGAGGAGAAAATATCGACACAGCAGTAAATATCATGCTCTTCTAGTCCATCTACCATATTTATCTTCGAAAGACTTCCATGGTAGTACGACTATAAAACAGAAAAGAAAACTCTTCCGATACCTCTCGACGGCTACGTATTGAAACATTTAGCGGTAATGTATGAGGTAGGAGGGCCAATTTTGGTAAGCAGAACTGGCGCTGTGAGATGAACCAAACATTATGTTACGGTGCCCAAATTAACAACTCATGCAGATACCTTGAAAGGCATTGGTTGCTTAAAACAGCAGGACGGTGGACATCGAAGTCGTAATCCCCTAAGGAGTTTGTAACAACTCACCTGCCGAAGCAGCTAGCCCTTACATTACCGCTAAAGTAGAAGGTTCATGTTCAATCTCGGTTGGATTATAAACTTTGAATCTTTAGTGAGTAGGAGGGTACAATAGTAAGCATAGAAGTGTTTGGCGTAAGCCTGCATGGAGCTGCCATTGGTACAGATCTTGGTGGTAGTAGCAAATAATCGAATGAGACCTTGAAGGACTGCAGTGGAGAAGGGTTTCGTGTGAACAGTGATTGATCACGAGTTAGTTGGCCGACAATTTTCAAGTTATAATGAAAAGGATTCTACCCAAATGAAATTAAAGAATTAATCAAAATAAATTGCATTTCTTAACCATTCAGTTCATTATAAATTAATGGTTCATAGGCTTAAATAGTTTGTACTTCAAATGTATTAAATTCATTCCTTTGTCATGTCTGTCTGTCTGTCTGTCTGTCTGTCTGTCTGTCTGTCTGTCTGTCTGTCTGTCTGTCTGTCTGTCTGTCTGTCTGTCTGTCTGTCTGTCTGTCTGTCTGTCTGTCTGTCTGTCTGTCTGTCTGTCTGTCTGTCTGTCTGTCTGTCTGTCTGTCTATCTGTCTGTCTGTCTGTCTGTCTGTCTGTCTGTCTGACTGTCTGTGTGTGTGTTCAGCAGTTGGTATTCAGATGACGGGAAATAATTTTAGACCTTGGAAGTAAAGAAAAGTTCTAAATAGGGACCACCCTTATTTAATATAAATTCCCAACAGTTTTGCATTGACTACAGCAGAAATCAATGTATCCTTTTTTGCTGATTCAAATTTATATATTTTTGGGTCATTTGATACATATGTACTCTTTGCAATTTGCAGAGAAGTCGATTGGTTACTGTATACATACCAGTTGTCTAGCATGAAGACAATTACCACTTTAGTATCTCTAAGTAATGTAAAGAGTAGTCAATTAGTTCTGCACTTTAAAAAGTAGTTATTTTACCCACTATAAGTAGTCTATTGGAGAGGCAATTGCCACTAAGTGTACTTTTTTAATGCTGTGTATATTCTTTGAAATTTAAGCTTCCGCCTAAGATACGCACAATTCAAAATAACTAGTCATGTTGTTTAAAATCACTAGAACTGCTGGGAGTATGCATGTTACTCCAGCTCCTTTAAATCTAGTTAACATGATGCCACTTATCAACGAATACGAAGAAGATAAAGATATATTTATGGAAAAGACAATCATAATGTGAATGAATTTGCATGTGAATGCGGTAGTAAATGTGAAATGTTATTAAAGATAATCAGTATCTGATTATAATTACATACATACATACATACAATACACATGCTTCTAAATATGTATCTACTTCGAAGTCATGTAAGACTGACTGTGTTGGTAAGTAAGGTTAAGAGTGAGAGTAATAAATGTTATTGTTGTTTTTGTTGATTGTGTCCATTAAAGCTGGTAAATGTCAAGTAAACTTATAAATGAATTTGTTGTTCTAACGATATTGCTTGTGTTGAATAACCTACATAATATAATAGCTGCTTACTTATATACAGGGATACGATTAAATACATATTAGTAGGTTGAAATTTTATATAAATCTAATATTTATTAGCTAATACTTAAATTGGAATACATACTGGAAATAGTTTAAAGTGCAGAATGAAAAATTATTACACATAAACATTGTGTATTCTAATCAAAGTTTCAAAAGAATTAATTCTTAATTATATTTTCGAAATCAAATTAAATTGTATCTCTTAATCATATCGTTACTGCATTCATTATAAATTAATTCATAGGCTTAATTCCTTTGTACTTAAAATGTATTGAATTCATTTCTTTGAAAATTATTTTTTTATAGAATTCAAAACCATACAAAATTGCTTTAAAAATATATTGAATGATTAAATTTGTCTTCAATTTAAATCTATTACAAAGACTTTTGAAAATGTCTTTCAATTCATTTTGTAAATGATTAAAACTAAAACAATAAAACTGATTGAAAACAAAAATATTTTAAATCGATATTTGTTAGAAATGAATTAACAACAATTTAATAATTCAAAGGCTGAATGAATTTCAAAAGGTGTTTTTTTTACATCCGTTAGAACTGGAAATTGTAAAACCTAACACAAAACTAAATTTAAATCCAAACAGTTTTTGTATTCGAAAGATTTGTGGCAGCACCGAGCCTGCCTGTTTTACAAAACCAACAGTCCTGCGAAGCGTCAGAAAGAAGCAAACGAATTGACAGACGAAAACAGAATTTAATTCCTCGCGTCATCTTTGCTACTACACATGTAGCTTTCTAGTCTTATGTTAAAGTAAATGTAAATTCCTTTTCAAGAAATAAATAAATAATAAATAGTTGTTAAGTGTAATATATTCGTGTTTTATTCACCCACAACTATAGATCAAAACATGACATTAACATTTGAAAATGATTTGGGGCATATTGCCACCACCGCTGTTTTTAACGAAGCGCATTGTGGACGTTGAAATATGGACCACCTTTTCGAGCTGAACGTGTGTGAAGAATAACACGAACAATGTTGGCCTCCAAGGCGTCAATTGTTGCTGGTTTATCAGCATACAATTGTATTGACGTGGGCCCACAGTTACGCGAATCGATAACTGATTTTCAAAGTATATTTGGATAATTTGGTAGCGTTGTTTAAACGTCAATCCATTCAGGTTGATTTGCCAAATTATACTGATCATAAGTGTCAAGAAGTGAATACAATATGACAGTTTGCTTGATAATTAACTCTTACGTACGTTCTATCGGGCTTAAAAAACACCTTTAAAATTCCATTAATCGGGTGTTTGGTTTAACCGGGCCAATAATGAATCGGTGTTTAGATTTAATCGGTTGTTTTTAAATTATTCAATTAACGGAATAATTTATATTTTAATTTTAAATTAAAAACAAGTAACAGAGCTAAATTCGGCTGTGCCGAATCTTATATACCCTTCACCAAAGTATACTTATTTATTTGCTTACATTGGCTTTACCCATGCAAAACACTTCATATAGCAACAACAACAAGAAAAAATCATAATATCATATCAGATGCAATTGCAAAACATCCGATAATCATATTCATACATTGCGTGCTAACTGATAACTAACCAAATAAACACAACAATTATTTTGCACAATTGTATGTTGAAAAAATAACAACAAACAAAAATGAAAATAAACGAAACACACTCAAATACATACAAATTATGCATGCGTGTGTTTGATTTATAATTCGTATTCATTTCATCTCATTCCACATTGTAGAATGTTGTTGTTGGGTGTGTGTGGTGTTTATAAACAACTCTCTCTTTATATATACCCTTGCCACTCATGGTGAAGGGTATGCAAAGCAATGAAACCAACACACATCCAAACATACGTTTTGTTGCATTTTTGTTAAAGCATGCAATAAGTTGTCTTTTTTTTGATGAAATTTTCAGAGGCTGTCTTGGAATTTTGCTTATATCTCCGTTATTTATGGACGGATTTTGCTGATTTTAATTAGGAAACTTCTGGAAGGCATGTCTGACAGAATTATTGAAGATTTGGATCCCGAAGATTGGATCCCGAAGACAGACGGACATGCCTTAATCGACTCCGCTATCTATAAGGATCCAGAATATATATACTTTATAGGGTCGGAAAATTATATTATGGAAATTACAAACGGAATGACAAACATATATACCCTTCTCACGAAGGTGAAGGGTATAATAAAACCAAGAATTTTGTGTACTTATTTAAGTATTTTATTAATAAAACGAAGAAAAACATCCTTTTTATATACACAAGTGAGTTTTTTTTTTAGGATTTTAGTGAGAGCTTCTTTTTAAATGTTTTCCTATCAAACGATTTTTTTTTTCTTTAGTTTGAATAAAACTTGACTTGGAAAATACTCTCACGCTGGTTGTAGATGTTGGAAAAATCGGAAGTAGGGTAAGATAAAGTCCCCCATTATATCATAGTCCTTTTTGTTTTTTTGATTTTTAATACTTTTAATAGTTTCGATAAGTTCTGATAAAAGACTCGTTGCAGCAATGTCTTCAGTTTCGTCTACTATCATGTAGACCTCCGCCTCATTAGGACAAAGTTCATCTTAGAACATTCTAGAAAAAATGTCATTTCTAAATTCCTTAGTTTCAATTTGTGCTTTACTCTAAAAACTATTGCTAGAAGGGAATGTTCCTGAATTAAGAAATAAAATGATTGTGATTAAAACAATATTTCGTCTATCATTAAGTCTAGAATTTAAAATTTCAATTAAATTGTTATCAATGGAATTGATAGTAGCAGAATCCTTACTAAGCTCTTTTATAGACACGTATAATGGGTTAAGGGTTTTAGATAAGATTTCCAAAACATGTATTTCCTGTAAAAGGATTCAAACCAAATTCAGCTAGAGCATGGTTAACACATTTGTATATACGAAGAAAATAGGGTAACATATTGAACAAGGAGGTCCAGCGATGTCCAGTAATTTTTACTATTTTTCATTTGATTTATTACAAAGTTTACATCACTTACGTATGTACATGATCAATTGCTTTGTAGATTTCTAATTCAAATTCATACTCAGTTTATTTGTTATTTTATAATGGGCAATTTTAAATTATATGAACAGTTATCCAAACAAAATTAATCGATTAACCAATTAACGATTAATTGATTGAATACCCTAGTAGGTGTTAACCCCCAAATTCCTTAAAATTAGTATACATACATTGAAGTTATTTATATTCCCTAGCAGTCAAGTATTTCTTAAAATCTGCTTAGAGACATTGAAATTGTTTTCAAATATTAATATTAATTAATAAATTCTTCAAAATTTGATAACATTGCAATTCAAACTTTAACACACTCAACATGTTCTTAATTACAATTACATACTTACTTAAATTAATATTAATTTATTCTGTCATGCACTCAGTAATTCATTGATTTATTACCAGCAGGCTTAAAAATATTTGAATTAAATAATTATAAAGTGCCTGACAGAAATTAAATAAGAAGGATGATAGTAAGTAAACAGAATTGTAATACTATAGATTTTATAATTGCAATTGTGTACGTTTTTTTTTTTATATATTAGAAATTATTTATTATTTTACCATATCGCTCATTTGCTGCAACAACGACATAATTCAAAATCCGTGTGTTTTGAACTGAGTAATACGAAATATGCGCCGTTCTATAGTCTTTCATATAGTTTTATCAGTTTTCAAAAAAGTCAATCATTTTTTCCGTGAGAGTGTTTTTTTGTTCTAAACGTCAAAATTAAAATTCATGTTTTCTCGTATATTTGACATGAAAAAATTTGGGTTAAATACAGATTAGAAGGATATTAACATCTACTGTTCAAATCAGGTTATATTTCTAAAATCTCATGACTTGTTGAACATTTATTTAAAAAATAGTCAAATGTCATAAAACATTCAAAGCCGTTTTGCTCGAAACGACTTTTTTTGAATTATGACGTTGTTGCAGCAAATGAGCAATATATTGAATTTGTCCTTCTGTTTTTAACACATCAAAATATTTGTTGCAGACAAATATATTAATGACGTTTTCCATGAACATTTCTAGAACTAGCTCCATAAGCACTAGTTCTAGAACGACTATAGCCATAACCAATTCAGTTTCTTTGACAAATACTTTTCAGTTGGATTTCATACTTTCAATACTTTTCAGTTGGACAAACACTACTATAGAGGGAGTAGTGTTTGTGGACATTTGATTTAAATTTTCCTATATTGAAAGTGACATGAAAGACTTCAGGAGGAATATTATTCCTCATACGGACAGTACGGCTAAATAACGAATTTTCCCTGTAATGTGTCGTGCGATCCACTGTCCAGTCGACAATGAATTGATGAGCCCTTGCCGAAGAACGTGTGTTGCGTTAAAACCTACGGGTTTTGGGAACAAGTTCCCTAATTTCAGCAGAGCACATACCATTGTAGTATCGGTAGAACAGTGAAACACAACACACATTGCCACGATGTTCCAGTGAGTCAATAGAGCTGGATAGCCTACTGTCACCGATAAACATGGTGGCGGTCATTACCGGTCACTGCACTTTTGGCAACCACGCGAGGAGACTTGGCTTGCCCTATAACGACTTCTGTAGAAGTTGTCAAAACGAGGAGGAGGATGAGACAATTTTTCATCTTCTCTGTCACTGCTCGGCATTGGAAAATCTACGCTTAAGGTTTCTGGGACATCGTTCCCTAATTAGTCTCTCTGAGCTCTCGAATTTGAGTCTTGAGTGCATTTATGCCTTTGTAAGGCATAATTGGCTAACCAGACATAATATGGGGATCTCCATGGAGTGACCAATGATGACCCACTCTCCTTTCTCTCTCGTATCTCTTCTCTCACTCTTTAATCCTAACTAAAAACTGACTGTCCCCTTCTATCTTTTTCATATCTACTCTGTTCTTCTCATCTTTCCTATATACTTTCAGGTAATACAAAGGGCCCTTTGCTTGGACCCACGTGAGCTGCACTTCTTCTTCACTTCGCGGCTGCCTGGAAACCTAACCGATAAGCACCTTCGTAACTCCAAAATAGACTTTGAAGCACCGGCCCACACAGAATTGTATTCCATTTTCGGTCGGATATAAGTGACGTAAATAGTAAGGAGATCAGATGGAGTGAAATATGCCTTACACCATTTTAGAAAACCAAGGCACTTGAATGCTTCTTTCGACACTCGCAAAATGTGTTTTGTCCAGCGGACAACGCACTGAATACTCATATCTAAAACATCAAGAGTTTCTCATTCCTTAATATTTACACCACCCATTAAAACAGATGGAGCAGCATGATCTGTTATGCGTTTATGTGTTAACGTACAACATTCTTGCATGCATTGAAATCGACTCTATTCGCACAACCCCATTCAGAGATTGTCACAAGATCTTGGTTAAGCGTATCATTCATGTTTTGCCTCATTGCCCTAATCTCCGACAGGCTTGGTCTATAATTGAATGCATCTGAATGGCAAATGTTGCTGTCATCTATAAAAGAGTAGATAGGGTTGGAAGTTTGAGGTAGAAGGTCGTTTATAAGTATAAGAAATAGAGTAGGAGAAAGGACGGAGCCTTGCTGTACCCCTGAATTGATCTTGAACTCGTTTGATGAGATTCCATCTATAATAACTCGTATAGTGCGATCTCTGAGAAAGCTAGATATAAATCGAGAGAAGTTATTACCGACAACAAAAGCAATAAGTTTTGCTAAAAGCGCACCATGCCATACTCTATCAAACGCTTTAGAAATATCTAGAGCCATCACTTTACTTTCGCCAAAACAGTGTATGGAACGACACCATTTTTCCGATAGAAAGGCTAGCAAGTCTCCCGTAGAGCATCCTCTACGAAAGCCATACTGCCGGTGGCTGAGTAAATTGTTGGACTCTAAATATTTCACAAGATGTTAGTTAACCATACTCTTCATAACTTTGGAAAGTGCAGAACAAATTGCTATTGGTCGATAATTTTCAGGGTTGTTAGCCTCTCCCTTTTTAGGAATTGAAGTTAAATTAGCAACACTCCAACATACAGGAAATATGCCGGCACGGTATAAAGTGCTGAAAAGGTTAGCTAATGGACGAGCTAGCGTCGAAGAACACTGCTTCAAGACCAGTGCTGGTATGCCATCAGGCCCAGGAGACTTATTTATGTTGAGATCCGCTAAAACCCTTTTAAATGCGGGAGCGCGAAAGAATATATATTCATTGTAACTATCTTGAACGCTATATAAAATAATGTTTGCACCAAATCATTACTTGCGATGACAAACGGATCCATTATGATAACCCGAAGTGTAAGAGATCGTATGTGAAGGCCGGCCAAACAGCCGAATCGACTCCAAAACCAAATATTCATGGCGCTAAGGTAATTCTCTTTATTTGGTGGGAGCAAGGGGTCTTATCTATAATCAGCTGCTGAAATCTGGCCAGACCATCACAGGGAACCTGAACCGAATGCAACTGATTCGTTTGTAGCGAGCATTGGCCGAAAGACATCCAGACATGAAACCATAATATTCCGTAATGACAACGCTGGGACAAATATTGCAATACCTGTTAAAAACTATTTAGAAAGAGGAGGTTAGAAGTTTTGACTCACTCGCTTTATAGTCCAGATCGTGCCGGTCTAACTACTATTTGTTTTGATCAATGCAGAACGCTCTCTCTGGGATACGCTTCATTTTGGAACAGAGTATGCGATATTAGCTTGATTCGTTGTTGGCCTTAAAAGATGAATAGTTCTTTTGGCTCGATATCCACATGTTGCCAGAAAGGTGGGAAAGGTCATAGCTGACAATGGCCAATACTTTGAATAAATTTATATTGTACAAATGTTTCAAAATAAAAGCTAAACATTTGAAAAAATCCCGCATTTTTAAGTCATACTCTCAATATGTTGATACTTTGCCTATATTTGGAATACAATTAATTTCTTAAACAATTTTACATACGAGTATATAGAGAATGTTTATTTTAAATATGAATTGCAAATTTCATTGAATAAAGTTCATAACATCCTTGAAATTGAATTAAACGTTTAAATAAAAATTCATTTCAATAATTGAGATTTATGCGAACATAATTTATTTATGTTTTAACTGCTGTTAATAGTTTTAAATGCTGCAGGGAATATTGATTAATTGTGTTTTGTAATAAAATGTATTGTAGTTGCACATATTAATTAATAATAATATTTATATGAAATTCCTATATTACAAAATATATGCTGAAACGCAGATACATACTTATGAATTAATAGGGTGGCTGCGTTTGTAAGAAGCCATTTAGCATTATGCAGATCCCCATCTAATATGAAACCTGACTTTATTGTAAGATACCATTTATATGAATGCTTATTCTAGCGCCTAGCCATTGGTAAGGTGGATGAAAGGAAGAATGTTCCTTCTTTAATTATTTGTATTTACTAAAGAATCATATTGTTAGCTTAGTGGGCAAACGTTCTAAGTCCAATTTTTATGAAAATCTAGATTTTAAAACAAAATGTATTGATTGGAGTGCGACAATGTTATGTCTTATCGCCACTTCTCTTCAACATTGGTCTCGATATCATTATAGCTAGCAAAATGCAGAATGGCAATGGTATAAGATGGGGTCTGAATGGATGCTTAATCGACCTAGATTACGCAGACGATATTTGTACTAAGACACACAGCTTCAACGACAAAGACCGATGGTAAGCTGAAATTCGTCTAGAGCTCTCGAACTCTTTCTCGTCGAGTGAAGCTTAAAATATGGCTGTGAAACATGAAATACTGTTTGTGAACCAATGCCTCCGCGAAATTATCCGTATTTTCTGGCCAAATGTAATCACGAATGTCAGATTGTGGACCGGAACTAATCAATTGCAACAGAAATGAAGAAACACAAGTGGAACTGTATCCTCATTCTACGTAGACCAGCTTCATCACCAGAAATGCCATCGACTGGAATTCTCAGGGTAACCATAGAATTGGAAGTCCAGCACACACATGGAGGCGACAAACTGCCAAAACTTCTGCCATGAACAAAAGTTGGGGAGAAATAAAATTACTTGCACATGATAAATCACATTGGAACGTGTTTGTTGAGTTCCTATGCTCCTTATAGGAACGATATAAGATTCGGCACATTGCTCAATTGCACAGTGGGACAGAATCAAAATATTTTGGAAATAAATCTGTCATTATTAACTGGCTAATCCGATTGACATGAAATTTTACATAAGAGTAGCAGAAGAGTATTCAAGTTTAGTTTTTGACGACGGATCCCAAATACCCCTTAAAAGTCCAGTCTCAGTAAAGAGCACTTCAGGCATGCAACATATTTAAACTCTTTCGAATTTTTTGGGGTTTGCCTTTTTTTTACGAGTCCAAAAATCATCGATTTATAATACAAAATGCTTAATCAGAATTTATCCAATTTTTTATCGAAATTTTGAATTTAGGCTAATTGCTCTAAAATGAGATTCCAAAATGGGAAACATGGAATCTCATTCACATGGAAAATTTTAATTTTGAAATATCTATAATTCTGTTTTGGGCCACCCTCTTGTTCTATTATAAATATCACACAAATATACAAAAAGAAAATACATGCATATGAACATACATAAATATTTTCTCTTGTTATAGGATGAGGAAAATTATAATAAAAATTCTGTATCTTCAAATGTTCTGTTTCAAAATATAATTAATAGAATAAAGAAAATTCTGTATTTCGTGCTAATTTCACTCTTTTATACAACTGAGTGACAATTTATAAACATTTAAAAAGCTAATGCGAAAATATTGCTGTAAGAAATTCAGAGGAAAATTAAATTCACGCAATAAATATTGACACATTTTTCAACTTGTTGTTACAAGTTTCAATTTTCATATTGCATTTCTAACGAGTGCCATTTAACTAGAAGTGACATGTGTGTCAGTCAGGAAATAATAATACGTAGAACTAGAGTAGTTTTTGAAGGTATTTAAAGTTATCACAAGCATCAGTTAAATGAATGACGCGTCAGGGATGCAACATTCAACACTATTGTTCTATTTTCGGTACTTTAAACATAAGACCCACAATAAAATTCAATATTTATTTACTTTATATATAAAGGGTGTTTGAACAAGGACTTCCAAACTTTGACAGCTGATATCGGTCATATTGGATGAATGGCTATGATGAATGAGTACTACAACAAACAAAATTGTCGAATTTGGGACGATACCTATCTACATGACATCCAAAATTGTCCGATGCATCTCGAAAAAGTAACTGTTTGCTGTGAGCGCTATAGTTCTATGATTAACAACTTCTTTTGGCCAGAATTGTATGATATGGATACCAACAGGACGGAGCTACATGCCAAACAACTCATGCTACATTGCAAATTCTGTACGAGCGATTTAAGGGTATGGTCACCTCACGTGGATTTCATGTGAACTGGCCATCCAAATCGTGCTATTTGACCCCATTAGTATTTTTCTTGTGGGGTTTTCTTACGTCACAGTTCTATGCGAATAAGCCACAAGATTATATACAAAACATTCTTACTTGTTTTGTTAGAGAGTTCAATGCATTTTATAAATCAAAAATTGTCCATGCCTGATGTGTGCTCGTTCGACTGCGTTTATATTAGTATTGGTATCCATCTTTATATATTTGTGAGTAAATATGTGCACAGGAGTCCGCAATATTTGTTGGGGGATTTTTCGCATTGAAATGCATTTTCAATTGTTATATAGATTCAGTTTTAACTTTGCTTATTTTCAAACACATACACATGTACATTAGGGTCGTACTTATTCTTTACTTTTTGGATTTTCGATGCTCCAAATGTTTAACAAAGCAAATGCACAACGATTGCTCACCAAAGCTTATGGTGAATGTGTTCCATCGGTTTCAATGTGCTAGAGATGGTTTCTGTTGTTTAGACCAGTTCGATACTTAATTTCGCAGAGAACGGTCGTCTCTAAATAAGCACGGATTAATTGTTATTAAGAAGCAGATCATAGTTAAAACAAATAACGCAAATAGTATTGATCTTGTAATCGTCATCTGTTTTTTATTGAACTCGCGCGTGTGACAATTACACTTAACTTGCTGTGATAGCAATACTGCTATGGCCCCGGGGGCCAAATCGAACAATCTAGATTTAAAAAAACCCAAAATGAAAAGACAGAAATTGTCTCGACAACTTCCTGTTGGCTTGATTTCCGATCTGCCTTCAACTTCAAGTAATCGGTTCAGTGTTTTAGCTGAACGAAATGACATGGAATTGGATCCAGTATCTAATATAAATGCAGAAAAAATGTTAAACCGCCTCCATTGGTAGCCGATGAAAAAATTCCTCTCAAGGAACTTCAAGATTTACTGGGAAAAGATTCAATTTATAAACGCACATCTATCGGAACCAAAGTTTTTCCGAAAAATACTGAATGCTACGAAAAATGCAAAAAGATTTTACTGGATAAGAAAATTGAATTTCATACTTTTAATTCCAAAGAGAATCGTCTGTACACAGTATTTTTATATGGACTTCCAAAAATCAGTACTGAAGATATTAAGAATGATATCCTAGGTTATAATTTAACACCTTCATCCATTACTGAAATAAATACAAAATTCAGTTCTGTCAACAATGCTGTATATAAAGTTCAATTTGTAAGGAAAAATTTTAATCCAAAATCACTAAGCAACGTAACTGCAATATGTAATGTAATTGTATCCTGGAAAAAGTACAAACCCAAAAAAAATGATAATCCAACACAATGTTGGAATTGTCTGATGTATGGTCACGGAGGTGAACATTGTAATCGTCTTTCAGCATGCATGTTATGCGCCAATCAACACCACACCAATGATTGCCCACTACGGAATCAAAATAAAATACCAGCTGTATTTTCTTGTTTTAATTGCAAAAAACATGGTAAAGAGCGCACGGACCACTCTGCAAATGATATCAATTGCCCTTTTCGATCTCTTTATTTGGAAACCAGAGCAAAAGCAACTACCAAAAATTCTCGTAAATACAACAAGAGCCAAAACTCACCACAGTACATCAATGCTGATCTCCCCATAAACAATCACAACAACAACAACACTTATCCTAACACCTTGTCATACGCAGAGTGCATAAGAGCAAACAACGATCTCTTTAATATAGATGAACTCTTTAGCATTTTTACAACAGCGTTGAGCGATCTCCAAAAATGTACAACAAAAATACAACAAATTCAAGTTGTAATGTCAATGGTAAAGTACGCTTATGGTTTACGGTAATTACAATGGCATAAAAATTCTTCATTGGAATGCCAATGGCATTACTACATATTCACACTTACTTCAATTTGAAAATTTACTTGAAAGAGAAGATATTCACATAGCCTCTCTAAACGAAACTCATCTGAATGAAAACCATAAAACCTATTTCAGAAATTATTTAATATACAGAAATGATAGACAAGATTCAAGAGGGGGTGGGGTAGCTCTAATTGTCCGCAGATCTGTCAAACATAATGTACTGCCTATAGCAAATACACTGGGAATAGAAAACCTTTCAATAGAAACTGAAATAAACAGAAGAAAGGTTATCATTTTTACAGCATACTCGCCAAAATATAAAAGTAGCTTTGCCAACGATATTATAAAATTAACATCATCAAATGAAGATTTTATAATATTAGGAGATTTTAATGCCAAACATTCTTCATGGCATTGCAAAAACAACAACACCGCAGGAAATATTCTATTTAACCTTGAACAAACAAGCAACTTTTTTATATATTATCCTAACAGTCCAACGTTCTTCCCATATCAAAGAAATCGAAATAGTTCGGTTATTGACTTGGTTTTAAGCAATAGTACGTTAAATATTAATTTGGATGTTCTTGAATATGACATTCCGTCAGATCACAGACCTATTGTGTGTAAAATCCAAAATGCAACTACGTGTGAATTAGATATAAATTATTACGATTACAAACATACGGATTGGATGGCATTCCGAAATATTATTAACAATAGAATCAACATAAATACTGACATTTACAGCTCAAAAACCTCTATTGACATAGAAATTGAGAAATTCGTTCAAATAATACTAGAAGCACGAAATCACTGTACCCCAAAAATGAGTTTCCTTGGTAAAACAAGCTTACCTGTAGATATTGTTAATCTAATAAAAACACGTAGAACTTTCAAAAGGAGAAGTCAGCGGACATCAATATTATCTGAAGTTAATTTCTACGAACAATGTGTGAAGTTCCTGACTTCTATGATCAACAGGGAAATAAATATTTATCGTAATGAACAATGGAAAAATATGCTGTCAAAATTAAGGCCGGGTGATAAATCCTTCTGGAAAATAAGCCGATGCTTAAGAGGTAAACAAAATAAAAAAAACCCACATTTTACTGAAGGAAATTCAAAAATTATTACAGATAATGGTAAAGCACAAATGCTGTCCGAAACATTTGCTGCCTCAAATAATCTTACATCTGCATATAAACACTCAATTGACAAAATTGTTAACTACAAGGTCAATAGATTTAAGTCAACAGTATACCCGGAGGAATTAAATTTGGTATCTATTTCGGAAATTAACTCAATAATCGATATGCTTAAAGCTTCAAAATCACCTGGACTTGATGATGTTTCGAATAATTTAATTAAAAATTTACCTATAAAGGCCAGACAGTTATTAACGATTATTTTTAATAGCTGCTTAAAAATTAACTACTTTCCAAAACATTTCAAAAGAGCTAAAGTTATTGCGATTTGTAAGCCGAGTAAACCTAAGCACAATCCTAATAGTTACAGACCTATAAGTTTATTAAGTAACTTAGGAAAATTATACGAAAAGGTTATTCATAATCGTATCTGGGGTTTTATTGAAAATACGTCAATAATAGCTAAACAGCAATTTGGGTTTAAAAAACAGCACAGTGCAGTACACCAAGTTAATCGCATTACAAACATAATAAAGTCTAAGAAGCGAATGAAACAATCTACAGGTCTGATAATTTTAGACATAGAAAAGGCATTTGATACTGTTTGGCACAATGGATTAGTATATAAATTGCTCCAGGCTAATATACCAAAATATTTATGCATGATTATTGCTGATTTTCTCACGGAAAGAACATTTGTTGTTGCTGTGAATAGTACATTATCCTCCCCCAAATTAATCACAGCAGGTTTACCACAAGGTTCAATATTATCTCCTCTATTGTACTCAATTTATACTTCAGATTTTTCTCCACCCTCGTACTTGAATGTTGCATACTATGCAGATGATACCGCCCTTATAACGTCTAGCAAACTCACGAAGGCACTACTAACTAAAATGGAAAAAGGATTTGATGCCTGTAGAAAATATTTTTACAAGTGGAAAATAAAAATAAATCCTAATAAAACTCAGGCAATTATCTTTCCCTACAACAACTCTCCCAAAAGACTACCAAACCGTCAGTTACGACTCCAAAATGAGAATCTTGTAATTCAAAATGATGTTAAATATCTTGGCATGTGTCTCGACAAGAAACTTAATTTTGCAAAACACATCGAAGAAATTTCCAAAAAAAGTCTTAAATCGATCAGAGCTTTGTTGCCAATACTAAGTAAACGCTCAACACTTAACGAAAAAAACAAAAATTTAATATTTAAAAGTGTGATTAGACCAACCTTGACATACGCATGTCCCATTTGGTATAAAGCTGCAAAAACTCATCTGAGAAAACTTCAGATAATTCAAAACAAATGTCTAAAGATCATAAACAACAAACATTGGAGATACTCTACGCAACTTCTTCACATCGAAACGGGTTATGAACTAATTGTTGATTTCATAAAAAGACTAAACAGTAAATATTATTCAAACATAGAAAATTCTTCTTATCAACTGATAAGGGAATGTAGGGAATCGGCTTGAGTGCAAATTAAAACATAATTCACCAAATCGAAAATGATATGTATATAATTTATTATCTCCTGATAATTCTATTGTATACATATATATTTTCTAAATATATTTGTATTTTTTTTTTTTTTTTGATCATATAAAGGTTTTCCTATTTTTCCTTTAAATAATGTTATAACGTAGAAAATAACTATTAACATCAACTAAAAAATATAATTCGTTGTAGTATATAGATAAAATCTCGAAAACTGTAAATATGTATATAAATAAAACTATAAATAAAGATGATGATTTAAAATAAAAAAAAAAAAATAAAAAAAAAATCTGTTGTTTAGAAGTGGAGATTTTGACACGGAAGACAAAGGTCGCCCAGGCCAGCCAAACAAGTTTGAAGACCATGAATTGGAGACATTACTCCATGGAGATTGTTGCCAAACTCAACAAGAGTTTGTAAAATCATTGGGAGCTACTCAAGCAGCAATTTCAAAACGTTTTCTAGCAGCAGGATTAATCCAAAATCAGGGAATTTAGATACCATACGAATTAAAGTCAAGATATCTTGAAAGACGAATTTGCTATAAAAGAAAATCAGTTTTGCATCGACTCATTACTGGCGATTAAAAATGTATCCATTACGATAACCCGAAGCGTAAGAGATTGTATGTGAAGCACGGCTAACCAGTCGAATCGACACCAAAACCAAATATCCATGGCACTATCTCCAGGGTCCTATCTATTATGAGCTGCTGAAATCTGACCATCTGAGAACCTGTACTGAACCTGTACTGAACGCAACTGATTCGTTTGAAGCAAACATTGACTGAAAAAGCCCAGAATATGCTGCCAGACATGAAATTATAATATTCCATTATGTCAACGATCTGACACATGTTGCAATACCTGTTAAAAAGTATTTAGAATAAAGTGGTTGGGGAAATTTTCCCTCACCTGCTTAATGGTCCAGACCGTGACTAGCCCGACAACAATTTGTTTCGATTGATGCTGAACGCTCTCTCTTTGATACGCTTTACTTTGGAACAGAGTATCCTATTTTGGTTTTTAGATGAAAGAGAACAATAATAAGTAAGTAATAAGGGCTAACCTAATGTACAGACGTGCATTCCTATGACATACATATACACCTGCAAATATTTGCATTTGAAAACATGACAAACAGCCTTAAGTATTGCAAACATGAGTGTACCAATAAGAATGTGCTGAGAATTTCCAGTAGTTTTCAAATTGTCAATGTATCCCTTTAATACAGTAATACTCAATAATACCTAAATTCGAGACAGCCAATTTATATATTTTAGATCATTTCACACATATCTACTCTTTGTAATGCAGAGTCAGAAGTCAATTGGTTACTTTATACATCCCAGGTAATCTAATGCATTGTCACTTTAGTGTCTCTTAGTAATCTAGAGTGTAGTCATTTTAAAACTGTTTTGTATTGGAGAATAAATTGTCACTTAGTGTCGCTTTGTTTGAAGTTATTAAATAAATATTTTACTCATTTTACTGTTTCTTATTAGAACAAGCTGTAATCATTTTGAAATTTTGATTATATTTCTATTTAACCCTACAAACCTAATCTATTTGTGTAATGCATAAATCATTAACATACGACTTAGAGGCGTACATGTATTAATAACAATCTGTGGGCTTAATTATACTCAATTATATTGTTTCTTTTTAATAAAATTTAATGTTGGGACACAAACTAATGATAAAACAAAAAACTGGAGTTGTCTACTGAATCGACTAAAAAGCAAGAGCTGTTAATTTCAACCATTTAAGACAGAGAGCGATATTTTTAAAATATATGTAAGCCTCGAAAGGGGTATATTAGGCTTTTAAGGTTAATGACCATGACAATTTCCTTATTATTGTCTCTTAAAAGTGACTTTGAAAATAATTTTATATTCCACTTTATAGATTAGTTACTTTATTTACGCCCAGTAATGCTCCATTATATCTGATTGATCCTTAGTGGACAAAAGTGAATTCGATTTTATATCGAGGATACGTTAATTACAAGGAACTCCCTTAAAATGAGTCAAATAATAACAACAGACTTGAATAACAAAGTATTACAAAAAAACTCGTTATATAGCTTGAGAACCATTTGGATGGTATGCTAACTGACTCTCTTGATACGAAATTGTATGATCCATTTGAATTTAACGATCCGTAAAGGCTGTTTGCTATATTCATAAAGTTTATCAACATTTCCATCAGTAGTAACTTCTACTTATAAAAAATATTGATAACACGCTGTTAATAATATTGTTCATAAGTATGACAACATTAACTATAAAGCAGCTTTAAAAGCTCTGCGCAATAACTGTACATATAGAAGATAAAACTGGAATTTGCTAGAAGATGGCGCTGTGTATATAAATAGTAACAGCGAGTTGCTAATGAGTCTTTATATCGTAAGCACTGCTTGAGTTAACTTTAACCGTATTACCAGTGTGTTTTTGTACCCTTCACCTTCGTGAGAAGGGTATATATAAGTTTGTCATTCCGTTTGTAATTTCCACAATATAATTTTCCGACCCTATAAAGTATATATATTCTGGATCCTTATAGATAGCGGAGTCCATTAAGCCATGTCCGTCTGTCTGTCCGTCTATCTGTCTGTCTGTTGAAATCAAGTTTCTGAAGACCCCAAATAACTTACAAAATTGATTCATACATCAATATATCGGGAATTCTTCCGGCTGGGTCGCTATTTAAAATCGATAAAATTGAGCCAACCTCGATTTTTGGCCTATTTTTGATACATATCTGGATTACTAAGTCATTAATATAGACAATATGGATATCTTATGATAGAAATTTCAAAGTCCATTGCAACGATCTATATAAGGCTATAGTAATTTGGACCTACAATGGGTCAAAATCGGGAAAAATATTTTTAACAAGAATTTTTTTTTTACCAAAAAAATTTTTTTGTCATAAATTTCTTTTCACTAGTAAATTTTTAAAAATTAAAAAAAAACGATTTCGAAAAAAAAAATTTGAAAACAATTTAAAAAAAAATATTTTTTTTTTTAAATTTGAAATACAATTTTGAAAAAAACAATTAATTTTGTTTAATTTTTATTTCAGAGTATAATTTGGTGAAGGGTATATAAGATTCGGCACAGCCGAATATAGCTCTCTTACTTGTTAAAGTGTGTGTATTAAAAGATAGTGACTTTTTAAATGGTTGTGAAAATTTGAATGCAATCTGGTTTATTTAAAGGCAATAAACCACCATTTTTAAATGGTAAAAATGTAATTCATGTAACCGGTATGTGAATTTACTGAATTTAACTAGTAAAGAACCTATATACATAATAGGTAAAATCATTACCCAGAACTGCTGGGTTAAGCAACATACATATGAGAATTTTTCTGGGGGATTTTCAAGTTTTCATTTTCTGTATCCAGCATTTTCCAAACAATCATAAAAAATGTTAAGCCTACAATAAAAAGTTTAATTCAATTCCCAGGAAAAATATACAGAACAAAACTTTATTGACACAATGTTAATTTTTTTGCAGATTTTTTAATCAAAATCATAATTGGAATTTAATTAATTTCGGCATAAAATCTAAAAGACTTTGGTTTTTCCCCAATTTGACATCTCTTTAAAATTTTGTCATACTAAAACCAATAACTATTCTCTAAAAATTAAATATTTGTCCACTATTCCAAAGCAATCAACTGTTCATTTATAAAAGTTCATTTTCAATTACAGGAAAAGCCATGAATGCCATGTTTTTTTCTGAATGATTCAGAAAATTTTAAGTATTTTTGCATCGATTTGATAGTGAATATTTTTGTATGTTTTCCTTTATTGTCATTTCAAAATTGTATTATTTTATATCTCTGAGAACTTGGCTGGGTATCGACTATCGATCGGAAATTATTTCGGAATTATTGGATTGGTTTCTCAAGATTTTCGAATAACATCAGCCGGAAATTTTTCATCCCAGCACGCATTCTATGAATGCTTCCGAATGGATGACCAAATTGGCATCTCTCTAGGCTTTTCATATAATCCAAGTGATACAATTTTCTGTTATTTATTACATAAACTAAAAAAGTGGAAATTGCTGCATTTGCTTATCTTCCAATTGACAGTAAAACATTTATTTGATTGGACAGTTTAAAATAGTTTTGAAACAAATAACGAGTACTTCAAGCAATGTATAAAAAATTGGATTTTTTACAAAAAAAAAAAAAAAAACTATTAAAAAATAGCCATGATTTTATGAGGCATTTAAAAAGTCATGGTCTTTGATTGTGAATAATAAATTTATAAATGTTTGAGTTTAGTTGGTTTAAAAAAAAAAAATATAAAAAAAAACTTGTATAAAATACTATTAATTGTGTTTATATTTGATTGCAATTGGAAATATAAAATTTTGCTTTAAATATTTACGCTAAAGCAATATCAAAAGAATTTTTTTTTTTTTTAGTTTAATTTGAGAATTCATCGAAAAACACTTTGGTTTTTTATTAATAAATTTAGACGATTAAAAATGTTAAGGTGTTTAGAAATTCAAAAAATATTTTAAGATTTAAAAAATGTTCCCTTTTCCTACCCTTTTAAAAATATTCATTAAAATTATACAGCTATAAAAGCTGTCAAAGTCCTTGGTCTTATAGACAAAATACAAATAAGAAATTCATGTGAAAACGTCATCCTATTTTAAAGAGTTAGAGGATAAATTGAAGAAAAATACAAAAATTGATTTGAATGTTAAAAAAAAACTTATACTAAAGAAAATTAGTACAAGTGAAGGTCCTCACACTGGCTGTCCATGTAAACCTAGTGCGCAAAGTACGGGTTACAATTTTGGAGATATTTCGATCAAATGGGTTCATTATGTCTCCTAGCCCTCATTTAAATGTCCTTCTGAAATAGGATTTTTTGTGATAATTGTCTGATTTATATTGGGTATGACTAAAAATGTGGGATTTACAATAGATGGCGTATCTTTTACACTCGGTTTAGGTATTTAACAACTTATATGTCAATTTGAAGGGTACATATCTGTCATTTATTCCCACTTAACTATTGAAGATAATAGTGTAAACAACAAAGATAGTTTTTTGCTTCAAAAATGTCGAATTTTGTGCCAACAAAGCATCATATGCGGGAAGTTTTGCTTCACTTCTTTAATTTGAAAAAAAAGTGCCGCTGAAACACACCGATTGCTCACCAAAGCTTATGGTGAATGTGTTCCATCGGATTCAACGTGCGAGAGATGATTTATACTGTTTAGAAGTGGAGATTTTGTCACGGCCAGCCAAAAAAAGTTTAAAGACCAAGAATTGGAGCCACTACTCCATGAAGATTGTTCTCAAATTCACCAAGGCCTGCAAAATCATTGGGTACTACTCAGGCAGCATTTGTGATTGTGAGCAGTAGGATTGATCCCAAAGCAAGGAAATTGGGTACAATACGAACTAAATTCGAGAGACATTGAAAGACCAGGATTGATCGAAAAGCAGGGAAATTGGGTACCATACGAATTGAATCCATTTCGGCCTGTTTTTAAGAGAGAATAGTGATTGGAAAGTTTTGCCACGCGCCTTTCCCGATTACTATTTGTTTGGATCGATGCAGAAGGCTACCTCTGTGATACGCTTCACTTTGTAACAAAGTATCCGATATTGGCTTGATTCGTTCTCGGCCTCTAAATATGAGCTTTTCTTTTGAGGATCGCAGAAACCGGTAGAGGCTCAAACTCCGTTAAGAAAATCTGATGGTACCTGGGGACGTAGTGCAAAGGATAAGGGCATAGTTTTTTTATTAGGGTAGTTACCTTTTTGCATAGATATAGACTATGAACTAATCAATGTTCAGAAAATCATAAAAGACAATCTTAACCTTAAAAAATCTCCAGGTAATAACTTAATTACACCTTCCATAAAACTTACCAGATGTGGCAAATGTTGGACTCACAGTATTATTCAATGAGATCTTGTCTCTAGGAGTTTTTCCAATAGATGATACCGAAGCTAGGAAAGAATTTGACATTCGCATTATCCTACAGACCGATTCGCTTATTGCATTCTTTGTCTAAACTTTTTGAGAAAATAATCCAAGGAAACATTTTACAATTCTTAAATAGTCAAAACATTATCCCAGATCATCAATTCGGTTTCCGCGAACATCAATATTTCTAGATGTTGCCCAGGCTTTTGACAAGATTTGGCATAAAGATCTAATACACAAGATGAAATGCCTTCTAGTATACACAAAATACTACAGTCTTTGCCATCGGATCGCTTGTTTTTTTATCCTAAACAAGCGGCTATTATGTGACAAGCGATTATGTGATCATTGCTGGTGTTCGTCAGGGAAGTGTTCTACGAACCACACTATACCTTTTATGCACTTCTGATTTGCCCGTGTCCGAAGAAATAACCATTTCCACCTCTGCAGATGACACTACAATTCTTAGTTCTCATGTGGACATCTAGAAACCTTGATAATTATCTCAGGAGTGTGGAGACGTGGTTTAAAAATTGGAGAATACAAGTAAATGAAATCAAAAATAAGGACGTAACGTTTTCACGTTTGTACACCAGTGACACTTAACATTGTGAACATCCCACAGTCTGATCACGTTACACACCTGTGTTATTCACTTAGGTGGACGCCTTACTTGGTGTCGGTGTTGAAAAATAAAGATTTTATATTTTAGCGCTTTCCAAAAATATAAAAATCTTTGAAATCGGATGGGGAACAAAAAAAAAAATGGCACGTGTTTAAAAAATTTACATGTCAAAGGTACCCTAATTTGAGACCCCATAGCGCAGCGCCTGGAGTATTTGTAGTGTCCATTTTAATAACTTAAACTCGAATACTCCTTGGCTATGCCAATGTAAAATTTTATCTCGATCGGACCTGCCGTTTAGAAATGCCAGATTTATTTCCAAAAAATTTTGATTCTGCCCCACTGTGCACTGGCTAATCCATCATCAATCGAAACTAAGCCTTAACTGCAAAGTCATGACAGTTTTAAAAATAATTTGGGGAACAGCAAGCAAATACCAGTATAGATCTCATACAGAGAGCACAATCCAAAATTCTTAAAACCATGACGGGAGCTCCATGGAACATAAGAAATGAAAATATCCACAGAGACTTAGATTTGGCTTTGGTCATGGATGAATATAGAAAAACTCCTGAGTCATTACATCATCATCCGAACCCGCTCGAAGGCTACTTTCATGCTACGCTACTCATCTGATTTGAGCCTAATTTACCAAATATGATTCTGAAACTAAGCCTTAACTGCAATTTGGATACACACGGAATCAAATGATGGAGAACAGCAAGCAAACACCAGTATAGATCTCATACAGAGGGCACAATCCAAAGTTCTAAGAACCATGACGTGAGCTCCATGGTACATAAGAAATTAAAACATCCATACAGACTTAGCTTCATCATCCGAAACCGCCCGCAAGGCTGAGGCTACGTTGATCATCTGATTTGAGGCTAATTTACCAAATATGATTCTCCACTAAGAGAACAATAATTGTTTCAGTTATAATATTTAATTACTTATTGTAAGGCCTAGACATTAAAGGTCATACACAATATAATTATAAACATAAAAATTATCATTGCTGATATTTTCTTTGAGTGTTCAAGAATATTTAACAACTAAAAACTTTCCATAATACCTACGTCCTTTTAACATTAAGTTTTTGCATAATACCATCAGAAATATTAATAAATTTATGTATATTTTAGTCTGTATGTTTTGATTCTTTCCTACCACTTTTAGTTTTTCTCCTCACCTGACAAACTCGCATGCAAGACTTTTTGTACATTATTCATTCATATGCTTTGCCGTCCAATGAACTTAAATTTAAAGTGGATTTATGCAAAATAATTTTCTTTATTGCTTTATTTTCGATTAATATTCCATCAGCCAGTCAGCCAGTCAGTCAGCCGGGTGTTTGTTTGAGTGTCTGTGTTTTTTTTTAGTTTAGTTTTTATTTTAACCTTTCAACGATTCATGCACATAAATTGCTTTTAGTTGAGTATTTCCATTGCGCGACTTTCAAATGTGGGTTTTTATTTAATAAAATCAAAGTTCTTGGATTTGAGTGATTGCGATTAGAATGCAGGGAATTTGTTTCAAATGTATGTAAGCTTTAAAAGATGTTACAAAAACTTTATATGAAAGGATAAATACTTGTGCTTTAAACATGGAAAATAGTAATCAACTATTTAGACTAATGGTTAGTTACAGATTTGATTTACATTGTTTTAACAGACTAGAACTGAATTAAAACTCAAATCACTATGATTTGCAGCACAACTTGCTATTACTGTTGATTTCTGTAAATACTTAATATTCTAAACGTTTTGTTTCTTCGCATTTGATATTTAAATTTCATAATTCAATGTTTGACCAATACAGTGCTGAAACAGGCTAGAAAATACTATGTTTCCACATAAAGTTAATTACTTTTTCAATGTATTCTTTACATTAATGTTTGTTAAAAATAATTTAATATATATTTTAAATATATCAAACCAAATATCTACAAATACATACATATATTATTCTAAATTACTTGTTCAACACACAAAAAAAAAAACAATTTAAGAACCAACAACATTAAAACACAACAAATTTGTTATAAATTACCCCAAAATGATAATGGCATCAAAACCAAAAAAGCAAATCAAGAAAAAATCATCACCATCGATACTTTAAAAACATTTAATGACATCCTGCTGCTTTAAAACAGAAACATAACAAAAACGATGCTGGTATTTTTCATTTCAGTTTCTATCCAATACAAAATTTAATTAAAAACTCATTAACCCATTAAATTAGACAAAAAGTAAAAATAAATCCACATGATAGGAAAACAATTGATAGATAGACAGATAGATAGAGAAAGATATTTAGATGGACAAATAGTAATTTAAAGCAGGCACACAGATACTGTCTTTAATAATCACAGGAATGGTTTAAAATAGATGACGTCATATGAATAAAATAATTTAATTAAAATTTTTGGTGAATTTTTTCTTTCTTTCTTTTTAGGTCACCATACAAAAGTGTAAACTAAAAGCAATTTGCAAACTAAACAAAGCTTTATTCACAGTGGGTTCCATGGTAAAGGAAATGCTCGCTTCAAACGAATCTGATGCTGGTCGGGCTAGATTACAGCAGCTAATAATAGATAGCAACCTGCTCCCACCAAATACAGAGAATTACCTTAGCGCCATGGATATTTGGCTTTAGTATCGATTCGGCGGTTGGCCCGACTTCAGATACGATCTCTTCCACTTCGTGTTATTGTAATGGATTCATTTTTCATCTTAAGTAATGATTCGGTGCAAAAATGATTTTCTTTTATAGCGTTCAAGCATCTTTTTCAGACATAAAAATCATATTTCAAGGTTTCTCGGCTTCAATTCGTATGGTACCCAATTTCAATACTTTTAGATGAATACTGCTGCTCCCAAACATTTTGAAATTGTTGCTTGAGTAGTTCCCAATGATTTTACAAGCTCTTGTTGAGTTTTACAACAATCTTCATGGAGTAATGCCTCCAATTATTTTTCTTCAGACTTTTTTGACTTAGCCTGGGCGATCTTTGTCTTTCGTGTCAAAATCACCACTTCTGAACCGCTCAAATCATCTCTCGCACATTGAAACCGATGGAACACATTCACCATAAGCTTTGGTGAGCAATCGGTGTGCTTCAGCGGCACTTTTTTTCAAATTAAAGAAGTAAAGCAAAACTTCCCGCATATGACGCTTTGTTGGCATAAAATTCGATATTTTCGAAGCAAAAAAAAAACGTTGATGTTTACACTATAATGTTCAATAACTAAGTGAGAATAAATTGCAGATATGTACCCTTCAAAATGATATAAAAGTTATTAAAAACAGAAAACGGGTTCAAAAGATACGTCATCGTAAATCCCCAATAAATAAATATTTATTTTCATTATTAAAAAAATTTTCTTTTTTTGGAAAAGTCTTCTACGACTTTTTTTAATTCTTAAACTTTTTTTACATTTTTGAAAAGAAGCCATAATTTCCTATACTTTGACATATAACATGTCTACCTTTTAGGCATATTAATGGATTCCCAATCAACAACATGCAGGAAATTCGCTAAGTCTTGCTGTTTTGTAATACTGCCCCACTTGAATATACAGTGGCGCAGAATCAAAATATTTTCGATATAAATCTGACATTTCTAACATAACATGTACATGAAATGTTACATAGGCGTAGCAGAGCTGTTCTCGAGACTCCTCATGAGCGCTTGGCAACTTTTTGGAAGTTCATCCAAAACATTTTAGTATATTCTTAAAGGCCTATAAATAGGATGCTTGCATTTGCTGTTTATCTCTTATAGTTAGCAAGTTATACACATTTGAAAATTTCAGCATACCTTGGCCCGGTTCGTTTTTCAAAGACTATTTCATTCAAATAGTTCCGGCTAGTTAAACAATATATAAAATAAGGACTGAGATTGTAAAATTCGTTTTTCACACGTTTTTCATTAAAACTTTTAACTTAAGTATTATTTGATTTTTTTTAAAATGATCTGATTAAAATGAGTGACCAGAAAAAAGTGCGTACTAACTAATATTATTAAATATTTTCAACAAAACCCAACTTGGTCCTACAAAAAGTTGGTCAAGCATTCAAAGGTCTGCTATCAAACTGTTTCCAATGTTATTAAACAGTACCGGGAGAACTTGTCCGTTGATATAAAACCTAGTACAGGTAGAAGGAATGGTCCACATAATGTTTCTAAAGCCAAACAAATAGAAAGCATTTTCAAAAGAGCTCGCAACACCTCCGGTAGGATAGCAGCCCGGTTAGGTCAGTACTCGGACTATTTGGTACGAAAAGTTAAAGCCAATGAAGGTCTAAAAGCATACAAGGCTCAAAAAGTTCCTGACAGGAACTCTGCTAAAAATTTAGAGGCCAAAAACAGAGAACGGAAATTGAAGTAAAATTTTATACAAAAAATATACCTGCTGCATAATGGATGACGAAATGTACGTATGGAAAATCTTACGCAGCTTCTGGGTAAATTTTTTTATGTTGCAGATGCTCTAGGGAATGTTGAAGAAAAGCTAAGGAAATTTTCCAAAAAGTTCTTGATATGGCAAGCAATATGCAGTTGCGGCAAAAAAGCCAAACATTTGTTACAAAGGACTCTACAAGTACCGAAATTTACATCAAGGAATGTTTACAAAAAAAGGATGTTTCCATTCATAAGACTTCTCCATTTATTTTTGGCCTGACTTGGCATCTGCAACTAAGGTAAGAAAGGTCTTGCGTGGTACAAGAACAATAATGTGGTATTTCTACCAAGACAGGCAATTCCTCCAAACTGCCTGGAGCTGAGTTCAGTGGAGAGATATTGGGCTCTTGTTAAAAGAGAATTGAAGAGCACAAAAAAGGTGTCCAAAAGTGTCTAAAAAAGTGATATAATGCACTATAAAAACCATAATGGAAGGATTTTCGAAAAAGGTTTAATATTTCATCATTAGTGATTGGAACTATAAAAATATTTTTTTTTTTTTTTGTAAATTGTAACAATAGTTTCAATCAAATAAAAAAAGATTCAAAATTGTAAGTTTAGTGGTTTCATTTTTATTAACATATGTATGTTAAAGATTTTTCGATCTCAGACCTTAATCATATACAATAGAAATACTTGTTAAGCAATATATATATCCACAAATAATCAATTTGACATTTGAAAATTAAATTTTCTTATTTTTTATAGCAGAAAATTTGATATTTCAGTTTTCTTTGTTGAAAAAAAGTTTCTTAAGGAACTTATAATTAGCAATATACATATAAAAAAAAGCTTTTTTCAACTTAAAGATATTTATACCAAATTACTTCTATTCATTGAGGGATACATTCGGCTACCTCAAACGGACATTAGGGCGGCTCTCATTTATCAGTTGTTGAAATATAGGATGATATTTGCGACCTTGATTTTTCAACAGAATTCAATTGTTTTTAATTTTGGGATACTTAGATGGAGTAGCAATCTTTCGTTTAAAATAAAAAATGTATCAGTACACTGAAAAAAAATATTGCTGAATGAATTATGTCAAAATAAAAAAAATAAAAACTTTATATTTCAAATGGCACAAAAACGGCTGAAGAGTTTTACTTGAAACTTTGCACACTGGACAAAATGCAAAATTCTTAGTTTTTTTTTGACATTTTGCTATAAATATCTCAGAAACTAAGAATTGTATTATTAAGCGGTTCGGAGAAATTTTAGATATTGAAGTTCTTGCCCAGTGTACAAAGTTTCGAGCAAAACTCTTCAGCCGTTTTGTGCCATTTTAAAAGCAAGCGAACATATTTGTGCCATTTTTCGCTTATTCACATGTTGAACCGAGCTTGATGTATGATAGCAATGTGAATAGATCATATCATTTAAAAAATCTTTAAAAGGCTCTAAGGGCCATTGACTTTAAGTATCCCGTTCTAGTATTTATCTAACAGATCTCTGTTCCTACCAACCTGATGACCACCGTAATGTCACCAAATTAAAGCTCGCAAGAAATCATTAAGATGTTACCTTAGATAAAAACAATGGATCCGACTGAAAATCCCAAAGATATAACGAAAATTTTAAAAAGGCGACCACTACGTACGGCAAAAAAAAAGTTTAACTGCCTTGCAACTCACAAAGAAATATATACAAGGTGTCAGCAAGTAAAAGCCCGGCATAACAAATATATTCAATACCTTTTTGATTTACAGCGATTCGATCTAACGAAAGTAGAGATGGAAAATGGTAAAACTCTAATAAGTAAAATTCTCTTTGAAAATATAATCCAGATAAATTGAAAGGCGATTTTCGTGAGTAACATAAAAATAACGGTATCTTTTCAAAAAATTCACAAACTTTGTTTCTGATACCCCAGAGATTCATTTTCAACAATAAAATAGTTCTTTTTCGCAAAAAGTCGTTTGTGAGATATTGCTAATTACATTGTTGTTAAATTCTTCTGAAAAGCATCTCAACAGGGATAGTTTTAAAATAGTAAATAAATAAATTATACTAATAAGAGTTTCCCTAGGCCCTTTCGAATATTACCTATTTTATATAAAAATTTTGAATTTAGGCTAAGTGTTCTAAAATCCTAAAGCTGGTATTCCAAAACGGGCAACACTTTTAAATACTATAATGGATTCCAAATCATTCATATTAGTATTTTATCAGCCTTAGACCTAAATTTGAAATTTTCCGGCTCTTTACTGAAAGGGCAACACTGCTTCTGTCAACACGCATCTGTCAGTTTACTCCTGCCAAAACTTGAAAAAGCGCGTCACCAAGATGGGTGCCGCGTTTCGTCACATTCGATTGCGTTTGAGCAATCGTGTGTCAGCTTCAACCTCGATATGGACAAGTTTTTTCACCGTTTCATAAGCGTGGACGAAACGTGGATCCACCATAGCACACCAAACAACAGTCAAAACCGTGGGTTTCTCAATCATCAAATGCCAAGAAATCTTATTTTTTGAAAGGGATACAAAAATTTAAGAAACTTTGGACAAAGTGTATGAAGATCTAAGGAGACTATGTTGAAGAATAAAATTATTTTTTAACCAAAAATCTCTGTAACTAAGAAAAACATGAAAAGGCAAGCTAGAATCGAAGTCCCGATTTACTTATACTTTGCGCCCGGGAAACAAAGCATAATTAGATGAGGCCTAGATTCTTACTTCGTACTAATGCCATAGTTAAAATCCGTAGTTAGCCGACTGAGAGCCGAAGCATTTATCTTGTCGGATTGTACTCAGTAGCTAGTCATAGCCAATAAGTTGTAGTTAGCCGATGAGAGCTGAAGAATTTTTTTCCTCGGATTGCATCCATAGACAGTAATTACAAATAATTAGTCATTAGCCGACCGAGAGGCGAAGCATTTATCTCGTCGGATTGTACTCATTAGCTAGTCATAGCCAATAAGTTGTAGTTAGCTGATGAGAGCTGAAGAATTTATCTCTTCGGATTGCATCCATTAGCTGTATTTTCGAATAATTAGTCGTAGCCGAAGCATTTATCTCGTCGAATCCTCTATTAGAAGCTTCGCCCATTAACAAGGATATTCCAAAGATCCCAGACAGCTCTGTGGTAAAGGTTTCACAGGAAGCAGACCTTTGAAGAACCTGGACAAACTAAGCATACCCCGGTTGGAAACAAAAACTGCATCACAAGTCAGGGACTTATGCCAACTAGAAACAACAAAATATGTTTTACAAAAATAGGCTTTAAGAAAAATATAAAATTTTTAAATTTTATGTCCTTCATATTTTTGCCCATAGATAAATACACATAGATCAGAAACTCTCCTGTCATAGACCTAACTCAATTGTTAAAAACCTGAGGAACTTTTTTGTTTGAGTTTTTTTTTATAGTTTCCGATCAATTTTAAGTTAAGTTTTTGGACCAACTTAATAACACTCAGAGCCTGATATTGCAATGTTTTGTAATACGACAATATTGTACATTTAAGTAAAGACACCAGGCACAAGTATTACCGTTCAACAACTTGATAACAGATAGTCATATAATATTTTACCTTAAGTTCTTATCAAATACATAATTTTTGTTAAATTAAAATTCATATTGTATTGAGCTACTGTGGACGTAGCTTTAATCAAATTATTGGATGTTATACCTATTAAACTATTCATATTTCCTCTAATAATACTTAAGTATAATGACTTACCCCATTGAAACTGCCACTATCCAATGCAGGAGCATAAACTTTAGCTATAGACCAGCCAAATATTATAATAGCCGGACAACCTTTAAATAATAAAAATAAAATGAAAACAAAATTTTATGAATTCAATTACAGCCATTAGCGATTGTATACATAGTTATTGCTAAAATTGGGAATTCAGAAAACAAATACAAATAAAAACAAAACAAGTTGTTGGAATATTTACCCCAGCCAATTAAAGCGTATTGTAGGAATCCTAAATTATCACTAGAAAATGTTTGTACTACCAGAGTGTATAAATAAAGACCTAAAAATATGCAAAGAAATATAAACAAACACAGGAAATAAATTGGAAAGGATATTAAATTTCGTAATTAAGGATTTCATTTAATTGCTAAGTATTTTATGATGATTTTAAGACTATCAAAGGCGGTAAGGATGTTAAAAATGAAATGATGTTGGAAGTTCTACAAATTAATTTGGAAAATTTTATTATTTAATCCTCCTCGGATAATTGTTATAAGTTAAAAGCACTTGGCTAACAATTAAAATGACGTATTTTGTTATTTTCCTAAAAAGTTCAATGGCTCAATGTTTTTTATGATTTATATGATAATTTTATTTTTATTTATTTATTTATTGTTTATGTTAATGATGAACACACATTAAAATATTATATGTATAAAATCGGTTATTTACTACTCACCTTCCACAAACATCCAAAAGAAATTTGTTAAATTAAAATAATGAAACATCATGACCAATGTAATACAACCAGCAGGACTGGCATGGTCTGTCATCTGGTGGGGTATTAAAGAGACATAAAAGTGAAAAGAAATTAAATAAAAGTCAGAAAATTAATCTCATGGAAGGTAGCAGTTACACTAAATCTTTTACTGTGGTATTAAAGGTGAAAGTACAAATATAATTGAATTTAAAACTTTCTTTTATTCTTTATTTAAAGCGAATGTGTTTGTTGTTTGTTACACCTGAGCAGAACTACTGATTTTACTTACCATTGTGGTCTACACAGGTTAGAGAATTAGCAATGTAACTAGTTATTTAAACACTAGGTGGAAACCAAGTGACCCTACATAAATTACAAAGAGACTAATAGACTACTTTTTCTTATTAAAATAACTAATTTCTAAAGTGCAGTGCAAAAACATTAAAAGTGACTACACCTTAGATTACTTAGAGACAATCAAGTGATAATTGACTCCACGTTAGGTTACCTGAGATATATACAGTAACCAATTAACTTCTATCTGCATTGCGTAGACTACATACGTCTTAAATATCCCATAAATATATAAATTGAAGTCAGCCAATTTCAGCATGAAATTTTAGTAATTTTTCGTGAAGAAAAATTTAATAATGTAAAATTCGAACGGATTAAGATATCGTAATACAATTTGGAACTTATATAGATCAATAGATCTGTTAATCAGTAAATTGATAACTTTTGCCATTGTGTGCACTTAACCCTTTGACGACCACGGTGTCACCGGTGTCCCAACACAAAAACATTGAATAACTAAATAACGAAAAAAAGAATGGGTTCCAAAAAAAGTTTTTTTCACAAAAGAGACCGCTGTGCCGTTATTTACCATATGATATCTTATTAACTATTGGAGAATTTTTGCATTTTTTTTATTTTTAGATAAATCTGAAATTTTTCTTCAAAACTGGCCAAGTTTGGATATGGCTGTGGGGAACTCTGTTGCCTTAAATGAGCCAGTTTTTCATCTGCGTTAAATGTTCTTTCAGAGACATATTCAAAATATATACGAGTTTTAAAAAAGCGGGAGTTTTTCAAATTTGTAGCTTTCATTTTGAAATATTTGTACAATATACATTTATAATATTTTCCCTTCTTTCTGGCAACATATGAATTCCGAGCCAAAATAACTGCTCACCTTTTAAGACCTAGAACGAATCAAGCCAATTTCGGATACTCTGTTCTGAAGTGAATCGTATTCCAGAGAGAGCATTCTGCTTCATCCGAAACAAATAGTAGTGGAAAGAGGCAAGGTCTGGACTATAATGCGGGTGAGGCAAAACTTCCCAACCACTTCTTTCTAAATAGTTTTTAACAAGAATTACAACATGTGGCCTGGAATATAACGGATTCATGTCTGGCCATATATTCTGGGCGTTATTCGGCCAATGTTAGCATCAAACGAATTAGTTGCTTTCGGTATAGGCTACCTGTGATGGTCTGGCCAGATTTCATCAACTCACATTAGATAGCACCCTTTTCCTACCAAATAAAGAGCATTGCCTTTGGATTTGGTGTCGATTCGACTGGTTGGCCATGCTTCACATACGATATCTTACATCTTGGGTTATAGTAATGGATCTATTTTTCAATACAAGTAATGATTCGGTGCAAAAAATTACTTTCTTTTCAGATATACAAAATCGTCTTTCAAGATCTCTCAGCTTCAATTCGTATGGTATCCAATTTTCCTGCTTCTAGATAAATCCTGCTGCTTGGAAACGTTTTGAAATTGCTGATTGCTGAAATGCTGAGTAGCACTTAATGATTTTACAACATCTTGTTGAGTTTTACAAAAATCTTCATGGAGTAATGCCTCCAATTATTTTTCTTCAGACTTTTTTGACTAGTTAGCCTGGGTGGACTCTTTCCCCCTGATGATGTCATAAGGATACACACTGACGACTCTAATAGGGGAAACAGAGTCGGTGGAGGTTTCTATATTGAAAACTTTGGGATTAAATCCTTCTTTAGGCTACCTGGCTTCAGTACTGCTCTTCAGGCGGAAATTACTGCCATTAAACGTGCATCCAACTGGCTGAGGTATGGTGATATAAGTATATTTACTGACAGCAAGGCTGCCGTTTATGGAATAGCGGGTGTCCTCACGACATCTAGATTAACCGAGGAATGTCGGGTATCCCTAAATGCGATAGCGAGACATTCTAGGATAACTCTTATATGGGTCCCTGGACACGATGGAAATCAGGGTAATTGTATAGCAGATGTATTGGCTGAAAGGGGTGCGATGATGAATAATGAGGCAATCGACCCCTTTTTTGGTATTTCCCTTGTTAAATGCAACATGACTATTCAGCAGATACTATATGAGACTGCATAAAACGGGTGGACTAATGAACCTTCCTGTGCTACAGCGAGATCGACTTGGCCCGTATATGATGCCAGCAGGACGAATCTACTTGTGGATTACCGTCGTGAGCAAATAAGGCTAATTGTCTCCTTTATTACAGGACACTGTTTAATTGGGGCACATGCTAGAAGAATGGGCCGACGGTACAATGATTACTGTAGAAGCTGCCATAATGAAGAAGAGGAAGAGACTGTGTATCACCTTTTCTGCCAATGCCCGGCTCTGACAAACCTGAGGGAACGTATCCTCGAATCTCCATTCCTATCATGCTTGGATGAGCTAGACGAATCTACTCCTTCATTCGGGAATCTGGCTGGTTTAACCTGGAGGCAACGGAAGTATTGTAAATACCCTGCAGTCTACCTATTGGGTGTCACAATGGGATCAGATTTGAATGGACCCAAGTGAGCTGCTTGAGGAGCGGCTGCCCATGGAACCTAACCTAACCTAGCCTGGGCGATCTTTGCCTTAAGTGTCAAAACACTAATTCTGAATCGCACACAACATCTCTCGCACATTGAAACCGATGAAACACATTCACCATAATCTTCGATGAGTAATTAGTGTGCTTCAGCGCCACTTTTTCTAAATTTAAGAAGTAAAGCAAAACTTCCCTCAAATAACGCTTTGTTGTATCAAAATTCGACATTTTCGAAGCAAAGAAAAACTTTGTTGTTTGCACTATAATATTCATCAACTAAATGAGAGTAAATGACAGATATGTACCCTTCAAAATGGCATATAAGTTATTAAAAACAAAAACCACGTTCAAAAGATAAGCCATCAAATCCACGACTACCTCGATTGTTTACCTATTTTTGATCTACATGTATCTGGATTACTAAGTCACTAATATAGACAATGTGGATATCTAATGATAGATATTTCAAAGTCCATTGCAACGATGTATATAAGGCTATAATAATTTGGACCTACAATGGGTCAAAATCTGGAAAAATATTTGTTAACCCGAATTTTTTTTTACCAAAATAATTTTTTTCACTATTAAATTTAAAAAAAAAAATTTAGAAAATTACAAATATTTTAAAAAACAATTTCGAAAAAAAAAATTTTAAAACTATATTGAAAAAAAAAAAAAAAAATTTAATTTTGAAAAACAATTTAGAAAAAATATTTAAAATTTTTATTTTAAAGTATAAATTGGTGAAGGGTATATAAGATTCGGCACAGCGGAATATAGCTCTCTTACTTGTTTTTCCATAAAATGTCTTTTACTAATACATTTTTTTACATAAAAATATTTTAAATTTTTATTTAAAGTATAATTTGCTGAAGCTCTCTTTATTTTTCTAACTTTCACATTTTAATTAAACTAAAAAGAAATCATTTGTACCAACTTTATACCTTTTTCACCACACACACACACACACTTACCACTTGCAAAAATAACGTTAAAATCCATAATAATGCTGATAGTATGTAGGTTAAAAATAAATTCGCATGAATTGTATTTCGAAGGCATTTCAAGTCTCTGCAAAATACAAAAAGAAAAAAATAATAAAAACAAAGTTTAATTGTTACACAATTAATTAGTGGAAAATATAGATAGAAAGATAGTACATAGTTACAATTACAATTGCCACTTACTTAAAACATAAAAAGACAATTAAAGCTAAAACTAAAGCAGCAAAACTTATAAAATAACCGCAACAGTAGATGTAAGCGGGCAGCTCAACGCCTGGTGAAAAATCTGGCACTGCTGGCATTTCAACAGCATGATGACATTTATCATAGTTAGAGTAATTATTCCATGTGCCATTGGGAAAACAAAAACGTGTTGCATTTTCTATAAAATGGAAGAGAGAAAGTAAAAAAAAAAAAAACAAAAAATTAGAAAAAAAAAATGTTTAATAATAGAATGCATAATGAAAACATGGAAATAAGTGGGGGTAGTATGTAATTAAATTTAAATAAAAATATCTTTAATATATTTATCATAAAACTAACATTTAAACCACAACTTTAATAGCTAGGTTTTCTGTCTGTTATGATTAACAAAGAATACTTGGGGAAATTTCCATCCCCTAGGTCCTTCACTCTTGGCTATATCAAGCCTTTAACATACAAGTGGTCAGACATAGCACAGTGGTTTAGAAACTTTTTTTGGAAAACGTTTCTAAAAGTGAGTGCTTAACCATTTTCAGATAGGACAGTTGTATGAGGGCTAAGAGAAATAATGGATCGATTCTAACCAAGTTCGTGGCAAATGTTGTCGAATTATCTTTAAAATTGCGACCTGTAGTTTGATTACAGACAGACAGACAGAAATCGCTTAATCGACTTAGAAAGTAATCCTGAGCAGATTGATATACTTTAAGTGGGTGTTACAAACATCAGCACTAACCCAATATACCCTCCCCACTATGGTGGTGTAGGGTATAAAAAGGCCATCACCCAGTAGTTCTGAGTAAGTGTCTGAAATTAGTCAGTTTACCTATGATTTAGTATTACCACTAGTTACAGATGGAAGTCAATCTTACATAAATTACAAAGACTAAACTCTAGATTACAAAAGGATTCTTAATGAAAATTGACTTTACAATACATTATTTCTTGTGAGTAAAGTAACAACTTTCTGAAGTACAGCACAAAAAATGTTAAAGGTAGCTACACCCTAGATTACTTAGAGACACTAAAGTAACAATTGATTACACGCTAGATTACTTGGAATGTATGAAGTAACCAATTGACTTCTCTTTGCATCACAGAAAACACATACATGTCAAATGACCCAAAAATATATAGAACTACTGGGATACCTGTATTAATGTCTCTTTAATCCTTAATTCATACATAAATAATAACTATGATGATGGGAATTGTAAGAAAGCCTCAAGGATTTTAGGGAATTATAATTGTTACAAACAACATACTTAGAAATACTTTAGAAGGAAATATTAAAGACATGAAATTATCAAAACAAAACAATCCCTATTGCCAATATTGTTGTGTAAACAAACAGCTGTCAACAAGTGTAAACAGCTTTAATCATGTTGACATATTTAAAATTTAAAATAAAGAGAACTACATATAAAACAAATAATGCTTATATAGAAAAAAAACTGTTCAGCTAATTGACAAAAGTAACAAATGTTTATGTTTAATTCAATTTGAATATGGAAAACAAATAACTCCCTTTTTATCAAACCGTGAAATGGTGTAAACTTTACTTATTACTGAATTTATACAATTTCATAACTTCACTAAATCTTAATATCCAAGTAAATCTTAATATTTCAAAGTATGTACTTTTCCACTTACTTGAATAACATAAAAATCTCTTTTATTATCTGCTTAATTATTTTATTTTTTTGGCTGCTAATTGTTTTAATAAGCCATTTAATATAATTATCAGTATATAAAAGTAATTGTATCATTTGTTTAGTCATGAACATGCATGATAAGCAGTGGGTTTACTGCACAGTTACTTATCATTAAATTATAAACCATGATTTTGTAATGTTTCAGTAGTTTTTAAACGAAATTTCTAAAAAGGGAATACATTTTATCATTTATAAAAATGCTGATTTAGTATTAAAACTGCAAATTTAAACGATCCCTGTTATGATTTCGATTTACATTTGATTTGAAAATATGTACAATGAATCTTATGGTGTTCTATATACATATTGATTGAAAGATCGATATTCAGGCCAATTAAATTAAAGAAATACTTTTTTCGTTCATTGCAATGCTCTGGCGCATAAACAAATAATGCTGATGGTGTTCCGACACGGGAACAGGCGGCATACAATTGATCATGCGAGATGCAGAGATTTTCGATGACGTTATTCATCAGGTTTATTCCCCCAAATCGGGTGTCATTACCAATACGAGGTTGGTTTGTATTTCGTAACAATATGATTACCGATCCAACTTTCAGTTGGAGATTGTGAGGCGGTTGGATAGTTGACGAAATCATTTTGGGAAGTAACGGAATTCACCAATTTCTACGTCATCAATTTGACAGCAAATTCAATTCGTCGACATCAAAGGGTTTCACAGCCAATAAGCACGTTCGCGCAACTAATCATGATTTTTTTAATTTTGTGCAATATTTTGAAACACCTTTCGGATGAGTTCGGATTTTGATTCGGTGAACTGGCAGAAAGCGGAGGGAAATTGAATGCAGCCGGTCGAAATGTTGACGCTGTTTGATCTTACAAATCACTTGTAAGAGCAAACAACGTCAAACAAATTTGTGCTAAAAAAAAGTAATTACGCTTTTTTGAGTAAATATTTGCCATGTATGGCCATACCTTAACAATCGCAAGCATTGAGACGCTTCTCTATATGTGTCACATAATTTACCATGTATAATTTGCAAATCTAGGAATGTTATTTGGCCATGAACGTTGACTAATAGCAATCACAAATAGAAACATTCATCGTTTCTTGGATGGACTGTGTAAATGAGACCTAATGCGTCGGTGAAAATTTCTTTGATCATTGATTTCAAGTATAATATCATGGCATTTCTGAGTATAGCATCTTTGGAATCTCCGCACTAACTCCAATCGCATCCATGTCACTGCCCTTGGTCACATATTTTCAGATGTTTTTGATGCGTAAAAATTGTATTACTACGAACATTTTAAAAAAATTTGCCATATCGGTGCAGCCGTTTTACGATTTTAGATAAATCTCAATTTTCCGTAAAAACCTAAGTTGGACTAGGATGAACATTTAAAAAAAAAAAGTTGATAGAATGATTTTGGTTCATATAAAACTTGTTTATGTCCAGTTTCATTATGATATTAATTATTATAAGACAATTATTAATGTTCAAGTCATGTTCTGAGGGGGAACTTGTATGGGGACTAGAAACAAATGTTGCACGATTTTCGCCATATTTTACAGTATAATTTCAGAGTACTTAGAACTAATTTTGCTAGATTTTATCAGGATTGCCGCAATCAACATAATTACTAAAAATTGATTTTTGATATAAAATATTATTGATTACAGATTGGTTTAAATTGGATTTCCAAAAAATACCAAACTTATATTTGTTAATTTTTAATAAGTATAGAATACTATTTGAAATTTATTTCTATGTTTATTAGTTTAAAAGATAGATATACAAAAATACAGTTTTTATCCGTGTTCTGCCCTAAAAGTCTCGAATTTCAAAAAAGTACAAACACTTGTCTGATAATCTTCTATATGTAAAAATGGATGTGTGTATGTATGTACTGTATGGACTCAAAAACGGCTGGACCGATTTTGATGAAACTTTCAGAGAATGCAATTGAATATTCAAGCCGTTGTCTGCAAGGTATTCCCAAGTTTTTCAACCAACTACAAACATTAAGATTGGCGGTGGAAACGTATCAACAAGCTCAATTAGCACATTCAATTAAAACTGCCTGGCGAAACAATGAAATACAAATCAATTGACTCAGTAATGAAGGAAGAACAAGCCGTCAATTATTCTGATGAAATTTTGAATACATTGAAGCCAGCCGCAATGCTACCACATGTATTAACATTGAAGGTTAGATAACCGATAATGCTTCTCCTCAACTTAGACGCGCCCAAATTATGCAAGATTGACTATCAAACCATTTTCACCAAATTTAATTGAGGCAATCATCGGTGGCAGATTAAAAGCGAAGACTTACTGATTACATGCATACCGATGATTTCCAAGTCGTTGGATAAATACGATTTGTATTTAAGGGGCTCCAGTTCCCGTTTTGTCTTGCTTTGCTATAACCATTAACAAAGCACAAGGCTAATCGTTGACTATAGCCGGCTTACAAGTTGGCACACCACATAATTTATATATTTCTACTCCAAATAAAAAAACAAGAAACATTGTATTGTTACGTTTTTACCTTTTTAAAACTTTGGTTTATTTCCTTCAAATAAACCGGATACTTTTGATTGCAAATAAAAGCAGTTTAGTAGTTAAAAATTGTAACAACTCTTTATTTATTTAAAATGTACAACAACAACAGAATTAAATAGTCACTCAATGTCTTTATACACGTTTATCAATTCGCAGAAATACTTTATAATGTACAAGTATACACTGGCAATGCAGTTGATGTCTTTACTTAACGATGCTTCAAATTAGACTCACTCACGACTGCAACCTCTGCCACTATTTATACACGCGCCATATTTCGTGAATCTTCTACAATGCTCTTAACGGACAAACTAGTATGTTCGAATTCTAGAGCTTTCGATGTCAATGTTAGCAGCTTAAACATTTAGTGTTGTCATACTTACAAATAATGCTAATACCCGCATGCTATCAATATTGTTGATAATTAGAAGCTTCTCTGATGGACGCACTCGTTACAGACCGTTAAATTCAAATCGCTATTGCAAATTCGTAATAGTATATTCCCCGGCCTTAAGGTGTATTCATAAATATAATATCACATTTGCCTTAAATACATTCGTTTCTTTTTTAAGGGCATATCATGGCATTGTACTTATAGATATGTATCTGCTACAACTTTGTCATATGACCACCTCATCCGCCATTATCTGGTGGATGAGGTGGTTTTATCCGACACTGTATATTAAAATCGTGATCGATATGCAATATAAAACAGACGTTTTCTAAGGGCCAGCAACGCGAACTGAGTTCAGCTAGTTTTCTATATAGATTAAGATACTTTCTAAATTTTGTTTGTATCGATCCAATTGTACCCAAATGTACAGCATTTCATTTTCACATGACGGATAACAATTTTAAAAAGTCCAATAAAAAATTTAATAAATACGAGCTCCGGCTTCACTTTTGAAGAAATAAGGTCGAATGATGACGTCAGCGTACGGTAATCGGTACATTTTTCTGGATGTAATGGAGTTTGGAGGGTCTGTTGTGGATTGGTCTCACTTCATATGCCACAATTTTGTTTATTAACGAACCCGATAAAACTGTCGCCTATAAGATGCGTCAATCGATGACTAATTTTCAAATTAAATTTTAATAATTTGATTGAGTTGTCAAACGTTAATCTATTCCTGATGAATTGTCAGACTATACTGATCATAAATGTGAAAAAGTGAGTAAGTTCTATCGGGTGTAAAAAAACACCCTTTATATCGTTACCTTGACCCAGCCTCTAAACTTTATCCGACTTTGCACAAATGTTCAACATATAATTTTTAGACGACAAAGAATAATTTCAGACCTTGGGAAGTTCGAAAATCGCAAGAGTGCAAAATAACCCAGCTATCATTGGCAGTTTGTTAGACGATTGTGTTTAATATACAACTTTTAAAAGAATCTCCTGATGATGATATGACAAGTAACAGTAACAGTAACATAAACATATTCTTTTTTTACATTTTTACAGATTTTCAGACACGCTCGTCTTTTAATCTTGGAATATTTAACATACAAATCTTGAAATGTTTAAAGGACGATGATTTAAAATGTTTGTTATTGATTTTATTTACAAATATGTAATTTACTGTTATAGATAAACAGAAACAAACAGTGTTTCATAGCTTATTCTTCGTTTTTCATAAACCTTTTATTTAAGTTTTGAATTTAATGCGTTCAGTTGGTGATTTGTCAAAAGTGAAGTGTTTGTCAAATTAAAAACTAAGATTAAACAAATTGCAGGTCTTTATGAATCTTATAAGAATTATACAGCTGAGCATTTCACGAGTTGTAAGATAAACTCTACATGAGTCTTATACGATTCTTGGCATGCTTTATTAAAGACTCTTTAGATAATCTCTACACAAATCTCAAACGATTCTCTCTACGATTAATATTAGCGTATTTCGCTGTGTTGTGGAACAATCTCACAGAAGAATCAGCTCATGAAACAGTTACTCCCGTGCAAGGGATCTTCTGTGATTAAAAAATGCGCTCGTCGATGAACAACAACGCCCTTCATGAGATTTCCAGTAGACTCTTCCACGATTAAAAATGCTAGCTGGGAAGGACCAGCCTAATGTACGTGTATATGTATGTATATGTATAAATATTATGAGTAAACTTTATTTATTTGTTGCCACAAATGTTTATTTTTAATAAAAATATAAATAAAAATATAAAAAAACTCGACAAAAACAAATTTACACTTTCAAAACAGTACGAGTTGTAAATAAACTATACTGTTTAACTTTGTGTTGTTACTTTAAATAAATATTTTAATATTTATGAGACAGCCAGTTCAGTTCAGTTCTGCTATTATTGTTGTTGTTATTATAATAAATACTTCTGGCGTATGGGAATAAAATTACACATACGGATTAACTACACAAACAAAACAAAACACAACACAACAGATGGAGTAGAATGAGAACTCTATTTATGTGAGCTAAGAACGTTATGCAAATGTCCACCAGTTAAAGTAAATATAAATTCTGTTTACCTGGAAAATTCCCCATTTGCCTCGACTAAGAAAAACTTATTCCTTATGCCGTATGTATATTTATTCAACAAGTGCAAGAGCGAAACAAAGAGTGCTGGGGGTGTGTAGTGTGTTTTGCTATTCTTGGCACAACATTTTCTTAGAATCTGAACAAACAGTATGAGTTGGGCTCATGATTAATTTTTAATGCAAATAATAATAACACTTTCGTTTTGGTTGTTTTATTTATATATGAAATAAATAGAAACAAACAGTAAGCACACTGTTTATTTAAAAAAAAAAAATCGCTGGAAAATTTTGGAGATAATTAAAGAATTTATGTGTTTAAGGTAAACTGTATTGGAATTTATTTTTATTTAAGAAATATTTATGTACGTATTTAATAAAAAAAAAATGCCTGGAAAGTTTCAAAAGGCGTATGAGTGCGATAGAATTGGTAAATATCAATCATACGCAAACATCAGACAAGTACAAAATTGGTTGGTGACACAGTTTTCTTATGCTAAACCAGAGTCAGCCATAAAGAGAGCAGCTTTATTTGAGAATGAATTGGGTTTAAAATGTAAATGAGAATGTGTTGGTGCTTTCGCACTGAAAGAAGTATTAATAATGTAATTTTTTTATAGTAAAGGGTTTTTCATTAAGCGCTTCCCATCTTTAATATAAATAAAACAAAGTGTGTGTGAGATATCATCGATATTTTGTATTCGTTTGCAAGGCTTATCGATGCCATTATTTTCGGGTTATATTATGGCCGTGGCTCTGCTGGGTGGAATGCATCCGAAAGGTCCAATTTTCCATGACTCTGGCGAACAAACTAGGCTGAATTTTACCGATGGTTTTGTTAGCTTCGAAAGCCACCGTGGGTTGTGGCTTATTCGCATAGGCCTTCAACTCAACCCTCTAACCGGTAAGACCACCTCAAGGCGGTCTTTGATTTTTGGGCCCCAGTGCTGTTTTAAACATTTGTTCGCTTTAAAATAGTGAAAACTGTCTTTAGACAACACTTATTTACATTTTCTTTATACCTCCCAATATATTCTGACAAGTCGTTTGTCAGCTAAGGTCAATCAAGTGCAAAAAGTCATCAAATTAGCATCGAAAATTATTTCGCAAATTTAACTATTAAAAAACAACATTTAGAATAAAATGATCGACATCAAAATTTTACGGTAAGTAGGATAACATTTTATATTTAAGTTTTAAAAAGTATTTGAAGTGAAAAAATATGAAAAGTTTGATTTAAAAACGAAATAGCGAAGGCCTCCTCAAGGCGGTCTTGCCGGTTTGCGTGTACAAAAATGTCCTCCTCTCTTACATTGTAGTTTTCACCATTTGTTCATAAAACTCTATTGTTTGCTTATGGTTTTAAATATAATAAAGATGGATGTTACAAAACATCCTTATACGAAAAATATCAATTTGGAGCAAATCTCTGATGAACAATTTCTCGAGTTCATCGATTCTGTAGAGTTCTGTAGACATCACAGATGAAAGTATTGATAGCAATGACAGTGTTGCTGATTCCACTTATGTTCCAAAGACGAAACACCATCTCCGAAAATGCATGCCCAATAAGCCGCATAAAAAAGGGAACAAATTGTTCGTGCTTTGTGATTCAAACGGTTTTGCCTACCGGTTTACCTGTTATATCGGACATTGGAGCTACCTAAAATGTTTGGAGATTCCTGTATTTTGATAACTTTTACAAATCGAAGCCGCTGTTAGTCTATTTACGAGCCAGAGGAATTTATGGTTGGGCACAATGAGAGGTACTAATTTTGTTGTGTCATATTTCTTGTTGATCATGATTTGCTTTTGTGTAAACTGTGAAATGAACCAAGAAAAGAGATGATTTTGCGTAGAATACATAACCTCAATACATGTAGTCGATGTGAATACTGTATTATGGATGGATAACAAATATGTCTTCCCGATTCAGAAGAACCAATCCTGGCGAAGAACAATCAAAGGTTCCTCGGTATGATAGAAAGAAGAAGAAATTCATTGAAATCAACTGCCCTTCAAATTATTCGAGAATACAATGATCGCATGGGTGGAGTAGATCTCATGTATGGTCTGCAGGGTCGATACCATATTTGAGCTAAGACTTGCAACATTATAATAAGGTTGTTCTACTATTTTGTGGGCATGGTCTTTATAAATGCATTATTTGTCCGATTAACTATGTGTCCGATTAAAAAACGGCTTTTACAGCTTCGAGATTTGCGGGAGGAAATAGCTGATGGACTTGTTTCCTTAAAAAATATACGGTCTGTAGGATGACCATCTATTTAAAATTTTGCTGAGCCTTTATCACTAGAGCCTGGCATATCAGGTGTTGGGAAAAGAGTTGCTCATCAAGTAGCTGATGTTCTGTTCGATGCTGACGATCTTTTTCTTGTTTGGGTGGAGAGAAAAGCCAAACAAAAATATTTTTAATGGACGGAGATTTAAAGTGGCATATTTTTGAATATAATTGAGATATTGACTTGAAATTTTTTTGTAAGACCAAAAATTAACTTATCTAAACAAAAAATATTAGTTCGAAAAAAATGTGGACCAAATTGTTTCTAATATTTGCAATTATATCAAAATTTTGATACAAATTTTAGTTTTAGAAACTCAATAAATATGTAATATGCAATAAAATCTTTATTTATTAACAAAACAAAACGAAATTTTCAACGTATTTTAAACTTTTCATGCTAAATAACAAAGTGAAAAAAAAAATTGTCAAAAGGTCAAAGGGAATCCCGCAATTCCTAAAAATTGGAGCGAAAATCCCAAAAATGGTATTTTTTACAATTTTGCCCACAGGTTCTACATTTCCTTTGGGGCTGGGAAAATACTTTGGAAATAAATAGGAATCACATTAAGGTTTCCAAAGCTGCTTTTCGTTTTCTGATCCCAGCTTTGGGATTTTAGAACATGTGGTGTAAATTTAAAATTTTGATTAAAAAAATAGGTCAAATTCCAAAAGGCGTAGGGGCGACATATTCGAAAAATATGACATGTTTTATATACCAAAATATTCTCCGTAAATATATCTTACGGAAAAATGTAAAACTTTTATAGGTTCTTAGATAAAGTTTTATTTTAATAAAAAAAGATCTACTATTTTTTTAATTTTTAAATTGAAAATCGTTTATTTTCGGATCTGTAATTGATATTGGTCTAAAATTTTTTGCATATTATTGATAATTTAGTTATGTAACTAAATTCGATTCAAAAGTACGCCCTATATTTTTAAAAAAGCGGACCAAAATTTGAACATTTCAATTTTGAAATGCCTATAAATCGGAAATTATAAGAGATAAATAGCACACGCAAGCATGTTTTTTCAAGACCTAGCCGAGCGCTTACCAAAAATTTAAAAAATCTTTGAAATCGGATGGGAAACAAAACGAGTTTAAAAATTTTACATGTCGAAGGTACCCTACTTTGAGCCCCCATAGCGCCTCACCTGGAGCATTTCTAGGGTCCATTTTAATAACTTAAACTCGAATACTCTTTGGCTACCTCCACGTCAAATTTTATCCCGATCGGGACATCCGTTTAGAAATGCCAGATTTATTTCCAAACAATTTTAATTCTGCCCACTGTGCAATAGGCTACTATCAACTGTCAAAGTTCGGAAGTCCCTATTGGAAGACCCTTTAGTTATTAGATTTAAATGATTTTTTCTAAATGAACGGGTTCATTTTCATACTATTCTAAATGATCGGGTTCATTCGGCATGCTATTCTAAATGAACACGTTCATTTTCATGCCATTCTAAATGAACGGAATCATTTTCGTACCATTCTAAATGAACGGGTTCTTTTTCATGCCATTCTAAGTGAACGTGTTAATTTTCAGGCTATTCTAAATAATTGGGTTCATTCCGCATGCTATTCTAAATGAACAGGTTCATTTTCATGCCATTTTAAATTAACGGGTTTATTTGCATGCTATTCTAAATGATCGGATTCATTATGCATGCTATTCTAAGTGAACGAGTTCATTTCTCATGATATTCTAAATGAACGAGCTCATTTCACATGCTATTCTAAATGAACACGTTCATTTTCATGCCATCTTAAATGAACCCGTTCATTTTCATGTCATTTTAAATGAACCCGTTCATGTTCATGTTATTCTAAATGATCGGGATCATTCTGCATGCCATTCCAAATGAACGAGTTAATTTTTAAGTATATTGTAATTGAACGGTTTCATGTTTCACTATTTTCTAAGTGAACGGATTCATGTTTTATTCGATTTTGTTCATTCTCCAATAAATGCTGCATTTTTTAACACTTACTGAACATTTTGTTAATACTCTAAACATGCCAAATTGACATTTGTTTCATGACGTGTTATAAATAGTCTAAAGAACATATTAAACTGGTTCTTCTCTGGTTCTTCGATCACTACCCCCCAAGAACCAGTCACATAATTAGTTCTGTGGCAGTTGCCTTACTACTGGAAAATGCAGATATGTATGTATATGAACATAAACATAAATTAAAACTTACGTGTACTATCATAATGAACTCCTTTGAATTCCTCAAAACATGGCAGTATGGCCCAGGAGCCGGCAGGTGTACGCGGCCAACAGAGCACAGAATCAAATGATACAGGGCAGGATATAAAACTCACAGGGCTGGTTAATGTGCTGGCGGCAGTCTAGATAAATTCATTTATAAAAAAAGAAGAAAACACAAAATTATTTTCATTTAAGTTCTTGAAATTCCTGCACTGTGGTGCAGCTAATGATGATGAATATTTAAATAAACAGAAAAGAAAGAAAACACAAAACTAATTCAATAAAGCAACTGAATGAATGCAGCAAGAGGAAGGAAAAGAAAACCAAAGAAAATGGAAGAAAAAAAAAACGTTGAACAAGAACACAGGGGTTAATTGTTTACGAATAAATTCTAATGAAAAATTATGTTTTCCTACTTCGCTTCTCTTTATGCTTTTCTCTTGGCGTATTTAAATAGGAAGCGGAAACGAGTTGGTGGGAAGATGATGCAAATAGTTAGTTGTTGTTGAAAGCATTTTATGAGTAAGGTTTCCTATTTATGCCAGTGTACCAACCATCAGTATTAGTAATTATGTATGTATAATGATGATGTTGATGATTATGGTGTTAAGGTGCTGATGCTATATAACATGATTTTTAATATGACTTATATTTCAAATTTATTTTTCATATAAAAACCTTAACAGACATTTTCTTTGTTGTTGCTCCATTATTGTTTGAATGAAGTTAATACATAAGTATTATTAGGAAGGCCCTTGTTGGTCAAAATTAAAAAAAAAAAAAATTATCTTCGAAATTCTTTTTTTTTAAATTTTTTTATTTTTTTTTTTTAATTTTAAAAAAAAAAATTTTTAAATTTTTTAATGAAAAAATGTATGACAAACAAATTGTTTTGGTAAAAAAAAATTCGGGTTAAAAAATAGCTTTCCCGATTTTGACCCATTGTAGGTCCAACTTACTATTTATAGCCTTATATACATCGTTGCAATGGACTTTGAAATATCTATCATTAGATATCCATATTGTCTATATTACTGACTTAGTAATCCAGATATATATACAAAATAGGCCAAAAATCGAGGTTGTCCCGGTTTTTTGCCTATATCTCAGCCATTTGTGAGCCGATTTTCTCGATTTTAAATAGCGACCGAGCCGGGAGAATTCTCGATATATTGATGTATCAATTATGTTTGTAAGTAATTTGGGGGCTACGGAAAGTTTATTTCAACATACAGACGGATAGACGGGCATGGCTATATCGACTTCGCTATCTATAACGATCCAGAATATATATACTTTGTGGGGTCGCAAACAAAAAATGTAGAAATTACAAACGGAATGACAAACTTATATATACCCTTGCCACTCATGGTAAAGGGTATAAAAAAATTTAATAAATGTTAAGGACAATAACCTGAAATTTCATGAATTAGTGATTTTTCCTAAAGAAAAATTTTAAATTCGAACGGATTAAGATATCGTAATAAAATTTAAAAAATACATAGACCGAAAGGTCTTTTAATCAATGAATTGATAACTTTTGCCATACCAGATAAATGTATGGAACTTGCTTATATTTTAATTAAAATTGTATAAGAAATACATAAGATATTTAGAGCTAAGAAATAAGGGCCACCCTAATGTACATCGTTATTTATGTATATGTTTCCTTTATTAAAATATGTTTAATGTAACTTGCTATAAAATTCATAAATTTTTTAAAACCTTTTCATGTTTAAGTATTCATTTTTTTAATTTATTCGCACATACGATTATGTGAATTTATGAAAGTGGCACTTGTAGGGGTGCATAAGGCTTAAAGGTTACATTTAAGGGTTTAAAGTACTCGTAAAAAATCTGACTGCTGCAAAAGATTATGTTTTTAAATTCGTATAACGCTTTCAGGAAATATTTAAGGCCTTTGACTTAAGTAGATAAAAAAAATATATCTATTGGTTGTATGACTTAAAAATTACAGATTTCTAATAGAAAGCGTATCGGTTTTAGCTTTAGTTATTTTTAGTTCTTGAACATTATACTCGTAGTGAAAACAACGTTTCTTTTTTTTGCTTCGAAAATTTTTGCCAATAAATCGTTATATACTGGAAGTTTTGCAAAGCTTACGGTGAATGTGTTCCATGGGTTTCAACGTGAGAGAGATGGTTTGTTCGGTTCAGAAGTGGTGTTTTTAACATGGAAGGCCAGCCAAAAAAAGTTTGAAGACCAAGAATTGGAGGCATTACTCTTTGAAGATTGTTCTCAAACTCAAAAAGAGCTTGCAAAATCATTGACAGCTACTCAAGCAGCAATTTAAAAACGTTTGCGGGCAGCAGTATTCATCCAAAAGGAAAAAAAATTGGGTACCATACGAACTGAAACTGAAAGACCTTGAAAGACGATTTTCCATGCAGCATTTAGAACATGGAAAATCGTCTTTCAAGGTCTTTCAGTTTCAGTTCGTATGGTACCCAATTTTTTTTCCTTTTGGATGAATACTGCTGCCCGCAAAAAAAACGGCCCGAATATGCGACCAGACATGAAACCGTTCTATTTATATATTTGAGAATTTTGCCATAACACTTACTAAATTTTCTGGACTTAATTTTAACACTATGATATTTAAGGTATTTGAATAATTTAGCATCCTTTAAAAAAATAATCAAAAACTTAATAAAACGACATATTTTAACTTAGTATTTCTTACAGAAATTGGAATCCGTTATTTATTTGTTTAACCCATTAAAAATCGAATACACATTAGGTTGATAGCCGAATTTTACAATTTCCAAAATTTTTTCAACGAAATTTCAAAAAATTACAAAATGTTTGTCCATAAATGCTAAATGAGGATTAAAAATTAAAATTTTAACAGTTGTTCCTATTATGGGTTAGTGTAGAGACCGATTGAAACTTAACGGATTTCAAGGAAATTTAGATTTTGGTAAAAAATTTTCTAATATTAAGTTTCAGATTATTTATTAAAGTTGTAAATGTACGAATTTCTTATCTAACATTTCTAGAACATTGTGAACCCCATTATATCAGGGTAACATTTTCCAAAAGAGCAAAAAATATTAAAAATATAAAAAAACACTTTAAATTCGTAAAAATGTAAAATTAATTTAAAAAAATACACATATATTTGCTGGAGAAATACACACACATATATCTCAAGGTTACTTATATATCATTCGAAAGATCACAGTTTGTTATTTCTAAATCCGCTGAGAAACTTAAAATCAGTTTATATAATCAACGAAGTTACTGGTGCATAAAGGTATGAAAACCCTTAACTCAAAATGTTGGTATTTGCCAATTTTCAAAAATGGATTCCAAGTAAAGTTATATCTTATTTGTTTAATAGTTCTGATTCCATAGAATACAGAAATGGTTCTAAAAAACAAATTTCATATATTCTGCAATATATTTGTAATATTTTTTTAGTGTAACTTTGCTGTCTTAAATAATTTTGACCCCAGATATATAGAAGAGTTAACAATTTCTGAGAAATTTTCAAATACAAAATCGTAAGTTAACTAACCAAAGAAACGACCTGAAATTAAATATTTTTAACGGTTTAGTGGTCACTTTACCAACCACATTTTCGATAGTCTTTAAAACATAGATTATTGGCATCTAATGGCATTTTGCTATATAATAAAATCGAGCGACACTGGAGGCCAATTGACAGGCATATTTCTCGAAATCAAGTTATCGCCAAATATTGATTTCAATAAATCGATGGTTGCCGTCTGGCACGTGGCGCTATCCTTTTGAAACCACATTTCGCCCGGATCAATTTCATCCATATTTTCAAACGAAAAATCATTGATAATGTTTCTGTAACGATATTCGTTAACCTTCGAGCTCCGGCATAATTTTTGAAGAAATAAGGTGCGATGTTTTCACCAGCGTGTAGTATGATCCAAACGGTGCATTATTCTGGACGTAATGGAATCTATAGGGTCTGTAGTGGTTTGGTTTTAATCCATTTGTGACAATTATGTTAATTAACAAACCATTAAACCAAAAATGAGCCTAAATTTTGCGATAAAACATCGGGTCAGTTTCCAACTGTTCTAGAAGGCAATCGGCGAAGGAACGACGCATATGATGGTCTAGTAGGACAAGATATTCCTGCAACCGACAACGAATCAATAAATTTTGATCTTCTTGCAGACTTTCGTTTACAGCGGCGATATTCTCTTCAGTATTCACATTCTTTCGACGTGTTGGTGTTATAGTATTATTTAGATTGTATGTGGTATGAAATCTATCCGACATAAGTTGCGCTAATCGATGTCTGATTTTTAAAGTAAATTTGGATAATTTAGTAACGTTGCTCAAGCGTCAATCTATTCATGATGATTTAAAATTTTCAGAATTTCTATTTGAGATAACGGAAATAAGAATTGTCATTTCTATCTCTATACTGTCACCTACATACAATTCATTAACAAAATATTCTCAATTTGTTTCTACTGCCAAATACAAAAATAACAACCATAAACCTTAAGCATTAGATATTTTCACAAAAAACCTTCCTAAATATTCTTACTTGAATGACATTTCTAAGTAAATCATATGACTGCATCTCAGAAAAGAAATACTTCCTTTAATACCACGCATGCAACACATTCACATGCGGTGTTTTAATAATGACATGATAAAAAATTTATGAGTATAAATAACGAAAACAACAACAACAACACTATAATGCCATGCAATGAAATGACATATGTAGGATAATACAAACACACACAAACATGCTACATCCCTTCTCTCATCTATGGAAATGTAGAAGAGTGTACACTAGGGTGGTCTTTATATTGAACTGTTCTTCTTTATTTTGGTAAAAAATTTCCTAATATTTAGTTTCAGATTATTTACTTAAGTGGTAAATTTATGAATTTCTAATCTAAATTTTAAAAAAATTTCTTTTTTCAAAATTGATTTTCAAAATTTTTTTTTCGAAATTGTTTTTTTTTACTTTTTTCCAAATTTTTTGTTAAATTTATTAGTGAAAAATAATGTATGAGAAAAAATTTGTTTGGTAAAAAAAATATTTTTACCGTTTTTGACCCATTGTAGGTCCAAATTACTATAGCCTTTATACATCGTTGCAATGGACTTTAAAATATCTAGCATTAGATATTCATATTTTCTATATTAATGACTTAGTAATCCAGATATATATAAAAAATTGGCCAAAATTCGAGGTTGTCCCGGTTTTTTCCTTATATTTCAGCCATTTGTCGGCCGATTTTTTCGATTTTAAATAGCGACCGAAAAAATTCCCGATATATTGATGTATCAGTTATGTTTGTAAGTTATTTAGGGGCTTCGGAAAGTTAATTTCAACATACAGGCGGACAGACGGACATAGCTATATCGACTTCGCTATCTATAACAATCCCAAATATATATACTTTGTGGAGTCGCAAATGAAAAATGTAGAAATTAAAAATGGAATGACAAACCCTTGCCACTCATGGTGAAGGGTATAAAAATATACATATATTTACTAGAGAAATACACACAGATTTCTCAAGGTTACTTAAATATTATATATCATTCGAAAGACCACAGTTTGTTATTTCAAAATACGCTGAGAAACTTAAAATCAGTTTATATTCAACGAAGTCACTGGTTTACTTATACATTCTTAACTCAAGATGTTGGTGTTTGGCAAATTTTCAAAAACAGCACTTCCCAGATATTATTTTTAAGTCGCACAGTGTTATTAATATTCTAATTGATATTCGAAAGTGCTTCAAATATTTGTATTTTTGACGTTGTTTTAACATGGGCTAATGGAGTTCAAGTGGTACTGCTGATCCCATAGAATACATAAATGGTTCTAAAAAAAAACAAATTTCATATATTCTGCAATATATTTGTAATATTTTTTTAGGGTAGACCTCTAACTTAGCTGTCTTGAATAACTTTGACCCCAGATATATAGAAGAGTTAACCAAAGAAACAATCTGAAATCAAATACTTTTAACTCTTTGCGGTTTAGTGGTCACTTTACTAACCACCTTTTCGATAGTCTTTAAAACATAGTTTATTGGCATCTAATGGCATTTTGTTAAATAATAAAATTTTTTGATGTCATTGTTTATGACATCAGGGTGCTTTTTTTAAGAGACTTTCGCTCATTCAATAAAAAAGCACAGATTGTTTATTGTTCATCGAATTCAGTGTTACTTTGCTGTTTCGTTTGTTTGGTCAGACAATTTTGTAAAAATTATTGGATTTCAAAAAAATGTATACGCTACGAAAATTTGTATCATCATTATTTTTAAGGCCAGCAGCCACGGTGGTTAGTAAGCTAACCACCACACTCCACAAAAAATCTTGGAGTGGTTTTTTATGTTTTGATTTTCTATAATAAACTAACCTTGATTAAAATAAAAACGCAATTGTTTTGATTTTAATCTTATACACATTTTAACAAATTTATGACCGAAATCTAAATTTATTTGAAATCCGTTAATTTCAAATCGGTTGCTTGCTAGCTAAGCCTCCAGCAAAAACTTTACTTACCTAGTAAGCCAGCAAGTAATATTGCAGGCAAGTAAGAACTACTTATTCTTTAGCTGAAACAGTTGTTATTTTTGTTAGCACAAATGTACTTACAGTCGACTGTAAAGTATGTAGTTAAACAAATATTGAATAAAAGCAGGGACCGTAACAATTATGACATTTATAATAAAAATCACAACATAATTGTTATTTTTTGATTTTTATTTTTTTTTTTGTCAGAAATATTTGTCAAACTTTGAGTTTTATTTTTTTTGTCAGAAATATTTGTCAGACTTTGATTTTTATTTTTTTTGTCAGAAATAATTTTTATTTTTTTGTGATACATATTTGTCAGCCTATATAAATAAAAATCATAGTGTGATAAATATGTATGACAAAAAAATAACAATTATTTCTGACAAAAAAAATAAAAATCAAAGTCTGACAAATATTTCTGACAAAAAAAAATAAAAATCAAAAAATAACAATTATTTTTGACAAAAAAAATAAAAATCAAGAAATTAAAAATCATGTTAATTTATGAAAATATAGTTAAAAACGATCAAAATGGTATGCTTGACTTGACTCTCCGATATTTTCTAGTGATGGCTTTTTTCCTTTGAAATTTCAAGAATAATTATTATTTTCGGTCCCTGAATAAAAGTACTAAATAATATAACGTGCTGGTTAAATACCACTCATTATAAAGTAATGTATATAGCAACTAGTTGCCATTAGCCACAACAGCAACCTTTAAACGTTTTCCGATTTTTTTGTTTTTTACATGACAATGAACTATTTAAGGCGAGGGCAGCAATGAAAATCCAAAATTTTCAATATCGGGGTCACCCTAATACACATAAACCTGCTACATCCTTTATCTTATGTTTTCATTATCTATGGAAATGTAAAAGAGTGTTCATGTCTGCATTTTATTAACATGAATACAGAAATACAGTGGGTAGCAAATATTATTGGGTGTATGGCTTTAAAATGCGGGATTTACAATAGATGACGTATCTTTTGAACGCGATTTTTAGTTTTAATTACTTATATGTCATTTTGAAGGGTACATATCAGTCATTTGTTCTCACTTAGTTATTTTAAATTATAGTGTAAACATCTCTCGGCTTCAAGAAAATCATTTTTGCACTGAATCATTACTTGCGATGATAAATGGATACATAACGAACAACCAAAGCGTAAGCGATCGTACGGCCAACCAGCCGAATCGACACCAAAGCCAAATTTCCATGTCGCTAAGGTAATGCTCTTTATATGGTGGGAGCAAAAAAGTCCTATCTATTATGAGCTGCTGAAATCCGTCCAGACTATCATATGGAACCTGCAATGAATGCAACTGATTCGTTTGATGCGATCATTTGCCGAAAAACGTGCAAAATATGCGCCCAGACATGAAAACGTAATATTCCATCATAACAACGCTCGGTTACATGTTGGAATACCACCCGCTTTATAGTCCGGAACTTTTCCCGTCCGACTACTAAGGAGTGCGATCGAAAAATTCTTAACTTCAATTTCCATGCTCTGTTTTTGGCCTCTAAATTTATAGTAGCGTTCCTGTCAAGAACTTTTTGAGCCTTTTATGTGTAAAAACCTGCATTAGCTTTAACTTTTCGTACCAAATAGTCCGAGCACTGAGCTAACCGGGCTGGGAGCTCTTTTGAAAAGGCTTTCTATTTGTTTTGCTTTAGAAACATCATGTGGACCATTCCTTCTACCTGAACCAGGTTTTCTATCAACGGACAAGCTCTCCCGGTACTGTTTAATAACATTGGAAACAGTTTGACGGCAGACATTTGAATGCTTGGCCAACTTTTTGTAGGACCAAGTTGGGTTTTGTTGAAAATATTTAATAATTTTAGTACGCACTTTTTTCTGGTCACTCATTTTAATCAAATTAACAAATTAATATAATTGACATTAAACATAATAACTGACATATTTTACAAAGGTAACTTGATAAAAAAAGAAAAATCAAATAATTCTTGGGTTAAAAGTTTTAATGAAAAACGTGTGTTAAGAATTTTACGATCTCACTCCTTATTTGTTTCGATCAATGCAGAACGCTCTTTCTAAATAAATTTACTTTGAACACTTTGAATAAATTTATATTGTACAAATGTTTAAAAATAAAAGCTAAAAATTTTACCAAATACCGCATTTTTAAGTCATACTCCAATAAATTGTCATTCTACTCTAAAGAAACTGGTTTAGTTTTCATCCTATTCTAAACGGTTTGGTTGATTTTTCAATTTATTTTACATATACGGGATAATTTTGCATGCTATTTTAAATAACTGGTTCCTTTTTTATACTAAAGACTGAGATCGAAAAATTCTTAACACACGTTTTTCATTAAAACTTTTAATACAAGTATTATTTGATTTATTTTTTTTATCAAGTCACCTTTGTAAACCATGTCACTTATTATGTTTAATGTCAATTATAACAATTTGTTGTTAATCTGATTAAAATGAGTGACGAGAAAAAAGTGCGTACTAAAATTGTTAAATATTTTCAACAAAACCCAACTTGGACCTACATAAAGTTGGCCACACAATCAAAGGTCTGCCGTCAAACTGTTTCCAATGTTATTAAACAGTACCGGGAGAACTTGTCCGTTGATAGAAATCCTGATTCAGTTAGAAGGAATGGTTCACATGATGTTTATTAAGCCAATCAAATAGAAAGCATTTTCAAAACAGCACCCAACACATCCGGTAGGAAAGCAGCCCGGTTAGCTCAGTGCTCGGACTATTTGGTACGAAATGTTAAAGCCAATGCAGGTTCAAAAACATACAAGGCTCAAAAAGGTCCTAGCAGGAACTCTGCTAAAAATTTAGAGGCCAAATACAGAGCACGGATAATTTTGATGTTGCTGATGCTCAAGGGAATGTTGAAAAGAAGTTTAAACCCAAAAGCATACAAAATTTCCCAAAACGTTCTTGGTATGGCAAGCAATATGCAGTTGCGACAAAAAAGCCAAACATTTGTTACAATATTTATAGAGCCCATAAATACCGAAATTTACATCAAGGAATGTTTACAAAAAAGGCTGCTTCCATTTATAAGACTTCTTAGTGTGTCCACTTATTTTTGGCCTGATTTGGCACCCTGTCACTATGGTAAGAAAGGCTTGAGTGGTAAAAGAACAATAATGTGTTATTTGTACCAAGAGAGGCATATTCTCCAAACTGCCTGAAGTTAAGGCCAGTGGGCTATTGTTAAAAGAGAATTGAAGAGCACAAAAAAGGTGTCCAAAAGTGTGGTAGATTTTAAACGGAGAAGGACTACCTGTTCGAACAAAGTTACAGAAAGCACTATAAAAACCATAATGGAAGGGTTTCCGAAAAAGGTTCAAATTTTCATCACTAGTGATTAAAACTATAAAAATATTTTTTTTTGTTAATTGTAACAATCAAACAAACAAAAAAAATCAAAACTGTAAGTTTAGTGGTTTTATCTTTATTAACATATTTTTCGTTCTCACTCCTTATTTACATAAAAGAAATTGCATGAATGGTAATGGTTTTTGTTCTATTGTGATTGTTAAAAATGTAACACATTATGATAATAATATGGTACAAAATATGTTGGTAACATTTTTGTCCATCACTGTATGATTAATATGCATGTTTTGCTCTATATCTGTTTCATTTACATACAAATGTATGCAGTTTTTTTTTATTTTTTTTAATTTTTTTACTTACACGTTCATCCTGTTGCTGTTGTCGCAAACACTGCATTTCGAGAGTTCGATTAAGCAGTGTGTCTGTGTTACTCAGCGCCAAGGCCGCTGCCACTTCAATATCCTCCAAATGTATTATTGCAGCATCCGTATTGGTGTCAGTGTCAAGGAGACCACTACTGGATGTTGCTGTTGCCGCCAATAGAGCGTTTGCCTGCTCTAGCATTTCCGTTGAAAAGTTTGCAAATGCATCAGACAGATCGGTGGCTCTGCCATCCGTTAAACTGTCGACTAATGCACGCAAATCGGGTGCATCCATAATTTTGTTATTGTTACACTATCGATGTCGTAGTTTCTTCTAGATGCGTGCTAGTAGATTGTGTTTTTCTATCCTGCAACCACTACTTACTTTCTGGATATTGTGTGTGTATGGTGGCAGTTGTGTGGTGTCTTGCAACACAGCAAACAGAAAATGTCAGAATATATTTGGTTTGAAATTTTACCTTGAATTAAATTCAATTTCAACAGTTTGTTACTTCGATGACTGTTTTGTTCTTGCAGTAGTGGCAAGTTATGGCGATGTTGTTTTCACTAAGTTCTTGTAGTTGTGGTTGGTTAGTGGTGGCGATGCTGTTGTCACGGTTTTTATTATAATTAAATTACATGTATTTTTTAGCTGACTGAAATTAAATTAAGAAAAAATAAACATAAATAAATATGAAAACATTTTTTATGTAACGATATTTCAGTGATTTTACTTTAATAAAATTACCAGGATTTATCATTTCTACCGAGAAAAAAAAAACATATTATTGAATAATTCAATTTATGATATTTAATGTTCAATATTTAAAAAAGGTATTTAAAGAAATATTAAACGTAAGCAAACGATTTATGTAAAAATCTTTAAAATTTATATTTAAATGTTGTGCAACAAACTTAGATTTATATTTTAGTTTATATTCACAACCGGCGCACAGTGGGGTCAGTCGTAACAAAAGTGTTAATAGAACTGGAACATGATGTATGAACGAATCGTAGAGGAAGGTATAGGCTTTAAGAAAATAAAATTTGTGATCACTCTATTGGAATAAAAGGTGAGGTATAGTGTGTCTTTTACACAGCATGTAACCTGTTCAAATATGGACAAACAATAAATGAAGCTTTGTTATTAAGTAAGTGGAAAGGTAAAGAAATTCCTGTTTATTTCACCAAGACACCAAAAGATATTTAAGGGAACAAGAAAATTCCAATTTATTCTATCATTACATAAAACTTTTATTTCGTCAAACTTTTTTTTTTTTTTTTGAATATTGAGTTCTTGTAGGACTGTTCTACGCCAGGTGTTATTAGGGCGGCTTGAGCGATGGCTACCTTGGGGATTCCATTCCAATGCAGTCCTTGTGAAGCTGCCAATTGATATTCCCAATGTGTGGCTTATCCATTTCCATTTTCGTCTTGCTATTTGGCAAATTATGGGCTCTTTGTTTGTTAGTCGCAAGAGTTCAATGTTGGTGATATCATTAGGCCAAAATATGCGGCTTATAATGCGCAAACATTTGCTTATGAAAACTTGCAGTCTTCTCGCTATAGTATTCGTCATAAGCCATGTTACGCTACCATACAGCAGTGTGGATTTCACACAGGCATTGAAAATACGAATCTTTGTATTTATTGAAATTCGGGGGATCTCCACGTTTTATTTAACCGACCAAAAGCTGACCTTGCCTTATTTAGCCTGAGTGACACGTCATCTTCTACTCCTCCATCTATCGACACCATGAATTCTAGATAACAGAAGGATTTAACAAAGTGGTTGTCAGTACTGCTATTCATACGCATTGCATGTATTTTTGCAATACTTACATTCAGCTCAACTCTACTTGCCAACGCTACCAAGTCATTTATTTTGCACTGCATATCGTTAAACTTGTGCGATATGAGACAAATATCGTCAGCAAAATCCAAATCTTCTAGATGGTTTTTGTAGTCAAAACTGTAAAATTCGATTACTTAGGTAGAATCATTCGATTGGAAACAAATTCGGTTGCTTTCTCTTTGTAGTGGTATGGTAGCAATACCCTTGCATACACAAAGAGAAAACTGATTCGTGATAGCAACCGAATTTGTTGCCAATCGAATGATTCTACCTTAGTGGCCGAATTTTACAGTTGTGGCTACTAAATTTTAAAAGGAGTAACAAAAGTTTGGTTGCTTCTACCGAAATTCTTCTTTATCAACTGACTTTCTGTTGATAGAACTGAAAAATTCTATGTGTACAACCGAATCATACTACGAATCTGTTTTTTCTGTGCAGTGTTGAGCAGTGTTACACTCAGTCAGATAATTTTTCTTTGGTATCTTTATTATTTCACCTTTTGTCCACGTATTAGGTAGCTGTTCGTTTAATCAAGCATCACATATATATGGGTGGAATATTTCCGCTGCTATTCCTGAGTTTGCTTGGAGTAGCTCTGGGGGTATACTATCTGCACCTGGCACTTTGTTTCTCTTCAGTTTTAGTACAACTCATGCTATTTCCTGAATGCTAGGGGGATCTGTAGATATTGTGTCATTGGTTGTTGTAGACGCATCAGTATGTAAGGAGTTTTCTGTGTAATCACCTTTACTGCATGGCTTCGATTCATATTTTGGTTTAAGAGGCGACCTATTATCTGATGTAACTCCCTCATATTATTCGCTCCTGCAGCTGCTTCCGCTTCAGTGGCCATAGTTTCAATATATTTCCTTTTACCGTTTGGGTTATCAATATTTCGTTGTTTCAATTTGTTCCTTTCCTGAATTAATTTCCAGGTGTTGTCTGACAACCATTTCTTCCTCTCTGTTCTTTGTTTGTAACCTATTTTCTCTTCTGCAATGGCCCTGAGTGAGCTACATGTTTCCTCCCATGTTGTGATAATTCCTGATAAACATTATCATAGAACTTCCCCAAATTCATTATTTTTACCCCAGTCCCTAATTTTCCAACATCAAAACGTTTGCGTATCTGTTGCTGAGTACTGCGCCGACTAAAATTCACGGCGGCGGCGGCTGACTCTAAAAAAATGTCGGCGGCGGCTTAAAGCCGGCTGTCAGCCGACAAAAGTATAATTACTCAAATTGTAAAAAATTAAAAATTTAAAAAGTGATATTCCGAAAATCAAACTTCAAACAAAAACGGCGGCTAATTTCAAGACGCAATAATTTCAACGGCGGAGGCTTTTAAAATAGATAGGCGGCTCGGCTCAGCCGGCTTACAGCCGTTCGGCGCAGGTCTCTGATCTGTTTTGTACATTCTCTTTAATTTAATTCTTACTGTCGCCACCACTAGCTCGTGGTCACTGTCTATATCGGCACCTCTTTTAGTGCACACGTCTATTAATGATCCTCCCCATTTACGGCGAATAAAAATGTGGTCTATTTGATTTTGAGTATTACCATTTGGAGATGTCCACCTATATTTAAGTATCTTCTTGTGAGGAAAGATTGAACCACCAGTAACTAATTGGAAGGTCTGAGAGAATTCTTTGAACCGCTCATAATTTTTGTTTATAGTTCCCATGAACCCACTGTGCGCTATTAAACAGTTGCATCCATTTGTTGTGATATACTTTTTCAAAAGCAATACAATATAAATTGAAGTAAGTTTTACATTCGACATTTCATTTATTTTCTATTTATTTATTTGTTCAAATGTTCATTTGGCTAACAATGCCCATCGCCATGAATAATAACGACTATTTTGTTCATGATGAAATGAAACACATTTTAATGGCCAGTTTTTATTTGTCTTTTTCTATTCTTTCATTAAATACTGCCGGCCAAATAAATACAATGGCACACATACGAATACATAAATATAAAATACTATACTTTGTTTTACATGTTTTTTTGTATGGCTACTTTTCACTTTCACTGGTGGCCTTGAAATGATAAAATATCAGCCACCCTCAGCAAAAAAAAAAACTCGATTAAAATATCTCCTATTCACGGTCTAAATGTGTGTTTTTTTACATTCTATTTCCTCAGCTTTGGCTGTTTTTTTTTATGTTATTTTTTTTCATTTCAATGTTGTGAATTGTGCTTTGAGGAGGAACACGCGAAATATGTGTCAACGACAAGCAAAAGCTATAAATATCTTTAAACTTGAGAAACTTGAAATCAAAATATAACTGTGGTTACAACAATAAATGAGATGCAAATATCAGCGTTTATTCTTTGGGATGATTTATACAGAAATGTTTTCTTGTTCATCTTTTGGAATAAAAAAAACAACATGTACTGTTTGAAAAAAAAGTATTTACATTAAGGTGGCCCTCATTTTGGTGTTTTTGGATTTTCATACCCTTCACCATGAGTGGCAAGCTTGTCATTCCTTTTGTAATTTCTACATTTTCCATGTGCGAACATACAAAGTACATATATTCTGGATCGTTATAGATAGCAAAGTCGATATAGCCTTGTACGCCTGTATGTTGAAATCAACTTTCCGTAGCCCCCAAATAATATACAAACATGATTGATACATCAATATATCGGAAATTCTCCCGGCCTTTTTGCTATTTAAAAAGGAGAAAATCTACCCAAAATGGCTGAGATATAAGCAAAAAACCGGGATAACCTCGATTTTTGGCCTATTTTTTATCTATATCTGGATAACTAAGTCATTAAATAGACAATATGGATATCTAATGAAAGATATTTCAAAGTCCATTGTATATAAGGCTATAGTAATTTGGACCTACAATGGATCAAAATCGGGAATAATATTTTTTTTACCAAAAAAAAATTTATTTTTTAAAAATTAGAAAAAAATTTTGGAAAAAAAAAATATTTTGTTTACCTAAAAATATAAAGAATTTGCTCAAAAAAATCACACATTCAAGTTTTCGCATTGTTTTTTTACTAATACATTCTCATCACTTAGGTTTTTAACAACGGAGTTAGGTCTTTAACAGGAGAGTTTCCGATCTATTTATGTGTATTTATCTATGGAGTTAACTTCAAAACTTTTACTAGAAAATTGCAATTCTAACACACTCTTTCACAAATACCATACCATACCATTAAAGTAATTGAAACATGTATATTTTAACTCACTTTGGAGATCTATATGAATTACAAAACTATTTTTAGTTAAACATATGAAGCCAATTATTCTATTTGATGAGAGATCAACACAAGGTCCTTTGGAGCCATTGTCATCATTCGGCAGTCGCATAAAACATGTTCAGAGGTTTCAGCATGAAGTTCACAAAACCTACACTGTTCATTTTTAACATTACCTAAAACTGGTGATACCTAAAATCACAGTGTCCGGTGAATAATCCAGTAAGAGTTCTTAAGTTACCCTTTCCAAGCGATAACAATAATTGAAATCTACATTTGGACAGAGTAATGAACCTTTTGAACTGCCAAAGTCCTGCTAAATTACCCCAAAATTGGGCAAATTCCGATTCAACCCAAGAATGAATTCGTTCCATAGTGTATCCACGTTCGATGCCAAAGAACGGTTCAGCACCTATGAACGAGATTCGGGCACCCCTATTAGTCAGACAATCAGCACGTTAAGTACCCAGCACAATGTGAGTTCATTCATTAATGTCCAGCAGTCCATAACAACACCAGACCTCACTTAATATGATAATAAGGCTCTAAAAACAGCCTGGCTATCCAACATAACAAATATCCTAGTATTCCCTAATCTCCTTCTTAAACATTCATTGGAGCATTTAAGGATAGCATAAATTTCCGTCTGAAATATTGATGGGAATATTCCCATTGGGATACCCCTTAGAAAATCTGGCCCTAAATGCCCCAGTGTGACCATTAGTCTGTTTGGAACCATAGGTAAACCACACTTTTTTTTTCTTATTGGACCAGCACTCAGGGGATGACCCCTACTCATGTAAAGCATTGTGTTGGAAATAGGAAAATAGGTTATGGGGGGGAGGAAAGAGGGAGGAGAGTTTATGGACACTTGATTTGAACTTTCCGACGTTGAAAATGACAGGAAAGACTTCAGCGGGAAGTTTGTTCCACATACGGACAGTACGGTTAAAGAACGAATTTTCCCTTTAGTGTGTTGTACGTCCCACTAGCCAATTGACCATAAAAGAATGTGTTCTTGATGCAAAACGTGTATTACGCAAAAAACTGTGGGTATCAGGAAAAAGTTCCCTAATTTCATCAGAATACATTCCATTGTAGTACCGATAGAACAGTTAAACGCAGCCCACATTGCGTCGGTCAAGAAGCTTCAAAATAGACTTTGAAGCACCGGCCCATACATGGGAGTTGTATTCCATTTTTGGTCGGAAATAGATGAAGCAACATAGTATGTTGTTCATTTTTGTGTCAACATGCAGCACTTGATCCACACTTGATCGGCATTATCCTGCCACCATGTCTGATTTATCCACTCATCCCTTTCAGGTATAAGGGCCCTAAACATCCTATGTAACACCAAAGTTATATACTGCTATAGGATCATTCCCAAAAATACTTAGAATACGCATGTTCCCCACCATATCACCCGGTATTACACGGGATATCCCCGGTAGTCAGGATTTACTCCTATAGGCTTCCTCCTTTATCAATATATGTAAGGGTGGGATGTGTAGGATTGCACCCAGAACAGGAGTGGGGCAGGTCCTTATGGACCCAGAATAGCAATACAGATGAGGCGATAGACCTTATCAAGTAATAATCTGGCATTCATCTAGTCCATTTTATTCTATCATATCAAGGCAGCATATATTATTATTGGCCTTATCACTGTAATAAAAGACGAGAAAATCATCTTCGGTTTTAGCCCCCACGTTTTACCAAAAATTCTCTTGCAGGCATATATTGTCGTTTGATAGCAAACGAATTTGTTGTCAATCGAATGAATCGGTAGCACACATAGAATTTTTCGGTTCTATCAACAGAAAGTCAGTTGACAAAGAAGAATTTCGGTTAAAGCAACCAAACATTTGTTACCCCTTCAAAAATGTTGTAGCCACAACTGTAAAATTCGGTCTCTAAGGTAGAATCATTCGATTGGCAACAATTTCGGTTACTATCACGAACCTGTTTTCTCTGTGTAGTGTTGGATTCATTTTTCATAATGTTCTCTATGAACCAGTACATCTTACACAATGTTTACTATGAACTGGTCCATTTTTATTACTGTTCTTTTCGAACTAATTAATTTTTCACACTGTTCTCTATAAACCGGTTAGATTTTTACACTGTTCTCTGTGGACCAATTAATTTTTCTTACTGAAGTTGTTAATTTTTAACACTGTTCTCTATGAATCGTATAATTTTTCACACTATTCTATAAGAAACGGATAATTTTTCCTACAGTTCTATTTCTATTAGTTTAATATTTTTTATGCCAAACAAGTGAGATCTTAAAACGCTAAATTGTTCACACAATGTTATCATCATTATATTAAATTAAAAAATATAAAATTTGGAATATTTTAGCTACACACCATACCATTTTGGGCTCTTTAAGCTCTTTTATCTGTATCTTTTGTTTTTTTATTTAACTTGTTGTACCCAACAAGATAAAAAAAAAATACCAAAAAAATTATAATTTAATTATCATTAACAAAATATGTATATACTTATGTACATATATTTTTTTGTTTATTTGTTGTTGGCAAGATTAAAACAGCTTCTCTGTCGCTTAATAGACTGTAAGGAAAATGAAAGTTAATTTTCTAATTACAATGTACTCTACATATTAAATGAATCTAATTAAAGTTTAAAACACAGATGGAAAACAGAACAACAGACAAATTAAATGTCTGTGGTAAATTTTATGAAAACAGAGAAATCTTTTTTTGTTTAGTTCAAAATAAAAAAGGGTTATGGACACTTTTAATAAGTTTATGAATGATTTTTTTGAATTCTGTGTAAATAGAAAACTAGAAAATTGTGAACAGCATTGGTCATAAATAGAAAACTAATAAATAAAGTATTTGTATCGTTGAATATACCAAACGATTAAGATAATCAGGGCTATTCCTGTTCACACTTTCACCATTCACCGTATGTTTGGAAGCATAATTACATCAATATTACATAATTTCCTCAGCATTTCTAATTATAAATATTTACACGTGATTTTTTTAACCTTAACTATATAATTTTTGGAAACTTTATTTAATATAAATATGGCTGTAATTATGCTTCCAAAAATACGGTGAATGGTGAAAGTGAGAACAGGAATAACCCAGAATATGATCAATTAATTGACATTTCTTACAAAATGTTGATTTAATTAACGTTGAGATTTCAGTTGGTTAGATTTTATGCAAAGATTTTGAAATCTCCCAAAATATTTGAAATATTTAAAACAGATTTTGTTTAATTATAAATTAAAATAAATTATTTAAGAAAAAGTTAACTTTTCAATGCTGCACATTTAAAATCAATGTATAAAATCTACATAACGTTTCTGAGTGACTGACTGATTCAACATCGCCCAGCCCAAACGCCAGAAGGTAGAGACATGTAATTTCGAAATTTTGTGGTTTAGAAGGAAAAAAAAAAGGAAAAAAAGGTAAAATTCGGTATATTATATCTTCTAAACTAAGACAGATATCAAAAACACTTGAAATGCTTCATGCAGACAGGTGTTTGGTACTTTTTAGAGGATAAACTGGGTGAAAACTTTGTTTTTCTACTTGTTTTGGTACTGTATGTATCTTTAAACCAGGGTTGCCAAAAAGTTCCTTATGGAAGAGCAAACACCAATACATTTAAAGAAAAACTAATCTTTATGCAATTTTGTTTGTTGTAAAAACCAAAACATACAAAGAATAAAGAAAAAAATACACACTTTTTTAAACGAAACCATACGATAAACAAAAACAAAATCTACATTGATACTCAGCAGTTCTAGGAGACAGTCCCGAACTAGTGATTTTACACATAATTTAGGGTGGGAACTAGTTACTTCAAGTGGTAACTTGATCAGCTGCAAACCTAGTTATTTCAACATGTACGAGTGCTAATTGACCTCAAATAGTCAGCTAAAAGACATATCATAGCCAGTCCAATAAACGATAGCTTGTAAACAAACCTTTCTTCGACAACTCTCCAATGGATTGCTTCTAAAGTGCAGTACAAAATAAACGTTTAAAGTGACTTCACTATAGGTTACTAAGAGACACTAAAGTGGCTATTGACTTCATGCTATGTTACATGGGATATCAGTATACTTAAGCAAAAATAAAAATTAACTGTATGAGAATTATATCAACACAATTTGTATAAAACCAGTTTAAACGAATTATCACACAACACGTTTAAAGTGACTACACTCCAAATTACTTAGAGACACTTAAGTAACAATTGTCTTCACTCTAGATTACCTGGGATGTATAAAGTAACCAATTGTCTTATCTCTGCAATACAAAGAGCACATACGTATCAAATGACCAAAATATATAAATGGGAGTCAGCCAAGTGATAAGGCATTTGTGACAATTACTGTCTATAAGGGATACATTGACTACATGCTTAACTGCTGGGTAATCACTGTCGTCAATGTTTACCACCAAAGCATACGAAAGTGTTGTTGCTTTGCACTTGCGTGTAGACAGTGAAGATCGGAAAAAAACAAACAAGATAAAGTTGTTTGTGTATTACATATTGCTAGTGCTGAGTGCTCCATTCAGTATAGATTCTATACTATAGAAACACCCAACCTATAGCTAAGAGCATTTACAAAAACAAATGAGCACCAAGAGTATAGGGCTTGGGCACCATTGTTTTAAACCAATAAAAATATCAATATGTGTTCGGTACTTTTTTTGGAAATTCTACCCATTTAGGGGTAAAAACAGAAAAATTCATTTAAAACTATTTGGCCAATTTTGATAAAATTTTAAACATTTGTTTCTCCTATATCAAACAAAAATTAACTAACATGGTTTTATTTGGAACTCGAATGCGAAAATGTAGATTGTGCCAAATCCGGGTAAACAGTTTGGTGCCTTTAAACCATATTATTGGGTGCATGACTTAAAAATGCGGGATTTTTTTAAATTTTTAGCTTTTATTTTAAAATATTTGTACAATATTTCTTTATTTAAAGTATTGGCCATTGTCAGCTATGACCTTTTCCCATCAGAACCAAAACAACTGCTCATCTTTTGAGGCCAAGAACGAATCAAGCCAATCTGTTTAAAGTGAAGCGTATCCCAGAGAGAGCGTTCTGCATAGATCGAAACTAATATTATTAGGACGAGGAAGGGACTGGACTATTCTGGGCGTTTTTCGGTAAATGCTCAGGCTCAGGTTCAATGTGATGGTCTGGTCAGTTTTAAGCAGCTCATAATAGATAAGACCATTTTACTCCCACCAAATACAGAGTATTACCTTAGCGCCATGGGTATTTTGCTTTGGTGTCGATTCGGCTGGTTAGCCGGGCTTCACATACGATCTCTTCCGCTTCGTGTTATTGTAATGGATCCATTTTTCATTGCAAGTAATGATTCGGTGCAAAAAATATTTATAGCGTTCAAACATCATTTCGTACATGTAAAATCGTCTTTCAGGGTCTCTCGGTTTCAATTTGTATGGTCACAATTTCCCTACTTTTAAGAGAATCCTGCTGCTCGCAAACGTTTTGAAATTGCTGCTTGAGTAGCTCCCAATGGTTTTGCAAGCTATTGTTGAGTTTGACAACAATATTCATGGAGTAATGGCTCCAATTCTTTGTCTTCAAACTTTATTGGCGGAACTGTGCCATCTTTGTCTTCAAAGTCACCACTTCTGAACCGAACAAACCATCATCGTTGAAACCGATGAAAGCTTTGGAGAGCAATCGGTGGGCTTCAGCGGTTTTTTTTTCAAATTATAGAAGCATATGACGCTTTGTTGGCAAAATTCGAAGCAAAAAACAACTTTATTGTTTACACTATAATGTTCAATTACTAAGTGAGAATAAATGACAGATATGTACGCTTCAAAATGTTATATAAGTTAATAAAAACAAAAACAGCGTTCAAAAGATACGACATCTATTGTAAATCAAAAATTTTTAAGTCATACACGCAATATAGTAAAGTTAGACTCAGGAAATTAGACATGTGTGTCTAATCTACAATGATGGTACTTTCAGGTACTTTTTTTTCTTACTAATAGTACTTTTTGGATATTTTATATTAATGGATCTAATAAGGAACCTGAAATTCAGCATTTTGATTCTAAGTGAATGAGAATTCAAAATTAATTTTGCGTAATGATACAATACTTTTTGAATATTTTATAATAATGAAAATAATGTTCCTAAATGAGTTAGAATCCACAATAGGTGGAGTTAGTGGTACATTTCTTCCTCTTAATGGTACCTTTTGTAATTTCTATAATAATGATCCTAGAAATCTATATAAATATATAAATGTCTTTGTAAGTTTGTTTATTTGTTTGTTTGTTTGTTTGTTTGTTTATTTGTTTGTTTGAGCATCACGCCTAAACGGCTGAACCGATTTTATTGAAATTTAGAACGTAGATAGATCCTTACTTGAAAGCGTCAATAGGCTATAACGTTTTTCAATACTTGGACCAGAAAGGGATAAACAGGGGGAAAACCGATTTATTTTTTTATAAAATCCTTACATATTTTTTTTACTATGACAGGGGTCGCGAAGCGCACCGGGTCAAGCTAGTATGAAATAAAGCATTCACGATTTTGAGTGAGAATACAAAATGTGGGTATTTTTTAGAGTACTTCTTCTTTATTCTAATGATTTTGAATCCACACTGCAATGAAGAAATAAACATGATATTGTGGACATGTTATCGTGAATACTTAAGTGACAAATCACAATTGCTGTGGCAAAACAAATCGAATCAGCTAGTCAATCATATACCTTAAAACAACAAATATGTATTCCAAACATTATACTGGAGTGTCTACAAAACAAAATGCATTTGTTTTCATAAAATTTTCACAAGAAATCAGAAGAACCAGCCAAACAAAATTTCGTGTGTGATACAAATTCATACATAATTTATAAAGTTTTTTTTTGTAACTGTTTAAATATTTATTTTCTTATTTATTCAGCAGACGAAATTTAAAGTTGATGTACATACGTTTGATAAATATAAAGAAACTTAAAGCAGACAATTTTGAAGTGTTTTAATTTGTGACCTTTAATATGATGCAAAACTGATTTACTTAAAAGAAACAAAATAATAAAACATATATTGCGTCTGAAAAAAAATTATAAATTGCAATCGAATCCAAATAAATCATTTAAATTTAACAGGCGCTGATCAAGGTCAAACATTTTGGGGGGGGAAATTTTAATTTGTTGCAAATTTTTCTTTTTTTATATGAAAACTTGTCGGTTTTGAGGGAGGGGGTGTAATTCCTATTTCACCCCCACTGGATCCGCGCCTGTAGTTTACAAACGTTACTTAATGAACTGAATCAGCTCTCACGTGTTTTTAAATGAAGCATTTCGTTTTTCGCTTGATTCTAAATGAACTAATAATTTCTCATTTGATTATAAATAAAGAGCATAGAGAAATATACATAGAGCGGAAGGAGAGAGAAATATCAATGGAAAAAATACTCTCCAAATAGTCCGAGCACTGAGCTAACCGGGCTGCTTTCCTACCGGATGTGTTGGGAGCTCTTTTGAAAATGCTTTCTACTTTTTTGGCTTAATGAACATCATGTGAACTATTTCTTCTACCTGAACCAGGTTTTCTATCAACGGACAAGTTCTCCCGGTACTGTTTGATAACATTGGAAACAGTTTGACGGCAGAGCTTTGAATGCTTGGCCAACTTTTTGTATTACCAAGTTGGATTTTGTTGAAAATATTTAATAATTTTAGTACGCACTTTTTTCTGGTCACTCATTTTAATCAGATTAACAACAAATGAACATAACTGACATTAAACATTATAACTGACATGTTTTACAAAGGTAACTTGATCAAAAAAAAAAAAAAATCAAATAATACTTGGGTTAAAAGTATTAATGAAATTAATGAATATTAATGTTAAGAATTTTACGATCTCACTCCTTATATGGGTTACAAGTGAATCTGTTTCCACCAATTTTTAATAAATACAATGTTATATATGAACTGTTTCTATTTAGGCAAAATTCTAAATAATAAAGTTCAGTTGACTCAATATTCTACAGAAACATAATTTTTCACACTGTTCTCTATGATACTGTTCACTTTTCACATTGTTCTTTAAGAACCAGTTAACTTTTTACACTTTTGTCTATGAACTAGTTCAGTTTTCAAACTGTTCTCTACTACTTAGTTAATTTGGTACACCATTCTCTACGATTCAGTTAATTTTTCACACTGTTCTCTATGATTCAGTTCATTTTTAATACTGTTCTCTATAAACTATTTTCATATTTCACACAGTTCTCTATTAGTGTTTTCACACTGAGTGGTTTTAATGCAAAAGTGGGTTTTATCGGTAAAACCATTATTAAAACCTGGTTTTACCATACAAAATTATTATAATAAAACCATCTTAAAACCTTTTTTGAATTGGTTTTAAGTAGGTTTTATGATATACAACCTTGTTTTCTATGTACTAAATACAGTGCTACCAACATGAAAATGTTGAAAACAGCTGATAAAAGAAAACAAAACAAATATAGAAACGAAGAAAGCCGTTGACAAAGAGTAAAACTTAAAAATATGAAATAACGAACGCAACAGCAACAATAAAAAATACAAGATAAAAATAAGCTTTTGAACAGAACACAACGAAAAGGTTTTATTGAAATGTGGGAGGAAAAAATAGAGTTTGACCAATAAATGTTAAAACCAGATTTATGAAAACTTACAGTGTGAACGCAAAATCAGCTAATTATGGTTTTAACGTTAAAACCAGGTTTTAACTTTAGGTGTGAAAACACTATATGATTCAGTTCATTTTTCAAACTTTTCTATATGAACCAGTTAAATTTTTACACTGTTCTCTATGATTTAGTTCATTTTTAATACCGTTATCTACGAACTAGTTCATTATTTACACTGTTTTCTACGAACTAATCCATTTTTCAAACTGTTCTCTATGATTATGTTCATTTTTATACCCTTCACCATGAGTGGCAAGGGTATATATAAGACTAGCTTGACCCGGTGCGCTTCGCTACCCCTGTCGTAGTCTATGTTGGAAATTTCAATAAAATCGTTTCGGCCGTTTAGTATTTATTGTTTAAGAACTAAAGGTACCAATTTTACCAGTTTTATGATTTATAGCCTATTGAAGCTTCCAAGTAAGGATCTATCTACGTTCCAAATTTCAATAAAATCGGTTCAGCCGTTTAGGCGTGATGCTCAAACAAACAAACTTACAAAGACATTTATATATTTACTAGCTTGACCCGGTGCGCTTCGCGACCCCTGTCGATGTAAAAATCGATTCAGCCGTTTAGTAATTATTGTTTAAAAACTAAAGGTACCAATTTTACCCATTTTTCCCCCTTTTTATCCCTTTCTGGTCCAAGTATTGAAAATATTTATAGCCTATTGACGCTTCCAAGTAAGGATCTATCTACGTTCCAAATTTCAATAAAATCGGTTCAGCCGTTTAGGCGTGATGCTCAAACAAACAAACAAACAAACAAAAAAATAAACAAACAAACTTACAAAGACATTTATATATTTATATAGATATAGATATAGATTGTCATTACGTTTGTAATTTCTACATTTTTCATTTGCGACCCCACAAAGTATATATATTCTGGATCGTTATATATAGCGAAGTCGATGTAGCCATGTCCGTCTGTCCGTCTGTATGTTGAAATCAACTTTCCGTAGCCCCCAAATAGCTTAAAAACATAATTGATACATCAATATATCGGGAATTCTTCTGGATCGGTCGCTATATAAAATCGAGAAAATCGGCCGACAAATGGCTGAGATATAAGGAAAAAACCGGGACAACCTCGAATTTTGGCCTATTTTTGATCTATATCTGGATTACTAAGTCATTAATATAGACAATATGGATATCTAATGATAGATATTTCAAAGTCCATTGCAACGATTTATATTAGGCTATAGTAATTTGAACCTACAATGGGTCAAAATCGAGAAAATTATTTTTTAACCCGAATATTTTTTTTCCACAAAAACTTTATTTTTATAATTTTTTTTCACTAATAAATTTAAAAAAAATTTTAAAACAATTTTAAAAAAATTTAAAAAAAAAATTAAAAAAAAAAAAATTGGAAAAAATTAAAAAAAAAAAAATTAAATTTTGAAAAAAAAAATTTTTTTTTTAAATTTTGAAAAACAATTAAAAAAAAAATTAATTTTGTTTACCTAAAAATATTTAAAATTTTTATTTTAAAGTATAATTTGGTGAAGGGTATATAAGATTCGGCACACCGTTCTCTATGAACTAGTTCATTTTTCACACTGTTCTCTACGATTCAGCTCATTTTTAATACTGTTCTCTATGAACTAGTTAATTTATCACACTGTTCTCTATGATTCAGTTAATTTTTACTACTGTTCTCTATGGGCTAATTAATTTTGCACACCAGTTAATTTTGTACACTGTTTTCCTTAACTAAATCATTTTTTACACTATCTCTCTGTGAACCAGCTCATTTTTCAAACTGTTCTCTATGAACCTGTTGATTTTTCATTCCGGTGTATATGAATGCATTAAATTTTACTACAGTTTTATAAGAAGCGTTTCATATGTCTATTTTCATATTATTACATATCAGTTACAGGTTGAGCAAATCGAGTTCACACTGTATCTTCTTTTTTTACAGTTTCACAAATACGTTCTATTTATTGTATGTATGTTTAAGTATAATGTTGACGACCTAAAGCATGTTGGTCGTTTCAATTAATTTAAATACTTGTCATCGTTTCCTCATTCACCTTTTTAGAGGCGGTTATTTAAAGTGTATTACGAACAAGTATTATGGAAATTATGCCAAATTAAATACATTTATGCCATCATCATTAGTAGCAAGTGTCAATATTGAGCTCGTTTACAGCCAAACTTTTCAACATTTATCAAATCGGCTAAAGTTTATGAAAAACCCCAGCCTGCTGAGAAAGTGAACGAAACAAGGAGCAGTACTAATTACATGCATGTGTTGTAATTTTCCAAATTACAGCCCCAACAGAAATCGTAAACAAATATGTGTGTGTTTTTTTTTTTTTGTTTCTTCGGTAACTGTGTGTGATTGTGTCTGTTTGGGGCAGATCCCCAAACAACTGTTGCTGTCTTGGCAAAAATGTTTGTCTTGAACACACAAGAGACGAGTGCCACACAAAAATATATACAGCTATGTAAATGTAAGCAGTTCCTTAAAGGAATTAAAATACAATAATAAAATTAAATAATTTTTTTCAGCATTTAATTTTAAGTTGTTGTTATCATTCTCTAGTAAATTTTGCTCACCACATTCCATTTCAACTATGTTGGAGTATAAAAACTGAAAATTCATTTGTGACGTTTTGTCTCTCCAAAGCAAAAGAAACTAAAAATTTTAAAAACGGATGTAAGCAAGAGATAAATACATAAAAATGGAGAAAAAGAAAAGTAAACAAAGCAAAAATACAAAACCTGCTGCTGATACTGCTGGTTGTTGTGTAGGAATGGAAACAACACAACAAAACTTGACATATTTATGACACATACAAAAGGGATTAAATATGAACAACAACTGACAAAAAAAAAACGAAATGAAATGAAAAATAAACACCAGTCAACACACACAGCTAAGTAAACATCGCCAGCAATAAATGTCAAAAATTTTCAGTTTTTGAGACAGACAGCGAAAACCAAAGAAATAAGTAGTAGCCTACATTTGGTGTTCATGTATTTCCAAATGATTTGGTTTAGTTTTCATTCTACACTATAAGAAATGGGTCAGTTTTCATTCTATTATAAATGAACCGGTTCAGATTTCATGCTATTATACGTGAACGGGTTAATTTTTCATGCTATATTAAATGAACGGGTTCATTTTTCATGCTATTTTAAATGAACGGGTTCATTTTTCATGCTATTCTACAAAATGATGTATAATCGAATCATAGAAGAGGACATAGGCTTTAAGAAAATGTAATTTGTGACCACCCTATTGGAATACAAGTTGAGATACAGGGCGTCGACCAACTCTGGTTAGGAACAAATTTTACAGAAACTTTCTTATAAAGCAATTGGAAATGTAAATAAATTCCATTTTATTTCACTAAGTTATCTTTTATATTTTGTAATTAGTAAATTCATGTCATATTGCCATAATGTTCTTATATTTCAAGCTACGTACACACGGTTGTCAGATTGTAGAATATTGTCAGAAAAATGTTCAGAAAATGTCTAACAACCGTGAGAACTTATAATTTTTGTCTTACAACGTTGTCAGAAAAAATATTGTCAGTACATTGTTAGACAATACTATTGTCAGACATCTGACAATCGTGTAGACACCATACGCTGCCATTGCCAGATCATTGTAAGATCATTGTCAGAAACTTTTTATTGTCATATGTGCGAAGTTTATGCATCTGACAATGGCATCATTGTCAGATAATTTATTTCTATTGGCAACACTGTGAATATGTATTTAAAATAAACAAAAGTGATGCAACCGTGTGAACTGACAATTTTTTGGTTGGCAGATACATTTATTGTTTGACAATTGTCTGACAATGAAATTGTAAGGTTTTCTTACAATCGTCTAAACTGACAATTTACCTTTTGCTAATAATATTTCATTGGCAGTACATTGCGAGCACATTGCCAGATCTGACAACATTGTAAAATCTGACAACCGTGTGTACGTAACTTCACAATAGTTTTTATTGCTTTTCAAGCAAAAAATGTCCTAAAATAATACTACTTTCTATGCTATGTTTATTGTGTTATCGTAACCAACCAGCAGAGACCAACGCCGAATGCCTAAGAGTCGGTTAAGCCGAGCCGCCGAGTCGTAATATACATATAAGGACATTATGACAATATGACTGATAAGAGACCTTGTGCATTGACCAAATATATTTGCTAATGATTGTTCAAATATCCTGTTCTTTCCTAAAAATGCGGTATCTACAATGGATGGCGTATTTTCTGAACCCGATTTTTCTTATTTTTTTCTTTTACTTTAAGATTAATGAGTTTTGTATGGTCGTCTATCAGATTCTCCATCAAAAATTAGTTTTATGTGGTCCTCCACCAGAGTTTCTTAAATTGAGTTTTAATGGGTTTCCTGCAATGAGTTTTGAATGGTCCTCCACCAGGTTTCCCATCACAAAATACGTATATCAACTGTGTCTTCTCATATACTAAAATCAAGGTTATAACAAAATGAACATGCGTTCGTTAACATAAACGACTCAAAACTGTGAAAACAGTTATGCGACATATAAAATCAATACCAATGCGAGATGAGACACAAAACTCTCGAAAGCCAAACAACAAAAATCGGCCTGATCGTCTTAAGAGAAAATGTCGAATTTTGTACCAACAAAGCATACCAACAAAGCGTCATATGCTTTACTTTTTTAATTTAAAAAAAAGTGCAGCTAAAGCACACCAATTGCTCACCAAAGCTTATGGTCAACGTATTCCTACGGTTTCAACGTGCGAGAGATGGTTCATGCGGTTCAGAAGTGGTATTTCCACACGGAAGATAAAGATCGCCCAGGTCAGCCAAAAAAATTTTGAAGACAAAGAATTGAAGACATTACTCCATGAAGATTATTGTAAAACTCAACAAGAGCTTGCAAAATCATTTGGAGCTACTCAATCAGCAATTTCAAAATGTTAGCAAGCAGCAGGATTCATCCAAACGCAGGGAAATTGGGTACCATACAAATTGAAGCTGAGAGACCTTGAAAGACGATTTTGTATGTCTGAAATGCTGTTTCAACTCTATAAAAGAAAATCATTTTTGCTCCGAACATTACTTGCGATGAAAAAAGGATATATTACAATAACCACAAGCGTAAGAGGTTGTATGTGAAACACGGGCAACCAGCCTAATCGACACCACAGCCAAATATCCATGACGCTATGGTAATTATATGTATTTGATGGGAGCATAATGGTCCTATCTATTATGAGCGGCTGAAATCTGGCCAGACTATAACAGGAAACCTGTACCGAACGCAACTGATTCGTTTGAAGCGAGCATTGTCCGAAAAACGACCAGAATATGCGGCCAGACATGAAACCGTAATAGTCCATCCTAACAACGCTCGGCTACATGTTGCAGTATCTGTAAAAAACTATTAAGAAAGAAGTGGTAAGAAGGTTTTGCCTCTTACTCCAGACCGTGCTACGTCCGACTACTGTTTGTTTCGATCGCTGCAGAACGTTCTCTCTTTGGAACAGAGTATCTAAAGGATGAGCAGTTCTTTTGGCTCGGAATCCATATGTTGCCAGAAAGACGGGAAAAGGTCATGGCTAACAATGGCCAATACTTTGAATAAAAATTTGAAAAAAAATCCCGCATTTTTAAGTCATAAAAAAAGTCACAAAAAGTATGTCAAAAATTGTATGTCTTGAGTTACAAAACATAGATGACAACATGATATAAAAAAATTACAAGGTAGTTTCATTTATGGTTTTTTTTGACAAGAAAGGGGATTATTGAAGTTTATTTTATTTGTAAATATTCTGAGAAGCGTTGCCAGATTTAGAGAAAGGTTACAATACTCCGAGAAATTTTGAAATATGTGTAGAATGTAACAACTCACAATGCTGTGTAATTTATCTTTAAAATAAATAAAAAAAAACGGACCAATCTTAGACGTTTGGCTTTATATCACATAGGTCATGAAAAATAAGAGCTGTCCGAAGATAATGAAACCTTTTTCCATCAGACTTTAAAAAAAATGGATGGTTTTAAATTTATCCGAGGAATAATCGTTGTAACGTTGCCCCAATTGTTGCATCAAAAGGATTTTGTGATCGACTTACTTTTATAAAACTAGTCTGTGCTACAAAATTGTCACTGCAGTCTTTGCTGGAACTATTTTATGTGTTGGCTAGAGATTTGCGAGAAGACTTTTATCCCTATTTTCAACGTGTCCTGGATAGATTAATATGTTTGCTCAATACCCACGATGCTGACCAATTGGAGTGGACTTTTAGTTTGTTTGGCTAATATAAGGTTTTAAGCCTTACTTGAAACGCAATGTAGGCGTTGTCATCAATTGTATACTATCCTTGCTGGACGAGAAACGATATGAAGAACATAAGTTTTAGCAATTTTACCGTTGATAGTTTTTCATTTATTGCTCGGGATGTGCGTGACTATGGCAAATTCCTGGAGTTTATATTGGAAACTATAGAGCGTGAACAAGTTGATAGTGTGCTGGGCTGTGGACGTTTATTGGATTATGCGCGGCGATAAAGGACAATTCCATTGCCGGAGACCTTTTGCAGTTTATTTCCGAATCTTTGGTGGAGGGTAAGAAGATAAAACCACAACATATCCAGCTGTTGAATAAGATAGTAGAATATTGTAAAATATTCCACTATATCATTCATCATACCAAGTCTCTGACCACTCTCTCAGATCTTATGAGAAGATTAGACAAACCTAAGTTGTAAAAAAATTCGTAAAATTGTTATTTTATTCGTGCACGTGCAAGAAATTTGTGTCCGCAAACAGCTGTGTGATTTAGTTGCCGATATAACCAGAATCAACCTGAAACAAAATCCTTCTGCTAACGATACTCAGCAATTGAAAACCTTGGCCAGAATTATGCCTTGGATAAACGCACAATAATATTTTGAACAAAATATGTTTTTATTTTATTTATGTTTTCAGAAAAGGCAAAAATGGGATTTATTTTAATGAATATGGTAGCTTTATTTTACACATAAACTTCAAATTGTCAAATGATTAATAACCCCCTGTCTATACTTGACAAATATTTATCATAACAATTAATGACGTTTGTTGTCAAGACAAAGTTGTCTAAGCAAAAGCACTAACAATTTTGTCATAACGAAACAATAATACAAATAAATGAAGACTATACCTGATAATTTTTTATCTTGATAACCATTTTGACGTTTGTCATGATACAAATTTATTAGGTATAGACAGACGGTAAGGTTGACATAAAGAGAAAATAACTACCTTGTAATTTTTTTATATCATGGATGACAATTAGATTGGTAACGGAGAGCGACAAAACCTAAGTCTGTTGCAGCGTTGCCATAATTTTAAAAAAAAAAACTTCAAATTTATAATAAAAAACTGATTTTCAATTGAAAAAACTGCACATAAAAATGGCAAAAAATATATCATTAGTTCATATATTTCTTATTTAAACATAACATTTACTAAAAAGTATTTGAAATAATATACATTTTCGTAAATTGATTTAATTTCCGCTGGCACTTAATACTTGTGGAGTTTTATATTCTCACACAAAATTTTGTACCATTTGTTAAAGGTTACCCTACCCTCATAATGTGCTTAATTTTTAAAGATCACAATAGAACAAAAACCATTACCATTTATGCAATTTTCTTTTATGTAGCTTCTAAATATTATAAAACTATATATTTTGCTTCCATTTTAACACTTTGATTAAAAAAAATACAAAAACTACTTCATTAACACAATCAAACTTCAAAAATAAACATAGAAAACAAGTAAAGGAGCTATATTCGGCTGTGCCGAATCTTATATACCCTTCACCAAATTATACATTAAAATAAAATTAAAAAAATTTGTATTATTTTTAATTTTTTTAAATTTTTTTTCGAAATTGTCTTTTAAAAGTGTTTTCCAATATTTTTCCCGATTTTGACCCATTGTAGGTCCAACTTACTATAGCCTTGTATACATCGTTGCAATGGACTTTGAAAAATCTATCATTAGATATCCATATTGTCTATGTTTATGACTTAGTAATCGAGGTATGGATCAAAAATGGGCCAAAAATAGAGGTTGTCTCGGATTTTTGCTCATATCTCATATTTATGGACGGATTTAGCTGAAAGCCAAAAAAAGGAAGTCTGACAGAATTATTGAAGATTTGAATCCCGAAGATATCTGAGGTCTTCAGAAAGTTGATTTCAACAGACAGACGGACAGACGGACATGGCTTAATCGACTCCGCTATCTATAAAGATCCAGAATAGGGTCGGACTTTATAGGGTCGGAAAATTATATTGTGGAAATTACAAACGGAGTGACAAACTTATATATACCCTTCTCATGAAGGTGAAAGGTCCGTTTATCAACCTGAATATTGAAAAGAACATGGTATTCATTTAAGTATTTTACCTTTGACTTTTGACCTTTTCTTAGAGATGAACTAAAATACTCTAAAACTGATTTTCTTCAACATAACCTTGACCTGTAGTCAAAATTATAATAATAAAAAAAAAACTGTGAAAATAAACAACAATATCCTGTTATCAACAAATCTCTAGAATATAATAAAATGATGATATTATTTTTGCTTCTTTACGGTTTCATTAATTAAACGAGCCAAATGCAAGTAGTAAGTAGGTAGTAACGAAATTTTAAGTCACTGTAAATTCATCATCATAAAAATAAATTCTATGTACAAAAAACAAAAAAACAAAAAAAAAAGAGATTTGTTTATGAATTTGGCCATGGCCATAACATTTTATGGCCAACACAACTTTGAGGTGAAAATAAAAAGATAAAAATGTTAATTAAACGAAATTGTACTCATAGTCGTATTTAAAAAATCATACAGTCAAAAATAAACAATTGCTAAAGTTAATGCAAACAAATTTTTTAATGAAAACTAATAAAAAAAAACCACATTACTAAAGATTTTTTATTTTTTTTTTTTGTTTTTTTGAAAGCATCTCGGATGATTGATGACGAATGTTTAAATCAAATGTGGCATTAAATTCAAATGAATTTATTGAGAAGAAAAGAAATACAAAAATTGTTTATGAAATGAATCGGATCAATTTAAAAAGACATTATGTTTTTTTATGGAAAATTTACATAAAAAATGTCTGTGTGTGTGTGTGAGAAAATTTTTTATTTTGATCTATTGCAAATTTCCAATCAAATCATTTATTGACGTTATGATATTTTAATACAAATTTTTCTTAAAATTTAATTAGAATGTACTATTTGTTTGATTTGTTTTTGTAGTCAGTCCCCCACATTTAACATCATTTAAAAATTTTGTTTTGTAAACAATCAACTATTTTTTTAGTTGGTTGATTAAATGATGGGTTGATGTAGAAATTCAAATGACCTATATTTAGAGAATATTTGTGTTATTTATTCAATTATTTATGCAGAGATATACAAGGAGTAGCAATATAATTCTTAGAATTGGCAAAATAATGGAAACTTGTTATCTTGAGCAAGACAGAAGACTAAAACAAAAAAATAGCATCATGTTTTATAGTTATATGTATATTTCAATATTTATTTTATTTGGATAATTTCTTATTGTAAATTTATCACACGAAAAGTTTTGCGAAAATTTAAAAACCAAAATAATAAACGAGTTTAATGCTGAATTGAAGCAAAAAAATATCTCTGATAAATATTTAATTAATAAATCAGTAGAGAGTTTAAAAAATACCCAAAAATTACTCCTCGGGACATAGATGACAACTAGATAGGTAACTGAGAGCCAAAAACATAAGTCTGTTGTCAGAAATCTAATTCATGAGAATGTATTGTATGTATTTTGTTATTGTATCACCCGTATGTGTGAAAAGAGAGTAATATTTTACCAGTGATGCCGTTTGGTTACATTTGTTACATTTTTCGTAACTTTTCTTCCTTCTTCGTAACATGTATAATTTGCTCGTTTTGGACCTTATTTTCGTAACTTTTCAGCCCTGTCACTAAATAAAGAAAGATGTGAAAAGGTAGTACCAATTTTTAGTACTTTAAATTCACATTATGCCACGGGTGTTTCTTTTAAACAACAGTATGCTTTATGTGTAATTTTGTATCACCTAGAAAATCCTAGATCAATTTGAGACACACTCTGGAAATGCGAATACTCTAAATAGTGGGCTCTTGAGATGAATAATATCCAAGTTTGTGCATTTTGAAGAGTTCGTTGGGTTTTCATCTATATTTTTAGTAATTTAAAGAAGTCTTGAAAATGTCGGATGTAATTAATGTAGCAGCCATTATGTGTATGAAATACATAATGGCTTTCGTGCTAGAATTTAGAAAAGTTCAATTGAGGACATGCAAGACAAGTCCATTATTAACAACAAGATAGCTCTTATTGGGTAAAAAGGGTGAAACGCCTACAAATGGCACAAATAATTTATTGTTTAAATATCGATATTAACAAATATATATTTAGAGTTCCTTTCATAAACTCTTGAACTTTTAAACGATTTCAACACCCATTTTCAAACAAAAATGTAGCTATTACATATTTCGCAGCCAGAGGTTAAAAAATACATAAAAACAATCGCAAGCAACTATTAAGAATTTTCCAATACAAAAACGACCTCTGCTTTCGAAATTGTATGAGTCCCTAGTCTGACGAATACAGGGAAAAACTTTTCAGTCTAAGAATGCTGTATAGATAATATTTGTCCAACTAAAACTTATAAAAAACTGGGGTAGAATTACATCATTAGTATTCGAATGTGCTGAAACATTGAAAAATAATTTCGATATCGAAATAATAATAAAATGTACTAAATTTTATGATCGAAAAAGAAAAATACCATCAGTTTTACTTGATATTGAATGCGGTAATTAGACCTCTGATCATATAGTATCCGTTTAAATACAGACAAAATTATTATTTTTTGTTATATTTTATAAAACCTTAATATATACACTAATAATTTAAGAAAAATTCATAAATGTAACTTTTTATGAAAAAATGTTACTTTATATAAGAAAAATTGTAACTTTTTCTAAACTACCCCTGGCAACACTGTATTTTACATTGATATTACTCTCTCCTTCCATCGCTCTCGGGAGGTTAACAATCTAAAACTGGAAATTATTGTGTGTATGACTTAAAGCTGCGGGATTTTTTCTAATTTTTAGCTTTTAATTTGAAACATTCGTACAATATAAATTTATTCAAAGTACAGTTATAGCTAACCTTTTCCCTTCTTTCTGGCAACATATGGATTCCAAACCAAAGGAACTGCTAAACTTTTGAGGCCAAGAACGCACAGTGGGGCAGAATCAAATTAGGGTACCTTCGACATGTAAAATTTTTAAACACGTGCCATTTTTTGTTTCCCATCCGATTGCAAAGATTTGTGTATTTTTGAAATGCGCTTAGCTAGGTCTTGAAATATGCTAGTGTGTGCTACTTATCCCATATAGTTTCCGAGTTATAGGCATTTCAAAATTGAACTTTTAAAATTTTGCCATACCTTGGTCCGCTTTTTTTAAAATATAGGGCTTAATTTTGAACCGAATGGACTCGAATTTCTTTTGTTAGTTAGACAACCAATAACATACAAAAGATTTCAAGGCAATATCAATTATGAATCCAAAAATAAACGATTTTCAATTTAAAAATTCATAAAATAGTAATATTTGGCAGTTTTTTGTACGAAAAGTTGACTTAACTCTTTTTTTATTAATAAAAAACTTTATTTAAGAACATATAACAGTTTTATGTGTTTCCGTAAGGTATCTTTACGGAGAACATTTTGGTATAAAATACATGTCCTACGTCCTTCGGAATTCAACCCATTTTTTATCTTAATTTCAACTTTGGGCCACATGTTCTAAAATCCCAAAGCTGGGATCAGAAAACGGAAAGCAGCTTTGGAAACCTTGATGTAATCCCTATTTATTCCCAAAGTATTTTCCCAGCCCCGAAGGAAATGTGTAGCCTATGGGCAAAATTGTAAAAAATACCATTTTTGGGATTTTCGCTCCAATTTTTAGGAATTGCGGGATGCCCTTTGATCCTTTGACAAATTTGTTTACACATTGTTATTCAGAATAAAAAATTTAAAAAACGTTGAAAATTTCATTGAGTTTTGGTAATAAATAAAGATTTTATTACATATTACATATTTATTGAGTAAAACTAAAAATTGTATCAAAATTTTAATAGGATTGCAAATATTAGGAACCATTTAATCCACATTTATTCCAAACTAATTTTTTTTTTTTGTTTAGACAAGTTAATTTTTGATCTTACAAAAAAAATTTCAAGTCAATATCTCGACTAGATTCAAAAATATCTCACTTTAAAACTCCGCATATGCCAAATTTTATCTTTATCGGACCAGCCGTTTAGAAATGCCAGATTTATTTCCAAACATTTTTGATTCTGCCCCACTGTGGAACGATACTCTGTATCAGATACTCTATTCTGAAGTGAAGCGTATCCCAGAAAGAGCGTTCTGCATCGCTCGCAACGAATAGTAGTCGGGCGGGGCACGGTCTGGACTATAAAGCGAGTGATGCAAAACTTCCCAACCACTTCATTCTAAATACTTTTTAACAGGTATTGCAACATGTGTGCGAACGTTGTCATGATGGAAAAATACGGTGTCATGTCCGGCCGCATATACTGGGCGTTTTTCGGCAATGCTCGCTTCAAAGGAATCAGTTGCATTCGGTACAGGTTCCCTGTGATGGTCTGGTCAGATTTCAAAAGCTCAAAATAAACAGGACCATTTTGCTCCCACCAAATACAGAATATTACCTTAGCTCTATGGATAAATATCCATGGATTCGATGTCGATAGGGGTGGTTGGATGGGCTTCACGTACGGTCGCTTACGCTTCGAGTTATCGTAATGACTCCATTTTTCATCGCAAGTAATGATTCGGTGCAAAAATCACTTTCTTTTATAGCGTTCAAACATCATTTCGAAAATGCAAAATCTTTCTCTCGGCTTCAATTCGTATGCTACCTAATTTTCCTGTTTTTGGATGAATCATGCTGTTCGCAAACGTTTTGAAATTGCTGCTTGCGTAGCTCCCAATGATTTTGCTAGCTCTTGTTGAGTTTGACAACAATCTTCATGGAATAATGCCTCCAATTCTTGGTCTTCAAACTTTTTTGGATGGCCTGGGCGACACTTTTTTCAAATTAAAGTAAAGCAAAACTTCCCGCATATGACGCTTTGTTGGTGCAAAATTTGACATTTTCAAAGCAAAAAAAAACTATGTTGTTTAAATTATAAAGTTCAATAACTAAGTGAGCATAAATGGCAAATATATACCCTTCAAAATGACATGTCAGTTATTAAAAACAAAAACCGCGTTCAAAACATACACCATCTATTGTAAATCCCGCATTTTTAAGTCATTCACCATATAGTTGTCGAACTGTTAGTCGCAACGCAAATGAGGCAGGTCTTGCTTACTATAGCCGCACGAAAGTACCTCATATTTCTAAAAACATCAGTCCTGCTCGTATTCTATTTGCCATAGAACATTTAAAAGTAAGAAATTGAATACAGCACAGAGAAAAAAGATTCGTTGTAGCAACCGAATTTGTTGCCAATCGAATGATTCGGTTGTACACATATAATTTTTCGGTTATATCAACAAAAAGTCAGTTGATAAAGAAGAATTTCGGTTGAAGCAACCAAACATTTGTTACCTCTTTTAAAATGTTGTAGCCACAACTGTAAAATTCGGTCATTAGGATAGAATCATTCGATTGACAACAAATTCGATTGCTACTATGAATCCGTTTTCTCTGTGTGTTCTCATTTTGGATGAATTCAAATATACTTCAAAAGGCAGTAATGTGAGAACATTTGTAAGACGGCCAGAGGGAAGGAAATGGACCCCAAGTACACAAATAGGACAGACAAGTTCGGTTAAGGCAAAAATTATTTAAATTTGAGCTTAATACACTAAAATCTCAATTCGGAATTAAAAATGTCAGCAATTTATGCCATAAATTTAGATAGAATTCATTCATCGTTGAATTAATTCATAATGGAATTAATTTATAACATAATGTTACGAATGTGCAATAGCGATTTGAATTTAACGGTCTGTAACGACTGCTTGCAACATTCATCATGTTTATAAACACGTCCATCAGTAGAAGCTTCTACTTATCAACAATGTTGATAGCATGCGGTTATTAGCATAGTTTGTAAGTATGGCAACACTAAATGTTTAAGCTGTTAACATTAACATCTAAAGCTCTAGAATTCGAATGTACTAGTTTGTGCGTTAAGAGCATTGTAGAAGATTCCCGAAAGATGTCGTGTGTATAAATAGTGGCAGAGGTTGCAGACGTGAGTGAGTTGATCATAGGCGCTTAGAGTTAACATCAACTGCCTTGTATATTTAAGTTTGTATATTATAAAGTGTGTGTGCATTTCCGCGAATTGATAAATATAAAGACACTGAAGGGCTATTTGAACTATTGTTGTTGTACATTTTAAATAAATAAAGAGTTGTTACAATTTTAAACTACTAAAACTACTTTTATCAAAAGTATCCGGTTTATTTAAAGGAAATAAACCAACGTTTTAAAATGGTTAAAACGTAGCAATAATTTTTTCAGCCTTTGAATGAATCAATTTTTGTTAATTCAAATCTAATACAAATCGAATGAAAATATTTGTTTCTTCTTTCAATTTGTTTTGTTTTTAGTAATTTACAAAATAATTTGAAAACAATTGAAACTTAAGCCCATAAAATAAAATAGAAATAGAAGCACTACTCAGAGATAAAAAACTTAAGTCTTTTAAATACTATTTAATAAAGAACTGTACGTTAAAACTACCAAGCAAACGAACAGACTAATTAAGTTTTAATAAAGAATTGAAACTACAAAACAAATTCCCTTTCATTGGTATGTACAAATAATTAAAAAAAAAAAAATATGCGTCATTTATACATAGTAATTTCAAAATACTTAAATACCATAGCCAATACATGACATTTAAAATAATTAATTTAAATTTAATTCACTCAACTACTTCAAGTAAAAAAACAAATTCTAACAACTAAGCTAGACTTTAAAATATACTTTACACTTCAGGTGAATTCACACAACATTATTTTGTTTTATATATATTTTACAATCTATCTATCTATATAAATATATAAATGTCTTTGTAAGTTTGTTTGTTTATTTGTTTGTTTGTTTGTTTGTTTGTTTGTTTGTTTGTTTGTTTGTTTGTTTGTTTGTTTGTTTGTTTGTTTGTTTGTTTGTTTGTTTGTTTGTTTGTTTGTTTGTTTGAGCATCACGCCTAAACGGCTGAACCGATTTTATTGAAATTTGGAACGTAGATAGATACTTACTTGGAAGCGTCAATAGGCTATAAATTTTTTCAATACTTGGACCAGAAAGGGATAAAAAGGGGGAAAAACGGGTAAAATTGGTACCTTTAGTTTTTAAACAATAATTACTAAACGGCTGAACCGATTTTTACATCGACAGGGGTAGCGAAGCGCACCGGGTCAAGCTAGTATGTATATATAAAAGAGTAACGTTACTGAGTGATTCAACATCGTCCAGCCCAAACGAACACCCTCTCCCTATGTAGATCCACTAAGAAGGGATTTTTGGAAATTCAAAGATTTAGCGGGAAAATTGGTAACCTTATATATTCTAAACTAATACAGATACCAAAAACAATTATAATTGGTCAATTCACAAGATCTCTTATCAGTCATATTGTCATAATGTCCTAATATATCAAGACTCGGCGGCTCGGCTTAACCGACTCTTAGGCATTCGGCGTTAGTCTCTGCTGATTCGTTACGATAACACAATAAACATAGCATAGAAAGTAGGATTATTTTAAGACATTTTTTGCTTGAAAAGCTATAAAAACCATTGTGAAATATTAGCACATTATGACAATATGACATGATAAGAGACCTTGTGAATTAACCAAATGTATATTTATCTACTTTAAAATTTATCAGACAGTTGTGTGGTACTTTTTGAAAATCGAACCCTTTAGGAGAGAGTAAAGGGATAAAACCATATTTTTGTCCTTTTTTAGCACCCTTTGTATATTTTAATAAAAATATAAATATGTTTTAAATCGTATTATTTACATATCACAAAATACCAAATATAAATTTAGTACTTTTTGGAAATTCCAACCCTTTAGGGTTAAAAACCGGATAATACATTTTATTACAAATTAATAGGTAAATTTTAATAACATTTTAAACATTTGATCCTATGGTCATACAAATATTTACTAACATGGTTTTATTTGGAACTTTTTTAGATTTGTGTTCATTGAGACATATCATGTCTAAAAATTGTTCGCCAAAATGTGTGAAATTTCAAATTTTGTCGGGCGTTCTAAAGGGAAAAGCTAAATTTGTACTTTTTCTTCTAATTGTACTTCTTTAATATATTGAATTTTTTAACGTATATACATAATAGTTAGCTGATATGATTTTGAGTAAAGAAAGAATCAAGTATTTTTCTATAATAATGAAAATAGAATCAGTAAATTAAACACACATGATACTGACTGAGTTAGAATCTACATTATACATCATACATAACGTACTAACAGGTAATTTTTGAACATTATTACGTTTTTACCTTTTGAAAACGTTGGTTTATTTCCTTTAAATAAACCAGATACTTTTTATTGCAAATAAAAAGCCGTTTAGTAGTTTAAAATTGTAACAACTCTTTATTTATTTAAAATGTACAACAACAACAGAATTAAATAGTCACTCAGTGTCTTTATACACGTTTATCAATTCGCTGAAATACACACACACGCTTTATAATGTACAAGTATACACTGGCAATGCAGTTGATGCCTTTACTTAATGATGCTTCAAATTAGACTCACTTACGACTGCAACCTCTGCCTCTATTTATACACGCGCCATCTTTCGTGAATCTTCTACAATGCTCTTAACGGACAAACTAGTATGTTCGAATTCTAGAGCTTTCGATGTCATTGTTAGCAGGTTAAACATTTCGTGTTGACATACTTATAAACAATGCTAATAACCGCATGCTATCTATATTTTTGATAAGTAGAAGCTTCAACTGATGGACGTGTTTATGAACATGATGAATGTTGCAGGCAGTCGTTACAGATCGTTAAATTCAAATCGCTATTGCAAATTCGTAACAATATTTTATAATGGACCCAGAAACATGATAAGCTTCGTAGTGGTGTGAAAATAAGTTAAACTTAAAAATGCGGGATTTTTTCATATTTTTAGCTTTTATTTTGAAACATTTGTACAATATAAATTGTTTTCCATCTTTCTCGCAACATATGGATTCCGCGCCAAAAGAACTGCTCATCTTTTGAGGCCAAGAACGAATCAAGCCAATTCGGATACTCTTTTCTGAAGCTCATCCCAGAGAGAGCGTTCAGCATCGATCGAAACAAATAGTACTCGGATAAGGCAAGGTCTGGACTATAAGGCAAAACTTCCCAACCACTTTTTTCTAAATATCTGTTAAAAGGTATTGCATGTGGTCGAGCGTTTGCATGACGGAATATTACGGTTTCATATCTGTCCGCATAGTAATGATTCGGTGCAAAAATGATTTTCTTTTATAGCGTTCAAGCAGGATTTCGGACATGAAAAATCGTTTTCAAGGTCTCTCAGCTTCAATTCATTATGGTTCCCAATTTCCCTGTTTTTGGATGAATCCTGCTGCTTTTTTATTTTGATATTGTTGCTCGAGTAGCTCCCAATAATTTTGCAAGCTCTTGTTGAGTTTGACAACAATCTTCATGGTGTAATGCCTCGAATTCTTGGTCTTCAAACTTTTTTGATGATATTTATCTTCTGTTTCAATATCACCTCTTTTGAGCCACACAAATAATATCTCGCACATTGAAACCGATGAAACACATTCACCATAATCTTTGGTGAGTAATCGTGAGAACAAATGACCGATATATACCCTTCAAAATGACATACCATTCAAAAGATACGCCATCTATTGTGAATCCCTCATTTTTAAGTTATACAGCAATACATAGGAATATATAATTGAAATATCGATGGAAACACACTCTATCGTTTTATTTGTATAATATCTTTAGTTTTTCTAAAGCCTTTTGGGAAAAGGTTTCCTGATGATCTGGCCTAAGCAACCAGTGAAATGCGCATAGGAACTAGCTTATCCCCCAACAATAAATTTCAGTGAATTTATCAAATAAAAATTGGGAATTTAGCATAAGAAGCTCTTACTAAAATATTAATTTTGTATTCCCGAATAACCTTTTAATGATAAATTTGCAGGTGCCCGTGCATCAAGACTAAACTGGCAGCTCGCTTTATATTGATTTTCTTGCGAAAACAATAAAGCAAGTTGTTTTATTTTTTCTTTACTCACTTACACACTACAGTTTGTGTCGGCAAGAAACCAACCAATTGTAGTAGAGAATGTAAGAAAAGATAAAATCACTGTTTATTGTTGGTGTTTTGTTTAAGCTTTGATATTTTTACAAATAAAGCTTGAGTGTCTGTAATTCTCATTCACTCTATCGTTTTATTTGTATAATATCTTTAGTTTTTCTAAAGCCTTTTGGGAAAAGGTTTCCTGATGATCTGGCCTAAGCAACCAGTGAAATGCGCATAGGAACTAGCTTATCCCCCAACAATAAATTTCAGTGAATTTATCAAATAAAAATTGGGAATTTAGCATAAGAAGCTCTTACTAAAATATTAATTTTGTATTCCCGAATAACCTTTTAATGATAAATTTGCAGGTGCCCGTGCATCAAGACTAAACTGGCAGCTCGCTTTATATTGATTTTCTTGCGAAAACAATAAAGCAAGTTGTTTTATTTTTTCTTTACTCACTTACACACTACAGTTTGTGTCGGCAAGAAACCAACCAATTGTAGTAGAGAATGTAAGAAAAGATAAAATCACTGTTTATTGTTGGTGTTTTGTTTAAGCTTTGATATTTTTACAAATAAAGCTTGAGTGTCTGTAATTCTCATTCACTCTATCGTTTTATTTGTATAATATCTTTAGTTTTTCTAAAGCCTTTTGGGAAAAGGTTTCCTGATGATCTGGCCTAAGCAACCAGTGAAATGCGCATAGGAACTAGCTTATCCCCCAACAATAAATTTCAGTGAATTTATCAAATAAAAATTGGGAATTTAGCATAAGAAGCTCTTACTAAAACATAAAATTTCCATTATTAAATAAATTTCAATTACGATTGTGGTGGCGAAGCGAACCGGGTCAGCTAGTCTGTTTATACTAAACATATGTACGTATGTATGTCTTAATATTTATTTTACTCACTTTATGTAAAAATATTTTACAAATACCTATATATAATGTGAATATTTATTTGCTGTATAACACAACAAATACTTGTCGTACTTTCATCATCAATTCATTCACCCATTCTCTTGTCTTGGCACTTGTAAACATTTTCATTGTACTCATATTAAAGCGATACTAATTGGAATAAGAAGATGTTGTTGATGATCTGATTGTTGCTGTTGCTCTTCCTCAATTGTATCACATTCAATTGTTGTCTACGAACAACAAACATCTCCAAGTATTTGTACTTATAAGAGCAAATAAAAATTCAAGTAGGTAAATTAGGGTGTTTCACCCAAAAATTCATCTCATTTTTAAAAATAAAATTGAACTGTAAGCCACTTAATTTTATTTTAAAAAATGAACTAAAATGTATTTTGGTTCATAAGAATTAATTTGCCACTTAACTCCTAAAAAGTTTTTTGGTGAGATGCCCTATTGTGCTTAAGAGTCTGAGTAGAATGATTAAGTATTTAAAAAATGCAGTAAAAAAATTTTAGCAATATAGTTTTACTCTAACAAATCTTACGTTAAAAAAAAAAACAAAATATTCTCTAATGTGAAAATAGCCAAAATCGAACCATTTTTGATCTTAGTGATCTTCAAAAGAACTTAACTAATTAAAATAAAATTTACAATTTAAATAGGCTAAATTTGTAACACCTCTTTATTTATTCAAATGTACAACAACAACAGATCAAATAGTCACTCAGTGTCTTTATACAAACACTTTATAATGTACAAACTTAAATGTACAAGACAGTTGCTGTTAACTCTAACAGCGCCTATGATAAACTCAACTCAGACTGCAACTGGAATGGATAAGGGGTTGTTGCAGTTTTGGACTACTAAAACTGCTTTTGTTTACAATCAAAAGTATCCGGTTTGTTTAAAGGAAATAAACCAACATTTTTAAAAGGTTAACACGTAACATTATCATAGGCGCTGTTAGAGTTAACATCAACTGTCTTGTACATTTAAGATTGTACATTATAATGTGTGTGTGCATTTCTGCTAATTGTATAAAGACACTGAGTGACTATTTAAACTGTTGTTGTTGTGCATTTTAAAAAAATAAAGAGTTGTTACAATTTTAAACTACTAAACGGCTTCTTATTTGCAATCAATAGTATCCGCTTTATTTAAAGGAAATAAACCAATGTTTTAAAAAGGTTAAAACGTAACAATATGCAAGGGTTTTTTGAAGATCGGTTGGAAAATGTCTGTTTTAAAGAAACGCACAAATATTCCTATTCATCACGCTGTAAGTTAATCGTAAGGCAGTAAAATATTTATTTCATAACTTAGTGAAAATACAAACTAAAGTAGCTTTCCAAAACATGAAAGAACTAAAATTTAAAGAGTTATGCTATTTTTTGTGATAACGTATTTTTCGACTTTTTCAGTTTTTTTTCATACAAACGCTCAGCTAACCGATTTTTTTAAATCCATTTCTGGTTAAAAATGCAGATTTCATTTACTTTAAACAACTTAACAATTTTTAAAAAAATAGTTTGAAAAGAACATATCGTTACCTTAATATAGAAAGGCTGTAACTCGTGATTTTTTTGGAAGCTCAGATTTTCGTTTATTTCGATTGATGGTCCGCTCATATATCATATTTAGCCAAAAAATATCGACTTAAATAAAAAACACGAGTTAGGGCCTTTCTATATTAAGGTAACGATATGTATGATGTTTTGAAGTTGTAACTAAAACGAAGTGATCGAGAAAAGCTATAAGCATTTCAGTATTTTATGGACTCTAACTAAAAAGAACAGCTACATGAGAACCCCTACATATTTTATTAGTTCACTTTAGTATCTCTGTGTAATTCACCATAGCTCCTATATAAGACCCATTTCCACAAAATCACTTTAACGATGATAAATATCTTAAAAATCATGAGTTCCAAATATATACAAATCATGTTATCTAATTCTATGATGATCGCTCCATAATTAGCCATAGCTCCCATACAGGGCCCTCTTTTGAAAATCACTTTAACCCTTTCAATACCCAGGCAAATTTGAAAAAATTGTCAAAAATACAATTTACGCTCTATTTAAATTGGTAGTTTTAAGTATTTTTTGTTTATTATCAGCTGATTTGGGTACGTTTAACTCGTTAACTTTCTGCATTATTTTATAGAAATATGTAGATTTATTTATATTAATGAAAAGTGCTGTAAAATAAATCTTTTGGAGATTAACCCTTATATCTCGTTTTGGGTCAAAGTGACCCACAAACTATATATAATATTCTTTAGTTAAAATAATGAAACCAAAAACTGTCATACCTGTAAGTATTGTAACATCTGGTAACTCAACAAATAAACAAATAATTAAGACAATGAATTGCTAAATACATTTAAGTATTTGTTAATAAATTCGTATTTACATACTTTCTACATATAGGTAGATAGATATGCACATATATATAGTACTATATAAATATCAACTTTATATACTGGCAAATACATGAATTTTTCTTGCGAATAAAACAATGTAATTTTTTTAATTTGTTTTATATATTTTTCTTGCTGTAGTTCTTTTGTTTTCTGCTGCTAAAATTGTTTACAAAACAAACTCCGTTCAGAAAAAAAAAAAAAAAAACAACAAACTTTGAAAATACTCATAAATTTTCCATTTGAACAAGAAAATAAAAAGTGAAAAGTTTATTTTCATGGAAAACCAAGTATACGGTAATGAGAACTACAAAGAAATTTAATATTTTTTGCTCTTTTGAATTATTTCGGCATCAAAAACATGACAACAAATATTTTAAAAGTTTTCTTTCTTCCTTTGTTCAATCAACTCACTCACATTAAATTTTATGTGAGCTTTTTTTTAAAACTTATACAAATTTAATGTCTGAAGATAACTATCTATTATTTAATACTTTTTGTATGTGAAATCATAAAATAAGTTCTTAAATTTTCAAAACTTTTGGACATTTAATGCTTTGATGTGCAACTCTGCCTTTTAGGCTGGAGTCTGGTAATGAACTTGATACAGCTAAGGGCGTTGGGCATTTAAACTTTGCTTAATATTGCTGTTCAATATAGGAAAAATACTTATGATTTTTGTTTTCTTAGTATTCATGTATGTATTTTTGAAGTTGAATAAATTTGAAATAATGATTTTACATGTTGTCAACATGTAAAAAAGGTATAACAAATGTGAAATACGATCTAAATATGTATTTTTAGCCAAGCAACATTTTCAATAGAAAATTTGTTGGCTGCCAAGCAACATTTTCTATAGAAAATTTGTTGGCTGCCAAGCAACATTTTCTATAGAAAATTGGTTGGCAGCCAAGCAACATTTTCTATAGAAAATTGGTTGGCAGCCAAGCAACATTTTCTATAGAAAATTGGTTGGCAGCCAAGCAACATTTTCTATAGAAAATTGGTTGGCAGCCAAGCAACATTTTCTATAGAAAATTTGTTGGCAGCCAAGCACCATTTTCTATAGAAAATTTGTTGGCAGCCAAGCACCATTTTCTATAGAAAATTTGTTGGCAGCCAAGCAACATTTTCTATAGAAAATTTGTTGGCAGCCAAGCACCATTTTCTATAGAAAATTTGTTGGCAGCCAAGCAACATTTTCTATAGAAAATTTGTTGGCAGCCAAGCAACATTTTCTATAGAAAATTGGTTGGCAGCCAAGCAACATTTTCTATAGAAAATTGGTTGGCAGCCAAGCACCATTTTCTATAGAAAATTTTTTGGCTTCCAAGCAACATTTTCTATAGAAATTGTGTTGGCTGCCAAGCAACATCTTCTATAGAAAATTTGTTGGCTGCCAAGCAACACTTTCTATAGAAAATTGGTTGGCAGCCAAGCAACATTTTCTATAGAAAATTTGTTGGCTGCCAAGCAACATTTTCTATAGAAATTGTGTTGGCTGCCAAGCAACATTTTCTATAGAAATTGTGTTGGCTGCCAAGCAACATTTTCTATAGAAATTGTGTTGGCTGCCAAGCAACATTTTCTATAGAAATTGTGTTGGCTGCCAAGCAACATTTTCTATAGAAATTGTGTTGGCTGCCAAGCAACATTTTCTATAGAAATTGTGTTGGCTGCCAAGCAACATCTTCTATAGAAAATTTGTTGGCTGCCAAGCAACACTTTCTATAGAAAATTTGTTGGCTGCCAAGCAACATTTTCTATAGAAAATTTGTTGGCTGCCAAGCAACATTTTCTATAGAAAATTTGTTGGCTGCCAAGCAACATTTTCTATAGAAAATTTGTTGGCTGCCAGGCAACATTTTCTATAGAAAATTGTGTTGGTAGCCAAGCAACATTTTCTATAGAAATTGTGTTGGCTGCCAAGCAATATTTTCTATAGAAAATTGGTTGGCTGCCAAGCAACATTTTCTATAGAAAATTATTTGGCTGCCAGCAACATTTTCTATAGAAAATTATTTGGCTGCCAGCAACATTTTCTATAGAAAATTTCTTGGTTGGAATCTCATAAAGAAGCTTTCAATATTAAGCAATCTTTTTATTGTGAGCCCAAATTAAATATTTACTGAAAACATTTCAGCATGAGTGGGAATAGTGACAAAATAAATAAAAATTATTGCCATACAATATATATTTGTATTTTTAAACACCAAATCAGCTCTGTTTATTTTCACTGATACCATTTTAGGCACCTTCCAAACCAAACAACCAACAATCTTAAATTGACAAGAACAAAAAAAAAATCATTTCATATCTCTTTTGCAAATACATAAATAAATAAATACAAAGAAAACAAAAACGAAATAAATGTAATAATAAATAAATTATTATATATATCTATATAAAAATATATTCTTTATTAAATTTACCGATAATACTACAAGAAAGTCAACCAACCAACCAACCAGCCAGCCAGCCTTAATATTGCCAATAATGTGAATTTATTTATGATTTTATTTCATTAGGAAGCAAGACAAGGGAAAAAAACTATTATTACATTTATTAGATTTATTTCATTACAAATAAATATTTCACATGCTCGTAAAAAAGAATATGCTGCTAAAATTAAACAGTTTTATGCATCTAACTTAATCTTAAGAGCGCATAAAATTGTTTTAACAGTCAAAGGAAAAATAATATTCATAAATAAATATATTTACAGAGTAATAAACAGTATTAAAGGGAAATGAGTGCAAATTAAGTGTTTTCTATACTTTTAAGAATGAAAATAATAAAAAAAAAATAATCTTAAATTAATCATATACATTACATGAAGCAAAAATCTAATAAATTATAATCATTATCAATCAATATTATAAATGAAATTTATTCGACGACACCAAACATCCAAAGTCAGCTGCTTGACTGCTGTTGTCAAATTAAATCATTCATAACACATGTCAGAAAATAGAAATAATAAATGGTTGATAGGTAATTGAGAAGATTAAAGGTATATTAATCAATTAGCAATAACAATAAAAGATGCATAAATATACATATTTTTAAACAAGTAAATACAAACATACTTATAAATATTTATGGCCAATTGTTTTTTAAGTAAGTTTCAAGCTTGCTAAAAGACATCAAGCCTTCTGCAAAAACTTTTTATCAGAGAAATTACGTTGTTCTACAAAAGAAACTATAGAAATCGTTTTTCACTCATTAATTAGATAAAATACAAAAGTATTAAAAAGTATTTAAAATCAAATAACACCAGACATACATGCACTCAGGATTATATATGATTAATTTCATGTTTCTAGGTACATTATTATAAAATATTGTTACGTTTTTACCTTTTAAAAACGTGAGTTTATTTCCTTTAAATAAACCGGATACTTTTGAATGCAAATAAAAGCAGTTTTAGTAGTTTAAAATTGTAACAACTCTTTATTTATTTAGAATGTACAACAAAAAACAGAATTAAATAGTCACTCAGTGTCTTTATACACGTTTATCAATTCGCAGAACTACACACACTCACTGTATAACGTACAAGTATACACGTACAAGACAGTTGATGTTAACTCTAACACCGTAAATGATCAACTCACTCACGACTGCCAGCTCTGCCACTTTTTTTACACGCGCCATCTATCGGGAATCTTCTACAATGTTCTTAACGGACATACTAGTACATTCGAATTCCAGAGCCTTCGATGTCATTGCCAGCAGCCCAAACATTTAGTGTTGCCATACTTACAAACAATGCCAACAACCGCATGCTACTGATGGACGTGCCCTCAAATATGATGAATGCTGTAGGCAGTCGTTACAGACCGTTAAACTCAAATGGATGACGAAATGTACGTATGGAAAATTTTTCGCAGCTTCTGGTTAAATTTGTTTAAGTTGCAGATGCTCGAGGGAATGTTGAAGAAACGTTTAGGACCCAATAGCAGAAAAAATTTCCCAAAAAGTTCTTGGTATGGCAAGCAATATGCAGTTGCGGCAAAAAAGCCAAACATTTGTTACAAAGGGCTCTATAAATACCGAAATTTACATCAAGGAATGTTTACAAAAAAGAATGCTTCCATTCATAAGACTTCTTAATGTGTCCACTTATTTTTGTTCTGATTTGGCACCCTGTCACTATGGTAAGAAAGGTCTTGAGTGGTAAAAGAACAATAATGTGGTATTTGTACCAAGAGAGGCAGTTTCTCCAAACTGCCTGGAGCTGAGTCCAGTGGAGAGATATTGGACTCTTGTTAAAAGAGAATTGAAGAGCACAAAAAACGTGTCCAAAAGTGTGGTAGATTTTAAACGGAGATGGACAACCTGTTCGAACAAAGTGACATAAAGCACTATAAAAACCATAATGGAAGGGTTTTCGAAAAAGGTTCAAAATTTCATCATTAGTGATTAGAACTATAAAACTAATTTTTTTTTGTAAATGGGAACAATAATTTCAATCAAATAAAAAAAGATTCAAAACTGTAAGTTTAGTGGTTTCATTTTTATTAACATATATGTATGTTAACAATTTTTCAATCTCAGTCCTTATACATAGAAGCGTTACAGAGAGACAGAAAACTTAAAGGCCCAAATATATTATGCATACCCTAGCTTAAGCAACTGTGCGAATACATATAAAACGCATGTGACAAACTATAATGAACTTTTCTTAAGCAAAGTACGCAAATGACCGCACATTCCTTACGGAATCAAGTAAGAGAGCTATATTCCGCTGTACCGAATCTTATATACCTTTCAGCACATTATACTTTAAAATACAAATTTTAAATATTTTTAGTTCAAAATTTAAAAAAATAGTTTTTTTCAAAATTTTTGGTTTTAAATTTTTTTCCAATTCTTTTTTTTTAATTTTTATTAAATTTATTGGTGAACAAAATTATGACAAAAAAATCTTTTTGGTAAAAAAAAAATCGGATTCAAAAATATTTTTCCCGATTTTGACCCATTGTATGTCCAAATTACTATAGCCTTATATACATCGTTGCAATGGACTTTGAAATATCTATCATTAAATATCCATATTGTCTATATTAATGACTTATTAATCCAGATATAGATTAAAAATAGGCCATAAATCGAGGTTGTCGCGGTTTTTTCTTATTTCTCAGCCATTTGTGGGCCGATTTTTTCGATTTTAAATAGCGACCGATCCGGAAGAATTCCTGATATATTGATGTATGAATCATGTTTGGAAGTTATTTGGGGACTACGGAAAGTTGATTTCAACATAAAGACGGACAGACGGACATAGCTATATCGACTTCGCTATCGGGGATCGCAAATGAAAAATGTAGAAATTACAAATGGAATGACACACTTATATATACCCTTGCCGCTCAAGGTATTAAATTAAATCTTTATTTTTTGGTATGAAAAGATTGTTTACAGTTCAATAACACATAATAAACAAACATCCTGGTGTAATTTTTTATACATTTTAATATGAATTATGTACTCTAAAAAATACAAATAACACATAAATATGCAACAATGTGTAAATAGATCTTAAGTTCATACAAGTAAATTATGGCCATCTAAAAGTCTTTTTTAATTTACATATGCATTTGACAGGCTTTTCGTTAATTTTTGACAGTTGCTTAAGCTAGCTTATGAACATTATAGTTGGGAATTAAATCTGCTGTCAAAAACATAATTCTTGCAACAATAAAATACATGTAAATCAATATATGTTGCTGTTATGCCAGCCATACAATTTGAAAGAGAGTAAATATTATTAATATATTTTACTCTCTATTGCGCCTCTAGTTCTGTTAACTTCTTTTAGGGTTTTTTGTGACAGTTTTTGACAAAAGTATCTATAAAAATATAATAAAATTAATTGAATATATTCTTTACCAGATTAGTTTAAAATTCAATGACAAATTATCAACTATTTGCTGCAGTTGCACAAGATAAGTGATTTTTTTCCCCGGGACTAGTGAGTTTATAACAATTTTCGTTCTGGTAAAAGATCCAAATATATTTAAATACTTAGGCGTCAATCAATTAATTTAACATTGAAAAATACTGTTTAAAAGACAATTTTTTAAAAATTAATTAATTTGTTTGTGGAATTAATTTCAAAATTTTCTATTTATTTGCTATCCATGTATACAAACAGATATTTTTTAAATTTCTGGCATTTATTTTGTTTATATTTATTATAGATGCTGTTGGCCATTTTATTTTATAAATTTTCTATTAATTTACCTTAAACCAAATAAATAAATAACATTTATTTAATCAACAAACAATGCTTTTTTTGCATTTTTATTGCAAACATTTTATAAATATTTCATGGAAAATATATGTATGAGATCATGTCTAAAGGGTATGCAGACACAGATTTTGAATTTAAATTGAAAACATATATACTACATATTTATTAATTCATAAAGTAACAATTCCAAAAAAAATGCAAAAACATGGAAATTACTTAGAATTACTGAATAACATACTTTTCAATGACTACTACAAACCATAGACCTAACTCAGTTGTCAGAAACCTAAGTGGTGAGAATGTATTAGTAGAAAAAACTATGTGAAACAAACACCATAGAGAAAATATACATAGAGGGCAAACTCTGCTGTCAAAGACCTAACTCAGTTGTCAAAAAGCTATGTGGTGAGAATGTATTAGTAATAAAAACTATGTGAAAACAACAACACTCGCATGTGTAACATTTTTGAGTAATTTTTTTGTTTGAGTTTTTTTCTAGTTTCCGCTCTATGTATATTTTCTGTATGACAAAAACACTATTCGTATGTGTGATTATTTTAAGGAATTTTTTTTTTTTTGAGTTTTTTTCTAGTTTCTGCTCTATGTTTCTCTATGCTACAAACCATCTGATAAAATTCTGATAAAATTTTGCAAAATTAGTCCTAAGTACTCTGAAATTATACTGTTAAGTATGGCGAAAATCGGGCAACATTTGTCCAACACAAGGCTGCCCTCAGAAAATGACTTGACCATTCACAATTGTCTCATAATAATTTATACCGTGATGAAATTGGACATAAACTTTTGTGAAGATGGTTCCATAACTGACCCTACCCCCCATATAACACCTATTTCAGAAAAATATTTTATTGTCACATATTGAAGGTGGGCACAGGCGAATATAACACTCTTACTTGCTTTAATTCCATTCAAGTTAGACTAAAATGTATTTTTTTCAAAAAATTGTTTTCTCTTGTTCATTAAAAGCATTACAATATTTAAAAATTTAATAAAGTATTACGATATCTTGAGCTCTCAAATCGAACATTTGGATGATTTCCGAAGATATTTGCGAAAAACAAAATAAAGTCAATGTAAACAAGTAAGAGAGCTAAGTTCGGCTCCAATTAAAAAAAAAAAAAACTTTTTTTAATTTATTAGTGAAAAAAATTTATGAGAAAAGAATGTTTTTTGTGAAAAAAAAAATTCGTGTTAAAAAATATTTTTCCCGATTTTGACCCACTTTGTATAGCCTTATATACATCGTTGCAATGGACTTTGAAATATCTATCATTAGATATCCATATTTTCTATATTTATGACTTAGTAATCGAGATATAGACAAAAAAAAATAGGACAAAAATAGAGGTTGTCTCGGATTTTGCTCATATCTCCGTTATTTATGGACGCATTTTGCTGATTTTAAATGGGAAACTTCTCGAAAGGATGTCTGACAGAATTATTGAGGATTTGGATCCCGAAGACAGACAAACAGAAAGACGGACATAGCTAAATCGACTCCGCTATCTATAAGGATTCAGAATATATATACTTTATAGGGTCGGAAAATTATATTGTGGAAATTTCAAACGGAATGACAAATTTATATATACCCTTCTCACGAAGGTGAAGGGTATAAAAACGAATAGTTCAAAATTTAAGCTTATAAGTTTCATTTATACTGTAAGAAGTTAGGTTTGTTTGGTTTGGTTTAGTTTGGTTAACAGGCAGCCGCCTAATCGAAACAAGAATGAGCAGCTCACTTGACTCCATTCAGTAGACCCCTTTGTGTTGCCTGAAAATAGAGATATGGTGAGGGCCAGATAGAGATGAAAAGATAACAGGAGAGTCAGATAGAATAGAAGTGTTGGGCAGTAAAATGGAGATTAGTAAACTCCAGTCATTTGACGGATACTAGGTCATGTGTTTGGCGTGAGTAGCCAATTGCTATTCCTTATAAAGACATTGAAGCATTCCAACTTCATGTCCAAGAGTTCAGAAAGACTATTGAAGGAATGCTGACCTTGAAACCTAATGCATAGATCTCCTCCTCTTCATTGTGGTAGCTTTTACAAAAGTCATTATAGGTAGGCCAAGCTTTCTTGCATGGTTGCCAAATTTGCAGTGTCCAGTTATCAGCGCCACTGCATTACTTAGTTGTGAGCGTTTATACCAAGAAGATATGTTGTGCTCCCTCGGTTTAACCTAGACCATATCATTCTAGTAATAATACAGGTGTGTTCACATCCCCACCTTGTCTGAGCGAGGTCATAGTAAAAGTTACTAATTCGCTGCTTGCATTTGGAAAGAAAGTCTATGTCTCAGTCAGGCGGCTTTTTTCGACCGATCATTAGCAACACAGTTGCGAAAAATATCTCAGCGTCCACGTACCTTTATGAGTTCGAATGCTAAATGTATCGGCATCCTATTTAAGGATACCCGGCTTTCCTATGATCGATGTTGTGTACACACCTGTATGGGTTTTTATTGCAGCTTGACTATCAGTATATATACGAATATCACTGCCTGATATCTTGTTATAACTGAGCCATTTCGATCTCCCTTTCTAGAGCCATCCTTATAGAAAGAGAGACTCCTTGTGTCAAGTGGAGGTCCATCCATTAATTCTCTGTTGTTTGGAATTGAGAAACCAAAGTTTCTCGATAGGATGGGCCTAGGAGTACAATAATCAATATTATCTGGAAGATTCTGTATACTTCCGGTTATACTGGCGTAACCATATGATCCATATAAGAGGTAACTTAGTGAAATAAACTGGGATTTCTTTACCTTTCCACTTGCTTTATTACAAAGTTTCATTCATTGAAATCCGTCTATATTTGCACAAGTTTCAAGCTGTAAAATGAATCCTAACCAGAGGCGGTCAACTCTGACAGCCTGTATTTAACCTTGTATTTTAACAGGATAATCACAAATTTATTTTTTTAGAGCCTTTTATACGATTCGTTCATACATCATTTTGCAATCGGACCAGTACTCTGGAAGTTTCACTATTCTCACTATAGATTTGCGATTGCGCTATTTGTAAGCCTACAAAATGTCTACATTTTTTAGTTTATATCTATTAAAATTTTCGAAACGAATTTATTTTATAAATTCAGCTGATATTCAATCAACATATGTATATTTTACTTTAACAGCTAGTAAATCACATCATTTAATGAATTATAAAATTAACGTCAAATAAAAATAAATAAAATTACAAAATTTCCACAAAATGGTCGTGACCAGAAACTTGATTATAAAAAAATAATCATAATAAAAATTAATCTAGCGATTGGGTATTCATCTAGTCCCGTAAGTTAGGGCGTAAGTTCAACATAGTTTAGGGCCGGACTGGTGGTAGTATTTATTACCTCCCATGAGAGAGGCACGATCACCTAACCTACCTAATTATCGAATATTCGATCAACTTTGAACAAAACATTATTGGTCAATTCACAAGGTTTCTTATCAGTCATATTGTCATAATGTCCTAATATATATCACGACTCGGCGGCTCGGCTTAACCGACTCTTAGGCATTCGGCGTTGGTATCTGCTGGTTCGTTACGATAACACAATAAACATAGCATAGAAAGTAGTATTATTTTAGGACATTTTTTGCTTGAAAAGTAATAAAATCCATTGAGGAATATTAGGACATTATCACAATATGACATGATAAGAGACCTTGTGAATTGACCATCTGTTTTTAAATAAATTCAAAAAATATCATTGAATAATACCAGCTGCTAACTTAGATGTTACATATGTAATACTAAATAAAATAATTCCAACACATTATTTTGTACATTCCAAAAATTTATTATATACACCAATCATTGGTGGAGAGTACAAAAATGATTTTATTACAAAATATTTTTTCGTAATAACTGTTAATTACTATTTAATAAACTGACAAAGTGTAAATAGTAATTACATTCGTACACACAAATTTACAAATAATTTGCTAACTAATAAAATATGTCGAATCATTTTTCAATGTGTAAAACATACAAAGTACTTGCAAAACATTTTTGAAATATTTAATCCTATTTGATTACTAACTGGTGCATGCATGGTGGCGGTGCACCAATACGTTTTGTTCATATTACTATTATACGAGTATTTAACAATAACGAAATAAATATTGAAACTTATGTGAACATTAGGGTGTTGCGAAACAAATATTATTATCTTAAATCACAATACACAAGAATTTAACAAGCAAAACAAGTAAAATTTGTTTATTCGGTTATATTGGAGGAAGGGTCAATTATTGACCAATCCTCACAAAAGTTGGTAGAATGATTTAGGTTCATATAAAACTTGTTTATGTCCAATTTCATCTCGATATTAATTATTAAGTATACGACAATTATGAATGTTGAAGTCATTTTCTAATGGGGACCTTCTATGTGGTCTAAGGACAAATTTTACCCGATTTTCTCCATACTTTACAGTATAATTTAAAAAAAGTGCCACTAGGCGAAATCATGGACATAAAAATGGCATATCTTTTGAACGCAGTTTTTGTTTTTAATAACTTATATTTTACCAACGAATTGTCATAAGCGGGATGTTTTGCTTTACTTATCTTATATACCCTTCACCAAATTATACTTTTAAATAAACATTTTAAATATTTTGAGGTAAACACAATTAAATTTTTTTTTTTCAAAATTGTTTTTCAAAGATAAACATTTTTTATTTCAAATTGTTTTTCAAAATTTAAAAAAATTTTTTTTTTTCAAAATTGTTTTCAATTTTTTTTTTTTCAAATTGTTTTTCAAAATTTAAAAAATAAATTTTTTTTTCAAAATTTCAATTTTTTTTTTTCAAATTTTTTAAAAAAAATCTTTGACCCTTATATAAATCGTTGCAATGGACTTTGAAATATCTATCATTAGATATTCATATTGTCTATATTAATGACTTAGTAATCCAGATATAGATCAAAAATAGGCCAAAAATCGAGGTAGTCCCGGTTTTTTCCTTATATCTCAGCCATTTGTGGGCCGATTTTCTCTATTTTAAATAGCGACCGAGCCGGAAGAATTCCCGATATATTGATGTATGTTTGTTAGTTATTTGGGGGCTACGGAAAGTTGATTTCAACATACAGACGGACAGACGGAAATGGGTATATCGACTTCGCTATATATAGCGATCCAGAATATATATACTTTGTGGGGTCGCAAATGAAAAATGTAGAAATTACAAACGGAATGACAAACTTATATATACCCTTGCCACTCATGGTGAAGAGTATAAAAACTGTGTTACTGAAGTACACCGATTGCTCACCAAAGCTCATGGTGAATGTGTTTCATCGGTTTCAACTTGCGAGAGATGGTTTTTGAGGTTCAGAATTCTTGATTTTGACACGGAAACCATGAATTATAAAACTCAACAAGAGCTTGCAAAATCATTGGGAGCTACTCAATCAGCAATTTCAAAACGTTTTCAAGCAACAGGATTCATCCAAAACCAGGGAAATTACCATGTGAATTGAAGCCGAGAGACCTTAAATGATGCTTAAACGCTATAAAAGAAAATTATTTTTACACCGAATCATTACTTGCGATGAAAAATGGATCCATTACGATAACCCGAAGTGCAGGAGATCGTATGTGATGACCGGCCAACCAGCCGAATCGACACCAAAGCCAAATATTCAAGCGCTAAGGTAATGTTCTGTACTTGGTGGCACCAAAAGGGTCCTATCAGGATTCATCCAAAAGAAGGGTTCCATACGAATTGAAGCCAAAAGACCTTGAAAGACGATTTTGCATGTCCGAAATGATGCTTGAATAAAAGAAAATCATTTTTGCACCGAATCATTACTTGTGATGAAAAATGGATCCATTACGATAACCCGAAGCGTAAGAGATTGTTCGTGAATACCAAAAGTGTCCTATCCATTATGAGCTGCTGAAATCTGGCCAGACCATGGAACCTGTACCGAACGCAACTGATTACTTTGAAGCGAGCATTTTCCAAAGACGCCCATACATGAAATCGAAGTATTCCATCATGACAACGCTCGGTCACATTATACAATACATATTAAAAACTATTAAGAATGAAGTGATTGGGAAGTTTTGCCTCTCCCGCTGTAGACCTTCTCCCAACCGAATAATATTTGTTTCTATCGATAGAGAACGCTCTCTCTGTGATACGCTTCACATTGAAACACAGTATCCGAAATTGGTTTTATTCAAAAGATGTGTAGTTCTTTTAGCTCGGAATTCATATGTTGCCAGGAAGATGAGAAATGATGAAAGCCAACAATTGCCAATACTTTGAATAAATTTATATTGTACAAATGTTTAAAAATTTGAAAAAATTCCGCACAATATAATACTCAAATTTCGGAAATATTTACAGATTTTTAAAATAAAATACTTAGAAATAAAAAATATTTTTTTCTAAAAGATCAGATTCGCCACAGTCTATTTTAGCAATCGAAATTGTATTTTTTTTTTACTACCACATATTTTCATAATATAAACCACTATATCGAGCACTAACCGCGATAATATCTCAAGTGTAAAACAACTAAAGCTACGTATACATAGTTGTCAGATTGTCAGAAACATGCCCAGAAAATGGTTAACACAACCATGAGAACTTATGTTGAAACATATGGTTGTTAACCATTTATTGAACATTTTCTGACAACTTTGTAAGAATATGACAACCGTGTATACGTAGCTTAAAGCCTCTAATACACTGTTGTCATATTCTTACAAAGTTGTCATAAAATGTTCAATAAATGGTTAACAACCATATGTTTCAACATAAGTTCTCATGGATGTGTTAACCATTTTCTGAGCATGTTTCTGACAACCGTGTATATTATTATTATCATTATGATTGTATGATTTAATTCAATGTAAACATACAGACAATAAACATTTAAGCTAAAATTGTTTTTTTGTTATAAAATTGTAACGGTACTTGGTACTTTTATCTTAACTATCGATTTCCATTAAAAAGTGAAAATCTAATATTTTGTTGGTTAAGATATTTTCGCTGTTAGGGCTGTTAGGATATGTTTATTATTCATTTATTTATTATGGTTTTATTTTTCAATTGATATTTCAGCATTCCTCTTTGCCAGGATATAAATTGATTATTGTTTATGTCCACGAGTTTGTGTGCCTGTATACCAGTGTCAAATGTTTAATTTTGCAACAAATAAACAATATCTAATATTCCCACAAACATGTATAGCAAATAAAACATATGTATTTCTTTATTTGTTATAAATAGTTAATTTAATAATTTTTAACAATAAACACATCATGCCTACATACACACGCTGTCGAATGGCTAAAAATTTTAATTAGTATTCATTGTATTGTATCATTTGACAGTTACAATATTTTCAAAATGTAAATATTTAATATTTAATACATGGTCTGAGAGCGAGTGGGTATTTTTCTTTCCCCCGTTTGCTTGTCATTATATTGTCACTACGTATTATTCTACTCAATAGAAGACAAAAAATATAATTAAATTAAATTAAGCAAAACAAATAAATAAACAATGTAAAAACATTTGCAATAAATAATGCAATGATATGATATGATATTTTTAATTAAAAGTTTATGATATGCAAATAAATTTGTTTCGAGATTTTGGAAATTATTTATAGATAACAATAGTTCGAATAGTTGGAAAAAGTTTTACGTAAATAATTCACGAGTCTAGCATAGTTTTAAAGTGTTATGATTACTTTGATCTCTACACTCTCTACGCATGTATTTTTTATAAATATTTTTTTACTTAGTACTAGCTAAATAAATACATTTTTAAACCGTAGGTGTCTCCATGTAGTGTCTTTCATTAAGCGCCTCATATCTTTAAATTTAATTAAAACAATGTTTGTGTGAGATATTATAAAAATGTGTATTCATTTGAAAGGCCTATCGATGCCATATGTATGGCTTCCATGACTCTGGCGCATAAATCAGGCTGAATTTGAACGTTGACATGGGTTATGTTGGCTTTGAGCACCGCTGTGGTTTGTGGCTTATTCGCATAGACCGGCGACTTAAAAAAACCCCACAAGAAAAAGTATAATGGGGTCAAATTGTAAGATGACCATGCCCTCAAATCGCTAGTGCAGAATGTCCAAAGAGGTATTTGGCACGTAGCGCCGTTCTGTTGAAACCACATGTTGTTGGTGTCCATATCATCCAATTCAGGCTCAAAGAAGTTGGCAATCATCGAACTATAGCGCTCGCCGTTGACGGCGTTGACCTGGCCCACGCCGTTCTCAAAGAAATTTGGACCGATTACGCCGCCAGCCTAAAATCCACACAAAACATTAAAATTTTCGGGATGCATTGGACGCTCTTGGATCTCATGTGGATTTTTAACCTTCCAAATTCTACAATTTTGTTTGTTGATGTACCCATTAACCCAGAAAAGGGTCTCATCGTAAAATTGGAGAAACGAGCGGAACGTAGCCAGAAACCTGCGCCGAACGACTGAGCCGCCGATAAATTTTCAAAGCGCCGACGCCGAATTTTTTTCGGCTCAAGTCGGCTTGAAAATAGCCGCCGTTTTAGATAAAAGTTCCTTAGTAATTTCATAAAATTTTCAGAATTTCACTTCTTAAATTTTTAATTATTTGGAATTTGAGTAGTTATTCTTTAGTCGGCAGACAGCCGGCTAGCCACCGCCGCCGACCTTTTTTGGATTCAGCCGCCGCCGCTATGAAATTTAGTCGGCTCAGGTCTCTGAACGTAGCCCAAACAGAACACCCATTTTTATAAAACAATTTTACCATTTGCACGTGCTGTTGAACGCTATATTCGTCCATGGTGATTTGGCAAAACTAACTGAATAAATGACAGCCAATTCGACAACTCAACAATATGGCCGCTATCAACTGTCAAAGTTCGGAAGTCCTTATTGGAAAACCATTTACAAAACATAGCAAATCATATCAAAAACACATCAGCTATGAACAATTTTATTAAGATATCTCAAATGGTTCTCGAGCTACTGAACTATTTCCAACATAGAATGATTCTAAACAACTGTGAAATTATGGAGATGCGACTGGGGTGGCATTAAATCACTATAAAATTGATTATAGGACTCCTAAGCTTTCCATAAACGAAGGATTATCGTTTTATTATTATATTGGACAAAATGTGATGGAACACTCCGCCTATGAGAGTTCGTTTGAGGTATTTACTGATGACGTATGGATGAAGAGGGTATGATAGGAGATTGTTTTTATAGTGCTCGACCAAGGACAGGCTGCGTTTTTCAGACTTCTGGAACAATACTGTGTTTTATAGGCGGAGATTTTGGGCATTAAAAAAGCCGTGAATAAGTTAAAGTTTTATCAGATATTTTGAGTTGATATTCGGCATTTAGTAAGCAGTATTTTATAGGCTGAGATTTCGGCAACCAAAAGAGTCGTGTATTAGTTGAGGTTTTAATGGATTTACGGGGTTGATATTCGGGTCTATACTATTAGTCAAGTAGCACTAAAATACAACATTCATTATCTCTGAATGACGACATCTTCTAACGAAATGTCGAAACTTTCTAGAATTCTACTGCATACTGGGTCACCTAAGTATAATTATCATCGATCGATAGCTCTAACTAACATTCCGGAAGCTCAATTGCAGAACCAAGAAGCAGTGGACACTCAGATGCAGATTACATGCCAAGAGATTGAATCTGGCTTCTGTAGAAGTTGTCAGAATATCACTGTCTAAACCTGAGGATCGTAGATTCAAGACTACGGTCGAAGGGGATACTGATTAATCGTAGGGGATTTTCAGATATCACAACGGGAACAATGCTGAAGAACACAAGTGTATCACTATTCGATAGGACATAACCTAACTGTGGAAAGTTTATTGTTCTAAAACTTTATACATGAGAGACCTGTTGCTTAAACATGGCTTTATCCTAATAGGGACATAGTAACACATGTTTGATTATCTGTTACGGGTCACTGATTTGGAAACCAAAGTTAAGGTTTTATCAGAGGAGTTACCGCGTAACTCAATCCGAAAACGGAAATGTTCAAAAAAGATTTCCTTTCGAATCAACATAGGGTGTAACCCCCAGATTTTTGGAGTTGATCTTCGGTTCTATACCAATAGACAAGCAGGTCTAAAATATATTAGGGATATTTAATAATATTGATTACTGCACTCCAAGAATTTTTTAACGATTGATGCTTTCACGACTGGGCAAAATGTAATGGGATACTTCCCTATGACAGTCCATTTTAGCTCTTTACTGATGGCTAAAAGGTAACGGAGGGTGTGATAAAGTGATTCTACATTGTACGACTGGATAACATGTGATGATACACTTCCCCTATGAGAATCCATTGGAGGTCTTCACTGATACGGAAACTTTCTTTGTATTTAACATTTTCGGACCAAAGCAGTGTTTTATAAGCTGATATTTCGGCCACCAAATGGGTCGTGAATTAGTTAAGGTTTTAATAAATATACGGGGTTGATATTCGTTGACATTCTTGAACTCTACTGGATACCAAGTCACCTAAATACAATTCTCGTCAATCGATACTCTAATGAACATTCCGAGAGCTCAACTGCGGAATCAAGAAGCGGTGGACACTCGGATTTGAATTCTTAAAATAGTTAGTAAAAATGACTAGAGTCAAAGTATACGAAAATTTAAAACCCAAAATATAAACGATTTTAACAAAATTTCGTACTTTAAAAACTGTACATTTGGTAGAAAAACCTCCGAGACAAAACAATTTAAAGCAATAGATATATGTTTTTGACAAGCATTTATATGATGAATCTTTATATAATAATATGTTCTTCTCAGATTATGATATCAATTAGTCGAGAGAAACATAATATTGTTACGAATGTGCAATGACGATTTGAATTCAACGGTCTGTAACGACTGACTGCAGCATTCATCATGTTTGAAGGCACGTCCATCAGTAGCATGCGGGTATTGGCATTGTTTGTAAGTATGGCAACACTAAATGTTTGGGCTGCTGGCAATGACATCGAAGGCTCTGGAATTCGAATGTACTAGTATGTCCGTTAAGAGCATTGTAGAAGATTCCCGATAGATGGCGCGTGTATAAATAGTGGCTGAGCTGGCAGTCGTGAGTTGAGTTGATCATTGTCGCTGTTAGAGTTAACATCAACTGTCGTGTACATGTAAGTTTGTACATTATAAAGTTTATGTGCATTTCTGCGAATTGATAAACGTGTATAAGGACACTGAGTGAATATTTGAACTGTTGTTGGTGTACATTTAAATAAATAAAGAGTTGTTACAATTTTAAACTACTAAAACTGCTTTTTATTTGCAATCAAAAGTATCCGGTTTATTTAAAGGAAATAAACCCCGTTTTTAAAAAGGTAAAAACGTAACAATATAGTAAGTCCTTCATCATATAAATGGTTGTCACTAACATATACTTGTTTACTGTAACCATATATATGATTGATACAATCATGTGAATCGTATGTTAACCATATCATGGTTACCACAATCATGTAAATAGTTACTGTGACTATAATATGGTTAAAATACTTTTAAAAATGTTGAAATGGTTACTGTAAACATGCACGCATATTGGTAAGGCAAAAGAAGTCTAACATCAGAGAAGCAGCTCTTAAAGTTAAATGCTGTGATCCTTTTGTGCGCACAGCCAAAGCTAATGATGAGTTGAAGTCGTATAAAGTTCAGACAGTTCCAGATCGCAATGCGATAAAGAACTTAGAAGCAAAAGATCGAAGTAAAATTTTATAAAAAAATACATCTTTTGTGTATGGATGATGAAACTTATTTCACAACTACCGGGTCAAGATTTTTGAGTGGCTGATGGATGAGGTAATGTTAAAGAATAATACCGGACAAAAAACAAACAAAATTCCCCAAAAAGTTTCTTGCGTGGCAAGCCATTTGCAGTTGTGGCAAAAGATGTCAATCATTTGTGACATCAGGCATTATAAAAACAGAAATATATTACGGAGTATCTACAAAAAGGACTTTTACCTTTCTTAAAACAGTACAGAGTTCCTTCATATTTCTGGACCGATTTGTCATCATGCTACTAGGGAAAAAAGTCCCTTGAGTATTATTCAAACAATAATTTAAATTTTGTACAACGGGAGGCAAATCCACCCAACTGTCCAGAACTTCTGCCTGTAGGAAAGTATTGGGCTCTTGTAAAAAAAGAATTAAAGAACATAGGAAAAGTATACCACGACATGTCCTATTTTAAGCGTAAGTGGACCACCTCGTCCTAAAAGGTAAGGGAAGGAACTATATAATCTCTAATGTGAGAATTTCTGGAAAAAGTGGCTAAATTTATAAATACCGAGTAATATGCCAATATTTGAATGTGTAATGAATTTGTACAATATTTGAATAAAATTTACGTATTTTTAAGAATTTTTATATTGAACGGTGTAAATTTTATTTAACTTAATACAAGTATAGGTTTTATTGTCTCACTCTTTAAAGAATATTTCAAAGGAAGCAGACCTTTGAAGAACCTGGACCAGAGAAACAAGCCGACTGGCTCATAGACGACGGCGCGCCGCCGCCGCTTATATTTTCGAGTTTGTAGCCGCCGCCATTTTTGTCGGCTCATAGTAAGCCGCCGATCTATTTTGGATTTTCAAAACTACATTTAATAATTTGAAAAATTTAGTTTTCAATTTGCAAATTATGACTTTTTTTCAAACAAAATGGAAGTCAATAATATTTTTCTGAAAAAGTGGCCGTACAAGCACGGAAGATGCCGAACGTTCTGGACGATCAGTTGTGGTCTTTGCTCCCGAAAGAATTTAAAAAAAAATCACGATATGGTGTCGACCAATCGGAGATTGAAAGTGAGAGATTGTGAAAGCTATAGGCATCTCACATGGCACTGTGGTTTCAATTTTGAATGATCACTTTTGTATGAGAAAGCTTTCTGCAAGATGGTTGCCGTGTTTGTTATACTAAAATACTAAAAAAATACAAATTTCATAAACATTTTTTTTGGTTTTTTCATTTCATTTAAAACGGGACAGCGAAAACCTTGCTGTCAAATTTGAGATTCGCATTTTAAAATGTATTAAAATATTCCTAGTGTAAATAATTTATATTAATAATACTTATATTTTTCTGCCTTTGAATATTCTTTTAACAACTGAAAAATACAGCTTAAAACCTGAATAAATACCTACTACGAGAAACAGTTTAGAAAACCACTTACCTTTTGTTTTACTTTAAAAAAAAAATTCCACTTAATTGTTTATTTAACATTAAATCTTCTCTCTCGCCACGTGAGATCTTCAAATAACCATTTGTTGTATTATTTTATTATTTTTTTATTTCATTTAGTAGATTTTTTGTTATTGTTATCTATTGATTTAAAATTGGTTCTGCAACAATTAATTATTACATGAATTATAAAACAATTTAACGAGCATGTAATTAATTAATTATTTGTTTTATTTTTATGATGTTTGACACGTTAATCACTATTTGTTTTAAGTATGTTTAGCACTTTAATTGTTAATAAATAGAAAAAATAACACTCAATTAAAATACTATGCATTTCTAAAACCACAAACTTGTTATAGGTTTTTCTTAATGAATTTAAAATGAATTATTTATTTACATCCATATATGTATGTATTTTCATATTTTATTAATTTTTTTATTGATTTATTAAATATTTCTTTAGATTTTTTATTAAATTAAGCACATTGTATTAAAATTTTAATGAAAACACTGATTTTATATTGCCTTTTTTATATTTTTATAAAAACCGCGCCATTTTTTTTTATTATTTTTACTATTTTATTTAAAATAGACAAACACAAACTTGTTGATTTTCCAAGTACAATTTGCCGTTACTTCTGTTGTATTTGTTGTTATTACTGTTGTGATTTCTACCGTTAATCAACACAAACACTATTTCTTGCGTCCGCAATTCGAATTATTCTCGTCGAGTATTCCACACACATCTGAATTGTTTACTAAACGAAAACAAAGAATTTAGTTGGATAAATGGAAAACAAACGACAACAAGCGACGACGAAAAGTTTTCACACACTTATTTACTTTAGAAAAAAACAAAAAGCTTTTTAATCAAGAAACATCTGTATTGTAGGAAAAATGTGGAACAAAACAATTTTACCGGTTGTTGTTATTGTTTTCTTAAGGATTTTAAAAAAGGATAACATTTCTTTGTGGAACTAAAGAGTGCAAACAGTTTAAGCATATTGCAAAGCTCTTTTAAATGAACTTTAGTTCATAAGTATAAGAGTTTTTAAAAGCTTTGAGTGTACATCAAGTGTCTGTGGTTTGTATTCGATGTTTTACAATTATCCAAAAAGCTTAAATTGCATGGACTCAGTGTATTGCATTTTAAAAAGCACACAAAAAAAGCTTAAAGTTTGTGGAATTTGTGGATCTAATGGATTGTGAATGTTGTGGTTGCCAGGTTTCTTTCATTATTTCTATCGCTAAAATTCAATAGGGGCACAAAATATCAGAACTATTTAGTTCTTCTGTTTGTAATTTCAAAATTTTTTATTTGCGATCACATAAAATATATGTATATATTCTGGATCGTTATAGATAGCGGAGACGATATAGCCATGTCCGTTTATCCATCTGTATGTTGAAATCAGCTTTCCAAAGCCCCCAAATAACTTACATACATGATTGATACATCAATATATCCGCTTAGGTTGCGATTTAAATTCGGCAAAATCAGCACAAAAATGGCTGAGATATAAGCAAAAAACCACGACTACCTCTACAGTTTCGGCCATAAATAAAGCACCCCCTCAATGGATTTTTTCATATCATAAAAGGTTTGGTATGTATTTTGTGTATATTTTATTAACTTATATTTTTAATGTTCATATAATGTTCATTTAGTACAAGATAATTTTATGAACAATTGATTTAAAATGATAAAACATATAAAAACACTAAACGCGACGGACAAAACAAAAGCATCCCCTTATAAGATGTTTAAAAATTTGACTATTTTTCAGCATATTTGCAATGTAAGTTAACTGAACGCACAGCGGATGCATTTCAAAATTCCAGAAGATCAAAAGAAAGGAAGGAGTAGTCTGTATAAGTTAAGCCTTATACAGTTAATTGTGAAAAAACAATGGATAGCAAGGAACAAGTACACCAGTGAATTTAAAATTAAAGTTATGTTAAATTCACTGGTGCTTAAATTCACGGGCTTATTCTAAAAATTACAAAAGGACAATTAAACATGGGGGGAATGTAATGGTCTGGGGTTGCTTTTCTGGTCAAGGAATTGGGCCAATTCATTAAGTTAATGGGATTATGGATCGGTTCATGTACCGTGATATATTGAAATATGTAATGTTGCCTTATATCAGTGAAGAGATGCCACTTGTAGAGAGGTTCCAACAGGATAACGATCCTAAGCACACCTCCAAAGTTTGTAAGACTTGGCTACAAAGCAATAAGATTCAAGTTCTTCATTGGCCTGCACAATCTCCCGATCTCAATACTATTGAGATCTTGTGGCACATTGTTAATAATGTGTAATGTTAATGTGAAAATTGCCGAAATAAGGATCGGCCATTTTCACGATTTATTTCAAGCCGTTTTTATAGCCTGGGAAGGAATAATGCAAGACACCATAAAAAACTTAATATCTTCTATGCCTAAGAGATGTGCTTGTGTCATCCAAAACAAAGGATTTGCAACAAAATATTTAGTTTTGTCCGTTTAAATATTTTTTGATTTTAAGTTACCTCCTTTAGAAAGATTAACTTTAAAAGTATTTGTTTATCAATAGTAAATATATTAACAATTGAAAATAATACATAATAGAAATTTAAGACTTTGTTTTTATAAAAAAAAAATATATATATAATATGAAACAAAATCACTGAGGGGGTGCTTTAGTTATGGCCGATACTGTATGTTTGACCTATTTATGATATATATCTGGATTACTAAGTTATTAATATAGACAATATGGATATTTAATAATAGACATTTCAAGGATCTTTCAAACGACGTATATAACGCTAAATTAATTCGTACAAACAATGGGTCAAAATCGAGAAAAAAATATATATTTTTTAACCCGAGTTTTAAAATTAGGTTTTCCATTAAAGCGTTTTTTTAAATGAACAAAAAGAATATGAAACGAGTAAGAGTACTATATTCGGCAGTGCCGAATCTTAAATACTCTTCATCTAAATATGATGATATAAACCCATAGTCACAAAACCATGCAGTATGATTTCTGTCTACTTGGAACTAATTTCGGTTAAATTTTTTTATCGATATCAATTAACGTGTATAAGTTAATGTATTTTTGCATTTTGAGACTTATATGGGAGCTATGACCTATTATGATTCCATTGTCATAAAATATTTTAACGTGATGTCTATGTATTTTAATTGAATTTAATCTTTACACGAGTTTTATAGATATATGTGAACTTATATGGGAGCTGTGGCCAATTATAGACCTTTATTCACAAATTTCAGTAGAACGATTTTTAGATATTATTAACAGGATTGGACCATATATGGGAGCTATGGCGACTCATGGACCGATATTTAAAAAATACTGTAGTATGATTCTTGGATACAAATTACTGATCGGTGTAAAATTTTGGTTCAGCACGGATTTTTTATTTTTTTGGATATTTGTGTAGGTTAATGTGTTTTCCGGAAGTAGTTCTTATATGGAGGCTATGACCAATTATGGGCCGATCATCGTACAATTTGGTACAGTAATTTCTATGTAAATGAGTATTATTTGTGTAAAATTTTAGCATGCAAAATATATGTATAAGAGATTTATGGGTACTTAACTGATTCTCAGAAGTAGACCTTATATGGAAGCTATGTTCAAATATGGACCGATATTCGTAAAATCCTGTAATATGATTTTTAAATATAAATTACGGATCTGTGTAAAATTTGATAATGATATTTTTTAGATATTTATGCAGGTTAATGTGTTTTTAGGAAGTGGTCCTTATATGGAAGCTTATAATCAATTATGGACCGATCTACATAGAATTAGGTACAGCGATTTTAATAAATATCTTATTTTTAAGATATTTATGCTTATTTAAGTGATTTTCGAAAGTGAACTTTATATGGGGGATATGGTCAAATATGGGAAGATGCACAAAAAATTTGGTGTTGTTATTTTTTTTTTAGCATGAAACTTATTTCTGCTGAATTTTGTATGGATACTGCAATTCTATAGGCATTTATAGACCATAGCTCCATATTTCGGAAAGAAATTTGTGTGTAAAGTTTTATGGAATTATCTGCAATATATTTAGACAAATAACAAACATGTTAAAATGATCATTTTTTTTAAGGTTGTCTCACATTTTGGTTCATAACTCTGGTTCTACTGAACCGATTTTGCAGATTTTCAATACTAAGCAGCTTAGGACAATAAACTTTTTTTAGCAAGTCTACCAATTTTATTTGTCAATTGATGTGAGCGTGTTTTACACAGACGGACAGACAGACGGACATGGCTCATTCACCACTAATGGTGGTGGAGGGTATAAAAAGTAATTTATCTTTATGTTATAAAATTGTATTTTTTAGTTTAATGACTGCCCGAGGTCTGGGCAATAAATTTCCTTTGCATAATATTTTCGAAAAAAAATTGATTTTTTTGATGAAAATAACTTTTGACTCAGTAAAGGTTTTTAAACAATTCTTCTTAAAGAATATTAATAAATTTGTTGTTAATTCAAAAAAAGACATTTTAAGAAAATCGGGAAAGATTTGGGTCAATTATTAGCAAAAAAGCTGACTAAGGTAGGTAAAAAAACTAAAATTTTAATTTTCAAATGCGAATAACTCTTAAACTATAATAGATAATATATAGCTATAGCAATGTTTTTTGTAGATCTCTTCTAGTAGATTCCATATATATTAAAATCTTACAAATCGAATAGAGAACAACAATTTGGCATAATTTTTAATTTTTGATATACACTAGGAACCCCACTTTGGGTCTCGGCACCCCTTTCGTGTTTTAAGTTCTAAACTTTAACTTTTTTAAAAACTATTGCCATGAGAAATTTTATTAAAATCGGGCTATCCGTCTAGAAGTTACAGATTTAATTCCACTTTTTTCAGTGCGTCATCAATTGTCATGATAAATATTTGTCAAGTATAGATAGGGGGTAACTTTCCATTGTTTTGTCAATACCATAATGAAAAGTTTCCATTATATTGTCAACCACTCTAAATTAAATATAAATAGTACCATAAATTCGATGTTGTATAATAAGGGCAGAACAAATGGTTAGAAAAAATCTTAATTACTCATACTAAAATTAAATTTATTTAAGATTAAAACCAGTTTTAGAAAACGTGAGTTTAAACCAACTAATTAATAAACATTAAGCTGAATAAAGCTAAATTTAATACCTACAGTATCGGCCATAAATAAAGCACCACCACAGTGAATTTTGTCATATTAAAAATGTTTTAATTTAGATATTGTTGCAAATCCTTTGTTTTGGATGACACAATCACATCTCTTAGGCATAGAAGATATTAAGTTTTTTTTATGGTTTTTTGAGATATTCCTTCCCAGGCTATAATAACGACTTGAAATAAATTGTGATAATTGCCGATTCTTATTTCTCGATTTATTTTCATATTAACAATCTCCCACAAGTTCTCAATAGTATTGAGATGGGGAGATTGAGCAGGCCAATAAAGAGCTTGAATCTTATTGCTTTGAAGCCAAGTCTTACAAACTTTGTAGGTGTGCTTAGAATCGTTATCCTGTATAAGTGCCATCTCTTCACTGGCATAAGGCACCATTACATCTTTCAATATATCACGGTACATGAACCGATCCATAATCCCATTAACTTTATGAATTGACCCAATTCCTTGACCAGAAAAGCAATCCTAGACCATTACATTGCTCCCTCCAAGTTTAATTGTTCCTTTGCAATACTTAGTATTCAGTCTTTCTCCTTTTCATCTGCGTACACGCCTTATTCCATCGGAACTTTTTAATTTGTATTTGGATTCGTCAGAGAACAGTACTTTCTTCCATTTTTGGACACTCCGGGCATCCTTAAATAGGATGGCCAGACATTTAGTATTCAAACTCATATGGGTATGTGGACGTGGAGATATTTTTCGCAACTGTGTTGCTAATGATCTAAGACATAGACTTCCAAAGGCAAGCAGAGAATTAGTAACTTTTACTATGAGCTCCCTCAGACAAGATGGGGGGAGGTGAACCCACCTGTATGATTACCAGAATGATATGGGCTCGATTAAACCGAGGGAGCACAACATATCTTCTTGGTCTACAACCGGACACTGCAAATTTGGCAACCATGCAAGAAAGCTTGGCCTCCCCTATAATGACTTCTATAGAAGCTGCCAGAATGAAGAGGAGGATATTCTTTGTCACTGCCCGGCATAGGAGATCTACACATTAGGTTTCTAGATCACCGTTCCTTCAATAGTCTTTCTGAACTCTTGGACATGAAGTTGGAATGCTTCAATGCCTTTTTAAGGAATAGCAATTGTCTACTCACGCCAAACGGTCAATGTAGGCTTTGGCAAACTCCAGTCTAGCTTTCTTGTTCTTAGCTGATATAAACGGTTTTTTTGCTGGTCGTTGGCTGAATAATCCTGCTTCTTCTGCTCTTCTACGGATTGTTTCTTACTGAAAGCTTAACTTATACAGACTACGCCTTCCATTAGCAGTAGCATAGTCAAATATTTAAACATCTTATAAACCGGATACTTTTGATTGTAAATAAAAGCGCCTATGATAAACTCAACTCACGACTGCAACCTCTGCCACTATTTATACACACGCCATATTTCGGGAATCTTCTACAATGCTCTTAACGGACAAACTAGTACATTCGAATTCTAGAGCTTTCGATGTTAATGTTAGCAGCTTAAACATGCAGTGTTGCCATACTTACAAACAATGCTAATAACCGCATGCTATTAACATTGTTGATAAGTAGAATCTTCTACTGATGGACGTGTTTATAAACATGATGAATGCTGCAAGCAGCCGCTACATACATAAGTTAATAAAATATATACAAAATTCATACCAACAAAACCTTTGATGCTCTGAACAAATCCATTGAGGCGGTACTTTAGTTATGGCCGATACTGTATTTCTTTTTAGTGATATTTTAATCAATAACCAAGTATGTATAACGTAAATAATCTTTAAAGTTCGAAAGGTAATTAACAAACTTCTTTCTGCCAGTCTGTGATATCAACATAAAACTAAAACACATTATCTTAATACATATTATACGAAAACATTTTGAACTATGCTAATTTCTATGAATAAATATGCATTGAGTGCCATACTTTGCACTTATCGGACTTTATTGATCATCATTGAACTACATAGAAGTAAGTATTCATGTTCTATATCAATCATGATTATAACTCAAAATTTCTTGTTTCAATATTTAAGAAAACAGTATTAAAAGATCTCTCGCAGACAAAAGATTATTTACTCATAACAATAGCGTAATAAAAACAGAATTTTTAAATGAAATTAACAAAAATAAATTTAATAATATTTTTTCAAATCATTGAACTCTTGGTAATCATACGAAGCGATCATGTTCAAGTGATAGGCTGTTCTGAAGAACAACAATGTTTGGAGAATTTGAATCAACAATTGCTAGAGATAATCAAGGAAAATATGGTGAATACAACACAGCCATGTGAGCATTTTTGGGATTATGCTTGTGGCTCATGGACATCGGCTCCGTACTACGATCATGTGGATAATTTTGGAGCAATGTCTAATTATTATGCGGACAAGTTGATTGAAACTCTAAACAAATTGCATAAGGAGAATACTAAAGAAAATGCAAATGTCCAGCAATTAGTGGATCAATTACTGAAATATTTCTTGTCTTGTAGATCAGTGGAAAATTATTATTTACCCATGTCACCCTATTTAAAAGAACTACCAGTACACAAAATATTTGGTGAGAGCTTTAAGTGGAGTCATTTATTTGGCGAACAAGAAAATAGCTGGCAAAATTTTAACTGGCTGAGAGCTGCAGGCTATTTAAGGAAATATGGTTTTAAGGATATATTTCTATTGGAAACAGTGGGGTTTGCTTGGAATGATTCTATGCAATATATAGTGGAATTAAAAATACCACATGCTACAACAAATTTTGAAAATAAATACAAAGTTTTGCAAGTAATGGAAGAGTTTGATTTACTATTTGCCAATAATAATACCAAAAATTATTTAAAATTGGCTCACGAACTATATGAATTTGACAAACAGCTATTAGATCTATACAAAAAATATCAGAAAACCAAACGCGATCACTTCATAGCTCTACAAGATTTGCCTTATTTAATCACCAACATAGATTGGACTTTATATTTTGAATTGTTGCTGAATCAACAGCTACCAGCTGCAACAAACATAGAATTTTCAGGAGATTTAAAATATTTTCAGGACTTGCATGAACTGCTTAAGCAAACTCCCAAAAAAATACTAGGTTCTTACATGTTTATAAGATTTTGCCAATATTTAATGGATATACGTCCCTTGATAACAGATCGTGAATGCCTGCTACACACTAATGTCATGTTTCCTTTAGGTATCAATTTTATCTATAACAGATTTTTATACAAAACTCGCACTAAAGATGAACAAATCTTACATAATATATTCTCTCAATTAAAGCAAGAGTTTTCTAAAAATCTTCAAGAAAATAAGTTTGCTTTATCTACCCAAGAGCTGCAATATCTTCAGGATAAATTGGATCTAATGCAGTTAAAAATTGGTAACTTACCTTTACATATCCATGATGTCAATCACTATTATTCCACGGTCCAGCTGCACAAAAACAATTTTTATCACAATCACTTGGAAATGCTGAAGTTTCGCACTTTGCAACAACATCATGCTTTATTAAATCCAGCCTTGGAATTAGTTAATCCTGATACCTACTACGTTAACGATGACATTTCACAGCTACGTAATGCTCCATATTTCATACATCAACGCAACATGCTACTTGTACCCATGGTCTTTCTGCAATTACCCTTCTATCATTATGCCCAGCATCCTGTTTTGCAGTACTCCCTGGTGGGTTGGATTATGGCTCACGAACTATCACATGCTTTTGATACTCACGGCCTGTACTTTGATGCCAGGGGTAATGTAAATTTATTGGGTCTTCAACTGTCGCACAAAACATCGTTTACCGACTCTGTTGAATGTTTAACAAAAACTTATACCACCATTTCTCTAAATGAAAGACTGGCTGATGTTAACGGTTTACAATTGGCGTGGCAAACATTTTCTCATCAAGTTTCCCTAGCTAGTGATTTCCATGGTGAGTTTTCTCTTAGAAAACTATTTTTTATAAACTTTGCCCAATTTTTCTGTGGTTCGTTGCCTCAACCCATCGGTCATGATCGTGATGATGTGAGAGTTAGACAATCGGTGGCAAATTTGCGAGAATTTTCCGAAGTGTTTCAGTGTTCCCAGGAAGCTAAAGAGAATCCTGCTGAAAAGTGTAATATATGGAGGGATTAATATAAATAACTTGAAAGTGTTAATGCAATTGTGTTTAATAAAATTATTAAAAATTAATAAATACGAATAGTAAAGTTTTTAATTGCAAGTTTTTCGAAAAAGTAGAAAATATGATTTTTATTAACTCAAAATGCTACTAAAACCAAATATACATAAAATTATATGCCTCACCTTCCCCCTATATATAAGTTTGTCATTCCGTTTGTAATTTCTACAATTCTGAATCGTTAGTCGATTTGGCGATGTCCGTATGTATAGTCTGCTTTTACACAGGGCAAGTTTTCTTGCCGCAAGTCTGAGTTTATAGGAGAGGGAGGCAAGCAGGAATAAGAGGGGTACACTTGCTTGTGCTGGCAAGTCTCTTCAATTCTCTTTTGTTTTCTCATTTTCACTATGGCGTCTATTAGGTTTTGACATACAACATTCAGCACAGACTTGCTGTGTGTAAACAGACGAGCAATTTTAAAAGAGAATCGAAGAGACTTGATTCAAGTAAACTTGCTGTGTGTAAAAGCAGACATACTCATGATATATGCAAGAATTTTGATATTGATAAAAAAATGTTTGAAATAATTTCACGAGAAGGCCAGGATTGTGAGTCTCCTGAAGGGTAAATATAAGCACATGTATTTAGTATTATTGAAAACTTTAGAACTTGAGGATTAACATTAAAAGAAAACAAGTTAAAAAAAATTATGGTGAAAACAAAAATTAAAAATAATCAGGTTAAACATTTTGTTCCAGCTTTTAACCAATTATCCGAATTTTTATAGGTCGTTGGAAAGGTCTTTGAAATGTCTATAATTAGATATCCAAATTGTCTATGTTAATGTCTTAGTAATCCAGATTTTTCCAAAATCGAGGTAGTCGTAGTTTTCTGCTTATATCTGAGCCATTTGTAGACCGATTTTCCGTAATTTAAACAGCAATTGCACCAGGACTATACCAGGACTTATTCGGGGCCTGGAAAAGTAGATTTCAACAGGCAGACGAGCATGGCTATATCGTATCCGCTATGTATAACGATCCATAATATTGTTACGAATGTGGAATAACGATTTTATTTAACGGTCTATAACGACTGCCTGCAACATTCATCATGTTTATAAACACGTCCATTTAAGTATGGCAACACTTAATGTTTAAGCTGCTAACATTGACAGCGAAAGCTCTAGAATTCGAACATACTAGTTTAGTCCGTTAAGAGCATTGTAGATGATTCCCGAAAGATGGCGTGTGTTGCGGTCGTGAGTTGAGTTGATCATTGGCGCTGTTAGAGTTAACATCAACTGTCGTGTACATCTGAGTTTGTTCATTATTAAGTGTGTGTGCATTTCTGCGAATTGATAAACGTGTATAAAGATACTGATTGACTATTTAGACTGTTGTTTGTTGTACATTTTAAATAAATAAAGAGTTGTTACAATTTTAAACTACTAACCTGTTTTTATTTGCAATCAAAAGTATCCGGTTTGTTTAAAGGAAATAAACCCCCATTTTTAAAAGGTAAAAACGTAACAGTATTTATACGGTCGCAAATGAAAAATTTAGAAAAATTCTTCATACCACTCATTTTGTAAGGTATTAAAATATTCCCATCAATTGTCAGAATAAAATTTAAAATTCGAATTTTAGTAAAATTCAAATGGATTAAGATAACATTTGGAACTTATATAGATCAAAAGGTCTTTCAATAAAATTTTGTTCATAAGAAAGGCCGCTCTGCCACTATTTACCGTGTGATGTGCTATAAACGTTTATTGTTCATATTTTGTAGGAACGAGCTGAGCAACTTTGGACACCGCCCACTAGTCATCATTCCAACTACTAACCCATGTAAATACAAATCAACACCTTAGCACGGACCATGTGAAATGTAAATAATTAATTAAATCGATATCTCCTATATAGACACTAGGGCTATTTGGAATAAAAACCCTTACGCAAAAAAACATTTTTCAAAATTACAAATCTTTTTCAATAAAAAACAAGTAAGAGAGCTATATTTGGCTGTGCCGAATCTTATATACCCTTCACCAAATTATACTTTAAAATAACAATTTTAAATATTTTTAGGTAAACAAAATTAAATTTTTTTTTCAAAATTGTTTTTCAAAATTTAAAAAAAAATTTTTTTTCAAAATTGTTTTTTTAATTTTTTCCAAATTTTTTAATTTAAAAAAAAAAAATTAATTTATTAGTGAAGAAAATGTATGTATTTTTTAGTAAAAAAAAATTCAGGTTATAAAATATTTTTCCCGATTGCAATGGACTTTAAAATATCTATCATTAGATATCCATCCATATTGTCTATATGACTTAATAATCCAGATATTGATCAAAAATAAGCCAAAAGTCGAGGTTGTCCCGGTTTTATCCTTATATCTCAGTCATTTGTGGTCCGATTTTCTCGATTTTAAATAGCGAGCGAGCCGGAAGAATTCCCGATATATTGATGTATCAATTATGTTTGTAAGTTATTTGGGAGCTACGGAAAGTTGATTTCAACATACAGACGGACATGGCTATATCGACTTCGCTATCTATAACGATCCAGAATATATATATATTGGGATTTGTTTGAATCAGGTTGAGAAATGATGCTAGCATTTTTGATAAATCAATAAAAAATAATAATAATAATTCAGCATTCCGAACTTCAACTTTATAGGTGTACTTTTTTAACAACCGTAAACAATAATTTTTAAAGGTCTATTCGACTATACTAGAAAGATGTTCATATTTACAAAATATGTAAAAAAAAAAACAATAATATGTCATCACTCTATACATTAATTTTCTATATTTAGAACCATTGGAGCCTTTCGTAATTTTTATTTAAAAAAATTCAATGCATAATAAAATTATGCATTAATACTCACATTTGATACTCTTTTTCCATAATGTTCTTCTAGTCTTAAAGAAAATTGTAATCATGATAATAAGAAAATGTGGTCGACAAGCGTGTCCTTTTTTGTCATTGCACTTGAAATGCCATGAAATCCCTGAGAATGCTTAACATTTATTAAAAACTAACAACACAAACTCCAAGTTATACGAGTACAAACATATTTATATACAGGCACCCGCAGTTATAATTTGATGATTTGTATATCTACGTATAATCTAAGCAGAGTTTTTAAAGAAAAAAGTCTTTATTTATGGCATTTATATTGACATTGGGTAAAACTGTAGGAAAACAGACCTTGTACTCTTCTCCAGAAAATACAAAATACCAAATTCCTCACTACCGCACCATAATGGGGTGGATTGGTTAGTTTGCTATCGTGATAGTTAAAAACTGTTCCTTAAATCATTATAGATGCTAACCCCCTGTCTATACCTGATAATTTTTTATCATAATAAACGTAAAAATGGTATAGTCTTCATTTATTAGTATTATTGCTTCGTTATGACAAAATTGTTAGTGCTTTTGCTCAGACAACTTTGTTCTGACAACAAACGTCATTAATTGTTATGATAAATATTTATCAAGTATAGACAGGGGGTAATGGATAGGAAGTCTTTGTCCAGATTACTCACCAAGTTTAGTTAGTATGTAATTGTCTAGCAATCTGTTTCTCTTGAGATTTATGGCCGGGCTTTCGCAGAGAAAGTGGAAAACCGTTATCTCCTATTCTGTGTAGATACGGATGTTGCAACTGCGAAAATTGTCATTGAATCCTATTAAAACTACCAGTATCCTTGATATATTCCTTCTTTTACGGTTCATAAATTGCATGTAACTAAATTACGACATCTATTTTCAGCCCCTTTAAAGTAGGACATAATAATCATAATGTATAATGTACAGGCTTGGTGGATGTCTCTTACCGCGAGTGGATGTGGAATTTTTAGAAGCATCCTATGAAGTCCTGCACTGATGATTACGGGTGTACTATCAAGTACGCCATCCAGAGATCTGTTTTTATAATTTGCTGGCTGCCGCCCAACCTTATGACCAAGCAGTTGGCTCTGAACTCAGCGGTCAGGCTCAATATAACATGGAAATGAAGGTCTGCAATGGGAGCATTTTGGGATGCATCACTAACATCCCTGTTAGTATATCACACCTATAAACTTCCGCGACAAACGAGTCGGCACCGTTACAGTATGCGTTCCTTTAAGATGTCGCTTTCTAGATGTTATGATTGTTAGGTGGATGAGTGAAACAACTTATCACATTTCTAAGCCAAGATTAACCTTTAATTAAATAGTAATAAAATTAATAATAAATAAAATAACAATATAAGAAATAGTTACCGTGTATATACAATTATGATGTTTAATAGACGACTTAACAATGTACAATGTACAAACTAAGTATGACATATAAATACATAAACAAGTGACAGTTACATTTTATTACAAAGAACATAGTTGCTTATTTGGGTATGCAGTTGATCAATACAGACGAATCCAAGTCTGTGGTGCAATGGCTGTTACATTAACCGTTTATGGAATGGGGTTAGTTTCTGGCTGCCTGATCAATGCAGCGTTATTCAGTCTTATATCCCGGCCATTAAAAAGTTCCGCCTTCTGGCTGAGGTACTACAGGTTTTGCGATGAGAATATCCGGATATCTATTGGCAGGAAACCGGGGATTATATCTCTGTCTGGTGTCAACATACAGGGTTCCCAGATTTTTTTTTGTGTCTTATCCCCAAAAAAAAAAAAATGTATCCCCAAAAATCCTCAAAACACAGTTTTTCTTATCCCCAAAAATCCCCAGTAAAAAATATTAAAAATATTAAATTATACTATAAATGTAAAAAGAACGAAATGATATAAATATCTTTTACATTAAGCAGGTCAAGTTTTTCAAGCATTAAATATAAGCTTTTGCATATTTTATAAATTTAAGAAGTGATTTTTTTGCTGATCCTTGCATAAATGTGCATATTACGTACTTCGACTATAACTTGTTAAAGAAAATATTACTTTTGAGTTGTTTAAATAAATCTTAAACTTTAATTTTGATTCTAATATGCAAATCTATGCTTTTGTCTGCATATTTTCCAGTTTTTTTTACCAATTTTGCTAGCATTTTTATCAGGGACTTCACCTATTTCATAAAATAAAGAAAGTCATTTGACAAATCTAATTACTTGTCGTATACTGTAAACATACCTTAAGCTAATATGGGGATTTATCTAAATAATACACATTTTTGAGATCAGTATTTTGTCTTCACATTTTATAATTTAGTAAAAACAATCGCTGCTTTACTTATGAAACTAAAATTAATTTCTATATTCTCTATTAATTACTTTAATTTATAAAATAACAAATAAACGGACAAATTTCATTTTTGAAATTCCCCTTAAAATCCCCGAAATATCCCCAAAGCCAAATTTTACTCCACAACTTCAAGAAAAAATCCCCAAATTGGGGACAAATCCCCTAATCTGACAACACTGAACATGATATCTAGATTGGTTAGTTCTCTCTTAATGAGATGACGAGACATTGGCTGCAAGACTAGGAAATTGACTGTTCGATTTGTGTTCCTCTTTCAAGCTGTAAGTTGTCTATACAGGGTAAATTTTGTGGATCTCCTCAGACTAAATGTTCTACTTGGACTGCATGCTTAACATCGAGGATAAATGCTTTCGTGATTCCTTCGCGGCTCCCTGGAATGTTTATATGGACCCCTTAGATGGGCGCTGAATCCCATTTGAAAACCACGGCTCTTAACGTTATCCGATCTTCCTCAAATTTTCAGCATTTAGTTTCTTGATTACGTAGAACAATTTAGACCTGGTAGAATCGAAAATCGTAAAAGTGCAAAATTAGGTTAATTTACTACGAGTTTGTTACAAATAAATTCACTCCTTCAAATAATTGTCAGCTTTTGTATGTTTCATATACGAGTACGAAATATGAAATTGCAACAATATATTTACTATACATGAAATACATATATCACAACACAGTTGTTGATATCAACAGTATGGTTTGTATAGGGTGTTCCAAAATGCATGCAAGATTTGAATTTGCCGCCATATTGAAAGCGGACGGATTATTATGAAACAAAATAGATGTGTATAAAAAAGTTTGGCGGACTCAGTTTCGAGGCTTTATTAATAGTCAAAATTGCCGCATTAGGAATTCAGTGAACCCACGTCTGATTGTAGAAAAACAACAAACACAACGTGTCACTGTTTTGTGCATACGACATCGGTAAGCTATCGTATCAAAAAATATTTACGATATCGAAATTATAATAAAATGTACTAAATTTCTTGCTCGATATCGAATGCCATAATTTCAAATAAGAAAATTACGATCAAATTTACTCGATATCGAATGCGGTAATTCGGCCCCTGAACTGGATACATCATTGAGCTATATTTCAGGCCATGAGGCTATGGAAAATTTCAACAAAAAAGAAAAATAGAAATTCAAATCTTGCATACATTTTGGTGGACCCTATATATGTATATGTAGACTATAGTACATAATAGAAAATGCAAACAGCCAACTACTTGTAACACATTAAATGAGCAAACACCATCCAAGCGTCCATTTTTCACAGGAAGCAAAAAAAACCCCTACTGCAACAACAACAAAAGTGAGTGTGCATATCTTAAAATCTTGGATAAAAGGATACAAGAATTATTTTTATATATTTATACTGAATATTTAATATGACAAATGCAAGTAATAAAGAATAGAAAATGAAATGAAGATGACTTCAGATTACAAACAAGAACATCATCTATCTGAAGAGCTTCGTAGATGATACTTTTCAGTTTCTCCTTTTAACATTTATGTAGTTGATAAAAACAAAAGATTATAATACATACATAAATTCTAAAATAAAAAAAAGTGGGACTTGAAAAACAAGTATTTTATTTATTATTTAAAATACTTAATACGTACGAACATTATAGAGTAGTAAATATCAGCTTCTTTTAATGTGGATATTCTTATGATGAATATTTTGCAAAGTGATTTTTAAATAAGCACACTCTCAAGTATGACGTGTTGTTTTAAAACTGTTTAAAAGTTATTTTGGAAAAATACCAACCCAATCTCTCTAGAGAATGTCTGCTCAGCACAACCTATTCAAAACGGGTGGGCATTTTCAAATACATAATTAAAAACAAGTCAGAGCAATATTTTATTATCTAGTGGTTGACAATACATTGAAAACTTTTCAAAATATTCAATTAATTACTCACAATCCAAATAAATTCTTATGAAATTTGTGTTTTTTTAATACAATACAATATATACATTTATTTATTTAATTTTCTGAAATCGAATTCTGAAAATAGAAAACAAACTAAAAATTATTAATTATTATGGTATTGACAAAAACAATGGAAACTTAGGTTTCATTTTTACAACAATTGTTCGGCCCCTTTAGTGACTCAGTGTTTTGTTGGATAGGTATATCTAGTTTTTTATTACTGATTCACAGCGACGGTGCAGTGAACCAATTAAAGAGTCAATCGTCTCCTTTGAAATATTTTGAGATTTCCTCATAACCGCATCTGTAAAGCTTCCTTCGAGTTATAATTTTGAGTCTTTATTTTGCGATCAACAATTTCCCATAAGTTTTCTATAGGATTGAGATCTGGCGATTGGACAGGCAACTTCAAAAAAAATCACTCAGTTACAGCCCTAAAATGTGTTTGTGAAAGTTGACGTACTGGCATCTCCAAACTAGTGGCATATTTTCCTCAGTGTATGGATATATAACATTGTTTAAAATATATATGTATCCGATTACAGTCTTAGTATATTTTATGTTATGAATTGGGCCCATAATATAGACACCGCTAAACTTGACTGTATTTTTGTGTATTTGGGGTCTAGTGTCTTGGGGTCCTAATGTACTTCCATCACTACCTCTTAAATTCTATTTGGATTCATTGGAAAATAGAACAGTATTTAAATTCTGTCTCTACTAGTTTAAAACTTCTTTGGCAAATTATACACGAGCAGTATGTTTTTTTTTTTTTTTTTTTGAAATAAAAGGGCGATAGCAAAAAAGACCATATTTACCCCTGCGGCTAATAGTTCGGGAACTAATTTCCAATCTTACATTATTGATAACCTCCCGGGGAGTAATTTATGGGAATTTTTTTAAATCGTTTGCTCTTAAATCATTTTGTCTTGGAGTTGTTTTAAGACAACTTCATCTTTATAACTTTTGATTTTAATTTATTAATTAAATTATTTAAGGGTCTTGTAATAGGAACTTGAGAACTTAGACAGTTGAAAGCGTCCATATTGTTGAAGCTACATCTGTCAAATTGACTATCATTTATTCAGTTAGTTTTGCCAAATAACCATGGATGGATAAAGCGATCAATAACACGTGGAAATTATAAAATTGTTTTATCAAAATGGGCGTTCAGTTCGAGAAACGTTCTGCGCGCTTCAACCATTTTAAGATGAGGACCATTTCTGGATGAATGGGTACGTCACCAAACAAAATTAGAGAATTTGGGACGATACCAATCCACATGAGATCTAAGAGCGCCCAATTCATTCCGAAAAAGTTAAAGTTGGGCTGGCGGCATCATCGGTCCATATTTCTTTGAGAACTACGCTGGTCAGATCATCGCTATAGGTTGATTATTATTAACTTCTTTTGTCATGAATTGGATGATATGGACACCACCGACATGTGGTTTCAACAGGACGGCGAACATTATACAGTAGTAAAGACAGGACATTCTGCACTAGCGATTTGTGGGCATGGTCATCTCACGTGGAGGAGATTAGAACTGACCACCTAGATCATGCGATTTGACCACGTTTCTCTTTTACTTGTGGGGTTTTCTAAAGACGCAGATCTACGCGAATAAGCTATAGCGTCTCTCAAACTCAAAATAATCCATGCCATCGGCCAAATTCAGTCTGATGTATGCGCCAGAGTCATGGAAAATTGAACATTTCGGATGCGCGCCACCCAACGAAGTCGATATAGCCATGTCCGTCTGTCTGTTGAAATCCGAAGCCCCGAATATCTTACAAACATAATAGATACATAAATATAAAATCGACCCACATACATATATTTTAATTACTAAGTGGTGTACATAGATAATATGGATATTATATGAAAGGCATTTCAAAGATCTATCCAACAGACAATTGACAATCTATTGGCAGACAATTGATCAAAATCGGGAAAAATATTTTTTAACCCGACCATATTTTTTTGTCTCTAAAAAAATTTTTTTTTTTTTCACTAACATTGTTTTAAGATTCGGCACATTTGAATATAACGCTCTTACTTGATTTTTGAATAATTTTTTCTTTAAATTAGTTTCTATAAGTTTTAATTATTTTAAAAATACAAATAACAATATAAGTGAATACCTTTATTGTGCAATATTCTAAGAAATATAATATTTTAGCTTTAACTATAGTGTTAAAATAAAATAAATACAATTTGATAAACAAACAAATGTATAAATATGACTCCAAGCAAGACATAAACATCATCAAAACACTATCAAATATCAAAGCAACTAAAGAAATAGCTTAGTTTAAAATCCAAATTAAATTATTTTTATATAAACAACATTAAATTGCATAAGGGAATTTCGACGATGCCGAACGTGACAATTGTACTCAAAAGCGTACGAATGTGAATAAATATAAAGAAATCTGAACTATTTGTTTTTCTCATTTGTATTTGTCGATATCATATAGTGCTACAAATATGTTTAGTCGATTAGTTGTTTCCAATATACGTATTAGAAATAAACATGGTGTCGCGAACGAGACAAAAAATTTAACTCGTTTTCGACTGCCTCTAGAGAAATGTAAAAATATGCGAATTGGAACAAAATTTATTAAACAAATTGTTTTTCAATTAAAATGGAATAATGAAGCTATCAATTGAGATATGTCTTGTTGAAATGTTTGCATTTGTTTTACAACCTTAATAATAATATGTCACGTGACATACATATGTTTATGTTCGTTATGCTTTTAATACCGGTCAGAGGTTCTTTTAAATTGACTTTAAAATTCCAAAGAATAAAATGGGTTTCAAATAAAAGCTATAAATTCAACAGTCTGATAAAGTTATATGTTTACCCCTGAATCAAAAATGCGGAGGAAAATTTTGTTTTAAAAACACTAAAAAAATATGATTTTCATAAAAATGTTTAAAAATAATGTTTCGTCCTCATGATATCTCATTATCATGATCTTAATTTATCCCAGATTCACTTACGATCGCGAACGAGACACTCTGAATATCAAAATAAAATGTTTAGTGTGTTTATTTGATGCAGTAACTTGTTTTTTAGTTGAAGCCACTAGATTTTGATTCAAATTCCATATTATTTACATTACAAGAAAAGTATAATTTTTTTAGTTTTTCAACAATTTTTATTTCATACCTTTTTTGCAAAAGAAGGTACTTACATTTTTTTATTTTTTTCTTTTTCTTTAACTTAATATAAAAAGTTATTAAAATAAAACTATATCATTTTGTTATTTATAATAAACAAGACTTTAAGAAATATTGATAAAATTTCTCTATGCCTACAAAACCAGCACTTCTATTTACTTCTGTTTTTTATTTTTATTCTGTTTCAATTTACCAATTTGTTTAGACTTTTGTTTAAATTGATTTTGCTTTTTAATGGGTTTACCTTCTAAGAGCGGAGCAATATCATCCATATCTTGGGAGTTATTTAAGGATTTCTGTAGCTTGGCAGGTTTTTTATTGGGTTGTTGTTGTTGTTGTGGTTTTGCCTGACCGTTAGTGGGTTGTGGTTTATCTGATTTCTTTTCGAATTTCTTTTGTTGTTTCTTGTCCGTAAGATCTTTAGGAGTTTGTTGCTTTTCATCATTGGCTGTCGGTTTCACTTCTGCAGCTGTTGTTTGTGGTTTATTTGCTTTCTTGTTGAATTTCTTTTGTTGCTTTTCACCATTGGCTGTGGGTTTCACTTCAGTAGCAGTTGTTTCTGGTTTATTTGCTTTCTTGTCGAATTTCTTTTGCTGCTTTTCACCATTGGCTTTCGCATTAGGTTTAACTTCTGCAGTTGGTGTTTGTGATTTATCTGCTTTCTTGTCGAATTTCTTTTGTTGCTTTTCACCATTGCCTATCGCTTTAGGTTTAACTTCTGCTGCTGTTGTTTGTTTCTCAACTCCTTGTGGTTTTACCTGTTTCTTGCCAAACTTTTTCTGATTCTTGTTGACAGTTTCTTGCTTTTCAGCTGCAGGTGCTTGTTTTTCCACAACTACAGGAGTTTCCTGTTTCTTCTCAAACTTTTTTTGTTTTTTATTGGGAATTTGTGGCTTTTCTGTTTGCTGTTGTGTTTCTTGAGACTTTGCCTTCTCTTGATTGTTTGTTTTACCTGATACTTTATTGTCAGCTTGCTTTTTGGGAGCTTCATCCACTTCCATTTCCGGTTCCTTTTTCTTCTTTACCACCTTAACGGGTGGTTCGAATACCTTGGCTATATACTTGGTTTTGGCTTGTTCAATTTTTCTCTTTTTAGCATCCAATTCAAAAGTGCTTAAATTTGGTTTGCCAGCACGTTTGCCCAGTTTCTTACGTCCTTTAGGATCATCGCCACCAATTTCGTCTTCCCCTTCATTTTCAGCAGGTACTTCATCGGCGGTATTAATACCTTCATCTAATTGCTTCTCATCTTCTTCCTGCTGTTCTTTGCTTACGGGTATTGTGTTGGAGAACTTTTTCAATTTGGCTACAAAGAAACCATCCATGTTGTGAGTGTGAGGATAATAACGTTTAGTCAAGTTCAAGGAAGGATGGAATCTATATTGCCTGTACTTGGTGAAACCTTCTACACCAAAGTCCAAACCAGTGGGCACCAGTTTAACGTTTCTCTTCTTCAACACATAATCAATAACCCATTCATTTTCCTCTGGCAAAACGGAACAGGTGGAGTACACAATGTAACCTCCAGTAGAAGACTTGGCATCCGTGCAATCAATGGCTGTTAGTAAAAGTTTGCGTTGCAAATTATAGCATCTTTGCACATCTACCGATGACTTTGATGTCTTGACACTGGGATCTTTTGAAACTACACCTGTGCCCGTACATGGAGCATCTAGAAGTACCCTATCGAATCCTGTCATAATCTGTCTGAATTTGTTACCATCCTCACAAGAAACAATGGAGTTTACAATGCCCAAACGATGGAAGTTGGCTACAACGGCCTTAACACGATCCTTGTTGAAATCATTGGCAAATAACACACCAGTGTTTTTCATAATGGCACCAATATGAGAACCCTTACCTCCGGGAGCCGAGCACATATCCAAAATTCTTTCGTTTTCATGCGGCGCCAAAGCCATGACTGGTAGCATAGAGGAGGCACCTTGAATCATATAATGACCAGCCAAATATTCAGGCGTAGCACCCAAAGGTACCTGGGAGTTGTAGATGACCAAACCTACTTTAGTCCATTTGCCCAAGGGATCGAGATTAACACCTCTGTTAATTAAAGCAGCAGCCAAATCCCTTCTTCTGGTCTTTAAGGTATTGGTTCTGATGGTGAGGGGACGAGCGACCTCAGAAGCTTCCAAATATTCCATCAGTTCTGACAATGGAAACATGTCCAGAAGTTTACCCATTAAGAAGTCATTGTAACTGTAGTACAGACACAAATCTTTTTTCAGTAGTTCCATGTAGTCACTGCGGGGACGTGCAGGGTCACGATATTTATTGAAATCAGACAACACTAATGTGACATCCTTGATACGTTGCTGTACATCTTGGATTGTTAATTCTTGTTGCTCGTCGCTCTCTTCGGGGAATTGGAAAATATCTTGTTGGTCAACGGACATTTGCATTTCTTCGGCGGCCAATTTAGCTTCTTTGGCTTCACGTTTTTTCAGTTTCTTATTCTGTTTCTCAATTGGCAGTAAATCTTCATCGTCGTCATCATCGTCATCATCATCTTCATCGTCATCATCATTTTCGCCATCGGAAACATCAAAATCATCATCAGAATTAGCATCTTCATCGTCTGAAAGATCATCTAATTTCCCTAATTTAACAGCAGCTTCATCATCATCAGAGGCTTCTAAATCTTCATCGTCGTCCTCTTCTTCGTCCTCATCTACATCTTCCTCTTCTTCTTCCACCTCCTCTTCATCGTCTTCTTCTTCATCATCATTTTCCTCCTCTTCATCATCTTCATCATCATCTTCTATTAACTGCTTTCCAGCCTTTTTCTTATCTTTTGGTTTTAACCATTCCTTATTATCGTCTGTAAAACCTTTGGTCTTCTTAACCACCACCTCTTGTTCAGCTTCACTTAACTCTTCTTCAGAATCTTGTTCCTCTGCCGCACCATTAATTCCTTCCATTAACTCATTCTCCTCTTCACTATCACTGTGGTATTCCTTTTGCTTTTGTTTATTCTGTTTCTTTTCCTTGGACAATTTCTGTTTTTGTTTAATGATAGCCTTATTTTGTACCCTCTTGGCCGCACGCTGCTTTTGACGATGTGTCAACTTTTTCTCTTCAGCTTCCATGGGAGCTGTAACAAATATTTAAATTTATAAACTACTTTTCACTTGAAGTTATTTTGTTCTAACTCACCGAATGTTTTCTTGGTAAATGTTGGTGCTCCTTGTTTACGTGCCTTACGTCCAGGTCCTTTTTTAGGTTTTTCACTATATTCTGCTTTACGTCCCATATTTGTTGGGTGAAAATTTGCTACGTTTTATTGAAAATATTAAAGAAAACCCGTTGATAAAGAATTTTTAAAGTAAAAAAAGCGTGTAGTCAAATGCACGTGGAAACGCAACAATATCGAGAGAATTATTAAAATAACTTGACAGTTGGTTCGCTCACTCCAGTGGTGTTAACAAGTTGTTTATTAGAACCCTCTAAATGTATGCAAAAATCGCCAGAAAATGGCTAAATTTATTTATTTTTGTCAATTTGTTTATCATTGAAAATTAGTTTAAATTGGACAATTTCTTACATTTTTAGTAATAAATCATTAAAAACTACATTAATCGATAACTTTAATAATTGCTATGAATATATTATTTATGGACAATTATATGTACGCTTTTCTAAATACATATATGATAAATTTACTATTATATATATTGTCTTCAAATTCCTATAACTTCTAAACTAAGAGAGGAGTGATTATATTAGCACCAAACAAATTCTGATTATGCCATAATTTTAACACGCATACCTAAATTGGAGCGTAAGGCGTTTTTTACTTGTCAAAAATTCTCATGCCCATACAATTTGTATGCAGCATACCGAAATAACGCGGCGGCAACGCTTTGCAATTGGAAAATCCGATTTTGACAGCGTGTTTAATAGTGAAGTTAGTTGCAAAACACAATAAATGTAAACACATACATACAAAAGGAGAAACAAATATACAAGAAACTCATTAATATTTAGTTTTTTTAGTAAAATTTTAGTTTACAAATCACAAAACAAAAATCAGAAACACCAATATATATATATTTTTGATAAACGTGTTTCTATTGTTTGACGTAGCGTTGCCGCTTTTATTTACGTATGACATTTCAGCGTTAAAGCTAAGCGGAAAAAACGTTCCGCCTTACGCTTTTATTTAGGTAGGCCAGTAAGTTAAAACCATTAAGTTTTCCATAATTTTTCCTTAACAAATTATTTTTAGATTAAAACATATCTTTTTCCTAAACTGGGTTTAAAAATCGCTAAATTTGATCACTAGCTTTCTTAAAGTGTTGCATTTAATAGTAGTGTTAAAGTTGCCATACTTTTGAATTCACTCATGTTGGCAATTTAGAATCAGCGGGAATTTTTATTTGTTTATGTTATAATTTAACGTTATAAATTATTTTCAGAGTTTTATTTTTTGCTTAAAAAATTACAGTTATTTTATGAGTTTTATTGTTTGCTTAGAAAATAAAAGTTATCAGTTTAACAAATTTAAGTTGATGAATTGACCCTGGAGGTAAGTTCGATCTTGAATCGATTAAAATAAGTTTTAGCTTATCGATTAAGATAGAAATTATATCCCGATTCCGCGCGTAAACTCATATTTGTTAAACTAAATAACAAATATATTAGTATTTTATCATTAAAAGTGAATTCCGGTCCCTGGTTTTGAGCAAATACGCCTTTTCAATTCGTAGCCCTGGCAACTCCATGTTTACCTATTAGAACTGTCATAACAAAATCATCAAAATAATATACGACGTTTTGTTGTTGTAATTACATTCTACTTAAATCCTATTGATTTTTATCCATTTATTTTATTTTTCTTACTTAAAATCCGAAAAATTTTGTATAAAATGTTTAAAATATTATCAGTATAAAAGCTTAATAAAATATACATAATTTTAGCTTAAACTCAGGTTGGAAGAAGTGTCAACAACTTCTTTAAAGAGTGGGTAGTGATCGGTGGAGACCATGGAATTGGCTACATTTGAATTAAGTCCTGAAGCCTTAATTGGTTCATTGTTTGCATTGGGTGCCTTATTTGTGTTTTGTCGTAGCCTGTTGGTTGAAGATGTTATATGTATACCAGGCAAAAGTAAACATGGCTGGAAATCCATAAAAATTTTAGATAGAGTGAGTAGCAGAGCTAAATAAAATGCGTTGTACTACGGACTTTACTGTGTATTGAAACAAATGAAGTCATGAGTGAATAATTCTATTGATTGCGTGTGTTTTTTTTATTGTGTTTTAATATTCTAGGCATGTTATTGCAACGTATGCGAAATTTTATTAACACCTTCAGCGGGTGTTTTCTGTGATTGCTGCGGCATATGTTCGCATACGTCGAGGTCTTGTACCCGTAAGGCAGACAAACTGTTCAAGTGTAAGGAGAAATGGGTGAAGAACGAAAAATCGATGCGTCATTTGTGGGTCAAAGGTAATCTGCCTTTGAGTGCGCTATGTGATGCGTGTGGCGATGAAGTCGAAGAGGTTGGATTGTGCGGCTGGCGTTGTGCCTGGTGCCATCGCTGCTATCACAATAATTGCTATAAACGCATCGATATGCGTGGAGAATGTGATTTTGGTGAATTTCGCGATATGATATTTCCACCCTATTGCATAGTGGCGGCCCGTACACGTGAATCTGTTCGTTTGCATTTGGCTGGTATAAAACCACCGACTATTGAGAATTGGGAGCCGTTAATTGTAATTGCCAATACCAAGTCGGGTAGCAGTACCGGGTCAGATGTTGTCTCTTTGTTGCGTGGATATTTACATCCGCTGCAAGTTATGGAACTAGGTTCACGTGGACCGCAGGATGCTATGCAATGGGCTGCCAAAGCTAGTCCCCGGCCATGTCGAGTTTTAGTTGCGGGTGGTGATGGCACCATTGGATGGGTTTTAAATACGATTTATACTCTAAATATAAAGGTAAGTGTTAAAATTATTTCAAAATGTCGATATTGCTATGTCTATCTGTCCGCTTGTATGTTGAAATCAACATTCCGAAGAACATAAATAACTTTCAAATATTTTCATTGGTGACATTCCCCTTCATTTCCCCCAACGGAGACTGATAGTATTCCTTGGTAAAAAAAAAAGTTTGGGTGAAAAAAAAGGTGTACAAATCGAAGTAGTCGCAGTTTTTTGGTTATATATCAGCTATTTGTGGGCCGATTTTAAATAACAAACTAAGTTGGACTATTACGGATATATGGATGTATCCTCATCAGGTATGTAAGTTATTTGATGGCTTTGGACATGGCAATATCGACTCCACTATACATATCGATCCAGAATATATGTATATGCTTTATGAAAAATGTGGAATTTACAAACACAATGACAGTAAAAAAAAAATATGTATGTACGCATCAGGCTAGATGAAAAATAAAAACCAATTTTTCTTAAATTAAGACGTATATTTAAGTACCGTGCATAGCATTTTCAATGATATACTCGTATATATCCTTGAATGAATAAACATTTTTTTGTAAACTTTTATTATTTCCAAATTTTCAGCCAATACCCTCAGTTGCCATAATGCCCCTAGGCACAGGTAATGATCTCTCACGTATTTTGGGTTGGGGATCCGAACCACCATCTACATTAGATCCTGTAAAGATCTTAAGAAGTGTAAGTTTAAAAAAAAAAATTATTATTTATTAATTTGTTTAAATAAAATAATATACTAAAAATTACAGATTAGAAAAGCTCGTTCGATAAATCTTGATCGTTTTGATTTAAAAATCGAAAAGTTGCATTATCGTTTGCCCATACAAAGACAACCCATTAAAACGGTACATGTGTACAACTATTTTAGTGTGGGCGTAGATGCTTTGGTCACCTATAACTTCCATCAAACCAGAGAGTCAAAGTTTTATGTCTTAAGTAGCCGCATATTTAATAAGGTAACCAAAGAGCGCATAAAACAACAAATAGACAATTTATTAATATCTATATGAATTGTTACAGTTGATATATTTCGGTTTTGGCACTCAACAAATAGTACAACGTGACTGTGAGGGCATAGAGCAAAAAATCGATTTATATTTAGATAATGAATTGGTTAAATTACCAGAATTACAATCGATTGTCTTCCTTAATATCGATTCCTGGGGTGCCGGTTGTAAATTGTGTGGTATGTTTGATAATTAAACATGCATTTTACATTATTATTAATGTTTATTTTTAAAACTTACATAGAATTGAGCAATGCTGATGATACTGTAAAGATTGTTAATTCCATATCGGATAGAACTATGGAAGTATTTGGCATTGTCTCCTCGTTTCACATAGCCCAACTGCAAATGGGCATTAGTAAGCCTGTCAGAATTGGTCAAGCTAAAAATATTAAGGTAAAGTGTACTGTATTAATACGTTGTGTTTTTTATTTTTTAATGTATTATTTTTCCTTATTAAATAGCTGGTTATCAAAAGTACTTGTCCCATGCAGGCTGATGGAGAACCTTGGATGCAATCACCGGCTGATATGCAGTTACAATCCAGGAGTCAAGCTCGTATGCTGAAATTAGAATCTTAATACATATTTCGTAAGCATTTCAACGTTTAAAACGAATTTCTCTTAAATTAAGTCAAGAACAAAACAGGTCCACTAACTTTTTCAAAAAGTACCAACGTACTTAAATTGGTTACATTTAATTTTTTATTTTTAATTTTAATTGTTAAACGAAAAGCAGCTTTTACTTTATTTTGATTTTAAAATAATTATTTTGTTAGTATGTATAAAGATGTTGAAAGTGTATTTTTGTTTTACTCAAAAAAAAAAAAAAATTTGCAGAATTTTACTTTTTTAATCAAGAATCTCCTAGACCCAAATTTTGTTAATCATTTTTATAAATCTTTATTCTTAGAAATTAATAATAAGTTTTACAAAATCTGGGTATATTTAACTATTTATTTTAGTATTTTAAGTTTTGTGAAAGCATTTGTTTGTAGTTAGTTTTTAATATATTAAATTACATATTTAATTAATCAAATAACTTAATGTAATTGTGAAGAATGAAATAATAAATTAATTTTAAATTTATGAATATTTATATATTATTGTGTCCAAATATTTTGTATACCCTCTTAATAAATGTAGTTTACATATTTAAAAAATAAAAAATAATTTTACTTTTATCTAATGAAAAATATATAAAAAAATAAATTAATTAAAACTGATTTTTCAAATACTATTTCTTGTGGTTTAAAGATAAGGTAATATGTACATTAAGGTGGCCCTTATTTTCCAACACTCACTCACCATCATCATATTTTATGATAAAGGGAAAATATGCCCTAATAAGGTCAAATATGCTGTAAAAAGTCAAAATATGATATAAATATGCTGTAAAAACAAAGAAATGCAAAAATATGATCTTAAGGGCAAAAATATGCAATAACAAATCGATGGAAAAATTCTTCAAATATTCTGAAAGGGATAAATACATACCTTATGAACTGCTCCATGGGACTTACAGGAAAAAACAATATTAAAAGCCACTTGGAAATTTTTTTTAAAGAACGAATAAAGAGTTTCATATAAAAATATTACATAGGAGTTTATTTTAGCATAAGTTATTAGTCTATAATTTATAGATGCTAGTACGTATTATTAAAAACACTTTATTTGGTTACATAATAATTTTACAATATTTGTAGACTAATTTATGTGTATTCGAAATTGCTTTGAACTGTATTTTTTACTTCGGTTTAATATGAACCATATCAATATACATATATGGTCCAAATTAATTACATCTATTTGACATGTTTAATATATTTTAGTGCAGAGGTCTAACTTTGATGTCTTGGTAATTATTACAAAATTAGTAATCCAGAGAAACAATCTGAAATCGAAATTTTTTTTAAATATTGCTACTTTAACTACTTTCCCCCATGTTCTGTAAATCGAATCCGAGTAACATTTTCGATTTTAAAACGAATTCACATGATTTGGTGTTCTGTAAATCGAATCCACACGATTTACTCGTTTTACTTTCCAGTACATAAACCTGTTTCAATGTACAAAATCGTGCGATTTGCAGAATATCAATTTGTCAATTATTCGTTTTTGAAAATCGCTCGTTTTTGAAATCACTCGAATTACAGAACAGGGGGGTTTGACTATTTTGGACCAGCTATCAGACAGTCTCATTGTAATCAAAAGGGGTTATAAGTAAATGTTATCTGATTTTACTCGAATTTGCAGCATATGGTTTTTAGATGACGAACACCAACTTTAGACCATTAGAGCATTGAAAATTACAAAATAAGGGCTACCCTAATGTACATGCATATATGAATTTAATTAACGTTCATTCGTATTCACAGTGAGTGACAAGACAATCAAAACTTCTTTTTTTTTAAATTAAGTAAATTCCATAATTACAGTTCTCAATGTGTTTAGTCTTCTTTGCATTGAAATTAAGTTCTCGAACTGTTAGCTGCAGTGCAATTCCAGCACGACAATGACCCTAAACACACCTCTAGTGTTGTAACCGAGTGGTTACAATCCAATGAGGTACGTGTTTGGAAGTGGCCTGCCCAATCGCCAGGGGGCTAATTACCGCAGTCGAACACAATCAAATACTTATTCGAACGTGCGATTTTTTTATTTTTGAGATTCTCTTATTCGATATTGAATAAAATGTATAGAAAATTGTGATTGTGCTCGATAATGAACGAGTTTTTACTCGAAAGCTAATAAGCGTTCGAATTTAATTACGATAAATAGTGCGATTGAAAGCCTATGGGCAACTTATTTCAAAGTAGACAATTGACTCTTTAATTGGTTTAATGCATCTTCGCTATGAAGCAATTATAAAAAACAATGTTAATATAAATAAAAGTATATATTAAAACACTAAAAAAACGAATTTCTTAAGAATTTTTGAATATTTGGAAAAAGTAGATTCTTGGAATTTCTCTCCTGTTTATTCCAATGACACATACAAAACATTTTGGAACCATGTTCAATTGTAGAATCGTATGTATTCCAGTGTTTACGTTCCTCATTGTCACAACACACGTGATCAGTTTGACTTTAATTTTCCACTCATTGGCATTCAAATTTCTTAAGAATTTTTGAATATTTGGGAAAAGTAGATTCCTGGAATTTCTCTCCTATTTATTCCAATGGCACATACAAAACATTTTGGAACCATGTTCAATTGTTGAATCGTATGTATTCCAGTGTTTACGTTCCTCATTGTCACAACACACGTGATCAGTTTGACATTAATTTTCCACTCATTGGCATTCAAATTTAATTTCCAACTACCTAAAGACTTTCAATGTTTATATAAAAAAATAAAAAAACACATTCAAGTTTTGGTATTTTGTTTTTTATAATTTTTATCTGAAATAAAAATGTTTTATTTTACTTAAAACTTGAATTTTTTTTTCCTTCTTAAACTTGTCTTGAAATTTAATAACAAATTATAAGACAAAAATCAAATACCAAATATTATATTCTTTTATATATGTGTAGTAATTAAGCAAGCATAGCTTTTCGAAACAGAGCAATTCCGCCCGAAAGACTAGCACTGCCATTTAAAAGAATTAACTTGCAAAATTTTAATAACGAAAATTTAAAGTCTGTATTATATTTTGTTGTTGTTTTCATATTATAATTATAATATAAATAAAAAAAAAATGTGATTACGATGTTGTTGTAGTTTTTGCTGAGGCGGGTACTAAACTTAAAATGCAGGCCATTAAACTCTACTCTCTATCTTAAAACTTGGGTTGGGTTGCTTAGTGTAGTGCGATTAGAAAATAGAATTTAAAGCATCGTCAGCTCCATAATGGCATTAACAATGTCATTGTTATTGTTCTTGAGTGCCTTAATAGCCTTAGCGCGGGTGGTATTGGCTTGGTTGATAACCAGTTCAATATCCTTTTCATCGACACCGGTCTCGTCAACTTCTTCTTCATCTTCTTCGGCAATGGGTGCTACGGATGAGGTTGTGCCAATGGTATCAGCAGCTCCGGCGGCTTCAGGGGTCTTGAATTTCTCGGCAGCAGCAACTTGGGCTTGTTGAGACAAATCTTCGATCTTGGCTTCACCGAATACAATGTATGTATCACTGTGGGGGTTCTTGTAGACATCGGGGTTGTTGATGACAAACAAGATGTTCTTGGATTTGCGGATGGTGACACGGTTGACACCTTGGATTTGTTTCAAACCCAACTTGAGCATAATCTTGCGGGCTTTCTTTTCACCGCGAGATTGTTTGGCCTTAGATACAAGGTCAATGGGTAAACCGGTGGCACCACCACCCAATTGGGTTGTACCAGCACCGGCATCTTCCAACTCGGGAATGGTGTCCTCTGAGTCACTATCACTGCCATCATCCTCTACGCGCACATCCTCCATAGCCTTAGCCTCAGCGGGGGCAGCAGAGGTTGTGGGGGCATCAGCCTTAATTTCAGTAAGTTCTGGCATTTTAATGTGATACTAAAAATAATTAAAACAAATTGTTATTTAATTAAAGCTTTCAAATTATACAACAACGAGATTATTAAAATATACATTTTTGTTTTATAACACATTCACAATTTTCACTTTCATTAGCCCCACCGGCTTCTAATAACCCTTTATCATTTTAGCCGAGGGGGTCAAACTTCAAGCTGTTTATTGATATTTCTCATTTAGTAATTTGCTTCACATTCTTTATAAAATTTTCATTCACTATGAATTTGTCGTGGATTAAGTTTATATTTTGCACATTTTTATCTTATTTTTTACACGGATGTTCGAGAAAATTAACGATTATTTACCTCTGAAAATATTCACCCTGCACGAAAAATTACAATTTTTTGACAAAAAGAATTATTTTACCGAAAGGTTGTCTAACCTGAAGTTTTTTGTTCGGCTGATTTGCAAATTGACATTTTTGTTATACCACTGCGACATCTGGTTGTCGGATTGTAATTACAGGGTTGAATTTTAGTAATGTTGTTAAATGACCGTTATATATTTGAAAAGCAATAGTGGCATTAATGAGGTGAGAACGCTTATTATGGTGATATTTGTTTAAATTATTCATACAAAAATAAATTTCAGATTGTTTTTGTATTTCAATCAAGCCATTAAAAAATATAAAAAATTTAAGATATATGAAACTTGATTAATAATATAAATATATGCGTCTTTAACCTATTTTAACAAGAACTCAAAAATACTGTTCAAAGCAATTTAAAATGGATAAAAATTAGACCTTAAATATGATTGTGACCAAATTCAATTCCAAACTATTTTTTGTAATTAACCCTTTACTGCACAACATTTTTTATATGAAATTTGTTTTCGTGCTATTTTAAAGGCATTTACAGACGACAATACTGAGTATTATAACTTTTCAAATTTAAAATATTATTAAAACCATTCACAGAAAAAAGTTTCAACATAAATATTATGATTTGATTTCATTGATTTCAATTCATAACATTTATAAATTATTTTCTTAAATAGTATGAATTTTTTCATATTTTGTGTTTTCAAATAAAATCTAGAATGCTTGGAAAATATTATTACTATTTAACTTATATTTTTATGTTGCTCAAAAATGTTTGAAATTTTTCTTGGAAAATTTTTAAATTTTTTATGATTTTCAGCTACAAAATGAGATAATATGCGCGAAATTGATTAAATTGTTTTAAGAGGATAAGATGTTTTTATGTTTACGTATGTGTTATTATGTTTAAAGATATTTTTTGAATTTTTCAGATATTGTTGATTTATCTTGAAATATTGGCCAATATATGGCTATTATGCAAACTAATTCATTATATAATACAATTATAATGTAATTTATTATAAAATATTATAAAAATTGCGTAAAACAAGCAAAAATATGCGTTATGTACAATTTTATAATATTTATGAACATGTTCTTTTTCTGAATGAAAAAAGTTTGGGAAAAAAAGTCATGTTCGATTAATAATATTTATTACAAAATTCATTCCAATTATGAATTTCTTTTTTCTGTGTTGTCAAGAAATCATTTTGAAAAATAGATTTCTTGTTTACACAATATTTTTTTTTGATTATTGAACATTTTATTTATTATTTTTTATATTTTCTTTACATTAACTTTTTGCCTTATTTGTTTTTATTAAATTATGGTGCGATTAATCTAAAAATCTAATTCTGGTTACATCCTAAAACAAACCATTTTGAAAGGAGAGTGTGCAACAAAATCACTTTTTTCTCTTCATTTTTGTAGACTTAGCTTGAAATATTCCATTTAGATTTTTTTTAGCTATTTTAAAAAATACATTTAGCTTTTCCTGCACAGAAAAAATTATTTCTTAAACATTTTCAATTAATCGATTTATAAGAAATAAAAATTGGTTTTAATTACTTTGATAATTCAATCAATAACTTTTTTTTCATGTAAAATAAGACAACAATAAAATAAAAAAAATGTTTAGAAATTAAAAATATAGAAATTATTTTAAATTTATGTTTTTAATTTATGTAATTTATGTTTATAATCGGAAGAAAATCAATGGCCTGCTGTAGATCAAGATAGTAAAGTGCGGTATTATAACCAAAATTGATAACTTTTTTCCTGATGTGTAGATTTTTTCATTTCTGATACTTTTTTCAAAACATTTTGTTATATAGACAGATTTTTCAATATTTAAATATACGACCCTAACGAGATTGTATATTAAGTTATAAATTGGTAATTCAATCAAAACATTTGAGAACGAATAATTATTTTAGAATATATTTACGATTGATTAAGAGCTATTTTTTACTTGTCAGTTAAACGTAGCTTAACAGGCTATTATATTAAACCTGAAACATATTTAGCCAGGATTTAACCAATGATTGTGAAACAATGATTGAGAAACAATAATGGATTAATTTTGTTAGCATTGCCATACTTTTCAGTTAAATCACATGTGCTTTCCTCAAACTGGTTCATATAAATATGGCAATACTTTAAATTTTATAAGAAAAAGCAACCGCGTACATAACTTTTTTTTGTAAATTTTTACTTTGTAAAAGAAAAAGTGACGTTAAAGTATATAAAATGTATATTAAAAACTATATTGATGTTAATAAACCAAATCAAAACAAAGAGCTGATGTGCTGAATTGTTTATTTTATTTTTCAGCTGTTTGTGCATTGGCATTTTATACTTAGGTTTAACTCACCAATGAATGTTAAACCTAGATTATATACTAAATAAACAATAAGTGAGAAACACAATTTTTAGTTTAATCTAGGTTTAAACGAAGAATGTAGATCATCTTTATCCCAGAAACTAGCTCTAAGGGATGTAAATGAGTTCCCAATATTGGTTTTATTATAATCGATTATTTTAGATTGAATAAGCTTAAACATTTGTGAACATGAAAATATCCGTTTGACTTTAAGTAATGTTTTTTTTTTTTTTTTATTTAGTTAACTAATCTCAATATTTGATATTTGTTTAGAATTTATTAAAGATACTTTAATAAAAAGCTTTTACTGAATAACTATACAATCGAATAGACTAGTCATACGATTCCGTGAAGAAAACAGAGAAAAATCTAGACTTTATTCACAATTTGATAATGAGCGATGAAAACCATTTCCTATTAAATTGCTATGTCAAGATTGGTGCTTCAATCTCGATGTTGGAAAATTTTGTTGGGCCAGTTGTGGAAAACTATCCAAACTTGTGCGCACAAGTGAATTCAACTTGCCTCCACGTTCACGGGATTTAACAAGCTCTTAACTGTTTTCTTTGGGGATATTTCAAGGAAAGAGGAAATTTTTTGAGCACTACGAATATCTACTTGTCAAATCAAATAATTTGATACCCATACTGACCATGTTTGAAACATGATGTTTACCAGATTGAATGCAGAATATTGAAAATAAAATTAACAAGCTATTTCTTGAATCAAGTAAATATTTCAATTTACTTTCAAAATAATAAAAAATGTTATATAAAACCTTGAAAAATCGTAGAAATTATGGAATATCTCTATATTAAACATGTTATATATATAACGTCAGAAGAGCCCTTTCAAATGACAAACGATATTATACGTGTTGTTTTGGGAAAAAAATACTAAAGAAAAATCCTTTTTATTTTTTGAAAATGGTTCAAATCACTAGACCCAAAATATTTTGGGAGACATTCTAAAACAAACCATAGTTTATTTTGAGGGCTGTAACAAAATCACTTTTTTCTGGGAGTCGGCCTAAAGTACATAATAAGCAGATAAGTTTACGTAGATAATTATCAATTCGTATTAATATAATCAACTTGTTAAATATCCATTAAATCAAAACAAATTAAATTATCTTATCAATAGTCAGCCGTATAATATTTAATCGCTACCGATTAATTCGCCCAAATAATCATCTTGTTTATAAAAATTTTGGAAATTTTATCATCTAAAGGTAACAAATGGGAATATCAAGTATGTATGTAACAAATTTATTGATAAAACAATTAACAAATGAGTAATTTTGTATGTAGTTTGGAATTCCAAGTGTTTGTTAATTGACTAAACACTATTTATGCATTTAACTAGGAAACACTTTTAAAAAGCCACAATTAAGTCATTTTTTGGAATAAACGTTTTCTAAGAATTTAGAAACTATGTTAATTTGATAGGTGGGGAAAAACACAGTTATATATAATTCTGTATATTAGAAAAAAAAAATAAATTGTATATGCTTTTTGAAAATATGTAAATGTTTTCTATATACCCCCATGTCATAGAATTCCATTCCGATCAAAAGTGGAATTAATACCGCACTTTTCTTTAGAAAAAGTAAAACGAAAATTTCATTCGGAATGAAACCACTTTCAGTTTTCTAAGTGGAATTGATTGCCAACTTAAATTTGGAAGTTCAGAATTATAAACTATTTTGGGAATTGACAAAATCAAACGCAATCTGAAGAAGCTAAAACAAAATCGATCGGAATAATAAATACGGAATTGAAAATATATATGGGAGCTATGACCAATTATGGTCTGATCTTCATAAAATTAAGTGCAACAATTTATATGTATATGAAGATTACTTGTGTTGAGTTTTATAAGAGATTTATCTGTATTTAAGTGATTTTCGGATGCGGATTTTATATAGGGGCTTTGGTCATATATGAACCGATCCATATGTCTCAAATTTGGATCCATAACTTTGTTTCCACTTGACCGATTTTGCCCATTTTCAATACTAAACATTTCTGATTAAAAATAATATTTGAGGAAATTTTCATCCCCTAAGTCCTTCCCTGCTTTCAACAGATGGGCATACGAACGGACATAGCTAGATCGTCTTATGCTAGGTATATACGTTACGATATGTCTTGCGATAAATCGTTCAAGTATGAAATTAGTAACGTGCATCATGTTGTCGTACTATCGAAGTATGAAAATCAAAATTTTTTTATTTTTTGTAGGCGGAGCTTCGATAAGTACGATAATTAGTTCGTATTTCATGCAACAGTTTATTTATATATGCCAATTAATTAGATATTCTTTTTATTTTTTTAAATGAAATAGTACGATTTGTAGTAACGTCTATCAGAAAACCGTATTTCAACTCATAGTACGATTGTACGAAAATTAGTATCGTGTATACCCAGTATTTGGAGTTCATAAGGACCCAGATGTGTTACAAGCGGAATGATAAAATCAACATACCCACCATTTTTTGGTGGTGGGTATAAAAAATACATAATGTAGCTTTTTCAAAAACTTCAAAAATTAAATTAGTTTAAGAGATTACAAACAAAACTGTTATTTAAGTATATTAATTTTAAACGTGCTAAAACTCCCATTTGGGGGAAGATCTATGTAGTTCGGTTAAATGTTAAAAATAATTCTAATTAAAAATTGCTTTTGTATGTCTGTTTTCCATAGATAAATATGTTTAAAAATAAAATATAAAAATTCTCAGACATCGTTAGCTCATTTCAACTTGATCCCAAATTATACAGTATTCAATTTTGTCCATCAGTAAATGCGAAATGAGGATTAAAAAAAATTAGTATTTTAAAAAATCGATTAACCAAGTCCTATGTTTTCTATAGAAAATTACATATAAAGTCTTCAATATAACATTTTTGTTTATATGCGGCATAGAAAATATTCTGTATAACAGCATTTTCTATAGAAAATCTTATGTGTAGCAGTAATTTCAATAGAAAATATTGTGTATAGCAGTTTTTTCTATAGAAAAACTTGTGTATAACTGTATTATCTATAGAAAATCTAATGTGTAACAGTATTTTCAATGTTTTTTTTTTTTGTATTTTTACATAGAAAATATTGTGTATAATAGTATTATCTATATAAAATCTTGTGTATAATAGTATTTTCTATAGAACATCTTGTGTACAACAAAGCTTTTAATAGAAAATCATGTGTATAACACTATTTTCAATAGAAAGAATTGTGTATAATAGTATTTTCTATAGAAAATCTAGTGTATAACTGTATTTTCTATAGAAAATCTTGTGTACGACAAAGCTTTTAATAGAAAATCATGTGTATAACACTATTTTCTATGGAAAATATTGTGTATAATAGTATTTTCCATAGAAAATCAATTGTATAACAGTATTTTCTATATAAAATTTCGTGTATAACAGTATTTTCTACATAATATCTTTTGTATAACTGTATTTTCTATAGAAAATCTTGTGTACAACAAAGCTTTTAATAGAAAATCATGTATATAACCCTATTTTCAATAGAAAGTATTGTGTATAATTTAATTTTCTATATTATAGTGTATTGTAGTATAGTGTATAACAATATTTTCTATATAAAATCATGTGTATAACAAACCTTTTAATGGAAAATCATGTGTATAACACTATTTTCTATGGAAAATATTGTGTATAATAGTATTTTCCATAGAAAATCAATTGTATAACAGTATTTTCTATATAAAATTTCGTGTATAACAGTATTTTCTACATAATATCTTTTGTATAACAGTATTTTCTATAGAAAATCTTGTGTATAACAAAGTATTTAATAGAAAATCGTATGTATAACAGTATTTTCTATATAAAATCTTTAGTATAACAGCATTTCTATAGAAAATCTTGTGTATAATAGTTTTTTTGCAGAAAAGCTTGTGTATAACTCTATTTTCTATAGGAAATTTTGTATATAACAGTATTTTCTATATAAAATCTTGTGTATAATAGTTTTTTTGTAGAAAAGCTTGTGTATAACTCAATTTTCTATATAAAATCTTGTGTATAACAGTATTTTCTATAGAAAATCTTGTGTATAACAATATTTTCTATACATAATCTTGTGTACATAAAAGTTTTTGAGAGAAAATCATGTGTATAACAGTATTTTCTATAGAAAATCTTTTTTATAACAGTATTTTCTATAGAAAATCTTGTGTATAACAGTATTTTCTATAGAAAATCTTGTGTATAGCAGTATTTTCTAGAGAAAGCCTTGTTTGTTCTACTTTATTGTACCATAGAACAAAGTTGTTATTCGAATAAAATTATTCGAAAAATATAGGAAAAAAAAAAAATTTTTATTCGAATGAATAAAATTTTTCAATTCAAAATAAAAAAATTATTAAATCAAAAATTTATAATGTTAAACATAGAAATTCTTTGGATATTTTATTACAAAATTGTTTTTACATACATATATTATGAACTCATAATAATCATACTTAACTAAAACATGAAAACTTGGATATTACTGTTTCTGTCTAAGAACATAGCCTATTACGCTCATGAATACGTTAAATATCGTAGAATCAGGATAAAATTTAGCACATATTTATTGTCTACTAGCTTGACCCGGTGCGCTTCGCTACCCCTGTCGTAGTCTATGTTGGAAATTTGAATAAGAACTATAGGTACCATTTTTACCGGGTTTCCCCCTATTTACCCCTTTCTGGTCCAAGTATTGAAAAAGGTTATAGCCTATTGACGCTTCCAAGTAAAGATCTATCTACGTTCCAAATTTCAATAAAATCGATTCAGCCGTTTAGGCGTGATGCTCAATCAAACAAACAAACAAACAAACAAACAAACAAACAAACAAACAAACAAACAAACAAACAAACAAACAAACAAACAAACAAACAAACAAACAAACAAACAAACAAACAAACAAACAAACAAACAAACAAACAAACAAACAAACAAACAAACAAACAAACAAACAAACAAACAAACAAACAAACAAACAAACAAACAAACAAACAAACAAACAAACAAACAAACAAACAATATTGTTTGTTTTATTCAAATTTGATTTATTCAAACAAACAAACAAACAAACAAACATACAAATAAATAAATAAATAAATAAATAAACAAACAAACTTACAAAGACATTTATATATTTATATAGATAGCTCATGATAATATTCGTTTAATAAATAAATAATTATTAAATCGATTCAACATGTATAAGTTTCTTATAAAAATATATTACTGGCCAATTTATATTAGGATAGTCGGACATACCCGACATGTGTAATTTTGTTACTAGCACTGTTGTCAAAGAGTGGAACTACTTGTATATACATTGGAAAAACCATAGGATTGAACAAGAGAGTAAAATATAATAAAAATATTTACTCTCTCCTAAAGCAGACATAGTTTTTTATTTGTCTCCCAGTAACGCTTCTATGTATATATTTGTCTATGGTTAAAACCATAGAGAATTATTCATAGATACGAGACCCTCTGTACCCAGTAGTTCTTGGTGACTCTCACGAACTAGTGAATTGACCTATCACTTATGGTGACAACTAGTTAACACGTGCATGTACTAAGCAGGGGGTCAATTGATTTCAATGAGACTGTCTAATATCTGATCCAAAGTAGTCAACGTATTATATAAGGTCAATTACCTTGGTTGGTTTACGTGGTAGTTCACTGTGTGCGAACAATCAAGTAGAGTCGAAGGGACTCCGTTTTGACAAAAAAATTACCTTACTAGCTACCAAACTGATTACTTGGTCAGCTACATAACTAGTTATTTTAACATATACGGGTGTTAATTGACCCCAAATTGTCAGACATACCGTAGACAGTCCAATAACCCTTTGCTTGTAAACGAACCTTCCTCCGACAACTTTCCAATTGATTTATTCTGGTGGGTAAAATTAGTACTTTCTAAAGTGCAGTACAAATTAAACGTTTAAAGTGAATGTACTCTAGAATACTTAGAGACACTAAAGTGACAATTGACTTCACGCTAGTTTACATGGGATGTATAAAATAACCAATTGAGCTCTCTCTGCAATACAAAGAGCACATACGTGTCTAATGACCCAAAATATGTAAATTGAAGTCAGGCAAGTGATCGGACATTTGTGACAATTACTGTATATAATGTATACATTGGCTAATTGCTTAACTGTTGGGTATTGTTAAAAAAAATTAAACAAATCATATGTCTGATCAAAATCAACTAAAACGTGTTTTGTTGTTGCAAGAGTTAGGTTTTTGACAATTACGTCTCGTCTCTATGTTACAGGTTGTCATTTACCATTAAAACAATTTTTTTTTAATTTTAATTTTGTTTTTATGAATTCTTCAAAATCCATTATGTTTTTTGCAAGTACACACAACCTTAATGCTAAATAAAACTTAATAACTAAAACCCGGTGTGCTTCGCTACCCGTATCGTAATGAAATAAAAAGTTTAGAGTTAAACAATATTTATTAAGGGCCTGGCTCACTAAATGCGAACGAACATTTTCTTTCTTATTTTATATTGAAAACAACAAATAAATTTGAATTTTTGTTATTGTTTTCAATATAAAATAAGAAAGAAAATGTTCGTTCGCATTTTGTGAGCCAGGCCCTAAGTTATTAAAATCTACAGTTTTCCTTTTAAATTAATTCTTATTATATTATCTTATGATTTACAATATACTTATGTAGTTTATCTAAAATTAGTTTCTATTTTAATAAGTAGTACGTAAATATATTGCAAAGCACAATCCTTCCATTTGCTGAGGAAGAAATGTCCTTGAGATGGGAGTTTCAGCTGGACAGTGATCCGAACCACACTTCAAAATTGGCAAAGGATTGGTTTGCTGTCAACAAAGTACTTCTTATGGAATGGCCTTCACAGTCACCGAACCTTAAACCAATAGAACACCTTTGGGGAGTGCTCAAGAGGAAGATGGAGGGCATCAGTCGGAAAAATAAGGACTAATTGTGGGAAAAAAAACAGGAAAAGTGCTTTTTCATTGACAAGGACTTTTTCAAAAAAAATTGGTTAATTCCATGACTCGCAGATGCAATGAAGTTATGAAAAACAAAGGTAGAGGCTCTAAATATTAAAATAAAACAATTTTTTAACAAAAAATTAAAAGATATGCCTCTAAAAATTGAATCCTTTTACGCGTTTCTATTATTTTTTCCAGCAAAAATATTGACTCTTTACATTGTTAGTCATATAGTGTATTAAAATGTTAATGAAAAGAGGATTGATTATGTTTTTTCTTATGCTGTATGTCTGATAAACAAAACTGCATATAAATTTTATTTAACAAAACTAAACTTGACAAATATACTTAAAAAATTGGAAAAAAATGCTATCGTTTCTATTATTTTTTCCAACACTGTATATTATCTTTATTAATTATTTTTTATTCTAATGCCTTATATTTTTGGTTTTTCCTTCTGGTGCATATACATATGAGTCTGTGGGTTTTCCCACTCGCGAACATGCAACATAAAGCTGTCCATGTGAAAAACATGGATTTTCTAGATTTAGTCCACAAACTTGCAAAGACTGACCTTGAGCTTTATTAATTGTCATTGCAAATGCTAGGCGAATAGGAAACTGCAATCGCTTAAAATCGAATGGCATTTCCGAAGTTATCATCGGAATACGTGGCAGCAATACATCTGATCCATTGTACTTTCCAGTTATAATGGTCGCCTCGATTAGATTGTTCATTAATTTCTTTACTATAAGTCGAGTGCCATTACAAAGTCGTGGTGGATCAATGTTTCTTAGTAAAATAATAGGAGCACCAATTTTCAACTCCAAGTCATGTGTTGGAAAGCCCGGTAAATCTAACGAATTTAAAAATTCGACTGGATAATTGACGACATCCTCAATATTTGTAACAGTGTCGATTGATTTATAAATTTTTAGATTACCATCGATGGTATTCAGAATGTTGCTGTTGATGGAGTTAACGTCTATATTTTTGGCTGCCAGTAACGCGCGTTCACATAACCATTGCTTGTTTTTAAAATTTTTTCCGATATTGGGGAAAACGCAATTTATTAACTCTTCTATAGATTGCGTCATCCTGCAGAAGTCATTGAATTGCTCACACAAAATATAGAATCTACATATTTTCCTAAATAAGTAATAAATAATATTTACTTCGTACAGGAAATATGGTAATAAAAGATTCTACCTCATGTAATTTCGAAGATTAGTATTTATATATACTTTCACAGGTATACTAATTTTAACTTAACATTATTGATTGATCATGATTTTTCTCCACGTATAAAATACAAATAAGCACACAATCATACAAACAAACACACATTCACTTTTATATATAGATAAGGGTTTCAAATGTATACAAATTTTAACATTTACTTAATATTGTTGGTATTCAGCGCATTTCTGTTCTAAATATTAATATTGATAGATGATATAGCTTTCCCTATTTATAATTTGTTATCATATGTATGGGAGGTGCCACGCCCACTATTGATAGTCCGCCCATTCTTGTCCTAAATATTAATATTGATGGTAGAATAACCGTACCATATATCTTATTGTTTCCCATATATAATTTTTTTAATTATCATCATATGGGAGGTGCCACGCCTTCTGTGGCTACTACTTCCATTTTCGCCGTAAATATTTAAACAAACAGTGGAGTTGCTTATGCTAAATTTGAGGACTATAGCTATTATAGTTTCCTAAATATTTGAATTTTAAAATTATCTTTGTATGGGAGGTACCACGCCCACTTAAAATTTCCAAAAAAAAAGTAGCCTATAGCTCCTTCCAGACATACATAAATATACTGTAAAAATTTCAAGCAAATCGGTTCAGCCGTTTAGCCGTCTATAGATCCCAAACTAATAATAATAAACATACATACATACATACAGACACACATTCACTTTTATATATATAGATAATCTTAATCTTGTTAATCTTATTATATTTTTTAATTTTATAATAACCACTACAATGTTATGAATTTTTAATTTTTTTTTTTAATTAGACATGTTCAATACAGGCTATTTTAATGTCAACCCATTTCAAAAGTACATATCATCATTCTTTTGTTTGCTTATAAAATTAATTCATTAAACTCACTCCCACACCGTTGAATTACCTTTTAGTTTTTTTTTTTCTTTGCTCTTCTTGCTATTTTAATTTTAATGTCATAGATTTTTCTACAAATACAACTCTCAATTTCCTTCCTTCCTGCGGCAATTATTAAGATAAAAACCAATAAATTATGATTGTTTTGCCATATTCAATTCAGTATCTAATTAAATAGCGTTTAACCCTTTTTAAAATATGTTTTCGAATTAGGGACATATCCGTCTAAACAAAATAATTTGTATTTTTGTTAAATTTACTCCATTCAGTCTTTCACGTTGGATTCTAATAAATATTGTTAGTGTTTCAGGAGAACTAGTCCTGTGATTGGTTCTCTGGGGATAGGAACTGGTTTCTACTACTTAATATTAAAGGGATCAGTACCATGAACATGTTAATTGGTTTCTTTTAGACACTATTTTGTATGTCTCTCGGCTAACCTAAGCAAACTAACTAGTTCTGTTTTGGATATTATTACAATGGTCACAAAATTTGTTTAAAATTTGTTTTAAGGGTTAATAGGAAAAAATTATACAAATATATAAAATATACACTTTCATACACAGCTCTAACATTATGTATGTTGAGATGTATGAGTTGATGATGTTTCAGAGTATTTGTACAACAAACTTTAACTTATTTTTTTTATTGTTTATAAAATTGAAGCCCACATATCAGAGTTTATCAACGTATAGTGGGTTCGATTGAAAAATAAATGGCAATTATAGTAAAAAAAGTTATATGTTTCAATAATAAATTTTTTTTTATAACATTTTATTTGCAACTTAATCAACTTGACGATTTTAGGTGTGAGTATTGATCATCAACGGAAGTTGATAAGTACTGAGTTAGAAAAATTCTATTCCAAATTTTTTTTTTTAAATTTATTTGCGAAAAAAAAAAATATAAGAGAAAAAATTTTTTTGGTAAAAAAATGTAGGTTAAAAAATATTTTTGCCGGTTCTGACCCATTGTGGGTCCAAATTACTATAGCCTTATATACATCGATGCAATGGACTTTGAAATATCTATCATTAGATATCCATATTGTCTATATTAATGACTTAGTAATCCATATATATATATCAAAAATAGGCCTTCCTTATATCTCATCCATTTGTGGACTGATTTTGTCTATTTTAAATAGTGACCGAGCCGGAAGAATTCTCGATATATTAATGTATCAATTATGTTTGTAATGGCTATATCGACTTTGAGGGGTCGCAAATGAAAAATGTAGAAATTACAAACGGAATGACAAACTTATATATACCCTTGCCACTCGTGGTTAAGGGTATAATAAGTGGACACAATAAGAAGTCTTATGAATGAAAGCATCCTCATTTGTAAACATTCCTTGATCTAATTTTCAGTATTTATAGAGTCCTTTGTGTAACAAATCTTTGGCTTCTTTTGCCGCAACTGCATATTGGTTGCCATGCCAAGATCTTTTTGGGAAAATTTTCTGCTTTTGGGTCTTAAACTTTTCTACAACATTCCCTCGAGCATCAGCAAAATAATAATATAGACCCGGAAGCTGCGAATTATTTCCATACGTACGTTTCGTCATCCATTATGCAGCAGGTATATTTTTTTTTATAAAATTTTACTTTAATTTCCGTGCTCTTAGAGACCAAAGACAGAGTTCCTATCAGAAACTTTTTGAGCCTTCTATGTTTTTAAAGCTGTATTGGTTTTAACTTTTCGTACCAAATAGTCTGAGTACTGAGCTAATCGGACTGTTTTCCTACCGGATGTGTTGGGAGCTCTTTTGAATATATATCAATTAGTTATACTGATATATATGAATTTTAGTTTGTATGTATTGGAGGTGCCATATAAATGTCCTCCCGAAATATGACGTATTGGTCATAAATGCCTGATTTATATACCAAAGCACCCATAAGGGCCAAAGTACCAATATATAAGGCCCACTTCAGAAAATCAAATTCAACACATATAAGATTCATATAAATAAATCAAGCGACCTAATTTCATGAAAAACAAGTAAGAGTGTTGTATTCGGATGTGCAGAATTTTGTATACCCACCATCAATATGTAATTTTGCTTGTATTAATGATTACTTTCTTAAAATTTGAAATGACTTATGTCGAAATTTATGTTAACATTATTATACATATATAATAAAATATTTTATTGATATAGGGGTTAGTAGGGTCAATTATGGACCGATCCTCATAAAAGTTGGTAGAATGATTTAGTTTCATATAAAACTTGTTTATGTTCAATTTCATCATGATATTAATTACATTGTGAGTAATTTTTTGAGTCATGGAAAAAAAAAGACCTGTGTCTCCCAGTTTTGCCCAAAGTCTTGAACTTTTTTTTAGGGGCCACCAAAGATTTGGGGCCTCGGTGTCATTTTTGCTAAAAAGTGATTTAGTAAATCAAAATTCCAAAATGTTTGCAAGATATGAGCCTGAGAAAATGATCACTTTTTTGTAAAAATGACACCGGGGACCCAAATCTTTGTGAAAAAAAGTTGTCAAAGGGAATCCTGCAATTCCTGAAATTGTGGGATTTGAAATTTTAATAGAAAAATAGGTCAAATTCCGAAGGGCGTAGGGACGACATATTCAAATATTATGACATGTTTTTTATACCAAAATGTTTTCCGTAAAGATATCTTACAGAAAAACATAAAATTGTTATATGTCTTTAAAGAAAGTTTTTTTTTTTTTTAAATTAAAAAATAGTTAAGGTACCATTTCGCCCAAAAAACAGCACAAATCTACTATTTTTTGAATTTTTAAATTGAAAATTGTTTATTTTTGGATCCGTAATTGATACTGCTCTAGAATCTTTTGCATATTATTGGTAATTTAGTTGTGTAACTAACGAAAAAATTTTAATCCATTCGTTCAAAAGTACGAACTATATTTTTAAAAAAGAGGACCAAGGTGTGGTAACATAACTCGGAAATTATAACAGATAAATAGCACACGCAAGCTTGTTTTTTCAAGACCTAATCGAGCGCTTTCCAAATCGGATGGGAAACAAAAAAATGACACTTGTATAAACATTTTACATGTCGAAGGTACCCTACTTTGAGCCCCATAGCGCCGCGCCTGGATCATTTGTAGTGTCCATTTTAATAACTTAAACTTGAATACTCCTTGGCTACGCCCACGTCAAATTTTATTCCGATCGGACCAGCCGTTTAGAAATGCCAGATTTATTTCCAAAAAAATTTGATTCTGCCCCACTGTGTATATGTGCTCCCCCTTGGGGCATGGATAAGCATATTGGTGAGCTACACTATGGTTAAGACCCAAAGCGGATAGAAGATCGTTGGTTAAAGGACTGATATTTGGGCTAGTGCCAAATTTCGGATTACCAAATGTATCTTACTAAGTGCTGTTGCTGACTCAACAGAGCCATTGAAAGTAGCAGATACCAAATGGAGTTTGTTCTCAGGAAATGTATTGAGGTAGTAGCATTAGTGATGTATTGGTCATTGGACTTGGTTCTCTGTCGAGGTCAAAAGTCTGTGTTAAAGTACACTCACTTTGGCTTTTATCGGCTGGGAACTTTTGAAGTCAGAGGCCATACATTGGACTGGATTACCAGGCCAGATGTTGAAGCTGTGTTAAGACCACTATGCGGTTTAAGCCTATGTGGCAGGTACCCACGTAAATCTTAGACAAATTGTGTATATGTGCGTGGGGGGATTTAAAAAATTTGATATTATACAATCATGACAGACTGAATTTAAACGATACGATCCATGTGGTTTTCTAGGCCGTTATGTGATTATGGTATTTTAATGATAGAATTTCCGAGAAAAAACCACTGTTCATCGATATCATCAGTTTATATTTGTAATAATAAACATACGTGTAGTTATGAATGCACTTAGTATATTCCTTATTCTTAGTCTCCTGCTTTCTTTAAACACATATACTACATACTCTTGTACAAGTAAATCAAAACACTTAAAAGAAAATAAAAGTTCAGTTAATAATGCTGTTTTATGTTATAGGTATTAGGATGGCTCCGTTTTTAAAATACTTTTTCTCCAAATCTTTGTCCTAGCCGACTATTTACTGATTTGATGTATCATAATTTAAGTTAAGAATATCAACAACTATTTTTGGTCTCCCCTAATGTATATGTGTATATGAACGCAGCGTGTGTTGGTGTTTATTTTCTAACAATTACAAATAAGGCACAACTTTCCTTAAGTAAAAATAAAAAAAACTAAAAGAAAAACATTTACAAGTGCAGCAAAAGAGTAAGTATTTGTTTCATTTTTATGAGTTTTTAATTGTTTCTTATTAAATGATAGAAAAAAAAAATATGTGTACGAGAAATAAAAGTAAGAAAACTAAACTTGATTAGGAATTATTTAAAAATACTCGTATCTTATGTTTTTATACCCTACACCACCATAGTGGGGAGGGTATTATGCGTTTGTGTTGATGTTTGTAATGTCAAACAATATTAGTCTAACACCCACCTTAAAGTATACCGATCGACTAAGAATCACTTTCTGAGTCGATTAAACGATGTCCGTCCGTCTGGCTGGCTGGCTGTCCATGTACACCTTGTGTGCAGAGTACAGGTTGCATTTTTGAAGACACTTAAATACAATTTGGTACATATAAATCTTTTTTTTCTCAACAAAAAAATTTTTCTACCAACAAATTTTTGTTTTCAATTGGAGAAATAAATACTTTTTTTTATTCATAACGCTCAAACAATGAAAATGTTTATTTCGTTGCTTAACATCATTCTAAAAATTTTAATTCACAGTGGTGTACTCTGAAGTGAATGATTTAGTGTAAGCGAAGAATGGAATACATTCCAACACATGTCCGGTACTATTAAAGTTCTTTTATAGTATCAATCGATGATAAACAATTTTGTTTACTCTTGCATATTAGGTGCATGAATAAGAAATTTTCATACGAAATCTATTTAAAAAAATAATGTTTTGAATAACTTACCGCATTCCACTTTTAATACAAAAATAACGGTTTTATTCAAATAAAATTTGTTTTCGAAATTGCATCTACGTCTAGGGCCGCAGAAACGGGAAGAAAACGAGAATCATGCCTTCAGCAAATGCGTTGCAGTGCTTCTTCCTCCAGTGATGCAGGGACACCTCAACAACATATCGAAAGACTAGAAGCTAATGGCTTCCGAATGGCTCGATCAAGAGATAGAATCGATTTAAAGTTGCCGGCATTTTATTACAATAAGTATGATGATAACAGGAATCACAAGGACGTAATGATTGGAGCAATGAACAAACATTGTTTACATTACAGCGTTTTGAATTTCCCTAAGGAATCCCCGGGAATGTGCTGTTCTAACGGTTAGCTGCTTCTAAGTTACATTTCAGGTGCCAATCCTATTTTCAAACACTTCTTTCAAAATAACCAAAAGTGCAATTCATGCTTTCATGCCCATTATTAAAGTTCAATGCCAAATGTTCCACATAACTGCATCATTGCTCTCGCTTGACAATGATGATGCGAAGTTCCTTGAAATTTATTTCACTGGAAATGAAGCTACAGAAGCCTAACGCTATCAACGAACATGCGTGTGCATTTGCTGCAATACTCTTCTGCCGAAACATTCTCAAAACAATTGTTGGACATCGGTTATGGTAAAATTCCAATTGATACCGCCACAAATTAGATTTCGTTCCCGAACTTCTGCCAAATGCAAATGAATATTCAAGCCAAGCCAAGAATATAAAACAATAAAATACAAATCGATTGACACAGTAATGAACGAAGAACAAGACGTCGATTATCCAACAGAATGTATTAGCATTGAAGATTGGATCACCGACTTTTTCCGAAATTGTATATTAAAATTGAGATCGATATGCAATATAAAACAGATGTTTTCTAAGGGCCAGCAACGCAGACCGGGTTCAGCTAGTTATGAGTCTTCAAAATAATGTAAAAATATTTTAATGCTGGGCAAAGAAAAATATTTGATGTACATATATGTTTATTGAGTTTTGTCATAATTTAATCGTTATTTCAAAAAGCGGAATGCTTACAATTGTTTTATTTTTATACCCACCATACCAATAAAAACATATACATGAGTCCTTGTAAAGTTCTAAGACGATCTAGCTATGTCCGTCAGTCTTTCAGCCTGTTGAAGGCACAATAGGACCTACAGGAAACGACTTAGGGGATGCAATTTTCAACAAATATTTTTTTGTTGACCAGAAATGTTTGGTAACGAAAATTACCAAAATCGGTTAAGTAGGAATAGGACTAGTTATGGACCAAAATGTCAGTTAGCCTCCAAAAAGTTAATATTTCTCAATTTTTGTTTGATAAGACTGCATTACGAAAACTACTAAAAACCTAGATATAGAAACTATTTGTTAAAGTTAAAATGATTTCCCAGTTAGTAATAGACAATATATTGTAAATAAGATTGATAAAACATAAATTTTAGAAATATTCACGGCAATTCTTTAAAAGTTTGAGAAGATCTTGTTATATTCCAGCCATCAATCAAATATACCTTAAATTTTGCCAATTTTTTTTTTTACTTATGAGCGCGATCGTTTATCTATTAAAAAACTGTTAAACTGAGAAAAAAAACCTTACAGCCCAAATTTTTTACCACATTTATTTAAAGTCTTCAAAATGTCCAGAGTCTAGCGGCTCTTTTTTATGTTGGATGAAATCTACAAGTAAAAATCTTTTGAAACACATAATGAATTAATTAAATTAATGACCATAGTTTAATAGGTTTCTTTTCTATATTCTACCGATTTGTATCACTGTTTTTATTAATTTCTAAACAAAAAGTAAATAAAATTCATCTGAATTTCGCTTCAAGCATTCTTCAACATTTTTTGATTTTCCTAATATCGAACATGATGCTCGAATTTGACACCAGGATGCTCGACTTTGACACTCACCTTATATTTTAACAGAGTGCTAATAAATTTCATCTTCGGAAAGCTTATGTCCTTATCTGCGATTCGTTCGTACATTATTTTGCAAACGTGCCAGGAGTTTAAAAGATACATTTTTATTACTTATTTTTTCGATCGACCCAATTGTGAACGTGTTAAGTCACTTTTCAATAAAATTGCGTTATCGACTTATAAGGTTAACTCTGTTATTTGATTTAAAGACTCTATTGTCACTTAAATTTCCTTAAACTATTTCTTAATTTATGTTTTTTGATTAAAATTAATAAACTAGTAATTAAAACAAGTATGGCGCTATCATGTATTTTATAACGTAGTTAAAGTCAATTTGACTGAGGTAATGATTTTGCCAAAATTGAACTTAGCACACTTGCATATCACAAAACAACAAGATAACACAATAAAATTGTAAAGGTTTTCTAAGCAAACCCTATATTTTTATTTATTTTTTTCATAAAAATTTAATATATTGGGTGTATGACTTAAAATTGCGGGATTTTTTAAAATGTTTAGCTTTTATTTTGAAACATTTCCACAATATAAATTTATTCAAAGTAATGGCCATTGTTAGCTTTGACCTTTTCCACATCCTTCTGGCAACATATGAATTCCGAGCCCAAAGGAACTGCTCTTCTTTTGAGGCAAAGAACAAATCAAGCCAATATCGGATACTCTGTTCTAAAGTGAAGTGTATCCCAGAGAGAGCGTTCTGCATCGATCGAAAGAAATAGTAGTTGGACAGGGCACAGTCTGGACTATAAACTTCCCAACCACTTCATTCTATATACTTTTTAACAGGTATTGCAACATGTGTAATGATGTAATGCAAGTAATGATTCGGTGCAAAAATGATTTTCTTTTATAGCGTTCAAGCATCATTTCGGACTTGCAAAATCGACTTTCTAGTTCTCTCGACTTCAATTAGAATGGTATCCAATTTGTATGCTTATGAATGAATCTGCTGCTCGCAAACGTTTTGAAATTGCTGCTTGAGTAGCTCCCGATGATTTTGCAAGCTCTTGTTGAGTTTGAGAACAATCTTCTTGGAGTAATGCCTCCAATTCTTAGTCTTCAAATATGTTTGGCTGGCCAGTGCGATACTTGTTTTTCGTGTCAAAATCAAGCACGAATCATCTCGACTATTTTAATCGACTCTATTAATCGATCACTCGAATAATAAAAAAATTATGAACTTATATTCGATTAAACTAAAACTATAATAATTGACAACCCTAGTCATGAATGAGTTAAAATACACGAATTGGGCTTTACCATGTCATTCTGTTTGTAATTTATTATTTTTTTTTTTTTATTTGCGACCCCATAAAGTATATCGCTATGCATAGCGGCGTCTGTATAGCAAATGTCAGTCTGTCTGTTGAAATAAACTTTACACAATTTTACATCAATATATCGGGTATATTTAATCCTGGTTTGGTTGATACTCAAATATATTCAAATAGCTCCCTTACTTGTTGTACCCTCCACCATCAGAAGTGGTGAATAAGGGTATATATATAAGTTTGTCATTCCGTGTGTAACATTGACGATTGAGCCATGTCCGTCTGTCTGTCTGTTTGTGTGTCTGTGTAAAAGATTCTCACGTCCAAAATACACAACAAAACTTTACAGGATTACCAAAAAAATGGTTATCACTGTCCTAAGTAATTTGGTATTAAAAATCAGCAAAATCTTTTATTTTTTACTTTTTACTTTTTTTGCTGAAAATATTGCAATTTTGTCCCAAAACTCAAAACATTAAAAAATTTTGCAATTTTGTGATATTAATTTTTAAAGTATTCTCAATTAAGGTGTTGAAATTCCTTAAAAAAAAACACAAAAACTAAATGATCGCTTGACGCTGTTGCGTATGAGTAATATACATGTGTATAATCAAATTCACCATCAATTATACGTCACTGGCGCCCACATAAAATGCATTATTATTAGAATAAACAAATGTAAACTTTTTTGTTTTTGGCAATTTCCAGCAACATGTTGCTGAAACATTATGCCTTTTACCACTGTCATCACACATCAAACGCATGAATTTGTAACTAACGCACAATTTATCAAATTTCTGTTCAACACCTTTTGTTTTTCTTTCGCTCAACTTCAAACGTGTAATCACACGAGTATCTCTTGTTGATGGTTGGCTGTTGTTGTTTTTTGTTCTTTTTTTTGTGTTTTTTGTTTTGTTTTTGCGCTCAACAATTGTTACAATCAACAGTCAATGTGGGTAAAAGTAGGAGAGTGTGTGTGTTTGCTGGTGTTGTAACGTTTAGCTTGCAAGCGCACTTTTACTGACAAACGTTACAATGAAACACATTTTTTGTTTGTTTGTTGTATGTGATGATATAAAAGGCAATACCACAAACAGGATATTCTTCATTCAGTTCTGTTCACTTCAAACGAATACACAGTGTCCCAGTGTGTGAAAAACGAAAATATTTTTTTAAAAATATATAAAAATCAAAAATTTGTGTTTTTTTATTCAGCTACAGGTGTCAAGTGTCACTAACAAGTAGTTTTACGTTATCATTTGAACAAAGTGAGTTGAATTGTTCATTTTGTACATATTTATTATTTTAAATAAAAAAATATAAAGTAAAGTTATTTAAGATGCAACTAAAACACTATTATTAGTTTAAACAAAAAAAAAAACATAAATTGGATAAAACTATTAATAAAAATAACATACAAATTATTATAGAACAAAAATGGAGAGAGCTGGACATTTGAAATTTTAATTTAAAATTGCTCAAATACATGTTTTTTATAAAAAGTTTTTTTTTTTAAATTGTCACCGTCGGCACTAAGTAGTTTATATTTAATAATTTCATAAAATACAAATTCGAATTGAAATCTACGGCAATTGAATGAACATAATAGGGGTGTCAATTATTCGAATGTTTTTTTTTTTGTTCAATAAAAGTTTATGATTTTTTTATTATTCGAGTGATTGATCCCTTTTTTAAAATTCGCATTAATAACGAGTTAAAAATTATATCCCAATAATTTAATAAATCATATTTAAAACCAGACAGTTTTTAATAAGTTGGCTTTCAGAAATTTTTTAAGGCGTTTGACTAAAAAATATTATAGTTTATATCTATATTGTTTATCATTAATTAGAAAATCGTTCTAAATCTATAGCGGATACTTTAACCTTACCTAGGACTTTAGTAATCCATTTTAAGTTAAGTTTCATAATTTTCTGTTCTTGAGGTGTTAATACAAAGTCCATTTAATAATGATTGTAGAAAGTCGCAACCAATTTGGTCTTGTTTCATAGAAATAGTTTTCTTCAAATTTTTGTTTATATAAACAATTCTTTTTTATACCCTCCACCACCACAAGTGCTTAATAAGGGTGTATATAAGTTTGTCACTCCGTATGTAACATTGAGAAATATTCATGTAAGACCCAATAAAGTAGATAAGTATATTATTGATCCTTATGAAATTCTAAGACGATTGAGTCATGTCCGTCTGTGTAAAAAACGTCCATCATACACAAACAAACTTAATAAACTTTCCAAAAAAATGTTTATTATTGTCCTAAGCAGTTTGGTATTGAAAATCAGCAAAATCGGTTTTGTAAAACCAAAGTTATGAACCAAAATGTGAGACAACAAAAAAAAAAAAAATTATGATTTTCACGTATTTCTTGTTATTTGTGTAAATATATTGCAGATAATATCATACAATTTTGCACTCGTTACTTTTATGATAAAGTAACTTAAAAATAAACTTTGTTGAAAATTATAAGAGAACCGTTCAATGATTTCTCCTAGCCCCCATACAAAGTTCTTCCCGAAATATGGAGCTATAGTCTATAAATGTTTATAGAATTGCAGTATCCATACAAAATTCAACAAAAATTAGTTTCGTGCTAAAAGAAATCACAAGAAACAATTTTTCGTTGATCGGGCCATATTTGGCCATAGTCCCCATATAAAGTTCACTTCCGAAAATCACTTAAAGTCGAAATTCAATACAAAAGTCGCTACAAAAATCCTCATAAATTTCTTACAAATAGATTAATCAAGTTGAAATTCGAAACAAAAAATGTCAATATAAGTATATAAAAATCGCTGTACGAAATTCTATGATGATCGGCCCATATGACCAAGCCTTCATATAAGAACCACTTCCGGAAAAAAATTATGTACTGAACCAAAATTATAATTATATAAGTTTCACTCTTGATAATAGCGTTGTTCAAATTAAATTAATTTTTCAATTCAATATCAGTAGTTTTTATTAGAGTTTCCAAAGAACCGAAGAATTTCAAAACCGCGGTTTCGGTTTTAAAAAATCGAAAACCGATCGGTTTCGGTTTTATAATAATTTATTAACTATTAAATCAGTTGATAATATATGAAATGCTATAGAAATTTAAAGTTCAAACTTGACGAGAGTTCAAGAGGATAAAGGAAAATTGGTACTTTTTCCTTTATTGGTATCTTTTGAAAATATTAAATTAGTTAGCTTTTCAGTAAAGAAATAATCAAGAATAGGGTGCTCTAAAGAGTATTTTTTCATTCTTTAAATAGTACTTTTTGAATTTTCTATAATATTGAACCTAGAAACAGGAAATTACTTTGAAATTTCAAATTTGACGGTGGTTTAAGTGTGGAAAATTGTTACTTTTTCTTCTAATGGTACTTTTAATTATAAGAAATTATTTTACTTATATGTATACATAATAGTTGGTTGATATGCTTCTGAGTAAATAAAGAATCAAGGATCAAGGAACTATTATTGAAATTTCTATAATAATGAACCTACATATAAGGAGGGAATTAAACACACATAATTCTAACTGAGTTAGAATATAAAAATGGGACTTGCAGGTACTTTTTCCAAATAATAGTACTTTTTGAATATTTTATAACGATGGAACTAGAAACACTTAATTAAGCATCCATGGTTTAGTGGATGCGAATTCAAAAGAGATAACTAATGTTACTACTTATTTCTTTATTGGAAAAGTACTTTTTGAATATTTTATAATAATAGACCTTAAAATTGAAAATTAGGCACAAATGATTCTGAATGAGTTAGAATTCACAAAAGGTGATTATAGTGGTACCTTTCTTTTGTATTTTCTATAATAATGAACACAGAAATATGAAATTAGACATTCATCATGCTGAGTAGGAATACAAAATGTGGGTTTTTATGGTACTGTTTTTATTCTAATAATACGTTTAGAATGAGCTGGAATAAACTTAAACTAAAGACATGTTTTCCTGAATTACTATTAATTCACAAAGGGAGACTTCCAATTGGGGTGGTGAAGCGCACCGGGTCAGCTAGTACCATAGTTTTATCGGATATTTGAAAATAGCTAAGACTTTGTTAAAAAATTTTACATTATTATTATTTTTTTTTTTTAATTAAATAAATAAAAAAGTCGTTTGAAATTTAATTGGCAGGAAATATTCGTAGATCAATATGTTGTGTCATGCTTTATTAATAGGTTTCCTTGCCTAGCCAGCGAAAGGTAGCCTGCTACATCATCTGCAGCAATTATTGTAATACAATTTAAAAAATTTAAACAAATCTTAAGATATTTTTACAGATCTCTTTTAGAGATATTGGATGCATAATTGGATGAAAAAGTTTGTTTCTCATTTCTAAATTTAGAATTTTTCTACTGAATAGATTAACAGTAAAAACCGAAGAATAAATGTCGGTTTCGGTTTTAGGCCTTGAAGAACCGCGGTTTCGGTTAAAACCTAATTGGAAACTCTAGTTATAGCTATGACCGTTTGACAGTTGAAATTAAACAGTTGAAATTAAAAATATAAAATAAATATCGGTTATAGTCCTGGTTCGAAATTGTTTTGTATTCTAATAAACGCTAAAAACGCAAAATTTTAAATCGTTACCCACTGTAACTCATAATAGGTATAAATTTTTTTTTTGATTTTTAATCCTTATTAGTCTTTATATGAATCAAAAACAATTTTACAAAGCTTTTGAAATTTATAATAAAAAAAATTTTTTAAATGATACCCTACACCGAGAAGATGATTATTAACAGTTTTCTTTTAAAACTTAAGGTAGGGTCATACATGGCAAATATTTTACGAAAAAGACGTAACCACTAAATAAAAAATATTTTAATTATTTTATTTATTGCCCAAAACTTCTTTTACTTAGGTCAATTCAAAATAAATATTTTGTTTTATTTTATTTGATGCTGTTTGATCTTACAAAACACTTGTAAGAGTAAACAACGTCAAACAAATGTGTGCTAAAAAAGTGGTTACGCTTTTTTGAGTAAATATTTGCCGAATTATGGATATCTAGTAACTAAGATATTTGTGAGAGTTTAACTATCAGATAGGGCAATCGTATGGGGGCTAGGAGAAATAATGAACCGCTTATAACAAAATTCAATACACTTTGTCCTTGGGGCAATATAACAGTTTGTGCCAAATTGTGTCAAATTGTCTTTTAAATTGCGACCTGTAGTTTTATTACAAGGTTTACATGGACGGACAAACATCGCTTAATCGACTCAGTAAGTGATCCTGAGCATGTTGGTATACTTTTAGATGGGTCTTGGGACAAAATTTTTAACGTTACAAACATCAGCACTAACTCAAAATACCTCCCCACCATGGTGGTGTAGGGTATAAAAATACACTTTTTATACCCACCATCACACATTCAACACATCGAAATATTCATCGCAGACCCACAAAAGTATATACGTTCTTGGTCCTCCATAAATTCTAAGACGATCTAGCTATGTCCGTCCGTCGGTATTGCAAATAGGCAATATTGGTCCATGATTTTACCTAGCCCCATACAAATGTCCCCCCGGAATACTGTTCGAGCAGTCATAAATATGTTGATTATGTTGCAACCTTGATAAAATTTTTCACAAATTAATTCTAAGCACTCTGAAATTATACTGTAAAGTACGGCGAAAATCGGACAACAAACCTAAATCGTTCTACCAACTTTTGTGAGGATCGTTCCATAATTGACTCTACCCCACATATAACCCCTATATCAGAAAAATATTTTATTCCCAATCAATACAAGATTCGGTACAGCCGAAATCATACATCGATATTTCCCATTTTCAATACCAAACATACCTTATCAACAGAGAGCATTATTTTGGGCCCTATCGTGTTTTCAACAGACGGGCATAGCAAGATCGTGTAGCCATGACTCTTATGAGGATCCAGAATATATATACTTATGTAGGTCTGCGATGAATATTTCTATGTGTTACAACGGAATATTTTTTGATGGTGGGTATAAGAAGAATTGTTTTTATTTACTATTTGATATTAGTAAACAAAACTGTCAGATTTGTAGTCGCTGAACAATAATATGAAGTAAGAGTCTTCAAATTATATAAGGCTTCAAATATTATGTCCAATATCTATCTCATGATGAAAATGATATGCTTACAAAGTTTTAAAAAGCTAAATGTTACAGACTATACAACAAAATGAATATACGCTTATGGGAAAATGTAGCGTAATGAGTACATATATACTTATTAAATATGTAGTGCATGATTATGCAGATGGGGTTTTTTATAAGACTCCAAACTATTTTAAGTTATACATATATATAAAGTTAAAAGTTTATATTTACTAAGAGTATATAGTAAAAATATAAACATTTTTGGTAAATAATCGTTCTTTAAAACTTAATATCATATAACAATGTGTTTTCTTTATAAATTTTATACTTATTTAGTTAAGTTATAAGTATCGTTGTTGTATGTGGAGTAAGATCATGAACCCTTTTTCTAGTAAGTAGAACATTTGCTAATTTCCTTTTTAATATTAAATTAAACTATTCCTGGTATATGGCTTAGGGGTGTTTAGACATTTTATTAGTTACTTGCATTAAAATATTACAGCTTTAGTTCTTTTTCTCTTAATAATTATTTAATCGCCAGCAACAACACTAATACACTATCTTTTGGCCAGTCATCAAAGGGATTTAGAAATATTATTAGAAAATGTTTTTTAAATTTGTTTTTAAAAATAATCTTTTAAATATTGCAAACTCTGACCTTGATTTGTTGGTTAAAAATAGTAATTTTGTTATTTCTTAATAGTGTTACTTTGTTCAGCCCAAAATAACGGTTTTGAGTTACTTTTTGGAAAATTTTGATTTAATTTACCACAACTGGCCCTATAATGTATGCAATTATTTATTGCGAATTGTTTTTTTAATAAATCGTCAAGCTTATTTTTGCTGATTAGTTTTTTTTTACATTTCTATCTGAAAATATCAGAAAATACGAACTATTATATACATAATTTTGAAGAACATAGAGAATATAAACTCTAACAGTAAAATTTATAAATGTTTTATTTAAAAATATTTTTTTTTTTTCAATAAAATATATAAATCATAGAGAAACAACAAGAGCGGAAACTAGAAAAAAACTCAAACTAAATTTACTCAAAATAAACACACATACAAGTGTTGTTTTTGTTTTCACATAGCTTTTTTTCACTAATACATTCTCAGCACTTTGGTTTTTGACAACTGAGTTAGGTCTTTGACAGGAGATGTATGTATATTCTATGTATATTTCTCTATAATATAAATATTGAATAAATAAGATATTTGAAATTTACATAAATTTGCCTCTCAAATACTCATTGGAATAGGAAAAAGTAAAAAAATTTTAAGTAAATAAATGTGTAATTTTTTTAACGTTTATATTTTTATAAATAGTAGCTATTTTATAACAATTTAAATATTAACTTCCAAATTAATTTTATTTAAAAATACACACTAGAAAACTGGCAGAGAATAACATGAACACAAAACAACTGTCACATTTCTTACTGGATATTGGTTACCAGTAGAAACAAGTGAGAGTGTTTTATTCGATTGTGCCAAATCTTGTAGTTAAGGCCTTCTATGGAGATATGGTCCGAACTGTACAGAATTTGATAGACTGATTAATTTCTTGAAACTTTAAAAGACCTAATCGAAATTTATATCAATATCATCTATATAAATATATAAATGTCTTTGTAAGTTTGTTTGTTTGTTTGAGCATCACGCCTAAACGGCTGAACTGATTTTATTGAAGCGTTACTTGGAAGCGTCAATAGGCTATAACTTTCTATCAATACTTGGACCAGAAACGGATAACAGGGGGAAAACAGATTTTTTTTAATAAAATCCTTACATATTTTTCTTACTACGACAGGGGTAGCGAAGCGCACCGGGTCAAGCTAGTTATCTATAAATTATTTATTGAAAATAAAATTGTTTTCTGATATAGGGGTTATATGGGCGGTAGGGTCAATTATGAACCGATCCTCACAAAAGTTGGTACAATGATTTAGGGTTATATAAAACTTGTTTATGTTCAATTTCATCACGATATTAATTATTATAAGACAATTATGAATGTTCAAGTCATTTTCTGCGGGGGCCTTCTATGGAGACTAGGGACAGATGTTATTCTTAACAGTATTTATAACTAATTTGTACAAAATTTTATCAGAATTGCTGCATAATCAACATTTTTATGATTTGGAGGTCATTTGTATGGGAGCTATGTGAAATGATGGACCCATAATGCACATTTTCAATACCAAACAAACCTTATCAACATAGAGTATTGGTGGAAAATTTCAACCAGCTAGCTCCTTTTGTTTGGAACCTATTGTGTTTTCAACAGACAGAGAGATGGACGGACATAGCTAAACATACACGCAGAAAAAAAATATAGTTGTACATTGTTACTGTAACCATTTCAAATTTGTGCATGGTTACTGTAACAATATCAAAATTTTTAACAATATTATAGTCACAGTAACTATATATATGATTGTGGTAACAATAATATGGTTAATTTATGATTCACATGAATATTTCAACCATATATATGGTTACAGTAACCATGTATATGTTTGTGACAACCATTTATATGATGAAGGACTTACCATATTATGATGCTCTCGTATCATAATCTGAGAACAACATATTATGATAAAATTATTTATCATATAAATGGTTGTCACAAACATATACATGGTTACTGTAACCATATATATGGTTGAAATATTCATGTGAATCATAAATTAACCATATTATTGTTACCACAATCATATATATAGTTACTGTGACTATAATATTGTTAAAAATTTTGATATTGTTACAGTAACCATGCACAAATTTGAAATGGTTACAGTAACAATGTACAACTATATTTTTTTTCTGCGTGTAGCTAGATCGAATCTTATGATGACCCAGAGTATATACTAATGTGGGTCTGCGATGAATATTTCGACGTGTTACAAATGAAATGACAAAATCAATATACCCCCCAGAATTCTCTCATTTATTTTTAATTATTTTTAATTTTTCTTGCAAGTTTTTCGAGTACATGAACGCTTTTCCAGTAACAATTCGTAACAATTTTAGAATCTTAAAGAATCTTATTGAATCAAACAAACCGTTTTTTGATTCACCAAACACTCTTACTAAAAATTATATCGATAATCTCCAAATATTATGTATCTAAAGTGCCCTGGAGACGATCAACTAAACACATCAATCACATAGTTGTGTGCGTGCAGTCGTTCCTTTTCGGCTACACGTACGCGTTGTCGTCAATGAAATGATTTTTTTATTTGGCGACTGATATTTGATCGTCTCCAGATGTGATTGACAATCAAATTTCATTTGTTTTGTGTGTTGCCGTCATGTGAAGTGCTTGGATAAAAAAAATATTCATATTTTTTGTTTTACAAATAAAAACATCGGATTCAGTGAAATTTTTGTTTATTTGTACGTCTCCTTTAAAGTTACAAGCATACGACACTCACACATATGCACTGATTGGCGAGTTTATTTTATCGTCTCCATGATCACTTGATGATTCGATTTTTGTCGTTACAACTTTTAGAAAACTTTTCTATCCTTTAAATCAAAGTATAAGAAGTAGTCTGACTCTATATTTTTTAATTACTCTCTCACATATACGTGTAGTGTGTGAATTCAACACCCTTGTGAGGGAATTAAACACATGAAAATACTTGAAATTTTAACTTTTCCGACTAAATGAAGACCGAACCACTTCATTACACTTCTACACAATATTTGGCAACTTTTTTGAATAATTTGCAAGACACTTTTAAATCCCAAACTCGTTAATATTGCTCAAATGACAAAAAAAATGTTTTAATTATTTTTTACACTTTTTTTTATTTGTGGTAGAATTTAATTTATTGAACAGAGTATTGAAAACATAGATTGAAAATAGAAGAAAATTTAAATAAATTAAAATTTTAAAATTTTTATAGAACTCTGTGTGTCTGGTGAACATTAAAAAGGCACCAACATATCGCTCATTTGCTGCAACAACGTCATAATTCAAAAAAAGTCGTTTCGAGAAAAACGACTTTGAATGTTTTATGACATTTGACTATTTCATAAATAAATTTTCAACTAATCATGAGATTTTAGAAAAAAAACCTGATTTGAATAGTAGATGTTAATATCCTTATAATCTGTATTTAAACCAAATTTTTTCTTGTCAAATATACGAGAAAACATGAATTTTGATTTTGACGTTTACAACAAAAAACCACTCTCACGGAAAAAATTATTGACTTTTTTGAAAACTGATAAAACTGAAAGAAATACTATAGAACGGCGCATATTTCGTATTACTCAGTTCAAAACACACGGATTTTGAGTTATGTCGTTGTTGCAGCAAATGAGCGATATATACATTTTTTGTTAAGGTTTTTATAGACGGCAATACTCAGTATTAATATTTGTCAAAAACGTATGTATTATAATACAATTTCATAGTCTAAACAAAATTGTATTCGATTTTCAAATAATACAAATGATTTTTTTGATTTACGGTCGGTATTTATAAATTTGTTAAAACATTTCAAAAAGTTTTTATTTCCATATGTGTTGCGTATGTATTTATAAATACAAATAAGACAAACAATTAACGTGAAGAAAATATAAAAAAATAAATAAAATTAGCAGAAAAACGTCAACAATCAATACAAAAATATGTTTAATACTGCCGTGTAAACATGAAATGTATTTTTCAAAATGAGTTCTTTACACACTGGATGATTTTAATATTTTAAATATGAAAAGTATTAGTACTCAGTATTGCCGTCTATAAAAGCCTTTAGTAACATATATTTAGAGTTATGTACTTTTTCACTAACACATGTTTAGAGTTATATACTGCTGTCAAAGAGTCGGACTAATTGTTATACATTGCTTTAAACAATTAATTATTTTAAATATGACACTTATGGAAATTATATTATAAAAGCTTTACTGCTTTTCTCTTGATATTTCTGGTCATAGAACAATTACATAAAATAGACAGAGAATGAAATGTCAATGAAAAAAATAAAAACAAAATAGCTCTCTTTTTACACATATGTGTGATACAATAACAAAATGCATGGCAATACATTCTCATGCACAAAAGTTTATTGGCTCTCAGTTACCTATCTAGTTACCACATAGATCGGAAACTCTCCTGTCAAAGACCTAACTTAGCTGGCAAAAACGTAAGTGCTGAGAATGTATTAGTAAAAAAAAACTATGTGAAAACAAAAGCAACAAAACCTGAAATATAACCAAAACTTGAAATATAACGGAGATACATTTTATACCTTGGGATCATCGAGAATCGAAAATATTCAAAATAAGGGCCATCACATATCGTCCCAACTATATTATTCCTACAATTCCAGCTGTATGGATAGTAATGTATAATATTTATGAGGGCGATCTACTTCAAGCCAATTTGTATTTTTTGTGTACACAAATGTTGTTTAAAATGAATGCATTTGAATAATATATTATAAAATAGAACAATAACAATAGTTATTGATCTATTTTAAGTTTCTCTATTTCCGAAAATTCAAACACTTGTTTTATAAAAATAAAAACTGTTAAAATAAAAATTGAACTCAATTGTATTTAAATGTAGATTTTTCTTGTAAACTTGAATCTGTGTCGCCGTTATCATCTTTCTAGTCAATAATAACATGCAAACGCAAGCAAGCAAGCAAGCACTTGTTAAAAGTAGCAAAAGAGAAACTTCTTCGTCATGTGGCGAAAGTAATAGAAAACCTCTAAAATAACCTGTGGCTTTAAAAGAAGAAAATATAAACAATTTTCCAATGCAAGGGAAAATTGCAAAAGTATAAAGAAAAACATTTACAATGCAAACTAAAACCCAAAGGGAGTTTTATAGATAGAAGAAAATTGAATAGATAAGTCAAGATTTACTAGACTATTGTTGCTACTTCTTCGTTTTTTTTTTAGAGTTTTTTTCATCATGTCTCTTAAAATTACTTTTATTTCTGTTACTATGATTTTGTGTATATTAAACAGTGATAGATAAAGTTGCAAATTGTATGTCCATGAATAGTTTTTGTATTGACTTTTTGAATAGCTAGCAACATTTGAATATGTAATGGTTACATAAAAAAAATGGTCAATGATCGATTTAATGTAGATATTATAGTTTCTAACCCACCAAAAATACTTCCTGCTGATAAGGTTTGTTTGGCGCTTTGAAATTATATTGTAAAGTATGGCGAAAATTGGTCTACATTTGTCCCTAGTCCACATACAAGGTCCCCCTCAGAAATTGACTTGAACATTCATAATTGTACATTAATTAGTTTTATATGAACCTAAATCTTTCTACCAACTTTTGTGAGGATTGGTCCATAATTGACCCCACCCCCCATATAACCACTATATCAGAAAAATATATTCGGCACAGCCGAATATAACACTCTTAATTGTTATATTGGAAATAATGTTGTTCTATAAGAACATTCTATAAGATCCGACATTTAGTGTTGCCATACTTACAAACAATGTGAACAACTGAATGCTACTGATGGACGTGCACTCAAATGCAGGCAGTCGTTACAGACCGTTAAACTCAAATCGTCATTGCACATTCGTAACACTGTCTCCCACTTAAGCCTGTTCGTCCAGAATAGGTACAGATTCACCTTTCCAGTGGTCAGCTAGTCGTTTCAGATGTTTGACCTCAATTCTCGCTATCGGTCTTCCACATTTCCGTATTCTATAGACCATGTCATCCAACCTCTTAGCCATCATATGTAGTCCCTTCCAGTAACTCTGTAGTTTGGAAGACAAACCTTTACCACGTTGTAGGCTACATCTGGCCTTCATGTATTTCCTTGGAAAACTCATTGGCAGCACCGTTCTCACAACTATTCACTGCCTCTGCTGAAGCACATTCACCCATCTCGGAAGCCGTTCTGATGATCTTTTCACTGCGGGACAGACCAAGCACTCCAACCATTCCGTCATTGCACTGTTCAACGAAAGCCTCTATCTTTACATGGCCACTTTTCACATCCGCTGGTTCCAACACCAGCAAACTATTTTCCATACAATCCTCCTCTTCCTCACGTGCCCATACCAAATACTCTCCCTCAGTGTTGGCTCTTTTTAAAGGTGGTTATTGTAATGCTTGTTGATTCGCTTCCATTTCAGCTAAATGTTGAATTGTTTCTTTTACTTCAGCTTTAATCTCAGCACGAAGTTTTTCGTTGTCGGCAAGAAGTTTCTACTTGTTGAATCTAGAAGTCTCTTGGACATCAACTAGATGTTTATCGTTGTTAGCTCTGGACGTTTCTTTAATTACAGCTAACAGCTTTTCGTTGTTTACTTTAGAAATTTTCCGAACTTTGGCTAGAAGTTTCTCGTTGTAGACTCTAAATGTTTCTTGAAGTTTCATTTCCATTTTTTTATTTTCTTCTTTAACTTCTTTAAATTGTGTCATCATAGCACCAAACATTGTGCTTAAATCCAAGCTGCTTGTTGTCGCACGGGTAGAAACTTCCATTTCTTCTTTATACTCAAATTGGTAAGTTCCGATGTCAATATCACGCCGTTTGAATTCATTTATGAACCCCTTTTACAATTCTGCTTTGATACCTGCTGTTGGTAGCTCCAACTTACTCAATTCTTTCTTGAGTTGTTCAACTTTTAGTTCCTCAAACTTCATGCTTTTGCAATCCCACTTCTGACACCAATTGTTACGGTTTTACCTTTTAAAAAAAGCAGTTTAAGTAGTTTAAAATTGTAACAACTCTTTATTTATTTAGAATGTACAACAACAACAGAATTAAATAGTCACTCAGTGTCTTAATACACGTTTATCAATTCGCATACACGTACAAGACAGTTGATGTTAACTCTAACACCGCCAATGATCAACTGTACTCACGACTGCCACCTCTGCCACTATTTATATACGCGCCATCTATCGGGAATCCTCCACAATGCTCTTAACGAACATACTAGTTCATTCGAATTCCAGAGCCTTCGATGTCATTGCCAGCAGCCCAAACATTTAATGTTGCCATACTTACAAACAATGCCAACAACCGAATGCTACTGATGCAGTCGTTACAGACCGTTAAACTCAAATCGTTATTGCACATTCGTAACAATAAGTATGTTGTTCTCTTTGTTAGAATGAAACCAGAAGAAGCTACAAAACATAGATGACAACTAGATAAGTAACTAAGAGCCAAAAACCACTCATTTTCATGTATAATAATGCGGGATTTTTTTTAATGTTTTACTTTTATTTTGAAACATTTGTACAATATTAATTTATTCAAAGTATTGGCCATTGTTAGCTATGAATTTTTCCCATCTTTATGGCCACATATGGATTCCGAGCCAAAAGAACTGCTCATCTTTTGAGGCCAAGAACGAATCAAGCCAATTTTGCAAGCACGGTCTATAAATCGGGTGAAACAAAACTTCCCAACCACTTCATTCTAAATCATTTTTAACATGTGCATAAATACATAATGTGGCCGAGCGTTGTCATGATGTAATGTTACGGTTTCATGTTTGGCTGCATATTCTGGGCTTTTTTCGGTCAATGCTCACTTCAAACGAATTTGTTGCATTCGGTACAGGTTTCTTGTGATGGTTCGGTATGATATTAGCAGCTCATAATATGTAGGACCCTTGGTTCTAGCAAATACCGAGAATTACCTTAGCGTCGTGGATATTTGGCTTTGGTGTCGATTCGGCTGGTTGATCAGGATTCACATACGATGTCTTGCGCTTCGGGTTATCTTAATGGAACCATTTTTCGTCGCAAGAAATGATTCGGTGCAAAAATTATATTAAAGCGTTCAAACGTCATTTCGAACATGCAAAATCGTATTTCAAGGTCTATCGGCTTCAATTCGTATGGTACCCAATTTCCCTGCTTTTGGATGAATCGAGCATTGACATTATGACATTTTGAATTGCTGTTGACATTTTGAATTGCTGTTGATTGGCTCCCAATGATTTTGCAAGCTCTTGTTGAGTTTTACAACAATCTTCATGGAGTAATGCCTCCAATTCTTGCTCTTCTTTGTATTCCGTGTCAAAATCACCATTTCTGAACCGCACAAACCATCTCTCACATATTGAAACCGATGGAACACATTCACCATAAGCTTCGGAGAGCAATCGGTGTGCTTTAGCGCACCTTTTTTTCATATTAAAAAAAGTAAAGAAAAACTTCCCGCATATGACGCTTTGTGGGTACAAAATTCGACATTTTCAAAGCAAAAAAAGAAAAAACTTTGTTATTTACACTATAATGTTCAATAACTAAGTGAGAATAAATTACAGATATGTACCCTTCGAAAGGATATATAAGTTATTAAAAACAAACACCGCGTTCAAAAGATACGCCATCTATTGTAAATCTCGCATTATTAAGTCATACATCCAATATTTTTATTAATAATAAATTATAAAACATGTAAAACTAAAACAATTACTCTCAAATTAATGTTTAATGATTCTTTGTTTGACTTCAAGAATCTATAATGATGAGAAAAACATTCAACAAGTTGTTGAAATTTATTTTGCTTACGAAAACCACTTAAATACTTATTAGGCATACAAATTTTCTATAACATCACCCACTCCCCGAAGCTTTTTTATTTGCTGATGGGATTATATTTATCATAATTTCTAATTAAGCACTAATAAATATTTTTTTTTGCTATATTAAAAAGCTATTATCTATTTGGTAGAATTTTGTGGTAGTTGTAACTTCTTGATTAAAACAAATGTTTCCTTTTGTGCTGCTGATACAAAAGCTCTCTACTGAATTAAGGTGTTTATATGTTGGTCTGTGTATTAGTGGTTAAACTTTGTGGGTTCTTTGTAAAAAAAAACATTGCTAAAGTAAGTTGCAAGTACTTTTTTTTTCGTTGGTTTACCAGTATTTATACTCACTATTTGGTTATGAATGTGTGTATGTATGCTAATCTAAAGTTTTGGTTTTGTTACTTTTCCTTTTTTGTATACTTTTTTTATTGTACTTGAAGTCACGTTCTAACATTTTGTTGCTTCAAGCACCATTAATGTTATTTAATGTTTTGTTTGAGTGTCTGAGTACGTTTTATAAAAAAAACGTATTTACCATAGTTTGACTACTTCATTTTACTATTTGCTTATATCTATTTGTTGTTTAATATGTATTACCTGGAAAGTAAAGAAATACTCTTAACAAGTGTATCGATATCTGTAAAGTGTATCGAAACCCCAGTTAAAAAGTAAAATAAAACAAGTAATAGTTCATAATTCACAATTTAGCAAAATAGTTTGCTTAAGTACATACTCCTCATGTGAGCAAAGTTATTAAAGTTAAGCGTAAAACGTATGAGTAATGAACAATACAAAGTGTAATAAATATTACTCATACGCAATGTGTTGACTATATGATTATACTTATGTATTTGAAAGCAAAAATAGTGTATATAAAGTTTACACAATATTTTAAATATGCATAAGAGGTAAAATAAAAGTTTAATTCGTTCTAAGATACAATTTCTCTAAAAGTTGTGTTTAGTGTTCAGTTTTTGGTGAGCTGGGTCAATTTACAAAAAGCTCCTTTTTTATGGTTTCTATGATTTTTTCAAATGAAATATTGGTATCAATACCATATCTAGAATAATCCTACAAGTTCAAAAATATTCGAACAATTTAAATTTTTTGACAATATTTTAAATTTTCTTTTTTTTTAATTTTGACATAGAATTATTTAAAGTAACACAGTGATACAAAAGTAAACATAACCAATATGCAGGGGTTCCCATGTAGCTGTTCTGTTTTGTTGGAGTCAATATAGTACGAAACTACTTATAGTTTTTCTCGATCATTTCATTTTGGTAGAAGTAAGGCATTCTGAAAGTTATGAATTTAAAACATATTTTATTTGACAAATACTTGTAAAAATCTGTTGGCAAATGGCTGAGTTACGGTAGTTTAAGTCAGAATACTCCCCATGACTTTTGTGTAACTATAAGTTTAAAATCAAAACAATTGCATTTTTACTTTAATCAATGTTAGTTTATTATAAAGAGTAAGAAAAAATAAATCAAAACATAAAAAAACACCCCATTCCAAGGCTTTTTGCGGAAGGGTGGTTAGTTTACTAACCACAGTGGTGGATGGCATGAAAAATAATTATGATACAAATCTAATCTATTCTTTCACTAAAAAAACCGAATTCGATGAACAATAAACACTTTGTGCTTTTTTTATTGAACGCGTGAAAGTCTCTTAAAAAAACTTCGGTTTACAATATCTTCAAATTAATATATTTATCTAACCGAATACACTAAAGCAAAGTTTTGAAAAAAAAAACATAAACGTTGATTTCAAAAAATATAAATGTTTAACAAAATGCCAATAGATGCCAATAAACTATGTTTTAAAGTTTATAGAAAAGGTGGTTAGTAAAGTGATCACAAAGCCACAAAGAGTTAAATCAAAGAAACAATTTTAAAAACAATATCTTATGACTTTTTGAAGATGTAAATTTATGCCCCATTTTTTCAATCTCTGGTTATCGTTTTCCATAACGATATACTTCCAATTAATATATTTTTATATGAGAACTTTTTGTATATCGTCTCAATAAAAAATAACCAGAAATGGGGCTTAGAATATAATTAATTCACTACATTTGTTAATAAAAAAAAGTACTAAATTAAGTGGTCGGGAAAATCTATAAGTATATCCGAACTGTATGGACTCCAATAAAACAGAATTGTTGTATGAGAATAAATAAATAATTTGTTTGTAACTCTCAAAACACTGAACCATTTTCATTTAAATATATATTGAGCTCGTCCAAAGAAAATCGTTTAACAAACAGATAAGTAGGATGAACTTAACCATTTTGCATTTGGCTATTGATATAAAGAAATATTTAAAATATTGTAAGAACTTTATTTACACTACGTTGCGTATGGTTAATATTTATTACACTTTGTGTTTTTCACTACTCATACGTTTAACATTTTGAAAACTTTGCTCACAATACAAAAATTTGGAGAAATATTTCGTTAAAATTGGTCTTTGGTCTTCTCAAATAAAGTAAGCTATCATCATATATAAAGGCTAGATATTGTGAAACTCCAGAATTAAATCAGAAACCAGCTGAAAATGGGTTTGTTATGAACCATATAAAAAAGTTTAACAGTCCTTGGTTCAAACTCTAAAATTTATTACGATTTATCTATTGTATAAAGTTATTATTTATTTACTTTTCAAATATGTAACTATTTTTAAAAAATCAAAGAAGTTAGATTATCTCCAAAAGACTAAACTGAAAAATTCCTATCACTATCATTACTATTGTTCTACGAATTAGCCACGCCAATTTAGCATTATCAAAACACTTTAATTTGTGATAAATCATATTTTTATCGCCAACAAATGAACAGGGGAACTCCCATTCATACAACTGTCAATATTCATACTCACACACGTAACACTGATTTGCAACGAATTTTCTAATAAATTACTACATGTAAACCAATTAAGGAGTGCGCAAGAAAAAATTGGTGCTTAGATGTCAGTAAATGAATGGTTTTATATTGATTATTTTATTAAGAAATCTAAATTTTTTTTAAAATTATGACGTCAGCTATTTGATTTGTGCATATTTTTTTATATGCTTATTTGTACAGCAATTTCTTCGGTCACACTTCTTAATATTTTTGTTGTTTGTTAATAAATTTTGATTAACTGCTGAGGTTGACAATGGAAATTCGTATTATTTACGTTAGTGAAAATAACGGTTATCATTTATTAACTTAATGGTACATGATACAGTTACTTAAATATGTGTAAATAAATAAACTCATACATATACATTAGGGTGGTTCCAAAAAAAGTTGTAGATGTTCCCAACTGAAATAGAGCTTAATTCATTTTAAGATACAGTTTCTCAAAATATTAAGTAAGAATAAAAATTTAATTTTTAAAAGTTTTTTCAATTTTATTAATATTTCTCGCAGGTGAAGCACTTAATTTTTGTATCATGTGAAACATCATTGAAAGGCCCTTTCAATTCCACTTTCGAAACTTTTTGTTAAAATTTTTACATATAATAAAATAATTAGTTAACACATTAAAAACCTTATATAAATTCACCCAAACAGTTTTTTCCCGTTTTTCGAAATTCAATCTAGTTCGAATTTTATTTGAATTTTTGAAAACTTTTGTCTCTCCAATCTGATGTTAGCTATATGCTTTAGACACATAATATGTACCTAAAATGTGTACAGAGTCTTAAAATCTTCTAAAATATAATAACCACATTTCTTATTTATCGCATAAAATAAACGAAAATATTAAAAATGTTAATCACAAAGAAGACAAATAAGTAAAATTTTGTTTGTGTGAAATGTTGCAAACATTTTAGTTAAACTAAAATGTTTGGTTTATAACCTAATGACAGTGTATAGTTTTATATATCAATGGAAAGCTTTTGATATCCTTATTGTGATAGTTTTTAACATATAACTAACAACATATCGAAGAGAAAATTGGTTTCGAAAAATTCATGTCAAATTTTAACTAGAATGTATTTTGAAAAACTGTTGCTGCGAGTTTATTTAAATAATACCATTTCAAACTTTAACAAGTGTTTGATTCGTCTGTGCGGAGTCTTGTATACCCAGTCTTGTAAGAATAAAATATTTTTCTGATATATGGGTTAAATGGGGTGTAGGGTCAATTATGGATCAGAGATCAGAAATGAGTAGTGAAAAAGTGTGTACTTATACTCATTCATATTTATTACAATGTTGCAGAGAAATACTCATACTTAATAATATTTATGATGTTGTTGATTTCGACTCTACTTAACTCACTTTGTATAGAATCATAAGTATTTTCCTAAAATTATAAGTCAGGCTGAGGTTATTTATGAATCAAACATATTGGAGTTCGTATGAGTATGATGTCGACGTCGGATTCATATTTAATCCTACGCATACTTATAAATCAATGTTATTGTGAGTATGAGTACGTTAGAGTAGCTTAATTTCAATGATGGCTACTCACCTAAGGAGTGAGGTCATAAAATTCTTAACACATGTTTTTTATTAAAACTTTTAACCCAAGTATTATTTGATTTTTTTTTATTGATCAAGTTACCTTTGTAAAACATGTCAGTTATTATGTTTAATGTCATTTACGTTCATTTGTTGTTAATCTGATTAAAACGAGTGTCCAGAAAAAAGTCCGTACTAAAATTATTAAATATTTTCAACAAAACCCAACTTGGTCCTACAAAAAGTTAGTCAAGCATTCAAAGGTCTGCCGTCGAACTGTTTCCAATGTTATTAAACAGTACCGGGAGAACTTGTCCGTTGGTATAAAACCTGGTTCTGGTTGAAGGAATGGTCCACATGATGTTTCTAAAGCCAAAAAATAGAAAGCGTTTTCAAAAGAGTTCCCAACATATCCGGTAGAATAGCAGTCCGGTTAGATAAGTGCTCGGACTATTTGGTACGAAAAGTTAAAGATAATGCAGGTTTAAAAACATACAAGGCTCAAAAAGTTCCTGACAGGAACGCTGCTAAAAATTTAGAGGCCAAAAATAGAGCGGAAATTGAAGTTAAATTTTATAAAAAAAATATTCTTGCTGCATAATAGATGACGAAATGTACGTATGGAAAATTTGTCGCAGCTTCTGGGTCGACGGAATGTTGAAGAAAAGTTTAGGACCCAAAAGCAGACAAAATTTCCGAAAAAGTTCTTGGTATGGCAAGCACTATGCAGTTGGGGCAAAAAAGTCAAACATTCGTTACAAAGGACTCTATAAATACCGAAATTTACATCAAGGAATGTTTACAAAAAATTATGTTCCCATTCATAAGACTTCTGGCATCCTGGCACTATGGTAAGAAAGGTCTTGAGTGGTTCAAGACCAATAATGTGGTATTTGTACCAAGAGAGGCAATTCCTCCAAACTGCCTGGAGCTGAGTCCAGTAGATAGATATTGGGATCTTGTTAAAAGAGAATTGAAGAGCACAAAAAAGATGTCCAAAAGTGTGGTAGATTTTAAACGGAGATGGACAACCTGTTCGAACAAAGTGACATAAAGCACTTTAGAAACCATAATGGTTTTCGAAAAAGGTTCAAAATTTCATCATTAGTGATTAGAACTATAAAAATATTTTTGTTTGTAAATTGTAACAATAATTTCAATCAAATAAAAAAAAAAAAAATAAAACTAAGTTTAGAGGTTTAATTTTTATTAACATTTATGTATGTTAAGAATTTTTCGATCTCAGTCCTTATACTTATAATTTCATAAGTGCGTATGAATAGCAAATAAGTGATTTATTACTGATCTCAGTTATGGATCGATACACACATACGTTGTTAGAAAAGGATTTACCAAATTCGACCACTTTTAAAACGCTTTTTACCACTTTTATAAATTAATCCACTGCTTCCATTACCTTTTTGGAAGAGGTGGTCCACATGTGGTCTGAAATGTCCTGGGATAGCTTTTCTGTGTTCTTTAATTATTTTTTTAAAAGAGCCCAATACTTTTCCACAAGCCAAAGTTCTGGACAGTTGGGTGAATTTGTCTCCCGTGGTACAAAATAGACATTATTGTTTGAGTACCATTCAAGGGTTTTTTTTTCATAGTGTCATGATGCCAAATCAGGCAAGAAATATGAAGGCACGTTGTGCTGTTTTTAAGAAAGGTAAAAGCCGTTTTTGTATACAATCCGTAATATATAAGTAATTCTGTGTTTATCGTGCCTGATGTCACAAATAATTGGCTTCCTTGGCAACAACTGCAAATGGCTTTCCACACAAGAAACTTCTTGGGGAATTTTGGTTGTTTCTTTGTCCGGTATTATTCTTGTACATTACCTTCATCAGCCACATACATATCTTCACCCGAAAGTAAGTTTCATCATCCCGTTTATTTTTTTATAAAATTTGACCTTAATTGTTTCGCTCGTTTTTTTTGCTTCTTTTGCGAGCTGGAGCTTTGTGAACTTTATACGACTTCAACCCAGCCTTAGCTTTTGTTCTGCGTACAAAAGAATCAGAGCATTTTACTTTACGAGCTGCTTTTCTGATAGAAGTGTTCGGTGCTCTTCGAAAGAGTTGTTCGACTTCTAATGCCTTACCAATATCTGTTAGACCTGTTTTTCCTTATCCAGGTTTTCCTTCAATGTTCAAGACTTCCTTATTCTATTTAGTGGCTTTTGAAACAGTGTAACGATGAACCTTAAAGTCTTTTGCTATTTCTTAGAAAGTGAAAATTTGTTTGACCAAGGATAAGTTTTGAGTGGAAAAGTGTGTATATTTATTTATGACTGCTCAAACAATATTCCGGAGGATTTTGTGTGGGGGCTAGGTGAAATCATGGACTGATATAGCCCACATTCAATACCAATCAATCCTTATCAACAGATAATATTTGTAGGAAATTTCAGCCAGTTGGCTCCTTATGTTTGGACCATATCGTGTTTTCAACAAATAAAAGTATATAACTTTTGTGGATCTGCGATGAATATTTCGATGTGTTACAAGCGGAATGACAGAATCACTATACCGCTTATCTTTTTTGATATTATACCACTATCAAAAATTACACAACTTCAAAAATATTTTTAGATTTGGACGATAATTCAGATACTACAAAGACCTTTCACATGATGCTAATATTTCATATGTTTTCTTTGCGAGATATATACAAACGGTGCCATCCTAATGTACACATAAAAAATTTAACTTTGACAAACTCTGCCCCTCTCATTGAGCTGTTAACTTAAGTTAGCGACAGCAGCAACTAATAATTTATTAAAACGATCAAAAAACAATTTCATAAATGCTGTCACTAACAATTATTTAACCGGCTGGAATTGAATTCAGCGTTTGTCTATGAAAACATTATCAAATGTTTCATTTCTGTGTGTTCAGTAGAAAGACGTGACAATTTTTGACAATAAAATGTTGTTAATCATCTCTATAAACAGATTGTGAAATAAATACAAAATTGTATTTTGTATGTATGTAAGTACAAACATATATTCTTTTGGGGAGTTTAACTAATAAAAAGGTAAAATATTATTTACCTTGAAACAAATAAATTTGCTAAAAATGATACATGTTTTACAAAAAAAAAAAAACTGTAAAAACAAATTATAGAACTAGAAAAATGTATGAATATAAAATTGAGATTTAAATCAAAGTTTTATTGGCTCACATGTGTCATAAATGGCAATTTTATATGGTCCTTGCTAAGTTCTTATGTTACAAAAACTCTCACATTGTTTTTGTGCCCAGCAAACAAATGGTTATGTTTTAGCAGGAGTGTTAAGGGTTTTTTATATTTCTACAACTTTCATTTACCACTCTATACTTCTAGATATCCTGGCTACTTATAGGTAGGGTAGTTAATATATCTATGACAATTTATTAAATCAACTCCCATTAGCCCCCAAATAATTTACGAACGTGTTCGATATATTATCTCTTCCCGAGAATAGGGAAATTTTTCCTAAATTTGTTTTAGATACAAACAGCTTATAGAAATATGTTGCAAAGTTGCTGACTGAACTCATTGAAACATTAATGTTTGCTTGGTATATATGTAAATACACCCTCATTCACACAATATTCCATACATACTCATAAATACTTCCAAAGGATTTTATGTTGATTTTATATAAACAAATCTTTTGTTTATAACAGTAAACATAAAGCTATTTAACTAGTAATGAAATTTCACAGAAAATAAGTCGACTTTTAAAGTGCTTTACATTCCACACAGAGGCAGAATCGAATTATTTTGGAAATTAATCTGCCTCTTCTAACTCAATATTCTGATTGCAATGGACGTAGCCTATACTCCTCGGTTAGACGCCAGACCCATCTGGAGTGGCGATGAAGGGTCACAAACAGGGTACCTTCGGCATTTAATAATTTTCAAATACTTGATCATTTTTTGTATCCGTACATATTTTAAATGACGAAGGCAACTTAATCAAGCAAAAGACTTGTTTTATAAGTTTTTAGAAAAATCATTTGTTTCTGAACTGTGGATAAAGGTCCATATTTCGGAATTAAAGAAAAACAGTGATTTTTTCGGGAAGTAATGGAGTCTCAAGAATCTCATGAGTATTGTGGTCTCTTCAAAAATAACAGTTCTGCTAGTTTACATACCCGTTTAGTCATAAATAAGCCTCATCGCTGAAGATGAATTGACGATCAAAATCTGGTTCAACTTCCAGTTGATTCTCAGCCCATTGAAAGAACACACGACGTGTTTTTCTGGTGTAAGTCTTTGCAAAAGGTTAAACTCACTTCATTAATATGACAGCTAGTTTTACAGTTCTCCCTATCGGAAGTTCTATACGTCTAAAAAACTCCCTTTATTTATAAAGTCCTCTATAATAAAGAAACTACCGTTTTGTATAGTAAAATACACGAGATAATTGCCGATATATTGATATATCATACATTTCAGTAAGTAATTAGAGAGTAATTAGATTTCAACAGACAAGCATCAATTATTTGGCTGACCTACCTAAAGGGATCCAGTTGCAAATTAATATTTCGTTCCTTTCTTCATTGAAATTAATAGTGAATATTTAGTTATGCTGCTAGATTCAATTAATCACATGATAAACTTGCCAGTTAAAAGTGGCTTGAAAGATAACCGGTTGTTGTTTTTAGTAGTTATTATAATTCATTGAATGAACTGGAAATTGTGATAAGTTTATGCAAAATGCAGATCTGCTGCTCATCATCTCTACTGTAGTGTACTGTACACAAATAAAAAAAATCCAGTTAAACAAATTTACAAATTGTCTACAAAGGTGGCTGACTATTATATAATATATGCATACAAATGTTTATATACGAGTATCCCTTCAGTTTTAAAAGTGGTAATGTATTGCTTTTAAATATTATTTTTCACTAATGTTTTGTTTCTTGGCTGACTTAAATTAATATATGTTTATGATTAGTATGTGCCCTTAGTAATGTAAAGATAAGTAGAAATATTACTTTACATACACCAAGTAGTCTAGCACATATTCAATTTCCACTTTATTGTACCTAAGTAATCTAGGGTGTAGTCTATTCAATGGTATTTTCTTATATTTTGCTTTAAATACCGAAAGTAATATTGTTACGTTTTTACCTTTTAAAAATGGGGTTTATTTCCTTTAAATAAACCGGATACTTTTGATTGCAAATAAAAGCAGTTTTATTAGTTTAAAATTGTAACAACTCTTTATTTATTTAAAATGTACAACAACAGTCTAAATAGTCACTCAGTGTCTTTATACAGGTTTATCAATTCGCAGAAATGCGCACACACTTTATAATGTACAAACTCAAATGTACACGACACTTGATGTCAACTCTAACAGCGCCAATGATCAACTCAACTCACGACGCAACCTCTGCCACTATTTATACACACGTCATCTCTCGGGAATCTTCTACAATGCTCTTAACGGACAAACTAGTACATTCGATTTCTAGAGCTTTCGATGACAATGTTAGCCATAGAGAATTATACATAGAGACGATACACTCCGATTTGTCAAACAAAAATAAAACAAAACATATGTCTGACACAACAACAAAATACATTGACTAGCATGTATTTTGTTGTTGCCAGAGTTAGGTTTTTGACAACAGACTTAGGTTTTTGACAATTACGTCTCGTCTCTATGTTACCCTATGATGTTAGCAGCTTAAACATTTAGTGTTGCCATACTTATAAACAATGCTAATAACCGCATGCTATCAACATTGTTTATAAGTAGAAGCTTCTTCTGATGGACGTGTTTAAAAACATGATGAATGTTGCAGGCAGTCGTTACAGTGTGTTAAATTCAAATCGCTATTGCACATTCGTAACAATATATTGCAGATTTAATTGCCAATTGGTGGTCTTTCGTAATCCCGAATTTACTATTTTTAATATATGTATGTAGGTTATATTTACTTCCTCCTGGGATGTTAAAATAACTAGTCACTAGCGGTAATTCGGCAACCAGTGGTGATCATAAATTGTAAATAAATCCACAGGATTCGGGAACAGAACTGCTGGGATGTCCCTAAACATTAAATCACATGATATACACATATACATTAGGGTGGTTCCGTTTGTATAAAGGAGCTAAAATTAAAGTTTAGTTTGTTTGGGGAAACCATTTCTCAAAACTTTGGTGAGGTGGATTGAAGAATAAAAGGGTCCTTGTTTTTATGATTTTCTTTTTTTAAATTTTGTTATAGAATTATTTGAATTTACATCTATATATATATAAAAATGAAACGGTCTATGTATGTAATGGCATCACGTGAGAACGGCTGGAGCGATTTGGCTGATTTTTTTTATTGGATTCGAAATTTTCAGGAGATAGTTTGTAAAGAAAAAAAAATCAGAAATTTTAAAATTTAAATTTGTAATATATTGTCTCCTTTTCACTTCTCATTTTTCTTAATAATATAAATTTTTTGGAGAAACTTGAAGAACTAAAATTGTTTTTTCCATTTTTCAAAGTTAAATCTTATTAGAATTTTATTTGAATTTTTCGAAATCTTTTTTCTCCCTGAACTGATGTTCAAGGCTATGTTATTTAAAAAACTAGTAAGAAAGTATATAATACCCTACACCATATAATACCCTACACTGAGTTAATGAGCAAAAAACCTTTTTTATACCCTTTACCATGAGTTGCAAGAGTATATATAAGTTTTTCATTCCGTTTGTAATTTGTACATTTTTCATTTGCGACCCCACAAAATATATATATTCTGGATCGTTATATATAGCGAAGTCGATATAGCCATGTCCGTCTGTCCGTCTGTATGTTGAAATCAACTTTCCGTAGCCCCCAAATAACTTACAAACATAATTGATACATCAATATATCGGGAATTCTTCCGGCTCGGTCGCTATTTCAAATCGAGAAAATCGGCACACAAATGGCTGAGATATAAGGAAACAACCGGGACAACCTCGATTTTTGCCCTATTTTTGATCTATATCTGGATTACTAAGTCATTAATATAGACAATATAGATATCTAATGATAGATATTTCAAAGTACATTGCAACGATTTATTTTAGGGACATACAATGGGTCAAAACCGGGAAAATTATTTTTTAACCCGAATATTTTTTTATAAATTTTTTTTACTAATAAATTTAAAAATTAAAAAAAAAAGATTGAAAAAAAATTAAAAAAAAAAAATTTTAAACAATTTAAAAAAAAAATTAATTTTGAAAATCAATTTGAAAAATTTTTTTTTTTTTTTGAATTTTGAAAAACAATTTTGAAAAAAATTAATTTTGTTTACCTAAAAATATTTAAAATTTTTATTTTAAAGTATAACTTGGTGAAGCGTATATAAGATTCGGCACAGCCGAATATAGCTCTCTTACTTATTTTAATTTCAATAATTTATTTTCGTCAATGATTCTCGGAAGTTGGCTTTATATGGGAGTTATTACTAATTATGTACCGATTTATGTTTTTATGAAAATTATTTTTGTTGAATTTTATGAGGATACCAAAATTTTTAAGAGATTTATGCTTGTTGAAGTGATTTTCGGAAGCGCTCCTTTTATTGGAGTTATGACTAATTATGTAACGATCATCATAAAATTACGTGACATGACTTGCGTATATATAAAACTTATTTGGAGCGAAATTTGTGTAGATATCTATATAAATTCAACAGTTAAGACTGATAAAGTCCAATTTATGGATGACATTTATATGGTGGCTGTGTGAAATAATGAACCGATTTCAGCCAATTTCAATAGGCTTTGTCCTTGGGCTGAAACAAATGTATCTACAAAATGTTAACTAAATATCTTCAAAATTGCGATCTGTACTTTGTGCACAAGAATTATATGGACAGCCAACCAGCTAGCCAGTCTGACGGACGGACGGACATCGTTTAATCGACTCTGTGATCCTGAGTCGATCGGTATTCTTTAAGGCGAGTGTAAGACTAATATTTTTGGGCGTTACAAACATCAGTATAAACGCATTATACTCTACCCACTATGATGGTGTAGGGTATAAAAAGAACACAAAAGCATTTGGATGAAAAAACTCAAAAAGTCGAAAACATTTTATCACAAAAATTATTATAACTCATTCACTTTTTATATGGTTTTTATGTTTTAGAAAACCACGTCAACTAAAATGATAAAAATCAAATTTTACTGGTTCGGGACCAAATTAGATCGTGAAGAATATGAACATTTTTTGAAAAAAGTTCTTTTTTTAAACTTGAACGACAGTAATACAGCCAAACTAAAGGAAATGATGGAGAAAATCTATAAGTATTTTCGAACTCTGTGGACTTCAATACAACATAATTGCTATATGAGAATCCCTGCATATTTTTGGTATAGTATAGAGTAAAAATAGAGCAAATTATTACAATACTTTCAATATTTTTGGACTAATACAATCATTTCAGATACGGCTTTCAATACTACATTCAAAGATCTTTCACATGATACCAATATTTCATATGTTTCTTTTAGGAGAAATATGAAAAAGAATCATAAAAACCCTAAAAAGGAAATTTTTCACCTTTGATCCAGCTTACCAAATACTGATCCCTGGACAAACATTTTGGGAAACGGTATCTTAGAATGAATTAAACTTTTTTGGGAACAATCACAGCTTTTTTCTAACCACCCTAATAGTGCCCAGCAAACATGTGGTTTATTCTCAAATAGGGAATGATGAGAAAATAAAGCCGTGTAGAAATACTTTGATAGCATTTGAAAGAAATCCACTATTCTCAACAATTGAGAGTGATTTTGTTTCTCAAAATTTTGTTAGAGCTTTGATAGGAGGTTTGAAATTACACTTGATATAAAATGCAAAAGCCTTCAAATTTCAAACGTTTGACTCTGAGTTTGTTGGATGAGTTCATGTGTTGTGTTTGTTTGTTTAACAACAAAAATCATATGTAGAATTTGTTTTTCTACAACAATGTTGTGAATTTTACTCCCAAATTATAAAAGGGCAGTAAATACTTTATTGAGAACACACAGATACACATTGACAAATGCCACAATAATAATAAAGACATCAATTTTATGTTTCTAGGTAAAATTTAAGAAAGAAAAATAAATAAGTTTGATTTTCAAATCTCTTTTTGTATAAAAATGTTATTACAACTCCTACTCCCTTATGTACGAGTATATATTTAAATGTACATATTTAAATATATGTTTGTTCGTATGTATGTATGTATGTTAAAATGGTCACGTAGTAATTGTCATCAAACTTCCAGGTGGGTTGAGGGTTTGACACTAAAATTTAAATTCCCTGTTTTACTTTATTGCTCAGTTTATGTGCAGCAGTTATAACTTTTTGTTTCGTATTTGTTTTGTCAGTTTAAAGTCTATTTATAGCCTAACACTGCTCATAAGGGATATTTTATCCTTTTATAAGATTATTAGCCTTTAAAGAGTTTAATTATTATTATTATTATTCGTATCCTCTTTACTTTTGCTCTCTTGGCGTTTATTAGCCAAACTTTGGCTACAGTTAATTATGTTGTTGTAATCGAATTATTGAAAACTTTTCAAAAACCAATTTTAATTGATTATTTTTGGTGTCTTTCCTTTGTTATTAAATACAATGTCATTAACAGCAACAACTTAAATTCTCATCATAAACTTTGTTTGGTTAATTGTCAACTTTTGTTGTTTTGTCCAAGAGACACCTGTCATCGAAATTAATTTGAAACCGCCATTTTTATACCCACCATCAAAAAAGATGGCGGGTATATTGATTTTGTTATTCCGTTAGTAACACATCAAAAGGCACAGACGAATACAACACTATTACTTATTTAATATTTCATTATATCCTGCTCTTGGTTTAATAGGAAACGTTAATGAGCACAACCACTTTTTGCCTATATTTTCTAGCATCTGAAATTTTAATCAATTCCTTGCATAATCCTGCCAACATCCTTTAATAATAATGTAACAAATGATACTCAACTAAAAGCTTAACTTACGTATTATTTTAATTATCTCAATTATTTTAAAATATATTACGCTTTAAATGTTTTAAGGCATTTTAAAAGTCTTTGCTCCAATTGTTGAAAAAATACATGCCTAATAACATATAAATACTACAGAGTTTCAGAATTTTATTGCAAAATTATGAGTCATTGAGCCAATGATTTTAAAAACTTTGAATTTTTCTTCAATGTTTCTAAATTTTGTAGATCTCAATTTTTGTCGTTATATGAGAACGAATCACATTTTTACAAAAAATGGTCTATCCTCTTTAGTGACTCAGTATTTTGTTGGGATATTCATTTAATAGATAAGTATATATTATTATTACTGATTCACAGCGATGATGCATTAAACCAATTAAAGTTTCAATCGTATCTCCCATATAAACACATCTGATAAAGCTGATTTCGAGGTCTAATTTTGAGTCCGATTTTTGCGATCTACAATTTCCCATAGCTTTTCTATTGGATTGAGATCTGGTGATTGGATTGTAACTACTCGGTTTCAAATCTAGTGGTGTGTTTGGGGACATTGTCATGCAAGAATCTCGAAACTAGTTTCCATATGAATACATAGTATCATAGTATCCATAATATTGTCAGCGCTAAACTTAAACTGTCTTATTTGTGTACTTGAGGTTCAGTCTCTTTCCCTTCGAATGTGTTACAAATGTTCTCCCAACATTTCTTCTTAAATTGTAATTGAATTCATGCGAGAGAACAATCGTATGTCTATGTTTTTAAGAAATAACATTTTTTTCGCGGGGTGCTATCAACCAAAACCAGTCAACCAAAACCTGCTTTACAAATTGTAATGATCTGACCAGCGGCAAGCTTTTGGTGTCAATTTACATTTAAATTTTTCCGTCATAAAATAAAACTCATTTGAGGAGTTTTATTTTATGATGAGAATTAAAACTCTCTTTTTATTTTTAAAAGTTTTAATCTAACTTTTATTTTTACGTTGAAAAATAACAGTTTTAGATGGACCAGTCACATTTGCCCTGTTGCTAATGGTAACATCCCAACTAGTAATTTTTGGGAATTTCTTAAAAAATATATATTTCTGAAAAATATATATTTTTCACAACGCTTTAATGTATGCTACCAAAATAGTATGTACCGAATGTATGTATATGTGAGTGCTACAAATACTAGAAAATAATACAGTTTTGACTAGATTATATCGTAACCTAAAATGCAAAATAACGTAACAACAAATATACCAAAATCAAATGTTTGATTGATAATGATGAATAACTTACAAATAAAAAAAGATAGCTATATACGGCTGTGCCGAATCTTATATACCCTTCACCAAATTATACTTTAAAATAAAAATTTTAAATATTTTTAGGAAAACAAAATTAAACAAAATTTTTTTTTCAAAATTAAAATTATTTTAATTTATAGCGAAAAAATTTTTATGAAAAAAAAGTTTTATGCCAAATTTTTTTTAATTTAAAAAAAAAAAACTATTTATTTGCCAAAATTATTTGGCCTTATATAAGCCGTTGCAAAGGTCTTTGAAATATCTATTATTGTCTATATTAATGACTTATTAATCGAGATAGAGACCAAAAACAGGTAAAAAATCAAGGTTGTCCTGGTTTTTTTCTCATATCTCAGCCATTTGTGGGCTGATTGTCTCGATTTTAAATAGCAACCGAGCCGTAAGAATTGCCGATATATTGATGTATGAATCATGTATGTATGTTATTTGGGGGCTACATACAGACGGACATGGCTATATCGACATCGCTATCTATAACGATCCAGAATATATGTATATACTTTGTGGGGTCGCAAATGAAAAATGTAAAAATTACAAAGGGAATGACAAACTAATATGTACCTTTGCCACTCATGGTGAACATTTTAAGGAAACCACTAAACTTACAGTTTTAATTTTTTTTTTATTTGATTGAAATTATTATTACAATTTACAAAAAAAAAATACTTTTATTATTTTTAATTACTAGTTATCAAATTTTAAACCTTTTTTGGTAACCCTTCTATTAACGTTTTTATAGTGCTTTCTGTCACTTTGCTCGAACAGGTAGTCCATATCCGTTTAAAATCTACCACACTTTTGAACACCTTTTTTGTGCTCTTCAATTCTCTTTTAACAAGATCCCAATATCTCTCCACTGGCCTTAGCTCCAGGCAGTTTGGAGGACTTGCCTCTCTTGGTACACATAACACATTTTTGTTCTTGTACCACTCAAGGGCTTGTTTACCATAGTGACAGAACGCCAAGTCAGGCCAAAAATAAGTGGACACATTATGATGTCTTATGAATGGAAGCAGCCTTTTTTGTAAACATTCCTTGATGTAAATTTCGCTATTTATAGAGACCGTTGTAACAAATGTTTGGCTTCTTTTGCCGCAACTGCATATTGCTTGCCATACCAAGAACTTTTTGTAAATTTTGTCTGCTTTTGGGTCCTAAACTTTTCTTCAACATTCCCTCGAGCATCAACAACATACAATTTTTGACCTGGAAGTTGCGAAAAATCTGCCAGAACATACGTTTCGTCATCCATTATACAGCAAGAATATTTTTTTATAAAACTTGACTTCTATTTCCGTGCTTTGTTTTTGGCCTCTACATTTTTAGCAGCGTTCCTGTCAGGAACTTTTTAAACCTTGTATATTTTTAAATCTGCATTTGCTTTAACTTTTCGTACCAAATAGTCCGAGCACTGAGCTAACCGGGTTGCTTTCCTACCCGATGTGTTGGGATCTCTTTTGAAAATGTTTTCTAATTTTTTGGCTTTAGAAATATCATGTGGACCATTCCTTCTACCTGAACCAGGTTTTCTATTAACGGACAAGTTCTCCCGGTACTGTTTAATAACATTGGAAACAGTTTGACGGCAGACCTTTGAATGCTTGCCAACTTTTTGTAGGACCAAGTTGAGTTTTGTTGAAAATATTTAATAATTTTAGTACGCACTTTTTTCGGATCACTCATTTTAATCAGATTAATAACAAATGAATATAATTGACATTAAACATAATAACTGACATATTTTACAAGGTAACTTGATAAAATAAAATCAAATAATTCTTGGGTTAAAAGTTTTAATGAAAAACGTGTGTTAAGAATTTTACGATCTCACTCCTTAAAAAAGAAAAATCTTTAATCGGAAAAGTGTTTGTCATTCTATTTAAGGATAAAATCGGAAAAGTTAAGTTTATATCAATGATGGATTTTAATGCTCATAAAAAATGTCCAATAAAGGTATCGTATTAATTTTTTTAAATCTAAAAATATTTTTATGTTTCTAATGAATAATAGAAAAAATAATTTTCAGTATAATTTTTATGCATTTAAACAATGGAAAAATTGTCTATTTTTATAAATTTTGGCCGGGTGGGTATAATAATTCGCTAGTACTGATGTCTTTGTTAATAGTAAGCCAGTACAGTTTCACTATTGACATTTCCTGCAGGGAATTTCTTCTTTTCATTTTATTTTTTTTTAAATACTTAAATTTAAATACAGTGCACTCGCGGTAACGTGAACTAATTAAAACCAAGGGAGTTCATGTTAGTGAAATTGTTCACGTTAGCGATTGCTGAATTTCATGGAAAAAATATAAAATTTTATAATATAAGCCTGTGTTTTAGAAACTTGAACGTGAAATTATTTTATTATTATTTTCATTATTAAAATATAGAACAAAAATTATTGATTAAAATGCAAACGAGATCATTGAAATAAAATTACTCACTCGTTACCATACAAAAATATGAATTTAGAGGATACAAACACATTTTTAATATAAGGAGATTCCCTAAACTTTCAAAATCGAATTTAATGTATGTATTTCAGTGTTGTGTACATGCTTAGAAAACAAATGCAGTGAAAAAAATTGTTCACGTTATAGAGCTGTCTGAGTTTGTTCACGTTACAGAGTAGTCAATGTAAAAAAAAGCTTGTTCACGTTAGGCGGTGTTCACGTTAGACGGTGTTCACGTTACCGCGAGTGCACTGTAAATAGTTTTATTAAGGATATTTGAAGCTTAAGACCCCAAAACATAAAAAATTTAGTTAAATGTAAAAATCCCCAGGGGAACATTTTCACAACAATGGCTTTTTGAACACCTCAATCTTTACTACACTAATTAAAAATACAAAACTATTCCATTATACTCCTTCCAATAGTTATATTGTAATCTTAGTGTGCAAACGTTATAAGTCCCTTTTTACAAATTTAACAGGAGACACAAAACGTTCCATTTAAATTTTATGGGATTTAAAATACAAAACTGTATTTGGCTTTATGTAAATATTAGTCAAATGCAACAATGTACTAAATAAAAATTACTTTTGTATACAAATAAAAATTAAAATAAAATACGGAAGAAGTTAAATTTGATTTAAAATAAAGCATACATTTATTTAAAATTAAAAAGTTTTGTGCAACAATAAACTTATTTAATGAAGTTTAAGTGATTGTGTTTATTTAGTTTTTTATGGAATTGTCAAACAAAATCTAGAAAACAGATTTTGTTCTGCTCAAAATCTCATACGAACGAGATTTCTAGTTAGTTGTAAATGGGGTATTAAACAATTTATGATTTAAGTTTTTTGAATAAAATTATATAAATAAACAAAGAATTAAAACAAATATGTCGCTATTATATATTTAATAACATAGTTATACTTAAATCCATTTAACTGAGTAATTTTGACCAAAGCACTTTTGCCTACCCCAGTATAACAACAATAAAATTCAAATAATTGCAAAAGTAATTAAAACAACCATGATATTTTTAATTATTCGAACGTTTTGTATTAAAATCTTAACATTCATAAAAAGTGAACTTATCACATTTGGCCACTAAGCTAATGATGTGTATTTTTGTAATTTGTAATGTTTTGTTTAAATTAATTTAAAATAATAACAACTTTGAGAACTTTTGTCTATATTTAATTAATTACATATTAAAAGCACATACATACATTCATACACACACACGCAACCATACAAATGTAGTCATTTAAATTTAAAGGGAAATTTTGGTGTCCTTTTCTAATTTGTGTTGGTTGGTTGTTGTATACAATACACTAGAGATTTTAACCTGACATGACTTTATAATGATACAAAAAAAAAAACAACAAAAAATACCGTTAAAATGTTTACACATGTATGTATGTAAGTATGTCAGAGCATTAGTTAAACTAAAATAAAACACACTCACACAAACACTTGTGCTCAAATAAAAGAGCAAAGGAGACACACACATAACTTTCACACAACAAAAACTAAACTTAACAGTTTTGGTTGCGAGTAACCCACACACGTACTTATGTATTTACCTAGCCATATACATATGTACATATGTGTGTTTAAAAGTGTGAAAATTAAGTGTTTGTTATGGGAATAAATATTATGGAAAAAAACATAGAGGGAGAGGAAGAGTAAGAGAAAAAAACCGTTAAATGCCACGCATATTTAGTGTTAGTAATTTCTGTTTAAAACAGGAGTGTCTAAATTAAACTGTATCATTATTAAAAAAAAAAAATAGTTTAACAAAATTATTTAGGTTACACTTTCATTACTTGCATATTATAATAAATTAGAAAAACTTAAAACTAACGAAATCAATTTATTATACTTTAAAAAACACAGCACACTAAGTTTTCCTTTATGTCATTTACATACATACAAATATACTTATTTTAATCTCATGTTTTATTTTTGTTCATTTGACATAATCTTTATTGTCAAATAAATTTAAATTTATGTCTGTTTGTTGCACTAAAAATATCATTCGCTGTCAACGACAAGTATTAAAACATATTCATGATGTTTTAATTTTAGTTACATGGTAAATCGTAAATTTTAATTAGTCTTTTTTATTTGGCTAACAAAAAGAAGGTATTATTCCGAAACTTGTGCTATATTTAATGTCTTTTTAATGAATTGAAATTGCCATGAAATCACATAAAATCATTTTGATTTAGATAAATTGTTTTGTTATTTTTTGGAAATTGAAATGTTACAGGTGGGTGTTTGTAGTTAATTGAGCTAAATAGTAGGAATCCCCCAAACTAAGAAATAGTGTTTCACTGAGCTTAGAAATAAACTTTGGACTGAAATGACTTGAACAAAATTTATTTTTAAAAATCTAGTATTAGTTCCACAATTAGTTCTAGAATGCATGAATATAGCCAGTACCCGGACAAAGGCTCAATTTGAATGCTATTCGAGAGGGTTTTAAGAGGAATGCCAATCCTGACAACAGGAGCACTAAGAACGACCGCAACAAAGTTGCTCTTTACTATATTAAACTGGATCCCTGTGGATCTAATGGCCACCGGCTTTAGACTAAATGCGATTGGGGCGTTGAAACATGCTCCATACGGAACGCCAGTATAATAGGTAGCATTCGGAATTTTCCGGATAATATCGATTACTGCATTTCTAGGCCCTTCATGGTGATACATTTTGGTATCTCAATTCCGCATAATACGGAAGCAATTGACGGAACTTTACACGACAAAACGGGTCTCTCAGTCTATACGGACGGTTCTAGGAAGGGAGATCGGGTTGGCGTAGGTGTCTACATTTAGGAATTCGAAACAAGGTTTTCTTTTAGACTTCCAAATGAATGTAGCATTATCCAGGCTGAAATGTCAGCCATAAATAGGGCGGCTAACTGGCTCAGTTATAACAAGATATCAGGCAGGGATATTCGTACATATACTAACAGTCAGGCCGCAATAAAATCTCTAACAGGTGTATATACCAAAAGTCGTACTCAAATGGGTACGTGGACACGGACATACTACAGGCAAATGTTTGCTGATGAGTTGGCGAAAAAAGGCGCCATGCTGCCTGATGGAGATATAGACTTCCTATGTGGGATTCCGTTATCCAAATGCAAGCTTCACATTAGTAACTTCTACTATGAGCTTGATCAGACATGATGGGGTTGTGAACCAGAATGATATGGCCCCGACTGAATCGCGGTCCAACAACATATCTTCTTGGCTTGACACGCTCACAATTGAGTGGTGTGGTGGCGGTCATTGCACTTTGACTTGTCCTGCAACCACTACTGCAGAAGTTGTCCAAACGAGGAGGAGGATGAGGCAATTTTCATCTGCTTTGTCACTGTCCGGCATTAGAAGATCTACGCTTAAGGTTTCTGGGACATCGTTCCCTAACTAGTCTCTCTGAGCTCTCGATTGTGAGCGTGTCACAATCGAGAGCTCAGAGAGACTCAGAGAGACATTGAGTGCATTTACGCCTTTGTAAGGAATAGTAATTGGCTAACCAGACCAAATATGGGGATCTCTACGGAGTGACCAATTAATAATCTCCACTCCTCTCTCTTTCTCTCTTTCGTATCTCTTCCTCTTCACTCTTCTTAAGTGTTTCAAAATCTTTGAAACGTTTTTGTATGTCCTCACCTAGGCCTTCTAGCCCCACTAGATCGCTTTTCTAGTTCTGACAAAAAGTGTTTATTTTGTAGAAGTGTGTAATTTTTGTGAGCTAAACAAAGTAAATTATGTTAAAATAGTAATAAGTTTTTAAAAAATCCTTAAAAAAGATTAAAAACAATCAAGCTCTATTTTTGATTTTGATTATTTTGCATGACTAGGCGGTTTGAGATAATATGAGGATATTTTTAGCAGAATATTTGAATAACCATTACCGAAGATATTTGAGAAAAATAAAGTCAAGGTAAAAAACGAAAGTTTCAAAATTTAAACTGAAATAGGTTTTAAACTATAAGAGAAAACTTAGTGAAATAAACAGGCATTTCCTTACCTTCACAAATTTGACACCCTGTATCTCACCTTGTACTATAATAGAGTGGGCATAAATTTCAGTTTCTTAAAGCCTATGTATTCCTACATGATTTGTTTGCATTCAGAGATCCAGATTTATTACCACTTTTTTCCGATTGAACCCACTGTGCGGCGCTCTACCAAATTCTAAAAAAACGTGTGTATATAATGCCATCAGAAACATAATAAATATTACAAACAAACAATTTTAAAATATTTTTTATTCGTCTGTAAGTTTTTTTTTTAAAAAATTATGTTAACATATTATGACTCTAAAATTATTAATATATTAATAAATCATAACAAAAAATTTAGACTATAGATTTAGCAGATTTTTACAATAGTATTGCATATATCTTTTGCACAAATCTTTTAATTTTAAAGCATATTTGCACTAAAATTCATATATTGTACTTTAGCAATTTTTAAAAATTCTGGATTAGTTATTATTTAATATTTAGTTATTTATGATTTATATGACCTGTTTATATTTGTAAATATAAATAAATTTACTTCCAATATATTACAATACCAAATTTCGTATCTATTCAATTCGTACTTTAAAGGTTATATACATAAATTAATATTTACATAAATATGTAATATTTTGCTAGCACTGTGCCCAAAATTAAATAACACTAGAACGTATGATTGATATTTTTTTAACAAATCTTGATTCTCCTAAGAGTATGCTATACAAAAATAAACATTCATTTTAAAGCACTAACAATGGGTTACTAAGAAAAAAACACCAAACGTATGATTAATATTTAAGTAAATATATATAAAATACGCCCCCTGTCCTCAATTTAAAATATGTATTTTGTATGAACTTTAAAATCTTGTTTTAAAATCTCTTTAAAAACATTTACCAAAAGTTTCCTTAAACTTTATAAAGACACATTATTAACCTCTGTTTTTTTTTTAACATCGGTTCACTTCCTGTTTACACCTGTTTGCCACAAAAATTATTATCATTATAAAGTATTTTTCTTTTAACCGCACACAATTTGCAATGTGTATGCCTCCAACAAGCATCATTCTGGTCGTCATACATTTTACATTCTTTTTAGCATTTTAATGTAATAAAAAATTAACTTTGACTCATAATTACTGGTAGTAATTACATTAACGTTTTTTTTTTTATTATTATTATTTCACTTGTCATACCGTCTGCACTTGCTGTATCGTTACAGACCTCTTAGAAAGTCAATGCAACAATTGCTTATCAAACCAATTCCATCGAAGCCACAGAAAACCAACACCAACACTTAAATGAACAAACTCATGCATGGTCGATTGCTGTGCGTGAGCTTATTTTACACATTCTTTTCGATGGAGATTGTTAATTGTTTTCAGTATTTAAAGGTGGTTGGCCACAATGTGAAATCGTAGAGATGGCCAATACCTACCAACCACAACCATGCAACGCATTATGGTTTTTTATATTCTTTTGTATTTCGTTGGTGGGTTTTTTTTTCATGGCAATAAAAAACCATTAATGATTCTGGCTTAATGAGTGTTAAATTTCTGGATCACACCAGGTTGAAAAGAAGTCTGGGTGAAAATACTAATTGTTTCTGTAACTTTTTATTTAAATATTCATACATTTTAAATGTTCAATTAAACACATTGTGAAAATGAATTTCATTTGGGGAAATATATACGCAAAACAACATAAATTTAAATAAAAACATAAACTCACAGTTTCCGGGGTTAATGAACAGAGATCTAAAAAAAAAGAAAAATCAGATAATGTTGTATGATGGAACACGTATGTATAAACAAACATTATGAAATCCAAGCATGATATAGTCCTTTTAGTGATGTCCATCTATCCGAGTGGTGCCAGAAATAGAATTTTCGAAACTACCAGATAACCTTCTATCTCAGATGTGGTATCAATATATAAATATCAAACTCAGAAAATTTTGCCGCAATAGCTCTGATGTTTGGAAATGCTTAAAACTCATTTCGAAATAATTGGAAAATTTTTTTTTGCTATATTGATTTTCAATCGTTGGTAGGGCACTGAAGACCTTATTAATTTTTTGTTTTATTCATTACATCACACAATCAATGAGTGGTATTCCTACAACAGATTCCCAGAAAGCCGTTCCGCGGGACACTCTTATTTACATTGTACATAAACGAAATAGCAAGAAAACATTTTACTCGCTTTGGGAAGTTTTATAATTTAAGACTATTTTCATATTGTTAAGATTTGGAACTGTTCTGATTTCAATTGATGCATTTTTATACCCACCATTGATTTTGTCATTCAGTTTGTAGTACATCAAACTAAATTATATACTTCCTAATTTTTAAATTTGTTTTTCATCTTCAATATCAAATATTATCATAATAATGTTGTTGTTTTTATTATTATTTTATTACAGTTCCTTTCCGCCAACATCTACAATAACCAGTGGCTTTGTTGTAAACGATTTAACTCTTGTATTTTTCTTCTCGTCATACTCACAGCATCTTTAATATTTTAAGCAAAATGGTTGATGCGAAATCCTTGTGTCACTTGACAATTTTATTGCTGTCATTCTGTTTTATGGTGGTTAAATGCAGTTTAGAGCCCACAGATCAATTTATTGATAATCCCACAGATACAAAACAAGGTAAGTAAGAAGAAAGATATACATATTTAAATATCTACATCGATTTTATATAAATAACATGAACATAAAAAATAAAAATAATATTTGCAGCATTTTGTTTAAAAAAAAAAGTAAATTGTTTGAAATTTAAACATACTTTAAATAACAAATTACATATTTATGATGTTTTGTAACATAGAGAAATAAACATAGAGCGGTAGCTTGCAAAAAACTAAAAATACTCAATAAAATCACCTATATAGTTGTTTTTATTTACACACAATTGTATTACAAAAACATTCTCATCACTTAAACTTCGTGACAACTGTCTTTACTTCTGTATAGCCTAATTTAGATAACTAAGGAACACCAAAGTGACAACTGACTTCACGCTAGATGAATGCATGGATGCATAAAATAACCAATTGATTTTTCTCTACATTACAAAGAGTACATACGTGTCAAATGGCCAAAAAATACATAAATTCAAGTCAGCCGAATAATAAGGCATTAGTGAATATTGCTGTCTAAAAGGAAAACATTTACTAATTTAGTAATCAGTGCAGAACAGCTAGAAACCTTACCTAAAGTTTTAAAATTCGCCAAGTTATATTTTTATCGATCAGATTAGATTTTGGATTTCCTTTTGCTAAGAAGATATGAACTTTTTATAAAATAATTATAAAAATAAAACTGAATTCTTTAAAAAGAAACTATCACAATACTGAGCTAATTATTCACAAAAAAGTCCAAGATGTCCAACTTTAGACGGCAAAAACTTCTGCAATCAAATTGGCCATTTTGTATTTGAATATTTTTCATAGACATTAAATTATGGTTTTTACTCGACACTTTGTCTCTGATTGATATATTTTTATACCCTACACCAACAGAATTACTTTCCCAGTCGATGGCTGGCCGGATATCCATGTAAACTTGTACGCAAAGTACAGGTCGTAATTTTGAAGATATTTCGATCAAATTTGGCATATGCATTATATTCGACCTAATTACGAAACCTATTAAAACTATTAAAAATCAGTCCATTATTTCATTTAGCCCTCATGCATTTATGACCGATATCCACAAACAATTTTTATATACTAATAACTCACACCTAATAATTTAGTGCTGATCGTTTCATAGTTGACTATATAAGACCCACTTCCGAATAAAACTTTTAAAAAATTTTGGTATCCAGAAAAAAAAGCAATAAAAAGAAATCACGACACTTAATTTCATGGCGATCGGTCCATTATTGATAACACAAGACAACAGCAAAAAAAGGCTTGACATAAAATTTTGTGAAAATGGGCTAATTCACTTAATTATAAATAAATTCGAAAACAATCCATCGATTTTTATGATCGATATCTCATTTTGTTCTTATTACATGTGGCTTTGCGATAAAGCCATAAATCTGAACAATTTGTGCCGTTTACGATTTTTCATGATTTTTTTTAAACAAAAAAAAAATAGCTATTTTCACATAAAAAATATATTTTTTGCTTCAATTTGTTATTATAACTTCGAAACTACTGAGTCGATTGAAACGCAATATATGTGTGAAAATGTGTACTTAGCATGGTTTTCAAAGTTCAATCAATCGAAAGAAAAATATTAACTACTCAATTTTATATATACCAAACAAAACACTAAAATTTTGTGAAAATGAGCGAATTCAATAAATTGTGAATAAATTCGAAAAGAATTCATCGATTTTTATGATCGATATCACATTTTATTGCTATTATATGTGGCATCGCGATAAAATTATAAATCTGAACAATTTCTGTCGTTTTCAATTTTTCATGAGTTTTTTTAAAACAAAAAAATTTGCTACTTTCACGAAAAAAATTTTTTTTTTGCTTCAATTTGTTTCTTGTAACTCCGAAACTACTGAGCTGATTGATACGCAATATATAAACGGATTAAAGGTTGTGTAAATCTCAACTTTTCTTAGTATATTTTAATAACATCGAACTGACCCTTTATGAGATATCATTAATTATGTGGAGAAACGTCTAACAAAATTCATAATTATACTTAAAAATTTAAAAAAAAATCTCTCCATAGAATTTAAAATTTGGACTATATTTGTACCACTGGAACCACAATACATCAAAATTGTGTAGTGGTTTAAAAAGCATCTAAAATTTGTTCTAAATTTTGTTGGCCTGTGTTTACGAGCATAAATCTCATAAAAATGTTGGTATGCTAATACATTTTAACAGAAACAAATTAGCGATCGGTCCATAATTAAACATAGCTCCCATATAAGGTCCACTTCCGAAAATGACTTTAACAAAATCTTCAAAATCTTGGAATAGAAATAAATTTCATAAAGAAATAAATCATACGACCTAATTTGATGACGATCGGTAATTTGATGACGCATTGTGCATAGCTCCCATATAAAGACCACTTCTGGAAATCACTCACAAAACTAAAGCCCTAATCGAACTAAAGTTTCAATGAGTATGTCTTACTCCTTTGATTTTATTTTGTATGGCTCTTTTAAAAAGATATAGCTTCCAAAATTCAAAAGTAACAAAAAACTGTTCATCTTTGCTCATCTGTCATAGTGCACATCTAAAACATCATTTAAATTAAAGCACACAACTAAACGATTATTTAAACAAGTACCTATATTTACAAACATCTTAAATAACCAAAAATAACATGTAATTAAAAACCCTGCTAAAAATGTTTATTTGCATTTTTTTCCCTACTCCAACTGTTTTCTAACATACTTATTTCTATTTTGTGTTTTCTATGTCTTTTTCTATTTCTTTAACGCTTTTGGTTTTGCTGTTTACGTAATTCGAGTAGATGCGTTAACATTGCACAAACGACCATCATTCTTTGTTGGCAGTCGTTATGGCAGATCCGGTTCATCTTCATCGTCAGGTTCATCATTGTTTGCCACCTCAAAGACACGTCGCTTAAATGTTGTACCACGCAACGATAGATTTTTCTTGAGTTCACGTTACGGCAAAAGAGCGGGTATGGACTTTTTACCAAGTAACATTAACACTTATAACAAACATATAAATGATAATTCTATACTCGTACCATTGTTGTCGACACCATATGAACAAGCTTTGATTTCAGAAATCTCAACCGGTACACAATTGAGCAATAAGCCCATACCACAGGAACAACAACAGTTAGATGATGTGCTACAACAACAATCATCATCCTTACCACCCTACGCCTACATGTCATGCGTTTATACCGGATTACAAAATTATTACCGTTGTAACAGCATGTAAGTTAAAAGGTTAGAACATGACAATTTTTTACTTATATTTTTAAATGGAGTTCTTTTTTTTTTATTTTGTTCTGTTATATGTTAACAATAGAGCGTTATTTTGATTTCTAAATATCGGTTGAAGCAATGCTTGTACTAAACTAATTCATAGAGGTTTTTAGTTGCTTCAAACTTGAACTGCATTAGTTTTAAACCAAAAGCTACAGTAGTCTGACCGATAGTTGGCTCAAATCTCAAAAAATTTCACTCTAGTGTTAAAAGAGAATGGAAAACGATTATTAAATACCCTCTAACATTGATAATTACAATTATTAGATCTTGAAATGCTACTGAACTTTAACCAAAAAAAGTACTTTTTAGGATTGATTATTTGTATGCATAAGGTGTCGGTGCCGGTCGAAATTATACATACTTATCGTTCTGTTTATCCAAAATTTCAAATAGTATTGATTAATAATATTGGCTCAAACCTTGTACAGATACGAATCCTTTGCTATCGTTTTATTACTGTTAGCTCTATTATAAACCGAAATAAAGTAATTCCATGATTTGAGGTCGAATGAGATTCGCTCGTCGAAATGCCATTTCAACTAGAATGAATAGAATTTTAAAGAGCACTTCCATAAAAATGTTTGCCAGAAAGTACATTCCAGGCTTCCAGATCAACTCAGACTTCATTTGTGCAACATGAATTGTCTGTTATCTAGAACATATGGGGACTGCTTGTGCGGTAAGTTTATTTTAAAAACTATCAGTATACTACAGTTGAAGAGTTGAAAATTACAATTTTGAATGATTGGTGGGATAAAGCAGTAGAAAATTTCATAAATTCTATACCTAATAAATAAAAATACTTAATTTATCAACTGAAAAAATCAAGATACGTTATTTTATTGAAAAAATATATAGGGTGACTTAAAAATGCTGGATTTGTTTTAAGCTTTTATTTTGAAACATTTATCCAATATAAATTAGCTATACCATCATTCTGATAACATATGTATTCCGAGCCAACAGAACTGCTCATATTTTGAGGCTAAGAACGAATCAATCCAATATCGGATACTCTCTTCTGAAGTGAAGCGTATCCTAGATCGATCGAATAAAATAGTAGTCGGTCGGGGCAAGGTCTGGACTATAAAGCGCGTGAAGCAAAACGGTCAATCCAATATCGGATACTCTGTTCTGAAGTGAAGCGTATCCCAGAGATGGCGTTCTACATCGATCGAATAAAATAGTAGTCGGTCGGGGCAAGGTCTGGACTATAAAGTGCGTGAAGCAAAACTTCCCAACCACTTGATTCTAAATAGTTTTTAACAGGTATTGCAACATGTGTCCGAGTGTTGTCATGATGGAATATTACAGTTAAATGTCTGGCAACATATTCTGGGCGTTTTTCGGCCAATGCTCGTTTCAAACGAATCAGTTGCTCTCAGTACAGGTTCCCTGTGATAGTCTGATCAGATTTCAGCAGTTCATAATAGATAGGACCCTTTTTCTCTCACCAAATACAGAGCATTACCTTAGCACCTTGGATATTTGGCTTTGGTGTAGATTCGGCTGGTTAGCCGGGCTTCACATACAATCTCTTACCCTTCGGGTTATCGTAATGGATCAATTTTTCATCGCAAGTAATGATTCGGAGCAAAAATTATATTCTTTCATAGCGTTCAAGCATCATATCGGTCATGCAAAGTCGTCTTTCAAAGTATCCAGGCTTCAATTCGTATGGTACCCAATTCCCCTGCTTTTGAATAAATCCTGCTGCTAGCAAACGTTTTGAAATTGATGCTTGAGTAGCTCCTAATGATTTTGCAAGCTCTTGTTATGTTTTACAACAGTATTCATGGAGTAATTCCTTAAATGCTTGGTCTTCATACTTTTTTGGCTGGCCTAGGCGATCTTTGTCTTCCGAGTCAAAATCACCACTTCTGCACCGCTTAAACTTTCTCTCGCAAGTTGAATCCAATGGAACACATTCACCATAAACTTTGGTGAGCAATCAGTGTGCTTCAGCGACACTTTTTTCAAATTAATTCAATTTCCCGCATATGACGGTTTGTTGGTACAAAATTTAAAGCAAAAAAAAGCGTTGTTGTTTACACTATAATGTTCAATAATTAAGTGAGAATAAATGACAAATATGGGACCTTTAACATATAAATTACTAAACCCAAAACCGTATTCAAAAGCTACGCCATCTATTTTAAATCTCGCATTTTTAAGTCATACACCCAATAATTCGAAGCTCTGATCCCATGAACACTATCTGTTCCATATGTAATTCGAGTTTTTCATTATCTCATTAAAAATTACATTAAAATACTGATAAATCGTTACATATTTATAAAAGTAACCAGAACAAAAGCTTGTGCACACTCAAGGAAGTCAAAATTTACAGCATGTATAGATGCGGTCTGTAATGTAGAAGATACGTACGTATGTTTGCTAAACCCTATAATGTTAGAGGGTATTTTAAGTGAAACAAAAATTTAAGATAAATTTATACCGGGTATTTTTCGTGTACCCTTTTTGCTTCTTTCTCTCTCTCTCACTCTCTATTTACAGTAATTCAATGTTTTATTTTAAAAATGCTGCAATTAACGATGACGAAAATGAAGTACTCTCCACTGATGCTACTGGTGCGGCTCTACTTAATGACGACAATGATGATGATGACGATAATGATGTTGATGATGACGATAAAAAGTAAAGAGTATATTTTACAACAACTACAAACAGATACACATATACATATATAAAAACACACACAAGCATACATACATACTACAAAGGGAAAAATATGTAATTCCTTAACTTCCCATATAAAATCAAAATAAAAAAAAAATATTAAAAATAAACTTAAAAAGCGAAAAGCAAAATACCCTTTTAAATATAAAATATAAAAAAAAGAATTAGAAATTATACTAAATAAAATATAAATATACATACAAACATATAAATGTTCTTAATTTTGTTTATGTTAAAATAGTATATGTATGTACATGTAAAAATATTATAAAATTATGTGAAATGAAACTAGAATTAAAATTTAATTTACAATTCAAATAAAACAATAAAAAAAATTCAATTAACACACACAACACAGGGCTGGATAAATTTTAATTCTAGTGAAATGTATTTTTAATTTTATTTAAATAAAATTTCTTTTTGTACTTATTTATTATATTTGTATATAGTTAACACCAAAATCTAACTAATATAATCTATTGTTATAAAATAACATTAATTAACTAAAATACATATACAACATAAAAACAAAACTAATTACATATATACAATATACATACAAGTAAAAACTACAAAATTTATGGTTTAATCAATTGATAATTGTTTAATGAATAAAGAAAAAATAAAATACCAGGCGTGACATGACATTTAAACAAATTTTATTAGTGTCTTTGTTAAGCAAATTCGCCGAATATTCATTATAAAAACAACACATTATTTATACATTGTTAAAAAATTTAATAACAATTAAATATTAATTAGCTATAAACGATTATGTATTATAAAACAAACAAACAAAAAAAAAAAAAAAACATTAAATAAAAATATTTATGAAAAACTATTAAGTGAATAAATAAGAAAAACTGATAAAGAAAACAAAATAAAAGCACAAATGCGAAAATAAAGCAAATCAAAAGAATATTTTATAAATTGTTTTATTTTAAATTAAATGTTAATTTGAATATATGTAATCAGAACCCGTCCCTATCCCCGAAGAACCGGTCAAACAACTACTTCTATATAACTAGTCTGTTGAAATCAACTTTCAAAAGCCCCCGAACAACTTGCACATATGATTGATACATTATGATGCTGTTGCTTTTTATACCCACCATCAAAAAAGTTGGGGTATATTGATTTTGTCATTCCGTTTGTAACATATCGAAACATTGGTCTCCAACAGTACGCCCGCGGGCACTTCCTATGTATTAGTGTCTTATATATGTGAAACCGAAATTAAAAAAACGAACATGAATTATATTACAAGTGTTGCCAGTGAAGTATTTCGCACCACTGGCGAAATTACGCACAAGTAAATGTATATGACAACACACGAATCGGCAACCCTGCCCATGCCAATTGTGTTTTTTACTCAGTCGTATAAAAACTAACAAAAGGGAAGGCTGTGTGCGGATTTTTTTCTTTGCATACACATTTTGTTGTTGTTGCACTGACCAAAACAAATATGTTTGATATTGAATAAAAACATTAGAGGATATTTTTATAAGAAATTTGGTTCAGTGTACACACATCGTTACACTAGAATACGAAGCAAATGTATTGTTGTGTGAGTTTGGTTAACTCTGTTCTAAAACGATGTAGCTACGTCCATCCGTCTATCTGTCTTTTGAAAATACGATAGGGGTCAAACAAAAGGACCTAGCTGGCTGAAATTTTCCACAAATGGCGAATAATTTTTATCTCGTTTTTTAATTTAAATGCAAGTATTTTTTTACTCAGCAGTGTTTTTATGACTATCACCATAGGGTAACATAGAGACGAGACGTAATTGTCAAAAACCTAACTCTTGTAACAACAAAATACATGCTAGTCAATGTATTTTGTTGTTGTATCAGACATATGAATTGTTGTATTTTTGTTTGAAAATCGGAGTGTCTCGTCTCTATGTATAATTCTCTATGCCTATCACCATGAGTGGCAAGGGTATATATAAGAATGTCATTCCGTTTGTAATTTCTACATTTTTCATTTGTGACCCCACAAAGTATATATATTCTGGATCGTTATAGATAGCGAAGTCGATATAGCCATGTCCGTCTGTATGTTGAAATCAACATTCCGTAGCCCCCAAATAACTTACATACAAATGGCTGAGATATAAGGAAAAAACCGGGACAACTTCGATTTTTGGCCTATTTTTGATTTATATCTGGAGCGAACTAATTATTTTGAATTTTATGTGGATACCAATATTTTTAAGGGATTTATGCTCTTTTGTGATTTTCGGAAACGGGCCTTATATGGGAGGTATGACTAATTATGTACCGATCATTATAAAATATACGAACTGTACTTTGCGCACAAGGTTTATATGGACAGCCAGCCAGATGTGCGGGCATCAGAAAGTGATTCTGAGTCGATCGGTATACTTTAACGTGCATGTTAGACTTATATTTTTGGGCGTTACAAACAGCATTATACCCTCCACACTATGGTGGAGAAGGGTATAATTATTTACAATCAAAACATTGTTGTCCAAAATATTATCTTCAATTTGTTGACAAATGTCCCGATTTTAACATCATATACTTAACAAATGTCCCGTTGTTCTATTTCAACCGAATATTTTAAAACAGTATTTTTGATGATATTTGTATTTCTCAAAAATAATGGATCTTAAGGATCAATCGACTCAGAAAGTTATATTTTGAAAATTGTCCCTATTTAAGACACAATGGGAAAATATTTGGATTGAAGGATTTTTCAAACATAAATTGGAGATACGAAAAATTGCACGAAAATTGAGTCGTTCGTTTGTTGTGATGCAAAAAGATCGCGAAAATTGCGGTAAAAATAAAAATTCTGGTCGAGAAAGTCCCTTTTGCGGGTGAAATTCGCAAATCATAAAGAATGATTAAGATGAAATTGCAATTTTGCGAGAAAAATCATATGACAACTAACTAGCATCAAAAGCTTGTTGATAGCCGACACAGTAGAAACGTTGATTAAACTGTTCAACATTTTTGGTAGATGATTTTCCGACTGCACTTTTCCATATATGTTATATGTAGCCATTTATAAACTGCAGACTGTTACGCAGTACCCAATATGTTTTCTTTAGCCTCCTTCCCCCCTTGATGTTTAAAGTTCAAATTCAAAATTTAAACTCAACTCAGATTTATTTCCAATTTGTAGTTTTTGTAGTTTTGGATAAACAGAACGAAAAGTATGTGACCTTATTATTTTGACGGGCACCTTATATTAAATTGTTCGTCTTTTTGTTCTTACGACAATATTAAATGTTAAATATCTCAAATAATAATTTACTGAAAAAGTTATTTATTCTTTTTATTTATTTCATCAAATATGTGAACAGTGTGAACGTGCCTTAATAAAAACACTTTTGACTAATTGTCTTAATTTAAAAGAATTAATTTAACACATGATTAAATGTAATAATGCCTCAGATAATACCAGTTGCAACTTGCAACTCATGCATGTACATTAGGGTATCCCCGATTGTATGGAGGAAAATAAGATGTTCCCAACTAAAATTAATGCTTATTTTGTTTGAGGAGATCATTCCTCAAAATGTTTGCCATGGCATTAGTATTGAGCTGCATCAAAAGGTAAGAGTCCTTTTTGAAGGTTTTTATGATTATTTTCAAATTTATCGCAGCGGCAGCATATGAAATATTGGTATTACGCAAAAGGTCGATATTCGAACTTTTGTAATTTTTGATAAATCATAATCATAAACCTCGTATAAATTTACCGAAATGATTTTCTTCCCGATCTAGGTGGTTATTTTGTAACTGCAATAGTTTCGAAAAGAAATCAATCGAATTTGTATGCTTAATTAAGGGCGTTTTTTATGGAGGCGGAGAATTTTAAATTCAAATAAAACAGAGAAAAACCGTTTTTATGTCCATCTAATTGATATTATTAATTAGATAATTTTATGACACTCATGTTTAAATATGTTTACATGACGTAACCTGGAAGTCCGATTTTCACACTCGCTCGATCGTTTCTGGTTTATCTTCATAGACCTGGGACTTTGCCTATTCCCAAAAGACAATAATCAAATGACTTCAAATGAAATGAACGAGGTGGTCAGTTAACAGGTGTTTTTCTTGAAATTATTCGTTCGTCAAATGCCTCTGCCACCATCCTGCTGAAACCACATGCCTGGAATACTGATGCCTTACAATTAAGGCAGAAAAAAGTTAGTAATGATGTCCATATACCGCTCACCGTTAACTGTAACGTTCTGACCATCAATAATTGCGAAGACATTTGGATCAATGATTAAAACGGTCGATAAAGTTAACCAAAAAGTAAGTTTTTCTGGATATAATGGAGTTTCGGCAATCCGCCTCTATAACAAACACCCTTAACATTGCACTTCGAAAATGTTTTCTTTCGAATCGAATTATACAATAAATACGTTGACTTACATGTATTTTGTGGTTGCGAGAGTTTGGTTTTTCACAACAGACTTAAGTTTTTGACAATTACGGTTCGTCTCTATGTTTTCCTAGGGTTATTGTTTTCTCAAGCTTTCTTTGTATTTAAAGTTTTCAATTGAGTACTGAAAATGTAGCTAAAATCAGATCAGGAAGAAAATAGGTTTCGAAAAATTCAAATAAAATTCGAACTAGATTGAATTTCGTAAAACTGAAACGTATTAGTTTATACTAGTTAAACTAAGACCTTCCACATAATACAAATATTTCATATATTTCCATTGCGATAAACCTTACAAATTTGCCTTTCTATCCTTCGATACAGCTCACTAAATATTGACAGCAGGACAAACATGTTGGTAACATCCTCAACTTCTTTTTAGGGACCCCCTAATGTACATATGTATGATGGTATAAAGATGTAAATAAGGGTTTGTGCTGGGTTGGCAGTCAGAGTAATGGGAATAATTAAATAAAAGTTGTTATTCTTAATTTTCTTTTTAATTTCATTATAAAAGTTTATTGTTATTGGAATTTAATCATTGTACAATATATGTATAAAAATAAAAAATGCTAAAAAGAAATGCAAAAACCCCTATCATAACTTGTCAGCAATTAACACATAACAACGTGGAGACAATTCCTCATCCATTATTTTTTCATAACGAACATTGATTTTTAAATCCATTTTTAACGATGTCTCCTCCATATAACATAGACGATCATAGAGCACCAGATTTTCACAAAGTTTCTAAAGCAAAGGAACGTGATTTAAAAACCAGATGCTCTATATAAATAATTCTCTATAGATATTAGCTTGTAATATTTACCTGCATAGATGTTTGCAGACAGGTCAAACCCTCAGCCAATTTACCACCATTAGGATATTTTTCTATTATTTCACAAAATTTCTGACGATGTTGTTCTGACCAGACTACAAATTCATTTGTTGTCTTATTTTTCAAACTATACAGACGACTAAAAGTTTCAAAACTCTGCAATTGCTCAGCAGTCAGAGAACTTAATTCAATTTTTTCTTCTTTACGTTTAACAACAATAAATTCCAGCTGCTCTTCCTTCAGTTTTATCGATTCTGCTACAGCTCTTAAAAACATCTCGCTGCCATGCACATGATGCTCCGTGGAGGAACATTTATTCCAACGTTTTAAAGTCTGTTGACAGGCTAAACGTAGAAAGGGACGATTTAAATACATTGTAAAAGCTTCATTACATTCAGCATAATTAGTGTTGTCAGTGACGTTGTCTTCATTGTCTAAAAGCACTTGTTTAAGAGTTTCGCTTATGGGAAAATTTCTAAACTTTAAAGCAGCAGCAGTAGTAGTAACAGTCTCATCACACACCTGTAACTTGTGATAACAACATGGCATAATTACTAGATGCTGTACTTCCGGTAGTTGCAGGAAGAGTTTCATGGAGGTTATAGTTAAATCAGCACATGCATGTAAACCAATTATAACCATATTTGTGGCTATTTGTGGTGTTACATGTTGATAATTCAATTTAAAAACTTCCTCTACTGTTTTAACAATGAAATCTTTCGAACTCTCTGTTATAAATTGTTGTCTATATTGGATAGAGTTGATGGCAGTTGGCATATATGATTTTACACGTTGCTCTGCCGCTTCCACACGATATGTATCGGCTTCTAAGCCCAAAATTAAAAGGTTTCTATTTAGTTTATATAACAGCTCGCTTAAATAACCCAAACCAGAGCCAAAATCTATTAGGACGTATTTGTCTTGCCCCTCATTCTGATGCTCATCTTCATTAACATTTTCATTTAATTTCAAAGTTTCTTTAACCACTGTTGCCAGTCTTTGTATTTCGTGTTGCTTTTTAACATTCATCTTCTTAAGATTTTCCATTTTAATTGGCTTTTCCACATCTTGTGGCTCGTTGTAGGCTGCCAAAGGTATTAATTCTGCTAACTTGTGGCGAAAGTTTTTTATGCTTTCAACATTCAAATAGTTTAGTTGCTCATGTACGTAAGGAAATTTATTTAGTTCTTCGTTTTTTATTTCTGTAAAGTAATCTTTGTACTCTTGTGGCATATGATTTAATATGCCGGCTTTTATGAAACCTGTGTTGGCTTCTCTGTAAATCCATGCATTTTTCTTAAGAAATTCGTTAACATGTTGAAAATATTCATATGAGTTGGGGAAACCATTTGGAAGAGACATAGCTGAAAGAAGATTTTTTTTTGTTACAATGATTTGTATTACTTAAATATACATTTAGAAACATTTTATTTCCGAGAAATGATCATATTCACCATTTCATCTTTGTTAGAAGAACTCTTTTTCATATTGACATTAATAAGCTTTTTGAACTTATTTTACCACCCCAACTAAAATTTGTCTGCTACAACAGAAAAGTTCGATCACTTAGACAATAAATTTGGTTATCACAACCAAACAAAACTGACAAAAACAGAAACATGTTTATTTAAAACAGAAAAATTAACTTTTCAAGTAGATCAACTTAATACAAATTGAAATTATTAAACGAAATGAATTTTAACGTTTTAATATTCATATTTATTTAATGACAATATTACTGGTTTTAATTTATATTCAGATTTGAAAAAGTTCTTTTTTAAAAGATTTAACATAGCACAGTGGGGCGAATCAATATTTTTTGGAAATAAACCTGGCATTTCTAAACGGATGGTCTTATCGGAATAAAATTTTACGTGGTCGTAGCCAAGGAGTATTCGAGTTTAAGTTATTAAAATGTGCTCTGCAAACTCTCCAGGGGTGGTGCTATGGGGGCTCAAAGTAGGGTACCTTCGACATGTAAAATTTTTAAACACGTGGAATTTTTTTGTTTTCCATTCGATTTCAAAGATTTTTATATTTTTGGAATAAATCCACTCTAATAAGTCAGTCGAAAGTGAGTGAGTGCCTAAATACTGGTACAGAAGTGATGATTGAGATAAAATTTGGTAAGAATAAGTTCTATAATTGACCCATATAGGGTCAACTCCCGAAAATCAATTCAAAATACATTAGATTTGTATCGACATAAAATTCAACACAATAAGGTGAAATTCGAACAGTACGGTTCGGTCTATAGTTCACTCTAAAATCTGCTAAAATACGGCACAAATACGTTTCGTATAAATCAAAATTACATTTCAAACTGTCTGCATTGACCGAAAAAAAAGAATTTACCAATCTCATCTTCAATGATCTTTCGATACCGTCCAAAGTACACGAAGTAGAGAGAAAGTTCTGTGAAACTGTCGTTTCAGCAGCAGCTCGCTTGATTCCTGCTAGTCGAATATATGTACGTAGTGCCGGGGAACTTTCAGTAGAAACGGCGTTACTCGCAGACAAGTGTGCTGGGATCGCCCAGCTGAATCGCGACATCAGCATGTTGGAAAATGGTTGAAGAACTGCAAGTTATGGCCCACAGTTCAATCTCTTTCCAACATGAGGAAGAATGATGATAGGGCCGCGATAAAATTTCCGGTTACGGTATTTTAACTTTTTTGAATACCCTGAGAAAGGAAAGTTCGCTAATTACACAATCATCCAGTATCGGACACACAACAACTGAAGTTACAGATGTCACCAACACAGACAAAACATCCAAAACTATTGGCATTAATTCATCTATGTAATTATCTGACAACGATTTTTTACTAATCAGCAAGGAACCTGATATTACTCAATGTCTGGAAAAAGAGTAGTGTCATCCCGATACACAAACCTGGGAAGGACTGAGTTATGATATTAAAGGCCAGTATCCTTTTTATCAGCTCTCGCGAATACTTTTGAGTACATACTCCCCTTTCAGCTCACCTGTCACATACCAGCAGCATATCTGCCATTGCCACTCAGATCTCACAGGACTATCTAACTATCACCAACGACGTTATAGGGAAAATCTTTAATAACTTTATGAAGGAGTTGTCAAAATTCGGACTGTGAATCACCCTAAAATGGTGGACGATTGAGCGGTCAATTACGCCCTACCTGTACGGCCTCCTTCATTAAGTGACAGCCAATGAAGAAATATTCAAAGCTTACCAAATTCTGACTAAAAGACTATCTCGGGCAGCATGTAAATACCCTCGGAACACCATTACACGAGGAAACGAAGATTGACAAAACGGTTCCTCCTGGAAACATGATAGGAATGATATTTGTTTATATGAGGAGAAAGAGGTACGCGGCAGCTCTGAACGACATTTATACAGATACCAGCATTACTGTAATCTCCTTACAGACCTGTAAAGATTATTTCCCTTAATGATGGGTAAAGAGAATACCATGAGGGATTTCCAATTGTCTGTGGACCGAACATTTTAGCAAGGAATGAAGTCAAATTTAGACATCATTTTAAGAGCGGGGATCTTACAGCGATAGAGAGGCCAAGGGTGAGCGTATGCTGACAGTTTCATCGGTGTAAATTCTGTACTTGTCAACATATCCACCAAGTAATGAGGTGCAGGAGTTGACGTTCGAGTGACTAGAACAATTATAAAGCGGGGTTCAATAAGTACAAGAGATATCTCAAGAGGCAAAATGGAAATTCATGGAGTTACGCTGCTTATCCGTTGACAACATCAATGACTTATCCGGCTTACAGCTAAATTTATCCAAAGACCCCGTAGGGTATATTCAAAGAGAAGATAACTCATTGGCGTAGACTAGCTCAGATACACTCTCCGTTCTTATGGAAACACTTTCCTGGTTGCACAGAAACTGGAACTGGGGACGAAGATTCATGTACCTACGGGACTCTGTCACATTTCTAGTTGTATTGAGGAAATAGTGTCAGTGGGGAAATTAGTATGGGCGGTGAACAAATTCGGCAAGTATGTAAGCTCCCTCTGATTTCATGGAAGCAAAATACTCAGGAAAGGCTAACATGGGGTTTCAGTGCTTACTACACATCCAGGAATTCCATTGTTATGGGGACTACAAACAGGTATGGTAAACTGGATTTACACATCGGTTGAAAGGGCCATTATTACTTATGGTTTTACAGTGTGTTGGGAGGCAATGTGAAAAAGTATTTGTAGGAAGACACTCAATAAAGCTCAAAGATGTGATTCCATTGGCATAATTGGAGCCATGAGTAACACACCTCAGGCGGTCTCGGATATAATCCTAAACTTACTACCAATTGACAACTATGTGGCAAGTGTTGCTGCTTGGAATTTGCTTAGACTCTTTGAGTCTTCTCTTGTAAGACTAACGTGAGTAGGCCACACTAAAATTTTGTATGATGTCTAATTGGTTAGGCTAGAATTCCTACGGTGATTTCGGATCACAGGGTAATGACTTTAGACTTCGGGGTTACATCTCTAATTGTGTTTGAAGGATATGCAGTTTTTACTGACGGATCCAAGATGGAATCTGGCACTGTGGCAGGAATTTATGTAGTAGATAAACATTTAAGTGTCATACAGCGCCTTTCAGGCAGAGATCTTAGCGACATGGAAAGCCACGAACTTGAGGGCTTACGTATCAACGGGGTCTGCAGTGACATCTTATGTAATTGGGCTTTGAAATGTCACAAGTACATTAAGCATAGTGATGGACTTCTTAAGAGCTCTAGAGGCGTTACTAGAACTATACACAATCAGGATATGTTGTGTACCAAGGCACTGTAACATACAGGTTAATGAGGTAGCAGATTGGCCGTTCATCTGTGTTTGGATCTGAAACTTATTAGTAGGGAAGGGTGGATAAAACCTAATATATGTCACTACTATAGGTTGATCTTCGAAAGATTCCGTGACTCCACAAACTAATCCTTGAACAGTAGAACGGATTGGAGGATGTCCAAGGCTATTTGGCCAAAGTTAGATACTGCTGTAAAAATGGTATTAATTGCTATAAATTAGAGGCAATAATATGTGATCACTCTCTTAAGCCGTGTGTCCACTAGCAAGTCACTTGCGGAATAACTTCTGCTAGTATTTTCTGAAGTGTTTCCACTCCAACCGAAACTTGCGGAAGTCTGCTTCCAGAAGTAGTTTGTAGAAGTTATTACGACGAACTTGCTGCAATAAATTGCAGACGTGTTTCTACACAACGTGAGTACAGCTTGCAGTAGTGTTGGCTTTTTTACGAATGTCTTGTGGCAAAATAAGATTGGCAGCTGACATCGCAGCATAAAAAGAAACAATAAGAAGTGTTTGGGTGCGAAATTGGGTGCTGCGGCGCGTAGATTTTAGTTTCCAAAATACATTACTTGAAGACCGAAGATGCCATGCTGCTGAAAAATTTCCTGAGAATGTCTAATGATGATTTAGAATACAGATTGGCTATGCCTCCCACAGACCGGCTTTTAGTTACTCTTCCATGTGTTTTTTCACTACTCCAAACGAATTTATTTTTGTCCATTTTTTAACTTTGAAAAGAACTAAAAAAAAACACAAAACTTAACTGAAAACTGAAGGGAATAACACAAACCGTTTACCCGATGTATACCCAACTTCCTCTGCAAGTCCTCAAAACACTTGCAGTTCACAGCAAGTCGTTCAAGTTACTTCCAGCAAGCAACAAACACGTGTTTCCACATACTTGCGGGATCGCCCAGCTGAATCGCGACATCAGCATGTTGGAAAATGGTTGAAGAACTGCAAGTTATGGCCCACAGTTCAATCTCTTTCCAACATGAGGAAGAATGATGATAGGGCCGCGATAAAATTTCCGGTTACGGTATTTTAACTTTTTTGAATACCCTGAGAAAGGAAAGTTCGCTAATTACACAATCATCCAGTATCGGACACACAACAACTGAAGTTACAGATGTCACCAACACAGACAAAACATCCAAAACTATTGGCATTAATTCATCTATGTAATTATCTGACAACGATTTTTTACTAATCAGCAAGGAACCTGATATTACTCAATGTCTGGAAAAAGAGTAGTGTCATCCCGATACACAAACCTGGGAAGGACTGAGTTATGATATTAAAGGCCAGTATCCTTTTTATCAGCTCTCGCGAATACTTTTGAGTACATACTCCCCTTTCAGCTCACCTGTCACATACCAGCAGCATATCTGCCATTGCCACTCAGATCTCACAGGACTATCTAACTATCACCAACGACGTTATAGGGAAAATCTTTAATAACTTTATGAAGGAGTTGTCAAAATTCGGACTGTGAATCACCCTAAAATGGTGGACGATTGAGCGGTCAATTACGCCCTACCTGTACGGCCTCCTTCATTAAGTGACAGCCAATGAAGAAATATTCAAAGCTTACCAAATTCTGACTAAAAGACTATCTCGGGCAGCATGTAAATACCCTCGGAACACCATTACACGAGGAAACGAAGATTGACAAAACGGTTCCTCCTGGAAACATGATAGGAATGATATTTGTTTATATGAGGAGAAAGAGGTACGCGGCAGCTCTGAACGACATTTATACAGATACCAGCATTACTGTAATCTCCTTACAGACCTGTAAAGATTATTTCCCTTAATGATGGGTAAAGAGAATACCATGAGGGATTTCCAATTGTCTGTGGACCGAACATTTTAGCAAGGAATGAAGTCAAATTTAGACATCATTTTAAGAGCGGGGATCTTACAGCGATAGAGAGGCCAAGGGTGAGCGTATGCTGACAGTTTCATCGGTGTAAATTCTGTACTTGTCAACATATCCACCAAGTAATGAGGTGCAGGAGTTGACGTTCGAGTGACTAGAACAATTATAAAGCGGGGTTCAATAAGTACAAGAGATATCTCAAGAGGCAAAATGGAAATTCATGGAGTTACGCTGCTTATCCGTTGACAACATCAATGACTTATCCGGCTTACAGCTAAATTTATCCAAAGACCCCGTAGGGTATATTCAAAGAGAAGATAACTCATTGGCGTAGACTAGCTCAGATACACTCTCCGTTCTTATGGAAACACTTTCCTGGTTGCACAGAAACTGGAACTGGGGACGAAGACCGGGGGGGCACTGTACCTACGGGACTCTGTCACATTTCTAGTTGTATTGAGGAAATAGTGTCAGTGGGGAAATTAGTATGGGCGGTGAACAAATTCGGCAAGTATGTAAGCTCCCTCTGATTTCATGGAAGCAAAATACTCAGGAAAGGCTAACATGGGGTTTCAGTGCTTACTACACATCCAGGAATTCCATTGTTATGGGGACTACAAACAGGTATGGTAAACTGGATTTACACATCGGTTGAAAGGGCCATTATTACTTATGGTTTTACAGTGTGTTGGGAGGCAATGTGAAAAAGTATTTGTAGGAAGACACTCAATAAAGCTCAAAGATGTGATTCCATTGGCATAATTGGAGCCATGAGTAACACACCTCAGGCGGTCTCGGATATAATCCTAAACTTACTACCAATTGACAACTATGTGGCAAGTGTTGCTGCTTGGAATTTGCTTAGACTCTTTGAGTCTTCTCTTGTAAGACTAACGTGAGTAGGCCACACTAAAATTTTGTATGATGTCTAATTGGTTAGGCTAGAATTCCTACGGTGATTTCGGATCACAGGGTAATGACTTTAGACTTCGGGGTTACATCTCTAATTGTGTTTGAAGGATATGCAGTTTTTACTGACGGATCCAAGATGGAATCTGGCACTGTGGCAGGAATTTATGTAGTAGATAAACATTTAAGTGTCATACAGCGCCTTTCAGGCAGAGATCTTAGCGACATGGAAAGCCACGAACTTGAGGGCTTACGTATCAACGGGGTCTGCAGTGACATCTTATGTAATTGGGCTTTGAAATGTCACAAGTACATTAAGCATAGTGATGGACTTCTTAAGAGCTCTAGAGGCGTTACTAGAACTATACACAATCAGGATATGTTGTGTACCAAGGCACTGTAACATACAGGTTAATGAGGTAGCAGATTGGCCGTTCATCTGTGTTTGGATCTGAAACTTATTAGTAGGGAAGGGTGGATAAAACCTAATATATGTCACTACTATAGGTTGATCTTCGAAAGATTCCGTGACTCCACAAACTAATCCTTGAACAGTAGAACGGATTGGAGGATGTCCAAGGCTATTTGGCCAAAGTTAGATACTGCTGTAAAAATGGTATTAATTGCTATAAATTAGAGGCAATAATATGTGATCACTCTCTTAAGCCGTGTGTCCACTAGCAAGTCACTTGCGGAATAACTTCTGCTAGTATTTTCTGAAGTGTTTCCACTCCAACCGAAACTTGCGGAAGTCTGCTTCCAGAAGTAGTTTGTAGAAGTTATTACGACGAACTTGCTGCAATAAATTGCAGACGTGTTTCTACACAACGTGAGTACAGCTTGCAGTAGTGTTGGCTTTTTTACGAATGTCTTGTGGCAAAATAAGATTGGCAGCTGACATCGCAGCATAAAAAGAAACAATAAGAAGTGTTTGGGTGCGAAATTGGGTGCTGCGGCGCGTAGATTTTAGTTTCCAAAATACATTACTTGAAGACCGAAGATGCCATGCTGCTGAAAAATTTCCTGAGAATGTCTAATGATGATTTAGAATACAGATTGGCTATGCCTCCCACAGACCGGCTTTTAGTTACTCTTCCATGTGTTTTTTCACTACTCCAAACGAATTTATTTTTGTCCATTTTTTAACTTTGAAAAGAACTAAAAAAAAACACAAAACTAAACTGAAAACTGAAGGGAATAACACAAACCGTTTACCCGATGTATACCCAACTTCCTCTGCAAGTCCTCAAAACACTTGCAGTTCACAGCAAGTCGTTCAAGTTACTTCCAGCAAGCAACAAACACGTGTTTCCACATACTTGCTGCAAGTAACTTCTGGATGTCGACTTCTAATACGTGTTTACACGGCATAAACTTCTGGAAGCAATTTCCGCAATAAAACTTGGTAGTGGACACACGGCTTTAAGTAAGTTAAGCTATCTGAATTTAAATTAAAATAATTTCAACACCAGCATTTTCATACCAAATAAATAAAATACACAGAACAATTGATATTTTTATTTAAATTTTCGTTTTGTTTATTACTATTTCTATGTATGTATTTATTTATTTAAGTATAATTTAACATTTAAAAATGTTCATTTAATTAACATTTTTGTTATTTTGTTAGCAAGTGCAATCTAGAAAAATAACTTAACAATTAAAAGAACAACTAAGATTTTGGAAATCTATCAAGTGTGTTCGCTGATGCAACAAGTGCAAATTACAAAAATAACTTCACATGTTTATAAATTAGAAAATAAAAAGTTAAACCGACTAAAGAATCAGTACCAAAAACAAAGAATATGTTTTAATTAAAATTAAACATCATTTAATATTATGAAATATATGTATTTATGTTTATAAAAGCAGATTAGTATATACTAGAAAAAAGTATAATGGATTTTTTTTATACATAAAAATACATTAAATAACAAATATTTATAAAAAAAAAAAAGAAGAGAACAATTTAAGGAAAAAGAAAAAGTTAATTTAAATACGACCGTTCAACTGATTGATTTACAAATTATCCAAATCATAAGGAATAAAAAAAATAATGATTAAAATTACATTGATTAGAATTAAATTTATTGAATAGTCTTCCATTTTAATTTGGTAACAGTTTCGAGTTCTTTATTTTCCGGTCCCAATATACATTTTCCATAGTAAGCGGGCGCTGTTTTAAAGTATTTTTCAACAACTTGTTGCAATTCGTTCATTGTTACGGCCAGCATACGAGAACGATATTTCATGAACATTTCCTGTGAGACACCATACAAAAAGAAGTCTATACCCAAATTACCCGGTGCTATGGGAGCATCTAATTGTTGCAATACACCCAATTTGGCTTCAAACAAAGTTTGTTCGGTAATTTGAGAATTATTTTCTTGCAGCCACTTGTACGTATTATCAAAGGCTTCGAGAGTTTTCGTTGAATTGGGATCGCGGTAACTGAAAAAGCTGAATATGCCGTCAGAGCCAAGTTTAGCACCGGAACCATAAGCACCGTTTTGCTCTCTAACCACAGGCAACAGATACTTGGCCGAAATGAGTTTAGCTAAAACTCTAAGTGTTGGATGATCGCGATGGGTATAGGGTACAGTAAACATGGCCTTGGCACAGTAATTAACTGGTATGTTCATAACGAAATGTTGGCAACTGGGCTCTAAAAGTTCCACCTTATTTTCAATTTTTTCCACAGGATGCTCGGGTAAATCATTGAGGAACTGTTCGTAGTGTTTTATAAATTCAGGGTAAAATTCATCCGAAATATTAACGGCTGTGCGCATGGCTTTCTTATTGAATAATTTATTGCCCAATAATTTCAAATTGTCCATAATTTGTTGGGTGCTGTGATTCTTAACATATTGTTTCATGTGTTCTATGTGCTCAACACCCGCCAGCAATGATTTTAATCTGGCCGAGTCGGTTACAAGGCCAGCACAAGATTGCATGGCATATAAATGACCAGAGTTGGCTATGCCCACAGCTATACTTGACATGTAATTGTCTATTAACATTTTTACTCGCTCCTCGTCGTCCATTTTGTAGTTCATTAAGAGTTCCTTGGTCAAATCGAACATGCCTTGTACATTTTTATCCAATGCATGGGTGGTCATAAGAATGCCCAAGTTGAAGGTCTTGCTGTCGTAGATGTTTTCGGCAAAATGTAGTTTGAAATTAATGCCACCAGTCTTGGAAAGTACAAGTTTATCGAAGTCTCTGTAGTCGTAATTCTTTGTGCCCATATCGTTGATTAGATTACAGAAGAGGGGTATTAAAAGAATTTCTTCCTGCGACAAAGAAGTGCCATCAAAGTAACATTTGAAATAGGAGATTTCATTGGTTTGTACATTGCAGACTTGCGTAGGCACCTCATTTATTTTCACCACCTCGATGGGTTCTAATTTGGCAGCTTCCTGTACATCTGTTAACTTAAGGCAAGGCAATATGTCTACATTAGGTGTGGCCTTTTGTGCCTCTTCCAATTTCAAACCATTTTCATAGATTTTGGTTCTCTTCTCATGATCCAGAGACATGATCTTCTGCTTGAGTAACTCCAATTCAGCCGTTTTGAAATTCTCTTCGTATGTATCATCCGGTGACATGGTCAGAGTCAATCTATGGGTGTTATTGGCAAAATATTGGCCAACTTTCTTTTGCAAATAATGAGGATCCTGTTGTAATTGTGAGCGGAATTGGGAAATCATATTGGAAACTCTTAAATTCTCCACCACATCGCCTTCATGATTCCACAGCGGAGTCGAATTGAACAATAGACCCAAGCCAAATTGAGGGGATTGGTGTTTTAGAGACAACTCAATGTTGTGCAAAACACTCTCAATGTGTTGCTTATCGAATCCCTTTGTCATCACCTCCTTAATGGTGGCATCATACAATTCTTGCACTCGGCCAAAATCTTCTACTCTCAAATCCTGCAAACCCACACAGAAGAATGTATCCTTAATTTGAGGATCAAAACCTGTAGTCTGATTATAACCACCCGAGAAGTTCGGTTCAATCAAATTACGATAGAAGGGAGAGTTGGGTCCTCTAACCAACAACTCAGACAAAACGTACAACACAAATGTCTCCTGTATATCGGTTACATCAGACATTAACAGAGCAATAGCTATTTGATTTTGTTTCTCAAAGGGTGCGCCCATATTATCAAAACGACTAGAGATATGTACATTACGGGCTGAGTCCCATCTGGGCTGGTTTGGTATACGACTGTACGAGTTATCAATGTGTTCATAATTACTCAAGTACTCCTGATCGACATAACTCAAGGTCTTGATTAAATCAAAAGAACCATATGTATAGATACGGGCATTGCTGGGGTGATAATATTTACGATGGAAATCAACTAGATTGCCATGTGTTAATTTGGGTATTTCCAAGGGATTGCCACCCGAAACATAGCCATAGGTATGATCGGGCAATAGATTATTGAGCAGATTTTGACCAAATACAGAAGCATTTTCCGAAAAGGCTCCCTTCATCTCATTGTATACCACACCCTTGATGACATACTCGGAGTCCTTGTCTTTCAAATTGGAATGTTCAAGACGCCAGCCTTCTTGTAGAAAATCTAAATATTCTAAATTGGGTCTGAAAATATAAGAGGATAGAAATATATTTAATAAAATAATAATAAATTGAAGATATTTTTATAATATAGATATATTAATGCTAAGTAAAACAAACGAATCAATTAATTCTAGGCCATTTAAAAATCAAAAGAACATTTTTAATTGTTTTGAAAGTGTCTTTCTCTTGGCATTTAACTAACAATTAATCATTTATATTTTAGTTGAATATGCACTTCTTAAGATTTTTAAATTAACATGATGTTCTTTTAAGATTAAACGAACATCAAGTTATTAATTTTGTTTTGGCAAATATTCAAAATATTAAAAACATTATTTGTGTTACTCTAATCTTTTTGTGTGACATGTATTTAATATAAGTCGAAGATCAAAGGCGTAATTTAAACGTTCTATATATATATACAAATTTAAAAATATTTATAAAAAAAATACTTAATTCGTCATATAAAGGTAAGGGATAATTATGAATTTAATAACATTTATCTGCCATATTCAAAATGAAAAACTGTATGCTAACTAACAAGTAAGGGAAACTTTGGACTCTCAATAACGCAATATTTTTGCTGCGTTTGTGATAAGAATAAATAAATAAATTTATAATTTGGTTTGTAATTCTAACATCATTTATTTGCGATCCTGTAGAATAGTATATGAGAAAAATCAAACATTTTGCAGAATCGTTGAAACTGAATTCAGATTGCTTGTATTTCTTTTGGGTTTCGAAATATGAAAATTCTGTGACACATATCGGTGACACAAATCAGTGAATCCGAAATTTTAGTTTCACATCTTAAGTTTAAAACAATGCTTTGAAACAGAGATCAGCAATGAATCACTTTTTTACTATTCATACGGACTTATGAAATTATAAGTATAAGTGAGTAGCCATCATTGAAATTAAACTACTCTGACGTACTTATACTCACAATAACATTGATTTAAAAGTATGCGTAGCATTAAATATGAATCCGACGTTGACATCATACTCATACGAACTCAAATCTGTTTGATTCATAAATAACCTGAGTCTGACTTATAATTTTAGGAAAATACTCATGATACTTAATATTGATTCAACTTTTTTTTGGTGTAATTTTACAGAATTCTGAAACACACAACCTCATTATCACACACAACCTCATAATGAGCATTTAAATGTTCGTATTCGAATCATACTTATTTTGCATCGTCTATACATATTGAGTTAAGTAGAGTCGAAATCAACAACGTCATAAATATTGTTAAGTATGAGTACAAACTTTACGAGTGGATATGAGTCTCGACAACATTGTAATAAATATGAATGCGTATAAGTATAAGAAATTTTGAGTCATGATTCAATCTACTTATTTTTTCACTACTGATCTCTGCTTTTAAACTTTCAAGAGTTTTTTCATTAATTTAATATACTATGCACTAACAGTTTCTAACTTACAGATTTAATACAACATAAATTATTCACTTGATTTTTAAAATTTGTATAGCTTAATAACAAGTAACAGAGCTATATTCGGCTGTACGAGTTCTTATATACCCTTCACCAAACTATACATTATAATGATTATTGAATATATTTTTGAGTAAAACAAAATTTAATTGTCTATCTGACTTAATATTCCAGATATAGAACCAAAAATAGGTCAAAAATCGAGGTAGTCGTGGTTTATATCTCAGACATTTGTGGGCCGGTTTCCAAGAATTTAAATAGCAACCTAAGCGGGAATATTGCGGATATATTAATGTTTCAATCATGTATGTAAGTTATTTGGTGGCATCGGAAAATTGATTTCGACATACATACCGATATGGCTTTACCGATCCAGAATATATATACTTTATGGGGTCGCTAATGAAAAATGCGGAAATTACAAATGGAATGAATTACTTATATATACCCTTACTAGGGTCGATTGTTCGAGCATCGACTTTTGGGTCGGAAAAAAGTCGAACAATCGATTAAGTTATCTCAAAAGTCGAATAGTCGATAAAAGTAAAAAAATCGACTTTTTATATTATACTAAAACTAAATATGCACTCAATAACGGAAATAATATAATAGCCTGCAATTTCCTACACTTGTATTTTTTCTAAATAATAAATAAATGTTTATAAAATAATGCTCTTTCTACACAAAATTCTTCCAAAATTTTTCTATAAAAACTAAACGGCTTTAGACATATCGTATATACTTGAATTCCAGAGACTTTTAGAAAAGTGTTTTTGATATTTTTTTTTTTTTTTTTTTTGTTGAATTTATAAATTTAAAGATAATTATAAGAATCTCAGGTATTATGTACTAGTAATATTGTTATTTTGGCCTGAATGAATAAATAAATAAAAAAAAAAAATAAATAATAAACATGCCAAATTAGTAATATAAATTTGTTTACTATTTTATAAATAAAGTATAACAAGTAGTCCGACTCTTTGACAACAGTACCTAACTCTATGCATGTGTTAGTAAAAAAGTACCTAACTCTAAACATGTGTGAATAACAAAATTAAAATAAAGAATAATATGTGTTAAAGTAAAATGTGTAAAAAACGTTATTTTTATCAAAAATTAAAAGTTAAAATTTCAAGACATTTCATTGGTTTACATTTCTCTGAACTCACACCGTACCCGTATAGAGTAATTTTAAAAAATTGAGAGTCGGACTTCTTGTTATACTTTGTTTATAAATATAAATCCAACTATTAGAGACAAATATATTTAATTTTCATTGCTAAACATTACAAAAGACGCATCAATAAATGTAGAAACCATGTATTTCTTACAAGAAGTGGTAAAAAGTTGAAAAAGGTCGGAAAGTCAAATATATTCGGAAAAAAACGAAAATAATCGAAAAGTCGAAAAAATTCGATTTAAATAAAAAGTAGAAAGTTCGAAAAGTCGCTTTTCATAAATTACCAGAAGTCGAAAGTTCGAAAGGTCGACATTTTAAAAAACGAAAAGTAGATTTTTTAAAAGTCGAAAGTTCGATAAGTCGACTTTTTGTTTCCTCTATAGAACCCCAACCCTTACCACTCATGGTGATGGGTATTTGATACTAAAATTACTATGAATAGTATGTTTTGTACGATAGTAACTTTTTAACCATCATTGATATTTACTTAATTTTTTCAGCAAAAGCATGTTAAAGTACGACTAATATTAGTAATATAAAAGCCTATATATTACCTGAAATTTAAAAAAAAAAAATGTTAACATTTCTTGCTATTGATGAATTCTTAGAAAAAATTAAATTAAAAATTTTTCTTTTCCGATTATTTCAATAATTATTTAATCCATATAAATATATAAATGTCTTTGTAAGTTTGTTTGTTTATTTGTTGGTTTGTTTGAGCATCACGCCTAAACGGCCAAATCGATTTTATTGAAATTTGGAACGTATATAGATCCTTACTTGGAAGCGTCAATACGCTATAACTTTTTTCAATACTTTTACCAGAAAGGGATAAACAGGGGGAAAAACTGGTAAAATTGGTACCTTTAGATCTTAAACAATAATTACTAAACAACTGAACCGATTTTTACTACGATAGGGGTAGAGAAGCGCACCGGATCAAGCTAGTATCTAATAAATATTTTAAAATACGCTGATAGTTCCGAAACAGTTCAAGATTTCATAGCATTATTTTAGTTAATTTTTTTAAAGAATTTATTAAAATTTTCAACTTAAACCAACATAATTTTTGAAATATTTTTGTAAAATTCTTCAAATGTTTGATTTGCCTCATATAATATATTTATACCCTTCACCTTCGTCTATCTGTTGAAATCAACTTTCTGAAGACCCCAGATATCTTCGAGATCCAAATCTTCAATAATTCTGTCAGACATGCTTTCGAGAAGTTTCCTATTTAAAATCTGCAAAATCGGTCCATAAATAACGGAAATACAGTGCACTCGCGGTAACGTGAACACCGTCTAACGTGAACACCGCCTAACGTGAACAAGCTTTTGCTTACATTGACTACTCTGTAACGTGAACGAACTCAGAAAGCTCTATAAAGTGAACAATTTTTTTTCACTGCATTTGTTTTCTAATTATGTAGACAACACTTCAATACATACATTAAATTTAATTTTTAAAGTTTTGAGAATCCCCTTGTTAAAAAAATTTGTTTTATACTCTAAATTAATTTTTTTTAGTGGCAACGAATGAGTAATTTTATTTGCTATGTAATTTTGTTTCAATTTATAGTTTCTCTTGATCTCGTTTTGTTTTGTAATGCATTTTAATCAATATTTTTGTTTTATTTCACGTTCAAGCGTGTAAAACACAGGTTTATATTATAAATTTTTTTTATTTTTTCCATGAAATTCGACAATCGCTAACGTGAACAATTTCACTAACATGAACTCCCTTGGTTTTAATTAGTTCACGTTACCGCGAGTGCACTGTATGAGCAAAAATCCGAGACAACCTTTATTTTTGGCCTATTTTTGATCTATATCTAAATCATAAATATACACAATATGGATATATAATGATAGATATTTCAAAGTCCATTGCAACGATGTATATAAGGCTATAGTAAGTTGGACCTACAATGGGTCAAAATCGGGAAAAATATTTTTTAACACGAATTTTTTTTCACAAAAAAACGAATTTTTTTTCACAAAAAATTTTAAAAATTCAAAAAAAAACATTTTTTTTTAATTTTATTTTAAATTATAATTTAGTGAAGGATATATAAGATTCGGCAGACCCGAATATAGCACTCTTACTTGTTTAATTTTTTTTTTTTAATTTTAGCTTAAAAATAGATTTATTAGATAATTCGGTTATTCGAAAATAACACTTCTATAAAAAAAATTGAGAAGGACTCCTCGTGCAAAACATATTTGTTTGTTAAGAAGTATTATATTATTATACAGTGCACTCGCGGTAACGTGAACACCGTCTAACGTGAACACCGCCTAACGTGAACAAACGTTTGTTAACATTGACTGCTCTGTAACGTGAACAAACTCAGAAACATAGGGTACAACTAGAGGCGCAACTGAGCTGAGAGTAAAAATAATTACTCTCTTCACACGTACTTGTGATATGTGAATTCAACATACCTGTGAGAGAATTAAACACATCAAAATCATTGAAATTTTAACTTTGATTTTCCGACTTAATACAGACCGAACCACTTTATTATACTTCCATGCAATATTTGATGATTTATTTGAACACTTCGCAGCTCATTTTTGTTTCTAAAACACGTTAATTTGGCTCAAATGAAAAAAAATATTTTTTATTAATTTTTGACACTAATTTTATCTGTGGTGGAATTTTTTTTACAGAACAGAGTTTCAATTTTTGGTATTGAAAATAGAAGAAAATTTTAATAAATTAAAATTTAAACATTTTTATAGAACTCTGTGTATCTGGTGAAAATTAAAAAAACACCAATACAACCTCAAAACTATGTACTAATACATCCTCACGACTTAGGTTTTTGACAACAGACTTAGGTTTTCTCCCTCTCAGTAACGCTTCTATGGATATATTATTCTATGCTCAGAAAGCTCTATAACGTGAACAATTTGTTTCACTGCATTTGTTTTCTAAGCATGTAGACAACACTGAAAAATATACATTAAATTCCATTTTTAAAGTTTAGGGAATCCTCTTATATTAAAAATGTGTTTGTATCCTCAAAATTAATATTTTTTGTATGGCAACGAATGAGTAATTTTATTTCAATGTATTTTTTCTCGTGATCTCGTTTTGTTTTGGAATGCATTTCAATCAATAATTTTTGATTTATATTTTAATAATGAAAATGATAATATAAGAATTTCATGTTCCATGAAATTCGACAATCGCTAACGTGAACAATTTCACTAACATGAATTCCCTTGGTTTTAATTAGTTCACGTTACCGCGAGTGCACTGTATGTATTACTATTGGTATTTCATTATTATTTTTAGCTCAGAAAAATTTAAAGTTTTGTATGCACCTGTTATGGAAAAGTTGATACGACGTAGTTTTTTATACTATTTCATAATGAAAAGTACCATGCTACTTTCGAGACTCATTTGATATTTTTAAACAATTTTCAATATTTTATTTATAAAGACTAATTTACAACTTCCTATAGACTCAGAATGATTTTCTGCTATAGCTAACAATTTTCTACAGAAACTCATGAAAAACATTATTTTTAATAGAAAATATTGTGTATAACAGTGTTGATAGTGCGTTACAAAAATGATTTTCTTTCTTTAATAAAGTAATTAATTTTAAAACTAGAATGCTAAAAATTTGTGATGCTCTGTAAGAATATCCATTAAAAACTCAATGTTTAATTTTTGGTTCCTACGCCCTTGCATTTCAGGTGAGGATTTGTATATGTCTGAGATCTCATATATAGGTACAAATAACTTAAGAAACTTTCACTAAGTTGTTTCTACATAAAAAAAGAAAAAAAACCAATCGTAAAGACCGATTTTGCAAATTTTCAATACTAAATTTCCCATGGCTATATCTATACCATATATCGTACTCGTTTAACAATACTGTATTAAATCAAAATTTTTAAAATTTCACTTTTTGCAAAAAATCAACTAACAATATCAACCACATTTGAGACTCTTTTCTTGGTAGTGTAGTGACTACCTTTAATCAACAAAAAGGTATTATTTTGAGTTAATATAAAAGTTTTAATAGAAATATATTGGTTGTATTTTGAGTTCACACTGTTTTGTTGATAAAATAATAATAAAAAAAATATCGCGAAGTTTCCAAAAAATGGTATTAACTTAAAAAATATATTTATTTTGCAATAATTGCAATGTAAATATATTTTCAAATGGAATTTGCTTACTATGATGTATTCGGATTTTCAAAATCTCTTAAAATGTAACCACAAACAGTTTTTTTTGCTCTCCTGAACACTTTAAAGTTTTTAATAAACGGTTTTAATGCTGGATTGGGTCAAAAACTATTTGCGATAAATACAATCCAGTCAGGTATTTTGTAGATCTCAAAATGGGAACTCAAAATTATATCACGAAAGGCAAAATATTTATTACCACTGTGAAGCAGTAATAAAAAACAAGGTCCAAGGACCAGACAATTTGAATTTTTTGTCAATACCATAACAACGAATGATTCTGAATTAGTTTTCTATTGTCAGAATTTAATTATGTTCTCATGTTGTTTTGGTTAATATAAAAAATATATATAAAACTATATATTAATGATATTCTAAAAATAAAAAAATTCTTAAGAAGTTGTTTGTATTTTGACCTATTGAATATTTGTAAAATGATTATTTTTTTAAAATTAGAAATGGAATGGCAAAATACAAAACTCCACTGACAAAAAATATAAAAATAAATCGTCAATTATAGTACAAACGATTAAATAATTAAAGATAAAGGAGAAAGAAAGATATTTATTAATAATTCTACAATAAATTGAAACTAAATTTATGAAATAACATTTCACACACTCACCTGAACACAGCATCCAAATAGATTTTTTGCAGATTCCTAAAATCAGTCTCGTTCATTGATGAGAAAGGGTACATTGTGTAGTCCGGACCAGTCATGGCATTCATGAATGTAGCCACCGAACGATTGAGCATTTTAAAGAAGGGATCCCTCACAGGAAACTTTTTCGAACCACAGAGAACACTATGTTCCAAAATGTGCGGCAAGCCAGTCGAATCAAAGGGTGTTGTACGGAAATTTACCGAAAATACATTATTGGCATCATTGCGATCCAAATACCAAAGTTCAGTACCAGTGACCAAGTGACGGAAGGTGTAGGACATTATACCGAATTCCGGTACATGCTCAGTACGTACACATTCAAAACCTTCATATTTCTCACCCTCATTGAATTTGCGATCCAATTGTGTGATGACTGTGGGGGTTTCGATATTTAGTTTACCCTTGGCAGCCGGTCGCATATCTTGACCGGTACTGACTATTTTTGAGTAGCATAGCTTTTGCCGTATGTTCTGGTCAATAACCGGCTTAATGAACTGTAAACGTTTCAACATTTTCCTGCAGCTTCTTGTTTCTTTATCACAAATTCAAGTTGAAATTTCGTTCAGTATCCGTTTTTTAGTTCTTGTTTCTACAAAACAAAATCATTTTATAATATTCTTTTTTGGTTTTATTTCAGTATATTCGTTTTTTTTTTTATTTTTTTTTATTTTTTTTAATATAATAAATTTCACAAAATACACACACTGTTACATCAGCGCGACATGTTAAGCATAAAGATATTTTATTTAAATTTATTTGTACTGTTCGATTATGTTTTCAATTAAACACTGGATCTTATGGTTTAACATTGCTTTTACTTACCCTTTTCAGATAAATTATTATTAATTTTTTTATATTATTGCTCTAAAAATAAACCAGAAAAATCTAATCGCAACATGGAAAAATCGTGAAAACAAAAATTTGTGACACTTTTTCTGAGAGGTCTCATGGAAATGTCAGATGGTTATTGATGTTGCCATATTGTTTTATAATTTCATTGCAATAAAGTGACTAAGTATTTCCAATTTGCTGCAATAAATTGAATGTAAATTGAACTTCATTTTCAAAATCGAAAAAATCAGATATATTATTAAATTAGGTATATCTATTAAATACTAGGTATAAATCATGTATTTCAATATTTTTAAAATTTATATGCATATGGGGGTTAGGTTTCATAATAAATAAAAACATGAACTTAAAAAAAAGATCATTTAGAATATATATGGAAAATATTGTTTTTTTTTCAGGAAAATAAGAAGCAAAGTATGGACTATAACTAAAACTAATAAAGAGTTGTTACAATTTTAAACTACTAAAACTGCTTTTATTTGCAATCAAAAGTATCCAGTTTATTTAAAGGAAATCAACGAACGTTTTAAAAAGGTTAAAACGTAACAATATGAAATAAGTATGGCTCTTTTCTTTTTTTTAAGTTTTCAAAAAACTATTCTACTATATATTCTACTGATTTTATTTGTGTTTTTATCGCAAAAGTCGTACGTCTTATCCTCTAACACAACTATAATTGGGATTTAAAAAGGGGAACTTCTTAATAACGTCTGGCATCGCATTTTTCATCTGTCTGGCAACCTATATATATGTATATCATCATTTTACTTAGAGATGGTATTTCAATAATAGTACCTTGTACAAAGTTGTTTCCTGTAATCTACCAATATTAATTATTAAGCGTCGTGTAAAAAACTCAGGACATTTTTAACTAAAATAATTTTTAAGAATTTCAACTATATTATTGTCAAATAGAATACAAAAAACATACTTGTTTATGAAAATAAAACAGTTTACAAATATGTTTTATCCAAAGTGCTAGCAAGCATTAAAATAGTACCATGTTTAGTACTATTTTATAAATTTCCCATCAGCGATATTTGTGTTTTTTTATTATTGTTTATTTTGACATCCTAAACAAAACAAATATAATATTTATAAAAATTAGTGAATTTAGTTAAATTTATTAAATAATTTAATTACAATGGACGATACCGAAAACTCCGATGGCGTAGGTATGCGTATGTCCCTACGTGAAAGACCACGCAAGTTGCATGCTGAACGTCGACTACGTGAACGTTGCGATGAGCTAAAGTTCCTTGATGATTTCGAGCCGGATAAATCCAATCGTGAAAAGCGTAAGTTAAAACGCAAACCACCAACTAATACCCGCAGTCTCTATGATGAGTTTGGCAATATACGTCACAATGGCATGGATGTTTGTGATTGCATGGACGACGACTGTCCCGGCTGTTGGTATGAATGTGAAAATTGTGGCTCTCCCAAATGCGGTGTACAGTGTCGTGTAAATCGTAAATTTTTCTATGAGTCAATAACATTTGATGGCAAAGATGCGACAATAAGAAATAAACATTTTCCAACCAAGTAAATTTCTTAAACGAATGGTGGATCACGGTCCTTAATAAGATTTAATAAATTAAGAATAATACAATATTTATAAAACATTCATAAATTACACACATATTATTGAGAAAATTGAGAAACATTTTTACAATAAATTATACAATAAATAAATAATCATTAAATAATGTATTTTATTTTAGAGTTGATCAAAGTTATATGCAAGTGGATATTCCATTATGCAGCAATTTCTATAGGACGATATATATGGCATAGATGGGGGTAGTGCACTAATTTTGCAGTTTGCACTAATATTTAGTGATAGTGCAAAATGATTGCAATAATTTTGTTGATGTTTTGTGTTGAGTTGAAAATTTTGCTATCAAAATTAAATTATTTAATTTTACAAAAGCAATCTTCAGTTTATTGCAACTTTTTTACAATAAATTTTAAGTTCAAAATGGTTTATGTTTATTTTTGTGCACTAATTAAAAACTTAAAACTAATACTTCATTTAAAATAATAAAAAATTTAATTATTCAAATTTGCCTTCAACAATTTCATGGCCACTCTTTTTTGAAAATTTAGTAAGATAATGTTTAATGCAGCTTTTTGTTGATTGCAAGTTAATATGTTGCAGTACTTGAGCGTAATGCAGGTTTTTGGATCAAATCTTTTTTAGTGTTAGTGAAAAAATTATCACTATCAACATTTAATGCACTACCCTCAACATTGATATATGGCAACTTGATCCCATTACTATAATGTACCGCATTTAGTTTTACAAAAATAAATAAAGGTTGAAAGCATTAATTTATCTTTTATCAAGATATTAATGCTTTCAACAGCTTTCGAGAAGCTGACTTTTCACTTGTTCAATAAATTGCTCGATAATTGACCCGTCAGTATCATTATCAAGCACTTCGAAATCATCTTTATCTTCCGTAATTTGATCCTTGTTCCAATTTCATCAATGCTGATGTCAATATTTTCAACCAACTTCAACATCAACAATTGATCTTCTCGAAGTGCAATTAACTTTTACGCGAGTTAAATTTTTCAAGATTGTACTGTAACCATTAAATTTATTCCGAATCGAGTAATACATAATTATAGTATTCAAAAAAACGGTGAGCCGATTATTTTCGGTTTGAATACCGACCTGTTTCGAATATTTTACATTTTAAAAAATTCGACTTGCGGATTTTTATGCATCGCTTAACCGGTTTTTACGATTAAAAAATTTTCTAATTTTGTATTTGAAAATATTTTGTTATTTCCACATCAAAAATCTCTCACCTTGATTAAAATATGTTGTAAAGTCTAACAAATAACCGAAGAAATATATAAAGCTTTCTGCTTTTAACGATCAGTTTTATTATGAATATTTAAATAACTTTTATCGCCTTAAAAACATCTGCTTTTTATTAATATTAGATATTTGGAAATACTGTTCATTCATGTTCCTATGTAAATTAAAAAATAATTTTGATATTTTTATGTATTTGTTCCCTTTTAAAAATTGTTTAATATTTGCAAAAATATATCACGAACGCATACAAATAATTTGCAGCCGGTTACCCGTATTTTTCTGCTAAAACTGTATTCGAAAGTTTTCGAATAATTCGAAAACCGGTTTTCTAAAAAGTCCTTTTTTAATACTGATATTAATGTAAAATATCCATAATTCCGTATTTTGTTTCTAAACATCACAATTATACATTTTATTACAAACTAGATTGACTCGGTGCGCTTCGCTACCCCTGTCGTAGTAAAAAAATATGTAACGATTTTATAAAAAAAATTCGGTTTTCCCCCTGTTTATCCCTTTCTGGTCCAAGTATTGAAAAAAGTTATAGCCTATTGACGCTTTCAAGAAAGGATCTATCTACGTTCCAATAAAATCGGTTCAGCCGTTTAGGCGTGATGCTCAAACAAACAAATAAACAAACAAACTTACAAAGACATTTATATATTTATATAGATTTATACTACCACGCAGCAAATACTTGTTTGACAAATCAGAGTGTCTCGTCTCTATGTATAATTCTCTATGCTTTGGATGATTAAATGTTTGTAAATTGAAATCTAAATTGATTTAAAACCTTTTTTCTTCAATCTCTGAAGAACAATTTTATAAGGCCAATTAGTAATAGATTTGAACCCAGAAAATATTCACATCAATTTATACTTAAATTAGCGAATTTTAAACATAATCTTTATGATTACTGCATTAACGACACTTTTATCACTAAGTTTCAAAAAATATTGATGGTGGTGTTGAGTATAATTACCAATCGACGATACGTGAACTGAATACGAGAACAACCAGGAAAAAATATTTAAATTAAATGTTAAGTTCCCTCTAGAGATAAAAAAACTCAATATCAGTGTAAGTGATATTTATTTATTTTAATTTTTAGTTCATCATTATTTATAACAAAGATCCATTTAATAAAATTCTACTGAAATTCCGATTTTGAAATGAGAAGTGTAATGATTGTTTCCATATTTAAGTAAAGTAGATACATACAAAACCTGTTAATACACGAAAGACGTAAAAAAAATTTACTAAACAAATTTTAGGTACTAAATGTCAAAAATGATGGATAACAATTTACGATTGGCAAACTAACATTTAGGACTTTTGTTCTAAAACCGGATATTTTTAAATTAATGAATAAAAATAATTTTTGTTATATATATACATTAGAGTGTTCAGAAGAACCCATTTTTTAGGAATATCAATCAATAATGAATACGGAAACATTTAGAAAAAAAAACTTATTGGTCATCAGAGATTGAAAATTTCGATATGAATATTTTTCAGGTAGTTTCTTTTCTTCTACATAATGAACTGTACATAATTTTATAGCGCGAAATTTTAGCAAAAACATTATAAATACTTATTTTCCTAAAAAAAATATCAAAATTACGAAATTTTTGAGACCAATTTTTGGATCTTTAACTTTCATGGTTTTATAAATATGGCGTTCTAAACTAACATGTTAAATTGTACTGATAGAATAAATATCTTTGTACTATTTATTTTAGCAGTTAGCTTAATTTCTCTATTATTTCGTGTAGAATCGAACGATAAATAAACTGTCGCTCAAAATGGGTGAGTTTTTATTAACAAACTAATTACACCAATGTAATCAGTGATGTAAAACCCTTCAAAATCCGAATAATTTTTTTTTTAAATCATATATAAGTGATATTAATTGACATATATTTTAATGATCATATCATTTAATTATTTGCTTTATCGGAACACAAAATACTAATATATTATAGTTTATATATGTATCAAAGATTTTAAATATAAACAAATCGAATATTGTATACCATTAATATGCTTGGCTTTCTATGGGGACTTAAATTAGTCATGGTACAAAATTTGATAGAGTGATAAATTTCTTAAAACTTTTAAAGACGTATGTCGAAATTTATGTTAATATCATTATATATAAATTATTTATTGGCAATAAAATATTTGTCTGATATATATATATAGGTTTTATACCGAGTTAGGGTGAATTATGGACCGATCGATAAAACTTGTTTATGTCAAATTTTTTCACGATATTACGAATGTTCAAGTCATTTTCTGAGGGGGGCCTTATATGGGGACTAGAGACAAATGTTGGCCAATTTTCGCCATACTTTACAGTATAATTTCAGAGTACTTAGAACTAATTTATGCTAAATTTTATAAGGATTTCCGCATAGTCAACATATTTATGACTTCTCAAACAGCATACCGGGGGGACATTTCTATGGGGGCTAGGAATAGTCATGGTCCGATATTGCCCATTTTCAATACCAACAAAACCTTATCAACAGAGAGTATTTCAGCCAGCTAGCTCCGTTCGTTTGAGCCCTATCGAGTTTACAACAGACGGGCGGACATAGCTAGATCGTCTTAGAATCTTTTAAGGACCCAATATTTATATATGTTACAAACGGAATGACAAAATCAATATACCCTCATCTTTTTTGATGGCGGGTATAAAAATACAATGTAACTTAATAATTTTTTTTAAATAATGAACTTATTATAAGTTTATCTCAAATCTTATTAAATACGACATTGAACGCGTTATGTTAGCGTTAGGATATAATACATTTTAAGAAATGGTATTTTGATTTTAGTTGGGAATATCAACTAAGATTTTTTTTACCATACAAACGAGGACACCCTAATGTCTGAATTACATTTGTACGCTAAATAATTATGTATAGATGTTCTCTTTATAGCTCATCACAATAATTTTACTCTTTTTTTTAATTTATATCTATTCTACATTTCTTGATAACTACAATTGCGGTCGTCGGGTACAGAATTTTTCTTTTTTGCAGTTCTCCCATTATTTCCATTTAGTTTTAGAACAATGGTCAACCAATAAACACTGTTCATTATTTTTTACTACATATTTCCAGTTTAAATTTGCAGTTGATTTAATTTACTTTATTACGTAAAAAAATGTTTTTACTATCAGTGACAACAATTTTATTAATAATTCTATTACTGTGGCTGAAACATTTGAACCGTGATTATGAATTAACCTCCTTAACGAGAAAAATTAAAACGGTTGATGGTTCGCCTTTAGAAAAGTCCGTGGCTGTTACCTGTGGCTTTTGGGGTAACAGCTATGATTTGATTTCTATGAACTTGGGTAATAATGCATTTAGCAAAACAACATATTCAAATGTATTTATCAAAATTTTGAATTGTTTACAATTTTAGAGCAAATGTTTGATTATTCTCGCATATTTGCCAAAAAATATGGCCGCAGTTATATGCAATACTTTATTGCCTGTCCCGTTTACAATATAATTGATCCAGTAAATGCAGAATTAGTTTTAAACGATAATCGTTTGTTGGCGAAGGGTATAGTTTATACATTTCTACATCCCTTTCTTAAAACCGGCCTATTGACAAGTACCGGTGAGTTATTAAACATAAAATATGTATTCAATTTGGCATTACTAATGAAAAATATTAAATTGTTTTCTTTTTATTATTCAGATAAAAAGTGGCACAATCGACGTCGTTTATTAACGCCTGCATTTCATTTCAATATATTAACTCAATTTATTGAAATATTTAAGTGAGTGTTTTAATAATGATTTGTTTATAATCTTAATTTAAATGCTGTATATTGGGCTAAGTCGCATTTCAAATACCTTTCACTTGTTTTTTACTTAAATATCAAATTAATTAATTGCAATTTATAGAGGTTAAATGGGTGAACGGCTTAGAAAAGCTCTTGAAAACTGGGAAGGTTAAATACGCACTCTGAAACGAACTTGAGTTTTAATTTGATTTTTCTGTTGATGTTTAATGGTGCTATAAACCGAGTAGTATCAGTAGTTTAAAAGTAAATTATTTTATATCTTGCTTTTCTTAAACATGTTGATAAAATAATAATACAGAGAGTGTAAAGAGTTCATTTAATATGTGTATGATATACGAATTATATACGTACATATGTTTTATATTGCATTAGACTGGCCCAAAAATAAATATAATCTTTATTATCTGAAACTAATCGAGGGAGTAAATTTAAAAATGGGAACGCGTGTCGAAAATCCATTAAAAGTTATAAAATTAGGTAAAAATATCAAATATCAATCTATTTTTCCAAACCGTTGTTTATATTGTTTATATATTTTTTTTAAACAGAAATGTGTGCCCGAATTTCTTGTTTACCAACACGTTTTTTGTTCTGAGGAAATCCTCATAATTTATTTGTATACCATTCACAAGTTTGACATTCCGTTTGTAATTTCAACATTTTTCATTTGCGACACCCTAAAGGATATATTTTCTGGACCGTTATAGAATCGATATAGCCATATGCATCTGTATGTCTAAATAAACTTTCCGAAGCCCCCAAATAATATACATACATGATTCATACATCAATATATCCACTATAGTCCCGGTTGGGTTTCTTTAAATATCTAATGATAGACACCTCAAAGACCTTTCCAACGGCGTATAAATGCCATAGTAATATACGTCGTTCACCCATATTTTTTCTTAATAAAACTTTTCAGCAAAAAAAAAACATTATTCGGCACAGCCGAATATAGCTCTCTTACTTGTTTATTCGACATTTTGACACCAGCTCTAATGTACACATCTATAAATTTCAACAACAGGTTTTTAAATTAATATTAGCTAGTTGCCTTAAAAAATGTCAATACTTTTTCTAAAATTGCAGTAATTTTCAGTATGAGAGAAAATATAAAAATATATACTTTTGTGTTATACATATACAGTGGTTGCAATGCAGTTAAAATTTAAAAAAAAAAAAAAAAATCTTAAGAAATTTTTATATTTTTAGTTTAGTTTTTTATCAGCTATGTTTAAGTAATTGCTAATACAAGGTGGCGTAAAAGTAAACTTCCGATGTTTTTTGGCTGTAATTAAAAAAAATGAAAAATTTTGATTCTTCTTGTGGATTATTTTTATTTGGTCTTTTAATTTTTTTACATCAAGTCGAGAATATGATGTCATGTAAATCGCCGCCGCCACAGTTGATTGTCATTTGAGCCCTTTTTATGGCATTTTCCATCACTTTGGCCAAAACTTTCGGTGATAGGTCCTCACATTCTTGATGGATATTGTCTTTAAGAGCTGCAAGAGTCTGAGGCTTGTTGGGCGGTCAAATCAGGCGATCTTGCTGGCCAGTGCAAATCGCCTAAACAGGAGATTAGGCGCCCGGGAAATGCATCCTTCAGCATATCGGTTGTGGCACGTGCAGTGTGTGCCGTTGCACCGTCCTGTTGGAACCACATGTTTGTGTTTTCCAATCCCAATGACTTTGAGCGAGTGTAGTGGCTCTTCGTGGGTTACACGCGGATTTTCAGTGCCCCAGAAGCGTAAATTTAGCTTATTTACGATGAAAAATCATCTTCCTCTTAGTGGTGATTAAGGATGGCTTGAGCGTATGTTAGACGCGATTGGCGGTCAGCAGCTAACAGCTGATGCACCGTCTGGACTTTGTACGGAAACATCTTCAAATCTTGTACCAAAATTTGCTGTAAAGACCGTCGACTGATACCCATTTGCGTGGCACGTCATCTGGTCGATGTCGACGGCGCTTCCATGACATTCTCGGCTAGAGCAGCAATATTCCAAAATTGCCAAAGTCACCGACCTATTATTGGTCAAATAAATAGTCAGCAATATTCCGCGACGATCTAGCTATGTCCGTCTGTCTGCCTGTTAGTCTGTTGAAAACACGATATATCCCAAACGAAAGGAGCTAGCTGGCTGAAATTTTCCACAAATAAGGTTTATTTGGTACTGGAAATGGACAATATTTCACTTAGCCCCCATACAAATATTGTTTGAGCAGTCATAAATATGCTGAGAAAATTTTATCAGGATTGCAGCTTATCCTTATAAAATTTTCAACGTACTCTGAAATTATACTGTAAATAATGGCGAAAATTAGGCAACATTTGTCTTTAGTCCCCATACAAGTTCCCCCTCAGAAAATGACTTGAACATTCATAATTGTCTTATAATAATTAATATCGTGATGAAATTGGACATAAACAAGTTTTATATGAACTTAAATCTTTCTGCCATCTTTTGTGAGGATCGGTCCATAATTGTCTCGTATTGATATTGAAATTGTTTGTTTAATTTTTAATCTATTTTTTTAATAGTTCCCAATACTGTTTAGTTGAACAGAGTATGGAGCAATTTAAAAAAAAATAGCTTTCATTCATACAATCACAATCATATTTGTATGGTATCACTTAATATATTTTTAATCGAGTGAAAAATGACGACGTCGGTCCACAATACAATTATTATCAAAGCCTTTTTAAATTCTACAAATCTTATCCATAGGTAGCTTAATTACTTGTTTGGAAAGTTTCTGGAAGTTGTATAACCTGAACAAAGAGATCTATGGATTTTTGTATAAAAAATCAGCAGTTCTTCAGACTTCTTACGAGCACACCCATGATGTAATAAGTAAGGTGAGAGCGTTTCGACAACAAATACAACAAACACAATATTTCTTGCTGACAAGAACATAGGTTTTGTCAAAATTGAATTTGCCAAATAAAAAAATAAACAAATTTTATTTTGGGATATTAACTAAAAAACGGCCGTTAAAAATAAATTATATTTGAAAAAGATCAACGGTTTAATAGTGCTTTATCCAAATTTCATTATATGAAATCATTTTATTCACATTTTCATTCATGTGTTTTGATTTGAAAATAAAATGTATTATTTTTTCAAAATAAATTCAGTTTGACAAAACCCAAGTACTTTCAAAATAGATAAATAGAAATCTGCTGTGTTGTTGATTTCAGCTAACTTAGTGCATCCTGAGCACACCCTTGCTTGTATAGTAATTTTCATAAAAGGGCAGAATAGATAGATAGTCATTTATAATTTTCAAAATACTTTTTTTTATTTTTTACTAAATCTCCATTTTTAGAAAAAAACTAAGCATGCAATTAGATTTTATTTGGATTCATTCGTAAAGAGAACAGTATTCCATTTCAGTATCTACCAGTTTACGACAGTACGGTATTTTTTTGAAATTTTTTCGCGGAGCGATAGCATCCAAGACCAGCGTCATTTGCTATGCGGCTAACAGTTCGAGAACTAATTTTAAATTATTGAAGTAATTATTGGGAGTAATTTTCTGTCATTTTTCAAACTCTCTTGCTATATTTCTCTCTTTATAATTTAAAACTAAAATTACGGAATATAGTACTGAAAAAAGTTTCAACTGTATTGTCACTCACTGTATATCTGGATTTATTTTTCCCAACATGATTTTAAACTTAGAGAAAATATACATAGAGTGGAAACTCTCCTGTCAAAGACCTAACTCAGTTGTCAAAAACCTAAGTGAAAACAAAAACAACACTCGTATGTGTAACTTTTTTGATTGAGTTTTTATCTAGTTTCCGCTCTATGTATATTTTCTCTATGATTTTAAAAACATTACTCGAAATATTTTTTAAGTTATAAACTACAGTATTTGTAGGAATTGATCTACATTTAGTACCTATGGAAATAATTTAATAAATTTCTCAATTTGCAGGCGCGAATCTTTAAAATTCATTGATAATTTGAATGAAAAATTAACAGATAGTACTATATATGCTGAAATATCATTGAGCGAACTTATACCTCGATTTACCCTCAATAACATATGTGGTAAGTATTTTTGACCATATTCTCTGACCTAACCTCTGACCAAATTATTATTCATAGTACATTAAATTTAACAAGACCAAAATTTTTTCACCATTATTTGCAGAAACCGCACTCGGCGTAAGTCTCGATGATCATTCAGAAGGAGACGATTATCGCCACCATATCACCGAAGTTGAGGAAAGTCTAATGAAGCGTGTACAAAATCCTATAATGGTTTATGATTTTCTTTACTACACATTTGGCGATGGTAAAAACTACTTAAAGTCCATGGATAAATTACATAAATTTTCCTCTGGCATCATAGAAAAGCGACGAAATCTAATGGAAAAAGACATGCAGAATCAGGGCCATTTGGAAACTGATGAAAGTAATGACAAGTAGGTTTTCTTAATTTTTTGAAAACTAAAAATGAACTAGAAAATATTCATTCCTTTAGCATATATCGTAAGCAGCGTTATGCCATGTTGGACACTATGTTGCTAGCTGAAAAAGATGGTCTTATAGATCATGCCGGTATTTGCGAAGAAGTTGATACTTTTATGTTTGAGGGCTTCGATACAACTTCCATGAATTTAATATTTACTTTAATGAATTTAGCTGTGCATCCGGAAATACAACAAAAATGTTTTGAAGAAATACAACAGCATGTGCCAACGGATCTTAATGAATTAGCAATGCCAGAATTGAGTAATCTAAAATATTTGGACTGTTTCATTAAGGAAACACAGCGTTTATATCCATCGGTGCCCATTATAATACGAGAATGTACAACGGATTTGGCTTTGCAAAATAATTTACTTTTACCGAAGGGTACACAAGTCAATATACATATTTTCGATATACATAGAAATCATTTGTATTATGATGAACCAGAAGAATTTAGACCGGAGCGTTTTATGTCGCCGGAAGTAGAAAAACGACATCCGTTTGCCTTTATACCATTTAGTGCGGGTCAGAGAAATTGTATTGGTAAGATGCTGCTGATTATTTTACATTCTCATCTTATAGTTGTATAATATTTATTTATGTATTTATTTCTATTTTAGGTCAAAAGTTTGCAATGTTAGAAATTAAGACATTATTGGTGTATGTCTTGAGGAATTTCAAATTGGAGCCCGTGACACTGCCGAATTCTTTTCAATTTTCAGCTGGCATTTTAATTCGTACTAGGACAAATATTAAAATTAAAATAAAGAAACGTTAATATACAGTAAATTTTTTATTTAAGTTTAAGTAATAAATATGTAAAAATATATTTAAATAATATTAATTTTGATAATAAATATTCGTTAGCTTAGTGTTTGCACACTAAGTCCAAATTTTTCAGGAGACTCTAAAACCTAGCTAAAATAATATGTTTTTAATATTTTTGAAATTTGTTAAAGCAATTTTATATATTCTGGATCCTTGTAAATAGCGGAGTCGATTAAGCCATGTCTGTGTGTTTTCTGAAGACTCCAAATAACTCACAAACTTGATTCATACATCAATATATCAGGAATTCTTCCGGCTTGGTTGCTATTTAATCGAGAATATCGGTGCACAAATGGAAAAAACCGAGCTAACCTCGAGTTTTGGCCTATTTTTTATATATAACTGGATTAATAAGTCATTAATATAGACAATATGGATATCTAATGATAGATATTTAAAAGTCCATTACAACGATCTATATAAGGCTATAGTAATTTGGACCTACAATGGGTCAAAATCGGGAAAAATATTTTTTAACCCGATTTTTTTTACCAAAAAAATGTTTGTCATACATTTTTTTTCACTAGTAAATTAAAAAAAACTATTTCAAAAAAAAAAAATTTTTTTTAACATTTTTTTTTTTAAATTTTTAAAAACAATTTTGAAAAAAAAATTAATTTTGTTTACCTAAAAATATTTCAAATTTTTATTTTAAAGTATAATTTGGTGAAGGGTGTATAAGATTAGGCACAGCCGAATATAGCTCTCTTACTTGTTAAATCTATTTTATAATGGATTTGAATTAAAGAAAATTTTAATGATTCAATAAGTAATTAATTCTACAAAGAATGAATTCTAAAAGGAATTAATTTAATGCATTTCAAGTACAAGGGAATTAATTCATAATGAATGGTTAAGAGATACAATTTGAGATAATAATTTTGCAATTTTGACAAAAAAAATACACGTTTGTATACTTCAAAATGGACTTGAGGATATCTGAGAGAATAATTTTTTTTTTAAATAACAGTTGATTAAACAACTATAAGTTAAATCAAATTAATATGTAACAAGGTTTTTTGGCGTTATTTGCAAGAATAAAATTGTTTTACAAATTATTTTAAGTGAAAATTTACAAAAATGCCACCAAAAAAAATAGGCGTTGGTTAAAACACAACCAAATCACGGAAGATCAGAGAAGGAAGAGCAACTGAAACATCTGCGGTGCTGATTGTCCCAATAAAGAAACTTAGCTTACATTGCAGCGATTTGAAGTTCCCTAAGGAATCCCCGGAAATGTGCTGTTTAAACGGTAAAGTTGTTCTGCCACCAATTATTAAGCCTCCTGAGCCGCATCTAAGTCACATTTCCATGAAAGTACAACTCATGTTATCAAATGACGTCCTGCGGGGACTCTAATAACTAAAGTTCAAAGACAAATGTACTACAGAATTTGATCGTTGGTCCCGCTTCCCAATTATGATGCGAAGTTTCTTCAAATTTATTTCACTGGAAATTAAGCTACAGAAGTAGAATACCGTTGCGCAATTAGAACTGAAGTCAGACGGGAAATTATTTCGAGACTCCAAGCAATGTTACACGAACACTGCCTTATCCGACTATTCAAAACAGCCCTAGACCAGATGCCGACTGATGATTATATGGTTGTTATAAGAGCTGACAAGACACCGGCTGGTGAGCTTGAGCGGCACTTCAATGCACCGGTGATATTCGACGTCCCAGTTCTTATGGTTGGCACAGACTTCGAGCGACGAGATATAATCATCCATCGGAGGAATGCAAGACAGGTCGGGGGAGTCCATGCTTAGTTTTGTCCGACACTGTATATTAAAATCGAGATGCAATATAATACATATGTTTTCTAAGGGACAGCAACGAGGGCCGGGTTCAGCTAGTATGTAAATAAAACTCAATAATTAATTATTATATCTGCCCAAAAAATAATAATCGTAGCCTGATAAATATGTATGTATACCTGACAAAAAATAAATAAAAATCCAAAAATACAGATTAACATTATTCGATTTGACTAAAATGTAAAAAAAAAAAACCATCGGATAAGTGGACAATAACTATAACCATTTAATGTAAAAACAAACATGCAATGCACTTTTACATCTGGTACAAAGCTAAAACATTGTAAAATGTTAAACACTTTATAGTAAAGGGCACTTTAAAAATTTCTTTCGGTGACACATATTTTTGTACCCAACACCATGAGTGACAAATGTAAATATGTTTGTTATTCCATTTGTAATTTCAACAATATACTATTGCGAACCTATAAATTATACTTATTCTGGATCTTTATAGGTAGTGGAATTGATTTAACGATATGTTCGTTTGCCTGTTGAAATTAACTTTCGGAAGATCCCAAACATGCGTATTTAAGTATATCGTGGAAAGTCCATGTTTTTAAAAAACTATTTTTAAATTTAAAAATAAACGAGTTTTCACTAAAAATGGGTATTTTCATTTTTCTTTTAAAGTATAGGTGAAGGGTATATAAGTTTCGGATTGTCCGAATGTAGCACTCTGACTTGTTTTAATATTAAGTTATACAGTACGAGCTCGTTTTGCATAAACCTAAACTAAATGATTTACTTTTACGAGAAATAAAAAACGTTACATTTGTGTACAAATTTTCTGAACATTTTGCATTTATCGAGAACTTTTTGAGAAAACGTTGCGCTTGTAAACACAGCAGTGCTTATGTTTATTACGCTAATCGGGGTTTTGCAATAAAAAGTGGTTCCGCAAATCAAACTCAATGTATTTCAATTTTATAAGATTTGTTTACATTTTGCCTTGTAAATAAAGATTAATTGAAAAATATATATTCTGTTAATGTTGTTTTAAGAAGTGTGCAAACAATTATCAACTTATTTACCCCTTATTCTTTCTGGTGTATATAGAATTTTAAAAGCTCTACAATGGATGTCATAAATAATTTTTACATATACATTGGTATCATACTAGTACTTAATACTTATAGAAGCATCGTTTTTCAGCTTGGATAACATTACTTGGATGATATCTTTTTAAGTTTTTATAAAATAAATTTTAAAAACATCATGTAAATTATATAATCTTCAATTAAATTTTATTATTTTTTAATCACGTTTGCTTTTAAAAATATGTCAGATATTATCATTAATTTTCAACTGTTATTTCGGTCTAAAACTACGTGAAAAAATATTTAAAGCTTTTCAAAAAAATCGAATATGGACTTTCAAAAAAATAGCAAAAGATCTGAAGGTTCATCGTCACACTGTATCAAAGCCATTAATTAAACAGTATAAGGAAGACTTGAATATTGAAAGGAAATCTGGATCAAGAAGAAAAAAATGTCTAACAGATATTGGCAAGGCAAAAGAAGTCGAACAGCTCTTTCGAAGAACACCGAACACTTCTATAAGAAAAGCAGCTCGTGAAATTGCTCTGATTCTTTTGTGTGCAGAGCCAAAGCTAATGCTGGGTTAAAGTCGTATAATGTTCAGAAAGTTTCAGATCGCAATGCTGTAAAGAACTTAGAAACAAAAGAACTAGCGAAAAGATGTAGGTAAAATTTTATAAAAAAATACACCTGTTGTATGATGGATAATGAAACTGAGGGAAGAGGTATGTTCAAGAACAATACCGGACAAAAAAACAATCAAAATTACCCAAGATGTTTCTTGTGTGGCAAGCCATTTGCAGTTGTGGCAAAAGAAGCCCATCATTTGTGACATCATGCACGATAAGCACAGTAATATATATTGTTACGAATGTGCAATAGCGATTTGAATTTAACGGCCTGTAACGACTGCCAGCAACATTCACATGTTTATAAACACGTCCATTAGTAGAAGCTTCTACTCATCAACAATGTTGATAGCATGCGATTACTAGCAATGTTTATAAGTGTGGAAACACTAAATGTTTAAGCTGCTAACATTAACATCAAAAGCTCTAGAATTCGAATGTTCTAGTTGTCAGTTAAGATCATTGTAGAAGATTAACGAAAGATGGCATGTGTATAAATACTGGCAGTGGTTGCAGTCGTGAGTGGAGTTGACAACATCTACTATCTTGTACATTAAGGTTTGTACATTATAAAGTGTGTGTGCATTTCTGCGAAATGATAAACGTGTAAATAAACACTGCGTGACTATTTTAAATCAGTTGTTGCTGTACATTTTAAATAAATAAAGAGTTGTTACAAATTTTAAACTACTGCTTTTATTCGCAATCAAAAGTATCCGGTTTATTTAAAGGAAATAAACCCCGTTTTTAAAAGGTACAAACGTAACAATATTAAGAAGTGTCTACATTTCTTAAAACAGCACAGAGTGCTTTCAAATTTCTGGCCCGATTTGGCATCATACCACTGTGGAAAAAAGGCCCATGAGTTGTATGCAAACAATAATGAACAGATCTTTGGAAAGGTATTGGGCTGTTGTAAAAAATAATTAAAATACACAAGAAAGGTATCCCTGGACATGTGCGATTTTATGCGTATGTGGAACACATCGTCCAAAAAGAAAACGGAAGCAACTACAAAATCTTTAATGAGAGGATTACCGAAAAAAGTGGATAAATTTATGAATACCGAGTAATATTTAACTTAATACAAGTATAAGTTTTTTTGGCATACTCTTTAGATCTGGAACTGTACATATTTCCAGAGAAAATAATATAATGACGTCAAATCACATGAACAAGATGCCGTTTCTTGAAATCATTCGTTCGACAAATGTTTCTCTGAGTAATGTGATTGAATCCTGCGCTGTTTGACATGTGGCACCATCCTGCAGATAAGTACCACATGTCAACAATACTAATACCTTGCAATTGAGCCACGAAAAAGTTAGTAAGCATGACTCTATACTGATCAACGTTCTGACTCGGGTTATTTATGAAGACATATGGACCAATGATTCCACCGGTCCATAAAGCGCACCAAACAGAGAGTTTTCCTATATGTAATGGTGTTTAGAAAGTGTGTCTAAGATTTACGTGGGTACCTGCCGCATAGGCTTAATCCCACGGTGGTCTTAACACCGGATAGAAACGATGCGTCTATCACCGCCATTGAATGACTTGCAAGGTACACTCAATTGGCAACTTCTTGTACAATGATTGCACAGATCAATGCACAATCCCCTTGCTCGAGAGCTCGGGCTATCTAATCCCTGCCATCCATAGCTAGCTAGCCAACTGACCAGCCCAGGACAATTATCAAAGCTGCAACATCCGGCCTGGTAATCCAATCCAATGTATGGTCTCTAACTTCAAAAGTTCCCAGCCGATAAAAGTCAAAGTGAGTGTACTGATATCACACACTTTTGACCTCGACAGAGAACCAAGTCCAACGACCAGTACATCACGAATGCTACTGCCTCAATACGTTTCCTGAGCACAAACGCCAGTTGGTATCTGCTACTTTCAATGGCTATGTTGAGTCAGCAACAGCACCTAGTAAGATACATTTGGTAGTCCGAAATTTAGCACTAGCCCAAATATCAGTCCTTTAACCAACGATCTTTCCCCGCTTTGGGTTTTAACCACAACCATAGCGTACTCACCGAAGTGACCTCACCAATGGTACTACAGGACCGAAGTCCTGGGGCATAGGACCCCCGCTATACTAGGTAAGACTCTAGTCAGCTGCGAATTTAATAAATTAAATTCTTACCAGGAATGAGGTACGTGCACCAAGGATCCCTGGTTTCGCTCCATATTTCCCCTTGAGGCATAACATCAAGGTGTGGAGCTCACCAAGATGCTTATCCATGCCCCAAGGGGGGTGTTTAAACAATGGTTTGAGCATTATCATCGCCAAAAGTGTGCTTCATCACTGAACATAATTTTCAAATGAATGTTGTTAGACCTCCAGGTTACGCCATTTATCTTTTATATCTGGGGTCAAATTTGTTCAATACATCCAGTTAAACTTTGATCGAAAAGGAGCAAAATAAGGTACTACTTACATTAGAGCAAACTTTTTGCAATGGTATCATAAAACTACATAAATTTTGGTTTAAAAAGAGAAAACTTATAATAAAATCTTTACATCGAATTTGTAAGTTCAACTGGAAATATTGAATTATTAAAATTAAATTATTTTTAATCACTGAATAATAATAAAACAAACATATGTCTTTAGGAATAAACATATTAAAGACATGTCAAATCTTATCTTGAATAGAGTATACGTATTATAATAGTATTGAAACAGATAGTAAAATGCAATGAAAGTTTTTGTATTTAAGCATATAAGTACGATACACTCGAAAATGTTCGTAAGTGATTTTAAAAGAGAAGTATATTAGAATTCACAGAAACGAAAATATAAAAAAAAGTTAAGATATTTATTGGCATAACCAAAATTTAAAATAGTTCCTGCAGTATTTCTAAGGATTAAATGAGCTGTAAAATTATCTTTTTATAACACTGAAAATTAATAAATTTCCAAATTATTTTGATTCATTTAATAGCAAAAATTACAGTCAGAATTTGTTGAGTGTATGTTTTTATACAGATACAGATATATGAATATAAAGAACTTTAATCAAATATATATACCCCAAACTATTTGTTAAACAAGTCTACTCATTCAGTTGTTAAAATGTGTTCTTATCCATTGAAGCGTTAAATTGCGAGTATTATTGTAATAGAAACACAACATATTTGTAAATATTTAATATACATACATGTGTATGTAAATATATTTAATAACAATATTCGATTAAAAATGGTATTTTGGACTTTGGCAGTGGGTTTTATTCTAATTATTTGGCTATTTAAATTAAATAAAACTTATCATATTTTGGCATTATTTGCACCACGATTGAAAACTAAAGATGGAACACCAGTGGAAAACATTGCACCCGCTGTGCCCGGTAAAACTATATTTGGCAACACTTTCGATATGACTGGTTTAGATTACGGTAAGTTATAAGTTAGAGAAAAAATAAACACAACAGAATTAAAAATGTTTCCTTTTCCTGCTTAACAGTGGGTATCTTTAACTATGCACGAAAAAACGCTTCTTTAATGAAGACAAATTACACACAACATTTTATGGGCAAAACTCTGCTCAATGTCATTGAAGCTGATTTGTGGGAAATGATTGCTACTGATACGAAACTAATTAAAAAGGGTTTTGTCTATGACTTTTTACAACCGGCTCTAGGTGAGGGTCTATTAATATCGAGGGATCAGAAATGGCATGCTAGACGTAAAATGTTAACGCCCGCATTTCATTTCAATATTTTGGGACAATTTGAGGAAATTTTCAAGTATGTATATAGTTTTAAGCATAGAGAATAGACATAGAGCGGAAACTCCCCTGTCAAAGACCCAACTCAGTTGTCAAAAATATAAATAGAGCGGAAACTAGAAAAAACTTTTTGTTTTCACATAGTTTTTCTTTAATAATACATTCTCACCACTTAGGTTTTTGACAACTGAGTTAAGTCTTTGACATGATCTATGGTTTTAAGTTCCTAAAAAATGTTTTTCAATATTGTTGATTTTTATTTAATTGCAGAGAAGAAAGTCAAAAGTTTGTAAAAGAATTGGAAAATTTGGATTCGAATATATTGTTATTGGACGAAATCATACCAAAACTTACATTAAATGTTGTATGTGGTAAGTACAGACATTTTTATTATAATTTAAGTGACTTGAAAATTTATTTTTTTGATATACTACGTTGTACAGGATATTATGTATGGTTCTAAAGCTAGATTAGTACAATTATATTTCTCATCGCCCAGTTATATACATCTGATTTCAATTTCTGGAAAAACGTAATTCTTGGAAATAGTTTTTACTGTTTTTGACATTTGAGATATTGGATGTCATTCCGTTTTTAATCTCCACATTGTTCATCTGCGACCCTAATGTTTATATATTATTGGGGGATTCAAACGTTCTGCTGTTAAGTCATATTGTCATAATGTGTTGTTATGCTTCAAATCAAAAAACAATAAACATAGTTCAAAAAGACTTATTAGTTTAGAACTTTTTGTTTGAATAATTTTTTATTTTCAAACTTAAAAATATTGGTAACTCAAGAAAATTCAACACAAATAAGTTTTGTATCGATGGAAATTATGCGTCTTAATTTCAAGATGATCGGTCCATGATTAGTAATACTTAGCTCCCATATAAGGCCTACTTTCGAAAATCAATCATGAAAAACAAATTATTGAAAATTTAAATGAATTATATGAACGGACTTGACCGACTATACTTCCTTACTTGTTTTATTAACTAATATAAGATTTTACACTTTGGAATAAAATAGTTAATCTTGGAATTAAATAGTTCAAGTTAATTTATTACTTTATTTATTTTTAAATTTACAACTTTCAGAAACCGCTTTGGGTGTTAAATTGGACGATTGTTTAAATGGGGATGAGTATCGTGAAAGTTTCAAAGTTTTCGAAGAATGTTTTAATAAACGTGTAAATACTCCACATTTGTTAGTGGAACCCATATATAAACTTCTCGAGGAACATAAATATACACCGGCGATAAAAATTGTCCACGATTTTTCCAGTGATATAATTGAGAAGAGACGACAGTTATTTGAAGCAGAATTAAATAATCAAAAGGATGAGCAATCTACAGAAAATGAAGAATTTGGGTAAGTACCACAGATCATCCACATAAATTGTTGTTTAAAAGTTTTTTTTTAAGTTTCAAGAAAAAACGTTACGCCATGTTAGATACACTTTTGAGAGCTGAAAAAGAAGGTCTAATCGATCATGCCGGCATATGCGAAGAAGTCGATACATTTATGTTTGAAGGTTTCGATACCACGTCAATGGGCTTAACCTTTAGTCTTATGAATCTTTCGCTATATCCGGAAATGCAAGAACGTTGTTATCAGGAAATCATAGAAAATATTGATGATTTTGAAAATTTAGATGTTTCCAAATTGAATAACCTAAAGTACATGGAATGCTTTTTAAAGGAAACAATGCGTCTATATCCCTCGGTGCCGGTTATAATGCGAGAAACTGTACAGGAAACTCAATTGCCAAATGGTTTAATATTACCAGCTAATACATTTATTGCAATACATATCTTCGATATTCATCGTAATCCTAAGCATTTCGAAAACCCCAACACATTCGATCCGGAAAGATTTACGTCTGAGAGATCGGCTGACAGACATCCGTATGCATTTTCGCCATTTAGTGCTGGTCAGAGGAATTGTATTGGTGAGTAGTTAAACTAGCCTCATCATGTTTTCGGAACTCGAGAATTTTAAAACGTCTGTAACTAAACATAAATTGTGATACTTGTATACATAGCAAGAACTTAACTGAAGGTGTACAATGTAGGGTTTCTAATTTCTCAGACTTTTTCCATTCACTGGACATATTAAACAAAACTTTTCATTCCCGGGAATTTTTTATTGCTAACTTAACCAGTAAAATTCTTCAAAAAATAATTTTAAAAATTCAATTCATTAAAAGATTTAAAAAGTCCCACTAAGTTAAATCTGGAAATTCGTATTTCGTTTAGAAAGAAAACTTTTTCAATTCAGATGTATATAAACAAATTTAATCCAATATTTTTGTACATCCTTAGAAGCATAGAAAAAACACATAGAACGGACAAAAACTGTTGTCAAAAACCTAATTCTTGAGAAAGAATTGCATGTATTTTGTTATTGTATCACCCGTAAAGACAGTCATTTTTTCTATTTATATTTTTCTCTCCTTCCTTTCTATGCATTTATTCTATGGGTGTAGTCAAAAAGGTATCTTGACTTATTAATAAAATTTTAAAATATGTTGGGACAAGTGTCTCCAAGTCACCATTCTTGTCGACTATTTTGGTGACTTTTTGGCGACATTGTCAACAAATCGTTTATATTTTTATATTTGTCTTTGATGAAAAAAAAAAAGAAAAACATAAATTTGAAGACGACTCTTCTAACTGTTATGAATTAGTACCTTTTTGTTTTCTAATTTTTTTTTAATACAACGTCAAATGTTAACAAAATATGCAGTTTCATTATCAACATCTACTTCAGAAAGGTGTAGACTAGAATTACTAAAATGTCCTAGGGAGTCTCTGGATCTAATGTCTACATATGATGCCAAAGGAATACCTAGTCAATAGTACTATCGTCAGTAGTAGAATTCCAATGACACCCACATGTTAAATGTATATAGTGAAAGTGACTGGTGACTGTGTCAATAGTAAGTCAGTACAGTTTCACTATTGACATTTCCTGCAGAGTAGTGCAATCGTCGATACAGAAAGAGTGTTGCCACAGAGACATATGGTTTTGGCTGACTACAGGGGAAATATAAATTAAAATAATTATTGTAATTTAAACTAATACGTTAATATCTTATATAATTTCTCAAAGACCTTTCACATAATACCAATATTTCATGTTTCCTTTGCCCGAAATATGAACAATTCATAAAAACCTTCCAAAAGAACTATTTCATTCTTTGATCCAGCTCACCAACTATTTAATCCACGACAAACATTTTGAGAAATGTTCTCCTCAAACAAAATAATCTTTCATTTTAGTTGGGAACATCGATACCTTTCTTTAACTTATTTAACTGTAATTTTGTGAATTTATAATTCCTATATAAAATGATCTCTCCCAACTACTTTAATTTTAGGTCAAAAATTCGCCATGCTAGAGATGAAAACATTGCTGGTTCACGTCATTCACAAATTCAAGTTGTTACCCTTAGTAGATCCTGATAAATTCGAGTTTAAAACTGGCATTATAATTCGTACCAAGAATGAGGTTAAAGTTCAATTAGTTAAAAGACAATAAAATATTGTTATTGTTTACAAACTGTCTTTGTTTAATTGTTGTATTTATATGTAAATATATTTTAATAAAACTAATACATATGTACATTTTTTTATTTAAATAAACTTAGCCAACTTTTAAAATTTTTGAAAATATATCCAAAATTGACAAGTTACAGTCATACAATGAACAAGCATCACCACCAGATAAACCTAATTTTTCGGCTTGTAGAAAATTCTGTGCTTCTGCTGATTTCAAATCGCTGGATGAAGATGGACTAAATATTTTGTATTGTTAATTAAAATTAAAATTTGTTTAAAATTATTCTAAATATTTGGTATAAAAAGAAGTATGTACCTAAAGAAAATGTGCATTAATTCACCATAAACATCATAATGCCGCATAAATTGTAAAGCATTTGCTTCACAAATAGCACGTAAAAGACATTCTTGGCCCTTGTAACCATAACTGGAAATACAAAAAATGTAAATAAATCTCCAGTTTAATAAAAACCTTACTGCGGTAAAAAATTATTATTTACTACTCACCCATTTAAACGATGTATTAAAATGTCGTAAATATCCCATCGTAATCTCGATTTCTTCACATGATCTTTCGACGATCTTGCATTAACAAAATTGGGGTTTTGATTTGTCTTTAACTTATTGTTAAGTTTATCATTTTTATATTCGGGAAAATATGGATTTTCACGAAATACAGTTTCATTATCGGGCAACCAAAATTCAGCCTTTAAAACATAGCCAATAGTAAGGGATTCATAGGATAAATCAACCGGTATACCTATACCACCAATGAACTAAACAATAAATAAAATTTTGTTTGCAATTTTGACAAGAAAAAAACATTCAATTCGAACTAACAAACCTGATGTCTAGTTGGTGCTTGTCGGGGAAATATTAGGAACCTTTTGTTTCTCAATAATTTTGTATCGCAAGTAAATTGATTATTTAAAATACAAAAGAAAACTGTTATTGTTTTAGCAATTGTCTTCATCATGACAATGGTCTGTAACTGACTGAAAAGTAAGTTATGAAAGCTATATTGAAATGTTGAAATAAAATAAATAATTACCACACTTGCATGAAGAAGTCATTGGTAAGTAATTAACACCTTATTTAAAAAATATCACAAGTTGTAGAACAAAATTGTTTTTTTTTTTCAAAACACTCAATTTGATCTTAACCATTCTTGACTTCGTGCCAATTGTAAAAACTAGGGGAAATAGGAGATTTGTTTGTATAAAAAAATATTCAATAGTACGTTTTGTATGTTCACATTATAATTATACGCCTCACACTGAGTGGTAGGTAGGTTCGTCAATTATTCGAGTTTTATTTTAAACAATTAAAAGTACATAATTTTTATATTATTCGAGTGATCGATTCATTTTTAAAATTTCGTCGAATATTTTATGAATAAGGGGGTAATAATTTAAAGCATTTCGATTATATAAAGTCTCGTTAAATATTTTATGAGATTTAGTTTAACAATTTTTGTATAATAGCCATCCACATATTGCCCAATCTTTCAAGATGAATCAACAAATAAAAAAAATATGAAAAAATCACACTATGTTTAGAAATTTTATGACTTGAAATCAAATCATGCTATTACCTCTTCCCGGGATCCGAGCCTGACATAGACAATATGAATATCAAATAAAAGGCATTTAAAATACGTATATTCTGACCGTCAACGGGTCAATTTCGGGAAAATAATTTTTAACCCAAATTTTTTATATTTTTTTACCAATATTTTTTAACAAAAAAATTATTTATCATCATCGTCTTATAGTATTCATTGCTGAAGGGTATATAAAAAATGTCTAGAGGTAAATATTTTAACAATTCATATATTTCGGAAATACCCTCATGTTCTATTAATATAACAGATATATTCACAAGTATTTTGATATTGAAAACAAGAAAATCCTTCAATAAATGTCATATATTATGGGCAACATTTTTTAAAAACCAACCGAGCTTAATATTCGTCCAAATGATGAAAAACATTATACAATATTCTACAAAAAAGTTTATAAAGTATTTGGAAAAAAGTGCAACAAAAATGTTTAAAAAAAATGGTCAACGAAAACATATTTACTTGAGAACATAGAAGAAATACATAGAACGGAATGTCTGTAAAAAAAATGTAACAAAAATACTTGTATCGGAAACAATTTGTCATATTTTACGTCAGGACAGAGAAGTGGCTTTTTGCTAGGAAATAAACTTATTGATATAATATAAAATGTTGAGCATAAGTTTTCCAAAAAAAAAAAAAAATAATGGCTTTCAATCTGCTGTTAACTTCAAATTTGCACGTTTTATTTTTAATTTTATTTGACCAATAATAATTATATTTATAATTATCAAATCAAATCAAAGACCTACCTCAATTGTCAAAATCCTAAGTGGTGAGAATGTATTTGTAAAAAAATAATGTGAAAACAAAAACAACACTCGGATACGAAAAATTTAAATATTTTATTCAAGCCTCCTAGATTTTATCTGAAAATAAATAATATGAAATTATTTGTAAATGTCATGAATTGAAAATCAATGAAATCAAATCATAATATTTATTGATATTTATGTTAAAATCATGATACAAAAATTGTAGAAGGTAGAATCACTAGGGAGAGTTTTCAATATTTGCCCCTATAACTTCAAACTTTGAAAATTTGAAAATTATATAATTCGTTTAATAAAGTAGAAAACTAATTGAAGAAATTCTATAAAAACAGGCTTTTTGTTTTTTCATAAACAGCTTTTATTGATGGGTTTTAAATATCCGTTAGTTTTTAGACATTTTACAATAACTTATGAGTTTTTGGGTTTAACCTATGATATTTTAAACTTGTTTCTCCTTAAAAACTCCATAATCTTAGTTTTTTCTTATAAAAACACTATTTTATGGTTTACAAAACAAATTTTTGTATTGCATTGTCTCAACAAACGTTTGTTAACTTTAATAACCGTTTTCAGGTATGTGATGGAAATCGATGCCAAAATCGAAACGATTGAATTGCAATGTATTTAGCACACATTTTCGAACATTTCCGTTTTCGGATTGAGTTACACGGTGACTCCCCTGGAAAATTTTAATAATTTCCCATAATTTTTAACACACTCCAGTAAACCAAACGATATCGAAACGATATCATCAAGATAATATAAAAACTAATATATATGATATCGTTCTCGTATCATAAACGATAGTATTTATCACAATACTTGAAATCTATCGAAATGTATATATTTTAATTTTACCAAAATCTGAAATTGTCTCATTTTATATGGAGAAAAAACAAAGTTCCTTTCATAACATAAATGGTATCATTACAAGTAAAATGGGCAAATTCGGTTCAAGATCGATCTGTTCAAATTTAAAAAAATGCGTGAAGTTTCAAAATGATGTAGAAATATTCAAAATAAATGAGTCTTGGAAAATCCATATACAAAAATGCTGTTTAAAATCCGAAGATGATCAGGTTGGAATAAATTCATAAATAAATTAACTAAATAATCCACAAAACATTTTTCTTAACCACCAAGGCCAAAAGACGCATAAAACAAAGAAACTTCTAAGATGGCATCAGTAACAAAAAGAAAACAAACTCGTTTATTTTATAATTTTAATGATATTTTAGTTGTTTATTATGTTTGAATTGAAATTACAAGAGGATTTCCTTAAAAAGATGATATTGCTTAATTAAAACTAAAAAAAAAAAAAAAAAAAAACATTAAAGAACACAAAAAATCTAAGGAATTATCTTAAAACCTCACAACTAAACCAAAATAGAAAAAATAAAATGGAGATTGCAATGAGACAAAATGTAATAAATAAACATATATTAAAAAAATGAGAATACTAAAAGAAAATACTATCCTTCTATTCAAGGACAAAGGAAATGTGTGTAAAATAAAGAAAATACATGTTGTACTTAAATATAGTATGTGTACTTGTACAAAGCTGCCATGGAATCTGTATAAAAAACACTCATACACTTTCATCAACTTATTACAACTTAAAATAAGTGTACAAAAGACCAAAATTAAAAGAATATGTATAAATTAAAAATGAATATCATTTCATAATTTACTTTGTGTTTGAGTAAATACACTAATTATTATCGCCTTTGTGGAATTCTTCCAAACATAATTTACAGCTCCAAGAACCCTCGGGTGGTGTAACCAATGGTGGCGACAGACAATACATGTGATAACCACGATCACAATCATCGCAAAACAGCAATTGATCATCATTATCGGAAGTACCACAAATGGAGCAATATTTGCATTCAATACATTGCCAACGATAACGTTTAACCGATATTATCATATTCGGAGTGAATTGCAAGCACGATGGATGGCCGGAACGGCCGCAGTCAGAGCACGATACCAATATTTCGGGCAAATTGGTTTTTTTGTTTTCTCGCTGATCTCCCAAACAGAAATCACAATATGGAGATGGCTGTGCAATTTCGCGATCGTTAGAACGAACCTTAGTCTTGGCACCGGTCTTCTGTGGACTTGCAGTGCTTACTGCAGGTGGTGCCACCGAAGTGCTGGCTGCAACTGTAGTTGTGGCTGCAACTGCAGCTGGTGATGTAGCAGTTGCAGCTGCAGCTGCTACAACTGCAGCAGCAGCTGCTGTGGCCGCTGGTGGTGCTGGTACTGCACCTGATGAATTACTATCGGTTGGTAAGCCCATGGAGGCATCTGTTGCATGACTCGAAGAAGAATTATCAATTTGTGGTGGTATTGAAGTGGATGTTGTTGCCGTTGCAATTGGGGGATTATTGCTTGATGGCAATGTTAAACCTGGTTGAGAGGAATCATCGGTATTTGTAATTGGTGAGGCCGAATTGGAATGATTTATGTTGGTTACAGCAGCACTTGCAGCCGCAGCAACTGCGGCGGCAGCAGCGGCCGCAGCAGCAGTTGTACTTCCTACAGCCGAACTAGAACTAGAACCAGCACCACCACCACGGCGCCGACGTATAGGTTCACCAGTACCATCACCGTCAGCATTAGAACCGCCACGGCGACGAGTGCCTAGAGTAATTTAAAGAAGAGATTAGAAGAGTTTTGCAAAACTTTAACTTAAATCTTACCGCCACCTTTGCGACCACGCTTGGGTGTGCCATCCACGGAAGTATTCCCTTTACGCCAACGTGTGCCACCACCTCCTCGTTTACGTTTTCCTCTTGCACTATACGACTCATCAAAGTCATTGTCAGACTCGAAATCATCTTCAAAATCATCCACATGGTGGTGATAGGACATTTCGATATCTTCATGGAACCATCCCTCCTTTTCGGCATTCGCATGGGAATCTTTGCTATCATTATCGCCAGAAGCACTCATCGAGTTGCCATCGGCAGTTAAAGCTAAAAGATGTTATAAAGTAAAATATTACTTGTACTTTAAATAAATCCCTGAAAGAATTGTGCAAAAAAGATAGAAAGGGAGCAGTGACCTGTATAAACACTTATTGTTCTTGCTGTAATGTTTACATTTGTCAAGTAAACATTGCAAGAAAATACGAAAAGTAAAAAAACAAGCGCATTGTACACACATAAGATACATGTACATTAGGGTGGCACCAAAATAAATTTTGTGGATGTTCCCAACTAAAATAAAAGTTTAATTCATTTTGTCCTAGCGTCAATATTTAGTGAGCTGGATGGATCCAAGGTTTACAATTGTAATAAGTGTGAACACGAAAATTATTTTGCGACATACCGAATGATTTCAATATTTAAAATCTGAAATGTATTAATATAAAATATTGTCGTCTAATAATACCTTCAATATTACAGAAGATGTATTTTTATTTAGAGTGCATTTGTTATTCATAAAATATTTACTTTCTATGGAATTGGAAAAAAGTTATGAGGCGAATTTTGTACAATATGTTTTGACGGATACTGTATGTAAGATAAATGTTACATGGCAAATTAAAAGATACCGAATTTTTCGCAACGAAAGAAATATAAATCATGTAGGAAAAACAATGGCAAGAATATAAATCACAACAAAAGTAAAAAAACTACAGAATTGCACAAGTCAACCCACCATCATCCATCCATTCAGCACACACATGAACACTCACTCACACTCGTATGCCCACCCACAAAGGGGTGGCTGTTACAAATTATATAAAACAAAAACAAAGCAGCCCACCCAAACCAGGGTAAAAACAAACTTTAAGAAAATTATATAGAAAATAAGGTCCAGGGTAGTTAATGAACCAAATAAGTAAGCAATCAAGTCTCTTGATATTGATTTTGTTTTTTTAATTAAGATTATGAAACGTACCTGCATTTTCACTGTGATCACGACTTGAGGCTCCAGCTCCTGTTGAGGCCGTGTAGTGGTGGTGATGATGGTTATTAGATTCACGATATTGATAATGACGATAGCTGTGATGGTGATTGAGTAAATATTGTCTTTTCGGTTTACGCCATCGATTCGAGGGATATGTATAGATTTGTCCCTCACGAAAACCAGGCATACGTTGTTTTTGCTTAACAAACAGAGCACAATGTGTCTGTGCAACGCCTGTCTGTGGATCTAAGAAGGGCATTCGCAAACGTCGTTCTATGCACAGGCGAGTATTGTAGTTTTCACTATTCTCCAATATCTCCTTGTAGGCTGAATCATTTAGGAAATTTTGTATTTTCTCAAAATTGTTAATATTAACAACTTCAATTTCCGGAGCCGACATAATTGCTGCTGTTTCCATAAAATTTAAGGCTTCCCACAGCAATGTACAATGCAAAAAACAAGTCTTTGTAATATTTTCACTCTTAATCTTAAATGAATAATTTATCTTGTTACATCAAAAGTGCTTGTTTCTTTATTAATTCCATTTCTTTTTATTAATATTTTATATATTTTTTTTAAATATTTATGAGTTTATAAAGAGATTTCCAACAAATATACGTTTGATTTGCATTTTTTGCAGACAAACAAGTTTTTTTCTCAATTCTCTTTTACGCTTCGTTCGTTTAATATGCATATATTAGAGTTGTTAAAGTATTGGGTATTTGGTTACTGTGTGAAGTAAGCAATAAGAAGTGTTTTTCATGTAAACAAAATCAAAAAGCAACTATGTATTTTATTTTTAATGTATTATTATTTAAAACTGAAAAAAACTAAAAATACATTAATTGTTAAGAAAAGGCTCAATATTAACAATTAATTTATATTCAGTGTTTTTCAGTTTTAAAGAACGTTTAAAGCAAATAAAGAATTTTGCAAAAAATGAGAACTACAAGAAATATTTTCGAGAATGTCATAAGAAAAAAAATCATAGAGAATGAGAATTTTCTTCAAAATAAAAAAATTAAAAAAACGTTGTGGGACAAAATGTTGACCCCACATCTGAGTGGTTAAAACTTGTCGATGTTCATAGTTGTCTTTGTTTGACATTTGATGGCAGACATAGTTGTGTGAACAAGAAATTTATGTCCGTCAAGAAATTGTTTACTACAGAACAAATTCATGACTTGTCAACACGGGGTTGATAACAAACGTCATTACGCGTTATGAAAAATAGTTATCAAGTACTAACAGATATTTTATATGGGAACTCTGAAATCTGTTGTTTTTTGTAAATAAGTAATATCTCTCCAGAGAATATTTGTGGGGAATATGTCAACATGAACGAAATTTTTGAGTTGGAATGGAACGGAAATTGGTATGGGGCTACATTGGTATTTTAGGTACCCAGAATATGGATGGTTTGGATTCTTATATAATTCCTGAATGTTACGGAACAATTTCCTTAGGGTGCTTTTTTATGACTATTAGTTTTTGTTTATGTTTGAAATACGTCATATTGTTTAAGTGGTCCTGTAATGGCCTGACATCATTTTATGTTATATTAATGTACATTTTGTTTCTTAGTTTCTTACACAGCATCTCCAACTGCGATTATGTCTTATATAATATGAGAAATACAAATTTCGATTTTACAAAACATTTTATGAATATTAAATTTTAATTTATGAAACAAACAAAAAATATTGTTCTTATAGTACAGTTGTTTTTAGATATTTAATTCTCTGTTATTATGTTCGGTGAAGACGCCATTTTCTTAATTAAATTTGTGCGAGCATTTTAGGGTTAATTACTATTATGTCTGTATTATTTATTACATTAAAAATACGACTCTGTGTTTGTGGAACATATTATCATTTATTAAAATAATTTTAGTGAATTGTTATTTTTGGGCGTGGAACTGCTTAAAAATATTTTGAAATTCACTAGAAAAAAGGTGAAAAATATAAAACTAGTTAGAATTAAACTAAAATATAATGGGTGCGAGTAATCGTAACACACGAATAGCTGTTGGAATCTCAGCAGTTGCTTTTTTGCTGTTTATAATAGCATTTGCGACACCTTATTGGTTGGTTACAGACGGACGTCTACAAAATCCCCGATTTACGAACTTGGGCTTATGGGAAGTGTGCTTTAATGGATTTCAAGATATACATAGATTTTATGATACACTTTTTAATGGTTGTATGTGGGTATTTGAAGAAGAATACTATATTATACATGATTTCCTTTTGCCTGGATTCTATATAGCCGTACAGGTGTTTGCCACTCTTTGTTTTGTTATGTGTTTAATTGCACTGCCACTGACCTTATCATTTCTACGCACCTCCCGTGATGACGATCGTTACGTATTTTTGCTGTTGACCATTGGTTCTTGTCAAGTGTTGGCCTCTCTGTTTGGTTTTATAGCAGTGGTGACATTCGGAGCAAGGGGAGATTCTCGTGATTGGATGCCACATTGGCAAAATAATGATATGGGTTGGTCATTTGCATTGGCTGTTGTGGGTGCGATATTGCTGTTGCCTGGTGGAGTTTTATACATGATTGAAGCTAGGCGCGAACGCTATAAACGTCTTAATGAGATTAGTAATCGTGAGGTCATTAGTGAATACGGTGGAGATGTTGACTATTATCAACATGCTGCTCAGCAAGAACTCCAACGTCAACAGCAACCACAACAACAACAGCAGCAGCAGCCACAACAACAGCCTGCACAATCTTATTATGCACCTGAAACTAGCAGACCAAGACGTCCTCAACCGGGCCATCGTACTCCAACTGCTCCACCATCGGTGGCAATTGTAGGCGGTGGAATACAAACTGATATATAAGAGTGACCAAAAAGTATCATTTAAATATCCATACGTAAGTAAAACGTATTATCTTCGAAACATATCCGTCCAATACAAATTTTTGTAGTCTTTTTATTTTGTCCATTATTTGTAATAGTTTTTAAGTATATGTATTAATCTCGATATTAATATTCGAATATTTTTGGGGCCTTAAAAGAAACAAACTGTATTTTATGTATCGTTCTGTATAAAAGAAATTAATTGCCTTTATATGTAATACCTTTAAAAAAATATGTTTATTTTACTAATGCATTACCAATTTTTAATAGCATGATATATTTTTACAAATACATAATCACATTCCAATTTTCACTAGTTGGTTAAGTTTAAAATTTTATTTTATTTTCGAATCAATAAAGTATTTTATACAACTTTTTACGAAAAATTTTGTTTGAATAAGTAGTAAAAAAATTATAGTACATCAATTATTTTTTTATTAGATCTGGAAATTTGCAAAAAATTGTGTAATCTTTGACCCTCAACAATAATTAAGTTACAATGTTGTTCAAACATATTTTGTACATCTTTTATTAAATCTATATATATTTTAAATATATTCTAAATCCATTTTTGTGCTCAATAATAAAAAAAACTTAAACTTAATTACCAACAATTTAACACACACAAACAATTCTTCTTAATAACGTCAACTTTTCAAGTCTCATTGTTAATTGTTTTAATATGTGTCATGTTTTGTTAGTATTTTTTAATAATATCCAGACTAGAGTCTTTCTGTTTCTTTCATAACAATGAAAAACTTGATATTACAACCTAAAAACATCTTAAAAATTATTTTAGCACCAAACTTATACAACTCATGACACATGACCATTCATCGTACAGGACGGTATGTCAGAGGGTGAGGACTTGTTAGTTTCTTTTAACCATTTCTTTGGCGCGTCCGTCTCATTGGCACTAGATTCGATTATGACGAATAATTCTCGATCATTGGCTTGCAATTGCTGTCGTAAATATGCAAATAATTGCTGTTCTGTTCCTATGCATTCGGGCACATGTAGCTTAGAATCTAAATTGTAGTACTTTCCATCTATGGCACGTACCGCTATCCAATGTCTTTTATGTAAAGGTAGTGTTATAAAGCCGAATTTATAATCCGAAGGTACATTTAGAATAAAGCCAACAATAACACTTAAATCAATACATTCAGGATCCCTTAAAGAAATACATAATGGGTTAATTAGAATATAATTAATTAATTAGAAAGTTAATTCAACTTTTTACTCACTTGCGTTTGTCAAACCAGGCTGCCTCACAGTTGCGTAGTTGCAGCGCCTGCATAATTACATTGATGTCATAGTTACCCAAACCCAACATGGAACGATGTGGATTTAGCCACACATTGGGATTTAGATTAGTGCAAATCTGATCTAATTGCTCTTTGGTAAATGCTTGGCGGCCTAATGGAAGAAATGAAATTCATTTAGAAAAAGTAAACTAATAATTTCACTAATGAAAAACAACTTACACTGAAATAGATTGTTTAATGTGTGCAAGGCGCAAAGCTGACGTGTTTGTCGCTCATGATATACTTTTGGATTTTCAGATGGCATTTTGGATATACCTATTACTATTTGATTTTTCACACTTTAAAATAATTTTGCAAAATATAAAAACACTTTAATTTAAATCCAATAAATTTATAATTTTTTGACAATAACAAAACAAGTAAAAACAAGTGCAGCAATTTTTTTCTCTATGAGCGTGATACTAGCATTGGTAGTTAACAAAAGTGTGGTTGGCAACGCAAAATATTTAGAATTGTAAAAAAAAATTATGAATAATAAATTCGTGAAACTACATTCAGTACGAGTTGCATATACAGAACAAATCAAGATTCCAGTAACAGTTAATATTTTTATAATTTTTGTCTTCTGTTAATATTCATATTTTCTGTATTGTCGACCTTCGGCCGGACGAAGGGAGTTACAACTCTGTATATCAACATTTTACTGTCATATTAATTCCAAAAGGAATTTTTGGTTCACAATGTTAATAAACAGTATCATATTATATATCATATAAAAGCAATTTTATCATTCTCTAAATATATGAGAAATTTGCTATTGTATATATTAACTTTAAATTTCTATAACTCCTAAACTATTAAACATGTAACGATTTTGTTCTTATAATTAAGAAAGCTATCAAAACCAAACAAAATATTAAAACGCAAGCTGTTTCGACGATCTTGATATATGCCAAAAAACATTTTCTGGTTATTGTTTTTGGGTTTTCTTTGAAAAAATCCAGAAACAATTTATAACTTTAAAAATTTAATTTATTTACATTAAATTCACAGTTACGGTCTCTGATTTTAACTGACCTTTTTTGTATTAATGTTAGCAGCATTGTTATATTTTAATGCCACTTTTGCCGAATATTACAAGTAGAGTGTTGGTAAGTGTAAAAATAAAAGATATCCACAAACAAACAGAGTTGTATTTAACAATTATTAAAAATATTTTAAAGAATTTCAATAATTATATACTCCAAGTGTATTATTTAAAGAAATTTGATTTTTATATTTATTTTTTTACTTCACAAATAAGTATAACTTGCATTTTTTTAATTAAAAGCTTTTTATTTTTTATTTTCCATACAACATACGTTCCACCCCCAACTTCATTCGATTTTCAGTTAGAGAACAACTGTCACATGATTTTCACCTGACTGACATTTTTCTTCGCGAATTTCTTCAATAAGTTAAACGACGACAATTGTATTAAAAAAATTAATTTTCCCTTTGGAAAATTATAGAAATTCAAGCGAAATTTGTTGGTCTAATTTTTAAACAACATCAAAATGAAAATCTGTGGTCCTAAACTATCCCTCTGCGGCTTAATCATCTCCATTTGGGGCATTATTCAATTGGTAAGAAGACATGTATAAATAAAGAAAAAAAAACTGGTGACTAAAAAACGAAACAATGGCGTATATGAGAATTTCTCTATGCATAATAGTCTTACAAAGGGGTGGAGACGACCCTTAAAATACGTTCAAAAATGCATTATTATTGTTATAATGCTACAACATAAATATTATGTTGAATGTTTCATTTGGAAACTAATTTTATGGTTGTTTTCTTCTATTTTTAGGTTTTGATGGGTTTGTTCTTTTACATACACAGTGTGGCCTTGATTGAAGATTTGCCCATTGAGGAAGAGTATCACAGTTTGGAAGCTTTCTACACTGATGCCAATGCTGCTTACAACCAGGTACTGAACTTTGGTGCATTCATAATTCAATTCAAAAATCTACCATAAATTAAAATTTCCTTGAAAATATGTGAAAAATCAAGTAGCTGAATTGACCTTGAAATGCGGGTCTATTTTTTTTATTTGTATTTTTATGTACATACTCGTTTTATCGGAAGTCGTTGTTCCAAAACTTTCATAATTTTTATCTTTGTAGGAAGTTTAAAAATGAAACCGTGTCCATTTTTTACAAGTGAATGTGTTAAGTGTTAATCATGTGAACTGTATTTGTTTAGATTTGTTTAGTTTCATAATTTTAATATTTATTTGTGTTGATTGTGGACAATGACCTCATGTATTGATTCCTATAAAAATCATACTTCTATTCTGTGATTAATGCAAACGCCCATTGTATAGATCAGATACTGATAATGTATTTCCACGGGAAGCAAAAGTCATTCTGACACAGCTTTGATATTGGGATGAAACGATATATTTTATGACCTCTGGTTCTGTATTGTCCGGACAGGACAGTATATTATTCCCTATGTACCACTTCTGATTGTATGTTCCACATATTGTCTGTCCAGTAAAAACATGAACTCATTAACTGGAAGCTGCTTAATATATTATATTTTACAACAATGCAGAAGCATAAATTTAAGTATTTTAACTGTTTAAAATAAAAAGTTTCTATAGATTACTTTTTTATTTTATTTACGCTACGATGTTTTTCAAACTTCATGTTTTTTAATTGAGCCGAATTATTACAAAAAATATTTACATTATCGATAGTATTGTTTTGAAATCAATAGATTTTAATTGTATTTATTGAGAAACTAGAAATATATCAAAGGCTTTATGAATATATGTATGTCCTCAATATGATAAATATGTAATATTGCATATACAAATTTTAAAAATATATTTTTAATTTATTAATTTCTTTCAGAATGCCTACAACTGTTGGATTGCTGCCTGTATTTATGTCTTGACTCTGTTGCTCTCTGCCCAACAATTCTACGTTAACAGTAGAGTAACTGCCAACTAAATACAATAAAACACAGACAGTCAAATGCACATCCTTTTTCTACATACCAACCTGCAGTGTTTGTTACCTTTTTACAAAGGAAATAAATTTAGTTTACACAAATCGAACATCAATCATAACTAGCTTAATTTATAGTCGTCGTTTTACAAAAAAAAAAGAACACCTTGCACACGTTGGGAAAAGTCTAAAAAGAATGCAGGCGTTTAACAAAAATTAATTTAGTTGCAATTACCTCTTCTTCAACAATCCTAAGCAGAAACATCTTTAAACAACCATAAGAAAACAATGACGATCATCATTATTAGTTTTTTAATAACATCTAATCTAATTTCTTTATTATTGTTTAAATTCAATAAAAAACATGTATTTTTTAATAATTTCTTTAATTTAGTAAATTGTTAACATGTTTTTCTTGTTCTTCAATGTTTTTGTGTTTCAATTTTTCAAATTTAATGCATGTGATTCTCTATTTGTTGTCAAAGAAATTAAACGAAAAAAATCTACATTCCTTAAGATCGTCATTGGATTGCGTCCTAATTATTACAATATATAATTTTAATTATAACTAAATCTTTCATATATTGTCAAAGTTTTCAAAGTATTTTTTTCTCTTTAAGTTAATTTGTTTTTTTTTGAATTTTTTTTGTTTAATTAATTTTAGTAATTGTTGTTTAACTACTTAAATAAAAATCTTAAAAAAACAACCATTAAGGAAAAATTTTAAATTGGCCAACAAAAATATATAAACATTTTTTTGGTTTAAACTACCAAACAATGTCTAATATTTATTACCAAACTTAAAAATAGAAAGAAAAATATAAATATTTTCAAAATTTAATAATAATTATTCTTGGAAAAATACTATTGTAAAATTTTTAATATTCAAAAAACAAATATGTATTTAAACTCCTATTAAATATATGAATGTACTTGTGTGTGTGTGTTTTTAAAAATTTTGTAATATAATTTTACTTGGAATATTAAAAAATTTGTTAAATTTTGTTTCTATTGGTGTTTTTCCTTTTGTTAAGAACAAACTCCGATTTTTCCCCTTTTTGCAGAGATAAATGCTTATGTACATTATTTTAAGCGTTAAATTGTATAATTACTGGTGTATATTCAATAACAAAAAGTAACTTTAATAAAAACTATATATATTATATATAAAAACAAATAAACAACAACAAACAACTCATATTTTATTATAAATTTATAATATATGCACAGTAGAGTCAATTAAAAGTCAAAAGTTCGTATTTTTTTATAGACAGAAAACGATAGGACTTTAATTGCATCCTAAATGAAAGCATCTGAGATACAAATGTTCAACACAACTAATTCGCATAATAAAACTAATAGTTTAACATTTTTCAAAAGTCCATCCATAAATATATTTCTTATACATATTGCAAACCTCTAAAATCGTTATCGATGTTTTTTCACGCAAAATGTACTTTTTGGCTTGCCGCCACTGCACACGTATTGGCGACATGACGGTCAATTTAACATATTGTTTGTTTGTTTTAATTAAAATATTTAACACATTTGAATAATTCGAATAAATTTTAATACGTAAAGGCATAGAGAAATAAACATAGACATAGAGCGAAACTAGAAAAAAACTCAAACAAAAAAATTACTGAAAATAATCACATATAAGAGTGTTGCTTTTGTTTTCACATAGTTTTTTTTTATTAATACATTCTCACCACGTAGGTTTTTTACAACTGAGCTAGGTCTTTGACAGGAGATTTTCCCTTCTATGTATATTTCTCTATGTGTAAAGATGTAATTCGAACAAGTTCAAATCTCTAAGTACTAGTGTTGTCAATTATTCGAGTTTAATTTTGATCGAATAAAAGTTTAAAATTGTTTGATTATTCGAGTTATAGATACATTTTTAAAATACAAAATTATTAAAATATACCAATTTCCCTTTTTACTCTTGAACACCCGTAAAATCTGAATTTTAAAATACTCCATTTTGAGGACATTTTTTGTGACACAGATATGTCTCAAACAAGTAAGAGTGATCACAAAATATTTGAGTTTTTTTATACTAAAAATAAATTTTTAGTTTATTTTCCCGAAAATCGCAGGTTTTTTTTTGGAGGCTATAATGTTTGTAACGCAAAAAAATAGGCTAACACCCACCTCGACACAGAAACACTTTCTGATTTAGCACATGCTCAGTTTTTTATACTGAAAGTAGATTTTGGTATCAAATACGAGTGATCACTAATTTTGCTCATTTTCCTTAAAATCCCAATATTTACGGAATTATTAACGGTTTAAAATTTTTGAGTTTTTTTTTATAATAAAAATGGATTTTTGGTATAAAATATGAGTTTACGAAGTTATTAAATAAAAATCGATTTTTGATGTAAAATATGAGTGATCACAGATTGAGCTTATTTTTCTTTTTACGAAGTTATTAGCGATTTTAAATATTTGTGGTTTCTATACTAAAAATCGATGTTTGGTATAAAATATGAGTGATCATATATTGAGCTTACTTTCCTTAAATTGCTAGTATTTACAAACTTATTAACGATTTAAGATGTTTGAGTTTTTTATATTAAATCTACATTTTGGGTATAAAATATGAGTGATCGCAGATTGAGCTGATTTTCTATGAAATCGCTGTATTAACGAAGTTATTAACGATTTAAGATATTTGAGTTTCTTTATACTAAAAATCGATTTTTGGTATGAAATATGATTAGTAACAGATCGAGCTTATTTTTCCTAAAATCTCAGTATTTACCTAGTTATGAAATATTTAAGATAGTTTAGGTTTTTATATTAAAAATCGATAAAGTATGACTGTACACAGATTGAATTGGATATATCTACACATTCACACTCGATTTCCAAATAGCACACTGTTAGTTTATTTTTGTTTGACTGGCTGTAATAATACGCTTTGAAATTTATTTCTATGTTTATTGGTTTAAAAGATATATGGGATATAGAGAAAGTACCAAAACAGTTTATAACCGTTTTCTTCCTTAAAAGATTCGAATTTAAAAAAAAGTACCAAGCACTTGTCCGATAATTTTTAAGTAGATAAAGGAGGCTTTTAAATTGTGTTTGTATCTATATTAGTTTAGAAGATATAAGGTTGCCAATTTACCCGTTTTTACCTTATAAACCTTCGAATTTCCAAAAATCCCAATATAGGGAGAGGGGAACGTATAGTCCAAACTTCATGTCTCTACCTGTCAGTCAGTAACGTTACTATTTTATATATCGTCACCTAAAAATGTTCATCCTTAAATAAAGTCGTTATTTTTAAAAATAGTAAGCTAAAAATTTGCGAAGACGTGTGCTTTGATGTGCTGTACCAATTCCATTAAAAACTCAATTTTGAATTTTTTGGTTGTTACGCCTTTTTTACATTTCAGATGACGATATTAAGATATATATATAGATTTGGTTTAACTTTAGTTAAATGGTCGGGCGTGACCGATGAGTAAAAACATTATTTTTTAATTTCAATAGTGGTATTCACAATGTAGAGTACTTGTCCTAGTAAAAAAGCAGAAAAGCTATTTATTGACAAACATTTCAATTTCTAATGTATTTTGTTTTTAGTTTTTTGATATTGTGCTCTTTTACTACATTACCAGGCCAAGTACTCTACATTGTGAATACCGCTAATAATTTATTTTCGTGAATGATTTTCGGAAGTTGGCTTTATATGGGAGTTATCACTAATTATGGACCAATCGCCATGAAATTAGGTCGTGTGATTTATGTCTATATGAAACTTATTTCTATTGAATTGTATGTGGAAACTAACATTTTTAAGATATTCATGCTCGTTAAAGTGATTTTCGCAAGCGGGCCTTATGGGAGCTATGACTAATTATGTACCGAGCATCATTTAATTAGGTGACTTGAATTCCGTATATATAAAACTTATTTAAAGCGAAATTTGTATAGATATCTATATAAATTAAACAGTTATGACCGGTAAAGTCCAATTTGAGGAGGACATTTGTATGAAGGTGAAATAATGGATCCATTTCTGCTTCGTCTCTGGGCTGAAATGTATGTACCAAATTTGATCGAAATATCTTCAATATTGCAACCTGTACTTTGCGCACAAAGTTTACATGGACCACCAGCCAGACGTACGGACGGACGGACATAGTTTTATCGACTCTGAAAGTGATTCTAAGTCGATCTGTATACTTTAAGGTGGGTGTTAGACTAATATATTTGGGCGTTACAAACATCGGCACAACACCCTCACCACTATTATTTTAAATAATCTACAAAAACTCTTCTATTTAAAAAGGTTCAAAAATTATCAAATCATTTTTAATTTAAAAAAATTGGGACATTTTTTCACTTTAGAAAATCTGGAATTTGAAGGGTGTTGGAAAACAACATAATCATCTGGGCGTGACAATTGGATGATGGAACAGTTAAGAAGAACTTTCTTTTTAAAAAAATAATCTCTGATGTTTCTTTTTATGAAACGATTAATTTTGTGTACACATTTAATATATTAATTAGAATGATGGTCAAATCAAATTCCAAAAAAGTCATAATTTTTAATTTACATCTGATTGATTAAGATCCATATATATTTTTTTAGAAAAAATATTATGTTCTATTTTGCACATCTTATCAATAATAGGTTTATTTACTTCCAAAAAAGTTCACTTCTGTGAATTTTATTGCCACTTGATGTAAAATATAACAAATTGTTCCCGATGGAAATAGATAAAATATGGAAAAAATTCCAAATGGTTTTTCAAGGTAGTTCTTTTTTTGTTAACATTTTGAAGTAACTAAAAGTTAGATTTTCAAATAGGATTTTAAAGTATTAAGGCAAAACATAGCGTAATTCAAAATAAGTCCTAAAACACTAATAGCTCATGTACTTTTTCTTTGGTCAGTGTCAAATTTTTGTTGCAATTTCATTGCTCATACGTAGTAGTCTTACATTCATATTTTTAACTTATGACTGGAGCCGAATTACTGCATTCGATATCGAGGAAGATATTTTGTACTCAATATATAATAAAACAAAAATAAGACAGCTTAATTTCTTATTATTTAAATCAATTAATTAATTTATTTATATTATATTTATTTCATTTGATTTATTATTGTTTATGTTCAATGATGATTTTATAAATACTTTAATGATGATATTGCTGCTGTTTTACCTTCATAAAATTAATTATTTAAATGATTTGTGTACATATAAGTATATAAATAATTTACTGCAAAATATGTTTATAATAATAAATTACAAAATACAGATATATTGTAAATGATGATCTTAAAATTATCAAAAATTAAAGCCTTTTAAAAAAGCTTCAATAAATCGTTCTTAAAATTACAATAACAACTACAATAACTTATACTGAAATTCAAAAAAAAAAAAAAAAAAAAGCCCCACACTGAAAATAATCTTTAATTGTGTGTAAAAAAAAGTAAACTAAGTACAACTACACTTCTGGTGCTGATTTGCCAGGCTGCTTACAGTAAATACAATACAAAATTAAAATAATTTTTCAACTATTACAAACTATAAAAAATATATATATATAACAATTCAATTCACAATTCCATAAATAAACTATAATATTCAAAATGATTGTGGTCATCATATGAAAACAATGGAATAGATTTTGTGATTTCTTTTTTTGAATTTAAATTATTACGTATTAAAATGTTGATATATTTTTTTCGTTTAAATTTGTTTTAAATATATAAATTAGTTTAGAATATAATTTACAGACTAGACGAAATTTAAGTTACATATTTGTGTGCTTAATGTATAAAATACAACTTAAGAATTTTATTTATGAAATGCTTTAATTTTGATTAGAGATTTTAATGTGGTTTTTGTTGTATAATTATATATGTAGTTTTCTGTTTATAATAAAAGCAATTAGAAAAATTTCGAGTAAGAAATTTGTATTATTTGAATAAATTTGAATATATAGAATAGTAATAGTAGTAGTAGAAGTGATTAATGGGGGAGGCTTTTAAACTGGTTAGGGAAACGAACGGAAAGTGTTTATATAAAATTATGGTTGCTGGAAATTGATAGCTTCAATTAATTTTATAAAAATTTAAAGATTACATTGAAGGAAACCTAAAAGATTCTAAAATTAAAGTATTTTCTTTTGGTTTCCATTAAAATATATAGGTCCTATTCATAATAAATTTCTAAATTCATTAAAGGTTCATAAAACAAATTTAATATGGAAATTTTGTTTTTTAAACCTTTTATAAAACTGTAAAATGATTATGAATAAGGGGGTATATGTTTAAGTTTTGTTTTTTTTAATGGGATTTTAACAACAATTTGCTAATATTCACCTTTGTCCTTATAAATAAAATAAACATTCTCAACAATTTATACAACAGTTCGGTAAATGGAGTCGTTTTCAAAAATAAATGATTTCCGAAAACGAATAAATGAATTTGCAAACCTTTTTGGATCCGCTTTAAAAACAAACATTTTATTCGAATTTGGTTTGCAGAGCCTGCAAATTTATCTGTTTGATAAAATGTTGAAATCTTTCATTAGTAATTATTATCAATTGGATTAATTACCAAATGTGTGAGAAAATGAGTTTTCCGATTTGTTTCTTCATTTTGTTTAGCTGAGGTAAGGTGTAAACAGATATTTACCCATTTATATTGCTATTTATAAAATAAGAGAGTTAATATCGTCAACTATAAAATCATATGGTTAAAGAAATAAGTAGCTTCTGAGGAATTTGTATTTTACTGACACTTTTGTAAAATTGGTTGAAAATAACTCACTTATAAACTCATATTTCTCAATTTTAATATCGCTTCTTGTTGTAAAAGATAATATACCAGAAAGAAAAAATCAAAACTATGCTTCCCATACATCCAAAATGTCTACACTTCCCCAACCGTTTTTAAAGCCATGGTCGTGTTTCATATTATTTTTAATTTATAGTAAAAACTTTAAGCTTCTTTAATAGATTTCAAGAAAGGCAAACATGAGTGTTAATTTCATAAATATTGTATGATCCAGTCTAGTGAAGAAAGGATCAACGTTAAAGCGTGCAATATACAATCTAAACATTTAATTTAAAGATTTCAATAGATTATTTTTCTCCATAATTTATAGTATAAAGGTTAATTTTGTTTTGTAATTCTTTTGTAGGATACAAGTGTTTACAGTATATGTATGTTTATAATAACTGGCTATAAAATATTAAATTAATCATTTAACTTATTTAAATTTAAGCGTTCTTGATTGCGGCTTGATGATCGAGAAGATTTTCGATTGATCGATTCCAAATATGCTGCTGGGGTCCAACCTTCTGAACTGGTATCTAGATTTTAAGAGAAACAATAAAGTTGAAATTAATCTTTGAACTTTAATAATAATAATTTAAAAATATTTTAATATGTTAAAAAAAAAAAAAAAATAGTTTTGTTCATGGTTTATTATAATATGTAATAATTTACCTAATATACGCACATACCACCATCCCGCACAGCCCACCTTAAGCAATTCGATATTGTCTCCTTCTCGCATTGAGACCTCCGAATGTCCCACAGCCACATAATCGGCTAGGGCTACAAATTTACTACCCTATTTAGTTTTATGGTTTTGTTTTGAATGTGTTGTAGATACATGTGAGGCATGATGATGTTTTTATATGCACAATAATTTTTTTTATCAAGATGTAGAGAAAAAAGTAATAATAAGATAATGGCGTTTATTAGTAAAAGCTGTAAGCATTATGGGATTTTGAAAATGTTTTTTTTTTTTTAATATATATATCATTAACAAGCTATTAGTTATTTTTGAAAGCCTTTTATTAATTTTTTTTTTGTTGGTTTAAAATGCAATTTTCATAAGAGGGTGTTAATATATTTTAATTTTATTTTTATTTTAATATTGTTGTTATTAATTTATAATCAAATTATAAAAGTTGTTTTAAATTTAAAAAACTCAAGCAAAATTAACAATTTATTAATTAATTAAAAACAAGCATGTTGAATAATAATGGAACTAATAAAGTATGTTTGATAAGTATATGTTTATGGAATAACGGAGTTGGATTTTTGGTGTATTTGTGTTTTGTCAGGAGGTGGTGGTGGAGCTTATTTTAGTTAAAGTATATTGAGTTAGTGCTTTTAGGTGACATTTGAAAAACGTGTCGTTCTTTTTTTTTAAGTGTATTCTTAACCGTGTTGCCAGGCAGGGGGATATTGAATTATTTTTATTTGTTATTTAATAGTGTTATTTGTCTAGTTTAAGTTGGTTAATATTCTATTATTTTAATAAATCTTTAAGGTAATTCACGTCAACATTTGTTGTGATTGTGCGAAATTTCGCATTTTCACAAACGGTGATGTGATTTGCCTTATTAATTAACTTTAATCAAGTGACTATAATTCACTTTAGTTCATTTAAAAAGTTTCGTAGATTCCAAACTAATTTGTGGTGGAGAAGTTCACTGAAAATATTGTTATAGGGTATACATATTTTGTATATATATTTTCCAAGGCCATATAAAATTTAAAGTTCTTCAGAATTCCTAAATTCGCTCTAGTTTGGATTTTATTGGGTGTATGAATTATAAATGAGGGATTATTTCAAATGTTTAGCTTTTATTTTGAAACATTTGTACAATATAAATTTATTCAAAGTATTGGCATTGTTAGCCAATAGACCTTTTCCTATCTTTCTTGCAACATATGGATTCCGAGCCAAAAGAACTGCTCATCTTTTGAGGCCAAGAACGAGTCAAGCCAATATCGGTTACTCTGTTCCAAAATTAAGCGTATACCAGAGAGAGCGTTCTGAATTGAGCGAAATAAATATAATTTGGTCGGGGCATGGTCTGGACTATAAAGCGGGTGAGGCAAAACTTTCCAACCCGGTCCCACCAAATACAGAGAATTACCTCGATATTTGACTTTGGTGTCGACTCGGCTGGTTACAACGGTTATAACGCTCGCTTACGCATCGGGTTATTGTAATAGATCCATTTTTATCGCTAGTAATGATTCGGTGCAAAAATGATTTACTTTTATGGTGTTCAAGCATAATTTCGGACATGTAAAATCGTCTTTCAAGGTCTCTCGGCTTCAGTTCGTATGGTATCCAATTTCCTTGTTTTTGTTTTGAATCCTGCTGCTCGCAAACGTTTTGAAATTGCTGCTTGAGTAGTTCCCAATGATTTTGTAAACTCTTGTTGAGCTTTACAAAAATCTTCATGGATTAATGGTATGTCCAATTTGTGGTTTTCAAACTTTTTGGGCTGGCCTGGGCGATCTTTGTCTTCCGTGTCAAAATCATAATTTCTGAACCGCACAAAACATCTTTCGCACGTTGAATTCGATGGAACACAGTGTGCTTCATTTAAAATCACAGCTAAGCCAAAGGATATTTCAATTTTGTTAGAAAATATAAGTAAAGTAAGTCAAAGAAAATTGTGTTGGTTCAATATCCGGCGTTCAAAATAAAAATGATTTTAAGGAAAATATATTGAAACTTGAGTATTACTATGAGACCAATATTTTAAAAATGGGATAAGCGGTTAAAAACTTATATACAATTGAAATTGAACAATTTTACACCGTTCATATATGAAATTTAAACTTTGAAACTAGATATAACCCAAATTAAGGCGAGTTTAAAATTTTTGAACAACTTCAAATTTTGTATGACCATAAAGAATTTGTGCAGCAAGTTGTCTTGTCGAAAGTTTTTGTTTCTTCCCTATAGCCTTGTAATCCTAATACTGACACATTTGTAGACATTTTTAGGATTCGGTAAACAAGATTTATTCTTAATTTTTCAAACATCCATTGAACAATTTAATATATTGCACATTTTAACACTATAGAAGAGCAATAGTAAATATCAAACCAAAATGCTGTCGCCTCAAGCATGTCTAAGGTTGGACTGTATTACCAATCTCAAATATAGGTGGACAATATTATAAAAATATGTTAATATGTATATATTTTGTTGCAATACTACGAGGGTTGGTCAATAAGTCCGCGACATTTAATATTTCCCGGCTCCTAACTGAAAGGGCAACACTGCTCCTGTCAACAGGCATCTGTCAGTTGACTCCTGTCAAAATTTGAACAAGCTGCTTTATTTAGTTAGTGTTTCACAGCCATTGATAGTAGGCTACCTCGTGACTTGAGGAGAAATTGGGAAAAATGTGAATTTCGTCTGCTCATTAAGCATTATTTTCACTCAAATTAAGGATAAGCCTGATAAATGCTATGGGAACTCTGCAGCATCAATTTCAATGGTAAAAACTTTTTTTTAATGAATTTCGTTGTGGCCGTACAAGCACGGAAGATGCCCAGTTGAGGTCTCTCTGAAAATAAAATATGGTGTTGGCCGATCGGAGATTGAAATAGCGAGAGATAGTGCAAGTCACAGGCATCCCATATGTCAAAGTGGTTTCAATTATGAATGATTACTTGGGTATGCGTTTGCGCACAAAAGGGTACACACATGTGCAGTTTCCATGGCAAAAAATCCATTAATTTGGCTACGAAATTCTTAATTTTCCGCCATATTCTCTGGATTTAGCCTCGAGTGACTATTTCTTGTTTCCAAACCAAAAGAAATGTCTCCGCGAAAGGAGATTTGTCTTCAACGGTGAAATCAACTAACAAAACATACCTATTATGATGACCTTGACAAATCTTATTTTTTGTAAGGGATAAACAAATTTTGGAAACGTTGGACAAAGTGTGTGTTTCTTTCAAAAAGCCACGGGCTTTATGACCCACCCCCGTATATCTAAGTCGACTAATACTTATCCTAGAGTATTCATAACATGAGTTACGATTTCAGAGGCCTCAAATCCATATAAAATGTATTGATTTTCGAATCATAGTGGGGTCATTTCGAACCTATCAATCTAATTTCTAGAAAATAGATTGAGTACAAAAACCGATATCAGAAGAAACCTATTATCAACTCGTGAAGGTGCGGAGGATTTCTCATTAAAAAATCAATGTAACTAGGAGGCCACTGGAATGGATTTAATCATGTTCAGAGCACTACTTATCATTAACCTCTAGGATCTGAAATGGGTTCAACCAGCAAGAAGGCTTTTGTTTCAGTATTTCAAAAAATCGCTTTGACTAAGAAAAAAGAAATGTAAAACTTGGAGATCACATAATTTGATACAAAATCATCTAGTGTAAAGCCAAAAAGTGCGAAACAAAAATTCGTTATATAACATTCCTCTCAATCTCTGAGTAATATTTATTTATATTTATAATCAAAGATTCGAAAGAATTAATTCTTATTTAAATTTTGCAAATTCAATTCAATTTTATCTTTTACCCATTCCATTAAAGAATTCAACAAGAAGTTATATGACATTAAAGTAATTCTTGCAGGTGTTCTACCAAAGTTTCGAAAGAATTAATGCTTAATTAAATTTTTAAAATCAAATTTAATTTTTTCTCTAACCATTTTATTAAAGAATTCATTACGAATCAATTGCTAGGCATAATTCCTTAGTACTTCAAATGTAGGAAATTCATTCCTATGAGAATTAAGTCTTTATGGAATAAATTTCTTATTGAAATCAATTCAAATCCATTACAAAATAGCTTAAAAAAACCTATTGAATGTTTTATATATGTATGTATTATGAAAAGTCTTAAGTAATTTTTTCTCAATTAATTTTCATTAAATTTGTATTAGATTTAAATTAAGAAAAACTGAACTATTTAAAGGTTATGAATTAATTCCATTATGAATTTTGGTCATGGTTCAAAAATTCAAGACCAATAAACATATTTGTTAAAATTAAAAAAAAAAAATTCTAGGATGATTTCTATTTGCGCAAAGCATACTTTGTGAAATTTAAATTTTTTTTTTTGTATAAATTTCGAAGATTTATTGAAAACTCTATAGATATTCAACTGTGATTAGCCTTAATAGAAATAGTAAGTATGTTAATTTATTTTTTGTGTCAATTATTATTTGATAATCTGTTGCTTAAAATTTGTTACGATTTGTTAAAATTAACTTTATAACTGTTTTATTTTGTTAAATTTACATACATTAATAATTAGTTTTTATTTAAATTCTAAAGAAAACAATAAATATTTATTTATTAACTTTTGTAGAAAGTGGAAGTGAGAGTGAGAAAGAGATTAGTGATTGATTGATAGATTGTTTTGGTGGTTGGTTGGTTGGTTGTTTGCTGGATTAATTAATTAATTAGTGTCAGAAACAGAAACAACTATTTATTGATTAGAAACAACAGTCAACATTTAACATTAAACTAATTAACTAATTAAAGTTATTAATTTTTATTTTTTTTTTTAAATTTATTTAGCTAAAAACTAAAACTTACGTAGAAGATAAATGATTATATTGACTGGATTCCATGAAATCATACACAAAATACGTACAATATTTACGATGACATTTATTATTATGATGAGTGTATTTTAACTTTCTTTACTTTTTATTATTGTATAATTATTGGCTTAAATTATATCTTTAATTGGTTTGCAAGTTAAATTAATGCAAAGGTGATATAGATATTTTGATGATACAAGTGATGAAGTATTACAGGTAGAAGTTATAGTAGTAGTAGTAGTAATTAGAAAAAGCAGTGAAATCGTTTAGTTTATTTTTACTATTTTGTTAAAAATAATAATAAAGATTGTTACGAAAAAAAAAGCTGGTGAATTTTGACAGAAATTATGAAAGTTTCTTTTATTAAACAACAGCAATTTTGAAACAAACAAAATAAAAAAAAAACATTTAATTAGTTAGGATTTTTTTTTTTAAACAAAATGCATGGGACAAACACAGTTAATTTGGAAAATCTTAAAATTGCAGAATGTGTGCTTTGGTTTTTTGTTCAATAAAAAAAAAAAAATTAACCTTCACATTTTAAAGTATTTATGGCTAATGTAAAGGCGCTTTACACTCTTATTCACACTGAGACAAAACTTTGATGACTTATTGTTATTAAAGAAATGTTAATTCGTTGTCTTAATTCCTTAAAACTCCAACGTATTGAATTCATTCCTTTAAGAATTCTTTTTTTATATAATTATTTCCTTATTGAAACATTCAAGTTTTTTTTAATTCAAATCCATTTCTTCAATTCAAAGTAACAAACTTTACTGTACTTTATAGTAAACTGCCTCAATACTATAGAAAACTGTCTAAAGAGGATACTGTTCTATACAAAATTATCCAAACTGTCTAAAGAAGACACTATTCTATAAAAAACTCTGTAAAGAAGACACTATTCCATAGAAAGTTGTCTAAAGAAGACACGATTACATAGAAAATTGTCTAAAGAAGACACTATATTATCGAGAAGTGTCTAAAGAAGACACGATTCTATAGAAAGGTATCTAAAGAAGACACTATTATATAGAAAAGTGTCTAAAAAAGACACTATTCTATAGAAAAATGCCTAGAGAAGACACTATTCAATAGAAAAGTGTCTAAAAAAGACACTATTCTATAGAAAAATGCCTAGAGAAGACACTATTCAATAGAAAAGTGTCTAAAGAAGACTCTATTCTATGAAAAGTGTCTAAAGGAGACACTATTCTATAGAAAAGTGTCTAAAGGAGACACTATTCTATAGAAAAGTGTTTAAAGAAGACACTATTCTATAGAAAAGTGTCTAAAGGAGACACTATTCTATAGAAAAGTGTTTAAAGAAGACACTATTCGATAAAAAAAAGTGTTTAAAGAAGACACTATTCGATAAAAAAAAGTGTTTAAAGAAGACAATTTCGAATAAAAAACAATATCTATCTGGAATCTGGAATATCTAGCTCTAGAACCGTTATTAAGAATGGTAGAACTAGTTCCAATGGAGACAATTTCAAAAAAATTAGAGAACTAGTTCCAGAACCATTCCAAAGCAGTCTCCGTAACGATTCCAGAGAAATAGTTCCGAAGGTGAAAATTTCAAATAAAAATCATTTTTCGTAGCGCCAAACTAGAATGTATACTGGCTATATGCAAGTCTTCCTGCACGCAGAAAAAAAATATAGTTGTGCATTGTTACTGTAACCATTTCAACATTTGTGCATGTTTAATGTAAACATTTCAAAATTTTTAACAATATTATAGTCACAGTAACTATACATATGATTGTGGTAACAATAATATGGTTAATTTACGATTCGCATGATTGTATCAACCATATATATGGTTACAGTAAACATGTATATGTTTGTGACAACCATTTATATGATGAATAATTTTATCATAATATGTTGTTCTCAGATTATGATATCCACAAGCCGAGAGCAACATAATATGGTAAGTCCTTCATCATATAAATGGTTGTCACAAACATAAACATGTTTACTGTAACCATATATATGGTTGATACAATCATGCAAATCGTAAATTAACCATATTATTGTTACCACAATCATATGTAAAGTTACTGTGACTATAATATTGATAAAAATTTTGAAATGTTTACATTAAACATGCACAAATGTTGAAATGGTTACAGTTTGTGTATTTGTAGTTTTGAACTAATCTTAAACCGTTTTGAGTACATTTTAATATTTAACCAAACTAACCCAAATTTGCAGAACTTCGAATAGGAAACCACAGAGTTTTAAAGAAATTATTTTTTAAATAATTTTGCAATATTTCGAAATTTTGTTAGTGCAATTGTTTATAAAGCATAGTTGCATTTCTGTGATAAGCCTAAATGAAAACAATTTCTAAATTCTGTCTCAGTGTGAAAGCTACTAAATTATCATTGTTATTGAATGTAAAAAAAATGTGTTCACTTTGGTTTTTTTCAGGATTTTTCTTTAAATCTTAAAATTATTTATTTTAACGTTTTCATTATAATTTAAACTCAATTTAATATGTACAAAATATGAGCATTATTCATTTGTATTGTGTTTTTTTTTAAGGGCTTGACTACATTCAGCTTCATTTTCTAAATATTTTTAATATTAACAATAAAATACTGCTAAAAAGAAATTTAACAATTACTGTAACTACATTTCCGTGCTTTTATGATTTGTTTAGCATATTTCTTGTTTTTACAAAGGTAAAATTGTACTTGATTTTTATTTATCGTTTGTTTTAAACTTAATTTTACGTTTCTTTTGTTTTTTTTTTTTAATTAAATTAAATTTTAATAATTATTGCACTGGGGGGAAGAGTTTTGGTTTAATTTATTATATTAAAGACTTGAGTTTTAGTTGTTCGGGTTTTTGTTTGTTTGTTTTGGATTAATTTAGTGCTCAACCGAAACATAAAATTTGGAATTAGATTTGCTGTTGCGTGGATATGAACCACTGTCGTGATGTTGATGATTATGATGATGACTGCTAGTTGTAGTAGTAGTAATGGTGGTAGACCATGGTGCTAGGAAGTTTATGAAACGCTAATAATTGTTTTTCGACATTTCACACATAATACCCAGTAATCATTATAACACACACACGACACCATTTTAAAAGTTTTCATGTTTTAGTTTTTTTTTTTTTTTGGTTTATTTTATTATTGTTTTTTTTTTTTTTTGGTGATTTGGTTTTGACATTTGCGACATTTGAAAATAAAGGACAGTTGGTTTTTAACATTGAATGTTTTTTTTTTTTTTTTGTTAACAGATTTTAATCAATAAAGGATTTGATTGAATTATTGGTATGAAGTGTTTTATTTTTTTTTTTAATATTTTATTGATTTGGTGCATGGAAATAAAAGAGAAACCCAAAAAAAAATATGGAAAAAATAAGACAAATGAATTAAAACATTTAAAAATAAATGGAAATAAATAACAAAACATAAAAAAACAAACAAAATAAAATAAGAAATAATAATAATAAATTTAGACAAAAAACAAAACTTAAAACAACCAATACCAATTTGCTTGGAAAATTTAAAATTTGAAAATAATTAAAAAAAAAAATATCTTAATACTTGCTAAAATGTTTAACTAACTTACCGGTGTACTGTTGTCTTCAATCATTGACATTTCATCTTCACTATTTGAGTAATCCGAACTCCAGCCACAGGCCTCATTGTGTTCTTTCTCTGTCGTGCTTGTGGCCGAAGTCATAGACATGTTACTACTGATTGGCAGGCCGGATGTTATTATACAATTATCATCACTACTACTACAATTCGAATTGCGATTGGATGATTCGGATGAGGCATCACAGCTGATCGTTCGCTGTGACGTTATTATGTTGGGCGTATCCCAAGAGGTGGTTTGTCGTAGGCCCCTGTGATTTAAACCGTACTGTTTGATTTTTTCACCTTTTAATTCTTCCAATTGATTGAGGAGGACCCGTTTGATTTCCGCCACCCATTTGTTTTTGATTTCAATTGTGGGTGCTTGCAGGGTGTGTACTTCTTGACGTCCTTGTAACCAAACTTCAAAACGTTTTGTATCACCGCGAACGGATTCGGTTAAACCAATATGTGACATCTGTTGTAAAAGATAATAAATTTTAATTAATTAAGATATACGGTTAAAATAATCTCGGCGAAATTACGCTTTTGTGATGGAGTAAAATTTATCGTAAATTTGTTCATAGTATGGCATTCGAGATCGAACAAGAAATCTAGTACATTTCATGTTAATTAAATAATAATACACTTGAAGGCTATAATCGACTGTGCCGAATCTTATATACTTTAAGATAAAGATTGGAAACAATTTTTGTTGAAAAACTATTTTTTGGGACTAGTTTATCCACCAACAGTAAATTTCACTGAATTTATCCAAATAATATTTATAACTGAGAAGAAAGCATGTTGTTAAATAACAAAAGCTTATACAAAATTTTATTAAGAACAATTTTTGGTGAAAAGAAATCTCGGCTTAAAAAATATTTTTCCTGATTTGGACCTATTGTCGGTCCGAATTTTTATAGTGTTATCTACATAGTTGGAAGGGTCTTTGAAATGTCTATCATTATATGTATATGTTAATGTCTAATTAATCCAGATAAAAATAAAAAAAATAAGGTAAAATTTGAAGAAGTCGCGGTTTTTTCCGTATGTCTCAACCATTAGTAGCCCGATTTTCCCGAATTTTAATAGCAACCGAACTAGGACTTTAGCGGACATATTGATGTATCAATCATGTATGAGAGATATTCGGGGGCTTCGGAAAGTTGATTTCAACAGACAAACGGAGATGGCTATATGGACTCCGCTATTTATTACGATCCAGTATATACTCAGCAGTTTGAAAAGTGCCAATTGGAAACCTTACACTAGCTATATTACTACTTGTACAACAAACTAGTTCGCTGTGGCTGCTAAAGTAGTAGTTAAATGGTTATCATTTGCACTATATTTCGCCAGTGTATTCAGTAACACACTGTAGTCAGATATTCGCCTAAAGTTTTTGAAAATAAATTCAAGTAAAATAAAATCCTCTAAAATATACCACTTCGATGGTCACATATAATGCTGAATGTGGCCGTTGGTATTCTCGTTCTCTTGAGAGTAGACTCAGGTGTAATTCTTAATAACAAATAGAGAGTAGTACAAATAAGAGCTCTGTGGCTTAGTGATTAGCGTATTTGACTACAAGAGCTATATTCGGCTGTGTCGAATCTAATATACCCTTCACCAAATTATACTTTAAAATAAAAATTTTAAATATTTTTAGGTAAACAAAATATTTTTTTTTTCAAAATTTAAAAATTTTTTTTTTTCAAATTGTTGTTCAAAATTAAAAAATTTTTTTTTTTCAAAATTGTTTAAATTTTTTTTAATTTTTTCCAATTTTTTTTTAAATTTTTTTCGAAATTTTTTTCGAAATTTTTTTTTTAATTTATTAGTGAAAAAATTTTTTTTGTGGTAAAAAAAATAGTGAAGAGTTACGCAGAGTGTGCCAATCGGCCACCTGCAATGACATCCCCGTGTTAAATTCACCTGTCAGTAACGTTGCGAGTGGGTTGAAAATTCTCTAGTGGTAGTTCTCAGTGGCTAACTCATTCGACGTAGCGGAACTAGTTTAATGAACTGCAGGGTATATATACATTATGGTGTATTATGAGGACCCCTACCACATGCTAAGTATAAATTTGAAACGACACGGTCTAGCAGAACCAGTAGACAAGCTGCCTGTTGCTGCATCTCGACCACAGCTGTGCCAGAACTACCCAGCATAAAATTACATGACAAAGATGTAGTTTAGTCAGGTGTGCAAGTGGTTCGATTTAGGCGAGACATTCATGATTTTTACATTATAGTGTCATTGGAGATCATGTGCAGTGTTGCCAGGGGTAGCTTTGAAAAAGTTACAACTTTTCTCATTAAAAGTTACATTTTATCATAAAAAGTTACATATACGAATTTTTCCCAAATAAATACTATATATGTATAATTATGATTATTGACATATAACTAAATAACAATAATAATTTTGTCCGTATTCAAACGGTTACTATAATCAAAGTTCGAGTTACTGCATTCGATATCGAGTAAAACTGATTTTCATTTTCTTATTCGAGATTATGTAAATTTTATTATAATTTCGATATAGATATCTATTTTCGATACGAACGCGGTAATTCAGCCGGTTTTTTATAAGTTTTAGTTGGCTAAATTTTCTCTACACAAAATTCTTTAGATTGTATACTTAATCCCGGTATTCGTCAGCACTTAAATCAGGGACTCATGGTAGAGGAGTGAGTGCTCACAACATTATATATGTAAACACTATTGAAATTAGGAAATTGATTTAATAAATCACTAAACCATTCTGATTGAGTGTTTTCTAAATTGAGACATTAGTGAGGGTTGTCTAAACGAAAATATTCCTTTAAAGCTATGTGTTGCTCTAGAGTTCCTGGATTTAAATGAAAGCTATTTTGTTACTGCTTGACTTAAAATTTAATGGTTGTCTAATTAAAAGAAATGTTTGTATTTTGAAATTTATATAATATTTTGGAGTTTTAACAAAAATATACCGCGATATTTCTCATTATGTCCTCAATTGAATTTTTCTAACATCTAGCATGATTTTAAGGCCACTAGGTGTATGAAATGACAGCTACATTATTTACATACGATATTATCCATAGACTTCTTTAAATGTCTAAAATCAGAGATACATATGTGATCCAGCCATAACATTTGTTATATACGACGAAATCTTCCAAATGCAAGATCATTCGAATTTCCAGAGTCTGTCTCAAAATGATATAGACCTAATTGGTATTAATTACAAATAAGTCTTAATAATCTTTAATATAAACATTAGTGGCATGAATGAATTTAAAGTACTAAAAATTTGTACTACTTTTTGTAATTCATTTAGATGCAGGGCTGAAAAGTTACGAAAATAAGGTCCAAAACGAGAAAATTATACATGTTACGTAGAGGGTTGAAAAGTTACGAAAAATGTAACAAATGTAACCAAACGGCATCACTGATCATGTGTTTATGCAAATATTTAAAGAATTTGAAATATAGCGTAGATAACGTTTGATGAATTGACTTCGTATTTTCATTGGTGAAACAAATATTCAACAAAAATTCATGAGGTATCTAACCACCACCACGGTATTGATAGCGTCTCTATGAATGTCCTTTAAAGCTGCCGTATATGAATTCTGATCAAACGGATTCTGCACAAACATCTGTATGTTTTCTTAGCATACTCGAATGTCCTTCCTGACATGCATCGGGGAGACTCCAGCTATGAAATGTCGAATTTAGGATGAGTCCTCCGATCACACTACTCGATGAACTGTTTTGTCAACATAACGTTGTGATCAATTACTGGGAGAACCTTCGTTTTCTCATGCAACACCCGTCAAACCTAGTTAATATAAATGGTTCGACGAACCGGTATGACACGAATTCTCTCGGCGAAGGGCTGTTAACTCAAAAATCACAGCTGTTACAACAACAACCGTTAGACATTGTAATGATAAAACGTTTTCTTAGATGGACTAGTCAGATGCGTATCTACGAAATGGACGAGAAATTGAAACAACTTCTCCTTGTTATACTCCATTAAGACTTTTCATGAATTAATTAGCACAACTTGTACACAAAATTTCCCCACTAAAACTTTTTTTTGGCAAAATAATTAAGCTCAAATTAACACTTCCTAATAATTAGAAAAGTCAACATAATATGCAAATTGGCACCTTTAAGTTCTATTCAATATAAACAAAAAAATAATACATTCATTCCACTTACCTTTATGTAATTCTTGAACTGATAGGTGCTCTTATTGTGGCCCGGTTTCGAAGTTTGCTTACAAAACAACATAGATTTTTGATATAAAAATATATGTCTTTGTTGAGGTTTTATACGCAGACGTAAGTCTTTTTTCGATTCAGACCAAACCTGAAATGAATCTTGCAACAATAGCTCGCCTTGTTGAGATAAATCGGTCTAAAAAATACACATACATTAAATAAAATTCAAATAAAAAAAAAACAAAAAAATTAAATTTTAACCCACCGGAAATCCCGTTATAGCCACTTGATGCATTGAATCATTGACACATTTCAAAACAATCAGCATACAGTCCAAAGCCTTCTGCAATTCTTTGGTACAACTGCCGCTATCACTAAAACGTAACAGATCTTTAAGTAACAATTGATATTTGGTAATACGCTGCACAGGTTTTAGCAAATAGGCCGCCAGCGGTAGCTTGTGACCTAAACGTTTTTGGCATTCTTGTAAAAAGAGATGGGTATCAACTAAAGTTTCACGCAGACGATCTGAACGTGGTATATTTTGGCAGTAGAAGGAATATAAACGATAAAAAGTATCACGCTGTAAATAAATTAAAGAATATTTTAATATAAAATAAAAAAACTATTTGTTAAATGGAGTGGGGGAAACTTACCCTTTGTACAAAACATAATGCCACCAATTCCGTGGTTGATATACAATTCTCCAAATCCTTAAGAAAGACATCATTGTGAAACGTATAGAGTTCGTGTAAATTGCCAAATAATATATCTTCTTTGCCCTGAAGACTGGCTGGTACTAAATGGATCATTTCCTCCGAATGCATTTGATCGCAGTAACCCTAAAAACAAAGAATTTCTAATGAATAAGTTTTCTTTTTTTTTTAAAAAAACCTTAAACATTACACATTCGGAACAATTTTCATCACACGATTCGTGGGCATTGGCTGTTTTTAAATCCTTACAATAGGCGCTCAATTCATATTCAATAAATTTACCAAATTTATCTTCCACATAATCTTCTACTCTCTCATAACCCTGTTGGCAAACAAAATCCTTTAAGATTTGTTCATACTTTTGTTCCTTAAACTTGTTGAAAGTGAATTTGGGCATTTCGAAATTGTTCTGCTTAAAGCTTTCCTCAAAGAATTCATGACAGAATTTTAATATTTCCCTGTACGAAGTGGAAAATATATTGGATTTGGGTTTATCTTCCACATCTCTTTGCTTGGGAGCTTTCAACGTAGTATGGTTGAAAGGAGTGTAAGACTGTAAAGAAGAACGACAGGCATGGCAAACGTGTGACTCCACCTCGGGTGTCTTCTTGGGTTCCTTTAATGACTTGGGTGTTGACAAAAGTTTTAAACTATTCAAAGAACCTTTACCTAAAGCTGACTGAGCTCTAGCCACAGATGATGATATGGAGGTAAAACTTTTGGGTTCTTGACACTCGTTCAGATATGATAAAATATCTGTATAGTTTTTCCTTTGCAAATAATCCTTAAACTCTGTGTCATTTTCTATTTCCGAATATGAATTGCACTCCAAGTAGTCTTTAACCAAACGATATTCCAATGACTCGTCACAGCTTGACAGTTCTAAGAGTTCTTTAAATATAGTTTTTCGTTCATCCTTTAAACGTTGTAAACTATTTTTAGCCGTCTTTATAGATTCCAAGGAGTTACTTTCCTCTATTTCCTTAAACGTGTTTAAAATTTTTATAGTCGATTTGCCATTCAAAATATTGCGAGCGGAAAAATTATACACATTCGTGCCAAAGATATAATTATGATGATCTTTACACTCGTTCATATCAAAGTGGGGACGAAAATCGTTTTCATCATAACGCACCGAACCGATACGTCTTATGTGACCCGACGAGTTTTCCGAATCGAATAATGAGCCACGAAACGATAAAGGAGAATTACGAGAAGCTTCCAAATTCGCTGCCTTAGTTAGATACAACTTTTTAATGGAATCATGTAGTTTTGTATTAAATTTCCCCATTATTTGACAGGCGGTGTTTTGAACTTTTTTCAAATGAAATGATCCTTGATTTGGAGGAGCAGCAGCTTTTGAAGCTTTTTGTAAATCATAGCCACCATAACGCATTGTGTTCGTTTCGTTTTATGAAATTTCTGTATGTACCAAAATCAACTGTTTGCCTTGACTGAAAATTCGCGAATGCTAAACTTTCTTACCAACCAACTCTCAACAAGTCCGTCTTTCTTTAACTGTCTTTTAATAAATCATCTATATTATTTTCAAATAGTTGTTTCAGTAAAAAAAAAAAAAATTAAATGGAAAAAATTCTGTATTGTTTTTGTATTTTGTTTTATTAAAAGTATTTAATGCACTAATTATTATTGGTAGGCATTCATGTGCAGAGTATTTCTCTAAATGAAAAAATGCTTTAGCAGGAGAGAAGGTTAGCCAATAGACATTATTGGTTTTAAAAATTGTTTTTTTTTTCTTTCAAATATCGTTTATATTCAATTACTATTAAATAAAATACTTGTACGATCAAAATTTAAAAAAAAAAAAAAAAACAAATTAAATTTGATCTCTCAACATTATAGGAAATTAATTCAAAGGCTTAATTTCTTAGTTTAAATGTATTGAATATATTCCTTTAATAATTATTTATTATATAGCGTGTCCCAAAATTATGGAAGATTTTAATTAAATAGAAAATACTGTTTTTTTCTATTTAATTAAAATCTTGCATAATTTTCGGACACGCTATATAATAAATAATTATTAAAAGAATATATTCAATACATTTAAACTAAGAAATTAAGCCTTTGAATTAATTCTCTATAATGTTGAGAGAGTTATGTATGGAGTAGCAGATAAAGCAAATAATAATCTTTTGTCGAGATTTTCCATGACCAGAAATATGTTTCTATGAATCCGCTCAATTTCCGCACCAAACACGTTTTCGAAAATCACATATGGGTTCTCTGAACCCCAAAAGGGAAAATTTTGAAGACTTACAAAGTGAAAATGTGCTTCATAGCTTTGGCTGATTTTGCTCGAAACTTTTTAACTAACACTAAAATGTCAGCTGTCAAATTGTTGTGTTTTTAGTTTGCAACACATTACTGCTCAAGTGGCGGCAAAGTTAAATTTTGTGTAAATTTTAAGACACCCTATAAAATTAATTACATTACAGAATAGAAAGGTTGGCTACCGTACCGCTAATCTATCGTTATCCCTAAAATACCCATTTAGCTCTACTACCGTTACCGATATAATAGTAATACCATTATCGATACCCTATAAATAATTTTATATTATGAAAAAACTAATTTTTGATTTCAATAATTGAGTTTATTAAAATAAAGATAATTTAAATTGTAATATAATACCACCTTTCCATTTTATTTTTAATTTTTGTAAACAATAATTTAAGTCAGACATAATATACCGTTACCGCTAAGCTACCGTTGCCGAAATAAGCCAAAATATCGTTACCGAAATAATCCAAATTTGCGTTACCGTTATCTTTTTAACGTTTCGAATCGGTAGCCAATCTTACAAAATTGCAAATTATCATAGGGGATTTGTTTATATATTAATTTGGAAAAATATTTTCAGTTGTATTAGATTTAAACTAAAAAAAAAGTTGTTTGAATTCTCTTATTAATTAATTCAACAATAAATGAACTCTTAACAAATTAAACTAAAGAAATTACTGACATTTTTGAATTCTGAATTTAATGCCTTGATTTCAAATTTCAAAATCAAATCAAGTTTTATTACTTAACCATTCCCGTAAAGAATTAATTACGAATTAATTCATAAGCTTCAAACATAGATAAATGCACATAGAACAGAAAATCGGCTGTCAAAGACATAACTCAGTTGTCAACACCTAAGAGATTCTCACCTCTTTTTAGTAAAACAAACTATGAGAAAACAAAAACAACATGTGTGATTATTGTGAGTAATTTTTTTGTTTGAGTTTTTTTCTAGTATCCAATCTATGTGTATTTCCCTACATAGATAAATATACATAGAGCGGAAACTCTCCTGTCAAAGACCTAACTCAGTTGTCAAAAACATAAGTGGTGAGAATGTATTACTAAATAAAACCATGTGAAAACAAAAACAACACACGTATGTGTGATTATTTTGAGTAAAATTTTTGGTTTGAGTTTTTTTCTAGTTTCCGCTCTTTTTTCCCTATGACTTCAAATGTATTAAATTCATTCCTTTGATAAACATTTCCTTATTGAATCATTCAAGTATGCTCTAAATCAAATCCATTATAAAATACTCCAAGCTTAATAAAATGTATTGAATGGTTTACTTTATCTTTAAATCAAATCTATTACAAATAGATAATTTGTTTTCAATTAATTTTGTAAATGATTAAAAGAAAAATTAAATTTTGATTAGATTAACAAGCATTTAAACAATCAAAGTTGAATTAATTTTATTATAAAATCGCATCACCAGTGAGAGTTTGCGGCTCAATAAAATTCATCAGTATCAGCTTATAGTTCCTGTACCGAACTAACTTAGATAGAACCTTTAGGATTAGAATAAGTACAATCCAAAAGTTCGGTGTAGCAACTATACGGTCATATCAAGAATTTTATTACGGAATTCGAGAATTTGTCCAGTAACGTCTTTAGACTGGCCTGAAGAGTGAAACTATCAAAATAGGTTAGTACCTTTTTCAGAATGAACAGGTGTTTTTTGTGTCCAAGGCTCTTCATCAGACAAGGGATATCATTCAAAGAGAATTTGTCCAGCATCGTCATTAGACTGGAGTGAAGAGTGAAACTATTAAGATAGGTTAGTACTTTTTCAGAATGAAGATGTTTTTTGTGTCCAAGGCTCTCCAACAGACAAGGGATATCATTCAAAATCAGCAAGAATGATAAATCCCTAAGTTGGAGAAGACTATCACCGGGTAAAATAATGGGATAAACTGCCAATATGCAGGGTGGTCCAAGTACATATAACTATTAAAATCATGTTATATTGACACTTATAGATGTTTTCTATTCGAAATATTGATTATCAGACGGTAACACACCTCCGCGTACCAAAATGAGTCGTTTTACGCTTGAACAACGTTGGGAAATATTGTTAACTTAATTCCAAATTGAAAGCTGAGTTGTCCAAACTGTGCGTTTGTTGAAAAAAGAACTTTTGGCCGTAATGAAGCACAAAGTTCGCGAGACTGGCTTGTTATTGGACAACCTCAATGTCAATATCCTCAAACGGTGCGAACCGAGAAAAATACGTCGGCTGTGACCGACAGTGTGAAACATAATCCAAGACATTTCGGTCAACGACGAGCGCAACAGAGCCATGATTACGGACTTTTTATGGGCTGAAATTAATTATTTGAACTTAGATAATAATTGGTTACAGCACATTAAACAATCTATATTTTGTGCAGAAAGTTCGCTAATCGTGTTACCAGCCGTTTTGGCGATGTCAATTGGCTGCCTCGGAGCTAAGATTTGACCCCTTTAGGATTTTTCTTGTGGGGTCTAATATCGTCCGAGCCATTCGTGAGATAGAACCAGAAACCGTCAACAAAGTCTTGGAAAATTGGACTGGCAGTATAAGCTACTGCGGCAGCCATATGAATGAAATCGTGTTCCATAAATAATTTAATGTTGAACAATAGACTTGTATTTGGACCAGCCTTTATAATTAGTGAAGTGTCATTATATTTGCTCATTTGAATGCATACTTAATTTGAATCATCCTATTCTTATTCTGATAGTTATTAGAAACAGTTGTTTCCTTGCAAAACAATTTCCACCATATTGGCATACTTCCCTTTAAACATTTATAATTTAACTTGCATTTTTTACCGTTTAGAATTTTATAAAAAAATAAAACTCTATTTTTGTTTGTTAATTTTCCCCCTCTAATCAAAAAATTATATTACGAGTGTGCAGTAAAGTAGTTCACTGACCACTGTAATAATATTTTCAATTTATTTCGTTATTAAGACAATAGAGTACATACTTTTTTTTTTTTTGCTGTTTAGTTTTAGGTTTTGTTTGTTTCTTTTAACAAAATATTTCATGGTTTGATGATTTGTTTATAATAAATTATAATTTGTAATTAATTTACAGGTTCTTTTTAGCTGGTTTGTGTATTTGTGTGTAAAGAATATTAGAAATTTGTCTGTTTCATTGTAAATAATTATTACCTAGAAATACTGATAGTTGGTGCATTAGAATGCATTAGACTTTGAACTTACCTTTAATATTGAACTCATTTCGGTGACGTAGATTCTTTCCGTTTCTAAAAGTTCGCTTAGAACATGACCACGTTTTAAACGTCTGGCCTCGGAGTCCTAGAAGAATATAGAAGGATGAAAATAATATTTAGTATTTTTACTTTATTTTTACAAAAAGTAGCTGTAGCTAAGTAGATGTAGGATTTTCTTAGTACACCTAAGCCCCGATTTACAGTTTTCAAGCCTTATAGTGACTAAAAATTCAAAATTTATTTGTTATTGATGTTTTAACATTAGTTCCGTGAATTTATTAAAACTTTATTTACTAATGTTAGTTCTTCAAGTTTCTCCAAAAAATTTATTTTATTATGAAAAATGAGAAGTGAAAAGGAGGCAATATATTAAAAATTTAAATTTCCAAATTTTTGATTTTTTTTTCTCATTAAATTTGCTAGTATGATTAAAGATTACATGTTACATTTGTTTAAAATTGTTTGTTATAAGACGAAATTTTAAGAGATTTATTTATACCCTTCACCTTCGACCCTATAAAGTATATATATTCTGAATCCTTATAGAAAGCGGAGTCGATTTAGCCATGTCCGTCTGTCTGTCTGTTGAAATCAATTTTCTGAAGACCCCAGATATCTTCGGGATCCAAATCGTCAATAATTCTGTCAGACATGCTTTCGAAAAGTTTCATATTTAAAATCAGCAAAATCCGTCCATAAATAACGGAGGTATGAGCAAAAATCGGAGACAACCTCTATTTTTGGCCTATTTTTTTTATCTATATCTCGATTACTAAGTCATAAATATAGACAATATGGATATCTAATGATAGATATTTCAAAGTCCATTGCAACGAAGTATGTAAGGCTATACAAAGTTGGACCTACAATGGGTCAAACTCGGGAAAAATATTTTTTAACCCGAATTTCTTTTTACAGAAAACATACAGAAACCCGAATTTCTTTTTACAGAAATTTTTTTTTTAAAAAATTGGAAAAAACTTTTAAAAAACAATTTTGAAAAAAAAATTTTTTTTTAATTTTATTTTAAAGTATAATTTGGTGAAGGGTATATAAGATTCGGCACAGCCGAATATAGCTCTCTTACTTGTTTTACTTTAAAATGTTTTTCAGAATAGGTCGCTTTATTGGAGCTATGACTCATTATGAACCGATTGTCATAAAAGGTTTCTATGTATATAAAACTTATTTGTTTTAAATTTTATATCGATATCAATACATGCAAAGAATTTATGTACATTAAAGTGATTTTGCTTATATAGGAAAGGCTAATTATAGACCAATAGTCGTAAAATATGGTGATAATCCATGCTAGACTGTCATCATGAATTTCAGCAGATCTTCGTAATGAGCAAGCTGGTTTCAGACCACACCGATCTTGCACCGATCATATAAATAGCCTACGGATCATAGTGGAACAGTCAGTAGAATAGCGATCTCCACTATATCTGATATTTATAGACTTTGCCAAAGCATTCGATACTATCCACCATCAGGCTATTTGGCACGCACTTCGATGTAAAGGAATTCCACCTGAGATAATCGACCTTATCAAAGCTCTGTATGGCAACTCAACAATCCCATTGGTGTAAGCACTGGGGTACGACAGGGATGTATCCTATCTCCGCTGTTATTTAATATTGTATTGGACTCAATTATGCAGCAATCCACCCGCATTAGAAGAGGCATTACGTGGGGTATAAATGGTCGACTGGAAGATCTTGATTATGCTAATGATATTTGCCTGCTCGCACACAACTTTACCGATATATCAGCCAAATTGGACCAGATACATCAGCTGGCATCGGGTATTGGCCTTCATATTAACTTCGACAAAACTAAGTTCTACGTATCAATGCAATTAATCTCTCTAAATTCAAGGTTAACAACATTGAGCTCGAGGATGTGCAATCGTTTTGCTACTTAGGTAGTATAATGTCCACCACAGGGGGCTCACTTGATGATATTGCATATCGCATAGGAAAAGCAAAACAGTCATTTGGAGCATTACAAAGAGTGTGGAAGTCACCACAAATACATATGAAGACTAAGCTCAGCCTTTTCTCCTCAAATGTTCGCTCCACCCTGCTATATGGATGTGAGTCCTGGAACTATACTGCAAGCGACATTCAATCCCTGCAAGTATTTTGGACGAATGTAGTTTCCAACAAAGACCTCTGGCAAAGAGCAGGCGAAACACCAATCCGTATAGAAATTGCAAAGAGGAAATAGAGCTGGGTTGGCCATATTTCGAGAAGACCTCATGATGATATATCAAAGATGGCAATTGACTGGAATCCTCAAGGCAGCCGAAGAAGAGGAAGACCCGCTAACACTTGGAGAAGGCAATTAGAATCCGAAACTAGCAGAACAGGAAAGACTTGGTCTGAGATAAAACTAATGGCACAGTACAGATACCGATGGAAGAATTTCGTTATGGCCCTTTGTTGTAACTTGGAACCATAGGAATCAATACAAAATGGTGGCATGTATATATGAAATTTATTTGTGTTGAATTTTATTTGGATATCAACATGTTTAAGAGATTACTGGTCGCTTAAGTATATGGGAGCTATGACTAATTATACACTGATCGTCATTAACTTAGGTCGCATGATTTGTGTATACATGGAACTTATTTGTGTTGTGTTATATTTGAATACTCACATTTGATTTTCGGAAGTGGGTCTTATATGGGACCTATGTTAATAATGAACTAATCCGCTTAAATTGTTTACATTTGATTTCATTTATATTGAAATGGGAAGAAAATATGGAAAATGTGGATGTGTGGATACAGATATACATATAACAGAAATTTTTAACCGATAAAGTCCTACTTTGGGAGGGCAATGACCCAATTTCAATAGGATTTGCATGTTCCACATTATACAATATCCAAATATCTTCATTATCGCAAGCCAAAGATAAAAGCGTTACAATTTTGTCTACACAAAAAATATAGATTTGTTTAAATAAAATAAACAAAATTCTTTAATATACCGTTATTATAGTTTGTAAATGTCACATACAATGTAACAAGCTTATTTATTACAAAATAAATTTAAATGTCTAAATTTAGAAATTCACTCAATACTAAAAAAAAGAAGTTTACAAAATTATTGACAACATACCTGCTGATTTTGTAGATGGTCCACAGAATCTGGGCCACAACTACTGTCACCATTTAATGATACACCCGAATCAACAACACCATCCATAGATCGTGGACGTAATTCGTGTATAACATCAGTCTGCAAAATAAAAAGAATGAAAGAATTTTAAAAATGTGCGTAAAATTTTTAATAAATTAAATAAAAATATTATTATTTATAAATCAAATTCTTTCTATTCTGCCTTAAGAAATCTACATATGAATGAATTAATTTAATTATTTGTTGGCCAAAATATTTTTTGAGATAAAAACATCAAAAATTGTTTGTTTTATCAAAATTATTAAGGTCAATGTTTAAATATTAATGCTATAAAAAACCTAGTTTATATTTAATAAGAGTTGAAAATTAAAGATAAATTTCAGTGAATTTATCAAATAAAAATTGGGAATTTAGCATAAGAAGCTCTTACTAAAATATTAATTTTGTATTCCCGAATAACCTTTTAATGATAAATTTGCAGGTGCCCGTGCATCAAGACTAAACTGGCAGCTCGCTTTATATTGATTTTCTTGCGAAAACAATAAAGCAAGTTGTTTTATTTTTTCTTTACTCACTTACACACTACAGTTTGTGTCGGCAAGAAACCAACCAATTGTAGTAGAGAATGTAAGAAAAGATAAAATCACTGTTTATTGTTGGTGTTTTGTTTAAGCTTTGATATTTTTACAAATAAAGCTTGAGTGTCTGTAATTCTCATTCACTCTATCGTTTTATTTGTATAATATCTTTAGTTTTTCTAAAGCCTTTTGGGAAAAGGTTTCCTGATGATCTGGCCTAAGCAACCAGTGAAATGCGCATAGGAACTAGCTTATCCCCCAACAATAAATTTCAGTGAATTTATCAAATAAAAATTGGGAATTTAGCATAAGAAGCTCTTACTAAAATAAAGATTTTTCTATTGTACATTGAAATAAACGTTAGCCAACCTCAATGCTAGAACAGAAATGAGTTGTACGTCACACAAAAGTGGCGATTTATTAAAAATTCAGAAATGACTTTAAAAAAGTAAAACTGAAACGAGATGAAAATAGACAAAATTATAAACCATTAACAATAAAAGCTGTAATTCTAGGTATCTTTTGTTTTTCTGTATAGTGTTGCCAAAGTTTAATATTTTTTTCGCATTTTGAAAAACTGTTACAAAATTTATATTATAATACATAGTTTTGAAAACTAAAATTTTTATTCTAATTTTTGTTCTAAAAATATATATTTTTTTTAAATGTTCAAAAATTAGTGTGTTTTTTGTAGTTTGTTTTAATATTCGGTGGGAAATAAGTATATGATGAATTCTTTGAGATATACAAAAAAAAAAAAAAAAAAAAAAAAAATTCGTGGCCGATTTTAGAAATTAAAATGTTTGTTAAGTAACTCCGAGCACTTTAAAATAAAAACATACTCAAATTACAATTAATAATTATATTTTATGTTTGTTTATTCCATGTTATTTATTTACTTTTTTTAAGTTTATTGATTTTTGGGGGTATGAATAAAAATGGAGGGTCACCTATATATATAATTTCATACTCCAATTAGGTTATTTATTGGGTCACTTGTAGACAAATCTTTATAAATATTAAATAAATATAGTTATATAAGTTGTACCAAACTTATTTTTACCGAATTTATTTTGCACATTAACAAATCTAAAGAGTTTTAAAGCATTAAGACCCAATTTCGAGGGGACATTTGCGTTAGAAATAGGTGAAAACATGTTTGGAAATATACAATATGTGTTTAGTGTAATATATTGTTACGAATTTGCAATAGCTATTTGAATTTAACGGTCTGTAACGACTGCCTGCAGCATTCATCATGTTTATAAACACGTCCATCAGTAGAAGCTTCAACTTATCAACAATGTTGATAGCAAGCGGTTATTATCATTGTTTATAAGTATGGCAACACTAAATGTTTAGGCTGCTAACATTGACACCGAAAGCTCTAGAATTCGAACATACTAGTTTGTCCGTTAAGAGCATTGTAGAAGAATCACGAAAGATGGCGCGTGTATAAATTGTGGCAGAGGTTGTAGTGGTGAGTTGAGTTCATCATTGGCGCTATTAGAGTTAACATCAACTGCCTTCTGCATTTAAGTTTGTACATTATAAAGTGTGTGTGCATTTCTGCGAATTGATAAACATGTAAATAGACACTGAGTGAATATTTTGAATGTTGATGTTGTACATTTTATGTAAATAAAGAGTTGTTACAAATTTTAAACTACTAAAACTGCTTTTTATTTGCAATCAAAAGTATCCGGTTTATTTAAAGGAAATAAACCAACGTTTTAAAAAGGTTAAAACGTAACAATATTGTAAGTAAAATAATATGATAGTCACATATTTATGAGTTCAGTAAGGGCTAGCAGTTTTCCAGGTAATGCCTTTTATGGGAGCTGGAGTAAATAATAACCGCTATGACCTTTTTCCATCTTTCTGGCAACATATGGGTTCCGAGCCAAAAGAACTGCTCATCTTTTGAGACCAAGAACGAATAAAGCCAATATCGGATACTCTGTTCCAAAGTGAAGCGTATCCCAGAGAGAGTGTTCTGCATCGATCGAAAGAAATAGGAGACGAACGGTTCACGGTCTGGACTAAAAATCGGGTGAAGCAAAACTTCCCAACATCTTCACTCTAAATACTTTTAAATTGTATTGCAACATGTGGCCGAGCGTTGTCATTATGGAATATTACGGTATTATGTCTGGCCGCATATTCTTGGCGTTTTTATGATAATGCTCGCTTAAAACGAATCAGTAAAGGTAAAGTTTCCCTGTGGTGGTCTGTTCAGATTTCAACAGCTCATAATAGATAGGACTCTATTGCTACCACCAAGTACATAGCATTACTTTAGCACCATGGATATTTGACTTTGGTATCGATTCGGCTGGTTGGCTGGGCTTCTTCACATACGATCTCTTGCGCTTCGGGTTATTGTAATGGATCCATTTTTCATCCCAAGTAAGATTGGGTGGAAAAATGATTTTCTTTTATAGCGTTCAAGCATCATTTCGGACACGCAAAATCGAATTTCAAGGTCACTCGGCTTCACTTCGTATGGACAATTTCCCTGCTTTTGGATAAATCCGTTTTGAAAATGCTGCTTGATTTTGCAAGCTCTTGTTGAGTGGAAAAATGATTTTCTTTTATAGCGTTCAAGCATAATTTCGGACACGCAAAATCGAATTTCAAGGTAACTCGGCTTCAATTCGTATGGTACAATTTCCCTGTTTTTGGATAAATCCGTTTTGAAATTGCTGCTTGATTTTGCAAGCTCTTGTTGAGTTTTTCAACCATCTTCATGGAGTAATGCCTCCAATTCTTGGTCTTCAAACATTTTTTGGCTGGCCTGGACTATCTTTGCGTTCTGTGTCAAAATTACCACTTCTGAACCGCACAAACCATCACTCGCACGTTGAAACCGATGGAACACAATCACCATGAGCTTTGGTGAGCAATCGGTGTGCTTCAGCGGCACTTTTTTGAAATTAAAGAAGTAAAGGAAAACTTCCTGCATATGACGGTATGTAGGTACAAAATTCGCAATTTTTGAACCATTCAAAAGATACGCCATCTATTGTAAATCCCGCATATTATTTTGACAGATGCAGCTGTCAAAAGACTGTATCGAGCTATTTTTGAAGATTGGATTTTATCAAAAATATCTCGATAGAGTCTTTAATTTTCATTATTTCGGACAAGACCATTTATTTAATAATTGTATTTTTTATTCCTTCCAATTTAAATAAGAAAGCTGTCACCACTATATGAATGCAACTCTGGTCGGTAAAAATAAATTTAATATATTTTTCTTCCAATTCTGCTCATTTACCAATTCGTTTTTCTAAGTGTATAAACTTAAGGCAAAAGCTGAAAACAAAAACAAAATAAAAAAAGAAATGGCCAAAACTTTAGACGCATAAATAAAACAAATACAAACAGAAAACCAAGACCTTTCATTAAACCAATTTTATTTAAATAATAAGAAAAAAACAACGGTTCTTTCATTGTTCAAACAATCTACAGCTACTCGCGTATGTACGAGTATCGTATGTATCTTTTATTGTTTGTGTGTTTGAGCAGTACTTCAAACGAACAGAAATTTGAAATACATTTTGTTTTGACCAAGTTTTTATGTATTTTAAGATTGTATTTAATTATTTGTTGTAGTTAAAACACTTTCGCTTAAATGTAACCAAATTTAACGCAGTCTTCAAACCCCCAAGCGTACAACAAGCTGACAGACAGACAGACACAGTTTCGTAAACAAAGAATATGACAACAGAATAAGAGGCAGATAGAAATCAAAACAAGCCAACTTCTTCTTCTATCTAACTACGTATGTATGCATGTACGTATGTACTTAGAAGAAGAAATCAAGATTTGAGGTTTTAAGTCAATGTTATGAACCATTTAACTTGAACTTTTTAGTTTTTTTAATTAATTATATGAATCATAAAAAACAATTAAAATTACAATTTACTACTTTGCTGTCTACCCAAACAAGTTCAAGAGAAATTCTTAAGAATATTTTGTGCTGGTTGGAAATCTAAAACATATTTACATTTATTTTACATAATGTAGAGAATGTACTTATGTACAATATAATGGTTGGCCTGTAAATGTAAAATTATTTTTGATAAATACAATTTACATAGTTTTTTTATGTTGTAAAAAAGTAAATATTGTATACATTTAATTTTTAATTGTAATTATAATTTAGCTTCAAAATTATTGATTACCAAATAAGATAAAAAACTGAATACATTTTCAAAAAATTCAATTAGGTTTGGGAAACGGTGTTCTTAAACTATGAGTATATAAAGAGTTTGATCCATTTAAAAGTCATTGATTTAGCAGATCTGAAATCTGAAATTTAAAAAAATTTAGCAGTAAATAAACTGTAAAGAGGCTTTTATTAAGCGCTTCCTATCATTAAATTTAAATAAAACAAAGTGTGTGGACGGAGTAAATTTGCACGATCTCGTTGGTTAGTTCACATCACCGACCCGTGAGATGACCATGCCCTCAAATCGCTCGTGTAGAATGCAGAGTGAGACTTAGCGCCGTCCTAATGAAACCATATGTCATTGGTTTCTATATCATCCAAAAGAAGTTGGTAATCATTGACCGCCAGCACAAAATCCACACCAAACATGGATTTTTTTTAGGATAGATTGGATGCTCTTGGATCTCATGTAGATAGGTATCTTCCCAAATTCTACAATTTCATCTAGAAATGGTAATTATCACTGAAGATGATTTTTCCAACTGCTCTAGGGCCCATTTAGCGAGCACACGTCGTTGTCTATGGTCGTTTACCATCAGTTTCTGTATCAGTTGTATTTTGTACGGGTGCAGGCCCAAGTTGTGGTCTTTAAAAAGCCGCGTTCTTGTGACCGACGCGAAATCGACTGCTTCGGATTTTACTGTTTACTGAACCAGTGTACTCAAGTTTATCCACCACATTGTGAATAGACCTTTCGGTAAGACGATTATGGACTAGTAAAATGGGCGAAGAGCTCGGAACGTTGACCGAACAGAACCCCCATTTTGATAAAACAATTTTATCACTTGAAAAAGTTCACTTAAGTTTGTTCAGTGACCTGTGTCTAAAAGGTCACAACGATATGTTAATGTGTGAGATCTCTTTCATATGAAACGTTATCACTAGTACCGGTCTCTACTCCTAAGGAAACAATTATGGGATCAGTTTTGTATCGAATTTATCATAATATTGCTTCATTAAGGACTGAGATTGTAAAATTCTTAACACACGTTTTTCATTAAAACTTTTAACCCAAGTATTATTTGATTTTTTTGATCAAGTTACCTTTTAAAAGCATGTCAGTTATTATGTTTAATGAAACTACTACTAAATTATTAAATATTTTCAACAAAACCCTACAAAAAGTTGGCCAAACAATCAAAGGTCTGCTATCAAACTGTTTCCAATGCTATTAAACAGTACCGGGAGAACTTGTCCGTTGATATAAAACCTGGTTCAGGTAGAAGGAGTTGTCCACATGATGTTTCTAAAACCAAAAAATAGCAAGCATTTTCAAAAGAGCTCCTAACACCACCGGTAGGAAAGCTGCCCGTTTAGGTCAGTACTCGGAATATATGGTACGAAAAGTTAAAGCCAATGCAGGTTTAAAAGCCTACAAGGCTAAAAAAGTTCCTGAAAGGAACTCTGCTAAAAATTTAGAGGCCAAAGACAGAGCTCGTCAAATTTTATACAAAGTCAAATTTTATACAAAAAATATACCTGCTGCATAATGGATGACGAAATGTACGTATGGAAAATTTTTCGCAGCTTCTGGTTAAATTTTTTTATGTTGCAGATGCTCGAGGGAATGTTGAAGAAAAGTTTAGGACCCAATAGCAGACAAAATTTCCCAAAAAGTTCTTGGTATGGCAAGCAATATGCAGTTGCGCCAAAAAAGCCAAACATTTGTTACAAAGGGCTCTATAAATACCGAAATTTACATCATTCATAAGACTTCTTAATGTGTCCACTTATTTTTGGCCTGATTTGGCATCTGTCACTATGGTAAGAAAGGTCTTGAGTGGTACAAGAACAATAATGTGGTATTTGTACCAAGAGAGGCAAATTCTCCAAACTGCCTGGAGCTGAGTCCAGTGGAGAGATATTGGGCTCTTGTTAAAAGAGAATTGAAGAGCACAAAAGAGGTGTCCAAAAGTGTGGTAGATTTTAAACGGAGATGGACAACCTGTTCGAACAAAGTGACACAAAGCACTATAAAAACTTTAAAAGTTTCAAAATTTCATCATTAGTGATTAGAACTATAAAAATAATTTTTTTTTGTAAATTGTAACAATAATTTCAATAAAATAAAAAAAGATTCAAAACTGTAAGTTTAGTGGTTTCATTTTTATTAACATATAAATTTTTCAATCTCAGTCCTTACTAGAAATTTTATTAGTTTAAAAATGTTTTTTAGAATGTGTACAGATCGTCCTAACCAACATTGATCTGGATACATATATGAGTAGCGGTTCCCTTAAAATTTGGTGGTATTATTTAAGATTACATGAAAACCATTTGAGTATAATATTGCTTCATTACTAGAAATTTGATTCATTTAAAAATGTTTTTTAGAAGTGGTCGCTATATGAGAGCTTAGTAGCACGATTTCAGTGCGTATAAAATATATTTGTGTTAAATATTATCTCGATATCAATATTTGTAAAAGATTTATGCAAGTTAAAGAGATTTTTGGAAGTCGGCCTTATATGGGAGCTATGACTAATTACACAGTGCGACAGGTCAAATCGGCGGGGGTTCTGGCTGTTTTTAGCTTATATCTCAGTCATTTGTGGTACGATGTTCTCGCTTTTAAATAGCCATCTTAGTTGGACTATAGCGGATATATTGATGTATAAATCATGTATGTTATTAAGAGGCTACGGAAAGTTGATTTCAACATACAGACGGACATGGCTATATCGATTCCGCTATCTATAACTATCCAGAATTGCCACTCTTAGTGAAGAGTATATCAATATAACAATCATTTGACTATTATTGCTTTTATCTAAATAAAAATATAAAAAAATATATTTGTACCAACAACTAAAGATAAAAGCTTATTAATATTAAAATTTGTATGTTATAAAAAGTTTATAAACACATTTTATTTAATAAAACAAGGGGGAAATTCTTTATGACTGACTATCAAATTCCTGCCAGCTGATTATACAGCACTTTGTTAATCTCTGCTAATATTTCCCATTTCCCAACATATGTATAAACAAAACTGGATCTGAATACAAATAAATTTTATAAATTAATTATAATTATTACTTGAGTACAACATTACTCAAAACATTCGTTAGACTGGCATGACTAAATCTACCAAAACAACAAAATAAATGTATTAACTAATTTCAAATTACAAACAAACAAACAAAATTAATTTCACTTTAAACTTTTACCACCTCTAAATACATAGCTTTTATTTTTGTTTGTTTTTTTTAGGAAATACAACATTATTAGGCGTCACACAGACAGTCAGGCAGACAAAAAAACATATCATTTGTCATATTAAATGTGAATCCCTCCCAAACAGCAAAACTGACACGATATTACAACTACTACTACTACTACTTACAACTGCTATTAGTCGTACTACCAACCAGTTGACCAAAATTTAACCAACCATGAACAAATGACCAAATACATTTAAATTTAATTGTGTGCTTTTTTTATGTTTTGTTTTTCTTTGTTTTTATTATTTGTTAAACATTTTGGCTGGTTTATAATTAATTAAATTAAGCAAAAACTGAAAAATTTTTGTTACAAGTACAACACCACATAAAGCAAATGTTGTAGAAATAATGTGACATCTATATTTAATGTAATTCATTCACATTCATCATCAACAATATTATTGTTGCGTTTTCATTATCATTATAATGACCTGCTGAGAGCCAGTCAACCATCTGTAGAAATATTACTCAAACTTATAGCTAGCTAGCTGGTGGTCCTAAAGCCAAAACATTTTTTAGTGTAAATAATTTTTGAAAAATTATATTTTGAAAGTGTTAAAATATATTGTTATCTTTAAATTATGAATGGGTAGGACACTAAATTACAAGTTGTTCAAAATTAAAATATTTTTAAAAAATCATTAATAACATTTTTTTTTTAAATTAATAATACTTGTATTAGTGATGTGAAACAATTTATTGGGTAATTTTTGGTTTTTGAATTTACCCACAAAAACTTTCATTGCCTAGTAATGAGTTAAAATGTTAAATTCTTTCACTTCACTGCTTACACAATAGGCAATTTAAGTCATTACTTGCAGTTATATAACAGATAATAAATAAGTCATTATACAACTGCTTCTAAGTAATGTAGATGGCATGTTGTAGCCATTGAAAAGTAAGTTATTGAGTAATTACTAATCATTACTAAGTTATTGCTGGGTTGTTTCACATAATTTCAATTTCATGGAGCGCACGAAAGCTCATGAATTCCCAATCAATTTTATTAAGCTACTAGTGGATACCCGGCGTGTGCTACTATGATAATATTATTTATTAATGGAGAGGTTTTAAAATAATATTTTTTTTACCATATTAATGTACATCAAAAATATTTTTATAAAAAAAAGTACCAAAAAGTGATAAATTTAACCCCTATGCATTCAAATTTCAGAATAGTACCAAAATCCATTTGAATTTTTTTAAAAGGACTACAATTTCATTTAATTTCTGGGATATGAGATACAAAAACTCCAAAAACTCGGGTTTCTCTCGTTTTATCCCCTTAAAAGTACAAAAATCAAAAAGTACCAAACACCTGTCCACTTATTTTTTGCATAAATTTAGATTAAATTGGATTTTTGGTTTTATTAGTTCCGGAAATATAGTGATACCGATTTTACCCATGTTTACCCCCTTAGAATTCGAATTTCCAAAAATCACTTCTTAGTGAATCTACACATCGAGAGACATACACAAATTTCAAGATATAAACATTTTCAAAAGTTTAAAATTGGGAAAAATGTTTGTATGGGAAAATTCGACCAGGATCCGTGTCTGCCCTTCGCAGTCAATCTGGCTGCATTTCGGCAATAACGCATCGAATGTTCGCGTCCAAGTGCTCGATCATTTTTGGTGTATCTGCATAGACTTGGGACTTTACATATCCCCAGAGAAAATTATTTAATGGCGTCAAATCACATGAACAAGGTGGCCAGTTAACAGGTCCATTTCTTGAAATTATTCGTTCCCTACAACGTCTCCAGCACCATCCCGCTGAAACCACATGTCTGCAATACTAATGTCTTCCAATTGAGGCACGAAAAAGTTTGTAAGCATGTCTCTATACCGTTGGTAGGTAAATAGAGAAATTTAATTATGATATTGTAAGCACCCAAACAAAGATCCTTACTCAAAATTTTCCATGAAGTGGAAGGACTCTAGTTTAATTGATGAGAATTATGACGAATCCACAATTTTGGATCATTATCAATTCTACGCTTCACACCATCAATCGCTTGTACTGTGTGCATTGTACGGCATCTTTCGGGATGCGAATTATCGTTAAGAGTAAAAGAAAAAGGACCCATAGTTTCTCGAATTAATAGGTCTGATGGACGATTATGAGCACCATAAAATGACCGATGAGTTTGTCGAATTGAACCATGTTTTTCAAAATAAATTTCAACAGATTGCAAACGTTGCTCTGGCAAACTAACCTCAAAACAACCGAGAACTGTTAAATCAGCTGTCACACGAAACAGTGCTGCCAATTTAAAGTTCTAAGCCTCTAAAAAAACACCCTTTATACAGAATGAATTATCAGAGGAATAAATTTTCTGTGGAAGATACTGTTATACATAAGATTTTCTATAGAAAATACTGTTATACACAAGGTGTTCGTTAGAAAATACTGTTATACACAAGATTTTCTATAGAAAATTCTGTTATACAAAAGATTTTCGATAGAAAATACTGTTATACACAAGATTTTCTATAGAAATACTGTTATACACAAGATTTTCTATAGAAAATACTGTTATACACAAGATACTGTAATACGCAAGTTTTTCTATAGAAAATACTGTTATACACCAGATTTTCTATAGAAAATACAGTTATACACAAGATTTTCTACAGGTAATATTGTAATACGCAAGTTTTTCTATACTGTTATACACAATTTTTTCTATTGAAAATACTGTTATACATAAGATTTTCTATAGAAAATACTGTTATACACAGGATTTTCTGTTGAAAAACTGTTATACACAAGATTTTCTATAGAAAATACTGTTATACACCAGATTTTCTATAGAAAATACTGTTATACACAAGATTTTCTACAGGTAATACTGCAATACTCAAGTTTTTCTATAGAAAATATTGTTATACATAAGATAATCTATAGAAAATAATGTTATACACAAGATTTTCTACAGATAATACTATAATACCCAAGTTTTTCTATAGAAAATACTGTAATATGCAAGTTTTTCTATAGAAAATACTGTTATACACAAGATTTTCTATAGAAAAAGCTGATGCTGAAATATACATGAGAGAGAGTAAAAAATCAAGCTAATTCATAATGAGCTAACTTGTGGTTAGCTAACACATATGCAGGCTGAGTGAGTAATGACATATTCTGAGGACATTAAATTGAAAAACTGAATAGTTTAAACAAGGAAATTGAGCTATTGTTTTTGTCACTTGTGACTCATTTCTAATTGATCATTAGTTAATTATAAGTTAATTCAAAAGCCGACAGGGATGTAACAGTACTTTTTATTAGCTTTCATCAAAACATTAACACACACCCCAATATATGATAAATAATACACTAAATTATTTCATAATTGTTTATATAAATATGATAACCATAAAAGTAAATACATATGTATATTTTCAATTTATAAACTCCCCATATAAAAAAAATGGAAACCTATATTTTTATTACTTTTGTATAGCCGTTACTGCAATATTTTGCAACTACATTAAAAAAAAAAATAAAAACAGTAATGTATAAACAACAAATTAATAATGAAAATCAAATATGAATTAACAATAATCAAAACGATTAATTTGATTACATTTATTAATATTAGTTCCTCTTTGTTATCGAACTTGCTTGAAAAAAATGCGTCGTTCGGCAAATGTGCTGAAGTACGGAAAAATGTAAAAAAACTACAAGTTGTATTTGTTTTGTTGTACGATAATGGTCAATAGAAATTTATTCATTGAATCGTTTCATTCATATTTATGAATAAATTAATTTCATTATGAAATATTTAACGTTGGCATGTGTGTTAACAAAACATTTCATATTTTATTTTTGTTTTTTTTTTTTTCACCATACAAATTATATAGGCCATACTACATATTTGAAAATACAAAGCGCTGTTATCGATTTGGGCCGAACCTATTATACAGTTTTTCTTTATATATATAAAACAATTTTTTAACTTATTTAAACTTTTGATATTAAATATTTTTATCCAAAGCTATTGAAAATATGTGTTTTGTTAGCAAAATTTGCTTTTTATTTCCTAAAGATCAATATTTCATATTTAAAGAAAGAAATTTGTTTTTTTTCTTTCTTGATAAATCACTAGTTGTTAATAGAAAGCTTTCAGTAATGAATATGTATATGTTGGTTATTGAATAAAAATCCGACTATCTATGAATAATTTGAACAACATTTTAGTTATTACAGCAAAAACTCTACTTACCTTGTAAGCCAGCAAGTAATATTGGAGCTTAGTGATAACTACTTAATATTTGAATGAAAAACTAGTTATTTTTCATCGCGATTTGACAATATTCATACGTCTTGCTTACAAATGTACTTATATTCACCCCAGAAATATGTTCTTACATTTATTTACCTAAAAAACATAAAAAATTGCCTTGTGTGGGAATCGAACTGGCATGCTTGATTTTTGTGTTTGAAAGTCTAGCTGTCTACTCATTACAAAATAATGTATGTAGTAACAAGCAACCACAAAATTTTTGCGGGTATTGATAACATAAATTTTGTTATTATTAATTTTGTAATAGATAGTGGATGTATGGCTTAAAAATCTGGGATTTACAATAGATGGCGTATGTTTTGAATGAGGTTTTTCTTTTAAATAACTTATATGTTATTTTGAAGGGTACATATCTCTCATTCATTCTCACACAGTTATTGAATATTGTAATGTAAACAATGGTTTTTTTATGCTTCGAAAATTTCGAATTTTGAGATAATAAAGCGTCATATGCAGGAAGTTTTGCTTTACTTCTTTAATTTAAAACAAGTAAGAGAGCTATATTCGGCTGTGCCGAATATTATATACCCTTCACCAAATTATATTTTAAAATTAAAAAATTTTTTCTTTCGAAATTGTTTTTTAAGTTTTTTCCAATTTTTTAAAAAAATTTTTTTTTAATTTAAAAATTTATTTTTTTTAAATTTATTAGTGAAACAAATTAAAGACAAAAAAAATATTTTTTGGGAAAAAAAAAAATCGGATTAAAAAATATTTTTCCCGATTTTGACCCATTGTAGGTCCAACTTACTATAGCCTTATATACATCGTTGCAATGGACTTTGAAATATCTATCATTAGATATCAGTATTGTCTATATTTATGACTTAGTTATCGAGATATAGATAAAAAATAGCCCAAAAATAGAGGTTGTCTCGGATTTTTGCTCATATCTCCGTTATTTATGGACGGATTTTGCTGATTTTAAACAGGAAACTCCTCGAAAGCATGTCTGGCAGAATTATTGAAGATTTGGATCCCGAAGATATCTGGGGTCTTCAGAAAATTGATTTCAACAGACAGACAGACGGACATGGCTAAATCGACTTCGCTATCTATAAGGATCCAGAATATATATACTTTATAGGGTCGGAAAATTATATTGTGGAAATTACAAACGGAATGACAAATTTATATATACCCTTCTCACGAAGGTGAGGGGTATAAAAAAGTGCACAACGATTGCTCACCAAAGCTTATGGTATCAACGTGCGACAGATGGTTTGTGCGATTCAGAAGTGGTGGTTTTGACACCAAGACCAAGAATTGGAGGCATTACACCATGAAGATTGTTCTAAAACTCATCAAGAGCTTGCAAAATCATTGGGAGCTACTCAAGCAGCAAAACGTTTGCGAGCAACAGGATTCATCCAAAACCAGGGAAATTGGGTACCATATGAATTGAAGCCGAGGAACATTGAAAGACGATTTTGCATGTCCTAAATAATGCTTGAACGCTATAAATGAAAATCATTTTTACACCGAATCATTATTTGCGATGAAAAATGGATCCATTACGATAACCCGAAGCATAAGAGATCGCATGTGAAGCCCAGGCAACCAGCCGATTCGATACCAAAGCCAAATAACCATGCCGCTAAGGTAATGCTCTGTATTTGGTGGGAGTAAGACAGACCACCACAGGGAACTTGTACCGAACGCAACTTATTTGTTTGAAGCAAGCATTGGCCGAAAAACGCCCAGAGTATGCGGAGAGACATGAAACCGTAATATTCCATCATGACAACGCTCGGCCACATGTTAAAAAGTATTTAGAATGAAGTGGTTGGGAAGTTTTGCCTCACCCACTTTATAGTCCAGACCGTGTCCTGTCCGACTACTGTTTGTTTCGATCGATGCAGAAAGTTCTCTCTGGGATACGTTTTACTTTAGAACAGAGTATCCGAAATTAGCTTGATTCGTTCTTCGCCTCAAAAGATGAGCAGTTCTTTTGGCTCGGAATCCTTATGTTGCCAGGAAGATGGGAAAAGGTCATAGCTAACAATGGCCAATACTTTGAATAAATTTATATTAAATAAATGTTTCAAAGCAAAAACTAAACATTTGAAAAAACCCGCATTTTTAAGTCATACAGCCAATAGTAACAGAAAATCAGTTGACACAGAAGAACTACGATTTCAGTAACCGAATTTTTGTCACCCCAACTTAAATTATTCACCCATAAAAGAAAAATTCGGTAATTTATAGTGAATGATTTGTTTATCAATAATTTCGGTTATCACAACCGAAACCATTTTTTACGTGTGACAAGAACAGAAAAAAGAACAGATTATTTGAAAATTTTTACTAAATTTTGGCTTAATTTCCCGGGAATTCTTTGGCATGGCCAGATTTTTTTAATGTTTCCCGGGAAAGGAAAGTCTTTCTTCTTAAATAAATTATCTTGTAATGCAGATCAGCTTCCGTATAGATTAAGAGATAAGTGAGAGGAATATTTTTGTATTTGGATAATCACATACGAAACGTGCACCAGCTTTGCAGCAGACATCTTTAAAATACCAAACAAAAAGTAAAAGTATAAAACTAAAATATTTTTAGTTGAAACAAAAAAAAAAAAAAAAAGAGGAAGCAATTTTCGGGGTTTTTTTTTAACATTTTAATTTTATTATTTTTTGCAAACACTGTGAAGAGTATTAATTAGAGCTACAGCATGATCGAGTGAGTGAGTGCATAGCAAATTATTTTATTTGTTTATGTTGTCTACAGTATGCAGTGTGAATAAAAAGTGTTACTTTTTAGTTTGTAGATCAGGTCTCTTTTCTATAAAAAATAATAAATTTCCGCATGATTTCCTGTATGCTTTAAATCAACTTTGATATAGTAACATAGATCTTGACAGCAGAGTTGGATAACAATAAGACAGACACGTTGTTTTTTAAATAACCGATTGAAATTTTGCAAAACCTTGGCCCCCACCTCTCAAACGGGTGGTACGCAATTATCTAACGCTTTTAAAAACATGTCAAAATTCCTTTTTAATATTTGTTTTAATTAACTGTAATTTGCAGTCTTTACTCAACTTGGGCGGTTGAATTTTAAAATGTATACAAAAGCAGAAAATGATCCAAAACAAAGTAATAAAACTAAATGATTTTTGCATTTCAATTTGAAATCAATTAAAATGTTTGATTTTTTTGCAACAAAATTATCTAAGATATTGTTTTAATGGCTACTTAATATTTTTTTCACTGCTTTGCATTAAAATTTGGGACTCCTGATGAATATAAATTTTGGGTAAAATATGTTTATTGCTTTTTGTTTTGATTTCGTTTTATTTCTTTTTCACAAAACAAAAAAAAAAGTGAGAAACAAACAATTTCATAATTGATTTTTATTAACATCATCATGATCGTGTTGACAACAATGTTCATGGTAAGATCACGACTTTTGCTGGTAGAGCAGCAGTTGATGCTTGCATTCATTAAAACATATTTTCCAGTACGTTTCTCCTATTTAAGGCAAAGTTTTTTTTTATTTTACAGCCAACGAAAAAATGGATAAGCCCATCCACTCAATCACCTTATTACGTTATCGTTATTCATTGGGTTTGTAAGACAAACTCTCCAAGTGCTAAAATATGTTGACAGTTTATTTAGGTTTTGAGTTTATTCCGTGTTATAAGTTTATGTCATCATCTTCATCATTTCTGTTTACTTAACTAAATAATATTTAAATATTTTTACAGTAGCTGATTATTATAATGTCTTCTGTTTTTCACTCTATTGCTAATATTTTGTTTGTATCTTGTTTTAACTGTTGATTTTTTATGACACTTTTTTTCTTGCAAATCTTTCACAATTGACTTTTACAGTAACAGCCATAGTTAAATAATTTTGATTATTAAAATTCGTGAGAAAAAAATACAATATTTACTTTTTAATTTGTTTGTCTTCATTAATGTGGTGGAAAATATTTGCAGTGATTTTTTTAATGTGTTTTTGTGTTCCATTGGTCATGTACTTGAATCAGACATTGCAATGTCCAATGCATTGGTCAACAGATATGCCCAAATATTGATTTTACAACTACATTTTCAATATATATTTGTGACCACTTTTCTTCTTCTCTTATTACGACTCCTGACAACCATTTCAATTGAATATATATTTTTTCTCTCTACAGAGAAAGATTGTGGCGAGTGTGAGCACAATTCTGTGACAGTTGTTTCTCTATATAGAGAACAAATCTATGAAAACTGTTTCTCTATATAGAGATCAAATCTGTTATAACTTTTTATCTATATAGAGAACAAGTTTGCGATACCCTTTTCACTATATAGAGACCATGAGAATAAGTTTGTGATAACATTTATTTAGAGAACAAGTCTCAATACAGAGAACAAGTATGTGTCAACTGTTTCTCTATATAGGAAACAAGTCAGTAATAACCCAGCAGTTCTAGGAGACAGTCCCGAACTAGTGATTTTACCCATCATTTATGGTGGGAACTAGTTACTTCAATAGCTACGTGACTAGTTATTTTAACACGGGCATGTCCTAAGCAGAGGGTCAATTGACCCTTTTTGACTTCAATGAGACTGTCTAATAGCTGGTCCAAAGTAGTCAACGCATTGGATTCACATACTGGTTAAATAGCGTCAGTTACCTTACTAGCTACCTAACTGGTAACTTGATCAGCTACATAACTAGTTATTTTAACATTGTACAAAATAAACGTTTAAAGTAACTTCACTATAGGTTACTAAGAGACACTAAAGTGACTATTGACTTCATGCTATGTTCAATGGGATATCAGTATACTTAAGCAAAAATAAAAATTAACTGTATGAGAATTATATCAACACAATCTGTATAAAACCAGTTTGAACGTTTAAAGTGACTACACTCCAGATTACTTAGAGACACTTAAGTGACAATTGTCTTCACGGTAGATTACCTGGGATATATAAAGTAACCAATCGTCTTCTCTCTGCACTACAAAGGGCACATACGTGCCAAATGATCAAAATATATAAATTGGAGTCAGCCAAGTGATACGACATTTGTGACGATTACTGTCTTTAAGGGATGCATTGACTACTTGCTTAACTGCTGGGAAATGTTTCTCTATATAGAGAAGTTGTCTGTGACAGCTGGTGTTCTATATAGGGAACAAGTCTGTGAAAACTTTTTCTTTATATAGTGGACTAGTCTGTGACAACCTTTTTTCTATATAGAGAACAAGTCTGTAACAATTATTTTTCTATATAGAGAACATATCTCTGACAACTGTTTCTCTATACAGAACACAAGTCTGTAATAAATGTTTCTCTACATAGAGAACAAGTCTGTGACAACTGTTTCTCTATATCGAGAACATGTCTGTGACAACTTTTTCTCTATATTGAGAATATAGAAAACAAGTCTTTGAATACCTTTGCTCTATATTCAGAACAACTATTTCTCTAAGGAGTGACATCGAAAAAATCTAATCAAGGGTGATGAATTTGTGAACCTTTTTCGGAAACCCCTCCATTAAGGTTTTTATAGTTCTTTCTGTCACTTTGTTCGAACACGTAGTTCATATCCGTTTAAAATCTACCACACTTTTGGACACTTTTTTTGTGCTCTTCAATTCTCTTTTAACATGAGCCCTATATCTCTCCACTGGCCTTAGCTCCAGGCAGTTTAGAGGATTTGTCTCTCTTGATACAATAAACACAATATTGTTCTTGTACCACTCATAACCTTGTGACAGGATGCCAAATCAGGCCAAATCAGCCCTTTGTAACAAATGTTTGGCTTTTTTGCCGCAACTGCATATTGCTTGCCATACCAAGAATTTTTTGGGAAATTTTGTCTGCTTTTGGGTCTTAAAATTTTCTTCAACATTACCTCGAGCATCAGCAACATAAAAATGTTGACCCGGAAGCTGCGAAAAATCTGCCAGAACATACGTTTCGTCATCCATTAAGCAGCAGGAATATTTTGTTTTATAAAATTTGACTTCAATTTCCGTGCTCTTTTTTTGCCCTTTAAATTTTTAGCAGAGTTCCTGTCAGGATCTTTTTGAGCCTTGTATATATTTTTGAACCTTCATTGGCTTTAACTTACCTTCATTGGCTTTATTGGCTTTAGAAATATCATGTGGAGCATTCCTTCTACATGAACCAGGTTTTCTATCAACGGACAAGTTCTCCCGATATTGTTTAATAACATTAGGAACAGTTTGACGGCCCAGGACCATGTTGGGTTTTGTTGAAAATATTTAATAATTTTAGTACGCACTTTCTTCTCGTTACTCCTTTTAATCAGATTAACCACAAATGAACATAATAGACATTAAACATAATAACTGACATACTTTTTAAAGGTAACTTGATAAAAACATCAAATAATACTTAGCTTTAAAGTTTTAAGGAAAAACTTTAGTTAAGGTTTTTTCGATCTCACTCCTTATAACATGTTTGTGACAACCTTTTCTCTATATAAAAACAAGTTTGTGACAAAATTGTCTATATATAAGGAACAACTTTGAGACAACGTTTACTTTATATATATATAACAAGTTTGTGAAAACTTTTTTTTAGTAGTCACTGAGACAGCGACGAATGCACACGCTAAGCGGATGTATTGGTATTTTTTAATTTTTTTAAATTTATTTTTCATGATCACTGAAAGAAATATTTGGATTGTTTAATATAGTTCGAACTTTAAAAAAACATTGAAGTGTTGTCTTGTTTTTTCCCCAATTTACTTTTGTGAACAATTTTTTTCATATTTGAAATGATTTTAATCAAGCAAAAAAATGGTTTACATATTTTAAAAATTTTTAAATTTGTCGAAAATTATTAATAACGAACCCTCAATTAATGAGCTATTGTAATATGTCGGAGACAATTTGATTAAGATTGTTGTATTTCACTAAAATTTTCCTTCAGTGGAGCTCTCTTTCGCTCACCAACACAAATACAGTTTTACCTTTGGACATCCCTGATACAGGGAGAATAAGATTGTGGCAACTTTTTCCTCTATATAGAACTAGTATGTGACACCTATTTCTCTTTATAGAGTACAATTTTGTGACACCTTTTTGTCATTCTAGAATACAAGTTTGTGACAAATTTTTTCTCTGCTATTTTTTCTCTAAATACAGAACAAGATTGTGACAAGTTTTTCTCTCTATAGACAAGAATATTATGAACAGTTTTGTTACTTTATATATACAAACAACTTTTAAAATCACATAAAAAATATAAAACTTTCACAAGTTTTCAAAATGAAAGGTTTTTTCTTCATGGTGCTGGCTTACATTTATGAAATATTAAACATTCGTAGACAAATTAACATCATATTAAATTTTAGGAATTTATCTACAAAAAATGTCAAACAAAATTAAAAATCATTGATTTAATGTCTCATTTATGTGTTGATTAGTTTTCAATTATGACGTCTTTACGAATCAATTCGTAATTTGCATAAATTTGTGTTTTTTATAAGAGTTTAACCAACAATTTACAAGTAAGAATGATAATTGGCTACAGAGCAAGTTATATTTAACTACAAAAATATGAATAATAAAATATTCAGTGTTATGAAAGGTTGTTTAGATGCTAATTTGAATATTAACGGAATTCTAGATGATAAAAAAGAGAAGAAAAAATAATAAAAACTATGACTTTAAATTTCATTGACCGGCCACAATTTATGGATTTATGTTTATTTTTTCAGCTTGTCTCTTTTCGTAGCAAAATAAGCGTATAGTTTTGTTTTATTTTTGGTTTAACTGGAAGTTATGGAATTTGTGGCGAAGAAACAGAAAGAAACAATTGTGTAAATTACATGGCACTTAAAAATTAGCGCATTGCTCTGATACTCACATTTGTACATACATATGTATGTACGATTGTACGTACCAATAACGGCCGACCACTCAAACCGTAGTTGTCAGTCATATAAAAACATCTAGAGATTTTGAACGGAAGTTATTAATATTGTGGTCGTATGTAATAATTAATATGTGCCAATTGTGTGTTGGGAAAATGGGTGGAAGAAAAAGAGTAAGAAAAACATTTTAAATATCGATTAAGCTAAATTGCTGCAATTTTATAATGTCTTGTTATTGGATAGGGTAAAAAGTTGATATGCATTGTTAACAAAAAATTGTATGGGCTTCATACACTATCAAAAAGCTTGATGTCAAATTCGTGTATGTGTATTTGATGGTTTGTTGTACACTTGCTGGATGACCCGCCAAGCATGCATTTAATTTTTGTGGTGTTAACATAAAAAGCGGGAATTCTATTTAATTTTTACTTTGTAACACATCTAATTTTAAGGGCATCATACACTATACAAATTATTCTCTTAACCCGACACAATTATCAGCCTCACGCCTTGAAATAGTTTTGTAAATGCTTACGTGTTTGATGAGAAAACACAACACACTTATCGCGTGGTAAAAATAAAAAATTTTGATTTTCCATCAAGCGTTGGCGGTGTCACACGACCACATTTCCACTAAACTACTAAAGCGGTTTATGAGTATTTTGATAGTGTATCTGACCTTAAAAATTTAAACAATTTATTTAAGCTCTTTGAATTAAAATCATCAACCGTTATTGTTACCTAAGGTGGGTCGGTTAAGTCTTGTCCCATAACAATGATTTTGAAAAACTATATTCCGTAATTTTAGTTTCAATAAACATGACCTTTTACCTTTTTTCTAAGTATATATTAAAATTTACTAAGGTTTCTATTAATATACAGTAAATATCGACGTTTTAAAGCACTATTATACTTCAAAGCATTGGCTAAACTAAAACTAAAAGACCATTTAAGAAAACTATGTTAAAAAGCACCATATTTTACAGTTATTTCAATACTAGCGGATACCCGACGTGTGCTACTACGATAACAATTCTTTATTAATGGAAGGGTTTTATAATAAACATTTTTTACCATATAAAAGTACATAAAAAATTGTTTTGTAAAAAAAGTACCAAAAATAAGTACGATCAAATTTCAAAAAAGTGCCATTTGACATTTTTAAGAAGGACTGCAATTCAATTTAAATTTAATTTCTGGGATATAGGATACATAAACGTACTAAAACTCGGGTTTCGCCCATTTTATCTCCTTAAAAGTACAAAACGTACTACAAACCTGTCCCCTACATTTCGATTAAGTTGGATTTTTGGTGCTTGCTTTATTAGAGATACCCATTTGTACCCGTTTTTACCAAATTTTACTCCCTTAGTGGATCTACACATCGGGAGAGGTGCTTACATACAAACTTTCAAGATAAACACATTTTAAAATTTGGAAAATTCGAGAATCCGGTTCACGAATGCACCACTTAAATTGTTTTATGTGTCTAAAACCATTTTCACAAAATTGCTTTTCTAATGAAACTGGTTTGGAGCTCATCGGTTGGATGGTTTCAAAGTCTATAATGGACATAAGTAGAAACATTCAAAATTCGAAAATCGGCTTTTCGAATGGACCGCAAGTACCTAATATAGTATTTTAGGTGTCTAAAACCATGTTTAGAAAATTTCCTTTCCAATGATACCAGTTTGGTTAGTTTCAGAGTCTATAAAGGACATAGGTAGAAACATGTTTTGTGTTTTATATAAGGACTGAGATCGTAAAATTCTTAACACACGTTTTTCATTAAAACTTTTAACCCTAGTATTATTTGATTTCTTTTTTAATCAAGTTACCTTTGTAAAGCATGTCAGTTATTATGTTTAATGTCAATTATATTCATTTGTAGTTAACCTGATTAAAATGAGTGACCAGAAAAAAGTGCGTACTAAAATTAAATATTTTTAACAAAACCCAACTTGGTCCTACAAAAAGTTGGCCATGTATTCAAATGTTTCCAATGTTATTCAACAGTACCGGGAGAACTTGTCCGTTGATCGAAAACCTGATTCATGTAGAAGGAATGGTCCACATGATGTTTCTAAAGCCAAACGAATAGAAGCATTTTCAAAAGAGCCCCAACGCAACCGGTAGGAAAGCAGCCCGGTTAAATCAGTACTCGGACTATTTGGTACGAAAAGTTAAAACCAATGCAGGTTCAAAAATATACAAGGCTCAAAAAGTTCCTGACAGGAACGCTGCTAAAAATTTAGAGGCCAAAAACAGAGCACGGAAATTGAAGTAAAATTTTATGAAAAAAATATTCCTGCTGCATAATGGATGACGAAACGTATGTTCTGGCAGATCTTTCGCAGCTTCCGGGTCAAAATTTTGATGTTGCTGATGCTCGAGGGAATGTTGAAGAAAAGTTTAAGACCCAAAAGCAGACAAAATTTCCCATAAAGTTCTTGGTATGGCAAGCAATATGCAGTTGTGGCAAAAAAGCCAAACATTTGTTACTAATACCGAAATTTACATCAAGAAATGTTTACAAAAACGATGCTTCCATTCATAAAACTTCTTAGAGTGTTCACTTATTTTTGGCCTGATTTGGCATCCTGTCACTATGGTAAAAATGGTCTTGAGTGGTAAAAGAATAATAATGTGGTATTTGTATCAAGAGAGGCAAATTCTCCAAACTGGAGCTAAGGCCAGTGGAGAGATATTGGGCTCTTGTTAAAATAGAATTGAAGAGTGCAACAAAGGTTTCCAAAAGTGTGGTAGATTTTAAACGGAGATGGACAACCTGTTCGAACAAAGTAACAGAAATCACTATAAAAACCATAATGGAAGGGTTGTCGAAAAACGTTCAAAATTTCATCACTAGTGATTAGAACTATAAACATTTTTGTTTTTTGTAAATTGTAATAATAATTTCAATCAAATAAAAAAAAATCAAAACTGTAAGTTTAGAGGTTTCATTTTTATTAACATATATGTATGTTAAGAATTTTTCGATGTCAGTCCTTATATTTCTGTGTTTATCGTGCCTGATGTCACAAATGATTTTCTGTTTTTGCCACAACTGCAAATGGCTAGATACACAAGAAACTTCTTGGGAAATTTTGTCCGGTATTCGTCTTGAACATTACCTTGTCCATCAGCTAGATAAAAATCTTGACCCGGAAGTTGTGAAAAGTCTGGCAGTACATAAGTTTCATCATTCGTGCCTGATTTTCTTTTCTTTTAAAGTCCAAGTCTTTCTTATACTGTTTAAGACAGTGTGACGATGAACCTTCAGAGCTTTTGCTATTTTTTTGAAAGTTCATATTGGATTTTTTAGAAAAGTTTTAATTACTTTTTCAAGTAATTTTGTATCGCTGTCCATTTTCACCAAAATAACAGTTGAAATGATTTAGAAATAATTTTAAAAGTTAACGTGATTAAAAATAATGATAATTTGTTGGACCAAGGATAAGTTTTGGCTGGAATAGTATGTATTAGTTTTTTCTGACTCACTCTTTATACAATTGCATGTATTTAAACGAATGGTCGACATAAAGAGATCGTGGAATATGGATTATAATAACATGATATATACTTTCTTTCTCCGTAGTATGCTGACCAGCTAATGGTTGTGATTTTTGTTTCTTATAATTCGTTGACATTTGTTTTGTTTACAGTTAAATACTCAATATCTCTGGTGGATATGAGTGCCGACCACGGATTTTGTTATCTACAAAGCATTGCCAAATGTAACGTAAACTAACTTTTCCCCTAATTAATAAGTACATTTCGTACATTTACTAATCCCCATCTTCCGTGAGTACGAGTCTAAATAAAAAAATAAATCCAGACAAAAAAGTTTATCAACAACATAAACAAAAAAAGAATTAAAATCAAGCTTGATTAACTAGGGTTTTTGAAATCTTCTTCGAAGACATGATAACGACGACGACAACAACAAGTGAAACGGAAACTAAGTCAACTCCTCTTCTGTTTATTTATTTTTTTTTTTTTTTTGCCTTTCATCATTTTACAAATATTTGCAGCAATTGATGTTTGTTGTTTGTCTGGCTGGCTGGCTGGTTGGGTGAGTGGGCTTCCGCTTCAATAGAGTAGATAATTATACGATAAAACCAACATTTTTGTTTAGTTTTATAGATTTTCTATAGCAACTTAAATTATAAGGTTTTATTTGTGTTTATATTGTGGACTCACCTTTCTTAACAATTGATTACGTATTAAAATCTCCTCCGCACAACTATTGCGTACATTTGCACGCTTCGTTTGTTGTTGTGAAGGATGTTGACTTTGATAGCTTAGATTTCTCATTTGTAACTGGCTTGTATATGTTTGAGTAATTTCCTTAATCTTATTCTCTTTGTCACCGCCGCCTCCACTAACCCTATTTGTACTGTCACTTTCCACTCTTCGTCCAATTTCACTACCCGCTGCCTGTGATTCCATGATTTTGTTGTTTTCTCCCTCGTAGTAAGAACAATTATCATCATCACACGATGATACACTACAACAGCAAGGTGGTAAATTATTCTCCTCCTGAGCATCGATCGATATATAAGAATTATTCCAAAATACTCCATTGCTGCCATTGCAACAGGCTGGCGTGTTAGCTAGAGCTAAAGGTGCAATAATTGTACTGGGATTGGTGGAACATGTTACACAACTGCTAATATCGCTGATAGCATCTGTGGACGACAAAGGAGAGCCTGCACTTAGTCGTTGATGTTCATGGCTAAGAGCCGAACAAGGTCTGTTAAAGAACATACCTGCCGAGTTGGTTAGTTGACAGCAACATTCTCTTTCGGAATCGCACAGCGACTGATTGTCGGCATTTGAACTGCCACAACCCGAAGAGGAAACTGATGATGCCGAGGAGGTGGTTAAGCAGCTGGAAGAGTTTGTAGAGTTCTGTGTGCATACTGAAGTTTGTGAGACAAAAGAGTTGGCTGAGGCACAGGAAGATCTACACAAGTCATTGGTTACTTGAGAGCTTCTTACAAAGATTTTCACCGCATTATCATTACAATTGATGGGTTTTCTTGTGGGTTTCTCTGTAATCATTAGTGAGTCACACTCTATGTAGTCATCTTGATTTTCAGCACCTTCCTCCCTTACCCAGTCGTCGTCTATTTTTATATGAGTGGTTGATGATGTCTTACCGGGGCTTTGTAAATTGTTTTGAATTTTCAATCTCTGCTCATTTTCTATGTTGCACTGTTTGGTGGCCGCCTTAACCAGGGAAGATGAGTTATTTAAGGCCTCATGAGTGGTGGCCTTGGTAAGATTCTTCTTTGAAAAGTTGCTTACATCATTGGGATCGGCTGTATTATAGTGAGTATTAAATGAGCTTTGCACTATTTTCACTTGTGATGTTGAGTTCTTGGAGGGTAGATTGGGATCTTTTGATTCTGATTTGCTGGTTTCAAACTCTTTACCAGATTTAAATTTTTCATAGGCATAGTTTTCAAAGTGTTCGGATTTATTGAATGCCTTTTTAGAGGGTGGTTTAACATCCGAACACTTATCGATGTTTTTTAGCTGGGACACTCTTTTCTTGTCCTCTTTAAAGTCATGTGAGGAAGAGACACCCGAATCGGAGTTACTCTCCAAAGACAAACGTTTCAATTTGTTGCAGTCATCTTCATAAGGTTTGCGTTTATTTTCATGATCCGCTATAGACATGGGACAATTGTCAAAGTTACAGTTTTTATAACCACAAGTTGATTTGCCTTCCGTGTGTGCTTCTTCGGAACGCTTGTGATCAGGTTCATTTAGTTGATTTATAATAAGTAGAGGCTGACGTTTTTTACGTATATGCACTCTTTCCACTTTGGCTTTTTGATAATTTCCCACTGAGATTCTTGTGTTCCTTAGCAGCTGTTGATCTATACCCAACGAATGACGTTCTGGCACTGGGGGTCTGTCTGCTTCCAAGTCACTAAGTTGTTCTATGGATTTAGACTTTTGTATTCTTTCGTTTCTCTGGGGGCGCTCGTTTTCAGTTTTTTGCATATTGCTTTGTATTAAAGCACGTGAGGTGTGTTTCTCCGGTATGGGTTTTGGTATACGTGATACCGACCGGCGATCCTTGGACTCACTGCGTCGATAGTGTACTGTTTCCTGGCTTATTAGCGAACAGCTATCGGAACAGGAGGAATTGGTGCGTGAACATTCTTGTGAGCACTCGGAACACTCTGTACAGTCGGTTTTCACACTGACCGAACTCCTGATTTTCGTTTGATCTTTTATGGGGGCCGGTGGTTTAAGTCTGCGATTGGGCTCTTTGTGAGGCACTGGAGCCGGTCGATTGGGCTGTGGCGGAAAGTTTTTTATTTGTTTCTGAGCCTCAAACATTTGATTGATTTTAGCTACCGCTTCTTTAGGATTCACATTACTATCGGCTGTTCGTTCTATGGCGGGTTCACGCGCAGGTAACTTGGCAGGTTCTCTTTCGGATTTACTGTGCTCACACTCGGTACGCTGTATACGAGCTATGCGATCAGCTCGAGATTTTATGCCAGCCCTGGCCATATCACGGCGTATGTCACATGTTGACATTTTATTGCGATAATTCCAGCTATTGGACTTGACACCATCCCCCGTCAGGGTACAATCTGATTCAGTGGCCGTTTCATATGAAGTGGAACAAAAGGCAGGTTTTTCCTCGCTTACAGAGGTTTGTGTAATAAACTTGGGCGGTGAGTTGGTAGTTCTTTTGGAGTTTTGCAAAAATTGCCAAGACTCTACTGTAGGCGGAGGTGGTGGTAGAGGCTTATTGGGCGCCTCTAGACGATTTACCGTAACCCGGGCTATATTTTTGCGATTTACAGTGGGTAGGGCATGTGACATGGCTGTTAGAGGATGGGGTGAGCATTTCTTAAATTCCATATAGCTGTAATTGGGTGCTGAACCCGTTTTGGTCATAAATGCTTCTTTGCACTGATGCACATAGTTAACCTTGAGCAATTCCATTTGCGGCACTTCGGCACTAGACATGCGTGAGTCCAGTGTACTATCCATGCCGACACTGGTCAAGGTTTCACTAGAAGATTTTCGTTGTATGCGATGCATTGTGGGGCGGTATGTTTGCGATTTCTTTATATAGTACTGAGGGGAGTAGAAGACATTTTTATGGTAGCCTGTAAGAAGCCCATTAGTTTAGGGTTCGTTTTTCGATAAATTTCGTTGTATTTCAGGGAAGTTATTGTTTATTTTTGTTTCGTAAATTGTGTACTTTTTTGTGGTTTTAAAGGATTTTAAAGCATTTGTTATAGTTTTGTTTTAAACTTGTTTAGTTTTGAAAACCTTCTTTAAATTTGTGTCAGTTTTTATTTCTTTTTTCTTTAATCAATTAATTTTGTATTTGATTAACACTCGGAATAGTAATTATTTTTTGTTAATTTTTCTGATTTGTTTTTTTCTTCGATTTATTTTTTTCTTTTGTTTTGTAAATTTTAGTTTTTAATATTTTCGTTAAGTTCGGTATTTCCGTGTTTTCTTTTAGTTTTTTTTTCGTTGAGTTTTAGTATAAATTTGACGAATTTTTGTTTGTTTCATACGGTTTTTGTTATGCTAATTATTTGACATTTTTTTAATATTATTCGTTGCGGTTTAAATATAAATTTCACAAACTTTTAGTTGAATTGAAACAGTTTTGTATCAATTCCTTATCGTTTTGAGTTTTAAAATATTCAAATCGGAAATAGTGCCTTTGAACACAATTTTACAGTTTTAATTGCTCTTATTTTTGAACTGTGAATGAGTTTTTTTGTGTAAACAGTCCTTTATAATTCTCATTTAGTTTAGTTCATATGAGTGAGCACTTTTATAATTTCCAGGCAGTTCTTAAAAAATTCTTTAAATTTCCCAGAGAATTTTTCTTATGGATTTAGAATTTTTATGTTTATAATTTCTTTATTTTTCTTTTGCAATAATCCTCAAATTTCTTATAAAATTTTCACAATTTTTTGTTAAACATTATTTCATGTATTTAATATTTCTTTGAAATCCACTTAGCCAAACATTTGCTTTTGAAATCACTACGTTTTTTTTTATTAATATTTATTTACACAAAATATGTATAAAGAGATTAACCTTGGCTGGCTTTTTATTATATTGTAATTTTGTATTTTTATTAAACAAATTTCGTACTTTCATTTATAACACTTTGTTTAATATCATAACAAAAAAAAAAAAAAAAAAAAAAATTCAAACATCTTTTTTTTCTTTCTTCTTTTCAACGAATTTATAGGGCTTTTTGTATTATTTCTTCCATATAAAATTAACACTATACAATAAATAAATATGTGGATTTAAAGTGAATAATTTAACATAATTATATAAAAAAATAATAAACGTTCCACTGTAACAATTTTTAGTTTGTTTGATAAAGTTGACACTTTAATAATTAATCTCTATAAGTTTTGACAGACTTTCAAACCAAGTTACAACTTGTTTTGTTTACAGCTCATTTGAAATGCAAGAAAACCCGTGCACGCGATCGTTTTAGAAATATGTATGTCTTATCCGTTGTCATGATGTTTTACCGTCAAAAGTTCGTCTTAAACTAAAATGGTTTAAGCCACAAAACTTGTTAAACATACTCGCGCACACAAAACATTGTCTCGATCAGCCAACTGCAACAGGTTTGATCAAACACAAAGTGCCACAATGGTATAGCATGCCAACATATTTTGAGTTTTCAACTATAATTCTAGTTTGACCACAATTTCTCAAGTTAGCTTGATGCTGTGTTAGTATAGTAAATAAAATACAACTTGCAACAAATTTGAAAAAAGTTTAATGACCATTTCTGGGGTTTTCAATGTTTCCATCCTCACATTAAATGTTTTTTATTGCTTTTTATATGGCTGTGGCTCAGATAAGCTAAATGCTGCTTAATACTCTGCAACATTCTTTGTTTCTCAGGGTTTAGAATTTCGAAAGAAATTCAAATTAAATAACCATTATTTTTGTGTCTGCAGCCACACAATAATATTGATTGTATTCAATTTATTTTATACCATAAATCAATTTGTTAGAAAATCTTATTTCTTTTTGTGTTTCTGTAGTTCATTACATTCTTCTTCCTAAAATGTTCAATGCTTAAAAGTGTTTTAAAAAAAAGAAAAAATACGAATGGAAACGTGTTGGTATGCCCCACAATTTTAAATATGGTTGAGCGTAACTACTTCTTTCCTTACTTACATATGTATGTTGTGTATTTGTAGTCATGTTGAACATGTTACATTTACGTTTTCCATGATATGATCTTTTTTTCTTTTTGTTATTTTCTGATTTAGATTTTTACTCGTTTAACGATTGTAACAAGATCATAAAAATGTTGTAAGTTATGTAAAGTAAATACCATATAAAGCTTGAAACGTTTTTGGTTATAAACCAACTAGAGAAAAACTTTTAAAATGATTCACAATATAATTTGATTCCGAATAATCCATCAATCACATATATTCTTTAATGGGACGATTATGGATGGCAACCGAACTTCAGCTGCGTTTTTAATCAGCTGTTTGTTTTGTATTAATCTTAATTGTATTATTTGAGTAAAAATGTATAGAATTGCATTTTTTTTTGACTATTTTTAATTCAGGAGATTCTCGACGAAAAATTCCGGGAATCGGGAAGTGAAAAAATGTAGAAATTCGAAGAAATTCTATTATCATTTCGGAAACTGACAACGCTACTTTAGTAGCGTTAATAGACCCATAAGTTTTAACATTTTCGATATAATAGAATGTAGACTATTATATCGAAAATGTTAAAGGGCAATTGATAATTGATTGGTTCACTTATCGATTTAAGTTTTAACAGAAATTATAAAGAAATGGTATTTTATACTAAACATTTTTTTGCATTAAATAAATAATTTTTTTTTAAGGACCCTCTAAATTTTAAGATGAAATTTGTTAAAAGCTTGCTATTGCGTTCAGTTGTGAAAACTTTCTTGAAGGATCTTGGATGTGCCCCGGCAACATGTGTTGGGATAAAAGTATCTAAGGACTGAGATCGCAAAATTCTTAACACAGGTTTTTCATTAAAACTTTTAACCCAAGTATTATTTGTTTTCTTTTTTGATCAATTTTGTAAAGCATGTCAGTTATTATGTTTAATATCAATTATGTTCATTTGTTGTTAATCTGATTAAAATGAGTGATCAGAAAAAAGTGCGTACTAAAATTATTAAATATTTTTAACAAAACCCAACATGGTCCTACAAAAAGTTGGCCAAACAATCAAAGATCCGCCGTCAAACTGTTTCCAATGCTATTAAACAGTACCGGGACAACTTGTCCGAACCTGGTTTAGGTAAAGACAAACAAATAGAAAACATTTTCAAAAGAGCTCCCAACACACCCGGTAGGAAAGCAGCTCGGTTATCACAGTGCTCGGATTATTTTGTACGAAAAGTTAAAGCCAATGCAGGTTCAAAAACATACAAGGCTCAAAAAGTTCCTGACAGGAATTTAGAGGGCAAAGATAGAGCACGGAAATTGAAGTCAAATTTTATAAAAAAAATATTCCGGCAGCATAATGGATGACGAAACGTATGTTCTGACAGATTTTCACAACTTCCGGGTCAAAATTTTGATGTTGCTAATGCTCGAGGGAATGTTGAAGAAAAGTTTAGGACCCAAAAGCAGACAAAATTTCCCAAGTTGCGTCGAAATGTTCCTAATCTTAGTAAACAATATCGGGATAACTTGTCCGTTGATAGAAAACCTGGTTCAGGTGGAAGGAAAGGTCCACATGATGTTTCTAAAGCCATAAACATAGAAAGCAACACATCCGGTAGGAAAGCAGTCCGGTTAGGTCAGTACTCGGACTATTTGGTACGAAAAGTTAAAGCTGGTTCAAAAACATACAAGGCTCAAAAAGTTCCTGACAGGAACGCTGCTACAAATTTAGAGGCCAAAAACAGAGCACGGAAATTGAAGTCAAATTTTATACAAATATTCCTGCTGCATAATGGATGACGAAACGTATGTTCTGGCAGATTTTTCGCAGCTTCCGGGTGAAAATTTTGATGTTGCTGATTCTCGAGGGAATGTTGAAGAAAAGTTTAGGATCCAAAAGCAGACAAAATTTCCCAAAAAGTTCTTGGTATGGCAAGCAATATGCAGTTGCGACAAAAAAGCCAAACATTTGTTACAAAGGGCTCTATAAATACCGAAATTTACATCAAGGAATGTTTACAAAAAATGAAGCTTCAATTCATAAGACTTCTTAATGTGTCCACTTATTTTTGGCATGGTAAGTAAGGCCTTGAGTGGTAAAAGAACAATAATGTGGTATTTGTACCAAGAGAGGCAAATTCTCCAAACTGGCTGGAGCTAAGGCCAGTGGAGAGATATTGGGATCTTCTTAAAAGAGAATTGAAGAGCACAAAAAAGGTGTCCAAAAGCTGTTCAAACAAAGTGACATAAAGCACTATTAAATCCATAATGGAAGGGTTTCCGAAAAAGGTTCAAAATTTCATCACTAGTGATTAGAACTATAAAAATATTTTTATTTTTTTTTGTAAATTGTAATAATAATTTCAATCAAATAAAAAAAATCGAAGCTGTGAGTTAAGTGCTTTCATTTTTATTAACATATATGTATGTTAAGAATATTTCGATCTCAGTCCTTAGTCATCGTGATGGGAAAGAGAGTACAGAAATAAGACCGTCGAGTTTGGCGGTGGTAATATTATGATATGGGATTTTTTTCTGGGCAAGATATAGGTTTAATTTATATCATAAAATATACTATGACTGGAATGCTCCTAGTTTGGAGATACCACCATGACAATGACCTCAAACATAACTCTAGGGTTGTAATCACATGCTTGTAATGGAAAACTGAAGATCACAAAATATGGGCTCAAAATTATAACACGATAATATCAGATAACACGAAGAATCAGATGCGATTATAAGGGAATGGCAAAATATTTCAAAGGTGAAGATCGATTCTTTAGTTGGTTCAATGCATCACTGTGAAACACCCATAAAAAAACAAGAAATATCCAACAATATACAGAGCCATTAAAAGGGACAGCAATTTTTTGTAAAAATTTAACCAAAGTTTCCATAGCTTTGTCAATACAATTGTGTGTAAGACTTAAAAACGCGGAATTTTTTTCAAATTTTTAGTTTTAAATTTGAAACATTTGTACAATGGAAATTTATTCAAAGTATTGGCCATTGTTTAATAAAACCTTTTCCTATACTTCTGGCAACATATGGATTCTAAGCCAAAAGAACTGCTTATCCGTTGATGCCAAGAACGAATCAATAGTCTGTTCCAAAGTGATGCGTATCCCAGAGAGAGCATTCTCTGTAGTAGTCGGACAGGGCACGGTATGGACTATAAAGCGGTTGAGGCAAAACTTCCCAACCACTTCATTCTAAATTCAATTTAACAGGTATTGCAACATGTGGCCGATTGTTGTCATGATGGAATATTACGGTTTCATGTCTGGACGCTTTTTTTGTTTGGATGTTTTTCGGTCAATGCTCTCTTCAAATGAATCGATTTCATTCGGTACAGGATTTTTGTGATGTTCTGGTAAGATAGATAGGACCCTTTTGCTCCCACCAAATACAGAGAATTACCTAAGCGTCATGGATATATGGCTTTGGTGTTGATTCGGCTGGTTGGCCGGGCTTCACATTCGGCTGGTTTTTTATCGCAAAAATTATGTTTTATAGCGTTTAAGCATCATTTGGGACATGCAAAATAATCTTTCAAGGTCTCTCGGCTTTAATTCGTATGGTTCCCAATTTCCCTGCTTTTGGGTGAATCCTGCTGCTCGGAAACTTTTTTAAACTGCTGCTTAAGTAGCTCTCAATAATTTTGAATGCTCTTGTTGAGTTTTTCAACAATCTTCATGGAGTAATGCCTCCAAGTCTTGGTCTTCAAACTTTTTTGGCTGGCCTGGACGATCTTTGTCTTCCGTGTCAAAATCACCACTTCTGAACCGCACAAACCTTCTCTCGCACATTGAAACCGATAGAATACATTCACCATAAACTTTGGTGACCAATTGGTGTGCTTCAGCGGCACATTTTTTCAAATTAAGTCCCGGTCCACATTGCAAAACATTTTTAAATTCTCTTTTGAAACTGCATTCGTGTCCACACAGTGAAGTTTTTGACATTTCTGTACAGAACGAATAAATGTGAATGACATAATCAACAAAAACTCCATGTACATGAAACAGAGTACCCTTTTCCATTTCTCTTTTCCCTTTCACCGACAAACTCAAATGTTTTGCAGCAAATGTTTCACAATATGGATGGGGACTAAAGAAGCAAAAAAAAAAACTTTGTTGTTTACACTATAATGTTCAATAACTAAGTGAGAATAAAGATATGTACCCTTCAATATAAGTTACTAAAGGCAAAAACCGCGTTCAAAAGATGCGCCATCTGTTGTGAATCGGCGTTAAAGCTAAGCGGAAAAAAGCGTTCCGCCTTCCGCTTTTATTTAGGTAGGCCTATAAGTCATGTTCTTATTTTATTGTTAATGAAAGTATAGATTCCACCGAAATCATCCATAGCGACATGTCTTATTGACTAAACATATCTCGTCTTAAATGCCCGACAATGGCAGACAACGATTTTTTGTATGACTTAAAAGTTATGAATTCCCAATTATCTCCTATCCTGGCTATCAGTAAATATGTTCATATGCCTGAACAATAAAACTTGATATTGAATTTGTTTTGAAGCTACTTTTATAGATATAATCTCGTCTTGAATTTCGCTATTGTTTGAAGGACAGCCTCAAATTAAATTGCTACGAATTGATACTTCTATACTTTCATGTAATCTTATTTTCCAAAATTTTATATCGTGGATCGGTTTTAGTTCTGAAAGATTTCTTTGAGTACTGAGTAGTTCTTCAAGTTCTTTTCCGTTAAATTGAGAGTATTTCAAAATACTTATTAAAAACATTCCTGTCGATAGTTCATGGCAGTTTTAGGCCTTTCGCGATAAAATGTTTTGGACATTTTATATTTTCATTCCTTAAACCAATTTTAGTTCTTCAAGTGCTCTTTCGTACAATTAGGAACATTTCGAAATAGTTATTCAAAACATTGCTGAGGCCTGTTGGTAACATTTTTAGGTCTTTCTCGATGAAATGCATTGGATATTTGATAATTATCTTCCGATTCTACTTCGACTTAAACATTTTCAAATATATCTCGATACAGTATATATATCTTTTTAAACACATTCCTTATTTATAACACTTATTAAACTGTTATTATATATGTTACACGTTCTTGTCTAGCTACCAAAGTTGTAAAATCAATGTCAAAATTGACCATAAATTCAGATAAATAATCTTTAATGGTATTTTAAAAAACGAATAAATTTTTAACATCTTCATAGAATACAATACAAGTATTGTATTGTTTTAATGGTAAAATAGTTAACTTCATTAAGATAACAAATTCGGTAAAAATACAAAACTGACCATAAAATTCAAACAATATAAAACAAAATGAAATCTGTTCTTTAGTTCTTCAAACTTACCCCCAATCTATAGTGGCATAATAACTTTTGATGAGCTTTACGTACCTGCAATAAGATAAAAAAAAACAACAAGAATTTAATAAAAATTTTATAGTTTTAAAGTGTTTTAAATGAAGACTCTAAAATGTAGCTAAAATTATAAGATTATCAGTAAGTAACTTAATTCTAAACCTTCAATGAAATAAATTATTTTTCAAATACTTAAATATGTATCTCTTACGTTGGCCTCAAACATCTTTTAAAAAAAATATTAACCAAAAAATTCAAATAGGAAGTTTTACCATGAACCTGATGATCATGACGAGATAAATAAATCTGTTCAATAAACGTGAACTACGAGTATTTGAAATGACCATGACTGTTAGTAATATTAGAGACGATTGCAGTTAACTGCAATTTACATATGAATAGAATGGTTGACTGCATTATAAAACCCACTGAAAAACTTATACAAAAACGCAATACAAATATATCACACAAATATTAGAAGGGAATTAGTAACTTGTTTAGATTGTTTGTAAACATAAAATAACCGCTATTCGAATTTAATCATTTATGCAAGCAAATAAATCTAAGGTAATAATAATGAAGTTGATCTTGTTTGATGCTGAAAATATGGTTAAGAAAATTGAGGCACTTTCATTAAATTTATATAAAATAAAGTGTGTGTGTGTTTATTAATTTGAAAAGCCTACCGAAGCCATTATTTATGGAATATAACATCGTGAAAATGTGCGCAGCGGCATCGCTGGAAAGCTTGCTTCCGAAATATCTAATTTTCTATGACTCTAGCACATAAATCAGTCTGAATTTGACCAATGGCATGGGTTATGTTGGCTTTGTGGGCCGCTGTGGTTTGTGCGTTATTAGCATAGACCTGCGGCTTAATAAAACCTCACAAGAAAAAGTTTAACGGTGTCAAATCGCATGATCTATGTGGTCAGTTCACAGCACTTCCACGTGAGAATACCATGCTCTTAAATCGCTGATTGGCACGTACACAGAGAAAACAGATTCGTGATAGCAACCGAATTTGTTACCAATCGAACGATTCGGTTGCACATATTGAATTTTTCGGTTCTATTAACAGAAATTCAGTGGTCAAAGAAGAATTTGGGTTTGAAGCAACCAAACATTGGTTTCTCCTTCTAAAATGTTGTAGCCACAACTGTAAAATTCGGTTATTAAGGTAGAATCATTCGATTGGCAACAAATTCGGTAGCTATCACGAATCTGTTTGCTCCGTGTAGCGCCGTCCTGTTGAAACCACATGTCGTTGGTGGCCATATCATCCAATTTAGGCCAAAATAAGTTGGTGATGGCGTAGCCAACGTCGTTCTCAAAGAAATATGGAGCGATGACTCCGCCAGCCCAAAATCCACACCAAACAGTGACTTTTCGGGATGCATTAGACACTCTTAGATCTCATGTGGTTTGGTATCGTCCAAATTTCGACAATTTTGTTTGTTGATGAACCCATTCATCCAGAAATGGGCTGAAGATAATTTTTTTATGAAAACGTTGCCCGAATATAATTTTATTATTTGTACGTGTGGTGTTGAACGCTATATCCGCCCATGTTGATTTGGCAAAACAAACTGAATAAATGACAGCCAATTCGACAGATGCATCTTCACCAGTATGGACGTTATCAACTGTCAAAGTTCGGATATCCCTATTGGAAGACTATTTACAAAACTACAATTTAGGCCAATTTTAGACTATCATTAAATCGTATTTGGGACAGTGTAAAGATCTGCAATAGCTAATTTGAACCACTATTGATGATAATATCAGACAACATAAAAAACTACGCTTGAAACAAATACGCCACTGGGTAAAGACTTACGACTGAAACTAAATTTAGACTAACTAAGGACTGAGATCGAAAAATTTTTAACATACATATATGTTAATCAAAATGAAACCACTAAACTTACAGTTTTGTATCTTTTTTTATTTGATTGAAATTATTATTACAATTTACAAAAAAAAAAAAAATATTTTTATAGTTATAATCACCAATGATGAAATTTTGAACCTTTTCGAAAACACTTCCATTATGGTTTTTATAGTGCTTTATGTCACTTTGCTCGAACAGGTTGTCCATCTCCGTTTAAAATCTATCACACTTTTGGACACCTTTTTTGTGCTCTTCAATTCTCTTTTAACAAGCTCCCAATATCTCTCAACTGGTCTTAGCTCCAGGCCGTTTAGAGGATTGTTCTTGTATCACTCAAGACCTTTCTTACCATAGTGACAGGGTGTCAAATCAGGCCAAAAATAAGTGGACACATTTAGAAGTCTTATGAAAGGAAACATCCTTTTTGGTAAACATTCCTTGATGTAAATTTCGGTATTTATAGAGCCTTTTGTAACAAATGTTTGGCTTTTTTGCGCAACTGCATATTGCTTGCCATATCAAGAACTTTTTGGGAAATTTTGTCTGCTTTTTGGTCCTAAACTTTTCTTCAACATTCCCTCGAGCATCTGCAACATAAAAAAAATTGACCCAGAAGCTGCGAAAAATTTTCCAAACGTACATTTCGTCATCCAGGTATATTTTTTTGTCTAAAATTTGACTTCAATTTCCGTGCTCTGTCTTTGGCCTCTCAATTTTTAGCAGAAATCCTGTCAGGAACTTTTTGAGCCTGTACGCTTTTAAACCTTCATTGGCTTTAACTTTTCATACCAAATAGTCCGAGTACTGACCTAAATGGGCAGCTTTCCTACCGGAGGTGTTGGGAGCTATTTTGAAAATGCTTTCTATTTGTTTGGCTTTAGGAACATCATGTGGACCATTCCGTCTACCTGATCGAGGTTTTATATCAACGGACAAGTTCTCCCGGTACTGTTTAATAACATTGGACACAGTTTGACGGCAGACCTTTGATTGTTTGGCCAACTTTTTGTAGGACCAAGTTGGGTTTTGTTGAAAATATTTAATCATTTTAGTGCGCACTTTTGTCTGGTCACTCATTTTAAACAGATTAACAACAAATGAACATAACTGACATTAAACATAATAACTGACATGCTTTACTAAGGAAGCTTGATCAAAAACAAACAAAAAATCAAATAATACTTGGGTTAAAAGTTTTAATGAAAAACGTGTGTTAAGAATTTTCCTTAGTTTCAAGAACGAATCAAGCCAATATCTGTTCCAAATTGAAGCGTATCCCAGAGAGAGCAGAACGCTCGGGGCACGGTCTCGCTTATAAAGCGGGTGAGGCAAAACTTCCCAACCACTTTATTCTAAATACTTTTTAACAGGTTTCTTGTCTGGCCGCATATTCTGGGGGTTTATCGGCCAATACTCGCTTCAAAAGAAACAGCAGGATGCTGTAGAGGTTCCCAGAGATGGTCTGGTGAGATTTCAGCAGCTCAAAATAGATAGGACCCTTTGGCCCCCACCAAATATAGAGTATTACCTTAGCGCCATGGATATTTGGCTTTGGTACCGATTCAGCTGGTTGGCCGGGCTTCATTGGGCTTCATCGCATGTAATGATCCATTTTTCATTGCAGCTACTGATTCGTTACAAACATTATTTTCTTTTATAGCGTTCTAGTACCATTCCGGACATGCAAAATCGTCTTTCAAGGTCTCTCTGCTTCAATTCGTATGGTACCCAATTTCCCAGCTTTTAAATGAATCCTGCTGCTCGCAAACGTTTTGAAATGCTTGAGTAGATCCCAATGATTTTGCAAGCTCTTTTTGAATTTTACAACAATCTTAATGGTGTAATGCCTCCAATTCTTGGTCTTCAAACTTTTTTGGCTGGCCTGGGTGATCTTTGTCTTCCGTGTCAAAAGCACCATTTCTGAACCGCACAAACCATCTCTCGCACTTTGAAACCAATGTAACACATTCACCATAAGCTTTGGTGAGCAAGAAGTAAAGCAAAACTTCCCGCATATGACGCTTTGTTGGTACAAAATTCGACATTTTCGAAGTAAAAAAAAAACTTTGTTGTTTACACTATAATGTTTAATAACTAAGTGAGAATAAATGACGGATATGTACCCTTCAAAATGTCATATAAGTTATTAAAAACAAAAACCGCGTTCAAAAGATAATTTGAGGATATATGGACTGACGTATGAAGCTAATTTGGAACTGTATAACACTTATGATGGAAGCTAATTTGAGATTCAAGCAATTGTACGATTTAATACAATTGAAGCAAGAATTGAAGCTAATTGGAGTCTGTATTGAAGCTACGATTAAAACTAATTTAAAACTATATTAATGCCTATATTTAAATCTTGTTTGACAGTTGAGTGATTGAAGCTAATCTGAGATCTACGATTAAAAAGGTTTGATTCACGACTGAAGCTAATTTAAGGCTATATAAAGATATATGGTTAAATTGAAAATCATGTCTTCTGCAAGAAAGAGGGCTAGCGCTACGATTGCTCTCCAATTTCGGCAAAGTTGTTTTAGTGCTTTCCTTTACAGTTGACATGATTTTTGTATGGCGAGTACCCGCGTGAAAGCAGGTTTGTGTATTTTCAGAAGAGAATGGACTAAGCAATTTTAACAATTTTCAAAAATAAATCGTACCTTTTTTAATTTCCAACTAAACATTAATTAAAAATAAATAGATGAAAGCAGAGACATCTATCTAGCTTTACTTTCCTTATAGATAATTTAAGGAAAAGTGAAATAAAAGCAAAACTAAATTTTATTTACGTGTTTATGTTCACAAATTTAAAGCGTAAACAAAATCATGGAATTCATTCATACAAAATTTTGGTTTTTGGCTGTTTTTTCTTGGTTTTTTGTACATTTTTTTACCACAAATGCAGTCAAGCATAATTTGTAGTATATTTTAGCTGTTTATTTTTATTGTTTGGTTTTTTTTCTTTGTTATTCATCTACAACTAGAGTGTTAAACTGAAAATGATGCACAACTTTTAAGATACAATTCCAACACGAATAACAGCAAAAAAAAAAAAATAAGCCAAAGAAGATGAAATTAGAAAAAATTTAATGAAAATAGTAATAATAATATTGGTGTGGTATGGAGTTGGAGTGGTAACGAAAGTGTTACTAACACTTGTTACTGGCTGGCTTTAATACGATGACGATGTGTATCATCTTCATCATGATCAACGTTAACTAACGTCACCATTTCAAGTTTCCATATGGCTGGAGTTTCTTTCTCTGATGTGAACTTTGTTTACTTCTTCAGAGCATATGTATGAACGAGTATGACGAAGATTTCAGTGTGTAATTTGAACATGAGTCTAACTGACTTTCTGGTTAAAAGCAAATTTTGCTATTCAGCTTTGAGCTCCTCCACTAATCATACGCGTGGTTTTGCTTTTGTTTTTATATTTTATTTTGTCTGTTTTTGTTTATTTTCTTTAGTTTTCTAGCTGGTGGCAGGTAAGTTGGCTTGATGATGGTGATGATGGCTAATTATATTCTATAACGGTATTACTAACATAATTTCATTTTCATTTGTGGTTAGAAAAATAAAAAAAAAAAACAACAAACCAAAACAACAAAAGGTGAAGAGTTAAATTATAAACTTTAAATATTTATTTATGTGTGGATTTCATTCGGTCTATGGTTTTCTAATTTGAGGTGATGGAAACAAACCCCCAATGAAAATGAGAGTGATTAGAGAGACTGACTGTCAGACTGACAAGCAGGTGGTAATTCCTCTGTAAATGTGTAATATTTTATAAATATTTATAATATACAAACAAGTATCCATCTACTTGTAATACTTTATATATGTTAAATTTTCAGACATGTGGTTTTGGAATTCAGCTAGAAATTAATTAAAAACTTACAACAAGTAAAAGTTTTATAATCCGATTTATTTTAATCAGCTGCTAAATTGAGTTATATGTTTAAGAATGCCTACATATGTTTTGAAAACAAAATATATTAAGGAAAATTACAGTATTTTACATACAAAAATGTTTTTATTTAATAAGGAATGAATGAGAGAGAGTCGGATAAAAATTTTTAAGAATTGAGTCAAGCAACATTGACATTATTTTATACAAAAAGTATCATTAACCCAGCGAATTAACCGTGACTCCGCAGTTCCAAAGATATATTGTAGGAATTGATTTCTTTTTATAGTTTAAAGCTAAACTAAGAATACGTAAAAACTTAAAGATTAAAGCTAAACGAAGGCTATATAAAGAACAACAATTAAATCTAAGCTAATACTAGATAAATACCAACGATTAGAGCTAGAATAAATTCAAATAAGACTAAATAAAGAATTACGATTAAAGCTAAACTAAGACTACATAAAACCTTCGATTAAATATAAACTAAGACTATATGAAGAACAACGATTAAAGGTAAACTTAAGACTATATAACTACCAACGATTAAAGCTAAACTTAGTCAATATAAAAAACTACGATTAAAGCTAAACTTAGACTAAATAAAGAACTACGATTAAAGCTAAACTAAGAATAGATAAAGAACTACTATTAATGCTAAATTAAGAATAGATAATAAACTACGATAAAAGCTAAACTAAGACCTAAACTTAGACTACATAAATACCAAAGATTAAAGATAAACTAAGAATATATAAAAACCAACGATTTAAGCTATACTAATTTCTGCAATTAAAGCTAAACTATCAAACCTGCGATTAAAGCTACATTTAGACTACATAAAAACCAACGATTAAAGCTAAACTAAGACTACGTAAAGAACTACGATCAAAGCATACGATTGCAGCTAAACTAAGACTACATAAAACCTAAGATTAATGGTAACCTAAGACTAAATAAAGACCAACGATTAAAGCTAAACTAATACTACATAAAGACCTACGGTTGTGATAAACGCAAACCTAAGATTATGTAAAGACTAATACTATGTTTTCATTTACTTGAAGATAGGAAGAGTTTCATTGACCTAAAGTGTTTCGGATATTAAATCGTGATCGTGTGTCCATATGTTAGTTGAAATCAACTCTCCGAAATCGTCAAATATTTTTTAGTCCCAAAACTTGTATCAATATATCAGATCTATTGAAAACCACAAAAATCGTTCCAAAAATGGCTGAGATATGATCAACAGCCCATTAATACCACGATTTTTGGAAATATTATTGGATATACATTAGGGTGAAGCGAATTTTTTAACATTGGAATACCTGTTAAAAGTTGCTTTTTATACCCTTCACCATGAGTGGCAAGAGTATATATAAGTTTTTTAACTCCCAAATATACACAAACAATTTCATTTGGTGGATGATATATATAGAGGTGACCCAACATCATTATAGCCTTATATACATCGTTGCAATGGACTTTGAAATATCTATCATTAGATGTCCATATTGTCTATATTAATGACTTAGTAATCCAGATATATATCAAAAATAGGCCAAAAGTCGAGGTTGTCCTTGTATCTTAGCCATTTGTGAGCCAATTTTCTGGATTTTAAATAGCGACTGAGCCGGAAGAATTCCCGATATATTGATGTATCAATTATGTTTGTAAGTTATATGGAAGCTACAAAAAGTTGATTTCAACATACAGACGGACATGGCTATATCGACTTCGCTATCTTGGATGTCCTCTATCAGTAAAAAAAAAAACTTTACTAAGCTACAAGTACGATTTTGTGGGTTGTAAAACATATGAATTTAATTTTTCAAGTAAAAGTTTAGATTTTTTTAATTATTTGATATTAAATATATTGACCTAACAATACACAAAAATATTTATATTCAACATAAACTTTAGTTTATTAAGTAACGGGTTTTCCAACAAGAGGTGCTATTTTGAGATAAATGATCGGATGTTTATTTCATAATAAAGAGGAAGGTATGCCGTTAATAATGAAAAACAAAATCAGCCAAATGGCTTACAGGACCATATCCTTTTCATGAAATTTTCCATAACCAAATCGCAATGTGGCTGCCCTTTGTCCCCGATAGCCTCACGAATTCTATCTTTGAGGTCTTGAATCGATGCTGGACTGTTGGCGTAGACCTTATCTTTCACGTGGCCCCAAAGGAAGAAGTCGCAAGGTGTTAAATCACAAGATCTCAGTGGCCAATTGTGATCACCTCTTCGAGAGACAACACGGTCCGGAAACTTTTCCTGTAAAAGAGAAATGGTTTCATTGCTTATGTGTTACGTAGCGCCGCCTTGTTGAAAGTAAATGTTGTCCAGATCAATATCATCCAACTCCGACCAGAAGATACCGTGTAATGACGTTTGTGGAATGTGTGGAATCCAAAGAACGACGAGGATTGGACAAACCTGGGTTTTCTTCAACACTTTGGGCTACAGCAGCAATATTCTCAGTTGTTCATGAGTGACGTGCACGGGTTTTATTCTTCACATCACTAACTTGTCCCAACCGCTCGAATTTTTCCACCAATTTCTGTATTGCGGTCCGACAAGTTGCTTCACGACGACAAAAAAATGCTTTAGTTTTGCGAACTGTGACTGCAAGATTTTCACCATTTTTGTAGTGAATTTTAATTATTTCAATGCGTTGTTGAAGCGTGTATTTTCTACTTAGCGTAGTTTCTACTTGTCAAATGTCAAAGAATAAAAGCTTAAAAATTGACAGCTACCGAAATACCGGGTGATTCAAAATAACACCTCTTGTTGGAAATTTAGTTCAATGTCCCGACCGTCATACTAAATAGTTTCTTATCCAAAAGTCGTCATATGATCAGAATTAATGGGAATTTGTTCCTGATCATTACAAGAAAAAAAATCAAGCCCAAATTTTCAACAATATTACTAGGTTTGTGAGGCAATTCCCCTGTTTGTGTACTATAAATTGAATCCATATGATTTACTAGTTTTACTTTTGGTTTCAATTAAATGTTTTTGAATTCACTCGACTTTTCAGAACAGGGGCGCATATGTTGCTAAGACAAAAAATCACGTCTAATTCTTGCAACTGATACCATAAATGGATAAATTTACATAGAATAAAGACAGATTAAGTCATAGAATTTGTTGGAGAATAAAGAAACTCAATCCAGCTAATTGTTGTGAGTTAAGACCAATAGAGGAACAATAAGACAATTATCAAAGGTAATTTGAAGAATACAGTAGCATTTATGAAAACTATAAATGAGTTCCATATGAAGTGAAATTTTAAAAACTTAAACGTCTTCAATTACAAATTCATTACTACATTTAAGAGTGTGTAACTAAACTAAACACTAAAAAAAGCAATTTTAATGTAACTTCATCTATGACATTGAATTAAATAGAAATATAACTAGCATTATATAAAATAATTCATTAAACAAAACTATTTGTTAACTAAACACCAACAAATGAAACAAACAACCAATTATTATAAACATTTTAACATGGCAAATGTAGACAAACAAAACACAAAAAAAATTATTTCCCACAATTGAGAGTAATAAAAAATAATTAAATATTTTAGCCTACATGCTGCACACATTATGCGCCATTATTAAAAACAACATCACTAAAAATGTTGTCAAACATTCTAAAAAAAAAACAACACAAGTTTTGTTTAAGATTACCTCATTTTCGAATAAGTTGTGGCACCCACAAAAAATAGTTAAGCCAAACAAACAGCCAATATTATTATTATTATGTACTAACTTTCAGTGAGAGGTGTTTTTTTTTTTTTAAAAGAATTATTAACAACAATTACAGCTTAAAGTCAAAATGTTTCTATTGTCTAAAGCTAGCTCTTTGTTGTTTTGACCAGCAAAATTTAAAACAAAACCTTAAAGTTTGTACCAAAAATCATAGTAAAATAAACTTCCGCTAAACAACAGATCAACAATAACCAAAACAAAATTTTAAATATTTATTTATGCCAAAAAGAAACCTCAACAAAAGTACAATAAAATAATGACCATTTAGTCGGCCACAAACAAAGTGAAATTATTTTAAATTCCAAACAATTATAACTATTATATTTAATAGTCTGGCTGTATAAAATAGAAAATAACAATCAAATTGTTATAAATAATTTGTGTGTTAAATATTTATTTATGTTCATTTGCCACACTGCTGACAACATGTTGTACCTTCTCTACATTGTTGCAGTTGAAATACAGAATAGTAAGGTTTTGATTTTGAATTTATGAAATAGAAAATTAAAAAGAAACAACTAAGAGTGTTATATTCGAATGTGCCGAATCTTGTACAGGTATCAAAATATATTTTTCTGATATAGGAGTTATGTGGGAAGTAGGTCAAATTATGGACTGATCCTCACAAAAGTTGATAGATAGATTTACGTTCATATACAACTTGTTTATGTCCAATTTCATCACGATATTAATTATTATAAGACAATTATGAATGTTAAAATAATTTTCTGAGAGGGACCTTGTATGGGGAATAAGAACAAATGTTTCCCGATTTTCGGACAAAAGTTTTCGATAATAACTAATTTGTGCAACATTTTATTAGGATTGCTGCATAATCAACATATTTATGACTGCTCAAACAGTATTCCGTGGGGAAATTTGTATGGTGACTAGTTGAAATCATCGACCGATATTGTCCATTTTCAATACCAAACAAAACTTATCAGCAGAGGATATTTGCAGCTAGCTCCTTTGGTTTGGGTCCTATCGTGTTTTCAACAGACAGACAGACGGACGGACATAGCTTGATCGTCTTAGAATCTTAGGAGGACCTAGAATATATATACTTTTTTGTTCTACGACCAATATTTCAATATGTTACGATGGTGGGTATAAAAAGTTCAGGTACGGCAAAACTTTATAGAATTGGTCTGAAAAAGTGCGGTTGGACTTCATAGTATCAGTTTGTTTTTTTACGTTGAGACCCATTCCTGAATGAATGAGTACGTCAACAAACAAATTTGTCGAATTTGGGACGATACCAATCCACACGAAATCCAAGAATGTCCAATGCATCTCGAAAAGTTAAGAAACGTTTTTTTTTTTTTTTTTTGGAAATAATTCAGTATCTCAAGAACTATTGCAGATATTGTTATGAAATTTCACATGGTTGGAGCTGAGGTGTTTTCGAGTTGATTTTCATTTATTAAGCTTTTTAACGCTATTGGGGGCCAGTGCTTGGTCCCTCAAAGTTGGTCACCTCTGGTCTCAATTTTTTAAAAAAAAATTCCCAAAAATTAATTTTTGATCCGAATGATCTGAAATTCAAAATATAAATAGTCCTTGAGAAGATCTACAAAAAATACGCTAACATGTGTAGGTTATCTCTATTAGTTGAAGAGATATTTAGGTTTATTGATTTATTTTTTTTAATTTTGCTCGACCTTTTTATGGTTTTTTTAGAGGGGTCAAAATGTATGTTTAAAATATCAGATATATTGGCTATAAAATTCTAAATATAATAAAAAAACTTGCTAACAGTTATCTTGTCCCTATAAAAAGTTAAACGCATCCAAAGTTGGAACATATAAAAGGACCATATTTTTAACGTTTTTTCCCAAAAAAGCCCATATATTTTTTCTTTTGTAGAAAAAAATGTTCTTCGGGACTATACACAATTTTTATAGGATCCGAAAAGAGAACTTAATGCAAAAGCGTGAAAAGTAAAATTTGGCTCAGTTAAGCGAATATATCACCCCCCAGACCTATCCAAACTTTACCAATTTAAAGAATAAAAATTTCAGTTTGAATACAAAATTCTAAAAAGGCAAAGCAGCGATCCTCAAAAATGCTCCATATTTGTATAACCCTTTTTTTTCATAAATACTAACAATGGTTTTTTACAATTACACGGTAAATAACGTCACAGTAGGCACTTTTCAAAAAAAAAAAAAAAAAACTTAGTTTTTGGAACACATTTTCCCTGTTTTAGGAATTTCGGTATTTGAAAATAAAAAATGTCAAAACTTATGATAACATTGACTTTAGGACATTTGAGTCTATCTTAATTCCAAATTTTCTTATGATATCTTTAACAGTTAAAATTTTAAATTAATTCAAATTTTATATTTTTCTTCATGGAAAATCACCAAACTAAAATTTTTATTTTTTAAGCTAAATTATGTAAAAAAAATTAATAAAATTATTTAATTTTACTAAAATATCAATCTTCAAGTCCTAAGGTTTTCACCAATATCAAATACTTATATAAAAAAACTTGATTTGCTCCTCAGAAGTTCCACAAACCTTGCCCCCCTTGAAAAATTTTTACGTTTTTTCATACATTTCATGCAAAATGTTAGTAACATATCAAATGTAAATTCTGAATTCAAACACATACTGACTTAACAGAAAGTTTGGTGTGACACATTTTGCATGAAATGCTCCAACCATGTGAAATTTCGTAACAATATCTCCAATAGTTCCTGAGATACCGAATTATTAAAAAAAAAAAAATGTTTCTAAACCACTGTGCATTGTTTGGTGTTGATTTTGGGCAGGCAGCGTCAACGGCGAACACTTAGGTCGATGATTACCAACTTCTTTTGGCCTGAATTGGATGATATGAGCATCAACGAAACACCTCATGCCACATTGAACCTTCTTAACGCGCGATTTGAGGGCATGGTCATCTCACGTGGAGGTGATGTGAACAACCTAGAGAAGGCGCCGCCGGCATTTGCACATTAGCATCGACAGGTCTTTCAAACAAATAAAAACGTTCGATGATATTTCACACACACTTTGTTTAATTTCAATTTAAAGTTAGGAAGAACCCTTCATAGACTTGTTATTAAAGCTAATTTGAAACCCACGATTAAAACAAATTTGAGAATATGTAAACAAGGTAAATTAAATCTAATTTGAGACTGTATAAAGAAATATTGAAACTAATTTGAGATATAAAGTCCTGTGATTGAAGCTAATTTAATACTGTATAATGAGCTGAGAATCAGCCTAATATGAGAATATACAGGGTTTTTCCAACAAGAGGTGTTATTTTGGTATTCAAAGAAAAATGGAATTTTTTTGAGATAAATGATCGGATGTTTATTTCATAATAAAGAGGAAGGTATGCCGTTAATAATGAAAAACAACATCAGCCAAATGGCCACCACGGCCACTCTTACAGGACCATATCCTTTTCATGAAATTTTCCATACCAAATCGTAAAGTGGCTGCCTTATATCCTCGATAGCCTCACGAATTCTATCTTTGAGGTTTTGAATTGACGCTGGGCTGTTGGCGTAGATCTTATCATTGACGTGGCCCCAAAGGAAGAAGTCGGAAGGTATTAAATCACAAGATCTCGGTGGCCAATTGTGATCACCTCTTCGAAAGATAACATTTTCATGAATTTCAAGGACCCAATCTGCAAAGATACGACATTGTTCTTGTGTTAACTGAACTTTATAAGCCTTAAGACCCAAGTCTTTATGCAACATACGGTGTAATGACGTTTGTGGAATGCTCAATTCCAAAGAACGACAAGGAATGGACAAACCTGGGTTTTCTTCAATACTTTGGGCTACAGCAGCAATATTCTCAGTTGTTCTTGAGCGACTTGCACGGATTTTATTCTTCACATCACTAACCTCACTCAACAGCTCGAATTTTTCCACCAATTTCTGTATGGCGGTCCGACAAGATGCTTCACGACGACCCAAAAATGCTTTAGTTTTGCGAACTGTGATTGCAAGATTTTTAGCATTTTTGTAGTAAATTTTTATCATTTCAATGCGTTGTTGAAGTGTGTATCGTTCCATTTTAATACCCTTCACCTTCGTGAGAAGGGTATATATAAATTTGTCATTCCGTTTGTAATTTCCACAATATAATTTTCCGGCCCTATAAAGTATATATATTCTGGATCCTCATAGATAGCGGAGTCGATTTAGCCATGTCCGTCTGTCTGTCTGTCCGTCTGTCTGTCTGTTGAAATCAATTTTCTGAAGGCCCCAGATATCTAGGGGATCCAAATCTTCAATAATTCTGTCAGACATGCTTTCGAGAAGTTTCCTATTTAAAATCAGCAAAATCCGTCCATAAATAACGGAGATATGAGCAAAAATCCGAGACAACCTCTACTTTTTGTTGCCTATTTTTGATCTATATCTCGATTACTAAGTCATAAATATAGATAATATGGATATTTAATGATAGATATTTCAAAGTCCATTGCAACGATGTATATAAGGCTATAGTAAGTTGGACCTATAATGGGTCAAAATCGGGAAAAATATTTTTTAACCCGAATTTTTATCACAAAAACTCTTTTTTCACTAATAAATTAAAAAAAAATAAATTTTTAAATTAAAAAAAATTGGAAAAACTTTTCAAAAAAAATTTCGAAAAAATTTTTTTTATAAATAATAATTTTTTTAAATTTGTATTTTAAAGTACAATTTTGTGAAGGGTATTTAAGATTCGGTACAGCCGAATATAGCTCTCTTACTTGTTAGTAATGGTGTAGTTTCTACTTGTCAAATGTCAAAGAATAAAAGCTTCAAAAGTGACAGCTACCGAAATACTGGGTGATTCAATATAACACCTCTTATTGGAAAACCCTTTACAAATACCTATGATTAATGCTAATTGGGGACTATTAAAATACCTAAGATAAAAGCTTGTTTGAGACTATATAAAGACGTACGATTGAGGCTAATTTGGGACTATATAAAGACCTACGGCTGCAGATAATTTTATGCTATAAATCTACCGAAGACTGAAGCTAATTTGAGTCTATATTGTAGCTACGATTGTATGCACATTACACTCTTTAAACCCTGCTTCATTAAAATTTGATCTACTTTTAATTTTGAGTTGTTTTAAATATATATAACTAGAGTTGCAGCTGCAAAATGCAGTTTTTACATTCACTTTTTATTATTTTATTCCTTACTTAAAGAGTGCATTAAAAAAGAATCCATTCTAGCATAAAGAAAACTCTAAGATATATATCTTCATTTCAATTCTCGGCCTATTATAACAGGGATAATATTTCAAAATGTAAATAATTAATCATTAACTAATTAGACGATAAAATTCAAGTGTCTTGGAAAAAAGACACCCGGCCAAACAGAGCGTAATAAACATACAGCTAATTACTAAACAAAAACACTTGGTTATAAAGAAATCTTTACTTATTATTAGAAGTTAAAATTTTCATATGTTACTCTTGTGTTATTTGATATAAAAGTAGAAAAAGCCTCCAAAAAAAAAAATCATTCATTTGTAAATTTAGAAATTTTTTCGAAATATTTGGTTTAAAGTATTTCTATATATTTAAATTACTTTCAAAAGAAAGTTCTGCTTTTTAGATAATTTCATTTTGTTTTTAAAATGTAGATGATGATTTTGTTTTATGTTTAAATATTAATGATTTTGGAAATCTTCACACATAAATTCATAAAACAAGATCTTTAAATTTTTGGCATTAATTATTTATGTTTTTTTTTGTTTAGTTTTGCTGGTTTTTTTTTCGAAAAAAAAAGTTCAAAAACCCGTAATGGTCGATAAGTTTTAATTGCTGGCAATTATATTTGTATTTATACTTGTGTTTGTTGTATATTAAAATATTTGAAATTATAAATTGAAAGCATTTTATTTCAGTTCAGTTTAGTTCGTTTTTCTTGCCATTCTCTGTTTTGTTATAATTTATATAAATATATTTTTAAATTACCATGTGTTTCACTGTAGAAAATCAGCAAGAAGTTGTTGAAATTATTTTTAATTGATTTTCTACGTGCCCAGCTACTCACTCAGTCACTCACTCAGTTGGCATTTCACTTTATCCGCCACAGAGTGGAAATGAAAACGCGCCTGGCTGCCATAAAGGGCTGGCTGTAAAATTTGTAAAACAAACTTTCTAAATATAGTTACACTGATTTGTAACGTTTTTATTTTAAAATACATGATCAACAGTTTGTCATTTATCTAAGAAAAAACATGTTTGCATGGTTTAATCTTTCTCTAAGAAAATTAATAATGTAATTAATGTTATTCACAAACTGACTTTATTTTAAAGGTTGTTTTTTTAAGCCCGATAGAACTTGAAATTGTAAAAAATAACACAAGAAAGTAAATTTTTAAACAAGATCAAATTCGATTTATCGATATGTGGCATTAACATTTGAAAATTATTTCTTAAAGCGCATTCTGGACGTCCAATTTTGGGAGACTTTTTCGAGCATTGCTGGTCGTATGTCATGATTAACACGAACAATGTTGGAATCCATGGCCTGAATTGTTGCTAGTTTATCAGCATAAACCAGTGACTTCACGTGGCCCCACAGGAAATAATCTTAAAGTGTCACACTGCACGATCCTGGAGGAGGAGCCCCAGTTTCATTTTTGAAGAAATAATGTCGGATAATGATACCAGCGGGTAAACTGTACCAAACAGTGCAAATTTCTGGATATAATGGAGTCTGTAGGTTCATATTCGGTAATTTTAAACCAGTTAAGCCAAAAATGAGCCTCATCGCTGAACACAATAAAACAGTCGTCTATAGTTACGCGAATTAATGACTGATTTTCAAAGTAAATCTGGATAATTTGGTAGAGTTGTTAAAACGATAATCTATTCATGATGATTTGCCAGAATAAATGTCAAAAAGTAAGCACAGTATGACAGTTCGTTCGACATAAGTTCTATTGGGCTTAAAAAAACACCGTTTGCAATGAAAACTTTGTATTTCAATTCATTCGAAAGCGTATTTTAGTCAATAGATTTTAGTAAATATCGATATTTTTCCCCAAATGCTTGAAATATCTACATTTCGCAGGTAAATTTTTTTAGAACTCGTTTCAAAATTACTAGCTCTACAATAGAACGAACTTCTATAATCAGAAATACTTTAGGTTCTATGAGTAACCACTTCTTGAACCCGTTCTGTTGAATATTATTGTGATTCTTACAGCCTGTTTACGTAACACAATAGACTAAGTTAAACGAAAATTTGCAAACACATGGTAAATTTTCGTACTGACAGTCAAATTAATCTGTCAAATTAACTGTCATTTATTCAGTGTGTTTTGTCTAATCACCATGGACAGATATAGTGTTCAACAACACGTGCTAATTATAAAACCGTTTTCTCAAAATGGGTGTTCTACTCGGGCAACGTTCTGCACGCTTCTACAATTTTACGGTGAGGCTTATTTATGCCTGAATGGATATGTCAACAAATAAAATTTTCGAATTTGGGACGACACCAACCCACATGAGATCCAAGAGCGTCAATGGATCCAGAAAAATTCACTGTTTGATGTGGATTTTGGACTGGCGACGTCATGGGTCCATATTTATTTGAGAACGACGTTGGCTAGGCCATCACAGCCGACTGCGAGTGGTATAGGTCGATTATTTACAACTTTATTTGCTTATGCCACATTTGACATTCTGCACGAGCGATTTAAGGACAGGGTCTGTGAACTGGTCACAGATATTTGACCCCTTTAGACTTTTTCTTGTTGGGGTTTCTTAAGTCAAAGATCCATGCGAATAGGACATTTCGGATGTACGATGTTATATTCCATAAATAATGCCATCGAAAGACACTTTATGTATATATATGTAAAGTCCTACCATTGAAGCTAATTTAAGACTGAGGATCATTTGTATTAATAACATATAAGAGAGCTATATTCGGCTGTGCCGAATCTTATATACCCTTCACCAAATTATACTTTAAAATAAAAATTTTAAATATTTTTAGATAAACAAAATAATTTTTTTTTTTCAAAATTGTTTTTCAAAATTTTTTAATTTTTCCAATTTTTTTTTTAAATTTTTAAAATTTGTTTTTTTTAATTTATTAGTGAAAAAAAAAAAAAAAATTAAAAAAATTTGTTTGCGGTAAAAAAAATATTGGGGTTAAAAAATAATTTTCCCGATTTTGACCCATTGTCCAAATTACTATAGCCTTATATAAATCGTTGCAATGGACTTTGAAATATCTATCATTAGATATCCATACTGTCTATATTAATGACTTAGTAATCCAGATATAGATAAAAAATAGGCCAATAATCGAGGTAGTCCCGGTTTTTTCCTTATATCTCAGCCATTTTTGGGCCGATTTTCTCGATTTTAAATAGAGACCGAGCCGGAAGAATTCCCGGTATATTGATGTATCAATTATGTTTGTAAGTTATTTGGGGGCTACGGAAAGTTGATTTCAACATAGAAACGGACAGACGGACATGGATATATCGACTTCCCTATCTATAACGATCCAGAATATATATACTTTGTGGGGTCGCAAATGAAAAATGTAGAAATTACAAACTGAATGACAAACTTATATATACCCTTGCCACTCATGGTGAAGGGTATAAAAATACCCATGTTTAAAGATTATTTTAAAAAGGCCTTCAATTGAAATTATTTTAGGCTACATAAAGGTCAGTGATAAAGTCCCACGATTAAATTTAATTAAGGACTATATAAAATCCTACGATTGAATAAAATTTGAGACTATAGAAATTCGTACGTCTGAAAATAATTTAATTGAAGATAATATTGAAGCCAATTTGAGTCTATATTGTAGCTCCGATTAATGCTAATTTGGTTACATCCAGCTAGTGTATACACGCATAAATAAAAATATAGTTGTGCATGTTTACAGTAACCATTTCAACATTTTTAACAATATTATAGTCACAGTAACTATTTATATGATTATGATAACAATAATATGGTTAATTTACGATTCACATGATTGTATCAACCATATATATGGTTACAGTAAACAAGTATATGTTTTTTATGATGAATAATTTTATCATAATACTGGCTGAACCGGCAAACGTTGTCCTGCCATACAAATTATTTCTAGTGAATATTTTGGTTGTTAAATAAAAAATAACGAATGTATTCTAAGTGAATTTGGCAATTTATGTATTTTTGATGCCAAATGAAGAGAAATACAAACAAAATTTTTTGCCAAAAAATAAGAATGGATGGATAGGGACATCCTAATGATCTAGCGGTATGAAATGTACTTTACGACCTATTCTCGTACCTACCAAAAATATATACAAAATTCATAAAAAATGGTAAATATGTATTGATATTTGGATATTGCTCATACAAAATACTAAAATCTCGGCTAAAAAATAGGTGGGTGAGGGTCGGTTGATGAAAATTTGGGATTATAGATAATTTTGAATGTCAAATAAAAAAAATCCGCATAAAAAGTTTTTAGCAAAAAAATTGTAAATACAAATTCTGGATAGGGACACCCTCATGACCTAGCGGTATGCAATATACTTTACGACCAAATATAAATACAAAATTTCATAAAAATCGGTTTAGTCGTTTCGGAGGAGTTCAAACACAAACATTGTGACACGAGATTTTTATATATTAGATGTTGTTCTCAGATTATGATATCCATAAGCCGAGAGCAACATAATATGGTCCTTCATCATATAAATGGTTGTCACAAACATATATTTGATTACTGTAACCATATATATGGTTGATACAATGATATGAATCGTAAATTAACCATATTATTGTTACCACAATCATATAAATAGTTACTGTAAATATTGAAACGGTTACAGCAAACATGCACAACTATATTTTTCTACATTATAAACGTTACGTTATGTGCTAGCGTTATGAAAAGGTCTCCTCGTTTAGGCTCTATCGTGTTTTAATTGTTTTTAAACTAACATTTCCTTCTATTTTTTGGGGAAAATTCCATACCTATAGGTCCTTCTCTCTAGACCCTATCGTGCTTTCAACATATAAACGAACATAGCAAGATCTTTTTGGTATTTTATAAGGACCCAGACATTCACGTACCTACTTTTGTGGGTCTACGACCAATATTTCGATGTGTTACACACGGAATGACAAAATCAATATACACTCCATATTTTTGGTGTCCAGTATAACAAGCGCTTTTTGTTAGTTCCGCGACCTGTATGACTTTGTATGACAAGCCAAATTGAAGTGACAGAGTCAATTTAGAATTAGAGTCGATGCATATACATGAGCAACTAATCAGGGGACCAGTTATGTATTGATTCTCTTCCCTTTAGGGTAGAAAAGACTGATTCTATGAGGAAACCGAATTTATTTTAATCCAATTGAATTTGAAAAGTAGCTCAAAGTGGAATTATTCGAGCATATTGGGTGTTTGACTTAAAAATGCGGAATTTACAGTAGCTGGCCGCTAAAGTACACCGATTGCTCACCAAAGCTTATGGTTTCAACGTGCGTCCAGGCCATCCAAAAAAGTTTGAAGATCAAGAAATGGAGCCATTACTCCATGAAGATTGTTGTACAAGCCGAGAGACCTTGAAAGACGATTTTGCAAAAAATCATTTTTAAACCGAATCGTTAGTTGCGATGAAAAATGGATCCATACAATACAATACGATACAATAATCCGAAGCGTAAGAGATCGTATGTAAAGCCCGACAAAGCCAAATATCCATGGCGCTAAAGTAATTTACTGTATTTGGTGGGAATAAAAGGTTCCTATCTATTATGAGCTGCTGAAATATGGCTAGACTATCACAGGGAACTTGTACCGAATGCAACCGACTCGTTTGAAGCGAGCATTGGCCGTAAAACGCCCACAATTTGCGGTAAACATGAAACCGTAATATTCTATTATGACATGTTGCAATTCCTGTTAAAAAGTATTTTGAAAGAAGTGGTTGGGAAGTTTTGCTTTACCCGCTTTATAGTCCAGACCATGCACCGTCCGGCAAATATTTGATACGAGCGATGTAGAACGCTCTCTCTGGTATACGCTTCACTTTGAAACAGCGTATCTGAAATTGGCTTGATTCGTTCTGGGCATCAAAAGATGAGCAGTTCTTTTGGCTCGGAATGCATATGTTGCCAGAAAGAAGGGAAAAGGTCATAGCTAATAGTTTGAATAAATTTATATAGTACAAATATTTTAAAATAAAAAAATTTAAAAAATCTCGCATTTTAAAGTCATACACCCAATAATTAATAAATAATGTTTTAACAAAATCTTACTGAAGTAATAATATATCAAATATTAAATAATATTATTGTTTCACTTACACTTGCTGCATGTTTTCTTTTCAAATTCTTTCTTTGTAAATATAAAACAAATAATGTTACATGAAACATTTGGTCAATCAGTTTTTTTCTCAGTGCTTTTAAATTGTTTTTTTTTTATTATATTATTAACTAAGAACATATAAATTATTTACAACTTCCGTTCACGTTTTTATTATACACTATGGCGTACTTCTATTTTGAAATCTTTTTAAAATACATAAACAAAATTAGATAATATTTAAAAAAGGTAGCGATTCAAGATCTAGCCGAATCTATAAGTAGACTTAACACTATAATGATAAAGAAATTATGAAAAAAAGTAAACTTAATGTTCTAAGCATCTTATCATTTGCAGTGATAACACTAGATATACAAATCACTATCAAAAGATAATGAAAGAGAATGATAGCGATGTGCGGACACAAACTTGGTGCTAATGTTCTTCAGTTAGTTGTGGGGTGATACAGATCAAGGTCTCTGGCGGGAATCAACCCCGCAACATCCAAATTGATAAACTAACTCGCTAACAACTAGCAACAGATTATAAGACAAACATTACTTAACCACTTCCAAGTAATACAAGCGGTAGTCATTGCCAAGTTTTTACTGTGTATCTATTTTTGATACAGTCCAGTAATTGACTATACATTTTTCATACAAAAATTTCACAAAATTTGTTTGTTTAAATAATTGTTCCTTAAAAAAAAATGACTTTATTTCGCAACAACTAAATTACTAAGGGATAATTTGTTAAACAAATAAAATTACAATATTTAAAAGCAATAGTGTGTAGCAATAAAATCATATAAAATGTCATAAATTGAACTTATTAGTTGTTACAATAATTTACTATATTGAAAAGAACAAACCACTCGAATTTGGTGCAAACACTCGAAATGTTGTCAACTGTGTTCTACTGGTCGCAAGTTATAAGTGCAATAAGTAAAAAAATGTGCAAATAAATAAAGAAAAGTTTTAATATTTGTATACTAATCATTAAAATGATTAGATTTTGTCATTCCGTGTGTAACAGTTCGAAATATATTCTAGGTCCTTTTACAACTCCAAGACGATATAACTATATGTCTGTCCGTCTGTTGAAGGCACGATAGGTCATTGAAAATGGACAAAATCGGTCCAACCAAAAAACAATGTCCGTCCGTTCGACGTTTAAAATGAAATATGGCCTAAACGAGGTTACCTTTAAAACCGAAATTTGGCGCAAATAGTTATTGCTAATAGATAAAGGATCTTCCGATAGGGACTTTCGAATTTTGAGAGTTGATAGCGAGTTGCTCGATTAGGTCTTGAAAAAACATGCTCGCGTGTGCTATTCATCTCCTATAATTTCCGAGTTATTTTGATACAAATTTTAGTTTTAGAAGCTCAATAAATATGTAATATGTAATAAAATCTTTATTTATTAACAAAACTCAATGAAATTTTCAACGTTTTTTAAATTTTTAATTTTGAATAACAAAGTGTAAAAAAAAATTGTCAAAAGGTCAAAGCGAATCCCACAAATTCCCAAAAATTTGAGCGAAAATCCCAAAAATGATATTTTTCACTATTTTGCCCATAGGGTCTACATTTCCTTCAGGGCTGGGAAAATATTTTGGGAATAAATAGGGATCACATCAGTGTTTGCAAGGTTGCTTTCCATTTTCTGATCCCAGCTTTGAGATTTTAGAACATGTAGCTCAAAGTTGAAATTTTGATGAAAAAAAATCCACATTCAAAAACTATGACAAGTTTTTTGTACCAAAATGTTCTCCGTAAAGATATCTTACAGAAAAACATAAAGTTGCTATATGTTCTAAAAGAAAGTTTTTTTTTAAATAAAAAAAGAGTTTAGTCACCTTTTCGCCCAAAAAACAGCACTAATCTATTATTTTTGGAATTTTTAAATTGAAAATCGTTTATTTTTGAATCCGTAATCGATATTGCTCTGAAATCTTTTGCATGTTATTGGTAATTTAGTTGTCTAACTAACGAAACAAATTTGAGTTCATTCGGTTCAAAAGTAGGCCCTACATTTTAAAAATAGCGGATCAAGGTATGGCAAAATTTTAAAATTTCAATTTTGAAATGCCTATAACTTGGAAATTATAAGAGATAAATAGCACACGCAAGCATGTTTTTTCAAGACCTAGTCAAGCGCTTTCCAAAAATATAAACATTTTTGAAATCGAATGGGAAACCAAAAAATGACACTTTAAGCCCCCATAGCGCCGCCCCTGGAGAATTTATAGTGTCCATTTTAATAACTTAAACTCAAATACTCCTTGGCTACGCCAATGTCAAATTTTATCCCGATCCGACCAGCCGTTTAGAAATGCCAGATTTATTTCCCAAAAATTTTGATTCTGCCCCACTGTGCGATGTTAGTCAGGGCATCATCATGAGCGGAGATCGCTATAAGTCGATGATTACCAATTTATGTTGGCCTGAATTGGATACTATGACCACCAACGACAGGACGACGCTACGTGCCATACAGCTCATATCACATTGGGCATTTTGCACGCCCGATTTGAGGGCATGGTCATATCACGTGGTGGGAATATGAACTGACCACCGAGATCGTGCGATTTGACCTCCTTATACTTTTTCTTGTGTGGTTTTCTTAAGTCGCAGGTATATGTGAATAAGCCGCATACTACAGCGGCCGCCAGAGCCAACGTAACCCATGTTATCGGTCAAATTCAGCTTGATTAATGGGCCAGAGTCATGTAAAAATGGATATTAGCTGGATGTTATATTCCAAACATCGATAGGCCTTTCTAACGAATTAAAAATATCGATGATATCTCACACACACTTGTTATTTTATTCATTTAGCTACCGAATTCAATTATATTATTCTCAATATCTTGAAAACTAAATTCCTTCATTGCAGCTCAATTATATTTGAAAGATACCTCCATATGCCTGATATGGAATTCTGAAGTGGAATTCGATTTAAAAACTAATCATTTTCTAGAATATTATGCTGTCATTAATATAAATTTAAATACTTTGCAAAGATCTTTTGAAAAGGATATAGATGATTTTAACGCATTAGAGAAGAAGCTAACAGACTATAGTCTCAGTTATAATGAATTAACGGAGAAATTAACCATGGCCATTGAGAAAACACATTGTGAGGTAATAAACAATTTAGTAATCAACTTAAAATCTATATTATTTGTCTCCCCATTATAACATTTCAGAGTTTTATAGCATTTCAACATGATATTCTGGGCTTCATTGAAAGTTTTATTAATGCCAGCCAATATTCCGACTGGCGTTCCAAAAGAAATCGTTTCGTTTTCGGTTACATAGAAGAACATTTTGAAGAGAATTTTGAACAACTGGCTTTTTTTGAAGGTAGTCATAATATATTTCTCTAAAAACTTAACTTTTTCTTAAAACATTTTTAGAACAAAACTCTATTTTATTGGTTTCGATGGACTCCTCTTCATCGGATATTTTCAATTTAAAAACTAACAAATACTATGGACCAAAATCAGAACAACAGAGCTCTCTATTGTTGTTAGATAAATTTTATGCCGAAAATGCCAGCTTTCTCTATAATCGCTCTCTTTTTCCTGATAAAACTGCTAATTTAAGGGGACGTGAGGTAATTGTAGCCGGTTTCGACTATAGACCCTATTTTGTGATAAATTATGGTGAAAATGATAATAATTCGTACGATTTGGCTTTTGGTGGTTCTTCCATGGGGGCTGTGCAAATTGATGGCACCGAGGCTCGTGTGGTAACAACTTTTTGCGAAATTTATAATTGCACAGTGTGGATTGATAGTTGTAAGTAAGAAGGTAAAATATTTGTGCTAAGAGTTAAAATAATGTTGATGTTTTTAAAGCGGAAGCCACAGATTGGGGTGAAGTATATCCTAATTTAACCGGAGATTTCAGTTTGGGTATGGTGGTCAAAGATATGGCGGAAATTTCTATAGGAGCCATGTATTCCTGGTAAGTAATAATGAGATCAATACAGAATACTGTACACAGCAAACAGATTGGTTTTTTGTTTACAAATTTATTCACTTTTACTTTTTAATTTGATTTCAAGAGTTGGTAGTAGAAAGTGATTAAAATGGTGGTAATCCAAATTTGCCAAATAATTTCACTTGAAAATATTGGGTGTATGACTTAAAAATGCAAGATTTACAATAGATGGCGTATCTTTTGAACGTGTTTTTTGTTTTTAATAACTTATGTAATTTTGAAGTGTACATATCTGTCATTTATTCTCACTTAGTTATTGAACATTATAGTGTAAACTACTATGTTTTTTCTTACTTCGAAAATGTTGAATTTTGTACCAACAAAGCGTCAAATGCTGGAAGTTTTGTTTTACTTCTTTTATTTGAAAAAAAAGTGCCGCTGAGGCACACCGATTGCTCACCAAAGCTTATTATGTTTCAACGTGCGAGTGATGGTCTGTGAGGTTCAGAAGTGGTGATTTTGACACCCAGTCCACTCAAAAAAGTTTGAAGACCAAGAATTGGAGCTATTACTCCATGAAGATTGTTGTAAAACTCAATAAGAGCTGCAAAATCATTGGAAGCTACTCAAGCAGCAATTTCAAAACATTTCCGAGCAGCAGAATTTATCCAAAAACAGGAAAATTGGGTACCATACGAATTGAAGAAGAGAGACTTTGAAAGACGATTTTGTATGTTTAAAAAGATGCTGAACGCTTTAAAAGAAAATCATTTTTGCATCGAATTATTACTTGCGATGAAAAATGGATTCATTACGATAACCCGAAGCGTAAGGGATCATTTGTGAAGCCCGGGCAGAATCAATACCAAAGCCAAATATCCAGCGGCTAAAAATCTGACCAGACCATCACAGGAAACTTTAGCGAACGCAACTGATTCATTTGAAGCCATCATTAGCCGAAAAACGCCCAGAATATGCGGCCAGACATGAAACCGTAATATTCCATTATGTCATAGCTCGGCTACATGTTGCAATACTAGCTAAAAAAAAACTATTTAGAATGAAGTGGGAGATAAGTTTTGCTTCATTCGCTTTATAGTCCAGACCGTGCCTCGTTCGACAACTAAGGAACTTTTAACCCAAGGATTATTTGATTTTTTTGATCAAGTTATCTTTGAAATGTTCATTCAATCTGATTAAAATGAGTGACCAGAAAAAAGTGCGTACTAAAATTATTAAATATTTTCAACAAAACCCAACTTGGTCCTACAAAAAGTTGGCCAAACATTCAAAGTTCTGCCGTCAAACTGATTCCAATGCTATTAAACCGTATCAGGAGAACTTGTCCGTTGATAGAAAACCTGGTTCAGATAGAAGGAATGGTTCACATGATATTTATTAAGCCAAAAAATAGAAAGCATTTTCAAAAGAGCTCCCAACACATCCGATAGGAAAGCAGTCCGCTTAGCAAAGTACTCGGACTATTTGGTACGAAAAGTTAAAGCCAATGAAGGTTTAAAAGCATACAAGGCTTAAAAAAGTTCCTGACAGGAACACTGCTAAAAATTTAGAGGCCAATGACAGAGCACGTAAATTGAAGCCAAATATTATACAAAAACAAGTAAGAAAGTATGGTCGGTCGAGCCTGACCATATAATACCCTACACTAAGAAATGAGCAAAAACATTTTTCTTTCAAAATTTCAATAATTTATATTCGCGAGCGATTTTCGGAAGTGGGCCTTATATGGGAGCTATGACCAATTATGGACCGATCACCATGAAATTAGGTAGTGTGATTAATGTCTATATGAAAGTTATTTATGTTGCATTTATGTGTATACCAACATTTTTAGGAGATTTATGATCGTTAAAGTGATTATCGGAAGCAGGCCTTATATGGGAGCTATGACTAATTATGGACCGATCATCATAAAATTTGGTGACATGAATTCTGTATATATAAAACTTATTTAGAGAAAAACTTGTGTAGATACATATATAAATTAAACATTTATGACCGATAAAGTCCAATTTTGGTAAGACATTTGTATAGGGGCTAAGTGAAATAATGAACCGATTTCAGCCAGTTTCAATAGGGTTCGTCCTTGGGCAGAAAAAATGATATGGACCAAATTTTATCGAAATATCTTCAAAAATGCGACCTGTACTCTGCGCACAAGGTTTACATAGACAGTCAACCAGCCAGCCAGCCAGACGGAGTGACGGACGGACGGACATCGTTTAATCGACTCAGAAAGTAATTCTGATTCTGACTAATATTTTTGGGCGTTACAAACATCTGCACAAATCCATTATACCCTCCCCACTATGGTGGTGTAGGGTATAAATATACCTGCTGCATAATGGATGACGAAATGTACCTATGGACAATTTTTCGCAGCTTCTGGGTAAATCTTTTTATGTTGCAGATGCTCGAGGGAATGTTGTAGAAAAGTTTAGGACCCAAAATCAGAAAATTTTCCCAAAAAATTCTTCGCATGGCAAGCAATATGCAGTTGCGGCAAAAGAAGCCAAACATTTGTTACAAAGGGCTCTATAAATACCGAAATTTAGATCAAGGAATGTTTAAAAAGAGGATACTTCCATTAATAAGACTTCTTAATGTGTCCACTTATTTTTGGCCTGATTTGGCACCCTGTCACTATGGTAAGCAAGGACTTGAGTGGTACAAGAACCATAATGTGGTATTTGTAAAGAGGTAGAGAGGTAAATTATCCAAACTGCCTAGAGCTAAGGCCAGTGGAGAGATATTGGGCTCTTGTTAAAAGAAAATTGAAGAGCACAAAAAAGATGTCCTAAAGTGTGGTAGATTTTTAACGGAGATGGACTACCTGTTCGAACAAAGTTACAGAAATCACTATAAAAACCTTAATGGAAAGGTTTCCGGAAAAGGTTCATAAGTTCATCACTAGTGATTAGAACTAAAGGGTTTTCCAACAAGAGGTATTATTTTGAATCACCCGTTATTTCGGTAGCTGTCACTTTTGAAGCTTTTATACATTGACATTTGTCAAGTAGAAACTACGTCATTACTAAAAATGGAACGATACACGCTTCAACAACGCATTGAAATTATTAAAATTCCCTACAAAAATGGTGAAAATCTTGCAGTCACAGTTCGCAAAACTAAAGCATTTTTGTCGGACCGCAATACAGAAATTGGTGGACAAATTCGAGCTGTTGGGACAAGTTGGTGAAGAATAAAACCCGTGCATGTCGCTCAAGAACAGCTGAGAATATTGCTGCGGTAGCCTAAAGTGTTGAAGAAAACCCAGGTTTGTCCATTCCTCGTCGTTCTTTGGAATTTGGCATGCTACAAACGTCATTACACCGTATTTTGCATAAAGACTTGGGTCTTAAGGCTTATAAAGTTCAGTTAACACAAGAACTCAAGCCGGCCGATCATCAACAACATCGTGTCTTTGCTGATTGGGTCCTTGAAATGCATGAAAATGTTATCTCTCGAAGCGGTGATCACAATTGGCCACCGAGATCTTGTGATTTAACACCTTGTGACTTCTTCCTTTGGGGCCACGTGAAAGATAAGGTCTACGCTAACAGCCCAGCGTCGATTCAAGACCTCAAAGATAGAATTCGTGAGGCTATCGAGGATATAGGGCAGCCAGCCACTTTGCGATTTGGTTATGGAAAATTTCATAAAAAGGATATGGTCCTGTAAGCGTGGTCGTGGTGGCCATTTGGCTGATGTTGTTTTTCATTATTAACGGCATACCTTCCTCTTTATTATGAAATAAACATCCGATCATTTATCTCAAAAAATTCCATTTTTCTTTGAATACCAAAATAACAACTCTTGTTGGAAAACCCAGTATAAAACTAATATTTTTTGTAAATTGTAATAATAATTTCAATCAAATAAAAAAAATTAAAACTGTATTTTTATTTGTTTCGATCGATGCAGAAAGCTTTCTCTGGGATACGCTTCACTTTGGAACAGAGTGTCTGATATTTCTTAACAAATTAAACATTTATCTTAACTAACACTCTCTTCTCACGACGACAGAATAGTTCATTTTCTTATAACAAATATTTCAATAAAAACATTTTCTCTTTATATATTTTAACAGGGATGTTGATTACCTACAGCTGGACATGTCCATGTATTTGGTGCGTTCTGGCATTACGTGTCTAGTACCAGCTCCTAGGCAAGTTTTAGAACTTACAACAATTTAATTTGCTAATAATTCCGATTTATTTCAGACGTTTAGCTAGTTGGCTGCTACCATTAGAGCCATTTCAATTCACACTCTGGTTGGCTGTTTTGGCCTATCTGGTAATTGAAATTATAAGTCTTTGTTTTGCGCACAAGTTTGAATCGAATTTATCAGCGGAAGAAGTCAGCTGGTATCATAGCTTCAAATTCGCCTATGTTACGACCTTAAAACTTTTTATCTCACAATCGGGTAATTCGTATGTACGCTCATTTACGGTGAGAGTTTTACTGTTTACCTGTTTCATGAACGATATAATTTTAACAAGTATTTATGGCGGTGGACTGGCAAGTATTTTGACAATACCAAGGTAAGTTAATGTGTATATAAAATACACTTATAAAAACTCATATAAATATGAAGACCTAAACTGACTTAATGGCTTTTGTATGCATTTTATGGCGAAATATTAGCTGGTTTTCTACTAAGGACTGAGATCGAAAAACTCTTAACATACTTACAGTTTTAATTTTTTTATTTGATTGAAATTATTATTACAATTTACAAAAAATATTATTTTTATGGTTCTTATCAATAGTGATGAATTTATGAACCTTTTCCGAACACCCTTCAATTAAGGTTTTTATTGAACTTTCTGTGACTATGTTCGGACACCTTTTTCTTACTCTTCAATTCTCTTTTAACAAGAGCCCAATATCTCTCCACTGGCCTTAGCTTCAGGCAGTCTTGTACCAATTAAGACCTTGCTTACCATAGTGACAGATGCCAAATCAGGCCAAAAATAAGTGGAAACACTAAGAAGTCTTATGAATGGAAGCATCCTCTTTTGTAAACATTCCTTAATGTAAATTTCGTTATTTATAGAGCCCTTTGTAACAAAAGTTTGGTTTCTTTTGCCGCAACTTCATATTGCTTGCCATACCAAGAACTTTTTGGGAAAATTTTCTGCTTTTGGGTCCTAAACTTTTCTTCAACATTCCCTCGAACATCAGCAACATACAAATATTGACCCGGAAGGTGCGAAAAATTTTCCAGAACATATGTATGTTTCGTCATCCATTATGCAACAGGTATATTTTTTATACAAAATTTGACTTCAATTTCCGTGTTTTGTCTTTGGCCTCTAAATTTTTAGCAGAGCTCCTGTCAGGAACTTTTTGAGCCTTGTATGTTTTTAAACCTGTGTTGGGTTTAACCCTCGAAATGGTAAGACCACCTCAAGGCGGTCTTCGATGTTTTGGCCCCAGTGCTTTATTAAACATTTTTTCGCTTCAAAATAGTGAAAACTGTCTTTAGACAACACTTTTTTACATTACTTGAGTTAATCGATTCGGTAGAGTTCTGTTGACAGCACAGGTGAAAGTATTGATAGCGATGACAGTGTTGCTGATTCCATTTATGTTCCAAAGACGAAACACCATTTTCGAAAATACATGCCCAATAAGCCGCATAAAAGAGGGATCAAATTGTTCGTGCATTGTCATTCAAACGGTTTTGCCTACCGGTTTTAAATCTACAATAGGTCCGAAGATAATATCATTTCACCTGTTATACCGAACATTGGAGCTACCTAAAATGTTTGGAGATTCCTAATTTCATGCATCACATCCTGTATTTTGATAACTTTTACAAATCGAACCTATTTACGAGCCAGAGGAATTTGGGCACAATGAGAGGTAGTAATTTTGTTATGTCATATTTCTTGTTGATCATGATTTGTAAACTGTGAAATGAACAAAGAGAAGAGATGATTTTGCGTAGAATACATGACCTCAATACATGTAGTCGATGTGAATACTGTATTAAGGCAGGATAATAAGCGAGGGACAATCAAAGGTTCCTCGGTATGCTAGAAAGCAGAATAAATTCATCGAAATCAACTGCCCTCAAATTATTCGAGAATACAATGATCGCATGGGTGGAGTAGATCTCATGGATGGTCTCCAGAATCGATTCCATATTTGAGCTAAGACTCGCAATATTATGATTAGGTTGTTCTACTATTTTGTGGACATGGTCTTTACAAATGCATTCTTTTTATACAAACGTCTGCTGGGCGATGAGGCCAATGCATCCAACAATGTGTCCGATTAAAGAACTGTTTTTACAGCTTCCAGATTTGCTGGAGGAAATAGCTGCTGGACTTATTTCTTTCAAAAATATACGGTCATCCTACAGACCATCTGTTCAAAATCTCGGTGAGCCTTTGTCACTACAGCCTGACATATCAGGTGTTGGGAAAAGAGCTGCTCATCAAGTTCAGTTCGATGCTAACGATATTTTTCTTGTTTGAGTGGAGAGAAAAGCCAAAAAACCCAAGTCGTTTGTTCCAAATGAGACTTGTCTTTATGCGGTCAATTTGATAAAAATGGTTTCTGGAACTACCACCATCGAAAACAAAGTGTAGTTTAACTTTGTTTGTTCCCTTCTCTCAATAAAATTTGTTTATATATAAAATTTAACTTTGGTGGCATATTACACGTAAACTGGCAAGACCGCCTACAGGAGACCTTCACAATTTTTTACCTGGCGTTCGTTCAGAATCACCCCTATCGGCAATAACATGTGAAATTTTGTTCCCATGAAGTATCCATTCCCCTCGACGGGTAAATTGCTATCGTGATATTCCCATGAACTTTCCATTCACAATAGTTGATTTTGTTCGTAACAGCTGTTTATTGTTTACAAAATTCCAACTAAAAATTTTTCACGTGAACAAAGTTGATGAACGAGAAATGGGAAAAGGGAACATATTTTATGTGAAATATTGATTCGCGATAGGGGTGAATGATTTTTTCTCCTGAAAATTAAAACTTACGTTTCTATTGACTACATCCACTTTAAAAAAAAAATCATTGGCTTCATCGGATAATTTTTACGGTCTTGCCAGTTAGAGGGTTCACTTTTCGTATCAAATAGTCCGAGTACTTTGCTAAGTGGACTGCTTTCCTATCCGGTGTGTTGGAAGCTCTTTTGAAAATGCTTTAAAATTAATTGGCTTTAGCAACATCATGTGGACCATTCCTTCTACATGAATCAGGTTTTCTATCAACGGACAAGTTCTCCCTATAGTGTTTAATAACAGTTTGACGGCAGACCTTTGATTTTTTGGCCATCTTTTTGTAGGACCAAGTTGGGTTTTGTTGAAAATATTTAATAATTTTAGTACGCACTTTTTTCTCTTCACTCATTTTAATCAGTTTAACAACAAATGAACATAATTGATATTAAACATAATAACTGACATGCTTTACAAAGGTAATTTGATCAAAGAAAATATCAAAAATGACTTGGGTTAAAAGTTTTAATGAAAAACGTGTGTTAAGAATTTTTCGATCTCAGTCCTTAATTGACATTAAACATAATAACTAACATGTTTTACAAAGGTAACTTGATCAAAAAAAGTCATATAATACTTGGCTTAAACGTTTTAATGAAAAGCGTGTGTTAAGGTTTTTTCGATCTCAGTCCTTAGTTGTCCTGCTGATATTTTGTCAAATGCAGAAAGGTACTAAAATATAATTTTCAAATTTACAAGATAATTGTGGGAATAAAAAATAAGTACCACAAGCTGGTTTCTAATGTAAAATATTGAAAATCGAAATATTGATTACAGCTACGAAAAGGCAGCTGATACAGTGGATGGCATGCTCTATCACAAACTGCAATGGGCAGCCAATTCAGAAGCCTGGGTTTCAGCCGTACGCAATTCCGATGATGTGGGTACTTAAATTGAAATATTTATAGTTTGGTTTTAATACTCTCAATTTATCTAATAGCAACGCATGAATGGCATTTTAAATAATTTCTTTATCTTCAACGATGATGAACTGGAAGTATTGGCCATGACACGATCCGATATGGGTTTTACCGTAGAACGTTTGCCGTTTGGTAAGACTACAATAAAAATTTCATTATTGTTAATTTAAATTCTTCTTTCCAGGTCACTATGCCATTGGTGACTATTTGTCGTCCGAAAGTATTGAACATTTGAAAATCATGAAAGAAGATTTATATTTTCAATATACTGTGGCCTTTGTCAAACGCTGTTGGCCTCTGTTGGAACGTTTTGATCAGCTGGTATATTGGTGGCACTCAGCGGGTTTGGACAAATACTGGGAGTGGCGTATAGTGGCTGTAAATTTAAATGTTCAAAAACAAAAGCAAGTAGAGGCCTCTATGTATTCGAATATGGAGGATAATGGGCCCGTAAAATTGGGCATGTCTAATTTTGCTGGGATTTTATTGATCTGGGTCTTGGGGATTTCCATTGCTCTGATGGTTTTTGTCTACGAAATAATGGAACATTATTTGAAGTGTAAAAAGAGAAGTAGTTTTTAAACATGAAGTAATAGTTATTATGTGCAATTTGTGTAATTGTTATGATCAATGTTTATTATTTGTTTTTTTTTTCTTTTAAATTGATAAAAACAATTATTAGTGTTGTTCATGTAATCGTGTAGTTTTTTTTTTTTTATTTTGTCGTCCTATTAATTTACGGACATGTTTTGAAAAAAGAAAAAAAAAAAAATTAAACAAAAAAAAATGTAAATTTTTTTATATCTTTATTGTTTTACTTTGTGTATTTTTGTTTTGGTTATATGACATACATGCAAACATAATTTTATATAGATACAATAATTACTTGCGTATGTTTAAAAAAACAGTGTCATTTTATCTACTTTCAAAGTGCGCTTTTTTTTTTGCGGGGATTTTGTATTAGAAATAGTTTGAATTTCTTAACCCTTGAAGTGATAGTACTGACTAAATTGCTTCTACCAACACACATGTATCAAAGTTTGAACATGCAGCCATTGATTGCAGACTACTTCATGACTTGAGGAGAAATTGTGAGGATCGGTCCATAATAAACTCTACCCCCATATAAATCTTATATCAGAAAAAAATTGTATTGTCACATTGATGGTGGGTAAGAGTAAGCACAGACGCTGGGAACATACTCAAATTATTAACTTTTATTTTAATAAGTCAACAAATGTTTAATATAACTAATAGACAGTAGACAAAAAAAACTTTCAATTTCAATTATATTTTCTCAATATTCAACCCCCCCTTTTAAAGGGTTATGATTTAATTTCACCGTTTATATGCACTTTTAAACATAATTTGAATAAGTTTTGCTTTCCTGCCGGCAAAACAAGTTTAATTAATTAAATACAAAAAAACACAAAACAAAGATAGATGGATGGATGAATGTTTAAAAAAAATAGTAACTATAAAATTGTTTTTAATTATGAGACAATAAAACTCGACCACTAAACAAAAAGAGGGCCAGCTTTTCATTCCTCTTATTGTTCATTCATTTAAATACTTGTAGCATAATAATAATTGTCGTTTAGTTTATTTTTTTTTTTCTAAGCAAAATATTTAATTTGGTATTTTTTTTTTATGAATATTTTGATTGATATTATGTAAATGAAGAAAGTCAGCGTGTGGCGGTTTACCGTGTACATATCTATGCAAACGAAACCGACAGTTAAAGAAGTTATAAACAACAAAAAAATAAACATTTACAAAACTAAAATATGTAATAGAAAGGTTATAAATTTAAATATGCAACTAGAAAAATGTACAAAACTAACAAACTAATAACAATAATAATTTGTCATTTAAGTTTATTATATTTAAGCAAAATTGGTTATACCCTACTGTAGGTAGTAGGGTATTTGTTAAACGATTTGATAAGGTATCGCTAATTTGAATTATTTAGTTAACGGTTTGCTAATGCAGGCGCGGATCCAAAAAGGAAATTTACTTCCCCAAAACCGAAAAGTTTTAATATAAACAAGTAAGAGAGCTATACCGAATCTTATATACCCTTCACCAAATTATACTTTAAAATACAAATTTTAAATATTTTTAGGTAAACAAAATAAATTTTTTTTTATTTTTTTCAAAATTGTTTTCAATTTTTTTAAATTTTTTTCAATATTTTTTGTCAAATTTTTAAAATTTTTTTTTTTTTAATTTATTAGTGAAAAAAAAAAAATAATTTTCCCGATTTTGACCCATTGTAGGTCCAAATCACTATAACCTAAAATATTTTTGCTAAACAAAATTAATTTTTTTTTTAATTTTAATTTTTTTTTTTTTTTCAAATTGTTTTTTAAAATAAATTTTTTTTTTCAAAATTGTTTTCAATTTTTTTCAATATTTTTTGTCAAATTTTTAAAATTTTTTTTTTTTTTAATTTATTAGTGAAAAAAAAAGAAAAATAATTTTCCAGATTTTGACTCATAGTTCCAAATTATTATAGGCTAATATAAATCGTTGCAATGGACTTTGTAATATCTATCATTAGATATCCATATTGTCTATATTAATGACTTAATAATCCAGATATGGATAAAAAATAGGCCAAAAATCGAGGTTGTCCCGGTTTTTTCCTTATATCTCAGCCATTTGTGGGTCGATCTAAATAGCTACAGAGCCGGAAGAATTCCCGATATATTGATGTATCAATTATGTTTGTAAGTTATTTGGGGGCTACGGAAAGTTAATTTCAACATACAGACGGACATGGCTTTATCGATTTCGCTATATATAACGATCCAGAATATATATACTTTGTGGGGTCGCAAATGAAAAATGTAGAAATTAGAAACGGAATGAAAAACTTATATATACCCTTGCCACTCATGGTGAAGGGTATACAAAGCAATACAGCAAAAATAAATTTTACTTTATTTACACGTTCGTTATATAATGTTAATGTTAAAAATTTGGTTGTACGTATTTGTAAGGATTTTCGTTAAAGAGAGATTCGTTATACCATTATTAAGCTACAACCATCATGTTTTACACAACTATATTATGGTTGAATTGGTCTATAAACATGGATGGTCTCAACCATAATATGATCATATCAGCTATCACGCTCAAACGTGACCATATGGTTAGAGTGAAATCATAATAATGATTGTGCTACTATTGTAATACTATCGTTAAACCAGAATATGATTATAAAATGATTCATTTATGGTTAAGTTGTTTAGAATTAGTAATATTACGGTCATATACGAACCATAATATAATTAAACAGCAACCATAAAATCCAATCATAACAATGGATTTGTTCGATTGTGGTCACCACAAACAAGTTTTTTTTCTTTGCCTATATTTATAGAAAAGTATGTTATTCAGTAATTGCAAGTCATTACCAAGATTTTGCTGAGGTAATTTCAAACCCCTTTGTATGTAGGGTGTACCTTATGTTCCCCTTAACTATACCACCAATTTTGTCTCTAATATTTCTCTAAACACTTTAATGAATAAAACGAGAATTTCTTCTTTTCTTTCAATTGTTTTTAAACATTAAAAATACATTAAAATAACAATTATGATTGTGTTTATGTAACTGAATGTTAAATAGTATTATATAATGACAATGGTCACACAGAAAATAGTAGTGGAAATTGTAACTTATTGCAGCAGTAAAATGTAACTGAAGCAAAGAAATAAATCCCAAAAAGAAATGCCATTAATACGGTTTTTGTAAAGATACGAGGAGGGGCAGTGGTAGATAAAGGTAGATATTTGCTATAACAGTTCAACATTACTACCATCAAGGTAAATAACATTAAAATCCATACATATATATAGAGGAATTAGTAGAGTAAGTGTTACAATTTGATTAGAAATCAACAGAAATCATCATCATCTTCCTCATCACGACCGTTATATTATTGTATTATAGTTGTTTGTAGGTCTTTGTGATTTAGTTATTTTTTTTTTTTTTAAACTACAGTGAGCGGCCAAACAATTTAAAACTATTTATTTATTTATATGAAAGCAAAACAAAAAAAACCTCAAAAACTTGGTAATTGGTGATTTGCAATTTCTGATTAATATATATTTCAATGACTACTTTCCTTAGAAGTGTGTAATAACGAATGTGGAAATGAATAATTCTTAATTCAATTCTCAAAATCATATAAGATTTTATCTCATAACCATTCCATTAAAGATCTGATTACGAATTAATTCATAGTCTTAATTCCTTGGTACTTGAAACGTATTGAATTCATTCCTTTGAGAATTCAATATTTACAGAAATAATTCCTTATTGAATTATTCAAGTTTTCTTTAATTCAAATCCATTACAAAATGACTTAGAAGTACTTAGTTTAATAACAAAGTTTCAAATAAAGTTATTCTCAATTCAGTTCACAAAATCAAATTAGATTTTATCTCTTAACCATTCTTAACAAAGAATTAGAGGCATTACTCCATGAAGATTGTTATCAAACTCAACAAGAGCTTGAAAAATCATTGGGTGCTATTCAAGCAGCAATTTTTAAACGTTTGCGAGCAGCAGGATTCATCCAAAAGCAGTGACATTGGGTACAATGCGAATTGAAGCCGAGAGACCTTGAAAGACGATTTTGTATGTCCGAAATTATGTTTGAATGCTATAAAAGAAAATAATGTTTGCACCGAATCGTTGCCTGCGATGGAAACCCGGCCAACCAGCCGAATCGACACCAAAGCCAAATATGCATGGCGCTAAGGTAACGCTCTGTATTTGGTGGGACCAAAATGGGTCCTATCTATTATGAGCTGCTGAAATCTGGCCAGACAATGACATGGAACCTGTACCTAACGCAACTAATTCGTTTTAAGCAAGCATTTGCGGAAAAACGCCCAGAATATGCGGTCAGACATGAAATTTTAATTCAATTCGAATTAGATTTGAATTAATAAAAATTTAACCATTCAAATGTTGAATAAATTTAATTATGAATTAATTTAACAATGAATGAAATATATTTGAATCCAAAATCCAGAATCCTTGGAATGAAGCTAATAAATTTGTTTTGTTTAGTTTCCTCTGCCTTTGGTTCAATAAGAAAAATTCTATCTATGAATTACTAAATACCAAAATGTATGATAATTTATTGGTCTAAAAGCTGTTTCCATGTATTAAAATATTCTCAATTTTATAGACTTACCATTATGTTTTGGTCTGAATAAATAATTTCAACAAACTTACTTACCTAAAAAGAGAATAAAAGAAATATAGATTTTAATTTATTGAATAAAAAATATACTAATAAAATGTACTAAATATCTTGCTCGATATCGAATGTCTTAATTCCAAATAAGAAAATTATGATTTATTTTACTCTATATCGAATGCTGTAAAACGGCAATCGATATATATGGACACAATCACCCTTATCGCGGTTGGCGTATGTGTTTTACGCCTACGACAGTTTCGTAGTAAGTTAGGTTAGGTTTTTTTTTGGTTGAAAAACTTATTGCTTATTGGAAAAATAAAAAGTTTCGGTTTGTTGGAGATTGTACTGAATAATAGATTCCGTTCTAAAAAAAAGATTTAAGTGGGACTATAATGATTTTCATGATATTTAAATAAATTCACTGATGTTTACGCACTTTTGAAGCTGTGTGTATCTCAACAAGTAGCTTTAAAATAGAAAACGCCTAAAATATAATAATAGGCGCCTACCCCTTCCGAATTCAAACTATTTCTGATCGATATTTCGAATTCACGCTTAGGACTGAGATCGAAAAATTTTTAACATACATACATGTTAATAAAAATGAAACCACTAAGCTTACAGTCTTGAATCTTTTATTATTTGATTGAAATTATTGTTACAATTTACAAAAAAAAAAATTATAGTTCTAATCACTAATGATGAAATTTTGAACCTTTTTCGAAAACCCTTCCATTATGGTTTTTATAGTGCTTTATGTCACTTTGTTCGAACAAGATGACCATCTCCATTTAAAATCTACCACACTTTTGGAGACCTTTTTTGTGATCTTCAATTATCTTTTAACAATAGCCCAATATCTCTCCACTGGACTCAGCTCCAGGCAGTTTGGAGGAATTACCAGAAATAAGTGGACACATTAAGAAGTCTTATGAATGGAAAAATCCTTTTTTGTATACATTCCTTAATGTAAATTTCTGTATTTATAGAGCCCTTTGTAACAAATGTTTTTCTTTTTTGCCGCAACTGCATATTGCTTGCCATACCAAGAACTTTTTGGGAAATTTTGTCTGCTTTGGGTCCTAAACTTTTCTTCAGCATTCCCTCGAGCACCAGCAACATCAAAATTTTAACCCGGAAGCTGCGAAAAATCTGCCAGAACATACGTTTCGTCATCCATTACGCAGCAGGAATATTTTTTATTTATAAAATTTGACTTCAATTTACGTACTCTGTTTTTGGCCTCTAAATTTTTAGCAGCGTTTCTGCCGGGAACTCTTTGAGCCTTGTATATTTTTAAACCTGCATTGGCTTTAACTTTTCGTACCAAATAGTTCGAGCACTGAGCTAACCGGGCTGCTTTCCTACCGGATGTGTTGGGAGCTCTTTTGAAAATGCTTTCTATTTTTTAGGCTTTAGAAACATCATGTGGACCATTCCTTTTACCTGAAACACGTTTTCTATCAACGGACAAGTTCTGCCGGTACTGTTTAATAACATTGAAAACAGTTTGACGGCAAATCTTTGAATGCTTGGCCAACTTTTTGTAGGACCAAGTTGGGTTTTGTTGAAAATATTTAATAATTTTAGTACGCACTTTTTTCTGGTCACTCATTTTAATCAAATTATCAACAAATGAATATAATTCACATTAAACATAATAACTGACATGCAAAATCTAATAATACTTTGGTTAAAAGTTTTAATGAAAAACGTGTGTTAAGAATTTTTCGATCTCAGTCCTTATTATGTATTACTTAATACATATATATTCTAGAGTTATACATAGCGGAGTCGATATAGCCATGTCCGTCTGTATGTTGAGAACAATTTCTGTAGCCCCCAAATAACTTACATACAGGATTCATATTTAAAATTAAGAAAATCAGCCCACAAATGGCTGAGATTTTTTACATATTTTTGATCTATATCTGGATTACTAAGTCATTAATATAAACAATATGGATATCAAATGATAGATATTTCAAAGACCTTTGCAAATACGTATATATCGCCATAGTAAGTCGGTCCAACAATGGGTCTAAAACTGGAAAAAAAAACATTTTTTTGTCTCAAATTTTTTTCACTAACAAATTAAAAACAAAAAAAAATGTTTATTAAAAAAATAAATTTTGAAAAATTTTTTTTTTTAAATTTGTTTACCTAAAAATATTTAAAGTTTTTTTTTAAGTATAATTTGTTGAAGGGTATATAAGAATACGCACAGCCGAATATAGCTATCTTACTTGTTTTACTTGACTTTTCTTAAATATCTGCGGTAATGGTTGTCCAAATATTTTTCTAAAAATATCCTCTTATTAGAAATTAAACAAAATCTATATACATATAGATATGATACTAAAATAGTGTAGCATTGAGTTTTTAAATTTCTTCACAAATAATAAAAAATATATTTACTGGGGTAGATCTATCATTTATGGGTAACACAAAACGTGGGCAGTGGAGCAGATTTTGTAAAAGTAATCAAAGTTATTGTTTTATTATTCATTTAAACATAACTGATCAATTCACAAGGTCTCTTATCAGTCATATTGTCATAATGTCCTTATATACCGACTCTTATGCATTCGGCGTTGGTCTCTGCTAGTTCGTTACGATAACACAATAATCATAGCATAGAAAGTAGTTTTATTTTAGGACATTTTTTGATTGAAAAGCAATAAAAACCATTGTGAAATATTAGGACATTACGACATGATAAGAGACCTTGTGAATTGACCAAATATCTGTTTAAATTTAAAAAATTATTCGAATTTTTTATATGTTTTCAATTCCAAAAAAGGAATATGTTAAATAACAAACATATTGGTTGGCCGGGCTTCACATACCAACTCTTACGCTTCGAGTTATTGTAATGGTTACATTTTTGATCGCAAGTAATGATTCGGATTTTCTTTTATAGCATTCAAGCGTCATTTCGGACATGCAAAATCGTTTTTCAAGGTCTCTCGGTTTCAATTCGTATGTTAGTATCTCCCAAATTTAAATTGTGTATTTGATACACACTTTTAACAAAGCATCTCTTTCGAAGTGCTCGGAAAATGTATTTTTTAAGTGCTTCGAAAAGACGCTCAATATTTTACTGTTTCGAAGAAACGCATTCTTCGAAATACATAATACAATTCATTCCTGTTTTCTTAAGTGCTTCGCCAATACGAGAATTTGTTTATTGAATTCATTATTATATCCCTCACTGTACGACTGAGCCTACAATTGGTTCATTAGTTTGATCATTACGAAATAGTGAAAATAATAAATACAAATAAAAAGTGCACTATAAACTGTTGTTGTTTCTTTTCCGGCTTTAAAATCAAACAAAATAAAAAAGGTGTAAAATGATTATTACAACATAACAATACAAGTAAAAATACTTACAGTACAGTAAATATACTGCACTAAACACAACACTCTACTTATTTACTACACATGTACGTAATGTTCTGCTTAAATTAAAGCAGAAAGAGTACAAGAAATAAGCAAATCAAAGAAGCCAACGGCTTAAAGGGCAATCAAAAAGAAATTTATTGTTTCGACCAACCAACCAACCACATATGAAATAAAAAAGAAATTAATTTTTTTATATTATTATTGCAAAATTACATACACTTCCGTAAATAACAAATACAGTAAATTACAAATACGAAAAATTCTGCTGTAAAGAAAAGTACAAAAAAGAAAGTAAAATACAGAAACAACTAAACTGAAATAACGTAATATACAGTGGGTCGATATGAAAATAAATGGTTTTAGAGAAGATGTTCTAAACATCTTGTCTGAGTTTTAGCAAGCTTTGTTTTTAAAGCTTATTTCCTAATCTACTGAATTGTAGGAAGTTTTGAACCGTTGAAAGCAATATATAGGTTTATTACCCCACTGTGTAACGTAAAATCCATTGAATGGACTTGCAGTAAAAAAGTACTGTAAATCCGTATGTGCTAATAGTTTGTGATACATATTTTATCAGCAATTCAGTCAGTCATTATTTGGTCATTCATTCACAATATTTCTTCAATCTGTTTTTCATTTGATTGCTGTAATACATTGTGGTTTTTTTTTCATAATTTATACTAGAAATTTGCAAACTACTAAAAAAAAAAAACGCATCTTAAATTATTTTCTTGTTTTAATTTTGCAAGTTTGTTGTTTTACTATTTTTAGCTTAACAGTATTTATTCGCAGTTTTAACAGTTTTTTTTATTGTCATCTTTTGCTTAACTTTTTTTTCATTTGGTTTATCTTGGTTTTTTTTTTTTGGGTTTTAAATTTTTCTCGTTAACAGTATTCATATTTTTGTTAAACAGTTTAGTTTTGCTGCTGCTGTTTTTTTAATTTCTATTGTTTTTCAGTTTATTTGTCATTTAGTTTGATGTTTTTTGTTTTACAAAACTGAAGCATAAATATTTCTTGTTTTGCGTAGTTATTTTGCAAATGTTTTTATTTCTCTGATACACTTAAAGAAATTTATGCTCATGTTATTAAACAGTATAAGATGATGCATTTTTAAAAGATCATTTAATTTAGATCTGCGCATTTGGTATTACAACTATAAGTCTACAGTCTAGTCTATAGTCTAGTCTATAGTCTAGTCTATAGTCTAGTCTATAGTCTAGTCTATAGTCTAGTCTATAGTCTAGTCTATAGTCTAGTCTATAGTCTAGTCTATAGTCTAGTCTATAGTCTAGTCTATAGTCTAGTCTATAGTCTAGTCTATAGTCTAGTCTATAGTCTAGTCTATAGTCTAGTCTATAGTCTAGTCTATAGTCTAGTCTATAGTCTAGTCTATAGTCTAGTCTATAGTCTAGTCTATAGTCTAGTCTATAGTCTAGTCTATAGTCTAGTCTATAGTCTAGTCTATAGTCTAGTCTATAGTCTAGTCTATAGTCTAGTCTATAGTCTAGTCTATAGTCTAGTCTAGTCTATAGTCTAGTCTAGTCTATAGTCTAGTCTATAGTCTAGTCTATAGTCTAGTCTAGTCTATAGTCTAGTCTATAGTCTAGTCTATAGTCTAGTCTATAGTCTAGTCTATAGTCTAGTCTATAGTCTAGTCTATAGTCTAGTCTATAGTCTAGTCTATAGTCTAGTCTATAGTCTAGTCTATAGTCTAGTCTATAGTCTAGTCTATAGTCTAGTCTATAGTCTAGTCTATAGTCTAGTCTATAGTCTAGTCTATAGTCTAGTCTATAGTCTAGTCTATAGTCTAGTCTACAGTCTAGTCTATAGTCTAGTCTATAGTCTAGTCTATAGTCTAGTCTATAGTCTAGTCTATAGTCTAGTCTATAGTCTAGTCTATAGTCTAGTCTATAGTCTAGTCTATAGTCTAGTCTATAGTCTAGTCTATAGTCTAGTCTATAGTCTAGTCTATAGTCTAGTCTATAGTCTAGTCTATAGTCTAGTCTATAGTCTAGTCTATAGTCTAGTCTATAGTCTAGTCTATAGTCTAGTCTATAGTCTAGTCTAGTCTATAGTCTAGTCTATAGTCTAGTCTATAGTCTAGTCTATAGTCTAGTCTATAGTCTAGTCTATAGTCTAGTCTATAGTCTAGTCTATAGTCTAGTCTATAGTCTAGTCTATAGTCTAGTCTATAGTCTAGTCTATAGTCTAGTCTATAGTCTAGTCTATAGTCTAGTCTATAGTCTAGTCTATAGTCTAGTCTATAGTCTAGTCTATAGTCTAGTCTAGTCTATAGTCTAATCTTATATAGTTTAGTCAATTTCAATTGAGGAAACACTTTTTCTTTCAGTGTATAGACCACATTTAGCATATTTTCCCATTAAAACCCATTTACAAATATTTGTGTGTGTTTTTTTTTTTTTAATTTTGCATAGAAATGTTGTGATTATTTGCAATGGGCTGTTGCATCAATATGATTGATGTTAAAATTGCTAAATAACTAGATGTAGATGAGAGATATCTGAATAGTTTATTTTAGTATTTTTTTTTTAAATATTTAAAAAATTGAAACCGTGTGATTATAAGGAAACGAAATAAATTCAAACATTTATATAATGATGGTTGTACATTTAAATTGTTAAACAATTTACATGTTTTTACGCAAAACAATATGTATTTTAGTATTTTATAAATGAAATCAAAATATATGAAGACAAAATCTCTTTTCAAATAACAATTTAATCCTCTAAAATTGAATTTAATTTGGAAAAAGCATACTATGCATCTTAATTGTTATGAACTCCCATGGACATTTAAGTAATTTATCTATCGCTGTATTACAAATATTAACTTTGTTTGGTAAAAGTTTATCAGTTCACAAGATCACCACCATTAAAGAGAAAAACCTTTTTATTTATTATTATTAACACACATATTTCTGGTGGGAATTTATTTGCTGCTGCTACTGGTACAAGCATAATCCACAGTGAAATTATTTATGCAAATTTCTATTTTTAATTATATAAACAATGTGCAAACAATATATATACAAAACAAAAGACAATGGAAAACATGCCTTTAAGATCATTGACTGTCAGGTTTTAATCAAATGGTTTGTTTAATACAGACCAGCATGTCAAAAGTTGTTTGGGAGATGATGTTGAGGTCGATTGCTTACAATTGAATTGATATTAAGGGGTAGAATTATGAAACTTTAGGGCAATAAAATATGTATTTGCTAGGAAAGAAAGTAATTGAGCTAAAATGTTTGAAAGTAAAATTTCTCCTTCAAAGTCGTGAGAATATTTCTAAAGATTAGTTAGTCTGAAGTTGGAGAAGCTCCCTTATCTTACTATCTTTTCGTCTTCCACTAGCATGTTACTGAAAAGACGAAACACTGCTATATCGAAAATTCCATTAAGACACCGATTTCAAATACGCTTGGCTATTCGAGATGATATGTACCAGATCCCTGGTAAAATCAACGCATGTGATAATTGCATGGAAGACTGCTTAAGCAAGGCCTGTTACCAAATACTTGATCTGTCACTAAGCTATAAACAGGATTAAGAGTACCAAAACATATATCAAAAGAAAACAATCCGCATAATTTCCAGAATTGCGACGAAGAGAAGAATATTGATCTATTATTAAGTAAATGAGCTCTGAAGAAGGCCATAAGGAAAGTGACAACAAGGATTGAATATCGTGCAAGATGAACAATTCTATTTGTGTAGTAAAACCATGAGTTGGTCCTATTTTTGGGTGTATGACTTAAAAATGCGGGATTTTTTTTTTTCAAATTTTAAGCTTTTATTTTGAAACATTTGTACAATATAAATTTATTCAAAGTATTGGCCATTGCTAGCTATGACCTTTTCCCAAGTTTCTGGCAGCATACGGATTCCGAGCCTAAAGAACTGAACATCCTTTGAGACCAAGAACGAATCAAGCCTATATCGGATACTCTGTTCCAAAGTGAAGTGTATCCCAGAGAGAGCGTTGTGCATCGATCGAAACAAAAAGTAGGGTCTGGACTATAAAGCGGGTGAGGCAAAACTTCCCAACCACTTCTATCTCAATAGATTTTAAAAGTATTGCAAGTGTGGGCCAGCATTTCATGTCTGGCCACGTATTCTGGACGTTTTTCGGCAAATGCACGCTTCAAACGAATTAGTTGCGTTCTGTACAGGTTTTTTTAATTTTTGCACTCTGGGTATGACACCTACCCATGCAAAGCATTGTGTTGGAACTATGAAATAGGTTATGGGAGGGAGGATAGAGGGAGTAGTGAAGTATTGAATGCTTCTTTCGACACTTGAAAAATGTGTTTTGTCAAGCGGACATCGCACTAAATACTCATGCCTAGAACATCAAGAGGTTCTGATTCCTTAATATTTACACCACCCATAAAAAAAGATGGAGCAACATAATCTGTTGTGCGTTTTTGTGTTAAAATACAACATTGAGTCATCTGCAAAAGAGTAGATAGGGTTGGAAGTTTGATGTAGAAGGTCGTTTAGAAAGATAAGAAATAGAGTAGGAGAAAGGACGGAGCCTAGCGGTACCCCTGAACTAATCTTGAACTCGTTTGATAAGATTCCATCTATAACAACTCGTACAGTGCGATCTCTAAGAAAGCTCGACATAAATTGAGAGAAGTTATTACCGACACCAAAATCAATAAATTTTGATAAAAGCGCACACTGTACCGCACGCTTTAGAAATATCTAGAGCCATAACTTTACCTTCGCCAAAACGGTGTATGGAACGACACCATTCTTCCGATAGGAAGATTAGCTCTCGTAGAGCGTCCTCTAAGAAAATCATACTTGGGGTTTATTTCCTTTAAATAAACCGGATACTTTTGATTGCAAATAAAAAGCAGTTTTAGTAGTTTAAAATTTGTAACAACTCTTTATTTATTTAGAATGTACACCAACAACAGTTCAAATATTCACTCAGTATTTTTATACACGTATATCAATTCGTAGAAATACGCACATACAATTTATAATGTACAAGTATACACGCACAAGACAGTTGATGTTATCTCTTACAGCGCCAATGATCAACTCTACTCACGACTGGCAGCTCTGCCACTATTTATACACGCGCCATCTATCGGGAATCTTCTACAATGATCTTAACGGACATACTAGTACATTCGAATTCTAGAGCTTTCGATGTTAATGTTAGCAGCTTTAACATGCAGTGTTGCCATACTTACAAACAATGCTAATAACCGCATGCTATCAACATTGTTGATAAGTAGAAGCTTCTACTGATGAACGTGCTTATAAACATGATGAATGTTGCAGGCAGTCGTTGCGGACCGTTAAATTTAAATCGCTATTGCACATTCGTAAGAATATTTAACAAGATGGTAGTTAACCATACTCTCTATAACTTTGGAAAGTGCAGAACAAATTGCTATTGGGCGATAATTTTTAGGGTTGTTAGCCTCTCCCTTTTTAGGAATTGGCGTTACATTAGCAACACTCCAACATACAGGAAATTTGCCGACACGGTATAAAGTGTTGAAAAGGTAAGCTAATGGAGGAGCTAGCGTCGAACAACACTGCTTCAAGACCAGTACTGGTATACTATAAGGCCCAGGAGACTTATTTATGTTGAGATCCAATAGCTTTGGTGGCCGGACTTCATATACGATCTCTAACGCTTCGGCATCCATTTTTAATAGCAAGAACTGATTCGGTGCAAAAATGATTTTCATTTATAGCGTTCAAGAAGCATTTCAGACATACACAATCGTCTTTCAAGGTCTCTCAGCTTCAATTCATATGGTAGCCCAATTCCTTGCTTTTGGATGAATCCTGCTGCTCGCAAATGTTTGGAAATTGCTGCTTGAGCAGCTCCCAAGGATTTTGCAAGCTCTTGTTGAGTTTTACAACAATCTTCATGGAGTAATACCTCCAATTCTTGGTCTTCACATATTTTTGGCTGGCCTGGGCGATCTTTGTCTTCCGTGTCAAAATTACTATTTCCCGCGCATTGAAACCGATCATACACATTCACCATAAGCTTTGGTGAGCAATCGGTGTGATTAAGCGGCACTTTTTTCAAATTAAAGAAGTAAAGCAAAACTTCCCACATATGATGGTTTGTTGGTAGAAAATTCGACATTTTCAAAGCAATAAAAAGCTTTGTTGTTTACACTATAATGTTCAATAACTAAGAGAGAGTAAATGACAGATATGTATGATAGATATGCCATCTTTTGTAAATCCCGCATTTTTAAGTCATACACTCAACTGCTGACCATAAAAACAAAAATACTAGCTCTCTAGAACAGAGCTAGTTATGCGTATAATATGTTTAACTAAATGTGAATTATATTGTTACGAATATGCAATGACGATTTGAATTCAACGGTCTGTAACGACTGTCTGCAGCATTCATCATGTTTGAAGGCACGTCCATCAGTAGCATGCGTTTATTGGCATTGTTTGTAAGTATGGCAACACTAAATGTTTGGGCTGCTGGCAATGACATCGAAGGCTCTGGAATTCTGGAAAATTGTACTAGTTTGTCCGTTAAGAGCATTGTAGAAGATTCCCGATAGATGGCACGTGTATAAATAGTGGCAGAGCTGGCAGTCGTGAGTAGAGTTTATCATTGGCGCTGTTAGAGTTAACATCAGCTGTCTTGTACATTTAAGTTTGTACATTATAAAGTGTGTGTGCATTTCTGCGAATTGATAAACGTGTATAAAGACACTGAGTGATTATTTAGACTGTTGTTATTGTACATTTTAAGTAAATAAAGAGTTGTTACAATTTTAAACTCCTGAAACTGTTTTTATTTGCAATCAAAAGTATCCGGTTTATTTAAAGGAAATAAACCCCGTTTTTAAAAGGTAAAAACGTAACAATATTGTTTCTTTGTAGGACACGTTACAATAGTTCGTGTGTGCATTTCATTAGTAATTATTAGACTACTTCTTAGTAATACATATGGTATTTAGTAGTACTTAATATTTAACGAGATTGAAAAAAATCTTAGAATGTATTAAATAAAATCCACCAATAATTGAAATTAACGCACTTTCTTAAATGTAAATTAAAACACAAAGAAAAACTCATACCGCCAAAAAAAAAAAAAAAACGAAAGTTATTGTAGCAAATGAATTTTTGATTATTATTATTATTTTTTTAATAAAAACAAACAATAATACAATCAACTACAGCTTCATGCTGATCATTTGTTTTGATTTTATTATTTTCTTTATAATTCAATTTTTATTGTGGATTGAGTTGCAATTGCGCAGTCGTGCGTGTTGATACATTTTTCTTATTTTGCTGCTGAGTTTTTGTTTGTTTATATCATGATTTTATTAATATTTTTTTTATTATGTTTGCTGCTGTTTGAAATGCAACAAATGCAACAGTCTCAAAAATTTATTAAATGATTTGATCACAAACACACACTCACACTCTCAGTCTCCTCACCACAGGTGACTGCGACTTTATATCTTTGTCTGTATGTTTGTCCGTCTGTCTCTAATAAATTATTCCACAATTATTATTTAATTCCGTTTTTGTTTACTTTTTTTTATTAATGTGTACAACTAATTTGTGGCTCTTTCTATTGCCAATTCTACGTGTCTAAGACAAAAACAGCAACAACAACAGACCCATAAATAATAAATATTGAATTATTTGTTTTTCAAAAACAACAGCATTGTTGTTATTTTATATTATAATTTTTGGAGGAATGAAAAGAAATGAGTGACTTCCAGACGGAATGACTGACTGACTGGTTGGTTGTTTTAGTTGTTTGTTTTGTCGTTGAAACTTAGTGTGTTGGATAGCATGAAGTAATATGTCACCATTAACCAAACTATGAGAATTATTAGTATTAGGGGTATTCACTTAAGGCAGCAGTTTCAATTGAATTTAAGAAATATTTTTTTTTATCAGTAAATTAACAACAGGCTCATATACAAAGAAAACATAAACAAAATCTCATATATACACAATAGGGTGGCCCCTATTATGCACTATTTCGATGCTCTTATGGTCTAAAATTGTTCTGTTATCTAAAAACTAAATGCTGAGGTTGCAGATTTGATTTGAGGTTTCGAGTTTTGAATCAAAAGAATTGAAAAAATTAATGTTGAAAAAAAGATTCCAACTAAAAATAGTTTTTGTATTTCATTTACCCTATTTCAAATTCCAAATTTTACATTTTCAAAATAAGTTTTAAAATAAATTTAAAAAAAAAAAACTAAAAAATTGTTTTCGATTTAAACAACCACTACATGAGCATTAAAAAGGAAAATTTAAAACGATTTACCTAAAATTGGTTAGCGTGGGAACCTAATAAAAATATCACCCGAATCCCCCTATTAAAACTGTTGCTGAATTATTTCGGCTTAAACCTGCCTTAACAAATTCTTTTTTCAAATTTTCTTTGTCTGCCATTTCTAAGCAATGCGTCTGTCATACGCTTAAGATGGTAGTGTTGTGGCAGAGGAGTGTATGTCACCAAACTTTATTGTCTTTAGCAAGAGTTACAGGGAGAAGACAAAACTTAAGTGTGAAAGTTGAATTAGTCGGGCTTTTGTTTTTCTGTTTTTAATCGAAAATGATGACAAATATGGAGGTTGGTGGTTGCTTGTTTTGGATTGTGTGTATGACATTGGGAACTTTTTGTAGCTCTTTCTTATTTCGCTATATTTTTGTTTGGTTTGTTTTGCTACTTGTGTTTTATACTGAAATTTTAATTTCAATATTTGTTTTCTTTGGTGGTGAATTACTTAATTAGCAAAACGTTATTTTGGGAACTAATACGTTAAGCATTAAGCTTAACATACTGTCATCTTCTATACTGTGGGCTGTGATAAAAGAAAATCGTTAACGGTTATAGGTACGAGGTGAATCAGTGACTGACTGTAGTTTGGCTGGCAGGCTGCTTGGTAAAACAATTAAAAACTTTATTTTGGTATTGAACTTTCATTTCGGTAGATTTAAGGCTTTTAAGAGAAACTGTAATCGCTAAGGGCAAATGTTAAATTTGTGTTTGACATTTACTTACTTTCCATTAATAATTAAAATGAAATATTTCAGAATATTTGGTGTTAAATCAATTATAAATTGCAAAATATTTTAGTTAATCATTTAATAGACAGAGAGAGCTTAATTTGTTTAAGCTTTAGAGCAATATAATTAGAGCAAATTTAATATAATTTTCATAATTTCCAAAAAAAGTTTTTTAATAAACAACTTTTAGATCTTAAGGCTAAACTTTCATAAATTGGAGAAAATTTCTTTTGAAATTAGGAAAGAAAAACTAATAAAAAACCTATGGAATCCTAAAGGAGAATTTTGAGAAATAATGAAAAAAACATCCAATTAAAAATAGTTTTTGTATTTCAAAACTTTCTGATTCCAAAATAAAAACATAAATCTCATGCATATCTCAAATACCAAATTTTACATTCTCAACATTTCTTTTTTAAAGAGAGTAAAAAAAATGCTTTTGATTCTAATAAATGCTAAACGAGGATTAACAAATTGGGGATTAGGAGAAATTTTCTTTTTTGGTCAAATTTGTTAAAATAGTTCTTAAAAAAATTGTTTGATTTCAGATTTTTTTCTTTGGGTTGCTTATTTACGATTATCTCGACTCGGCGGCTTAACTGATCTTAGGCATTGCGTTGGTCTCTGCTGGTTGGTAACGATAACACAATAAACATAGCATAGAAATTAACATTATTTTAGGACATTTTTTGCTTGAAAAGCAATAAAAACGATTGTGAAATATTAGGGCATTATGACAATATGACATGATAAGAGACCTTGTGAATTGACCAATTGTGTATACTAATAACTAATCAAAAATATGTCAAGAAATCGAGGTTTTCCGTTTATATCTAAGCCATTTGTGGGTCTATTTTCCCGAATTTAAACAGCAACCTAAGCGGGACTATTGCGGATATGTATATTGATATACGAATCAAGTATGCAAGTTCATTGGGGGCTTTGTAAAGTAGATTTCAACACACAGACGGACATGGCTATCTGTAACGCTCCAGAATATATATACTTTATGGAGTCGCAAATGAAAAATGTGGAGATTTCAAACGAAATGAAAAACTTGCCAAACATGGCGAAGGGTATAAAGATACATTTGTTTGTTAAGCACTTTTTCTGTATTCCATTGGTTACGATATTGTGATATGATAATAGACTTATTTCTGTCTAAATTGCATGGTATTCATGAAGAAAACATGTGGTTTAAACAAGACAATCCGAGAAACATTTCAATTACTTCATAAGAGGTTTTATGGTCGTGTACAATCTAGTCTCGGTGTCAGAATTGGCCCTCTAGATGGTGTAATTTAACACTTACAAACTACAGTTTGTATCGGCAAAAAACCAACCAATAAAGCTTGAGTGTCTGTAATTCTCATTAACTCTATAGTTTTATTTGTATAGTATCTTTAGTTTTTCTAAATTTCAGTGAATTTGTCAATAAAATTGGGAATTTACTATATGTAAACTATCTTACTTAAACCATTTGATTTCTTTTTATGGTGTTATTTGAAGTCAAAGCTATAAGGCCACATTTATGCAAAATGGTCATGGAAAATTTTGACTAAAGAGTACGTAGAACATAAATCAAAGTACTGTCAGAAATCTTACAGGATATAAAGAAAACTACAAGGAAATAATGGAATAAGCAATAGTTCAGACATCTATTGAAAGCAGAGCTTCGAACTAAAGACAACTTAAGCATAAAAATTTCCACATAACCATTAAAAATATTCAAAGGCTTCTATTTGAATAGAATTCATTCGGTGAAGTGAAGATTTTGACACGGAAGACTAAGATCGACCAGGCCAGCCAAAAAAGCTTGAAGACCAAGAATTGGAGGCATTACTAAATGAAATTATTGGGAGCTACTCAAGGAGTAATTTCATAACGTTTGCAAGCAGCAAGATTCATCCAATAGCAGGGAAATTGGGTACCATACGAATTAAAGCTGAGAAACCTTGAAAGACGAGTTTGCACCGAATCATTACTTGCGATGACAAATGAATCCATTACGATAACCCGAAGAGTAAGAGATCGTATTTGAAGCCCGGCCAACAAGTCGAATCGACACCAAAACCAAATATCCATGGCGCTAAGGTAATGTTCTTGCTGGGAGCAAAAGGGTCCTATCTATTATGAGCTGCTGAAATCTGATCAGACCATCACAGGGAATCTGTACCGAACGCAAATGTTCCGTTTGAAGAGAGCAGAAACCGTAATATTCCAACATGACAACGCTAGGCCACATGTTGCAATACTTGTTAAAAACTATTTAGAAGTGGTTGGGAAGTTTTGCTTCACCCGTGTTATAGTCCAGACATTGCCCCGTCCGACTACTATTTGTTACGATTGTTACAGAACGCTCCCTCTGTGATACGCGTCACTTTAGAACAGAGTATATGAAATTGAAAATATTGGCCATTGTTAGCTATGACCTTTTCCCATACTTCTGGAAACATATGGATTCCGAGCCAAAAGAATTGCTCATCTGTTGAGGTCAAAATCCAATCAATACTTGGCCTCAAAAGATAAGCAGTTCTTTTGGCTCGGAATCCATATGTTTTGTCAGAAAGATGGGAAATGGTCATAGCTAACAATGGTGAATACTTTGAATAAATTGATATTGTACAAATGTTTCAAAAAAAAAAAAAGCTAAAAATGTTAAAAAATCCCGCATTTTAAAGTCAAATGCCCTTGAATAGATTTGAGTTGAAGAAACATTTGATAATTCAATACATTTCAAATGTTGAAAAAAACTTAAAAAACGTTTGATATATCAGTCATATTGTCATAATGTCCTAATACTTCACAATGTCCTAAAATAATACTACTTTCTATACTATGTTTATTGTGTTATCGTAATCAACCAGCAGAGTCCAACGACGAATGCCTAGGAGTCGGTTAAGCCGAACCGCCGAGTAGTGATATATTAGGACATTATGACATAATGACTGATAAGAGACCTTGTGAATTGACCAATTGTTTAAAAAAAATCGTTGAATACTTTAGGTTTATACAAACAAATGTATTTCCTTTTCAAATATTTTCAAACATTTAAAATCGATTTAGAAATGACATCTTTAGAATTCGTTAAGTGCTTGAATTTGAAATTGGAATTCTCAATTTCAATTGGAATTTTCACAATTCTAAATAGAAATTCTTAATTTTATTTGGATTTTTCTCAATTTCACATTGAAATTCTCTATTTAAATTGGAATATTCACAATTTTAAATGAAATTTTCTCTATTTTAAATGGAAAATCTCAATTTCATTTAAATTTTTTTTTTCAATTTCCTGGAAATTTTCAAAACATTTTGAAAAATTCCCAATTTAAAGTAGAAATACGCAATTTCATTTGGTATTTTCTAAATATCATGTAAATATAATGTTCTCGATTTCAATTAAAAATAGTGTAGCCTTAGATAATGGGGGGCATTTTTAAAACATTTAGAAAATGGGATAAGAAAGTACTCAACCAGACCAGTTTATTTTGTAGCATAGTGTAAATATGAGCTTTCTTAAGGACTTTTAAGATAATTTCCCAATGAATTTAAATCACCATTGATTTATTCCTAGACCATGCAAAGAGCTAAGCAATATTAGGACTATTTTTTGTATATTATAGCAGTATATAAGCCCTATATTCATATGATTGACCATAAATAGCCAGTAAGATTGGAATCTTAGAAACTCAAATTTGGTTTAATTAACCTTTTATTATTTAAAAACTGTTTATGAATATGGGGGTAAATAATTAAGAAATACTAAAGTGGCAAGGGTTTATATAAGTTTGTCATTCCGTTTGTAATTTCTACATTTTTCATTTGTGACCCCACAAAGTATATATATTCTGGATCGTTATAGATAGCGAAGTCGATATAGCCATGTCTGAATGTATGTTGAAATCAACTTTCCATAGCCCCCAAATAACTTACAAACATAATTGATACATCAATACATCGGGAATTCTTTCGGCTCGGCCGCTATTTAAAATCGAGAAAATCGGCCCACAAATGGCTGAAATATAAGGAAAAAACCGGGACAACCTCGATTTTTGGCCTATTTTTGATCTATATCTGGATTACTAAGTCATTAATATAGACAATATGGATAGATATTTCAAAGTCCATTGCAACGATGGGCTAAAGTAATTTGGACCTACAATGGGTCAAAATCGGGAAAAATATTTTTTAACAAGAATTTTTTTTATCAAAAAAATTTGTTTTCATAAAATTTTTTAAATAATAAATTTAAAAAAAATTTTAAAAAATTTAAAAAATTAAAAAAAAACTATTTCGAAAAAAAAAATTTTTTTTTGAAAAAACAAAAAAAAAAAAAAAAAATTTTTAATTTTGAAAAGCAATTTAGAAAAAAAAATTTTTTTTTAAATTTTGAAAAAAAAATTTTAGCTAAAAATATTTAAAATTTTTATTTTAAGGTATACTTTGGTGAAGGGTATATAAGATTCGGCACAGCCCAATATAGCTCTCTTACTTGTTTTTGATCTAAAGAAATGGCTAACATTAACCATATACTCTGAAAATCTTCTTGTTGAACGGACACTGGGTGAATTCCATTCCAAAAAACTAATTCTTTAGCTTTGGATAAAGCTTTTATTAAAATAAAATTCATTAATCGTTGAAATTATTTCTGAAAGCATAACTCATTCAATCTTTGAATGATTCAAATTTTGTAAATTCGTATTTAATACAAATTGAATGAAAATGAATTTAAAAAAAACTGATTGGTTTTTTTTTCTTCTGGAAGCCCTTCTTCTTGCTGATATTCCAAATTTCCAACAGTAGGGAGCTGTAGTGTAGCAGCTTTTTGTTGTCAATATCATTCATTTTGTTCTCAGCTATTGCAAAATAATTTTTCTCAGTGTTAAAGTTCAAATCTTATAACTAATTAAAAGCATTAGCCAGCAATTACCTTTACACGTTTTTGTTAAAAACATCCATATTATATAAACAAAAGTTTATTCAACAATTCGCTTAAGGCTTCATGCAGCCAAATCAAAATCAAAGATTTTGTCTAATTTGTTTCAAAGTACTCATACATTACGAGTAGTTCATAAACAATAAGCCAGCCAGCTCTTTAAAATTAATTGTGTCTACAAATCACGTATAATTTGAAAGTGAAATTAATTAAACTATATAAAACTATAAAAAACAGACAACAATAACCACAAACTGTCATAAATATTTAAAAGAAACAGATAATGTGTTAAAATGCTGTTTTCATTATTTTAATTTCTGCACTATTTAATAGTTCAGTGCACTTTTTATAAACAATATAAAAAAAACAATGAGTTTTTTTTGTGGAATCTTTAGCCAACATTATTTATTATGCGAAAAATGTTTTAAAACTATGAAAAAAGAAATGTTAAAGATTTTGCCAAAAGATCGTTAAGAAAAAAAATTAATAAAATTTGTTAAAACGACAATTTTTAGAAGAACTTTTGAAAGCTTGGTCAAACATCTTCGAATTTCCCAGAATAAATGATTTTATTTCAGTTGAATTGTTTTTTATGTAAAATTTTGGAGTGTGTGTCTTGAGATTTATCTATACTACAGATCTATTTGAAATTTACAACTTTCTTTTGCCATCAGAAATGTTTATGATTTTTTTTTTTTCTGTTTAATGTAGTTCAAAATGTTAAATTTTCTTTCAACTTTATACCATTAACATCATCTTCTTCAGATTCGGTAGTTGTGCGGCAATTTTTTGTCATACTTTTTTAATACGAGTAAGATTTATTATACATTCAGTAGCAGCAGTCTTTGTTACTTCCATACGGAAATAGTTTTTAGGTTTATTTTCTTTAACACATTTGTGTGTTTTTTTTGTTTCTGTCGAGCAAGAGAAATTCCCATAAAAAGTTGTTAATTAACATTACAAATTTTGTCATGGTACTTTTTTTGCCAACCAACATAATACAGATTTATCTTGACAGAAACAATTTACAAAATTGTTACACTTTTTAACACGATTTGTCAAAATGTTGTTTAAATACTGTCATACTTATTAATGCTGACGTTAATATCTTAAATGCTGCTAATATTTTAATTAAATTTAGTTGTTGCGCTAATTTGTTGCATTTTTGTTAATAAATTGTGTTTTTGGTACATTTTAGAAGTAGCAACAGATTAAACTTCCGCAATATATTAAAACAAAATTAACACTTGTAAAAAATAAGGAGCAAAAGCTTCCAATTAACTAATACTATTTAAGATTTCTTAATTAAGAATTAAAAAAAAGTCAGCAAATCATTCCATAAAACCATTGCCATCAAAAGAAATTCTTTAGCTTCGGTCCAGGCTTTTAATTGAAAAGAATTCATTTATTATTGATTTAGTTCTTAATAGAATTCATTCATAATAAAATTCATTAAATATTTCAAAGGTTAAATTTTTATTAATTCAAATCTAGTCCAAATTGAATAAAAATATTTGTTTTCATTCACACTGTTTTAATTGTGATTTTAATCATTTACAAAATGAATAGAAAAAAATAGTCTAAAGCCTCTTTGTAATATACATATGTATATGATTAAAAGAAATATTGAATCATACAACAAAGGAATTAATTCTAGACGTAATGAATTCAATATATTTGATGTAATAATGAATTAAGCATATGAATTTCGTAATGAATTATTTAATGGAATGGTATTGGGATTTTGTCAAATTTTTTAGCTTTTATTTTGAAACAATATAAATTTATTCAAAGTATTTGGGCCATTGTTAGCTTATGACCTTTTCCCATCTTTCTGGCCACATATGAATTCCGAGCTAAAAGAACTGCTTAGCTTTTGAGGCCAAGAACGAAACAAGAAGCCAATATCGGATACTCTGTTTCAAAGTGAAGCGTATCTCAGAGAGCGTTCTGCTTCGATCGAAACAAATAGTATACGGACTAAGTGAGGTAAAACTTCCCAACCACTTCATGTTAAATAGTTTTTAACAGGTATTGTAACATGTGACCGAGTGTTATCATGAGGGAATATTACAGTTTCATGTCTGGCCGCATATTCTGGGCGTTTTTCGGCCACTGCTCGCTTCAAATGAGTCAGTTGAGATCGGTACAGGTTCCCTGTAATGGTTTGACCAGTTTTCTGCAGCTCGTAATAGATATTTGGTCCCACCAAATACAGAACATTATCATAACGCCATGGATATTTGGCTTTGATGTCGAGCTCTTAATCTTCGGGTAATCGTAATTGATACATTTTTTATCGCAAGTAATGATTCGGTGCAAAAATGATTTTCTTTTATAGCGTTCAAGCACCATTTCGGACATGCAACATCGTCGTTCAAGGCATCTTAGCTTCAATTCGTATGTTACCCAATTTCCCTGCTTTTGGATGAATACTGCTGCTCACAAACGTTTTGAAAATGCTGCTTGAGTAGCTACCAATAATTTTGCAAGCTCTTGTTGAGTTTGACAATAATCTTTTTGGCTGGCTTGGGCGATCTTTGTCTTCAGTGTAGAAATCACCACAAAAACCATCTCTAAGCTTTGGTGAGCAATCGGTGGGTGTGCTTCAGCTGCACTTTTTTTCATATTTAAGAAGTAAAGCAAAACTTCTCGCATATGATGCTTTGTGGGCGTCATTTCGAAGCAAAAAAAAAAACAAAAAACTTCACCAAATTATACTTAAAAAAAATAAAAAAAATTTTTTTTTAAACAATTTTTAAATTTTTTTTTTCGAAATTGTTTTTTTCAAGTTTTTTTCAATTCAAAAATTTTTTTTTTTAATTTATTAGTGAAAAAAATGTATGTTTTGTTTTTTGTGAAAAAAATTCGGGTTAAAAAATATTTTTCCCGATTTTGACCCATTGTAGGTCCAACTTACTATTGCCTTGTATACATCGTTGCAATGGTCTTTGAAATATCTATCATTAGATATCCATATTGTCTATATTTATGACTTAGTAATCGAGATATATATCAAAAATAGGCCCAAAATAGAGATTGTTTCGGATTTTTGCTCATATCTCCGTTATTTATGGACGGATTTTGCTGATTTTAAATAGGAAACTTCTCGAAACTTCAACAGACAGACAGGCGGATAGACAGACGGACATGGCTTAATCGACTCCGTTATCTGTACGGATCCAAAATAAATATACTTTATAGGGTCGGAAAATTATATTGTGGAAATTGCAAGCGGAATGACAAACTTATATATACCCTTCTCACGAAGGTGAAGGGTATAAAATACTATAATGTTCAATAACTAAGTAAGTGAGAATAAATGACAGATATGTACCCTTCAAAATTACATATATGTTAATTAAAACAAAAACCGACTTCAAAAGATACACCATATGTTTTGTTAATTCAAATCTAATCCAAATTGAATGAAAATATTTTTATACACTTCACCGTGAGTGGTAAGTTTGTCATTCCGTTTGTGATTTCCACATTTTTCATTTGTGTGTATATTCTAGATCATTATATATAATATCGGAGTCAATATAGCCATGTCTATCTGTATGTTGAAATCAACTTTTTTAAGTCCCTAAATATAACAATCCGGCTCTGTTGCTATATAAAATCAACCCATAAATGATCTACCCATTTATAAGCAAAGAACATCGATTACCTCGATTTTTTGATGTTTTTACAATGTTTGTAGCCGTAGATACGTACATAGCACATACATTGTACAAAAATAAACCAAAAACAAAGGAGCCTTCATACAGGAAGGTTGTGTACCGCTTGTTTTTCAACATTATTTTTTTTTAACAAAAACTACAGTGACTATTACTGGTGCTCGATATCGCGACATGATACCAAAGTTCTTTTGGCCTAAATTGGATGATATTAATGAGGACAACATTACGAAGCATCATGCCATACAGTTCGTGTGATTTAACACCATAGGATTTCTTTTTATGAAATTTTTTGATGTGATACGTCTATTCCCACAACCACCCACCCGTATACTGAGGGCCGAAATTCAAAGCTGCATCAACGAAATTCAGCCTTATTTATGCAAAATGGTCATGGAAAATTTTGACAAAAGAGTGCGTATGTGACAACCCGATATGCTATTTCATATATAACCCAATCCTATGTTATTTATGCTTTAATAAAAAAATAACAGACTAAAGAAAAAAAATTAAAATTTTGCGTAAATTTTGGGACACCGTTTATATCAGGGGTGCCCAAAAGTTCCTTATGGAGGATCAAACAACAATACATTAAAAGAAAAACAAATTTTTATTCAATATTTTTTGTTGTAAAAACCACAACATACAAAGAACCACGAAAAAATACGATAAACAAAATCTACATTGATGATCGCTGTCGACAATGTTTACCAGCAAAGCATAGAAACGTGTTGTTGCTTTGCACTTGCGTGTATTCAGTGAAGAACGACAAAAATAACTAACAAGACAAAGTTGTTTGTTTATTTCATATTACTAGTGCTGAGTGCTCTATTGAGTATAGAAACACACAGGTGCCTATTATGAACTAAATTCGATTTTCGACTGTAGTCGAAATAGCTGATCGAACGAATTGTTATTTGGTATTATGGCTCACATTCGTTGAAGAAAAGCACTAATGTGAATTTTACTGATTTGGTTTATTCACAGTAGTATAATTCTTTCAGCTGACACTACAAATAAAAAATTTTTGTTTACAAAATAAAAAAAAAATATTAAATTAAACATGACCACGACGTTGAAAAATTCGATGCACAACGACATTTTCGACAGCGATGCCAACTTATAATACGAATTTTACATTCGATAGTCAACGAATATCGTTTGTCGAATGCAACTCATAATAGGGGCCACAGCCTATAGCTAAGAGCATTTACAAAAACAAATGAGCACCAAGAATATAGGGCTTGGACACCCTTGGTTTATATTATCAGGATGTTCATCTGGCAGATTTATCCTGAGCTCTGATAAGTTACCCTATTGGCAAACGATTTCGGATTAAAGATTCCGGTTCAATACCTAGCTCAATGTCAACCCATTGTGTGATCTATTTCGTTCAGAGATGTCCATGATGACGCCCAAACTTTGCTTATAGAAAGAAATGGTCTTAAGCTTTGTCGGGCTCTCAAACTCTCAACAGCGCAGATGAGGATGGCAAACATCTCCGCCTGAAATATTAACAGTAAGAACCCATTGGAATACCCCTTTGAAAGTTAGGCCCCCAATTTTACCATTGATCTATTTGGAATCAACAATTAACTTCAACTGATTCGGCCGTCCAAACCATTCAGGTTTTGGCCTGGAAACATCATTAGATCATACTTGTTCGAAAATTAGGCTGGTCAAGCAACGATAGTCACTGCTCCATATCGTGACAGGATAACCTGAATTGAATAATATGAATGTGGTTTCAATAAGATGAGGCCACATGCCATACAACTCGCGAAACAATTCAATTTTTACATAAGACATATCCTGGTCGTGTACTTTCTCGTTTCTGTAATCAGAATTGAACCCCTAAAGGATAATAAAACGTTATTGGACGGTTAAGAATACGTTGGAACACGCCTTTGAAAGTTAGAGCTAAAAGCACCGGCACAAGTGTCACCATTGACCTGTTTGAAACCATCAAAGAACCACACCTGATCCAGTACTCTCCGTTCAGGCATTATTGTACCATAAATAAACAAAAATGAGACTAGTTAAGCAGTGACTGTTGCTCTATATCGGGATATGATAACAGATGACATGATCTGGATATGAAATGGTCATGAAAAATTTCGACAAAAGAGAGCATATGTACCAGCAAATTGTTAAGGCTATTAGTTTGAACTGCTATTCCATACATAACCCTATCAGGTGTACTTTATGATTCAATATCAAAATAACAATCTAACGAAAAAAAACTTTTCAATGGTTGTTCTCAACGAACGCGAGATTGCGCAAGTGCCTAACCAGGTAAGACGGTTTTGCCACGGATATAACTGGTAGTTCAGATGCACTCCTATATGCCTTCTCCATTAGTACAATATATAAGGGTGGGATATACAGGATAGCACCGGATAATAAACACAAATGAGTCAATCGACGTTATTCAGCAAAGATCTCGCTGTCACATGTTCTACTTTCTTCCTCCATAGATAAACAGATAGATCTAACACTATTGGTGAAATGATTTATCTTTGATCAAAGGAATGGAATTCATTTATCCTTAAACAGCTTAAACCGTAAATATTTCCTAAACTAATAATTCGATCTCAAATTTATTGGTATCATTTAATGGGATTGGTACAATTTTTTTAAAATTTTACACCTACGATTATTAAACATCTGTGACGAAAAAATAGTTTCCTTCGCTTGGGCTGAAGGGTTATAAAAATAATTTTTACTAAAAAAAACTGTTGATAAAAAAGTAGCAACAATTAATTATGTATTAAACATAATTTTAAGTTCATAAGGCAAAAATTTCACACTCAAGTACTTAAGAAAACTTAAAAACAGTGGAAATATGTATATAAAATCTTAGAGCAGAGGAAGTTTTGTAAACAAATAATGTTTTAATATTTGCATCTTTGACTTTCTGCTCTTTGAAATTTCAAGCACACAGCAAATATTGCTGCTTATATACGAGGGATGATAATTTTAAAGTATTTCAAATAAAAACAAATCACGAGATCGCTTAAGGAAGCTTTACAAAGTTAATTTTTGTGCAAAAATTTTGGGTTAAAATCGAAGTAACTGAAACGAATTCACATATTTTGGTATACTGATTTACTAGTTTCACATCGAGTTATCAAACCTATTTCAACGTACAAACTCGAGCCATTTATAGAACAATTATTTGTCAATTATTCGTTGTTAAAATGGCTCATTTTTAAAATCACCGATTTACACATTAAAGGGGATAAACGATGATTTGGAAATTAATTTAATTATACGTTTATACAACCTAACTGAAAATAGAAATATACCTAGAATTTTCCAACATCCCTCATACAAGTGTAGCGAGATACCACAACAATTCATAAAACCTAAAGAAAACAAAAGAAATATATCTTATATATTCCACGCCACTTTTACACTTTTATTTATTTACACTGAACTCTGAAATGATCCTCAGAAAAACAAGTGACAATGGTTTAAAATAGCATCACATCTCACCACTAAGGGCATCTACATATGTGTGTATGTACTCCACTTCATCCGCAACCATTCCATTTAGTCCATGACACTTTATGCGCTAAAATTAAACACCAGAATAAGAAAGAGATAGACAAATGCAGCCACTTGTCTGTTTGTTTTTTTTTTAACACAGACTAGACTGACTCCGGGGCCTTTGTGTTTGTAGACTGATTTGGATTTGCAAAGTAATAAAAATAAAACAAACAAAACAAAACAAAAGTTTCACTTTTATTTAAAAATTTTATAAAATAAAACAATATATACTTGAAGAAATTAATTTACGATTACACCAATGACAATGACGACCTTTTTTGTTTTGTTTTTTTGAATTTTTTTCTGTTTTGAAAAATTAATAAATCATTTGAAATTTCAAGAGTACATTGCATCGCATTGGATTATATTACATTACTAAGCGGCTGGTGCCTCATTTAAAAATTCATACCGTCAGGCCCTCATAAAAACAATAAACATATTTTTGTATGTGTTTTTTTTTTTGGTTTTTTGACATCTCCATCTGAATAGTTGAAATGTCATTGTGATTGACGATTGAGACATGGTCGTTGGAAATTCTCTTTTTTTTTTTTTTTTGCATTACAAAAAATATTAAAACAGCAAAACTACAAAATATTACAAAAATCTTAACAAAATGTAATAATTTCATTACAAACAAAACAATTGAGAAAAAAAGGTCTTAGACTCTACTATATACAAACAAAAAATAAAAAAAATAAGATGTGTGTAATTAATGGCTGAAATTATAATCACAAGTCACTGACCGCATCGTGCATATTTGGGTCACATTTTATTGCCATCATTATTCATTTACAAGATACTTCAAAAATAGAAATATATGAATGAATGAATGTAGCAGCATATGACAGAGAAGAAGTAAAAAATATATATTAAAACAGTATGAAAAGTTATTTTTCATGCACATTTAACATTCGCCCTGTTCTGTAAATCGAATATATGAATTCTTTTTAAAAACGAAAACGTTACAGAACATGTGGAATTATGTGATCATCTTATATCTATCTATATATACTAGAATTGTCCGGTGGTCGAAATTCGACCACTTTATGAAACAATTTGTTATATTGTGCATATCTAGAGAAAATAACCTTTTAAACCATATATGTTTCATTAATATTGGTGGACAATAACATAAGGAGTGAGATCGAAAAAACCTTAACACACGTTTTTCCTTATAAAGTTTTACCCAAGAATTATTTGATTATTCTTTTTTGTCAGTTACATTTGTACAGCATGTCAGTTATTATGTTTAATGTCAATTATGTTCATTTGTAGTTAATCTGATTAATATGAGTGAAGAGAGAAAAGTGCGTATTAAAATTATTAAATATTTTCAATAAAACTCAACTTGGTCCTACAAAAAGTTGGCCAAACAATCAAAGGTCTGCCGTCAAACTGATTCCAATGTTATTAAACAGTACCCGGAGAACTTGTCCGTTGATATAAAACCTGGTTCAGATAGAAGGAATTGTCCACATGATGTTTCTAAAGTCAATAAATAGAAAGCATTTTCAAAAGAGCTCCCAAAACATTCGGTAGGAAAGCAGTCTGGTTAGCTCAGTCCTCGGACTATTTGGTACGAAAAGTTAGAGCCAATGCAGGTTTAAAAGCCTACAAGGCTCAAAAAGTTCCTGACAGGAACTCTCCTAAAAATTTAGAGGCCGAAGTCCGAAGAAGGAAATTGAAGTCAAATCTTATAAAAACAAGTAAGAAAGCTATATTCGGCTGTGCAGAATCTTATATACCTTCACCAAATTATATTTTAAAATAAAATAAAATTAATTTTTTTTTTATTTTTTAAAATTTTTCGACATTGTTTTTTAAAGTTTTTTCCAATTTAAAAAAAAAAAAATTTTAATTAAAATATTAGTAAAAAAATTTATAACAAAATAATTTTGTTTGTGAAAAAAAATTCGGGTTAAAAAAATATTTTTCCCGATTTTGACCCATTGTAGGTCCAACTTACTATAACCTTATATACATCGTTGCAATGGACTTTGAAATATCTATAATTAGATATCCTTATTGTCTATATTTATGACTTAGTAATCGAAATATAGATCAAAAATAGAGGTTGTCTCGGATTTTTGCTCATATCTCCGTTATTTATGGACGGATTTTGCTGATTTTAAATAGGAAACTTCTCGAAAGCATGTCTGACAGAATTATTGAAGATTTGGACCCCAAGATATCTGGGGTCTTCAGAAAATTGATTTCAACAGACAGACAGACGGACATGTCTAAATCGACTCCGCTATCTATAAGGATCCAGAATATATATACTTATAGGGTCGGAAAATTATATTGTGGAAATTACAAACGGAATGACAAACTTATGTATACCCTTCTCACGAAGGTGAAGGGAATAATTAACTAACTAGTTGGAACTCGAGTGGGAATGTGTAGATTGGACCAAATTCGAGTAAACAGTTTGGTACTTTTTTAAAACATTTGTTTCTCTTGAGGAAATTAATATAGACTTGAATCGATTGAGACATAACTGTGTCGCGAAAATATTCGCCTAAATGGAGTATTTTGATATTTTAAACTTGACGGGTGTTCAAGAGGGAAAAAAAGAAATTGGTACTTTTTCTCCTAATGGTACATAAAGAGAGAATAAATAGTACTTTTTTGTTCCTCTAATGGTACTTTTTGAATTATATTCAACTATTGACCTAGAAATATGAAATTAAGCATATATGATACAGAGTGAATTAGAATCCATGGGAACCCTTTATGGTACTTTTTCGTTATTATAATGCCACTTTTGAATAATTTATAATAATGAAACCAGAATCATAATCCGAGATGAATTAGAATCCCAGAGGCACTTAATGATATTTTTCGATTTTTCTATTATAATGAATTAATAAACATTATATTACAAATATTAGTTTTTCTATTTTTTAATAGCATACGCGCAGTGAGAACGCAAAAATGTGGACCAAATGTTGCGTTTTATTTTTTATATTTGTCACTGGTACCTTTTGAATTTTGTATTATGAGTAACCGAGAAATATGAAATTTTATGCATATAATTCTAAGCGGGAACTTTTTCCTATTCTTAATGGCACTTCGTGAATTTATATTTATGAATCTAGAATCATGAAATAAGGTACTTAAGCTTCCGAGGAAAATTGGAATTTACAAAAGGGAATCAGTGTCACTTTTTCTTTATTCTAATAGTACTTTTATAATTCTGTATATTAACAAACTCGACCATTTATTAACGACTATTTTTACCGACTAACAGCCACGATTTTGTTTCATATGAAAAATCGATGTTTGGTTGAAAATAAAATGATCACAGGTCATTATGATTTTTCCATTTAGATCACTATTTACCGACTTACAGCCACGGTTTATGTTTCATTTATTTTCTATATGAAAAATCGATTTTGGTTTGAAAATTTAGTGGTCATAGTTTTAATATCCTTTTTCTATTTATCGACTTATACATAAACCTGGCTATGTTTCAGTTCATTTTCATTTTACATCGATTTGGCGGCGAAACGACCTCGTGATGATATGATTATATAATAATTTAATATTCTGTAAATCGAATCCGAGTAAAGTATTCGATTTTAAAATAAATTTACATATTTCGGTGTTCCTCTAATTGAATCCACATGATTTATGCTTTAAACACTTAGACTACAGCCTATGAAGACGATTACATCGTCACAGCTACACGACCACCATTGGCGCTGTAGCCAAGTTTAGCTAATTTCTATTTTCGTAGGCGACAACGAACAATAAGCTGGTAACGATGTTTCTGTCGTTTTCATTATAATTAAGTAGCTGACTACAAGGCGACAAATGCTAGACTACAGCCTATGAAGACGATTACATCGTCACAGCTACACGACCACCATTGGCGCTGTAGCCAAGTTTAGCTAATTTCTATTTTCGTAGGCGACAATGAACAATAAGCTGTTAACGATGTTTCTGTCGTTTTCATTATAATTAAGTGGCTGACTACAGGGCGACGAATGCAGCCAACACTCGTTTTACTTTTGAGTAAACAAAACTTTTTTTTTCAATGAGATTTCTAAAACTTCAATTGATTATTAATTATTTAGTTTTGAAAGTCACTCGTTTTTTTAAACCACTCGATTAAAAGAACAGGGCGGATGTTATTAAACCATCAATTTAAAAAAATTGTGTGTCTCTATATCTTTGTTCCACTGTTGCTATATGCAATACATACGTCCATAATAATAAAGGTTTATACACATTTATACTTTCATTGTAAATTACATACTTGTTAGAATATTTTGTTTTTTAATTGTTTATCGTAAATCTTGTTATTTAAGAAAAGAAAAAAATTACAATGGAACTTATACAAAAAGTACAAACATTTTATTTGTTTACATACAATTTTTAATTAGTACAGAAATTGCTTTTTTTTATAACCCAAATTCCTTATAATTGTTTGTGGTTTTTTTTTTTTTAAATTGAGTTCAAATTTTTGACCTAAACTAAGTACTCCTGTATTAAAAAAACAAAATAAATTATTTGGACTTTGTATATAATGGTTGAATATTTTCTAGAAAAATTAAATTAAATAAGATTAAAAAAAAAAAACAATTATGTATTCAATTCAGGCTGTGACCTGACATCATCATAATAAATGGTCGACAAATTTCAGGTTTTAAAGTAAACTGGATGTAAAATTAAATTTGAAATGAGATTTTATTAATACAAACCATGGATATGTTAAACATGGAACTTTTTGGAAGCATGGAACATTTGTGAATTGAATGTTGAAAAACTTCAGTGAGGAGGCCCACTTATGAGGTTCTATAAACAAACTTATGTTGACATCTAGTCTCAAACCAGACGAAAAAAATCAATCGTTGCATGAGATATTTCACGATTTTACTATATCAATAGGCTTTCTCATTCTTGGGATTAACTCTTTGGGATTTAGTGGTCACTTTACTAACCACCTTTCCTATAGTCTTTAAAACACAGTTTATTGGCATTTTTCTAAACATTTATTTATGTATTTTTATTATTTTAAATGCTAACCGCAAGTTTGACAACAATCTTCATGGAGTAATGCCTCCAATTTTTGATCTTCAAACTTTTTTGGCTGGCCTGACAAATGACAGATATGTCACCTTCAAAATGACATATAAATTATTAAAAACAAATTCCTCCTTCAAAAGTTACACCATCTATTGTAAATCTAGCATTTTTAAAATATACAACCAATAATTTAAACTAATGTAGAGTTCAAAACATCATTTAACAATTAAATTTTCTCTGGAAGTAACTGGTATATATAGATATAAAATCAAAATAAATATATCTGACTTACCTTATGTTTTCGTCGCAATAGATGAGGTGCCCCGCCGGGAGGCTGTAGCGGCACAGCCGGTTCTGGTGTAACTGTCTGAATGGGACGCGGTGGTTTTAAGGCCAGTTTCTTTAAACTAGCAATACGTTTATCACACATCAATGATACATCATCAATTCTTTGGAGAACCTTAAAAGATACAAAATTCGAAAAAATTGAGAAAAATTATTAAAACCAAACAATAACAAAAGCAGTTTAAAGATTTTAAGTGAAGATAATAAAAAAAATACCTAAAGTGCATAAAATATAAATAAAATTGAAAAGAAAAATAACACAACAATAGAAAGAAATAACAATAAAAAATTCTTAAGAATTCAGAGAAAGTGTAAAACACAAAAACAAAATTAAAACTTAAAAAATATAAAAGCCTCTTTTTTAAAGTAGATTAAACATTTGTGAACGACAACAATGACCAAGAGAATCATACAAAAAAATTCTTTGGATTATTTTAATAGAAACCAAATAGAGGTTTTAAAGAGTTTTTTTTTTTATCAAAATTAGAACTAGAGTGGGGTTTTTTTTTGTTAAAGATAACAATTTGTAATTATAAAAAATATAATGCGTTACAATAATAAAAGAGTGTGTTTGTTTGTCATTACAAATTATTAAAGCAAAACTTTATCAAATGCGTCGTAGTGCGAGTATTAATAAAACTTTCGAAAATTTTATTTAAAACTATTTGTGTTGAATTTTTAAGTTGTACTATTTGTTTAATGTTTTGGTTTACATTAAAACATTTAAATCTTTATTAATATTAAGATGTATACACAAAAATTGCATTTTTATTATTATTATAAGATGCTTTTTAAGCAACTTATTTATGAATTCCCATACACAAAAAATGCCATTGCAGCAGAGCAAATAGACATCGGATACAAGTCGTTTTTATGATGCTCTACATCAGTAATGAAATTTTCAATACTTTAAGATTTCATTTTAACCTTAAACACGAAGTTGTCATTTAACAATTGGTCAATTCACAAGGTCTCTTAACATGTCATATTGTCATAATGTCCTAATATTTCGCAAAAAATGTTATAAAATAATACTACTTTCTATGCTATGTTTATTGCGTTATCGTAACCAACCAGCAGAGACCAACACCGAAGGTCTAAGAGTCGGTTAAGCCGAGCAGCTGAGTCGTGATATATTAGAACATTATGACAATATGACTGATAAGAGACCTTGTGAATAGGCCAAATATTTATTGATGACCCTCTAAAGAATATATTGCGGATACTTAGAGATAGCACAGACGATTGATTTATCACGACCTGTGCTTTACTTGGTTGTAATAAATTTACCGAAGCCGCCAGATAACCTAGGGACCTACATTCTTCAATCAATTTTGTAAGATCAACAATAAAATTACCATTCAAAGATTGAATGATTTATGACTAATTCCATTACTCATTATGGTGAGCCACAAAAAGTGGCTGTCATATGTAAGCCCTCTTGCGAAATTCAAGTGGCGGTTGGGAAAGAAATGATACTGAAAAAGGGAATCTGTTTGTTAATCATTTGAAGCAAGTATTTACCCTGAAAACATCAAATAAAACTATTGAGTTGCCACCTGTTGTACCCCATTTTGGAGCAGCCGTACCCCTACGTTTTGAGATTCGAGAGATCGAAAAGGCTATTGTTGATTTAAACTTCAAGAAAGCACCTGGTATTGACAAAATCAGTAACAAGATACTTATGGAGCTACCCCGGATAGCAATAAAAATAATTCTTTTTATTTTTAATGCTATATTACGACTTGAATATTATCCTCCAGAATGTAAGGTTTCACTGGTTACTATGATACCGGAGCTGGGAAAAGATCACACAAAAGTAGAATCATATAGACCAATCAGCCTATTGCCTAATACATCAAAGCTATTTGAGAAGATTCTCATGAACAAGTTGTACCCGATGTTAATTGAAAACAATTGTATTCCGAATAATCAATTTGGACTTAAAAGAAAACACAGTACTATCGAACAAACCCATAGACTTGTAAATATTGTAAGAAAAGCGTTTGAGGAAAAGAAATATTGTTCCGCTCTCTTTATCGACATTTCTCAAGCGTTTGATAAAGTATGGCATGATGGTTTAATATACAAACTGAGTCAAAATCTACCCGCAAACACACACAAGCTATTGGAAAGCTATTTAACTGGTCGAACATTTAAGGTTTAAGAAGGAGACTTTTTAAGTAGTCCCCAACCCATAGAAGCTGGAGTTCCCCAAGGCAGTATCCTGGGACCATTTTTATATTTGATATATTCGTGTTGATATGCCAACTAACAATCGCACTCATACATCAACATTTGCTGATGATACTGCTATTCTAAGCATTCTTGAAAACCCTCAAGAAGCGTCTCGTTACTTACAAAATCACATATTTGAATTAGAAAAATGGTTAAAACAATGGAAAATTAAAGTCAACTAGCAAAAATGTACACATATAACATTTACATTGCGTAGAGAATCATATCAATAACCAAACAATAATCCAACAATCGGAAGTTATATACCTCGGAATACATCTCGATCGTCGTCTTACATGGAAAAGTCATATAGATGCAAAGTTGACTCAAATGAAATGGAAATCAATTCAAATTAATTGGCTCATTGGCAGAAACACGGCACATTAAGGATTCGTCATCTATACTGTGTAACCAAGTTGTCTAGCTGATAAAAGTATGAATCATTCCGATGTCATTAGTATAAAGACAATTCATATCAGTTAGCTTTCGAAGACTGAAGAGTTTCAAGTCACTGAAAGCTGTACAGTAGTGTAGGTCATATTTTGTTGACACAAAGCGCAAGAAACTTTTCTGAAGAAATCATAGCTCAAAAATTAATTTTGAGACCCCGGATTTTTCAAAAGATGTATTTTTCCAAAATATTTAAGAATCTAGGCAAAAGAAATGGCCAAATGTGTATGTGGGGATTTTATTTTATCAACTTTTTTGGGGAAATTGACGATATTGTTGTGAAAATTTACGAATATTTGACTTTCTCAACTTTAATTTACTTTTTCGAAATCAATTTTTGAGCTATAGTTTCTTTGGCAAAGTTTCATGGACTGGCTCATAGAACGAACCAAAATCGATATCCGGCTTTGTTAATTTTTTCGGCCTCTTGCAATTTAAGGAGTGAGATCGAAAAAATCTTAACATACATAAATGTTAATAAAAAATAAACCACTATACCTACTGTTTTGAATCTTTTTTTATTTGATAGAAATTATTGTTACAATTTTCAAAAAATATTATTTTTATAGTTCTAATCAATAGTGATGAATTTATGAACCCTTCCGGAAACCCTTCCATTAAGATTTTTATAGAGCTTTCTGTCACTTTGCTCGAACAGGTGGTTAACATCTACCCCACTTTTAGACACCTTTTTTGTGATCTTCAATTCTCTTTTAACAAGAACCCAATATTTCTCAACTGGCCTTAGCTACAGGCAGTTTGGAGGATTTGCCTCTCTTGGTACAAATACCACATTATTGTTCTTGTATCACTCAAGACCTTGATTACCATAGTGGCAGGTCGCCAAATCGAGACAAAAATAAGTGGACACATTAAAAAGTCTTATGAATGGAATCATCCTCTTTTGTAAACATTCTTTGATGTAAATTTCGGTATTTATAGAGCCCTTTGTAACATATTTTTGGCTTCTTTTGCCGCAACTGCATATTGCTTGCCATACCAAGATCTTTTTGGGAAAATTTTCGGCTTTTGGGTCCTAAACATTTCTACAACATTACCTCGAGCATCAGCAACATAAAAATATTGACCCGGAAGCTGCGAAAAATTTTCCAGAACATACGTTTCGTCATCCATTATGCAGTAGCTATATTTTTTTTTTTTTTATAAAACTTGACTTCAATTTCCGTGCTCGGTCTTTGGCCTCAAAATTTTTAGCAGAGTTCCAGTCAGGAACTTTTTGAGCCTTGTATGTTTTGAACCCTGCATTGGCTTTATCTTTTCGTACCAAGTAGTCCGAGTACTGAGCTAACCGAAATGCTTTCCTACCGGATGTGTTGGTAGCTCTTTTGAAAATGCTTTCTATTTATTGGCTTTAGAAATATCATGTGGGCCATTCCTTTTACCTGAACCAGGTTTTCTATCAACGGGCAAGTTCTCCAGATACTGTTTAACCTTTTGTAATAATTATTTTATGGTAAATTTAGGCATCTGATTTCAAAACCAACATTTCAAAGTTTGTACAATCAATGGTTTACCTTCCATGTGGGAAAAACTAAATTAGTGCCTTGAGACACCCTTGGGCCTTTAGAGATTGAAACATAGTCGGGTTTTAGTTAGTATAGTTTCTCAATTTTTATTGAAAACAACTTTTCTAATTGTTCATCACTCAAATCAGATAATCTGAAACGTTTCTTCACTCGACCAGCCATTTTTTAAAATTTTATGTAAAAAATTGCAAATCAAGGCAAAGAAAACTAAACAACATTTTGCTATATGAGGGAAAAACTGAGGCAGCAAAACTAGTATGCAATGCCCAAGAGTGCCTGAAGGCACTCATCAATAAATCACGTCTCTAAAGAGTAGCTTACATAAATCTTGACTCCAATATATAAAATATAAGTAAAGTTTTTAAGAAAAAAAAATGATTGCAATCGGGAAACTCTAAAACACTTTAATCAACGTTTGATAATACAACATGGACTTCCCATATGTTTTGGTTGTTAATACACTTAGTTTTTAAAAAGTGCAGTAAATAAGAAAGAAGAGACGTTTCAAGGCTTAATAAAATATTTAAGTGATTTTTTTAGAAACTGTTACTATAGTTTTTGAAATGAAAAATCAGTTATATTTGCATTTATTGGCATTTTTGCGATGAGTGCCTTGAGGCATGCTTAAGCATTAGAAGGTTAATAATATTGGAATCAGTAGACCTTTGACGGCAGACCTTTGATTGTTTGGCCAACTTTTTGTAGGACCAAGTTGGGTTTTGTTGAAAATATTTAATAATTTTAGTACGCACTTTTTTCTCGTCACTAATTTTAATCAGATTAACAACAAATGAACATAATTGACGTTAAACATAATAACTGTCATATTTTTAAAAGGTAAATTGATAAAAAAAAAAAAAAAAATAATAATTCTTGGGTTAAAAGTTTTAAGGAAAAATGTGTGTTAAGGTTTTTTCGATCTCATTCCTTAAACCACTCTACTGTACAATAGTTAAGTTGATATCGATATATCACATATAGTCTTGAGACTGATAATTTTTTTTTTAAATTTTCTTGCTTTTATATTTAATCTTTCTTTTAGAAATTCATAATAAGTATTCACATCTTAACCTTAACTATAAATAAAGTTGTTATCCAACAAAAGTATTCATCAAAAAGATTATCTGGCTACGTCCAAGGTTTACATTCTTCTAAGGCGTAGATACATAGAGAAAACAGATTCGTGATAGCAACCGAATTAGTCGCCAATCGAATGATTCGGTTGCAGACATAGAATTTTTTGGTTCTATCAAGAGAAAGTCAGTTGACAAAGAAGAATTTCGGTTGAAGCAACCAAACATTTGTTACCCCATCTAAAATTTTGTAGCCACAACTGTAAAATTCGGTCACTAAGGTGAAATCATTCGATTGGCAACAAATTCGGTTGCTTTTAAGAATCTGTTTTCTCTGTGAGGCAATTCCCTTGCAAGGGCATTTGAATAATCTAGTAATAGAGTAGAATACATGATCTCCTCGCGTATTGTAGGAACATTGCCTATGGATGCTATAATTCCTAACGTACCAAGGAGCACCTGTTATTACTCTTAAGAAACTTGACTGTCTTATTTGTATCTTTTCGATGTTAGAAGAAGAGTTGGTTTTATAATCGTCTTACACAAGAGAATCTTGTAGTCGGAGTCTAGGATTGACCATGGAACAAGGAGGCGGTGCATTTGTTTTATATGCGTCAATTTTGATTCAATATGGTGGGTCCATATTAGAAGGCGGTCGAGATGGATACCTAACATGGTTTGTTCGGGTATCCTGATATTGTAAATCTGTATTGAAATGTAGCATTACACTGTATTAACCACGTGTGAAGCCATGTCAGACTGAAGCTGCTCAGACGCTACTAGGGATCTTTGTGAATCCTTACAAATGCAGTATCGTCTGAAAAGGTGTATGTGTGATTCAGTGCGCTCGTTGGCATGTCTGCGTGTATAATATATATACATATATAGGAGCAGCCCTAGAATACTTCCCTGTAGTACACCAGTGAAAATTTGTCGACGTGAAGAGATGACCTCTTCTGATCTTATTTGGAAAGATCTGATTATTATATAACTCTTTCAGGTAGTCCCATAGTGATTTTGTATATATGTAAGTCCATCGTGCCAGACTTTATCAAATGCTTGAGAAATATCTATAAATAATGCAGAGCAATAATGTTTGTTCCCGAAGGTCTCCCTGAAAAGGATTGTTATTCGATGCACCTGAACAGTAAAATTCGTTTTAAAAAACGAAAACCTTACAGAACAAGTAGTTATGTCTTCTCCTGCAATATTCCAAAAGTTTGTAAAAGAGGTTTATTGCTTTTACTCCCGAGTTTGCGAGTTGAAACAATAAAATCCTTATTAAAAGGTTTTAAGAACCTTTGCATCCCTTTTACAACAAAATCGAATAATGTTTAAATAATACGACAAACTTAAAACAATCTCATCCCCTACTTAAAAAGCACATGATTGAAATAAGTTTTTTATTAAAAACAATCGAAACGCATTGTGCGTTAAAAACCATTTGTTTGCTGTTCATTCAAAGCGTAGAAAGTGTATAGAAAATTTTATAATTGTTAGTTTGGTTTATAGTTTTCAGATTTTTCTTATTATGCTCATCTTAAATATATATGTATGTATTTCTGCATTCATGTTGATTTTGCCATCGCATTTTGCCTGTGGATGCAACAAAACAATCACAATTGTTTGTTTGGATTGTAAAGTTTTTCTGTTTTATCACATTTCCAGTTACACAGACAAAACGCATCACAGCAATTAATCAAGTTAATAATTGTTGAATGGATGGTGGCTGTTTTAGATTGAAGCATCACTAGTAATATTAGCAAACTGGTGCCGCATTAGCTGGAACTCCATAAGCTCCAGCTATAACAACAGCTTGCTGATGGCTGTTCAATGTATGACAAGTAATCAAAAGATAGACTTTTTAATTTCATCATTTCAAAATGCAATAAATGTATGCAACTGGGTTTTTTGAAATTTTGTTTATTTTTTTTTACATAGTTTGTTTTTTCTTTGGCAGACGATTAACTATTTTGACGGCGTTGATGACGACGATGAAATTGTGGACAATAATGGTTTTTGAATGTTTTATTAGTTGTAGTTGCTACAAAACAAATGTATAGTCGAACTGTCTTTATGTGATTAATATTTAGTTTCTTAAAGAAAAGAAACAACAATGTTTAATATTGAGTAAATATTAGAGAAATTTCCATTTTATTTTAATAAATATTGCAGATCTTTAGAGCAGCTTTAAAAAATGTTTGTAATATTATAATTTGGATTGACAATGTGCGTTACATGTTTCACACAACAGCCCATGACAAAATTATAGTTTCCAAAGTCTCCTAGTTAACTTAGTTGAAATTAGACTTTCGTTTAGAAAATATGGGAACTATTACTTGTTCCATGCTTTCCTCACTGTTTTCTTTATGTTCTGCATTAAATTTCATACCGTAATTTAACTGATGTTCTTGAATGCATTATCGCTCTTTCTCTAGGTGGACATAAGTTGTATTTACTTAAGTGGTTTAAAACATATTGTTATTTTGGAGCAGTTTTCAAGGTTACTAGGTTAGGTTATAAAGGCAGCTAGTGTTAATAAATTGGTCCCTTTGTGATACCCTAAAGATCATGATCAGGTCCTCAACGGGTCCTTCACATGTCAGAAATGGGTTCAGTGCCGAACCAACCTGACGTACGAATGAACAAATCTATCTTCTTGACATCCACAGTGGATAGATCCGCTAGGCAAACCGAGCACCAGATAGAACTGGGCAAAGACAGAGGAAATGTTCAACCGTTTCCTCCTCGTCTTCATCATGGGAACTTCTACAGAAGTCATTGTATGGAGTGTTAAGTCTCCTAGCATGCACACCAATCAAGCAGTGCCAAGTAAGCACTGATATCAAAGCTCGCAGCCTACCCCGTGATAGCTCCGTTAGGGACGTTGACCTGTGATGGTCTAAAACGGGCCATGTGAGCCTCGATAGCGAGCAATTTGTCAGATTAGTGAGCTGAGCGGACTCAAATAAGTTACGCTGTATGAGTGATTTACAGCAGGATAGCGGTAAACCGACCAAGAGATCTATCTCATCAACTTGTAGTCGTGAGCCTCTTTTGGCCAGTTCATCCGCAATAACATTGCCAGGTACACCAGAGTGACCCGGCATCCAGAATAACTCCACCCTTTTGATCGCTGAAATTTCAGCTTAAATTACACTACATTGATCCTGTAGCCTGAAACACACCCCCTTCCGAAAATGGGGAATATAGAAGCCACCACCCACCCCAGCCATTGAGCCATCTGTATAGTTGACAAACGTGTCCCTAGAAGAAGGTAACTCGTCCACCAACGATACAGAGCAGCGTCTGTCGATAAAGGGTTAGGGAGTGCAGTAGTCAATATTAACAGGAAGATAAGGTACAGTTCCCAAAATGGACGTATGGGCGGTACCAGACCTCCATGCTCCTACAGTGTTTAGACTGACCGCCGAATTTATGGCCACGAGATCAGCCGGTAGCCAGTGCATCATAACGAACAGAGCACGAGATGGAGTGCTCCGTTGCGCACCCGTAATCATTAGTGCAGAGATCCGCAGTATTCTCTCAATCATCCCACAGTAGGTTATACTAGATACTATCGAATGCCATAATCTTAAAGAAGAAAATTACGATCAATTTTTATCGATAACGAATGCGGCCCTGGTTAGGTCCTTAACAATAACGTTCGCTGAATTGTAGCATACCTAAAATTTCGAGATTTGTCATCTAGTTATTTCTGAGTGCTCCCGAAGACCGATGACTTTCAATCTTAAGTCAGTAAAAACTGGACAGTGGTAGAGATGCTCAGTTATCGTTGTACACATACATAAAGGGCCACATTTCCTGGTTTTAATATTTTATTAGCAAAGGAATACAACTTCCTTTCAAGATCGTTAGCCAAACAATTAACTTTTATGTCCCTATGTTCAGGAAGCCAGATGAGGAACCCGTTCTGATACCATAACCTAAATTGTACAATGCGTCCATATTTAGGATTCGTCATTCATCCAGTAAAGATGTGAATCACTCCTAAATCACCAGTATAAAGACAAGTTTGAATCCTCTTCCTCAACGTTCTTACAGTTTCTACAAAAGTCCTTTTACAGAAATAGTGGGACCAGTGGACATTTATCACCGATATTAAGTTTCGTAAATATAGTCCCGTTAGTTTTACCGCTGTTTGCGTTTCATGTAGGACCAGCTTTGTTCCTTCTTTTATTAGCATAGAAATATAACTCCATTTTTTACCCTCGTTGAGAGAGATATACTAATGGGACAGCTGTTCTCACTGTTCCGGTCTTCCTGAACACGTCAACCAAACAATTAACTTCTATGTCCCTATAACCAGTAAGCCAACTGAGGTTGACCAATGAATGTCTCGATATCTTCTCAAGAGTAATCAGGCATTTGTAGACAATTTTCGATGTGATGTACACAGTCTCTACAGATCTTATTGTCTTGCCTTAACATTACTAAATAAGGACTGAGATCGAAAAATTCTTAAGACACGTTTTTCATTAAAACTTTTAACCCAAGTATTATTTGATTTTTGTTAAGATCAAGATACCTTTGTAAAGCATGTCAGTTATTATGTTTAATGACAATTATGTTCATTTGTTCTTAATCTGATTAAAAAGGGTGACAAGAAAAAAGTGCGTACTAAAATTATTAAATATTTTCAACAAAACCCAACTTGGTCCTACAAAAAGTTGGCCAAACAATCAAAGGTCTGCGGTCAAACTGATTCCAATGTCATTAACAGTACAGGGAGATCTTGTCCGTTGATAGAAAACCTGGTTCATGTAGAAGGAATGGTCCACATGATGTTTCTAAAGAACATAAATAGAAAGCATTTTCAAAATATCTCCAAACACATCCGGTAGGAAAGCAGTCCGATTAGCAAAAATTTAAAGCCAATGCAGGTTTAAAAACATACAAGGCTCAAAAAGTTCCTGACAGGGACTATGCTAAAAATTTAGAGGCCAAAGACAGAGCACGAAAATTGAAGTCAAGTTTTATAAGAAAAAATATACCTGCTGCATAATGGATGACGAAACGTATGTTTTGGCAAATTTGTCGCAGCTTCCGGGTCAATAGCTTTATGATGCTGATGCTCGTGGGAATGTTGTAAAAATGTTAAGGACTCAAAAGCAGACAATTTTCCCAAACAGTTCTTGGTATGGCAAGCAATATGCAGTTGCGGCAAAAGAAGCCAAACATTTGTTACAAAGGGCTCTATAAATACCGATATTTACATCAAGGAATGTTTACAAAAGAGAATGCTTCCACTCATAAGACTTCTTAATGTGTTCACTTATTTTTGGCCTGATTTGGCATCCTGGCACTATGGTAAACAAGGTATTGAGTGGTACAAGAACAATAATGTCTTATTTGTACCAAGAGAGTCAAATCCTCCAAACTGCCTGGAGCTATGGCTAGTGGAGTGATATAGGGATCTTATTAAAAGAGAATTGAAGAGCACAAAATAGGTGTCTAAAAGTGTGGTAGATTTTAAACGGAAATGGACTACCTGTTCGAGCAAAGTGACAGAATGCACTATAAAAACCTTAATTGAAGGGTTTCCGGCAAAGGTTCATAAATTCATTACTATTGATTAGAACTATAAAAGTAATATTTTTTGTAAGTTGTAATAATAATTTCAATCAAATAAAAAAATAAAAACTTTAAGTCGATCTCAGACCTTATAAGGATATTCTTCCTGATATCTTCTGAAACTCAACATGATACGTGGCTCTCCTTAAAGCCATTATATGCCATTAAAGTCGAAGGAACAATATCTGATTTAACTAAGCCAAGTATATACCGCAGCCAACACTTTATTGTTGAGACGTCGGAAAACATTTGGTGGGCCTTCTACGTTACGTGTATGCCAATGGTCCACTCCGATCAATTCGATACTTTTATCGGAAAACCTGCATCGAATAAAGGTTCGAGAATTGTGTCTACACACAAAGGTACACATATTGAATATATCATTAATTTGAGCATGTCAGTAAATTCTATGTTTCCAGTGATTTATTTTGTCGTGCCTTAGACGGGATCACCCTAAGAGCTCATGTTACCCTAATCGTCATCATTCTTCAGATATATTCGAGTCTGCTTTGGTAATTCCCTTCTCCATTGCCGAATACAAGTAATGTTTTTGAATTTGAAACGAATTCTTATATTTTGGTGTTCGGTAAATCGAATCTACATGATTTACTTGTTCTACTAAATATCTTGTAATTAAACCTCTTCAAATGTACAAAAACGTATGATTTGAAGAGCATTAATTTGTGTTTGAAAATTACTTATTTTGGAAATCACTCGATTTACAGAACAGGTGTGATATTTTATGCTGCCTTTTCAAATCAAGCAAGAAAAGTGCTCTAAAATTAATATAAAATTTACAAAAATCTTTCACTCCCACCATTAAGCTAAAGACTTTCCAATTTACATTTCATTTACATCATTTACAATGATTTAGATTTAAGCAGCAGACACTAACAAATCGATCAATGTTCAAACTGTGGTCAAAAAACAAAATAACAACACATTATTCCCACAGCTTTTAACAAGTCATTATTCGGCAGATTTTAGTGCTTATTTTCACTTTCTTCTTATGGCCATAGTGGGGAAACATTAAATGATTTTAAGCAAAAATTATTCATAATTAACACCTCTATTAGCAATTCTGTTTTACCACACTCACTCCTCGGCTCTAACTCATTTACATGTGTAAAAAGTGCACAATCATTGGAAATGAAACATACGAAAAACTAAAACAATTATACGCTTCCACAGCCTACAATTTCACTTGCCATTTCAGCAAACATTTAAATTTTATGTTTATGTCTAAACAACGAAGAAGAAAAAACAACACAAAAGACTTAAATCAGATGTGATCATGAAAATAAATGATCAATGATGGACTACCAACTAACCACAAGCAAGCTAGCAGCATCTTCTCTAGTTTATTGCCAGCAGCTTGCATGAGAGCTTACGCATGAGCATGAGATTTTCCTTAACGTAACTAACCGGTATGGCATCAGCAACAACTGCCACCTCTACGGTGGCGATATGAATTTCCTTGATTTATGGCCAAGTGTTTTTATTTCGATGTTGTTGCCTCTTTGGCAGTTTCCAAATCTTGCACATGTTGACCATAAATATAAAATTATTTTGCCGAATCACGTTTCACATCGAACAGACGTTCCATACACATACACAGTGTGTTGGCAGACATGTTTTCCATTGGAAAAGGTCATCAATGGTGTGCATCATCTTCTTGTTGTAACAACGGAAGTATTAGAGGTGTATTGTGTTGCAAAGAAGATGCTGCTTGGTTTTAAAGTGCATGCTTAAACACTGAGAGAAAAATGTTGTGATATGAAAGATGTTTTGTAGGTGAAAAATATTTGATGAAAGTTTCGGGTAGTAAAGTGTGAATTATTAAACTTATTAGCTTAAATGTTGAAGGTTTTCTAGATACATTAAAAGCTTTGGTTTTGACATTGGAAATGTCATACTTCCTTCCTTGAGGTGCATTCATTAAGCATCTGTAATTTTGGTAGTAGTTGGGTTAGACGTATTCGGCAGCCACCAGAAGCGAAGTTAACTTGGACTCAATGTTAGGATAGGTTGAGTAGAGGGGCGGTTAAAGGGTCAATACACATACGTCATTTCGGCACATTGTGGTTTAGGAAAGAGTTATTCTCCATATCCATAAGCGTCTCAAAATAAAAGCCGGCTATTAAGAAAACTTAGATCCTTTTTAGGAAAGGCCTTTTATTCTCCTTATCCATAAGCGTCTAAAAATAAAAGTCGACCAGTTTAAATCTTACGTCTCTTTGATATAGTTTCTTAGTGATTTCATATTTGAATTCCAAAGATATTCCCATTTAGGCATGGTGTTCATATGAAAGTGTTCATATCTAATTCGATCAAATGCAGGACATTGTCCCAGATAATGTTCCAGCGTTTCGTCCTCCTCTTCACACGCTTTACAGATCGTATTATCGAATTGACCAATGGAAGACATATGAGCCTTCCACTCTGTGTTTCCAGTTAACAAAGTAACTGGTTATCCTTCTCAGTTTTGGCACATTTAGGTTTAGAATATCCTTTGTTTCCTTTAAGTTTGGGTTTCGTTATAGGTTGTGGGTCGTTATTCCGATAGTAGAGTTGTGTAAGATTCTGACATGTTCATTTATTGACCAATCTTTAAGTTTATTCTTAGTATTTGGGTAGGGTTTGGGAATTTCCAAGTATGATATAAATTTATTATTCATCATCCATCCGAAGAGTTTCAATCTCAAATCGTTGAACGCTGGTTTGTAGAGATGTTCAGTTGTCTCCTTTTCCTATTCGTTGTTATAGCAATCGAACTGTTGGATATGTAAGATATTTCCAAAAGAAGCTACGATATTGTACAGATGATACACTTTTTCAGTGGGTCTAGAGGAATTTAAGTCTAAAAAAATTAAATTTACAAAGATGACAAAATTCTTTAAAACTGCCGAACGATGACAACGTTTTATTTGGTGTTATGAATTCATAATTCTAAAGGTATGATCGTTATTCCGACAGTAGAGTTGTGTCAGGTTCTGACATGTTCATTTAGAATATCCTTTGTATCCTTTAGGTTTGGATTTCGTTATAGGTTGTGGGTCGTTATTACGACAGTAGAGTTGTGTCAGATTCTGACATGTTCATTTAGAATATCCTTTGTTTCCATTAGATTTGGGTTTCGGCATAGGTGGTCGGTCGTTATTTCGACAGTAGAGTTGTGTCAGATTCTGACATGTTCATTTATTGACCAATCTTTTAGTTCATTCTTAATATTTTGCAAAGGTTTGCGAATTTCCAGGTATGATACAAATTTATAATTCGTTATCCATCCGAAGAGTGTCAATGGTTTGTAGAGATGTTCAGTTGTCTCCTCTTCCTCTTCGTTGTTACAGCAATCGAACTGTTGTGTATGTAAGATATTTCCAAAAGAAGTTACGATATTGTACAGATGATATCTGAAGGTAATACCTTACTTTTTTTCAGTGAGTCTAGAGGAATTTATGTCAAATTTATAATTCTAAAGGTATGATGCCGCTACTATAACCTAAAATGTCGTCATTGGCGTTCGCTATTGTGCCTTATTGGAGGATACAAATATCTTATCGTTTCTTTGTCAATGTCCCATTTAATTGCTTTAGCTCAGATATGTGTTATCGGCGCCAATATTCGCGTTCATATAACCCATGGCAATTTTTATATAGCTCCTTGGAGCAATGGTGATTGCTCTGTTCAATTGTTCATAGAAAGTCTTTGGTGTCGGGATATTGTGAGTAGTAAACCAACTGCGTTTATATGTGCGTTTCGGTTACTGCTAAAGATAAAATGATTACCAGAGGCATTGAGCAACTCTCCACTACCTTTCCATCTAACTTGTTCCGGTCTTCGATAACCCGTCAACCAAACAATTAACTTCTATGTCCCTATAACCAGTAAACCAACTGAGGTTGACCTATGAAAGTCTCGATATCTTCTCAAGAGTAATCAGGCATTTGTAGACAATTTTCGATGTGATGTACACATTCTATACATATCTAATTGTCTTGCCTAAACATTACTAAATATAAGGATATCCTTCCTGATATCTCCTGAAAGTCAACATGATAAGTGACTCTCCTCAAAGTCATCATATGCTCGTGAATTATGCTACAGTGATCATTAAGTCAAAGGAACAATATCAGATTTAGCTGAGCCAAGTATATACCGCTTCCAACACTTCCTTGTTGAGCCGTCGGAAAACATTTAGAGGGCCTTCTGCGTTACGTGCATGCAAATGGTCCACTTCGATCTATTCTATTCGATCTATTCGATAAAGGTTCGAGTGTTGTGTCTACACACATATTGCATATTAATTTGAGCATGTCAGTAATTTCTATGTTTAGACGGGATCATCCTAAGAGCTCCTGTTTCCATAATTGCCATCGTTCATCAGATACATTCGTGTCTGCTTTGGTAAATTCTCTTATCCATTGTAGAATCCGAGTAACGTATTCGAATTTAAAACGAATTCATATATTTTGGTGTTCGGTAAATCGAATCTGCATGATTTACTCGTTTTACTAAATATCATGTAATCAAAACTGTTCAAATGTACAAAAACGTATGATTTGGAGAGCATTAATTTGTTTTTGAAAATTACTTATTTTCGAAATCACTTGATTTATAGAACAGGGGCGATATTTTATGCTGCCTTTTCAAATCAAGCAAGAAAAGTGTTTCAAAATTAATATTCAATTAACAAAAATCTTTCACTCCCACCATTAAGCTAAAGACTTTCCAATTTACATTTCATTTACATCATTTACAATGATTTCGATTTAAGCAGCAGACACCAACAAATCGATATCTGTCCAGCAGCATCGGGTTGTACTCCATTAAGTCATTCTTCATTTTGGTTGTGAGTAGTAAACCAACTGCGTTTATATGTGCGTTTCGGTTCTTGCTAAAGATAAAATGATGACCGGAAGCATTGAGCAACTCTCCACTACCTTTCCATCTAACTTGACATAGTCCTAGGTTGTCAAGGCTGTATCTAACCATTTCATTGCATACTTGCGCCAAGCCCGAATTTTGATAGCTTCTTTACGTTCCATGATCTGAATCTTGGCCTTGTTCGATAGACCTATTAACCAATCCCTTACTTATTAATTGTGTCGTTTCGGTGAAAACGTGTTTTTTTATGCTTCGACTTATCGGGCCAGCAAGCAACCTCCGGTGATGTTGGAGGAATAAATTTATTTTACTCAGGATAGGGTTTGTTCCGTTTCCTGAAACCCTCTTCCTTTCACCGGGCTTGAGACAGGCAGGCTAACGCCAGGGGTCAGGCGGGAGTAACAATGAAATTGATCAGTTTTATTTGTCATGTTTCACATTTTTTGTAGTGGCTTTTTACTGACGAAATTTCTATACAATCCTAAACCCTATAATTTTTTCCAGTGCCTATTCCACAAGCAAAAACCAACTACCATTAGTACTGACATTAAGCAAATGTCTAGTTTAATAGTGATGACAATTTTTTTCTTGTTCAACATTGAAAAAATTCATGGCAAAAGCTTTTGATCTGTCTTTACTTATATAATAGAAATATTGTTGTCTAGGAGTTAAAGGAAGATTTACAAAATGTTTGGCTATTAAATAATAATTCAACGAAAACAAAATAAATAATGAATGGCTTTTGTAAAACGAACATAGCTCTGCAATGTTCATGATGAAGGTTTCCTTGTTATCCGCAACAGCATCAGCGTCATCATTTTCAAAATGAATCCCCCCCCACACTGTGCAGGAAAAAGATATTTCCTAAAACACAACAACAAAAAAAAAAAAAGTAACAAATTTCTTAATGTGGGAAATGCAAAGTAAAGAAACGAAGAAATTGAACTACAGCTAACGGATGAAGGAGAAGAATGAGGTGTGTCTTTATTGAATTTATTTGACTTTTTTATATTTTGCACACAAAGTCAACTTGTTGTGCGCATGTGCACGAGCCTTGAGGTTATCAGAGATTTTCTGCAACAACAAAAATATTGCATAAGGATTCCAAGTAGAAGATGAAGTCTTTGTTAGGCTGCTGGTTGTCGTATGTCTATGTAATGTCTTAAAATAAACTACAACAAAGATTATCCTCCAGTGTCAAGGTAGTTGCTTGAACAAAGAGTGAAAGTTTTAAAGAAGATGCCACAACATTTTCAATACTCGTAACAAGTTGAAGGGGTTAAATAAGTGTTGCATGAAAAATTATCATTATAAAATTTTATGGCTATTCAAAGTTATTGAACTCTAGGCTTTTGGTTGAATATTCCCATAAATGAGTGTCTATCAAATTTGTTTAATTTAATTAGGAAAATATTGTCAATATTTATATGGCCTTATGTAATATGCAAAACAAACACCTGCTATATTATGTAACAGCCAAACGGGAAAAATGTGGTAGCTAATAAATGACATGCTATTACAAGTTTTCTTTTTCGTAGAACAATTAATAAGTGAAACTTTAATATGTATCAAAGTGATGGGATAGTTGAGTGATAATTCTATTATATGTCATACTAGACACCTAGGAACGGCTAGGCCAGCCAGAAAAGTTTGAAGACCAAGAATTGGAGGCATTACACCATTAAGATTGTTGTCAAACTCAACAAGAAGCTAAGGAGTGAGATCGAAAAAATCTTGATATACCTAAATTTTAATAAAAATGAAACCACTAAACCTACAATTTTAATTTTTTTTTTAAGTGATTGAAATTATTATTACAACTTTCAAAAAATATTATTTTTATAGTTCTAATCAATAGTGATGAATTTAAAAACCATTTCCCGAAACCCTTCCACTATGTTCCATCACCGTTTAAAATCTACCAAATTTTTGGACACCTTTTATGTGCTCTTCAATTCTCTTTTAACAAGAGCCCAATATCTCGCCTCTGGTCTTAGCTCCAGGCAGTTTGGAGGATTTTCCTCTCTTGGTACAAATACCACCCAATACCTTACTTACCATAGTGACAGGATGCCAAATCATGCCAAAAATAAGTGGACACATTAAGAAGTCTTATGAATGGAAGCATCCTCTTTTGTAAACATTCCTTGATGTAAATTTCGGTATTTATAGAGCCCTTTGTAACAAACGTTTGGCTTCTTTTGCCGCAACTGCATATTGCTTGCCATACCAAGAACTTTTTGGGAAATTTTGTCTGCTTTTTGGTCCTAAACTTTTCTTCAACATTCCCTCGAGCATCTCCAACATAAAAAAGTTGACCCAGAAGCTGCGAAAAATTTTCCACACGTACGTTTCGTCATCCATTATGCAGCAAGAATATTTTTTTTATAAAACTTGACTTCAATTTCCGTGCTCAGTCTTTGGCCTCAAAATTTTTAGCAGAGTTCCTGTTAGGAACTTTTTGAGCCTTGCATGCTTTTAAACCTTCATTGGCTTTTCGTACCAAATAGTCCGAGTACTGAGCTAACCGCATTGCTTTCCTACCGGATGTGTTGGGAGCTCTTTTGAAAATGATTTCTACTTATTGGCTTTAGAAACATCATGTGGACCATTCCTTCTACCTGAATTAGGTTTTCTATTTACGTTCTCCCGAAACTGTTTCATAACATTGGAACCAGTTTGACGGCAGACCTTTGATTGTTTGGCCAACTTTTTGTAGGACCAAGTAGGCTTTTGTTGAAAATATTTAATAATTTTAGTACGCACTTTTTTCTCGTCACTCATTTTAATCAGATTAACAACAAATTAACATAATTGACATTAAACATAATAAATTACATGTTTTACAAAAATCAAATAATACTTGGGTTAAACGTTTTAAGGAAAAACGTGTGTTACGGTTTTATCGATCTCACAGCAATATCAAAACTTTTGCAAGAAGCTGGATTCATCCGAAAGCAGGGAATTGGGAACCATACGAATTGAAGCCGAGAGACTTTGAACGACGATTTTACACGTCCGAAATGATGATTGAATACTATAAAAGAATCATTACTTGGAATGAAAAATGGATCCATTACAAATAACCCGAAGTATAAGAGATCGTATGTGAAGCCCGGCCATTCAGCCGAATCGACACCAAATCAAAATATCCATGGCGCTAAGGTAATTCTCTGTATTTGTTGGGAGCAAAAGGTTCCAATCTATTATGAGCTGCTGAAATTTGACCAGACCATCACAGAGAACCTTTACCGAAAGCAACTGAAGCGAGCATTGGCCGCAAGACGCCCAGAATATGCAGTTAGGTATGAAACCGTAATTATCCAACATGACAACGATCGGCCACATATTGCAATACCTGTTAAAAACTATTTAGAAAGAAGTGGTTGGGATGTTTTGCCTTGCCCCGTTCGACTACAATTTGTTTCGATCGATGTAGAATAAAACGTTTAAATATGATTTGTTTTATATAAATTGTATTTGTGGAGAAATTTGTGTGGAGACAAAAACATTTTTCATCAGTTTCAATTGTCCTTCATGCCAAATCGTATCGAAATATCTACGAAATTGCGGTCTCTGCTTTGTGCACAAATTTACATGGACAACCAGGTAGAGGGACAGACGTACGTCGCACTGTGGCTCAGATCTCAATTTCATCGGCCAAAAGTCCAACTTTTTGTTAACTCCGATTTTAAAATGTTAATGCCATTCTATAGTAAACACATTGAAACTAAGGTAGCCAAAAAAATTAGATAAAAATATTGTCAATTGTGACGCGTCGTTAAATTGACTTTAAGGTGGATGATAGACTAATATTTTTGGACTTAACCAACATCAGCACAAATGCACCACTATGGTGGTGTAGGGTATATATAGTTTGTTAAGTTGTCAAGTTTAAACTGGGACTCTCATTAATAATTTAGTTTAAAAGTTACTTTTTATTTACTTTTTCTAAGCTGAATTTTTGGCCACTCAGCATACCGCCCACCAGTTCTTTTTTGATTTTAATTCATTATGAATTAGCTAAATTTTGAATTAATTCATTTTACAACAAAAATGAATTGAATGAAATTTTAATCGATTCAAACGAATTAGGCAGAAATGAATTTCAATTCATTTCCAATTCAAATGAATTTGTAAAAATGAATTGCAATCCATTTACAATTCATTTGAATTGAATTGATTTTGAATTAATTCAAATGAATTAGAAAAAAGAATTAGCAATGCAAATGAATGAAATCAAAAATGAGTTGCAATCAATCAAATTCAAGAGCATATCTCTAGGGCGAATGAAAAATTTCTCCTACCAAAATGAAAATATTCAGTACAAAAATTGAAAAGCCTTGTCCTGGATCCGCGCCTGATCAAAGAAACTGATGATGATTTTTATTTTGAAATACGCTGAACGAAAAAACAATGTTGTTTTTTTTTGATCAATCACATGAAACTTTAAACAAAATATTGACTCTCAATCACAAACAATAAACTTTAATCAAAGACATTATAATCTTTAAAATTCGATTGAAAAGTTGTCAAAAAAAATTCAAAATCAATTCAATTCAAATGAATTGGAAATGAATTGCAATTCATTTTTACCAACTTCATTCAAATTTCATTAAATTTTTTTGTGTGAATGATTCGCGAATTAATTCAAAAATTAATGATTCATTTACAGCTCTGCCGCCCACACAATATATGAAATGCAAATACAATTGTTATACTCGTATATCATTAAGTAAAAGCGCGCAAATACTTATTTAGTTCTTAAGTTAATTAAACTTAAATTCTAAAAGCTCATTAAAAAAATAAAAGATCTTAAATATTCTAATAAAGTGACGTCAATACAATATATGTATGTATTCATATTCTTAATAATTTAGTTGATATTAGAATCAAATTAAAAAAGTAATTTAAATTAATTATGCGAATCGTTTTTCTTTTTTGGTTGTTTGTTAAAAGTCATTACTTCTTCATTAGGGTGAGAAAATTCATGATAAATTAAGGAAGTATGTTGAAATTTTCTGGGCAATTAATATTTTGTTTATAAACATGATTAATACACAAAATGATCCCACAAAATCATAATTATTTATAAGCAACAGATACTGAAAGTTGTTAAAAAGTTAAAAAGTTCTAGTATTTTAATTTTCCATTTTACACGTTATGAACCAAGAATAATTATGTCAATACAATGTATATAGTAGTAGTTTAAAAATTACCACACACAAAAATTATCTTGTATATGATAATTATTGGAACTGCTTGATATAAACCCATTTTTATCAAGTTTCTTCAATATCTAGTAACAAATCTCGGTTATTAGCACATACATGATGAGATTTTCTTTTTTCCAATCACTCTTACACAACTGCAGTTACGTGTACTAATTAAGACCAGGAGTATTCATGTTCCACTCACAATTTTCATTATCACCACCATGCTTAAACACTAACATTAGCTTCTTGTTGTTAACCTATTATTTAGTTTTAAAACTTGAAGAAAATTCAACAAAATATTAAAAAAAAAAACTGGCTTCTATTACGCTACATTTGATTTTGCAACATAATCTTCTTGCCCCAGCTGGATGTTCATCATCAAATGGTTAATAAATCAGCCTGCAAGCTAAGCATTCCTCTTCATTTGCTTTAAGAGTTTGAACACAGCTTACAAAAAGTTGGTCTCCTTCACAAAAATGAATTTATGCCAAAATAATCGTAAAAACCACATCTAACAGGAATCTCCTCTGTTCGTTATTCATTGTAGAGTTTATTTTTTTAATTTTTTTTTAGAACATGTTGGTTCGTTCATTCAATTTATAACTTTAAACAAGTTTTTGTTCTTTCATTTATTTTTCGTTTGTATCCATGACCTATATTCGAAATTAAGAGAAAACTTTAACAAATACATTTTCACACTCCAGAATATATTTCTACTAGTTTAATGGCATCATAAGGAAAAATGGAAAGGTCTTTTAACTTGGTCAGTTGTACAAAAATGTAATTACGGTCGTTGCATGGAAAATAGGTCGATAAAAGAATATAAATTCTTTATTATACATAAGGTGGTTGCTCATATTAAACATTAACTCTCAAACTAAAGTAAGAAGTGGGAAGCAGATTAAATTATCTAATAATAACATTATGATTTAACGTAAGCAATATTCAATCTATATCAAGGATCGTAGAAACCCAAGAAAGTTTGAATCATTTAAGTATTGCTCTAAAAGATTCTTAGGAAACAATTCAATTCAACAATTCTTTAGCCGGCTTACGGTATCAAAATATAATTTCATTGTAGAAAAGGATTTCAACAGATGGTCATTAACTCCTTATACACGCAGAAAAAAAAATATATTTGCGCATGTTTACTGTAACCATTTCAACATTTTTATCAATAATATAGTCACAGTAACTATTTATTGATTGTGGTAACAATAATATGGTTAATTTACGATTCACATGATTGTATATATATGGTTACAGCCAACAAGTATATGTTTGTGACAACCATTTTTATGTTGAATAATTTTATCATAATATGTTGTTCTCAGATTATGATATCCATAAGCCGAGAGCAACATAATATGGTAAGTCCATCATCATATAAATGGTTGTCACAACCATATATTTGTTTACTGTAACCATATATATGGTTGATGCAATCATGTTAATCGTAAATTAACCATATTATAGTTACAACAATCATATAAATAGTTACTGTGACTGTAATATTGTTAAAAATGTTGAAATGGTTACAGTAAACATGCACAAATGATGAAATGATCACAGTAAACATGCACAACTATATTTTTTTTCTGCGTGTACATTTTCCAACTCAAACACTAACATAGGGATGGATCAAAAACTTACACCGTGCTGATTAAATATATTCCGAAACACTTTGTTGTGCATTCCTTAATATAGAGCAATCACAAAGTAGTTTCATAAGACAGAGGTCTCATTGTGTAACTCGCAAACTTGCATTGTTTCTACTCAACATTGTCCAAAGCAAATTGAAGGTATCTAAGACCACAATCTCCGGTAAATAATACCGCAAGTATTCTAAGATCGCTCTTTTGAGCTTTAGTAGCTTCTGTGATAAATCATTACAGTGGCGAACAAATTCCGAAACAACCGAAGAATAAATTCTCCCCCCAATATAAACTCGCGCGATGCCAAAGAAAAGTTACGGAAAGAGTGCCAGACCTTAATGCTGGTCATGATTTGATCATTGAATCCTTTAATCTCCTCGTCAAACACTTAAAAATGCAAATAAGGATCGCGATTGAGTGATAGGTACATATCGAAATACATCCAATCATCATTATCATGACTTCTGATCCGGATATATTACGGATCCCTTTTGGGTATAAGGACTTCAGAATTTCTATGCAACACGTTATTCAAAAAATTATGAATAAAAAATCTTAAGATATCGTCTAATTACAGTATCGAATTACCAATAAATCATTATTGGTTTCAACCGCCACGTTCTACCCAAGAGACATCATAATGGCTCTGTGCGTAGTTTTGCACTAATGTCTACTCAAAGTGTGAGTACTGTCAAGAATAACCTCAAGGAATACGAGATATCACCATGACACCATCGTATACTAGATTAAATTTTACCGTCACATTTACTTCAAAGAAATTTCCTTCTTTTTCAAAGTTGAAAAAATGTGAACGTGGTTCATATGAGTGAAAAATTCGACACGATAGCCTTCGATTAAAGATTGGAAACGATTGACCAATATCGTTATAAAAATTATAAAATCGGAACTAGTTCCGAGGACAATTCAATAAAGCGACTTTGGTAGAATTATCACTACAAAGATTGCAGTGACTTCGCTCGTCTTTGGCAATACATCGGCTTCGGCCGACTGTTCATTATGGAGACTTCGTTCGAAAGTACAATACTGCTTTTTTGGATGACTCGGTCTAGTGTTTAATTCAGCAATTGTTAAATAAATCAACTTCGGTCTACTATTTACTACATAGACAGACGTTGACTATTATAGCTCAATGTATTCGGGGGACTGTCTACCAGGGACTTCGACTGACAAAAACAAGGATGTGGGTCGTATTCGGTCGATTGTTTAAAATCTTAGGTCAAACGCGGATTTCGTCAACTGTTTTAGAACTTCGATTGTGATATGAAAAAACAACTAAGGACTGAGATCGAAAAATTCTTAACATACATACATGTTAATAAAAATGAAACCAGTAAACTTACAGTCTCGATTTTTTTTATTTGATTGAAATTATTATTACAATTCACAAAAAAAAAAAAAAAAAAAATTTATAGTTCTAATCACTAGTGATGAAATTTTGAACCTTCTTCGGAAACCCTTCCATTATGGTTTTTATAGTGAATTCTGTCACTTTGTTCGAACGGTTGTCCATCTCCGTTTAAAATCGACCACACTTTTGGACACCTTTTTTGTGCTCTTCAATTCTCTTTTAACAAGAGCCCAATATCTCTCCACTGGCCTTAGCTCCAGGCAGTTTTGAGAATTTCCTCTATTGGTACAAATACCACATTATTGTTCTTGTACCACTCAATGGCTTGTTTACCATAGCGACAGGATGCCAAGTCAGGGCAAAAATAAGTGGACACATTATGAAGTCTGGAAGCAGCCTTTTTTTTAAACATTCTTTGATGTAAATTTCGGTATTTATAGAGCCCTTTGTAACTAATGTTTGACATTTTTGCCGCAACTGCATATTGCTTGCCATACCAAGAACTTTTTGGGAAATTTTGTCAGCTTTTGGGTCCTAAACTTTTCTTCAACATTCCCTCAAGCATCTGCAACATAAAAATATTCACCCGGAAGCTGCGAAAAATCTGTCAGAACATACGTTTCGTCATCCATAATGCAGCAAGAATATTTTTTTATAAAACTTGACTTCAATTTCAGTACTCTGTTTTTTGGCCTCTAAATTTTTAGCAGCGTTCCTGTCAGGAACTTTTTGAGCATTGTATGTTTTTAAACCAGCATTAGCTTTAACTTTTCGTACCAAATAGTCCGAGCACTGAGCTAACTGGGTTGTTTTCCTACCGGATGTGTTGGGAGTTCTTTTGAAAATGCTTTCTATTTTTTTGGCTTTAGAAACATCATGTGAACCATTTCTTCTACCTGAACCAGGTTTTCTATCAACGGACAAGTTCTCCCGGTACTGTTGAATAAGATTGGAAACAGTTTGACGGCAGACCTTTGATTGCTTGGCCAACTCTTTGTAGGACCAAGTTGGGTTTTGTTGAAAATATTTCATAATTTTAGTACGCACTTTTTTCTGGTCACTCATTTTAATCAGATTAACAACAAATGAACATAATTGACATTAAACATAATAACTGACATGCTTTACAAAGGTAACTTGATAAAAAAAAAATCAAATAATACTTGGGTTAAAAGTTTTAATGAAAAACGTGTGTTAAGAATTTTACGAACTCACTCCTATTAGTCATCGTTTACTGCTGAATGCTCAATGTATTCGGGCGACTGTCTAACAAGGAAAACAAGGACATGGGTTTAAAATCTTTGGTCAAACGATGACTTTCGTCGACTGTCCAAAACCGGGACTACGGTCGATGTTTCAGTACTTCGATTGTAGCCGTGATATGAAAAAAACAACTATTTAATACAACTCGATTCCGATCGTTTGTCCAATTGATCGAATGTTCAATAAGGCGACATCTGCATGGACTTCTGTAGAAGTCGACTTTTCTACATTTTCATAATACGGCTTTGGTCGAATGTTTAATACAGTGATTTCGGAAGTTTGCCCAATATACAGACTTTAGAAGCGTCTTCGGCCAATACATCGACTTCAGTTGAATTTTTAATACAGTGGATTCGGAGGACTGTGCCATACAGCGATTTTGGTCGACTATTGATTTGAGCGATTTCGAGAGACTGTACAATACACAGCTTTCGCTACAATGTTCCAACGTGTCCGAAGGCAAGAAAACCACCGTAAATTATAAGACAAAGGAAGGATACAAGCATACAAGATTAGAAACTTTTTTTTAGAGACTGCATATACTCTTTAAATTTTGTTATAGACGTTCCGTTTGTTACACATCGAAATATTGGTCGTAGACTCACAAAATTGTTTATATGTAGCAATGTCCGTCCGCCTGTCTGTTAAAGGCACGGTAGGACCTAGAGGAAAAGAGTTAGGGGGATGAAATTTTTCCCAAATATTATATTTTGAGTAGAAATGTTGGGTATTGAAGATGAGAAAAATAGGTCCAAGCTAAACATTTTACACAATGTCCGTCCGACATTTAAAGACAATGAAAACACGATAGGTCCTGTCCTATATGAGGAGACCTAGAATTTTGGCACACATAGTTGTTGCTAATATTTTGGATCAAAATATATGAAAAACGAACTTGCCGTTATACAAATTTTGTTGCCCGTCACATTTGAATGCTTGAATCTAGCAAAGAGAAATTTAGCACTTTTAGGAGGGAGGAGTACTCCTGTTTGAAAGTTCTGCTTGAAAACTGAAAAAAAAATTAATAATTTTAAATTTATCGAAAGATATCGATTGCCAGTTTGAAATCCAATTTCCTTTATAAACTAACCACAAACACAGTTTGTGTGAAAGCATTTAGCATCTGACATTGACAGGCATCTTAATAGTGTATTGTATAAGTATTTTTGTATAGTTATTCCTTAAAAGTAACACACAATAATTACAAAAAATAGCTGGTTTTTCAACAAACAAACCAAAAAAAATCAATAGAAAATATTTATACCACAAAAGAAATGAAGAAAAAATGAGATTACGATGATGCTGTCTACTGTCTTGCAGCAGGGTAACCACATTCTGACGCCATATAAAATAGATTGTGCAACATAAAGTATATATATTTCTGTATTTGTTCGCATATTATTGTATAAAATGATTGCAGAAGTTGCAACATACACAATGGTAGAGCCTCTGTTACTAAGGCAGCGCTTGATCATTGTTGATCTTCTATTATGGAATTGTTCTCTATTCATGGCAATGAGACAGACATGAGTCTTGTTATTTATAGACAAACTAATTTAATCCTGTTTATTTCAAACTAGAAAGTCGACATTATGGTCATGATTTTTATGTTTTTTTTTTTTTTTTGTTCGTCTTTCTTTGTTTTTTTCTTACTCATTCCTGTGATTGCTCTGTATTTCAAGATGATAATTGGTTTTTTGTTTTCTCATTATTTTCTTCTTTTTTTTTTTGTTATGTGTGCTTTGCTATTGATATTTATTTCAAAGAGGAAATTGTTTTGAATTTTGTCATACCTCAACGTTTTAGTTGAACTTTTTGTTTATCAGCGTTTAGTTGAAGTTGTTTAGCAGCAGGTTTGATGCAACTTGAAAAGTGTTGTAGCAAATAAAATTTAATTTTTGGAAAATTAGAGCAATTGTTTGGAATATTTAATGGATGTTGGCAGATATTGCTAATAGTTTTGGGTTCTTTGAAGTCTGCATATTTGGTAATATGTATATGTAGTTTATACTTAACTAAAGGGGGAGTTTTCAGTACCAGTAACCTTTTATAAGGACCAGCACAATGTATAGGAGTGAAGTGAAAGAATTGATATCATAAACAGTTTTACGAATACAACGTTCATTAAAAACTTGGACAAGTAGCTATCTTATTAACTATCACATGCTGATTTCAGTGCTATAAAAATGACCAGGGGCCAAATTACCTCACGAATGTGGTAAATTTTATCGTAATTTTCTTATTTAAGATTGTGGCATTCGTGTTCGTACTCGATATCATTATAATTTCGTGCGATCACCTATGCGGTAATTCGCCCCCAGATTTCATAATCTTTTTTCTCTGTCCTCTTGTATTCTCCTACTGGAAGATTTTGCCAAACAGTCCAGCAAGAATCCATCAAAATTTAAACGTTCCACTTGTACTGATATAATTTTTCCATGTTTACAATATCCTGGCGGATATTGTGGACCGACGAATATACCTTTCATGATTTTAACGAAGGAATTCAAAAGCAGTCCATTTTTCTTAATTTTTTTACGGAATTTTTTTTTATGAAATTTCGTTTTATGTGCAATGATGGAAGTAACACTTATTGTTGATTAACTAAAGGATATTCGTTAACATTACGCTATACCTTTCATTTATATGTAGTGTGGCCTTCTATAATGACTGTGCCATTCGAATAAAGCGCCTGAACAATTTGAAAATTCAGGAAAAATTGATTATTGTTGATTATTGACTGCCCAGGGAAGTTTATTTGATGTATTTACCAATGGCTCGAAGACGAAGGAAAGTGCATGAACAGTGTTTTTAAGACTTCCAAGCCAATACAGAATTTTAAAGACTGTTATTTTGCATCAAGTGCGTCTTGAATTGGTTATCAGATAGCCTTGTCTATACGACATAAAATTTGTTTCTTGAATTCCGAGAATCTCTTAACGATATCTTTTACAGAGACATTCCATAATTGGTCTCACATTCGCAAATATGAAAACACAATTTTGTGTAGCCTAATTGTAGTCCAATCAGAAGAGCTACGACTCTGAAATCTATGCAAATATGCCATTCATGTTCATTTTACTTAATCTAGCGTTTTCATATTTTCTCCTTCATATGATTGTGTAAATTCAATTCACACAACAGAATTTGTTTGGAAATAAGTACATTTGCTTGCCGCAAAGAAAATGATTTTGATGATCATTTGCGGTCTTAAGGGCGTGTTTTCCATATTTCCATAAGCCTAAATCCATTAAGAACCTAATCGCTCAATAAAGTTTTTAAGCAATTTCCAACTTGAATTCCTAAGATACTCCAAGTATAGCATGGTGTCGAAATAAAAGTTTTAGTTTTTAATTTAAATGCACTACATTGACACAGGTGATGTTCCAGCATTTCGTCCTCTTCCTCATATACTCTACTTTCAACTCTGTATGTCCAGTTAACACATTAACTAGTCTTTTGAGTGCATACATATTTAGGTTGAGAATCTCCTTTGTTCTTCTTACGTTTAGGTTTCACCATTAATGGCATAAAATATTTCGGTTACTTTCGCTAGAATCAAAAAAAAATTTGTTGACGCAAGGAAATCGATTTCACTAATCTTTTAGGTAAGTATTGGGTGTAAGACTTGAAAATGGGGGATTTTTTTACCACTTCAACCACTTCATTCTAAATACTTTTTAACAGGTATTGCAACATGTGGCCGAGCGTTGTCATGATGGAATATTAACGTTCATGTCTGGCCGCATAAACATTCAAACGAATCAGTTGCATTCGGTACAGGTTCCCTGAGATGGACTGGTCAGATTTCAGTAGCTCATAATAGAGAAGACACTTTTGCTCCCACCAACTACAGAGAATTACCTTGGCGCCATCGATATTTGGCTTTGAGGTCGATTCGGTTGGTTGGCCGGGCTTCAGTTCTTTCAATGTCTTTCGGCTTAAATTCGTATAAGTAGTACGCAATTTCCCTGCTTTTATATGAATCCTGATGCTCGCAAATATTTTGAAATTGCTACTTGAGTAGCTTCCAAGCTCTTGTTGAGTTTGACACCCATTGCTCACCGAAGCTTATGGTGAATGTGTTTCATCGGTTTCAACGTGCGAGAGATGGTTTGTGCGGTTCAAGAGTGGTGATTTTGACACGGAAGACAAAGATCGCCCAGGCTCGACAAAAAAGTTTCAAGATCAAGAATTGGAGGCATTACTCCATGAACGATCTTCATGGAGTAATGCCTCCAATTCTCCAAAAACTTCCCGCATTGGTACAAAATTCGACATTATCGAAGCAAAAAAAGTTTTTTGTTTACACTATAATGTTCAATAATTAAGTGAGAATAAATGACAGATATGTACCCTTGAAAATGACATATAAGTTATTAAAAACAAAAACTACATTCAAAAGATACGCCATTCATTTTTAAGTCATACAGATATGCCTTCTAAGGTAAGAACAAAGTCGGCTAGGTTAAGAACCTAGTCGCCTCAATAGTTTTTTTTTAGCGATTGCAAATTTGAATTCCTAAGATATTCGAATTCGTATTTCTCCTCAAACGCATATACCACTGTCGGATAGAGCAATATTAGTCTTAACACATTAACTAGTATTCTTCCAACCTACTGCTAGTTTTTGATATTCATTGACCATTCCTTTAGTTTATCATTAGACATTGGGAAGTGTTTAGCATTTGCCATGGTCCGCCTTCCAGTTTCCAATAATGCCATGGTGGCTTGGGACCTTTCGCAACTGGAGTAAGAGTTTTTTTATTTCATTGTTACATTGTAAACCTTCCGAGATTTAACACTATAGTGTTATAGTGATTTGTCCAATCAAATCATTCTATCATTTGCTAAACTTAGCATTTTAACTCTTCACAATCCAAAATAAAACTTGTATATTATTTCAATTTTAACAACTTATCGCTACGAACTATTCATATTAATTCAGTATTTTTTTGTTTTTTTTTAATAGACATTTAACATGTATTTCCGTTGTTTCTCACCATAAATAAATTTGAAAAAAAAAGTGCAGCTACATGGAAAACATGATGTTTTTTCAACATTTAGCAGCAACAACAAAAACAATTATTACTCTACAACTGCTGCTATGCAGTGCAGTGTGCTGTGGTGTTGCACATTGAATTGGATTCTTGTACATTTGTACGAACGTACGTTTTACCGTCATTTCAGTTTAACCCATATTTGTCATAATGGTCAGTCAAACAAATCAAATGCTTTGCTATGCATCACCAACAACAACAACATATGTATGTAAGTGCAACCACAGACACTCAAATTATAAGTTGGCATGATTGTAGTTGTTGCTGCTACTTTTGACAGAAATTGACAATTGGCCACAGTTTCCACTAAACTAAATGTACTACAGCAGGCGCGGATCCAGATCATCTATTTGGGGGGGGAAATCAAAATTTGTTCTACATTTATCTTTTTTTCTTATTTTTAATAAGAAAACTTTTCGATATTGGAGGGGGGGGGGGTGAAATTCCAATTTCACCCCCTCTGGATCCGTGAATGTACTAGCGATATTGAATAAAGGAAAAAGCAATAAAAAATCATGTTTTAATATTTTTTTAATATCGCACAAAATTAAACCATTCAAAATCAAATTGGGAGTACAGGGTGTTTTAACAAATGCTACACACTCGCACTAAATAGTTTTCCAATTTCAAACACTCTTTTAGAAGTGGCAAATTTGATAGACAGGTGATGTGTGCTAAACAAGATTAGCTGGCATAATTTAAAGTGATTTGCTGCAACAAGTGTATATTCCGAATAGTATTAGAGAGAATGCATATCGAAACGAACAGCAATTGATATTGTCATCTCCGATCTCAATCAAATTCATACATTTTGCAAATTAAGAGAGTTAATGAAGATGTTCATAGCTATATTCACTCAAATGTTAAGATATCTAAAATTCCTAGAAAGAAATTGCCACCTTCAATTGCTGCTCGTAGCAAAAACTCAAATGAAACCTGAGATCATATCAGGTGCCTGCTGTTTAACAAACACTCACCACATTGAAACTCAAAATTGATGTAATACTTAGTTGCCACAAAGTTGCACACAACTTTTCTGTGGTTTCCCCGCTTTTTTTTTATCTTCCTTTTGTCACATTATTGTAGCAGTAAATTATTGCGTTCAAATACAACTGTTTTTTTTATCAAATCAAATTAATTCACATTACACCATAATTGCCCGAGAGATAAAAACAGAAACATTTAGCAAAAACTCAAAACAGTGAAATGATTATTGGTTTGTCACCAAAAAAACATTTTCATCGTGTTGCAAGACTTACAAGTTGTAAGTTGTTTTCTTAAAGTGTTTAGGATTAGATGGATACAAACACGTATATTTCATTATATATGTTAGCCTCATAACTCAATAACCCATGGGGAAGCGGATGAGTATAATAATGTATTTAAGAGAATGTTTAGTTTTTTTAAATGCAGTTGTATATTTATATTAATGACTTTTTTCATTATACCATCGATAGTGTTAGTATTAGGACGTAAACATTAAGTTCCTCAAAAGTTGCCTTAGCCCATATTAATGAAAAACTATTAGAAATCCCTGTTCTGGGGTCTTCTAGATTCCCAATTAATTAATTCAATTAAGACTTTATTCATTGAAATTCTATTTCAGAATTAAACATTTCAGCAATTCGTTCTATAAAACAATTCCCAACATAAAAAATTATTTAGTTTCATTAAAAGCTTTAATTTGAATATAAGGACTGAGATCGAAAAATTCTTAACACACGTTTTTCATTAAAACTTTTAACCCAAGTATTATTTGATTTTTTTTTTTTATCAAGCTACATTTGTAAAGCATGTCAGTTATTATGTTTAATGTCAATTATATTCATTTGTTGTTAATCTGATTAAAATGAGTGACCAGAAAAAAGTGCTTACTAAAATTATTAAATATTTTCAACAAAACCCAACGTGGTCCTACAAAAAGTTGACCAAACAATCAAAGGTCTGACGTCAAACTGTTTCAAATGTCATTCAACAGTACCGGGAGAACTTGTCCGTTGATAGAAATCCAGGTTCAGGTAGAAGGAATGGTTCACATGATGTTTATTAAGCTAAAAAAAATAGAAAGCATTTTCAAAAGAACTCCCAACACATCCGGTAGGAAAGCAGCCCGGTTAGCTCAGTGCTCGGACTATTTGGTACGAAAAGTTAAAGCCAATGGAGGTTCAAAAACATACAAGGGTCAAAAAGTTCCTGACAGGAACGCTGCTAAAAATTTAGAGGCCGGAAATTGAAGTCAAATTTTATAAAAAAAAAAATATATTCCTGCTGCATAATGGATGACGAAACGTATGTTCTGGCAGATTTTTCGCAACTTCCTGGTCAAAAATATTATGTTGCTGATGCTCGTAGGAATGTTGAAGAAAAGTTTAGGACCCAAAAGCAGACAAAATTTCCCAAAAAGTTCTTGGTATGGCAAGCAATATGCAGTTGCAGCAAAAAAGCCAAACATTTGTTACAAAGGGCTCTATAAATACCGAAATTTACATCAAGGAATGTTTACAAAAAAGGATGCTTCCATTCATAAGACTTCTTAGTGTGTTCACTTATTTTTGGCCTGATTTGACATCTGTCACTATGGTAAGAAAGGTCTTGAGTGGTAAAAGACCAATAATGTGGTATTTGTACCAAGAGAGGCAATTCCTCCAAACTGCCTGGAGCTGAGTCTAGTGGATAGATATTGGGCTCTTGTTAAAAGAGAATTGAAGAGCACAAAAAAGGTATCCAAAAGTGTGGTAGATTTTAAACGGAGATGGACGACCTGTCCGAACAAAGTGACATAAATCACTATAAAAACCATTTAATTTGATTTTGAAAAATTGAATTAAGAATTAATTCTTTCAAATCTATGCCTGTGAACAAGATTCAGGGTTCCCAGCTGGACCTTCTGCGGCCCAATCGGGTAACACAATCACTAAATCCGTCCTGGATGCCACATCTGCTTGAAGTTCTTCCGTCGTCAAGATTAGCAGAAAACCCAAAAAAGACCCGCACGGAGGATGTATTCCATAAAATGGGTTAAACAAAAAAAGCCTAAACTGCAATTTTTGAGGAGAAGACACATCTTCAACAGCCCGGCGCCAATCTTCTGAAACCACCGCACCATAAGACAATTGATAGGACTTTTGCTGATTCACAGCGACATAGATGAATATTTCCCATGCATTGCTGGATGGAACTTAATCCTGAAGAAAAAAATGGGAGTATTCTAGGAAGTTTTAACCCAGGACCCTCCCCTAATTATGGCTGGTACCAGAAACGTTAAACCAGGATTACGTTAAGCCATAACTAAGGCAAGCAGTCGCCTTAGTTATCGGTATGTTGGAAGGCTCTAGGCTCGACGAAGTCTCTATATACGAGATACCAAGACGAATAAGATCAAGGAACAAGAACATCAAGCGATAGATCCATTACAGAGAGCTGACGGGAGTTGACGTAAACCCTAGCAAAACGAATCTCGTATTATTCACGAGAAGATACACGATTCCTTTATTTCTACTACTTAGCTCGTAAAATATGTGTAAAATATCTGGAAGTTATCATGGATTCGAAACTGTCATGGAATCTATATTATTCAAGGAAGTCTTGGGAAATTACAACCCTAGAATAGAAGGCTCTCTAAAATGTTGTTAAACCTAATGTAAGGTGCACTTGTTTTGTTAAGTGCTCTTGTAAAAGCCATCCATTTTAGGAATTTCGGTTTATTATGATTACATACGCTATAAGCACCACACCATCAAAGGCTCTTTCTGCCATTAGGAACTAGTTGCGTGCTGTTCTTATGGCCTAGAATGTTGCTGATAATTCAGACATTAGACCCAATACTACGAACGCATGGAATCGGGTGAACTGTGTACTTGCGATGCGCTTGACAGTCTGGGGGAAATCCCGGACAATATTGATTATTGCAATTCCATTGCAGACCATTCTTCGACATAGTCTTATCCATAGCAATCGGTACTAGGCAAAATGTGGTGGAACTTAATCCCCAAGATAGTCAATTTACGGTCTTCACTGATTGTTCATAAATATAAAGGAGGGTGCGTGGATAGGGGCGGTTTAGAATTCCTGATCAATGCAAAGTTTCTGACATCAAAAGCGTCATGATATTCAGAGCTAAACTGATAGCCAAACAACCCTTAACTGGGTGTCTAAACGGCTTCCAGTTGATGCTTGAATAGCGGGAATATCTTAACAAGATGGCGAAACATTCCATACTTTTATTCAACAGGATGTCACAGGTAGTCATGTCGCTGACACACTGAAGTAGAGGGAAACTATCGCTGCATCGTATAAACTTATGATCCAGACAAAACCCTACGACTAACATACAAACGAAATGGTCTACAGAGACTAGAACAGCAGTGTTGATATGCCCTGAATGTAATTGTCGTCTAACGATTGCTATGATGGGCATTCTGAAGATCAACTGCGGACCGTAGTAGCTGTAGCAGTTTTCAAGACTAGGATAACAAGGGTGATATGCCCTGAATATAATTCTCGTCTACCGATTGCTCTGGTTATGACTACCGTAGATGTTTTCAAAATGAAGAATAGGAGGAGACGGTTGTACACCTTATCTACCACTGTCCGGATCGAAGTTTTGACATTCGTCTTTTTGAATGATCTGTCAGAAGGATAGGGATTTATTTTTGCTGAAGGACACACTTCTTCACTAGAAATATAGTTTTACCTAACCTAACTATACTGTTGTCTTTCGTACTATAGTTGTCTCTTCTGAAGTTCAACTGCGTACCGTAGTAGCTGTAGCAGTTTTCAATACAAGGACAACAAGGGTGATATGCCCTGAATATAATTGTTGTCTACCGATTGCTCTGATTGGCTCAACAGCGGAATCTAGTAGTTGTGATCGCTAATGATTGTTCAGGTTACACGCCAGGAGATTAAATATCCAATATTATGACTCCCGTAGATGTTTTCAAAATGAGGAATAGGAGAAGACGGTTGTACCACACCTTATCTACCATTGTCCGGATCGAAGTTTTGACATTCGTCTTTTTAAATGATCTGTCGAAGATGGAAGTCAGAAGGATAGGGATTTGTCCTTGCTGAAGGACACACTTCTTTCCTACAAAATATAGTTTTACCTAACCTAACGATACTGTTGTCTGTCGTACTAAAGATGTCACTTATACTAAAGACATTGTTGTATTTTACAATAAAGCCCCCAGCAGTTCTAGAAGAATGTTCTGTTTGGGAGACAACTAGTTACATAAGTAGCACCGTGACTAGTTATTAACTCTTTTGGATTACAATGATACTGTCTGATAGCAGTGGTGGCTCTAGATATTTCTAAAGCGTTTGATAGAGTATGGGATGGTGCGCTTATTACTTTTGGTGTCAGTAATAAGCTCTTTCGAGCTTTCTCAGAGATCGCACTATACGAGTTGTTATAGATAGAATCTCATCAAACGAGTTCAAGATCAATTCAGGGGTATCGCAAGGCTCCGTCCTTTCTCCTACTTTATTTCTTATCTTTATAAACGACCTTCTAGGTCAAACTTCCAACCCTATCTACTCTTTTGCAGATGACAGAAACATTTGACATTCATATGCGTTCAATTATAAATCAATACTGTTGGAGATTGGGGAAATGAGTCAAAACCTGAATGATATGCTTAACCAAGATCTTGTGACAATCTCTGAATGGGGTTGTGCCTAATTATCGCAGTCGAACACTATCGAATATTTATTCGAACATGGAATTCTTTTATACGATATCGAATAAAATCTATAGAAAATTGTAATATTTGTGCTCGATAACGAACGAGTTTTTACTCGAACGCTAATAAGCGTTCGAAATTTATTTCGATTACGAGTGCGAGAATTTGCTCCCAGATCATGTTGCTCCATCTGTTTTTATGGGAGGTGTAAATATTAAGGAATCAGAAGCCTTAATGTTCTAGGCATAAGTATTCAGTGGGTTGTCCGCTGGACAAAACACATTTTTCGAGTGTCGAAAGAATTGAATGCTTCTCGGTTTTCTAAAACGGTGAAAGACATACTTCACTCCATCTGATGTCCTTACTATTTACACCACTTATACCCGACCGAAATTGGAATACAACTCTCATGTGTGGGCCGGTACTTCGAAGTCTATTTTGGAGTAACTCCACCGCGTACAGGAAAGGGCGAAGGTGCTTATCGGTGACAGTAGGGTATCCAGCTCTGGGTTGTGATCACTGTTTTATCGATACTACAATGGTATGTGCTCTGTTGAAATTATGGAACTTGTTCCAGAAACCCGTAGTTTTTTTACGCAACACAAGTTCTTTGGCAAGGGCTCATCAATTCGCTGTCGACTGGACAGTGGATCGCATAACACATTACAGGGAAAATTCGTTCTTTAGCCGTACTGTCCGTATGTGGAATAAGCTTCCTCCTGAAGTCTTTCCTGTCACTTTCAATATAGGAAAATTCAAATCAAATAACAACAAACACTACTCCCTGTATCCTCCATCCTATAACCTATTTACCTAGTTCCAACACAATGCTTTGCATAGGTAGGGGCCATCCCGTGAGTGCTGGTCCAAGAAAAAAAAAACTACCTAACTGGTTACTTGATCAGCTATATAACTAGTTATTTTACCATGTATGGGAAGCTAATTGCCCTCAAATAGTCAGTTAAAAAAACATTTCATAGACAATCCTTCCTCCGACAACTCTCCAATAAATTATTTCTGTTGGGTAAACAATTTCTGTTGTTAAAGGTTACTTAGAGACACTAAAGTGACAATTAATTTCTATAAGGGATAGGTTAGGTTAGGTTTCCAGGCAGCCGCGAAGTTGGAAAGTAGAAGAACAGCTCACGTGGGTCCAAGAAATGATCCCTTTGTGTTAGCTGAAATTAGAAGTTAGAAAGAAAGAGGGGCAGATAGAAATGAAAAGAGAGAAGTAGAAGATTGAGTAGTTAAAAAGAAGGAAGAGAGAAGGAGATTTACAACAGTTGCATATCAATAAGATAGCGGTTATTAGGTTACACTCAAGAGGTTCCCATATCTGGTCCTATTAACCAGTTACTACACCTTATAAAGGCGTTGATGCCCTCAAGCCTCATATTCGAAAGCTCAGAAAGACTATTTATGGAACGGTGTGCCAGAAACCGTAAGCGTAGATCACCTAATGCCGGACAGTGACAAAGAAGATGAAAAATGGTTTCATCCTCCTCCTCGTTTTGACAACTTCTACAGAAGTCGTGGTAGGGCAAGCCAAGTCTCCTCGCATGGTTGGCAAAAGTGCAGTGTCCGGTAATGACCGCCACTACGCCACGCAATTGTGAGCGTGACAAGCCAAGAAGATATATTGTTCGTCCACGATTCAGTCGGGGCCATATCATTCTGGTTATAGTGCATGTGGGTTCACAACCCCATCTTGTATGAGCGAGCTCATAGTAGAAATTACTAATTTGTAGCTTGCACTTGGATATCGGAATTCCACAAAGGAAGTCTATGTTTCCTTCAGGTAACATGGCGCCTTTTTTCGCCAAATCATCAGCAACGCAGTTGCCTGTAGTATCTCCGTGTTCCCGTAACCACTCGAGTACGACTGTTGAATGTCTCGCCATCCTGTTTAAGGATGCCCGGCATTCCTGGACCAAATTACATGTTGTGTATACACCTGTTAGAGATTTAATTGCGGCCTGACTGTCAGTATATATACGAATATCCCTGCCTGATATCTTGTTATAACTGAGCCAGTTAGCCGCCCTTTTGATGGCTGATACTTCAGCCTGAATTATTTGGAAGTCTAAAAGATAGCCTAATGTCGAGTTCCCGAATGTAGACACCTGCGCCAACTCGATCTCAATGTATCTATAAGGGATACATTGACTACTTGCTTAACTGCTGGGACACTGGTGTATCTTAATCTGATCAATTTTATCTTTTTATATCACAAGACTTAAAACTAATTTTAATATTTCTCACAATTAATGTATCTTAAGGAACCATTATTATTTATCATTAACTATTATACTTTAACCTCAAAATAAAATGGGTTAATATTGATGCTATTAATTTTTGGTCTTCTAGAGAAATTGTTACTATTACATTTGTTGTTATTCCTTTAGTCAAATTGCCGTCATCATTTGCTGTTAAAAGATACATAGTTGTCATTACAATTTTGTCCGCTTTATAAATTCTTTAGAACGTGAGCATAAATATGTTTAAAGCGAATTGAGCTTATGTATTGACTATGTGTGAATGTGAGTTGTGTGTCAGTTAAATCTTTAAGATCGTGTTTTCCTGCTAATACCATTAGAAACTGTTATGTAACCGATAATACGTGATTTAATATTAGATTTCTTACATGCAGTCATTTGTGTGGATGAAATTAAATGAAATCTTATTAAACGTTTCATTGATAATTAAATATTTTTCTTAGTATTACGACAACTAAATGAGATTGTGTGGATTCTTTCTGTATTTCTTTAGTAAAATCAAGATTTTGATATTACAGTACAATGAAATGTAATGGAAGAAATTAGATTTGTTGTTTGAATTATTATTAAATCAATTGCTTTATAAATCTTGATTTTATGGATTTTTTTCGGGGAAACGGAATTTTACATTCAATATTATTCTGACAATTTATTCTGAATATTTTTAAATGTATTATACATTTTTAAAACTGAGACAACAAAGAGATTTTCCATAATATTTTCCTTAAACAAATGATAACAGAACAGCAAAGAGTGTATAAAGCATAATTTAGTATTGAATTTTTTTTATTTACAAATTTCTAATTTTCAAACACTCACATCAAATTCAGTACTGCTGTGTCGTACGACTCTACTGAATGGTATGGGACAAGACCAACGTTTATGTTTCGTATCCTCTTCAATATACGAAATGAACATTTTAAATTTTGATAACAAAACCACATTTAATTTAAAAATATATTTTCAAGTTTGATTTAAAGTTTTTTTTTTTTTTAATTATAAGATTTTTATAGTATTTTTCTCTAAAAACTAAACAAATATTTTTCTTTCATCTAGCAAACGTTTTAAAGGTTGTCCGTCAACTGAATTGAGAAATAAGAACGAATTCAAATGATTCACTTGTTATTCCCTCATATATTCTCAATAAAAAAATATAAAAAATAATAAAAATTGTTTTAAATGAAACCCTCGAAAACACAAAATACAAAACACTTTTTGTATTTTTTATTATTACTTTTACAACGCTTTAATTTGTGAAACACTTGTGTTGGAAGTAAAAAGAGATTCTTTGAGAGAGGAAAACCAGAGAGGAAATTGTATAGAAAACACAAAATAAAAATATTTAAATGATTTTGTTTAAATAAAAACAATCATATTTACTACAGAAGCGCTTTCCCAGCACTTAGTATTTATGCTGGACAAAACAAAATAATAATAATCAGTCATAGTAGTGATAGGAGCTGCTTTTGTTTTATTTATTTTAAATTGCCTGTTATCACTTCAAAAACAAGTGAGGGTGTAAATTATTTATTTATTTTATTATGTTTAACCTTCTGTTGGTGAGATGACTCAAGTCAGGGACATACTGCATACATGTTGTAAATTGAGAAAATTTGTTACTTTAGGAGACTACAGCATATAAACTTATGTTTTGGTAGTTTAGGAAATAAACAAGTTATTTTAAAAACAAATATATTTTATTGTTAAACTTTGTGGAGGCTAATAATCTCTCAGGAAATCTAACATAACGTTCTTTTTTTAAGTTATACTCATCAAGAGTATTGTTCTCTTGACATTAAATATTTATTTCAAGACATCTATTTGTATCTTGCATGTGATATCTTAAGATATTCTCTCTCAAGATAATGTTTTCTTAAATACGAAAAGATTTCTCCATCTAATTTGTTTCTAGTCAGAAAAAACTATTCAGAGAATATCTCTACAGAAACGCTAAGAAATCTTATCTTATTAGATATCTTGAGAGATTGTTTCTGATTAAATAAAAGCCTCCCCGGTTAAAACAAATCTTCCAAAAGATTTTTCTTTCTTTATTCTGAAAAAAAAAATCTCTCCAGCGAAATTTGTCTCTAGTACGAAAATACCAATATAGATTTTTCTTTAATAACAAAATAATATTCTCTAGACAGAGATCTTTTCTTACTAGATCTTTTGAGAGATATTTTCTGATTACATAAAAGTCTCCTCTCAGAGATTTCATCAAGAGGTTTTTCTATAATCAGAAAAGATCTCTCCATGTAGATTTTTCTTAAAATATCTCTCAGGAGAGAGTTTTCCCTATTCAGAAAAAAATTTTCAGGGGGACATTTCCTTAGTCACCAAAGATCTCTCAAGACATTTATTTACCTAGACAGATATCTTTTCTTACTCGGTCCCTTGAGAGATATTTTCTGATTACATAAAAGTCTCTCCTCAGAGATTTTTTCATTAATCAGAAAAGATCTCTCCAGGTAGATTTTTCTTAATTTTCTAGACAGAGAAAATATTTCTCAAGAGCGAGACATTTCTTTAGTCACCAAAGATCTCTCAAGCTATATTTTTCTTTAGACACGAACGGTTTCTCAAGATTGATTTTTTGTTAACAGATCATTATTGTTTGTATCAAGCCAAGAATATCATAAGATATTCATTATCATGAGAGATTTGTCATCAACATGGAAATATCTATCCAGCGAATTTGTTCTAGTCAGAAAAGAACTCTCTCATTATAAAAGTTTCTCTAGTCAGTATAGAACTCGTATAGCAACTATATAAAGTCCAGAGATCAGCCTGCATTGGCATAACTGAAGCACTAAGAACTAGTCCTTCAGAAGCACTAAATACTATACTGCACCTTGTGCCAATAGACCTCCACATAATGGCCACCTCTGACAGCAGCGCAGCGAGGCTTCACGCATCTGGATGTTGGAGATCGAGAACATATGGCCACGCGGGGATTCTGAGCCTACTGCCTCCAATCGTTTTCCAACCCTCTGACTATATTACTCCATACACAGATTTTGATAGGGTCTTCAAGGTCTTAATTCCTTCCAGGAGTGAGTGGGATAGGGGTAATCTAGTGTACGAATATGACACCAGGATATATACAGACGGTTCAACAATGAGCTGTGGTATTGGTTCTGGCGTCTTCTGTGATGAACTTGGATTAGGCATCTCATACCGTCTTCCGAGTAAATGTAGTGTTTTCCAGGCGGAAATTTTTGCAATCATGGTAGCTTGTAATACACTATATGATCATAAAACTCGCGGCAATGTAGGTATTTTTGTCGACAGTCAGGCGGCACTTCTTTCACTGAAGGCCTATACAATCTCATCTTCTTTAGTCAGGCAATGTAAGAATTCTCTTTCAAGGCTAGACATCTCCAATGCGGTCTCAGTAGCAATTCCACTGGGGATTATTAAAGGTATTATCTTCAGACACTCTCTTGCAAAGGCTGAGAATAGATGGCGTAATTTAGACACATGTAGGGTGGCCAAGTTGATGTGGCCCTCTTTTAACGAAAAAACGTACTATGCAACTGATAACCGGGAATAGAAGGGTTATATCATCGTTGATGGCAATATTAACGGGACACTTTTACGTTAGGCAAGCATGCCAATTGTCTGGGACTCCCTTTTAACGACCATTGTCATAGCTGTAAGGATAGGGAAAAAGAGGAAACGATTTTCCACCTTCTCTGCGAATGCCCAGACCTGAGTGTAAAGAGGCATAAATTCATGGGCAACTACACATTGACCAACCTTAGTGAGGTAGCCGGGTCTAAACTAAACGACCTACTGAGATATCTCACGGCTACAGGTTGGGTCTAGCAAACTCGACTTTTTAAATACTTTACGATGTACACAACATTACATCAGACGAGTGGTGTGGTTTTGTCAAAACGGGGTCCCTACGACTCTACTTGATTGTTTGCACGCAGTGAACTACCACATAAACCAACCAACCAGTAAAGAACTCTCCAGTGAACTATTTCTTTAGTCAAAATAGATCTCTAGAAAGATCTTAAGAGATTTTTCTGACTAATTTTCTAGATTCTCTTGAGAAATATTTTCTGATAAAATAAAAGTCTGCCAGGAAAGATTTTATCCGATTGTCTGAAATCTCTCCACAAACATTTTTCTCTATTCTGATTCTATAAGGGTGATTATTTAATCTCTAGACAGAAAATCTCTCAGGATATCGATTTGTCTGCTCTCAAAGATCGTTTTATATCTAGTCAGAACTAAACCTCTATAAAGATTTATTTGTCTATATCAAAAAACTATTATTTTTAAAAACTTAAAAAAAAACTCTCACTCACCTGTGATACTAAAGCTTTGGTTTCGGGTGTGGTACTTTCTAAGAAAATCTTTTTAAATTCACTAGGACTAGACAATTTAAAATCTGAGGCTGAGGCTATAAAAGCCTGAATTTCCTGAAGACTTTGTTCCGCCAACTCATGAGATGAAGAACATTTTTCGATGCGTTGGGAGGTAAGTAATTCCACGCCATTAGCACACCATTCATTAGCCTGTAGTAAAGGAAAAAAAAAAACAAACAAAAAATTCAATTAAATCTAAAAATAATTGAAAATCAAACAAAACCATTTCACCTTTTCAACTCTCTCCATTAGCTCATGATTTTTATTTAAAATTTCCAAACGTTTCTGTAAACGTTCTGTGATTATATCACAAACACGCTGCAATTCATCACACTTTGGTTGTACGACTTCCCAAGGGTAAACACCGCGTGAACCAATAAGTTGTTGACCAGCCGCTATAACCTCTGACGCTTTATCAATGTCTTTGGCACACAGTGTTTGAAAGTCTTGTGTCTCCACGATTAAGCTGTCAACACGTTCAACACTCTCACCAATTTCGGTCATTTCAGAGACGGTTTTAAGGCGGGCATCAAAAGAAAACTAAAAATAATATGCAAAAGTGTTAAAAATAAGAAAATATAAATGTGTGTAATATATCACACCTGTAGTTCTCTAAAACTCTGTTCAAATTTCCTCAACTCCAAGCATTGCTGCAGACGATTACGATGTGTTCGCCAAAATTCATCAAAACGTCGTTCGGTTTCTTCCAGCTGCACCAAAAGTCTACGATAGTCCCGACAATCATCATAGTGTTGGGGTTTTTTCAATTTGTATTGTTGGTGATAAATAATTTGATGACGTTTTATAAATTGTTGTTGTTGTTGTTGAGTTTGTATTATATTTGATTGCCCTGCACTGGATCTGCATTATTACTCATAATTTTATTATTTTTTTTGTTTGTTTTGTATTTGTATGAGCAAAATGGTTTAAAGTTTAAAACGCGTTTCAGTTTAAGTTTTTTAGTTTGTTTATCAAAAATCGCGTGTGATTGATTTGTTTAAATTTTGTTTTGAGTCATGTGAGTTGTTGTTATATAATTGACATGTATGACATTTTTAATTATTGAATTTACATAAAAACAATATTACGTTTTTTTATCACACGTGAGTGAGCGATCGTTTGTTTAGAGAAAGAGAAAGAGAGAAAAGACACACAATATTGTTTTTTTATGATGAGCCATGAAATGTAAACATTGAAATGATCATTTTAAAGATTGTATGAGGTAGAGAGGCAGTGAAAGTGTTAGTGTTGATTAGTTTTGTGTTGTGAGAGAGTAGTGCAGCAAGTATATTTTGGTTGGGTCAGCAGTACAGCTCAGGTTCGGAAGGTTTTCAGTTTTATATATAGTTTGATTTAAATCTGTACATGAGTTTGGAATAAAATTATTAGCTAAAAGTCGGGTAACTACAAGAACTATTAACAAATATAACTCAACATTAGCCTAACGAATTACTACAAATATTTGATTAACACAATACCCAATATAAGGTTGATAAATAATTCGACTTAAAGGTCCTCTTAATATCAATAATCCAAGTATGTGACAGTCTAGATTATATTATGGACAATGATATAATAACATACTACATTTTATACCCAACAAGACAGCAGGACCTGGGATGGAATTTTAATAAAGAAAAAAATAAAGGATTAAGAAATTTAGAACGAAAAACACATTAAGAATATCATAACTTAATGTCGAAGTCTTAAATGTAATTGTCAAATGTCTAAGAAAACTAATCGATATTTAACAAGTAAGAAAGTATGGTCGGTCAAGCCCGACCTTATAATACCCTACACTAAGTAAATGAGCAAAAACATTTTTCTTTCAAAATTTCAAAAATTTATATTCGTGAGTGATTTTTGGAAGTGGACCTTATATGGGAGCTATGAAAAATTATGGACCGATCACCATGAAATTTGGTCATGTGATTAATGTCTATATGAAAGTTATTTATGTTGCCTTTTATGTGTATACCAACATTTTAAGGAGATTTATGCTCGTTAAAGTGATTATCGGAAGCAGGTCTTATATGGGAGCTATGACTAATTATGGACCGATCATATTAATTTGGTGACATAAATTCGGTATATATAGAATTTATTTGGAGAAAAACCTGTGTAGATACCTATATAAATTAAACATTTATGACCGATAAAGTCCAATTTCGGGAGGACATTTGTATGGGGGCTAGGTGAAATAATGGACCGATTTCAGCCAATTTCAATAGGGTTCGTCCTTGGGCAGAAAAAATGATATGTACAAAATTTTATCAAAATAATCGACTCAGAAAGTGATTCTAAGTCGATCGGTATACTTTAAGGTGGGTGTTAGACTAATATTTTTGGGCGTTACAAACATCTGCACAAATCCATTATACCCTCCCCACTATGGTGGTGTAGGGTATAAAAATCATCCTGAAAACTATCAAAACCTGTTTTCTGTTCAAGATGGAAGATGTAATTGATGAAGAGTAATTCCAACATTGAGACCAGTGTCAAGTAATTGAATTATTATTGTATTGTCTTACTTTGTAGCAATAGTATTCTCCAGTAAAAAGGAAACATAAATTCAAGCCATATGTTTTTTGTACAAATATTATTCAAACTTTAAACATAATTATATTTGCATTCAATTTAATTAAAAGGAAATGTTCAAGTTTCTGATTATGCCGAATATTAGGTTCGGTCGTACTCTACAAAGCGGTCATTAAACTCATTTCTCATTGCTGAACAATTTATATAAATAATTGTGAAAGTCAATTATGACGGAGCAGCACAAAGAGAACGTTTGGTAGTAAATCGGTCACTGGACATTTAACGATAAGACGTAAACTGACTCAACCAATTGCCAGTACATTAAACAGTTGAAAATATAACTGATTGTAGTTTTAAACATACATATCCTGCGATAATGAGTTGAGTATTTTTTAAAATATTAAACTTGATATTGTCAGCAAATATAACATCTTTCCAGAAGTCTTCGGCTTTATATACATAGTTTTTGGCATAATCCTAACGTAACTTCAAATTATTTTTATACCCTTCACCTTCGTGAGAAGGGTATATATAAATTTGTTATTCCGTTTGTAATTTCCACAATATAATTTTCCGACCCTATAAAGTATATATATTCTGGATCCTTATAGATAGCGGAGTCGATTAAGCCATGTCCGTCTGTCTGTTGAAATCAATTTTCTGAAGACCCCAGATATCTTCGGGATCCAAATCTTCAATAATTCTGTCAGACATGCTTTCGAGAATTTTGCTATTTAAAATCAGCAAAATCGGTCCACAAATGGCTGAGATATAAGGAAAAAACCAGGATAACCTCGATTTTTTACCTATTTTTTGACCTATATCTGGATTACTAAGTCATTAATATAGACAATATGGATATCTAATGATAGATATTTCAAAGACCTTTGCAACGACGTATATAAGACCATAGTAAGTTGGACCTACAATGGGTCAAAATCGGGAAAAATTTTAACCAGATTTTTTTTTCACCAAAAGTTTTTTTCGCTAAATATTAAAAAAAAAAATTTTAATTTAAAAAAAAAATAATTTAAAATTTAAAAAAAAAATAAAAAACAAATTTTACATAAAAAAAAAGAAAAATATATTTTTCCAAAAAAAATAAAAAAACAACTGGAAAAAAAAATAAATTTTGTTTACCTAAAATTACCTAAAAATTTTTATTTTGAAGTATAGTTTGGTGAAGGGTATATAAGATTCGGCCCAGCCGAATATATCTCTCTTACTTGTTTTGAAATAAACTGTTTCTTACGTGGAACACATGCCTTATATTGGTTGAGATGTAGAAAATTCCTAATGGTTTGTGCATTAAGAACTATCTTTTCTCCTTTTGTAATATTTTTAGAATCGTGAATCAATAATATTTTCCCAGCCTCCTTCTGGAGAAATTGCTAATGAACTGAAGAACGAGGTCCAGAAATAGTTTCGGATATTTGTCCACAACTGTTACCTTCATAGTGGATTTTAATGATCAATTCTTTTATTGAAATAGGAATTTTGGTACAGATTATATAATTTGCACTCATTTTAAAAGATAAAATTAGAAATTAATGATTAAAATCAGTACTATATAGTCAGTACTGATTTTGGTCAATTCACAAGGTCTCTTATCAGTCATATTGTCATAATGTCCTAATATATCACGACTCGGCGGCTCGGCTTAACCGACTCTTAGGCATTCGGCGTTGGTCTCTGCTGGTTGGTTACGATAACACAATAAATATAGCATAGAAAGTAGTATTATTTTAGGACATTTTTAGCTTGAAAAGCAATGTGAAATATTAGTACATTATGACAATATGACTGATAAGAGACCTTGTGAATTGACCAATCTATATAAATATATAAATGTCTTTGTACGTTTGTTTGTTTATTTGTTTGTTTTTTGAGCTTCACGCCTAAACGGCTGAAGCGATTTTATTGATTTTATTATATTTGGAACGTAGATAGATCCTTACTTGGAAGCGTCAATAGGCTATAAATTTGTTCAATACTTGGACCAGAAAGGGATAAAAAGGGGCAAAAACGGGTAAAATTGGTACCTTTAGTTTTTAAACAATAATTACTAAACGGCTGAACCGATTTTTACATCGACAGGGGTAGCGAAGCGCACCGGGTCAAGCTAGTTATAAATAAAAACATGAACACTTTTCAAAGAACCGTCACATTTTAGAGGCATTTCTTTTACCCTTTCTCTGCTGTACGGAGAAATTCTTGAGTATGATTTCTTTAGTGTTTCATTTAGCTAATCGTTTACGATTAGCTAATACGATTTGCAATTGTAAAATTTAAAAGTACTTTATACCATATGCTAACAAAGTGAATTGGTTGAAATCGGATCAATATTTATAAAAATATTACAATATATAACTTTAATTGCCTGCTGTAAGGGCATTTGTTTGAGTCAGTGTATTTATGAGTGTATGAATGGATATTCCCTACAATAACTACTGCAGACAAGCTGGCCAAATTTGGTGATTTGTCCCCAAAGTTGGGGATTTTGAATGGCTTTGCATATTTTATGGTAATTAAATATTAAAAATAACAATTATAAGACTTCTTAATGTGTCTACTTATTTTTGGCCTGATTTGGCATTCTGACACTATGGTAAGCAAGGTCTTGAGTTGAACAAGAACAATAATGTGGTATTTGTACCAAGAGAGTCAAATCCTCCAAACTACCTTTAGCTAAGGCCAGTGGAGAGATATTGCGATTTTGTTAAAAGAGAAGTGAAGAGCACAAAAAAGGTGTCCAAAAGTGTGGTAGATTTTAAACGGAGACGGACTACGTGTCCGAACAAAGTGACAGAAACCACTATAAAAACTTTAATTGAAGGGTTTCTGGAAAAAGTTCATAAATTCATCACTATTGATTAGAACTATAACAAGTAAGAGAGCTAATATTCGGCTGTGCCGAATCTTATATACCCTTCACCAAATTATACTTTAAAATAAAAATTTTAAATACTTTTAGGTAAACAAAATTATTATTTTTTTTTTTAAATTGTTTTTCAAATTTTAAAAAAATATTTTTTTTTTCAAAATTTTTTTCAAAAATTTTTTAAAAATTTTTTTCAAAATTTTTTTTTTTAATTTTTAAATTTACTATTGAAAAAATTTTGTTGGAAAAAAAAATCGGGTTAAAAAATATGTTTCCCGATTTTGACCCATTGTAGGTCCAAATTACTATAGCCTTATATAGATCGTTGCAATGGACTTTGAAATATATATTAATGACTGAGTTAGTTTCTTACTTGTCAGTTAAACATAGTTTAACACGCTGTTATATTAAACCTGAAACATATTTAGCCGGGATTTAACCAATGATTGTGTTTCTCACTATGTATTAATTTCTCACTATTAATTTTAATTAATTTTGTTAGCATTGCCATACTTTTTAGTCAAATAACATGTGCATTCCTCAAAATTGTTCATATAAATATGGCAATACTTTAAATTTTATAAGAAAAAGCAACCGCGTACATAACTTTGTTTGTAAATTTTAACTTTGTAAAAGAAAAAGTGACATTAAAGTATGTAAAATGTATATTAAAAATTATATTCATGTTAATAAAGCAAATCAAAACATTGAGCTGCTGTGCTGAATTGTTTATTTTATTTTTCAGCTGTTTGTGCTTTGTCATTTTATACTTAGGTTTAACTCACCAATGATGCTCAGTTAAACCTAGATTATATACTAAATAAACAATAAGTGAGAAACACAATTTAAAGTTTAATCTAGGTTTAAACGAAGAATGTAGATTATCTTTATCCCAGAAACTAGCTCTTAGTAATCCAGATATATATAGATCAAAAATAGTCAATAGGCCCGGTTTTTTCCTAATGTCTCAACTATTTTTGGGCCGATGAAATCAAAACTGAAAGTTTAGTGGTTTCATTTTTATTAACTGACCAATAATATGATTTCAATAATTTAAATTTTAAATTGAGAAAATTCCAAATTAATTTGAGAATTATAATTTGAAATTGGAAAAATTCCAATTGAAATTGACAATTTGAAATCGCGAAAACTTCAAAGGAAATTGAAAATTTCAAATTGATATTGAGATAGTTTCAAATGAAACTGAGAAAATCTTAAATAAAATTAAGAAAAATTTATATAAATTACTTTAAATAAAAATAGTAATACATAGTAATTATTAAATTCCATAAAAATCCTCATATTCATAAACAAATAGTTAAAACAAAATTTCCATACAAAATTAGTTTTAAAAAACTTTGATAAATTTAAAAACTGTTTATGAATATAGTGGAAAATATATAATTTAGAAACATAGTATACAGCTTGCTGCAATTGCATAGCAGACTCGGAGAAAACCCTGCCGCGGAAAACAAGAATAGCTCTGACTCAACTGATGTTGGGATGGAGTAACAGGCACAATTCCTACTAGTCCCACATAGACATTCCCGTCACAAATTTTTGTCCAGTATATGATCTAGGTCCCCATAATATCTCCCACATATTCAACTGCACAGCCAATCCAATGGATTTGTAGATCAACGCAGTTAAAGCAGCACAATTTCTTGGCCTTGACCTCCATGCAGTTTAAGTTTAAGCTGTTACAACAACTAGCAATTGGTTTATTTTTATCAACTTCATATATAAAACTGCCCATCGGTAGACAAATCCGATTGCAATGAAAAAAGGTCGCTAAAAAGAGGACATTCACATCTAACTTAGAGATCGCAAACAAAAAAATAATTCTCAATTCAACAAATGTGTTTCCTTCACGACCATAGGAAAACCGTTCATATATCGTAGAAAACATGATTGGTACCGTGTTGGATCCCGAACAGTCCTTTCGATACCTACGCATTATTTAAATGTACATTAACTGATAGATGGGAAGAGTTGGGAAATATGTTATCCGAATACGTTCTGATATGTGACAATGCTCCTGCCACAGTTGTCTACATAAAATTTTCGACAACTCTCCAGCAACACTTTACGACTGAGTTTCATTCTCCAATGCTCAACGCTATTGAAATAATTTGGTCGAAAATAAAAGGTAACATGAAGTCAAGGAACACCAGAGCAGAGGATTTCATAACTTTGAGAATTAAATAACGATTCTGGAGTTAATAGTAGAGTAATACAGCATAATTTCATCAAACCGCTCTGGATTCTCAAGATATTCCTGCTGGTCAGTGACACTATGTTTTTTGTTTCATATTTTTAATGTGTATTATTTATATAGAGTAAAATTAAAAATGTCTTAGTTTCATTTAGATTTTTCTTAGTTTCAATTGAAATTTTCTCAATTTCAACTTCTTATTATTGGAAAATTTTTGAATTTCAATTAAAAATGGGGTTAGGAAACTAAGGTATCAAAATTAAGGACAGAAATTTTAAAAAAATCTTTAATAACAAATTATATGTTTTTTACAAAGTATACTTTAGTACTTTACTTTAACTTCGTATCATATTTACAGCCAGAAGTTGTATATCCAACATATTTATTCTATTAATTGTATCAGAAACAAAACGATATCAAAAGATTATTTCATTAGCTGGAGTTTTACAATTTGTATGTACTGTAATTGGAATTGTATAGATTTATTACTCAACTACAAAATGTGTAGCATATGTTTAGGCGTGTTTAAACTGGCAACGATTAAATGAAAAAAGCTAAACAAAAACTATGTGGTAAAATTATGAATTAAACAAAAACAGAAGTGTAGACATTTGGTGATAATGCGTGTACAAGTGGTAAGTTTAGGTGAAGTGGTATAATGAGGTGAGTATAATTGTGGCATGTAGAGAGTGTTTAGTTTTCATTTCACAACACTTACTACGTAAAACAATAAAGCATATCGAACTCAATACAAATAAATATGGATCAGCAATCTATATGACTGAACAACAAACATGCAAAATACTAACGTTTAAAAATAACAGATTTTTTGTCTTTTATTAATTTTGATGGTAAACTTTGTAGAAAATCTTGAGCTGGGGTGTTACCGCGTAACTCAATCCGAAAACGGAAATGTTCGAAAATGTGTGCTAAATACATTGCAATTCAAAACAATTTCCTTTCGAATCGAATTAGGGAGTAACCCCCCTGAACTTCTAAGGGATTGTTTTCTTTAGCTGCTTTGCTAAAGAACGAATTTGTTTGGAAAACCATGATGACGAACAGCGAAAACATTTCGAATAACATGGAAAATGAATAGGTTTAATTTGAACAGTATCAAATATTTAACTTGACATATTCAATGACATGTAAACTGAACCAGTTCATATAGAATAACATGAAAATTTAACTGATTCATTAAGAATACTATGCAAACTAAAGAGATTAACTTAGAATAGCATGTAAACTAAAACGGTTTATTCGGAATAGCATGCTGATTGTACCCGTTCATTTGGCATGTCATGAATGGCATGAAATCTAAATTCGTTTATAATAGTTTAAAATTTAACCGGTTCAATACGAATAGCATGAATACTGTACCGGTTCATTAAGAATAGCATGAAAACTGAAACGGTCAGCTGAGAAGTTTAAAAACCGGCCAATTTATTTCGAATAGCGTAAAATCTGAACCGGTTAATTTCGAATATTATGAGAAATGAACCAAAAAGGGGTTATTTCGAATAGCATAATAACTGAACCAGTTCATTGTGAATATTATGAACAGGTTCGTTTATAATAGCTTTAAACTGAACCAGTTCATTTATAATGTATGAAAACTGAACCGGTTAATTTCGAATAGCGTAAAATCTGAAACAGTTTATTTCAAATATCATGAAAACTGATTTACGAATATTATGAAAACGGAACCGATTCATTTAAATAAGACTAAAAACGGAACCGGTTCATATATAATAGCGTAAAGCTGAACCGGTTTATTTCAAATTCTTGTAAACTGAACCGGTTCATCTGAAATAGCTTGAAAACTTAACAGGTTCATTTAGAATGCATGAAAACTGAACCAATTTATTTTGAATAGTGTAAAATCCGAACCGGTTCATTTCGAATAGCGTGAAATCTGAACCAGTTTATTTCAAATATTATGAAATCATTTCGAATATTATGGAAACTGAAACGATTCATTTAAATATGGTTAAAAACTGAACCGGTTCATTTATAATAGCGTAAAGCTGAACCGGTTTATTTCGAATTCTGAAAAACTGAACCGGTTCATCTTAAAAAGCATGAAAACTTGACAGGTTCATTTAGAATGCATGAAAACTGAACCAGTTTATTTCAAATAGTGTGAAATCTGAATCGGTTCATTTCGAATAGTATGAAATCTGAACCAGTTTATTTCAAATATTATGAAAACTCACCAGCTCATTTCGAATATTAGGAAACTGAAACGATTCATTTAAATATGGTTAAAAACTGAACCGGTTCATTTATAGTAGCGTAAATCTAAACCGGTTTATTTCGAATTCTTGAAAACTGAACCGGTTCATCTTAAATAGCATGAAAACTTAAACGGTTTATTTCGAATATCGTGAAATCTGAACCAGCTCATTTTGAATATTATGAAAATTGAATCGGTTCGATTAAAATAGTTTAAAATTGAACCGGTTCATTTAGAATGCATTAAAACTGAACTAATTAATTTCGAATTTATGAAAACTGAAACTGTTCATTTAGAATTACATAAAACTGAAAAGGTTCATTTCGAATATTATGAAAACTGAACCGTTTCATTTATAACAGTTTAAAACTGAATCAGTTCATTAAGAATATCATGAAAACTAAACCAGTTCATTAGGAATAGCTTGACAACAATTGAACCGGTTCATCTCGAATAGCAAGGAAACTGAACCGTTTCACATATAATATCATGAAAACTCGTATGAGAACTAAATTGGTCCACTCCATATAGCCATCAGTTCATTATTAATTCGAATACAAGTTAACAATCCTTTATGATTTTCTTTAAATTCAATTCAATCTAATTTTATGTCTATATATTTATCGGCAACTACAAAAACACATATATAAAAGCACTTTAAACACAATAACTGGAACACAACAAAATGAACAGAAAAATGAAGAAATGAACGACGAAGCATGCTTAAATTTCATATGACAATAATAAAGTAAAATAAATAAAGAAAACCGTTTAACCTTAAGTCGCTAATTTAAATCAATTTTATAATTTTTTTTTTTTTTTTTGGTGGCTCAAAGAATTAAAATTAATATAATTTTAAAATTTTTAAACTGAACGAACCTAAAAATTATTATTTTTACGACATTTGTTCAATATGTATTATTATTTTTTTTTTTTTTTTACAAAACCAGTGCAGAGCTAGAAATTAATAATGAACATTTAAAATTTTTAAAAGAAATGAATAGGTTTGGGAGAATTACAATGGAAAAGGAACTAATTTGTTAAAATACGAATAGAGGTTTAACATTTTTGATTAGGGGGATTTATGGGATTATTCGGTTAGTAATAAAAGTTATTTATAAAGATTGAAAGTTAGTTAATTGTTAAAAGTTAAAAGAAGCTTTTTTTTAAATAAAAATAACGCTTAAAAATATTCTATTTTGTGAAAAACTTACCGTTCTATGGAGCTGACATTACCAGTACGCTCGGAGAATTCTTTAATTTCATCATTTGACTTGATGTTGTTCAATAGAGTTTCACCATGTTTGGCGGCCGCCAGTATTTCCTCCTTAAGTCTCTGATAGTCAGTGCCCTGATCATCTAAAAGTTTTTGTGTAGCTTCAACAGAATTAGGAAATTCTGTATCGTGTATGGCTTGTATGAAAATATCCAACTCGGCGGACACTTGATGGGTTAGGCTAGAGAATTTTTCGAGGGACTATAAGAAAAAAATATTAATGAATATTTAAAAAAATCGAAATAATTTCAATTATCTAGTTACTATTCTTTGTTGTATCCATTCATGGTGGGAATATATTAATGAGCCGCCCATATCCGCCGTCAATTGGGAGGGTATAATGTACTCGTGTAGATCGGTTAGAGAGGAACATATGACTAAACGAAAACGATACTCGTCTTTGGAAAATTTTGAACTAACTTCAGAGATGGCCTTTTGAAAGAGACCAGAGGGCCGCAAAACATACACGACGTGTATAATGCCAGGAAAATAGATCTGGAATATAGAGAAAAACATGGGAAAATAAAAGAATAATTAAAATGTATGTTTAAGATGTTATTTAAAATGAAACGGTTGATTTTCAATAGCTGGTAAAGTGAACTGGTGCGTTTAAAATAGTATTTATTGGGGGTGTGAACCCACATGTATGATTACCAGAATGATATGGCCTCGATTAAACCGAGGGGGGACAACACATCTTTTTGGACTACAGTGCTCACAAATAAGTAATGCAGTGGCGGTGATAACCGAACACCGTAAATTTGGCAACCATGCAAGGAGGCTTGGTCTGACCTATAATGACTTCTGTAGAAGCTATCAGAATGAAGAGGAGGATGAAACCAGTTTTCATCTTCTTCATCATTGCCCGACATTAGCAGATCTACGCATTAGGTTTCTAGGACATCGTTTCTTCAATAGTCTTTCTGAACTCTCGGACATGAAGTTGGAATTCATCAACGCTTTTATAGCAATTGGTTACTCACGCCAAACACGGGAATCTCCTCGGTGTGATCTAGTATCCGTCAAACGACTGGATTCGACTAATCTCCATCTTTTTCCTCATTTATCCTATTCCTCTATATTTCTACTTATTTCAAAACTTCTATTCTATCTGACTTTCCTCTTTTCTTTTCATCTCTATCTGGCTCTCTCTATTTCTCTATTTTCAGGTAACACAAAGAGACCTACTGAATAGACCCAAGTGAAGTGTTCTTTCTTGCTATCTAAACTAAGGGCCACCGCAATTTTTGGATAAGGTATGTTAAAAGCTTACTTTTGCACTCAGTTATGAAAACTTTCACGAAGTATCTTGAACGTGCCTCAGCAAAATGTGTTGGGATAAAAACTCAACTCACGAAATAAGCTAATGTATTCTATACAGTCCAGTGGATGTGTCTCGAGAAAAACTGAGACTCCAACTGTATGATGTTGAAGTTAGGATGACTCCTCCGGTGACATCCCAGAAGGAACTGTTGCGTCAGCATGACGTTATGTTCCCTGACCGGTAGAACCTTAGTTTCCTCGTGCAGGTGGTGTTCGGAAGTGATTTGGAGGCAGCCTGTGACGGTCCTAAAGGCTGCATTATGACAGCTTTGAATATTTCTCCACTGAGTATCACTTAACGAAGGCGACCACACTGGAGCTGCATAGTTAACCACTGACCGGCCAATCGTCTTATAGGTTGCTTACAAGGTTTCTTTGTCCATACCCCAAGTGCTGGCGGCTAGTGCCTTGAGGACCTTGTTCCTATTTTGCAGTTTATGCGTGATTGCAGTGGCGTGTGCTGAAAGGTAAAAAGGCTATCAAAAATTACACCCAAGATTTTCGGGTGGTTCACTGTCGGAATTTGTATTCCGTCGACCATGATGCCTAAGTTGAGTTTTACCTCCTTCGTCTGGCGATTGGGAAGGCCATGTGATTACAATTCAATGAGGTACGAGTTTGGAGTCATATGGATACATAACATAGTTTAAACGGACCTGTATCCAATTTCCACACCATAATAATGCCACCGGCAAACTTGACTGTCTTATTTGTGTACTTGAGGTACAGCATCTTTTCCTCCCATCATTGCCTCTTAGAAATGTATTTGGATTCATTCGAAAAGAGAATCATATTCCATTTCTGCCTTTAGACTTTAGACCACTTAAACTGAATGGAATCAGTCTTGAGATCAGGGATAATGCAAAGGCATCATTCTAGATAAGAAATTGTCCTGGAATTTGAACATTCAGAACAGGATGAACAAGGCCTATGTGGCCATTTACTCTTGCAAAAAGGCAATTGGTACTAACTGGGGTATTATGCCGAAAGGTATCAATTGGATCTTCAAAGCAGTCGTTAAACCCATCTTGTTCTATGGAGTATTGGTGTGGTGGCAGGCTCTGGATAATGCTACTCACCGGAAGGCCGTTGAACGGGTTCTAAGGACTATCGCGATACTGATTACAGGCACTATAAGGTCTACCTCCTCTAAGGCACTTTTTACTATTCTTAACTGGTTACCAGTTGATTTGATGGTGATACAAATGGCTTTCAACTCTGCCGTGAGACTAAATGCTGGTTGTTCGTGGGCTGGTAAGGACCTTGGACACTCTAGGATACTGAATTACTATGGGCAGATACATGGTAATGTCGGTGGAGGTCAGTGGAGGTTTCTACATTAAAAACTTTGGGATAAAATACTTCTTTAGGCTACCTAACTTCTGCACTGTTCTTCAGGCGGAAATTACTGCTATTAAACGTGCATCCAACTGGCTGAGGTATTATCGAATATCTGGTGATATATGTATATTTACTGACAGGAAGGCTGCCGTTAACGGAATAGCGGATGTCTTTACGATATCTAGGTTAACCCCGGAATGCCGGATATCCCTAAATGAGATAGCGAGACAGGATAACGCTAATATGGGTCCCTGGACACGATGGAAATCAGGGTAATTGTATAGCAGATGATTTGGCCAAAAGGGGTGCGATGATGAGTGAGGAGGCGATCGACACCTTTTCTGGTATTTCCCTTGTTAAATGCAAGATGGCTGATCAGCAGAAACTATATGAGACTGCAAAAAAAGGTGGACTAATGAACCTTCCTGTGCTACAGCGACGAATCTACTTATAGATTACCGACAAACCTGAGGGAACGTATCCTCGGATCTCCATTCCTATCATGTTTGGACGAGCTATCAAGGATGAATCTGAGACGAATCTATTCCTTCACCCGGGAATCTGGTTGGTTTAATTTGGAGTCAACGGAAGTACTGCAAATACCCTGATGACTACCCCTTGGGTATCACATTGGAATAAGATTTGAATGGACCCAAGTGAGCTGCTTGAGGAGCGGCTGCCCATGAACAAGCTGAGTTATTTAGTTTTGTGTTTGACATCCATTGATTGCAGATTACTTCGTGACTTGAGGAGAAATTGAAAAAAGAGAATTTCGTCTGCTCATTATGCTATATTTTTTGGGGAAAAAACTGCTAAATACTAATGGTAAAAAAGTCCGATCGGATATTGAAAGTGCGAGAGATTGTGGAAGCCTAGGCATCTCACATGGCTCAGTTGTTTCAATTTTTAATGATCACTTGGGTATGAGAAACCTTTCCGCAAGATGGTTTACTCACAATCGGGTGTACCAAAGAGTACACACATCTGCAGTTTCCATGGTAAAAATCCATGACTTAGGCTACGAAATGCACCCTCCATAAACCTGTATTTCATTCAAAAAGGCGCGTGCTATTATTATAACCGCAGCTGTGTATATTTGATAAAAGGTCGTAAAATTACGGAATATAGTTTTCAATAAAAGTTTCCATTGTATTGTCACTCACGGTACATAAGAAAAATATCATTAAACATTTCCAAAGCTAGTAAAAAAAAATGTAAAAACTAGCACCAAAACGAACGGACCGCATCTAGCTAGTCCAGAAATCTAGTTAATTTAAAATAGTATACAATATAAAGTGGTTTAGTTAGAATTCCACGTCAAAGAAACCAGTTTATTTAAAATATCATAAAATTGAAATGGTACTAGAATATTTATATTAAATATAATAAATAATATTGAAATACATTATTTAATCTTACCGAAATGCGCTGTAATACTGTCTTCACTGAAGTCCATTTGTCTTTACGTCGATCGATTATTAAATGAAAACCTAAATCCGCATCTTGTAGCCTGTTAATAGAGAACCAACATTTAAATCATTTCAAAAAAAAAAAAAAAAAAACTAAAAAAATAAACTCACGATGGCACTGAAGTTAAATACAATATTAATTTTTGATAATCCACCTCCTCCAAGGTATTAAAATTATTATTATCGGGAAATATGATTAGGGGACAACCCTCCTGAGAACGACCACCCGTAATGATGGCATGCTGGGGATGTAGCAAATCAGCAACATCTCCAATATTCAAGACACCCTCACTGCTCATGGTGGCCGGGGCGATGTGTTCCAATAACGAATTCACACTGCCTGATACGTGTCGTAGACTGCCGGGCAGGGCTTCAATGGCATATGAGATGTTCTGTTGCGAATTAATGGATGAATTCGAATTGGTACTAATGCAAGATTGTTGTTGCAGCATTGAAATGCTACCGTTATGTTTTGGCGAATTGTGTATGACTGATTGTTGCAAGACAGTTTGTATGGAAGTTGTACTATTAATGGAACATTGTGATTCTAACATTTGATGACTGATAACTTGTTGATGTTGTGGTGTCTGTTGACGTTGTTGTTGTTGTTGCTGCTGTTGTTGTGTGGATGTCATAACAATTGCTTGAGACTCAGCCAATACCGCTTCAACATCATTATCTGGAAATTAGAAGAAAAAAAGAAGAAAAGCAATGAGCAAAAAACCAAATTATTAGATAATTACAAAAGCAAGAATGAGAAATTGTGGCAAACCAAAGATTTAATGTTTGTTGCTAGACCCAGACCACATGAATGAATAGATTTGCTTTATGGGTCAATTCGATTAAAGGAAAAAAAAAGTTGATTTTGCAAAAGAATTTTGTTTAATATATAAAAAAACCAGAACTTCAATTTGTAGGAAATGGAAGTACATAAAATAAACATACATACAAACATACTTCAGACAATCTCTTCATTCTCAGACGAACTAATGTGTTGCAAACAATATCGATAGAAATACCAATAACAATTTTATAAATGACATGGAAACAGAAACGGCTTTTTTAAAATAAAATTTTGTAAATTAAGTTCTAATATACAGAAACCTTGACTTAAAATGTTTTGTTGAAAAAAAAAACAAATTTGTGAAAAAATGGTGAAACAAAATTGAAGTAAAAAAATAAATTTGGTGAAAAAATATTGGTTGAAAAAAAAAAATGCTTAAATCTAGGCTATTTGTGTGCCGATTTAACCGAATTAAAAATTCAGGTTAATCTAAAATAAAAAAATGTAGAAATTACAAACAGAATGACAAACTTATATATACCATTATAAAAAGGGTCTCAATGTCTACTACTTCCATAGGCAAGAACTGGGGTCTACGACCAAGTATAGAACATTTGAAACTGTACTGACTTACTACTGACAAAGTCACCAGTACTAGTGACTTATTATACCCCCAGACAATGCTATTTACTATAGACATTTAACATGTACATTTAACATTCTAGGTACTTCTTTTGGGACAATATGTAAACATTGGAAAAAAAATTGGAGAAAAAACGAGGTAGACGCGGTTTTTCATTTAGAAGAATAGCATGAAAAATGAACCCGGTTCATTTAGAATAGCATGAAAAATGAACCCGGTTCATTTAGAATAGCATGAAAAATGAACCCGGTTCATTTAGAATAGCATGAAAAATGAACCCGGTTCATTTAGAATAGCATGAAAAATGAACCCGGTTCATTTAGAATAGCATGAAAAATGAACCCGGTTCATTTAGAATAGCATGAAAAATGAACCCGGTTCATTTAGAAGAACCATGACAAATGAACCCGGTTCATTTAGAAGAACCATGACAAATGAACCCGGTTCATTTAGAAGAACCATGACAAATGAACCCGGTTCATTTAGAAGAACCATGACAAATGAACCCGGTTCATTTAGAAGAACCATGACAAATGAACCCGGTTCATTTAGAAGAACCATGACAAATGAACCCGGTTCATTTAGAAGAACCATGACAAATGAACCCGGTTCATTTAGAAGAACCATGACAAATGAACCCGGTTCATTTAGAAGAACCATGACAAATGAACCCGGTTCATTTAGAAGAACCATGACAAATGAACCCGGTTCATTTAGAAGAACCATGACAAATGAACCCGGTTCATTTAGAAGAACCATGACAAATGAACCCGGTTCATTTAGAAGAACCATGACAAATGAACCCGGTTCATTTAGAAGAACCATGACAAATGAACCCGGTTCATTTAGAAGAACCATGACAAATGAACCCGGTTCATTTAGAAGAACCATGACAAATGAACCCGGTTCATTTAGAAGAACCATGACAAATGAACCCGGTTCATTTAGAAGAACCATGACAAATGAACCCGGTTCATTTAGAAGAACCATGACAAATGAACCCGGTTCATTTAGAAGAACAAGACGAATAAAAAGTAATTCAAACATGTTCCAGCCGGCATTTCTCATTATCTCATATTCCACAACACCTAGTTCTCTTTGCTCCAATTAAAGAAAATACATACATATCTTTGAAATCCTCTATATTTCATGTACACACATTTATAAACAATTCAAATAGATAAAACAACTAGCACTTGTTAATTTCTCGTAATTGTGTTAAACCATAAAAAACACCTTCATTTTTCGCGTTCCGGCCACAAGCAAACATTTGATACCTTTAAAGACACGCGTTTAAATATCTATTGCTGCTGTTATTATTTTGCTTTTTTGTAAATCTTTTTTTTTAAATGCAAACAAATTTGAATGTGAATGCGAACGAATGCTTAAGTACACAAGAAGACAAATAAACAAATTTACCACCACTTCAGTCAACCAGCCAGCCAGCCACTCACTCACTCCATTGTGGTCTCTTATGAATGCATTCATTCATGAGAATACTAAATCCAAACAACAACAGCAATAATAATAAAAAAATAAATATAAAAAAAACTGAATATAAAGGAAAACTCATTCACGTAAATTAAGATACAAGTCACTTTAGAAAAACTCATTTTCCATGCGATTAGTGATGAGACCAACTGTGTTGCTGAAGAGCAAAATAAATATTAGTGACTAGATGACTCCTTTGTGATCTAAATATTATTGATATTGTGAGACTCAGAATGGTATGCTTTGTTGAATGAAACACTCAATACATTTTATGGCAAAAGACATAAAGGTGCCACGAATAAAAATATTTTTGAAGTGTTCTCTGTTCAATGGAAGAAAACTTCCAGAACTAAAAGCGGCCCAAGTCGCTTCTCATTATGTCCCTTCTTAAAATAAGAGGTTTAAGGGCTGTGTATAGCAAACAGAACTTGCACTTGGAGACCCCTCGTCCATACTGATTCCCTTTGAAAATAAAGAAATGTTCCGAAAGAACTGAAGAGTAATAGTCAAATATGAACATTCACACTTTTTCATCACAAAAAATTACTAAATTGAGAAATAAAAGCTGCTGAAATCAGATTGGTACAGACCATCGGCTTTATGTTCTAAATAAGTTGCTAATAGTCACTTTAAATGAGATTATAACAAAAAATAATTAACTCAAATACCGTTGATTGGGCGCAAAAAGTATGTGGAAGAAAAAGGTAAACTGCACAGAGATAGCAGAGTGATAGCAACCGAATTTGTTGCCAATCGAATGATTCGGTTGCACACATAAATTTTTCGGTTCTATCAACTGAAAGTCAGTTGCTAAACAAGAATTTCGGTTTAAGCAATCAAACTTTTGTTACCCCTTCTAAAATTTTGTAGCCGCAACTGTAAAATTCGGTTATTAAGGTAGAATCATTCGATTGGCAACAAATTCAGTTGCTATCACGAATCTGTTTTGCCTGTGTGGTGATTCATGGTGACTTTTAGTATCTTATTTAGAACATAAAGACAAAGATCTATGTAAATTTTTTTTACAATAAAGCACAAACTATACAACTAATTCTCCTGGTAATGAATTAGGTATTGTTTAACAAATACAATTGCGTTGAATCTGTATAGTTTTTATTGCATGATATTAGTATTTACTTTAGTATTACTCTTTCATTAATTATACTGGTAGTAATGAAAGAATACTTTTGTCCACACTGAGTAATTAATTAACAAGGTACACTGGGAACGAACGAGCCGACTGTTTGGCTAATAGAGGTGTCCGGCGGGCTTTCATTGGACCTACACCTTTCTTTGTCATCCCGCTTAATTACGTTATGGAAAGACTTCTTTCTTAGTTTGAATTAGAATATACCCGACATTGGAGTAACTTATCTGGGCTTATAGAATCGAAACGGTTCTATACTCTATCCAAACGAAGAACTCAAAACATTCTATCGCTCGGAAAGGGGGACTAATTACTGGATTATTTATCGAGCACGTACTTTGTTACTGCCCAATGTTGGAGTCGTGCAAAGCTAAATAGCCCCTTGGGATGTATTTGTTATTTCATCAAACATTATAATTGAATTCGTACATAGCACAGTGGGTCAATTCCAAAAAAATTGTAAATAAATCTGTATTTTCCAAATGGATAGTCCGATTTTAACAAAATGTCCATGGCTATTGTAGAGGTGTAGTTGAGTTTTTGAATATGGACTTTAAACAACAAGGGGCGAAGCTTAAAGACCCAACAAGTAGGGTACCTCGGGTATATGAACAATTCAAAATGATGCCAAATTTATGTTCTCGATCCAATTTGAATGATATATTATTTCTAATAGTTTACGAGATGTACGCATTTGAAAATTAAAAATTTCGGAAAGTAGGTTCCTTATGCCCGTAATTTGAACAAAGAGATATCTGTCAGTGCTTAGTTACTTATGGTGTAAAAATATTTGGTAATTTTTACCCATAGATATTGATTTGCAATTTATGTCAAGTTAACTTTTAGGTAAATTAAACTAGTGGGTATTTTATACCGTAGGTATCTATTTGTTGAAATTACGGGCATTAGTCTAGTTTTTTGCTAATAGTGGATCCAAATCTTTCCCGAATTTGTTTAAATATTATTTTGTTAATTAAAAAATAAAGCACTACTGATTTTTTTAAAATGTTTAGCGTATATTTTGAAACATTTGTAAAGGGTTTTCCAACAAGAGGTGTTATTTTGAATCACCCGGTATTTCGGTAGCTGTCACTTTTGAAGCTTTTATTCTTTGACAAGTAGAAACTGCGCCATTACTAAAAATGGAACGATACACGCCTCAACAACGCATTGAAATTATTAAAATTCACTACAAAAATGGTAAAAATCTTGCAGTCTCAGTTCGCAAAACTAAAGCATTTTTGGGTCGTCGTGAAGCACCTTGTCGGACCGCAATACAGAAATTGGTGGACAAATTCGAGCTGTTGGGAGAAGTTAGTGATGTGAAGAATAAAACCCGTGCACCTCGCTCAAGAACAACTGAGAATATTGCTGCTGTAGCCCAAAGTGTTTAAGAAAACCTAGGTTTGTCCATTCCTCGTCGTTCTTTGGAATAGGGCATTCCACAAATTGATCTGGACAGCGTTTACTTTCAACAAGACGGCGCTACGTGCCACACAAGCAACGAAACCATTGCTCTTTTATGGGAAAAGTTTCCGGACCGTGTTATCTCTCGAATAGGTGATCACAATTGGCCACCGAGATCTTGTGATTTAACACCTTGCGACTTCTTCCTTTGGGGCCTCGTGAAAGATAAGGTCTACGCCAACAGTCCAGCTTCGATTCAAGACCTTAAAGATAGAATTCGTGAGGTTATCGAGGACATAGGGCAGCCACTTTGCGATTTGGTTATGAAAAATTTCATGAAAAGGATATGGTCCTGTAAGCGTGGTCGTGGTGGCCATTTGGCTGATGTTGTTTTTCATTATTAACGCCAAACCTTCCTCTTTATTATGAAATAAGCATCCGATCATTTATCTAAAAAAATTCAATTTTTTTTCTTTGAATACCAAACTTACACCTCTTGTTGGAAAACCCTGTACAATATAAATTTATTGAAAGTATTGGCAATTGTTAGCTTTGACCTTTCCCAACTTTCTGGCAACATATGGATTCCGAGCCAATAGAACTGCGCATCTTTTGAGTCCAAGAACGAATCAATCCGGATACTCTGTTTCAAAGTGAAGCGTATCCCAAAGAGAGCGTTCTGCAATGATCGAAACAAATAGTAGTCGGACGGGGAACTGTCTGGACAATAAAACGGGTGCAACACTTCCCAACCACTTCATTCTAAATACTTTTTTCTAGGTATTGCAAAATGTTGCATGGGTTCCCTGTGATGGTCTAGTCAGATTTCAGCAGCTCATAATAGATAGGATCCTTTTGCTCCCACCAAATACAGAGCGTTACCTTAGCGCTATGGATATTTGACTTTGGTGTCAATTCGGTGCAAAAATTATTTTCTTTTATAGCGTTCAAGCATCATTTTGGACATGCAAAATCGACTTTCAAAGTCTCTCGTCTTCAATTCGTATGGTACCCAATTTCCCTGCTTATGGATGAATCCTGCTGCTCGTAATCGTTGGAGTTTGACAGCAATGGAGTTAGTACCTTCAATTCTTGGTCTTCAAACTTGTTTGGCTGGCATGGGCGATCTTTCTCTTCCGTGTCAAAATCGCCACTTCTGAACCGCACAATCCATCTCTCGCATGTTGAAACCGATGAAACACATTCACCATAAGCTTCAGTGAGCAATCGGTGGGCTTCAGCGAGACAATTTTATTTCAAATTAAACAATAACGCATTGTGGAACTATAACTCTTCAATAACTAAGTGAGAATAAATGACAGATATGTACTCTTCAAATTTACATATAAGTTATTAAAAACGATAACTCCGTTCAAAAGATTCGTCATATATAGCAAATTCCGCATTTTTCAGTCATTCATTTCCGTTTTAATACCCTCCAACATGCGTGAAAAGGAAATATGTGTGGTATTCAGTTAATAATCTCTACAATATTCATTTGCAACCCTATGAAGTACATATATTCATTATGGATCATTATAGATATGGATGTTTATATAATGATATACGTCTGGCAATTTGTCATTATTTTAGTTGAAATGAACTTTCCGAAGGCCGAAGAATATGTGACACAAATCACGTTTAAGAATTGGGTTGCACTACTAAATCTCAATGATATCATACTTTGAGTATTTCTTTAGTTGGTCACATTTTGTTTTACTTTGCATGTAGTAAACGTATGTATATGCTTGAAATACTATACACCCAGCACAATTACGAAGAATTGTATGATCTACAATAGTATGTGCCACTAGAGCTGCTACAACTTAATTCATTTGGTTTTATTTCAGTTTTTCTTATTCTCTTGTTGTAGTTGTATTTATTTTGCTTCATTTTTCTTTTTCTTTTAGGTCTGAAAATTGTTAAGTAACAGATTTTGGGTGGTAATCGGGAATTGCAGTTACATGTGCAACAAAGTGCAGCAAAACGCAACACATAGAATGCATGAATGTTAGCAGTTTCAGTATTTCTTTCAGTATTTAGTTTCTATTTTTTCCTATTTTTAATTAAAATCTTTAGTCTAACTAAATACACATGATGTTTTCAGTGTGGCGCTGTGTATTGTAGTCGTTGTGACCTATATTTACATTTATGAGAGATAGTACTACTACGGGTACCATCTATCAAAGTACTCCCTTTTTAGTACCCACACTCACGTGTTGTATTTTACATTCACGTACACATGTACGTGTATATTCACAAATTTAAATCATGTTTGTTTAAGCGCGTACATTGTTGGGGAGCAATTAATTGTAGAAGATAGAAAGAAGTATTTTTAGCATAGAATAATACTCTATACAGACAAATTTAAAATTTATCTATGATAAATGAACTAAAACTACAAAAAAAAAAACAAATATTTTATTTTTTATATTATTATCATGGTATTAAAAATGCTGTTGTTTACATTCTTTTTTAGAGATACTCAGCAGGTTGTAATATTTTCTGGTTCTTTTGTGTGTGTGTTTTTTTTTTTTCAATAAAAGATGAAAGTTTTAAGAATTCATTTGTTGTTCGTTGTGTTTTGTTTTGGTTTTTATTGCCTGTCAATAAACCTTAGAAAGTGGCAAAGTCTATAAAGAAAATATTATTTTGAAAACTACAATAGTTATGAGTATCTTTAAGAACGTACATTTTGTTTTAATACTACAAGTTGCCGGTTATTTCATAACTTAAATTTTTATATTATTGGGTTGTAAACAAAGTTATTTCGCATTTTGTAAATATTCTTGGTGCTGCGTGTAATAATTAAAAATTCTAGAATCATTGACATTCTTAAAGGTCTAAATGGAAACTTTTTTATAATTTAAAAAGCGGGATTCACAATAGATGACGTATGATATGAACGCGATTTATGTTTTAAATAACTTATATGTCATTTTGAAGGGTACATATCTGTCATTTATTCTCACTTAGTAATTGAACATTATTACACAAAGTTTTTTCGATTCTTAAATGTAGAATTTTGAACCATCGAATCGTCATATGCGAGAAGTTTTGTTTTACTTCTTTAATTTAAAAAAAGTGCCGCTGAATTACACTGATTGCTCACCAAAGCTTATGGTGAATGTGTTCCATCGATTTTAACATGCGGGAGATGCGGTTCAGAAGTGATGATTTTGATACGGAAGACAAAGTCACACAGGCCAGCAAAAAAAGTTTGAAGACCAGGAATTGGAGGTATTACTCCATGAAGATCATATTCAATGAGAGCTTGTAAAATCATTGGGAGCTACTCAAGCAGATTCATCCAAAAGCAGGGAAATTGGGTACCATACGAGTTGAAGTCGAGAAACCTTGAAAGATGATTTTGCATGTCCGAAATGATGTGTGAACGTTATAAAAGAAAATCATTTTTGCACCGAATCATTACTTGCGATGCAAAATGGATCCATTACGATAACCCGAAGGCTAAGAGATCGTATGTGAAGCTCGGCTAACTAACCGAATCGACAACAAAGCCTAATATCCATGGCACTAAGGTAATTCTCTGTATTTTGTGGAAGCAAAAGAGTCCTATTTATTATGAGCTGCTGAAACCTGACCCTAATATCACAGGGACACTGTACCGAACAGAACTGATTCGTTTGAAGCGAGCATTGGCCGACAAACGTCCCGAATACGCGGCCAGACATTAAACCGTAATATTCCATCGGTATCATGTTGCAATAAAAAGAATTTAGAATAAAGTGATTGGGAAGTTTTGCCTCACTCGCTTTATAGTCCACCCCGTGCCCCGTCCGACTACTATTTCTTTCGAACGATGCAGACCTCTCTCTCTGGGAAAAAGTCATAGCTAACAATGGCCAATACTTTACATAAATTTATATTGTACAAATAAAAGCCCAACACATTTTTTTTCAAATGTTTTCCCACGAATTCTTGTCACCAAAAATTATTTTTTAAATTTATATTGAAATATACTTTGGTGAAGTGTATATAAGATTCGACAGCCGAATACTCGTTTGTATTGAAAATGTCTAATGTTTAGATCACTAAACTACTTTGCTTATTTATTATTTATACTTTTTGATTGTATGCTTAGGTTTTTTCGTTCAGCGTTTCTTTTGATATTGTCTATGTATTTTTTAACTCGTCCCTTTTCTTTGATAATTGACCTAGAATTTGTTTCCTTGCCGTTTTGTGTCAAATTTATCACAATTTTATAACTTTGCAAAATATTTCAAAGTGTTAAACATTTCCTTCTGAAGACACGATTTTTTTGAGCAGTTCTAACTATAAGTCTTTGGATTTCTATGAGATTGGTTTGAAAAGGCCATGATAAATGTCAGCTACAGTTAAAACGTTCATAATGCGAAATTCAAATGTATGATCAAAAGAGTCTCGGAATACTGAGTTATGGCCATAGAATAAACGCATAGAACGGAAGGAGAGAGCAATAAAACAGAAAAAATTACTCTTTTTCACACATACGGGTGATACAATAACAAAATACATGCAATACATTCTCATGAATTAGGTTTTTGGCTCTCAGTTACCTATCTAGTTGTCATCTATGGTTATGGCTTAATAAAAGTAAAAAACAAAATTCAAAAAAGCCAACCTTCTGGTACTTTTTTCTAAATTAGGCGGATTTTTATTCGAATAATTATTCGGTTTTTTATTCGAAAATTAAAAAAAAACATTTTTAATTTTATTTTTTACACTAAAATTCAAAAACGCCAAACTTTTGGTACTTTTTCTAAATTAATCGGATTTTTATTCGAATAATTATTCGGTTTTTTATTTTAATATTTAAAAAAAAAATTAAATTTTTATCATTTATACCAACATTTTTTCTGGTATTTTTTTCGAGTAATCGGTTTTTTATTCGAATAATTATTCGGTTTTTTATTCGAAAATTTTAAAAAAATTTGTTAAAATTTTATTTTTTATACTAAAATTCAAAAAAGCAAAACTTTTGGTACTTTTTCTAAATTAATCGGATTTTTATTCGAGTATTTAAAAAAAAATATTTTTATTCGAATAATTATTCGCTTTTTTATTTTAATATTTAAAAAAAAAATTAAAATTTTTATAATAATTTATCGGTTTTTTATTCGAATATTTTAAAGAAATTTGTTAAATTTTTATTCTATACACCACAATTCAATAAAGCTAATCTTCTGGTATTTTTTTTTGAATTACATAATTGGTTTTTATTCGAATAATTATTCGGTTTTTTATCCGAATATTTCGAAGGGAAAATTGCTATCGTGATATTCCCATGAACTTTTCATTCACAATAGCTGATTTTGTTCGTAACAGCTGTTTATTGTTTACAAAATTCCATTTAAAAATTTCACATGGGGATTTTTTCCACGTGAACAAAGTTGATGAACGAATAATGGGAAAAGGGAACATATTTCATGTGAAATATTGATTCACGATAGGGGTGATTAAAATAACTGAAGTGTGTAAGGGCCCTGTGCTAAATTCGAGTGAAGCTTGAGTAAGAAAAAATTTTGTTTTGTAATCACTTGAAAAATGTGTTTCCCCGAAGATATCAAATAAAACAATTGAGATGCCTCCTGTTGTAAAACAACTGTATAGCTAGCTACATTTTGAGATTCGTAGCGGCTCTAAAACAACATAACCCATGCAATCGGTCAAATTTAGCCTGGTTTATGCGCCAGATTCATCGAAAAATATAGGAAGCGCTTAATGATATACCCTGTATAACGATCCAGAATATATATACTTTATGGGGTCGCAAATGAAAAATGTGGAATGACAAACTTATACATACTTATATACCAATACCACTTATGGTGAGATTTATACAAATAAATAGCAAATAATACTTTTAGTTTTATAGAAATGTGTCACCATTTATTTCGCTTTTACTGCTTTTATATAAAATATCTAAAACAATTATTAGGACTATATTTATGGTATGAAATTGAATTTTAAGAATCTGCTTAAGTGTGCGGAATACTTAAGCAGATTCTTAAAATTCAATTTCATATTTGTTATATTGTTATATCATTATTAAAAAAGGGACTTTTTTTTGCAATAAACAAAATATTAATTTAATTATGTACTTCAATAACAAATGTGAAGTACCACTAAATTTATTATAAGTACATCATGACTGTAATTAATTATATCATTATTTATTTGATAATTTAATCAGTTGGTCAATTCACAAGGTCTCTTATCAGTCATATTGTCATAATGTCCTAATATATCACGACTCGGCGGCTCGGCTTAACCGAGATCTTAGGCATTCGGCATTGTACTCTGCTGGTTCGTTACAATAACACAATAAACATAGCATAGAAAGTAGTAGTTTAGTAGTTTAGAAATTTTTTTTGCTTGAAAAGCAATAAAAACCATTGTGAAATATTAGGACATTATGACAATACGACATGATAAGAGACCTTGTGAATTTACCAAATGTATTGTTCATATTTCCTTCCCTATACATCACCTAAAACGTTTATTGGGTTATTTCAAGTTTCTTCTATTTTATTTCTTTCTTTTTTACTCACATAAATCATGGACGATTTATTTAAACATTTCTAATGACTTTTGTTAACATTCACTAAAAAACATAAACGAAATAAAATAAATTATCTATAAATATTTGCATGATCAATGAATTGAATTGGTGTGAAAAAAAAAGAAGCTTCACTAATAATAAAAGCTTTCGATAAATGGCATTAAAAATTGGTTTTGCTGAAAGGCAGCAAAAAAAAATATTTAAAAAAAAACATTTAACATTTAAGTTGTTAATGTGATTAATAAATAAATCGGAAATACGTAAATATTCTAGTGTTATTGTGTAAAATAACAGATAATTGCCAACAAAACAACTTAAATATTTATGTATTTAGGAAATAAATAATTGATATGAAATTTTTATCCAAAAAAGATTCCATAAGCAAGTCAATATGTTTAAAAAAGTCGACTTATAAAATGCAGAACAAATGATGGGGGGTTTTGTCATTCCGTTTGTAACACATCGAAACATTAATCGCAGAAACACAAAAGTGGGTCCTTATGAAATTCTAAGACGATCTAGCTTTGTCCGTCAGTCTGTAAATCAGTCTGTCTGGCTGTTGAAAACATGATAGGGCCCAAACGCAAATGATCTTTGTTGATAAGTTTTGTTTGGTAATATCGAGCAATATCTGTCAATGATTTCATACAAATGTCTCCCCAGATTACTGCTTGAGTAGTCCTAAATATGTTGATTATGCGGCAATCATGATCAATTTTGCACAAATTTATTCTAAGTACTCTGAAATTATACTCTAAAGTATAGCAACATTTGTCCCTAGTCCTCATACAAGGCCCACCTCAGAAAATAACTTGAACATTCCTAATTGTCTTATAACAATTAATATCGTGATGAAAATGGACATAAACAAGTTTTAGATGAATCCAAAACTTTCTACCAACTTTTGTGAGGATCGGTTCATAATTGACCCTATCTCCCATATAACATCTATATCAGACAAATATTTTATTGTCACATTGATGATGGGTGTACAAGATTCGGTACAGTCGAATATAACACTCTTACTTGTTAATTTTTTAAATATTAATAATTTTAATATTTTGTATTTGCCGTTTATCTTAACAATTTTCTATAGGGATTGAAATTACAAAGTTGATTCTAATCAAGGTGCATTTTTATGTTTATAAATGGTTCTGGGTGTTAAAAACAGTTTGAATTCTTAAGTGTTTTAAACATTTGCTTCAAACTAAAGTTGGAATTTATAATATCTCTTAACCAAAGGTAGGGAAACCATGATAGGAAACCATGGAATGGTTTCCTATCTTATCAATTATTTAATTTTTAAAATTTCAGGAAATTAGTCAGAAACTGCATTTAGTTAATGAAAATGTGGTGCCTAAAATGTAAAAAGTACAATTATTGTGTTATGTTATAAACCTCCTCAACTATTAACAGAAAGACACATTTTTTAACTTCAGTTAAATGCAAATAGCTTTAAAATATTATGTACTGAATTGCATATTTTTGTAGATGCGGTCTAAAATGAGTTATATTCTTTGTAGCGTTCTTAATCCCATGTTTATTGCTAATATATTGAAAACTACGCACCGACTATAACCTACCTTAAGCACTAAACATAGTGCTACTGAAATGCTATAAAAAAATAAAAATAAGAACAAAAATTTAAGATTTCAAAATTTTTCACTTCAAAAGCTTATGAATGTCGCGTTCTGGACCGTGGAAATGCTCAGACTACTCATAATGAAGGGTATAACCAAACATTATAATGTATATTAGTGTCGAATATATGTACGTTTATTGTTAAACTAAATGTAGATTACATCATGATTCAAATAAACAAGGTTGCTCCACTTCTCTCTCATAAAAATATTTTTGAAGTTTATTGGAATTATTTGAAATTAGTTTTTTGTAAACAATAAAAAAGTCTTTGCCACATATGAAAAAAGGGAAATAACGTTTAAGAAATATTTAATTTTAATGTGTAATTTATATTAAAATTTTGTTTCGGCTTCTTGCTTTTTGTGTTTTTTCTTTCAGGAGTCTGTATAAGGGATAGTTTATAATTATTTCAAAAACGAATTTCTTTAGTTAACATTTTTTTATTGAATTTTTTGTTTGCTGTTTTATTTTTTTTTTACTTTAAAATAAACAAAAAATGGGATTTTAAGAATGAATACGGTAGCACGATTTTTCATAATTCCAATAAACGTCAGAACGTTAATATGGCGACAAAAAGAGAAAGTGAGACTACCTTCTATTTTTGTATCATGGATTACATTCTAAAGAAAACTTAAGAGCTGTTTTAGAAAAATTTTCTTTGAAATGAAAATGAGAAAATAATATACGTATATTTATTATTTTTGCACCTTTAGCTTCACCTTAAATGTACAAAACATTTGACAAAACTAAAAAAATTATAATTATTTGATGATGTCAAACTATTAACAATTGTTATTTTATATTTAACAACCCAGTAACAACAATTGAAGCGCTATATTCAAATGAAACTCTGAAACAAGTAATTAAAGTACAACAGCTATGAATGTTATTTTAATAGTACAAAAATTCTAGGTATTTATATATCAGCAACATTAGTTAACTGATGGCAGCGAAATTTTAGTAATGACTGTCAGAGATTGAAGAGTGTGACATGCTGTAGCAGTTGCTAACAAAAGATTTTTATTTTGATTTTGTAATACTTCACATAAGTGTAATTCTGTTGTTTTGTTGTGCTTTATTACAAATTATTTTAATTTCTCGTAAAAATAATAATAAAAATGAATGAATGTATAAATGACAAACGTATGACTATGAAAATTGTATATATTTTATATTTTTATTTAAAATTTTGCGGTATTTTAATTCTATTTTCTGACAAGGTCACATATGGGAATATAAATAAATAAAAAAACAAAACAAAGTACAAGTAGTTATTACATATTAATATTGAAGTACTTGTTAATAATATTCTTAACTAAAATTGTCAATTTTAAACATGCGATGTGTGAGTTTTCAACATGGGGCGTTCAGCTGTTCTCAGCGATAATTTTGATGGCTGATCAAAATAGATTTATACTTAACAAATACTACCATTTATTGACTTATTATGAACTAAATCCTACATTTAAACACACTCATTTCTAAAAAAAAATATTTAAATGTAACAAAATTCAAATAAGCAACTTACAAAATTTGTTTTATATACGAAACTAGTTAGGCAACGGATTAAAGTAGATTTTAGCTAATTTAATTTTAACAAGTAGGAGTACACCATCAATATGTGACAATTAAATATTTGTCTGATATAGGGTTTATATGTGGGGTTGTGTCAATTATGGACCAATCCTTACAAAAGTTGGTAGAAAGATTTAGGTTCATCTAAAGACAATTATTACAGCATAAATTCAGAGAACTTTGAACTAATTTGTGCAAAACTTTATCACGATTGCCGCATAATCAACATATTTAGTATTGCGGAGGGACATTTGTATGAGGGTTAGGTGAAATCGTGGACTGATATTGGCCATTTTCAATACCAAACATTACCCGGCAGTTCATTGAACTAGTTCCGCTACGTCGAATTATTTAGCCACTGAGAACTACCACTAGTTAATTTTCAACCCATTCGCAACGTTATTGACTGGTGAATTTAACACGGGGATGTCATTGCCGGTGGCCGATTGGCACACTCTGCATTACACTTCACTATTAAATTCAATAGTACTAATACTCAAGCATTTGAGAAAAAAAGAAAAAAATTTTTTTTTTCAAAGAGCGGGTTTGAACTCATACCTTTAATTTTATAGTCAAATCCGCTAATCACTAAGCCATAGAGCTCTTATGTGTACTGCTCTCTATTTGTTATTAAGAATTACATGTGAGTCTACTCTCAATTTTTGCTTTTTTTATCATCAGAAAGAACGAAAATACCAACGACCATTCAGCATTACATGTGGTTATCGAAGTGGTATATTTTAGAGGATTTTATTTTACTTGAATTTATTTTCAAAAACTTTAAGCGAATATGTGACTATTGTTTGTTACTGAGTACGCTGGCGAAATGTAGTGCAAATAATAACCATTTAATTACCACTTTAGCAGCCACAGCGAAGTAGTTTATTGTACAAGTAAGGACTGAGATCGAAAAATTCTTAACATACATTTCCGTGCTCTGCCTTTGGCCTCTAAATTTTTAGCAGAGTTCCTTTCAGGAACTTTTTGAGCTGTGTATGTTTTTAAACCTGCATTGGCTTTAACATTTCGTACCAAATAGTCCGAGCACTGAGCTAACCGAGCTGCTTTCCTACCGGAGGTGTTGGGAGCTCTTTTGAAAATGCTTTCTATTCTTTTGGCTTTAGAAACATCTTGTGGACCATTCCTTCTACCTGAACCAGGTTTTCTATCAACGGACAAGTTCTCCCGGTACTGTTTAATAACATTGGAAACAGTTTGACGGCAGACCTTTGATTGTTTGGCCAACTTTTTGTAGGACCAAGTTGGATTTTGTTGAAAATATTTAATAATTTTAGTAGGCACTTTCTTCTCGTTACTCATTTTAATCAGATTAACAACAAATGAACATAATTGACATTAAACATAACTGATATGATTTACAAAGGTAACATGATAAAAAAAACATCAAATAATACTTGGGTTAAAAGTTTTAATGAAAAACGTGTGTTAAGAATTTTTCGATCTCAGTCCTTAGTAATATAGCTAGAGTAAGGTTTCAAATTGGTACTTTTCAAACTGCTGGGTATCAACAGAGCGTATTTTCAGACAGCGTTTGGCCCCTATCGTGTTTTCAACAGACAGATGGACGGACATAGCTAGATCGTCTTAGAATGTTATAGGGACCCAAGTTTTGGGTCAAAAAGTTCCTGCCTTTTTGAATGAAACAGTCTTTGGATAAAAAATTATTTTATTTTTCAACATGATCTCCTTTGAGCTCTGTGCACTTTGTCCACAGTTTCTCCAATTTTTGAATCCCTTCCAAAAAATAAGATTTGTCGAGGTCTTTAAAATAGGTATTTTTTGGGAGATGATTTCATTATTGGAGTCAAATTTCTTTCCGCTGAGCTACTTCTTCAGGTTTTGAAACAAGAAATAGCCACTAGGGTCTAAATCCGGAGAACAGGGCGGAAGAGGGAGCATTTCGTAGCCTAAGCCATGAATTTTTGCCAAGGAAACTGCACACTTTTGAGCATTCGATTGTGAGCAAACTTTCTCATACCCTCTGAGCCATATGAGATGCCTATGAATTCCACAATCTCTCTCACTTTGAGTCTCCGATCGACCAACAGCATATCGTGATTTGTATTCAAGTGTTTTGGGTGTAGAGGCATCAACTGGGCGTCCAAAACTTTCGTCATTTTCCGAGCTTCCACTTTTTTACCTTTCAAATTGATGGTACAGAGTTTTCATAGTACTTATCAAGCTTAGGTTTGGTTTGAGTAATGGTTTTCTTTTTTCGCGCAAAAAATAATGCTTAATGAGCACACGAAATACACTTTTTTCCATTTTCTCCTCAAGTCAAGCGGTAGTCTGCTATCAACGGCTGTCAAACACAAACTAAATGACACAGCTTATTCAAATTTTGACAGGAGTCAACTGACAGATGCCTGTTGATAGGAGCAGTGTTGCCTTTTAAGTTAGGAGAAGGGAAATTCTAAAAGTAGCAGACTTATTGACCGCTACTTTTGGAATTTGTTGTGTTACAAACGGAATGACCAAAAAGTTAAAAGTGCTTTATCATAATTAATTAAGTACTTTTCAAATATAAAACGTTGTGTTCAATAATAGATACAATCACGTGTATCTAAATGTTGAGACTTCAGACCCAATGTGACAAGGGATAATATTGATCGATTTGGTTCGAATTTTTAGAGATGTAGCTCTCTTTGAAATTCTAAATTCGAATAATTTAATTTCAATCAAAAGAAGTCAAACGAACACACCTCAATCAATCCTACAAAAGTTAAAAATGCCAACATGAAAGATCTAAAACCATAAAAATATGTTTTAATAAGTTCAAAAAACTGTAAACGTGTGCGGCATTTTTTATTTGGGCATAAAATAAAGTGGATCTACCAAAAAAAGCCAAAACGAAAGCACACAGTAATAAAGATCAAATCAATTAATAAGAAACAAGCAAATAATAAAAATAACAAAAACTTTATAGAAATTATATTAAGAAAACTAAAACATATCTACAATGACAAGTTTTATTTTTTTAATTTAAAAAAATATAATGTTGATCTACATTAACACAACAAAAACCGATCGTTTTTCAAGTTCAGCACCACCAACAACTGCATAGAAGAACAAACGTCAAACGCACGACACAATTGAATTAATAAATAATAATAATGATGACACTTTGTGAACCATCACAATAACAACGACACAGTGAAAGTCCAAATATTTTTATTATTATTACTATTATTATTTTAATAATGTATATTAATAAATTTTTAACATCCGTTGTCAGATCTTTTTTCTAATAATAAAAAGCTTATTAAAATAAAGATTTTCACTTTTAATGGTCTTCAAATTAAGGTAGACCTACAAGGTAGGTTGTACATCATGCAATTTCGTTAATAAAATTAGTGATGATTTCAAAATTGTGAGGAAATTTAGCTTAATTAGTTATACATATGCTAATACATAATGTATAACATCTTTGTGATTTTGTGAAATTATATTTACTTTTATTGGGTGTATGACTTAAAAATATCTTTTTTAATACGCTTTTGTTTTTTAATAACTTATATGTCATTTTGAAGAGTACATATCTGTCATTTATTCTTACTTAGTTATTGAACATTATAGAGTAAACAACAAAGTTTATTTTTACTTCGAAAATGTCAAAGCAATTTGTGCCAACAAAGCGTTATATGCAGGAAGTTTTGCTTTACTTCTTTAATTTGAAAAAAAGTGCAGCTGAAGCACACCGATTGCTCACCAAATCTTATGGTGAATGTGTTCCATCGATTTCAACGTACGAGAGATGATTTGTGCAGTTCAGAAATGGCGATTTTGACACGTTGGATGCATTACTCCATGAATACTGTTTTCAAACTCAACAAGAGCCTGCCAAATCATTGGGAGCTACTCTATCAGCAATTTAGAAACGTTTGCAAGCAACAGAATTCATTCATATGTACCAATTGGGTACCATACGAATTGAAGCTGAGAGATCAAGAAAGACGATTTTGTATGTGTGAAATTCTGCTTAAACGCTGTAAAAGAAAATCATTGTTGCACCGAACAATTACTTGCGATGAAAAATGGATCCATTACGATAACTCCAAGCGTAAAAGAATCTACACCAAAGCCAAATATCCATAGCGCTAAGGTAATGTTTTGTATCTGGTGGGATTATTTTGTTACAACAATATAACAAATTGTCAATGTTAACATTTGCCTTATTTCTGAAAATGACAAATAAAATAAGGCAAAAGATTTGTGTAAGTACCTACTTCGATTAATGCCTCCACGATCAAATATGGGGGTATATTGATTTTGTAACGCACCTAAGTATTGGTAGTAGTTCTTATAAATTCTAAGACGAACTAGTTTATTGTACTCAGAAATTCACCTTATTTAGCTTAAAATCTTTTTTCAAAAACGTTAATTTGTAACAGGTAAAAGGCTCGATATCTAGAAAGAAGAATTGAGTACCAAACACTTTCAATAGCATCCCACAATTCACTCAATCCTTACAATGTTCTCATGGTTTAAAATTGTCCAACCAGTTTTTAATGGCTTTTTTATCCAAATTGGCAAAATTTAAACTTTAAATTCGAATTGCATTAAATGTATTTGTAATAATTATTACGGAACGTGTATTACGTTATGAATAAATCATAATCAGAAATAATATCATGTGCGTTTTATATTATAAGTAAAGGATAAATTATTCGGTTGCTTTTGCTACGTCATTCCTGAGGTTCTTTATTGTATTAAGATTCGGATTATGTGGGCGCCATGGTAGCATCACTGCCGACTGCCTCGTGACGTGTGCTTCAGGTTGTTTCCGTGCAAGAAAAACCCACTGAACAGACAAATTGCTTTCTGCAAATGGTATCATATTTCTATTTTGAATTTGCTTCTACTGAAGCTGATTCCACTCCGCGCCCTACAGAACCACCATTAAGGGATTTTTGCTTAAAGGATTTCAGTATATAACGGAAATTAAACTCCTGCTTTGTAGGACACCATCTATTTTTCTTCCAATTTGTTTCATACTGGTTAAATTTTCATTCAGCACACCAAAAAAAATTTTTTTGAGAATGAATTTGACTTAGGTGAGTCCTGAAGCATAACTCACTTGGGTCAATCGTAGCTACCGTTGTAATACATTGTGTCCATCGCACACTTGGCTGCCTTCATATTCCAGCCTTCCTGTAGTTTTAATGAAGGTGTTTGTTGTTTCAATTAGTATTTGTTGACCAAGACTTCTATGTATCAGTAGTCACCTCTTCTTTCTCGTCATTATAGCATCTACAGAAGTAGTTGTAAGGCATTCTTAAGTTTGGGGCATATAGACCTAGAGCTAAGGACTAAGCTCGAAAAAAACCTTAACACACGTTTTTCCTTAAAACTTTTAACCCAAAAGTTATTTGATTTTTTTTTTTTTTTATCAAGTTACCTTTGAAACGTATGTCAGTTACTATGTTTAATTTCAATTATGTTCATTTGTTGTTAATCTGATTAAAATGAGTGACCAGAAAAAAATGCGTACTAAAATTATTAAATATTTTCAACAAAACCCAACGTGGTCCTACAAAAAGTTGACCAAACAATCAAACCGTCAAACTGATTATAATGTTATTAAACAGTATCGGGATAACTTGTCCGTTGATAGGAAACCTGGTTCAGGTAGAAGGAATAGTCCACATGATGTTTCTAAAGCCAATGAATTTTAAAGCATTTCCAAAAGAGCTCCCAACACATGCGGTAGGAAAGTAGTACGGTTAACTCAGTACCCGGACTATTTGGTACGAAAAGTTAGAGCCAATGCTGGTTTAAAAACATACAAAGGTCAAAAAGATCCAGATAGGAACTCTGCTGAAAATTTAGAGGCCAAAGACAGAGTACGAAAATTGAAGTCAAGTTTTATACAAAAAAATATACCTGCTGCATAATGGATGACAAAACGTACGTATGGAAAATTTTTCACAGCTTCCGGGTCAATATTTTTATGTTGCTGATGTTCAAGGGAACGTTGTAGAAAAGTTTAGGACCCAAAATCAGAAAATTTTCCCAAAAAGTTCTTGGCATGGCAAGCAATATGCAGTTGCGTTACAAGTTACAAAGGGCTCTATAAATACCGAAATTTACATCAAGGATTGTTTACAAGGAGGATGCTTCCATTTATAAGACTTCTTAATATGTTCACTTATTTTTGGCCTGATTTGGCATCCTGTCACTATGGGTAGCAAGGTCTTGAGTGGTACAAGAACAATAATGTGTATTTGTATCAAGAGAGGCAATCCTCCAAATATTGGGCTCTTGTTAAAAGAGAATTGAAGAGCACAAACATGGTGTCCAAAAGTGTGGTAGATTTTAAACGAAGATGGACTACATGTTCGAACAAAGTGACATAAAGCACTATAAAAACTTTAATGGAAGGGTTTCCGGAAAAGGTTTAGCGGTTTCTTTTTTATTAACATTTATGTATGTTAATATTTTTCGATCTCTGTTCTTAGTATCCAACAATTACTGCTACTTTAGATGGAGTCTAGGCAGATTTATCGCAAATCGTGTCCTCTGCCGATTTGTCTGGTCTCCTTTAGCAATTACAAAGAGTTTGTGTGTAATCAGTTGTATACCTCTCAAGAGATTATGCCTATTTCTGGATGATGGGTACGTCGACAAACAAAATTGTCGAATTTGCGACGATACCAATCCACATGAGATTCAAGAGCGTCCAATGTATCCCAAAAAAGTTGCCATTTGGTGAGGATTTTGGGCTGGCGGCTACATCGGTCCATATCACTTTGAGAAGGACATTGGCCAGGCCATCACCATCAACGGCGAGCGATATAAGTCAATGATTACCCACTTCTCTTGCCCTGCATTGGATGATATGAACACCAACGACATGTGGTTTCAACAGGACAGCGCTGCTTGCCACTCATATCAAGCCACATTGGACATTCTGCACGAGCGATTTAAGGGCGTGGTCATCCCACGTTGAGGTGATGTGAACTGGCTCCGAGATCGTGCGATTTGAATCCGTTAGACTTATTCTTGTGGGGTTTTCTTAAGTCGCAGGTATATGCGAACAAAACACAAAACCACAGCGGACAAAGCCAACATAACCCATGCCATCGGTCAAATTTAGCCTGATTTGGGCGCCAGAGTCATGGAAAGTTGGAACCATAATTGACCATAGCTTTAATATAATTAGGAACGCACCATAATATCATAGGAACACATAAAGCTCATATCGCTTTTGAATCTTTTAAAAGCTTGTATGTTTCCCAAATAGAAAATTTTTCCTCACTGCTTTAACATATGTTAGAGAAATAAAATTCGGTGATATCATTTAAAAATCAAAAGAATTCAGAAGAAATTTAGATTTAAAACCCCATCATTATATCACTGAAGTCGCACATCCAGAAACTATTGTCATAAGAAGACTTTTTTGGACAAAGGTCTAAAAGTTTTGATTTTATGGGACAGTAAAGCGTTTAGGGTTATTTAAATTAAATTTTGTTTTGAATTAAACTTAATTATCTGTGGTACAAAATATCATTTATGGAAGCAGAATTTTCCTTCTCAATATATATATTTAATTGCTTAGTGTAAATAATTTTATTCCCTTGAAATATTAAAAAAACATATCTACCCAACATTAAAATGCTCTTAAGAAGAATTGTTTCCCTTAAAATTTTTTAAAAACACTTCTTTTTTCTCAACCTTAAAATTTTCTTATGGATCCCTCAATCAAAAAATTAATGTGGAGAAATGAATCGTCGTATCTTTTTGTGTGTGTTTTGGCAATAATCTCCGATTAAGTTGGCCATAAATTGGTCTGTCATTCGTCTCCTTTTTGTTGCGTTGCATTCATTAAATATTTTGACAAATGGCATGTGTGTGTATGTCTGTGTAAAGGAAATGAAGCAAAATAATAAAAAAATAATATTTATTTGATAGAGTTCAGTGAACGTTTTTGATCTCGACGAACATTTGTGCAGTTGACAACTGTTTGGTGCGTGCCACACTCCTGCAATGACACACAGTGTCTTGTGTAGAATGTGGCATTAGCCAAAGATTAATGCATTATTTTCTTCTTCGTATTTTTTTTTATTTTTTTGTTGAGTGTGGCTATATAGAAAAAAAAGATGAGCGAAGAATGACAAAGTTTCCATTTGATAAGATACTAATGAATTGTGCAGCATTATGTTGTCACTACAACCAGTTTCATTTCATGTCTGAGCCAGACAGATGTTGGATAGAGTGATGTTCGATATATTAAGAAAGAAGTAAAAGAACAATTAGTGTGGGTTGTTTGTTTATGCTTGATCAGTAAAAATTTTATTATTTAATTGATATATGTTTGGTTGAAATTTTGTCTATATTTTATTTTATTTAAGGGATATTTAATTGGATTTGTCATACTCTTTAGTTTTAGTTTCAAAAATACTGCCTTTTCATTTAGGTCGAAAAAGAGTGAATTTTAAAAATACCTTTTCAAGATATTTCCGATGTCTTTTGACATAGGGAAACTGGCAAATATTGTATGACTTAGAGGAATTAACATTAAAATTGGGCCAACAAATTGAAATGAACAGTGTTATATCTGTTTTTATAAAAAAATTATATTTGTCTCCCTTACTACACGCCAACTATAGTCTCCTAGCTTATGCTGGTTCCAAAAATCCTGATAATTCCGTTCAAATCCGGGACATTGGGGTCGATCGAAAGAAAAGTTAAAGACCACCTTGTTAGAATACATGGTGAGATACGGAGTGTTAAAGTTTACCATCTTCAGTTTGTAAAGCTTTGTAGAGCTCATAAGTTGTACAAATACGAACAGATATTAAATGACTTTTTGTTATAAAGCAAAACGAACTATGTAACTGATAGAAGAAGGGATATAGCAAGGTTGCGCTGGATGCTAGACAAGCATGCAAGTGGCCTTGGACTTCCTTCAACGACCATTGCCGTAGCTGCAAGGATAGGGAAAAAGAGGTAACGATTTTCCACCTTCTCTGCCAATGCCCAGCCCTAAGTCTTAAAAAGGCATAGATTCCTGGGCAACTACATATTAACCAACCTTGGTAAGGTGTCTGGGTCTAGACTTAATGACCTACTGAGATATTTAATGGCTACAGGTTGGGTCTAATAACTTCGACATTTTGATAGATTTGAATACTTTAACATGGTATTTAAATCAACATAGTGCCCTCAAACAAAACATTTCATACAATTTCTTTATTTATATTCGTAGTAAAGTATTTCTTAATTAATATTATTACTATTGCAATATTTTAGATAAGATAACTGAAAACAAAATTAACATATTTTTATCTTATGAAGATACGAGTATGTTGCTTCATATTTACCTTTTCAGGGTTGATTGTATCTCTCTACTAAATACACAAAAAAAAAAAAAAAAACATAGTAAACAATTTTTTATATATTTACTCCCCCAAACACTTATTTTTAGTCAATAATAATAATAACACAGAGGAAACCCATCATCAACTGTAAATTGTGAAATAATTTGTTATCGAAAATGGTTTGTGAAACCCACCCCTTGTTTTGAGCGCTTCCTATAAAAGTAAGTAAATAGATTTTTGCAAAATGTTATAAAGAACACGCAGTGCAAATAACTAATTGAATAATTAAATATATGGGGCATTTCACGTCAAGTGAACCAACTTTTGAAATCGATGTCTTCCGATCGGGATGAAATTTGCACCAATGTTAGTTCTATTGGATAGTAATTCGGACACAATTTTTCAACAAGATCGGCCAAGAACTCTCTGAGTTATAGGAGGTAAAAATTTGACATTTTGGCCAAACAGGTGTTTTTTCTTATCCATATAACTTATTACCTATTGTTCTTAGCAAAATGTGTCCCAAATAGTTTAGATAGCTATTTATGCAATCTTCCGAAAAAAAAAATTAAAAAAAATTAATAAAATATTTTTGACTTTTTTTTTAAAAAATCAAAAACATTTTTGACTTTTTTTTCAAAATGGGCCCTTTTTATTTTTTTTTTTTATTTTTTTTTTAAGAAAGCTTAGGTCTTTTCCTAAGCGACCTATATGGTCGCTTAGTGGGATGCGAGTGGGATATCTATCAAAAAAAATATTTTGTAACTCAAGATATGAAATTTTTTGACTTTTTTTGCAAAATCAAAAACTTTGTTGACTTTTTTTAAAAAAATGGACCCATTTTTTAATTTTTTTTTTTTGCTCAGAAGAAAGCTTATGTGTTTTTCTTTAACACCTTTTTTGTCGCTTAGTGGGATGCGAGTGGGATATCTATCAAAAAAATGTTTTGTAACTCAAGACATAAAATTTTTTACTTTTTTTTTTGCAAAATCAAAAACTTTTTTGACTTTTTTTTCCAAAATGTGCCCTTTTTTATTTCTTTATTTTTTTCTCAAAAGAAAGCTTAGGTGCGAGTGGGATAACTATAAAAATAAATGTTTTGTAACTCAAGACAAAGGTTTTTAAATTTTTAGGATATGCACTATTTTGATTTTTTTCATATTTGTGTGTAAACCTTAAAAATTAAACTTACGGGGAGAAACTAGACACATTAGCCTTTCCGATGGTATGTAACAACCTAACTAAAATTTCATAGCCTCGATACTGTAATACCCATAATATGTTAACCTCAGGAATAAAAATCACTTTTTATACCCTACACCACCATAGTGGCGAGGGTATATTAAATTTTTGCAGATGTTTGTAATACCCAAAAATATTAGTCTAGCCCACCTTAAAGTATACCGATCGACTCAGAATCGCTTTCTGAGTCGACTAAACGATGTCCGTCCGTCCGTCTGGCTGGCTGGTTGTCCATGTAAACCTTGTGCGCAGAGTACAGGTCGCAATTTTGAAGATATTTCGATAAAATTTGGTACATGTAATTTGTTCGGCCCAAGGACCAAGCCTATTGAAACTGGCTGAAATCGGTCCATTATTTCACCTAGCCCCCATACAAATGTCCTCCCGAAAGTGGACTTTATCGGTCACAAATGTTTAATTTATATAGGTATCTACACAAATTTTTCTCCAAATAAGTTTTATATATACGGAATTCATGTCACCAAATTTTATTATGATCCGTCCATAATTAGTCATAGGTCCCATATAATGCCTGCTTCCGATAATCACTTTAACGAGCATAAATCTCCTAAAAATGTTGGTATACACATAAAATGCAACATAAATAACTTTCATCTAGACATTAATAACACCACCTAATTTCATGATGATCGGTCCATAATTTGACATAGCTCCCATATAAGGTCCACTTCCAAAAATCGCTCACGAATATAAATTATTGCGCTGAAAACTACCTATAGGATTGAATAAAAAAGCCGCAAGATGCAAAACTCAGACAAATTTTGGGGGCGAAAAATTAATAGCGGTAGGCCTCACATTGCACCCCTCCAGTGGCTATTATTGGTCAGTTGTAGTGGTTTTTTTTTAAGGTTTGAAATATGAAAATATGAAAAAAATCAATTTAAAAACCTTTGTCTTGAGTTACAAAACATTTATTTTTATAGTTATCCCACTCGCATCCCACTAAGCGACCATAAAGGTTTTAAAGGAAAAGACCTAAGCTTTCTTTTGAGAAAAAAATAAAGAAATAAAAAAGGGCCCATTTTGGAAAAAAAGTCAAAAAAGTTTTTGATTTTGCAAAAAAAAAAGTAAAAAATTTTATGTCTTGAGTTACAAAACATTTTTTTGATAGATATCCCACTCGCATCCCACTAAGCGACAAAAAAGGTGTTAAAGAAAAACACATAAGCTTTCTTCTGAGCAAAAAAAAAAAATTAAAAAATGGGTCCATTTTTTTAAAAAAAGTCAACAAAGTTTTTGATTTTGCAAAAAAAGTCAAAAAATTTCATATCTTGAGTTACAAAATATTTTTTTTGATAGATATCCCACTCGCATCCCACTAAGCGACCATATAGGTCGCTTAGGAAAAGACCTAAGCTTTCTTAAAAAAAATAAAAAAAAAAAATAAAAAGGGCCCATTTTGAAAAAAAAGTCAAAAATGTTTTTGATTTTTTAAAAAAAAAGTCAAAAATATTTTATTAATTTTTTTTAATTTTTTTTTTCGGAAGATTGCATAAATAGCTATCTAAACTATTTGGGACACATTTTGCTAAGAACAATAGGTAATAAGTTATATGGATAAGAAAAAACACCTGTTTGGCCAAAATGTCAAATTTTGACCTCCTATAACTCAGAGAGTTCTTGGCCGATCTTGTTGAAAAATTGTGTCCGAATTACTATCCAATAGAACTAACATTGGTGCAAATTTCATCCCGATCGGAAGACATCGATTTCAAAAGTTGGTTCACTTGACGTGAAATGCCCCATATAGAAAAAATAACGCATGGATTAAATGAACTGTATTTTGTATTATTATTTTCGGGGGAGTAACAAAAAAAATGCCAAATATGGTAACTGCATACAGTGAGTTATGGGATTAAATTACTGCAAAGGGCGAATTCTCAAAGGAAATATAAATAAAAAGTGTCAATAGAATTTGGAAAACAAACAACAGATATTTTCAGCCTGTTGGAGTTGAAGATTGCAGATATTACATGTTTAAATTCTTAATTAAAGCGAGACTATATATGCCACAAATTAACTGTTTTTAAGCTAGTGATTTTATCAGCTACTGATTACTGAATTAACAATGTGACTAAACCTAGGAGTATATCAATTGACACATTATGTATTACAAAGAGGAAGCTGTAATCACTACATAGTTACCTCACTATCTGCTACTACTTACTTGACTAGCTATGTAACTAAGGACTGAGATCGCAAAAACCTTGACACACGCTTTTCATTAAAACTTTTAACCCAAGTATTATTTGATTTTTTGTTACCTTTGTAAAGCATGTCAGTTATTATGTATAATTGTTGTTAATCTGATTAAAATGAGTGACGAGAAAAAGTGCGTACTAAAATTATTAAATATTTTCAACAAAACCCAACTTGGTCCTACAAAAAGTTGGCCAAACAATCAAGGCCTGCCGTCAAACTGATTCCAATGTTATTAAGCAGTATCGGGAGAACTTGTCCGTTAATAGAAAACCTGGTTCATGTAGAGGGAATGGTCCACATGATGTTTCTAAAGCCGGAAATTCAAATTTTATAAAAACCAGTAAGAGAGCTAATTATATTTCAAATAAACATTTTAAATATTTTTAAGTAAACAAAGATAATTTTTTTTTCAAAATTGTTTTTCAAAATTTAAAAAAAAAAAATTTCTAAATTGTTTTTATTTTCGAAATTGTTTTTTATTTAAAAAAAAAAAAAAAATTTTAAATTGTTTTAAATTATTTCTTCGAAATTGTTTTTTTATTTTTTTAAAAAAATTTTTTATTAGTGAAAAAAAATGTATGAAAAAAAATCTTTTTGTTAAAAAAAATTCGAGTTAAAAAATGTTGTCCCGATTTTGACCCATTGTAGGTCCAAATTACTATAGCCTTATTTTGATATCCATATTGTCTATATTAATGACTTAGTTATCCAGATATAGATCAAAAATAGGCCAAAAATCGAGGTTGTCCCGGTTTTTCCTTAAGGGGCCCATAAACACATACTGCTGACACATACTGCCGATGAACCCTTCGTATACGTGTGTGATTGATATTTTACTACACACCTATCAATCATCATTTAAAAAAATGCATTTGAGAACAAAACAAATTATTATTTTCTGTTTTTCAGTAACTAAAACGTAAAATTTAAAAATTATATTTCATAAAAATGAAAAAATGTATACTATTGTTCATTTGAACAACTGTCAGCAGTACGAGTTCATTTCAAAATCAATACTATTTTGATTTTTCATACTGCATTGTCTGTGTGTAGCATACATAAACAAAAATTTAAAATTTACCAACATATGCTTATTGCATGAGCAGTATGTGTCTATGGGCCCCTTTATACCTCAGCTATTTGTGGGCCGATTTTCTAGATTTTAAATGGTATATTGATGTATCAATTATGTTTGTATGTTATTTGGGGGCTACGGAAAGTTGATTTCAACATACAGACGGATATGGTTATATCGAATTCACTTTGTGGTGTCGCAAATGAAAAATGTAGAAATTACAAACGGAATGATAAACTTTTATATGCCCTTGCCACTCATGGTGAAGGGTATAAAAATATTCCTGCTGAATAATGGATGACGAAACGTATGTTCTGGCAGATTTTTCGCAGCTTACTGGTCAAAATTTTGATGTTGCTGATACTCGAGGGAATGTTGAAGAAAATTTCCCAAAAAGTTCTTGGCCTGGAAAGCAATATCCAATTGCGGCAAAAGAAGCCAAACGTTTGTTACAAAGGGCTCTATAAATACCGAAATTTACATCAAGAAATGTTTACAAAAGAGGAAGCTTACATTCAAAAACTTCTTAATGTGTCCACTTATTTTTGACCCGATTTGGCATCCGGTCACTACGGTAAACAAGCCCTTGAGTGGTACAAGAACAATAATGTGGTATTTGTATCAAGACATGCAAATCCTCCAATCTACCTGGAGCTAATGCCAGTGTAGAGATATTGGGCTCTTGTTAAAAGAGAATTGAAGAGCACGAAAAAGGTGTCCAAATGTGTGATAGATTTTAAACGGTGTTCAAACAAAGTGACAGAAAGCACTATAAAAATGTTAATGGAAAATGGGTTTCCGAAAAAGGTTTAAAATTTCATCACTAGTGATTAAAACTATAAAAATATATATTTTTTTTTTTTGTAAATTGTAATAATAATTTCAATCAAATAATAAAAAAAATATTAAAACTGTAAGTTTAGTGGTATCGTTTTTATTAACATATATGTATGTTAAGAATTTTTCGATCTTACCTCAACACCTACTACTATTTACTTGATTAGCTACGTAACTAGTTACTTTAACACGTACGTGTTCTATGAGCCATTGGCCTCAAAGACTGTTCGTAGCATTTAACGCAGCTACAAACACACAACCCAATAGTTTCTTTATTTGTACAGCGATTTAAACACACTTTTTGTATTACACCACTGAAAGTAGAAATATTGGAATTAATAAAGTAATATGATGTCGGCCAAATGTTTCCTTCTAACACGTCTGCAAACATCCGCTCTTTTCACAAAATTTGAACCACATTCTGGAAAAACGATTCGCCTTTCTTAACAATGCATCGCCAAATTTCATCTTATTGTTTGCGGTTTGTTCATTTAAGCCTGGACTGACAAATGGCCCCATATATAAAAGGTCCAGCGGCGTTAAATCACAAGAACAAAGCTGTCAATTGACAACTCCAAAACGAGAAATTACGCGACCGGGAAATTTATCAAGCAACAACTGAATGGTTTGGCCGGCTGTGTTTTTCGTGACGCCGAATGTTTGTTGATGAAAAACCGGTCTTTCAAATGGCCACAGAGAAAATAGGCCAGCGGTGTTAAATCACAAGAACGAGGCCAACAGACAACGACATATCGAGCAATTTCTCATTCTACAACCGAATTATTTGGCCGGCTGTATGGCTCGTGGCGCCGTCTTGCTGAAATCAAAGATCCCTGATGTCAACATTAGTTTTTTTAAGTAACCGCATAATTGAAAATGGCGTTCATCACTAAAGATGATTTTGTTGAAAAAAGCTTTGAACGAAATGTTTTTCAAAAAGCCCATTCATAAATGTTCCATGCGTCGAAAGCGTTCCATGGTTTAAATTTACCAAGTTTGTACTGAATAAATGTGAAAGGATGACAATTCTTCTTCATCATTTAACAGCCAACCTCAAATTTGCCCATCCTTTACAACCATAACAAATTCAACTACACTCTGGTCAATCTAACACTCTAATAAAATTGATCTGATATGTGTTGTAGTGAGTGAAACAGCTAGTCCCTAAAGATAGATATAAATAAACTTTAAAAATGCCTGCGCCTTAGTCTAATAAAGGCTAGTATAACGACAATGGATCCAGCGATATATGTAAGTTTTGTACACAGAGGAAACGGATTCATTGTGGTAACCGAATCTATGTATACAATCGAATGATTCGATTCTATAAACAGATGTTTTCAGTTGTATCATCAGATAGTCGGTGGAAATAAATAATTATTCTTTATCACAAATAAATTTAGTCATTGAGGTAGAAAAGTGTTACAATTGATTCTGCGAACCACATTAAACCTGGACGTGTTTCAAAATTCACGCCAGTTTGGAATTAACCAAAATTGTTACAAAAAGTAACAATTTGGCAGTTGACAGTTTAGGGTTAGTGAAAACGGAGCATTATAAGAGAGAACAAGGTGTTTTCATTATTGAACAATGTTTCAAAAATAATGAAAGTTTAGCGGCCACACTTCAAATATTTCTTCAAAAATATGGTGGGAGATTGGATCAATTGGTGATCCAAAAAGAAGCTGTTCAAATCTCAATGTCGAAGCAATGCGTGAAAGCGTTGGTGAAAGTCTAAGTGCATCAATTCGGCGTCGTGGAAAAGTATTGCATTAATTTTAAGAAGCTCCCCTACATATATTTACTATTTACCACGCTTAATGAAGTTTTGGGGTTGATAGAACCCACAGTTGATTGTCAAAAAGTAAATACATCCACAACTTTTCACAATTTGTCGTGAATTTTTGGCTGGAGGTATCATTGGACCACACTTCTTCGAAAATGAGGCTGGTCAAGCAGGGACGGTTACTGGTGCTCGATATCACTACATGATAACAGATTTCATACTACCTTATTATTGCATAATATTGATGTGAACAACATGTGGCTTCAACATGACGGGGCTATACGTAATCAATTACAGCATGAGACATTTCCTCCCGTTTCGGTGAACGGATTTGGCCACTTAGATCGCGGGATTTACCACCACTGGACTTTTTAGCCCACAACCATAAAATAAACAAGTAAGAAAGTATGGTCGGTCAGGCAAGACCTTATAATACCCTACACTGAGTAAATGAGCAAAAACATTTTTTTTTAATTTCATAATTTATTTTCATGAATGATCTTCGGCAGTTTGCCTTATATGGGTGGGAGCTATAAGGTCGTGTGATTTATGTCTATATGAAACTTATTTCTGTTGAAATTTATTTGAAGCTAAATGTATGTACCATGTTTAATCGATTCTGAGGCGATCGGTATACTTTAAGGTGGGTGTTATACAAATATTTTTGGGCGTTACAAACATCAGCACAAACGCATTTACCCTCCCACTATGGAGACAAAACACCTAAAACCTAAGTCTTGGAAGAACAAAATACATGTTAATCAATATATTTTGTTGTTGTGTCCGTCATAAAATTGGGAAGAGAGTAATTTTTTTACTCTGAGCATTTAGGCTTATATCTCAGCCATTAGTGTGCCGATTTTCTCTATTTTAAATAGCAATAACAAGACGGTTGGAGGACTTATATTATGCCGATGACATATGTCTACTTAGCCACTCATTATCAGTAAACTGGTTGGGCTGAAAATAAATATACCCAAAATAAATTGCTCCTGATCAATTGTAACACAGATCGCCATTTCTTCGTATTCGATGAAGATATTGAAGATGTAAAGTCCTTCTGCTACCTGGGAAGCACAATTGATAGAAATGGTGGCTCAGCAGCAGATATATCCAGTCGCATAAATAAGGCACAGAGTGAATTTTCCCATTTAAATCCGGTTTAGAAATCGTCAAATATTTCGAAACAGAACAATAAGTTTGTCTATAACGGATATATTGATGTATCAATCAAGTATGAAAGTTATTTGGGGGCTTTGGAAAGTTTATTTCAACAGTCATGCGAAGATGACTATTTCGACTCCGATAGCTATAAGGATCCAGAATATAAATATATACTTTTTGGGGTCGCAAATGAAAAATTACAAACGTATATATAGACGGGTACAATAACAATCTAAATAAAAGTCACTGTTTTCTATTTAATTCAAATCTTGCATACATTTTAAAATGTTTACATTTGTGAATAGATTTGATTTAAAATCATTTTCAATTTCAGATCAAATCTCTGTAGTGGCTGGAGAATTTTACTAGATTCCACACTACACAATAACTTTAAGTCTAAAGTCACATTATTTACAAGCACTCACTGTATAACTACGAGTATTAAGTCACTGTTTGCTCAAATGCCAAATAACTAATAACAAACAACAATCATGTGAATTTTTTTCGAAATTCTTATCAAATAAATAATGAAAAACAACAATAATAACAACAACAAAACTGTGTAAATAATTTAATGTATGAAAATAAAATGCAAAAAACCACACAAAAAAATAATAATAATTGAAAATAACTTACTCAATGTCTCAACAACAGGTTAATCCATATTTTGGAAAGGAATTTACAGGTGAAAGATGTATAAAATGTTTAGCATAAATTTCAATAATTTATATTTTTAAATTGAAAGCACTTGTTGTACTAGTGCAGGGCGTTAAAGAAAACTATGTACATATAGGTATTTAATTATATTCTCCACTAATTACCAACCGGCACGTGAGTTATTTTTATTAAAGGCAAACTGTTTGGTTTTCTTTTCTTGTCTGCTCATAGATTTAAATACATAATTAGTTAGATAAACACTCTTTGTAGCAAACGATTTTAGCGCTTAAATATGCTTTCGTTTGTCTATTTTCAATACACTTTCGATTTTTATGTTGCTTATTTGAAAATTTCGCGTTTATTTTCTTTTTCTGTGTTTTTTTTATTTTTTTATTTTTTCTTGATCACTTTGAATTTGCGAAATATATTTTTAAAACACCTTTATGTATTCTATACTATTCATGAAAATACAACACACTCACATATATATATCGTTCGTATAAATTTGTTGTTTATATTATTTTTTCTTTTTTTTTTTTTTGCGGGAAACTAAAATAAACAAAATGAAATGAATAAAAAAAAATACAAACATTGGACGTAATTCTCGTAAATTAAACTTTTGGCATATGTCACGACTGCCTTCCTTCCGTCTCTCAGTTGAACCGTTGAAACATTTATTTGGCTTTTGCTTAGCCGGTTTGCTTTAATTTTATCTTTTAGATACAAAATTGCAAAGAACACAACTACTTATTTTTGAAATTTCTTGAATTTTGTACTTTTTGTTAAATATTATGAAACAGTTTTGAATTTTTTCGCTCCGGAAAATCTTGTGTTGGCCAAGTAAATAGTCTTAGGATTATTGTTGAGCAATCAGTGGAGATCAGTTCGTATTTATAGACTTTGAGAAGGCCTTTGATACACTCAACCATAATGCTATATGGAACTCGCTGGTATGCAAGGGTGTCCCCGAAAACTTAACACAGCTAATCAAAGCCCTTTACAAGAATGCCAGTTGCTGTGTGTTACATCAAAAACAGATGAGCCACAAGATCATAGTAAAAACTAAAGTTAGACAAGGCTGTGTTTTATCATCTCTCCTTTTTAGCTGCGTCCTCGCTGCTGTATACAGAAGGCAAACAGCCATCATAAGAGAGGTATTTCGTGGTGGAAGGACTTAGATTAAGCCGATGACATATGTCTACTGAGCCACACATTCTCAGCGATGTAGTCGAAACTTTTCACCATCAGTGAGATCGCAAAACTAGTTGCGCTGAAAATAAATATACCCAAAATAAATTGCTCCGGATCAATTGTGTAACACAGATCGCCATTTCTTCGTATTAGATCAAGATATTGAAGATCTAAAGTCTGTCTGCTACCTTGGAAGCACAATTGATAGAAATGGTGGCTCAGCAGCAGATATATCCAGTCACATAAATAAGGCACGGAGTGCATTTGACCAGTTAAATCCGGTTTAGAAATCGTCTAATATTTCGAAACAAATCAAAATCATATTATTTTATTCCAACATCGAAAAAACTCCGTTGTATGGATGCGAGACCTGCAACATGGCACACAATGTCTTCAAGTGTTTCTCAAAAAATGTCTCGGCAAGATCTGACGGATTATCTGCCCTGTAACCATAGCGAACAACCAACTTTGGATAGAGGTAAACCAGCCAGCAGCCTATTAAAACAGAAATAAAAAGGCGGAAATTGAGTTGGATAGGTCATACACATACAGACGATGACATTGCCAAGACATGCAATGAACTCGAAGGGAACGACACAAGTTGGGAGAAAACCTCATATCTGGAAGCGGCAGCTCTAACAACAGAACTTTCTAGAATGCGGATGAAATGGAACGAAGTCAAGTATCTAAATTTGTTGAGTTTAGTTTGAAAGGGGTGTGTACTATGTGCACTTCCACTCGGAGGCAAAGCAAAACAATGCTATTACTTAAAAAAGGGGACACAAAAAAATAAAGAAGAAGAAATGTAGTGCCTTAAAGATAGAGCAAAAGGAGAAACAAAAAGAAAAATTCAAATCTGCGGAAAGAGGGAAAATTGGTTACTGATTTGAATTCACCGTAGAATATCCTTTATATAGCCAACCTATTCCCCTGAAAAAACCCAGTATTTTACCCAATTTACAGCCAGCAACAATCCCAAGTTCATCTAGAAATCTAGTACCTAACCATTGAAATCTATGACTCTGTAGTCGCGACATCTGTACATAATGTGCTCTACTGTCTCAAACTCCTTTACATTCTCACACACCCTACACAAATTCTGTGTGCTATTATCCCATTTACCTATAAAGGTCCCAATTGAGACTATCCAACCCAATTAGTGTTTTGGTTGCCTTTGCAATAGTTTAGGCCAAAAGGCCTTGGACACTTGATAATCTGTCAAATCTTTCAAATATTAGCATGTAGTAGTGACAAATAGGAGGTCTTACTCCCCGTTCCTAATACCATGGTCCAGATCTGAGCCATGTGTGACCAGTCTGCGACCTCATTTCCCTGTCCTGGTACCCAACAAAATTTGATTGAGTAGTGTGCTATTAACTCTTATCCATTAATATCTATAAAAAAAAATCAAGTCATCAAATATAATATGATGTTATGGATAATGTTTTTCATATAAAATCATTTTATCGAACATTTTCTATATGAAAATTGGGTTATCGATATTTTTTCGTATAGAAAATCAAGTTATTGGAATTTAATATTTAGAAAATCAAGTTATCGATAATTTTATATTTAGGAAATGAAGTTATTGTTATTATTTTTATTAAAAATTATGTTATCCATACTTTAAATGATAGCAAATCAAATTTCTATATTAAAATAAAATTATCGATGTATATTTCTTATATAGAAACTCAAGTATTAGATCTTTATTTATACAATCAATTTAACGATAATTTTAGATTTAGAAATTAAAGTTATCGATAATATTCTATTTAGAAAATCCAAATCAAATTTATATTTAAGAAATCAAATTATCAACAAATTTTTGATGGACAATAAAGTTATCTATAATTTTCAATTTAGAAAATCCAGTTATCGATTATTTTATATTTAGGAAATCAAGTTATCAATAATTTTTTTATAGTAAATCAAATTATCGATCATTATCTATTTAGAAAATCCAAATCATTTTAAATTTAGGTAATCAAATTATCGATAAATTTGTAGATAAAAAATCAAGTTATCGACCATTTGTTATTAAGAAAATCAAGTTATCGATACATTTTTTTTATAGAAAATGCAGTCAATTATAATTTTCTATTTAGAAAATCAAAATGAGTTTATTTAGGAAATAAAGTTATCGATAAATTTTTATTTAGAAAATTAGTTATCGATTGTTTCATATTAGGGAAATCAAGTTATGAAGTCAATACATATTTTTCTAGATAATTTTCTATTTAGTAAATCAAGTCGTGGATTATCTGATATTTTGGAAATCAAGTTATCGATTATTTTATATTTAGGAAATCAAGTTATCGATAATTTTGTATTTTTAGTAAAAGAAATTATCGATCATTTTCTATCTAGAAAATCCAAATCCATTTTAAATTTAGGTAATCAAATTATCGATACATTTTTTTTATAAAAAATCAAGTTATCGATAATTTTTTATTTAAAAAAAAATCAAGTTATCGATCATTTGTTATAAGAAAATCAAGTTATCCATACATTTTTTTTATAGAAAATTAAGTTATAAATAATTTTCTATTTAGAAAATCAAAATGTGTTTTTTGTTTAGGATAATTTTCTATTTAGAAAATCAATTTATATTAAGGAAATACTGTTATCAATAACTTTTTTTTAAAGAAAATCAGTTTTGTCAATTTTTTTTTATTTAGGCAATAAATTTATCGATTATTTTATATTTCGTATCAAGTTATCGAAAGTTTTGCTATAGAAAATAAAGTTATCGATTTTGTTATAAATTAAGAAAAAAATTAAGTTAACTTGCTAGCTTTCTAGAAGAGTTATAGATAACTTGAACATTTTCGGTAAAAAAATTTAGTTTCCGACAGCTAAGCTATAAGTTAAATAAAAAAATCTGATACAAATTTGTATCCTCATGGTTTTAGTACAGGCGCGGATCCAGTGACAAAAAAGGAAATGTGACAAAAAAGGATGAGTGACAAAAAAGGAAATTCCCCACCAAAATCGAAAAGTTTTAATATAAAAAAGGAAAAAAAGAAAAATGTAAAATAAATTTTGATTAATTTCAAAAATGGTTCAACTGGATCCGCTCCTGTGTTAGTATCTTTATTATCATTTTCTTCCAGATTTTTCCATATAAAGAATTTTCTGAAAGTTTTGTTTTATTTGTTTTAATTGTAATATTTTCTTTAGATATTTAAAAATGGTATCAGCTTTTTAAAAATTTTGCGCAGTTTTGTTTTAAATATTTTAAAATTGTCTTTCTTTTTTCAAGGAATTTTCTTTATATACAAATATAAATACAATAATGTATATTGTTTTATATATTTTCATTATTATTCACTGATTCACAAATGTGCAGAAATACATTTTCCTGTTAATAAAACAGTAAATTTTCTTTTTGTTTAAAAAAAAAAATGTAATTATTTATAAGATAGAACGCCAAGACATTTTTTGCTCATTTAATGAATATATATTTTTACTTTTTTGTTATTTTAACGTAAACTTTTGCTTGTATTTTTAGCATTCACTGCGCTTCAAATTTGTTTTATTTTTTATTTTTTTTTTTTTTTTATTATATCTTTTTTTTATACGAAAAACAAACAAATATGGAACAAAACAAAACCGCACTCGTACCAGAAGATAGATAGATATGCCCGTTTTTTATATATTTCTTCTTTTAATTTTATTTTTCTTTATAATGGTTTCTAGTAAAAAAAAATATATGTGAATTTTATCGTATAATTTTGTTATGGTTGGTGTCTGCACAATCACGTATGTACTACGTACGTTTAACAAAAAAAACTCGTGTTTCTTCACCGGCTAAGATCAGCAAACTCCCATATGTAGACATTTGAAAATGTTATTAAAGTGCACAAAACAGACGGACATACAGACATACAATATTTCAATAGAATATTTGAGGTCTTCGTTACGAACTAAAAACAACAAAGAGTACATACAACCACCAAGTGTATGAATGCTCTTTTGAATAAACACTCTTTTAGATAATTTTTCAAAAATAGTACCAATTTGGTACTTTTTTTAAAAAATAAAATATGTAAAAGTACTTTTTATTTAAAAAGATTCTCAAATTTGTTTTAGTATTCAATTTCAAAGTATACAATTTTCTTGATGCTTCTCTTTTTGGTAAACAAAAAGTACTTTTTAATTTCTACTTAGTACTTTCATCCCTAGTCTCCAACATATTACTCTCTATATTTCATATACATTTCTGCAGCTCTCTTAGATACTTTGTTATCAACAAATGTAGTTTTTGTATCTAAAAGTACTCATTTGTATCTACATTTATCATGGGTTCTATGGCCCACTCAAACAGCTCTATGTGTAAGTGTACTATTATTGAAAAAGCGATGCCGATAAGTGGTTGGTTTGTTTACCTAAAACAGCTGTTGTTGGTGTATCTGTATCTGTATTTTATTTTTTTTTATTTAGCCTTTGGAGAGTGTGGAAATAAACTTTTCAATAAATTTTACGTCCGTCGTTAAGGTGAAGGCCAAAAATGCATACGTACTACGTTGAAAAGCGCAATTAATTTTGAATTACAAAAGTTGAATATGAACAAAGCAAATTTTTAATCTACACTGCACTCTGTTGAGAAAAGAAACTAAAAGTTAATGTTATCGATATTTACAGAAAGAAATTATATATATTCTGGATCGTTAAAGATAGCGAAGTCGATATGTATGTTGAAATCAACTTTCCGTAGCCCCCAAATAACTTACAAACATAATTGATACATCAATATATCGGGAATTCTTCCGGCTAGGTCGCTATTTAAAATCGAGAAAATCGGCCCACAAATGCAGATATAAGGAAAAAACCGGGACAACCTCGATTTATTTGTCTATTTTTGATCTATATCTGGATTACTAAGTCATTAATATAGACAATATGGATATCTAATGATAGATATTTAAAAGTTCATTGCAACGATGTATATAGTAATTCTGACCTACAATGGGTGAAAATCGGGAAAAATATTCCTTAACCCGAATTTTTTTTTAGCAAAAAATTTTTTTTGTGATAAAAATATTTTTTCATGAATAAATTAAAAATTTGTTTTTTTAAATAAAAAAAAATTTCGAAAAAAAAAAATTAAATTTTGGAAAACAATTTTGGAAAAAAAAAAAATTGTAATTTTGTTTGACCTAAAAATATTTAAAATATTTATTTTAAAATATAATTTGGTGAAGGGTATATAAGATTCGGCTCAATATCGAATTTTGTACCAACAAAGCGTCATATGCGAGAAGTTTTGCTTTACTTCTTTAATTTTAAAAAAAAAGTGTCGCTGAAGCACACCGATTGCTAACCAAAGCTTATGGTGAATGCGTTTCATCGGTTTCAACGAGCGAGAGATGGTTTATGCGATCGCCCAGACCAGCCAAAAAAGTTTGAGGACCAAGAATTGAAGGCATTACTCCATGAAGATTGTTGTAAAACTCAACAAGAGCTTGCAAAATCATTGGGAGCTACTCAAGCAGCAATTGCAAAACGTCTGCAAACAGCAGGATTCATCCAAAAGCAGAGAAATTGGGTATCATACGAATTGATGCCGAGAGACCTTGAAAGGAGATATTGCAAGTCCGAAATTATTTTTGAACGCTATAAAAGAAAATGATTTTTGCACTGAATCATTACTTGCGATGCAAAATGGATTCATTACGATAACCCGAAGCGTAAGAGATCGTTCGCGAAGCCCCGCCAACTAGCCGAATCGATGCTCTGTAACTGGTGACTGGTGAGTGCTACTCAATCAGCAATTTCAAACGCAGCAGGATGCATCCAAAAGTATCAATTGGGTACCATACGAATTAAAGCTGAGAGATCTTGAAAAACGATTTTGTATGTCCGAAATGATGTTTGAACGCTATAAAAGTAAATCATTTTTTGCACTGAATCATTACTTGCGATGAAAAATGGATTCATTACGATAACCCGAAGCGTAAGAGATCGTACGTGAAGCCGCGCCAATAAGCCGAAACGACAACAAAGCCAAATATCCATGATTCTAAGGTAATGCTCTGTATTTGGTGGGAGTAAAAGGGTGATATCTATTATGAGCTGTTAAAATCAGGCCAGCCCATCACAGGAAACCTGTACCGAACGCAACTGATTCGTTTGAAGGGAACATTTTCTAAAAAACGCCCAAAATATGCGACCAGACATGTAACCGTTATATTCCATTAAGACAACACTCGGCTACATGTTGCAATACTTGTCAAAAACTATTTAGAAGGAAGTGGTTTGGAAGTTTTGCCTCACCCGCTTTATAGTCCAGAACTTGCCCCGTCCGACTACTACTTGTTTCGATGGAAGCCGAATGCTCTCTCTGGGATTAGCTTCACTTTGGCATGATTCGTTAATGGACTCAAAAGATGAGCAGTTCCTTTGGCGTGGAGTCCATATGTTGCCAGAAAGATGCGAAAAGGTCATAGTTAACAATGGCCAATACTTTGAATAAATTCATAAATTCATTTGTACAATAAATGTTTCAAAATAAAAATAATTTCAAAGAATAAAGAAAAGGTTATATTTAGACACACGGCAGAATGGAATGCATTTTCGGGGTTAGCCACCATCCACTCCTAAGCACTCTTTTGTGACGATGTAAGTGTCACGTGCAAACATCTATTTAACTCACCAGTTTACAGAAATAGAATAAAGGACTGATTTTCTATAAACAATATTAACGATAACTTTCGACTTCCTTAATATAAAATAATCTTTAACTTGATTTTCTATATAGAAAATTATCGATAACTTAGATTTCTATATGGAAAATTTACAACAACAACATATTATTCTATACAACATATTATTCTATATAGAAAATTATTGATAACTTGATTTTCTATGAAAAAAATTATTGAGAACTTGCTTTTCTTTATAGAAAATTATCGATAACATAGTTTCCTATATAGAAAATGATCGTATTCTTCAGAAATAACTTTCTATATCGAAAATCATCGATAATATTTTCTATATAGATAATTATCGATAACTTGGTTTTCTATATAGATAATTATCGATAACTTAATTTTCTGAATAGAAAATTATCGATAAGTTAATTTATCTACAATGAAAATTGTCGATAACTTGGTTTTCTATATAGAAATACGTATATCGTTAACTTATATGATGGATAATTTTAAATTTTCCAAACATGTAGAAATTTATCGATAACTTGATTTCCCAAAAGTAAAATGTTCGATTCCTGGATCTTCTAAATAGAAAATAATCCATAACTTGATTTCCTAAATATAAAATTTCGATAGCTTGATTTTCTACATACAAAATTTTGTATAATATGATGTACTATATAGAAAATGTTGGATAACATGATCTTTTGATCAATAAAAACAGTATTTTGTTTTTATCGATATTTTTATATAACAAATTAATATTAGAAGAAGTAGAAGCTTCCACTTATCAACAATGTTGATAGCATGCGGTTATTAGCATTGTTTATAAGTATGGCAACACTAAATGTTTAAGCTGCTAACATTAACATCGAAAGCTCTAGAAATCGAACACACTAGTTGTCCGTTAAGAGCATTGTAGAAGATGACGTGTGTATAAATAGTGGCAGAGGTTGCAGTCGTCAGTTGAGTTTATCATAGGTGCTGTTAGAGTTAACATCAACTGTCTTGTACATTTAAGTTTGTACATTATAAAGTGTGTGAGCATTTCTGCGAATTTATAAACGTGTATAAACACACTGAGTGACTATTTGAACTGCTCTTGTTGTACATTTTAAATAAATAAAGAGTTGTTCAATTTTAAACTATTAAAACGGCTTTTATTTGCAATCAAAAGTATCCGGTTTATTTAAAGGAAATAAACCAACGTCTTAAAAAGGTTAAAACGTAACAATATGAATGTATTTAGTTGATTCCACAACTATGCAAACTGTTTTCACCTATGTAACTCAAATTATCAATAATTATAAAAGTTTGCAATTATTTTCCTCATCTTATCTAAATTCAAGTACAAAATGTTATATTTATTATTTACAGTTGATTTTTTATTTAATTAGTTAATAAAACATTAAAGAAATTTTCTTATTCATTAGGAACTTATACTTGGTTAGGAACTTTCGATTCTGTTGCATCGCACAATGAACGCAATTTCAACTCACACGAGGCGTAGGCGCATCCCAAACCAAAACCCATTCCCATCCACATGGGCCACGTTCGCCGTTTTAGAAATAAAGAGGAGGTTAAAAAGCCTATAACGAAACCACTTGATGATTTTATAAATGCATCTGCACAGCAACAATCTATTAGAGAGGCAAATTCTTCTTCGATGAATGAGGGCTTTAGTCGAGAAGAGGACATTTTTATAACAGCCAGTTTAATTATTTTCTACTATGTATTTTGTTTACTTTTTGTATTGAACGTTCTTAGGAAATTTGTTTCTGATTCAACGTTGACACTTAATTTTTTGTTTGTTTATATTTTATTGTTTAATTTTCAAAATTAGAGATGATAGTTTCATGATTGTATTTTTTAAGTGAAGCATATGTGAACATTCTTTAAACATTGAATTTACAATTTATATCTATTTCTGAAGAATATGAGATGGAAATAAACTAATGTTCATAGTTGTTGTAAAATAATAATTACAATATGAATATTCTGTAGAAAAAATAACACATCACCAGTGATGTTTGAATATTTGTATTATTCTTAAAGAAACGGTAACTCTACGAATGTTAAATTAACAGTTCTGTTAATCTGTCAATTGTTATGAAAAAGAGACTAATGTTAAAAAAACAATTCTGTGAGAAGCAAATAAGAATCAAATAATCAAAACAAAACTGAAACATAATAAAGGGGTTGAAAAATGTTGCCACCTTGTAGTAGTAAATAATTTCAACGATTTTTGTACCAAAATAAACAACATCATCTATCGTTTCTTTTGAAATACGTATTTATTGCCATTCCCTTATAACCGCATCTGATAAAGCTTCCATCGTGGTATAATTTTGAGTTCGTAATTTGCGATCTACAATTTCCCATAGATGTTTTATGGGATTGAAATCTGGATATTGAACACGCCACTTCAAAACACTTACCTCATTGGATTGTAACCACTTGGTTATAACCCTAGAGGTGTGTTTTGGATCATTCTCGTGCTGCAATCTCCAAACTAGCGGCATATTTCCTTCGTATGGACACATAATATCGTTTAATATGGATCTTTATCCGATTGCAGTTATAGCATATTTTATGATATGAATTGGACCTTATCCTGAAAAACAGATACACACCATACTATTGTCGCCGGTAAACTTGACTATCTTATTTGTGTACTTGTTTTTGTTCTTGTTGTAGCAGCGCGAACAATTATACAATATTTAGTCTAGGGGTTCTGCTAGATCAAGTCCAAGAAATTGAGCCACTTCTACTGGGTGGGTCCATAAATCCACTGGATGTAGTGAAGTAGGGTTGCCTGGACAGTTGAAAATGTGGAAGGTGTCATGGTGACCCTGACCACATGCTGGTCATAAGTTTAGGACGGCACGGTCTATGCGGGAGCAGAAGGCATTAAGCCTGTTGCTCTATCCTGATCTTAGTTGTGCCAGAATGACTCTGGTTTTGCGCGGCAGAATCTTCTCGGCGTCTGCTATCGGTGGTGGGCGACCTCCAAGTACGACATTCATACGGTATCCTGCTACCGCGGAATTGATGGCGTCTCTATGAATGTCGTTCAAAGCTGTCATATATGTGCTGCGATCAAATGGATCCTGCACATGGTCCTGTCTGACATGCCTCGGGGGAGACTCCAACTGTCTGATGTTGAAGTTTAGATAACTCCTCCGGTGACATCCCAGAAGGAACTGTTGCGTCAGCATGACGTTATGTTCTCTGACCGGTAGAACCTTAGTTTCCTCGTGCAGGTGGTGTTCGGTGGTGATTTGGAGGCAGCCTGTGACGGTCCTTAAGGCTGCATCATGACAGCTTTAAATATTTCTCCACTGAGTATCACTTAACGAAGACGACCACACTGGAGCTGCATAGTTAACCAGTGACCGGCCAATCGTCTTGTAGGTTGCTAACAAGGTTTGTTTGTCCATACCCCAAGTGCTGCCGGATAGTGCCTTGAGGACCTTGTTTCTATTTCGCAGTTTATGCGTGATTGCAGTGGCGTGTGATGAGGAAAAGGCTATCAAAAGTGACACCCATGATTTTCGGGTGGTTCACTGTCAGAATTTGTACGCCGTCGGCCATGATGCCTAAGTTGAGTTTTACCTCCTTCGTCCAGGTGGTGAAGAGTGTTGCCGATTACTTCGTTGGTGATAGCTGCAGGTTACGTGCAGTGAAGAAATTGTGGATTTCGTTGAGATAACCATTTACCAAACCGCAAAGCTCATCATCGTTGTGACCTGTCGCCAAAATGGTGCAGTCGTTCGCATAGGTGATTACCTCCACACCCTGTGGTGGCACTGGGAGTTTAGAGAGGTAGAAGTTAAACAGGAGCGGCGACAGGACCCCACCCTGAAGGACTCCTTGCTTAACTCTACGGAGTTTTGAAATAGTTCACTATCCATCTCTTCGCGTTGTTGGGCATTGTGGACTGCAGGATGTCCTGGAAGAGTGTGGCGTGACTGACAGTGTCAAAGGCCTTCGACAGGTCAAGTGCCACTCGGATCGTCCGTTCACAAGGCCTCTGCTGATTCAAGATCTGTGAGATCTGAGTGACTATGGCTGATAATGCTGTGGTGGTGCTGTGTACTTGTTGTATTTCCCTTCAGCAGTCTTACAATATTTCCTTCTTTAATTGTATTAAATTCATCCGAAAAGAGAATCATGTTTTATTTGTGTTTCGTCCAGTTTAAATGTCTCTGCAGTTCATTGAACTAGTTCAGCCACGTCTAATTAGTTAGACACTGAGAACTACTACTACTAGTGAATTTTCAACCCACGAACAACGTTATTGACTGGGTAAATTTAACATGGGGATGTCATTGCAGGTGGCCTATTGGCACACTCTGCATAACACTTCACTATTAAATTGAATAGTACCAATAGTCCAGCATTTGAGAAAAAAATAAATTTTTCAGAGAGCGGGTTTGAACTTATAACCTCTTGTGTTATAGTCAAATGTGCTAATCACTAAGCCACAGACCTCTTATTTGTAGTGCTCTCTATTTGTTATTAAGAATCACATGTCAGTCTACCTTCCTCACAAATGTTGAGTTTTTACAGTATCTGTCGCGAAATTATTTAAAATGTTTGAAACTGTTGATTTATTAATTTAATTTTTATAACAGATAGTTTTTGTATCAATCCATCACTAAAATCTTCTATTATTTTCGTTTTTAAATGTTCACAAATCTTGACTCCTAGACATGTTGTAGTCGATATAGACTTTATTAACGTTTTAGTATTTAATCTCTAATGAAGTAGTGAGATAAATGTCAGTGTTGATACAAAATGTAAATGTCCTTCAATCAGCAAATTATGTCATATAGTTTTTTTTTATTTATTTATTTATCGTAATTTACAATATTCCTATGAAAATACTACAAGGATGCATGTTTGCAAACTGTCACGAACATATATAGAGATGAGTATACTATGTAAATGATCTCTCCTATCTTGATAAAGTTACAAGGATATGTTTGTAAACAAACACATATATATGTATGTATTATATTCTATTATATGTATATTTTCTATTCATAGCTACGTCTACATTTTATAAGCATTGTAAGCCCAGGGGTATAAAAAAAACGATATATGTACTTGTATTTTTATCCATATAGACACAACATCAAGCCCAAAACACTTGACGTGTCACTGGCAAAAGTTAGCAGATGAAATTGACACTCGTAGCCACAGACATACATACAATCACAAAACGAACACTTATGGAGATACACAAAGATTGACTGAAGAAATTTCCTTGTTTAAACAAATATAATAAAAATCCTGTACAAGTTTTTGTATGATAATAGTGAGAAAGACAAAGAAACTTTGAGGCTTACATACATATACTGGTGATAGAACATGTCACAGCATGATTTTTATCATAAATCACCTTTGTCATCAATGTCTTCATCATAACAATCAGAGTATTTTTTGATGTTGATGAAGGCACAAATGTGAATATTATTGGCCTTTGTCATCACAGTTTCATAAACTTTGATGATATATTATAATAAAGTAGTTAAAGTTGGAATATTAGAGACCAACTCATAAGGAAATATTTCCTAAAATTTTGAATAAAATTATAGATTCCTTAAGGATGTACTTGTTGTGAGTGAATTCTCAATTATGTTTCATATGATAATTGGTTTAAGAACATGCATTTTTCTCTATTTACATTTACAATATGTGATAATCAATCATATTAGTATAATAATTTATTGAATATATCCACCTTTAACTGTGAAAATATCTAATAGCCCACTAAGTCAAATTAAGTATTTTTGTGTTTTCAACCTAAATCAACTCGAAATTAAGTAGTTTCTTATAAGTTTTAAGTTGCTTAGTTTCAGCGAAATTAACTTGAAATTACAATGAACATCTCTGTCTTAGAACAGTTCAGAACAATAATAATTAGAAAGTTTAAATGATAATAAAACAAGAAAGAGTTTATTTACATTAGGGATTAATCGCAGCAATTTTATTTATATTTTCTTTTAAAATTGCTTTCATGTATATACAGGATTTTCCAACAAGAGGTATTATTTTGGTATTCAGAGAAAAATGGCATTTTTTTGAGATAAATGATCGGATGTTTATTTCATAATAAAGAGGAAGGTATGCCGTTAATAATGAAAAACAAGTAAGAAAGTATGGTCGGTCAAGCCCGACCATATAATACCCTACACTAAGTAAATGAGCAAAAACATTTTTCTTTCAAAATTTCAGTAATTTATATTCGTGAACGATTTTCGGAAGTGGGCCTTATATGGGAGCTATGACCAATTATGGACCGATCACCATGACCGATAAAGTCCAATTTCGGGAGGACATTTGTATGGGGGCTAGGTTAAATAATGAACCGATTTCAGCCAGTTTCAATAGGCTTGGTCCTTGGGCAGAAAAAATGATATGTACTAAATTTTATCGAAATATCTTTAAGATTGCGACCTGTACTCTGCGCACAAGGTTTACATGGACAACCAGCCAGCCAGACGGACGGACGGACGGACGGACATCGTTTAATCGACTCAGAAAGTGATTCTAAGTCGATCGGTATACTTTAAGGTGGGTGCTAGACTAATATTTTTGGGCGTTACAAACATCTGCACAAATCCAATATACCCTCCACACTATGGTGGTGTAGGGTATAACAACATCAGCCAAATGGCCACCACGACCACGCTTATAGGACCATATGCTTTTCATGAAATTTTCCATAACCAAATCGCAAAGTGGCTGGCCTATGTCCTCGATAGCCTCACGAATTCTATCATTGAGGTCTTGAATCGACGCTGGGCTGTTGGCGTAGACCTTATCTTTCACGTGGCCCCAAAGGAAGAAGTCGCAAGGTGTTAAATCACAAGATCTCGGTGGCCAATTGTGATCACCTCTACGAGAGATAACACGGTCCAGAAACTTTTACCGTAAAAGAGCAATGGTTTCGTTGCATGTGTGGTACGTAGCGCCGGCTTGTTGAAAGTAAACGTTATCTAGATCAATATCATCCAACTCCGAGAATAAGCTACGGTGTAATGACGTTTGTGGAATGCCCAATTTCAAAGAACTACGAGAAATGGACAAACCTGGGATTTCTTCAACACTATGGGCTACAGCAGCAATATTCTCAGTTGTTCTTGAGCTCGAATTTCCAACAGCTCGAATTTTTCCACCAATTTCTGTATTGCGGTTCGACAAGGTGCTTCACAACGACCCAAAAATGCTTTAGTTTTGCGAACTGTGACCCATTTTCACCATTTTTGTAGTGAATTTTAATAATTTCAATGCGTTGTTGAAGCTTGTATCGTTCCATTTTTAGTAATGGCGTAGTTTCTACTTGTCAAATGTCAAAGAATAAAAACTTCAAAAGTGACAGCTACCGAAATACCGGGTGATTCAAAATAACACCTCTTGTTGGAAAACCGTTTACATACATTTGTGCCTTTCAATTTTTTATATAATTATCAAGGCGTATTAATATTTAATGTTTTTAATGTTAATACGTCTTGATTAATATTTGACAACTAACAACAATTCAAAAGCAAATTATGAAAAATCCCCTACAATCGCAAGCCATGAGACACATCGTGCAACTTTTCCTAACCCGTTTGCTTCCTTTACACTTCTAGTCAATAAAAAAAAAGTTTTTGCGAAAATTTGTCAATCTAAATAGTAGGGTGTTATTCAAATAAATATTATTCGAATAAATACAATTTTTATTCGAATAAATACAATTTTTTAGTTGAGGATAAAAAATTATTAACTCAATAACTGTCAAATACAAATTTCAAGCAAAAGGAAGCTAAAGGAAAGTAAACATACCAATAGTTTATAAAAAATGTTCATCATTGGAAGTTTTACTACACCATTTTCAACAGTAATTCGGAAAAAAAATATTGAAAATGAGAATTTTCATTTAAAATTCGGAAAAGAGCAATTGATAATGAGAATTTTGATTTCAAACTCGGAAAAGAACCATTGATAATGAGAATTTTGATTTATAATTCGGAAAAGAACAATTGATAATGAAAATTTTCATTTATAATTCAGAAAATATCAATTGTAAATGAGATTTTTAATTTAAAATTCGGAAAAGAACAATTGATAATGAGAATTTTTATTTATAATTCGGAAAAGGAAAATTAAAAATGAGAATTGTCATTTCGGAAAAGAACAATTGATAATGAGAATTTTCATTTGTAATTCTCATTATCAATTGTTCTTTTCGGAATTTCAAATGAAAATTTTAAATTTTTCTTTTCTGAATTTGAAATTAAAAATCTCATTTTCAATTGTGATTTTCTGAATTGAATTGAAAAGTTCTCATTTTCAATTGAAAAAGGTGTAGGAACTCTAATCAAACACTATTAAGTAAAATACGAAGACTTTGTTGCAATTTCAAGGATAACGTGATGAAATCACTGCTTTGGCCCAAGGTTGATTACCATTGAAATCGGTTCATGATACCATGCGCTGAAGAACTCATGAATATGTTAAATACCCTTGAATTATCATACAAAAGTGAGTAAATACCAGTGAATTTTTTGATTTTTTTTTTAAGATGAAAATCATTATAGTTCGACTTAAATCTTTTTTTTTCCAGAACCGAATCTATTATTCAGCTCAATCTTCAACAAACCGAAATCGATGGATAGATTTTAGGATTTTCAATATCTTAAAAAAATCAAATATTTTGTGGTGTTTTACTCTCTTATGATTATATGGTCTACATATCGTCTGTATTACATAGAAGTTTCTTACTTTCTAGTCATTTGCATAAGCATATTCTGTTTTTACTGATAACGGGTTCTATGAGTCCTAACTATCAGTGAGTTATTAAAGTCATTATTTGTAACTAGTTTTAGTGATTTCAATGTAATGACGTATTTAGAAGCAATTGTGCTAAGTACTGGCCTCCAATGACTTTTAACTAATTACTTGTCTATGAAAGATTTGCTGGGAAAGTTGGGTTAAAAGTTCAGCTTATATTCTACAACCATTTGTATGGAAATGACAGTCCGATTGTACTTTTTTATTTGGGTTTTATTATTTACATGTATATTTTATTAATTGTGCATTCTAGTTCATTGTTAACAAAGAAATTATACGAAATTTTCTAGTTTTAAATATATTTTAGTAAATTATTCGAATAATATTTTTGGTTCGTTATTCGTCGATCACTCGAATAATAAAAAAAATGGTAAAATTTTATTCAAACAAAGTTAAAATAGAATAATTCACAACCCTAGTAAAAAGCCTCTAACCCCCAATTTCACAATGTGTGGTCATGAACGAACAAGTTCAATTGAACAATTCATTCAAGTGAACAGTGTGTGTGTTCAGTCTTCTTGTTCTTTATTGTTATTCTTATTCAATTTGTTCGTTTGATATTACTGTAGATGTTTGAATCTTATATTTTGAAAAACTTATTTAAATGGTATTTAAGTTGTTTGTACATATTTTTATTAAATCACCTTTAAGTTTTCTTCATTATTAAAAATTCAGTCAAATTTGTTTTCAAAATCAGTTGTCACCTGTTCGTTTTGTACAGTATCTGCAGAAACATTCACAGATAATTCATTCCATCATTTGGATCAGTCAAACACCCCAGCATAAAAATGAACAACTAAATAAAAAGAACAAACTTGTTCATATATTGGTTCTGAATAATAATGAGCAAACAGTAAAAAGAACGATTATGCCCAACTCTAGTCTGGTTAGATGTTAACTTATATATATTTACAGTCGGTAAATGCATATATATTTTGTATTTTATACTGACAGTATAAGTCGACATTTACACTTTGATTTTTGTTTTTCTTTTAAAACCCCTACGAAAATCTCCTTGCATTTATACAATGACTTATTTCAACCATGTTTGCCTTTTTTTGGCATATAATTGTATCAACAACCAATCAGAAAAGAGCTCAAGCCAGAATATCAAAAAAAGTCATGAAAAACAGAAAACTTGCCTTTTGTTTAGACGTCACAATTTGCTAGTACAAAAAAAAACCCATGAAGTCATGACTTAAAGTCATAATGTAAATGCCCCCTAACTTAAAACATATCTATTAGGGATGCCAAACGGGACTGGGTTTTACAAATCCCGGGATTCGGGATTTTATAAATGTAAATCCCGGGATCACGGGATTTTTCGTGACCCCGGGATTTTTCGGGATCCCGGGATTTTTCGGGATTTTTTTTCGTTAATATATTTAAGTAAAAATATAACAAAGTTAAAAGTAATGCATTGAATTAAAATAAATTTAACAAAAAATATATTTCATATTTAAACCCGTATTCTGGACTATAAACAGTGAGAAATCCATAACAAAACTGAAAATTTTATTACTTTTGTATTGAGTACACATGCTAAGACCATAGTAAAATCATTTTTAGGAAAGCGTACATTACAATTACTATGAGACTAATATGTAAAAACTGGTAAGGCAGTTTAAAAGTTATAAAAGTATTGCTTTATTTTATAACAAAAAATTGAAAATGGTCCGTGATTGCCCCTAGTCCCATACAATTGTCCGCCGGAATACTGTTTGAGCAGTCACAAGTATGTTGATTATGCGACAATCCTGATAAAATTTTGCGCAAATTCATTCATTCATTCATAAATGCTGATTCAAGTTTCCATAGAAAGCAATATGTAGTTTTATATTGATGGTTTATATTCATATTATTTAATGTATGGAGCTGACGAAAAACATCGTTAACGTGAATTGATTAATAAACTTGTTTATAAGTCTGTCAATGTAAGGGAGACCTGCTGCTCCCTGATAAAAATTAAAAAATCAGACTCCGTTTGAATATGGTGAAATTTAGCTATCTAGGTATTTTGGGAGCTTCTTCCTAAACTATCAAAAATCTCGTAATTTTCCGGGATTTATTAATCCCGAAAAATCCCGGGATTTTTTTTCACAAATCCCGGGATTTCGGGATTGGCATCCCTAATATCTATACATTGTAATAATGGGCCGAATCGTATATACCTTTCATACCCCTATACTATAAGATAAATATTTTCAAAATGTTGGAAAAATTTTTTCAAAATGTTGGAAAGAAAATTGGTGAAAAAATTGAGGTAGTCTCGGTTCTTTGAATGCCCCTCGTGCAGGAAACCGAATCCGAGTAACGTTTGTTTTTAAAACGAATTCACACATTTTGATGTTTTGTAAATAGAATCCACTTGATTAACTAGTTTTACTTTCGAGTAAACAAACCTATTCAATGTACAAAATCGTGCGATTTTAAGAACATCAGTTTGTCAATTATTCGTTTTTGAATATCGCTCATTTTTTGAACTCATTCGATTTACAGAAAAATGATGCGCGTATATCTCAGCCATTTGTGGCCGATTTTCTAGATTTTAAATAGCAACCTGATTTGGACTACAGTGGATATATTGATGTATCAATCATATATGAGTGTTATTTGTATCAATCATATATGAGTGTTATTATAGTTGATTTCAACAGACAGGCGGACATGGCTATACAACGCCACCTATAACGATTCAAAATATATATACTTTATGGGGTCGCAAATGAAAAATGTTGAAATTACAAACGGAATGATAAATTTATACCTTTCGCCACTCATGGTGTAGCTATGAAATTAAGCTGTGAATGAAATTAATTCAAGTATCAAAAACTTCGGTTGTAATTGCGGGCCGATATGAAATAAATGCTGTGCAGTCTGAATGTGTTATTAACCAACAATCTGGTAGATTTTCATTTTTGGTAAACTTTCTGTAAAACTATAATTTTTAATCGTTCCAATTAGAGTTTCCAGTTCGGTTTTAATCGAAACCGACAATTATTCTTCGGTTTTTACTTTTAATCTATTTTCAGTAGAAAAATTTAAAGTTTAGAAATGAGAAACAAACTTTTTCATCCAACTATTCATCCAATATCTCTAAAAACAGATTAGTAAAAATATCTTAATATTTGTTTAAATTTTTTAAATTGTATTACAATAGGCAAGGAAACCTGTTAATAAAGCATGACACAACATATAGATCACTACGTAGATCACTACGAGTATTTCCTGACAATTAAACAGGGATTTATTTAATAAAAAAAAAATAATGCAAAATTTTTGTAACAAAGTCTTAGTTATTTTCAAATATCTGATAAAAGTATGGAGTAATAACTGAACCGGTGCGTTCGCCACTCCAATTGGAAGATAAAAAAAGTTCTATTAAGTCTCCCTTTGTGAATTAAACTAATTCAGGAAAACATATCTCTAGTTTCATGTATATTGACTCATTGTAATGTGGATTCTAGCTCATTCGAAATGTATTATTAGAATAAAAACAGTACCATAAAGACCCATATTTTGTATTCCTACTCAGCATCATGAATGTACATTATTATAGAAAATACAAAAGAAAGGTACCACTAAAATCACCTTTTGTGAATTCTAACTCATGTGTAGCTAACTTTCAATTTTAAGGTTTATTATTATAAAATATTCAAAAAGTACCTTTAAAATAAAGAAATAGTAACATTAATTATACCTTTTGAATTCGCATTCACTAAGCCATGAAGCCTAATTTCGTGTTTCCAACTATTATATTTGAAGAACGAAAAAATACTACTTAGTGTATTTAAGTTTTCCATTTTTGGTATCATATTACAATTGAGCACGCTATTCTCGATTATTTCTTTACTGAGATGTATATTAGCCAACTTTAATGTATTTGTATAGCATTTCCTATATTATCAACTGGTTTAATAGTTATAAAATTATCACAAAACCGAACCGAAACCGCGGTTTTGAAATTCTTCGGTTTTTTGGAAAATTTAGTTTCAATAATCCTTGGAAATTTCTTAGGTGAATCTTATAAATTTTATATTAAAATCACAAAAATGCTTCTCCTGTAAAGTTTTTTTGTTCTCAACTTAATATCGGTAAACTGAAATAGTGTTACTAATATCTACAATACCTGGACGAATATACTACATATGTACGTATATAGTAATAATAGCTGAGAAATTCATTTCTTACCTGTAAATAGAAAAAGAAAAAATGCATATTACTTAATTAGTCATTGCAATTCTTTACACTTGGATAAATATTTATTGACAATTGCAATAATAACACGTAACTGTGTTTTAACTGGCTATACTAAATCTTATATACTCTTCAGCCTACGGCTGGAAAGAAAATTGTATATTTTTTATGCTTAAGGTTTAATTTCGTATTGTTTTATTCCTTTAAGAATTCATTCCTTAATTAATCATTAAAATTTTATTTAAAAAATCAAACTAATTTGCAGATATTGAAATTATTGTTTATAGCAAACAGTAGAATTAACATATATTTTCATGGCATAAGTAACACTCACTTGTTTTCTTATTAAATAATTTAAATTTTTGATAATGTTTTTTTACAAATTTTTTAGGTTTCAACATTTTGTTTGTGATTTTTTTTTTTTTTGTAGTTTTTTCTATTTATATTTTCTATTTGCTAAGTTTGCAAGCAATTTAATATAAAACAAATTATTTTGTTTATAAATTTTTAACCGTTTTAAAGAAGCACGTATTTAAGACTAATTATTAAAAATATTTTTCAATACAAATTAAGCCCAATTGTTTGGGGCACATAATAAATATAAATATGTATGTAAGTGTGTAATGTAACGTTTAAAAAATATAGACATTTTAGCAATTAAAGTAACAAAAATTTACTCATACTGTTGGTCAGTCAATGCAAACATTTGTATGGATACAAATATATGTAATTGCAGGTGCGTAAGAAAACAAAATACATATGAGTGTTATTGGTTTTATTTGGTTGATAAATAAAATAAACAAAAAAATTATAAAAAAAAATTATATTCAGTAAAAGTCGAATTTGTTTAACCAAAACAAAGAAATTAACCGTATTACTTGTGAGCTGAAGGCCTCAGTTGCTATTGATATTTATTTTAAATTATATTATAATTCTAATTGTACTCTAATTCTTTATGAATAAATAAAATAAATAAATTGATCTTATTTTGGATTAATATAGAAAAAAACGGGAAGGTCAAATGTGTCCACATAAAACATCTTGCATAAAAAGTTCATACCGCAAATAATAGATCCTTCATTTATAAGCAAACTCGAGAATTCAGTTCCCTTGCAACAAGAATTTGCGTCTGTTCTGTAAATCGAATGATTTCAAAAATGAGCGATTTTCAAAAAGTTAATAATAATTCTCCCTGTTTCAATGCTGAATACATAGTTAAAAAATGTATGTTGTTCAAATCGCTATTATTCATTGTAACGAGTAAATCATGTGAATTAGATTTACAGAATACCAAAATAATGAATTGGTTTAAAAACGAAATCACTACTCGGATTTAATTTACAGAATTCTAAAAATTAATCAATTTTGAACATAGGAACAGGTTTGTTTAGTCGAAAGTAAAACGAGAGTAAATCATGTGGATTCGATTGACACCAAAATATGTGATTTAATTTTGAAAAACAAAATCGTTACCAAAAATGTGGCTTGGTTGGTTAGCGCCAAAGCTGTGAAAGAATGAATTCAATTGAGAATTAATTCACTTATATTATTAATTCAGCTTGAACTTTTTGAATGTATCATTCATATTATATAATTCGGCTTTAATTATTAGAATTTTCCATTCGTTAAAACCATTCACCGTAAATAATTCCTTAGCTTCATTCAGAAGGCTGTACATTGAATAGAATTAATTCACAACAGAATTCATTCTTATAAGGAATGAATTCACTTGAATGATCATTAAATTTTTTTAATTCCTTCTATTACAAATTGAATGGTTGTAAAAAGTTTTAATTCAATTTGTAATAGTTTAATATTAAAATCAATATACATTCGGCAAACACGAAATATATATACACTTTTCAAAATTGAATATTTAAATTTTTCTAATTAGGGAGGAAATCATAAAATATTCATAATAAAAATTTAAACCCATTTGTTAGGATATATATATAACATATTTATTTGTCATAATATCTTATCATTTGTGAACTTTTACTAATTTAAGTTGGTACGGTGCAAATCTATTTCTTTCATTATATAACAAAACTGCCAAGAAAAAATTAAATAAAAAATATTGTTCACTAATTTCTATTTAAATAAAAAAAAAATAAATAAAATGAGCGAATGTGATTTTTTCTACGACGCTCAATTGAAGATGTAAAGAAAAACAACAAATAAATCGTTAAAATTGCTGATGCTTATTTCGGCAATTTTCACGATTTATTTTCATATCAACAAATTTCCACAAGTTCGCAATAGCAATGAAATCGGGAGATTGAGCAGGCCAATGAAGAACTTGAATCTTATTGCTCTGTATCCAAGTCTTACAAACTTTGGAGATGTGCTTAGGATCGTTATTCTGTTGGAACCTCCCTATAAGTGGCATCTCTTCACTGGCATAAGACAACATTACATCTTTCAACATACCACGGTACATGAAGCGATCCATAATCCCATTAACTTTATGAATTGATCCAATTCCTTGACCAGAAAAGCAACCCCTGGCCAATACATTGCCCCCCTCCATGTTTAATTGTTCCTATGCAATACTTAGAATTCAGTCTTTCTCCTTTTCATCTGCGTACACGCCTTATTCCTTCAGAACTTTTTAATTTGTATTTGGATTCGTCAGAGAACAGTACTGCCTTCCATTTTTGAACACTCCAGTCTAGCTTTCTTGTTCTTAGCTGATATAAACTGTTTTTTTTGGCTGAATAATCCTGCTTCTACTGCTCTTCCACGGATTGTTCTTTCGTTAACGAAAGAAGGATCTTTTTGTATTGCTCCTTTGATCAAGGAATTAGCATAACGTGTAGTTTTACGGGGGCGTCCTCCAGAATGTCCCGGTGAAATACGACCATTCTGCAAAAACTTTGGAATCAGCCTGCAAATAACTGATCTGTTAATTGAATATTTGTTGCTCAATTCATGCCGTGATAAGCCGGCCTTCCAGTCTTCAATAACTTTAATTTTAAATTCACTGGAGTACTTGTTCCTTGCCATCCATAGTTTTTTCACAATAAACTGTATAAAAGTTAAATTATACAGAATACGCCTTCCTTTATATTTATCTTTAGGAATTTTGAAATGCATCCGTTGTAAGTCCCGTTAACTGACATTGCAAATATGCAGAAAAATAGTAAAATTTTTAAACTTTTTATAAGGGGGTGCTTTTGTTTTGTCCGTCGTGTTTTGTGTTTTTGTATGTTTTATCATTTTAAATTAATTGTTCATAAAATTATCCTTCCCTAAATGAACACTATATGAACATTAACAATATAAGTTATTAAAATATATACAAAATACATCCCAAAAATCCTCTTTTTATCAAAAAAATTATGATATGAAAAAATCCATTGAGGGGGTGCTTTAGTTATGGCCAATAGTGTATATAATTATTTTATAGTTTTATGTTCTTAAAATAGTTGTTTATAACCTAAATAAATATTTGTTAGAATTTTAACTGAACTAACAAGAACTTAACACTAAAATATTTTTGAATTAAAAATCAAAATGTTCATTCAATCTGTTACAAATTGAATGGTTAAAAAATTATTTAATTCAATTTGTAATAGATTGAATTTGAAAAAAAATTATCATTCATAGTGAATTTAACATTGATAAGAATTCATTCAGAAGGAATTTATCATTCCATGGGAATTAATTCACCTAGGAATTGATTCAACAATTGATTCAAAAGCTTTAAGAATTAATTATACGAATTATATCTTACAGAATGCCTTATAAGAATTGTTAATTCCTTAAAATATAGTTTAATTTCTAAAATAGAATTAGAGAATGAATTCTTTTACAGCTTTGGTTAGCGCTATGAACTAAGTCCTAAAATCGAAAATGAATAAAAGCCCCAAAAATGTATATAAAGTTAAACAACAACAATTGGTCAATTCACAAGGAGTTCTATCATGTCATATTGTCATAATGTCCTAATATTTCACAATGGTTTGTAAATGTTGTTATTGCCTTTCAAGAAAAAAAATTCCTAAAATAATACTATTCTATATGCTATGTTTATTGTGTTATCGAAACCAACCAGCAGAGACCTGCGCCGAACGCCTAAAAGTCTGTTAAGCCGAGTCGTGAAATATTAGGACATTATGACATGATAAGAGACCTTGTGAATTTACCAAATATTTAGGGACTTAGTTCATAAGGAATTAACTCCCAAATTTCTAAAAATTATATAAATCAAAAAGCGTTTTATAATTTTGGGTTTAGTTAGCTTCGTGAGGGCTTACATATTTAATATAAAAAGTGAGCCAGAAAAATCTTCAAATTGTATGTATTAAGTTAAATAAAACTTAAATCGTCAAATATTGTCGAATTCATTTTTATAAATTTATCTACTTTTTCCGAAAATCCTTCCATTAAAGATTTTAAAGTTGCCTGCGTTAGCTTTTTGGACGAGTTAGTATTTTTGCTCTTAAAATCGGATATGTCCTGGATACCTTTTGTTGTTTAATTCTTTTTTACAATAGCCCTATACCTTTCCACAGGCCGAAGTTCTGTACAGTTGGGCGGATTTGCCTGCCATGGTACAAAATTTACATTATTGTTTGAATACCACTCAAAGGCCTTTTTTCCATAGCGGTATGATGCCAAATCGGGCCAGAAATATGAAGGAACTGTTTTATGTGCTGTTTTATGAAAGGTAAAAAACGTTTCTGTAATATACATTTCTGTGTTTATCGTGCCTGATGTCACAAATGATTGGCTTATTTAGCCACAACTGCAAATGGCTTGCCACACAAGAAACTTCTTAGGGCATTTTGTTTGTTATTTTGTCCGGTATTGTTCTTGAACATTACTTCGTCCATTAGTCACATAAAAATCTTGAAGTTGTGATAAGAACATTTATAATAAATTAGTTCGTAGCGCCATGTCTGTAATTGTTCTTCTACACCATTTACAATTCTATTTCAGAAGTTTCTAATTGTATTTCAGAACTTTGCATTTGAATTTCTGAAAATCTGATTGTATTTTAAAAAACTCCAATTACATATACTTCAGAAATTTCCATTTGTATTTCTGGATTTTCCAATTGTATTTAAGAACTCTCTAACAGAAACACAAATGTGAAGTTCTGAAATTAAGTTGAAAATTTCTTAAATTTAATTGGAAATTTCTGAAATTTAATTGCAAATATCTGAAATGCAATTGGAAATTGTATTGTCAAAAATAATCCTTTTTCTTTTACTTTTCTCACTGTTACAAATCAATTATTTTCACATGTAGACCAACTAAAATTAATCTGAAGATTATTTGAATCGAATAAATGATTATAACTTTTTTCTTATTAGAGTGATCATAAATAACGAATAACGATAAACATATTGTTCAATAATTCCATTAGAACCAGAAAATGTTTAATAATTTATATGTTAACAATGATACAAAATGTATTATAGCCTACACCACCATAGTGGGGTGGGTATATTGGATTTGTGAAGATGTTTGTAACGCCCAAAATATTAGTCTAACACCATCCTTAAAGTATACAGATCGACTCAGAATCACTTTCTGAGTCGATTAAATGATGTCCGTCCATCCGTCTGGCTGGCGGTTGGCTGGCTGGCTGTCCATGTAAACCTTGTGCGCAGAGTACAGGTCGCAATTTTGAAGATATTTCGATAAAATTTGGGCAGAAAAAATTATATGTTTCCAAGCCTATTGAAATCGGTCTATTATTTCACCTAGCCCCCATACAAATGTCCTCCCGAAATTGGACTTTATCGGTCATAGATGTTTAATTTATATAGGTATCTACAAAAGTTTTTCTCCAAATAATTTTTTTGCTCATTTACTTAGTGTAGTGTATTATATGGTCGGGCTTGACCGACCATACTTACTTGTTATATAGATGTAAATATGTAATAACAAATTAGAGCATTTAAATTATATAAAATCTCGTTAAATATTTTATGAAATAATTGTTGATTGAGACCAAAGTATTTTTTAATTCGGCCTTCTGTAAATTTTTAAGGTGTTTGACTAAAATATATAATAAATTATATCTACCTACAGTATCGGCCAAAACTAAAGCCCCCCCTTTATGGATTTTTTCAAATCATATTTTTTTTTTGTGATAAAAAAGGGTTTTTTGGGATGTATTTTGTTAATGTTCATATAATGTTCATTTAGTAAAGGTTAATTTTATGAACAACTAATTTAAAATGATAAAACATATAAAAACACAAATCTCGACGGACAAAACAAAAGCACCTCCTTATAAGATGTCTAAAAATTTAACTATGCTTCTGCATATTTACAATGTCAGTTAACGGGACTCATAACTGATGCATTTAAAAATTTCAGAAGATAAAAATAAAGGAAGGCGTAGTCTGCATAATTTAAGTTTTATACAGTTTATTGTGAAGAAACAATGGATGGCAAGGAACAAGTACTCTAGCGAATTTAAAATTAAAGTTATTGAAGACTTTTTGCAGAATGGTCGTATATCACCAGGGCATTCTGGAGGACGCCCGCGTAAAACCACACGATATGATGATTCCTTGATCAAAAGAGCAATACAAAAGGATTCTATAGCATCAGCTAGTCAAGTAAGAACAAGTTTATGATTATGCGTTAGCGAAAGAACAATCCGCAGAAGAGCAGTGGAAGCAGGATTATTCAGCCGACGAACATAAAAAAATCCTTTTATATCAGCTAAGAAGAACAAAGCTAGGCTGGAGTTTGCCAAATCCCATATCGACTGGAGTGTCCAAAAATGGAAGACTGTACTGTTCTCTGACTAATTCAAATACAAATTAAAAAGTTCCGATGGAATAAGACATTAGTATTGCACAGGAACAATTAAACATGAAGGGGACAATTTAATGGTCTGGGGTTGCTTTTCTGGTAAAGGAATTGGTCCAATTCATAAAGTTAATGGGATTATGGGTTGGTTCATGTACCGTGATATATGGAAAGATGTAATGTTGCCTAATGCCAGTGAAGAGATGCAACTTATAGGGAGGTGCCAACAGGATAACGATCCTAAGCACACTTCCAAAGTTTATAAGACTTGGCTACAGAGCAATAAGATTCAAGTTCATCATTGGCCTGCTCAATCTCCCGATCTCAATCCTATTGAGAACTTGTGAGAGATTGATGAAAGGAAAATAAATCGTGAATATTGCAGAAATAAGGATCGGCAATTTTCACGATTAATTTCAAGGCGTTATTATAGCCTGGGAAGGAATATAGCAAGACACCATAAAAAACGTAATATATTCTATGCCTAAGAGAAGTGCTGGTATGATTCAAAACAAAGGATTTACAACAAAATATAAATTAAACAAAATTTTATATTATATCCATGAAGGGGAGCTTTAGTTTTGTGTGTTTTATTTTCTAGCCTTTAATATTTTTTGATTTTAAGTTACCTCTTATAGAAAGATTAACTTTAAAAGTATTTGTTTATCAATAGTAAATATATTAACAATTGAAAATAACACATAATAGAAATTTAAAACTTTGTTTTTATAAAAAAAATAGAATATGAATATTAATTGGAAAATCATTCCATCTCTATTGCAGTTTCTCTAATCTTGTCTAGGTCTTTAGTAGGCACAAGCTTTTTGTTTTTAAGTTCCGATCTTGGAGTGTTAATCCATTTTTAATCCATTGGAAAATTAATGCAGAGAGTATTTTTTAATAAATATTCATACTTGGAAAAGAATTATAAACTATTGTTTCATTGGGATAGTTTTTTTTTCCAAATTTTTGTTTACATTAAATAATTTTTTAAATTTTATTTTGGGAATAAATTTATCTGACTATTCGATTATTCGACAATTATTGAGCGAATAATTTTGTATTCTAAATTGAAAATAGTTATTTGGAATAAAATAAATACTATATTTCTCGATTATTCGAATAATTTTATTCGAATGACAACCCTAGTAAAGGGTTAAATAAAGTATACGAAAAAAACAATAGAGTTTCATATAATGCACAAAACAAAGAAATTTACATAAAATTTTGGCTGAATTTAAGTGGCTGGTCAAACTTATATGTATGTAGGTATATTTTTTAAAGGCATAAATTAAGTATTTGAGTAATTCTATTAAAAATTCCAAACACGTTAGTTAATAATTTTGAGTCATGTAATAAACAATAAACAATTTTTTTAATTGTATTTAAAGTTAACAAAATAAAAGTTCAAGTTGAAGAGCTTGAACAAAATAAAAACAAACAAAACATAAAACAACTTCTAGGCCAATAAGAACAAAAAGCAACAACAACAACGAGGAAAATGGAAAACACCCCAGACATAAGGGAGTCTACATAAAATGATTTCTTTTATAAAACGAAAAACACAAATTTTACATATTTTTACATATCTTTAATAATAAACAATTCCATTTTAACAAATTTATTGTTTATATTTAAATAAATAAATCTAATTCCTGGCTTACCCATTTTGTTTTATTGTTTGTAGACTGGCATTTGCTTTTTTGTACTTCATAAAATCAGGAACATTTTAAATTATCTAATTTTCTTTAATATTGCTATTTTTCTAACACAAACACTTAGATTTCAATTTCCTTGCTTAGTTTTCTATTAAATTCATTTATTTCTTTTAATTATTGGCCATATATTTTTAAATAAACACAATTTTCTTTTAACAACCGCCTTTTTTCTCATGCGAAAGAACAAAATATAATTTTTCTTATGTATTTGTTTATTTTCGAACAGCTGTTGATGTTAAGAATGACACAGTAACAGCAAGAGAGTAAGAAAAAGTGAAAGAGAGCTGGCAAATAAGAAAATCACAAAAAAAACAGAGATGTTATGGGTGGATTGAAAAACAAACCATAAAAAAGTGTTGCCAACATTTACTTAGGGTTAACGGTAATATTATTTGAATCAGTTACAATTAAGAGAAATTTAGAAAATAATTGTTAAATATTTAAGAAGTGATTAAATTGTTCAGGTTTTTATACTTTTATATTACTAAATTTTATATGATACACTAAAAGAGGTAGAATTACAAGGGAGAGTGAAAAAATGCATAATATGTAAGAACTTGTTATCTGTGTAATATAATTCATATAACCTTTGAATTATTTGATTTTTGGTAATTAAATTAAAGTATAAAATTTAATTTAAATTAAAATATTTTTTTTCATTAAGTACTTTTTGATTTTTTATATAAATATGCAGAGAAAACGGAAATATGCTCTGAAAAGAGAGTTTTATGTGCATCAAATATGCAGTAAAAACCGAAACTTTAGCCATTTTTCAAACTCATTTCAGAATTTTAATTCCGATTACTTTTCACGCATTGAAATACATATTGGCCAACAACTTTTTGTGTTATTTTGGAATTATTTATAAATATATTTGAACAACCATTACCGAAAATATAAAAAAAAAAAATCAAATAAAATCCAGGTAAATATTTAATATCTGTGAAATACTCAGGAATTTCTTTAACTCAAGTAACAAGCTGAACAAAGTATACCTATCCATAGGTGGTCGACTTTGTCTCTCTGTTGGTCACAAATTTCATTATCTTATGCTATGTTCACACTTGCGATTTTAAACGCGTTTAAGTAAAATGTTGATTAAGTTAATCAAAGCCGTTCACATTACATTTGAGATGTTTAAGTTGACAGTAAAGTGATTAAATAAAAAATTACAAACAAATTTATATTTCTTTAAAGCATTCAAAATGGAAAGAAATACTTTAATAAAGTTATCAGCAGATTATTTAAACTTATTAATGATGGAATTGTGAACATTGATGGATTATTTAAGGATTGAAAGGTACGTTCATTGTGGCCGATGTTACATCATAGTCAGTTTGAGGTATGTTCAGGTGATTCTACGTGATTAATGAAATGATTAAGTTTTAATCATGTAAATTTAAAGTGATTAACAAATCATTTAAATGTATGGATAATCATCTCGATTTTGAAGTGATTAGAGCTTAATCACGTTTGACATGATTAACTCTGCAAATGTGAACATAGCATTAAAGCTTATTTTCTCGCTCAAACAAAATTTTGCAATCCGGCCACACTTATAAAACCGTAGCCACTTTTAGGATTTAGGGTAGAAGGGGCCCATACGCCACTTTTTTTTGAGGCGATCTCATATTACAACCACAATAGATATTCTCAAATTATTTCTTGTTTCGGATACTTAGATATGTTGGTTTTAGTTTTATTAATTTCAATCTTGTCTATCTCATCTTAATATAAATATTTTTCTTACATTTCTAGACCGACCAAAAACGGCGAAAACCGGGATGGGGCAGATTTGTCATTTGTAAAATAAAACAAAAATATAAACGTATATTACTATTTTATACCTTAATTCACAAAACAATGCATAATAAACTAGATATTAATGGTTTGTTTCACATAACAAAAAATTTAAACAAATCGTGACTGATTATTTCTATATTTTATCAACATTTTGCTCTACATCACAGGGATTCCTTGTAACTGGCGTATGTGCCCCAGGGGGAGTTTTTAGGTTTGATATACATTTTTTTCGTACTTCTAATTAAATGATGGAAACAAAATTTTGTCACTTATTGTTTACCATTATTGACATTCTATCACCAACCAATATCTTTTTTGTATCACAAAAACTAAAGAAGTTAGCACAAAAAATTCTAACTCTGAAATATTTTCACAGCTTTTTGAAAAACAATTAATCGCGGCTGCCTCACAACATAGTATGTAAAATTAAACTTTCCAACTTTCTGAAATTGTAAATATTCCTTAAACGAAAATATAAATAAACAATTACTCGATTACTCGGTTCTTTTTCGATGTTGGCAGATGGCCCGTTATGGCGAATGGTCCCCCTTCTACCCTACTTAATTTATTTCTTATAAAAAATTGATTTTTGGTTGAAAATATAAGTGATCAAAGTGATCCATTTGGACCGCTAATTACCGACTTATAGCCACTTTTAGGATTTACTTGATTTCCATATAAAAGACGATTTTCGGTTGAAAATATAAGTGATCACAGATGATCGTTCTTTTTCCACTTGGACCACTATTTGCCGACTTATAGCCACTTTGGATGAAAATATAAGTGATCACAGATGATCGTCCTTTCTACATTTGAACCGTTTTTTAGAGACCATAGCCACTTTTAGGATTAACTTGATTTTCATATAAAAAATTAATTTTTGGTTGAAAATATAAGTGATCCACTTGGACCATTATTTACCGACTTATAGCCACTTTAATGATATATTTTATTTTCATATAACAAATAGGTTTTTGGTTGAAAATATAACTGATCACAGATGATCGTCCTTTTCCACTTGGACCATTATTTACCAACTTATAGCCAATTTTAGGTTTTACTTGATTTTCATATAAAAAATTGGTTTTTGGGTAAAAATATAAAAAATCGTTTTTGATTAAAAAAATAAGTGATCGCAAATGATCGTCCTTTTTCCAGGACCACTATTTACACTTGTATTTTACTACTTTTTCACCACTTTTATGTTTTTCTTGATTTTCATTTTAAAAAAACTCTTTTTCTAGTTGAAAATATGTGTAACTGATCAGTGGTTCTTTTTCCGTTTAACCAACTAATTACTGACTTATAGCTGTATATACGAGTATGTTTGTTTCAGTTATTTGTTTGAAAATATTGTTACGAACTTGCAATAGCGATTTGAATTTAACGGTCTGTAACGACTGTCTTCAGCATTCATCATGTTTATAAACACGTCCATCAGTAGAAGCTTCTATTTATCAACAATGTTGATAGCATGGGGTTATTAGCATTGTTTATAAGTATGGCAACACTAAAGGCCTTATTCATAAACAATTTTTAAATTTTAACAACGTTTTAAATTCAAATTTTGTATGGAAATTTTGCTTTCAAACATTGTTTAAATTTAAATTTTTTTATGAATATGGGGTAAATGTTTAAGCTGCTAACATTGACATCGTCCGTTAAGATCATCGTAGAAGATTCCCGAAAGATGGCGTGTGTATAAATAGTAGCAGAGGTTGCAGTCATGAGTGAGTTTATCATAGGCGCTGTTACAGTTAACATCAATTGTCTTGTACATTTAAGTTTGTACATTATAAAGTGTGTGTGCATTTCTGGGAATTAATAAACGTGTATAAAGACACTGAGTGACTATTTAATTCTGTTGTTGTTGTACATTTTAAATAAATAAAAAGTTGTTACAATTTTAAATTACTTAACAGCTTTTATTTGCAAACAAAAGTATCCGGTTTATTTAAAGGAAATAAACCAACGTTTTAAAAAGGTTAAAACGTAACACGATATTATAGTCCTTTTTCCATTTGGACCACTATTGTATAGTGACTTATAATTATGCGTTGATCTTCCAGACTCTTTCTGAACACTTTGCTGTACAGGGGCTATGTTTGTCTAACTACGAGCGATCTTTAAAGGATCCTGGTAACGAGTAAAAACTGCTTTAGTTTATGAAGTGATGTTAAATTTGTGTAATACCCTTCCTATCTGTGGCATAAGAGGCCATTTAACCATGCTATTTTATCACTTATTTACTACTTTATGTTTTAAGGACTTTATAAATAAATTTACATGCATATTTACAAATTCTAATTTATTACCCTAATACAGAAAACATTACAAGTCCTTCATTTTCTAGTTTAAACTAGATGTTTAAGTCCCCATGCCTAAAATACATACATTCATATGTGTGTATGTATTATACATATAATCTGATCTCCCTTTCTCACGTGTCTGGTGAATAATTCCCTGCATAATTTATGATTCATCATTAAACATAATTTTTACATTACCCAAATTTTAGAATAAAACAATGAATATGTATGTATGTAGTTCATATTGTTTTAATTTTGCACAAACATGACTCATTTCAATAATTTGTTACATTTCAACTGTTCAACTCAAGGTCGTTAACAGAAAGACATTTCGCACACAAACAAAATTAACAAGAAATGAATTTTCACCAGGAGGCAGAAACATGAAATAAACACAAAAAAAATAACAAAAAAAAAAACAAAAAAGAAAAACGTCAAACATTTAAGCAAAAAGAGACAAAACAAAAATGAAAAGAATAAAATTGCAACAATATTTTGAAATGCCTGAAAACAAGAAAATAAAAATGTAAGACAACAACCCCTAATGGAATCATGTAACAGAGGCAAACATAAAAATATTTTCATCATAAAAGAGAGACACCCCCCCATACCAAATTGACATGGACTAAAAAAAAAACAAAATGTTGAAACTCATACATACAACAGAACCGAAATAATAATGGAATGAAAATTAAAAAGAACCATAAGTGAACCAGCCCATTAGTAAAACCACCTTCAACGACACCCACATAAATGCAAACCCACTGCAAATAATGATATGAATAAATAGTACATAGTTACAGTAAATGTTTGAGAAGTGGGACAAGTGTGGTTCCGTAATGACAGACCACTTTCTTAAAATCTCAGATTTGAGAAAGCGGCTTATTTGAATAGACCTGCCACTTAAGAAAACGATCTCAGTGGCCAGTTCACACAAAATATGGACCGATGAAGCCGGCAGCCAAAAATCCACACCAAACAGTAACTTCTTCGAGATGCATTAGACCAATGGTGCGCAGCCCATAGCACAATTGTGCAAAATCAAATCACACGTATTCTTATGCTCTTACAATTTAGTAGTCGTTGTCCACTCAACGAGACAACTACAAACGCGCATGAGCGCGGGTGTATGACTTTTTCTTTATTTTTGCAGTTTTTGTATTTGTTTGTTTGTAGGTGCACTGAACAAAATAAAGAATTGAATGTGTTGGTGAAAGAATTTACTTTTGCGCACCTCTGCATTAGACGCTCTTGGATCTCATGTGGATTGGTAGCGTCCCAAATTCGAAATGGGCGAAGAGCGCAAAAAAGTTGCCCGAAAAGAATTTGCACGTGTTGTTGAACGCTCCATACGTCCATGGTGATTTGGCAAAACAAAACAAATGACAACCAATTCGACAGATTTAGCTTCAACAATATGACCGCTGTCAACTGTCAAAGTTCGGAAGTCCTTATTGGAAGACCCTATAGTTATGCTTCCTAAAAGACCCCAGTTCTGTGTCTTTTTCAGAGAGATTCCACTGCCTTTGCTAAGATATGTTTGTGTTACTCTTTGCCAGCAATTTTATGTTTAGTGAAACATAAATGTAGCCTGCAACAGTAGTAAGTAGTTCGTCGTACTTGCTGCGCCACATGCATACAAACGACACAACGTTCTAGTATTTATGACTACAATTCGGTTGCTAGCATTCAAAGTTATTGCGCTCATTTAAGTGCACATTCACAGTCAAACACTCAGCTTTCGTTTGAAATCAGGCTGATGAAGCATTAAAAGAAAAAAATGAACGAAAGGCAAAAAAAAATAAAACCAACCCCTTCCAGCGAAATGCGAAAGTGAACAAACATACTACATATGAAAAAATAACAATCATAATCATTTTAATGGATTTTTCTTTGTGTTTTAGGTCTTAGGAAAATAGGCAACAAGTTTTAAATTTCCTAAAACCAAAAACTAGGATAGAAATTTGAGCCAAATACTCGTTAAGGATTCAGCTCGTTCAACAATTTCCAAATAACTTTTAATCATATTCACAACTTAACCCACTTTTAATCTTTACTAAGGCTACAACGAGCACCAGTAGTTTTGTTTGATTTAAAAGAAATTAAGTTGTTTGTTGAATCCTTGTGGGTTTAATCTCTTCTTTATTCATTTATCTAGATGATGATGATGATGATGTGAATGTTTATGTTATGCCCTCAAGTGGTTCGGTAAAGACCACCTTCTGCTTCTTTTATTCATTTATTTCTATAACATCTCGGTTTGTCTGTTTACATTCTCAAGGGTTCCTTTGTGACATTTTATATCTTTTAAGGTGTGTGTCATTTATTCAGTTGTCTTTAGAGTCCTTTTGTGTTTTTTGGTTTTTATTTGTTTTCAGTTTGCTTCCCTATTTTGACTTAAAGAAGTTTTTGAAAATCAATAAATGTTTTTTTAGTTTCTTTTGCTTTTTCTTTTAATTTTTTTTGCATCAACTTTAATTGGAAGAGTTCAAATGTCTTTTTAGGACGTGATGTCATTAAGTTCAAGGAAAAGAAACATACATATTTTTATGTTACATATTTTCTTTTTCTTCACTATGAATAAGAAATTTACTTTGGATTACGTGCCTTTTAATGCTTATGATTTTTAGAGGTGACTTCAGTTATGACATGGTCAAGGCAATTTTTTTTATATAAATTAAAAGGGGATTGCCATTTAATCACTTGTAAATACCTAATAAATATCGTTTAATTTTTATTAAATATATTAGCTTAAACTAATCTGTTTGGTCAATAATATTTACATAATAATTTCCAGTTATTCATGATTTTCTTCATATTTCTCCCAAAGGAAACATATTAAAAATTGGTATCAAGTGAAAGGTCTTTGCGAGTAGCTTTCAATGCGGTATCAGAAGTGTTCAAAACTATTCAAAATTTTGTATTTTTATGCAACATTTTTAAGTTTTTTATATTGTGTAAAACTCATCTCGGGTTTGCCCTCACGTAACTAGATAGCTTATAGCTTGTAAAATATCACTGGTATTGGAAAATAATCCTTTTTAGTGAAGTTTACCTGCCTAGAGGGAATATTGCTGCATTGGAGGAGTTGATTGGCGAGTCCAGCACACTATCGTGTAGTCTATCGGGGCACTCATTGGAGATATTGTTACAAAATTGCACACAAAATTGGAGCTGAAGTAATTTTGAGTTGATTTGCATATGTTCTGCTTCCTAGAGCTTATGGGGGCCAGTGCGTGGCCCCTCAAAGTTGGTCACCTCGGGTCTCAAAATTTTTAAAAAAATCGCTAAAAATCCATTTGAGCTGAAATTTAAAATATAAATAGTCCATAAGAAGTTCCACGAACCTTGCCCCCTAGAGCATGCAAAATCTGTTACACCAAACTTTCTGTTAAGTCGTTATGTGTTTGAATTCAGAATTAACATTTGATATGTTAGTAACATTTTTCATGAAATATATGAAAAAATGTAAAAATTTTGCAAAGGGGACAAGGTTTGCGGAATTTCTGAAGAGTAAACAAAGACTTTTTATATAAGTATTTGATATTGTTGAAAACCTTAGGACTTGAAGATTAATATTTTAGAAAAATTAAATAATTTTAAAAATTTTTGGTACATCATTTACCTTAAAAACTAAAAAAATTATATTATAATAATTTTCAAAGAAGAAAAATATATAACTTGAATTAATGTAAAATTTTAAGGGTTGAAGATATCATAACAAAATTTGGAGCTAATATAGACTCAAATGTCCTTAAATCAATGGCATTACAATTTTTGACATTTTTTATTTTCAAATACCGAAATTCCTAAAATGGGGAAAATGTGTGCCAAAAACTGAGTTTTTTTTGAAAAGTGCCTACTGTGACGTTATTTTCGGAAGTGGGCCTTATATGGGAGATATGAAAAATTATGGACGGATCACTATGAAATTCGGTCATGTGATTAATGTATTATATGTGTATACCAACATTTTAAGGAGATTTATGCTCGTTAAAGTGATTATCGGAAGCAGGTCTTATATGGGAGCTATGAATAATTATGGACCGATCATAACAAAATTTGGTGACATAAATTCGGTATATATAAAATTTTTTTGGAGAAAAACTTGTGTAGATACCTATATAAATTAAACATTTATGACCGACAAAGTTCAATTGCGGGAGGACATTTGTATGGGGTCTAGGTAAAATAATGGACCGATTTCAGCCAATTTCAATAGGCTTGGTCCTTGGGCAGAAAAAATTATATGTACTAAATTTTACCGAAATATCTTCAAAATTGCACTCTGCGCACAAGGTTTACATGGACAACCAGCCAGCCAGACAGACGGACGGACATCGTTTAATCGACTTAGAAAGTGATTATGTCTGCTTCAGTGAGCCAAATTTTACTTTACACGTTGTCTTTTCGGATCATACAAAAAGAAAAATATATGGACTTTTTTGGAAAAAAACGTAAAAAATATGGCCCTTTTTACATGTCCCAACTTTGGATGCGTATAACTTTTTATAGGGATAAGATAACTTTTATAAAGTTTTTGTTATTTTATTTAGAATTTTATCGCCAATATAGCTTATATTTTAAAAATAATTGTTGATCATTCGTAGGCCCGCCATTTTTAAAAAACCATAAAAAGATTAAAATGAAAAAAAAATCAATTAACCTCAGTAGCTCTTCAACTAATAGAGATAACCTATACTTTTAAGCGTATTTTTGTATATCCTCTCATAGACTTTTTATATTTAAAATTTCAGCTCATACGGATCGTAAATGTATTTTTGGCGATTTGTTTAAAAATTTTGAGACCCGAGGTGACCAATTTTGAGGGGCTACGCACTGGCCCCCATTGGCGATAGGAAGCTGAACAAAGGTAAACCAACTCAAAAACACCACAACAAAAAAACGTTTCTAAACCACTGTGCAATGTTGATAGCACTCAGTAATTAGCATTGTTTGTAAGTATGGCAATGTTTAAACTGCTAACATTAACATTGAAAGCTCTAGAATTCGAATATGATAGTTCTGTCCGTTAAGATCATTGTAGAAATAGAGCTTTCAAAAATCATCTAGATGGTAATGCAGCGTATATAAATTGGTCGTGATAACATCAACCAGTCAGTTTAATTTGAAGCATCGTTAAGTAAAGTTGTGAGTTAGTTTATTATTGGCGCTGTTAGAGTTAACACCAACTGCATTCTTGTACATTATAAAGTGTGTGTGTATTAAAAACACATTGTGACTATTTAAACTGTTGTTGTACATTTGAATAAAGAGTTGTTACAATTGTAAACTACTAAACTGCTTTTATTTGCAATCAAAAGTATCCGGTTTATTTAAAGGAAATAAACCAACGTTTTAAAAAGGTTAAAACGTAACAAATAAATATCTATCACATATTTGAAACCTATTACAAAATTGTATAACAAATTTCTGCTAATTCCATTATTTTTTAAAAAATAAACTTTTTGTTGCTATTTTAAATAACCAGACTTACCCGTCATCATATTATTCAAATCCAAACAACTCGAACGGCTGCGTGTACGTTGCAACAAATGTTGATGCTTCTCAAACGACATCTGTTTAGATGTTTGCAACGCAGGCTGTGGAGAAACATATTCACTACAGGTGGTAGTAGTTGAAGTGTTTATCACTGTTGTTGTCGTTGTACTACTTCCGGTTACACTATTACTAGCAGCAACACCACCACCACCAGCACTATTACTAGTGGTGCTAGTGTTGCTGCCACCAATACTACACCACTCGGCCTCCATGGCCTTGGAAGCACTACGCTTGAAGTGCTCCAAAAAATTATCTATTTGTTTTTCCAAAGACGAAGCGGCAGGTGGAGAATTCTCCATGATGTAAGTGGTTTTATTTTCACAGATTTTTTATTTTTTTTTGTTTAGAAAGAAATAATTGCTTTTATGTTGTTTTATTTTTTTGTTTTTAATTACATTGGGTAGTCAGTATAGAACATTATCTTTAACATAGATCTGGAAATAATATATATAAGAGCATATGTGATTTTATTCTCTAAACCACAATGTGGTACGTTCTGATGTCAGGGATGAGAAGGGATAATTGCAAATTTTTTTCGTACTAATTATAGCAATATAGGATGAAATAATTCAGTTTTGAAATCGTATAATTTATTTTGGGTCAATTTTAATGCAATAATCCAATTTGGATTTTTTTGTAATGTTTCAAATATATTGTGGCTTTAAATAGCACAGAAAAAGTACAATTTTATCAAATTTAGCTTTTCTGTGTGTGGTTTACATATGTACATTAGGGTGGTCCCGTTCCGATGTTCCCAACTGAAATGAAAGTTTATTTTGTTTTTGTCCTGAATGAGGATAGAAAAGTCCTTTTTAAAGGTTTTTATGATTGTTTCACATTTCTCACAAAGGAAACATATGAAATATTGGTATCATGTGAAAGGTCCTTGAATAGCAATTTCAATGTCGTATCTGCATTCTTGTTTTACTCTTAAGCTATGTGAAGTTTTTTTTTAATTTTTTACATGGATTTTTTTAATATAATTAGTTTGAATCATAGAGAAACATAGAGCAGAAACTAGAACAAAACTCAAACAAAAAAATTACTCAAAATAATTACACATACGAGAGTTGTTTTTGTTTTCACATAGTTTTATTTACTAATACATTCTTACTACTTATGTTTTAGACAACTGAGTTAGGTATTTGACAGGAGAGTTTCCGCTCTATGTATATTTCTCTATGGTTTAAATTAGTACGTTATATACTTGTATTAAGGAGTGAGATCGAAAAAACCTTAACACACGGTTTTTCTTAAAACTTTTAACCCAAGTATTATTTGATTTTTTTTATCTAGTTACCTTTGAAAAGTATATCAGCTTTTATGTGACCAGAAAAAAGTGCGTATTAAAATTATTAAATATTTTCAACAAAACCCAACTTAGTCCTACAAAAAGTTGGCAAAACAATCAAAGGTTTGCTGTCAAACTGATTACAATGTTATTAAACAGTATCGGAAGAACTTGTCCGTTGATATAAAACCTCGTACAGGTAGAAGGAATGATCCACATGATGTTTCTAAATCCAATAAATAGAAATCATTTTCAAAAGTGCTCCTAACACGCATACCTAAATTGGAGCGTAAGGCGTTTTTTACTTGTCAAAAATTCTCATGCCCATACAATTTGTATGCAGCATACCGAAATAACGCGACGGCAACGCTTTGCAATTGGAAAATCCGATTTTGACAGCGCGTTTAATAGTGAAGTTAGTTGCAAAACACAACAAATGTAAACACATACATACAAAAGGAGAAACAAATATGCAAGAAACACATTTTTAAACTTTAATATTTAGTTTCTTTGATAAAATTTTAGTTTACAAATCACGAAACAAAAATCAGAAACACCAATACTGCAAGGTACTTTATTGTTTAAATAATCCAGGTTGTTATATTAATTTTTTTGATAACCTTGTTTTTATTGTTTGACGTAGCGTTGGCGCTTTTATTTAGGTATGACATTTCAGCGTTAAAGCTAAGCGTAAAGAAACGTTCCGCCTTACGCTTTTATTTAGGTAGGCCAGTAACACATTCAATAGGAAAGCAGTCCGGTTAGCTCAGTACTCGGACTATTTGGTACGAAAAGTTAAAGCTAATGCAGGTTTAAAAACATACAAGGCTCAAAAAGTTCCTGACAGAAACGCTGCTAAAAATTTAGAGGTCAAAGAGCACGGAAATTGAAGTCAAGTTTTATACAAAAAATAGTATACCGGCTGCATAATGGATGACGAAATGTATGTTCTGGAAATTTTTCGCAGCTTCTGGGTCAATATTTTTATGTTGCTGATGCTCGAGGAAATGTTGTAGAAAAGTTTAGGACCCAAAAGCTGAACATTTTCCCAAAAAGTTCTTGGTATGGCTAGCAATATGCAGTTGCGGCAAAAGAAGCCAAACATTTGTTACAAAGAGCTCTGTAAATACCGAAATTTACATCAAAGAATGTTTACTAAAAAGGATGCTTCCATTCATAAGACTTCTTAGTATGTCCACTTATTTTTGGCCTGATTTGGCATCCTTTCACTATGGTAAGCAAGGTATTGCGTGGTACAATAACAATAATGTGATATTTGTACCAAAAGAGGCAAATCCTCCAAACTGGCTGGCGCTAAGGCCAGTGGAGAGATATTGTGCTCTTGTTAAAAGAGAATTGAAGAGCACAAACAAGTTGTCCAAAAGTGTGGTCGATTTTAAACGTAGATGGACTACCTGTTCGAACAATTTGATAGAAAGCACTATTAAAACCTTAATGGAAGGGTTTCTAGAAAAGGTTCATAAATACTTCACTTTTGATTGGAACTATAAAAATAAAATTTTTTGTAAGTTGTAATAATTTCAATCAAATAAAAAAATCAAATCTGTAAATTTAGTGGTTTCTTGTTTATTAACATTTATGTATGTTAAGATTTCTTCGATCTCACTCCTTAAGTTAAATAAAACTTAAACCATAGAATAAGCGAATAGAACTGAAGGAGAGAGTAATATCAATGGGAAAAATGACTCTCTCTGTTTGTGTGAAACAGGTGTTACAATAACAAAATACATGCAATACATTCTCATGAATTAGGTTTTTGACAACAGACTTAGGTTTTTGTCTCTCAGTTTCCTATCTATTTGTCATGTATGACTTAAACCGTTCAATATAAAAATTCTCAACAATTCAAATATTGTCGAATTTATTAAATAGCTAAATATTGGCATATTACTCGGTATTTATAAATTTATTCACTTTTTCCGAAAATCCTTCCATTAAAGAGTTTATCGTTGATTTCGTTTCCTTTTTGGACGAGATGGTCCACTTAAGCTTAATATCGGGCATGTCCAAGGAACCTTTCCTGTGTTCTTTATTTTTTTTTCTATAAGAGCCCAATAACTTTCCTCAGGCCGAAGTTTTGGAAAGTTGGGTGGACTTGCCTCCCGTGGTACAAAATTGACATTATTGGTTGACGACCACTCAAGGGCCTTTTTTCCATAGTGAGATGATGCCAAATCGGGTCTGAAATATCAAGACACATTGTGCTGTATTAAGAAAGGTAAAAACTGCCAATACATACATAAGTTTCATCATCATCATGAGACTTATCATCATCTTTACCTCAATTTTTTCACTCGTTCTTTTGTTTCTAAGTTCTTTACCGCATTGCGATCTGGAACTTTGGCTCTGCGCACAAAAGAATCAGAGAATTTAATTTTACGAGCTGCTTTTCTGGTAGAAGTGTTTGGTGCTCTTCGAAAGAGTTGTTCGACTTCTTTTGTCTTACCAATATCTGTTAGACCTTTTATTCTTCCTGATCCAGGTTTTCTTTTAATGTTCAAGTCTTCCTTATACTGTTTAATGGCGTTGAAAACAGTGTGACGATGAACCTTCAAACCTTCAAAAGCTAACGTGATTAAAAAAATAAATATTTGTTGGAACAAGGATAAGTTTTTGCTCGAAGATTGTGTTTAATTTTTTTTTGTATTTTTTTCGTTTTTCAATATTGAATCTAGTTCGAATTTTATTTGAATTTTTCGAGACGTATATTTTTTCAGATCTGCTGTTAGCTTTATGTTCAAGACAATTACAATATGGATATATGCATAATTTCATTAGCTCTCCATTGGTATATATTGGAAGTATGACTTAAAAATGCATGACTTTTTAAAATGTTAGCTTTTATTTTGAAACATTTATACAATATAAATTTATTCAAAGTATGTATTAGCCATTGTTAGCTATGACCTTTTCCCATCTTTCTGGAAAGATATAGATTCCGAGCCAAAAGAATTGCTCATATTTTGAGACCAACAACGAATCAAGCCAATGTCGGATACTCTGTTCCAAACTGAAGCGTATCCCAGAGAGAGCGTTCTGCTTCGATCGAAACCAATAGTAGTCGGACGGGGAATGGTCTGGACTATAAAGCGGGTGAGGCAAAATTTCGCAACACCTTTATCCTAAATAGTTTTTAACAGGTATTGCAACATGTGGCGCTGTCATTATGGAATATTCCGGTTTCATGTCTGACCGCATATTCTGGGCGTTTTTCGGCCAATGCTCCCTTCATAATACATAGTTCCCTTTTGCTCCCACCAAATACATAGAATTACCTTAGCGCCATGGATATTTGGCTTTGGTGTCGATTCTTCTGGTTGGCCGTGCTTCACAAACCATCTCTTAGGCTTCAGGTTATCCTAATGGATCCATTTTTCATCGCAAGTAATTATTCGTTGTAAAAATTATTTTCTTTTATAGCATTCAAGCAATATTTCGGACATGCAAAGACGTCTTTCTAGGCGTTAATTCATATGGCACCCAATTTCCCTGCTTTTATATGAATCCTGCTGCTCGCAAACTTTTTTTGCAAAGCTCTTGTTGAGTTTGACAACAATCTTCATGGAGTAATGCCTCCAATTATAGCTTGGTGTTTAACCTTTTTTGGCTGGTCTGGGCGATCTATGTCTTTCGTATCAAAATCACCATTTCTGAACCGCACAAACCATCTCTCGCACCGATGAAACACATTCACCATAAGATTCGGTGAACAATCGGTGTGCTTCAGCGGCACTTTTTTCAAATTATAATGTTCAATAACTAAGTGAGAATAAATGACAGATATTTGCCCTTCAAAATGACACACATCAGTTATTAAAGACACAACCTATTTTTTTGGTGCCAACCTAATATACATACAACACTTCTGCACACATACACACAAAACCATGAAGGTCAATTAATGCTCATGACGTTTGGCTACAAAATTACTTTAACGATAAAATTAAAGCCTATTTTTAGGCTGGTGTAATAATTTCTTAATTCGCTTTATTTTCCACAATAATTTATTTTTTACACGTTATATATGATTTTTACATTATTTTTCTTTACAATTACTTATAACAATTACATTTTTTTTAAATTTTCTTTGACATTTTATCAATTTCCTTCTATTTTTGTGGTATATTTCCTTAATTTACTCTCATACACAGGCACACACTTGAATACATTTTAACACACACACACATATTGTATATTTTACATCCGTTTTCACAAGCCCCATGTTTAATTTTGATTTTTATTTCTTTTTCGTTTTGATTGTATGACCGTATTTTGCTACTGCTCAATTCGAACTGATTTTCCTCATATAGGTGGGTCTCTGTACTTGCCGCAACACACATTAACACTTCATCATAACATTCCATCCATTTCATGTGTAACTGAGTTTTGCATGTTTTTAGCATGTTTTAACATGTTCATGTAAGCACAGCCTTGGAAAAAGTTTATTTTTGTTCTTTATTTTGTTGTTGAATCTCATAGTAAATGAGTCGACTTGTTTATTTTACCTTTCTTCTTGCTTTCGTTCATTCTAAATACGGAACCGGCGCATTTATTTAGCTCTTGAAGGTTGTTGTTGTTGTTGGTTTTGTTTTTATTTTCATAACGAACGAAAAAGCAGAGATAAAGCAGTAGAAGAAAACCCCAAAAAGCTACATGTGTTTTATCTTCGTCTTTGCTTTGACTACATATTTGTACTCTATTTAGTAAGGGTCATGCATATGCATGCATTCGTTTGTTTATTATTTCCCATTCATAGGAGTGTGTGGTGCATGGTTGAGTATTGTGTTATTTATAGTAGAACCCCACCGGCAATGTTACTCTTGTGGTGGATCGAAATTGTTTTGCGCATGTTTTATGCCAAATTTGCTGTCAAAATCAGCTGTTTATTTTGTTGTGGATGTTAAATTGTAAGAGATTAGCTAAATACTATATTTAACGGTTATGTAATTTAAAAAATGCTGAATCTTTTTAAAACCATATAGATGACAAAATTATACAATTTTAGTTATCATTTATCATAAAAACTTGAAATTTCATCATATAGTAATTTTTTGTGAAGAACTTTTTAGTAAAATAGTTTGATAACTTTTGCAATACCTTCATTTAAATACCGAAACTCCTAAAAATGTTTTACAAATGTTTCAAAAATTTTGTTTTATCATAAAAGAATCCGCTCTGTCGTTATTTACCCTGTGATATCTTATTAACTTTTGGGATATTTAAATAACATATACAAATGTAAAACCATCTTAAAATGTTTGACCATGTTCTCTTAAATCAGGCTGTATTTCGGCAATAACGCATCGGGACTTTACATATCCCCAGAGACAATAATCTAATGGCTTCAAATCATATAAACGAGGTGGCTAGTTAACGGGTCCATTTCTTGAAATTATTCGTTTGTCAAATGCTTTTCTCAGTAAATTGATATCAAGCGATGTCTGACATCTGGCACCATCTTCCTGAAACACATGTCTGCAATACTAAAGCCTTTCAATAAGGGCACGAACAAGTTAGTAAGCACGTCTCTATACCGCTCACCGTTGAATGTAGAGTTCTGACCATCGTTATTGTCAAGGATATGAACCAATAATTCCACCAATTGCACCAAACAATGAGCTTTTCTGGGTGTAATGGTGTTTTCACAATGCCCAGCAGTTCTAGGAGACAGTCCCGAACTAGTGATTTTACCCATTATTTAGAGTTGGAACTAGTTACTTCAATAGCTACTTGACTTGATATTGACCCTTATTGACTACAACGAAACTGTCTAATAGCTAGTCGAAAGTAGTCAACGCATTGGTTTCACATACTGGTTAAATAACGTCAGTTACCTTACTAGCTACCTAACTGGTAACTTGATTAGCTACATAACTAGTTATTTTAACATGTACGAGTGCTAATTGACCTCAAATAGTCAGCGTAAAGACATCCACTAAACGATAGCTTGTAAACAAACCTTCCTTTGACAACTCTCCAATGGATTGCTTCTGGTGGGTAAAATAACTACTTTCTAAAGTGCAGTACAAAATAAACGTTTAAAATGACTTCACTATAGGTTACTAAGAGACACTAAAGTAACTATTGACTTCATGCTATTTTACATGGAATATCAGTATACTTATGCAAAAATAAAAATTTAATGTATGGGAATTATATAAACACAATTTGTATAAAACCAGTTTGAACGAATTACTCACAAAAAGTTTAAAGTAACTACACTTCAGATTACTTAGAGACACTTAAGGGACAATTGTCTTCACGCTAGATTACCTGGGGTGTATAAAGTAATCAATTGTCTTCTCTTTGCACTACAAAGAACATATACGGGTCAAATGACCAAAATATATAAATTGGAGTCAGCCAAGTAATAAGACATGTGTGACGATTACTGTCTATAAGAGATACATTGACTTGCTTAACTGCTGGGTGGCTTGCGGCATTTCTGTTTATTGACATTTAACCAAAAGTGTGCTTCATCACTGAACAAAATTTTCGTAAAAAGGGTGTGCGAAAATTGGACCTCCAGGTATGCCATGTACGCGCTAGCAGCGACTGCCACATGCCCGACATCTTATTTAAATATTATAAGCCATACAATTATCTAATTAATAAAGGCAATTAAATAAATGGATATTTAAAACGTTTTTCTCTGTTTTATTTCAATTCAAAGTTTTTCGCCTCTATAAAAAACACCCTTTATTTAGATATAAAAGTTCATCGCATTTCAAAAGCTTTTTAAATATCAAAATTCTCGAACAACTGATCTGATGTATCAGAGATCCGTAAGATAAATGGGGCCTTCGGAAAGGTGATTTCAACCAAACATATCAACATCCCTATCTATAAGGAGAGTTATATCTTGATTGATCTGAAATATCCGAAAGCCGTGAGATATATGAGGCCTTCAGGAAATTGATTTCAACAAATCTATGGAGATATCAAAACCATATCTATATCTAGACTGATCTGATATATGCATGATCCATAAGATATATGGAGTTCGAAAAGTTAATTTGCACCAATATACGGATACATATATCAATTTCATTATCTATAACGAGAGCTGTATTTAGACTGATTTTATATATTCGGAATCCATGAGGGGGCTTCGGAATGATTTTATACAAATTGTGTTGATATAATTCTCATACAGTTTATTTTCTTTTTGCTTAAGTATACTGAGTCTATGTAACCGGAATGGGAATCCAATGCGTAGACTACTTTGCACCAGCTATAAGACAGTCTCACTGTAACCAAAAAGGGTAGATTGACGTCCTGCTTAGGACATGCACGTGTTTAAATTACTAGTCACGTAGTTAGTTACATAACTAGTTGTCGCCCTAAATGATATGTAAAATCAATAGTTCGGAGACTGTCTCATAGAACTGCTGGGATTAATTTAATGATTTACATAATTATACAAATTGATTTAGCTTGTTACGTTTTTACCTTTTAAAAACGGTGGTTTATTTCCATTAAATAAACCGGATACTTTTGATTGCAAATAAAAGCAGTTTTAGTAGTTTAAAATTGTGACAACTCTTTATTTATTTAAATGTACAACCACAACAGTTTAAATAGTCCCTCAGTGTCTTTGTACTCGTTTATCAATTCGCAGAAATGCACACACTCTTTATAATGTACAAACTCAAATGTACAAGGCAGTTGATGTTAACTCTAACAGCACTTATGATAAACTCACTTATTACTGCAACCTCTGCCACTATTTATACACACGCCATCTGTCGGGAATCTTCTACAATGCCCTTAACGGACAACTAGAACATTCGAATTCTAGAGCTTTCGATGTTAATGTTAGTAGCTTAAACATTTAGTGTTGCCATACTTATAAACAATGCTAATAACCGCATGCTATCAACATTATTGATGAGTAGAAGCTTCTACTAATTGACGTGTTTATAAACATGATGAATGTTGTAGGCAGTCCTTACAGACCGTTAAATTCAAATAGCTATTGCACATTAGTAACAGTATTTGAATGAAGTAAAATTTTCATTTTCACAATGCGAATGTATTTTAAGTCTGTCGAGATATTTTTTCAAAATCAAGCTAGTTGTTCCCGAATGTCAAATGTTTAACAGTGCGAAAATGGCAGCACTGATTTAGTTATGTAAAATTTAATAGCAACTCTGGCATCACATGTTGCTATTAAACTGTTTTAAGAATAAACAGGAGCGTCGGTATTAAATTTCGGAACGTAAAACAAAAACAAATCCCTTTCAAAAACCGGTCTAATGAATACAATTAATTTGTATACACTTTGTTATTCACTGTAGTAAGAGCTTATGATTGTCACTCTTTAAAATTAAAAAATAAAAATAAACTAAAAGTATACTCTCTTCATACAAGTAGATGTTACTCTTAAAAGTAAACAACAACAAAAAAATGGCAAATGAATACAAAAGCAGTACAACAACTATGTTAATTTAGTTAATCATAATCAGATAGAGAGAAAATACAAATAATATTTATCAATTTTATTTTATAAACAATATGTGGGTACCTATTTATTTGTTAATGTTATTTAATTTTTTGCTTTATCGTCTGGTCTCTTTTGGTGCACTATGAACGCAGCAAAAAGGCGCCCACTGAGAAAAAAAAAAAAAAAACATATACATACAGTAATTGCTAGAACAATTAGTACAGCCAGATAAAAGCTGAAATGTATGTTGTACGAGTACATACATATAGATGAAAAATAATTAAAAAGAGGAGCCACAGACAATGCGCAAAATGCTTAACGTTGGCGTTATTTTCTTCTTAATTTTTCTTATTTATTTCTTTCAAGAATAAAACAAAAAACCAAACAAAAAAAAAAACACTATATGGGGTCTGGGGTGGGTAAGGATGGATGGATGGATGATGATGATGCATGGTTGGTTGGATGGATGAATAGATGGATATATGTATAAGCATGTATCTACATATATTTATGTGTAAAAATGTATGTGTGTATGTATGTGTATTAGTTAAACACAAATGTTTGATTGTGTGTCTGCTGCTGCTCCTCTGACTATTTGTCATGATGTCGATGATGATGTTGACGTTGGCTCATGATGACGTTCGAGGCTGCCTATACAGGCTTTCCATATAACCAACCATCAGTACATTTATTCAGTTACTCGCCGCTGGTGTACGAAACAACAGCATTTCTCTCCTACTAAACAGCTTAAAAACAAAAACTCAACGGGTCGCAAAAGCAAAGAAAAAAATTCAAATTTACCGTCGATTTAATAATTTTTTGAATCGTAAAATATCATACATTTTGTTGGTGTCAAACACAAAAAAATCCTTGGAGATTAAAAAAAAAAAAACGTGAAAAATTATAAATTTTTTTTAGTGTTACAAAATATTAAATAAAAAACAAACAAAATGAGCAGTAAGTTTTTGAGGGCAAAAGTTAAAAGAAAAAAATGCAAATAAAAAAAAAACTAAATTATGCAGCATGGCAAAGAAAATGTTATAATAATTATTTTTTTTTAAAACAATATTTAAACAAAAATTAGAAACAGAAAAAAATCATGGCTTTTTTTTAATAAAAAATAAAAGTAAATTTTTTCATTGAAATAAAAGTGTCTCACTGGCTTTTTTCTATTCATGCTAAAAACATTTTGATATTCATTTTAGATTATAATAATTTTTTTTATTACATATTTATTTATTAGTAATTATTTCATAGTTAATTTTTTAAGAATTTTTAATAATTTTTCCAAAAAAAAAAACGCACTAGAAATTCATTTAAATAGAAATTTTCAAGCGACCTTTAGTGACCTTCATTTCAAATAACAACAGTTTAGGTATGTGTAGCAGAGCTCTTAAAAAACTGACTACAAAAGAACAACAAGACAAAAAGCAACAAATTTCTCTTAAATTGTGTTTAGATTCTATGCTCCCCTAAATAAAAATTATTAAACAAAAATAACAACAAAACTTCCTATCTATACATACTTATGTACATATATACCTACATATATATATTTTTTGTATTTAATATGATTGCAGTTTTTTTCAACAAAAAAAAATTATGTATTTTTAGTTTATTTATAAACATATTCTTTCATCATTAGATAAGAATTATTATGATTATTGTTTAATATATGTATTCATTCCCTGTTCTACCAATTGTATGAATTAAATCAATTTACCGTTTAATTCATTTAATTTCTGTCTTATTTATTCACTGAAACACCTCTTGTCATTTATTTATTTAGTTATAAGTTTGTATGTACCCGTACTCGTACATACATATGTTTTTGTTTTTTCTTTTCTCTCTCTATTTTTCTTGATTTATTATACATACATATGTGCATACATCACATCTGTTTCTGACATGATTATTATTTATTATTGATTTTTCTAACATCTTCCTGTTATTGTTGTTGATTTTTAGACGTCATGTATTACGTTACATTTAGTTGACCTAGAATAATGGGGTCATATTGTTGTTGTTGTTATTGTTTGCGGTAAAAAAAAATAAAAAATAACCAAAACACATGTATTCTACTGCTGCTGCGTGTACTAGTGAGTACCCGTCTCAAAAGTAATTGAATATGCCGGCATTTTTTGTTGTTGTGTTGTATTAAAAAACTTGCATTATGCCGGCATTTTAATGTCTAGTAATTGAAAAGGGAGTAAATTTAGGGTGACCAGCATAGTAAACTGAGATAATTAAATAATTTTATGATTTATTTACAACAACAACCTAAAACTCTTAATGATTTCGGAGCCGCCAAAAACTAAAACTGATTTTAAGTAAATTTGATACCCGGATTCATACTTATTTTTTCAATTGTACGTGTTGTTTTCTAGAAATTGCAGGGGTATAAAAGGGAAATAAACGATTTCACAACATTTTATTAAACTATTTTACAGGTTAGAAGCTTCTTTTTTAGATTTTCTAGGATGGAGGTCCTTAGGACTCTCCGGTGCGATACTTTAATAGTAATCTGCCACCATATGTTAATCTTAGCGACCTTGAAATACATATATTATCCATCACTTTTAAATCTAGATGAAAATTATCTCCTTGTTCTTCGCTATACGATTAGTGTTTCTGTTTGGGAAAAAAATTCCATGGAATTCCCGGGAATATTTGTTAAGACATTTCAGTATTTACAGTGTCATTTCAGGGCAGATTCATTGTGATTCACATAGATTTATTCGCATTTAATGATAATCAAATGATTTTCTGTTTCTTCTATGGAAAAAATCTATGGATATAATCTAATCATTCGGTTGGTAAAGCAAAATAAAGAAATTTCTAAACAAATATTCCCGGGAATTCCTATGAAATAAGTACCCTATATGTAAAAGGGCCCATAGACACATACTGCCGATGAAACCTTCGTATACTAAGGGCTTGTAGCCCTTATAGACAGTAATCGTCACAAATGTCTTATTACTTGGCTGACTCCAATTTATAGATATTGGTCACTTGACCCGTATGTGCTCTTTGTAGTGCAGAGAGAAGACAATTGGTTACTTTATACATCCCAGGTAATCTAGCATGAAGACAATTGTCACTTAACTGTCTCTAAGTAATCTGGAGTGTCTACACTACCTTAAAACGTTTTGTGAGTAATTCGTTCAAACTGGTTTTATACAAAGTGTGTTGATATAATTCTCATACAGTTCATTTTTATTTTTGCTTAAGTATACTGATATCCCATGTAACATAGCATGAAGTCAATAGTCACTTTAGTGTTTCTTAGTAACCTATAGAAAAGTCACTGTAAACGTTTACTTTAGAAAGTAGTTATTTTACCCACCAGAAGCAATCCATTGGAGAGTTGTCGAAGAAAGGTTCGTTTACAAGCAATCGTTTATTGAACTGCCTATGATATGTCTTTTAGCTGACTATTTGAGTTCAATTAGCACCCGTGCATGTTAAAATACCTAGTTATGTAGCTGATCAATTTACCAGTTAGGTAGCTAGTAAGGTTACTGACGCTATGTAACCAGTATGTGAATCCGAAAATTTCAAATTTACCAACACATGCTTCTGAGCAGCATGAGCATGAGCCGTATGTGTCTATGGGTCCCTTAACGATTCATGATTTTCAGAAAATTTTGTCTAAATGATTGTGCAGATAATGCACTTTTGTGCTCATATTATATCCAAGATTATTTCAATTCAATATTGTTTTTATGTTTACGAAATAAAAAGTGAAGCGATTGTTTTCAAACGCGACTTTTTCTTTATTGATATACATTTTATACATTGCGACTAGTCTCGATAAAAAATGAATGCGACTAACGTAGGGTTAAATTAGTTAAAATAACAAATTCCTAGCCTTCTAATTTTCTAAGAACAAACGATTTCCAAGCCTCTGCTTCTAAATTATTCATTGAACGTATGTATGAAATCATTGACTTTCATTTTCTGTACCCAAACTTGAAAACTTTCTTGAAAAAAAGGCAAAACATAGACCAGTTTTATCTAATGCCTTCACATACTGCTTCATAAGTCCCAATTTATAATTATTTTCAAACAAACACAAATCGTTTTGCTTGTCTGCAGAAGCCTCTCTGATTGATAGTTCAGCACACTATAGTCTAGCCTATCCAAGCACCCCGATATGTTTAATGGAGCCAAAATGATATTGGGTGTGTTCGTAAATGCTGTTATATTACATCACTGCAGCAAATTAAAAATTTAGCATTCGAAAAAGCACATGTGTCATCATTACTTTACGTCAAACGTTATTTAATGCAAATTGTTGGCAGTGATGCCGCAAATTTGTGCAACCAAAGCATCATTTAGTTATTTGCATCAGAGATGTACAAATTTACTACATATACGAACGCCCACTTATCTCTTGAAAACAAAGGAGTGTTTCTAATGCATTAAACACATTGAATACAGCAGGATACACGACTACACAAATGCTGCTAGCTGCAGTTGTAGTCGTGTGGCAGCTACTGGATTATTTTAAAGACGACAGTTACAAAGTAAACATTTGATATATAATTCAGTGGTGCCACTTTAATTTTTTTGTTTTCACTTTAATAAAAAATAATTCTAAAGTAATTAAGATTTAAACAATTATTTCGAGTAAAAATATATATATGTTTATAATTAATTATGTACCCGTTATTAATTTATTTCAATATCTTTATCAGAAACTTCTCCTAATTAAGTAAAACAAATGTATATTTTTTAAGCACTTATTTGATTTACATTTTTTATTATATCAGCAACACTATTCTGTTTTGTAGTTGACAAAAATAGAAATTAGCCTAATTCGGCTGCAGAGGCAAAAGTAGTCGAGTGGCCGTGTAGCTGTGCTATCGTCAAAAGAATCGTCTTCATATAAACGTGTGTATTTTATTTTTGACAGATTGCAGTTGGTAGTCTGCTGTCTTCAATGTGTTCAAAGCATAACATTTCGTTTTCCAACAGTCATGGTTTCTCTCATTGGCCAGTCTTTGTTGATCCAATGATCACGTAATTTAACAACACAAAAATAGCTGTCATCAATATGGTTTTTCGGTTCTGTCTAAATCATAGGTACACCAAACTTCAAATGACAAAGTATGTCGCTTTCCCCACTGTCTTAAATGTTCACTTAACACACACTGTATGGAACACACGGCTTGTTCAGGGCCTTCAAGTAATTGAACTGTGTGTTTCCCTCTAACCCCCATTTTCTCAATCCCAGGTTATTTTTTATCGTGAAGATATACTGACAGTTCTTATTCAAAAGTTGTATTAATTGGAAGTATATTGTTACGAAAAACGATAACCAGAGATTGAGAATATGGGGGTAAGTATAAGTGTATATATCTCCTAAACTAACTATTCGATCTTAAATGTATTAATATCATTTAAAAGGTTTTGAATTGCCAATTACAATATACTGTGGTTGATAGACAATACAATGGAAAATATACTAAACATTCAATCCAAAAAATACCAAGTAATTTGTATTTTATTACTACATATTTCTTTAATATTTATTATTCTATAATTATTAACAAAAATAAATAAAAATATGCCCAAGAAAATAGTCAGAACTTGTTCTAAAATAACTAGTTCTAGAACGAGTGTTCCTTCGATTCTTTAAAAACAGTCACAGTCTTGGAACTAATGATGCCGCAATTACTTCTATAACGAGTTCTAGGGAACGCAATTGCGATTCTAAAACACTTCTATAGATAGGGATTTTAAGGAACCAGTTCTATGACACTAGTTATACATTAATTTACTAGTTCTATAGAACTAATAAGTTTTCTATAGAGTCGTAAATTGTTTTTTTCATTTAAATAAAAATAACAATTTAAAATAAAACCTTTAGCACCTGGTCACCTTAAAACTCTTTAAAGTTGTATTTTCCGGGAAAATTTTCAATTTAACCAACGTTTTGCTCTAGTTATTAAAATATTTCAGAACATACCCCCTGTCTATGCTTGACAATCACTTAGCATAGCAATTAATGATGTTTGTAGTCAAGCACTAAGATGTCTGAGCAAAAGCACTAACAATTTTGTCATAACGAAGCAAAATTTGTTATCTTCACAAACATTTTGACGTTTATCATGACAAAAATTTATCAGATATAGATATAGAGTTATTCATAATCAATTTTCAAATTTATCAAATGTTTATAAAACAAATTTTATATGGAAATTTTATTTTTTTTTTTTAAATTATGATTCATAAGCCTATTTCAAATACTTTTTAAATTTTTTAAATTAATTGTCTTAAGTTTAAACTGAATCACTTTTCTTATATTTATAATAATCTGATGTACTAAATAATTTATGACATATTTCATATTTTTTTCTTATGAATTTTCTTCCTTTAAGGCCAGATAATATTTATGGCCTTGTTTTTTCTTTTAATATGGTCATTAAATAAATAAATAATTCTTTTTTTTTCTTAATCTTGAATATAATTATTTAATTGTATTAATAAATTTTAACAAAACCACCCACCTTTAAAAGAACTTTTCAAAAAAAATTTAAATTTTTTTTAAAACTCATCATTTTTATTATTATTAAAAAAAAAAATGTGATATACATATGTACTACATATGCATGGATTCATGTGAAACTGCATTAGTCATTTATCCCCAAAAAAGAATATGGATGCTGTGAATGAAATGATCTTTACTGCATTTAGTCATTCTCTTGGTTACACAGCATTGTTTTTCTTTAATTTTTTTTTTGTAATGAAAGAAAGAAGCCTACACAATTTTTTTTCTTATATTTCGAAATCAGTCTTAACTTTATTTCGTGTTTTTTTTCTTTTGATACATTCTAAGAAATGCCAGAAAACAACGCCTCTTGCAAAGAATTTTTCCGGTTCTATTTTTATGCTGCCATCATGCAGCAAAGACACACTCATCCATGTAGCCTTAAAAATTTATTTTTTTCATTTTTTGTGTTTCTTATTTTATTTTTGTACTTCTTGTACTTTTTAAAAATAACGATTTCACCAGAAAGTCATGATAAAAGGAGCCCGTAAAAACGTTAAAGTGATATTTACAATGCACTTTTATATATTGAGAGAGCGCCCTACGTATTTGGTTTGGGTACATTAGTTTTATATGGCGTGATGGGAACTTGTTGCAGTTAAAGGATTTATTTGTTGCAAGTTAAAATGCCTTCTATTTGAGTTTAAAATTGTAACAAAATGGATTCAATACCATGCACTTTTGTGGGAGTTTTGAAGGATTTTATCTACAGAGTTTTAAAATAATTTTTCTTTTGTTAACATTTTGAAATATCTTAAGGCCAAATTAGCAAATAGATTTTAAAGTATTGGGTGTATGATTTAAAATTGCTGGATTTTTTTGAATGTTTAGCTTTTATTTTAAAACATTTGTACAATGTAAATTTATTCAAAGTATTGGCCATTGTTAGCTATGACCTTTTCCCATCTTTCTGGCAACATATGGATTCCGATCCAAAAAAGCTGCTCATCTTTTAAGGCCAAGAAAGAATCAAGCCAATATCGCATACTCGGTTCCAAAGTGAAGCGTATCCCAGAGAGCGAAACAAATAGTAGTCGGATGGAGCACTGTCTGGACTATAAGAAAGGTGAGGCAAAACTTCGGAACCACTTCATTCTAAATACTTCTAACAGGCATTGTCATGATGGAATATTACGATTTCATGTCTGGCCGAATATTCTGAGCAGTTTTCGGCCAATACTCGCTTCAAACGAATATGTTGCGTTCCGTACAGGTTCCCTGTGATGGTCTGGTCAGATTTCAGCAGCTCATAATAGATAGGACCCTTTTACTCCCACCAAATACAAAGAATTATCTTGACGCCATGGATATTTGGCTTTGGTATCGATTCAGCTGGTTGGCCGGGATTCACATACGATCTCTTACGCTTCGGGTAATCGTAATGGATATATTTTTCATCGCATGTAATCATTCGATGCAAAAATGATTTACTTTTATAGCATTCAAGCATCATTTCGGAAATGCTTTTTACAAGGTGGCGCAAAAGTAAACTTCCGATGTTTTTTGGCTGTAATTAAAAAAAAAAATGAAAAACTTTGATTCTTCTTGTGGATTATTTTTATTTGGTCTTTTAATTTTTTTTACATCAAGTCGAGAATATGATGTCATGTAAATGGCCGCCGCCACAGCTGATTGTCATTTGAGCCCTTTTTATGGCATTTTCCATCACTTTGGCCAAAACTTATAGGTCCTCACATTCTTGGCGGATATTGTCTTTAAGAGCTGCAAGAGTCTGAGGTTTGTTGACATAAACCCGCTAAGATGGAAATGGGCCTCATCACTCATGATTATTTTTGATGAAAAATCAACTTCCTCTTGGTGGTGATTAAGGATGGCTTGAGCGTATGTTAGACACGATTGACGGTCAGCAGCTAACAGCTGACGCACCGTCTGGACTTTGTACGGAAACATCTTCAAATCTTGTACCAAAATTCGCTGTAACGACCGTCGACTGATACCCATTTGCGTGGCACGTCGTCTGGTCGTTGTCGACGGCGCTTCCATGACATCCTCGGCTACAGCAGCAATATTCTCTGCAAAACGGCTACTCCGGGGTCGGCCACGCCTGGCAGCATCTCGTGTTGTGCCAGTCTCTTCGAGGCGAGCGGCTAAACGTCGCAGTGTTTCACCAGTAGGCGTTGGACGGCCAGGAAATCTGCGACGAAATTCACGTTGTGTCAAAGTCACCGACCGATTATTAATCAAATAAATAGTCAGCAATATTCCGCGTTCTGGAGCAGTGTAGCGTAACATTGTTTATTAACGTGTATTTCGCATGTGTTTACTACACAAATGTCAAAACAGAACTGACATTAGGGGCCAATCGAAAAATTTATAGCATTTTCTAATAGGAGGATTACTTTTGCGCCACCTTGTATTATGTTAAAACATAATTCAAAATGAGTCCTGAAAGACCTATCGCTCAAATATTTTTTCGTTGGTCAGCATAAAAAAGTTTGCTGCAATTTTTGTCCTAATACGTTATATAACCAAATACTTAATGGTTATTAAATGTCATTATTTTCAGTTGATATTTCTATGTTACTCTAATGTCACGTTCGCTATGTTCAATGGTTTTAAAGCAATATGCATCCCCCACCTCTTTCACATATCACTTTCTTATAGATTTCATTTTATCTCCTCGATTTTAGCAATTCCCTGTTGATATTTCTACGTTTCACAAATGTCGCGTTCGTCATGTTAAATTTTTTTTAAGGAACAACTTTTAAATAAATTTAACGTTCTTAAATAGACTTCTTTGAAGCTCCATGATTATGTTTTTTAACAATTCTTTTGAAAAATGAACAAAAGATCTTTTAAAGATTTTTTGAAGCTGTAGGTTAAAAGTTGTTCAAAAAATTTGTCCGGAGTCCGTACGCAAATGACAAGCAGTAAGAATGCAAATTATTGCATACGACTAAATGTCGTGTTAGTTGATCGATTCACCTTTGTTAAGTTAATTCAAGCATTCGACTGAATATCGTGTTAGTTGAATTCGATGTTAATTCGAAGTCATAGATGAGAAATGTACCTATTCAGAACAACAAGAGTTCTGCATTAGAGCTGATCAGTGAAAACTAATCACAGATGTCCCTCATATGTAGAACAGTGATGCATTACTGAATTAATCTTTCAAATCTGTGTAAAAAAAACGTAAATTCCAATTGTATACGAAAATGTTCGGACAACATATTTTATTGAAAGTTCTCATGCGATATCTGAATTCAAATATCGAAGTATCTAAATACCCGTGCATCGGCAAATATAATCGTTGCATATAGTATTTCTATGTGCCAAATACTTAAAATTGTATTAAAATTTCAACCTCTTACGGTGAATAGTCCTCATCGGAAATAGTCCTAGAAAACCCTAAACAATTTGTAATGGATTTCTATACATTTTGATTACTTTGCTCTTCCTTTCTGGAAAAATGTATGTCATCTTTTTCCTCTGAGGTAATGGGAACACTATTCTAAGAACTTGTTGGATACCTGAATGCCTTGATCTTGATATAGTTTTTCAAACAGGACAGGCGTGGTTCTGTCGAAACGGAATAATCACCCTTATTCTATTTGGCGTCGTTGACATCGTCGTCAATATTGAGTCAAAAAATGGTATATGCTTCGCCGATATCGATAACAATTGGTAACTTTTGACAGCGTTTTGTACATTAACCCGACTTTTAAAAGTATAAAATGCTGTCAATAGTAACCATTTGTTCTCGATGTCGAAGAAACATATACCATGACGACGCCAAATAGAATAAGGGTGAATATCTATTCCACTTGATTGCGAGACTTTCATCATCCTGTATAGTCTGAGATATTTATATTAAATATTTTATAGATTTCAGAAAAGAATTTTCAATATGTTACCAATGGAATGATACATATTCAATGCTGGACTTTTTAAAGTTCACTGAACATTATCGCACATTCAAAAGTTGCAGTGGCAAGTTCGCTCAACAAAGAAGTTGATCAATTTGCAGTAGGCTGGCTGGCCTCTTGAAAAAATCTGAACAGAATAAATGCAGCAACACAAAAATATATATACAAGATACAAACGAACATATAAATAAAAAAATAAACTTGTTTTTCTTTAAAAGGGATTTATTTATTTATCTTGTTTGTAGACTTTAAGAGTCTTATATCGAGTGCTTTAAGTTTCTTTTTTTTTTTTGTTTTTTTCCTTTTAAAAATTCAACACATGAATTTCATTTTATTATTTTAAAAAATTTTGTGTCATTGCCAAAAAGTACAGCAAAATACAAAAATTAAAAAAAAAACGCTTAAAAATGATGGGAAAAATCTGTTTAAAATAAATTTGCTTTAAACAAATCCATACATACTTTTAAATATTATTTTGACATCATGGAGGCGTGTGTTTTTTCTTTTCTTTGGGGATTCATTTTGATAATTGATATTGTTTATTTTGGCCAAGAATAATATTTATATATAATACATATAATGGAATAAAAATTTTTAGCACAGCTGCTGTTTAATAGTTAATTATTTTAAATAGATTTTTAAAAAGCAAAAAAAATAAATTGTTAAGTAAATATTTTTAATAAGTATGTTTTATTAAAGACGTGTTTGTTTTATATAAGTGTACTTATTTTGCTAGGTTTAACTGTTTTTTAAGAGTACATATTTTGTTTTAATGATATGAATACGATTAAGAGAATAGCCCTGAACTTGAAATTTAGTTTTAAGAGTAGTTTATGGTTGTAACAGGGTTGTCAATTTTCAAGTTTTAGTTATTTGTTAGGGCTTTTAAGAAATCTCTATAATATTTAATGAAAAATTTGTAATTTCATAGCGAAGAAAATAAATAATACATAAATTATTTTAAGATTTATTAGAGTTTTTCTAACATGTTGTTTATCAGAAATACTCTTTGTTTAATTTGTTCAAAAAAATCTTTAGCATTTTTTTAGAAGAATTGAACATTGTACTTTGAACACAAAATTAATATAAGTATAATGAAATTGTTTAATAATAGAAACACATTGATTTTTTCAATATAATGTATGAAATATACCTATATATGTATTTCAAAGGAAAAGAAAAGAGAATACATATTTTTAATATTCAAGCAATATTGGATTCTCTAATTATCCTAACCCTATGTCTATACCTGATACATTTTGGTCATGATAAACATCAAAATGGTTGTCTAGATAAACAATTGTTATGACAAAATTATTAGTGCTTTTGCTCAGACAACTTTGTCTTGACAACAAACGTCATTAGTGGTTGTGATAAATATTTGTCAAGTAGAGACAGCGTAAAGCTACGTACACACGGTTGTCAGATTTTCCAATGTTGTCAGATCTGGCAATGTGCTCGCAATGTACTGCCAATGAAATATTATTAGCAAAAGGTAAATTGTCAGTTAAGACGTTTGTAAGAAAACCATACAATTTCATTGTCAGACAATTGTCAAACAATAAATTTATCTGCCAACAAAAATTGCCAGTTCACACGGTTGCTTTGTTTATTTTAAATACATATGCACAGTGTTGCCAATAGAAATAATTTATCTGACAATGATGCCATTGTCAGATGCATAAACTTCGTACATATGACAATAAAAAGTTTCTGACAATGATCTTACAATAATCTGACAATGGCAACGTAAGTTGTTTACATGATTGTCAGATGTCTAACAATAGTATTGTCTTACAATGTACTGACAATACTTTTTCTGACAACGTTGTAAGACAACAATTGTAAGTTCACACGGTTGTTAGACATTTTCTGAACAATTTTCTGACAATATTGTACAATCTGACAATCGTGTGTACGTAGCTTTAGCTACGATTGTAGGAAATTAGATTAATATATTGGGTATATGACTTAAAAATGTGGTATTTTTTTAAATGTTTAGCTTTTATTTTAAATTATTTGTACAATATAAATATATTCAAAGTATTGGCCATTGCTAGCCAATACTTTTCCCATCTTTCTGGCAAAATAAGGATTCTGAGCCGAGAGAAATGCTCGTATTTTGAGGCCAATAACGAATCAAGACAATATCGCATACTCTATTCCAAAGTTAAGGGTACCCCAGCGAGATCGAAATAACGGGGCAATGTCTGGACTATAAGGCGGTTGAGGCAAAACTTCCCAACCACTTCATTCTAAATATGTTTTAACAGGAATTGCAACATGTGGCCGAGCGCTGTCGTGATGGAATATTCCGGTTTCATATCTGGCCGCATATTCTGGACGTTTTTTAGCAAAATCTCGCTTCAAACGAATCAGTTGCGTTCGGTAAAGGTTCCCTGATATGGTCTGGTCATATTTCACGAGCTCATAATAGGTAGGAATACTTTATTCCCACCAAAAACAGAGCATTACCTTAGCGCCATGGATATTTGACTTTGGTTTCGATTCGGCTGGTTGGCCGGGCTTCATATACGGTTTCTTACACTTCGGGTTATCGTAATGGATCCATTTTACATCGCAAGTAATGATTAGGTGCAAAAATGATTTTCTTTTATAGAGTATTTCAACGTCTCTCAGTTTCAATTCATTTTGGTACCCAATTACCCTGCTTTTGAATGAATCCTGCTGCTTGCAAACATTTTGAAATTGCTGCTTGAGTAGCTCCCAATGATTTTTCAAGCTCTTGTTGAGTTTTACAACAATCTTCATGGAGTAATGCCTCCAATTCTTGGCCTTCAAAGTTTTTTGGCTGGCCTGGGCGGTCTTTATATTCCGTGTCAATATAGATAGCGGAGTCGATTTAGCTACGTCCGTCTGTCTGCCTTTCTGTCTGTTGAAATCAATTTTCTGAAGACCCCATATATCGTCGGGATCCAAATCTTCAATAATTCTGTCAGACATGCTTACGAGAAGTTTCCTATTTAAAATCAGCAAAATCCGTCCATAAATAACGGAGATATGAGCAAAAATCCGAGACAACCTCTATTTTTGTTTTGCCTATTTTTGATCTATATCTCGATTACTAAGTCATAAATATAGACAATATGGATATCTAATGATAGATATTTCAAAGTCCATTGTAACGATGTATATAAGGCTATAGTTAGTTGGACCCACAATGGGTCAAAATCGGGAAAATTATTTTTTAACCCGAATTTTTTTCACAAAAAACTCTTTTTTCACTAATAAATTAAAAAAAATTCATTTTTAAATCAAAAAAAAATTTAAAAAAAAAAATTGGAAAAAACTTAAAAAAAAAAATTTCGAAAAAAATTTTTTTTTAAAAAAAAAAATTTTTTAAATTTTATTTTAAAGTATAATTTGGTGAAGGGTATATAAGATTCGGCACAGCCGAATATAGCTCTCTTAATTATTTCAAATTAAGGAAGTAAAGCAAAACTTCCCGCACATGACGCTTTGTTGGTACACAATCAAACATTTTCGAAGCAAATAAAAACTTTGTTGTTTACACTATAATGTTCAATAACTAAGCAAGAAAAAATTGCAGATATGAATGCTTCAAAATGACATATAAGTTATTAAAAACAAAAATCGCGTCCAAAAGATACGCCATCTATTGTTAATCCTGTATTTTTAAGTCATACACCCAATATATTCACAGTTGTTCATGTTAACAGCTAATTCTGCTATTGTTTTTACAAAAATTTAAGGTATTTTGCTGAAATGTTTGCTAAAAGATTTTTAAAAGAGTCTTTATCTCTTAATACAACAATTTTATGTATTTTGCTAAAAAAAAATTTTAAAAGATTCATGCGACTAATTCCTTAATATTTCATATAAATTGATTTGATTTTTTTAAGAATTAATTCCTAATAAATTCTAGTTCAATCTTTAAATTTTTACAAATCTATACCAGTTCCACAACTAGTTCTAGAACGCATCAATATGTGACAATACTCATTATAGTCACCAGCTGAGCAAGTTCTATTGAAGCGTTAAGAAGATCGTACCTACACATTGCTTGGAATAGTTGTGGAACCAGTTCTTTTATCACCCTCAGATTTAGAACTAACAACCCTTCTTAAGAACGGTTCCGTAACTAGTTCTTCCATTAATGTTTTTGTTCGAAATTCTCAAATTTGAAACTAGTTCCGAGAATAATTAATGAATTATTTTATATTTAGTGTAAAAATATTGAAGATTAATATTTTACTGGAAAAATGCTTGTTGATAACTCACTGTATAAATAGGGTTCTATAAGTTTAAGAGCCATTATTACAACTTGCCTTTAAGTTCGTAATAGTAAAAGGTAACTTTAAGTAATAGAAAAAGGTTGTTGTAAAGTTAACTTTACTATTGCGAGCATAAAGGCAAGTTGTAATAATGGCCCTAAGTATATAATAAATACATTACAGTTATACGATGAAAATCGATTTTGAAAACGAAAAAAAAGGATCTTAAAGAATTGATTAAAGTTTTTCACATTTCTTTGCTAATTTAGCAGTTAAGCTGGTAGTCAATGCTCTTAGTATTGCAGTGTGAAGACAATTGTTTACTTTATACATCCCATGTAATCGAGCGTGAGGACAATTGTCACTTAAGTGTCTCTAAGTAATCTAGAGCGTAGTCACTTCAAAAGTTTATCTTGTACTGCACTTTAGAAAGTAGTTATTTTACCCAAAATAACGGAGGAAGCTTTATTTACATATAATCGTTTATTGGACTGTCTATGAGATGTCCGTGAATGTTATGCAGCTGATCAAGTAAGCAGTTAGGTAGCTATGTCACCGGTATGTGAATCCAATGTATTGACTACTTTTGACCAGCAATCAGACAGATGCACGTGTTAAAATAACTAGTCACGTATCTAGTTATGTAACTAGTTGTCACTCTAATTGCTAGGTTCGTGACAGTTTCCTAGAACTGTTGGGAAATTCGTTGGAACTATTTGCTATTTATTTGAAAAAAAGACAAGATACTCCATTGGCTAAAAACAATTGTTCTTTAAATCGGCCGAAATTCATTACAATTTTTCAAATCTATTTATTTTCATTTGCTTATAAAAACTATTAAAATTCTCATACATACTATATTCTAGTTACAAATATGTATTAACTTTATTAAGGAAAAAAGTTTCATTCTATTAAAAAATTTTAAAACAATTTGTTTAAATTGTTGTTAAATCAAATTCGTCATAAAATACATAAAATATTTTCTAATATTCATGAGATATAATAGAAATTAAAAAAAAAAAACAATGCTACACAGTGAAATACAAATTAAGTGTTAATATCATGCTAAATACCTAAATAAAAATACATTTTTATAATATATTTCAGTTTGATTTTAATTTTATTCAAAATTTAATTTGAACATCTGTTATTTCTGGTTTATAAATTTAGTACAAAATTTCGTTGAAATATTTATTATACGACACATTTAAAATGTTTGTGGTACAAAAAAAATATAAAAAAAAATAATGAAAAATTGTGAAATAGTTTTAATATTTTAATGCGTATTTACATAAATATTATTTGAAAAAAAAAAAAAAAAAAAAAAAAATAAAGAAAATTAGCTAAACAAAAATGTATGGCCAGTTCTGGTAAGTTCTTTGAAAATATTCATTTTTGTTTCTACCTCTCTAAACGCATTCACCTACAAATGATTAATTTTTATTTTAGGTTTTTAACACTAAAATAATACAATAAAAAAAAAATACCGAAAAAAATCTACTTCATCACACAAGTATTATTAGATATAAAATTTTGAACAAGCGAAACACGCTAACGAAATGAAAACCCACCCACAACTTTTCTCTCGATTGTTTTGTACCGCCTGTGACATGTTCAAATATTTTTATGTAGCATATAGAAAATATATACAGGATGTATATATATATATATACACGATACTTTCATATACACACACACACACACAAAAATACATAAACAACACACCGCTGAGCAACTCATCACACCTCCACCACACTCGCCCCCCTTAAACAAAAACAAAAAAAAAAACTCATACTGCATATTGATAAATGGTTGTTTAACAAATGTAGTTAGCGAGATGTTTGAATTTAAAAAATTTGAATTTTGAAAACTCAAAACCAAAAAAAAAAAAAAATCGTTACGGATCTGCAATTGTGGCTGGCTCTCAAGTGAATGAATGAATTGATATCTAATGACTTATTTATCCCCTCTTACACATAAAAAAGGTAGTTAAAATTGGTTATTTTTTTGTTAAAATAATAAATTAATTTCAGTTTTTTTTTTATAAATGTGTGGCTTTTTTTAAAACAAAACAATAATTCCATTTAACTTCTTGGCTTTTTTTTATCTAAATATTTAATTAGTTTAATCATTATTAAATTAGTTTGCATTATTTTTATTTCATTTAATTTGTGTGCTAATTTCAACTAATTGTTTATAATAAAAATTAAAAAAAAAAAATGAATTCCATAATATTTATTATAAACCATAAATACCATGTACATACAATATATACAATAAAAACTACCAATCAAAAAAAGTAAATAAAACCAACTAAATTCAAATTTAACCATAAATTGTTTTTTTTTTTTAAATTATTTGTTTAACTGTTAGTAAAACCGTATGTAATACTATTAGCTAATCAAATATAATATTCTTTATACAATAAAATCATATTAACCAATTAATATTATTAGTTTTAGTATTGAACAATTCAATTAATCCTTAATACATAAAATACAACAAAAATAATTTAACCAACCAATTAAAATTAATTTGTTTAAACAAAAAAACAAAGAAGATTGATAGCTGGAAAATGATTTTGGTTTCTGATTCTTAAAGTTAAAATTAGTTTAACATATATCCTAAGAATCAATCAAAGATTAAAACAAAATCAGTTGCCTCAAACAGGAATTCAATTTAGTATTAACAAATCATTTTGAACGCACAGGTTCGAATTCAATTTTCAAAATCAAATAAAATATATTCTCTTAACAATTCAATTAAACCATTCAGCACGTATTAATTAATAGGCTTAATTCTTTAGTTGTCCAAATGTATTGAATTCCTTACTTTAAGAATTAATTCTGAATCATTAAAATATTCTTTAATTCAAATCCATTACAAAATACTCTAAATTGAATGATTCATATTTTCAAATCAATTCAAATATATACATTTAAATTTCGTTTAAATAATTAATAACAAAACAAATTGAATGAGGATAAACTATTTTAATTCAATTTGAATTAACAAAAATTTAATCATTCAAAGATTAAATAAATTCTGTTGTGAATTAACTCAACGATGAATCAATTATTTTTTTTTAATTAAAATATTGCAATTGAGAACATTATATGATATAAAAGGTTCGGAAAAATAATTCTTAATTCTATTTTCAAAATCAAACTTTATCTTTTAACAGTTCCATTAAATAATTCATTACGATTTATCGGATGGGCTTAATACCTTAGTACTCCAACGTATTGAATTCATTCCTTTAAGAATTCATTATTTATAGTATTAATTACTTATTGAATCAATCAAGTCCTCTTTAATTCGAATCCATTCGAAATAGCTTAATAAAATGTGTTGTATAATTCAAATTTTCTTCAATTAATTAGTTTTCAACGATGAATGAATTATTTTTTTTAAATTAAAAAAAAAAAACAAAATTTAAGACTTGAGAATGTCGAATTACCGCTTTCGATTTCGAGTAAAATTTATCTATTTCTTATTTGAGATGGTAGCATTCGATATCGAGCAAGAAATTCTATGATTTTTACTTTAAATTAGGAATTTTCCAAACTATATTGAGAATATCAATTTAAGAAAATTCCAATTGAAATTGAGAATTTCAATGTGAAATTTAGAAAATTAAAAAAAATATTTATAAAATTTCAAATGAATTTCAGATTATCCAAATCATAGAAAAATACACATAGAGCGGAAACTAGAAAAAACTCATGAAAAAATATACTCAATAATAATTATGTTTTTATATATATTTTTTTACAAATACATTCTCACTACTTAGGTTTTTGACAAGTGAGTTAGGTTCATAGAGATTGAACATATAGCGAAACTCTTCTGTCAAATACCTAACTCAGTTGTCAGAAACCTAAGTGTTGAGAATGTATTAGTAAAAAAAACTATGTAAAAACAGAAACAATACTCGTATGTGTGATTATTTTAAGTAAGTTACACATACGAATGTTGTTTTTGTTTTCACATAGTTTTTTTTTTTTCTAGTACATTCCCCTCACTTAGGTTTTTGACAACTGAGTTAGGTCTTTGACAGGAGAGTTTCTGCTCTATGTATATTTTCTATATGGTTAGGTCTTTGGCAGGAGAGTTTCCGATCTATGTGTATTTATCTATGATCCAAATCAAATTGATAATTTAAATTTGAAATTGGTAAAATTTCAATTAAAATTTAGAAAAAAATTTAAATGAAATTGAGAATGTAAAAAAATTGTGATCAAATATGGTTTCTTGTGACTTAGTTAGGGCTTTTAAATAATACCTATATTTTATGAACTTAAAATATTTAACGAATATAAAATAAAAATAATGAATTTTCTTCACTTTGGAGGCATTTAACCCTTTGACGACCACAGGGACACCGGTGTCCCAACACAAAAATATTGAATAACTAAATAACGAAAAATTGAATGGGTGTCTTTTTAATTACTTCGTAAACATGTCTCTAATTAATGTGTTTAGATTAAAACAAGTTCGGTTATAGCCTTTATTTTTTATTGTCTTTGAAAATTGACAGTTTTATTTTGGCACTGTGTTCAATAATTGTCCAAGTCTTTTTAAGTGTAAATCTGATTTTTTAGATTTTATATTGGGATATATATTAGGCCTGGTAAGTGCATTTTTGTTATAAAAAGTTATAAAATCATTATTCATGTTCCGTTCATTGATATGTAGTCCATAACCATGAGTATGTAGAACGAACATTTGCAATTTACGACCAAAATTCTATTAAATCCGATAAAATTTTGTTTGCTTTAATTTCAAAATATGTTTTCTTGGCGCTAACTGATTCACATTAAATAGAAAAAATTATTACTTTTATCCAAATAGCCTTATGGTCGTGAATGGGTTAATTTAAAAATTTAGTTTAAAATGACTATTGTTGGAATACATTTTATAAAAACCTATTCTGAATAAATTAAGCTGAATTTAGCTTAATATTTTATAAAATATCCCAAAAATCGGATGTTATTGTCCAATTATTCCTTTTTTGTGACTTCACACACTTAAAAAATCCCAAAGCAGTCGATTACAGATTAATATCGAACCTTATGGGTATATTGACGTTTAACAACCTTCAATGGTTGCGGTTTGCAGAGCGTGAGAAAAAATAACAATTTCGACAGGCATCGAGTGTATATTTGTACCTCTTTCAAAACCACAACAATTTTGACATTTTATTTGATTATTTTCTATTGCCATATCACTGAAACCTGCTGATTCATATCTGTATAAGTTGTGCAATCGATTTTAAATATTTTAAAAGGTATAAAAAGGAAATCCTTAGGGCTTTTAAATAATGTACACATTTGTATGTAGAAAGAAACCAAAAGTATTTATCGACTTTTTTTAAAATGTACAAATTTTTGAATAAATTTTATAACAATACTCGAAAACCAAAAAATGCTCCTCTTTGCAAAATATCAATTTTTTATATAAATATGGTTGCTGAACACAAATGTGGCAACAATTATTAAATCGTACAGTCGGTTTTCGAGATATTTTCACTTATATGTTTTCACTACAAATTTACCCGAACGTTTTAAAAACTATTTATGGATTCAAAAACTAGGGAAGTAAAACTCTTAATTGAGTACAATTTCTATAAATGATGACTTTATTCTGCCTTTTACCCTTCTTTGTGTTATTTTCTTTTCAAATAATGTTGCCCTAACACCCCGAAAATATGCTACATGACTCAATTTTCTTGTTATTATTTTTGAAGTTTGTTTGTGTTAATTAAAGAGTTTTTGTATTTATTAATTAAAAGTTAAAATGGAAGCATATCTAAAAGCTACATAAGAGAAAATTGCATAAATGCTAATGTTTTTTGTTCTATTGTGATCGTTAAAAACGTAACACACTATGAGAGTATAGGTAACCTTTAATAAATGGAACAAAATATGTTGGCAACAAGCGCCATTAGTTAGAAAATTCAAATTTTTTTAGTTTAATGTCAACAGTTTTTGTCGTACTAATGTAATTCAGAAACTAGACAATTGTGGGATTATTCCTTTGCTTTAAAGTTGCAAAAATATGTCTTTATAATACAGAAATATCGAATTGAGTAAAAGCCTCTTTTAAAATTAGAAATTACTTTAGGAAATTTATCTAAACAAACATAATAATCATACATACGTGTGTTGTTTTTGTTATCACATAGTTTTTTTTTACCAATACATTCTCACCACTTAGGTTTTTGACAACTGAGTTAGGTCTTTGACAGGAGAGTTTCCAATCTATGTGTTTTTATCAATGATTAGGTCCATAGAGAATTATGTCTGATACAAAAACAAAATACATTAACTAACATGTATTTTGTTGTTGGAAGAGTTGGGTTTTTGACAACAGAGTTAGGTTTTTGACAATTATGTCTCGTTTCTATGTTACCCTATGATTAGCTCTTTGACAGTAAAATTTCCGTTCTATGTATATTTATCGATGATCCAATAGTTACTTTAAAATGCATTGTCAAAAGTTTTATAAAACGAAACAACTAACGGTTGAACAAAGTTGTATGAAAAATATTCTTCACATCAATTACGGTTCGATTTATAAAATGAGTATAAAAATAATAGGAAACTTCCATTCTCCAAACCGTCTCAATTTCTTGATTGTTTTTCCTAATTATAAGTAGTAATGTTTTGCTATTAATAGTTCTTCGGTTCTCTAGACCATAGAGAAAATATACATAGAGGGGAAACTAGAAAAAAACCCAAACAAAAAAATTACTCAAAATAATCACACATACGAGTGTTGTTTTTGATTTCACATTGTTTTTTCACGCATCCATTCGCACCACTTAGGTTTTTGACAAGTGAGTTAGGCCTTTGACTGGAGAGCTTCCGAAGTATGTGTATGTATCTATGCTCTAGACCTATAATCTACAGAATTGTGGTCAGTTTTTGTTCACTCCGAAAGGTTTAAATTGATACTTGTTTATGAGTACTTAACTGACGCAGAGCTATTCAAGTGACTAGGATCGTAGGGATAGGAATCGGGTTTTTTCAACTTTTTTTAAACTCTTACTACTCTCTAACATAGAGAAAATATACATAGAGCGGAAACTAGAAAAAACTCAAACAAAAAATTACTCAAAAATGTTTTTTCACACAATCATTCTCACCACTTAGGTTTTTGACAAGTGAGTTAGGCCTTTGACAAGAGAGTTTCCGCTCTATATGTATTTCTCTATGCTCTGTAATACTAAATTATTCAAAACAAACTTGTTATATTTCAAATATGAAAAAAACTGATTACAAAATTTATTAATCGACCAATTTTCTGATAAATTAATAAATGAACGATAATCCGGCATTTAATCAATGGACGATAATCCGGCATTTAATCAATGAGACATATATTGTTTAACCCTCTAATGCTTAAGCATGCCTCAAGGCACTCTTCACAAAATGCCAATAAATGCAAATATAACTGATATTTCACTTCAAAAACTTTTTAAAATAATTTAAGTACGTTTTTTAGCTACTGTTACATGAGTTTTTGAAATTAAAAAATCAGTTATATTTGCATTTATTGGCATTTTTGCGATGAGGGCCTTAGGTATGCTTAAGCATTAGAGGGTTAATCAACAAATCTACTTAGATACAATTTGGTGTTGATAAGAAGTTTTTTGTACCTGCTATGACAAGTCACTCGACTATAAATTCACAAATTTGCGGATAACGGCAGTTTTAAGGATGATGAAAAGTCTGTTCTAATTTTTTTAAGAATCTTTAAGGTTTTTTTGTGATATATCTAATCATAAAATAAATACATAGAAAGGAAGGTGAGAGAAGGAGTGGAGAGGGCCTTAAGGTTTTTGGAATTTCTCGTATTGATCAGTTTTTTAAAATCCCTACTTTATTGATTTGTAATTTTTTAAACTTAGGCTCACGATATATTTTAATTATTTTTTTTTTTTTTAAATAAATAAAATGTCATAGTTTTTGTTAAATCATATTATTTTCATTTATTTTTACAAAGAAAACTTTTGATGGAATGGAATTCTTAATCGCCCCTATTGCGAATCAATCGCCCTTATCACGGTTGGCGTATATATTTTACGCCTACGACAGTTTCGTACTAGATTAAAGATACAGGTAACATTTTATCTTTTATCTAGTACGAAACTGTGGTAGGCGTAAAAGACTAACGCCAATCGCGATAGGGGTGAATATTTCACATGAAATATGTTCCCTTTTCCCATTTTTCGTTCATGTGAAAAAATGCCCCATATTGTGAAATTTTCAGATGTAATTTTGTTAACAATAAACAGCTGTTACGAACAAAAGCTACTATTGTGAATGAAAAGTTCATGGGAATATCACGATGGATATTTCATGAGAACATAAATTTCACATGTCATAGCCGATTTTTTTCACTTTCAAATTAATTTTAACGAGCTAAAGATACTTTTCATTTCATTTTAATAGAAAATCTATACATATTTTTTGTAATTAAAATACATAAATTATAAAGAATTTTTGCAATACGAAATTAATTTCTTTTTAAATAAATTTCAATGCATTTATTAGAAATCAATTAACGAAATAAGCATTTCGTTGCCAAACATCAGTCAAATTTTAAAAACTATAAAATATTTGTGAATAAAGTAAAATAAATATCTATGTATACATATATATTCTATATATAAATCAACAGTGGTTATACATATATGGCTAGATTATTTTTATTTCAAACATGTGCTAAATATTTGGCAAACATGCAGATAGATAGATATCTTTCATTAATAACAACATAAAAAAATACAGCATGTAGTTTTGCTTTCTTTTCCAAACATATCCCAGAAACCGGTAAATATATTACAAAACGGCAGCCCTTATTTGAGTAACAAAACAAACAAAATTATCGCTCATTTCAAGGCGAATTCATACAAGGTGGTGGCAGTTCTACAAAAACAACAATTGGTCTTAACAAATGTCAAAAAACCAAAATTAAAAATTAAACAAATATGTATTAAAACTTAATATAGTGTAGATAATTGAATAGTGTGGGCTTTACTTATTTATGTAAAAAATAAATATTTTGTTAATAAGCTTAGAATATGTAGATATTTAAATATAAACAAAAGCTTTGACAACTGTTAGAACCAAAAAGCGAAAAAAAAAGTTATCAGCTGATTGACTGACTCCACCTTGTATAAATTCGCCTTGGCTCATTCTCTCAGAGAGCCGAATTTCTAGCTACAGTATTTGCTAATATTATAAGTTCAATGTTTATTTAGCTGTTCCATTACAGTATTTTCCATTATTATTAATACACATGACAAATATGTTAAAAATAGCCAGGAGAAATGCGCAAAACGAAAATTTTAAATAAAACAACAAATAAATTACAAACAATTTCTTTACTAAATTATAATTAAAAGCTAACCAATGACATCATTGTCACATTTTTACGTTTTAAAATGAAAATTCTTGTATTTTTTTTTTTTTTAATTTTTTTTTTGAAATTAATTTATCATTAAGCATTTAATAATGAAATAAAACTGCTAAATAAAAAAATCCAACTAAGAAATATTAAAACATAATTTTGCCAAGAAATATAAGGCTAATGCTTTGCAGCTGCATGTAAGCTATAAATTTATTAAAAAATATTAATAATTAGTAGTAGAATTTATGAAACTAATTAATTAATAATTTGTTTATTTATTTTTTTTCTCGAAAACTTTAGACTTTGCTTGGGTAACTTTAACCACAAATGATACGTATTCCTTGGGTGCCTTAGTGTTGGCTCACTCTTTAAGAAGAGCCGGTACAAAACACCAATTGGCCGTTTTGGTCACACCCGGTGTATCAGAATCCATGCGCGGCAAACTCAAAGATGTATACAATCTAGTGCAAGAAGTCAATATCATGGATTCACAAGACTCAGCCAATTTGGCTTTGTTGTCCAGACCCGAATTGGGCATAACTTTCACCAAATTACACTGTTGGCGTTTAGTACAATTTGAGAAATGCGTTTTCTTGGATTCGGATACTTTGGTAAGCTTTTAATAAAATACATATCTTAAAATGTACAGTATTATTTATTGATTTTTCTGTTTAGATTTTACAAAATTGTGATGAACTTTTTGAACGTGAAGAATTCTCAGCTGCTCCCGATGTCAGCTGGCCAGATTGTTTCAATTCCGGTGTGTTTGTTTATAAGCCCAGCCAAGAAACCTTTGATAAAATTGTGGAGTTTGGCTTGAAAAACGGCAGTTTCGATGGCGGTGATCAGGGTCTATTGAATCAATATTTCTCTGATTGGGCCACCAGCGATTTGAAGAAACGTTTGCCTTTCTTATACAATGTGACCGCTTATGCATCGTATTGCTATTTGCCCGCCTTTAAACAATTCAGAGATAAGATTAAGATTTTGCATTTCGCTGGAAAAATGAAACCCTGGTTGATACACTTCAACTCACAAACCAAAACCGCCAGTGTACCCACCGATTATGCCCATGCCACTGATTTAATACAACTCTGGTGGAATATCTTCTTCGATCATGTTCATCAAAACTTAACTGACAATATGGTAAGTTTTCTTTAAACAATTGCTTAGTAAATCTAACTTTTTTTGGGCTGAATTTAAAAAAAAAAAAAAATATTAAATTGTTCAATTTTGAGTTTATTGATTTCTTTTGTGCCCTTTTGTTGGTCCTACTAATTCCTTAAAACGATATTGTCCTTCGCTAATTTGAAAATGTTTGAAATTAATTATTAAATGATTGTTTTCCAAGCTTGCACTTGTCTGTGAAACTGACAAGCAGGACAATTTTGAGAGTATTGTTGACACAGAGGTAAGACTTGAATACAGCTATAACAAATCTTTACCCACCACCTTCAGTCACCTTTGCAAATTTCACAATTCGCACTTTTATTTCAATTTATCCTTCAGTTTTTTTTTTTTTTTTTCTCTACTTCTTATTGTTTAAATGTTCCCATTCCATTATTTTAAATTGTTGGTGTTACTGCAATATTTGTTTGTTTATAATTGTCTCAAATATTATGATTATAATTATTATTATTTGTTTGGTGTTGGCCCCACCCAAATCATTGACGCATAGAGACAATTGGAACATCTACTTCGGCGAACAAATAAACGTTTTTACTTTATATAGAATAGCATCTTTCATTCACCCATACAAAAATTATTTAAAAAGTAAAAAAAAAATAAAAAATTGTGTATACAAAATTTAGTTCAGAGCATCTGAAACGCCAAAATGTTGGCCAACTGCCAGTTGACTGTTGTTTTGGTTTCATTTCAAAATTTTGTTGAAACAAATAAAAAAAATTAAATGTCTAAAACCGTTGTACAGCAATGTTTGGCGTTTCTACAGCACAACAAATTATTAAATTTATTTTTGTTAGAAATTCATGGAAGTTTATTTTTGATCTTAAAATTATTTAAATTTTATGGCATTGCGAAAAAAATTTCACCATATTAAGTAATACAAATATGTAGAATATGATTTTGACAGTATATTAGATTAGAATCCTTGGGATTAAAACAGAATAGCTTGAAAATTAGTAGTTAATTTAAAATATCTTAACGAAAGCATTTCCACGACAGCAGGAACAAAACGAGTGGCACTTGAGAGCTGAAATATATGAAAAAATGTAAAAATTTTCCAAAGGAGGCCAGTTTTGTAGAACTTCTGAGGAGTAAATAAAGGCTTTTTATATAACAATTTGACATTGTTGAAAACCTTAGGACTTGGAGATTGAGATTTTAGTAAAATTAAATAATTTTATAAATTTTTGGTACGTCATTTACTTTAAAAACTTAAAAAATTATAATATAATGATTTTCCATGAAGAAAAATATAAAATTTGAATTAAAGTAAAATTTTAACGGTTAAAGATATCATAACAAAATTTGTACCTAATGTAGACTCAATTATCCTTAAATCAACCACATTAGAATTTTTGACAGTTTTTATTTTCAAATACCGAAATTCTTAAACCAAGGAAAATGTGTTCCAAAAACTGAGTTTTTTTTGGAAAGTGCCTACTGTAACGTTATTTACCATGTGATAGTAAAAAAAAACTTTGTAGATATTTAAGCAACATGTAGGATTATACAAATACGAAGAGTTTTTGAGGATCGGTGCTTTGCCTTTTTAGAATTTTTTACTGAAATCTAAAATTTTTTTTAAAAATTAGCAAAGTTTAGATAGTTTTGGGGGGTGTTGTGTCCGCTTAAGTAAGCCAAAGTTTACTTTACACGCTTTTGCATTAAATTCTCTTTCCGGATCATATAGAAATTGTATATAGTCCCGAAGAAAATTTTTTTCTACAAAGGAAAAAATATACAGGCCTTTTTGGGAAAAAAAACTTAAAATGTTTCAACTTTGGATGCGTTTAACTTTTTATAGACACAATATAACTGTTAGCAAGTTGTTTTTATTTTACTTAGAATTTTATCACCAATATAGGTGATATTTTAGAAAAAAAAATCGACCCTCCGTGGGCCCTCCACATCTAAAAAACCATAAAAAGATCGAAAAAAATTTAAAAAAAAATAAATAAATAAAGCTAAATATCTTTTCAACTAATAGAGATAACCTACACATGTAATTGCATTTTTTGTAGATATTCTTAAACACTATTTATATTTTAAATTTCTCCTCATTCGGATCATAAATGGATTTTTGGCGATTTTTAAAAAAAAATTGAGACCCGAGGTGACCGACTTTGAAAGGTAACGCACTGGCCCCCATTAGCGCTAGGAAGCTGAAAAGCCGCAAATCAACTCAGCTCTAACCATGTGAAATTTCGTAACATTATCTCAAATAGTTCCCGAGATACCGAATTATTTCCTTTTCTAAACCACTGTGCAGTGGTTGATAACACAGGGCAACAAAATCAAAAAAATTTTAGAGGCTTTTTAAATCACTACGCAATTTTGATGTATTGGTTCCAGTAGTACAAATATGGTCCAAATTTTAAATTCAATGGAGAGTTTTTTTTAATAGTTTTTAAGTAAAATTGTGAATTTTGTTAGTCGTTTCTCCACATAATTAATGATATCTCAAAAACGTTCAGTCCGATGTTATTAAAATAAACTTAGAAAAGTTGAGTTTTACATAACCTTTAATCTGGTTATATATTGCGTTTCAATTAGATCAGTAGTTTCGGAGTTATAACAACAAATTGAAGCAAAAAATATATTTTTTACGTGAAAATAGCAATTTCTTTCGTTTTAGAAAAATCATGAAAAATTGAAAACTACAGAAATTGTTCAGATTTATGGCTTTATCCCAAAGTGGCATATAATAGCAACAAAATGAGATATTGAAAATAAAAATCGATTAATTATTTTTGAATTAATTCACAATTAAGTGAATTCGCTCATTTTCGCAAAATTTTAGTTTTTTGTTTGATACACATAAAATTGAGTAGTTAATGTTCTTCTTTCGATTGATTGAATTTTGAAAACATTTTCCCCATTCTATGTACAAATTTTCATACATATATTGTTTTTCAATCAGCTCAGTAGTATCAGAGTTATAATAATAAATTGAAGAAAAAAATATATTTTTTACGTGAAAATAGCTATTTTTTTTGTTCTAAAAAATTCATGAAAAATCGAAAACGTTAGAAATTGTGCAGATTTATAACTTTATCGCAAAGCCACATATAATAGCAACAAAATGATATAACGATCATAAAAATCGATTGATTCTTTTCGAATTTATTCACAATTAAGTGAATTCGCCCCCATTTCACAAAATTTTATTAATCAAATCTGTATAGTGGTTAGTGAAGCATTTTGTTTGCTGTTGTCCTGTGTAATACAATGAAAACTTAAAATTAAACGTAATTTAAGCATTGAAACAATTAAAGCATCAATCGTCTTCCTTGAAATATTTTAACATTCCCTTATAAACGCATCTGATACATATTCCTTCATAGTATAATTTTTAGTCTGTATTTTGTGATCTACAACTTGCCATTGGTTTTCTATGGGATTGAGATCTGGCGATTGCGCAGGCCACATTAAAACTCGTACCTCATTGGATAGTAACTTGGTGACAAACCTAGATGTGTGTTTAGGGTCATTGTTGTGGTGGAATCTCCAAACTAGGGGCATATGTATACATAACATCGTTTAAAATGGATCTGTATCCGATTCCAGTCATAGCTTCTTTTATGAATTGGATCCATTCCATGACCTGAAACACACCCTTACACCATAATATTACCACCGATAGATTTGACTGTACTTGGGGTCCAGTGATTTCACTTCAGCCACATTACAAATGTTCTCCTATCACCTCTTAAATTGTATTTGGATTAATCCGAAAAGAGAATAGTATTCCGTATCTGTAACGATCAGTACGATCATTTTTTTTTTTTTAGAAATAAAGGTTTTTTTCGCAAAGCTATATCAACCAAGACGTGCCTTATTTGTTCTGCAAAACAACAATTCAAGAACTTATTTCCAAGTTTTGATTACTGATAACTTCACGCGAAGTAATTTTTGAGAATTTCTCTTGTCTATATGATCATTTTTGACATCGTTTCCTTTTATTAAAGTTATCTATAAGATGAAATAAACTTTTATAGAAAAAAGTGGTTATGTCTTGCTCAATGTGCACGTAGCTTAGGTGAAATCTGGAAGAGAACATTTTCAAATCAGAATGTATGAACGGATAATGGTTTACAAATGTAAACCATTATTATCTCTAATTATGAATATCCTTGGAAATTTTATTTTGAATAGAAATGTTCATTTTCTTGTTTTAAATTAACATTTTGTGTGTTTTTGTCATCACCCAGAGTAAATTGTTTTAGTTGTGATAACCAAATGTATTTCTAATCAAATGATTCTTAGACTTAATGACCCAATTTTTCTCTTGCGGCTGAAGAATTTTAGTTGGTCTGACCAAAGGTCGGTTATTTAAATCGTAATTATTCTATGTCACAACAAATCCGTTTTATCTGTGAGGAAATAATACAGTAACTTTAAGAAGAAAACTTAAAAAGAGTTTTCCAGGAAATTTTGCCTGATTAGGAACCCTAGTGCCCAAGGATGCTGTAAAACTTTTTAAAGTGCAATAGAACATGATTCTATGTCTGAAATTTAATAATTAGTTTCTTTGTGAGTCCAAGTATACTTTGAAGGCACACATATTTGAGTTCAATCTATTGAAATGGGTTGAAATCATTCCAGGGTGTCACCCCGAAATTGGCGCTTAAACAAAATTTCCGTACTAAAACTGACTATGGGAGATTACAACTAATTTTGTTTTATGTATTGACTTATTTCCATAAAAATTATGTGCCACATCCCAATAATTCTTGTTCCATGTTTTTATTTTGCTTCAAAATTTTTATAATCCTGTCTACTCAAAAAAAAAAAAAAAAAAAAAGGAGAACATTTAGTTGCTAATGTAAATAATTAAAGTGTGTTCTTACACACAGCAAGTTTTCTTGCCGCAAGTCTGACACGCATACCTAAATTGGAGCGGAAGGCGTTTTTTACTTGTCAAAAAAACGCTTTGGAATTGGAAAATCCGATTTTGACAGCGCGTTTAATAGTGAAGTTAGTTGCAAAACACAATTAATGTAAACACATACATACAAAAGGAGAAACAAATATGCAAGAAACTCATTTTTTAAACTTTAATATTTACTTTTTTTTGATAAAATTTTAGTTTGCAAATCACAAAACAAAAATCAGAAACACCAATACTGCAATGTACTTTATTGTTAAATAATCCGGATTGTTGTATTTATTTTTTTGATAACCTTGTTTTTATTGTTTGACGTAGCGTTGCCGCTCTTATTTAGGTATGACATTTCAGCGTTAAAGCTAAGCGGAAAAAACGTTCCGCTTTACGCTTTTATTTAGGTAGGCCTGTGAGTTTATAGGAGAGAGAGGAAAGAAGATAGAAAAGGGATACACACTTGCTTGTACCGGCAAGACTTTTCAATGCTCTTTTGTTATTTCATTCTCACTGTGGCGTCTAAAGCTACCTATACACGGTTGTCAGATTTTCAGAAACATGCTCAGAACTTATATTGAAACTATGGTTGTTAACCATTTATTGAACATTTTCTGTAAGAATATGACAACCGTGTATACGTAGCTTAATATGTTTTGACATACAAAATTGAATACACAGTAAGTCTGTGTATAGACAGACGAGCAATTTTAAAAGAGAATTGAAGAGACCAAGGTGCATTCATACAATGTGGTGGCAGTTCTATAAAAACAACAATTTGGTCATAACAAATGTTAAAAAATTAAACAAATAAGGACTGAGATCGAAAAATTCTTAACATACAATTTCCGTGCTCTGTCTTTGGCCTCTAAATTTTTAGCAGAGTTCCTGTCAGGTACTTTTTGAGCCTTGTATGATTTTAAACCTGCATTAGCTTTAACTTTTCGTACCAAATAGTCCGAGCACTGGGCTAACCGGGCTGCTTTCCTACCGGCTGTGTTGGGAGCTCTTTTGAAAATGTTTTCTATTTTTTTGGCTTTAGAAACATCTTGTGGACCATTCCTTCTAAATGAACCAGGTTTTCTATCAACGGATAAGTTCTTCCGATACTGTTTAATAACATTGGAAACAGTTTTACGGCAGATATTTTAATTGTTTTGCCAACTTTTTGTAGGACCAAGTTGGATATTGTTGAAAATATTTAATAATTTTAGTACGCACTTTTTTCTCGTTACTCATTTTAATCAGATTAATAACAAATGAACATAATTGACATTAAACATAATAACTGTTTGATAAAAAAAATCAAATAAAATCAATTAAAAGTTTTAATGAAAAAGGTTAAGAATTTTTCGGTCTCAGTCCTTATGTATTTAAGCTTAATATAGTGTAGATAATTGAATAGTGAGGGCTTTACTTATTTATGTAAAAAATAAATATTTTGTAAATTAGATTAGAATATGTAGATATTGAAATATAAAAACAAGCCTTGAGAGCTGTTAGAACCAAAAAGCGAAAAAAAGTAATCAGCTGTTTGACTGACTCCACCTTGTATAAATTCGCCTTGGAAGAGACTTGCTTCAAGTAAAATTGCTGTGTGTGAAAGCAGACGAACAAAATTCTGTATTAATGATGGTAGATTTCTGATTATTTACATAAGTATGTATCGATAAATGCAGTTAAGATCTAGATATGACAAAATTAATTTATCAATTTTATCTTTTTCGGCTAATTATCTAGTCACATCTTTATAAAGTTTTCAATATTTTAACCAAAGTATAACTTTGATTTTAACATTATCGTTTTTATTTGTTCTTTTTTTTCTTTCTTTCACTTCATCAACATTTTGTTTATAATTAATAAATTTTCGTTATATTTTTTTTCTCTCTATCATTTTACATTTCGCTTAAAAATCCTTAATAATAATAAAAAACACTTTTCCAATAAATATAATCTGTTAAATAAATGTAAAAAATGCAAAACAAAATTAAATATCAAAAAAAAAAAAATAAAAAAAAAACACATCAACAAAATAGAGATATTCATTACCCACCATAATGGCATGGAAAAGTAACTATGACAACATGGCAATGCAAATGCAACAGCACTGTGAGCTACAACAGCAACATGCCACAAATTTGCAATATAATTTACAATACGAAGCTTATCAAGAACTATATACTAATAAAAATATCGAATTTCATGATCCTTGGGAAGATTACTATAGCCAACAGGAAACAAACGCGGATATAGCAAGTAATGAAGGCGCCACACAAACTCAGCCAGATGCTGTATATGGCAATGGAAATGAGTATGAAGAAAATAAATGGCAAGTAGAGCAAGGTAAACAGGATGAAATTGAACAGTCACAGCATCATCATCAACATCATGAAGAACAACAACAACAAGAGACACAAACACATTTAGACTTTGTTAGGCAACAAGAGGCTAAAGAGCAAGAAATTACAACAACTAGCAGGAGTAGTTGTGAATTCGATTTAGTGACAGCTCAAAGTAGTGATGACAAAGAAAACGATAACAGAAAGCAAGAATTAAGAGAAATGGAAACACATCACAATGAGATGGAAAATAATAATTCTAGTCCTAATACCACCAGAAGTAGTAGTACTGAAAGCAATAAAATTCAAGAGCAAAAACATAACAACACTGGCTCCCACGATAACAGTGTTTGTGAACAAAATGATGAAAAATTAGAAGAGGTAACAAACATTAAGTTAAACAAACCTGTGCACCTTAATAGTGATGTTTAAACAAATGTATCGATATCAACGTTATTTATTTTGATGATGTCCTTAACATATATGGAATATACTACACATAAAAGCATAAATATATATATACATATAAAGATAATTCATATATACATAAATATGTAAAAACAAGTTGTGAATGTTCCCAACTAAAATAAAAGTTTAATTCATTTAAAATACCGTTACTCAAATTTTTTCTGTATTTGGTGAGCTGGATTCAAGAATAAAAAATCTCCTTTTGTAAGATTTTCTTTTTTATATTTCTCTCTAAGGAAACATATCTGCCATTGACATATCTGAAAGAAAATTATCGTGTAAATCTAAAAATATTCAAACTTTTGTTATTATTTGCAAACAATTTATGTTTTTTAAATATTTACATATAATTAATACGTTACAAACCTCATATAATTTCACCGCAATGGGTATTTCGGTTTTGCGAAATTTCATCTAGTTAAAATTTTATTTGAATTTTAGGAAACCTATTTTCTTCCCGATCTGATGTAAGCTACACTAGTACATATTCCCATAAATGCACATAAGTTTATGTTGAAACAACTTACCAAAAACAAGTAAGAGAGCTCTATTCGGCTGTGTCGAATCGTTCTAGCTATCATTATACTTAGTAATAGATATATATCAAATATAGGTCAAAAATCCCGACCTTATATCACAGCCAATTGTGGGCTGATTTTCCCGAATTTTAAAAAAACCGAACCGGGACTACAACGGATATATTGACGTATGAATCATGTATGTAAGTTGTTAGGTGGCTTCGGAAAGTTGATTTCAACATGCAGACGAATGGACGGACATGGCTCTATCGATTCCGGGTCGCAAATGAAAAATGTAGAAATTACAAACGGAATGACGTATTATTGTCGTTTAAGTATTAAAAAACACACTATCTTTTAAACATTTTAATTTTCTTTACGCTCTAAGTTGATCGTGAGTTCAACTTAGAGTAAAATATTGTTTTCTTCTTTTAATGAAAAATCAAAAACTCGTAAAGCTACGTACACACGGTTGTTACAATGTTGTCAGATCTGGCAATGTGCTCGCAATGTACTGCCAATGAAATATTATTAGCAAAAGGTAAATTGTTAGTTTAGGCGATTGTAAGAAAACCTTACAATTTCATTGTCAGACAATTGTCAAACAATAAATTTATCTGCCAACAAAAATTGTTAGTTCACACGGTTGCTTCACTTTCGCTTATTTTAAATACATTGCACAGTGTTGCCAATAGAAATAATATATCTGACAATGATGCCATTGTCAGATGCTTAAACTTCGCACATATGACAATAAAAAGTTTCTGACAATGATCTTACAATGATCTGGCAATGGCAACGTAAGGTGTTTACACGATTGTCGGATGTCTGACAATAGTATTGTGTTACAATGTACTGACAATACTTTTTCTGACAACGTTGTAAGACAAAAATTGTAAGTTCACACGGTTGTTAGAAATTTTCTTAATATTTTTCTGACAATATTGTACAATCTGCAACCGTGTGTACATAGCTTAAGTAAATAAAAATTAATAAGTTATGCTCACAATTAATTTATTAATACAATTTGAGTTTAATTCACTAACATTTTAATTCGGAATTAAAAAATATCAGCCATTCATTCCCAATATCTAATTTTTTAGCTTCATTCAAAAGCTTTTATTTAAATAGAATTCATTCGTCGTTCAATTAATTCATAATGAAATTAATTTATAACAGAAATAATGATACAATAATGATCCTTTAAATGATACAATTTTTGTTAAGGAATAAATTCTCAAAGGAATGAATTCCATACATTCGAAGTACAAAGGAATTAAGCCTATGAATTAATTCATAATGAATTTATTAACGAAATGGTTAAGAAATAAAATTTATTTTGATTTCGAAAATGAAATTAAGAATTAATTGTTTCGAATCTTTTCTCTACTTTTTTCTGTTTCTTTTTTCATAAAAAACATTTTAAAATTAATTTCAAAATAAATTAAGGGTACACATTTAAACGCTTAAGTTTCCCATTTGTGTAAATGTGCAAATTTGCGCGGCGTGTTTCATGAACCCACCTTTTCAATTGTGTGCAAGTTTGCACAGAAAATTTATATGTATATGTTAAAAGTTTCAAATAAAAATAAATTCGACAAAAGCTGTAAAAAAAGGTTTTCAAATTGTATAAATTTAAATTCTAAAAATGTTGAATGAAAATTAAATCTTTGGAACAAATGATGATATACATAGTTTGGAAGATTTTGTTTATGTTCTAGCTGTTGGTTAATGTTTCCATACACATTGCCATTCAATCCAATCATTCTGTTCCAAAGTTACACAATTTTCACATGCACAAAATATTTATATTTTATTTGATTTTTATTTTTCATAAATAAAACTAAACAAAAGCAGCTGATTAATCAAATGCACAATAAATTCAAGTTTGCGAGTCTAAATTGTCGCGCAAACTTATCGAAGTTGTGCAAACGAATTTCCATACATTTTATGACAGTTCATTTGCGAGAGTGTAAAAATGCACAGATTGCACAGTTTGCGAGGCATTTAAGCGTTTACATGAGGACCCTTATTATTTATAATGTTTTGAAGTTGTAACTTTAAAAATGCAATTATTTCACTAAAAAGAAGTGATCGTTTAAAATTATTAGTATTTGCGTACTTTAACATTCCATTTGTAATTCTACATTTTTCATTTGCGATCCCATAAAGTATATATATTCTGGATCGTTATAGGTATCGGAGTCGATATAGCCATGCTAGTCTGTCTGTTAAAATCAACTTTTCAAAGACTCTAAATAACTTTCTTACATTTTTTATACATCAATATATTATAGTTATAGTCCAACACAGATTGCTAATTACTTCAAGAAAATCGAAATAGAACTGAACTAGAACTGAACTAGAACTGAACTGAACTAGAACTGAACTAGAACTGAACTAGAACTGAACTAGAACTGAACTAGAACTGAACTAGAACTGAACTAGAACTGAACTAGAACTGAACTAGAACTGAACTAGAACTGAACTAGAACTGAACTAGAACTGAACTAGAACTGAACTAGAACTGAACTAGAACTGAACTAGAACTGAACTAGAACTGAACTAGAACTGAACTAGAACTGAACTAGAACTGAACTAGAACTGAACTAGAACTGAACTAGAACTAGAACTGAACTGAACTAGAACTGAACTAGAACTGAACTAGAACTGAACTAGAACTGAACTAGAACTGAACTAGAACTGAACTAGAACTGAACTAGAACTGAACTAGAACTGAACTAGAACTGAACTAGAACTAGAACTGAACTAGAACTGAACTAGAACTGAACTAGAACTGAACTAGAACTGAACTAGAACTGAACTGGAATTGCACTAGAGTTGAACCGCATTTTTTCCGTGAAATGTTTCAAGTATTTTAAAATGTTTGTAAAGTGTTATATGCCAATGGAAAGCTTATGAAATTACTCTTATTATACCCTTCACCTTCGTGAGAAGGGTATATATAAATTTGTAATTTCCACAATATAATTTTCCGACCCTAGATAGCGGAGTCGATTTAGCCATGTCCGTCTGTATGTCTGTCTGTCCGTCTGTTGAAATCAATTTTCTGAAGATCCCATATATCTTCTGGATCCAAATCCTCAATAATTCTCTCAGACATGCTTTCGAGAAGTTTCATATTTAAAATCAGCAAAATCCGTCCATAAATAACGGAGATATCAGCAAAAATCCGAGACAACCTCTATTTTTTGATCTACATCTCGATTACTAAGTAATAAATATAGACAATATGGATATCTAATGATAGATATTTCAAAGTCCATAAGGGTTGGACCTACAATGGGTCAAAATCGGGAAAATATCTTTTAACCCGAATTTTTTTTTCACAAAAAACATTCCTTTGTCATAAATTTTTTTCACTAATAAATTTAAAAAAAAAAAATTTTTAAATTGGGAAAAAATTAAAAAATTTTTTTTTTTTTTTTTAATTTTTAAAATTTTTTTTTTTTTTAATTTTTTTCCAATTTAAAAATTTTTTTTTTTTAAATTTATTACTGAAAAAAATGTATGACAATGGAATTTTAAAGTATAATTTGGTGAAGGGTATGTAAGATTCGCCACAGCCGAATATAGCTCTCTTATTTTGATATCCATATTGTGCTTGTCTTGATTTTATATAGGTAACATCAGATCGTCCAGAATACACGTTTCGAAAAATTCAAATAACATTCGAACTAGATTGAATTTCGAAAAACGGAAAAAAGCGTTGAGGTGAATTTATAAGAGATAATAATGTATTAATTCAAATTATTTACATAATGTCTAAATTTTAAAAGAAAACTTAAAATTTTTGCCAAAAATTACGAAACTTTGAATAGTTTTGGAGTAACACGACAATTCAGATACAACATTTAAAGCGCTATTGAAAGAAGTTTCACATCATGTCCATATTTCATATATTTCCTTAACGAAAATTATGAAAAAAAATTATAAAAACAAATGATCCAAATCACAAAATTTCAGAAATGGTCTACTCAAACAAACTAAACTTTAATTTCAGTTTGGGAACAACGACACCTTATTTGTCCTGCATACAAACGGGGCCAACCTAATACACATACATTCAACTCAATTCAATACATACAACATACTTGTAAACCATTGTGATATTGTGATGGACGTTATTATAAATACTTAAATGTTTAGAAATGCATCCAGTATTTAGTATCAAAATATAAACGTAAATACACCATCTTTAGAGCTCATAACGTCGTTCATGTTTTTGTTTATACTTCTTCATTATCATCATTGTACTACTAAGTATATAGTAAAACGTTGTGTAATATAACGTTAACGTAATGTTAAACTTAACGTTTTCTACATAGTACATATACATTTTGTGGGTTATTGTTGTTTTCGTTGTGGCGGGAGAGAAGAAACATCATCATCCATCATCACATCATAGAGTTACTATTTGAATTCTATTCTATTATTTTGCATTTTGTGGCATGCCTTTTGTGAAGTTGTCTCATACATTACGTAATTTTACATAGAAACATTTTGTTTAAATCTTATTTTTTTGATTTGAATTAGAAACGTACATAAATAAATAAATATTTATACATAAATACTTATAGTAATCTTCCTTAAGGTAATCTGAAAATTTTGGTTTTACTTTCCTCGTACTCAGAACTCAATACTAATACTAATTATATATTTATATATTTGCTCCTAATGGAAGGGTGTTTATGTTAAATGTTGCATTTAATTGGATTTGGAATTTGTTGAATTCAATACTGATTGTTATTTATTATTAAAACATGTTATTACTTTTTTTCTTTTTTTCATTTTTGTAGGCTGGTTTGGCTGGTGCCTTATCTCATTTGCGTTTGGGTGAGCCGCGTAGTCCCGAACAGGATGCCTACGAACAATTGATGCGTCGCCAATGCTGGGAGTCCGGTCAAGTGGACTATGCTGGCCGTGATGCATTTGACAACATCTGGAAAAAGATCACACACACTCTAGAATCAAAACCAGATAAGACGGGTAGCTCTTAAAATCACAAAACAAAATCTAAACACCACAAAATAAATCACTTTTCATCATTATCATAAACATTAAATACAACAAAACATTATATTTCATACATTTTTTAAATGTAGTGTCATTTTATATAAAAAAAAACACAAAAAAAAAAAAACTTTATAAAAAGCACTCCTTAAAAAACATTAGCAGACAAAACACACACTTTTTTATAAGAAAAAAAAAAGTAAAAATACTTATATTTATTGTATTTAATTTAAGCAAAATTTTTGAAAAACTAAAATTTTCAAAAAACTTTAGTTCAAACAAAAATCTATTATTTAAAATACCATAAATATCAGTCATAAATAAGTTTTACATGGAATTTTGTTTAGCATCTTTTAAGCAATTAACAATTTTTTATATAATAAAAAAAAAACACTTAAAATTTATTAAATAAATCACATTAAAAAAATACAAAAATGCAATAATTTGTTGAAAAATCTTTATATTATGTTTATAAACACCTCGTCTTGACTAGCAAGCAATTTTTTGAAGACAACATATGAATATGTCTTGTTTGGACACCTTTTATCAGTGTTATGTTCCTGTCCACACTAGACAAATTCATGTGTAAACAAATTGATGGCTTGTCAAGAGGGGGGTATAATTGTATGTGTTTGTATCTATCTATGTGTGTGTTTTGTAGAAATCTGTAGTCCTTTCCATTAATCTCTCTCCCTCTATTTTCATTAAATTACATTTATTTTTCTATAATTTCAGTTTTAATTTATAAAAACCCATTAAACACAAGAAAAAAAATTGTTATTTTAAAACTTTTTTTATTTAAATTGAATAATAAAATTTTCAAATCTTTTAAAGCATTTTTATTACTTTTATTTTTATTTCTTTACTTATTTTTTCTTTATATTTTTATTTATTAAATGTATTTTTCTTTCCCTTTAGTGTTATCTTTAATGTTACATCTCTATGTGGGTGTAAGCTGTCATCTTTATGTTGTGTTTGGCAACAGAGTTGCTTTTTCTTATTTTGCAGGACAGGGAGTTTTTAATTGTTGATTAATTTATAGGTTTTTGCTTAAAATTTAAATTTCATTTTTAATTCTAGCTAAAACCTTTAAATGTCAATATGTATGAGAACCCAACGTATGGTTAATAATTTAAGTTTATTATTTACGTATTCTAGTTATTAAATTATTTTATTAAAAAAAAAAGTATTTTAGAAACATGGTTTTTCATATTCTTATATCTCTAATATATATTAAGTAGGCTGGCCCCATATAAATGCTGTGGATGTTCCCAACTATTGGGTGTATGTTTGAAAAATGCGGTATATTTTAAAATGTTTAGCTTTTATTTTGAAACATTTGTACAATATAATAAATTTATTCAAATTTAATGGTCATTGTTAGCTATGATCTTTTCCCATCTTTCTGGCAACAACTGCTCATCTTTTGAGTCCAAGAACGAATCAAGCCAATTTCGGATACTCTGTTCCAGAGTAAAGCGTATCCCAGAGAGAGTGTACTGCTTCGACCGAAACAATTAATAGTCGGAAGGACCAAGGTCTGGACTACAAAGCGGGTGAGGCAAAACTTCCCAACCACTTTATTCTAAATACTTTTTAACAGGAATTGCAACATGTGGCCTAGCGTTGTCATGATGGAATATTACGGTTTCGTGTCTGGCCGCAAATTCTGGGCGTTTTCGACCAATGCTCGCTTCAAATGAGTCAGTTACATTCGGTTACATCCTTTGATGGTCTGGCCAGATTTCAGCAGCTCATAATAGATAGAAACCTTTTATTCCCATCAAATACAGAGAATTATCTTAGCGCCATGGATATTTGGCTTTGGTGTCGATTCGGCTGGTTGGCCGGGCTTCACGTACGATCTCTTACGCTTCGGTTTATCGTAATGGATAAATTTTTCATCGCAAGTAATCATTTTCGTTTATAGCTTTCAAGCATTCAAAGTCTGTCGGCTTCAATTTGTATGATACCCGTTTTCCCTGGTTTTGGATGAATCCCACTGCTCGTAAACATTTTGAAGTTGCTGCTTGAAGCTTTTGTTGAGTTTTACAACAATCTTCATGGAGTAATCCCACCAATTCTGGGTCTTCAAACTTTTTTGGCTGGCCTGGGTGATCTATGACTTCCGTGTCAAAATCATCACTTCTGAACCGCTAAAATCATCTCTAGTACATTGAAACTGTTTAAACACATTCACCATAAGCTTCGGCACTTTTTTTAAATTTCCCTGCTTTTGGATGAATCCTGCTGCTGGTAAACGTTTTCAAGTTGCTGCTTGAGTAGCTCCCAATGATTTTTCAATCTCTAGATGAATTTTAAAACAAACTTCATGAAGTACTGCCTTCAATTCTTGCTCTTCAATGTTTTTTGGCTTTCCTGGGCGATCTATGTCTTTCTAGTCAAAATCACCACATCTGAACCGCTCAAATCATCGCTCGTACGTTGAAACCGTTGAAACACATTCACCATTAGCTTCGGTGGCACTTTTTTAAATTTCCCTGCTTTTGGATTAATCCTGCTGCTCGTAAACGTTTTCAAGTTGCTGCTTGAGTAGCTCCCACTGATTTTTCAATCTCTTGTTGAGTTTTACAACAAACTTCATGAAGTAATGCCTTCAATTCTTGCTCTTCAAACTTTTTTGGCTGGCCTGGGCAATCTATATCTTCCGTGTCAAAATTACCACTTCTGAACCGCGCAAATCATCTCTCGCACGTTGAAACCGTTGAAACACATTCACCATAAGCGCTAGTACGTTGAAACCGTTAAAACACATTCACCATAAGCTTCAGTGAGCAATTGGTGTACTTCAGCGGCACTTTTTTAAATTTCCCTGCTTTTGGATGAATCCTGCTGCTCGTAAACGTTTTAAAGTTGCTGCTTGAGTAGCTCCTAATGATCTTTCAAGCTCTAGATGAGTTTTACCACAAACTTTATAAAGTAATGCCTTCACTTCTTGCTCTTCAATCTTTTTAGGCTGGCCTGGGCGATCTATGACTTCCGTGTCAAAATAACAACTTCTGAACCGCGCAAATCAGCTCTCGCTTAAGATCAGCTTAAAGAAGTAAAACAAAAGTTCCTGCATATGACCCTTTGTTCGTACAAAATTCGACATTTTCGAAGCAAAAAACTTTGTTGTGAAAAGAACCTTAAAAAGGACCATTTATTCTTTGATCCAGCTCAACAAATACTGAGGTCTTGACAATAGTTTTGAGAAATGGTATCCCCATTTTAGTTGGTAACATCGACACCTTATTTTATGTCCATATAAACGGGGCCAGCCATTCTAAAGGGTAACAGCAAATTGATTAGTCTTCTTAACACTAGAAAGAAGAACTCAAACAGAAAGAAAAAATACTCAAACTAATCACACATACGAGTGTTGTTTTAGTTATCACACAGTTTTTTCACTAATACATTCTCACCACTTAGGTTTTTCACAACTGAGTTAGGTTTTTGGCAGAAGAGTTTCCAATCTATTTGTATTTATCTATGACTAGACTGAAAAATTTTATGATTTATTTATTTATTGTTTCACAGACATAAGTATAAGATTTATGATATTTAAAACAAATTAATTTTCTAGAATTAAGTACTTATTGAATACCTGATTTTATTTTCTCACCTTGTACTTTAGAATCTTTACTTTTGCTCTAGTTCTTATATAATTTTCTTTATTTACCACATCATCCTATCATTTTAAAGTAATATCCATCCAACTCTACAGCTTTTAACTTGTTTTATGAGCCTAATTGTTTACCAAACTAACCTTAATATTTTATTTCTATTTTCTATCTTTTTTTTTATTCCCATAAACATTTCAGATGGCTTTTCAAATAACAATAATAACACTAGAACGCTAATAGTTCCTGAAAGAACACAAACTATCACAACGAAAACTACAATTATAGCCAATGTTGAAACAACGAAATCAAAACAGATTTCCCACAAATCTGGCACAACGAAACAAAGAATGTCGAGAAAATTAAAATAACAATTACTGAAGGTGCTGCGGCACTACAGCTGTCTGATGCCAATGATTTCGATCAAGTATGGACATCAGGAAATAGAAATAATACCGCAACCAGTAGAAGTTTAAAAGTGCAATAATTAGTTTTTTTGAAAAGGTTTTTTTTCTTTTGTTGAGTTTTCCATTAATATTATATATACAATATTATCTATATAGAAAAAACAATAAAATAATTCAGTAAATAAGTAGTCAGAAGTTGAGTAGTTGGTAAAAAATATATTTAACTAATTTAAGCTAAAGCTTTTGTCTAACCCAAATAACAGCTTGAATACAAAAATATACCACACCTTTGAAAACCAAAAAGAAAAAAATTCTAAACACAATTTTTTATTTTTCACTTATCTCAAATCTATACACCACACCAATCCACACTCTACACACATTTTTTGATACATTTACACCTGCGCCCATTCTCTTGACATGTTTGTCCATGAGTAGAACTTTTGACTTCAGCCGATATTGAGGATGGTAAAATTGAGTATGACCCCAAGACCGGTGCCAGCACCCAATACCGTGTCATCGATGGTGGTTATGAAATGGTAACTACTGCTCCTCAGCCCAATGGCGGCATTAAGACCTCAACCAGAACCTTCTGGGATCCTAAGCCCGTCAGCGCGGAGGATATGAAGAAGGAACAGGCCAACAAAAAGGTCATACAGTCGCGTATGAATAAGGAGATTCGCATTGACGAGAGAACTACCATGTTGACTCGTGCCATTGAGGGTGGTTATGAAGAGGTTTACACTACCATCAATGAAGATGGCAGCAGGAGCACAAAGACCAAGACTTTCTTCGATTCGGTGCCCGAAGGCACTCCCTTCCCCGGTCAAGGTCAAGCTCCTAAGCCCAAACAACCTGCTAACAAGAAGACCATTACGCGCAAGAGCTCTGTTGAATCCAATGACTCAACTGACAATCGCAAGATTGTCCAAACGGTCAACAAGAACCAACAAATGCAAAACATCCAACAAACCTCCAATGTGCAACAGCAATCGACCTATCACGAGACTCGTCGTACTTCTCAAAATATCGAGATAACTGAAAACAATCGCACCGTGCGCAAGAACTCTTTGCAAACCGAGCAAAATATTAAGCAAGTCACCTCTTCTAATGTCACCGATGGCAAGGACACCAAGACCAAGAAGACTAAGAAACCCAAGTCATCTGCTCCTCCACCACCAGCTGACTTCGTGCAAAACGATTCCACCACTGTGGCCACCAAACGTGTACCCGGCGGTCTGGAGTACACTTATACCACCCAATTGGAATCGGGCAAAACTATCACCACTTCCAAGACTGTCTACGAGGAGGAAGAAGTCGAATTGACCGAGGAGGAAATCAAGGAGTATAAGAAAACTTTGAAGGATGCCGAGAAGCATAAGAATGTTACAACCACCAAGAAATTGAGATCGGAATCGGGCACCAAGAAGATTGTACCCTCTGAGAATCCTGGTGATGTCACCACCGTCGAAACCATTAAGATTCAAGGTGGCACTGAGTTCCACTACACCACTGTTACCTCGGAGGGCATTGTTAAGAAGGCCGTTAAGACCGTGTACGATCCCGTACCCTGCTCCAATCCCGAAGACACCGAGGAAGAGGAAATCGTTGAAGAGTACGAAGAGGAAATCATTGAGCCTGGCGAGAAGAACATTAGAACCATTGAGACCATCAAGACTTTGCCACAGAAGTTTGAAGGTAAGTAATGATGAGAGTAATTAAGGAGTAAAGGTTTAGTTTTGTTTACACTGATTCCTATTAATCATGGGCTTTGAGAAATCCTTGAAGATTCTCTGAATTTGTGTTTCTAACGACCTGTTTCTCGTTTCGATTGTTTGATATGTTGAAATCTAATTTGGGTTTCATTAACTCCACTTCTATGCGAACAAAGACTAGAACGATTTCTCTATTTTCAACTCAGGGAATTCAAAATATCAAAATCAGTCACTCTCTGTTTTATTTGCGAGAAATGTTAGCTAAATCGAACGATTGTTTTCGATACAAAGGAATTCAATTTCAGTTGACTTTGAGTGACTAACTCTGGTTTTTAAAATCTTTATCTATCTAGAGATCAAAGGTTCGAAAGAATTAATTCAAATTAAGTTTTAACTCTTAACTATTCAGTAATGAATTCATTATGAATTACTTCATAGGCTTCCTTAGTACTTCCAACGTATTGAATTCATTACTATGAGAACTCATTATTCATAAAATTAATTCCTTATCATTCAAGTTTCTTTAATTCACGAATATAAAATTATTGAAATTTTAAACGAAAACTTTTCTTGTGTTTTCAAGTTTTTAAATCAGTTTTAGTTTAGCTTGTGGATTTTGGGAGTTTCATTTATATTTTTTGTAAATTTTTAAATTTGTTTACATAAATACTCGTATTTTATTGAAATTTGTGTAAGCTAGTTGAACATCTATACTATTCATCTACTCCTAACTACTCACGATTCAAAAATATATTCTAAACATTTTTAATTTTATTTTCCTTCTTGCAGAGGAAGTTACCTTCACCCACGAAAAGAAGGAGAAGAAGACCAAGAGATCCATGGTCATCAGTCATTAAGCAATTGCGTGTGACCGTATTAAAGAAGATCGTCTAAAACTTTATAAGTCCCATCATGGATTTATAATATTTCAACTTGTTCATTTTAGAGAAACAATATTTGATTTGGTTAAAAGTTTCATATATAAATTTAGTTTTTGAAAAAATTGTTTACCCCACTCCAACTATGCCCAACATCATCTAGGGTATACCTATAAGTATAACAAACATGTATTTTTTTGTATTTTAAATATTAAAATAAAATTGGTTTTTTAAATAGTTTAATACGTGGTCTCGCTGTTTTTAATTGATTTTCTGGTTAAATGGTTGATGAAACCTGAATGTAAGTACTCTACAGAAAGTAGATAAGTCAATTGAATATGAACATTTATACATATGTTAATGTTAATTGATGGTTATATTGGAAATTAGAAAATCAGTAAAATTTGTTATTCAGAAGATAAACGAAATTATGAACATCATATTTTTGAAGATGGAAGAAAGATGTTTAGTATATTCAGATTCTTTAGAGAAGTGTTTCAATTCTGTTGCATTGAGCTACTTCAGTAAATCAGAAGTGAGATCTGTGCTATAAGTATGCCGAATTTCAAATGTATAGGTCTTTGGAGAACTTCAGAAAGCTATGGAAAGAAGCAAACATACACAAAACTACAAGTAATGCATAGGTGGATTTTAAATTCACAAAGGATCAAGTTTGATTGTAAAGAGATGTAATGAAGTTAGAAAATTAATTATTAAATTAGTAATGATGTATCCACTAAGAAAAATTTCAAACTTCTAATATTTGCTTCGAGTTTTAACATGTAATATAGAGAGTTGATTATGATCTTTTCTTCCACCATACCAAGATGCTTAAGTAAGAACATGGGAATATCCCAATCAGTCCAACTTATCAAGGCAGCATTGTTCAATATTAGATTAAAAACAAGTAGGAGTGCTATATTCGGCTATATGAATCTTATATACCCTTCACATTTGTTGTGGATGCATTAATTGCTCACTTTCAGCGTACAGCATCCTAAAAACATCAAAAAAACATTTAAAAATTTTACATTTAATTGCTGACGAACAGATTATATTGTAGAAGTTACAAACGAAATGACAATCATATATATACCCTTCTCACGAAGGTGAAGGGTATACAAACAACAACGCCAAACGAAACGATACACCAAAAAAAAAAAAACTAAATACGCAAAGCAATGAAACCAACACACATCCACACATACGTTTTGTTGCTTTTTTGTCAAAGCTTGTAATAAATTGTCTTTTTTTGTGATGAAATTTTCAGAGGTTGTCTCGGATTTTGCTGATTTTAAATAGGGATCTTCTCGAAAGCATGTCTGACAGAATTGTTGAAGATTTGGATCCGAAATTATCTGTGGTCTCCAGATAATTTATTTCAACAGACATACAGACAGATAGACAGACAGACAGACAGACAGACAGACAGACAGACAGACAGACAGACAGACAGACAGACAGACAGACAGACAGACAGACAGACAGACAGACAGACAGACAGACAGACAGACAGACAGACAGACAGACAGACAGACAGACAGACAGACAGACACGAAGGGGAGGGATATAAAAACTTCTTTACTGTACGTCTTCTAAAAGGTCATACCTTTTAGGCTCCCTGAAGTACCTATAAATACATTTGTACAAAATCTCCTTCAAGACATAAGCTCTTCTACAAATTTACGATTTTATGCATAAAGACTAATTTAAAAATTCTAATAGACTCAGAATGATTTTTTGCTGTAGCTAAATCGTATGTATAACATAATTTTCTATAGACAATCATCAGTATAACAGTATTTTATATAGAAAATCTTGTATATAACAGTATTTTCTACAGAAAATCTTGTATATAACAGTATTTTTTGTAGAATATCATGTGTATAACAGTATTTTCTATAGAAAATCTTGTGTAAACCTTTATTTTCTGTTGAAAATCTTGTGTATAACAGTATTTTCTGTAGAAAATCTTGTGTTAAACTGTGTATAACAGTACTTTATATAGAAAGTCTTCTGTATAACAGTATTCTCTGTAGAAAATCTTGTGTAAAACTGCATTTTCTGCAGAAACTTTTGTGTATAACAGTTTCTTGCAGAATATCTTGTGTATAACAGTATTTTCTACAGAAAATCTTGTGTATAATAGTTTTTTTAAAGAATATCTTTTATGTATAACAGTATTCTTTGTAGAATATTTTGTGTATAAATGTATTTTCTATAGAAAATCTTGTGTATAACAGTGTTATCTATAGAAAATCTTATGTATAACAGTATTTTTTGTAGAAAATCTGGTATATAACAGTATTTTCTATAGAAAATCATCAATATAACAGTTTTTTCTATCGAAAATCTTGTGTATATCATTATTTGCTATAGAACATGTTCAGAGCAACAGTGTTTTTTACAGATGATTTGCAACACAAAATTATGCTAATGTGAAAATAAATGAGGTTGGAAAAAGTACTAAGTATTTGAATAGTATTTTGATACATTTTCTATCCCTGCATTCAAATATATCTGATTTGAATTACCAATTTAGATATGTGTGTTGATTAGCCGATTGTTGTTAGCAAAAAGCGTACTGCTTCATCCCGATCTTACATGTGCCAGAATTACACTTGTTTCCGAGGTGAGCGAAAGCGTCTTTAATTATGTTGTTCAAAGCCACCGTATACAAATGGATCCTGATCATACGTCTGTATGTTCTTCTTGTATACTCGAAGGTCCTTCCTGACACGCCTCGGGTCAGACTTTAACAGTGTGATGTTAAAGGGAGAACCTTCGTTTTCTTATGCAGATGGATACATACACACTTACATCTTCCACAACAAAGTGTAGGAAATTGTGTCTTCTTTTCAAAAATATATTGGTGCTTACAGTAGATGTCGTATCTTTTGAACTCGGTTTTTGCAGAGAAATTGCGTACCATAGGAATTGAAGCCTGGAGACCTTGAAAGACGATTTTCTATGTGTAAAATGTAGCCGAATCATTTTTGCAGCCGAATCATTACTTGCGATGAAAAATGGATTCATTACAATAACCCGAAGCGTAAGAGATCGTATGTGAAACCGGACCAACCAGACGAATCGACACCAAAGCCTAATATCCATGGTGCTGAGGTAATTATCTGTATTTGGTACGAGCAAAAGGGTGCTATCTATTATGAGCTGCTGAAATTTGACCAGAGCATCACAGGAAATCTGTATGAACGCAACTGATTCGTTTGAAGCGAGCATTGACCGAAAATCGCACTGAATATGCGGCCAAACAAGGAACTGCAATATTCCTTTATGGCAACGCTAGGCCACATGTGGCAATACTTGTTAAAAAGTATTTAAAATGAAGTGTTATAGTTCAAGGTGTAATATATCAATAGATCCATCGTAATTTTTTCGCCCAATCATCCTTCAGCTTTTTGCGTATTTTGAAACTCATACTTTTATTCAAAGAATTTTCTACATTAATGTTACTTCGAAATGCAAATGTAGAGCAGCATACCATTTTGACCTGACCAGTCTTTATTTAAACTCTACAATTTAGACTCTACATCCAAAATGTGCATTTCCATTATTAATATTTCGATGAAATAACCAAACAACAATTATATTTCATGATGGTATGAAAGCAATCATAAAACTCGTAGTTTGAGGGTTTTATAACGTTAACATTTAAACATGCAAATATATTGATGAAGTACATACATAATTGTATTCACATATGTATGGATGTGCGTGGAGAATGTTTTATAGTTATATATCGAGCCCTAACAGCGAAAATATCTTAACCAACAATATATTCGATTTGAATTTTTTAGTGCAAATCGAAAATTTAAAATCGTTTTATAGCAAACTTATTTTTAGCTTAAGTGCATATCACCCACATGTTTACATTGAATTTAGACATGTAAACAATCAGAAAGAAAAAGCTTTTTCTGTAACATATGTCGTTATGCACTTAAGTTATTTTTGCGGTTAGGGCTCGATATTGTTTAGTGATTTTTTATTCTCATCATTTAGTTATTTTTGCAATTAGGGCTCGAGTAGTCGCTATAGAATATTAAACAAACATCTAAAAACAAAACATTTCTAGCTAAAGTAAAGGGTGATTTTTTTGCAAGTTATAAAATATTTAATCAATTTTTATTGGTTTAATCTGTGTTCGATCTTTGAAATGTCTTAAAAGTATTATATTTTACCCTAATAGGATAACACCCTGTTAAAATGATGGTTTACTTTCATATTAAAGTATTGAATGTGAAAACAAACTTAAATTTCTGAATGTTTTATAAAATCATAAAATACTGACACTTTGAACAACAAACCTCAAAAAAAAGTACCCAATATAAAGCGAAAATCAAATAATCGTAATAATAATAAATGTATGTTTCAATTAAAATGTATGGTGGTTTGCGCTCCAATAAAAAAACTCAAGTTTAATATTAATTTACTCGTACATCAGTGTGGGAAAAAATTAATAGGGACGAGCACAAATTTATGTTTTTCTTTAATTTGTATTTATTTCAACAATGAAAAATCAATTTCAATAGTTTGTAAATATCAAGGTAAAAACTTGTTTTTCGCAAAATGTTAAGGTCTCTATTATACAAAGTGTTGGAATAGAATCGTATGAATCGGTTCTGGTAACCTCGTTACCAATAACGGGAATTGTACTGTGTCGGTTCATTTCCCTCCAGGGTAATAACATTCACAAGTTTAAAGTTCATGTAATGAAGATTCTACTATCAAGCATTAACCATAGATAAATACACATATATCGGAAACTCTTCTGCCAACGACCTAACTCAGTTATGACAAACCTAAGTGGTGAGAATGTATTACAGAAAAAACTATGTGAAAACAAATACACCACTCGTAATTTTTTGTTAGCGATTTTGTTCTAGTTTCCCCTCTATATGTATTTCTCTATGGCATTGATACCATAGTTAATGCGCAATATTGGACATCGTTGTCCTGCAAAAACGTTCAGTTCAGTAGAATTTAAGACTAAGTACTAAGGACTGAGATCGAAAAATTATTAACATACATATATGTTAATAAAAATTAAACCACTAAACTAACAATTTTGATTTTTTTGTTATTTGATTGAAATTATTTGTTTATAGTTCTAATCACTAGTGATGAAATTTTGAACCTTTTGCGGAAACCCTTCCATTATGGTTTTTATAGTGATTTCTGTCAATTTGTTCGAACAGGTTGTCCATCTTCGTTTAAAATCTACCACACTTTTGGACACCTTTTTTGTGCTCTTCAATTCTCTTTTAACAAGAGCCCAATATCTCTCCACTGGCCTTAGCTCCGGGCAGTTTGGAGGATTTGCCTCTCTTGGTACAAATACCACATCATTCTTCTTTTACCACTCAAGACCTTTCTTACCATAGTGACAGGGTGCCAAATCAGGCCAAAAATAAGTGGACACACCATGAAGTCTTATGAATGGAAGATATCCTTTTTTGTAAACATTTCTTGATGTAAATATCGGTATTTATAGAGCCCTTTGTAACAAATGTTTGGCTTTTTTGCCGCAACTGCATATTGTTTGCCATACCAATAACTTTTTGGGAATTTTGTCTTCCTTTGGGTCCTAAACTTTTCTTCAACATTCCCTTGAGCATCATCAACATCAAAATTTTGACCCGGAAGCTGCGAAAATCTGCCTGAAAATAAGTTTCATCATCCATTATGCAGCAGGAATATTTTTTTTTATAAAATTTGACTTCAATTTCCGTGATCTGTTTTTGGCTTCTAAATTTTTAGCAGCGTTCCTGTCAGGAAGTTTTTGAGCCTTGTATGTTTTGAACCTGCATTGGCTTTAACTTTTAGTATCAAATAGTCCGAGTACTGACCTAACCGGGCAGCTTTCCAACCGGATGTGTTGGGAACTCTTTTAAAAATGCTTTAAATTTGTTTGGCTTTAGAAACATCATGTTGACCATTCCTTCTACCTAACCAGGTTTTATATCAACGGACAAGTTCTCCCGGTACTGTTTAATAACATTGGGAACAGTATGATAGCAGACCTTTTATTGTTTGACCAACTTTTTGTAGGACCAAGTTGGGTTTTGTTGAAAATATTTAATAATTCTAGTATGCACTTTTTCTGGTCACTCATTTTAATCAGATTAACAACAAATGAATATAATTGACATTAAACATAATAACTGACATGTTTTATAAAGGTCACTTGATAAAAAAAATCAAATAATACTTGGGTTAAAAGTTTTATTGAAAAACGTGTGTTAAGAATTTTTCGATCTCACTCCTTATTGCATTGAGCATTTCGTGAAGCGTTTTATTTTATAATAACAATGTTGTTTGACTGGGATTATAGGTAATACATAGAACTGAAAATAACATACACAGAGAAAACTGTTTCGTTGAGTCAATCGAATTTATTAGGTTAGGTTTAAGGAGGATCCCACAATTTGGTATTTAATGGTACAGATTAGTCTTATTACAATGCTTTCGAAGTGTGTCCAAACATGAAACATCAAAGTGAACTAAAACTTTTGAGCGGATTGCGAGATAGTGCAGAACATTGACAGATAAAGTGAAGAGTATTTTCTTCTTGCTCACCACACCATCTGTAAATATCACTCAAGCACATTCAAATTTTATTTTAGGATATTTATTAATTCTCTTATAATACTTACATACTTATGTTTCTACATTATCCTCAATGCTCATACATAGGTCACAAAGACTAGTGTTCAGATCTTTTAATATTAAGTAGATAATTCTCTCTCAGTCTGAATTAAGTCCTTTAGAGCATACATATACTTTGTTATAGGGATGAATCGTAACGATTTGAATCGGTGGCTGTAGATTTCCCAGCTCCTGTAATACTCAAAGCTACTATTTTATTCACCGTTCACGGACTGAATTATGGATAATGGAAATTCATACAATAGATCCATGGGTAAATATAGGATTCGTGTCCAGCTTGAACAAAATAAATTACAATTTTGTTCATTATGATATACAGAGTAAGCTCGGTATTCGCGACTACCAACTATCGCGACGACCCGGTTATCGCGACGGCTTAATTTTTTAAATTGAAGGTTCTATAATCGCGACAGTTTACGAAACCGGGATCTATTTTCGAGACTTTTATGTGGAAAAAAGGGAAATCCCCATCTTTTGATATATAATCTTTTTGGTTGATTTTGATTTTAAATTTTGTCGATTTACGGCATTATAAAGCAAGAATATTCATTAAAAAAGTTCGTACAAACAACAGAAAATGGCCCTGGCAAACGTAGCACCTTAAATAAAGCTTAGTACCCAAGAATGGATAAAAGTGGTTTGTGAAACAAAGGAAAAAAATGTTCCAATATCATAATTTGTATTCCAAAATTAATAAAACCAATTCAGGTTTCAATGCCAGTGAAGTATGTTTGAAGAAATTTAAGCGTCGTCAACTCCAGTAATAATGCCTGGATGACATCATTTATATTCAAGGACTGGTTCCATCACGAATTTATTCCCCACGAAAGTTAATTTTCACCAATTAGTAACAGTAAGTTGTTCATAAGTAAACATTTTTTTAGGTCTGAGAATTATTGGCTTCAAAAGGTCTGATGCAAAAAGCAGTTTTGCTTTTAGATAACGCGACGTGTCACCCAGTTGATGAACTAAAACGTGATGACGGTTTGATTATAGCAATGAATCTACCACTTAATTGCACTGCGCTTATTCAACCCTTAGATCAAAACGTTATCAACTTCGTCAAATAAAATTATAAAAAAACAACTGCTCACCCAATCTTGGTGAGACGGGAACAAATTTGGAGCTCCAACGTTTGAATGAAATTATTTTTAAAAAGCAAAGGATAGTGCTTGTTTTTTCGGGTCATAATAAAGATTCCAACATCTAGAATTAAGTGTTTTATTTAAAATTTAATAATTAAAACTATAAAACTTGCAACTATTTAATGAACAACCAATTGAAATTAAAATTCAATTCACTACTGCCTCTTAGATTTCACATGTTTGGGCTTACGATATAAAATCATACGTAATGCAAACCATGACAATGCCAACATCAAAACAACACAGCCCACAACAAAGGCAATGACATCTAATAAATAGAACTGATACCACTTAAGATCCAAACCGGCCGATCTCAAATGCGTAGCTCCATTATGACGTATCACATACTCTATCCAATACATGGCTGTTTCTCGAGCACCCACAGGACGATCATGGAATATGCTCGAAATTCTATTGATGTTGTTGCGATAATAGGGATCGTGTAGTAATTTCTCAAGCGATTCCTTTAATATTTGTTTGGATATATCGGGGAAATGCAAACTAATGGCGTAACCAGACTGTACAGCTTTGCGCATATTTAAATGTTGATCACAATAGATGGGCATGCCCAACATGGGTACGGCATAGTGTACACCTTCTTGGGTGCCGAATAAACCACCATGGGTAATAAATACTTTGACATTAGGATGAGCCAATATATCGGCTTGTGGTAGCCAGGCTTTGATCATAACATTTTTGGGTAGATTTGCTATAGTTTCATTTTCGAATTTCCATAGAATGCGTTGTTTCATAGAGGCAAATACTTCCAGGAAGATTTTAAGTTTTTCAGCAGGCATATCTTTGGATTGGACATTGCTGCCTACAAAAAAATACATAATAATAATAATAAATAAATCTTGAGTTGTTAAAATTTATGAATTTAAACTTACCCAAACTGAAATATATGGCACCATTTTCTGCTCCATCTAAGAATGTTTCCATATCTAGAGGCAGTTGCTTGGGTGGATAGATATGCATGCCTCCAACAGGTACCATACCGCTTATTGTGGGCCTGGAGCTGGTCAGTGGTGTGTGACTGTTAAGCAACATGACGGAAATATTCTTTTCCATATGGGAAATTGGAGGTATATTAACTAAAATAAAAAGTTTTATTAGTGGAAAGAAATAGCTTAAAATTTAACCAGCCTTACCTTTCAAATGGCCAAAATATTGTTGCACCATTTTATCCATTTTTGGAAACAAATTCCATTCTCTAATCAAATCCTCAGCCAATGAATAATAACTGTTCTTAACACGTTCCATAAAACTCATGTGATCGGTGAAGGGCATAAAACCATGAGGCACAAAGGACCATGGTGTTAACACACCCATCATTTGACTCATATGATTTTCATAACCCAAAGTACTGCTGGTCACCACCGGTATGTCGTATATATAGGACAAGGCCAAGAAGGGCTCCTGATAGAACTGTTCACTCAACAGCAAATCATATTGTCCCTTTGGATGGGGATGATTAATGATTTCCTGTACTTTTGGTTGTTTTAAAGCATGTTCTGTGGTTTTCAAACCAACTATTTCCAACATTTTCATGAAGTCAAAAAAGTCCATTTCAGACAGCTCAAATATATTATCAGCTTTAAAGTATGCTATTACTGGAATGGAAAATTGTTATTAATTAACTGCCAACTCATAACTATGCTGAATTTTTGCCACTTACTATCACTCCAGAAATCATAAACTGGTTCAACTAAAATCTCCGTATAATTTTGACCCAACTTTAAATCCTTTAAAGTAAAGGCTGTTATCATCGTTACTTGATGACCTCTCTGTATAAGCTCTTTAATGATGGTTCTGTGCATCATGAAGTGACTTTTACCAGGAAATGGATATACAGCTAAAATTTTCGAACTTTCTCCTTCTGTGGGATACGCACACATCAGCCAAAGAAGGGAGGTCGATAATGTTAAGCATACTAAATGTTTGAGATGCTTTTAACGTTTCAATGTTGAGATACAAAATAAAATTGTTGTTGATTATGATGTTCATTTGGTTATTTAATGCAAATAGAGAAGAAGAAATAAATAAGTAAGAGGAATAATTAGTATTTTGAATGTGCAGTTAAGTAGGAGTGTATGTTTTTTTTGTACTACTACGTGAAGTGTGTAATTAATATGTAAAACAACAATTTTCAGACATGCGAATAATGATAAGTAATTATCCGTAGAGCAATGGGAAATTGTATAAAGTTTGGTTGAACAATGTGGTAAAGTTCATTAAGGGTTTATTTTTTAAATCATTGCGTTGTTTTAATTGAAGCATTTACATATTTTTAATACACAATATTTTGTAAAACCTTAAGGCAAACAGCCTAAATCGACTTTATTTTAAACAAAACTTTTTTCTAAAAATCAACGAATCTGCCGAATCTTGTATACCCACCCTCAATATGTATGTAGTTTTGGCCTTCTATGGGGACTTGAATCTGTTATGGTCCGAACTGTACAGAATTTGATAGAGTGATTAATTTCTTAAAACTTATGTCGAAATTTATGTTAATATCAATTATGGTCCGTTGCTCACAAAAGTTGGTAGAAAAATTTTGGTAAAAACAAGTAAGAGAACTATATTCGGCTGTTCCGAATCTTATATACCATTCACCAAATTATTCTCTAAAGTAAAAATTTTAAATATTTTTAGGTAAAATTTAAAAAAAAAAAAAAAAATTTTTCCAAATTGTTTTTTTTTCAATTTTTTTTTTTATTTTAATTTTTTAAAATTTTTTTTTAAATTTATTAGTGAATAAAAATTTAGTTGGAAAAAAAAAATTCGGATTCAAAAATATTTTTCCCGATTTTGACCCATTGTAGGTCCAAATTACTATAGCTTTATATACATCGTTGCAATGGAATTGAAATATCTATCATTAGATATCCATATTGTCTATATTAATGACTTAGTAATCCAGATATAGATCAAAAATAGGCCATACATCGAGGTTGTTCCGGGTTTTTTCTTATATATCAGCCATTTGTGGACCGATTTTAAATAGCGACCTAGCCGGAAGAATTCCCGATATATTGATGTATCAATAGTGTTTGTAAGTAATTTGGGGGTTACGGAAAGTTTATTTCAACATACAGATGGACAGACTGACATGGCTATATCGACTTCGCTATCTATAACGATCCAGAATATATATAATTTGTGGGGTCGCAAATGAAAAATGTGGAAACTACAAAAGGAATGACAAACTTATATATACCCTTGTCACTCATGCTGAAGGGTATAATAAAACTTGTTTATGTCCAATTTCTTCACGATATTAATTATTATAACACAATTATAAATGTTCAAGTCATTTTCTGAGGAAGATCTAGTATAGGGACTACAGACAAATGTTGCCCGTTTTCCGCCAAACTTTACAGCATAATTTCAGAGTTCTGAGAGCTAATTTGTGCACAATTTTGTAATGATAGCCGCATAGTTAATCAACATATTTATGACTGCTCAAATAGTATTCCGGGCCTATGTGTATCATGGACCGAAATTGCCCATTTTCAATTCCAAACAGACCTATTTGTTGAAAATTTCAACCAGCTAGCTCTTTTAAAGGGTGTTCTTTTAAGCCCGATATAATTTACAAAAGGGTTGGCTGTCAGACGAACTGTCATACTGTTCACACTTTCTGACATTTATGATCAGTATTTATATTAGTATACAAATCATCATGAATAGATTGACGCTTGAACAAGGTTAAGAAATTACCCAAATTTAGTTTGAAAATCAGTCATCGATTCGTGGAACTTGTAGACGATTGTTTTATAGCTAAATTGTTTGATATTTCGTTTATCATTTATTTTAAGTTTTTATCCTGTTCCGAAAACTTCCGAGAACTATTTTTTTTTGTAATCGAAACAAGACACTCCCATCTTTTTATTATCATTTTATTAAAACAACAGCTTGGGGGAAAGTCGGGCTACATTATTTTTTTTTCCTTGGAGAATCACAAATATAATAATTTTTAGAGGCTAATTGATTTGGACATATCTTCTTAACGGTTTATGATATCCCCATAATTTTTTTTTTCTAATTTATGGAAAAATTATATATTTTTCAAACATGTTAAAGGTAAATGGTATTCTCAGGAAAATAATGCACAAGCCTTGCATGGACTTTACTTAAATTTTTTAAAAATAAAATACAATTTTTCTTAAAACTATATAAATGCACATTTCATCTTTAAAAATTTCTCTACAAAAATGCATCATTTGATTTTTGAAATTGAGTGGTCGATGGAGAAATGGACCTGTCAATTGGCCTCCAAGGTCATGCGATTTGACACATCTGGATCATTTCCTCTGGGGACACGTGAAGTCACAGGTTTATGCTGATAAACCAGCAACAATTGAAAGGCTTGGATGCCAACATTGTTCGAGTTATTCATGACATACGACATGTATGGATATTTCAATTAAAAACTTTTTTGTGTTATTTTTAATAAGTTTAAGTTGTATCGCTTAAAAAAACACCTGTGGGGCAGCAATTGACGCCTTGGGTGCCAATATTGTTCGAAATTGTCTTACCAATTTAATATTGAGAATATATAAATTGTAATTCAAATTTAAAAATCCAAATCAACATTGAGGAACTACAAATTCCGAATAGCAAATTAATATTGAGAAATACCTAATTGAAATTGAGAAATATAAATTATATTATGAAAGCAAAAAAATCATGCAACGAGTATGATTTTAAGGGCCTAATTTTATAAAACGCAACGACAAACGTTAGTTGTATAGAACAAATACAAGTTTAATACCTTTTTCCCAGTATTCTTCATACAAATTGCTTACGTTCCTGAAAGGTTCGTTTTATAAAATGAGGATCTAAGTTTGTTTAAATCTAATAGACATTTATTATTTCTCAATATTAATTTAGGTTTTTTCAACATTAAGTTGTATTTTCCATACTTTTTTCTGAATATTAATTTTGATTGGGTTTTTCTCAATATAAAACTGGATTTCTTAAATTCAATTTCTATTTTCTTAACATTCATTTCGATTTCTCAATTTCAATTTAGTTTTTCTTAATATTATTTGCTATTCTGAAACTAAAATTTGTATTTGCTCAATATTAATTTGGATTTCTTGATTTTAATATTCTTTTTCTCAATATTGACCTGCTTTTCTGAATTACAATTTCTATTTTCATAATAATAATATATTATACCCTTCCCCCTAGTAAGAAGGGTATATATAAGTTAGTCATTCCGTTTGTAATTTCCACAATATAACTTTCCGACCCTATAAAGTATTTATATTCTGGATCCTTATAGATAGCGGAGTCGATTAAGCCATGTCCGTCTGTCTGTTGAAATAAATTTTCTGAAGACCCCAAATAACTTACAAACTTGATTCATACATCAATATATCGGGAATTTTTCCGGCTCAGTTGCTATTTAAAAGCGAGAATATCGGCCTACAAATGGATGAGATATAAGGAAAAAAGCTGGCCAACCTCGATTTTTAGCTTATTTTTTATCTATATATGATTTACTAAGTCATTAATATAGACAATATGGATTACTAATGATAGGTATTTCAAAATCCATTGCAACGATCTATATAAGGCTATAGTAATTTGGACCTACAATGGGTCAAAATCGGGAAAACTAAAAAGTTTTTTCACTAGTAATTTAAAAAAGAATAAACAAAAATTATTTCGAAAAATTTTTTTTTTTTTAATTATTATTTTTGAACTTTTGAAAAATAATTTTCAAAAAATTTTTTTTTTAAATTTAAAAAAAAAAAAATTAATTTTGTTTACCTAAAAATATTTAAAATTTTTATTTTAAAGTATAATTTGGTGAAGGGTATATAAGATTATAGCTGTCTTACTTGCTTATTATCTTCATTTTGGATTTTCCCAATTTCAACTTGAAACAAATGATATTAATAATTCCGATATTGCCTGTGTTTTATAATATAACAAATTAATATTATAGATTTCGTTCATCGGATTTAATCAGTCAAGTCTTTTTAAACTGGGGAGTGAGACCGTACTATGTGTGAAGTCAACTTTTAACCAGTAAGAATAAATGGAACAGCATCTCAGGTACTTGGGCACCTAGTTCAACGTTAGCTCACCTTTATTATTTAGTGCGTTTAAATATTAAGAAACATATATGAAAAGTAAGCTGATGACTAACTACTTGCAATCATTATTCAAGCAGCAAAATGTTAAACGCATAGTTATTGGGATTGGCATTGGCCACATTTCAGTTATCTAGTTCGTCAATTCAGTCGGACTTAATAATGTATGTCTGTCTGAAATGATTTACTAAAAGGCTCCAGAGTCTGCTTAATAAATTAATATCTGAAAAATAATAGCTTTAAATGAATTCCTAATGGCGCTGTATTTGATTCAAAACAATTATATTTTTCACATATGTATGCTCCTAAGAAACTTCACTTCAAATACTTATACTTAACCCAATATTTTTATTAAAACTATTAAAGTTACAACTAGTTAACTATAAACTTAAATTAAAATTCACTACTGTGTCTTAGATTTAGCATGTTTGGGCTTACGATATAAAATCATACGTAATGCCAACCATGACAATGCCAAAGTCAGAACAACACAGCCCACAACAAAGGCAATGACATCTAATAGGTAGAACTGATACCATTTAAGATCTAAACCTGCCGATCTCAAATGCGTAGCTCCATTATGACGTATAACATACTCTATCCAATACATGGCTGTTTCTCGAGCACCCACGGGACGATCATGGAATATGCTCGAAATTCTATTGATGTTGTTACGATAATAGGGATCGTGTAGTAATTTCTCTAGCGATTCCTTCAATATTTGTTTGGTTATCTCGGGGAAGTGCAAACTGATAGCATAACCAGACTGTACAGCTTTGCGCATATTTAAATGTTGATCACAATAGATGGGCATGCCCAACATGGGTACGGCATAGTGTACACCTTCTTGGGTGCCGAACAAACCACCATGGGTAATAAATACTTTGACATTGGGATGAGCCAATATATCGGCTTGTGGTAGCCAGGATTTGATCATGACATTTTTGGGCAGATTGGCTATAGTTTCATTTTCAAATTTCCATAGAATGCGCTGTTTCATAGAGGCAAATACTTCCAGGAAGATTTTAAGTTTTTCAGCAGGCATATCTTTGGATTGGACATTGCTGCCTATAAATATATAATAATAATAAATAAGTCTTGATTTGTTAAAGTTTTTAAATTTCAACTTACCCAAACTGAAATATATGGCACCATTTTCTGCACCATCTAAGAAAGTTTTTATATCTTGAGGCAGTTTCTTGGGTGGATAGATATGCATGCCTCCAATAGGTACCATACCGCTAATTGTGGGCCTGGAGGTGGTCAGTGGTGTGTGACTGTTGAGCAACATAACGGAAATATTCTTTTCCATATGGGAAATTGGAGGTATATTAACTAAAATAAAAAGTTTTAAATAAAGAAAGAAATAGCTTAAAATTAAACCAGCCTTACCTTTTAAATGGCCAAAATATTGTTGCACAATTTTATCCATTTTTGGAAACAAATCCCATTCTCTAATCAAATCCTCAGCCAATGAATAATAACTGTTCTTAACACGTTCCATAAAACTCATGTGATCGGTGAAGGGCAAAAAACCATGAGGCACAAAGGACCATGGTGTTAACACTCCCATCATTTGACTCATATGATTTTCATAACCCAAAGTACTGCTGGTCACCACCGGTATGTCGTATATATAGGACAAGGCCAAGAAGGGCTCCTGATAAAACTGTTCACTCAACAGCAAATCATATTGTCCCTTTGGGTGAGGATGATTGATAATTTCCTGTACCTTTGGTTGTTTTAAAGCATGTTCGGTGGTTTTCATACCAATTATATCCAACATTTTCAAGAAATCAAAAAAGTCCATTTCAGACAATTCGAAAATATTATCAGCTTTAAAGACTGGTATTACTGGACAATAGAAAAGTTGTTATTATTTGATTAACTGCAATTGTAAATGCTGAGTTTGTATTACTTACCATCACTCCAGAAATCATAAACTGGTTCTATTAAAATCTCCGTATAATTTTGACCCAATTTTAAATCCTTTAAAGTAAAAGCTGTTATCATCGTTACTTGATGACCTCTCTGTATGAGCTCTTTAATGATGGTTTTGTGCATCATATAGTGACTTTTACCAGGAAATGCATATACTGCTAAAATTTTCGAACTTTCGCCTGGTGCGGGATACGCACAGAGCATCCAAAAAAGGGAGGTTGTTAATGTTAAGCATACTAAATGTTTGAGATGCTTTAACGTTTCAATGTTGAGATACAAAATAAAATTGTTGTTGATTATGATGTTCATTTGGTTATTTATTGTTAATGGTGAAGGAAAAATAAATAAGTGGAATAATTACTCTGAATTCCATTCCGATCAAAAGTGGAATTAATTCCGTGTTTTGCTTCTTTAGAGAAAGTTAAAATATTGAAGTCAAAACAATATCGATCGGAATTGAAACCATGCCAAATAAAATATGTGACAAACATGTTTTTTTTTTAATATGTACTTTTCACCCAGAGAAAAAATATAGTTGTACTGATCATTTCAATATTATTACAAGTTATTAAGAATGTTATGGTCATTGTAGTGTTTTATATGATTATTGCACATTATGTTGCTCTCAGATTATAAATATCAACATATTAAAATTTATTGGTCCATCATGGAAATGATTGCCACAAATATATACTTTATTAGCACAATCATGCTACATTCTAGTGTTCCAAATTTTCGGAATTTTTTTTCAATTCACGGGAAGTAATAAACAATCTGTTCATTACCAGGAATTTGTCAAAAGTAAATTAAGCCAAAAACCAGTAAAATTTTTCAAATAATCGGCCAAAATTCAAAATCAATAAAAGTCCTAAAACTCGGTTTTCGCTGGTTTTATCCCTTTAAAAGTACAAGAAAAAAGTACCACACACCTGTCCAATTATTTTTTGCATAAATTTAGATTAAGATATACGGATACCGATTTACGATTTTACATACAAAATTTTAAAACATAAAAATTTTCAAAAAATTAAAATTTGAAAAATGTTTGTATGGGAAAATTCGAAAATCAGCTTCACGAATGGACCGAATATACAGAGTTCTTCAACAGGAACTTTGTTTTTCAATTGTGGCAACACCAACAACATGATAGTTTTTACAGTTAGTTTTTGACGAATTCGTAGTACATGCATTAAATGAATGAAATTTCGTTCGAAAATCGCATTAAAATAATAAAAATCCACTATGAAAATTACCATAGATTCAATTTTTCAGACGAAGCCCATTTTCACTTGTCAGGGTATGTCAATAAGCAAAATTTCCGCATATGGGCTTCTGAAAATCCTAAAGCGATTAGTAAGAAACTTTTGCATGCTCAACGTGTCCGTTATGTGATTAACGAAATAGACTCGCCATTTTGCCAAAAACAATGAACAAAGACATCTGTCAGCGTGGTCGTGGTGGACATTTGCCAGATATGACTTTTCATTCATAATTGCAGAACTTCTCTCTTCGTAATACAATAAAAATTTGAATCATCTTCATCTATATTTTTTGTTTTAGGAAACAAATTTCTTGTTGAAAAACTCTTTATCTAATCTTATCTTAAACCATCTTCACAAAATTGCTTTTCTAGTGAAACTGGCTTAGAGCTCATCGGTTCCAGATTTTCTTCCACTTTTTTGGAAATTCCGTATAATTTTTCACCAACAAGTATTAACACAATTTGTTGTATGCTACAAAAATTTACAGAAACTCTGTACAGATATCAAATTAATGAAAGAGCTCTTGCAGGCTTCAAATCATATTTTCCAAATTGCAACTTTTAAATGATTATAACTTCAGGAGAAAGATTAGTAACATACAATTTCAGATTCACAGGGTTGTTTCTATGATCTACCGATCTAATCACTAATTTTTTCTTTTTGAAATTCAAAAGAAATGCCAGCCATTTGAATTAAGTTTCAAAGATTCTCCAAAATTTTTGATTTTCTTCTTATAAACAACTTCAAACCATTGTTATTTTCACTTTGACTGAATCATTTGATGAACACCCCTCAAGTTTGAAATTTAAAAATATTCCATTTTGCCAAAATTGTTTATGCTACAGACATGTCTCAAACGATTAAAATCTGCCCAAGAAAAAATATGTTTTAATAAAAGTACCAAACTGTTAAACCCGGATTTGGCCCAATATAAACCTTGGCACTCGAGTTCCAAATAACAACCTGTTAGTTAATTTTTGTATGAATCCAGTAACCAATGTTAAAAAAATTATCAAAATTGGCTTAATAATTTCAAATAAAATGTATTTTCCCGATTTTATCCCTTGTTTGGTACCTTTCTTATCCCCATTACGGTGGTAAAATTATATTCAAATAAATTTCTGTATCATGGTGTGAGCTCATAATAAAAGATTCGTATCTCCATGTCAAATTATAAAGAAAACATGTTTTATAAAAAAGTACCAAAAATAAAGACAATTTTTATCCCTTAAGGGTTCGAATTTCCAAAAAGTACCAAACTTATTTTTATTATTTTTGATTAGTAAAGAATACGATTTAAAATTTGTTTCTATGTTTATTAGTTTAAAATATACATAGGGTGCCAAAAAAGTACCAAAATAGAGTTTTTACAAGTTTTCTCCACTAAAAGGTTCGAATTTCGAAAAAGTACAAAACACCTGTCAGCTTATTTTTTAAATGGAGTAACATGCAATTTTAAGGTTTTTTGTATCATTATTAGTTTTGAAGATATAAGGTTACCGAATTTATCCGTTTTTGCTCTTTTTTACCCCCTAAGCGGTCGAACGATTCAGTCAGTAACGTTACTCTTTTATATATATAGATTATAGTGACCATAATATTGTTGAAAAACTTATAATCATGACGAAATGAATGCGGTGATTATGTACAACTACATGTTTTCTCTGGGTGTACTGTTAATTAAGTAATTAATATTTAAAATTACTATTGTCAGACATTTGATTACTAAATAATTTTCCGTAGAGCAATGGAATATTTGTTACATTTTTGTTAAACAATGTAGTAAAGTTCATTAAGAGATTTTTATTTGTTCTTTTTCATTTATTACTTTTACAAAAATCATTCCTAAAAAATGTTTGCTCCCTAATATTTCTTAAGCTCTATTTTTACCACTTATTTATTTTTTTTTTTTTCACCGAAAATATTCAATATTTTATTTACCATTTTTATTAATTTTTTTTCTCCAATAACTTTCACACTTGTAGTAATGTTAACACTTCATTCAAACAACTAAATTATTTTACACACAAAACTATGCACTTCAAGTGAAATTTCTTTTAAGCAACCGGATGCGGATGCTATTTTTAAAACCTTGACTCGGACAAGGTATGTGCGATCGTTATAGTGTTTGAAAAGCTACTAAATTGACACTAAGAACGTAAGATTCATTGTAAACTATTTTATGTTTAGTTTTTCACAAACAAACAAAAAAAAAATACACTCAATTCATGTAGTTAAATGATTGTTTGAAATGAACGAATAAATGCCGAATCATTCAGAAAAATATAAATAAGTTGTTGTTACAACATTTAGTTATTCTAAAGTCATATACAGAGTTAAATAAATATAAACTTATATCAAATTAAAACAAAAAAAAAATATGTATAAAAACAAATTATTATTATTGAAACAACAAGTTAAATAAATATACATACAATACAAACCTGCCTATTATTTATACAAAAAAAAAAAAAAAAACGAATTTCTAATTTTTAATACACATGTTATGTTATTTATGCTGTCACACACTCTTTTTTTTCGATTCAAATTATCTTATTAATACTTATATATTATTGTTGTAGGCAATTTACTCTTATTTATTTAATCTCGCTTAAGTAGAACTCGAAAACATTCTTAATTTAAAATGTGTTCTATTATCTCGTTTATTGTTTTTTTCACGTGCTAACATTTTTGTTAGTTTTTTGGGGGGCTTTCAGTTATAGACATCTTATTATCAGCAAGAACTATGGTTTTGGTTTTAGATTTAAATCTCAATTCATTGTGTTTTCACGTGTTATTATGTTGTCTTTAGCTTTCGGCGATAAGAGTTGTTTGGGATTGTTTGAAATTATAAAATTGGTTTAGCAACTGGTTGGCGAACATAGAATAAACAAGTTGATTGTAGAAATTTAGAAATTGAAATATGAACATATACATATGTATGTATGCATGTGTGTACCAATTTGAAGATGTCCGGTCTCAAGATAGCAATAGACAAGTCATTCTAAAAGAGTATAAGAAGTACAGTACAAATCTCAACATACATTTTCTCTTTGAACTGTCTATACAATATAATTAAAGACTTATGTTTTGTTCCAAAACTTTTTATCTTTTCAAACTATATTTTCATTTTTGTCTATACATATAAGTTAGCTGGCTATTGGCATTAACTAGCTGTGACAAATTTCGTTACCATGAGTGGTTAGGGTATATAGTGTTTGTAGTTTCAACATTTTTCATTTTCATATACATATATTATGGATCGTCATCGATAGCGGAGTCAATATAGCCATGTCCGTCTGCCTGTTGATATCAACTATCCGAAGACCCCAACAACTTACATACATGATGGATTGCTATTTAAAATCGAGAAAATCGTCCCACAAATAATGCAGAGGCCATATTGGGTTAGTGCTGATTAGGGTTTTTATCCCGGGAATTCCCAAGACAAATTTCCCGGGAATTTTTAAAATTTGTCACTTCCCGATTCCCGTGATTTTTTATCGAGAATCCCGGTAATAAAAAATTGCCAAAAAATACAACTCTATACATTTTTACAAACAAACAAACAGCTGATTAAAAATAACTAATTTCTAAGTGTAAGTACATATATTAAAAAAAAAACAAAAAAACTATAAGCTGACAGATTTATATTTGATCATTTATTTGACTTCAACAGAACAAGAAACAATTTTGATTATAAACAAGTAGGAGAATTATATTCGGCTATGCCGAATCTTATATACCCTTCACCAAATTAGACTTTAAAATAAAAATTTTAAATATTTTTAGGTAAACAAAATTAATTTTTTTTCTTTCAAAATTTAATAAAAAAAAATATATATTTTTTCTAAATTGTTTTTTTTTCAAAATTAAATTTTTTTTTTCGAAATTGTTTTTTTTTAATTTTTTTCAAATTTTTTTTTTAATTTTTTTCAAATTTTTTTTTTTAATTTTTTAAATTTTTTTTTTTTAATTTTTAAACATTTATTTTTTTTTTAAATTTATGATTGAAAACAAATTAAAGAAAAAAATTTTTTTTTTGGAAAAAAAAAAAGATTCGGGTTAAAAACTATTTTTCCTGATTTTGACCCATTGTAAGTCAAAATTACTATAGCTTTATATACATCGTTGCAATGAACTTTAAAATATCTATCATAAGATATCCATATTGTCTATATTAATGACTTAGTAATCCAGATTTAAATCAAAAATAGGCCAAAAATCGAGGTTGTCCCGGTTTCTTCCTTATATCTCAGCCATTTGTGAACCGATTTTCTCGATTTTAAATAGCGACCGAGCCGGAAGAGTTCCAGATATATTGATGTGTCAATTATGTTTGTAAGTTATTTGGGGCTACGGAAAGTTGATTTCAACATACAGACGGACAGACGGACATGGCTATATCGACTTCGCTATCTAAAAAGATCCAGAATATATATACTTTGTGGGGTCGCAAATGAAAAATGTGGAAATTACAAACGGAATGACTAACTTATATATACCCTTGCCACTCATAAAAAGTCATTAATTTCTAAGAGTAGGTACATAAACTAATTTGTAAATTTGATTAATTGATGTTTGCTATTAACGCATAGGAAATGGAGCTAGCTTTCGTCTGGAAATACTTTACAAAAGACCCAAAATTTAATGCCCAATGCAGTTTATGTACCAAGTTTCTTGCTTAAAAAGGTTCTTCAACAACGTACATAATTTATCGCCAGAAACAATAATTGACACATATAATGCTGATAATAATAATCAACCTCTAATAAAAAGACAAAAAATAATTAAAGAATCAACCACAAAAAGGATTCACTTGCCGCTTGTGATGGAATTTCTGTGAGAGCTATTACTCAAAGTTCATTTATTCGACAATCTTTATTAACAAATTGGTTTAAGGTTCATTCCCGGAGTTACCGGGATTCCTAAAAAAATGACGATTCCCGGGAGTTAAAAACACCCACCTAAAAGTATACCAATATGCTCAGGATCACTTTCTGAGTCGATTAACCAATGTCCGTCCATGTAAACCTTCAAATTTTGTACAAGCTTTTTAATTGTCCCAAGAACGCGAATTGAATTTGTTTAAAATCGGACCATTATTTTTCCTAGTCCCCATACGAAAACAGTTAAACTCTCATAAATATCTTAAGCCTCTAATACACGGTTGTCATATTCTTACAAAGTTGTCAGAAAATATTCAATAAATGGTTAACAACCATATGTTTCAACATAAGTTCTCATGGTTGTGTTAACCATTTTCTGTACATATTTCTGACAATCTGACAACCGTGTATACGTAGCTTTAGCAAAGCAAATTCAGCACAAATAATTTTTATATAGGCCGAACTAGCACCACCAAATTTTGTGACTATCAGTCATAGCTCCCACAAGCAGAAAAAAAAATATAGTTGTGCATGTTTACTGTAACCATTTCAACATTTTTACAAGTTTTTTTTAACAATATTATAGTCACAGTAATTTATATGATTGTGGTAACTATAATATGGTTAATTTACGATTTAAATGATTGTATCAACCATATATATGGTTACAGTAAACAAGTATATATTTGTGACAACCATTTTTATGATGTATAATTTTATCATAATATGTTGTTCTCAGATTATGATATCCATAAGCCTAGGTTTTACTTAAAATTGATAACAGTAAGGAAATTATGTTCGTTTGAAAAAAAATGTTTTTCTCGAAAATCATAAAATTTAAATCATAGGGACGGTAAAACTGTAAGAGGTATTGACATAATTTTTTCGTATTTTTATACCCTTCACCTTCGGGAGAAGGGTTATATAAATTTGTCATTCCGTTTGTAATTTCCACAATATAATTTTCCGACCCTATAAAGTATATATATTCTGGATCCTTATAGATAGCGGAGTCGATCCGTCTGTCTGTCTGTTAAAATCAATTTTCTGAAGACCCCAGATATCTTCAGGATCCAAATCTTAAATAATTCTGTCAGACATGCTTTCGAGAAGTTTCCTATTTAAAATCAGCAAAATCCGTCCATAAATAACAGAGATATGAGCAATAATCCGAGACTACCTCTACTTTTGGCCTATTTTTGATCTATATCTCAATTACTTAGTCATAAATATAGACAATATGGATATCTAATGATATTTTAAAGTCCTTTGCAATGATGTATATAAAGCTATAGTAAGTTTGACTTACAATGGGTCAAAATCGGGAAAAATATTTTTTAACCCGAATTTTTTTTCACAAAAAACTTTTTTTTGTCATAAATTTTTTTCATTAATAAATTACAAAAAAAAAAAAAATTTTAATTAAAAAAAAAAAAATCGATTCTTTTTCATTCGATTGCAAACATAATAATTTAGTAGCAACATTTTTACAAAAACTGAAAAATTTGCATTTTTTCCGAATTTTAGCGATAAAACAGTTTGTGGGTCAATTTGACCCAAAGAAGATATAGGTTTAATCCCAAAAAGATTTTTTTTTACTGTAATTTTCATTAATATAAATTAATCTACATATTTCTGTAACATAATGCAGAAAGTTAAGGAGTTTCACAAATTTATTTCATATAAATCTAACCTTTGACCTCGATGGGCGTTCCGAAATCATTGTCCGATTTGCCTAAAATGTTCAGCTGTCACCCTAATATACATATTTATGTTTAAGAACTTCGTTATAATTCATTCGGTGCACTAAAGTTGATTTGGGGCAGATTGTCAAAATTTATAAAACGTTTATTTCAATATTTGTTTATTTTTAGCCGCAATTTTATTTTCCAGTCAAGTTTTTAGTACGACTTATCACTTTGTTTGCATAGAGGTCTCGCAGACTAGTTTTTCAGAACTTGTTTACTTCAAAAGTTATCACCAAGTGAGAATGGATTAAAATACACAAAAATATCGTGATCACAATGAATTAAATATATTTTTAGTACCACTCGAAAAGCTATAATTATCAAGGCAGAGAAGTTCAATTAATGTACAGACGAGTAGTAAATTTGACACACATAAATGAAATTGCAAAAGATTAAAATGCTAACTCATTATATTTTTGCTTACCACATGCCGAATGATTTTCACGTGTTTACCAGTGATAAGGGGTATTTGGGGTGCTTTAGAACGGACTAAAAGGCATTCTCTTAGCACATGCTACGAAATATCTTGCGATTAGTTTTAGAAGCATAACTTTTAAAAAAATAATCAATTGGTTTAATTGAAGAGTGTTTTAAAAAATTTGAGCTGAGTCATATCACCTCGGGAAAGTTGTGTCAATTGTTTGAAATGTACTTCACTTGTCCAATTGTGACAAAAAGTTTAAAATTTATTAATGAATATTTGTTAAAATAACATTTTGATTTAAAATATAAGCAAATTTTATGATCAGTGTTATAATATTAATGTTCCGGTTCAGTTCCGTGATATAGTTCCTAAAAGTTGTCAACTTTTCCACTCCTAGGATAATGACATGTTTTCCATTTATATAAAGCGTTAGGACTAGAACGTGCCTCTATAACATATGAAATCGCCATGTGGTAATAAATCTGCCTTTTGCATTCATTTGGTCAATTCACAAGGTCTCTTATCATGTCATATTGTTATAATGTCATAATATATCACGACTCGGCGGCTCGGCTTAACCAACTCTTAAGCATTCGGCGTTGAACTCTGCTGGTTCGTTACGATAACACAATAAACATAGCATAGAAAGTAGTATTATTTTAGGACATTATGACAATATGACATGATAAGAGACCTTGTCTTCAGTTTTAAATAATTTTAATATTATCAAGATATTGAATGCTCGAAAAAGTGGTCCAAAATTGGACGTCCAGAATGTGCTTCGCCAAGAACAGTTGCGGTGGCCATATGCCCGAAATCATTTTCAAATGTTAATGCCATGTATTGTTACTTTATAATAAAAATATTTGTTGATTAAAATGTTCTTTTTTTGTTATTTCTTACAATTTCAAATTTTTTTTCAATTACAATACCAAAATTACGGAAATGTAAGAGAATTTTCAGTTCGGTTGATAATGTGCTCATTTTGTCCTGCTGACACGTGAGAAAAGCAAAAGTAAATTTTGGGATGTCAGCTGATTTTTATATGTGCACAGGAATAAAATTCAACCAGCAGCTGAAACCTCTATCACACCTCTAACATACGATCAATTTTAACATGTTTATCTCTAATTTAAAATAACTTTTATTTACCATTTTTTATATTAATTTCATTAACTTTTTTTCACTTGTTGAACTCGACTTTCACATGCAAATAATAAATTAACAAAAAAAAAAAACTAGTCGTATTAATTGAAATATTTCTTTGGACACACTGCTGATGATGCTGACACTAGTAAATTGAATCAATGCCTTGGCTAGGGCAAGGTGTTTGCGATCGTTGAGACAAACTACTAAATTGATAATAGAGGAATAAAATAAATTGTAATCTATTTCTGCCTTCTTTTTTTACAATATTTTTTTTTTGTTAATTTAGAAATAAAAAACTGCAATTCATGCATTACGTGAATATTTTAATAAAAATAAATGGAAAAGTACATATACTTATGTATGTGTATAAATTAGAAACACTAAACAAATTGTTACAGCTACTACTTAGTCTTACTTAGATAGTACTTGTACTAAATAAACAGCTGACATTTTTCAAAAATAACTGTCATTTTGTTTTAAACACTCAGCGATGAATAAACAAATAACAAACAAAATATTAATTACCCCTATAAAAGTTAAGTAAACAAAACTGATATCAATGAAACTTACTTCTTACTATTTTCAAACACGCTTATTACAAAATTATCTAATTAATCATTGTATTAGTAAAACGTAAATAGTTGTCGTAGGCTAAATATAATCAAAGAAAAAGATATTAACATTGTAAGTGATCACAAAATTGTTCTATTGTAATATGTACAATAGGGTGGCCCTTTTAAAACTCCTTCAAAAATATTGCACCTAGAAGAGCGCTTTCCAAAAATATAAAAATCTTTGAAATTGGATGAGAAACAAAAAAATGGCACTTGTTAAAAAATTTTACATGTCGAAGGTACCCTACTTTGAGCCACCATTGCGCCACGCCTGGAGCATTTGTGGGGTCCATTTTAATAACTTTAACTCAAATACTCCTTGGTAACGCCCACGTCAAATTTTATCCCGACCAGCCGTTTAGATATCCCAGATTTATTTCCAAAAAATTTTGATTCTGCCCCACTGTGCACTGGAAAGCTTACGAAATTTCGGATGTGCAGATATTCACCACGTAGGACATTTGCTGCGGTTTCATCAGTTTTAGCAACTTTGGCTAATCTTCGTTGTTTTGTTCTCTTTGAATAATTTTGAAAACTTGAAACAAGACGACCACGTCTATCGCGTTGTAAAGATTGATCTTAGTTTTTGCTAATTTATAGTCGGGTTTGACCGACCATATTTTCCTACTTATTTTAATATGTCTTTATATTCAATGGATTTTTTTAAAACATTTTTTTTCAATCATGCATGATCTATCGAATGAATTTTAAATCAATAAAAGCCGGTGCACAGTGGAGTCATTAGCAAACAAGTGGTAATAAATCTGAATCTTCTAAACAACTTGTCAGATTAAAAAATAATGTGTGAACAAAACGTAAAGGAGGACTTAGGCTTTAAAGAATTTGAAGCTTGTGACCACCCATACAAGGTGTGATACAAGGTGTCAAAGTCGACCATTATTTTGAACAGCTTGTAACTTGTGCATATATGGTCCGATTTTAATGAATGAAGCTTTGTAATATAACAAGTGTGAAGATAAATAAATTCCAGATAACTTAGTGATACAATCTGGAATTTCTTTATCTTCACACATTTTTCATTACAAAGTTTCATTCATTGAAATCTGTCCATATTTGCAAAAGTTATAAGCTGCAAAATATTTACAAAGTTTACCATTTTCATCATTCATTTTGCAAATCCGACCAGATGTGTAGAAGATTCAGATTCATTATTTGCGATTGATCCCATTGTGCGACGTTAGTTAGGTACATAAGATATGAGTATTTAAACTAACAGCAAGAATAAAATTGGATATGTCCAAAGGACTCCAAAGGTTATGGTCTCAATATCCAAAACTTGTGTTTTTTTCTGTGCCTTTAGAGGAATTCATGGTATATTAATGAAATACTAAAGAAAATTCTGATGATTTTTTTAATATTTTAAAAATTTTCCATAATTTCGTTTAGTTTTACTTTAGTCTTGCCTTAATTGATTGTTTTAGAGAGTGTTGATGAATGATTAGAATTAATTATTACCTTGTAATCAGTTATTTAATAGTATAATTATAATGAGTTGTAAACACACCTTATATGTTACAAACACCCATTGAGAATTATAAATAATATTTAATACACTGTGCTACAATTCTGCTTCTATTATTTTAATGCGAAATAAAACAGGCTAGTTTTTTTTACTAAAACATTCTTTCCCACCACTTTGATTTTTGACAACTGAGTTAGGTTAGGAGTTTCCGATCTATGTGTATTTAACTATGCTTTTAAAGTTATGCTTTAAATGCCTGTCAACAGGCATCTGTCATTTGGCTCCTGTCAAAATTTGAACAAAATGCGTCATTTAGTTTGTGTTTGACAGCCACTGACAGCAGACTACCTCGTGACTTGAGGAGAAATTTGGAAAAAGTGAGTTCAGTTGCTCATTAAGCATTATATTTTGCAAAAAAAAACCATCACTCAAATAAAGGCTAAGATTGATAAATACTATGGGAACTCTGCACCATAAATTTCATTGGTTAAAAGTGGTTTACTGAATTTCGTTGTGGGCGTACAAGCACGGAAGATGCCGAACGTTCTGGACACCCTGTTGAGGTCTCAACACCCGAAATAATTAAAATATATCACGATATGGTGTTGGTCATTCGCAGATTGAAAGTGCAAGTGATAGTGGAAGCCATAGGCATCTCAAATGGCTCAGTGGTTATAATTTTGAATGATCCTTTGGGTATAGTGATCCCGTGATTTTTTAAGAATGTCGCGACGCGTCCTTATCAGTAAACGTGATTTATAAATCACTGTTCATTTAAACAGTGACCGTAATCACTTTTTGTTAAGCAGAATAACAACAAAGTTAAGAAGAATACATTATGTATTATTTTCATTTTTAAATCTGATCTGCTTTAATATTTGCTGATTTAAAAACGCCTGTTAATAAAAACTTAGGAAAATAACAGAATTAAACAAAGATATGTGATATGTTAATTAACATTTAATTTTATACACTGTGTTGAAGAGACAGTCATATAACCATGAATTAACAGTATGTTAAAAATGAGATAGAGCTACATTTAACAGTATGTTCAAAACTGTGAAAGAACTTAAAAACATCTGTTACCTGCTATACATATTCAGTAACAGTTGTTACCAGTGAATGATGAAAAATATTAAAGAACGACACACAGTGCACAGTGGTTTAGAAACGTTTTTTATTCGGTAACATGGTTGGAGCTGAGGTATTTTCGAGTTGATTTGCAGTTGTTCAGTTGATCAGAAATACGCAATTCCCAAAAATGGAAATTTTTAGTTATTTGGCTATAATATCCATACCAGGGCGGCGTTATCGGAATTCCTTACAATCGACCATGCGATTTGAGAATTTTCTCCAAAAAATTAAATTTTACATAAAAAATAGGAGTTTTTGGATGGATCTGATCCCCTCGGTATCAAAAATTTTCAAATTAGTTTTCTTTTAAAATATTTAATGTAAACTTAGCTTTTCAAAAAGTATAAATTCATAATACATCTACCTAGAAATTTTTTAGATAACTTAAAAAGAAAAAAGTACTTTTTTCCCAAAAACTAGCGAAAAATCGCTTTTTCAAATCTTTTAAATTTAAATGCATATAAGTTTCAACTCAGTCACGATTGTTAAACTATTCTTTTTTGTTTGACATATACATTTGTTGTTAGTCCAATGAAAGAAAAATTGAGGAAATCGTGAAATATTTGGATCAGCTGTTATCAAAAAACTAGAGTAGGGTGGGTAAAAATTTTGAAAATTTAATTTTCAAATGCGAATATCTCCTAAGTTATACGAGATAATTGATAGCTACGACGAGGTTTTTTGACGAAGAGATTCTATATATGTAATTTGAACATACCCGAGGTGTCCTACTTTGGGGACCCCTTGCCGCAGTCCTGTTATTTCCATGCGGTCAAAATTCAAAACATAAACTCGACAACACTTCTTCTTGACACATGTTAATTTTCATTCAAATCGGAATAAGGGCTTAGACGTTACAGATTTATTTCCCTCTGTTCCAGTGGTTTTTTTTTAAACGTTACAAGCGACTGTTGATAACTACTTATAAAATATGACTTAAATGTAGCTGTTACTTGCTATATTCAGTAACAGTTGTTACCAGTGATTTTTCAATTACGGTGATTAAATCACAGATATGGAAATAAAGCTCATCTTTACTTGGGTAAGAGAAAGCTTTTCTCAAGATGGCTTCCTCGTTTGCTCACAATCGGGTGAACAAAAGGGTACACACATGTCCAGTTTCCATTTCAAAACTCCATGAATTATGCTATGAAATGCTACCTCATCCCGATTTAGCTCCGAGTGACTATTTCTTGTTTCCAAAGAATTTCTCGGCAAAAATAGATTTGACTCCAACGATGAAATCATCTCACAAAAATACCCATTTTCAAGGGATAAAAAAATGGAGAAACGTTGGACAAAGTACCTAGAGCTCAAGGAGACTATGTTGAAGAATACAATTTTTTTATCCGGAAACCTGTGTTTCATTCAAATAGGCACGGACTTTTTGACCCACCCTAGTATCTTTATTAATTTTTCCTAACAAATAAGTTCTATATAAAAACAAATCAGATTTAAATTTATTTTGCGTATCAATCCATAATTGACCATGGCTACCATATAAGGTTCATTTTCGAAAATCATTTTAACGAGCATAAATCTCTTTAAAATGTTGGTATTTACATTAAATTCAATACATTTATGTTTCACGCGATCTAATTTCATGACGATCGTTCCATAGTTGATCGTAGCTAGCATACAAGGTCCTCTTCCAAAGATACTCGGGAAAAAATGTCCTCAGTATGGTCGGGTTTGACCGACTATACTGTCTTACTTGTTTACGCATATGTATGTTAAGTCTTATATTAATCGGAAGATCCAGTTAGAAATGGCAGTGCCCTGTGGGGTAGAGGCACGGTCTATAGCTGCCGAAATAACTTTGATATTGGATCACAACTTTTAGTTGTTAAGTATATTTTCTAAAACAATGTCCTTAATATCATTACCGAAATGAAAATAAAATCTCCATTTTTTTTTTGCTTTTGAATATAATGTTTTTTTTTTTATTGATGTTAGTTTTTTAAGTTTTACAAAAAAAATCACAATAATTAGGCAAAAATATATAGTATATGTTATATATATATAAGTAGTTGTAGTTGTTATAAGTATAATCGTATTACATTTTTAAGTATTTTTTGTTTTTAGTAAATTGAATATTTGAAATATTTCTTCTCATTCTCTAAATGAAATGTTTGTGTCAGTGTAAAGGGGGGAGGGGCGTTAGAGGCAGAAGGGTGTATGTTTTTATTATAACTTACTAACTAGTTATTAAAGTTTAAGTACTTGTGTTAGTTTTTGTTGATTATCATTATATAATATTCAAATTTATTTTGCATTTATTGTTTATTTAAATTTTAAACAATAAGAAAATTAATATTTCATTATTATTGCTAACTTAAAACTAATGTCATTTTAGAAATTTATTGTGTTGATGATTTATTTTTATTTTTGTTTTGTTTTTTTTTTAATTTTTAGCTCATAAAAATTGGTGTTTTCTATTTGTATTATTTGCATTACTATGTATTTTAAAGCTTAATAAACTAATCAATGAAAATATTTGTTTTTATAATAAATTTTTAGCTATATCTATAATCGTAATCGTAATCATATTCATAATAAGTATTTATGTTGCACATTTCATAGAAATTTGTTTTTAAAAATTACTAAAAAATTATACGCTGGTAAAACTACATGTATAAATATGTTAATGGTTTTTTAAAATCATAAAGTAAATAATAGTTAGATAAATAAAAAAAAAAAAAACACAAAAAACATTTAATAAATCATTACAAAAATTTTGATACATAGTGCTTTTGTATTAAACGTCCCGCTTTCTTTTTCAATACACAAAATCTGATTAACTGCTAATCAGTGTAGTTGGTTGTCTGAGGCGGCACTCTAGGATAGAGCTGGAATTATATAAGAAATTATTTAGATATTTAGTATACAATTAGCTTGAGGTGGGTTAAAAATTTGACTTACTCCCAACAGATTCCTTGGCACATAGCCCTCTTCGTTTTGTTCATTTTTAGCCCACCACCATTCACTTTCAGCATCGTCGCCTTTGCGTAAAATGATTAAATGATCATTAACATTGAAGGTTAATTCATCACTGTTTTGGGCCTCGTACGAGAATACAGCGTATACTTCACCATTATGAAGTATGCCAAGTTTTTCTTGGATACCTGAAAGAAAAAAAACAAAGAAATGGAATAAATTAATTTCGGTTTTGTGATAATTTGTTAAATATTAGGTGTTATAGAAACAAAATCAATTGATAATATAGGAAATGCTATACAAATTTAAAATTCAAACTTGACGGGTGTTCAAGAGGATAAAGGAACATTTCTTTTGCTTTACAGTATAGAAATGATCAAGAATAGGGGCTCAATGGTATTGTGATACCAAAAAAGTGGAACTAAACCAAACTAAGGAGTACTTTTTCGTTCTTCAAAATGGTACTTTTTGAATTTTCTATAATATTGAACATGGAATCAGGAAATTACTTTGATTACAAACTTGACGGGCGTTCAAGTGTGGACAATTTGTACTTCTTCTTCTGGGTCTTTACACGTTCCGAATGAGCCAGAATCCACATTACAATGAATGAATAAACATGAAACTAGAAATATGTTATCCTGAATTAGTATTAATTCACAAAGGGAGACTTAATATTAATATTTCTTTCTTCAAATTGGGGAGCCAAAGCACACCGGTTCAGCTAGTACTTCATATTTTTTTATCGGATATTTCAAAGTTACTAAGTCTTTGTTACAAAAAACAATCATTTGAAGTTCATTTGTCAGGAAATACTCGTAGATCAATATTTTTAAATGAGTTTATGTCATTCTTTATTAACAGGTCTCCTTGTCCAGCCTGCTATATAACCTGAATATGTTAGAACATATTGTTACGAATGTGCAACGACGATTTGAATTCAACGGTCTGTAACGACTGCCAGCAGCATTCATCATGTTTGAAGGCACGTCCATCATTGACATTATTTGTAAGTATGGCAGCACTAAATGTTTGGGCTGCTGGCAATGACATCGAAAGCTCTTGAAATCGCACATACTAGTTGACCGTTAAGAACAATCTCGACTACTCGTATGAAGATGGCAGTGCGTGTATAAATAGTGGCAGAGGCTGCAGTCGTGAGTTGAGTTGATCATTGTCGTTGTTAGAGTTAACTTCAAATGTCGTGTACATGTGTGGTAGTACATTATAAAGTTTGTGTGCATTTCTGCGAATTGATAAACGTGTATAAAGACATTGAGTGACTATTTAATTCTGTTGTTGTTGTACATTCTAAATAAATAAAGAGTTGTTACAAATTTTAAACTACTGAAACTGCTTTTATTTGCAATCAAAAGTATCCGGTTTATTTAAAGGAAATAAACCACGTTTTTAAAAGGTAAAAACGTAACAATATTATTAAATGAGAAATATTTCTAATGGCAATTTCATAAAAAGACAAGCCTATTCAAAAATTGTCCTACTAAAGCAGTGACTGAATTTTCTAGTTCAAGTGCAAAGAGATAGCAACCGAATTTGTTGCCAATCGAATGATTCTTTCTACCTTAGTGACCGAATTTTACAGTTTAGAAGGGGTAACAAAAGTTTGGTTGCTTCAACCGAAATCTTTATCAACTGACTTTCTGTTGATACAACCGAAAAATTCTATGTGTGCAACCGAATCATTCGATTGGCAACAAATTTGGTTGCTACTACGAGTCTGTTTTCTCTGTGTGCCGTAAATAATTCTATTTTTTTTTTAGTTATTTTATGTCTATAAGGTCGTATAAAATATTAAATGATAAATCTATGCAATCGATCAAAAAAAAAAAAAAAAAGAAACCAGATCTTTTATTCAAAGTATTCTGGCGACATATGGAGGCGCAGAACGAATCAAGCCAATATCGGATACCCTGTTACAAAGTGAAGCATATCCCAGAGAGTGCTTTCTGCATCGATCGTAACAAATAGTAGTCGGACGGTGCACGGTCTGAACTATAAAACGAGTAAGACAAAACTTCCCAACCACTTCATTATTAATACTTTTTAATAGGTATTGCAGCATGAAGCCGAACGTTGTCATGATGAAATATTGCGATTTCATGTCCGACCGCATATTCAAGGCATTTGTTGGCCAATGCTCACTTCAAAAGAATCAGTTGCGTTCATCACATGTTTCCTGTGATGGTCTAGCCAGATTTCAGCAGCTTCTAATAGATAGGACTCTTTTGCGCCCACCAAACACAGAGCATTAATTTAGCACCATGGATATTTGGATTTGGTGTCAATTCGGGCTTCATATACGATCTCTTACGCTTCATCGCAAGTAATGATTTGGTGCAAAAATTATTTTCTTTTATAGCGTTCAAACATCATTTCGGACGTGCAAAATCGTCTTTCAAGTTTTCTCGGCTTCAATTCTTATGGTATCCAATTTCAATGCTTTTGAAATTGCTGCTTGAGTAGCTTCCAATGATTTTGCAAGCTCTTGATGAGTTCTACAACAATCTTGCCTCCAATTCTTGGTCTTCGAAAATTTTTCGTATGCCTGGGCGATCTTTGTCTTCAGTGTTATAATCACTACTTCCGAACCCCACAAACCATCTCTCGCATGTTGAAACCGATGGAACACCTTCACCATAAGCTTTGGTGAGCAAGAGGTGTGTTTCAGCGACACTCTTTCATACATTAAAGAAGTAAAGCAAAACTTCCCACATATGAGGATTCGTTGGTACAATATTCGACATTTTCGAAGTAAAAAAAACTTTTTTGTTTACACTATAATGTTCAATAAAGAAATAAGAATAAATGACAGATTTATTCCCATAAAACTCAAACCAAAAATTTACTCAAAATAGTTACACATACGAGTGTTGTTTTCGACAACTAAGTAGAGTCTTTGATAGGAGAGTGTCCGATCTATGTGTATTTATCTATGATTGCAACTTCATTTGCTAATAAAAAACGTACTAAACGAATTGATCGAGAAAAACTATAACTATTTCCGAACTCTATGGACTCCAATAAAACAGAATTGCTATATCAGAAAACCTGCATCTTCACTTACTGTATAAATACTCTGAGCAGCCATCAAAACCCTCTTCATCTTCTTCACACTTCTCCGCTGGAGTCTCGTGATCCGACAAAGTGGCGGCAAACAAACAGGCACCATTTTCCACTAAAAACTTAACCATGGCCAAATTATTGCAGCTGGCGGCACAATGTAAAGGTGTCCAGCCATCTGAGTCTTGGGCATTGACATCACAACCAAATTCAACCAGGAATCTATAAAAATAAAACTCAGTATTAATAGAAAATCATCTAAACAAATAAATAAACTCTTAAAACTTACTTGACTATATCAAAATGACCCGCACAAATGGCATTGTGTAGAGCTGTTATACCCTCATCATTGGCCGCACTAGGATTGGGCACCTGCATGGCGGTTTTCTTCACCAACTCCAATTCACCCTCTAAACTGGCGTCGAGTAGCAAAGCCAGAGGATCGAAACTAACTCTACGCGTTAGTTTTGGTTTGCCATTGCTGGCATTGGTGGTAGAATTGCCGGCCGACAACGAACGCATTCTGCGCTTTAAACTATCGGGTGAGGATTTCTCCTGAGGTGAATTATTGGAATTTTCACTACGATCAGGTTCGTCGACACTGCTTTGCGATTGAGGTGATAAAGTGTTGGGAGAATGTGCACCATGTTGTTGTTGCTGCTGCTGTTGTTGTTGTTGTTGTGATTGAAGATTAGGAGAATATTGTGGTGTGGAGTTGGCCTCACTATTGGTCTCCGAGGAAAGCTCATTGCTGTTCGATCTTCGTTCATTGAACAGATAACTATTGGCGGAATTAAGTTCCAGTTTCCGGTTGTTTTGTTGTTGACTTGAGGGTTTTGTTATGTTAGAGGAAGATTTTAGTCGGGGTTGTTCGGAGAGCGGTTGTTTGCGTATGGTCAATGGTTTGGCCTTGATGGGCAAATTATCATTGATATTTTGTAGGGGTAATGAAGAAGAGCTGGAAGACGCAGCTGCTTGCTGTTCTGCTGAGGTCTTTTTCGTCGAGGGATTTGTTGAATTTGTAGAGGTTTCTTGGTTCGCTTCGTTTGGTGACATTTTATTGGGTTTCGGTGGCAAGGCTGGTCTATCACTATTATTGTTGTTGTTACTATTGACGCTGCTTAGTGCTGTTGCTGTAGAGCACACTACATTTGGCGCCACTCTATTCACCTTGGGACTGTAGGTGATCATTTTCGGTATGGCACTAGTGACAGATGTGGGCGCCACACTACTAATGGGTTTACGTGGAGGAACAACTAGGCTGCCAGCAGCTGAGTTTTTCGATTTTTCATTCGAGTTTACGTTGGAGGTGTTGGTGTTGCTCGAGGAAGTGGGAGAAATGGCATTGGCCACACCGGTGGCCACCGACTTATTGGCCGTTCCCAAAGGCATACTGTGCACTGTTAACTGATGGGCATTCTTCTCCAATAGCGTTTCACTAGTAACCGATATATCAGTTTTCTTCTCCAAATCCGACTTTTCCCTTTGTGGTATGTGAGATGCTGCCGTCGAGGCACTATTCAATTTGCTTATCAGCGCCGAAGCAGAGCTATTGGATCCTATACTTTTGGGGATCTTACTGGTAGCTTGCTGCGTTGAGTTAGCGTTGGGATTACTTTGAGCTTCTAAATTTGCTGCAACTTCTTTGACCAGGTCCCGTTTCTTCGGGCCAACTTCCGCATAAATATGATGCGAAGTATCTACCTTGGGTGGTTCTGTGTTTGTTTGATTGTGTTGCTCGTTGCTGAGAGTGTTCTTGTTGGTGATGGCAGCCGTTAACATTTTCTTGGCCAATTTTGATTCATCACTCTCGGCTGTAAAGAAATTGGGACTGGTGTTAGAGCCCGCATTATTGCCGTGGGTCAAATTCAGCTTGACATGTGCATGATCTTGTATTAGCTGATTTTGTTGGTTTGTGTTGGCTGTCGCCGCAGCATGCTTCAAAATGTTACCCAAATAGGAGGAGGTGGGTGTGATGGTGGACTTTTGAGGTGTGTGTATGTAGGGCTCTACGGCGGCCACATTGCCACGTGGTATATTACGATTTTCACCACGATTTATAATGTTGGCGAATTTATTGTTGTATGCTTGGCCATTGGCGGCTGCCTGATTGGCTTGCTTTTGCAGCAGTTGTTGCTTTAGGGCTGCTACACCTGTTTTGGGTGCCACATTCGTTGGATAGTTTACATCATTGCTCTTGTTGTTGTTGCTATTGCTATTACTACTGCTGTAAGAGTTGTGATTTTGGCTAGAAGGTGGCTGTTGCTGTTGTTGCTGCTGCTGTTGTTGTTGTTGTACTTGTTGTGTATTTTGTTGCTGTTGTTGTACCTGTTGCATTAAATGCGGTGGACTCATATTTTGTTGATTGTTTTGTACATTGGCGGCTTTTTTGCGTTGCAAACGTGTTTGCAACTCATAAATTCTTTGATCGACAGATCGCAATTCCGCTTGTCTTTGTTGTAAGGCTTCTCGTTGTAAGTGGAGACGTGCATCTTGTTGCAATGACAATTGATTTCGATACTAAAATACACATAAGAAAAGTAATTTAATTTAATTATTTTATTTTATATTTGTATGTTTGCTAATTTAAGTTTTCATTTACCATCAATTCTCTTCTTAACTTTTCCAATTCCCGTGACGCTTGAGGCGGTAACGGTTGACCGGTTGTACTGCCACCATTTATAAGATTTATGGGACATCTTCGATCTCGCCTTAAGTCTTCTAATTGTCTAGTTAGAGCTTCTACTTTGGCCACCGCCAAACTTAATTCTTTTTCCTTTTCGCTGAATAACGCTCGTATGGAGTCTAAATCATTACCTGAAATATTGTAAGAAAATGTTAGATAAAATTTCTGCTTTATTTCTCACATATTATCAAGTTGAATGATTAATGAGTTAACTAAGTATTTTATTAATGATACTTGAATGACCTAAATTAAAAAATAATTTAAATAAGGATGGAAAAGCAAAGATTATTAAGAGTGAAACTTCTCAAAATATTTCACTTGCAAGCGTACATATTTAGAAGAAATTCAGAATGGATTTGAGACTTTCCTCAAACCATGTCACTAAGATAATGTTGATATAGGTCGATGATGGATGAAGAGGCGACTGACCGCTTTCCTGGCATTCCTCTTGTAAATTGCAATGCAATTTTCCAGAAGAAACTGAATAAGACTCTACAGATCCGATGGACTGATGAATCCACGCTTGCTACTTTCAGCTGAACTTGGTCCTTCTGTAATGCCGGCAGGACGAGTCTACTTATTTTATTCAGTCGCATCCAGATAAAGCTAATTATATAGACTATTACAGGTGAACCCAAGTAAGCTGCTTGTATAGTGGCAACCTACGGAACCTAACCTAACCTTCAACAAATCACAAGAATTTTTTATGTTATTTATTGTGGTGTCTGTGCCAAAAGGAATTTCTGATATCCTTAAGATAGTCAAGATCATAAAATAGTATAGGTCTCTTAGTCTGCGTTTCTGTAGAACTGTGCTGCCATATGGAAGGCCTTGTACTGAATCCTCACCTTTTTTGTCCAGACAACATGTGAAATAATTGTGTTTCTATCTAAAGCAAGAGAGTGCTGAACCTTCCTCGTTACATAGAAATTGTTTACAAATTGTAATCGTAGACCAACTGAACTCCATCTGTATCAACTGAACTCCTTTTCCGTCCCAGAGAGAGCCACACAATTTTGGATTTTGATGTTGATGCCGAAGGCAAGGAATAGTTAATGTTTCCCAAGCTTCATTCTGCCGATTATCTTACACCCAAGGCTGATTGCATGAGATAGTTTATGATTGGAAGAAACTTTCCTTTAATGAGGTGCACAACGTAATCAGCGACCCGTTTCACAAAGCCTTAAATAGATTATATTCACGATAAGGGTCCAAAGAAGTAAAAAGTAAAGTTGCGGCTCTTAGCATGCGTTTCTTATTCTATCCACATTCAAACTGGAATTATTGGTCCTGTTCCACAGCATATTCACCGTCTAGATTGTTATTATTTGTTTACCCCTAAGTCACTTAAGGCATCGACTATTGAGAATATATTCACGTTGTTAAAGCCACCCTCCGTATCCAGAAATGATGCCATAACATACTCTTTCCTGTCGAGTGTTTCCTCGATAGTACCGACAACGACATATAATGCTGTGTACACTGATCTGCATTTACGGTTTGCGAGTTATGCCTTGTGGAAGTTACCCGAAGTGAAGATATTCCTGATATGAATTTCAAACAGTCTTTGCTGTATTTTCTGGTTTATCTCTTTGGCTTTGAGATAAATTCCAGACTAAATATTGTTACGCTTTCACCTTTTTAAAACGTTGGTTTATGTCCTTTAAATAAACCGGATACTCTTGATTGCAAATAAAAGCCTCTTAGTAGTTTAAAATTTGTAACAAGTGTCTTTATACACGTTTATCAATTCGCAGAAATGCACACACACTTTATAATGTGCAAACTCAAATGTACACTACAGTTGATGTTAACTCTAACAGCGCCAATGATGAACTCAACTCACGACTACAACCTCTGCCACTATTTATACACGCGCTTTCTTTTGTGATTCTTCTACAATGCTCTTAACGGACAAACTAGTATGTTCGAATTCTAGAGCTTTCGATGTCAATGTTAGCAGCTTAAACATTTTGTTTTGCCATACTTATAAACAATGCTAATAACCGCATGCTATCAACATTGTTGATAAGTACTTAGAAGCTTCTACTGATGGACGTGTTTATAAACATGATGAATGCTGCAGGCAGTCGTTACAGACAGATAAATTCAAATCGCTATTGCAAATTCGTAACAATATTATAATAAGCCATTGAATGGTGGCTGATATTGATCGTTTTAATAACATTGGAAATAGGTAGATTCGAGAAGCTGCAAATTGTATTAAAACAGAGACCTCATTATCGTTAACCAGAACAATATTGTGCTCGTAAGAAGTTCCAATATTTCGGTACTTATTTTCATTAAGGATTTATTAGGAATCTTGGCATATAGGAATCATTAGACGTGATGTTTTCCTGGTATTTTCTAAAAATCAGCGGAACCCAAGATTGCTATTTTTGATATTGTGGCGCTTCAGTTGTAACGTTAGTCTGTCTTGCTTCTCCAATCTTGCTTTATACCTTTTATTAAGGAAAATATAGTCATGAAAAGCTATGGCCGAGGAGGACGATTTCTACTCATCTTTATCATGACTACTTCTATATTAATCATTTAAAAGATATGGAATGAAAGCTAATTCCAAAATTTTTACAGTATCAATCTTATTTATGCCCAAGTTATGAGTTTTATTTTAAATAAATATCAAATCGTATAATATAAATAGGTGCGGTTTCAAGAACAAACAATTTACGATACAGCCTCCACCTTTATAAATATCATTAGTTGGTCCATAATGTTTATTAATAATTATTTATAGAAAATGTTTTTACGAAGATCTTGGGCTGCGATCTCTGTTCTTTATAGATTATTAAGAATGCTCTGACCCAAAGGACCAATACTCCTTTGACTGTTGAAAGAAATTCGAGCAGAATTCTTACCGGGCACTGAGTAATTGGGTATATACAGAACGTATGAGTTACCCACGTTATAACTATTGTAGAATTTGTTTAGATATATTAGTATTAGTTTCACATTCTATGTGGAACTAATATATTTTGTTACAAGTTTTAGTTTGTGATATAGATTGTCTCAGAGATGTGTCACTGACGAATCTGATCTAACTTGTTAGAAGTACCGGTTGGTACTCACATGGACCACAGGAGTCACACATTCATCTGGATTGGGGAGAGCGATCATACATTTCTATAAGTATCACAACGGACCATAAGCAATCTGAGCGAAAAAAAAAAAAAACTCGATAATTTGGGAGCAACCCTCGTAACCTAACCGACGAAAATCCTAAATTGAATTTTGTAAACATGTGAGATCTGAACTGGTGTTCATTTATTTTAAGGTTTGATAACATGTAATGAATAGTTTCAAGTCGCTTCACAGATATTAAGGCCTTATTTGGTGATGAAATCTTTGAAATTTTTAGAATATTAAGTTTTCTCTCTTTTTTTAGGTGCATCAATGGAGATCCTTGTGAAATTTAACAGCAATACAATTTGGGGATTATATCTGAACCAGGAATTTAGATGTGAGGTCCAGGGGTTAATAAAACTTTCTTTTTCATTTACAGGCAGTAGATTTCGCTGTATTCTTTGGTCACAGTATATAATTCAGTAAGCGATCACTCGAAGAAAACGTTTAGTTGTTTATGGGTTTATGGGTTTTTGAAGTTTTTCTTTATGACAGAGTATCGTTACCTCTATTAGTGAATAATTGAATAAAATATTGCCAAATACTACATTAAGCGCCATTTAAACCCATCAATTAACCTCATTTTGTTATAGAATCTCCAGAGAATGTTTTAGCCATAACTAATGTAATGTCTATCATCAATTACATCAAACTTTGTAGTCTTGTTGTGGCAAAGACAAACATTCGAATAAATTATTACCATTTTAAGCTTCACCTCTAACACAATCATTAACTTCTCCACCTGATATTAGTGGAAATCTTCCAATGGAAAATGTCAAATATCACCTGCTGACATACACAGTAACCCAATAATTGTTCAGCATCATCGTCATGTTAAACTAACATTAATATTGTACTCGTACATGTGTATTTAAGGGGGATTTAATTGGATTATTTCTAAAGAATAATGCATTCAACTTTATGGGGTTTAAATTTCCAGCCAAAAGCCATTATAAACATAAATACATCCAGTCATTTGCGATATGAATGTATGAATTTACTTGTTTGCTCTCCCATTGTATTATTGCCATTCATGGAAACCCATTCACAATCGATTTGTAAGCCAAAGTTCAGGCATATTTTATGTTTCTGTTGAATTTTTTTTTTTTTGTTTTTTTTTTTTTATCTAAAAGATACATGGTTTTAGAACACGTTACAAGGACCTCGCATACAAATTGAAAAACAACAAAAATACTAATTATATTCGTTGTTAGGATGAGTTTGCTGGTTGTGTTAAAGTAGAATGTAAGAGTGTAAATTTCATTTAGCTAGGAGAGTGAACAAAATTGTGGCCGGAGTTGAATTTGTTTAAGTAAATTTAATACGTTTTATTTAATTTCATTAATGTTAATATGATTTTCATGGCGGGAGGAAAATGTAATGTAAATAAATCATGCCAGGTGGTAATTTTAGGTCGGTGGTGACATTTTCAACTGCGTCGCTATAATGACACCTATTGATTTTTTTATACATACATATATTTTGTAAATAACAAGCAGCAATATTTCAGTAATATTGAGATATGCATACAATATATCTGTTATAACCTCTGAACTTATTTAACTCCTTCTTGTCCATTATTTAAAATGTCAGCAGTATTTATTTGCAATTTCCTATCATTTGTTGGATTTAGGCGATAAGCTATGTGTCAGTTTTCTCTCCTCTAAGATCTTTCCTTATATTGGGTAATTATGGATTAAAGAACTTAATTTTGAGAACATATATTTTGCTTGTTGAAATATGAGTATGAAATATTTATTATTGCTCTCTTTACTGTAAAATTCTATTTAAACATATTAAATTTTTCAATTTTCGGCGCACAATGTCCAAAATTAGTTTCCGTCATCTAAAAACCAAATGCTTAAAATTCCAAATTCTGTTAACGCTTATACTTAGTAGGTTCTATAGTTGAAACATAAAGTCAATTTTTTCAACTTTTTCTGATTTTTTGATCCTATTTTAATGTAAACAAGTAAGAGTGTTATATTCGGCTGTGGCGAATCGTATATACGAATCGGTTATGGTTTGAACTTTATAGAGTGATTAATTTCTTAAAGTTTTATATGAGTTACATATGTCGAAATTTATGTTAATAACTATTGGAATCTTATCTATCGGACCGTTTATTTACAGTTAAGTACAACGGCTACGTTACAAGAGAATATAAGATTAGAGCAGGAGTACCACAACGAAGTATTCTTGGACTTACCCTCTATTTGATTTACACCTCTGACATGCCTACGAACTATATAGCATTAAAATCCATATATAGCATCTAGCATACTAGTTAGCTACTAAAGATGTGTGGAGACATGGTTAAAAAAAATGGAGAATACGAGTAAATAAGTTAAAAAATCATACATGTTACGTTCACACTGAGGAGGGGATGCTGTCCACCTGCCACACTCAACAATGCTAATATACTTCAGTCCGTTTATGTAACATACCTTGATATTCCCCTATATATATGAAGTTAAAAGCATCTAGCCTTCACTGGTTAATAAGTAATCAATCAAAGCTAAGTATCGACTATAAAGTCACCCTGAATAAAAGCATTTTAAAACCAATTTGGACATATGGAATCCAATTTTTGGGAATTGCTAATACTACCAATATTGACAATATACAGAGAGCGCACCGAGATCTGGAAGTATCATTAGTAATGGATGAGTTCAGAAAAGTCCATGAGAAATACATTAAAAAATTACAAAACCATCCGAACCCGCACGCTAGACTTCGAGCACAGAACCAAACGCATTCGAGGCTTCGTAGAGTTTAGGTTTAAATTTAGTTATACAAATTTGAATATTTAGATTCAATAAATAAATAAAAAAAAAATTCGGTTGGGGACCTTGTATGGGGACTAGGTACAAATGTTGCCCGATGTTCGCCATACTTTACTGTATAATTCCAGGGTACTTATGCCGATGGTTTGCCCGCAGAACTGTTTAAAGCCGGAGGCAATGAGTTGTTAAGGAGTATGCACCGACTTGTTAGAGCCATTTGGATAGAAGAACGCAAACACGATGACTGGAACTTCAGAGTGTTGTGTCCTGTGCATAAGAAAGGAGACAAAACCGTATTGCATACAAAATTCAATCAAGCGTACTATGTGAAAGTTTAAAAACTAAAGTCACCGAAATAATAGCACCCTACTAATGTGTCTTTATACCTGGTAAATAGACCACAGACAAGATGTTTACATTACGGCAGATACTGGAGAAGATCCAATAATAGCAAATCGCAATATATCACCTGGTCGTCCACTACAAATCTGCTTTTAACAGCCCGATACGAGCAACGGTATTCAAAGCCATGTCAGAGTTTTGTATACCTGTAAAGCTAATACGCTTATGCAGAATGACCCTAACTGATACAAGATCATAGGTTAAAATTGGAAAAGACCTCTTCGAGACGTTTAATGCCAATCGAGGTTTTACACAAGGTGATAGCATATCCTGTGATCAATTCAAAATTTTGTTGGAAAAAATTCTTCGTGGTGCTGCAGTTAATAGACAAGGCACAATTTACAACAAAAAGCATATGCTAATCGCTTTTGCCGATGATACTGCAACATTCTCTAGTATCGAAAAGGAGTCAGTGAAAGTCCATCTGGTAGTAAATGAAGATAAAACAAAGTAAATGGTATCAACCAACAAGGAAGCAACAAGATTGGGTTAATATGTGAACGTTGGTGACTATAACTTCGAGGTAGTAAACAACTTTATTTATCTCAGTACCGCCATAAATCCAACAAATAACATCAGTTTGGAGATAAAACGAAGAATTATTCTTCGCTAAGCAAGCAGTTTAGAAACAAGGCCCTCTCTCAACAAACAAAAATCATTCGAATTCTATTACGAAGGAAAGCGTAGAATGGGAAGACCCAAACTCCGGTGGAAGGATCAAGCTGAGGAAGATCTCGCAAAAATTGGTGCTAGAAACTGGAGGCGAAGCACATTAGATCGACGGGCATGGAAAACTATTCTAAATCAGACTACTGATCTAAACGGTTGCAAGTAAGTAAGTACTTTAAACTAATTTGTGCAAAATTTTATCAGAATTGCCGCATAATATTTTTAATTGCTCGAAAAGTATTCGAGCAGTACATTTTTATAGGGTCTAGATGAAATGATGGACCGATATTGCCCATTTTCAATACCAAACAAACCTTTTTGTTCCATATTTGTTTTTAGCAGGCCAAAATTGAATGCAACACAGGTTTATAGATAAAAAATAATTTCATTTTTCAACATAGTCTCCTTTGAGCTCTATGTACTTTGTTCAACGTTTCTCGAATTTTTGTATCCCTTTCAAAAAATATGATTTGTCGAGATCATCAAAATAGGTATGATGATTTCATCGTTGGAGTCCGATCTCTTTCCACCGAGACATTTCTTCAGGTTTGGAAACAAGAAATAGTCACTCGGGCCTAAATCCATAGAATAGGGCGGAGAAGGGGCATTTCGTAGCCTGATTCATGGATTTTTTAAATGGAAACTGCAGCCTTTTAAGCACTCGATTGTGAGCAAATGCGTGAGATTCCTAAGGTTTCCACACTCTTTCTCCGATCGGCCAAAACCATATCGTGATTCCCATAGTATTTATCAAGCTTATCGTTTATTTGAGTGATGTTTTTTTTTTTCCTCAAAAAATAATGCTTAATGAGCAGACGAAATTCAGGTTTTTCCAATTTATCCTCAAGTTACTAGGTAGTCTGCTATCAATGGCTGTCAAACACACACTAAATGACGTAGCTTGTTAAAATTTTGACAGGAGTCAACTGACAGATGCCTGTTGACAGGAGTAGTGTTGCCCTTTCAGTTAAGAGCCGGGTAATGCAAAAAGTCGTGGACTTATTGACCCACCCTCGTATATGAAAAATATGCTTTGAACGGCATAGCATAGTAAAAATCTAGATTCACGAACTCAGATCTAAACATATGTGTTTCCTATAAATAGGTGGGATTTGAAGGTCTATAAATACAAAAAGAAAGAGCTTCTAGTTTTTAGTCCAAAACTACTTCCTAAAAAACCTCATCCTCTCATATTTGGTTCACTCTATTATATTGTAATTTTAAAACATACAAACACAACTCGTCTCACTTCTCATTTCACCACAATTATGTTATTATACATATATTAAAACCACTTAAAACCAGCATAAGCATTGTCCTTGAAATTAACATTTATTTAAATGTTTTTCAACGTAATATTAATATTCATTTTAATTTAATTCCTTTACAACACTGTCTAATGAACCATAAAATTATCTGTAAAGGGAACAAAAAGTTTACTGTGTTACCTGGGTATTACTTGGCGTTAACATGAGCAACAACAACAGCAGAAGTGAAAAAAATTTACATTTTAGCCCATTGTCCTTTAGACTCGAACATGTAAATACAATATGCCCACACGGCTTAACTGGGCCTATACTATAGTTAGTTATAAAGGATATACAAACACTTATATTTGTAGCTAAAGGATACACATCACAGACACAGATACAAACATTAGCTATGCATGTTTGGGTAAGTGTACTTGCATGTAGTAAGTACCTGCTTAAGTATAAGTATGTCCGTGCGTTTGTCTGTCTGTCTGTTTGCCTGCGTGACTGTGTGTAGTATAGTTAAGTTAAGTTGAGTTTACTTGTCCTCTAAGAGCAGTATATAAATTTTATATGAAAGTGCTTTTTTTTCTGCTGAAACTAACTGGGTACATAGAAAAACGTACTAGGCATGAACATAATTTGGAATAATTGAAAATGTGGAAATAGTAAGAATTTGTAATAGCTTTCATGCAAACGACCTCCACTTGGCTTAAATATATAATAAGCACCGATCCCCCGCATCAGTAAAAAATGTCTCGAAGATAAATCCATTTCAATGTACGAGAGATGGTTTTCGAGGTTCAGAAGTGGTGATTTCGCACGCAGAAAACAAATATCGCCCCGGCGAGCCAAAAGAGACCAATAATTGGAGGCATTACTCCCTGATGTTGTTAAACTCAACAAGAGCCTTCCAAATCATTGGGAGCTACTAAGCAGCAATTTCAAAATGTTTGCGAGTAGCAGGAATCATCCAAAAGCAGGGAAATTGGGTACCATACCAATTGAAGCGGAGATGCCTTGAAAGACGATTTTGTATATTTGAAATGCTGCTTGAACACTAAAAAAGAAAATTTTTTGCACAGAATTATTACTCGCGATATAAAATAGATCCTAAAGCGTAAGAGATCGTATGTGAAGCCCGGCCAACCAGCCGAATCGACACCAAAACCAAATATCCATGGTTATAAGGTAATGCTCTGTATTTGGTGGGAGCAAAAGGGGTACTATATATTATGAGCTGCTGAAATCTGGCCAGATCATCACAGAGAACCTGTACCGAAAGCAACTGATTCGTATGAAGCGAGCATTGGCCGAAAAACGGCCAGGCATGAAACCGTAATATTCCATCATGACAAATCTAGGCCACATGTTGTAATACCTGTTAAAAACTATTTAGAAAGATGGCAAGTTTTGCCTCACCCGCCTTATAGGTCAGACCTTTCCCCGACCGACTACTATTTGTTTCGATCGATGCAGAAAGTTATATTTGGGATACGCTTTACTTCAGAAGAGAGTATCCGAAATTGGCTGATTCGTTCTTGGGCTCAAAAGATGAGCAGTTCTTTTGGCTTAGAATCCATATGTTGCCAGAATGATGGGTAAATTATATAGCTAATAATGGTCAATACTTTGAATACATTTTATGACTCAATACATAAGAAGAATATACTGAAGATTTCACTAAAATAGGAAAAAATATTTGGGATTTTTTAACTTCACGCAATATGACAAAATTCTACGCTGTAGCTCACTTTTAATGAAATATGTTTGAAATACTCAATTCATAGAAAAACATGTAAGAGAGCTATATTCGGCTGTGCCGAATCTTATACACTCTTCACCAAATTATACTTTAAAATAAAAATTTTAAATATTTTTAGTTAAACAAAATTAAATTTTTTTTCGAATTGTTTTTCAAAATTTAAAAAAATTTTTTTTTTTTTCAAAATTGTTTTAATTTTTTCCATTTTTTTTAAATTTTTTTAAATTTTTTTTTTTTAAATTTTTTAAAAAAAAAATTTTTTAAATTTATTAGTGGGAAAAAAATTATAAAAAAAAATTTGTTTGTGGTGAAAGAAAAGTATTCGGGTTAAAAAATAATTTTCCCGATTTTGACCCATTGTAAGCCCATTACCCATTACTATAGCCCTATATAAATCGTTGCAATGGACTTTGAAATATCTATCATTAGATATCCATATTGTCTATATTAATGACTTAGTAATCCAGATATAGATCAAAAATAGGCCAAAAATCGAGGTTATCCCGGTTTTTCCTTATATCTCAGCCATTTGTGGCCGATTTTCTCGATTTTAAATAGCGACTGAGCCGGAATAATTCCCAATTTAGTGACGTATCAATTGTGTTTGTAAGTTATTTGGGGGCTACGGAAAGTTGATTTCAACATACAGACGGACATGGCTATATCGACTTCGATATATATAGGGATCCAGAATATACATACTTTGTGGGGTCGCAAATGACAAATGTAGAAATTACAAACGGAATCACAAACTTATATATACCCTTGCCACTCATGGTGAAGGGTATAAATATACAGAAGATTTTACTAAGATAGGAAAACGTCAGCATGTCAAAGGTCAGCTGTTTTAATAATAAATATTTTTCATCTTCAGAAGATGACTACCAACTTATTTTGGCCTGAATCGGATGATATGGACATCAACGACATGTGGTTTCAACAAGACGTGCCACACAGCTCATGCCACATTGTATATTCTGTGGAAGAATTTTAAGGGCATGTTCATCTTAAGTGGAGTTGATGTGAACTGCTACACTTATAAGCCGCAGCAGCCTTCAAAGACAACATAACCCATGTGATCGGTCTAATTCGGACTGATAATTTGACATTTCAGATGCTCGGCACGTTTTCCAGATGTCTGTGGAAATCAACATTCCGAAGTCCCCAAATAACTGACGAACATGCGATTGCTTGTTTGTGAAGTAATAGTCTTAAAAAGGAGAGTGGTAGTTTTATGTTATAAAATATGTTTATGTATCTAAGTGGTGTAATGGCAATGGATAGGGCCTCAAATCGTATACTCTTTGAAAGGGTATTAAGAAGATTGGAAATCCTGATAACAAGTGCATTGCGAACTACCGCAACGAAGTCGCTCTTCATTCTACTCAACTGGATTCCAGTATATCTAACTGGCATTGAGACGGCCTTCAGGCTCAACGCCTGCAACGCTTGGAATTATAGATCCTATGGACATGCTTGCATAATAGGAAGTATACAAAATCTTCCTGATCTTGGAACTTGGAACTTGGGTTTCTCAATCCCATCCAATATGGAATCTGTCGATGGTCGCCCCGTTGATGAAATGAGGCTATCCATTTATACGGATGGGTCCAAGAAGGAAGAGTGGGCGGTGATGTATACATCCCTGAATTTGGAATAAGAAAATCTTTTAGACTTCTTCAGGCCGAATTATAGGCTATCAAAAGAGCGGCTCAGATACTACACTGTATGTGGTAGGGATATCCGTATATATACTGACAGTAAAGTCACAATTAAGTTCCTGATAGGTGTTTATACAGCATCGAATATGGTCCAGGAATGCCGGGCATCCTTAAATGAGATGGCGAGACATTCGACAGTTGTACTCACATGGATACGTGGACACAGGGACAATGAAGGCATATGTATTGCTGATTACTTGGCGGGATTAGGAGCCTTGATGTCGGAAGACGAGATAGACTTCTTTTGTGGAATTCCGCTGTCAACTTGCAAGAAACGAATACATGACGCATATTACGAGCTTGCCCAAACGAGGTGGGTTAATGAATCCACCTGTGGTATTACGAGGATGATATGGCCTGCGTTGGACTGTAAACGTACGTCATATCTACTTCGACTACAACGAATACGACTCAGCAATATGGCGGCGATGATCACCGGACATTGCACTTTCGGTTCCCATGCTGCAAGACTTGGGTTACCTTATCACGACTTCTGCAGAAGTTTTTTTTTTTTTTTTTTATTATAACGTTTATTTATTTATCGAATCTGCCTTACTTAGGCCTAACAATAAGTATTAAAATCTTATAACTAAAATTAAAACTAAATGCTCTCTAACAAGAGCGTTGATGGACATATGGGCCACATCTTAGCGGGGTGGTAGATCGACTCTACGAAGCCTTGATCGTGTTTGGGTCTGTGCGAGAAGTCTTGCAAGCGGGTTTGGGTGATTCCGTAATTTCATGATGTATTTCTCACGGACATTCCTGAACTCATCCTTAACCAACGGTACTTGTAGATCTCTATGGATGTTCTCATTTCTTATGTACCATGGTGCACCCGTCATGGTCCTAAGAATTTTCGATTGTGCCCTCTGTATAAGATCAATACTGGAATTACTCGCCATTCCCCACAATTGGATTCCATATGTCCAGATTGGTTTTAAAACACATTTATACAGGATGACTTTATAGTCAAGGCTTAATTTTGATTGGTCATTGATTAACCAGTGAAGGCTAGAGGCTCTTAACTTCATGTGAAGTCTCTTGGCTTCTATATGACGACGCCAAGTTAGTCGTCTATCCAAGTGAATACCAAGGTATGTAACAGTATCTGTCTGTGGAATGTTTATGTTATTTAGTGTGATAGGTGGACAGTCACCCCTTCTGAGAGTAAATGTGATGTGTTTGCTTTTGAGTTCGTTTACTCGTATTCTCCAGTTATTCAACCATTTCTCCACGAGTCTGAGATAATTGGCCAATTCCGTAGAAGCTACCTGCGGATCTGCATGGGAGCTAAGTATTGCCGTATCATCAGCGAATGTCGATATGGTAAGTCTATCACACACAGGCAAATCAGAAGTATATATCAAATAAAGTGTTGGTCCGAGAACACTTCCCTGTGGAACACCAGCCTTAATTTCATAATTTCCTGTTACATAATCGTAATATTTCACTCTAAAAACTCTGTCTGATATGTATGACTCCAGCAATCTATGCGTACTTGGTGGTAGTAGACACTTAATTTTGAAAATTAACCCTTTATGCCATACCTTGTCAAAGGCCTGGGCGATATCCAAAAAGATAGCACAACAGTATTTTTTATTTTCAAAAGATTTTCTTATCTCTCCAGTCAATCGATTTACTTGTTCAATGGTTCCATGTTGTTCACGAAAACCAAATTGATGAACTGGGATTATATTTTGGTTATTTAAGTATGGCATAATTTTACATTGCAATATTTTCTCAAATAACTTTGATATGCAGGGCAGAAGACTTATAGGTCTGTATGAAGACGGCATTGTTAAATCTTTTCCTGGCTTAGGTATCATAATGATCTGTGCAATTTTCCAATTAGTTGGGAAAACGCCTAGTCTGATGATCGCAGAAAACAGTACAGATAACACGATTATAGCTATATTCGGTAGGTTTTTAATCATGGATGGCGTAATTTTGTCATATCCTGGAGATTTTTTCGTATTCATGTTATTTTTGATAACTTTTCGAACGTCCTCGGGACTTACTCTGATATGATCATCCGCTGTCTCATGAACAGGAGGATTTTCCAGTACAAAATTATTATTGGGTGGATTTGGCTTAAATACATTACGTAGGTGCTCAGCAAAAATTAATGCTTTGTCCTTAGCATTTCTTGCCCAATTACCATCAGCTTTTCTCAACGGAGTCTTTCCCTCTACCGGTGGTTTGATGTTACGTGTGGCTTTCCAAAGAGAAAAGTTCGTATGTTTAGAATTCGTCAAACTCTCAATGTATCTTCTGTTTCTGCGATCCTCCTCTAAATTAAGGGCTCTCTTCAGTCTTCTAGTAGCGATGGACAGCCTCTGCTTTGCAGCAGGAGATCTATTTTGTTGCCACTCTCTTCTAAGCTTTCTCTTTTCGAGAAGTAATCGTTCAATATCTGAATTGGAAATTTGCATTTTTGGCTTTGTAGAGATCATGATCCTTGAATGATCCAGAGCCGAAGTAATTAATGACGTGAAGTCATTGACGCATTCGTTTATCTCTCCCTCACACTGTATATTTGGATTTGTGTGGATATGGCTGCTGATGAACTTCCTGTATTTAAGCCAATTTGTTTTGTAAAACGGAATATTTGCAGGAGATTTTGGTATATTTGTTCCGTAATAGGTGACTATTACAGGTGAATGGTCGGAAGATAAATCAAAAGATATTTCCGTAGATATTGAAATTCGATCTACATTTCTGGATATGGCAAAGTCTATAAGGTCAGGAATCTTCCTAGGATCAGTAGGCCAGTATGTTGGTTGGCCAGGGGATACGACATCCAGGCAATTCTTACTGTCAACTAGGGCTTTGTAAAGCTGTCTTCCTCTAGGGTTAATTAGACGTGAGCCCCAGTATGTGTGTTTCGCATTGTAATCACCACATGCCAGGAAACGATCTCCTAGAGTTTCAAAGAATTCTTCAAACTTGTCCTTAGTCATCGGAAATCGTGGGGGACAATATATTGAACTCACTGTCAAATCTCCAAATAAACAATCCAATCGAATGGAAGTTGCTTGCATATATACTTTTGAGAATTCATCTAGGGCATAATGTTTTAATCGGCTTTTAATCAAGATACCAGTACCACCATGAGCTTTTCCGTCGGGATGATTTGTGTTGTGGAATGAAAATCCTGGAATATTAAAGTTGTATCTATTTGTAAGGTGAGTCTCAGAAATTAACATCACATCGATGTCTTTATTTATAATAAAATTATGAACCTCAGATTTATGTTGGTTCAAACCGTTTGCATTCCAAAAACAAACTTTCAAAAAACTCATTTTTTTGATAGGAGGATTTGAAGCATTTGGTTCTGCGCTCTCAAAAGCTCTTGTATTGTGTTTTGCATGGTTGACATTATGTTAGTCATGTTTTGATTAAGAGAGGTAATATTTTGTGTAAGCGCTTGTAGCAGGTTTTCTAACCCTCCCGTATTTTGGGGAATATTTGGCTGCTTATTATCTAACTTCAAAACACCAGCGTAAGAGCTGGCTCCGGATTTAGCCGTATTTAATTGTGGGAAGTTTGCATTTATTGTCGTAGAGTTATTATTTTCATTATTGCGGGCTATTGAATTTACTGGTGAAGGAAAATCTATGTTAACCGCCGATGGTACAAAAAAGTCATCTCTCTTTATTTGTCGCCTATCTCTCAATCTTTTTAATAATTCTTTATAAACTGGGCATCCCCGATAATTCGCCGTATGGTCGCCACCACAGTTTCCACATTTCTTTTTGAGACCCTTTTGTATAATATCACATTGTGATGAAGAGTGCAAGTCTCCGCATGCAACACATACTGTACGTAAGGTACAATAATTTCTCGTATGTCCAAACTCTTGACAGTTACCACACTGGACAGGTCGGTTTCGCTTGAGAGGTTCCTCTATAGTTATTCTTCGATTCAGTAAATAACGAAGAGAGTATATTGGGTGAGTTTCTTTCCCTTTAAGTTTTTTATCATCTGGATCTAACTCTACTCTAAACATTGGTTGAGGAGTTTTATCTCTGTTAAATATATTTATTACTACTTTCGTTTTATAGCCCAATTCTTCCAGGGCCTCCTTGATATCGTTAGGTTCTACACTGGACTCTATACCCTTTATTACCACTATTAGTCCCTTACTACTTTTCAACTGATACGTGTAGAAATTTTTCTTGCCGTCGTTTAGGTATTGAGAGATTTTTCTATAATCTTCCTCAGTGTATATGACTATTTTCGTTTCATGCACACCACCTTTTCTTATTGGAACGATGTGGAAATTATTTTTTCCAACTAGATCAATTAATGTTTTTACCAAATTGTTGGAACTAGGTTCTCGAAGGAAAATAGGTGGTGGCTTTAATGGTTTCTGATTAGGATTACCATTTTTAACAGACTGAATGTTGTCATCTTCACTCAAAAGCGCGTAACGATTATTATTCAAGGGACTTGTAATTAGTTTTTGCTTTTTAACATGTGTCTCCTTTTTTTGTGGACTTAAAATTCTTTTGTTAATACTTATGTATCTAAGCATACCTGATAATACTGCTGGTTTTGTTGTGGTTACATTTTTTACATCTTTTGGAATGGCACCCATCGATGCACCATTATTACTACTTACGGTTTTATTAGTGTTAATTGCACTTGAGCTCTCACTAGAATTGGTTTTCTGTGGTTTATTTAAAGCTTGTGTATACATGTTCAACTCTGATGTTGTTGTTGTGTTTAACACAGGCATATTGTTCTTTATATTGGAATTTTTTGTAATCTCTTTTGTGCTATATTCTATACAATCATTTTTCGGTGATATTGATTGCATATTATTTGCATCATATAATTGAAGAGCGGGGGAACAAGAGCGAGCTCTCTCAATAGGTTTGGCGGTTAAATAATGTTTGTTGTAATTGCGATCAATTATATTTTTTTGATCACTCTCCCCACTGACAAATATGTATGCATTTCTACCGTTTAAACTGAGCCTAGCAGTCTCATCATGAGAACTCATGTGCTCTTATATTCAAATCAAAACAAAAGGGAAACAAATACACTTTCTTACTAATTAAGTTTATTATTGAAAAAGAAAAATTTTTTTAACAATTTATGCACTGATCGTTTTTTTTAATTTTTTTTTTTTTTACACCGTTTATTTCCTTTTTTTTAAGCGTCCAAATCGCCAAATAATTTATATATTTTTAATTTTAAATATCTTTATTAAACACTTTAAATTTCAACAAAAGTCGGAGCGGGTTAAAAAACACGTCTGTCTCTTAAGAAAGTTAAAACGTCTGCAGAAGTTATCAGAATAAGTAAGAGGAAGAAACTATTCTACACTACTTTTGTAATTGTCCGGCACTGGGCGATCTACGTGCCAGACATTAGTAGTACCCTCTCCGGGCTATCTGTGAAGGAACTAAGGTGCATAGATGGTGGTTGATAAGACCGAACATGCAAATTGCACCTCATGGTCACTTGGCAACTGTCCCATGATGGTCTGCGTTACTCAATTCTTAACATATTCTCCTCTTACTCCTCCCATTTCTACCGATATTCTCCTTATGCTAATTTCACTCCTGCTACTTAAATATATATAATTCCATTTCTTCTTCTTCTATCTCTCTCTTCTCTCTGTTTTTCATTCTTTTTTCAGGTACCACAAAGAGAATGATTATTGGACCCAAGTGAGCTGTACCAAACGAAGGTTTTGTACGGCTGACTGATAACCTAACCTAAGTGGTGTAAGAACCTACAAAATTAGTACTTTTTTTCTAAATTAAGGATTTCAGCGAAAAATTTAAATTGTTGCATTTAAAAATACCTCTTTACGGTTAGGACTAGATACAATTTTTCGAAAATAAAATAAAACTTTAATTTAATGTAATGACTGCAGTACCATGTTTTTTTATGAGCCAGTCTACTGTATGGCATCAGGTACATACTTACATGTATGTAAATATGTGCGTTATATTTACATTTCCACAAAATTTTCTTTTATTTAAAGGTGTGTTCTTATGAATGTTAAAATAGGAGAATAAATAGTGTCATACAAAACACACACATACATTTACATAGTAGTTTATATTTTTGTTACTTTTTTTAATTTAGTTTTTATACAATATATTTTTACGTATTATTTTTATTTGTTCCCTTCATTCATGATCTGCGACCTTCAATGGGGAATTTTAATTGATTTTTTATGTAGTTACTGCTGTTGTTTTCATTGCAAGTACTTATAAGAGTTATATTAAAGTAACCTTGCAGCCTTTGGAACTAAATCCTTGCTAGCGAATATTTTAGGTGCTAAAAAAACAATAATGGTTACCCCACAAACTACTTTCAGAGGGAATATAATATATACATATCATAGAAGCTCGGTTGCTACCGTCTTTACTTGTGAATGATAATCGCTTAGTGTATAAAAAAAAATAGAGAAAATCCAAAGTGAACTAACTAACAGTCTCAGCATAACTTTACACCAGAAAGGTAACTACTTAGTAACTAAGACAGGAGCGGATCCAGAGGGAGTGAAATAGGAATTCACCCCCCCCAAAACTAAACATGTTTCATATAAAAAGTGGAAAAAAGCAAAATGTAGAACCAATTTTTATTTAACACCCCCCCCAAATGGTTGACCAGAATCCGCGCCTGAACTACGATCATAGTAAATTCGACAGCAGACATTTTGTAAGAATCGCTACAGCTAGTGAAATGTTGACAATTGTTGCCTCTAAAATTGCAGGGAACAAGACAAACAATATCTCTCCATACTAAAATATTAGTCTATAATTATAAATTGTAATTATGTTGACTTTTTGCTATTCATATGCATGTATATATGTTTGTGTAAGTTTATGTGTTTATGTTAGTGCGACCCCAGGGGGTAGCAAAAAACTATTAATGAACATTAATTTTTTGTTTCTGCACAGAAGTAAAAATAGTTATAAAAATTGTAGTAAGAGATTTAAATTTCTTAATCGTATCAGAGAATAAATACAGACTTAAATATCGTCGCTGCCACTAAAAAAAGAGCTAAGTGTAATTTCCGTTTTTATTTATCATCGAATATTGAAATATATGCAATATTAATATGACTTAATATTCAAAATATAGCAAGCTCGTCTGGTTTATTTCCGTGACCTATCCTAGAAATTCTATAAGGTATCAATTTATCCCATGTTGTAGTAAAAGTTCACTTTTATACATATAAAGTGACTTGTTAAAGGATCGCATTGCTCTTTTTCTAGTCCAAGCGATGATATGTTGGTTATCGTAGGGTTAGGGTTATAAAATATTTTGGCTTTAGAATACGTTTTATATGCATATAAAACTTAATTACTTAAAATATTCCAAAAATATTCAAAAAATCCTAGTATTTTGATGCTTTTTCGTACAATATTGGTTTCAAAGGATGCGAAACTAGTTTTCAGTACAATATATTGTATACTTATCAACATTCCTTTAATGTATACGCACAATAAATTTACCTTTGGAACCGAATAGGTGAACTAAAAACAAAGTTAGCTAAAAATATATTTTCAGCTCGACTTGAAATATTGTTACCGAAGTAATACAAAATATCGTTATCGGAGTTGTGGGGCTAAAACTAGCCGACGCGGTACAAGTATTTTGCGTTTTCTGGATAGTAAATTATCTTGGACAAAAAACATTAAGAATAGATTCAAAAAGAAACTCAGTGCTCACTACGCCTTCAGAAATTCCATAGATAAGAAAAGGTGCGTGATACTAAGTAGGTTAAAATGGATTTACACATTTGTTGGCAGACCTTTATCATGGATAACATTCTATACCTACTACATATTGAGGTATATACGAAATTCGGTGGCTTAGACAAAACCTTATTCTTCCGGGAATCTTCACTTGATTTCGACAGTACACCCCCAATAATGTTCTCAGAGACGGGCAACTGGCTTATATCCGATAATCGGTTTGTAAGGTGTGCAGTATTCATAGATGGAACTAAGATGATGAGTTTGAGTTTTTTAGAGGAGACTTATACAGAGATGTTATATAAACTTCCCGACTAGGGTAGCGTCTTCTATAGGGTATTTTATTAAGAGCTTCCTATCTTTAAATTTGAACAAAACAAAGTGTGTGTGAGATATCATCGACATTTTTTATTCGTTTGCCAGGCCTATTGGTGCCATTATGTATGCAATATAACATCGTACATATGTCCGACGTGGCTTCGCTGGCTGGCGCGCATCCTAAATGTTCAATTTCCTATGATTCTGGCGCATAAATCAGGCTGAATTTGACAAATGGTGTTGGTTATGCTGACTTTGAGGGTTGCTGTGGTTTGTGACTTATTCGCATAAACCTGCGACTTAAGAAAACACCTCAAGAAAAAGTCTAACGAGGTCAAATAGCACGATGTTGATGGCCAATTCACATCTCCTCCACATGAGATGACCATGCCCTCAAATCGCTCATGAAGAATGTCGAATGTGGCAGGAGCTGTCTGTCACATAGCGCCGTCCTGTTGAATCAATATGTCGTTGGTATTCATATCATCCAATCCAGGCCAAAAGAAGTTGGTAGTCATCGAATTATAACGTCGTCGTTGACGGTGATGGCTTGGTCAACATCTTTTTCAAATAAATATAGACCAATGACGCCACCAGCTCAAAATCTACACAAAACAGTGACTTTTTAGGGATGCATTGGACGCTTTTAGATCACATGTGGATTGGTATCCTCCTAAATTGCACAATTTTGTTGATGTACCCATTCATCCAGAAGAACACTCTTTTTTAATAAAACAATTTTATCATTTGCACATGTTGTTGAACCCAATAAATGAAAGCCATTTCGGCAGATGTAGCTTCAACAAAATGGCCGCTATCAACTATCAAAGTTCAGAAGTCCCTATTGGAAGACCCTTTAGTTTGAGATGCTATGGTAAATTGGTTTTACACATCGGTTATTAGAGCTATTGTTACATATAGTTGCACTTTCTGGTTGGAGTCCATGATATAGCATGTGAAAATACTCAATACGGCTCAGAGGTGCGCCTTGCTCGGTATCATTGGGCACATCTCAGTCAGTATTAAATATCATGGACAGCCTATTGACGTATATTTAGCTGAAGAGGCGGCAAGAAGGTTACTATGACTCTGATTTCATGGATTCAATCGGTTGGCTTTGACACGACGTTATACTTCCATGAATTACGCAATACAGAGTATTCTCGGTACTTAATTTGTGTAGAACAGCCTTAATAACGTTATCAGGGCTTTCCAAGTGGCGACTGGCTTAGGTCCGATAAGGCTGTGCAGTGTTCAAAGATGGAACTAAGATGATGTCATATAGACTTCGTGATAAATGAAGCGTCTTCTAGGGTGAGATGGTATGGTGAACTGAATTACTCATCGGTTGTCAGACCTATACTTAAGTATGGTTGCAATATGTGATAGTTATAGGAAGATTGTAATGCTGATCACTTGGTATAACTGGGGTCGTTAAATGCCTACCTCAGGTGGCTTATCGATGTATATGTAATAAAAATGGCTACAATAAGCTTACTATACGACATCGAGTGGCCTTGACATGAAGTTATACTTCCAAGAATCTCGGCCTACAGGGTATATGTACTCAATTTCGGCAGTACATCCCCAATAGAATTCACAGAAAGTGAGCAATATACAGTGCGTTGGTGGTCTTGAAAGCCAATGTTAATTTGCTTTCCGTTCTCCGGCGAATGCCATTAGAGGGGCAGATGTAACTTCAAATATGGACAGTTTAGGCCTTTAAAGTGCCATGTGGTCAAACACAGGGTAACGGGGTCACTATAAGAACTCTACTTAGGCTATTAAGTCTGTCTTATATAGTTTGTGCTGTCTATCGGTACACTTTAATGTACAGGGATATATGGTTGCGGATGAACTTGAGAGACAAACTTCTGGAGGTGAGAGATGGGGATACAATTTTCGATCTGTTACTATTATAGTGTTATATGTGAGATGTACTTGAATGATATCAACTGATCCTGAAAGTAGAATGAACTGGAAAGTATCAAGGCTGATATGTTTCAAACTAGTTATGGCAGAAATCAGAATTCTATTAGGGTTAGGCTCCAGTCTGAGGACATTTGTAGGTATGAAGGGCTGGGATTAGTAAATAGGACAATAGAGGTCCGAGTTTTTGCAGTATTTGCGATGATGTCGAGGATGAGATGGATACGTTTTTAATTGACTTTGTTATTGCCCAAGGCTACAGAGGCATATGTTTAGAAAACTGGAGAGGCGACTTTAGTGAGGTAGTAGTAGACTATACAATTGGTAACAGACTGGGATATCTCCATTGTTTTTGATAAATGTCGGGAGATGGGGGAGATCTTCTTTTAAATTTCTCTACCCCAACTTAGCACTGTACATCACCCTTCCTAAGCTAACCAGTATTCTATAAACCAATTCTATAGCCTACCTTGATTATTAGGTAGTGGAGTTTCAATTTTATGAGACTAGAAATACAAGACCTTAGCTCATTCTAACACAAATTACAAACATTTTAAATGAGTTATAAAGCCCATTTCTCCCTACTTCAGAAATTAAACAACTTTGTTGTAAAAAGAACATAATGTAAATATGGTAACTTCTTTTAAACCCCTATGAAGCCTAAAGTGGCATGTTCTGGTTGCGTGTTCCTAAATGTACAAACGAATCATAAACAATTTTCAAGCAAACGAAGAATATAAAATTTTATGGCAACGTTTTTAATTGACTTTTGCTTTGGAGTTATGATTTATTCCACTTTGACAAAAGGTTTCTCATTTCATGCTCTTGTTTTCAATAAAAATGCTAATTATATGGAAATAGCTTTCTTTTGGTTTATGTTTCCTTTGGAAAAGCGGAAAACAGGCAAAAATACATCATACAGCTAAAGTTGAAAGTAGAAAAACGAAAAACGTAAAAGAACTTTTAACTTACTCAGTGTAACATTGTAGGTCTTTTGCAAATCAACTTGACCTCTTAAAGCACGTAAACGTCTTAATTTCGATTCTTGAGCCTCGACACGCTCACGTAAACGCCGCAAACGTTCACCCTCAGCATTGGCAACAGCATTTCGTACCTCTTGTTGTTTCAGAAACCGTAAACGTTGCTCCTTTGTGGCCAACAGTTGATGTTGTGAATCAATTTGTTGCTGTTGACGTAGTGCCATCGCCCTTAATTCGGCTGACGTCAGCCTGCCAGGCACCTGAAATGGAAAAAAATTAAAACAAACACATGCATAAGTACATAAAATGTATGTTAAAGGATGAAGGCTGAAAATGTGTAAAAGAAAATCTTTCTACGAGTCATAGAAAATTGTGTGAAAAATAAATTATGAAAACAATATAAATCAAAATCTATTTAAAAAATGATTAAAGATTTTCAGATTTCAAAAGGACACCAAACAATATACAAACTGTTCAACATAAACTTATGTAAGCAGGAACAACAAAAACTTAGGAGACAATGTTGTAAACAAAAAAATTATATGAGATAATAAAACTTTTTTTTTATATGCTTTTTTTTTAGTTTAAGATAAACTCAAGGTGTCCCTTTTAATGCCAAAAAGCAAAAATAACAAAAACATTAATAATGATAATAAAGAAAACAACTTTAAAGGAAACTTTGTTTATGAAGGGGAAGTTTCATACATTTTTAACAAAATAATAAACAATTTCCATTTATAATAAAGCTGCACATTTCATTTAGTTAGTGGATAATAACATTATTTAACATGTTTTAGTTGAAAATCTTCAACATTTGTGATAAATTAACTTAATTTACTTAAAAAAACATTTTTGTTTAAGAATATTTATCAGCATTAAGTATTTAATTGTGATTCCTTGAACTGTTTCATCTATTTAAGCATATTATATTATTATTGTTTTATTTCAAGGAAATATGTATACTTATATGTATATGTGTATAAATTAATTAACTTGGTCATTTACTGACAGTTAATTGTTAACACGATATTGAGACAAGTGTTTATTTTATAAAGTAGGCAATATAAACAGTTTACAATACCCTACTTTAGCAGAGAATATTTCAACTCGAAATATTAAAGATGCAGAAAATATCGAGCCTTAACAACGAATGTAAATCGACAATTTAGGAATCGTTTACATAATCTGATGATATTTTTTATTTTTCTTAAACAAACACAAACTGCGAAGCGTTTTGCTTGTCTTCAGATACACCCAGAGTCTCTGGCGGGAAACGAACCCACAACCCCCAGATTGATAGTCTAGCACACTATCGTGTAGTCTATTGGGACACCCGATAGAGACAATATTATACAAGGTGGCGCAAAAGTAATCCTCCTATCAGAAAATGCTATAAATTTTGCGATTGGCCCCTAATGTCAGTTCTGTTTTGACATGCGAATACACGTTAATAAACAATGTTACGCTACACTGCTCCAGAACGCGGAATATTGCTGACTATTTATTTGACCAATAATCGTCAAAATTTATAGCATTTTCTGATAGGAGGATTACTTTTGCGCCACCTTGTACCGTATATTTACATTGAATTAAAACATCCAAACAATCACAAAAACAGCTTCTCCTGTAAAGTTTATTGTTATGTACTTCAGATATTTTCGCTGTCAGGGCTCGGTATGTTTAACATTTTAGCTAGTACAGCAAGTTCACTAAGACATTTTTAACCTGTCCAATATATCGAGCCTTAGTAGGGAAAATATCTTAAGTGCATAACATCAAGCTTTATAAGAGAAATATTTTTGTGATTGTAGTCGGGACGAAAACCTTCATTTCAAAGAAAATTTCGACAGACATTCAAAATTACAATCAGGTCCAGAGAGAGAGAGAGCATTTAGAACAGAGGAAGCAGCTCTTGTTCACACATATTTTTAAGACATTTTTCACTACAACTGATCTCCTTACAATTTACACCTCTTATATCCGTCTGAAAATGGAATACAACTCTCTTGTATGATCTGGTGCTTTGAAGTCTATTTCGTAGTTTTACGACTGTGTAAAGGAGAGGGCAAATGTAATTATTGATTCATTGGAGTGGGGTTTGAATCACCGTTTTATTGATACTACTATACACTGGCGGACAATACAATGGAAACATTTTGAAATATTCAACCAAAAGGTCAAAATCCAAAAAAAAAAAAAATCTTAACAAATCTTTGTGTTATTTAAGTATAATCAATTCTGAAAGACAATGGAAACTTAGGTTTAATTTTTACAAAAATATTCTGGTTATTGTTATTGTAGCAACGCGAACAATTATGTGCCTCTTCTACTGAGTGGGTCCATAAATCCACTTCCATGTAGTGAAGTAGGATTGGCTGGACAGTTGAAAATGTGGAGGGTGTTATGGGGATCCTGAACACATGCTGGGCATAAGTTTAGCACGGCACGGTCTATGCGGAACCAGAAGGCATTAAGCCTGTTGCTCCATCCTGATCTTAGTTGTGCCAGAATGACTCTTGTTTTGCGTGGGAGAATCTTCTCGGCGTCTGCTATCGATGGTGGGCGACCTCCAAGTACGACATAAAATATTGTGGTCATTTTATTGGATGTCGCTTGTTTTTTATTACAAAGACCATGCATTGAACCAATTAAGGATTCAATTGTCTTATTTGAAATATTTTGCCATTCCCTTATAACCGCATCTGATAAAACTTCCCTCGAGGTGTAATTTTGAGACCGAATTTTTCGATCTACAATTTTCCATAGATTTTCTATGGGATTTAAATCTAACGATGGAATAGCCAATTATAACGATTACCTCATTGGATTGAAATCTCCAAATTAGGAACATATTTTCCTGGATCTGTATCCAATTCTAGTCATAGTATATGGGCCTGAAAAACATAACACACCATAATATTGTTACCGCCAAACTTAACTCTCTTATTTGTGTACTTGAGGTCTTTTCATTTGGTCGTCTTACAAATGTACTCTCATCACAGCCTCATTAACCCTTTCACGACCATAAGACAAATTTTTGAACAATTTTTGAACACAGTACTAATAAAACTATCAATTTTCAAAGACAGTAAAAAACTAAAGCTGTAGCCGAACTTGTTTTAATCTAAACACATTAATAAGAGACACGTTTACGAACTAATTTAAATTAAAACGGAAAAAATTCTTTGTTGTGTTGGGACACCTGTGTCCCCGAGGTCGTCAAAGGGTTAATATAGAGGGTTTTCCAATAAGAGGTGTTATTTTGGTATTCAAAGAAAAATGGAATTTTTTGAGATAAATGATCGGATGTTTATTTCATAATAAAGAGGAAGGTATGCCGTTAATAATGAAAAGCAACATCAGCCAAATGGCCACCACGACCGCGCTTACAGGACCATATCCTTTTCATTAAGTTTTCCATAACCAAATCACATAGTGGCTGCTCTATGTCCACGATAGCCTCACTAATTCTATCTTTGGATCTTCAATCGACACTGGGCTGTTGGCGTAGACCTTATCTTTAACGTGGCCCCAAAGGAAGAAGTCGCCAGGTGTTAAATCAAAATATCTCGGTGGCCAATTGCGATCACCTCTTTGAGAGATAACGCGGTCCGGAAACTTTTCCCCTAGAAGAGCAATGGTTTCGTTGCTTGTGTGGTACGTAGCGCCGTCTTGTTGAAAGTAAACGTTGTCCAGATCAATATCAGCCAACTCCGAACAAAATACGGTGTAATGACGTTTGTGGAATGCCAAATTCCAAAGAACGACGGGGAATGGACAAACCTGGGATTTCTTCAACAATTTGGGCTACAGCAGCAATATTCTCAGTTGTTCTTGAGCGACGTGCACGGGTTTTTTTCTTCACATCACTATCTTGTCCCAACAGCTCGAATTTTTCCACCAATTTCTGTATTGCGGTCCGACAAGGTGCTTCACGACGACCCAAAAATGTTATATTTTTGCGAACTGTGACTGCAAGATTTTCTCCATTTTTGTAGTGAATTTTAATCATTTTAATGCATGTTGAAGCGTGTGTCGTTCCATTTTTAGTAATGGGGTAGTTTCTACTTGTCAAATGTCAAAGAATAAAAGCTTCAAAAGTGACAGCTACCGAAATACCGGGTGACAACATCTCTTGATGGAATACTCTTTATTTTGATTCACCGGAAAAGAGAACAGTATTTCTGTGTCGACCATTTTAAATGTTCCTTGGCAAATTGTATACGAACAGAACGGTTTTTTAGAAATAAGAAGTTTTATCGCGGGGCAATAACAAGCAAGAACAGCATCAATTGCCCTGCGGCTAATAGTTCGAGAAATAATTTTCAATCGGTGTGCTCTCTTAATATCAAGAGATGTCATTACTATTATATTAACATCAAAAGCGGAGTTCTAAGCGAACTTGATGATACGAATATAAAGAATTTTGTGCCAACAAATCGTCATATGCGGGAAGTTTTGATTTACTTCTTTAATTTAAAAAAAAAAAAACTCTGAAGCACAATGAAGCTTATGCTGAATGTGTTCCATCAGCTTTAATGTACTGCAAGTGGTGACTTTGAGACGGAAGACAAAGATCGACCAGGCCAGCCAAAAATGTTTGAAGACCAAACAAGAATTGGAGGCATTACTTCATGAATATTGTTGTCAAACTGAACAAGAACTTGCAAAATCATTGGGAGCTACTCAAGCAACAATGTCAAAAAGTTTTCAAGCAAAAGGATTTATTCAAAAGCAGCAATTGGGTACCATACGAATTGAAGCTGAGAGACTTTGAAAGACGATTTTGTATGTCTGCAAATCATTTTTGCACCGAATCATGACTTGCGGTGAAAAATGGATCCATTACGATAACCCGAAGCGTAAGAGATCGTATTTGAGGCAACCAGTCGAATCGACTACAAATCCAAATATCCATGTCGCTACGTAATGCTCGTGGTGGGAGCAAAAGGGTCCTAACTATTATGAGATGCTGAAATCTGCAAAGACCATCACATGCATCCTGTACCGAACACAACTGATTCGTTTCAAGAAAAACGCCCAGACGTGAAACCGTAATATTTCAGCATGACAATGCTCAGCCACATTATGCAATACCTGTTAAAAAGTATTTAGAACTAGCTGAACCCGGTCCACGTTGCTGGTCCTTAGAAAACATCTGTTTTCTCGATCTCGATTTTAATATACAGTGTCGGACAAAGTCGGTGATCCAACCTGCAATGTTAATACATGTGGTGGCAGTCAGCCTGGTTCCAATGAATTCAATATTATTGTTTCGCCAGGCAGTTTCAATTGTATTTGCTTATTGAGCTTGTTAACATCATAATTTGTTGGTACCAAAATTGCATGTTCCCACAGCCAATCCAAATTTTTGTAGTTGGTTGTAAGACTTGGGAATACCTACGGCTTGAATATTCATTTGCATTTGGCAGAAGTTCGGAAACGAATTCTAATTTGTGCCGGGATCACACATGTTTGTTCATAGCGTTCGGCTTCTGTGGCTTCATTTCTAGTGAAATAAGTTTAAAGGAACTTCGCATCATCATTGGGAAGCGGGAGCAATGGTTCAATTCTGTGGTACATTTGGCCTTGAACTTTAAAGGTGGGCATGAATTTCACTAGTGGTATAGTATAAAAATTGATTTTGCCACGCCATTCCGTCCACAGACCGAAAATCAAAAATCTAACTTTACAGTGTTTCTAGCTAGGCTTTTCTGAAGATTCCGTGAAAATTTTTTTGAAACTAATTCACAGTATTCACTGATACGTTCTGTTCCTTTCACCGAATTGCATTTGAAAACAGTTACGAGTACTAATAAATTCCGTAATTCCAATCGAATTATGAGGTAGTTATTGTAATCGACAAAATTCGATTGGCGCCAAATTCGGTTATGAACACGACTGGAATTCCATATGTATCGAATACATATGGAATACATACCGTGTGACACCCCCTTTTAGAATGTCATCCTGACGTTATCGATTATTATCTAGGTATTTCATTTCATTTACCGCTGGGTGGTTAAGACTGTGAATTTACCATTGAAATTAAAAGAAAAGTTTCCAAATGAAAAAACGTAATAATACAAAATGAGTGAATGAAATTATTTGTTTAAAATATAAAACTCCCCGTACATGAACATACGTAAATAAATAAATATTTCTAAAGAAAACTTTAAACAATACATAGCAGAAAAAGCAGAAAAAGCAAAACGAAAATAAGGTAAAAAAAGGTTCTTTATGTTTTCCGGGTACTTTTCTGTTTCGAATCGAAATCTAAAGTACATAATAATGAAAATAAGTAAAAGACTTACATTTAGTTTTGGTTCGGCTGTAACCACTACCATATGATTGTTGTTGTAAATATTGTTGTTAATATGGTTGCTGTTGTTGTTATTATTATTTAATATATTGGTGTTGTTGTTATTGTTGTTGTTGCTGCTATTATTATTGTTATTATTATTATTGTTACTTTGTAATGATCTGTGTGGTTGTTGCTGTTTAGTTGTTGGTCTCACAGAGGGTGGCATTTTTGGTAAATTTCCCGATACAGGTCGACAAACACAGGTTAACATTTTATTTACGTTCTTTGAATTTTATTATTATGGTTAATGTTGTTTTTTTTGTTTCTTGTTTGAAAAAAGGTTTTTCTCATATTACTCTTTAAGGTTAAAAAGTTGTAGTGTTGTAAGGAAAATTCTTTTTCAATTTTGTTGCAATTTAATAAAGAGCTTTAATTGTATATTGTGCATGCTCAAGCCTGCATTGCTAGTATTTGTCATTTTAAAAAATAGTATTTTTTGCTTGATCTCTCTATAAATTTTTGTTATTCACTTTTTTGTGAGGTTTTTGGTTTGATAACAAAATTTCACTAAAACGTGTTCAATTGTCAATCTTCTGTTTTTTCGGGGAATTTTATTTTAGTTTTGTTTGTTTGTTTTTTTTGCACTTGTTCTGTTTGCTGTTGTTGTTGTAGAACATTTTTTAATAAGAGTGTGTGGGAGAGACAGAGAGTGCAAGTGAGTGTGTGTGTATGTGTGTGTGGTTTAAATCGAAAACATTTCAAAATTCTGAAAAAAGAAGATGCTACAAAAATCGTTTTATATTTTTGTTTGTTTGTTTATTTTTTAATTTTGTTTTTTTTTTCGTTGTTGTTCCATCTCCGTCCACATCCAATTTTCCCAATGATGATTTCAAGTGTTTTACTATTTTCAAAACACTATTCTCTACTTCTATTGGCATGTGGTTCCGATAGTTTTTCCTTTATCTTTCACAATTCGTTTTGTATGCCAGTGTGTAGTGTCACATCCTGCCTTCACTTCAAACTGTGGAATTGTTTGAAAATATTGTGTGTTTGTCTGTCTGACGTTGGGAAAAATGGAAGTGTTCGTGCATGCAAGTGTATGTATGTATGGGTGGTTTGATTTTCCTTTAAAGTGTTGCCAATGACAACATTGACAGCACCAAACATTTAGTTTTTTTTTCTTTTACGAAGGTTTTTTTTTTGTTTTGCTTAAGTAAGTGGCTCAACGGAAAAGTTGTTTTAAATGAAAGGCAAATACATTTCTAAATTTACATTAGGTAGAATCCATCCCAAAGCGGACACATTTTTGTGATTACTCATTTCCCATTTTAACGAAATTTGCCAGAGTTATTATGTATTTTGCAAGTGTTTATCAAATCATAGATATTTAGACTCGAGAACATTTCTGATCCAAATATATGACGCCTTACTTGACGTCTTACACTTAAATAATACATTTTGGTTCATAACTTCTAAATTAAAAGAGCTTCCAGCCATAAAATTTGTACATATCGCTCATTTGCTGCAACAACGTCATAATTCAAAAAAAGTCGTTTCGAGAAAAATGGCTTTGAATGTTTTATGACATTTGACTATTTCTTAAATAAATTTTTTAACAAATCATGAGATTTTAGAAATAAAACTTCATTTGAATAGTAGATGTTAATATCCTTCTAATCTGTATTTATCCCAAATTTTTTCTTGTCAAATATACGAGAAAACATGAATTTTCGTTTTCACGTGTACAACAAAAAAACACTCTCACGGAAAAAATTATAAACATTTTTGAAAACTGATATAACTATATGGAAGACTATAGAACGGCGCATATTTCGTATTATTCAGTTCAAAACACACGGATTTTGAGTTATGTCGTTGTTGCAGCAAATGAGCGATATATACATATAAACAACTTTGATTATTAATATATAATTTTATAAACAACTTTAAAGCAGAGGTTTTTGAGATATGTGACTTTAAACTTAATATGGTTATATAAAGAGTGAGTTAAAAATAAACTTATACTATTCCAGCAAAAACTTATCCTTGGTCCAAAAAATTATAATTATTTTAATCACGTTAGCTTTTAAATCATTCATTTTCAGGTGTTATTTCGGTCAAAATGGTCAGTTCGTGAAAAAATATTTAAACATTTAAAAAAAAATCCAATAAAAACTAGCAAAAGATCTAAAGGTTCATCATCATACTGTTTCCACAGCCTTTAAACAGTATAAGAAAGACTTGAGCATTGAAAGAAAGCCTGTATCAGGAAGAAAAAAGGTCTAACAGATATTGGTAAGTCAAAAGAAGTCGAACAACTCTTTCAAAAAGCATCAAACATTTCTATCAGAGAAGCAGCTCGTAAAGTTAAATGCTCTAACTAATTTGTACGCAGAGCCAAAGTTAATTTTGGGCTAAAGTCCTTTAAAGTTAAGAAAATTCCAGATCGCAATGCGGTAAAGAACGAGCTACAAATTTAGGTAACATTTAAAAAAAACAGCTGTTGTGTAATGGATGATGAAATTTATATACTGGTTGACTTTCACAACTTCCGGGTCAAGATTTGTATGTGGCTAATGGACGAGGTAATGTTCAAGAACAATACCAGACAAAAGAAACAAGAAGTTTATTGTGTGACAAGCCGTTTGCAGTTGTGGCAAAGAAGCCAATCATCGTTTGTGATATCAGGCACGATAAACACAATCATATATATTACGGAGTGTGTACAAAAACGACTTTTACCTTTCTAGAAACAGCACAGAAAGCCTTCATATTTCAGGACCGATTTGTCATCATGCCACTAGGGAAAAAAGGTCCTTGAGTGGTAGTCAAACAATAATGTAAATTTTGTACCACGGGATGCAAATCTACCCAACTGTCCAGAACTTCGGCTTGTGAAAAGGTATTGGGCTGTTGTAAAAAAATAATTAAAGAATACAGGAAAGGTATCCCAGAACATGTCTTATTTAAGGCGTACGTGGACCACCTCGTCCAAAAAGGTAACGGATGCAACTATAAAATCGTTAATGGGAGTATTTCCGGAAAAATATTTTATTTATTATTGCCAATATTTTAATATTTAATGAATTTGTACAATATTTTAATAAATTTAAGTATTTTTTTTTTAACGGTTTAAGTTTTATTTAACTCTTTCTTAGTGGTCACTTTTCTAACCACCTTTTCTAGAGTCTTTAAACGATTTTTAGTGACATGTGTTGACATTTTGCTAAACAATTAAATTTGTTTAAGTCATCGTTTAAGCTTTTTGGCAAAACTTTGCCGTCAGGTTGCTCTGGTTAAATTAATATATTAATTTGAACATTTTGAATACCGCAGTTTTTCAATAAAAAAAGGTCAGATTTACTTTGTTATTTAGTGTTTGTTTGAGCTAACAAAGTAATATTTTATACTATACTCTTTGATAAATAAAGTAAGTAATAGAGTGGTTAGATTACTCACCACTGTGACTGAAATAGGTTTTATATAATGTATTTCTCCACATAATATTATGTTATTTTGTAAGGATACCGCGTGTACTCATTGAGCATTAAATTAAAGATATTTTGTTCGAAGGTATACCTTTGGACAACGAAGAAGAGAATTATTAGGAGCAAGTCGATTTGATGATGCTGCTCGGTGACATACCTTCGGAGCTCCAGTTAAAAAGTGATAAGGATTGGCTTATACTTCTGCTGTGGTGGAACAAATTGTCGATTGGTAAGAGCCGATTAATTACACAGAAGGTGGGGGTATACCAAATGATATAAAATAATTGGAGAATGTATCAGCTACATATATATTCCATTTGTTTTGTCCAGAAAATTTAGCCAAACTGATAAGTTTTCAAATCAATTTATACCTACGCTAAGAAAATTTTTATCGTCATGGTGGTTAATAAACTAACCACCTTATCCCATAAAAACCTCATTATATATAAACCCTAATTAAAGTAAAAGTGCAATTGTTTTGATAAACTTATACACATAAAACTGTGTCTGAAAGAGTTAACTCTATCTTGAAACAACTGCTTTCATAAGATTATATGATAATAAGCAAAGTCTTTTGTATATTTGTAAAAAATTTTAAGCTGGACACTCTTTTAATATAGACTTCCGAATTTTGAGAGTTGATAGTGGCCATATTGTTCAAGCTACATCTGTAGAATTGGCTGTCATTTATTTTTTTAGTTTTTCCAAATATAGCGTTCAAAAACACGTGCAAATGACAAAATTGTCTTATTAAAATGAGTGTTCTGTACGGTGCGCATCCCCCATTTCTGGATGAATGTGTGCGTCAATAAACAGAAGTTGTAGAATTTGAGACGATACCTATCCACATGAGATCCAAGAGCGTCAAATTTATTCTGAAAAAGTCACTGTTTGGTGTTGATTTTGGACTGACGGCGTCATCGGTCATATTTCTATGAGAACGACGTTGCCCAGGACATCACCATCAACTGTGAGCATTAAAGGTGGATGATTACCAACTTATGTTTGCCTGATTTGGATGATATGGACACCAAGGTCGTGTAGTTTCAATAGGAAGCCGGTATAATTCATACAGCTCATGCCACATTGAACATTCTGTACGAGCGATTTAGGGCTTGGTCATCTAACGTGGAGGTGATATGAACTGGCTACCGATATCGTGCGATTTGACCCCGTTACAGTTTCTATTTTCTTAAGTCGCAGGTCTATTCGATTAAGCCACATACCTCACAAAGGAATGTGATTTATTCATACAATTTTATTTTTCAAATAAAATAAAATTTAATGTTGTATGATTTTTGTGAATTTTTATAAATTTTTAAGACGTCATATTTTTGGACCGGAAAGTCTATGATTTGATAAACACTTGCTATATATAATAACTGTGGAAAATTTCGTTAAAATCGTAGATGACAAAATCGACTGCTGTCCGCTTTGGAATGGATTATCTCATTGGTTTTACTACTCTGCTTTAGGTTTAAAACATTATATTACTAACTGGAAAATAACTTTTCAGTTTTCCCTCGTAGCTGTTTGTAGGGTTTGTGTATTTTGTTGGTGTCTCATCACGCACTTTATATAATACTTTAACTTTTTTTTTTTTTGTACAATACAATTTTAAAACTTTTATTATGAAGCTTTTACTCCTTCAACTCTTCGTATAAAAGTTTTACTCTGTTTTATTGACAAGGACAACAGTCTGTCATTGTTAATTTAAAAACACAAGCACCCTGTACAATATAAACTGAACAGCAGCGCAGCACCAATTCATTTAAACATATTATAAACAAAGTTATTTAAAACTCTTTAAAAACTTTTAACACAGCACATTAAATAAATGTTTTCAAACTCTCGCATAAATATTTAAACTCAATGGGAATTTTAGCAGAAAATTTCCGCACACACATGTTTCTAACAAACAAAAACAAATACAATAACAAATCATTCAGGTTTAACCTGCCGCTAACGTTTGCCACTAGATTAAGCACCGATTTACTACTGTCGATTTCGGTGGAAAATCTGTAGAAACCAAGCTGAAGTTTAACTAATTATAGTTTTAACGTTAGACAGCAGGTTGTAATATTTCAAATTTACAAAAGGATACACCTAAAGGACTTGTTCGAAATTAACCAGGTAGCAACTGTTATCGTTCGTAGTTTTATTCTTTGGTTATTATTACACACCATATATCACAGGTAGTTTTTTTTGTTTTTTTTTGAAACGTTTAATTATAGGATTTCCAAATAATTTAGTAGCGGCATTTAAACAAAACAAAAAGAAAGAGAGAAATTGTACAAATCTAAGGCAATAAATTGTTGTTTTGTGTTTCGTTTTCAATGAAATTTGTTTTATTCTTTATTACACTATAACAGGTTTTGTTTTATTTACAATTTACGAGTTTATTTTTTATTATTACTTTTTCTAATGTAAACTATTTTTTTCAAACTAAATAAACGTGTGATCGTTTATACTGCATTTGTGGTACTAAAAATACAAACTCTAATATCAAAATATAACAAATTTTAAGCAACATGATTGTTTAGCTACAATGTTTTACGATTTGCTCTCTTTGTTTACTATGTCCTGTCAACATGTTGCTAGGCACAGCATACTAGAGAGTGAATTTGTTTTGTTTTATTGTTGCCAGTGTTGCCTAGAGCCATTAATAAACAGGCTTAATCGGTATTGAAAAAATGTTAGAACTGCTGTGTAAAGAAAACTATTGAAAAACCAAATAAAGTTAAAAAGTTCCTTCCCAAAAACTAGTAATATGTACTCATGTAGAATATAGTTGAAATACTTAAATTTCAGTCATATTTAGAGAATTTTTAAAATCAAAAAGGGCTAGAAATAGAACATGAAGCGAAAACATATTATGTCGAGGCTAAACAGCCAACACTGGTTGTTAATCAGTAAATACTAAATGTAAACTCATTAGGACCTTTAGCAACATGTTGCTGTCAAAATTACACATTTCAATTAAATATACATTTCAATTAAACACGATTTTATCGATTCTAATGAGTATTTGATGGTAGTTTTTACATTTAATGATTAAAAACAACTTTTTGTTTAGATAATTTGTAGGGCCTGTTAAAACTCAATTAATTACTTTTAAGGTAAAATAAAAATTAAAGATCGAAAAATTAATGCTAATACAGCAATAGTTATTAAGAAATTTAACAATGAAATGTTTAACTTTCATTTACAAAGATAATTTTATGAGAGAGAGTTTCCATGCAACGCGATATAGAATGTCTAGGTGATAGTGATCTAGGTCAGATTGAAAACTTCCACAAGGAGTCTACATAGTACATGATCTAAGATCATTGTGTATTTAGAATATCTTTTGTGCAGCCTTTTCATTCACTATATATAAGATCTAGGTCAGATTGAAACTTCTACAAGAAGAGTACAAAATACACGATCTAAGATAATTGTGTATACCACAAATACAGCATTGCTTAGTTCCATCTTTATTGGTCAATAATCTCGTAAATGCACTACTTAATATCGCTTTACCGAACCAAAACAGCTTCTGGGACATTCACAAAACAACTTAGAACTAGTAAGAGTGGTATATACGGCTGTTCCGAATCTTATAAACCCTTCACCAAATTATACTTTAAAATTAAAAAAAAAAAAATTTTTTCGAAATTGTTTTCTAAGTTTTTTCCAATTTTTTAAAAAAAAATTTTTTTAATTTAAAAATTTATTTTTTTTAATTTATTAGTGAAAAAAATTTAAGACAAAAAAATGTTTTTTGTGAAAAAAATTCGGGTTGAAAAATAATTTTCCCGATTTTGACCCATTGTAGGTCCAACTTATACATCGTTGCAATGGACTTTGAAATATCTATCATTAGATATCCATATTGTCTATATTTATGACATAGTAATCGAGATATAGATAAAATAGAGGTTGTCTCGGATTTTTGCTCATATCTCCGTTATTTATGGACGGATTTTGCTGATTTTAAAAAGGAAATATCTCGAAAGTATGTCTGACAGAATTATTGAATATTTTGATCCCTAAGATATCTGGGGTCTTCAGAAAATTGATTTCAACAGACAGACAGACGGACATGGCTTAATCGACTCCGCTATCTATAAGGATCCAGAATATATATACTTTATAGGGTCGGAAAATTATATTGTGGAAATTACAAATGGAATGACAAACTTATATATACCCTTCTCACGAAGGTGAAGGGTATAAAAATGCTTTGCCTGTGTTAGTTCAGAAACAGGCCCTCTCTAGAGCATAACATTTGCATTAGGAATGCATTGATCACACCAATAATGTTTTTAATTTTTTTCCTAAGTGTAGCTGTGGATCTACCTTCATTTTTCAATATTGGTTGTCATAAGTAAATTCGTGTGTTCGTTTCATAATGTTATATGTTATTTTCCATAAATAAATTGATTTTAGTATTAAATACTCATCGCGAAATAATTGAAGCAATGATCGAAATGTGTTTTGTTACATTTGAGGTGAATACACAGTCAAAAAGTTTTGATAACATAAACAGACTTAGTGAAAAACCCGTATTTCAATTACTTTAAGATAGAAATTAAGGCCCTGAAAAAGCCTTGGGTTTTTAAGTATACATATCGATTAAGTATATAAAATTTCATGTTGAACATATGGCGTCCGTAAATTCTCTCCATGTGGAACGATCATTGGCTAGAGCTTTGACTTGGATCCACGACTGGTTGCAGCTTTCGACTTCTCTTCTTACCATCCTCAGCCAGGTGTTTCGTGGGCGACCAGGCATTCGATGACCCTGAGGATTCCAATTGAGTGTCACTCTACTGATTTCATTACGTGGCCTACGTAAAATATGGTCAATCCAAGACCACTTTCGACGTTTAATTTCTAGCTCAATTGGTACAAATTTGGCCATGTACAGAAGTTGTTCATTAGTCACCCAATGTGGCCAGAATATGCGCAGAATTTGTCTAAGGCAACGATTCGCAAATGTTTGCAATTTTCTGAGAGTGATTTGCGTTGTGCTCCATGTAGTGCAGCTGTTGAGTAGGATGGATTTTACACTGCAGTTAAATATCCTAGGTAGATATATATTGTTCGCTCGCCATACTTTATATAGCGAGTGAAATGAGACTCTGGCTTTGTTGATGTGGTCCAATATGTCCATACCAGAACCTCTATCCTTCGAAATGCAACTACCCAAATAGCTAAAAGAGTCAACGTCCTCAATTATGGCTCCATGTAGTGAAAGAAGAGTTGAGAAGAGTAGAGTTGGTGGATAGTAAGCTTTATAAAAACGTGATAATATGAAGTTTGATCTACCTATGATTTGGGCAGGACCGAAAAACCACATCACCACCGAAAACAAACAATCTGATGATTGCAATTTCTGTGTTGTTAAATTACATGGTATGGCATCTGAGAGAAAATGTTATAAAACCCCCTTTGATTTCCATAGATAATACCATTTTTCCTTCATTACACATCATATTGGGACTTATGAAGTAGTATGTGAATGCATAAGATAAAACTGGTCAAAGTTTTGTCTTTCTTTCAAGAATGTTTGAGTACAGAAAAACTAAAAGCTGGTATTTTTGCTGGCCCACAAAAAATACTTTTAATGAAAGACGAGGATTTCATGTTGTCGATGAATGATTTAAAAACAGCGGATGGGAAATCTTCTGCTGCAGTTGAGAAAAATTTCTTAGGAAATCAGATGGTTGGAAATTACGATGAATCTTGAATGTAATATGAGCATAAAAGTACAATATCTGCACAGTCATATGGAAAATGTTCGTAAAAATCTTTCATCGAAGAGCGAAAAAAAGGAGGACGTTTCCATCCAGATTTAAAAGTGATGAAATATAGACACCATGGACGCTAGGATGAACATCTGATGACATATTACTAGTGTCCCAAAGACCCCCGTCGTAGATGATCCTAAAAAAAATAAGCTTATTACCTGTAAACTAATTTAATAAAATGTTGTAAAATCGTTCATTTTCGTTTTGCAATTTCTTGTAAACTACAAGTAGTGATGAAAAAATCTTAAAATCTGTTTTAGTTTTGGTGGCTCCAAAATCATTGTAGTTAAAAACTTCTGCTTCCCCTGTTAGTTAAACAGTCAGCTCACTCTTACAAATTGATCATTCTCAAAAATTCCGTTCACCCAATCCCCGACATTGATGTCTGGTAATCGGATTGCACCCCTGCAGACCTCCTACTGCAGCAACATATGTAATAGAGGATTAAGGGAACAAATAGAGCAATACCTTTTGAAGACACAAAAATAACATAAACCATATCAAATTATACCTTATATATAGAGAGCGCCCTGAAGGCAGATCTTTTCCAAAGTACTGTGCAGAAATTCAACTATTACCAGTTGGCTATATAGCTTCAATTTTCGTGCTTCAGGCCTCTAATTATTTTCGTGTTAAATTTTGTTTTTTATCTTACTGTTTTAAAAAATATTGCCTGAATTTTCATATGTGCAAAGTACAATATCTACAGCAACATGTTGACTCGTGATACTAATTAATACATGTTGCTATGCTCTATAACTTAATAAACATTTAATAGTCTAGACAAATAGTTTGCAACATTTAAAGTCTAGACAATTACCAATATGACTCATATTTCAAAATACGAAAACAATTACATTTTTGATGACTTATTTGTTGTGATACATTAAAACATTTTGTCCCTTCAACTGACTAATTAGGATTTCATTGTGTAATTCTAGATACTAGTGATAATTTAGGAAATTTTCTTGTTATTGAAAAGAGTAATGACTACAAGAGCTGTGTTTAGAAATCTATTGGAGAATTGCCTAAAAATCAAGAAATAATTTCCAAAGTCATCGTAATGAAGGTACAATATAAATTTTTTCAAAGTATTGTTAGCCTTTTCCCATATTTCTCGCAACATATGGATTCCGCGCCAAAAGAACTGCTCATCTTTTGAGGCAACAATTTCAGATACTCTGTTTTGAAATGAAGCGTATCCCTGAGAGAGCGTTCTGAATCGATCGAAACAGGAAATAGTAGCCGGACGGGGCGTGTTCTGGACTATAAGGCGTATTTCAAGATTTGTAGGCTTTAATTCGTATGGTACTCAATTTCCCCGCTTTTGGATGCATCCTGCTGCTTTTGAATGAATTGTGCTGCTCGTAAACGTTCTAAAAATTGACGCTTGAGTAGCTCCCAATGATTTTACAAGCTCTTGTCGAGTTTGGCAACAATCTTCATGGAGTAATGCCTTCAATTCATGGTCTTCAAACTTTTTTGGATGACCTGGGCGATATTTGTCTTCTGTGTCAAAATCACCACTTCTGAATCGAATCACGCATTGAAGCCGATGGAACACATTCAACTTTGTTTCAAATTAAAGCAAAACTTCCCGCATGACGCTTTGTTGGTGCAAAATTTGACATTTTCGAAGCAAAAAAACTTTGCTGTTTATACTATTGTTACGTTTTTACCTTTTAAAAACGGGGTTTATTTCCTTTAAATAAACCGGATACTTTTGATTGCAAATAAAAGCCGTTTAGTAGTTTAAAATTGTAACAACTCTTTATTTATTTAAATGTACACCAACAACAGTTCAAATATTCACTCAGTGTCTTTATACACGTTTATCAATTCGCAGAAATACACTCACAGACTTTATAATGTACAAGTATACACGTAAAAAACAGTTGATGTTAACTCTAACAGCGCCTATGATCAACTCACTGACTACTGCAATCGCAATCACTATTTATACACACTGCCATCTTCATTCGAATAGTCTAGATTGTTCTTAACGATCAAAACTCGTATGTTCGAATTCTAGAGCCTTCGATGTCAATGTTAGCAGCCCAAACACTCAGCGTTGCCACACTTACAAACAATGCTAATAACCGCATGCTACTGATGGACGTGTTTATAAATATGATGGATACTGCAGTCAGTCGTTACAGACCGTTTAATTCTAATCGCTATTGCACATTCGTAACACTATAATGTTCAATGATTAAGTGAGAATAAATGACAGAAACAAAAACCGCGTTTAAAGATACGTCATCTATTGTAAATCGAAAACTTAAAATAGAATTGGATGTCGGTATCTTTATTATGACCCGAAAGACCCATCCTATCTCTAACCATTACTTTTTAAAGACAATATCATTCAAATGTTGACCGCGACTACGATCACTCTTTCCAACATTGCTACCAGTAAGTGTATTGGGAATTGCACCAACTAGTTAAGTAATCTCATTTATAGTTCTCACAGAAGCCGTTATCATTGAAGATAAAATATGTTCATGCTAAGTAGTTATATAACAGATAATATATGAGTCATTATTCAACTACTTCTAAGTAATGCATACGGTATGTTGCAGTAATTGCTTGTCACTACCAAGTGTTTGCTGTTGAACTTCTCATCCGCTCGTTGATATGAATGAATCATGGACTAATAATAAATGAGGAGTTAAGCTTATAAACTTTTAAAGTGAAAAACAAGTAAGAGAGATATATTCGGCTGGGCCGAATCTTATATACCCTTCACCAAACTATACTTCAAAATAAAAATTTTAAATATTTTTAGGTAAACAAAATTTATTTTTTTCCAGTTGTTTTTTTTTTAATTTTTTGAAAAAAAATTTTTTTTCGATTTTTTTTTTTTAATTTTTTTTATTTTTTTTAAATTTAAAAAACTTTTTTTTTAAATTATAAAATTTTTCTTTTTTAATATTTAGCCAAAAAAACTTTTGGTGAAAAAAAATTCGGGTTCAAAATTTTTTCCCGATTTTGACCCATTGTAGGTCCAACTTACTATGGTCTTATATACGTCGTTGCAAAGGTCTTTGAAATATCTATCATTAGATATCCATATTGTCTATATTAATGACTTAGTAATCCAGATATAGGTAAAAAATAGGTAAAAAATTGAGGCTGTCCTGGTTTTTTCCTTATATCTCAGCCATTTGTGGACCGATTTTGCTGATTTTAAATAGCAAACTTCTCGAAAGCATGTCTGACAGAATTATTCAAGATTTGGATCCCGAAGATATCTGGGGTCTTCAGAAAATTGATTTCAACAGACAGACGGACAGACAGACAGACAGACGGACATGGCTAAATCGACTCCGCTATCTATAAGGATCCAGAATATATGTACTTTATAGGGTCGGAAAATTATATTGTGGAAATTACAAACGGAATGACAAATTTATATATACCCTTCTCACGAAGGTGAAGGGTATAATAAAATCGTAATGTAAACAAAATTGCCAATAACAAACTAATTTCGGAATATCTCTGGCTTTTTAAATATTGCTCCCTAAATGAAGAAACATTTTCATAATAAAAATAGCTTTTAAAATGTTCTAAATGCGCAGTGAGTTTTAAAACATTTTCAATTATTCATTCGACCAACAGGCTTAAAGCTGTTGAGTGCATGTTTTATAAAACATTTTTTAATTAAAAATTGTTAAAAACAAAAATGTTGCCAGAAGCTTAAATATACATACATACATTCATACATACATAGAATTATGTATGTGCAAGAATTTATAGCTGTTAGAGTGTTTTGCATTCTATTCATTCAGTCATTCATGTTGAAAGCGCTATTTGGTGCTTTGAGCCGTATGGAAAATGTTTGACGTTGACATGTATGAAACAATATATTTATCTGTCGGCATTCAATTTAGTCCTTTTTGAAAGCACAAAAGGATTTGCACAGCACAACATGTAGACAAACATGTTTTGTTTTATTTCTATGTTCGCTTGATTATTTTGCATTATTTTGTATTGTCTTGACTTTGTGTTCGAAAATATTAATTTACTGTTATGTTAGGTTTTGTTATTGTTATCTGCAATAACAATAGATTGCAATTTCATATATTATTTACTTTTTTTTCCTTCCTCTCCATCTCTCTTTCACTCTCTACACCATCCTATCTATACCACTACCACTGATGTTTTGGTGTCTTGTCAACCAAGTTAGTAAAGCTGTCAAGCGAGAAAGCAAGCAGCTTTACATTAAGATGGGCCGTTGGAGACAAAGTGGTTTGGGTGTTAGCATGGTTTTATTGTGCTGACAAGGCGTATGATGTATTAAAAAAAAAAAACCGCTTGAACTTAAGTGGATTGATTGTATCTATCTATTTAGTTAGATATTTATGAAATTCTTGGTATAAGAATTTTTCTCTTCTGCATATTTTTTTTACCAAATACAAGTGACACGAATAAAGGAACCAGTGAATCAGCGTTATTCTCTGTAGATACTGATTATGATTAGTAATTCTGTAGAGTGTTTTTTGACTCTTGTGATTGTGGCTAAATACATATTTAATGGCAACCTTGATTTTATACACTTTTCAATGAATTATAATAAAATGTTGCATTTTAGCCGCAGTTACGGTATTTGCATAAAATACTAGTTCAAGAGAATTAGCAAATAAATATTTAAAATTCTGGTACTACGAATCAATATATATGTATATACAAATATGTAAATAAAACAACGTATTTCAAAACGTCTACATTAGGTTGGCCCCTTTTTGAAACTTTTTGAATTTTCTGCTATCAACGTCTATAATTGTTGTCAGTCATCTAAAATCCAAATGCTGAAAATTTGAGTAAAATCGTATAACGTTTAGATGGGCCCTATAGTGGACCGTACAAACATTTCAGGGAGCCCCTGATAAAGCGTAATAGATTACCAGGATCATATCTAGCTATATCCCCCAGTTCATCATGGAATATTATTCCTAGCCTGAGACCCTGTAATATAGGACAGTTACACAGAATAGGTACGACTGTTTCTAGAACCTGTGCGTCCATATCCAATTTACCAATGAAGGCCCTCAGTGCTGCCTGACTATTTACATAAATAGTCACTACAGGTCCCTCTGTGACGTGTGCCTTTATCAAATCCGTGGCTTTCCAGATCACTAGGATCTGTGCCTGGAAGACGCTGCATTCGTGTAAGAGTTGATATGACACTTTGATGTACTTATCTACTACATACACTCCAGTGCCAGATACCATCTTGGACCCATCAGTAAAGACTGCAACTTCTTCAAACAACTGTTCTGATTCAGCCCACTCGTCCCTACTTGGAAACAGAATTGGTGGTACCCTATGGTCCGCTTATGGGCCATCGTAGGGACCAATTTGAAATTGGTTTGTTAACCCATTTATATCTGGGGTCAAAACTGTACAATACAGCAAAGTTAAACCTTAAAACCTTAGTTGATTGCCTGTATAGATTGTTAGATACCTAGATGATACAAATTGCACTTGTTGTAGTCTTTTTCAATTTCCCATTGTTATACTGGTACTTTCTTGTAACTATATTCCACTATTTTGTGGCAACTTTTTGTTGTATGTATGTATATACATCACTCTGCTGCTGACATTGATGAACTATTCTATTTTACAACGAAATGTTAAATTGCTTTTATAGTCGTAAATATACAATTTGTTTTCCCAAAAGTATGCAACAAATAAGTATCAATTTTGCAATTTCAAATACGGAAAATTGTTTAACAAATAAACGAACGAACGAATGAACACGCAACTCCGCCACCGCATGGACAACATCCAGCATGGGAAATTTTGTGTTGTACATTTTAGTTCTCTTTGTAGTTCTTTGTTTTGCAAGAAATCTAAACAAAATTTATTGGGTGGTAGAAAAGGTATTTTATTTTTCAAATTATTTTTACTTGAATTTCCATGATATCATGCGATATCATATTAACATATGGTGTATTTAAATTACACATAGGGCAGTGTTAACCAAACTCACACAACAATACATTTGCTTCTTATTCTATAGTGTAACGATGTGTGTACACTGAACCAAATTTCTTATAAAAATATCCGCTAATGTTTTTACTCAATATCAAACATATTTGTGCACATTTGTTTTGGTCAGTGCAACAACAACAAAATGTGTATGCAAAGAAAAAACCCCCACACAGCCTTCCATTTTATAAGTTTTTATACGACTGAGTAAAAAACACAATTGGCATGGGCAGTGTTGCCGATTCGTGTGTTGTCATGTACATTTACTTGTGCTTAATTTCGCCAATGGTACGAAACACTTCACTGGCAACACATGTATAAGACACTAATGCATAGGCAGTGCCCGCGGGCGTTCTGTTGGAGACCAATGACATAGGGTCATGCAAAAATCATAATATCTTTGTAATCCAGTCTTTGCATTTCAGGAAATTTTGAAATAAATTTTAGATTTTTCTTCTGCAAAATTGGTTGCAAAATTTTATTTTTTTTTCCAATTTTTTTTTTAATTTTTTTCCAATTTTTTATTTTTTTTTTTTTTAAATTTATTAGTGAAAAAAAAATTTAAGAAAAAAATTTTTTGTTAAAAAAAAATTCGGATTAAAAAATATTTTTCCCGATTTTGACCTATTGTAGGTCCAAATTACTACAGTCTTATATACATCGTTGCAATGGACTTTGAAATATCTATCATTAGATATCCATATTGTCTATATTAATGACTTAGTAATCCAGATATAGATCAAAAATAGGCCAAAAATTGAGGTTGTCCCGGTTTTTCCTTATATCTCAGCAATTTGTGGATCGATTTTCTCGATTTTAAATAGCGAGCGAGCCGAAAGAATTCCCGATATATTGATGTATCAATAATGTTTGTAAGTTATTTGGGGTCTACGGAAAGTTGATTTCAACATACAGACGGACGGACGGACATGGCTATATCGACTTTGCTATCTATAACGATCCAGAATATATATAGTTTTTGGGGTCGCAAATGAAAAATTTGGAAATTACAAACGAAACGATGCCACTCATGGTGAAGGGTATAAAAATAAGAAAAGGGAAAAAACTCCCGGGGAATTTTAATTCCTAATTGGGATGATTGACTACTTGTAAAACTAATGGGATCTTAATTTCACGCAGTTAAAACTAAGTTGTGTTTGTCCTCATTTCCGTGATTTAAAATAAGACTACTGTCTTCCCAGCAAAAATTATTCTTGATTTGGAAGCAATAAAAATTACTACTGCATCTTTAACAGCTTCCTTTATTGCTTCTTCAATTATTGCCTTACGATACTGATTTTTGGAAGGCATACATTCAGCAAATATTGTATGTGGTGCAGAAATTAGAAAAAGGCAGCACTATTTGTCAAGCAATTACTACTTTTATTGCTGGATTTTTTACAAAATCAGCCTAAAGTATGCACCTCGGACGCATGATATTATCAATTCTTCCATGTGCTCGTAAATGCACATTCCGGATTTCTTAAGCAGAGCTTCTACGCGAGGAATCCCATACAAAAATCATGTATTCTTTCATAACAAGTGGAAGCAGTAGCAACTGCTCTCTGCCTTACATTTCTGCTTCCGAGGAAGCACCATTTTTTGCTGGGTTTACTAAGAAATAACTATTACCCCTTAAAAAATAACATACATTATATGATATTTTGTTTATTGCGATAAAAAAAAAGACAATTTCTTATTTTAAACATTGATCTGACAGTGTGACAGTTGATGGCAGAAAAATATTAGAAATACTGTTTTCTTTTTTCAGCTTTATGTTTATTTAAATGTATATGTATGTATTAAGAATGTGTGTAAAAAAGCACATACATCCCAGCAGTTAAGCAAATAGTCAATGTATCTCTTATAGAAGGTAATTGTTATTAATGCCTGATCACTTGGCTGACTCCAATTTTTATACCCTACACCACCATAGTGGGGAGGGTATATTGGATTTGTGCAGATGTTTGTAACGCACAAAAATATTAGTCTAACACCCACCTTAAATTATACCGATCGACTCAGAATCACTTTCTGAGTCGATTAAACGATGTCCGTCCGTCCGTCCGTCCGTCTGGCTGGCTGGCTGGCTGGTTGTCCATGTAAACCTTGTGCGCAGAGTACAGGTCGCAATTTTGAAGATATTTCGATAAAATTTAGTACATATCATTTTTTCTGCCCAAGGACTAAGCCTATTGAAACTGGCTGAAATCGGTCCATTATTTCACCTAGCCCCCATACAAATGTCCTCCCAAAATTGGACTTTATCGGTCATAAATGTTTAATTTATATAGGTCTCTACACAAGTTTTTCTCCAAATAAGTTTTATATATACCAAATTCATGTCACCAAATTTTATTATGATCGGTCCATAATTAGTCATAGCTCCCATATAAGGTCTGCTTCCGATAATCACTTTAACGAGCATAAATCTCTTAAAAATGGTGGTATATACATAAAATGCAACATAAATAACTTTCATATAGACATTAATCACATGACCAAATTTCATGGTGATCGGTCCATAATTTTTCATGGCTCCCATATAAGGCCAACTTCCGAAAATCACTCACGAATATAAATTATTGAAATTTTGAAAGAAAAATGTTTTTGCTCATTTACTTAGTGTAGGGTATTATAAGGTCGGGCTTGACCGACCATACTTTCTTACTTGTTATATTTCGGGTTATTTGACACGTATGTGTTCACTGCAGAGCAGAGAGAAGTCAATTGGTTACTTTATACATCCCATGAAATCTAGCGTGAAGACAATTGTCACTTAAGTGTCTCTAAATAATCTAGAGTGTAGTTACTTTTAATTTTAATTTTGTACTGCTCTTTTTTGTGAGTAATTCGTACAAACTGGTTTTATACAAATTGTGTTGACATAATTCGTATACAGTTTATTTGCTTTTTGCTTAAATATACTGTTATTCCAGGTAACCTAGAGTGAAGTCAATTGTCACTTTAGTGTCTTTAAGTAACATATAGCTTAGTCACTTTAAACGATTATTTCGTACTACACTTTAGAAAGTTGTTGTTTTACCCAGCAGAAATAATCTATTGGAGAGTTGTCGGAGAAAGGTTAGTGTACATACAATCGCTTATTGGACTGTCTATTAAGTGTCTCTAAATAATCTAGAGTGTATTAATTTTTAACTTTTATTTTGTACTGCACTTTTTTGTGATTAATTCGTACAAACTGGTTTATGTGTTGATATAATTCTCATACAGTTTATTTTCTTTTTGCTTAAGTATACTGTTATCCCATTTAACCTAGCGTGAAATCAATTGTGACTTTAGTGTCTCTAAGTGACCTATAGTGTATTCACTATAAACGTTTATTTTGTACTGCACTTTAAAAAGTAGTTATTTTACCCACCTGAAGTAATCTATTGGAGAGTTGTCGGTTGATAAAATCATGTGAATCGTAAATTAACCATATTATTGTTACCACAATCATATAAATAGTTACTGTGACTATAATATTGTTAAAAATGTTGAAATAGTTACAGTAAATATGCACAACTATAATTTTTTTCTGTGTGTAGAGGATAGGTAAAATCACTAATTCGGGACAGTCTCCTAGAACTGCGGGGATATACATATATATTTATATTTGTGAGGGTATATGTATATGATTAAATAATATTTGATATTTGGCCATGGCCTAAACTTAAGGTCTTTGTCATTGTTTTCTTTTTATCTGCTTCAGTTTTCTTTTTCTTTTTTTTTGGCTGGATTTTTCTTTGTTGGCCATGAAATTAAAGTTGTTTTTTTCTTTGTCATTGCCACTGTTGATGTTTACTGCTCTCACACATAGACATAAACACATATTATATATGGCTTGGCATCATAATATGTGTGTGTCCGTGTGTGTAAGTAAGTGTGAAAAGTTTTTTTGTGGGTGGTGTGTGTGTTGGCCTATATGTGTTAATAGAAATATGTACGACTTTGTATTGTTTTGCGTGGAGTTTTTGTTTGGCCTGACTAGGACTTCTGTAGCAGATAGTTTCAACAATATTGTCACGTTTATAGTGTATTTGAACTATTATAGCTGCTGTTGTTATTCATGTTCTTGTTTATTTAGCAATCTATTGCTATTGTTGTTGATACATATAGATTAATGTGTTGCTCGTTGCTGATGCTGTTCTTACTATCCTTGTCCTAATAATGGCACATTTGTCTGTCAAACAATATACACTGGGGGAAATTTGATTCTTATATGTAGAAGACGGGTCGATTTAAGCGATATTCGTGAGTATTTGTGTTAGTTAAAATAGGTTTTTCTAGGCTCCCAGAAAACCTACGGATCTAAAGTAAAATGTGTTCAGCCAAATTATATAAAAATTATGATTATGTTTTGCACGTGGAGCCCCTTTGAGCTGTCGAGTAGAGTTATTGAGACATAAGCAAGAAATTATTAAGACCTGATGATTTCACTGCTACTACGTTACAACTGTTGTAAAGTAAATACTATTAACAGCACATTTCCCTAAGTGTAGTAGTACTTACTCCTTTGTGTTGTGTTTTTTTGTTTATAAGTTTTCCGTTTTTTTTTTAGTACATCTTCCTTTTGTTGCGTTAAAAGCTATTAAGCAACAAGCCATGGTTTTTATTGATTTTAACTCCACCCTGTTTTCGTTTTTTTTTTGTCTTCTTTCAACATTTCTTAAGTTTTTTTTTTGTCTCCTTATCTTAGTGCCCCCTTACACCCCTTTTAAGTACAAGGAAGCAACAATTTGAACGATTTCAAAAATTTTCTTGTTTTTTTTTTTTCGTACTCTGCCACGAAAGAAAAAAAAAACAGAAGAATAAAAAGTTTATTCTCCTTGAACGTTGTAAGTTCAACACACAGTGTAGTGCGAAAAATTATGTATAAAAAAAAGTCCTTCACATTATTCATTGAATAATTTTGTTAAGTCATACTGAATTTTCATTTTTTGTTTGTCTTCTCTTCTCTTTTTTTTTGCTGTAGTTTACTTATATTGCAGTTTTAGTTTTTGTTGCCACTTTTCTTGTTGCACCATTGTTGACTTGAGTTTCTTTGAAAAATAAAAACCCCTTTACTTACTATTCTTCACATCACTTTGCCAACAATACTCGTGCTCTCAAAGTTCAGCAACTATTTAGAGCTGCTCAGGGATATGGCAGTGCTATGGCGGGAAATAGCTACAAATTGAAATTTAATGTTTTTTAATTTATTTTCCAGTCGACTGATAATTTTTTTTTGGTTAAGATGGCATGGAGTTATTAAACTCTTGAATGACATAAGTGACAGTTTTTATAACTCACAAAATTGAATTTTTATAAATGTTTGATTTGGTACTTAACTTATTTATTACCGAATAATCACATTTTAATAATGATAATTAAATATTAAAATGAGGAACTATACATATCATACAAAAATAAACCACTTAAAATCTTCGAAATCATATCTAATCAAGCTTCTAATTTTTTTAAATCAAATATTTAAGACACACTTTGGATGAAAGTATATGTATACCTATATCTACTTATAATTTAAATTCTTTGCTACTCCGCTGCTCTCAACTGTAAACTTAATATTCAAACAATAGACTGAATAATCGATGCACTCTTGCATGTTTTATGTCTATAAAAAAAATATTCATATAAATTGTCTATAAATTGTTAGTTTAACTAAACACAAGTTGCCAACTAATGGTACTATTTGTAATAAATCTAAATAAAGTACTTAAACTCAAATAAATATATTGTAACTATAGTTGCTAATACATTACTCACTCACTCCAAAGACCCAAAGAGGGATAAAGGATCCAAAATCTATATACATATATAAAAGAGTAACGTTACTGAGTGACTGACTGATTCAACATCGTCCAACCCAAGCACCCATAGGTAGATACATGAAATATGGACTATGGATTCCCCTCTCCCTATGTAGAATCAGAAAGAAGGCTTTTTGGAAATTCAAAGTTTTTGGGGTAAAAAGAGGGTAACTTCAGTAGCCGTATATCTTCTAATCCTTAAATTCATCTTCATCTAATTTTTTTTAAATTCATTTTGAGGAGAAAACGGGGTAAAAACTATATTTTGGTACTATTTTGGAACCATATTATCAGGATTGCCGCATAATCAATATATTTATGACTGCTTAAACTGTATTTTTATTTTATTTATTTTTTTATTTTATTTGTAATACAAAAAGCCTTCAAGGCCAAAAACGTATTACATCTATATCCTTAATATTATTTTAACATTATATTACATGAATATTATTTTAAACATATTTTTAATAAAAAATTTAAATAAGCCAAAAGTATTTGTTAAACAAAACGTAAATAAAAATTAATAAGTTAGATTAAAATCATTCGAATTTAAATTGAAATGTACACCTTTGATTCTTTGATATGACGTATAGAATTTGTTTCAAGACTCCCTATCAGTGGAGGCACACCATTTTAGTAAATGACAGTATTTAAGTGAGCTAAAAATTATAAATTTATTAATTGGCCATATTGGGAAAATGGTCGAGAAGACGTTTTCTAAATAATCTACATGAAAAAGAAAACACTCGTAAATCATTTGGTAAAATATTCCAGTATCTTGCAGATCTTACAAGGAACGATCGTTCAAAAACAGAACATGTTATAAGCGGAATAATAAGTTGTGTATTCCGTTTCGACATTTGTATGAAGGCTATGAGAAATCAAGCTTATCAACAGAGATTATATATGGAAAATTTCAGCCAGTATTCTTTATATCCACTTTCATTTGCGCAAGGGTATATGTAAGTTTGTCATTCCGTTTGTAATTTCTACATTTTTCATTTGCGACCCCACAAAATATATATATTCTGGATCGTTATTTATAGCGAAGTCGATATAGCCATGTCCGTATGTCCGTCTGTATGTTGAAATCAACTTTCCAAATAACTTACAAACTTAATTGATACATCAGTTTATCGGAAATTCTACTCTCGGCCCACAAATGGCTGAGATATAAGGAAAAAACCGGGACAACCTCGATTTTTGGCCAATTTTTGATCTGGATTATTAAGTCATTAATGTAGACAATATGGATATATAATGATAGATATTTCAAAGTCCATTGCAACGATTTATATAAGGCTATAGTAATTTGGACCTACAATGGGTCAAAATCGGGAAAATTATTTTTTAAACCGAATTTTTTTTTACCACAAACACTTTTTTTTATAATTTTTCTTTTCACTAATAATTTAAAAAAAAAAAAATATTTTAAAAAATTTAAAAAAAAATTAAAAACATTTTTTTTTTAAATTTTGAAAAACAATTTGAAAAAAAAATTTTTGAAAGTTTGAAAAACAATTTGAAAAAAAAAAATGTTAAGTGTGTTTACCTCAAAATATTTTAAAGTATAATTTGGTGAAGGGTATATAAGATTCGACACAGCCGAATATAGCTCTCTTACATGTTTTTTATACGTTTTTCATGAAATATGTTATGTGAATTTATAGAAAATAGACATATGCATATCTTATTGTGAGCTCCTCTAAACACAGTTGGAACTATAGTGTGAAATCCGAGTAAACAGTTTAGAACTTTTATGGTTTTTCTTAAGCACTTGAACCGTTTTTGTCAAGAGGGTAAAGAGAAATTGGTACTTTTTCTCCTAATGTTACTTTTCTAATATTATAAATGATTTAACTTATCGATAGCTGATATGCATGAAGTAAGAATTAAGAATAGGGTGGTTAAATGTATTAAGGTACCATACAAAGAGAACAAAGTGCGATTTTTCGTTCAACTAATGATTGTTTTTGAATATTCTATCTTCTCGTTATGTTTTTTTATTATAATTTATTTTTATTTTTTTCGATAATTTTTCTAAATTTGTAACGGGAACAATTGAGTAGATTTTAACACACTTGGCAATGAAATACAGAGAACTGGATTTTTTGGAAGAAAATAAATCTATTATTGATAATAAGTATATAAAATTTGGAGCAAAACAAGTTTTCCAAACAAATTCTATGGCTCTTAATCAATTTCTTAATATAATAAGAATCCATCGATTTTTATGATCGTTATCTCATTTTGTTGCTATTACATGTGGTTTTCCGATTACGCAATAAATCTAAACAATTTCAGCCGTTTTCAATTTTTCATGATTTTTTTAAAACAAAACAATTTTTTTTTCACGTAAAAAATATATTTTTTTCAATTTGTTATTATAACTCCGAAACTACTGAGCCGATTGAATCGCAATATATATGTGAAAATTTGTACATAGCATGAGGAAAATGTTTTCAAAATTCAATCAATCGAAAGAAAAACATTAACTAATCAATTGTATGTATATCCAACAATAAACTAAAATTTTGAGAAAATGAGCGAATTCACTTAATTGTGAATAAATTCGAAAAGAATCAATTGATATTTATGATCAATATCTCATTTTGATGCTACTATATGTGGCTTTGCGCTAAAGTAATAACCCTGAACAATTTCTGCCGTTGTCGATTTTTCATGAGTTTTTTAAAATAAAAAAAATTCTATTTTCACGCAAAAAATATATTTTTTGCTTCAATTTGTTATTATAACTCCGAAACTAGTGATCCGATTAAAACACAATATATAAACGGATAAAAAGTTATGGAAAATTAAATTACTCTAAGTTTATTTTAATTATATCGGACTAACCGTTTTTGAGTTATCATTAATTAAATATGTGGAGAAACGTCTAAAAAAATTCACAATTTTATTTAAAAATTCAAAAAAAAAAAAAAACAAGTAAGAGAGCTATATTCGGAGGTGCCGAATCTTGTATACCCTTCACCAAATTATACTTTAAAATATAATTGAAAAAAAAAATTTTTTTAAAAGTTTTTTTAAATTTTAAATTTTTTTTTTTTTTTTTAATTTATTAGTGAAAAATATTTATGACAAAAGAATGTTTTTTGTGAAAAAAAAATTCGGGTTAAAAAATATTTTCCCGATTTTGACCCATTGTAAGTCCAACTTTGTATAGCCTTATATACATCGTTGCAATGGACTACTTTTATGACTTAGTAATCGAGATATAGATAAAAAATAGGCCAAAAATAGAGGTTGTCTCGGATTTTTGCTCATATCTCCGTTATTTATGGACGGATTTTGCTGATTTTAAATAGGAAACTTCTCGAAAGCATGTCTGACAAAATAATTGAGGATTTGGATCCCGAAGATATCTGGGGTCTTCAGAAAATTGATTTCAACAGACAGACGGACATGGCTAAATCGTAAAGTAGAATTAATAATGAGTTGTGTAAAGTAGAATTAATAATGAGTTGTTACAATTTTAAACTACTAAACTGTTTTTATTTGCAATCAATAGTAACCGATTTATTTAAAGGAAATAAACCACCGTTTTTAAAAGGTAAAAACGTAACAATATAAATTGTATAATGTAATAAATACTTTGATTTAATTTAAAGTTTATTTTCTTCCTGATTCGTATTAAGTAGTTTTCCAAAGACTTTTTATAATCTACTCTGTCATGATGTCAATGTCAACATAAAACTCTTTTATCTAATTATTTCAAATAGTTTGTTTTTAATGGTTTTACTCCATCTTAACTTTTTAGTTTCTCCCCTCGTTTTAATAACTTGCTTTAGTTTTTGTTCGGTACTTATCTTATTGTGTTAACTTATTCTTCTTTTTTTTTATATATTTAATATGTTAATTAAGTGAAACAATGTTTAACCGCATCATACCAAACATTTCAGCTTCATCCTTGTATCTCATGAAGCAGTAAGTAGTAAGAGATACACAGGCATAAGCAGAAACCATGAACAAACTCGTCGAAATATGTTCCACCAGCATCATGCAGCACTATTATATCCTTGCCACCATGAGTAGTACAAACTAAAACTATGGTAACTAATGGAGCCTTGGCAGAGAAGAGGAGAAGTAACAGACGGCCCACCCAGCATTATCAGCATCACCAAACATTCAACCATCATCATTCACACCAACTCGACACACAATTATTTAACAGTGATCTGTAACCAACTACGATTACTCAACAACAACAACAAAAACAATATATAGGAAATAATGTAACTAGATGTTGCAGTAATTTAACTCTTTAGATAGAGTCAGCTGGATGGATGGATGGGTGGTGTGGACTGGCTGCTGGTTGACTTATTTCTTTTGGTTTCAAAATGTTTCTGTTCATCCTCTCTCATATTACCTACTACACTGCCACAATGTAAAAGTGCTCATTGTTTTACATGCTGTTGGCGGTTTTGTTCTTTCTTCTCCTGCTACTGCTACAGAGCTTCATTCAGCTTCAGTTGTTTCTACAACTTGTCTAATGTTGTTTATTTAAGTTGTAATAAAATGGCAACAATCACTTCCTGTACTTCCGTTTTAGCAATTGTTAAATGTTGCTAGTTACTTCTAGTGCTGCTGCAGCTCACAATATTGTTGATGCAGCTACAGCTACAGCCATTGTTGAACAGCTGCAATTTCTATGGCAAGATGTTGTTGTATTAACTTGTATTGTTTTACTCTAGTTCTTAGTTGTTGCTATAGCTGTTGCTATTGTTGTATTCTTAGGAACTACAACTACATACTTTTGTCTAGCAGCCCTTTCCACTAAAACAAATACACACTCGAAAACAAAACTTTCATTGTCTAAATGTCTTACTTTATACTCTATTGTTAACTATGTTGTTATAAAAAATGTTTAAAAAAACACCAAATTTTCATTTGTTTTATTTAACTTTATTCGTCGACAACAATAAAAAAACAACTTATGTATGTACTAAAGAAAGAGCTAAGACTAAAATAATTTTACTTAAATATTTAATTATTCAGCCATTTTACTACTTAAACTTGTAAAAACCATACGAATACTTTATAGTAGTTGCAACAGAAATTAAAATTGCAACAGTGGGTTTAAAATTATGAAAGTGTATACTAAAATTATGGCAAAGTATGAAGTGTGGAGGGTATTCTCGAAAGTATAAATAGTAAAATATCATAAACTCTTTTATGTAGAGAGTAATGAACCAAATATCAATGTTCAGTTGGTATTTGTGCCGTCATTAAGTATCAGGTAATGGACAATCTGAAAGCCTTGCCAAACTATACTTATACAGGGCCAATCCATAAATTGGACTCTGACAGTGCTCTGTGAGATAATAGTTCTTTTGAAATGAAAGCGGTTTATGACTGGAGTCATACCGTCATATTAATTGTATTCAGTATTGCATGACAATTCATTATGAAAAGACTACAACGTTTCCAAATGACACAACATCGGGTTGTGTGAAGTCAAAAGTTTTCGTTCATAAGCGAACTATGATTGAAGACTTGGAAGGCAACATTAGGCGCTGTTGTTGTTGTGGATTCTAAATAAATAAAGATTTGTTACAATTTTAAACTACTAAAACTGCTTTTATTTGCAATCAAAAGTATCCGGTTTATTTAAAGGAAATAAAAGGTAAAAACGTAACAATATTATAATAAACTTTATTTAGAGAGTAATGAACTGAATATCCATATTAATTTCAACTCTGTGCCGACAAAGCTTCCATTTACTTCCAGCTCCCTTACTAATCTTCCATTTACTTGCAAAACTATTCTGAAATATGTCCATTGATTTGTGGAAACCAAAAGATACAATATGAAGTTGTGGTAATACACAAATGTAAATAGTGGAAGACAATAAAGAAGACTTTACTGAAAGTGCCAATGAGCAAATCGTGCTTTGGTAAAGCTCGACGACACAATATATAAGACCGGCCCAATACACACAAGTCTAAAGATCTATACAACATCGCAAAAGAAGTATGTACCTGACAACGATTGGTCGGCTCATCATGTATCCGTACCACGAATAATATTGGCAAAAAGCCAACAACTTCGCTTTCATATTGTTAACGGCAACAGCCACACTAACCAAAATGTTGACAGTATCCAGGAATATATAAGTTGCTGGCTGATCGGATTCACACCAGAGTGTATTTTTCTATTTCATCCCAACTCCTTCATGACAAATTCCGATTCAAGGTGAATACTTTTAATTGACAATCTGAAAGTCTTACTGATCGTCCATTTACTTGCCAAACTATTCTTAAATATGCCTATTGATTCGTTGAAACCAAAAGAATAACAGTGATCCAGCAGTTCTCACGAGACAATAAATCTGTTGAAGTCCGATACAATACGGACAGGGCTATAGCTATGTACAGAACCGCAAAAGAAGTATCTATAAATGATTCATCGTTTCACTATGTAGCCAAACCATGAACCATATTGACAATATGACAACATTTACACAAACATGTAGTCTAAACTGATAACCACCACAACAGCATCATTTTGGAACAAATAAGGTTAACAATATTCACGCTGTGCTGTCTTTTACTCTTTCACCCGAACTTGGGCATGAACAAGTCCTATTGAACAAAAAAGAGCGAGGCAGTATATATTTCGTAGAGGAGGCTCTGCACAGAATTGCTTTCTTTCTTATCGGAAATATGTGTCGTTTTATTTACCGTTTTGGTGAAATCAAAGTGCTGGTGCTAGATAATTCCAAGGCATTAGAAAGTGTCCAGTATGGTGTACTTTTATCGAAACTTATTGATGTGATAGTGAAAAGATTTCATCGACACCATCGTTTGTTTTGAGGTTGACGCCCCCATTTCGTTTTACGCTCCAGTCAGATTTTCCGAGGTATTATTTTTCGAGAGTTGGGAACAGTCAGAGACATTACCTCTGAAGCTTTTTTCTAAAGAACGAAACCTCTTTCCCTTCTCTATAGTGTTGGGTGTAGAAGGATGCTTTCCACAGGTGGGCGCTAGAGAGTTTTCTCCGTGATGTTTGCATCATTATTTGAGTCAGAAGATTCAGATTTATCGCCTGTCTTCTGCAGATGGGAATGAGTATAGCTCACTCTTAAATCCGTTTTTCATTATTTGTTCTTCTTGAGGCATTTATAGAAGTTTTTCCTATTACTTTCAATGTAGGATAGTTCAAATCTAATTCCATGTTGTGCTACGGCTGTGAACTCTAGCTAACGGCAGATAATAATATATTAATTTAATAGCTTAATTCGAAAATCTCCATTGTATTTCCACTTAGCCCCACTGTGGCCAGAGTAACAAACACATGTTTAATGCAACTCAACTAAACGAGAGCAATATTCTTGTTGTTATTCTTTCCCAAAATACTTTTAAAGTTTTCGATACTACATACTAGTATGCGGTGAATTTGTCGGGTTTTATTTAATTCTTTTCAAATTCACTATTTGCATATTTATAAAATATTTTGTTGGATTTTCAAATGCATACTCAAATACTACAATAACCACTACTACTACCAACTACCAGCAACTTTGATGTAAGAATGAATATATGTATGTATGTATGTATGTTTGTATGTGTGTATTTATGTGTTTAAAAGCGACTCACACTGATTGATAAAGTTTTTCGTTATGAAAATACTTTTGGTGTTTTACAAGAATGAGTGTAAATGTGTGGGTTTTCATTGAAGTCTGTATAAATAGGTATATGTGTATATAAGGTTGGCCCCTATTATGCATGTTATGGGTTGTAGGTCTATAATGTTTCCAGTCATCAAAAAATCAAATGCTGAAAATCTGTGCCAAATCGAATAACGCACAGTGATTTAGATACCTTTTTTTTGGGAAAATAATTTGGTATCTCGGTTAATATTGGAGATATTGTTACAAAATTGCACATGGTTGAAAACAACTCGAAAACACTTCACCTAACTACAATATTATTTTAAAAAAACAACATGTCTGTGTAATCTAAAATGAAATATTAGAAACTAGACTACAAAATGTATTTTTAAGAAATAAAAAGAATTTCCTCGAAATCCATCAATTTCAAATCGGTCTCTACGATAACCCATAATAGGCACAAATATTAAAATTTGCATTTTTAGTCCCTAATTAGTATTTATTGAAATCAAAATCAATTTTATAAATTACTAGAAATATCGTTAAAAAATTTTAGAAATTATAAAATGTGTGATTTGAGTTATGATTTTTTAGCCTTCACTTTGAGAAATTTTTCATTTGCGACCCCACAAAGTATATATATTCTGGATCCTTATTGATAGCAAAGTCGATATAGCCGTGTCCGTCTGTAGTTGCATCAACTTTTCGAAGCCCCCAAATAACTTACAAACATGATTGATACATTATTATATCGGGAACTCTTCCGGCTCGGTTGCTATAGTAATTTGAACCTACAATGGGCCAAAATCGGGAAAAATATTTTTTAACCCGAATTTTTTTTAGCAAAACAATTTTTTGTATAAATTTTTTTCATTAATAAATGAAAAAAAAAAAAAATGTTGAAAAAAATTAAAAAAAAAATTGGAAAAAAATTTACAAATAAATTGTTTCTTTTCAAAATTTTTAAAAACAATTTTGAAAAAAAAAAAAAATATTTTTTTCTTAAAAATATTTAAAATTTGTATTTTAAAGTATAATTTGGTACCCTTCACCAAACATTTTACTTGAAGTTTTCGGTTTTAGGTCAAAGTAGAACTATTTTCCCAAAATCATTTTCTTCAAATTCATAATTTTTAAATTTCATTTAGGGCCATTATTACAACTTGCCTTTAAGTTCGTAATAGTAAAAGCTATCTTTAATTAATAGATAAAGGCTGCTTTAACGTTAACACTTACTATTACGAACAAAAAAGCAAGTTGTAGTAATGACCCTAAGAGTAAATGAAATATAAAAATTTGAATTTGAAAAAAAATTTTTTTTGAGAAAATATTTCTACTTCAAGTAAAATGTTTTTCATATAATTTCATTTACATATATCGGGCAGTTAATATGTTACATTATGCAGTTATACCTTATTGTAATGCTATATTCTCATACAATCCAAATGTACAAAAATCTAGTTTTCTAGCTCTTTTAGGTTCTTTGGTATTACTGTTTATATGCGGCCGTTTAAAAATTGGGTAATTCTGGAGCTTTTTTCGAAATATTTCTCATATAACTGCATTTAACTTGGGCAGTTATTACCAGCTTAATGTAGTTATGTGTGCGAATATGTTGATATTTACATTTAAGTAAATTTATATATATGTATTTTAGAGCATAGTTTTTAGTTTCAAAGCCACTTGTATTTCCTTTACCACTTCCTTTCCAAAAAAAAAAGCAAAAAAAAAAAATATATATATATATATATATAATAAAAAACAAGGTTACAATGGATGGAGCAACTATTTAAGTCGACTTTACAGCTACGGGTATCATGGCCAACACCAATACTCAATTTCCCCTTTTACTCTCTCTTTTACATACTTGTATACGAGGAACATTTGAAAAGTTTATAAACTATATAAATTATATTTATAAATTAACCATTTATGAGCTATAAATTTCTATTTCGGGAGGACATTAGTATTAGGGCTAAGTGAAATAATGGACCGACTTCAGCCAGTTTTAATAGGCTTAGTTCTTTAGCCAAACAAAATTTACGTGAGAAATTTGATTGAAATATCTTTAAAATGGCGACCTGTAATTTGCGCACAAGGTTACATCATGTAACTTACATGTGATCGACTCAGACAGAGATTTTGAGTCGATCGATATACTTTTAGTTGTCGTTACAGAACAACCGTATAATACCCTCCCCATTATGCATATCTATGCTGATGTAGATTATAAAAACTTGTAAAATTTCCCTCGTATGGTATGCTTGTACATTTGAAGTTTAATCTAAAATCATTTAAAACATTTGATGAATATGAAATCTAAGTTTGACCTTTTTGCTGCTACTTTTCTGTGTGTTTATATGGTTGGATGCTTGGCTGGTTAGCCTGGAAAGGAAGAGTGTACAAAGATTGAAAGTATAATAAAACTAATACCAATGCCACGACAACTTAATACAGCAACAACTAACTATACCATTTCTCATGTTTAAAAGGAAACCTCAAAATATAACAATGAGTTTAAAAATAATGTTGGATGACATACAAAGACATTGTTGTTAAAATTATATTGGGTAACCTACTAGGATGTGAAAGGTTTTTCAAGTTTTATACTTTAGATATGGAAATAATAACAATGGTATAGAGGTTGGTTGATGAATCTGATATTGAAAGCAAATAGAGACAAATACTACTTGACTAAAACATTGTCAAAAGTTAATCGCATAATATGATTAATACTCCTAGGAACATTTTGGGTTACCCTATATAAATATATTTTATATAGTTGTCATTTTCTACTTTATATTCTATTTAAAGAATGTAAGTTAAAATTAAAAAAAAAAAAAAAAAAAACGGAAAACTATGGCATAGTATAAAGTATAAAAGTAACTGTAACAATTTGCCACAAAAGGTGGCTTAACAAGGAGATCTTTTACGGTTTAAATTGTTAAAAAGAAAAACACATACACATACATACATACATATTCCTTAGGGTGGTCCTTATATTGGCCTTTTTTCATATTTGGTGCTTTATCATTACACGACTACTTCTAGGTAAGTTATTCAGTAATTGCAACTCATTACTAATTTTAAGCTATTTTTTTATTCCAGTACCCCGTTTCTGTAACTATTAGTGAGAAGTTCTCACATCGAGAAGTGTGAAACAAAAAATTCCATCGTTTCTCGATATGTGAGAAAAAAGTGTTTCTGTAACTTAAAGTGAGAAGAGCCAGCACTAATTACGTTTTTATTGGAAATTTCCAATCAAGCTGTCAAAAACATAAAGAAGAAAATAAAAATAAACAAACCAATTTATATGTAAACAAAAAAAAAAAATTAAAAAGTAAAATTATAATTTGTTTAAAAAATAAATAAAGTGATCAGAAATGTATACTAATTTATTAATAGAAGCAGAGCAACATGATCGTAGAAATATGTTGCGAATTTATCGCCAAAAATTAAGGGATACAACTGATCCATTTACTATTCCGGAGCAACGTTTTAAAGACCTCTATAGGTTAAGCAAGGAAGCAGCTTATGCTTTACTATTGGAAATTAGTCCGCATATGAGCCAGGGAAAATGATGTACATTTATCCCACAACCTCTCCGAATGTGTGCAGCATTACATTTTTTTGCGACAGGCTCTTTTTATAGAGACATTGGACAGGATTTTACGGCTTCAGTAAGCAAAACTGTTGTATGCCGCAGTATACATGAAGTAGCCGGCATATTGGAACAGAAGCTAATGCCTAAATGGATTACGTTTCCAACACCTTCCCAATACGAGTCTATAAAACAAAAGTAAGTACATAAGTGGGGAAACTGTTTTCCAGAAATTTTAAGCAGGAATATCCACAATTTTACAGATTTTATGAAGAAACAGGATTTCCCGGCATAATTGGCGCAATAGACTGTACCCATGTACGTATTAAAAAGCCAAAGCCAGAAGTAGAAAGCTGCTATTTAAACAGAAAAGGTTATCATTCAAAAAATGTACAGCTGGTAAGTATATTATTGTTACATTAAATGACAATTTAGTGCATTTACATAAATATGTATATATTTTTTAGATATGCGATTATGATTTGAAAATTCTTGGTGGATTTGCAAGGTTTGGGGGGGCTGCACACGATTCCTATATTTGGGAAGCCTCCAGAATAAATTTATTATTGCAAGAAAGATATGAAGCTGACAAGAATAATCATTCTTGGCTATTAGGTATGTACAAATTCATGTCAGTTTGTATTTTACTCCAAAACACGTTATTTCTTCAGGGGATTCCGGATACCCTTTAAGACCGTGGCTTTTAACACCATATAGATCGGCGACTGAAAATGAAAGGCGTTATAACACAGTACATGCACAAGCAAGAAATTGTGTGGAGCGTTTAAATGGAGTGTTAAAGAGTGTATTTAGATCCCTACAAGGGGGGTTAAATACATCTCCACAAAATGCTGGCAAGATCATTAATGCCTGTGCAGTGCTTCATAACTTTAGACTGGCACATGGATTGCTTTCAGAAGACTACGTAGTCAATACAGAAGAATACAGTGATACTAGTAATGAAGAACAATATGAAGAACCATTAAGGGCAGCTTCTCGCATTCGCGACAGACTAAAATCTAGATTTAGCAATTTAAATTAAAGTTTGATTTTATTAATATAATAAATTCTAGTCTATAATATAGTCAACAGTCTAGACTAAACTACAGACTTTACTATAGACTAGAATATAGACTATACTATAGACTAGACTATAGACTGGATTATAGACTATACTATAGACTAGTCTATAGAAACCAAATGTTCTTGATTAAATGTTTGATATTTCAATAAAAGAAAAACCATTTATTTATTTGTTTTTTATTTATTTATTAAGATTTAAGAAATGAATATTTTTATTAAAATAAAACAAATTTAAATTCATACAGAACAAAAAAAATTTAGCACATTGTAAAGAAAATAACTAATAAAAACAATATATAGTTTAATACATATATACATATCAATGTGTATTTGAACTTTTTACAGGACTGTTATGGTTCTTATTGCTGTTTCTATAAGTTTTGTGTGTAATACTCAAAAATATTGCCCTACACCCACCTTTAAGTCAAAATCACATTGAGTATTTGATAAAGTCCGTTTGTCCGTCCTTCCGTTTGTGTGTCCATGTAAACTTTGTTTCGAAATTTTTAAGAAAATTTGATGAAATGCATTTTTTATGCAGATTTGAGAATTGAATACGCATACAAAGCAATTGATTTCATTTAAATTTATTTTCTAAAATAGTTTCTAATTTCTCTAGTTTACATAAAATTGTATGGTTTTGATTTTCTATATTATTTAATTTTGCAATCAATTCTTTATGCATCTCCTTTGCTTCATTTAATGCTTCATTATATTTTGGTATGTTTGATGATAGTGAATTTTTGTTGCTCTTGTTTGGTGGTATAAAAGTTTTATTGCTTGTGTTTCGGCAAACTTTAGACGTTGATGGGGTTGAAAGTAAGGGAGTTGTCCTCATTTTTTTTTCGGGAGATATAAATGTATCTTCACTTTCCAAATATTCTACTGACATGAAATCCTAAAAGAGATTAATTTAATAAAAAGGAATTTTACATATTAGTAATTTTATATAAGAAAGTAGCTATGACGCGTGTGCTATGCTATCCTTTTTACATTCTAAATAAAAACACTGTCTGATCGAAACTTATTTTACAAAATTTGATTTAGTATGATTTAGTATTACATTCATATGATCCCATTTGCTAGGCCGCCGATTTTTGTACAAAATGTTCATATTTATACTCAAGATACATAATTTAAGCACTTCAGCTGTTATAGTATTACAGCTATTTATGAATGTTAAAGATGTTTGTATAAAATTTGAGAATTCTAGCTATTATAGATTCCTAGATATACAACTTTTAATAAATACGTATGTATGTTGGCGTTGTACCTCGACAGACAACAAATCCACTAATAGACATTAATTTTTCATAAATAGATTAACAAACCTCAGCTGTAGATGTTGATGGCATGGAAAGTGCACCTGTTGATAATATTGATGGCGATACAAATGTTTCTTGACTTTCCAAAATATCTACAGATTTTAAATCCTTAAAAAAGTTTATTAATATATTTAAAATGTTTAATATAATAATTAAGGTTTTATGACGAATTAGACTCACCTCAGGACGTTCTTTAAATTCAACACCGGCTTCCGGTGTGGATGCATCCCCGTCGACAGCATCAATTGTTATTATTGCCAGTATTTTCTCTTCTTGAGGATTGAGATCACGGGGTACGTCACTCCAACTACCTCCCCCAGTTTGATTTATAAATTTTCTTCTAGCATTAACACTTTTCTTAACACCACTTTTCAAATCTATCCAACACTACATATTTGAAGCGCTTTAATATACATACATATATGTCTGTAGATAATGTACAGAGCCAAAACTTACTTTTTTCCACTGCTCAACAGTTTTTGCACATCCACCTAAAGAATTAAGGGACTCTGTAAGTAATTGCCATTGTTCTTTGTACTTAAAGTTGGAAGTGATCCCGCTGAACTGCCCTCTTGCAAATTCCAAGTTTTCGCTCATATAATCCACCAGTTTTTCCTTCTGGTACTTTGATATTCTTTCAATTTTCTAAAAATAGTTAACATTAATTTAAGTTTTAATTAAAAATAAAATCTTACCTTTTCTTTATTTTTTGTATTCATATTATATTTTTTGAAAAAATTTGTTTTCGCACCGTTTTTAAATGTGAGTTGTTTTGACAGTTCATGTGAGAAACTTTTCACAAAATTTTCTTACAGAAACACTTTGACTCACAAATTTCCAATAAGTTACGTCAAAAAACTTAAATGACAGATAGTTCTCACAAAATGAAATTACAGAAACACTTACATGTGAGATATGAAATCGTGTTTCAATTCACGTTGTTTTTTATTCAATTTCACTGTTTCATGCGAGAAATTTCTCGATGCGAGAGTTACAGAAACGAGGTACAGGTTGATTTTCTACGACTTTAGTTTGATAGAAATGATTGTATTGTTTTTTTTTTTAACAAATATAAGAAAACTCAAAAGCAATTTTTGTATCCTTTAATCCAGCATTCCCCAGCTAACAAAACATAAATCTTTAGACATATTTTTTGGGGCTTCATAAAAAAATGGTGTCATCCTAGAGCCCAAATGTGAACAAGTATAATGTTCCACATTAAATGCAGCTATGCATATACCCAGCAGTTAAGCAAGTAGTCAATGTATCCCTTGTAGACAGTAATCGTCACAAATGTTTTATCACTTGCCTGACTCCAATTTATATATTTTGGTCATTTGACACGTATGTGCTCATTGTAGTGCAGAGATAAGACAATTGGTTACTTTGTACATCCCAGGTAATCTAGCGTGAAGACAATTGCCACTTAAGTGTCTCTAAGTAATCTGTAGTGTAGTCACTTCAAACGTGTTGTGTGATAAATCGTTCAAACTGGTTTTATACAAATTGTGTTGATATAATCTCATACAGTTCATTTTTCATCCCATGTAACATAGCATGAAGTCAATAGTCACTTTAGTGTCTCTTAGTAACCTATAGTGAAGTCACTTTAAATGTTTATATTGTACTGAACTTTAGAAAGTAGTTATTTTTCCCACCAGACGTAATCCATTAGAGAGTTGTCAAAGAAAGCAATCGTTTATTGGACTGCCTATGATTTGTCTTTTTAATTGATTATTTGAGGTCAATTAGCACCCGTACATGTTAAAATAACTAGTTATGTAGCTGATCAAGTTACCAGTTAGGTAGCTAGTAAGGTATGTAACCAGCATGTGAATCCAATGCGTTGACTACTTTGGACCAGCTATTAGGCAGTCACATTGTAGTCAATAAGGGTCAATTGACCACCTGCTTAGGACATGCACGTGTTAAAATAACTATTCACGTAGCTATTGAAGTAACTAGTTCCCACCCTAAATGATGGGTAAAATCACTAGTTCGGGACTGTCTCTTAGAACTGCTGGGTATGTACGCAGTATGTATGTATGTATATTAATGTTACAATAAAAGTATTGACTTTAGCACGGAAACCAGTGGGCATGCTGTTTTTAATTGCAGAAAATATATAACACGGTGCTACAGCGAGTGTTTTAGGCCTTCTAGAGTTTATACCTTTTAGAGTTTATACCAAAAACAGTTCTTCAGCGACTCAAATTCAATTTTCCAGTACTAAGGTTATTATTTTCAGATGCCTCAAAAAGGTTATATAAAGCATTTGTTTGTTCTATCCATGTTCGATAGAGAAATGACTGCGTTGAGAATATTTGTTGGTGAGTGTAATTAAATATTGTTCCAAGAAATATATTTTGTTTTTAAATCGAATGGCCATGTAAAATATTTTCATATTATTTAAAATAATTTGTTTGCATGTATTTCATTTTTAATTTAAATGAAATTCTTTAAAGTTGTGCTGTAAATCAGATGATGGACCGATAAATTTAAATATATTTTTTTACAATTACTGTGTTTTACATTGATTATTTTAACATACAAATAATATAAGGGAGAATTCATTATAAAACACACAGGTTTGTCCTATGCGATTTCAAGGAAATTAACTACAGATATTAAACATTTGAGGTGTTCATCAAATCGTTGGCTTTTTGACTATACTCCCTTTCTTGTCCAGAAATGTGACGTCTTTAATATTAAAAAAACTGCAGAATTTATAATTGTCTATTACTTTTAAACTATAGCATTTCAGCAAAAACTTGGTAATGACTTTCAGTTACTGAACAACTTAATTTTTAATGACTAGTTCATAGCATCTGCATTACTTTGAAGTAGTTTTTAATGGCTGCAATATAATCTGGTATATAAAAACTCGTTTACGAAATTCAGAATTATTTTATAAAAAAACTAGCTGAACCCGGTCCGCGTTGCTGGTCCTTAGAAAGCATCTGTTTTTTATTGTATCTCGATCTCGGTTTTATTATATAGTGTCGGACAAAACTAAAGCACGTACTCCCCCGACCTGACTTCGAACTCCAAACACTTATTATCAGTAGCCAGATGACAGCGAATGAGGTGGTCATATGACAAAGTTGTAGCAGATAACATGTATATGTTTGTGACAACAATTTATATGATGAAGGACTTACCATATTATGTTGCTCACGGCTTATAGATATCATAATCTGAGAACAACATATTATGATAAAATTATTCATCATATAAATGGTTGTCACAAACTTATACTTGTTTACTGTAACCATATACATAAATGGTTGATACAATCATGTGAATCGTAAATTAACCATATTATTATTGTTACCGCAATCATATATATAGTTACTGTGACTATAATATTGTTAAAAATGTTGAAATGATTACAGTAAACATGCACAAATATTGAAATGGATACAGTAACCATGCACAACAATATTTTTTTTCTGCGTGTGAGAACTTAAAAAAAGAAACTAATGTATTTAAGGCAAATGTGATATGATATCTATGAATTCATCTTAAGGCGAGGGGATATACAATCTCTTTCGTTTTTTATTTGGAGTAAAAATATATAAATTATTTGGTGTACCAACTAGGGAGCAAGCCACATACAATTGACCGTGTGATAAATATGAATTTTCCAAATGTAAGCCAGCAATAGTCAACGATTGGCCTTGTGCTTAATCATCATTCTTATTTTAATGAAATGCCGACAACTTTAAATCAATTCTTTCTCTTGATCGTGCCATTCGTGAGCGATTGGCTGCTAGTCTTTCGATTTGCTTTTGGGGTGTCTCTGCAGCTCTAGATGAAGATGCACTGCTACGCATTTGCTGAAGCCGTGATTCGCATTCTGTTTCCGTTTCTGCGGATTTAGACGTTGATGCCCTTTCGCGATTTACCCAAAGAAGTGATTAACGTTCAATTTCTGTATCCGCATCTCTAGACGTAGAAGACGTAGAAGACGTGGTTCGCAATCGCGTTTTTTAAATTTTCACTCAAAAAAAAAAAAATTTGTAAATAGATTTTACATGAAAATTTCTTATTCATTCACCATATATGCAAGAGTAAATAAAACTGTTTATCATCGATTGAAAATATTAAAGAACTTTTATAGTACAATGTTGCATTAAACGCGGCCTACTTGTTTTATCGAATGATATGAAAACTTCGTATATACTGGACATGTGCTGGAATGTATTCCATTCATCGCTTACACCAAATCATTCGCTTCAGAGTACACCACTGTGAATTCAATTTTTAAAATCACTGACCTTGAAAGCCTTGTATGGGAAAATAAATTTTCTTCATAATTTTTTTTTCGAAGATATTTCGGGAATTTTCTTGGGTATTCCTCTTGTTTGGCCTGAGACCAGTCCGAATTGATGAAATTGGTCTAGGCGTTCTTGAGATATAAGCGTAGTTATTAACGTCACTCTATCTCTATCACACGTCACATATAAGATTCCCAGGTTGGCTACCGTTACAGGTAATCTATAGTTACCCCTAAAATATTCTTTAAGCTCAAATACCATTACCGATAACATACCTTTGTTATTGTCGTGACCGCTAAAATACTGTTACCGATATTCTATGAATAATTTTAATTATAACAAGTACCAATATAATACGGTCAACAACTGTTCACACTTCACCCAATTTGAATACCAAACATTTCTGATCACCAAAGAAGGAAAACTTTCATATCCCTAAGTACATCGAGGCCTTATCGTGCTAACAACAGATGGACGGACATAGCTTTAGAATTGTATAAGGAGCCAGAATATATAATTAGATTCTTGTTAGTACTACGACTAACATTTTAATAAGTTACTAATGGAATGACAATCTCAATACCTTTCATCTTTTTGGTGGTGGGTTTAAAAAAATTTTTTTTTGTATAAAAATAATTGAAATCTTTCAACGTTCGATTTTTAGATGACGGAGAACAATTTTAGAACCTGGAAGCACCGAAAATCGAATATATCAATATAAGGGTCATCCTCTTGAGTATACATACGTACAGTATGTATGAATACATGTATATGTAAATTTACATTTACCAGCTAATTTACATTTCTCTTTACTCATGTGTTTTTATATATATGACTTTATAAAACCCAAAGTTTTTGTAATTTATAATTTCCTTTGTTTATCCCTTTTTTTGCATCGTAGTAGTAGGTATTTGTTGTTGCTGTTGTTAAAGTTGTTTTCTTGAGAACCTCTAATACTATATAATATATATATATGTATACACTTGAGGCTCATTTGTTTGACCCTACTTAACCACTTAACTTTAACAACAACAGCCGCAGCAGTATTTTTTTTTATTAAGAATCTCACAGCAACAGCAACTAAATGTAGCCGAAGCAATAGCAGCAGCAGCAACAACAATAATAATAATAATAAAATTATTATAAAAAAAGGGGGAAATTGTGTAATTAAATATTCTTCAATATCCTTAAAGTGTTTATAATTTGTAAATGTTACAGTTATTGCTGTTGTGATATCGTTAGTGTTGTTCATATTGCTGTTGCTTTTACTGTTGCTGCTGCTATTATTTCCTCTTGGTTTATTCGTTTTGCACTTTTATATTGTTTCCATGCCGTGTGTTTTTCAGAAAGTCAGTTTTATCTTGTTTTATACTTCTGTTGCTGATAATGATGTTGCTGCCGCCAATGCGAACATTGTGTTGCCGCGCTCGTATTGTTTCTGGTCTGGCTGGCCATTTGTTTGGTCTTTTGTTCATGATATTTTGTTGTGCGTTTTCAGTGTTTCTTGTTTTCTTTTTTTTAGAAAATTAGCATTTAACTTTATTTACACAATTTAGAATTTTGTTCTGTTGTTGCGCTGGTAATTTTCACAAACATTTTATTAATAAATATTTGATTTGTTATATTCGCTTTTTTTCTGGTTTTACTAAATAAATAAAATAATGTTCTTAGGTCTTTTTGCCGTTTGTTATTTTCTTCTTCTTTAATTTCTTCATTGGCCGGCCATATCTTTAAAGCAGGCCAAGAACATTGTAACCCCAGGTTGGCAGTTGGAAGACGAAAAAAATTAAATGAAAATTCATAATTGGCCATAATATTTGCAGCCTCCAAGTTGAATTTGAAACGGAATGTTAAAGTGCGAGGGTTGTGTCTTCGAAGTAGCAACATTTTTACAAACAAAATATGAAAAATAAATGAGAAATGCAATATTTTGATCCATAATTCATTATAACTTGATACCAAACACGTAAGAGTGCTACACGCAGAAAAAAAAAATATAGTTGTGCATGTTTACTGTAACCATTTCAACATTTATAACAATATTATAGTCACAGTAACTATATATATGATTGTGGTAACAATAATATGGTTAATTTATGATTCACATGATTGTATCAACCATATATACAGTAAAAAATTTATGTTTGTGACAACCATATATGTGATGAATTATTTTATCATAATATGTTGTTCTCAAATAATGATATCTATAAGCCGAGAGCAACATAATATGTTAAGTCCTTCATCATATAAATGGTTGTCACAAATATAAACATGTTTACTGTAACCATATATATGATTAATACAATCATTTGAATCGTAAATAAACCATATTAGAGTTACCACAATTATATAAATAGTTACTGTGACTATAATATTATTAAAAATATTGTAATGGTTACCGTAAACGTCATCATTCACCAAAAATCTGAACCCGGTCCGCGTTTCTGGCCCTTAGAAAACATCTGTTTTAAATTGCATTTCGATCTCGATTTTAATATACAGTGTCGGACAAAGTCGGTGATCCAAACTTCAATGTTAATACATGTGGTGGCAGTCCGGCAGGTTCCAATGAATTCAAAGATTCAGAAGAATAATCGACGGCTTGTTCTTCGTTCATTACTGTGTCAATCGATTTGTATTTTATTGTTTTGCCAGGCAGTTTCAATTGTATTTGCTTATTGAGCTTGTTAACGAAATCTCATTGTTAACGAAATCTTATTTGTGACGGGATCAATTGGAATTTTTCCATTTCCGATGTCCAACAATTGTTTTGAGAATGAGAGCAGCAAATGCACACGCATGTTCGTTGATAGTGTTCTGCTTCTGTAGCTTCATTTCCAGTGAAATAAATTTGAAGGAACTTCGCATCATCATTGGGACAAATGATCCGATTCTGTGGTACATTTGGCCGTGAACTTTAAAGGTGGACATGAAGCCGACGTCATTTGAAAGCATGAGTTGAAATTTTGGATATTTTGAAAGAAGTGCATGGAAATAGGCGGCTTAATAACTGGTGGCAGAATAACTTTACCGTTCGAACAGCACATTCTCGGGAATTCCTTAGGTAACTTCAAACGCTGCAATGTAAGCAATGTTTGTTCTTTGCGCCAATCAGTACGTCCTTGTGATTCCTGTAGTAATCATACTTATTGTAATAAAATGCTGGCAACATTAAATCGATTCTTTCTCTTGAGCCATTCGGGAGCGATTGGATTCTAGTCTTTTCTCGTTTTCTTCCCGACTTAGATGCCCTTTCGAACACAAATTATTTGAATAAAACCGTTATTTTTTATTAAAATTTATACCCTTGCCACTGGTGAAGGGTATAACAATGTCATAAAATTTCAGGTACATATAAGTTAACAGGCTCTACAATAATAGCCAACACATACCATACCCAACCTGCTGACCATATAAGTTGACATGCACAACCAACAAGTACATATGCAACAATTCAGTCTGCCCAACTAGAACATTCAAACGCTGACCTAGCACAACAATGTAACCTGACATTACAACATTGCTGAACTTCTTTCACATCATTAGCAATTTAGAAAAGGACCAAATAGAACACGTTAACTTATATTTCAAATCCCAAATTTAACATCTTCAAAATTTCAAAATATTTATATTTGTGGTCTAAAAAATGCAAATTTTAAAGAGCTAGTGTGGGGACCAATTTCAACTTGGAGGATTTCAAGGAAATTTAGTTTATGGTCATACATTTTGATATTTTCTAACATTTAATTTCAGAATGTAAAGTATGGCGAAAATCCGGCAACAAATGCCGAAACTGATTCGCTACGCAAAACGGCGAGATCTTCGTGTGCCAAAGTGCTGAGGCGTGAAAAATCTCTACATGAGCAGCGTCTCCGTGCCAAAGTTCTTACTGCTCCCCGGGGCATTAAAAGCTTTTGGTCATTCGTTAAAAGAATTAAGGATAATGCTAGTTCACTGATCCGGTTGATAAAGCTAACCTTTTGGCTGAATTATTTGCAAATAATTCGAACTTATCGGAAAGCAATCAACTACTACCCGAGCTCAAAAGAGTATCAGTTACTATGCAGAATATATTCTTTCGCGCGCGCGCAGTTAAAAGGGTTTTAGCGGATCTCAACATAATTAAGTCTCTTGGGCCTGATGGTTTACCAGCACTGGGCTTGAAGCAGTGTTCTTCGATGCTCGTCCATTAGCTAACCTTTTCAGCACTTTATACCGTGCCGGCACATTGCCTGTATGTTGGAAGGTTGCTAATGTAATGCCAATTCCTAAAAAGGGAGAGGCTAACAATCCTGAAAATTATCGCCCAATAGCAATTTGTTCTGCACTTTCCAAAGTTATGGAGAGTATGGTTAACTACCATCTTATGAAATATTTAGAGTCCAACAATTTACTTAGCGACCGGCAGTATGGCTTTCGTGGAGGACGCTCTACGGGAGACTTGCTAGCCTTCTTATCGGAAAAATGGTGTCGTTCCATACACCGTTTTGGCGAAAGTAAAGTGTTGGCTCTAGATATTTCTAAAGCGTTTGATAGGGTATGGCATGGTGAGCTTTTAGCAATACTTATTGCTTTTGGTGTCGGTAATAACTTCTCTCGATTTATATCGAGCTTTCTCAGAGATCGCACTATACGAGTTGTTATAGATGAAATCTCATCAAACGAGTTCAAGATCAATTCAGGGGTACCGCAAGGCTCCGTCCTTTCTCCTACTCTATTTCTTATCTTTATAAACGACTTTCTACGTCTAACTTCCAACCCTATTTATTGATTTCAATGCACGCAAGACTCAATGTTGTATGTTAACACACTCCATCTGATCTCCTTACTATTTATACCACTTATATCCGACCAAAAATGGAATACAACTCTCATGTGTGGGCCGGTGCCTCAAAGTCTATTTTGGAGTTACTCGACCGCGTATAGGAGAGGGCGAAGGTGCTTATCGGTGACAGTAGGGTATCAAGCTCTATTGACTCACTGGAACATCGTCGCAATGTGGGTTGTGTTTCACTGTTCTACTGATACTACAATGGTATGTGCTCTGCTGAAATTAGGGAATTTGTTCCCGAAACCCGTAGTTTTTTACGCAATACACGTTCTTCGGCAAGGGATCATCAATTCGTTGTCGACTAGACAGTGGATCGCACAACACATTATTTAGCCGAACTGTCTGTATGTGGAATAAGCTTCCTCCTGAAGTCTTTCCTGCCACTTTCAATATAGGAAAATTCAAATCAAATGTCCACAAACACTACTCCCTCTATCCTCCCTCCCATAACCAATTTTCCTAGTTCCAACACAATGCTTTGCATGAGTAGGGGTCATCCCCTGAGTGCTGGTCCAAGTAAAAAAAAAAATATCGTAATGAAATTGGACATAAACAAGTTTTATATGAAACTAAATCCTTCTACCAACTTTTGTGGGAACAGTCAGAAAATTATTTTACTGTTACATATTGATGGTGGGAATGCGAGATTTGGCTCAGTCAAATATAACACTATTACTTATGTAGTCTAAAGAGAACCATAATTCTCTTTCAAATGAATCTTAAATCAATAAAATCCGACATCAGCTTCAAAAGATACGATCAGTTAAATATACCTAATATATTATTTTTTTTTTTAATTTAAATCGCAAATAAAATCGAAAGGTTTTCGAAATTAAAAGATATTAAAATGGAAATCTCCAAATGACTCTAAAGAGTATGTGTTTATCGAATACTGGAAAACTATTGGAAAACCCATTGGTCAATTTATTTGTGATGTTTTTAGATAAGATATTAGGAATCTTAGACACATTATGTCAAGAAATGTTTCTAGTTTCTGTCTACTTACTGCACAACCCTCTAAATAAGGTCTATTGGTTGGAAACAAAAAGCCAGTCATGCAGCTCGCCAACTTTCAAAAAAAAAAAAAAAAAAAACATCGAAAACATTATAAATTTAACCTAATTAAAAATGTTATGATTCTAGCAAATGTTACTGCTTTAGTGTTGCTTGCTAGGGCTCTACTTAAATATTAATGCTGCTACTGGCACACAATTCTAGACAAAAATCTCTTTATATTTCATTTATACGAAGGCCATTCAACATAACCTGCTGCCCTCCCCCAAAATACTCATGTGCTAAATGTTTTATTTTTGTATACTTATGTACATATGTATGTATTTGTTTGTCTCCTTCTTGTTTCCTCTTTTTGTGAGTGTGTGTGTTTGTATGGGAGTGTGGGTCTTTGAATGTTAAAGTGTTTGGTTTCTGTTTGTTTATGTTGGTTGAATTTCTTGTGTGTGTTTGCTGGACCTTTAGGTGTTTTATAAGTATGAACCATTTACAATTTACCATTGCGAGAACAAAACAACTTTGCCTTATGTACAAGTTAAAAGGAACAAGCAGCAAACACAGACAAAAAAAAAAAGTTGACTCAACTAATTGACACTTATTTTACGGTTATTATAATATTTAAGCATTTATACTAATTCAACACAATCTTCAGCATCAAATTATTAATTAAATGTACAATATACAGCAAGAACAACAACAACAACAAAAATAAACTTTGTTCTATATCTTTGACAAAATTAGAACATTTACAATTTTGAACTCATTTTCAACCCGGTCATTAATTAATATTTTAGTTTCGTTTAAATTAAGAGCTTAAGTTTGAAAAGTAATTAAGTTGTTAAAAATCTTTTGTTGCTTTTGCTGTTGTTGTTGTTTTTGTATATCTAAAGTTTTTAAATTTGTTTGAGGGTGTATGCAGAATTGCTTGTTTGCTTGTTGGTATTTGAGTATGTAGTACATTAGGGTGGCACATAACTTTGCACTATTTAGATTGTTGGTGATTCCTAGGTCTATAATTGTTCAAAAAAGACAATTTGAGAAATAGCGGATAACATTTAGAGGTTGTACAATACATAATTTTACAATATTCGTAATTTGTTTTGTAATCGAAATCGGTTTGCACAGAATTTTTGTCTTCCAGTTAATATGAGTTAAAGATGTTCAAGTAAAAAATGTATATTATTTTTGTAATTGTCAAGGTATAGAGTACAATAGAGTTATCTCAACAAATGAATAAATAATGTAGAGTTCAAAGCTTGCTGTATTGGTCAGCTTTGACCCCAGATATACAAGAGTTAAGAATGTCCTAGATATTTAAAATTGCGAAAACTTAAATTAGCAAGCCAAATAAACAGTCTGAAATTAAATATTAGAAAGTAGGTTACGAAATGCATTTGTAAGAAATAATTTAAACAAATTTGTGACCAACAACTAAATTTCCTCGAAATACGCCAATTTCAAATCGGTCCCACGCTTAACAACAATAGATACAACTGCTAAAATTTGTTATTTTCATCCTCATTCAGCATTTATTAGAAACAAAGTATATTTTTTAAATTTTTTGAAATTTCGTAAAAAAAAATTATGAGATATGTTGAAATTTTATGATTTTTTCGGAATCAAGTAAAGGTTAATGGTATCAGAAAACTTTTATATCATTTATGTTTAAACATATATGGGTAAATGAAATACAAAATCAATTTTTAATTAAATTTTTTAGTAAAATATTTCTACTATGACCCAAAATTTTAAACCTGGTTTTACGATAATGGAACAGGTCCCCCCCTAATGTATATAGATGGAGTATTTGTGTATAAGTGTTATTAAGTCAACAAAATCTCAGTTTACTCGAATTTAAGATAGAAACTCTTTGTCAATATTAGCTTTACAAACAAAAATAATGAAATTTTTTTTATATATTTTTTTTTAAGTTTTTCAAATTGGATTTGGATTATGGAGAAAATTTGTTTTAATTATTGAATTCTTTTGTAAGCAAAATTCCAGTACGTACTATACTTTGTTTATTAGAAATTATTTACATCAGTGGTCAGCATAAAGTTATAACCAGTTATCACTTTCTCTACTGTAATCTGACCAACTATTTATTCTGATTTTTGTTGAACTTATGAACTTTTCACATTCATGTTGTAAATATACTTGATACTTAAAATAAACTTGATACCTGATAACTTTGAGTGCCAATCACTGATTGACATGCTTTTATATTTCTATGCCAATTCATGATGGGTGTTTCGTTTTATAGTATTCAAAAGCGAGTGCTTTATTCGGCTATGCCGAATCTTATATACACTACACCTTAATATAAAACATATGTTTTGAAAGGAAAGAGCTTTTTATGTGACTCACATTTTATATGAAAAATCTGTATTAAGTAAAAACTTAATATTTACAGGCTCTCCGACAGTCTCGTCTATAGCTTCATATTGTTATGAATTTGCAATAGCGATTTGAATTTAACAGAATTAAACAGTAACGACTGCCTACAGCATTCATCATGATTATAAACACGTCCATCAGTAGAAGCTTCTACTTATCAACAATGTTGATAGCATGTGGTTATTAGCATTGTTTATAAGTGTGGGAACACCAAATGTTTAAACTGCTGAAATTGACATCGAAAGCTCTAGAATTCGAACATACTAGTTTGTCCGTTAAGGGCACCATGCACTATCAAAATACTCATCAAACACTGTGGTAGTATTAGTGAAAATGTGTTTGTATGTGTAACACCGACAACGCTTGATGGAAAATCAAAAACATTTTGATTTTTAGCATGTTTGATGTCACTTTTTGATAGTGTATGGTGTTTTCTCATCAATCACGAAGGCATTTACAAAAATATTTCAAGGCGTGAGGTTGATAAGTGTGTCGGATGAAGACAATCATTTTTTTATTACATATTTCTTATATTATTTTTGTTATTTCTTTTTTCTAAATATACTGCCGTTATTGCAATTAAAGTTTCAACCGATATTACCATTTTTTAGTGAAAATAAAAACGGATTATAATTCCCGCTATTGGTGTTAACTCCACAAAATCAAAAATAAAATGCAGATTGACGAGTCATCAATCAAGTGTACATCAAAGCATCAAATTACACGTACACGAAAGTGACATCAAGCATTTTGATAGTGTATGGTGCCCTTTAAGAGCATTGTAGAAGAATCCCGAAAGATAGCGTGTGTATAAATAGTGGCAGAGGTTGCAGTCGTCAGTGAGTTTAGGCGCTGAAATAAACTAACGTTTTAAAAAGGTTGAAACGTAACAGTATATATTATCCTTTACATTCTTGTCTATGGTATCCTTCATAAGTAGAAAGAGAAATTTAATTTGTGTGCTTGTATGGGTAAAACATAAAATATTCGCAACACACCTGCTTTGTTGAATGCTGTCAAGCAACTGAATGAAATATTTGTATTTTTACGCTGTTGTTGTGAGTATTGTTTACGATCGTGTTGTGTACGTGTAAATCTGCGATATGCATTTTAATACTACCAAACTTTGTAAATTTGTCATTGTGTGAGTTATTTATTGCGCTCTGCTACTCTCTATGCACTGAGCGAAATGGATGTAAAAGTTTGAAGTGGTATTTGTTGAATAAAAAGTGTACGTGAAGTTATTTATTTATTTTCTTTCACTGTAGCCGAGAGAAAAACAAAAACAATAGCTGAAAAAACAAGCAAAAACCCGCAACACAACCTACCTATATCAAAGCTCATACGAGACTGACTAGTTTGATTTGTATTTTACAAAATAAAAACAACAACAATTGCTGAAAAAAACAAGCATAAAAGCGTACACGACCAACCTGCATCAAAGCTCATACGAGACTGATTGCTTTTAACTTTTTATACAATGTGTGTGCTTGCGTACGTGTGAAAACAAAGAGAAGAGAGCTCATTTGAGAGCTCAATGCCTTTCGCGGGTGTAAATTGACGAAAATATTCGTAATCTGAGCAATAGGAACGCTCATCACTGATCAATAGTTTCGTTTATAGTCTCATTATATTATCGTCTACGGTCTCGTTTATTGTCTTACCTATAGTCTCGTTTATTGCCTCGTATATAGTCTCGTGTATAGTCTCCTCTACAGTCTCGTTTATTGGCTCTATATAGTCTCGTTTATAGCCTCGTCTACAGTCTCGTCTATAGTCGCACCTATAGTCTCGTTTATTGCCTCGCATCATCTATCGTCTCACTTATAGTCTCCTCTACAGTCTTGTCTATAGTCTCATCTATAGTCTCGTTTATTGTCTCATTTATAGTTTCATCTATATTATCGTCTATCGTTGTCTCCTATCGTCTCGTATGTAGAATCATATACAGTCTTGTCTATAGTCTCAACAGTAGTCTCGGTTATAGCCTCGTCTATTGTCTCACCTATAGCCTCGTTTATTACATCGTATATAGTCTCGTCTATCGGCTGTTATATAGTCTCCTCTACAGTCTTGTCTATAGTCTCAACTATAGTATCATCTACAGTCTTGTTTATAGTCTCGTTTATTGTCTTGTTCATAGTCTCATCTCTATTCTCGTCTCCAAACTCGTCTATAGTCTGATCTATAGTCTCGTTTATTCTCTCGTTTATAGTCTTATCTATATTATCGTCTACAGTCTTATCTATAGTCTCACCTATCGCCTCGTTTATTGGCTCGTATATAGGCTCTTATATAGTCTCCTCTACTGTCTTGTCTATAGTCTCGTTTATTCTCTCATTTATAGTCTTATCTATATTCTCGTCCCCAGTCTTGTCTCTAGTCTCATTTATAGCCTTGTTTATAGTCTCGTCTACGGTATTTCCTATAGCTTCGTCACAGTTTCGTTTATAGTCAAGTCTGTGTTGTCGTATATAGTTTCGGCTACAATCTTGTCTATAGTCTCGTTACTATTCCTACTCATTTACAGTCTCGTCTACAGTATCGTCTTCCATCTCAGTCTCGTCTAAAGTATCATCTATAGTGTCTTATATGTTCATCTACAGTGTCGTCTATAATCTCGTTTATTGTCTAGTTTAGGGTCTCGTCTATAGTCTTGTTTACAGTTTCGTCTACAGTCTCGTTTATATTCTCCTCTATAGTCTGGATATTACTTCCTTGGATAGGTCTATGAAATACCTTTCATTTGATATATTTTGTGTATATATAGCACAACTTATAGGGAAAAATATTTGAAAATTTAAAGTCACACTTACTAATAAGTATGTACATAAGGGTGGTCCTTGATTTACGATACTTTCAAAGTCTAAAAATGTTCTCTGTCATCTAAAAAACAAGTGCAAAAAAATCTGATATCTTTTATATGTTACACATTTAATTTGAAATTTCAAGATTAATGTAGCAATATTTTCCAAACAATTTTAAAATCGTTTTGAAATTTTATGTACCAAAGATGTTTAATCAATGTTAAATAAGTTTATGAAGAATGCCAAGGTTCTAATATTTAATTTCAGATTGTTTCTTTTTCAAACAGAAACTCTCCGTGACAAAACACCAATAAAATTTAAATGATTAAGTCAAATAACTCCTGAAATTAAAGTGGTCCCCTTATTTTCAGTCTTTGCCTGCAATATAAAAATTTGAGTAAAAATAATTTTGCTTTCAAATAATTACCAGAAAATAAAAACTTAAATCTATTTTTTGTTTGTCATATCATATTCTTTATACTTAGTAAAAGCTGCTGTTGATGTTACTGTGGACAGGAAATGAATTATAAAATAAGCCAATTTCCAAAAAAAAAAAAAAAAAACTGGAAATTGCCTGTTCGTACTATTAATTTAGAGATTAAAATAGATTAAAGCCATATCAAAACGATTTAACTAATAAGTAAAATAATAACCAGTAATTGAATCACATAAAAGCAATTTGTATAACATTTTGACACATGCCAGCTCAAACAAACTCAATTTACTTGACAAATATTGAATATCAATTTAGAACTTATTGTTGATTTTTTACTTTTGTCAAAATGCCATTATTATTATTTTGATAAAATATTTGCAAATATGATGAAATATTTGACACTCAAATAAACACAAATATATATAATCAGATTAACGCAATTATTTTCTTTTGTGTTGAAATAAATTTCTCTGTAGTGCATGAGAGCAGGCAGCAAAAGCGAAATAGGATGGGATGGATGGCCAAACAAAATTGACTTTTTAATCTTCAATTTATTGTTTTATAATTTTATATCTAAACGCAAACATATTTAATCCATATTGATTTATTTTGTGTCTATTTATCGAACATGGCAAATGGAATTGACCTTTTTTCCCATACATCCATACATCTCTCTAACTCAACTAGGGCTGTGTGTGTATGCTGGGCATTGTGCTGGAAACTGATTTTCAACACTATAATGTTTATTGATTATAAAGAAATAACAAAATTATAAATGAATTGAACACAAAATGTATAGATTTTGAAAAAGAGGAGGGAGTAAGGTGGTTTCAGTGGGGCGTAGATAAAATGTTTTACACTTAAACTCACACAGGGGAACGTTCAAAAACAATGTATGTGTAAATACACATGTATGAATAAAGGATATGTATATGTACCCACTTACAAGCAACCCAGCAGTTCTAGTAGACTGTCCCAAACTAGTGATTTTAGTTACGTGACTAGTTATTTTAACACTTGCATGTCCTAAGCAGGGAGTCAATTGAATGTCTTTGATAGCTGGTCCAAAGTAGTCAACGCATTGGATTCACATATCGGTTACATAGAGTCAGTTAACTTAATAGCTACCTAACTGGTTACTGGATCAGCTACATAAGTAGTTATTTTAACATGTAAGGGAGCAATTTCACCTCAAATAGTTAGTTAAAACAGCATATCATAGACAGTCCAATAACCGATTGCTTGTAAACAAGCTCTCCAGTAGATTACTTCTGGTGGGTAAAATAACTTTCTATAGTTCAGTTCAAAATAAACGTTTGAAGTGACTACACTCTACTCTGCTGGGATATGTACATGTGTATGTGTGTCAATACATAAATACATACATTATTTTTTGATCAAATTTCAAAGATACTGCTAGTCTACCATACGAAAAAGGTAGTAAAAATGTCATGTAATCATAACCTCAAACATTGATACTAAAATATAAAAGATAACTAAAAAAAAACCTAAATCTTTGCAAAAGTAAACGTACATATGTATAAAATACCATAAAAATATGCATGCATAAAATATATAAAAATTTATAGAAAAAAAAAACATACAAAAAATGATAATAGTGGGTTGTTGTTTGTACTGATGTCAGCATACATGGCTGTCAAACCTAAATCAACCAAAATGTAATTTCATAAAAAAAACTAAACTGAGCTTTAGCAATTTATAGGAAAAAAGTGTTGATATGGAAATGTAAACTTAGAATTATAAGGGGTAAACTAATATGTTTAGGAGGAAGTAACTTTTACTTTATGCAAAGCATAGCATAAAGTAGCATTTAAAGACTAAAGTTATTTATAGACTGTTGTCAGATCTTACAATATTGTCAGAAAAATATTCCAAAAAATGTTTAACAACCGTGTGAACTTACAATACATTTTAAGACAATAATATTGTCAGACATCTGACAATAGTGTAAACAGATTACACATTGTCAGATTACACAGGTCAACAGCAAAAAAATACATTATATAGATTTGATGCACCATGGCTACCTAAGTATAAAAATATTAAAATTTTTCAATTCTATGGAGAGATTTTTTAAAATATTTTTAAGTAAAAATATAAATTTTGTTAGACGTATCTACACATAATTTATGATAACTTAAAAAGGGTAAGTCCCATATTATTAAAATAAACTTAAGAAAGTTGAGATTTACATACCCTTTAATTCGTTTATATATTGCGTTTCAATCGGCTTAGTAGTTTCGGAGTTATGATAATAAATTTAGCAAAAAATATATTTTTTACGTGAAAATAGCAAATTTTTTTGTTTAAAAAAATCATGAAAAATATAAAACGGCAGAAATTGTTTAGATTTATTACTTTATCGCAAAACCATATGTAATAGGAACAAAATGAGATATTGATCATAAAAATCTATGGATTCTTTTCGAATTTATTTATAATTAAGTGAATTCGCACATTTTCACAAAATTTTAGTTTTTTGTTTGATATACATACAATTGAGCAGTTAATGTTCTTCGTTCGATTGATTGAATATTAAGAACATTTTTCCTATCCTATGTAAAAATTTTCTTGTATATATTGCGTTTCAATCGGCTTAGTAGTTTCGGAGTTATGATAACAAATTGATGCAAATAATATATTTTTGACATGAAAATACCAAATTTTTTTGTTTTAAAAAAATCATGAAAAATATAAAACGGCAGAAATTGTTTAGATTTATTGCTTTATCACAAAGCCATATGTAATAGGAACAAAATGAGGTATAGATCATAAAAATAGATGGATTCTTTTCGAATTTATTCACAATTAAGTGAATTCGCTCATTTTCACAAAATTTTTGTTTTTTGTTTGATATACATAAAATTGAGCAGTTAATGTTCTTCTTTCGATTGATTGAATATTAAAGACATTTTTCCTATGCTATGTAAAAATTTTCTTGTATATATTGCGTTTCAATCGGCTTAGTAGTTTCGGAGTTATGATAACAAATTGATGCAAATAATATATTTTTGACATGAAAATAGCAAATTTTTTTGTTTAAAAAAATCATGAAAAATATAAAACGGCAGAAATTGTTCAGATTTATTACTTTATCGCAAAGCCACATGTAATAGGAACAAAATAGGATATAGATCATAAATATCGATTGATTTTTTTCAAATTTATTCACAATAAAAGGAATTAGCTCATTTTCACAAAATTTTTGTTTTTTGTTTGATATACATAAAATTGAGTAGTTAATTTTCTTCTTTAGATTGATTGAATTTTGAAAGCATTTTCCCTGTGCTATATAAAATTTTTTTTACATATATTATGTTTCAATCGGCTTAGTAGTTTCGGAGTTATAATAAAAAATTGAAGCAAAAAATAAATTTTTTATGTGAAAATAGCAAACTTTTTTATTTTAAAAAAATCATGAAAAATATAAAACGGCAGAAATTGTTTAGATTTATTACTTTATCGGAAAACCATATGTAATAGAAACAAAATAAGATATAGATCATAAATATGGATTGATTATTTTCGAATTTATTCACAATAAAGTGAATTAGCTCATTTTCACAAAATTTTAGTTTTTTGTTTGATATACATTACATTCAGTCGTTAATGTTCTTCTTTGGTTAATGTTCGTCTTTGGAAAGGTCTTTGTTGTCACAAACATATACTTGTTTACTGTAACCATATATATGGTTGATACGATCATGTAAATCGTAAAATTAACCATATTATTGTTACCACAATCATATAAATAGTTACTGAGACTATAATATTGTTAAAAAACTTATAAAAATGTTGAAATGGTTACAGTAAACATGTTCTTTTCTGCGTGTAGTTAAATTTTGAAAAAGCCTTAGTGCTGCTTTTAACTTGGAACTTTAGATACATACATATTTTATACCATTTCTTGTTTACTTTCGGCCTACTGTACAGCGGTTTACATTTGTAAAGGTTATAAACAAAATATTAATATTTCCAAAGATTAATAACTCTATAATTTCTCAACTCAGCAACATTTTTAAAGCTCAACAGAAAAGGTAGAAAACCTGTTTTCAATAAAACAAGAAATAATCAGCTTGACCTTCTTGATACATTTATTTTCAAACTCCAACCGATTCTTTATGAAAATCTCTTTTTATCTTTTCATGTCATACACTAATACCGGGCTTCAGAAACTTTTCATATCTTTCATAAAACTTTTCGCAGTGGAAAAATGTCACCAACCGATAAACATTCTTAACGCCTGATTGTCCTTCTATTATGTATATTAAAATACTTTATATATTATTTTCCACAAATTGAATTTTATTTAGTTTGTCATTTTGTTGTCTCTGTTAAATTAAATATTTTCTAATATGTCGTATCTATGTATGTATGTATGTAGTTATATGGATGTGTGTACGAATGAGGTTGGTTGAAATAAATGTAAGTAATAAAATACGTTTGATGCTAAACTTTTCACAACATTAAAGATTCTCTTATGTAAAAAAGTTGAAAAAAGAAAAAATATAGAAGGACAGACACACACCCTAAATAGGGCAACAAATAAAATGCCAAGAAGAAATATCAAATAAAATAGTGAAAAAAAGACATGTCCCAATACAAATAAATACTCGTACATGTTGAGCAGAAAGCAGTAAGCTGAAAAAAAAGAAAAAAATAAATATCATGTTGGTATGGAAACCAATTATGCCAAATGCCTGTTAAAAAAGGGAAAAGGGGGGGTTGTCAATAAAAAAAAAGAAAAAAACAATTCAAATTTCATACAGTGTGCCAGATGAGTAGTTTTCCAGTTAAATACTTCTGGGAGAACACTGAGAGTGCTGACAAACAAGTTTGTGTTTTCGAAAGAATCCTCCAAAGCTTTTAGGCTTTTCATTGATATTTTGTTGCTGTTATGTTATAAAAAACAAAAGTGAACTGTAAGTACTAAGGATTAGGAGGTATATTGTAGCAGGTAGTTCACCTAGTTTAGCAAAAAATTGTAGTTAACTTACCATGTAATAATAATTTTAGTATGCATTTCTTTCAAATACAGGGTGCCTTTTTTACTGGTTTTCTTTTTTTTTTTTTTTGATTAAGTGCAATTAGTTTAAATAATGTTTCCCCTTATAGACAGTTTAAAGCCAAACATCTGGTAACTCATGGCAAGTAACAAGAACTTTTTAATGAAACAAACTACTTTATATAAGAATTGACACTATCTATGCATTAGGGCGGCTCTTATTTTGCACTTTTTGGATTTTCGATGTTCCCAAGGTCTCTTCTAAAAATCAAATGATGAAACTTTGAGCAAAATCATAAATAAAAGGAGATATGAGCAAAAGGAGATATGAGCAAAAGGAGATATGAGCAAAAGGAGATATGAGCAAAAATCCGAGACAACCTCTGAAAATTTCATCTAAAAAAGACAATTTATTGCATGCTTTGACAAAAAAGCAACAAAACGTAAATATGTTTGGATGTGTGTTGGTTTCATTGCTTTGCGTATTTTGTTTTTGTTTGTGTTTCGTTTGGCCTTGTTGTTTTTATACTCTTCACCTTCGTGACAAGGGTATATATAAGATTGTTATTTTGTTTTTAACTTCTACAAAATAATCTTTTCGTCAGTAATTAAATGTAAAATTTTCATGATATATTTAGGAAGCTATACGCTGAAAATGGGCAATTAATGCATCCACAACAAAGATGAAGGATATATAAGATTCGGCATAGCCAAAGATAGCACTCTTACTTGTTTATTCTCATTTAGTTATTGAACATTATAGTGTAAACAACAAAGTTTTTGTTTTTCCTCAAAAATGTCGAATTGTGTACCAACAATTTGAAAAAAGCTCACCAATTACTCACCGAAGCTTATGGTGAATGTTTTTTAGCGTTTGAGAAATGTTTTGTGCTGTTCAGAGTTATTGATTTCGACATGGAATACACAGATTGCTTTGGCGAGCCAAAAAAGTTTGAATACCAAGAATTTGTAGGCATTACTTCATGAAGATTGTTGTCAAACTCAACTAGAGCTTGGAGAAGCATCGGGTGCAAGTAGCTGCTTGAGTAATGCCTTCAATTCTTGGTATTCAAACATCTTTGTCTTCCGTGTGAAAATCACCATTTCATCCAAAAGCAGGGAAATTGAGTATCATACGAATTGAAGCTGAGAGACCCTGAAAGACGATTTTGTATGTCTGCTATAAAAGAAAATCATTTTCGCACCGAATCATTATTTAAGATGAGAAATAGATCGATTGCGATAACCCGAGGCGTAAGAGATCGTATCTGAAGCTCGGCCAACCAGCCGAATCGACACCAAAGCCAAATATCCATGGCACTAAGGTAATTCTCTGTATTTGGTGAGAGCAAAAGTGTCCTATCTATTAAGAGCTGCTGAAATCTGATCAGACCATCACAGGCAACCTATACAGAATGCAACTGATTCTTTTGAAGCGAGCATTGGCCGAAAAACTCCCAGAATATGCGGTCAGATATGAAACCGTAATATTAGATCAGAACAACGTTCAGCCACATATTGCAATACCTGTTAAAAAGCATTTAGAATGAAGTGGTTGGGAAGTTTTTCCTCACCAGCTTTATAGTCCAGACCTTGCCAAGTCGGACTGCTATTTCTTTCAATCGAAGCAGAACGTTTTCTCTGGGATACGTTGCACTTTGAACCAGAGTATCCGATATTGGCTTGATTCGTTATTGGCTTCAAAAGATGAACAGTTCTTTTGGCTCGAAATCGATATGTTGTCAGAAATATGAGAAAAGGTAATAGCTAACAATGGCCAATACTTTGAATAAGTTTATGTTGTACAAATGGTTCAACATAAAAGTTAAAAATTTGAAAAAGTCATGCATCCAATAGAAATTTACTAAAATATATTGTTACGAATTTGCCTGCAGCATTCATCATGTTTATAAACACGTTTCTTTATTAAAAGCTTCTCCTTATCAACAATGTTGATAGCATGCGGTTATTAGCTTTGTTTATAAGTATAGCAACACTAAATGTTTAAGCTGCTAACATTGACATCGAAAGCTCTAGAATTCGACCATAATAGTTTGTCCATTAAGAGTATTGTAGAAGATTCCCGAAAGAAGGCGTGTGTATAAATAGTGGCAGAGGTTGCAGTCGTAAGTTGAGTTTATCATAGGCGCTGTTAGAGTTAACATCAACTGTCTTGAACATTGTGAGTTTGTACATTAAAAAGTGTGTGTACATTTCTGCGAATTGATAGACGTGTATAAAGACACTGAGTGACTATTTGAACTGTTGTTGTTGTTATATATTTTAAATAAGTAAAGAGTTGTTACAATTTTAAACTACTAAAACTGATTTTATTTGGAATCAAAAGTATCCGTTTTAAAAACTAATTTATTTTTGATCGAAATTTTGAATTTAGTCTAAGTGTTCTAGTACCGGCAACAGTATCAATTACTATGTTGTGATCAAATCTTGTATATTATTCTTTAAGCAGCACCGGCTTAAATGTGGAATGTATGGGAAAAACTCCAACAAAATACGAAAATTGGGATTTTTGTTAGATTTGTTGGGAATTGTGAGATTTAGTTTTTCTGAATCGTTTATTTGTTTCCACCCTTAGATTTTATTTCAAAAGATGTACGGACATAACAAATTTTATTGCGATATTTTACACGGACTTCCACTAGGATTATCTCTATTGTTTAGAAAATGCTCTTGCCGATCAAATCAATATTTTGTATGAATTCAAAAAAGGGGTCTTTAAATTTGAGTATTACAGAAATTATGAATTTAATAGATTTTTAACAAATTACTGAAGCAAAAATGTTTACAAATTTACAATATTTCTTCAAGATTTCCACTATAAACAATTTGTCAAATAGGGCTCCTTCACAGGTCCTTGAAAATAAAATCCTTTTATTTCGACATTTCGGATGATTTCTTTAGGGATCAATATTTAAGGAAATCAGAAATTATTGTGTAGAATTTCATAACTTTTATGAATCACTGTAATCTCCTACATACAGACAGACAGACACGCTGCACATAAATTCATTTCACTTACAATGTGTTAAAGAAAGGATAAAGGAGCCGTAAAGAAGCTGGAAAAAAACTTAAGTAACATCAAAAAAAGAAAAAAAAACGACTTAAAACTATCTGTCACTTGTAATAAATGTATTTTTGCTTCATATTTTCTGTTTTTTGTTCGCAGCACAAGTATTCAAGTACATCAACAAAAATGTAACAAATTTACAATCAGACATGATTAAAATTGTTGATGAAGGAAGGACAGTAGTAGTGTGGCAAACTAGAATGGAATTGTTGTACTTGAATGAGAATGAAAGAAAGAAATCATCTCATCTCATCATCATTGTCACCATCAGCAGCAGCAGCAACAGCAACAGTATAAAATATGGTTTTTCAACAGAAATACTTACAAAGTAACAGAATTCCTACTCGCTCATATGAAGGAAGTAAAATGTTTGAGTATTTCAAATGTCTTTTTTTTTAAAGGATTTCTTTCTGCTGAACAATCATTAACAAGATGATACTTCATATTACACATATAGTACTTTCAACCGTAGATAAATATTGGGTGGAAATGTAATTTTCAAACATAAAGTAGCAGAAAATAAGAGCTTTTATTTTAGCTGCTGCTGCTCTTGTCGTTCTTATTTCAAAAATGCTTTCAAGTGCTTAAATGCTGATATATGTATGTTCAGCAAGCAGTACGAGATTTGAAGGTCAAGCTTTTAACTTAAGTTAATGTTGCTTGTGTTAAAGTAGGATAATACGATTTTAGTTTAAGCTGCAGCAATATGATGTGAGATACAAATACATAGTTTGGAAACATTTTTATACAGAAAACTAGGAAAATTATGTAAATATGTAGTTTGGAAGAGATTTAAGTTGAATTAAAGTACTTACTTATGTAAAAAAAGTTGTGGGTGTTCTGGGATAATATGAAAATTTGCTAAATTTTTGGATTCAATTCTGTCAAAATGTTTGTTCAAGAGCAGAGCCCGACACACATACACAATCTTAATTTGTGGAAGTAAGGGTTTAAGATAAATTCTAGCTTGAAGTGTATTGAATTAGTGATCTGGTTACAGATTTAGCTAAGTAACTAGTTATTTTAAAATGTGGAAGACCCTACATAGATTACAAACATGCCATGTCTGATGACTGGAGCAAAGCAGTTTCTAAACAGATCGTCCGATTTTAATAAAACTTCCTATAACTATATAGGAAGTACAGTTTAAGATAGACATCAGAGATCAGCAATAAATCACTTTTTTGCTATTCATACGCACTTGTGAAATTATAAGTATAAATGAGTATCCATCATTGAAATTAAACTACTCTGACGTACTCACAATAACATTGATTTATAAGTATGCGTAACATTGAATATGAATCCGACGTCGACATCATACTCATACGAACTCAAATCTGTTTGATTCATAAATAACCTCAGCCTGACTCATGATACTTATTATTGATTCAACATATTCGACTCATGTATGTTTTTTTGTGTTATTATACAGAATTTTAATGTTCGTATTCGAATCATTCTTATTTTGCATCATCTATACAAATTTAGTTAAGTAGAGTCGAAATCAACAACGTCATAAATATTGTTAAGTATGAGTATGATGATCGCATCAAACTTTACGAGTGGATATGAGTCTCGACAACATTGTAATAAATATGAATGCGTATAAGTACAAGATATTTTGAGTCATGATTCAACTCTACTCACTTTTTCACTACTCATTGCTGATCTCTGTTAGACATATTACATACTTATCAAAGAGTAGGAAATTTTACATATATATTTTTAAAAAATTTTAAACTTTTTTAATTATTAAACAAAATTATGAAAGACTTTTTGCAAAAAAAAAAAAAAAATACAAAATTGTTTTCAGTTTCAGTCTGTAAAGATTTAAATTATTTAAAAACTAGAATAGGGTAGGTCAAAAAAAAAAAAAAATAAGTTTTAATATTAAAATGCGAATATATATTTAAATTATATTCAAAGTACTATGCCCCGCCACCTGTCTTTCTATTAGGTCCAAATTCAATAATCAAACTCGACTGTTCCTATTCCTTAGTCATTGGAAGTTTTATTAAAAGCGGAGTTTAAGAAATTACAGAGTTATTAACATTTTTACGAAAATACATAGAGAACGTTATCTTATTAGCTACCTATCTAATTTCTTGACATGTACGTGTCCAATGCCGAATAGTCAGTCTAAAAGACAGCTCCTAGTACTCAACCTAACCAGATACCAAATACCAGCTACTAAGGGACAGTCTAATATCTAGTCGGTTCTTAGTAGTTGATTCGTTCTTAGGGATCATACGAATTAGTTACATATTCCAACTCATATATGCTCATTATAAAGTTCAAATTCAATAATTGAATTCGACTGTTCCTATTCTTTAGTCATTAGAAATTTTGTTAAAAGCGGAGTTTTTTGAAATTATAGAGTTATTTTCACTTTTTTTCAAAAATACATAAAGACCGTTATCTTATTAGCTACCTATCTGATTTCTTGATATGTATATGTCCAATGCCGAATAGTCAGTCTAAAAGACAGCTCCTAGTACTCAATCCAATAAGATACCCGCTTACAGCTACCAAGGGACAGTCTAATAACTAGTCAGTTCTTAGTAGTTGACTCATTCTCAGAATCATATGAATTACTAACATAGAGTTAGTCCAATACCCGGTTTCTTGCTAACAACCCATATTCCAACTAAAATATGTTTAATACAGTGGCGCCAATCTTCCGCATACCAACCAGAATAGTACAAGTTAATAACCAAAGTTAAATACCAAATAGTCTTCCAAATCGCTGACATTTCTTCTCTCCCCAATTTATATATTGTTTTCTTTTTACCTTTTATAAACGGGATTTATTTCCTTTACATAAAGCGAATAGTTTTGATTGCAAATAAAAGCCGTTTAGTAGTTTAAAATTGTAACAACTCATTATTTATTTAAAATGTAAAACAACAACAGTTCAACAGTCACTTAGTGCCTTTATACACGTTTATCAATTCGAAGAAATGCACACACACTTTATAATATACAACTCACTTACGACTGCAACCTCTGCCACTATTTATACACACGACATCTTTTGGGAATCTTCTACAATACTCTTAACGGTCAAACTAGTATGTTCGAATTCTAGAGATTTCGATGTCAGTGTTAGCAGCTTAAACACGCAGTGTTGCCATAATTACAAACGATGCTAATAACCGCATGCTATCAACATTGTTGCTATGCAGAAGCTTCTACTGATGGACGTGTTTATAAATATGATGAATGTTGCAAGCAGTCGTTACAGACCATTAAATTCAAATCGCTATTGCACATTCGTAACAATATTATGTTGGATAAAATAACTACTTTCGAAAGTGTAGTGCAAAAAAATCTAAAGTTTCAAGTGACTTCACGTTAGATTACCTGTAATGTATAAAGTAATCAGTTGAATTCTCTTTGCATTATATAGAACATAGATATAGTTTATAGAACAGACGTGTTACATGACCCTAAAGTATATGAATTGAAGTCAGCCAATAGTGATCATTATTGGATATATTTATCGCTTGTAAAACTGTTGGGATATATCATTTATAGAGAGAATATAATATCTCTTGTTAGAGTAAGATAAATATTATGCATGTTGACCATTGTTTGAGGATCTCTTTTCTGGAGTTAGCATAGAGAAACATAGAGAAACAACAAGAGCGGAAACTAGAAAAAAACTCAAACCAAAATTTTACTCAAAATAATCACACATACGAGTGTTGTTTTTGTTTTTACATAGTATTTATACCCTCCAACATGAGTGGCATGGGTATATATAAGTTTTTCATTCCGTTTGTAATTTCTACATTTTTCATTTGCGACCCCACAAAGTATATAAATTCTGGATTGTTATATATAGCGAATTCGATATAGCCAAGTCCGTCTGTATGTTGAAATCAACTTTCCGCAGCCCCCAAATAACTTACAGACATAATTGATACATCAATATATCGGGAATTCTTCCGGCTCGGTCACTTTTTAAAATCGAGAAAGTCGGCCCACAAATGACTGAGTTATAAGGAAAAAACCGGGACAACCTCGATTTTTGGCCTATTTTTGATCTCTATCTGGATTACTAAGTCATTAATATACACAATATGGATATCTAATGATAGATATTTCAAAGTCCATTGCAACGATTTATATAAGGCTATAGTAATTTGGACCTACAATGGGTCAAAATCAGGAAAATTAATTTTTAACCGGAATTTTTTTTTTATTTTTTTTTTTTTACTAATAAATTTAAAAAAAGTTTTTTTAAAATATTTAAAAAAAAAATTTTAAATAAATTCGAAAAAATTAAAAAAAAAAAATTAAATCAATTTTGAGAGAATGTTTTTTTTTAAATTTTGAAAAACAATTTGAAAAAAAAAATGTTTCTTTAAATTTTGAAAAAAAAAAATTAATTTTGTTACATAAAAATATTTAAAATTTTTATTTTAAAGTATACAGGCCTGTCACAGTAATCCATTCCGATCGAAAGTGGATATAATTCCGTATTTTGCATCTTCAGAAAAAGAAAAAAGGACATTTTTTTCGGAATGAAACTACTTTCAGTTTTCAAAGCAGAATTGATATTTTTTTGTACTTATTTGTTTTTATAAAATTTTTAAACAATTTCTGTACCGAAAACTTTTCTTTTGTTTTAATATAAAAAACGATGTCAAATTAAAATCAGATATACAGAATTATTAAATATTTTTGGAATTAATAAATTACACGGAATCTAAAGAACCTAAAACGAAATCGATCGGAATAAAAACTACGGAATGAAACCATTCCGAACAAAATGTGTGACAGGCCTGATAGTTCGGTGAAGGGTATATAGCTCTCTTATTTGTTTTTACTAATACATTCTCACCACTTAGGTTTTTGACAACTGAGTTAGGACTTTGACAGGAGAGTTTACGCTCTATGTATATTTCTCCATGGTTAGAAATTTGTACGTTAAAATTGCTTCTAATGTTTTGTAGTTTGGTAAAAACTCATTTGATTCAAATGAAATGTTAGCGGTCCGTTTTTTAAATGAATTTATAGTTGTTATTAATGAATTTGCCTACTTAACATTTTGATTGTATGTCTCTATCATAAAAATTATAGAAAATTCTGAAACTTTAAAACATTTGATATTCTTACGTAAAGATGTTTGTTTTTTGCAGTCGACTCGGTTGGAGCATATGTTTATAAACAACTTCTAGCCACTTCTAGTTGAATTGAACGATTTTACCGAAAATAATTGAAAAAGTTTTTTTCCCACAAAAAGTATTTAAATTTTCCAAAAAAAAAAACAAAAAAACCAAATCACGTACACGTTCGTAAAAAGTTTTGTGGAAATTTGCTCTGCACCAAAAAGTCTAATTAATTTCGAATGCGTAAGTACGCATAACATCATTACATTAATATTTGTAACATAAAACGATTTAGGAAAATAAAGTTTAGGCCATATAAATAAGCACATATGAATGTAAGTTATATTGTACATGTGAGTACAATAATAAATAAAAGACCTTTTTATGTAAAAAATGTCAATTCAAATAAAAATAAATTTTAATGATACAATCCTTCCCTGCTGGCTTATTGTTTTGGCATTCTGTAGACGTTGGCAAAATGTTGATTCACCACCAGCAACAATGTACAGAGAGAGGGAGGGAGATATGTGATGGCAGCAACATAAAATTATTTTGTAAAATGTAAAAAATCAAAAAAACGTATTGTTGTGATTGTTTTTTAAGGTTTATTTAAAAAACAAACGGAAAAAGGAAAATCGTAAGTGGATTTTTACAACCACTTTCTAAATGATGATCATAAAAAAACGGTTGTTTTTTGTTATAAAGGATGAGGTGTTTTATTGCACTTGACGTACAATATTTTGACACAAAACAGCTTAAAGTGTTGGCAGTTTAAAACAAATCAAATGAAAGTAACCGAGTTTAACAGCCAGCCCTCCCATATTCTTTTCAACATTTAAAAACTCAAAATAGCGTAAATATCTCTAAAGAAACCAACATATTTCAAATGGAATTCTAAGCTTCAGGCTATATAAAGCAGGGAAGAGAAAAAGACAGCAGAAAACAAAGTAGTAAATGAAATAAATATAAAAAAAACCTGCAAATTGCAGTGGATAACGACATCAAACAGCAACAAGAAACAATAAAATAAAACCCAAACCATAAATTCTCTATTCTAGAAAAAATGTGACCATGAAGCAAAATCAAACAACAAAAAAAAATAAAAAAATAGCAGAAATTTCGCATTAGACAAAGTGTGTATAAATATACATGCTAGAAATATTGCAACGATTCTGGCTTGCACTTTCATTAAAAATGTAAAAAGCGTAAATGTCATCAGCAACAAAAAAAATAAAAATAAAATAGAAATAAAGAAAATTAAAAAACAATACAAACGCCAACGCCATTTCCATCTAACCGCCACCAACAATTACCGCCTTAAAGGCGCGCAACAACTTTAATACATTAAAAAAAATGTATACTTATACAAAAAAGCAGGGGAGCTGCCTACTGATGACATGTTGGCTTGACATGTCCTAGAGTTAAGTTTCAGCAGAATAATGTACTTTATTCAACTTGTATTTGCTTCTATTTGTTTATTGCAAATATTAATTTCACAAAGGTGCACTATGGGATGAAATTAAACCCATAAATATATATTTTTTTGGTTAGTTAGATTTTTGTTTGGTTGCTTTCTGTTTTGCTAAAGGGACAAATAATACTGTATTGACAGACAACTGGTTGGAATAAACAGAACTTGTTGCATTCGTAAATGTATTGTAATATTACATAAAACGAATTTTCTGATTGTGTTTTTGTTAAATGTTTTTTAATTTAAATGACTTTATCTTACATTTGTGTTGTATAAATCTAAATAGTGAATCTCGTCCCTGGTGTCTATGAGTACCGACCTCTGGCTTAAAGACATGTGGTATTTTAGATTTTTCATTCAAATTGTAAATTTTTGTTGTTTTTTTGGGATCGATCGGAGAAAAGTGGTAATAAATCACTATCTTCTGGATAAGAGCGATGTCTGAGAACGTCGTTCTCAGTACAATTCGAACTTGATAAGTACAATGGTACACCAATAACTAATTTGTTACAATTTTGAAAACACTAATGTACATTAAAAAATATAATTTAACTTATTTTTACTTAAATTTTAATGAAAATCATCTTCCATTAGAAGATGCTGCCAGAGAAACGAACACAGCACAGTGGTCTAGAAACGTTTTGTTTTTTTGGAAAAAATTCGGTATCTCGGGAACTATTGAAGATATTGTTACGAAAATATATACATATGAAAAAACGTAAACATTTTTCAAAGGGGGCAAGGTTTGTGGAACTTCTGAGGAGTACATGAAGGCTTTTTATATAAGTATTTGATATCAGGGAAAACCTTAGGACTTGAAGATTGATATTTTGGTAAAATTAAATAATTTCATAAATTTTTGGGCCGTTATTTACCTTAAAAACTAAAAAAAAATATAATATGCTGATTTTTCTTGAAGAAAAATATAAAAATTTAAATAATGTAAAATGTTAACGGTTAAAGATATGATAACAAAATTTGGAACTTATATAGATCCAAATGTTCTTAAATCAATGACATTCTAATTTTTGAATTTTTTTATTTTCAAATACCAAAATTCCTAAAACGGGGAAAATGTGTTCTGAAAATTGAGTTTTTTTTTTTTTAGAAAAGTACCTACTGTTACGTTATTTGCCTTATGATAGTAAAAACAACTTTGTATAAATGCTTACAAAGAAACATATAGGGTTATACAAACGTGGAGATTTTTCGAAGATCGGTGCTCAACATATTTATTTTTTTTTAATTAGCCAACTTGGAATATGTCTGAGGGTTGTTCTGTCCACTTAAGGGAGCCAAATTTTACTTTACACGCTTTTGCATTAAGTTCTCTTTCCAAATCATATAAAAATTGTATATAGTCCCGAAGACTATATATGGGCTTTTTTGGAAGAAGCGTAAAAATACGGCCCTTTTAATATGTTACAAGTTTGGATTCATGTAGCTTTTTACAGGGACGAGATAACTGTTTGCAAGTTGTTTTTATTTTATTTAGAATTTAATAACCAATATAGGTGATATTTTAGAAAATAATTCGATCCTCCCGCCACATTTAAAAAAAAAAAACATAAAAAGATCGAGCAAAATTAAAAGAAATAAATAAACCTAAATATCTTCTCAACTAATAGAGATAACCTACACATGTAAGCATATTTTTTTGCAGATCTTCTTAAACACTATTTATTTTTTAAATTTCACCTCATTAGGATCATAAATGGATTTTTGGCGATTTTTTTTTACAAATTTGAGAACCGTGGTGACCAAGTTTGAGGGGTAAGGCACTGGCCCTCATTAGCGCTAGGAAGCTGAACAAATGCAAATCAACTCGAAAAGACCTCAGCTCTAACCATGTGAAACTACGTAACAATATCTCGAATAGTTCCCGAGATACCGAATTATTTCCAAAAAAACGATTCTAAACCACTTTGCATCACTGACAATTCTGTATTGACATCTATCATTTAATCTCTTAACTAACTACAATATTTCCCACTCAAATCATCATAACAATAAATAACAACAAACACTCTCATATGCATTTGTACAATTTACTACACACTAATGACAACAACAACAACAACAGTAGCATTACTTGCATTCTTCTTTTAGTTTTCTAGAAATTTAACAAGTGTTCGGTTGTTCGGTGATTAGAGCTCGATTAATTAATTAATAAATCGTGTAAAAAGTAAAAAAATTGCAAATATTTTTACATAAATATAAAATTTAAATATTTCTTAATAAATGTGAGTAAAAATATTGTCAAGTAATATCAAGTAAATTTGTGATAAAAGTGTTATAAAATTATAAGAAAAAAATTATTGTATGAATGCAATTTTGTGCCGGTCGGCGTGTTGCTTTGGTTAGGCCGTTCGTTGAGAAAAAGTGTTAGTGGAGAGTTTGTGTGTGTTTGGAGTATAGTAAAAAAGCTTCATATAAAGTAAATAAAGGTCAAATAAGCTTTTAAGTTTATTGTACGAAATGAAGAGGAAATAAATAAAGTACAGATCTTTGGAAGCTAAAAGCTAAATAAATGAGAAATCAAAAAAAAGTAAAATAAATTAAATAATAAATAAAAGTGTTTCGTTTTGTTTGTACCAGTTAAAATGTAAGCGAAAAGGAAACGTACTACATACATACATACACATGTTGATTGAGTAGGTGAGTGATTAGTTTGTTGTAATAAGTATATAATTCGACTTCAATTCATTTTTTTTTTTAATTTTTTCGCACAATAAGTTTTTTAAATAGCTAGTCAAGATTTCAAAAAAATTTAAACCTAAATAAACGATTTTTATGTAAAAAACTATCTGTGATAAAGATATTTCAAAGCGCTGTGCAAATCTACAGTGCCAGTCAAAATAATAGTACCACAGAACATTAAAGCAATTAACATGGGAAATATTTGTATTTCCATAGTAATTTTAATGAAATATAATAAAAAATCGTTAATTTATCTCTATATATTCTATGAGTAAAGTTTTCTTTTAAAAAATATTCACCTTCCAATCAATTATATGTTATTTTTGAAAAAAAAAAAACCTAGATTTTATGTAGTCATTATTTTGACTCGTATGAAATTATTAAAAATAATTATAATTATGAAATTATCGAAATTATGAAATTATCGAAAAATATAGAATATTTATGATTTCGTTTTGTATTAAAAAATAGTCATAAAATTATAATTTGACAAAAAAATATTTTCTAATTTTTTTAGTAACAAAAAAGTGGTGCATGTGATGAGACCTAGTTTAAAAATTTATGGTTTCTGAACATAGAAATTAGCTGTATTCAGAATAAAAATATTTATAGATATTTGGAAATGGTATTAAAAGACATTGCGTTCAAATGAAAATACAAATTTTAGGTTGCGAAACCGCTTATTACTTTTTAATCATAACACTCTTGGTCCACCGTTTCGAAAATCAGGCCTTTGTGGTCCCTACGGTGGTCAAAAGTGACGACTAGTGTTGCAGTTATTCGCTGACCATTACGAGAACAAAATTTAAATTATTTAAATCCTAGAAAAGTTTCACCAATAACAATATAACATCCTCTATTAAAGGTAAAATTTCAAAAGTCGCATTACCATTCTTCAACGTTCAAGTACCAACACATTTTTTGCTGAAATAATTAAACAAATAATATTGTTTGATATCAGTCTTCTATATAATGTTCTCTGATTTCCAATTTCTACCAAAATTTTTATTCAGATTTTAAAATTATAGTTCAATCGTGGTTTTCCTACTATAACATTCGAAAAATATATTGATGGAATTGATGGAATAAATAATTCAATATTATATGATCAAATGCTTGATAAAACCATACTCAGATATAAATCAAAGAAATTATGACCTTAGAAATGATCTCTGGAATGATAAATTTATATAAATTTGGGTTTCAAGCTAAAAGCTCAATGTCGTGGCACATTTCATTTTATACACAGTGTAGAATATAATTTTTTATTACTATGAATTAACAGTATGTATATTCAAAACAGTGAAAACACTATATTAAAAATATCTATTAGTTGCTATACATATTCAGTAACAGAAAGAACGTCTTAAATGTACCTGTTACATGCTGTTACTGAATAACAGTTGTTACCAGTGATTTTTTAATCACGGTGATTAAATCAAAGGTATAGAATATTGCTCATCTCTACTATCTTCTACTTGTCAGATGGTAACATGATTTACTAACGAATCGTACACGACGCCATGAACTTTCATAGAATTAAACTTAAATTTGTGATCACCCTGTAAAAACACAAACTGAGATACTGGGTTTCAAAGTTGTCCACCTTTGATTTGCAAAACTTTGCACAATTTGAATTTTCTATAAAGCAAATAGGAAAATAAAAAAATTCTGTTTCTGTTTCAAAAGTAACACTTATACTTTGAAATATATTTAATTTTCAATTTTAAAAATATCGTTTTAATACTTTTCTTAAAAAAATGGGGGGTATATTGTTTTTGTCATTCCGTTTGTTACACATCAAAATATTTGTCGCAGACCCATATAAGTATATATATTCTGGCTCCTCATAAGATTCTGAGACGATCTATCTATGTCCGTCTATCTGTGCATCTGTCTGTCTGTTGGAACCACGACAGGGGCCAAACGAAAGGAGCTAGTTGGCTGCAATTTTCTACAAATACTTCCCGTTGATAAGGTTTGTTTGGTATTGAAAATGGGCAATATCAGTCCATGATTTCACCGAAATACTGTTTGAACAATCATAAATATGTCGATTATGCGGCAGTTCTAATAAAATTTTGCACACATTTGTCCCTAGTCTCCATACAAGGCCCCCGCAGAAAATGACTTGATCATTTATAATTGTCTTATAATAACACTGTGCTCGAAATTGACACTTTTTTACTGTCAAGCGGGGCATCTGGCGGGTTAAACTAATTCGAGTACGCTGAATCCTGTAGTGCGGATTATTTTTTTAGGTTAGCTCTTGTATACCGTTATTTCGAAAATGGAGGAGGTCGAAATTTTGCAGAAAAATTGTTTTATTTTTGCCAAAAAAAATGTATATTTCTAAAACGACTACACAGATTAAAAAAGATTTTTGGCTTATAAAAGGAAATTTTATTTAGGAATTTAGTTTATTTAATAAGGTTACGTTTTGGTCTGAAAAAAGTCGAACAATTGATTATGTTATCTCTTAAAGTCGATGAAATGCCAAAAATTACGAACTTTCTTTTTTCTAGTGTATGCAAAAATAAATAATGTAATAAATAAATTTTTATAAAATAATGCTTTACATCTACACCAAATTCATCCAAAATTTTTCTATCAAAACTAAAAGTTTTAAGACATATGGAAAATATTCGAAAGGTGGAAAATAGTCAAAAAGTCGACTATTTAAAAATTTAAAAAAAATAAGCAAAGTGTCTCCGTAAAGTATACTTGTTATAATTGATCAATATTGCTCATACGCTAACATGGCTCCAGCAATTCAATTGCAACAGAGAAAAAACGTTCATTAAAATAGAGTTTTTAATTTTGTTTAAAAAACAAAATTTGTTATTAAAAATTTTTTTAATTGAACCAACATTGTGCATTTGAATTGTGCTCAACTGTGTTAAAGAAAAAATAAAAACAGATAACAAAATTTTACTACTCTATTTGCAACAAACAGTGTTAAATATAAATGTAAAACATGTGAACACATCAAATTGCTGACGTTGTTGGTGGCTACAAAATTTGTAGTAATTTTATCGCTACAACTATTACATGCATATAAAGATGTATGTGGTGTTGTTAAATGCTGTTGTTGCTACTGCAGATGTTTTTTAAATTGACTGTAGACCGTGTTGCTGATGTCCCTGATGCTGTTGCTGGATGTCGTGATATTGTGGTATGTTGGTGATATATGAAGTCACTGTTCAACCATCCATCAAACCAACAAACTAATGAGAAACAAACAGAGCAGCACTGAACACAAACAAAAAAAAAAAAAAAAAAAAAAAACGGAAACACACACACATATGCAAGGATAGATAGACAGTTAAATAAATGCTTTACATAAACCATATGACACAGCTGTACACAAACACAGCGATAAACAAACACTAAAATAAATAAACACATACGAGGCCAGCAACAACCCCAGCAGCAACAACAGCAGCAAAAAAGGGTTAAAGGTTTTATCTGTGTACAATAGGGTGGCTCTTATTTCGCACTTTGGCTATTTTTAGGCTCCTGCGATCTAAAATTGTTTATCAAAATCTAATAATGTTTAGATTTTTGAAATGGATCCATTTTTCATCACAAGTAATGATTCGGTGCAAAGCTGATTTTCTTTTATAGCGTTCAAGCAGCATTTCACACATACAAAATCGTCTTTCAAGGTCTCTCAGCTTCAATTCCTATGGTATCCAATTTCTTTGCTTTTAGAAAAATTCTACTGCTTGCAAACGTTTTGTAAATGTTGATTAAATACCTTGAGAGCATTGAATATCAAAAAAGTAAAAAAAAATAGGGGCCACCCTAGTGTAGCTAGTGTGTGATTTGTTTTTCTGTTGCTCCCTCAAATAAAAATCACAAAAACAAACATTTTCATAAAAATAAACAACAGATCACGCACAATTGTCACACAACCACAAGTGTAAGCCTTGTTGTTTTTTGTCCTTTATTTTTATTTGCTTTAGCTTGTACCATTCGCCAAATGAAAATATTTGGTAAGAGCATTAAAAATTATGAAGTGTTAAAAGAATTTAAAGGATTTAATGTAATCAGATGGAATATTAATGAAATGATTTATTAAAATTTCGCAAAAAAAAAAATATATTATTACAATTCCCATAACTTTAAACGATGGTAACAAGGGTAGAAAAGAGTGCATTGTTAAGGTTGAATACTTGGGGGGGCAAACCACTTAATTAACTGTTGCATACTTTTAGGTCCTAAAATAATGGAGTGTGTTGTTACAAGTAAAAAATGCGAATAATATAAAAAAGAGAGAGGAAATGCCTAATGAACAAATAAATTTTAAACTCCCAGTTTTTTATGAAGATATTTTTTAAAATTAGTTTAACTATAAATACAATTACAAGTTTAAACTGTATTTAAATCAAAAACAGAGATAATCTGGCCATTATTGATTAAGCCTTAATCCGACCAGCATTAAGCTACTTAAAACCTCTTTACTATTAGGCTTAAATACATTTATGTTTTTTTTTTTTATTTCTTTACACAATAGTTTCTATAACTGTTATGGGGTAGTTTTTGATTTGTTGCCAAATTCTGTATTTAACATTATTAAATTTTATCCTCATTATGCCAACAAATGTAAAAATTACAATGTCATCTGTAGTCGGCAACTTATTATCCTTTTTCCCACATCCTGTGTGTTATGGCCCAGCTATGCTTATGTTCTACAAATACATATGTATGTAAATTGTGGAAAATGTATAAATTACAATTTTATGACAATTTAAATCAATATCATTGTTTTCTTTTTTGTATAAGTACTATACATTTGTATGTTTATGTAATAAATGTATCATAGTAAATATGTATGTATGTAAGCCACCACACTGTTAAAATGCATATATTTGTGTAAATGATTTTTATTACAATATTTTTTTTATTTTATTTTAGCCTCAGTATTGCCAATTTGTTGTCTATAGGGTTTTGTTGTTATTTTTGTGTTGTCGTCGTTACCAACTAAATACATTTAATGCTAAATAAACAAACTACTCAGCAGCAATTTATGCGGTTGTAAGTAGTGGCAATGGCATGTAATAGTCTGATACAAATATAAATATTAGGGTGGCTCCTTTATTGTATTTTTTTTAGTTTTATGTTGCTACCAAGGTCTAAAATTGTTCTCTGTCATGTAAAAACAAAATGCTGTATATTTGAGCAAAATTGTATAAAGTTTAGAGGTAGCACATTTTATTTTATAATTCTAGCTTTGTGGTGGAACATTTTATTAAAAAAATAAAAAAAATTAATTATTGAAAATAGAAATTCAATAAAAATTTAATTTACCCAAAGATGTTAAAATATTAAATATAAACATTTTCTTATATCGATAACCCATTATAATTTGAAAAAATCTTAAAATTTCATGCTTCTTAAATCCAAAATTTTACATTTCGAGTATTTAAGTGTTAAATGTTCAAGAAATTTAATTCAATTGCTTTTTGGAATTGAAAAAAAAAGATTAATGTTAGTTTTAAATTTGGCAATTTAGCATTATCAATGGTCTAATTTATATGCAAAATGGCATTCAAAACTGAATTTTTGACTTGAGATTATCATGGGTTATCGAAGTCCCACTAAAATATTATATTATTATACCCTTCATCATGAGTGGTAAGGGTTTATGTTTTGTTAATTTCTACGTTTTTCTTTTGCGACTTATAAAGAATATATAATTTGGATCTTTAAAGATAGCAGAGTCGATATAGTCTGTTGAAATCAACTTTTCAAAGTCCCCAAATAGCCTACAAACAAGATATTAAACATATGGGCAATAGTCCTGATTCGGTTGCTATTTAAAATCAGGAAAATCGGTCCTCCAGAAATTTTTTTCACCAAAAAGTCTTTTTTAACAAATTTGTATCTATTTATGTATTTATGAATATTAATGTATGTCTGTTTATTGTTTGTTTGTGTGTCTGTGACTTATGGGAGCCTAAACCACTGGACCGATTCTCTTCCTCTATATCTGGAAAGAAAAATAGGATAACTTTTATTTTGAAACGTCATGTGGGCGTGGCAGTTCCCATAAAAAGTAAATAGTTATAAAGGAATATTTGGTGAACTATAATTGTGAAAGCCGCAAAATTTTGCGGAATTTACTTCGGTACCATTATGCGCTTCTTGGCTGAATGTTGGCGGAATTAGAAAAATGGGCGTAGCACCACTCATATCAAGTAAAAAGTTATTTGCTAATATCTACAGAACTATAATTGTGGCAGTCTTCAAACTTTATACGAATCAATTTCTTATCACTGCGCACACTGTGGAAAATCACAAATATAGCTGGACAAAATAAAAAAAAAATGTCTGGCAAAATTCCTTCTGATCATTAACCGGCTTCTAAATACAATAGGTAACTGTAATTCATATTTTGTTTTTAGCTCTGATTAGGGAAAAGTAAGCTTTAAAGTCAGTTGTTGTCAACACGTGCATTCGGATTTCAAATAGAAGCATATTTGTTGTGTGACTTTGGTTTATGATTATAAAGGCTACGGTGATTTTATTGTCATATTTTTTTTTCATTATTATTAAGGATTATTTCAAGAAAATATATTACAATTTTCGTTTAATTATTTTCACTGTAAGTATTAAAAAAAATGTATGATAAGTTCAGAAAGTACAAAAAATAAAATATTTTCCTTTTTTCAAGTAGAGGTAGGGCTGTTTATTCCGGATAGTTCCGGCGTAAAGTGTTCACTTTAAGGTAAATCAAAAACATCATGCGCATTTTTGCGACCGCCATACATTTTTTTTCACTTTTCCAGTATGACCTCCAAAGAGAAAGAAAGTGCTAAAAAATTAAATCTTTTCTATTTTCAAGTCGAGTTAAAGCTATTTATTCCGTATAGTTCTGGTGTAAAACCATATTTAGGTTAATATTTCAAGTGCTTACTTTAATGTAAATCAAACTATAGTTGTGGAAGTCTTAAAATATCACACACATGGGCGTTATTGTATTAGTGGGCGTGGCACATCTCATACACTGTTAATCCTTAATTTCGAATATCTGAAGAAGTGTTTATAGTCGTAATAGTATTTAAACTTTGTATGAATTAATTTCGTATCACTATACGGAGTTTGGCTAAAAATGGTCGGGCTTGTATTAGTGGGCGTGGCAACTATCATACAACGTAAATAGTAATTTTACAATATCTCGAGATCTATAATTGTGAAAGACTTCAAACTTGTTTATGAATCAATTTCGTATCACTGAATGGGGTTTAACAAAAAATAGAAGGGATCAGTACTTCCCATACATTATAAACAATAAATTCAAAATATCTTGAGAACTATAATTATTAGATTATTCAAACTTTGTCCGAATCGCTCTCTCCTTTTTCATATATTTTTTTAACCCCAACCTTTTTATTTCATTACGATACGGGTTAGCTAGTAACCAATAAACAAATTAAAGTATTTTTATACCCTTCACCTTCGTGAGAAGGGTATATATAAATTTGTCATTCCGTTTGTAATTTCCACAATATAATTTTCCGACCCTATAAAGTATATATATTTTGAATCCTTATAGATAGCGGAGTAGATTTAGCCATGTCCGTCTGTCTGTCTGTCTGTTGAAATCAATTTTCTGAAGACCCCAGATATCTTCGGGATCCAAATCCTCAATAATACTGTCAGACATGCTTTCGAAAGGTTTCCTATTTAAAATCAGCAAAACCCGTCCATAAATAACGGAGATATGAGCAAAAATCCGAGACAACCTCTATTTTTGGCCTATTTTTTTTATCTATATCTCGATTAATAAGTCATAAATATAGACAGTATGGATATCTAATGATAGATATTTCAAAGTCCATTGCAACGATGTATATAAAGCTATACAAAGTTGGACCTACAATGGGTCAAAATCGGGAAATATATTTTTTAACCCCAATTTTTTTCACAAAAAACTTAAAATTAATTTTTTTCACTAATAAGTTAAAAAACTATTTTGAAAAAAATTTTTTTTTTTAATTTTATTTTAAGGTAAAATTTGGTGAAGGGTATATAAGATTCGGCACAGCCGAATATAGCTCTCTTACTTGTTTAATGAAGGGTATATAAGAATATAGCACTCTGACTTGTTTTATTTTTAATATATCAGGGCAAGTTTAAATATGCACAAAAACATTAAAAACAAGCAAGCCAAAATGCTAAAATAAACTGGAAAATATGCACACAAATATGCAATATATAGCTTTATATACATTGGAAAAATCTTCAAATAATTACCTCGAAAATCTTAGTAAAAGATTTTAAGATAGAAATTGTGTGAAAAAAAATATTTTTCATTTCAACAATATAATATTGTCATTAAAGAAATTATAGCCGAAATTCGTAGCATGTACATTTATTCACGGTTCCGCATAAAGTTGTTTTTTTCTCAAAACTTGTAAAATATGCAACAATTTACTCTCGAAGAATCGAAACCAATCTTTTTAATTTTTTGAAATTACGTTTAAAAAAATTTTGAAATTTTATGATTTTTTGGTTATGAATTAATTCAACAATGTGTGAATTCTATTCAAATAAGAACCTTTCAATGAAGCTAAATAATCAGATGGAATTTTTAATTCTAAATTAAGATGTTAGTGAATTAATCTTAAATTGAGCAAATCAAGAACAATTTTATAACTTGTGAGCATCGAAATTCCATTATAGTTTATTAATTTTTTTTAAGAACTGGTTTATTTATAGAATTATTGATGATTTCTCATTTAAGTTTTCAGCAAAATTGTTGCCAAGAGTTTTTTCATCATAAATTTTAGCCAATAACTGGTCAATAATTAAAAATTGCTGGCCTAAACGATTTAAAAAATATTTAGTGAAATGAGAAATCGTCAATGGATCTTGAGTTAAAGCTGAAAAGTTGAAAAAAAATATAAAAGGTCATAAAAGAAAAGTTTGGCTTGAGCCCTTTTGAAGGTTTTACTCTACTGGCCTAGTACTTTTACCCTCACTTGCAATTGCTGTTGCACTGTGTGCAAGTTATGGGCCTTTAGTTTTTAGCTGTTTTTTCTCCCTACAATTTTGTTGCTATCTAATACACACACATTTACAAGTACTTTAACAAGTATCGTATTTTTAAACAAACTAAACTAAACAAAAAATGGTGGTTATGGAAACAGGAACCGAAATAAAATAAAAATCACGAAATGTACTCGTAAGTATGTACGAGTAGTTTATTTAGTTCGTTGCCATTTTTGTTGTTCTTTCTGTTGTACTTATAGTTAATGACGGCTGTTGTTTTTTCTTCTTTTGTTTTGTTTTGTTTTGTTTAGTGTTGTTGTGTGTTTGTTATTGTTTTGTGGTTAATCGTTTGAAATGTATTGTTATTGTAGTTGTTCTTATTTTTATTCGGTATCATCAACATTACTTAAATAATAGGAACCTACTAATGACAGCATTTGATTGGGTGGAGAAGGTGGTTTAATAAAGTTAGTCGGCCGGCTAAGTTTATCAAATATCAGTGGTATGCTATAGGGATGTTCTATCTGATATATGTACTTATGTTTAGTAGTCTCAATTGGTTTAGTTTAGTTTGCTTTTTGGTTTCAGTTTTAGGCTGATGGATGAAATAATGGTTGAATGAATACATCGATTAAATATGTGTCTGTGTAAGTGGGGGGAAGGTGGAGGCTAAAGATGACAATATTCATCTGAGTGTAATGACGGCAACAATACTAAATAAATGTTTATGAATGTTATTTGTGTGTGTGTTGTTGTTTAGCTTTGATATGGCTGTGTAATTTCATGTCTGTGTGTAAGTGTTTAGCTGTTCAAATTGTATTTTCAGTGGTAAAATTTCCTGTTTTACCATTTAATGAGTGCAATTTGTGTGATATAATTATCTCTGGTACATCTTCAAAACCAAACCAACCAAATGGAAGGAAGTTTAGACATACCGCCAAAGTCATACACAACTTCCATGTAGGAAATCAGAACAAATAAGTATGTTTTGGAAAATTAACAGATAAATAAGAGCACAATCATGGTGTGTTATTAAATAATCAATAAATAAGAAAATGAGAAATTGAATGAAAAAGTTTAAAATGGAAAAGTTCGAGTTTTTTAATTCGGTAAATCGACCAATCTTTAAATCAAATGTGCAACCTTTGAACCATAGGGTAGAACTAGAGGCGCAACTGAGAGTAAGCTGAGAGTAAAAAAGTTGCTCTCTGCCAAATTATATGGCTGACACAACAACAAAATACATGTAAATCAATGCAAGACTTAGGTTTTTTGACTCTCAGTAACGCCTCTATGTACATTTTATTCTATGCTCTAAACGTTATCCAATTTTGATCAAATTTTTAGTATTTGTTTTTTTTTGATGACGGAGAACAAGTTTAGGCCTTGGGAGAATCGATGCTCATACATTAAACCAAGTTGTGGGTTTTCAATCCAATCCTGATCCAATATTCTATAGAAAAAGTTTAGAAATGTGAAAAACTTTAGTTTTTCTGTTAAAATAAAACCCCATCTGCTGCTGCTCACTTGCAACCCATATGACTACAAGACATACTCGTAAAATCATATTACTTTAATTTATAATGTCAAGAACTCTTGCTATTAATAAAAATAAGAATACTAAACCGTGTCAAATGTTTTCTCTATTAAGTAACCCCTAAAGGGTAACACAAACATAAACCTTAAAGACGTTTTAACTAAAATACGCTTTAATCATTGTAAATCCCCGCAAGCCTTAATATTCCAACTGGGTCACTGTATCATACTTGCGCTCTCTTATAAGACTATTTTAGTTGCTACAGTCGTCGCTAATACTTAATATTGTTTTGTTTTTTTTTCAAAGTGTTTCATGTCATTGTTAAATAAAACAGAGAAGAAAAAAAAAACACCCACAAATAATAAACAATTTAAAAAGAAAATATAAAAGAAGAAATAAAAAAAATAAACAAATTCCGGTATTTAATTTTTAGCTACTTTTTCTTCATTTCAATGGCTGACTATACGTCTGGTGGTGTTTGACATTTGTTGTCTTTAATTATCCTTCATTTCATGTCTCATTTTTCTTTGAACGTCGCGCCGTGTGTTTCTTCTTTTATTTTCTATTTTCGTTTAACTATCAATTATAATTTTTAGCTAAAAACTCATTAGCTTTTTTTCGGTTTTTGCTTAATTTGGTTTTAGTTTTTTTTTTCTATTTATTTTATTACGCTCCAATAGGGAAAATGTTCTTTTCCCTGTTTTCCTCAATTTTGAAAAAGTGATTTGAAGGAAAACCTTTTTTTTTTTTTTTTTCTTATCAAAGACTATTTTTCATCTTTAACAAGTGTTGGAAATTGAGAATGTTAAGAAAAGAAGAAGAAACACTTAGTAATGGTTTTATAATTTTCAAGTTTTTTTATATATGGATAATCTTGAGGTTTAATTAAACCTTAAAGGTACAAAGGAGTCATTAGGGGTGTAAGAATTATATGTGATATAAGGAACACATGCAGAGTTAGGTTATTTTTGAAATCACTTTACCTCAAATTGATGAAATATATTCAAAGTCTAAAGATTTATGTAGAGTAGTTAATTAAATAATATCTGTTTGTTTATTATCATTTACTTTACTAAAGTTCTCACAACTGAATGATAATCTTCCAGAGCATATTGTCACAAAATTTAGACAATCCTTTGACTTCTAAAAGTGGCTTGGTCTTAAAACGTTTCACCTATAAGACACCAGTTGACTTCTGCTCAATACCGGATTACTTAATGGCTGTAATGTGACCTTTATCTTCAAAGAATATAGGCTTTCCATTATAATTTATGTTTAGTTAACCAAGGCTGATAAAAGTTTGAGAAATTGGCTGACATTAACACTACAATCCATATATGTATTTGAATAAGCCCTTATCCCTTAATTTTTCCACAAAATGTTGTATTTCAGCAATTGCGCAAAGAACTCGGGCTCATGAAAATGTTTGTAAACACAATGAAAAGATGTATCTACATTTCAAAACCTTAATCAGATATATTCCAGATTAAGTGAAGTTAAGGTCAATAAAGGTATATCCATCGGTCACCAAAATTTGACTCTGTTGTAGAAGGCAAGGAAACTTGCTTTTGAGGGTGTTTATCTTCTAGCAAAAAACTTCTTAAGAAATAAGAGCAGTAAAAACTACTTATATCGAACTTATCCAATGTTATCATCAAATCAACAACTTAACTTTTTATTCTCATTTGAACTTCTTTCCGGATATCTATTAGACTTTTCGCGATGAACATGAGAAACGGTTATAGTTTGTCTCTTTTCATTCTTATTTGGACTTCTTTCCCAACAACTGTGAGGCTCTTCACGATGAACATGAAAAGCGATTCTACCAGGACATTGTAAGAATTGGTTACAGTATGTCTCTTTTCATTCTCATTTACACTTCTTTCCGAACAACTGTGAGGCTCTTCGCGATGAACATGAGAAGCGATTCTACCAGGACATTGCAAAAATTTAAAATCGATAACAATGTAAGTAGAACGCTTCAGTTTTTGCAGTTATTGCTAGGCTACTTACTTATTCCCGAATTGTCTTAATATTAAAAAGGCTTTAATGTCAAGTCTACATCTATCAATCTTGAACTGATGGAACATTGATTCAATCATTCAATAATTGAGTAAAGTAAAGAAGCTGCTCTCGAACAAGTTTCAATTTAGTCTTGAATATGCTATTGTTTCAAAGTTTACTCAAAATACTATAGCAGAAGGATTTGGGTTAAATCTACTTCTGTATAACCTACATTGAATTCTTTATGTTATACAGATAACCTTATAATTCTAGGCACGAGAATACAGTGTGACGTCCGTTGGAACCGTCATATATTCGATGTTGCGAAGGAAACTTTTAGGTGATTGGGCTTCTTGAGACGCTGTCGGACATATTTCTCCCCTTCCGACCTTCATCGCATATACACTAGCTTCATTCGTCCGAAGATGGAATATAATTCCCACTTATGGGCCGGAGCTGCAAGGTCAAGTCTAGAGCAGCTGGACCGGGTTCCAAGAAGGGCGGTTGATCTTATAGGTGATGAAACTGTTACCCGGTTTATCGATACTTTAGAACATCGTAGGAATGTGGGCAGCTTGTCCTTATTTTACAGATATTATCACGGGTGTTGTTCAGCAGACATAAGTAATATCATACCTAATACGCTCACTTTCATTCGAAGCACACGACTATCGAGCAGATCGCACCAATTTGCTATACACTTGAGTACCAACCGCACGACACATTATAGGGAAAATTCTTTTTTTGGTCGAACCATACGTATGTGGAATTTACTACCTACCAACGTATTCCCGGCGGAATATAATATATATCAATTCAAGTCAAACGTCAACAAACACTACTCCCTCTTTCCTCCTTCCCATAACTTAATTTCCTAACATCAACACAATGTACTGCATATATAGGGGTATCCCCTGAGTGTTGGTTACAAAAAAAAAAAATGGAGCTGTTATAGAGGTGTTCGGCAATTATTAATGACAAGCCAGAATCTATCAAGTTAGACGTGATGGAACATAGATTCATTCAATCGACAATTGATTTAATAAACAACTACATACCTCTTGCATCCGATCAATCCATTTCTTTGACAAATGCAAATGTTTTTATGACGACTAGTAAAGCAATAGCAGAGAACTTGGATTTAATTTACTTCTGTGCAACCTAGATTAAGGTATCTAAGAAAGCTTTATCAAAAGACTTGAAGTTCTTCTGTTCAACCTATACAATTTGGAAAACTGCTTTCCTTATGTTATAAAAGTGTCGTGAATATGTTATTGAGCACATTTAAACCACAAAGTTTTCGGCAGAGGTCCTTAGCAATATAAGATTTCCTTACACTATGTCAAACCAAAATCTATCAAGTTAGATGTGATGGGACACAGATTCGCTCAATCAATAATTGGACTCATTAAGAAGCTACCCGCAAACAGGTTATTTTGATTTACTCAGACAAACTGACTAGGAAAACTTAGGCTTCCTTTTATGGAACCTAGACTATTTAAAATACTGGTTTTCTCAAGTTATAATAGTTTCCGCAAGACGGATCGCTAAATATAATTCTGCAGACACACATTTTAATCTGCACAGGCATTCAATATCCTCCAAGGAAATGAAGCGTTTGTGTTTTCACAAAAAGACCAAATATTGGAGAGTTCTTGGCAATATCTTCATTAACCAATATCTCATTTAGATTTCCAGATAGATGCTTAAATATTAAAGTCTACTTGCTCTTGGGAACTTATTTAAAATTCAAGAATTCCAATGATCACTGCACATTGTGAGTTCTCACGAGATCCTATATGACGAGTTTTGCTTCTGTTACAAACTTGAGAATTCCTGTCGTTCGAAAAATCATTGGAAACCGAAAGGATCATACAAATAATAAAGAAACTATGTCCTACGTCTGAACGTTTGACTGACTCTCTCTCTCACTTTATTTTATTGTATTTAGTCCAGGGATGTCCAAAGCTAAAACTCTATTTGTATTGGTGAGCGAAAGAGAGCTCCACTGAAAGAAAATGTTAGTGAAATAAATGAAAGATTTTTAAAGCTTTATTTGTTAACCATAATCAAATCAACAATCTTAATCAAATTGTCTGCGACTATTACCATAGCTCATTAATTGAGAGTTCGTTATTAATAATTTTCGACAAATTTAAAAATATTTAAAAAATGTAAAACATTTTTTTGCTTATTTAATTACACTGTCTTGATTAAAATTATTTCAAATATGAAAAAAATTGTTCACAAAAGTAAATTGAGGGAAAAAACCAGACAACACTTCAATAATTTTTTAAAGTTTGAAATATATTAAACAATCCAAATATTTCTTTCAGTGATCATGAAAAATAAATTTAAAAAAATTAAAAAATAGCAATACATCCCCTTAGCGTGTGCAATCGTCGCTGTCTTAGTGACAACTAAACAAAAGAGAGTAAGAATATGTATGTTGTTAGTCAGCGCGAAAGCACAATGAAATGGACACCATTGATTTAGTCCAACTAAGCTTTACAGAATATTTTTTCTTTGACTTCTTCTCAGACAATATTTAGGAACCGCTGCAGATAACCCAAATCGGCATGTGTCTCTGAGACGTCCATATCATCAACCTGTTTGTCTCAATTTTTATTTTTTGTTATTCATAATTGAAAAACTCAGTCATTCAATTAAAAACAAGAATGGAGAATATATATCTCCATTCTTGTTTTTGCATTCAGAATAAACCAATGAGTAGTGTATTCAAAACGATATATGTTTCTAAAAATTTTTATTGCCCTCAAAAGGGTTAAACTTTCTTAATGAGACATGCTCTTCAAGGTTTTTTTCACATCATCTTCATGTTAAAGATGTGGGCACTCTCCAACACTTGTTGTTAATTAATAAAATTACTATATTCGGTTTTTTGTGGATGGTTTTTTTTTTTTTTTTTTTTTTTCTTAAAAAAACAACTCTTTAAACGGATAATTACACAAATTAATGGCCACTTGAAAACTCTTTAGCACAATTCTCAGCTGTTTAAGAAAAATAATGATTCTGTTTTTGGGGTGGTACTTAGGAAGAAAATAAAAACAATATTTAATTATTTAATATAGTTTAGATTTTGAATACAGTTTCAAACTAAAAGTGTTAACAAGAGTTTGATTAATTGCCTAAAGTTATCTGATGTCTTATGTATAATTTATAAACCATTTCAGCGCTGCTGTAGACAACTTTTATAAATTTGGCAGGTTTAGAAGGAAAAACCACACGATGTGTGTGTCTAAGGAGTGTTTAATTTCAATTTTTTAATTTTCATAATTGACTAAAAATTAAACAGAATTTTTTAGTTTTTATTCGAAACAGCTCCTTATGCTTTAATTTTTTTACTAAAATATTAAGTTGTTTAAATAAAACATATATAAATAGATATTTTTCATTTAAAGGCGTTAAGATGTTATTAAATAAGAAACCAACACGAACGTGCTGTTGCTATTTTTTGTAAGTTTGTCCCTTTGTCCGTTCGACCATCAGCTCTTTTACAACATTTATCTGTCTGTCGGTCAGTCAACGTGTTTGTTTTACACTTGCCTCAAAACTAATGTTAATCTGTGATATAGAATATCATTTTCATTGAATGCATATAACAAAGTTAAACAACATTCTGAATGGAAATTATGTAAACAAAAATATTTGAAATAAAAGTATTAGGTGACTGTAAGACCTGCTACAGTAAGCAGACAATGTAATTTGTTGCAAATCACAAGGCTCAATCATCGAAATATATTCGAATTAGCTATATTTTCAACACTTCTTTAGCCTTCCTGATTACTGTTTTATAGTCAATAAACATCTATCCTACCTTGAGAATTTGTTTATCAATATTAATTAGAATCCAAATATTTTTGGAACTAATGTCTAGTGTTACCTTAATTTCAGAGTATGTCACCTAATGGTCTTGCTTTATCAATTTGAACGACCTTTAGGATAATCTTCCAAAAGCGAAGCAAGGCCTTAATGAAACTCCTTTATCATCAAAATTGACAGTAGATTTATCGTTTTTGAATTCATATCGAAATTCGTAAGAATATTTAGTAGTCAATTCTACTTTCTTTCCTAACTTTCAAATGGAGCTAAAAATGATAAAACACTCTGAATAAGATAAGGGATATGAATGACATATCTCACGTTTGCCAATACGTGGAAATAAGGTTTGTTTTCAACTAATCTTGGGATTAACTATCTCCTCTAAATTGTGCAAGTTTAGATTTAATTCGTGGTCTAGCAAAGTATCTTTTGTGCAACCCATTAGTTTACCACAACAAAATATATTCATAAATGAAGCCTAAAACCATGTTTGCTGAGAAATTAAAAAAACAATACCATGAGGCCAATGTGGTACATCCAAGAAACCTCTTTCTATATTACCTCATTGGCTTCCCCTCCCATCACCACAGCCCAATGTGACAGTAATTCACTTATCACAGAAACCAAGACAGTGATATGTCTTTAAATCTCAATCCTTCTCCGAAATATGGAGTCGCAAGAGAGTATGAGTTTAAGGAGAACATTCCTCCTTATGTGTCTATTCTTCGGGACCTATCAGATCTTTATGAACTAGTGAGACATGTAGTTGAATGACCAGTGGCTTTCCAAGCAAAGCTCATTGGAAGTTCACCGGCTGCCCACAAGGTGCTGGGGAACATAACTTGCATTAAACGTCATTCTTTCGGTTATACTTTTTCAAAGTAAGGCCTCAATGAAACTCCTTTATCATCTAAATTGAAAGTTGATTTATCGATCCTGAATTCATATCAAAATTCGCAAGAATATTTACTAGACAATTCAACTTTCTTTCCTTACTTTCAAATCGAGCTGAAATAATAAAATACTCTTAATAAGATGAGGGATATGAGTGACATATCTCAAGTTTGCCAATACGATCCAACCCAGACTGAGAAGGTTGGTTTAGTTGGTACTTAATCAGCACAATTTCCAACGAAGGACAGACTTGTGGAAATAAAGTTTGTTTTCAATTAATATTGGGATTAAATATCTCTTCTAAATTGCAACAGTTTAGATTTGGTTCGTGGTGTAACAAAGTATATTTTGTACAACCCCTTAGTTTACCACAACAAGTTATATTCATGAATGATGCCTAAAACCTTGTTTGCTGAGAGGTTTCTTGGTTTCTCTTCCTACATTACGTAATTAGCTCCTCCTTTCATTTCCATAGCCTAATGAGACAGTTATCACAGAAATCAAGCCAGAGATATGTCTTTAAATCTCAGTCTTTCTCCGAAATATGGGATGACAAGAGAGTATGAGTTTAGGGAGAACATTCGTTCATATGCGTCTATTCCCCGGGACTTGTAGTTGAAAGACGAGCGTCTCTCATGGGTTGCTTCGTGTTTAGGAAGAACATTTTTAAGGACGATAGACATGTGGATACAAAGTTTGTTTTCAAATAATCTTGATATCAATTATCTCCTCCAAATAGGACCAGTATAGATTTGGTTAGTGGTCTTCCAATTTATGTTTTGTACAACCCCTTAGTTTACCACAGTAAGTTATATTCATAAATGAAGCCTAAACCATGTTTGCTGAGAATTAAAACAAACAAATCCTATGGGGCCAATGTGCCACATCCAAGAAACCTCCTTCTACATTACGTAATTGGCTTCTCCTTTCATCTCCATAGACCAATGAGACAGTTATCACAGAAACCAAGCCAGAGATATGTCTTCAAATCTCAATCTTTCTCCGAAATATGGGACGGAAAGAGAGTATGAGTTTAGGGAGAACATTCCTCCTTATGCGTCTATTCCCCGGGACCTAACAGATCTCTATGCTGAACTAGTGAGACATGTAGTTGAAAGACGAGCGGCTCTCCAGGGTTGCTTCGTGTTTATAACATTAAGGACGACAGACACGTGGAATCAAAGTTTGTTTTCAAATCATCTTGGGATTAACTATCTCCTCTAAATTAAACTTGTTTAGATTTGGTTCGTGGTCTAACAAAGTATGTTTTGTACAACCCTTCAGTTTACCACAACAAGTTATATTCATGAATGAAGCCTAAAACCTTTTTCTATATTTCGTAACTGGCTTCTCCTTTCATCTCCATAGCCCAATGAAACATTTATCACAGAAACCAAGCCAGAGATATGTCTTTAAATCTCAATCTTTCACCGAAATATGGGATGGTAAGAGAGTATGAGTTTAGGGAGAACATTCCTTCTTATGCGTCTATTCCCCGGGACCTAACAGATCTCTATGCTGAACTAGTGAAACATGTATTTGAAAGACAAGGGTTGCTTCGTGTCTAAGAAGAATAATTTTAAGGAAGACAGACTTGTAGGAACAAAATTAGATTCCAAATAATCGTGAGATCAATTATCTCCTCTAAATTGGACCAGTATTGATTTTGTTTGTGTTCTACCAAAGTATGTTTTGTACAACCCTTCAGTTTACCCCAACAAGTTATAATCATGAAGGAGGCCTTAACCCTGTTTGCTGAGAATTTAAAAAACAAATCAGATAAATTTTATGTTACGTAATTGGCTTCTCTTTTCATGTCCATAGCCCAATGAGCCAGTTATTCAGTTATCTTTAAACTTCAATACTTCTCCGAAATATGGGATGAGTTTTGGGAGAACATACTTCCTTATATATCTGTTCCCCGAGACCTAACAGATCTCTACATGTCTCACTAGTTCAGCATACAGCTGACAGATTTCAAACCAGTCAAAGCAAAGCTCTTTGGATGGTTACCAGCTGCCCACAAGAAGTTTGGGAACATAACTTGCATATAAGGTGAAACGTTAAACTTTCGGTTATAGTTTTTCCCTTAGTAGTTTAAGCATGTTGTTCAATAATTTCTCCAGAATTGATCATAATCTAAAGGAGAAGTGTAAAGATCATCTCCATTCATAGAATGTCTTGAGTGAAAAGGAGTATAAGGATCATCTTCATACATAGCAACTATAGAGAGAGGGAGAATTAAAAACTCACACTGACTTTAGCATGTAACATTATTTTTTAAGTTTATGCTGATTTGTAGGGTGCTCAAAAAAACAAAGAAAAAAACTAAAAGTTACAACAAAGCCAAAGCAAAAAGAAAAAAACTAATGAAAATAAAGCAGTATTAGTTTCAATAATATCTTTCAGTTAACAGTAAATAAGTATAACAGCTACAATATAAAGTAAAAAGACTTTACCATATAAAACTATAACAGAAGCAGTGGAAGAGGAAATAGCGTTGAAAAAAAAAAAAAACAATATGGAAAAGCTCAGCTGTGTATTAGTTGCGAAAAAAATGTGTACGTGTATGCAGGCATACAAACTGTAATTTGTAACAGATGTTTCAGAGTGGCGCGTTGTGTTGCTGCTGTTTTGTGGCATACTATCCAACACGAGTCAAAGTAGAAGTTGAACGTACAGATAGAAAAATATTCAGAAAGACTATTTTGATTGAGCTAGGATAACTAAATTAAATGGTATTGGCAGGATATATTACTAATTCCTGTTGTTAAATCCACTAAACTCTTCTTAAATTCAAAAATAAAACCAAAACTAAAGGATTAGGCTTATGGTGTAATATTGAATGCTAATTTTTGAGGTACATTTATCTAATACAAGAATGACATTTCATTACGGCATACAAAAATTTCTTCAAGTGTAGATACGTGCCGTGGCATTAGTAGTGAAATTGATACACATAGTAATATGGTATGGCATGGCATGTCTTTTAAATATATGAGTGGTAGTATATTTACCATACGAATATATTATTCAAAGTAATAAAGTAGTAAAAAGCTAAAGGAAAACGAAAACACAAAGAAAAACTTAAATCTGAGAAGCCTAGTTTATTTAACCCTTTCAAGGTTTTTGTAAAGATTTTAAATTAAAAAAATCCACCATGAAACCAATACAAATGCAAATAATTAATAGAAAATAGATATAAATATAAACCAAAAACTTCAATGTGCCAAACAACAAAACTGTATAACATTGAAAACAAAATTTAATTTAAACATTTCTCTTGGGCAACTTAACAAAAGTTTTTTTTCGCTTTTGCAGATAATGAGAGATTACATAAATACTAGGAAGAGAAATAAACTTTAGGAAACAGTAAACTATTAATTGGATACTTTGATAAAGAAATATTTTAAATGAAGTTCAGATTGTTATAACCCCTATTATTTAAATATTCTCAAACTTTGCTAACGATTCAAATTGAGCAGGTTTAGGTAATGCTGTTTAGTATAATGGTATGATCAGACAATGTTTTTCAAAAATGTTTAAAAAATTTTGATTCAAAATCATTGTCACCTTTACTTTTACCTTTAAAATATATTAAACCCCCCCCTTCACTTAAATTCTCTTCTCCTTTGGTTTCTAACAGTCATAAGAAAACTTTTCTACAGCAACCTAGACATCAACAACAATATCTTCAAAATATGTTTTTCTTAACATTTTCTTTAAATGAAAATGTCAACATATGTCAACGCAAAACAATAACAATTTATTAAAACAAAAAAAAAAAAAAATAAAAAAAAAACTTTTACTCCAAAACAAAAGAGAAATAATGAAAAATGAAGAAATGTGTAAAACAAGAGAAAAAAAAGGTAACAAGTTAAATCTAGCTAAATGTCTTTGACACTAATTAGAATCTTAACCAAACCGTAACAATATTTCCTTTAATCATTAATCATGTAAAATTCACCCAGACACATATACTCTCTGTTAGATACACTCGTCCTTTGAGCCTGAGAGATGTGATAGTTAGTTATTCCATATGACTGTTAAAGCGTTAAAATTAGAAAAACATATGGAGGTGTTGTAATATATGTATGCACATTAGGGTGGCACTTATTTTGCACTTTTATATCCACCATCAAAAAACACCTGGAAATAATCATAGCAGAGTCACAAAAGTTTATATATTCTGGGTGCTCATAAGATTCTAAGACGATCTAGCTATATCCTTCCGAAATTTTTCGCAAATACTTTTTTTTGGTATGGGCATTATCATCGGTCTATGATTTCACCTAGCCCCCCGGAATAATGTTAAAATACTCTGTTTTAAGTACTCTGAAATTATACTGTAAAGTATAGCGAAAATTGGGCAACATTTGTCCCTACGTCCCACACATGGTACCCCTCAGAAAATGACTTAAACATTCATAATGGTCTTATAATAATTACACAGCGAAAGCAGATTCGTGATAGCAACCGAATTTGTTGCCAATCGAATGATTCGGTTGGAATTTTTCAGTTCTATCAACAGAAAGTTATTTGATACAGATGAATTTTAGTTAAAGCAACCAAACTTTTGTTACCCCATCCAAAATTTCGTAGCCTTAACTGTAAAATTCGGTCACTTAAGTAGAATCATTTGATTGACATCACGAGTCTGTGTTCTCTGTGTAATATCATGATGAAATTGAACTAAACAAGTTTTATATGAACCTAAATCGTTCAACCAAATTTTGTGAGGATCGGTCCATTATTGACCCACATATTGATGGTGGTTATACAAGATTCGGCACCGCCGAATATAACAGTCTTACTTGTTGGATTTTTGATGCTCTCAACATAGATGATAACTAGATAGGTAACTGAGAGCCAAAAACATAAGTCTATTGTCAAAAACCTAATTCATGAGAATGTATTGCCATGTATTTTGTTATTGTATCACCCGTACGTGTGAAAAGAGAGACATTTTTTCCATTATTATTTCTTTCTCCTTCCGCTCTATGTATATTTCTCTATGGCTCCCAACGTAGATGACAACTTCATAGGTAACTGAGAGCCAAAAACCTAAGTCTATTGTCAAAAACCTAATTTTGTTATTGTATCACCCGTATGTGTGAAAAGAGAGCAATTTTTTCCATTAATATTTCTCTCTCCTTCCGCTCTATGTACATTTCTCTGTGGCTCCCAAGGTCTCAGTTATTCCCCATTGCTACTTTAACCCAAAACTCGAAATTTCAAATAAAATGTGCCACCTCTAAGCAATAACCGATTTTGCTTAAATTTGCAGCATTTGGTTTGTAGATAACGAGGAACAATTTTAGACCATGGGAGCATGGCAAATCCACATATTTAAAAATAAGGCTCACACTAATACGCTCTACAGGGTGGGCAAATGATAAGTTAGGAAGAAAATTGGCTTAAAACAAAGATTATTAACCACATTTATCTACACACATTATCTTGTTAATGCTGCACTGTATTTCAGCATTTAGAGCATTAGTTGTTTGTGGGTTGTTCACAAGAACCTTGCCGTTTAAATGGCCTCAGAGGCGTTAAATCTCAAGAACGAGACGGACAAAAAACATCACCAAATCTAGAAATTACGTCAACGGGAAAATTTTTATGCAACAACTGAATCGTTCCAAGGCTAAAAAATTTCCCAAATTTTTACTAAATAAATTTCAAAGAATGACGGCTCAATTTTGGAAATTTCATCATACCTAAGCTCAAATTTGCCCACCCTTTATATGGTTACATAAGGATGGACGCTGTATAAATATAAATAGAAATTTATAGAATATATTTCTTGTTTAATTTTTTTTTTTTTTTTTCAACTGCATTAAGTGAATTTTATTGTTGTTGTCGTTATATTAATCCGCTTTTCTAATGCTACAGGCAGATATAAAGAGAGTGGGTGTAAATTGAATGAATTCTAACAGACAGTATAAAAAGGACTTTAAAAATCATTGATAAAGTTTTTTTTCGTATTGTTACGAATGTGCAATAACGATTTCAATTCAACGGTCTGTGACGACTGCCTGCAGCATTCATTATGTTTGAAGGCACGTCCATCAGTAGCATGCGGTTATTAGCATTGTTTGTAAGTGTGGCAACGCTGAGTGTTTAGGCTGCTGGCAATGACATTGAAGGCTCTAGAATTCGAACATACGAGTTTTTACCGTTAAGAGCATTGTAGAAGATTTCCGTGAGATGTCGTGTGTATAAATGGTGGCAGAGGCTGCAGTCGTGAGTTGAGTTGATCATTGTCGCTGTTAGAGTTAACATCAACTGTCTTGTACGTGTATACTTGTACATCATAGAGTGTGTGTGTGTATTTCTGCGAATGGATAGACGTGTATAGAGACACTGAGTGAATATTTGAACTGTTGTTGTTGTACATTCTAAATAAATAAAGAGTTGTTACAAATTTAAACTACTAAAACTGCTTTTATTTGCAATCAAAAGTATCCGGTTTTAAAGGAAATAAGCCCCCATTTTTAAAAGGTAAAAACGTAACAGTGTATCAATATTTTTAGCGGTCATGGATCAATTTCTTCGTTGAGGAATGAGTTTGATATCAAGAACCACTACCAGTTTTCCAATACTTAATGGGAATGTAACAATCTGCACTACTATTCTCTAGTAAAATTTCTAGAGAATTTGATTTTTCAATCTCTTCTTACATTCACTATGAAAATAAATGCCTTCATTCAATAACTGAGCATATGTACGTAGGTATGAGGCTGAGAGGGCTTACTTTAGTCTTACAGTGATTTGGGTTCAGTAAATCCTATTGCACTGCGATAGTTGTTTAATTTATGAAAACTTTTTATGTCCAGTGTTAATATAAATTCAGAACTAGTTACAAGTAATGACTTCAACAACTCGTTGATAGTTAGATCTCACAGAAGCCGTTATATGTAAAAACAGAATATTTCCAGAGAAAACAGATTCGTGGTAGCAATCTCAGTGACCGAATTTTACAGTTGTTTACCAAATTTTAGAAAGGGGTAACAAAATTTTGGTTTTATCGGATCTCAACTTAAATAAGTCTCCTAGGCCAGATGGCATACCAGCACTGGTCTTGAAGAAGTGCTCTTCGACGTTAGCTCGTCTATTAGCTAACCTTTTCAGCACTTCATACCGCGTCGGCGTCTTTCCTGTATGATGGAAGGTTACTAATGTCACGCCAATTCCTAATATAAAACTCTTACTTGTTTTATTTCTAAATGAATTTGCATACAGCCTTTGTACACACACACACACTCATACTTATATTAGGCGTAATCTGTTAAAAATGTTGTAGCAACAGCGGGAATCGGACGAAGTGCCGGAATAGAGGCAAGCAGCAACAGCAACAACAATACATTATAAACATTAAATCTTATCATTACTTTTTTATAACACATCTGTAGCCACACAAATAGATTCACTCACACATATACACACACACACACGCCCACCCATAAGTGTAATAATATAAGAGCTGTTCTATTAGCCAGACGATAAGGATATGAAGAAACACAAGGAGACACTCACTCACTAACTTATACATACCCCTAAGTATAGGCTTCACTTTTTGCCAGAGATGTCTACTAAAAAATCACTTTATTTCAAACAATAGAATAAATACAAAAAAATAATAAATAGAATATTATTAAAACATTTTAAAACATTGTCAGCAATACCACCACTATCATCATATTAGATATTTATGTTTTATCTTGTATTTATTACCTTACACATCACTACTAAATGATAAAAATCGCAGATTCTTGGATTTTGCACTTCGTTCTCTTTGATGCTTTTCAATTCTTTGTTTCCGTTTAATGTGGCTTCTCTCACTTTGTATTCATTGACAGACACTCACACCATGCTGGCCCAGATATGTAAATGAAATCCTTAAAGCTACAATAGCTGGTATATGAATTTAATAATGCACATTAACTGTATTTACACAGATATCTGAATATACTAAGAAATAAATATGTACATTATATCCTGACGGAATATTTAAATAAAGCAATATGGTCATAAAGACAAATAGTAAAGAAACTAAATAAATTTCAATATGTAAATAATTTGATTGACCTTAAACACAATGATGACAATATTTATACATATACGTGCTATATACGGCTGTTCCGAATCTTATAGATCCTTCATCTATGTACACTTTAAGACAAAAACAAAACCGAAAAGTTTTTATATAAAAAAGAAGAAAAAAAGATAAATGTGGAACAAATTTTGATTTCCCCCCCCCCCCCCCAAATGGATGACCAGGATCCACGCCTGCTTTAAGAAAAAGATTAAAAATTGTTTTTGGTAAATAAAATATGGGTATAAAATATTTATTATTGTAATTAAAATACTATGTTTGTGAAACAAATTTTTATTAAAATAAATTTTCTAGTAAAAAAAACAATTGTCTCAATATAGATCCGAATGTTTATGTCATAGATGACAACTAGATAGGTAACTGAGAGCCAAAAATCTATGTCTGTTGTCAAAAACCTAATTCATGAGAATGTACTGCATGTATTGTGTTATCCCAGCAGTTAAGCAAGTAGTCAATATATCCCTTATAGACAGTAATCGTCACAAATGCTTTATCACTTGCCTGACTCCAATTTATATATTTTGGTAATTTGACACGTATGTGCTCTTTGTAGTGCAGAGACAAGACAATTGGTTACTTTATACATCGCAGGTAATCTATCGTGAAGTCAATTGTCACTTAAGTGTCTCTAAGTAATCTGGAGTGTAGTCACTTCAAACGTTTTGTGAGTAATTCGTTCAAACTGGTTTTATGCAAATTGTTTTGATATAATTATCATACAATTTATTTTTATTTTTGCTTTTGTCAATAGACACTTTAGTGTCTCTTAGTAACCTAACGTTTATTTGTATTGCACTTTAGAAAGCAATCCATTGGAGAGTTTTCGGAGGAAGGTTTTTTTACAAGCAATCGTTTATTGGACTGCCTATGATATGCCTTTTTAGCTGACTATTTGAGGGCAATTAGCACCCGCACATGTTAAAATAACTAGTTATGTAGCTGATTAAGTTACTAGTTAGGTATCTAATAAGAAAACTACTTTGGACCAGTAATTAGACAGTCTCATTGTAGTCAAAAAGGGTCAATTGACCCGCTGCTTAGGACATGCACGTATTAAAATAACTAGTCATGTGGCTATTGAAGTAACTAGTTCCCACCCTAAATGATGTGTAAACAGTCTCCTAGAACTGTTGGTATGTTATGTGTTACCCATATGTGTGAAAAGAGAGTAATTTTTTCCATTTTATTGCACTCTCCTTCCGTTCATTTGAGTTTTTTCGTTGCAAAACTCATAACTTTTGAAGCAAAAGAGATAATTAAAAAATTTAAAAGACATATGATAGATGATGGTTACCTAGTTTTCAAGTTGTTGGATCTGAAAGCGGACCAAATTACTTAAAAATTGTCAACTTTGAATGGCTATATCTTCTGAACCAAAAATCTGATTATAATAAGAGAAGCATATTTGAAATCGCTGGACCATTTCCTTAAAATAAGTTTATTCAATATTTTTTAGGGGCACATGAAATTTTAGATTTTTGCTTGTTCTACGGGCGCCACTGTGCGTCGTTCCAAAGGTCTTTGAAATGTCTTCAATTTGATATTCATTATCTATAGATAGTTAAAAATAGGTTAATCAAATTGATGTAGTCGAGATTGTTTGTCTATATCTCAGCAATTTCAATAGAAATTCCCAATTTTCAAGACCATACCAGATATATTGTTGTATCAATCATTTTTGAAGAGTTAATTTGGGGGTTTTGGAAAATTGATTTCAACCAACATAAGGACATCGCTATATCAACAGCTCAATTTATAAATACCTAGATTATATATACTTCATAGGATCGCAAATAAAAATGTTTGAGATTACATACCGAATAACAAGCATGTATAAGTATATTAAGGTGACTTTTTCCCTAAATCTAAATTTATTCTCTGTCATCTATAAAATATTCAAACAATATGCAATTACAAATAGTTTTTATATTTAATTTACCCATAGGTACTTAAATACAAAACTGTTCTGACATCTTAACACTTTATAACTTTTTAACAAAAAATCATAAAGTTGAATAGCTCAAATCTCAAATTTAAAATTTTCAAATGCAAACGTGCAAAATATGGTCGACACTAATACTTATGTAACATAGATCGTGTAATGGAGGATAGAAGTAGTACTGTTTGTGAAGATTCAATTCGAATTTTTCTACATTTAAAGAGACACGAAATACTTCTGGATGGAGCTTATTTTGCATTCGGGCAGTATGGCTAATGAACGATCTTCTAGCAAGTCGATCATAAATTAATGAGTAATTGTTGAAACGCTTGTCTGATGCTGCATCAGCGAATCAATAGAGTTGAATACACTACTGCTACTATTAATCACGTTTGCTCTCTCCTGTAACCCGTTTCGGTACTTCCCATTACTTAAAATAAAACAAAAATTGGTTTTTCTCACACAAGTGTTCTTTACTTTGTGAGAATTATCTGTCATTTAAATAATTTTCCAGCAATTATTGGAAGGATGTGAGGAAAAGTGTTTCTGTAACAATATTATGAGAAAAGTTTTTCATAAGAACTGTCAAAATAAGCCGCATTTCAAATTGGTGTGAGAAAAACAAAATTTTAAAAAATATACATACACGCAGAGAAAAAATATTTTCATGTTTACAGTAACCATTTCCACATTTTTAAAAGTTTTTTTAACAATCTTATAGTCACAGTAACTATTCACATGATTGTATCAATCATATATATGGTTACAGTAAACATGTATTTGTTTGTGACACATTTTCATGCCCAGGATTATAATTCCTTAAGATTTACACTATCGAGATAATACAGATAAACCAACATTATCTGGTTTTGTGCATTTGTAAAAACAAGAAATATATCAGGAAAACTAACGCTTAATTAAATACTCCATTTTTATCGTTCCCACGATCTACGCTCTGAAACAACCAGATTCTCAATCGACCAAAGATTGTCAACTCAGCAACAGCAGTATCAACCTGAAATTTGTCCCTTGCGAAATGCTGTCAAATTACATAGAAAATATTTGGAATGAAATATATGCGAAATAATTTCGCAAAAGCAGTACTCTGTTCTTATTGTGGAAAACATGTGAAATACATCTGGCAACCTTATTTTTCCACACGAAATAACATAAGCAGCACTTCTTTCGCACGAAATTAAAACCAACAGCTGATCATTTGTTCCATACAACATTTTTCGCATGAAAAAACTATCATTTTTCGCAAGTATGAACAGAGTACTAGGCTTTATGGAAGAACTTCCAACAACAACTGATAAAACAACTCCATTTTTATTACTTCTATATTTTTTAACTTTAAAAATCTCTAAATTTTATTCACGATTTTTATGTTTTCAAATGTTAAAAACACTCCACAAATATAATTATTTTCCCCTTAACTCATAATTAGAATTCATATTACGATTCGATTTTGTTTAACAGGACGTGATGCCAAAAAAAAAAATACAAGACAAGAAGATTTAATTATGATGATTACATTACATACATATGAACAACTAATTTAAGACATGAAAATATGTAATCAATATATCAATATAAAGATAAAGGAAATAAAACAATATGAGAATTATATTGATAAAAGAATACGAGTATGGTATGGCACGTTACAATTATTCGTTTACACATTTACGAGCTCGTATTGATGTTTATTAAATAAGAATTTATATATCAGATATATAAACCAACCATTACTAAACTGCTTCTAAGTAATGCAAATTATATGTATTAGTCTTTGAAAACAATTTGAAATAGTAATTTCATTTCATTGCGATGTTGTTTTTGTAACAAATAAATCATAGGGCCTGGCTCACTAAATGCGAACGAACATTTTCTTTCTTATTTTATATTGAAAACAATAAAAAAAATTCAAATTTATTTGTTGCTTTCAATATAAAATAAGAAAGAAAATGTTCGTTCGCATTTAGTGAACCAGGCCGATAATATTTTGATTACTAAATAGTTTCAAACATAGATAAATACACATAAAACAACAAATTATATTGACTAACATGTATTTTGTTGTTGCAAGAGTTAGGTTTTTGACAATAACGTCTCGTGTCTATGTTGCCCTATATTTGAAACTATAGATAAATAGACATAAGTAGGAAAGTCTCCTATCAAAGACCTAACTCAGTTGTCAAATCCTAAGTGCTGAGAAAAAAATTACTCAAAATAATCACACATACCACATACGAGTGTTGTTTTTGTTTTCACATAGTTTTTTTACTAATACCTTCTAAGCACTTAGGTTTTTGACAACTGAGTTAGGTCTTTGACAGGAGTCTTTCCGACTTATGTCTATTTATCTATGGTTTCAAATATAGGGCAACATAGAAACGAGACGTTATTGTCAAAAACCTAACTGTTGCAACAACAAAATACATGTTAGTCAATATAATTTGTTGTTGTATCAGACATATGATTTACTGAATTTTAGTTTAACAAAACGGACAGTCTCGTCCCTATGGTTTCAAATTTAAGGAAATTTATTTGTTAATATAATCAAGAATTAAACAATGTCTTGAAATTAATGCAATAAATTTTTAAATGTTTGAATGCAAGAAAATTTAATAATATTCAGTGTCAGATGTAAACTATGTTTAATACTACAGAGAGTGGCCATTAAAATATTTTAAGGGCTTTCAATTTTATGGTCAAAACCATATTTTTATAACCCCAAAACTTATCATATTACATTTCTAATTACACTCTTATTGAATACAGTTTCGTGTATAATACAAAATTTACCCAATGCAGCCAAATGATATTCTAATCTTGCATTAAATACAACAAAAATTCAAAATTTAGTATCATTCCATTGACTTAAATGTCTTCATACAAATGTCACTCACTGTTAAATAAAGAAGTAAAAATGCTTTTTTATTAACAAATCCCCCAAAGCATAAACTTACAATTACACACTTGCATGCAAGTTCAATATGGTTAAAAAAAAACACACACACAAAATATACAAATTTTGCTGATGTTTGCAGTTAAAATTAAAGTACTATATGCGAGAGCTTCTCTTAATGTAAGTTTGTGTATTTTTTGTCGTGTGTAAGCAACACACACACACATACACATACACTTTATTGCAAACAATTACACTGTCGAAGCATTCGAAGATAATGATGTTTGATAATGTTAATATTGATACAGATGCTGATGAGCCTGATAAAAAAAGGGAAACAAACCCACACAATATTGCAAATAAACGCCAATATACTTCATTCACTTAAAACACCAAAAAAAAAAAAATACTTTTTACGAACTTCATTAGCGCAATCACACAGCACACACTTGCTAGAGTATGTTGTACTTTCTACTCTCATACACCTTTTTTATCACTTTATAATTTCTTTATTTTCGATACTTGATTATTTCACCTATTTTTCTTATTTAAACAATTTCGTAAATTGTTTTCTTCTCAACGCAATGAATCGCAATATTTTTGTTTCCTTTTTTATTATAAAGGAATTATTTTATATATTAAGGATTCAAATGAACTAACGCGTGCTAAAGACTCGTTTGAACTGAATTTTGTTGTGCAAAATAAACGACAATTGGTCTTGTCTTGTCTGTCATTAGAATGCAGTTGTAACACATCAGGATTTTATGGAGCATGGCATTTACACTGCTGCAACATGTTGCTAGCTTTTGGAGCAACAAGAAAAACAATAACAAACTAGCACATGTTTGTGGGGATGTATGAATGAAGTAATTTGTTATAACAAGTGCATAGGCAACATTGTTGCGGCAACATGTTGCTTTGATAAGAGAACACATGTTTGTGTTGGCATGGATTGTAAGTATGTAGTAGGGGAATAATGTGACCAACTGGGTTTATGGGGCCAGGAAGGATGGAATGTTTTACGGAAGCACTAGAAATGTGTAGTTATGGTGCTCTACAGCAGTCCTCGGCCCTCTAGCGGTACGTATAAACACTTCACGGGGGTGAGAAGAACTCAGTAAACATAAAGCTAGGCGCATTGAGATATTGTTAAAGGAATTCATTAGAAATAAGAGGTTGCTTTTAGAAAATATTTGAACGTCCATCACCGATGTACAAGTTACAAGCTGTACAAAGTTTTTCTAACCGGAGATAAAAATTGGTTCAGAATCCCTACAACTGCTACGTTCCTTGACTGTTATACACAGAATTTTCCATAGAAAATACGGTATTACACAAAATTTTCTCTAGAAAATATTGTTATTCACAACATTTTATATAGAATATACTGTTAAACACAAAAGAATCTATTAAAATTTCTCCAAAAAAAAAAATTCTAGTTGGTCTCATTTATGAAGAAATTTAAAAATTTTTTCTTCAGGTTGACACGCGCTCTTCCAACCATATGATGGCCTCCTGTTGGCATGATGAACTAACCTACATTCTTTATAAACTTCCACAATGTGTGGATAATTGGGAGAGTCTTGAGCACCACAAATGGGGTGGGAGGCAAAGAGGTTTAATTATTTGTTTACTTTTTAGTCAGTGTTGTTGTTGTTGTTGCTGCTCCATAATTCTCTCAAAACAGAGTTGCCAGAATAACACAAGCCGCTTTATGCATAAGACACGATTAAGAAAACAACTCTTTAGTTATTCTTTAAAAGAAATATAAAACAATTTAAATTCTTCTTATTGAAATTTATATGAATGACATTTAGCAGGATGTGTGAAAGTATTTGCAATTGTTCTTAATGGCAGCAACTAACAATAACAATAAACCTAAAACAGCGGCAACTACTACACAATTAACAATAATGGCAGGGATAGTTAACAGGTCTGGCTAACAGGAACAGAAGCAACATTAGCTCATGGTCTTATTGTCAAAAAGAAGAAAAATAAAAAAAAATAAAAAAAGCAAATGGCTAAATGGCATTGAGCACGTTTTGCCATAAAAATAACATCAAGTTAAACAGCACAATGACACAAGCGGAAGTGAAAACCCCCAGAAGGATGTAGATGAAGCGCGAGTCCATGTGGCATTTGTTTGGTACTCATGGTCCTTGTCAGCAGCAACAGCAGGGAATAAACATCAGAAATGAACAAACGAATAAATAAACAAATGGACAACAACATAACAACATTGCTAATGCGAATTTGTTTGTTGCTGCCAAACAAATACTACAACCAGCCATGTCACGCCAACACTCATCTGCCACACTCCAACACAGTGGTCAAATAAATGTGAACTAAAACAGAAAATACATAGAGTTGAGAGTGAGAGCGACTAAGGGAAATACATCCATACATACATATTTAAATGTATAATTTTTGTTTTCTGTTTTAAAGTTTTTATTTTTAGTTTTTTTAAGGAAACAGATGTACAATTTTGCACTGTTATGAGTGATAGAAGGGTGTAGTGAATGTTTGCTGCAAAATATTCCAGATATGACACTTGAGTTCTTATCTGACATTAGGGTCAATTGGGGGAATGCAAAAAAAACTAAACTAATAAAAACAACAGATGTTAAATTCCATATAAACGTAGCACGCAAATGACGATTAGAATCAATAGTATGAGTAAATATTTGTACAAAAATGATCTATGTTGTTTGGGGAAAATTGATATATGTATGAATATTAGGTTGGCCTTATTTTTGCGATATTACAAAAAAATTAAATGTTGAAAAAAATCGAATTAAAAACGAAATTTGAAAAAATAAAAAAGTAGTTTTTGATTCCAATGATCACTAAATGAGAACTAAAAATGCAAATTTTAACTGTTGTACCCATTGTTGCCAGGGGTAGCTTGGAAAAAGTTAAATGTTTTCATAAAAAGTTACATTTACGAATTTTTGCCAAATAAAAATACTATATATTGTTACGAATGTGCAATAGCGATTTGAATTTGACGGGCTGTAACGACTGCCTGCAACATTCATCATGTTTATAAATACGTCAATCAGTAGAAGCTTCTACTTATCAACAATGTTGATAGCATGCGATTATTAGCATTGTTTGTTAGTATGGCAACACTAAATGTTTAAGCTGCTAACATTAACATCGAAAGCTCTAGAATTCGAATGTATTAGTTTGTCCGTTTTTTATAAGTTTTATTTGGCTAATTTTTATCTACAGAACATTCTGTAGATTGTATACTCAATCCCCGTATTCGTCAGTCCTTAAATCAGGGACTCATGGTAGAGGAGTGAGTGCTCACGACATTATTTATGTAAAGTTTGCATAATATTATTTAAATTAGGAAAATGATTTAATAAATTACTAAATCCTTCTGTTTGAGTTTTCTCTAAATTGAGCTAAATTAATTTTAATTTGAAAATTTTATTTCAATATTAGACGTTGTTTTTATATCATTAAATTCTAAATAGTTGCTTGCGATTGTTATTATACATTTTTTAACTCTGGATGCGAAATAAGTAGCAGGTGCATTTTTGGTTTTGTTCAAATCGTTTAAATGTTTTAGAGTGTATGAAAGGTACTCCAAATATATTTTTGTTATGCCGATGTTTAAACAATCAATTCTCCGGGACATTAGTAGGGCTTTAAATAATATTCCTTTAAAGCTGTGTGCTGCTCTAGAGTTCCGTCTACACTTGATTTAAGTGAAAGCTATATTGTTACTGCTAGACTTTAAATTAAATGGTTGTCTAATTTAAAAAAAATGCAGGTATCTTTAAATTTGTATAACCTTTCAACAAAAAATATACCGCGATATTTCTCATCATATCCTCAATTGAATTTTTCTAACTTCTAGCATGGTGTATGCAATTACAGCTACATTAAAATTACATACGATATTTTGTTGTATCTGACGAAATCTTCCAAATGCACAAAATTGGATATTAGCCAGCTCAAGAGTACATTACTAAGATCATTCGCATATCCAGAGTCTATCTCAAAATGATATAGACCTACATAGTGTTACGTTTTCACCTTTTGAACATTTTGGTTTATTTCCTTTAAATAAACCGGATACTTTTGATTGCAAATAAAAGCCCTTTTAGTAGTTTATAATTGTAGCAACTCTTTATTTATTTAAAATGTACAACAACAACAGTCTTAATAGTCACTAAGTGTCTTTATACACGTTTATCAATTCGCAGAAATGCACACACACCCTTTATAATGTACAAGCTCAAATGTACACGACAGTTGATGTTAACTCTAACAGCGCCAATGATCAACTCAACTCACTACTGCAGCCTCTGCGATTATTTACACATGCGCCATCTATCGTGAATCTTCTACAATGATCTTAACGGACAACTAGAACATTCGAATTCCAGAGCTTTCGATGTTAATGTTAGCAGCTTAAACATTTAGTGTTGCCACACTTATAAACAATGCTAGCAATCGAGAAAATTATATAATATCTATTGTAAGTTGAAGTCGGGATTAATTTCACAGCCACAAATCATATAAATTTACATGATATAAGTTAAATGATATTTACTTGCATTTACAAGGTGTCAGTGTATTCTTATTATTATTACTAATTTGTTATTGGTTTTTTGCTATAGTCCTCTCACTAAACCTAGTAGACAATACTGTATTTTCAGCAGTAAAATCCGCAACATACAGCATCGCATAACTAACTTAGCTAAAAGATAAGAAACAAATCATTACTGCACGCACAAACTAATTTTAATTTAAAGCCTTTCATAATTTTTGGCGTACCTGCCATTTCAACTCTAAGGACTCAAATCTCAAATGAAAATTTAATTTATGTGTGAAAAAACTTAGTAGTAGTGTGTAAAACGCTAGACTAGCAAACATATACGAAAGACAAAACACCAGTTCAAATCTCAGCTCGGACATACGTTTTATTCTTGTACGTACATAAATCTCGTACAATGCAAATGAAATTTAATTGTCACCCCGCAAAAGCTGGGTAATGACTTGCAATTACTCAACAACTTACTTTTCAATGACTAATTCATACCGTCTGAATTACTTAAAAGTAGGTTGGTAATAGCTGACATTTAATTTGATATATATGATAATTTTCTCAAATTCATAATTAAATCATTATAAAACTCATTATAAACCTTTGAATGCTTAAATTCTTGTTAATTCAAATGGATTTGAAGTATTTGTTCTTCATTAAATTTAATTTTTTAATCTCTTTTTATGAAGACAATTTGTAATAGTTGACTTATTTATGCTGCGCTCGGTACAGTTTCCCTGTGATGGTGTGGCCAGATATCAGCAGCTCATAATAAATAGGACCCTTTTTGTCCCACCAAATACAGACCAGTACCCTATTGCCATGGACATTTGATTTTGTTGTCGATTCGAATGGATGGCCAGGCTTCACATACGATCACTTACTCGTCGGGTTATCGTAATGGATCCATTTTTCATAGCAAGTAATGATTCGGTGCAAAACTGATTTTCTTTTATAGCGTTCAAGCAGCATTTCACACATACAAAATTGTCTTTCATGGTCTAACAGCTTCTATTCATATGGTACCTAATTTCCTTGCTTTTGGATCAATTCTGCTGCTTAATGGTTGAGTAACTCCCAACGATTTTGCAAGCTCTTGTTGATTTTGACAACAATCTACATGGAGTAATGCCTCAAATTCTTGGTCTTCAAACTTTTTTGGTTGGCCTGGGTAATCTTTATCTTCCATGTCAAAATCACCACTTCTGAACTACACAGACCATATCTTGCACGTTGACACCGAAGAAACATATTCTTATAAGCTTTGGTGAGCAATCGGTGTGCTTCAGTAGCACTTTTTTCGAATTAAATAAGTAAAGCAAGACTTCCCGCATATGACGCTTTGTTGGCATTTTCGAAGCCAAAATCTTTGTTGTTTATACATAAGACACATAAGTACCCTTCAAAATTACTTATAAATTATTAAAAGCAAAAACGCTATATATTGTAAATGTCGCATTTTTAAGACCTCTTTGAAAAATGTGCTCTATCCGGCCGCAACTATAATAGCATTATCCTAGTTAAACAACAATTAAAAGCGAAGCACTGGCAATTATAGAATAACATATATTACTTGCTGTGTATTTTTGTGATTTAGTATTCATGAAGATAATATCCAAATGATGTTCAAATTTCGACAGTGCTCAACTAAATTATTTATAATCTAATCTTAGGAAGCTGATAATAGACTTGCATTACAAAATATACCCAAAAGTGAAACATTTGTGCATGCATGTTTCTTTACAAGAGGCCTTGTACAAGTAATGGTTTTAGAAGATAAGTAATTAATTACGATTACAACAAATTTCTTTATAACTATGTGACAATATATGTACATAAAAAGCTATTCATACTATGTATAAACTATAAATTTCATTAACAAACGCTGGACAATGTAGATTATTAAATTCTTATTAAACCATAATAGCTTTAGGGGCATTACCATCACCCTTTGACCTCTGTGTTATACAATAAAAGAAAACTACTCTGTTGATTAGTATTCGTAGGAAAATTGTGCCCACATAATTGAAATCTGTAGATTTTCTAACTAAAATATGTCTATGGAAAATCTCTTTCCATTTAATGCAGAATGATAGATAGATAGACAGACAGACCATTTCAGCCAATTAACAGACACATTTACTAAAATGCATGCATATATGTATCTACACAGTTGCACACACACATATATGTTTATGTGCATTGCATGCATATGTAAGTATGTATGTGTACATGAATATTGCAAATTCCCAATTCCCTTATATCCGTTCTACAGTTGAATGTTGCAAAGGAAGGAAAGGCAAAAAAAAAAACAGCAACAAAATATTGCAGTTTCATTACCCTGGCACAAAGTTAAGCTGTTGGAATCCCCTTTTGTTATTCGGTCCGTTTTGTTGTTGCTGCTGCTGTTGTTGTTTATATTGCAATAATTTTGCATTTGCTGTTGCATACTGTTCTGCGCCATTGAGCTTTAAACGTTCAGCTAAATGTATATATGTTAGTATGTTTGTTGCTGTGTATCTGTGTGTAATTGTATGTAGTTGCTACTTGTTTGTTTGCAAAATTAATTTATAAATACAATTGACATTGAACTAAAAAAAAAAACAAAAATGCTTACATACCCAGCAATTCTAGGTGACTGGCCCGAATCATTTAGACAAATATTTACATAACTAGCTTATTCCATTTTAACACATGCAAGTCCTAGGCGGGCGATCAATTGACTGATTTGGATTACAATGAGACTGTCTGATTAATTTAGGGTGACAAATATTTACATAACTAGCAGTAGCGATTTGAATTTAACGACTGCCTACAACATTCATCATGTTTATGAACACGTCCAATAGTGGAAGCTTCTACTTATCTATAGCATGCGGTTATTAGCATTGTTTATAAGTGTGGCAACACTAAATGTTTAATCTGCTAACATTAACATCGAATGCTCTAGAATTCGAATGTTCTAGTTGTCCGTTAAGAACAATCTCGACTACTCGGATGAAGATGGCAGTGTGTATAAATAGTGGCAGAGGTGGCAGTAGGAAGTAGAGTTGATCATTGTCGCTGTAAGAGTTAACATCAATTGTCGTGTACATGTGTGTTTGTACATTATAAAGTTTGTGTGGATTTCTGCAAATTGATAATCGTGTATAAAGACACTGAGTGACTATTTAATTATGTTGTTTATGTACATTCTAAATAAATAAAGAGTTGTTACAATTTTAAACTACTAAAACTGCTTTTATTTGCAATCAAAAGTATCCGGTTTATTTAAAGAAAATAAAACCACGTTTTTAAAAGGTAAAAACGTAACAGTATTCAACGCATTGGATTCACATACCGGCTACATGGAAACAGTTACCTTACTAGCTACCTAACTGATCAGCAACACGGGCCCTAATTGACCTCAAATAGTCAGTTAAAAAGACATCTCATAGACAGTCCAATAACCGGTTGATTGTAAACAAATCTTGCTTCAACTACTCTTCACTAGATTACTTCTGATGGGTAAAATAACTACTTTCTATAGTGCTGTAAAACATAAACGTTTAAAGTAACTACACTATTGGTTACATAGAGACACTAAAGTGACAAAAATTCACGCTAGGTTACACGGGATATCAGTATACTTAAACAAAAATAATGGGATTTATATCAACACAATTTATATAAAGCCAGTTTAAACGAACAACTATAAAGAATCCTAATTAAGTTTAAAGTGACTACACTTTAGGTTACTTAGAGACACTAAAGTGACAAATAGCTCCACGCTAGATTTCATGGGATGCATAAAGTAATCAATTGACTTCTCTCTGCACTGCAAAGAGCACATATGTGCCAAATGACCCAAAATATATAAATTGGAGTCAGCCAAGTGATCAGACATTAGTGACAATTACTGTCTATAAGGGATATATTGACAAATTGCTTAACTACTGGGTACTTACTGCATATACATATAGAGTATATGAATGTACATTAAGGTGGCTCTTTGATTGTACTTTTTAGATTTTTCATGCTCCCAGAGTCCAAAATTGTTCTCCGTCTTCTTAAAACCAAATGCTGAAAATTTGAGCAAAATCAGATAACGTTTAGAGGTAGCACATTTAATTTGACATTTCGAATTTTGTGTCAAAAAAGCAATATTTTCAAAAAAAAAAAAATTTATTTTGAATTTATCCAAATAATATTCAAAACTGAAAAGAAAGCACATAATATATTAGTTTCACAAGTAGTTCTAAATCGTATTCGTTGGGTTCAATGATTTTTGTTTGAAATTTTTACCTCCTGAACTGGTTCTAATAAATCATTGCAGAGCTAGCACACCTTATTTGAAACGGTTCTGAAACCAGTTCTTTAATCAATGATTTTTATATAAAATTTTCATCCTCGGAACTAGTTCTAGGGAAGCTTTACGAAGCCAACACATATTCTTAGGGACAGTTCTAGAACTAGTTCTTCCTTAAATGATTTCTGTTTAAGCCAGTTTCAAGAATCAGATGAGGAATTTTTATTGTTACTATGATTAAATTATAGAATTTATTTTGTATGGTGATAGAGCCGGCCTAATGCATATTGTCAGTATGAGTCGGCATGATTGGGAACATTTGTATAAGGATAAAAATTCATACATATATACGAGGGTGTAAGTTTGTTAGTGAATCAGTAATTTACAAGTATAAAAGGATATATGTGATCACAAATAAACTTATGTATTTATAATAAAAGGCCAGCATAAATATTGTTAATGTTAAAGGAGAACTTTGAAATACCCTAAGAACATAAATTTATATTAATTTCAAAAATCGGAGACTCCTAAAAGTATGTGAACAATACTATAAATCACAATAAACTATAGCACATCGTAAAACACATGGGGTCTTTAGCAACCGGGTTTAGGGAAAAACCTTGTTCAGGAATTACAAAAAAGAGAAATATATACACTAATATTATTTATTATTGTACAATTCTTGTAAAATATAGCATTATTTAGATTACATCATTAGGTTTCAAACTAAGTATGACAGCAATACAATACTGCCCATCCTAGGGTACATTATATGAGTAGAACTTTTAAAATCAAGACCCACTGATGCAGCCCATAATCAGCAGTCACATCATCATCAGCACCTTCATACAAATTGTCATTTAATTTAAAAGTATGTATGTGTTTGTGTATATAGTATATTAGTAAAAATGCATGTGTGTGCATTTATCTATGTGTGTCCTTTTGAAAAAGAAGTACACAAATATTTACACAAATACTCATAGAAATTGTAAACATTCCATGGAGATCAAATTAAAAAATACAAAATGAAAAAAAAAAACACACAGAAATTCACAAAACTAAGAGCAAAAGGAATAGAAACATCAAGAAGCAAAAGCAGTGGCAACAATAAAAATAGCGAAAAAAAGGCTGTAACAGTATTAGCACTCGTATTATTACACAATAAGGTGGCCCATATTTGGGAATTTTTTAATTTTCCATGCAGCCAAAGTGTAAAATAGTTCGCCGCTGTTATTGAAGAAGCGGATTTCGGACGTACAATTTTGGGACACTTCGAGCATTGCTGGCCGTATGTCAGAAATAACAAGAACAAGTTATCAAGTTATCGCAAAATTTTGATTTCAATAAATCGATGGTTGCGGTCGATTCGTTTTACAGTTAAGCCTTTCGTAAATTCTATCGATTCTTTGTATAAGGCTGGGGTATCCAAAAAACCGGCAAACCGCTTTAACCGAAAATCGGATCACCGTCTGTCTGTCCATCCATGTAAACCTAAATCAAACTACAGGTCGCAATTTTAAAGATAATTTGACAAAAATTGGCACAAACTTGTATATTGCCCCAAGGACTAAGCCTATTTTGATTAGAATCGGTCTATTATTTCTCCTAGCCCCCATACAACTGGCCTTTCTGAAAATAGTTAAGCTCTCATAAATATCTTAATTATGAACATATCCAAACCAAATCCAGCACAAAAAAGTTTTATATAACCTGAAATCGTACTACCAAATTTAAGTATCGCTCGCTTTACAATGTTCTATAGCTCCCATATAAGCACCATTCTTGAAAATTTCATTAATATTCATAAATCTCCTAGTATCCAAATAAAATTTACCATGAATATCCCTCCAAATTTTGAGACGATCGGTTCATAATTAGCCATAGCTCCCATATAAGGCCCACTTCCGAAAATCACTTCATCGAACATAAATATTGTTACGAATGTGCAATGACGATTTGAGTTTAACGGGCTGTAACGACTGCCTGCAGCATTCGTCATATTTGAGGGCACGTCCATCAGTAGCATGCGGTTGTTGGCATTGTTTGTAAGTATGGCAACACTAAATGTTTGGGCTGCTGGCAATGACATCGAAGGCTCTGGAATTCGAATGTACTAGTAGGTCCGTTAAGAGCATTGTAGAAGATTCCCGATAGATGGCGCGTGTATAAATAGTGGAAGAGGTGGCAGTCGTGAGTTGAGTTGATCATTGTCGCTGTTAGAGTTAACATCAATTGTCGTGTACATGTGTGTTTGTACACTATAAAGTTAGTGTGCATTTCTGCGAATTGATAAACATGTATAAAGACACTGATGACTATTTAATTCTGTTGTTGTTGTACATTCTAAATAAATAAAGAGTTGTTACAATTTTAAACTACTAAAAATGCTTTTATTTGCAATCAAAAGTACCCGGTTTATTTAAAGGAAATTAACCCCGTTTTTAAAAGGTAAAAACGTCTATTCATTCTTACCTGTTTTTAGTAATTTTTTTTTGTAATTTAGCTTATTAAGCGTAAAGAGCTTTTTTACAACTTTGGTATCTTTGGTGACCTTCACTAAAATTTTCCTACAAACATTTTCGTAGAATATTTTAATCCTTAAATGTCTTTTTTTGATTTTCTTGAAAAAAAGGATCAAATTGACCCATAAATAGAGGAGCTAGAGGGTTAATACATTCCACAGAAATAATCCTCATAAAATTCAACGGTATAACTTTGACAATAAGAATTCTCTCAGACATTTACTTACAATATTTTTTTTTATTTATTATAATGCTTCGATCAAAAAATCAAAATTTTGACCCACTGTAAAAAAAAATCTCAGACCAGCTGGACTATAATTTCATTCATAAATTTATTCCACAAAAATGTTATACTCAACATGTCCTTTAAGAAGGGTCGCTATTTTGTTCCAAAAACAGAATCGAAACAATTTTTTTAATTATTTAAAAATTTATTTAAAAAAATGTTGAAGATGTAAAACTTTTTGAATATATTTATGACATACAACTTACAACGTTACGACACCGATTGTGAATTGGGCAATTATATTTAAATAAATGATTGACTTTTTGAAAATTTGTTTGCTACTTTCACCCAATACCCGAAATCTCAAATAAAATGTGCAACCTCTAAACGTTATACGACTTTGCTAAACATTACAGCATTTTTCTTGGCATCATCGTAAATCGAAAGAGTGCCAAATTAGGCCCACCCTAGTAGACAAGGATATAAACACACATACAGAATTGTAAATGAATCCACGAAAATAAAGAAAAAATAAACTATTGCCACAGTGTGTGTCACTTCTTCAATGGTATGACTGCCTGGTTGCTTGCAGTATTTGCTTAAGTTGTGTCTAAATGTTGACTGTTTAGTCAGTTGGTTGCCAGCTGCGTGTGATGCCACACCCTGGGGAGAACTGAAATTGGAATCCTGATGGCAGTTTAAAGTTTTAGTATTTGTACTGTTCTTATACATCATGAATTCCACCAAAGAGCACAGGAAACACACACGTTTTTGAACTTGAGATCCGAATAAAATCGCGAGATTTTCGAAATAAAAAAAAGTTAAATAGAAATGTGTAAAGACTCTGTGTTTACCGAATATGATCAAAATCGGAAGAATAAAGGTCAATTTGTTTGTGATATCTAATGGAATTCATGATATACATATTTATTTTAGATTCGAGCAGTTAAACAAGCAAAATTTAATCTGGCAATATCAAATTTTGCTTGTTTAACTAATTTAGAATCGCTAGGTATGAATATGTATGTAAATCTATATTTGTTTTTCCATAAATGTAATAGGAGGGCCCCCCAACAAAGGAATTTTATTGATGTTCCCTTTTAAAAACAATGTATAGTTTTTGGAAAACTCTGGCGAGCATTGACTTAGAACTAGTTATTTGACATTTTATTGAAACAGTTTTTTGATTCATACCAATGAGAGCCAGCCTAATATACTTATGTACTTATGTAAATTCTTATGAATACTTGTATAAATGAGTGAATGAACCTCTTCATACGAATAGCATATGTATCTGTAGCTGAGTGTTTGTAGCAACATTTAGTTGTTGGTTGTATGGTTGTGTTTTATTTTTTCTTTTTGGACAGACAAACACATGTAGACAACACAATTTATGTCAACAATATATGTATGTCACAGGTTGTTTATGTTGTTGTTATTGTTATTGCTGCTGCTGTAGTGTTTTTGTTTTTTTTTTTTTTGAAGTAGCAATAGTTGTAGTCATCGCTGCTGTCGTTGTTTTCGTACAGAGTTAGTTATTTTAATTCGGGTTGCTAGTTGTTTTTGTTTATTTTGTATTTTTGTTGGAAGAATATTTGTGTTTTTGCAGACTTCAGCTCTGTGTTTAAACCCTGCAGAATTAAAAGTTGGCAATTGGTCTAAATGTCGAAAATTGTTTGCAATTTGCTACTTGTCTAATACAAAGTTATGCAGATGATGTCCTCTCTGCATTACCTTTCACCAACTAAATCGCTAGTTCTAAAGTTAAACCAAATAGCAAACAGCAGGGCTGAGTTCTATATACTTAATTGTGATTTGCTTTATATCAAAGTAAAGTTCATTGAAATCTGTACAAATCTTGTATCTCACTTGTATTCTATCTGGATGGTCGCAAATAATATTTTCTGGAAGTTAATATCCTTCTCTCTGATTTGTAACTACATCATTTTGAAATTGTTGCAGTAGTTTAGAAGATATTAACAATATTTGTTCAATCGTTCTAACTATTAGCCCTTATTTTTCGCACTTTGGATTTTCGATGCTCCCAAGGTCTAAAATTGTTCTCCGTCATCTTAACATCAAATGCAGAAAATTTGAGCAAAATCAGCTGACGTTTAGAGGTTGCACATTTAATTTGACATTTCAAATTTTGGGTGAAAACAGCAATATTTCCAAAATAAAAACTAGTTTGAATTTATGCACATAACATTTAATAACTGGGAAGAAATCACACAAGATAAAATGTATTAGTTTCACAACTAGTACTAGAACGCATGCATATAGCCAGTATTCGTTCTTGTTTGGAGTTGGGATCAATGATTTTTGTTTGACATTTTCACCTCTAGAACTGGTTCTAAAGAATTGTTGCGGAGCTAGCACACTTTATTTGGAACGGTTCTGAAACCAGTTCTTTAATCAATGATTTTTATGTGAAATTTTTATCCTCGAACTAGTTGTAGGGAAGCTTTAGGAAGCGAGCACATATTCTTAGGGACAGTTCTAGAGCTAGTTCTTCCGTCAATTATTTCTGTTTGAAATTTTCACGTTAGAAGCCAGTTTCAAGAAGTAGAAGATTGTTTCTACAATTAAATCTAAAGAGTCAATATTTTTAAACAAATTTAAACATTTTTAAAAATATCCAATTAAAAATTGTTTTATAATATAATAAAACTTTATACAAAAAAAAAAAAAATCAAAATGTCATGCAAATCTGGAATTCCAAATTCTACGTTTAAAATTTGTTTAACGAAATTCCAAAAAATTAAAAAATCTCAATTACAGTTCACTTGATATTCGAAAATAACTAACTAACTCTGTATAGGAGATACCTCTCCACTACTGATCCCACTCATTTTTATATATTTTATGTAAAAAAATAACTCATATCAAGCTTTACTTTAACTACGATAATTCTTCAATTGTAACTATTTCCTTTATATGGGAGGGGTCATTCCTACTAAGCCGATCCAGCCCAATTTCAGCCAAACATTTTAAATTTTTAAGGAATTCAGAAAAGCTTAAATACTCTCTAGATTACAATTTTCTTTGTAATTTTTTAGTTAAACTTGGTGCAGTGATCAGGAATAAATTCGTTATTAGTTAACCTCCGTATAATCATAATAAATTGATTGATACAAAGTTTAAATACTTTTAGAATTATAGTTCTCCAGATATTCGCCATTATTTAATTACTTTATACGGGACCATTTTCAGCCAATTTCTGTAAAATAATAAGAGAGCTATGCGGACAAATTTTGAAGAATCTTGCAATTATTACTTTATATGGGAGGTGGCTGACCTCCTTTTCCGACCCCTCCCATTTTGGTACCCCAGATATTCGAAATTAATATTTACTTCGTATGGTAGGTGCTTCGTATGGGAGGTGGGTTTTCGTAATTAGTAAAAAGTTTAAACACTTTTTACAATTATAGTTCTCCAGATATTCTTAATGAAATATTTACTTTGTGTAGGATGTGCCACGCCCACTATTCCAATCACGAAAATGCAGAATGATAAAAGAGCCATTTAGACAAAGTTTGAAGAATCTTGCAATTATAGTTCGCAAAATATTTAAAAATAACTATTTACTTTGTATGGGAGGTGACTCACTACCTCTTCCGATCCGTCCCATTTTTGGTTAAACTTCTACAGGGATAAGAAATTGATTGGTATAAATTTTGAAGACCGACTCAATTATAGTTCTGCAGATATTATAAAATAACTATTTACTTACAATTGCATATATTGTACATAAAATAAAAATAACGATCAAACAAGTGTGAAAGCTATATTCGGCTGTGCCGAATCTTATATACCCTTCACCAAATTATTCTTTAGAATAAAAATTTTAAATATTTTCAGGCCAACAAAATTAATTTTTTTTTTCAAAATTTAAAATTTTTTTTCCGAAATTCTTTTTTAAAAATTTTTTTCCAAATTTTTTTTTAATATTTTAATTTTTTTTTTTTTAAATTTATTAATAAAAAAAATGTATGACAATAAAATTTTTCTGGTAAAAAAAATTCGGGTTAAAAAATATTTTTCTCGATTTTGACCCATTGTAGGTCCAAATTACTATAGTCTTATATACATCGTTGCAATGGACTTTGAAATATCTATCATTAAATATCCATATTGTCTATATTAAGTACTTAGTAATACAGATATAGATAAAAAAATAGGCCAAAAATCGAGTTTGTCCTGGTTTTTTCCCCATATCTTGGAAATTTTTGGGCCGATTTTCTCGATTTTAAATAGCGACCGAGCCGGAAGAATTCTCGATATATTGATGTATCAATTATGTTTGTAAGTTTGGGGGCTACGGAAAGTTGATTTCAACATACAGACGGACATGGCTATATCGACTTCGCTATCTATAACGATCCAGAATACTTTGTGGGGTCGCAAACGAAAAATGTAGAAATTACAAACGGAATGACAAACTGATATATTTTTTCAAAATATTTTTTTCAAGTGACTTCATATTAATAAACTCCTTTTCTTCTTATTTCTTTTCTATAACAATTCTCCCTTAAAACACAGGAAAATCAATACTGTTTAATTGTTTCTCTTATATATTCTCTATTTTATATTAAATAAAATGTGCAACTTCTAAACATTATCTGATTTTGCTCAAAATTTCTGAACTTGGTTTTTAGATGGCGGAGAACAATTTAAGCACCGAAAATCAAAGAAGTGATGGCCACTTTTATATTTGGTTTTTTGTTCCAGGGGCGACAGGGCAGTAAAATTTATTCATATGAATGTATTTTTATATGTTTGTGTGTAATTATGTACTCCTGTATGTGTAGTTGTCTGTTTGCTGTTTATAAATATATCTCTTTCCGTTTGTTGTTTTTTTTTTTTTTTTGCATTTTATACACACATTTAATTGTTATAGTATGTAGATAATAAATTTCACTTTTTAGTTACTCGTATTTTAAAGCACCCACCCATACTTCAAAACACTTTCCATTTCCCTTACCACCCACTATCACTGAAAGCTTCTTTTCATCATAGCCAGTGGCTGTAGCAGGGATGCAAATGAGAATTGTAAAAAGTACCAACAAATTTGGTAAATTGTACATTTTAGGTTTCATAACACCTCCTGATTCAGAAACTCAAATTTTTTTAAATGAATTTTCAAGCCATATTTCTGAATCTGGATCTTAAATGTCGCCAATGTAGAACTGAGAATAAATTTTTACACTAGGTAAGAAATGAAATAAATACATTTTGTTTTGAAATTATTGCAAATGCGTCATTTGTGTTGTATTATCCTTTACAGGTGTAAGTTGTACCAAAACAACAAAAAAAGGTACAAATATAGATAACTTGTGCCTAAAACTTTCTTCCTTGGCCTGCATTATAAGAGTGTACGCTTGTATGTACATACATATGTATGATCTAAATTTGTATGTTAAGGGTGAACATTTGTGTTTTGTTTAAAGTATGCCAGAAGATTCATTGAAGGCTTTTATTTAAATTGTTTTCATTTCACTTTTATTTTTTTTTGGTTGAATTTTATTTTATTTTCATTTAACATTTTTTCACAACATACACACATTAGATATAATTATTTTAGGTTGTCAAGATGTATGAAAACAAATACAAAATATGTAATGTTGGGCGAGGGAAGGCTGGCTACTGGCTAAATTAAAATAAGGTAAAAGGTTTGTAATAATTTTTTGGGGAAATTTTTTAAGTCTTGAATAAAACAAAAAACAATAAATAACATTTAAAAGAAATTGTTGCTGTAAGTATATTTTCAAACGTGTTGTTTGTATTTCGATACAATCGTTTATAATACTTGCAACCATTTGTAAATAAATTTTTCACAATAACATGGGTATTGTATTTAACTGGTCTAAGTTTTATGTTAAATAAGTATATATTTTCAACAATTTGCTGGTGGCATAAAACTAAAATTGTTTAATTACAAAATACTATTAAAGATGTCAGACTATTTTATGGTTCTTCAATAAGGTGGCTCTTATTTGGCACTTTTTTTTCAATTCCAAGGTCTAAAATTGTTCTCAGTCTTTTAAAGACAAAATGCTAAAAATCTCAACTAAATAAAATAATGTGCTGGGTAATCACCACCCATTACAAAATAATGTATATGGTAACTAGTTGCCATAACCAAAATTCACAAAATTTTTGCTGGGTATATTCCTTTATATCTGGAAAGAACAATAAGCTGCTTCTTATTTTGAAATTTAAAGTAGGCGTGGCATATCCCATACATAGTAAATATTTATTATGGAATTTCTGGTGAACTATCATTGTCAAAGCAGCAAAACTTATTGGGATTTACTTCGGTACCGTTGTGCACTGCTTGCTTGAAATTGTGCGGGATTGGGTACATGGGCGTGGCACCACCCATACAAAGTAAATAGTTATTTACGAGTATAAGTAGAACTATAATTGTGACAGTCTTCAAACTTTATACGAATCAATTAAATATCACTGCATGAAATTTAACCGAAAATTGGACGGTTCGGATTAGGGGGTGTGACACCTTCCATAAAAAGTAAATAGTTATTTTAAAATATATGGAGAACTATAATTGTGGAAGTCCTCAAACTTTGTATGATTGGCTCTATTATCATTTTACATAGTTTGGCTGAAAATGTTCGAGATTTAATTACTGGGCGTGGCACCTCCCATAAAAAGTAAATAGTTAATTTCGAGTATCTGAAGAACTATAATTGTAAACATATTTAAACTTTTTACGAATCAATTTCTTATTGCTGTCGGAGGTTAGCTGAAAGTATTTGGGATTGGATTACTGGGCGTGGCACCCACCATGAAAGTCTTCAAACTTTACATGATTCAGTTTCTTATCAGTGCATGAGGTTAAACCCAAAATGGGAGGGATAGGAACCGGGGTTGAGTCACCTACCAAACAAAGTAAATAGATATTTCTAAACATCTAGAGAACTATTATTGCAAGATTCTTTAAAATTTGTCTAAATCATTTTACATAAATTGTCTGAAAACGGTGGGGATTTAAGAAAGTAAATAGTTAATTCAGAATATCTGGAAAACTGTAACTGTAAAAGTATTTAAACTATGTAGGAATTATTTTCTCATGTACGGAGTGTAGCTGAAAATTGTCTGGACGGAGTGGAGCCTTCCATACAAAGTATATATTCAATTTTGAGTATCTAGTTAACTAAAATTGCGAGATTCTTCAAAATTTATCCCTAACATTTCTGTTTATAGTTTTACATTATTTGTCTGAAAATGGGCGTGTTATTATTATTGAACAAGGAACATCACAGAACTGAGTTAGAGAAAATGTGCTGGATTGTATTAGCTATCATCGAATATTTGCAGAAAAATAATTGTGAAAGTCATCAAATTTACTACTATAGGGGAAACGAAGCACACTGAGTTAAGCTAGTTTACATACCATAAAAATAAGTAAAATTTCGTCTAACTTTCAAAAACATATGAAGGAAAAATATATATGAATTTGGCTACCCATATGGGCACTTCCTCAAAATTACTTTCGTTTTATGTCACGTACGATATACCTTTATTTCGCTCTATACTTTGGACAACAATGTTTCTGATTGGAACATAAAGACCAAATCATTTTTCAGATACGCTTATTTTTGCAAAATCGATTCCACACTATAGGCGTGCAAATGTCACGTACGATGATATGGAAGTGCCCATATTCTAATTCCCAATAAGTTAAATGATATTTACAATAGTCTTTGATAAAAAAGATTGTTGGTGACGGCCTTGGCAGGGTAGAAAATGTATTCCGATCTGCCAATTGTCTAAACTTAATTTTCAGTGGTATTCCTTGAATTGTAAATGAACTTGAGACAAATTAAAATTAGCTTTCAAATTACATTAGTAGTTGCGGTATTGTTATCGTTTTATAAGCTCTTTAATGTTAGGGGAAATTTGCGATAAAGCGCATCTAATATCATTCTCAAAGTCCATAAGTGTTCGTTTGTTTAATGTGATTGATATAATCGCAGAAAAGCTAGTTTCACATAAATATATCAATGACAATAATATTAATAAATTTGACGCTTCAGAGCAAACAAACAGGAAAACTTTGTAATATAACAACCAATATTATTGATTTCAACTAATTCAAAATCCAATTTAGCACACGAGTTAAATATGATTTCAATTATATCTTATGGAAATATATCAATTATTTCATCAACAGAAGTAATTAAAGGATTTTGAAGTAAATGATTTTACAAGTATCTACACGCAGAGAAAATATATAGTTGTTCATGTTTACAGTAACCATTTCAACATTTATAAAAGTTTTTTAATAATATTATAGTCTCAGTAACTATTTACATGATTGTGGTAACCATAGTATGGTTAATATACGATTCACACGATTGCGACAACATAACAACCCAACAAAAAGTTGGCCAAGCATTCAAAGGTCTGCCGTCAAACTATTTCCAATGTTATTAAACAGTACCGGGAGAACTTGTCCGTTGATAAAAACCCTGGTTCAGGTAGAAGTAATGGTCCACATGATGTTTCTAAAGCCAACAAAATAGAAAGCATTTTCAAAAGAGCTCCCAACACATCCGGTAGGAAAGCAGCCCGGTTAGCTCAGTGCTCGGACTATTTGGAACGAAAAGTTAAAGCTAATACAGGTTTAAAAACATACAAGCTCAAAAAGTTCCCGACAGGAACGCTGCTAAAAATGTAGAGGTCAAAAACAGAGCACGGAAATTGAAGTCAAGTTTTATAAAAAAATATTCTTGCTGCATAATGGATGACGAAACGTATGTTCTGGCAGATTTTTCGTAACTTCCTGGTCAACAATTGTATATTGCTGATGCTCGATGGAATGTTGAAGAAAAGTTTAGGACCCAAAAGCAGACAAAAAACTATTGGTATGACAAGCAATATGCAGATGCGGCAAAAGAAGCCAATCATTTGTTACAACGGGCTCTATAAATACCGAAATTTACATCAAGGAATGCTTACAAAAAATGCTGTTTCAAGACTTCATAATGTGTCCACTTATTTTTGGCCTGATTTGGCACCCTGTCACTATGGTAAGAAAGGTCTTGAGTGGTAAAAAAAACAATAATGTGGTATTTGTACCATGAGAGCAAATTCTCCAAAGTGCCTGGAGCTAAGGCCAGTGGACAGATATTGGACAGTTGTTAAAAGAGAATTGAAGAGCACAAAAAAGTTGTCCAAAAGTGTGGTAGATTTTAAACGGAGATGGACTACCTGTTCGAGCAAAGTGACAGAAAGCACTATAAAACGTTAATGGAAGTGTTTCCGAAAGAGGTTAAAAATTTCATCACTAGTGATTGGACCTATAAAAATATATTTTTTTGTAAATTGTAATAATAATTTCGATCAAATAAAAAAAATTTAAATTGTAAGTTTAGTGGTTTCGTTTTTAGTAACATATAGTTATGTGTGTCGATCTCATTCCTTATTTTGACCCCTCTAAACGTTATCCTATTATTTTCAAATTTACAGTATTTGGATTATCGAAAATCTAAAAATCGAAAATGTACAAAATATGATGTACCCCCTAATTCATTTTGATTTTATCATTCCAACATGCTCTCAAAAACTTACTGCTCTGCATATTTATTTATAATGTTGAACAAAAATATAATGAAATTTTATCAAATATAACCTACATCTTATATTTGTTCTACGTTTTACTAAAGTAATGTATGCATACTCGTATGACGACCCACATATAAAAAAAAAGCTGATGGTAAGAAAACAGTAAGTAGTTTTACGACAAATATGTATGTATATTCATAAAAGGATATTTTTATTGCACATTATTAAAGAATGCAACACATGTGGCATGTACAAATTTACATTATAACATACTCGTGTACTTACATGTAAACACACACATTACCAATCATCCTAAAATATTACGAGAGCTACTATATTACAAGTACAAGAGTACTTACAAGTTTGGGACTATTTCAGAGATGCATGACTCTTTTTGTTTCAAAATTTAGAATTTTTACAGAAGATGTGTTCTAAATAGTTAGTTAAGTTTGGTAATATTCCTTACCGATATATCAGATATTGAATGGAAAATATTGTTCCTTATTTAGTAAATATAAAAAAAAACTCGTAAAAGACAAGATTATTCAAATTAATCTTATAATTTGTTAAACTATTTTGGAATAACCCTATTAAAAACAAAAATACTCACCAAGGAAAGCAAATAGAAACCCATACATTGCAATTTTACATGTTTGAACTGTTTTTGTGGGTCACAAAATGTCAAGTAAAATAAAACAAATAAATATACTTATAAATGGAAATTATACATAAAACTAGTGAAAAATATTTTACAGCAATTTTGTCATTTTACATTAAGATTTTAATAAAATCCTTTAAAAATGTTTAAATATATATAAATAATTGCTGTAGAGAAGGTCCTTTAATTCTCTTTTAAAAGAAAATCGTTTTTAAATCCTTCAATATAAAATCTAATATTTAAATCAACATTTTATTACCCCTCTCAAATTAGAATTTGAAAATTTACATATTTATTTAAAAACGAAAACAAGAAAAACAATCTGGTACTTACAATATCGTCCAAGTTGTTAGTCGTCGGTTCCTTCATACCATGACGCAACTAAGAGAGCGCTGCAAAAAAACAAGAGAAAAAAAAAAACGGAAATATAAGTAAAACATGAAATTTCAATTCGTTTCATTATGGGTTTTTCTTTTCTTTTTTCTTTTTTGTTACTAAACAGAATAAATATTTAAATACAAGAAGAGTAAGAATTTTTGTATTTTTTGTATTATTTGAATAAAAAATTAGTTATGCCACTTTTTGTATCGTTTTTGTTGTATGAATTGTACAATATACATACATACATACAGCACAATCTGATGCATAGTTTAGTTAAACAAATCATTATATACTAGTGTACGTATATATATATATATTTTAGCTCCTGCCTACAACACATTCCCATACTCCACGCCCAACTCTCATATACTGGCATGGACCTACAATCACCCACTCACTGGCTCATGTTTAACTCAAATAAACACTTTATAGTCATTTGCTGAAAAGCATACACGCACACTTAGTCAAATATGCACAAACATTTAACCCATGTCTTGACAGTGGGGCCAGAGAAGGATGAAGGTAACAAAGAGAATTTAGGTATGGTCGCACTGATCTAGACTACCTCAATCGTAGTATAAAAAAACAACTTTTAAAGGACTTTATAAAAATTTAAATGAATATCCATATCCAGTTCTCCAGATATTCGATAATAAATTTTAACTTAGTATGGGAGGGTTTCGATAAACTTTATTATTAGCGCTGCAGCAGACACTGGTATCAATTGATATTAAATAATAAATATTTACCGTATATGGGAGGCGACATGTCTACTAATCCGATCGCGACCATTTTCGGCTAAACTACGTAGAACAAGTTAGGAAAAAGCTTGAAGACTTGAAATAATAGTTCGCTAGATATTCGAAAATAACTATTTACTTTGATTGAAGGGCTATCCCTCTTGTTTTGATCCCTATTTTAAATCGTGTAGTGATAGGAAATACATTTTTGCAAATTTTAAATACTTTCTCTATATAGGAGGAGCCACAACCACTAATCAAATAACGCCCGTATTCAGCCGAACATACAATGTTAGCCAAATAAATCGTGCAAGGCTTTAAAGCTCTCACTACTACAATTCGCAATGTACTCGCTAATAACTATTTACTTTGTAAGGGAGGTGCCACGCCCACATGAAAAACAAAATAACAAGTAGCTTCTAGATACAAAGAAACACACTGTGGAAATTTCAAGAAAACCAAGCTGTTTAGCCGCCTATGAAATTCAAATACATCCACAAATCAACTGACATATACACATTAAGTTTTATTATATTGAAAAGGTCCTCAATTAGACCTAGACAAAATATGCTTGCGTATCCCATTAATCAAGTGTGGTTAGCGATAGGGTATTCAATCGGGTTTCTGGTTTAATCGGTTAATCGAGCGAATAATTAATCAGGGTTTAGATTTAATCGGTTAATAATCGGATAATTTTAAATAATTTCTATTTTCATTTTAAATTATAAATAAAAACACGAATTTTGTGTACTTATTTAGGCATTTCAACATAAAAATAAATAATAGCATAAAAAAATATTGCTATTTGAGATTCCTTTTATATACACATGTAAGTTTTTTTTTTACGATTTTAGTGAGATCTTGTGAAATAATCTTTTAAGGAAAAAATTGAATTTAAATGGTTTCTTTTTAAACGATTTTTCTTTAGTTTTAATTAAACTTGACTTGGAAAAAACTTTCACTGATTGTAGATGTTGGAGAAATCGAAATTAAGGCTGAGGAAGACTATTCAATTTCTTAGTTCATTGTTCAGTTTTTTAATAAAAACATCCATTATAGCTTGGAGTCCTTTTTGGATTTTGAATACCTTTAATAGTTTCGTTAAGTTCTGATAAAAGACACGTTTCAGTAATGTCTTCAGTTTCTTTCTTTATCATGCCTTCCTCCGACTCATTAGGACAAAGTTCATCATGGAACATTTTAGAAAACAGGTCATTTTCAATTTCCTTAGTTCCAGTTTTTGAGGTATACTTCAAAAAACTATTGCTAGAAGTTAATGTTCATGAATTAAGCAATAAAATTTATGTGTTTAAAACTGTATTGCTATATAAAGTACAAAAAAAGAAAAACAAATTTCGGTTAATCGACAAAAATTAATCGGTTTATTTGTTATTTGCAAATCGGCAATTTTAAATTATTCGAACAGTTAATCGAGAATAATTAATCGGTTAACCGATTAAAGCTTAATCGATTGAATACCCTAGTTAGCGAGTTATATGCATTTGAAAATAATCTTTTAAAATAATAGATTTTAAAAAATCATAAATCATTATAATTTCTTAAGGAAACTTACTAAAAGTGTTCTTCACAGACCTTTCCGAATTTAACCTACTGGGTGTATGTGTAAATGGGGGATTTACAATAAATGGCGTATCTTTTGAATGCGTTTTTCGTTTTTAATACCTTATATGTCATTTTGAAGGATGCATACCATTTATTCTCACTTCATTATTATTGAACATTATAGTTTTTTTTTTTTTTTTTTTGCTTTGAAAATGTCGAATTTTGTGCCAACAAAGCGACATATGCGAGAAGTTTTACTTAACTTCTTTATTTTGAAAAAAGTGCCGCTGAAGAAAACCGATTTCTCACCAAAGCTCATGGCTTGAGAGATGGTTTGTGCAATTCAGAAGTGGTAATTTTGACACGGAATATCGTCCAGGCCAGTCAAGAAAGTTTGAAGACCAAGAATTGGAGACATTATTCCATGGAGATTCTTGTAAAACTCAACAAGAGCATTCAAAATCATTGGGAGCTACTCAAGCAACAATTTCAAAGCGATTGCGAGCAGCACAATTCATCCAAAAGCAGGGAAATTGGGTACCATACGAATTTAAGCTTGAAGCAAAGGATCCTGTCTACTATGAGCTGCTGAACTCTGTCCAGACCATCACAGGGAACTGGTTCATTTGAAAAGAGCATTGTCCGAAAAAAGCTGCAATATTCCATCATGACAACATGATGCAATATCTGTTAAAAAGTATTTAGAATGAAGTGGTTGGGAAGTTTTGCCTCACCTGCTTTAGAGTCCAGACCGAGCCCCGTCCGAGTACTATTTGTTTTGATCAATGCAGAACGCTCTCTCTGGGATAAGCTGCACTTTGGATCAGTTTGATTCGTTCTTGGCCTCCAAAGAATAGCAGTTCTTTTGGCTTTGATAATAATGGGCCATTTTGAAAAAAAAGTCAAAAAAGTTTTTGATTTTGGAAAAAAAAATACAAACAATTTTTTCCGAAAGATTGATGAAATCGCTATCTAAACTATTTGGGACACATTTTGCTAAGAACAATAGGTAATAAGTTACATGGATGAGAAAAAACACCTGCTTGGCCAAAATGTCAAAGTTTGACCTCCTCTAACTATCAATTACTATCCAATAGAACTAACCATGGTGAACATTTCATCCCAATCGGAAGATATCGATTTCAGAAGATATGAAATGCCTCATATATGAATAATATGGAAATTTTTAATTTAATAGATCTTTAGTCAAGTATACAACTTAGCCTCTAATATTTTGATTAATTTTATTATATATTATTACAGCGTTTATTCCAAATTTAAGCCATTGTATATCGATATTTCGGATTTGGACTATTTGTAGGTTTCCTAATTTCCTGGGTGTTTCTATTCCCTGGAAATATTAAACAAATCTGTTCATTACCGGAAATTTTTTACTACTAAATTAAGCCAAAAACAAGTCGAAAAGTTAATATTTCTGTTTAAAAAAAAATATTTTTCTTTTTTTTCACACATTATTACGTATTATTTCCTTAATTTCCTGTTATTTTGCTCTACTGTTACTATGTATTAAATACTCGTTTATAAGAATCTAAGCATTTATGCATAAAATGAAAATTGAAATAGTCCTCAACATTATTTGCATTTGAATGTGATTTAAGTGCCGGATTTTCTTTTGTCATTTTCAACCATTTCTGGCAACAAAACTCGCAAACACAAACACACACGATCCTTATAAAGGATAATTCTGTATTATTAAATTTATGAACAGATCTGAAATGTAAATGCAATGCAGTTGTGTTGGTCTGGCGGTAAGTGGCTAAAAAAAAAAATCATAAAAAAAAAAATCCTAATTGTATTGTTTGTTAAATGTTCAAATATGGAAATTCAAAAAAAAAAAAAAAAAAAAATGTAAGTAAGAGTATTATATGCGGCTGTGACGAATCTTATATACCCATCACTCATAAATGACTGACACCGTGTACAAACACATTTCTTTATATGAGATATAGTCTATTTTGAATACCAAATTTTGTGTGGATAGTATTATTCTATAGACATGTATGTATCATCCAAATTCTGAGAAGATATTTGTATGGGTGCTAGAAAAAATCATGGAATGATTCCTACAATATTCAACACAAACTGCTTTTTATATAAGGGACAACGTGAGCAAAATGTTGTATTATCGGATACTCTGTTCCAAAGTGAAGTGTATTACAGAGACAGCATTCTGCATAGAGCGAAACAACTAGTAGTTGAACGGGCACGGTCTGGACTATAAAGCAGATGAGGCAAAACTTCCCAATCACTTTATTCAAAATACTATTTAACAGGTATTGCCACATATGACCGAGCGTTGTCGTGATGGAACATAAGGGTTTAATGTCTGGCCAAATATTCTGTCCGTTTTTCGGACAATGCTCGCTTCAAATGAAACAGTTGTGTTCGTTACAGGTTCCCTGTGATGGTCTGGTCAGATTTCATCAGCTTATAATAGATAGCACTATTTTGCTCTCTCCAAATATAGAGAGCTACCTTAGCGCCATGGATATTTGACTTTGGAGTCGATTTGGCTGGTTAACAGAGCTTCATATATGATCTATTACGATTCAGGTTAATGGAAATGGATATATTTTTCATCGCAAGTAATGATTCGTATGGTACCCAATTTCTTTACTATTTGATGAATCCTGCTGCTCAATCGTTTTGAAATTGTTGCTTGAGTAGCTCCCAATGCTTTTGCAAGCTCTTGTTGAGTTTTACAACAATCTTCATGGAGTAATGCCTCCAATTTTAGATTCGTGAGTCGTATGGTACCCAATTTCCCTGCTATTGGATGAATCCTGCTGCTCAAACGTTTTGAAATTATAGCTTGAGTAGCTCCCGATGATTTTGCAAGCTCTTGTTGCTATTGACAACAATCTTCATGGAGTAATGCTTCCAATTTTTGGTCTTCAAACTTTTTTGGCTGGCCTGGGCGATCTTTGTCTTCTGTGTCAAAATAAGCACTTCTGAAACGCACATACCATCTCTCGCACGTTGAAACTAATGGAACACATTCACCATAAGCTTCGATGAGCAATCGGTGTGCTTCAGCGGCACTTTTTGTTCCACAAAGCATCGTTTGTTGATACAAAATTCGTCATTTTCGAAGCAATATATAATATAATGTTCAATAACTAAGTGAGAATAAATGACAGATATGTACCCTTCTAAATGAAATATACATAGGTTATTAAATAACCGCTTTCATGAGATACGCCATTTATTGTAAATGCCGCATTTTTAAGTCATACATCCAATATTTTAAGAAATTTTGAAAAATATCCACTTTTTTTTTGGAAATTGTCTAAAATTTTGGTCATAACTCTAGAACGATTCTGCCTATTTTTAATACTCAGCATTTCTAATCAACAAATAATTTTTAAATAACAATTCTTTATTGATCAGGCCATATCGTGCCTTCTACAGACGGACCGACACAACCATTGTTCCAATATGTCGATGTGTTACTAACGGAATGACAAAATCAATATACCCCCCATCTTGTTGAAACTTGGTATAATCATAAACAAATAAAAAATGCCAAACAAAAACAGAACAGAAAAGTTCTGACAGTTTTCTAAAGTCAACCAAATCTTGGGTGTAAAATAGAACTAAAAAAAACGAGAGTGTTTCCTTATCATTTTAAAGAATTTCCGTAGTTTTAGTAATTCTTGCCCAAGTTTTAGATATCTTTTGTTTTTTTTTCTTTTTTTATTTTTGTTGTGGGTTCTTTAATTTCCTTTAAATATGTATATTTAAAGAAATCTTGCTGTTTTTTTCTTTCAACTAAGTTCAATGCCAAATGGGGTTTTACGTTTCTTGGCTGGCTGGGTTGCTTAGTTTTGATGAAGATGCTGGCTGTGTTGGCTGGCACTGGTTGATGATGACGATGACGATGGTAATGGAAGTTTGTTGAAAACAATATTATAATAAATTTTATGATTATAATACTAACAAACACACACACACAAACAATACATTCTCCATACTACTTAATAATAATAATAAAAATAAAAAACACACTTATTATGGTACCTCCCTCTCCAAATATAACTCTCATCCAGCCCTGCCCCCTTTACAATGCTTCTCCATCATCATCGTCATCATCATTTTTAAAACAAACAAACAAAGACTTTATGAAATTACAGAACATTTGTTTAATGTTTTTGGTAATTTATCAAAATAACAAAAACAAACAAAAAACAAAAAACACACAAGTTTTATTTATATTTTTAGAAAATTTAACGTATTTCTATATGAATATTGTTTATGAAATAAAAAACAAAGATTTAGCCTTGTGTGGTGTAATAATTATACATTTTATCCATTTTAATGTCGAAAGAAATAATAATAATATTTCTTTGGACTTAAGTAGGGATTCGGTGCTTGTTATCAGTGGTATTTAAAACTCAACATACTGTGGATTGAGGTTTTTAAAATACCATGAGAACTGTTGTTAGTGAAAGATTGTTCAAACATAATGTTGACGAATTGCTAAGTACCCTTCAGTAATTTGTTTTATATTAATAAAACACTACTCAATTGTATACAACATATTATGATGTTGATAAAGATTACAAAAATCGAAAAAGGGCGAACGGATAATTTTACAGCATGTGGTCTTTTATTATAGATTATCTTCATGGAATTTGTATTAAGATCTCAGGATTCAAAACCAATGACCGCAGTGACTGCAGATCTACCGAAGCAAGAGTACTTAATGATTGCCCCAGAGAAATTTCGATGAAGGTTCTTAACAATTCGTTCAAAACTTTATCGAAAGAGTCCCAAAGGGTTAAGAAAACATAGTTATTATCACAAACTTGACTACAACCAGTAAAGGCGTTACTTAAGATCTGCAATAATTGATATTTTAATTAACTTCAAAAGCAACTTTACTAAACTGTCTTTTGTTTGTGTCATCAACTGTGCAGTTACACTTTTAACTATTATTGACAAAAAAATACATTTTCATATAAAGAAAATAAATAACCCCAAACATTTACTAAGTTTTCATTTAAACACTTTTTAAATAAAAAACCAATTTCATAATAATAAATAAAAAAGCAATTGCGAAAAATTCCCCTTTAAAAAGAATTTAATGGAGGATTTGTATGTCATCAAATATTAAAATATTTATTTTCATTTATCTGTAGACACAAATACACATAGATACATAAGTACTTATATTTATAGATGTATATGTAAATACCATGTAGTTTTATAAGTGACAATTTATTAATATTAATATGTTTTTACCTTTTAAGTTACATATTAAGGCGCCAAGTGCAACAACTCTTTTTTATTCAAAGTTACAGAACAATTATTTAAATAGTCATTCTCTTTTAGTACACACACTTACTTATATTAACACTGATAATACGGTTGGCTGGTAACTCAAGCAGTGCTTACAATATGCTACTCCTCGCTATTATATTTACTATTTATATACATCACGCTATCTTCTAGCAAACTCCAGTATTATCTAGTCCTACTGTGATCACTCAGAACTATTAAAGCTGCTTAACAGTTAATGTTGTAATACTTATAAACGATGGTAATAACAGCGTGTTATCAACATTGTTTATAACTAGAAGTTTCATGATGAATGTTGCAAGCAGCCGTTACAGACCGTTAAATTGGTAATGCAATTCGGTAACAATATACAAAAAATATAGTAAAAACAAGTAAGAGAGCTATATTTGGCTGTGCCGAATCTCACACCAAATTATACTTTAAAATAAAAATTTTAAATATTTTTAGGTAAACAAAATTTCATTTTTTTTTTTTCAAAACTGTTTTTCAAAATTAAAAAAAAAAAATTTTTTTTCAAAATTGTTTTCAATTTTTTTTTTCGAAATTTTTTTTTTTTAATTTTTTCCAAATTTTTTTTTTTTTTTAATTTATTAGTGAAAAAGAAAGTATAAAAAAATTTTTTGTGGTAAAAAAAAATATTCGTGTTAAAAAATAATTTTCCCGATTTTGACCCATTGTAGGTCCAAATTACTATAGCCTTATATAAATATAAATCGTTGCAATGGACTTTGAAATATCTATCATTAGATATCCATATTGTCAATATTAACGACTTAGTAATCCAGATATAGATCAAAAATCGATGTTGTCCCGGTTTTTTCCTTATATCTCAGCCATTTGTGGGCCGAGTTTCTCGATTTTAAATAGCGACCGAACCGAACGAATTCCCAATATATTAATGTATCAATTATGTTTGTAAGTTATTTGGGGGCTACGAAAAGTTTATTTCAACATACAGACGGACATGTTGTGGGGTCGCAAATGAAAAATGTAGAAATTACAAATGGAATGACAAACTTATATATACCCTTGCCACTCATGGTGAAGGGTATAAAAATAAAGACGAATTAGTCAGTTTTGTTCATAATGTTAGTCATAGTGTCATTGTTATTAGAGAGGCTTCATGGACTACGACCCATAGGATCTTAAAGTTTTTTCATAATAGATTAATGTTACGTATGAAGCCAATTAGTCTATTTGATATGGGATCAATTACATCCTCGGGGCCATAAAGGCCCTTCCGAGCCATTTAGTTCTGCACTTTGCCAACATTGGACAGTCGCACAGAAACATGTTCTGAGGTTTCAGCATGAAGTTCACAGAAACCTACACTGTCTATCCTCAACATTACCTTAAATAAATTGGTGATACCTAAAACCACAATGTCCGGTGAATACATAAATTTCGTCTAACTCATAACATGTAAAGAAATATGATTTGTGGCTGTAAAATCAATCCCAAATTATTTTTATCAAGAATGCAATGCATAGTTAAATATATGATGTTAACAATCGATCTTGGATATAAAGATGATGACTGCTGTGGCGGAATAGAAAATGCATTGCAATTTGCCAAATGTCTAAAATACTTGCTCAATGTATTCTTTGAATTATTACAAATAAAAATGAACTTAAGCCAGGCAAGGATACAGAATGGGTGACATAGAAGTTTACCCCCCTCCCCCCCAAGACCGAAAAGTTTTGATATAAAAAAGAAGAAAAATGTAGAACAAATATTGAACAAATGAGCAAAAATATTTTTCTTTAAAAATTTCAATAATTTATTATCGTGAGTGATTTTCTGATGTGTGCCATATATGGGAGCTTTGAGCAATTATGCACCGATCGTAATATTTGTACAATATAAATTCAATGTATTGGCCATTGTTATGTATGACCATTACCCAACTATTCTGGCAACATATGGATTCCAAACCAAAAGAACTGCTCATCTGTTGAGGCCAAGAACGAATCAAGCTAATATCATATACTCTGTTCCAAAGTGAAGAGTATCTGCATCGATCGGAATAAATGGTATTCGGACGGGGCAAGGTCTGGACTATAAGGCGGATGAAGTTAAACTTCCCAATCACTTCCTTCTAAATAGTTTTTAACAGGTATTGCATAATGTGGTCGAGCACTGTCATGATGTAATATTACGGTTTCATTTCTGGCCGCATATTCTGGGCGTTTTGCGGCAAATGCTCGCTTCAAACAAATCTGTTGCGTTCGGTACTGGTTCCCTGTCATGGACTGGCTAGATTTCAGCAGCTCATAATAGATGAGCTGCTGAAATTTTTGCTTCCACCAAATACAGAGCATTACCTAATCGCCATTGATATTTGTGACGATTCGGCTGGTTGGCCGGGCTTGACGTAAGGTCTCTTACGCTTCTGGTTATCGTAATGGATACATTTTTCTTCAATTCGGTGCAAAAATAATTTTCTTTTATAGCGTTCAAACATCATTTGGGACATGCATCGACTTTCAAGGTCTCTCATCTTCAATTCGTATGGTACCTAATTTCTTTGCTTTTGGATAAATACTGCTGCTGTCAAACGTTTTGAAATTGCTGCTAGAGTAGCTCCCAATTATTTTACAAGCTCTTGTTGAGTTTGACAACATTCTTAATGGAGTATTGCCTCCAATTCTTGCTTGGTCTTCAAACTTTTTTGGCTGGCCTGGGCGATGAACCGAACAAAGCTTCTCTCGCCGATGGATCATATTCACCACAAGCTTGGGTGAACAATCAGTGTGCTTAAGCGGCACTTGTTATACCATTCAGCTTCTTGAGAAGGTTATATATATTTGATAGCCAGCCAGATTGCTTTATATTTCCTTGTAAAACTGACTCAACATTTCCTTGTCAGTTTTATATATAAGTAGAGTTTTTTTCAACTGCCGGGTATATTTTTTAAATTCCCACAATATTTATTGTACGTTTATGAGAGTTTAAGTGAGTAGTATTTATTCATATCCTGCGATTTATTTGTGTTGTTTTTATTTTGCATAAAATACCCCTGTGAATTAACAAAGTACTTTCGAACGTAAGCAAGTATTTTTATTGGGGTTAATAAATATTCATTGTGGTTTTAACTAAAAGTAGCAGACGCATTTATTTTAATGCTGTAATGCCGCAAATTATAGCAAAAAAATAAGTCAGAATAAGTAAACTATATAAGTATATCGGGTAATTTCCTGTTAATGGCAATGACCTGTCTTTAACTAGATGGGACGAAATTGATATTCAAAACTCAGAATGGTTATTTATATTCATAGACAAGAAGAAGGGGTTTTTTTTAAAAATCGATGTTATCGGTTACAGTCTTTTTCGATTCCATTTATATAAGATATATTGAAGGAAGAAATAAAAGATTTGCATTATTTTCTTTGGGGACATGATATTTACACAGACTGTGTGAGATTAACATTCAACGATGCCAACATATCAGAAAACTAATCATCATAAGCCAAAGTGTAGGGCTGTGGTAATTTTAATAAAAACATAAATATTTTAGTCTCTTGACAAAAAAAAAAAAAAAAAAAAAACGAAAAACGTTTACAACTTATTAAAAAAGTGCTCAGCAGTAATTTAGATTTTTCAAAAATTAATTTCTATACATATTTTTATTTGTGGGAATACTTTAAATTGACAATCTGTAAAGTACCAATGACATAATTACCACCAACCAACAGATAAATATGACCTGCAGCTGCTCATTAATCCTGACGAGAGCACACGCAAAGAAGACAACAACAAAACCAACTACTTTTGACCGCTCTCTGGCACTTCATCATTTATGTTTGCTGATTAGTGGTCTACAAGTTAAACCTCAGTACAAAAAAAAAAAAAAAAACTCCATACACATGAACAGTTTACCCTGTAGGGTATGAAATATAAAATAATTTTTCATTTCTTTTTGATTTTTTTGATTTTTTTTTTTTTTTTGTGTGCAAATTTTACTGTTTGTTCAGTTTTTTTATTTTTCATTTTGTATAAATAAATATTATTATCATCTCATATGTCAGATTCATATTAAAATTATTAAAATGTAATGAGAAATAAATGACAAGCAGGGAAATAGTAATAAGTATGCATTTATACTACTGCTTATACTACCATTGTAAATATATGTATGTACATAAAAACAATGCTATATTTACAATGATGATAATTTTGTACAAATATGCTTTTGGGGAATATTTACATAAAATAAAATTAATACATGAAATGATATATGAGCATATTTGCCACATGTACATTAGGGTGGCCTTGTTTACATGGAGACGAAATAAATGTACTGCAAATGCTGGAAATAATACAACATTGCTTTCTGCGGTAATATTTAGGAGCGAATCTTTTTTCGAAAACCTTTTCATATTATAGAATTCTCTATTATGCATCTAATGCAAGGGCCGCTGAATGAATTCGAACCTTTATTAAGAATATTTTCGAAATATATAAATCTTTTACAGCGTATTCCATAAATGAATCAAAGATACGACAAAAATTTGGCAGGGAAGCAAAAAAAAAACAAATAAGCTATATTCGGCTATGCCGAATCTTATATACCCTTCACCTTTGTTGTGGATACATTAATTGCCCACTTTCAGCATATAGCATCCTATATATATCAAGAAATTTTTTAAAAAATGTACATTTAATTGCAGAAGTTACAAAGGAAATAACAATCTTAAATATACACTTCTCACGAAGATAAAGGGTATAAAAACAACAAGGCCAAACGAAACATCAACAAAAAAAAAATACGAAAAGCAATGAAACCAACACACATCCAAACACACGTTTTGTTGCTTTTTTGTCAAAGCATGCAATAAATTGTCTTTTTTTATGAAATTTTCAGAGGTTGTTTCGGATTTTTGCTCATATCTCCGTTATTTATGGACGGATTTTAAATAGGAAACTTCTCGAAAGTATGTCTGACAGAATTATTGAAGATTTGGATCCCGAAAATATCTGGGATCTTCAGAAAATTGATTTCAACAGGCAGACGAAAAGACAGACAGACGGACATGGCTTAATCGACTCTGCTATATATAAGGATCCATAATACGTTACAGGGTCGGAAAATTATATTGTGGAAATTACAAACGGAAGGTGAAGGGTATAAAAACGAATGAGAGAACTAGTTCTAGAACTGTTCCTAAGCATGTGTGTTTGCTTCGTAAAGCTTCTCAAGAACTAGTTTCACACAAACATCATTGATTAAAGAACTGGTTCCAGAACCATTCCAAATAACGTATGCTATTTAGCTTTATAAAGCTCAACAATAACGGTATAAGAGAGTGAGATTTTTTATTGACATTAAAAATGTTTAATAGTTCTTGCTAAATGTTTGAATACGTTGAATTTTGTTATTTTTTTATATTTTTTTTTAAATTATTTTTGAATATTAAACTACAATATTTTTACTAAATACGAGTTTCATGGCATTTTAGAATAAAGCCTGCTAAATTTGGTTTGGCAGTGATATTCAAGATATCCATTTTAGGTAAGAATTTTTTTTAATTTTAAGTTTTCAATAGAAAAAATGTTATAGATTTCAGTTGAGTTCAGTGAAATTTTGTTTTTACTATAGCGTTTACCATCCTTTCTATTTCTATAAACAAAAAAGAAAATCCACCCCAATTGACTCCCGGAAATGGCTAAACAAATTGTTCGTAATGAAATTTTCGAAATTTGGCTTTCAACAAGTAAAACGATTTTATATGTGGAAATATTAGAGATTTTTGAAATGTCTTAATTCTAAAATCGATATAATTAAATTTATTTGTGAAGCCAAAGTCCAACCAACAGTTTCTATAGGTAAATAACGATACCACGTCCAAAGATATAAGAATTTAAACTTCGTCCAATGTAAGCGTGTCCAGTTTTATTTTTAATTCTAGGGAGTTCCTTATATTATATTCTTCTTGTATAATATTTTTCAATAATTCATAACAGGCTACTTCTACTGATGCACAATGGTTTAGAAACTTTTTTTTTTTGAAATAATTCGGTGTCTCAGAAACTATTTTAGATATTTCACATGAAATGTATGAAAAAACGTAAAAATTTTTCAAAGGGGACAAGGTTTGTGGAACTTCTGAGGAGTAAATAATGTCTTTTCATATAAGTATTTGATACTTATAAAAACCATTGGAATTGAAGATTGATATTTTAGTAAAATTAAATAATTTTATGAATTTTTTTTGACATAATTTACCTTAAAAACTATAAAAATTATAATATGGTGATTTTCTATGAAAAAAAATATAAAGTTTGAATTAATGTAAAATTTTAACTGTTCAAGATATCATAACAAAATTTGGAATAAATTAAGGGATCATTTTGTAAAACGAAACGACAAACGTTAACATAAAATTCTATGGAAAATATTTAAGTTTTAAACCCTTTTCCCAGTACTCTTCATACAAATTGCTTACGCTTCCAAACGTTTCGTTTTATAAAATGAGTCCCTAGGACTCAAATGTTTTAAAATCAATGTCATTATAATTTTTGAAATTTTTTAATTTCAAATACCGAAATTCCTAAAACGGGGAAAATGTGTTACAAAACCTGAGTTTTTTTAGAAAAGGGCCTACTGTGACGTTATTTATATAGTAAAATAAACTTTGTTAGTATTTAAGAAACATATAGGGTTATAGAAACATGGAGCTTTTTCGAGGATCGCTGCTTTGCATTTTTGGATTTTTTACTCAAACCGAATTTTTTTTGATAACTGTTAGAAAGTTTTATTTTAATTTTATTTAGAATTTTATCGCCAATATAGCTGATATTTTAAAAATAAATTTTTATCCTCCGAAGGTCCGCCATATCTAAAAAACCATAAAAAGCTCGAGCAAAATTAAAACAAATAAATTAATAAACCTAAATATCTCTTCAACTAATGTAGATAACCAACACATGACTTGTAGACCTTCTCAAGGACTATTTATATTTTAAATTTCAGATCATTCGGATCTAATGGATTTTTGGCGATTTTTTTTAAATTTGAGACCCGAGGTGACCAACTTTGAGGAGCCACGCACAGGCCCCCATTAGCGCTAGGAAGCTTAACAAATGTAAATCAACTCGAAAACACCTAAGCTCTAACTATGTGAAATATCTCTTGTAGTTCCCGAGATACCGATTTATTTCCCAAAAAAAAAAAAAAAAAACGTTTCTAAACCACTGTGTGATGATGATATTGGATACAGAGGATTGTCAGATTTATTAATTTTAGAAAGTCCATAAAGTATGGGAGGCGTGGCTGCTGATTTTCGGAAATAGAACAGTCATAGCTTTTGCACGTTACAAACATCAGCAAACATAACTCACTATACCCTCCCCAGTATGGTGGTGTAGGGTACAAATATTAAAATTTTAATTTTAACACTTGCATGGGAGGAAGGCGAAATATTGCCACGCCCAACTCAATTTTTTCTACAAAAATTTATCAAATCTTAGAAAAACTATGTTTTAAGAATCATTGATTTATCCCGTTTTTAAAATTCATACTTTAGTCCCTCTAGATTACACAAATCTGACACAGTGCGTTGACCCAATACTCGAAATTCCGACTAAAATGTGCTACCTCTAAACGTTGTCCGATTTTACTCAAATAGTGAGCATTTCATTTGGAGATAACGGAGACAAATTTTGGTTATTAGTATCATCGAAAATCTAAATAGTCCAATATAAGGCCCACCCTATTGTGTACACAGATTACGTTTGAACAATAAAAATTCTTAATGCGTATTTAAGAAAGTAAAAGTTGTAAATGAAATATGATATTTTCTTTTTAGTATAAAAATATGTTTTATTCACTCATTTGTATTGTATTTAATATGATACTCTAGCCATTGAAAATCAAGCGTAACAACATAAATAAGAATGAGTTTTACTATATGTTTATAAAAAAAGTTAAATGATATTTAATAAAATTCTATTAGCAGCCTGTTTTTTAATAAAATGAATGAAATTCTAAGTGATAATATTAAATCGAAAAACATTTGGTGGAAAATATGCATGTAAACGACAATCAGAAATATACTCCAGTTAGGCGACATCTAATTACAACTGGGCGTGGCCAAACTAGCAAATATTTTTACCTTTACCTAGGATACTAAGTTCAGTACATTGGCAATATATTTGTATAACAAATGAAACGTATTTCAAAGTCGTTTTCAACAAGGTTTAACGCAACATAGAAATAAATTTCAGAAAAATAATTTTTCCCGACTTTTTCAAGTTAATCTAAAAACCTCTAAATCTATTGTATATTTCGATCCTAAGCAATAAAACTAATGTCATTTGGTTACCTCTAAATTACTTTTCCATCACAACTCCATTTTATATTTAACCACCTAAACAAATTGTACATATTCTTAATGAATGATGAACTTTTAAATTAAATAAACAAAGTTTCTTAACATTAACTATGACCCAGAATGCCTTAACATTTCATTTGTTTATCGATTTAAATCCCAAAATGAAATTACATACTTACATCAGTTCATTCACTTTAGATATACTTATGCCACATCCTTTTGTTTCAAACAAGTCTTCTTTCTATTTCATTTGTAAAACATTTGATAAAATATTCATCTCCATAAAGTCTAATTTTATTATGTTTGTGGTGTGTCACAACATAAAAATGCCTAGAAATGAAAATGTTTGAAAAATTTTATGTGTAGCCATTTTTAAATCACATTAACAAAATCATTTGTTGACACAATTAAATTTAATTTGATTCTCTCATACGATCAAAATAATTTAAAAGTAATTTTCCACAATTTTACAACTCGTTTGGTTGCTATGCTTTTTTAAACCAGCCGTGCAGTTGAGAGCGGGAAAATAGATAATAGAAGATATCAGTAATATTATAATACTTAATAATAGTATCACAATTATAGAACTACTAAAAACTATGTAAAACTTAGAAATATTCATCTAAGATTTCACAAAATGTACGTATTTGTTTGTGTAAATCACTCTCGCGTCCAAAATACGAAACTGAAATTACTAAGATCCTCCTAGAATATTTATCATTGCCCTAGGCATTTCGGTATTAAAAATCAACAAAATCGATTCAGAGGGAAAAAAGTTATGAAACAAAATGTTAGGGAACCACGAAAAAATTTATACTACGGTTATTCACTTGGTTAATGATATATGGGTATGAACAAACATGTTGTTGTTGTTTTATATCTCATAACTTAACATCTCATTACCGAATATATCGTTTATATGATCTCCGGTACAGGAATCATACGAAGAGAGTGAATTTCGTTCTTTGAATAATGGTTGTTTGAAGAGTATATACAATTTCAGTAGAGTAGTTAACAAGTATTTTGTTTCATGTCAGACTGATGATGTTACATTTCATTTTATTCTTTTTTGTAGGATATTTTTCATTTCATTCTATAAATCTCTGGGAGCTTAACAACTTAAAAACAAATTAGTTCCAATACTTCAAGTCATGATATGTTACATTGATTTTTGGAGATTATTTTTCCACTTTATTCTTCCCATATGTTTAATTAGGTAGACACTATATTACCACTTTCTTGATGAATGAACAAGGGATTGGTTAACTCCTGCAAGGAAGGAAGACAATTCTGTTTCATTGAATACTTTGAGTGAAATATCTGCCCTCTGAATTCTTTCGAAAGTTATTGTTATTTCATTCTTATGATAAATCCTTGATAGATTCATCTAAATCAGAGTTTCAGTGCCCCATAATCCAGAACATCCTATCCTTGTACAGAACCATTAGCCTGAGTAGCGTTCGAACTTGTATGATAAGATTTGGGACCGAACTTGGAGGAGATGAAGGTGAGCCCTTCAGATCTGATCTGTAACTACTATAGACTAATATCTGAGCAGTACTTGGATGATATCAGGCGATACTTGGAAAACAGAATATTGTTACGAATGTGCAATAGCGATTTGAATTTAACGGTCTGTAACGACTGCCTGCAACATTCATCATGTTTATAAACATGTCCATCAGTAGAGGCTTCTACTTATCAACAATGTTGATAGCATGCGGTCTTTAAGCTGCTAACATTGACATCGAAAGCTCTAGAATTCGAACATACTAGTTTGTCCGTTAAGAGTAGTGTAGGAGATTCCCGAAAGATGGCGTGTGTATAAATAGTGGCAGAGGTTGCAGTCGTGAGTTGAGTTTATTATAGGCGCTGTTAGAGTTAACATCAACTGTCGCGTATATATGAGTTTGTACATTATAAAGTACACTGAGTGACTATTTGAACTGTTGGTGTTGTACATTTTAAATAAATAAAGAGTTGTTACAATTTTAAACTACTAAACGGCTTTTTTTACAATCAAAAGTATCCGGTTTATTTAAAGAATATAAACCAACGTTTTAAAAGGGTTAAAACATAACAACATATTAGAAAGTGTTAAGATTTGACAGATGTAGTCTTACATCTTTGTAGATGTAACAACGGGTTACTGTCCAATAAGAGCTAGAATTAGTAAATAGAGAAATGGTATTTTAGATTTTCGTAGCATATGCGAAATTGACGAGGAAATTGAGACTATAAAACAAATATCATTGTCCCAGTCTGCAACGCCATAGGATGTCCGGACGTACAATTCTACGATGGACTGGGAGAAACTACTGTTTTTTCGATCCAGGTTTTTATGAAGAATATAAACAGCATAGATCAGAGTATAACAGCGGCCTCCAACATCAGCAGAATGTCAGCTAAATATTTACTGACGAATGAAGATCACATGATAGAGTCGATCGGTGTATCTATTCGGACTAGCTGAATTTGAGACTGTCCCAGATTATGATAGCCGCGCAACAACTTTTTGTATCAAGGGATAAGGAGTTGTGTTATCCAGATATTTACTGATAGTAAGATAGTTTTTAACATTTTGCTCCATTTGTATTTCGGAAACATCATCATCATCGCTTTGAACAGATGAGGGAACATTGTGATCAAATAGACGTTCATATATTTGCTGTTCATTGTCTTTGTTATATTCAAATTTAGCTCATTATGTTGTGAAGTTTTTAGGTAATTTATCAATGGAATAAGTCTGCTGTTATATCGTTTATTAACTTTACATATTATAGCATGGACCATTTTTTGAGAAATCGTAGAATTTATAGATAACAGCTGTTCATAAAGAGTGTTCATTATAGCATCACCTATCTGCAAAATTTTTTCATTCCGGCTTATTGCTTCTATTGTATCCTTAATGGGGTTTAAAACCTCTACTTCCCCTTCGTGAGCAAATTTCACACAAATTTTATCACATTGGCAAAGTAATATGATATATATGGATTTGACGAAGACACGGCTTACGACTAGCTTTCAATTACTTTTGTAGAAGTTGGGATGTCAAGGACCAATTGAAGACAACCTAAAATCTTCTCTGTTATTGTCCGTAATTTGGGAACATAAGTGAGATCGAAAAATTCTTAACATACATATATGTAAATAAAAATTAAACCACTTAACATACAGTTTATGATTTTTTTTATTTGATTGAAATTATTATTACAATTTACAAAAAAATAAAAAATTTTATACTTCTAATCACTAGTGATGAAATGTTGAACCTTTTTTGTTCGAACACGTAGTCCATTTCCGTTTACAATCTACCACACTTTTGGACACTTTTTCGTGCTCTTCGATTCTCTTTTAACAAGAGCCCAATATCTCTCTACTGGCCTTAACTCCGGTCAGTTTACCTCTCTAAGTACAAATACCACATTATTCTTCTTGTACCACTCAAGACCTAGCTTACCATAGTGACAGAATGTCAAATCAGGCCAAAAATAAGTGGACACATTAAGAAGTCTTATGAATCAAGGAATGTTTTGTAAACTTTGTAAATTTCGGTATTTATAGAGCCCGTTATAACAAATGTTTGGCTTCTTTTGCAGCAACTGCATATTGTTTGCCATACCAAGAACTTTTTTGGGAAATTTTGTCCTAAACCTTTCTTCAACATTCCCTCGAGCATCAGCAATATAAAAATGTTCAGCCGGAAGCTGTGAAAAATTTTCCATACGTACGTTTCGTCATCCATTATGCATGCAGGTATATTTTTTGTACAAAATTTGACTTCAATTTCTGTGCTCTGTGTTGGTCTTTAAATTTTTAGCAGAATTCCTGTCAGCCTTGTATGTTTTTAAACTTGTATCGACTTTAACTTTACGTACCAAATAGTCCGACTACTAAGCTAACCGAACTGCTTTCCTACCGGATGTGTTGGAAGCTCTTTTGAAAATGCTTTCTATTTACTCGCTTTAGAAACATCATGTGGACCATTCCTTCTACCTGAACAAGGGGGCTTACTCCCTAATTCGATTCGAAAGGAAATCCTTTCGAATTGCAATGTATTTAGCACACATTTTCGAACATTTCCGTTTTCGGATTGAGTTACGCGGTAACCCCCAAGGTTTTATATCAACGGACAAGTACTCCCGGTACTGTTTCATAACATTGGAAAAAGTTTGATAGCAGACCTTTGATTGTATGGCCAACTTTTTGTAGGACCAAGTTGGGTTTTGTTGAAAATATTTAATAATTTTAGTACGCACTTTTTTCTCGTCACTCATTTTAATCAGATTAACAATAAATGAACATAATTGACATTTAACATAATATTTGACATGCTTTACAAAGGTAACTTGATTAAAAAAAAATTAATTGATACTTGGGTTAAAAGTTTTAATGAAAAACGTGGTCAACAAATACTTGACAAAACCTGTCTTTCCAAGGGATGGCTGGAGAGCGATGGTGGCCAAGAAACATATGACGAATTGAACTAAGTGAGCTATGCTTCTGATTGTAGACTGGTGATATCTTCTGCTTCTTTAGGGGATTCAAGTGACTTAATAATGGATGAGTCTGAATAGGAAAGCTTTTGTTTCTTCACTTCTGACTAATATTACTAATAGTTATCTTTCTTCAGAACTTTAGTTTCTCGAGAACAATAACAATGGAGCATATGGTTCTCCTAGTGGATGTGTACTTGTGTACCCCTTCCCAACCAAACCTAGTACCTTTTTTGTTGGTTTTTAGGATCCAAGCAAAAATCTGTGTATTATGACAAGAATGTGGTCCTTATATTTCTAGACTTAATGAAGGAGTTCGCGAGGGTTATACATTCAATCATTTTTGCAAAATTTTTTATTTTTTGTTATTATCTAGATATCAGTAATCACTGGTATTCATTCTTAAGTAACTGCAAATTGTCCATTACTATTACTGTAGTAGTATGATATTTTTGAGATAGGAAATCGTCTGAATGATGTTAAGTTCCTCTACTATGCCAATTCAGAGTTTGTGGATGTCTTGGATGGAGAGGTTGTGGATTGATTTAGAGTAAATTCGAGGTAGACTATAATAAAGGAAGTTTGGTTCGAACTGAATTGAAATTTGCGAATAGGCTGAAATGTCTCGGAGTTTTGATTGAAAAATCACTAAAATTTTAAGTCTCATGGTGAGAAGGTTATATTCATATTTTGTATTGTGTTGAGGTAGTTTCTGGAATTTGCTATATTTGAAAGCATTTTTAACAGGATTGTGAAATTTATTTTTGGTTTGAGAAATCGTAACTACACAGAGAAAACATATTCGTGATAGCAATCGAATTTGTTGCTAATCGAATGATTCTACCATAGTGACCGAATTTTACAGTTGTGGGTACAGTTTAGAAGGGGTAACAAAAGTTTGGTTGTTTCAACCGAAATTCTTCTTTATCTACTGACTTTCTGTTGATAGAACTGAAAAATTCTATGCGTGCAACAGAATCATTCGATTGCAACTACGAATCTGTTTTTTCTGTGTACGTATATCCTGGTTGTTCCTTTTGTAGAAGGGCTATAATGATGTCGATATTATTTTACATAGTTATGGTAAATGTTTACCATTTCTGATTTGTGTACCCTTCACCATGAGTGTCAAGGGTATATATAAGTTTGTAATTCCAAAATTTCGAAATTTTTCATTTGCGACCCCATAAGGTATATATAGGCATGTCCGTCTGTCTGTTAAAATCAACTTACCGAAGTTCCCAAATATCTTTAATACATGACTGATTCATCTATATATCAGCTATAGTCAACAGAGACGTTTAAGTTGAGGAGAGTTAGCAGAAAAGATTGCAGCTAGGTTGTTTAAAAAAATCAGTAGAGAAGAAGGAGATGTAATCAATACCAAAACGGAATACAATATCAATAAGTTTTGTTTATATTATTTGTGAAAACTGAGAACTGGAATAAGTTGTGGGTTTTAATATTTCCTACATAATAATCTTTGTGCCATTTTTATCTGCCTCTCTGTATTCACAAAATTTATATCACTTAACTATATTTTGTTGTTGTTGTTGATATTTTAGTATTTAATGTCTATGTGTTGATTTAATTTTAAGATGAATCTATATGTAAATGGATGTATCTTATTACCAGATTTGTGTGGTTTATTTTAGTTATTTTTTGTCATTGTCGTTGTTGTCTCTGTGTCTTCTTTCTTTATTTATTTGGATTTTATATCAATTTTCCTGGATGCTATCTTAAAGTATAGTATAATGATGAATAAAATTTTTGTTGTAGGCCACACTGTCACAGTTCATCCTTGTATTACTTTTTTGTTGGTTTTTTGGATTTGGTTTGTTTCTTTCTCAAAAAAAAAAACTTGGTGTGGTGTCATGTTTAGACTTAAAAATGTACGGAGGCAAGAAAGCAAGAAAAAGTATTAAATAAAATAAAAATTTATACAAGAAAATTTGCATAAAACTCCTAAAGAAACCACGAAGAAACATGCAAGCTGTCACGGGGGCACAGAGTAACCGTATAAGTGACTAAGTAAATGACTGAGGGAGTGAGTGAGAAGATGTTAATAATCCATAAGAAAAAGATGTTTTCAGGAAAAATTTGTTTGTTTGCTTGTTTTGTTGTTGGTTGGGTGTCTGTGTATACAGGAAATTTTATAACCGCAAATTTTGGTTTCAGTTGTTTCTCTGTGTAATACAAGTCAATTGTTATAAAATGAATAAATAAATTGTATTTTATTGTAAATAATAATAACACTTTATTGTTTTTAGGGAAAGGCATACTTATATATTTAGACATGTACTCTATATAAACAAACATATATATTAGGATGGCCCTTATTTAGCATGATTTTCGATTCTCGTAAGAGTCATCTAAAAACCAAATGCTGAAACAATCTCAAATTAATTATTTGTAAATAGGTTACGAAGTGTTTTATTAAGAAATAATTTAAACAAATTTCTGACCAAAAACAAATTTCGTTGAAATCTGCCAATTTCAAGTTGTTCCCCATGCTAACCACTTAAAGGTGCAACAGTTAAAATTTGAATTTTTCGGTAATGAACTTTTCGTACCAAATAGTCCGATCACTGAGCTAACCGGGCTGCTTTCCTACCGGATGTGTTGGGAGCTCTTTTGAAAATGCTTTCTATTTTTTTTTTTTTTTTTGGCTTTAGATACATCATGTGGACCATTCCTTCTACCTGAACCAGATTTTCTGTCAACGGACAAGTTCTCCCGGTACTGTTTAATAACATCGAAAACAGTTTGACGGCAGACCTTTGAATGCTTGACCAACTTTTTGTAGGACCATGTTGGGTTTTGTTGAAAATATTTAATAATTTTAATACGCACTTTTTCTGGTCACTCATTTCAATCAGATTAACAACAAATCAATATAATTGACATTAAACATAATAACTGACATGTTTTACAAAAATAACTTGATCAAAAAAATCAAGTAATACTTGGATTAAAAGTTTTAATGAAAAACGTGTGTTAAGAATTTTTCGATCTCAGTCCTTAGCATGCACATTCGAGGCGGCTGGAAAGGCACATTGAAATTTTGCCAACCGCTTAGCAGCCTCTTGCCATGATTGACCCACGAATTTCATACAAAATAATTGTAAATGAAATAAATCTTCCAACTCTCGTGGTCTTTCTTCGAATAAAACACTTTTCGCGAGCGACCATAAAAATTATTTAAAAAATTTTTTTAAAATAATTTTTTTTCTTCTGATAACCCTGAAAATTGTTATATTTTATATTTAAATATCTATGGGTTAATAAAATGCAAACATTTTATGGTTCTTCAATATTTAAGATTTGACTTTTTTTTAAACTTAGCTATATTGACCCTACTTTGCTGCATTTGAAACTTCGAATAAAATGTGCAACCTCTGCAAGTTACCCGATTTTGCTAAATTTGTCCGCATTTAGTTTTTAGATGTGCTAGAACAATTTTAGCAAAATAGGGGCCACCCTATTGACCATATATAATACATTATTCATATTCACCTACATATTTACATTAGTTTGGACCCCATTTGTATGTGGCCCAAAAATCTACACAAGATTTCTTCAAAACAAACAATTTATTTCTTGATTGGAGCATCAACAAATAAATTTTAGTTAAAAATATATTTTAGTTGTTTCTTCATATTATCTAAGAACATCCACATCTATTTTTGGGACCTTCCTAATGTATGTTTGTAAATATGCATAAGTAGTATTATCTATGCATTTGTATGTATGTATGAATAAATAAATGAATATTTGCATAAATTTATTTACTATAACAAATAGAGCTTCAACCGCAACACAAGTATAAATAATTTAAATTTGATTTGATTCAATTAAATGCATTTAAATACTTAGCCAACAACGCCCTCTGAAGGGTTAAAATAAAATCTTTAAAATCTGTTTAAATATATTGTGGTTTATTTTGGGTATTTTAAGTAAAAGTTGTACTTTTCAACACAAATCAATTTAATGTTTAATTTACATAAGATAAATTGCTTAATTTGGCTTACATGTAAATGTAACAAATTGTTGAGGTGCTGATTTGAAGAGTTTCTGAATAAGGATGGTTATGGTTATATGTACATTGCACTGATATCAAATTTAATTAAAGCTTAAAACTTAGAAAATCTTGTTGCTTAGGCAAAAAAAAAAAAAATAATAACTACCAGTAAAAGTTAATGCAACATGTTTGGCAGATCAGAAAAAACTTATTTTACTTATTTACATTCAGGTGTGTCATCTTAGTCTCATTGAACAGTGGGGCAATATCAAAATAATTTGGAAATAAACCTGCCATTTCTAACTGGCTTATCCGATTGACATGAAATTTCACATAAGTGTAACAGAGGAGTTTATTTTCTGACGACAGAATCTGACTGGCTGATAGACTTCTCTGGAGTAGTACTGTGGGGTCTCAATATAGAGTACCTTAAACATAACAAATTGTGATTCGTCCCATATCAATAATTTAAACACATTCCGGAAGCCCTGGATTAGGCCTATAAAAACATGTGCTTTTTAACTCTTACAGATAGCGAGTTGTACACATGTTAAATTTTTATACCCTTCACCTTCGTGAGAAGGGTATATTTAAGTTTGTCATTCCGTTTGTAATTTCCACAATATAATTTGCCGACCTTATAAAGTATATACATTCTGGATCCTTATAGATAGCGGAGTCGATTTAGAAATGTCCGTCTGTCTGTCTGTCCGGTAGTCTGTCTGTTGAAATCAATTTTCTGAAGACCCCAGATATCTTCGGAATCCAAATCTTCAATAATTCTGTCAGACATGCTTTCGAGAAATTTCCTATTTAAAATCAGCAAAATCCGTCCATAAATAATGGTGATATGAGCAAAAATACGAGACAACCTCCATTTTTGGCCTATTTTTGATCTATAACTCGATTACTAAGTCATAAATATAGACAATATGGATATCTAATTATATATATTTCAATGTCCATTGTAACGATGTATATAAGGCTATAGTAAGTTGGACATACAGTGGGTCAAAATCGGGAAAAATATTTTTTAACCAGAATTTTTTTTCACAAAAAACATTTTTTGTCATAAATTTTTTTCACTAATAAATTAAAAAAAATAAATTTTTAAATTAAACAAATTTTTTAAAAAAAAAAATTTTAAAAAAAATTTCGAAAAAAAATTTTAAAAAATTAAAAAAAAAAATTTATTTTATTTTAAAATATGATTTGGTGATTTCATTCAAAAGTTTTCTATTAGTTAAACACTAAATAGAAAATCTTATAAAATAAGTTTTAGAATAATATCTTTTGCGGGTATAAGAATAATCGAATTTTAATTTGAAAATAGAGAAAATTTTGCATTTTTTTTTTGTGTTGAAAAAACGCTATCATTTATAGCTAACTAGAGAAAAAGGTTTTTAAGGAACTTATAATGTTTATATTGGGTGTAGACTTATAAAGTCGAGATTTTTTTTTGGCCATGTTAGCTATGACCTTTTCCATCTTTCTGGCAACATATGGATTCCAAGCAAAAGGAACTGCTCATCTTTTGAGGCCAATAACGAATCAAGCAAATGTTTTATACTCCGTTCTGAAGTGAGAGAGCCTTCTGCAACGATCGAAACAAATAGTAGTCGGACTGGTCAAAATCTAGACTATAAGGCGGGTGAGGCTAATCCTCCCAACCACTTATTTCTAAATAGTTTTTAACAAGTGTTGCAACATGTGGCCGAAAGCTGTTATTATGGCAACATATGGAACTGCTCATCTATTGAGGCCAAAAACGAATCAAGCCAATATCGGATACTCCGTTCAAAAATGAAGCGTATCGAAACAAATAGTAGTCGGTCGCAACACGGTGTGGACTTTAAAGCGAATGAGGCAAAACTTCCCAACCATTTCATTTTAACTAGATTTTAACAGGTATTGTTACATGTGGCAGAGCGTTGTCATGATGGAATATTTCGGTTTGATGTCTGGCCGGATAGTCTGGCCGCATATTCTTTGAAAATGCTGCTAGAGTAGCTCCCAATAATTTTACAAGTTCTTGTTGAAGATGAAGATTCACTACAATCTTCATTGAGTAATGTCTCCAATTCTTGGTCTTCAAACTTGTTTGTCTGGCCTGGGAGATCTTTGTCTTCCGTGTCAAAATCACTACATCCGAACCGCACAAGCCATCTCTCGCCCGTTGAAACCGATGAAACGCATTCACCATAAGCTTCGGTGAGCAATCGGTGTGCTACAGCGGAATTTTTTTTTTTTTTTCAAATTATGCAGGGTTTTTCATCAAGGGGTGCTGTTTTGGTATTCAAAAAAAAAGGAATTTTTGGAAATAAATTATCGAATGTTTATTTCATAATAAAGAGGAAGGTATGTTGTCAATAATGAGAAACAACATCAGCCAAATGGCCACCACGACCAAGCTTACAGGACAGTATCCTTTTCATGAAATTTTTCTTAACCAAATCGCAAAGTGGCTGCTCTTTGTCCTCGATAGCCTCACGAATTCTATATTTGAGGTCTTGAATCGACGCAGGGCTGTTGGCGTAGACCTTATCTTTCACGTTTCCCCAAAAGGAAGAAGTCGCAAGGTGTTAAATCACAAGATCTCGGTGGCCAATTGTGATCACCTCTTCGAGAGATAACACGGTCCGGAAATTTTACTGTAAAAGAGTAATGGTTTCGTTGCTTGTGTGGCACGTAGCGGCGTCTTGTTGAAAGTAAACGTTGTCCAGATCAATATCATTCATCTCCGATCATAAGATACGGTGTAATGACGTTTGTGGATTGCCCAATTCCAAAGAACGACGAGGAATGCACAAATCTAGGTTTTCTTCAACACTACAGCAGCAATATTCTCAGTTGCTCTTAAGCGACGTGCAAGGGTTTTATTCTTCGCATCATAAACTTGTCCCAACAGCTCGAATTTTTCCACCAATTTCTGTATTGCGGTCCGACAAGGTGCTTCACGACAACCCAAAAATGCTTCAGTTTTGCGAACTGTGACTGCAAGATTTTCACCATTTTTCTAGTGAATTTTAATAATTTCAATGCGTTGTTGAAGCGTGTATCGTTCCATTTTTAGTAATGGCGTAGTTTTTACTTGTCAAATGTCAAAGAATAAAAGCTTTAAAAGTGACAGCTACCGTAATACCGGGTGATTCAAAATAACACCTCTTGTTGGAAAACCCTTTAGAAGCAAAGCAATACTTCCCACTTATGACGCTTTGTTGGCACAAAATTTTGCATTTTCTTTGAATAATTAAGTGAGAATAAAGGACAGACCCTTCAAGATGATATACAAGTTATTAAAAACAAAAACAGCGTTCAAAAGATACGCCATGTATTGTAAATCCAATCATTTTGTATTATGTTATTTATTATTAGAAAATTTCTGGTTTTAAATAAATTTTATTAAATTATTCTAATAATATTTTGTATTCGTTATTTGTTCGAATAATCAAGGAAATTTAAAAAATTAATCGATAAAAAAAGTTTAACTTTTATTCGATCAAAATAAAACTCGAATAATTGACACTCTAGTAGCTAGCTCCAATTACATAATTCGTGTTAAATTAATCACTTATTTTAATTCCTTACTAGGTAAATATAGATTTTTCTTGGAATATTTATACCATTTTTCATAGTACAGTTTCAAACTTATGGAAGGTTTAAATATTAAACATAATTTAAAATTTTTTTTTATGAATAAGCATTTAACTCATTATTATTTAAAGTTCAACTTTTTTCCCCCTAATTGTATAAAGGCTGCAAATATTTTATAATTAAAATTTATATTCATTTATCAGTTATTAAATCATAAACATTTTTTTTTATTTATTTATTTTTTTTTTTTTTTTTGTTAGATTTTCTGCTGAATTTTAAGTTTGCTTTACATGTCATTACGCCATTTTTATGCTTCAACAAATTTATTGAAACAATTTTATGCATTTCGTGATTTGGATTTTTTGTTGAGCTTATTTTTTAGTACCAGTATTTATATTGGATCAAATGGAAGATTGAACAAAAAAAAAAAAAAAAAAAAAATAACAAAACACACACAAAATCATTCAGGCATAAAATAGTTTTAAAAAGATGGACACAAAATATTGTTCAGTGGATTTAAATTAAAAAAATATATATATAATAATTTTTAAATACATTTATTTATTTTTCAATCAATTTATACATATTTGAATATGTGATATTTTTACAAAAGTTTATAACATCCATTAGTATTTATAAGCGAATTTGAAAACATGTATACAGAGATTCATCTATACAATTGAATAGACAGTGAATGACAAAAAGAGACATTAATGAAACAAATAAAATAGAGATTGCAGTCAGTCAAGCGTCAAGGACGTTTTAATGATTTATTCTGTCTGTCAACACAATTTCGGCTGATACATTATTTATTCAATAGGAAGATTATTCAACCGAATACCAAGATTATTGCATACATTATTAAAAAAAATAATTTGGCTACAGTCAATTAATTTTAACTGTCTGTTTTTGTACAGCTTATATGTATGAACACTCACTGTATTCCCAATCCCAAGTAAATATATCAATGTATATAAGTTACATATTAAGATGGTCCTTATTTGGATTTTTTTGCATATTTGCAATATTTTCTAAAAATAGTTCCTTTATTTCATTTACCCATAGACATTTCAAAATCTAATAATAATCCAACATCAAATATAATGTGCAACCTCTAAACGTTACCCGATTTTTCTCATATTTTCAATATTTGTTTATGATTTAGAAGAATTTTATACCTTAAGAGCATCAAAAATCCAAAATACCAGCCACCTTAATGTATATAAGTTACACATATTTATGTATTTGTTTTTGCTGCGTATGAGTATTTGTTTACAAATACTAATACTTATGTATGAAAGTTATATTTCATTAAATTCCCAACAATACGTATTAATCAAATTAAAATACAAAAATTAAATTTCCAATTCAATTGGAAAATTTAATTAAAAATGTTGAATAGCCATTCAGTCAGTCAGTCAGTCAGCTCATAGTAGGTACATGTGTAGATAAATATGTATATAAATACTAAGTTGTTTGTATTTATCTGTTCATTTATTCTATTTTTGTTTTCTGTATTATTTACTCAATTTTAAGTAAATAATTGCTATTAAATTAATTAACAATAAATGAAAATAACACGTGCCTGGTATGTTTAATGGAAAATCTGTCTTTTTACTCTTAATTTAGTTAGCAACTAGATTTTTTTTTTGATTCAATTAAAATTTTAATTGAAGGCGACAAATGTTTTAAATGAAATGCTTAAAATGATTTACTAACATTAAGCAAGTTAGTAGCAGAGTTTAGAAATACTGAACTTAACATGTCAGGGTATTTCAAAATTTACTCAAGATTTAAATTTGAATTAGAAAACACTGTTATCTATCTTTAGATTGTTATATATTTTGTTAAGACAACTTAGCAGTGAGTTGTCTAATTTGACTGCCCTTATGTAATAATTACAATATTAAAATTGACACTAAAATGTTAACAAATTTAGTTTCCGAAAAAAGGACCTTCGCGTGTTTAAAGAAAAAAATAAGATTTTTCAAAAATCATTTCTGTAGCATATTAAGGCAATTTTTTGTCAAATTCTTAGACAAAAAAAATTTATAAAATGTTGCATTTTAGCCAAAAAAAAGGACCTTCGTCTGTTTGAATTAAGCACTAAGATTTTTCAATAATTATTTTTGTTACATGTTAAGCACATTTTTGTTATATTGTAAGCTAAAAATATATTCCTTACAGCTAACGAATTTGTACAAGAAAGTAGATGTATCTGCCAAAAGTTGTTGAAATAAATTTTTATATGACGTTACCATAATATAATAACTAAAACGAATATTAAAGAATCAAAAGTTCAGTTTCCGAAAAAAGGACCTTCAGAAGTTTACAGTATAAAATAAATTCTTTCAAAAATTATTTTTGATTTAAAATAACAACCATAATTGTCAAATTGTAAGCTAAAAATATTTAGTAAATTATTTGTGTATAGCTAAATAATTTGCAGAATAATCTAAATTCCTACAATAGGTGGTTAGAATGTACTTAGTAATGCAGTTATTACAATTTTATAATGAAGTTAAAATTAAAGTGTTGAAATTTCAGAAAAAAGGACCTTCGGCTGTTTGATGAAAACATTAAGACTTTTCAATAATTGTTTTTGTAACATGTTAAGCACATTTTTTGGCATATTGTAAGCTAAAAATATTTTCAAAAATATGCCTAACAGCAAACGAATTTGTACAAGGACAAAGTTGTTGAAATATATTTTTATATGCCGTTACTAAAATATTATAAGTAATACTAATATTAAATAGTCAAAAGATCAGTTTCCGAAAAAAGGACATTCAGAAGTTTACAGCATAAATTCAGTTTTATCAAAAATTAATTTTGTTTTATAATAACAACCATAATTGTCAAATTGTAAGCTAAAAATATTTAGTAAATTATTTGTGTATAGCTAAATAATTTGTAGAATAAACTAAATACCTACAATAAGTGGTTAGAATATAGTGAATAATCCAGCTATTACAATTTTCGAATGAAATTAGAATTAAAGTGCTGAAATTTTGGTTTGTAGAAAAAAGGACCTTTGGGTGTTTAATGAAAACATTAAGATTTTTCCATAATTATTTTTGTAGCATATTAAGCACATTTTTTGGCATATTGTAAGCTAAAAATATTTTCAAAAATATGCTTTACAGCAAACGAATTTGTACAAGAAAGTAGAAGTATCCGACAAAAGTTATTGAAATATATTTTGATATGCTGTTACTTCAATATTATAACAAACGGTAATATTAAATAATCAAAAGTTCAGTTTCCAAAAAAAGGACCTTCAGAAGTTTACAGTATAAATACAATTTTATCAAAAATTATTCTTGTTTTATAATAAAAACTATAATATTCAAATTGTAAGCAAAAAATATTTAGGAAATTATTTGTTTAGAGCAAAATAATTTGTAGAATAAACTAAATATCTACAATAGGTGGGTAAAATGTACTGTATAATCCAGCCATTACAATTTTCGAATGAAATTAGAATTAAAGTACTGAAATTTTAGTTTGTAGAAAAAAAGGACATTTGGCTGTTTGATGAAAACATTAAGATTTTTCAATAATTATTTTTGTAGTATTTTAAGCACATTTTTTGGCATATTGTAAGCTAAAAATATTTTCAAAAATATGCCTTACAGCAAACGAATTTGTACAAGAAATTAGAAGTGTCTGACAAAAGTTGTTAAAATATATTTTTATATGCCGCTACTGTAATGTTATAACAAAAACTAATATTAAATAATCAAAAGTTCAGTTTCCGAAAAAAGGACATTCAGAAATTTACAGTACAAATTACATTTTTTCAAAAATAATTTTTGTTTTATAATAATAACCATAATTGTCAAATTGTAAGCTAAAAATATTTAGAAAATTATTTGTTTAGAACAAAATAATTTGTAGAATAAACTAAGTACCTATAATAGGTGGTTAGAGTATACTGAATAATCCAGCTATTACAATTTTAGAATGAAATTAATATTAATGTGCTGAAATTTCAGTTTGTAGAAAAAAGTTATGCACATTTTTTAGCATATTGTAAGCTTAACATATTTTGTAAAATATTGCATTACATCAAAATGATATGTAGAAGAAAATAAATATCTACAATAGGTGTTTAAAATGCACTAAATTATGCAGTTAATACATTATTACATCGAAAATAGACACTAAAGAGTTCAGATTTATATTTTTGAAAAAAAGGATCTTCGGGTGTTTGAGGTAAAAATTTTATATTAACAAAAACTATTTTTGTTTTGTATTAAGAATTTTAAATGGCGTATTGCGAACCTAAAATATTTCATAAATCCTTTCGTTGTAACAAATGGCTTTGTAGATAAAATAAAAAAACTGTGAAAAGTTTTTTATATATATTAAGTTATGCAGTTATTTCAATGTTGTAATAAAAACTAGCATTAAAAAGTAAAAATTTTAATTACCTGAAAAAAGGACCTTCGACTTATTCAATAAAAAATATAATTTTTTTAAAAATATTTTCTATAGCATGTTAAGAACACTTTTTAGCATATTATAAGCTAAAAATATTTCCTAAAATATTTAATTACAGCAACAAGATTTTAAAAAGAAAATAAAAATCTACAATAGGAAGTAAAAATGTACTGAATTATGCAGTTTATTTAATATTACAATGAAAATTAACATAAAAGTAAAAAAATATTTGTTCTCGAAAAAAGGACCTTCTGCTGTTTTAAGTAAAAATTAAAATTTTTCAAATATTATTTTTGTTTAACATAAAAGACATTAATTGACATATTGTAAACTAAAAATATATCGTAAAAACTTTTCTATAGAAAAAAAATTTGTAGAAGAAATTTTATAAAATTTCAATCAATCATGCTTAGGTTTGCATCGTTTCGGTTTGAGCCGCGTTTCTACGGTCCCGATTAGCGACACAAACCGGGGCATTAGTGAAGGCGCAGATCCAGGTCAACCTTTTGGAGGGAAATCTAAATTCGTTCTACATTTATCTTTTTTTCTTCTTTTTTATATGAAATCTTTTCGGTTTTTTTTTTGGGGGGGGGAGGTGGTAATTCCTATTTCAACCCCTGTGGATCTGCGCCTGCATTAGTGTATATTCATATATGCAGTTACTTTATTGTTGTAAAAAAAACTAGCATTAAAGACTTAAAATGTAAATTTCTTGAAAAAAGGACCTTCGACTGTTTGAAGTAAAAATTAAAAATGTTTTAAATTTTGTTTTAGCATTTTTGGCATATTACAAGCTAAAAAAGGTAGTTAAAATGTACTGAATTGTGCAGTTTATTCAATATTACATGATAATTAACATTAAAGTGATAACATTTTTGTTCTGAAAAAAGGACATTCGGCTGTTTTAAGTAAAAATTAAAATTTTTCAAATATTATTTTTGTTTTACATAAAAGACATTAAATGACTAATTGTATACTAAAATTATTTCGTAAAAACTTTTCTATAGGAAAATAATTTGAAGAACAAAATAATAATTTGCAACAAGTTGAAATGTACTATGATATTCTTTTACAAAATCACAATATTATAAGCAAAATTATCAATTGACAATTAAAAGCTCAGATTCCTTAAAAAGGATATTCTGTGATTTATAGTAAACATGAAAATTTGTTAAAAACTATTTTTGTTTTATAATAAAAATGTCAAAAGGCATATTGTAAACGAACAAAATTCATTAAATATATCTTTATAACAAAGAAATGACTACTCCTTTGTAGCAAATTTATTTAAAAATAAAATAATATGTTGAAATAATCATGACCACTAAAATATGTATAATTTATTTGCCTAAGAAAAGTTTTCAGCTTTAAAGCTTTATATTATTTGCAATTGTTTGCTCTTGCACACATCATGCGAAATCGAATAAAGATTTACTGAAAATTCCTACCAATGTAAACGTAACTTAAGTCAGTTGGCGGTTGTTGTTTTTCGCTTTACTTAACATTCAGTTTCTTGTTAAATTTCTTTATCATTAAATGCTTTATTACAAAATCACATCTGCTACATTTTGTTTTGCAAACGTGAATATAAACTTGGTAATTATTTTAACTACAACAATTGTAACTTAATATCTCGCATTAAGTGCCATTATGTTGCATTTCCGTTTTGTAAGAAGAAGTCCTGTATGAAAATGAAATTTTGATTCTCAACAAACAAGTAAAATATAAATTTACAAAGATTCATATTTAAGCCTCTTAAAAACAAAAAAAAAAAAAAATAAGTAGAAATAAAATACAGATACAAAATTCCATAATCACTTCACTCACTCAATTTTAAATACCTGCAGCTGACATTCATTTCTATCAAGCAACTATTTTATTTTTTAATTATATGGTAGTTGTATTAAATAGATTTGTTTAAACAGAAATTGTAATTAAAAACATATACATATATAAAATGCAAACTAACAAAAATGTATATAGTTGTGAGTAATTATTTAAAAAACATAATGAATAGTTTTTTAAATTAAAAATAGAAAATACATACATAGTATATTTGTATGTATGCAGTTTAGTAAAAAGAGAGTAAATGTTGCAAGTATTTATGTTGGTTGCTTTACAACAAATGTCTCAAACCCTAACAAACCCAACAACAGCTTATTGCTGTTAATGACAGAAAACATGAAGTAAAAATGGTTACAGTGAGTAGCAGAAGTGTTTTGCTGAATTACTTTTCTGAATCAAATGATTTGCAATAAAATGGCATTGATTTGATGTTACTAATAACTAATTTTACACTTTTTAGATTTTAGATGCTCCCAAGTTTTTTTTGTTTTTTTTTTCTAAAACACCTGTAACACTTATTTTATATATCACACAAATTTCTGTTAAGCACTGTACTGTTTTCATTAGTACCTTTTTCTGTGATATTTAAATTATTTACATGATTTAAGCAATTCATTATGTTAAAAGCTACATATTATTTTTGTTTAGTTTTATTTTACTTGTTTAAATGTCAGACTGTTTGTGACAAATTTCAACTACTCTTATTAAAAAATAACTTAAACTAAAATTAAAACAAACAACATAATTTATAAACGCAAAAAAAACAACAAAAAAACAAAACACACATATATAAAATTATGAGTGGTCATGTGGCAACTTTATGTTGGTGAAGGAAATTATTTTTTAAGCAAAATATTTTCTGCTCAAGATGTCAAACAAACTTGGAAATGGAATGAGAAAAATAAAAAAAAAGCATTTTTATAATAAAAAGTTAAAAAGGAATTTAAAAATTTAAATGTTGAAAAAAAAAAAAAACAATTCTAAATAGCTTTTGTATTTCAGTTAACCATAGAGGTTTGAATATAAGCTATAAATTGTCTGACATCGATGTAATAACCCGCTGTCTATACCTGATACACTTTTATCATGATAAACGTCAAAATGGTTGTCAAGATTAAAAATTATCAGGTAGCTCCCATATAAGACCCGCTTCCGTAAATCACTTTAACGTTCATAAATCTCATAAAATGTTGGTATACACATAAAATTCAAAAATGTTTTTGCTCATTTACTAGGGCATTTGTAAGGGGGCTAGGTGAAATAATGGACCGATTTCAGCCAGTTTCAATAGGCTTGGTCCTTGGGCAGAAAAAATTACATGTATCAAATTTAATCGAAATATCTTCAAAATTGCGACTTGTACTCTGGGCGCAAAGTTTACATGGACAGCCAGGCAGTCAGACGGACGGACGGATGGACATCTTTTAATCGACTCAGAAAGTGATTCTGAGTCGATCGGTATACTTTAAGGGTATATGTCAGACTTATATTTTTGGGCGTTACAAACATCTGCACAAATCCAATATACCTTCCCCACTATGGTGGTGTAGGGTATAAAAAACGTATGGAAAAATCGTACGTTCGCGATCGGTACTTAAGCCAATTAAGCTAAAACCAAAGATATATTTTATTGTGTAAATACCGGATAGAAACCTACATAAATACACTTTTAAACTAAATTAATCGATTTTCAATATTCCCTTCCATTTCGCAGATTTTTGCATTTCACTACTGTCAGCCAAAGTTGACTTCTATTTTACGTACGTTCGTTACCACGTGTTTATTATGAAAACTTAAACTCGATGAATTCCATCTTTTGTATTAAACATAGAGCTACCGAATCGCCAAAAAAAAGCTAGGAAAAGTTTTGTTTTCTTTATTCTATGGACATCAAAAGCGTACGAACGTACGTCCCATATTCTGAGCGTTTTTCGGCCAATGCTCGCTTCAAACGAAGCAATTGCATTCGGTACAGGTTCCCTGTGATGGTCTAGTCAGATTTCAACAGCTCATAATAGATAGGACACTTTTTTCCCATCAAATACAGATAATTACATTAGCGTCATCGATATTTGGCTTTGGTGTAGATTCGGCTGGTTGGACGGGCTTCACATACGATCTCTTTCGCTTCGGGTTATTGTAATGGATCCATTTTTCATACATGCTCGCAAATGTTTTGAAATTGCTGCTTGATTAGCTCCTAATGGTTTTACAAGCTTTGGGTGAGTTTGACAACAATTTTCATGGAGTAATGCCTCCAATTCTTGGTAATCAAACTTTTTTGGCTGGTCTGTGTGATCTTTGTCTTCCGTGTCCAAATTCATCACTTCTGAACCGAACAAACCAACTCTCGCACTTTGAAACTGATGGAACACATTCACCATAAGCTTGGGTGAGCAATCAATCAGTGTGCTTGAGCGGCATTTTTTCAAATTATAAGAATATAGCAAAACATCCCGCCTATGATGCTTTGTAGGCACAAAATTTTACATTTTCGAAGCAAAAAAAATTAGTTGTTTACAGTTTAATGTTCAATAACTAAGTGAGAATAAATGACAAAAAAGTTATTTAAAACAAAATATGCGTTCGAAAGATATGTCATCTATTGTAAATCTCTCATTTTTAAGTCATACACCCAATATTTGTGACGGTGTAGATTGGACCAAATCCGGGTAAACAATTTGGTACTTTTTTTTTAAATATATTTTTCCTTGAGCAGGTGAACACAGATTAGAGTCGTTTGAGACATATGTATCTTTGTCACAAAAATATTTGGCAAAATGGAGTTCCGTGAAATTTCAGACAGATAAGGAAAATTTGTACTTTTGCTTCTAATGGGACTTTTTTAATGTATTAACTTGTATACATAATAGTTGGCTGATATGCTTCTAAGTAAAGAAATAAAATGGAGAACAAATGTTACTTTTTCGTTCTTCAAATGGTACATTTTGAAGATCCTAATATCCTGACTGAGTTAGAATCCACAATAAAGGGACTTACAGGTACCTTTTTTCATTTTAATAGTACTTTTTGAATATTTTATAATAATGAACCTAGAAACATGAAATTAAGCATTTATGGTTCTGAGTGAATGATAATTCTTTATTGTAATTGTACTTTGTACGATTATATCATAGTCATTTCGTTAACAATAGCTTAGCGGTAATTTAGTTGTTTTATAGGTAATTTGGAATTGGTCGGATTCACACAATACCACATTGCTTTAAGGTGATTTATGAAATATTTATAGCATCAATATTAAACTTAAACGATGCAAATCTTAAGTGACTTCACAATTATTGTAATAATGTATGATTGTATGTTGTGAAAACATTCCGAATTATAGCAAAAAGAACGTAGGATAATATTATTACAATATCGATACCAAAAACATAAATTTAATGCTATATCCGTAAAAGCTACATAAAAATAAACATAAATTAGCAACCCAAGGAAACAATCTGAAATTACATATTAAAAAATACTAAATTTAATCGAAATACGCCAATTTTAAGTCGGTCCTTATTTAGCAGTTAAAAGAGTTAAAGACAACTTTTTTAATTTTTTGAAATTTCGTTAAAAAAAAATTGGAAAATGTAAAGTTTGGGATCTGAGATAGCATGGAATTTTTGAATTTTTTGGGGGTTATCGATGTCAGATAATTTGTATACCCTTTACCATGATAGGCAAGGTTACATATATGTAAGTTTTTCATTCCCTTTGTAATTTATTTTACGACCCTACAAAGTATATATATTCTGGATGGTGATCCGTCTATCCGTCTGTATGTTGAAATCAACTTTCCGTAACCCAGAAAATGCATAGCAGTCCAAAATAACATTTTCAATGTAAGCATTCTTTGAATTATAACACGATTCAATCAAATTATAGTTGGAGTCTTAAAGTATATTAAAACATCTAAATTATTTATATATGCTGCTTTCCAACTTATGTAATTTCTTTGGCAATATTTTATTTGCTGTCTCTCAACTTGCAGCAAATATAACTTTATTGCTTTTTGTTAAATTTCTCTGCTCAATAAAGAGGCGAATGAATATAAGCTTTCTAATGTAATATTATTTAATTTTATAGTGTCTTTATTAGAAAATAAAATGAAATTTTTGTAGCTACGTAATGAAGTTAAACTACTTAAATATAAAAGAAATTTACTTTCAAGTAAGTATAGTTTTTTTTTATTATTCCTTTTGCTGTAAATGAAAAATGCTTTATATGTCAACATATATTTACACACTTATTTCAACACACACACACACATATCTATAAATGTACACATGTTAACATGTATACATACCCTGCAGCTTTTAAAGCTAACCACAGAGTTTCAAGTTAAACAAATTCTCATAATTAAAGACTTGTTACCAAGGATTTTATTAAGATTGTATAAGATAATAAAAGCCAAAACGGACTAACTCGTATTTTTTAAGCCCTCTAGACCTTAAAATTATAAAAATTTTAATCCAAAAAACATTTGAAAATGATTTCGGATATATGATCACTGCTGTTCTGTACGTCCAATTTAGGGCCACCCAAACAAGAACATTGTTGGTCTTCAAGGCGCCAATTGTTGCTGGTTTATCATCATAAACCAGTGACTTCACGTGACCTCACATTAAGTAATCGAGAGGTTTTTGCATGACCTTGGAGGCCAATTGACAGGTCCATTTCTCGAAATCAAGTTATCGCCAAATTTTGATTTCAATAAATCGATGATTGCGATCGCCATATGGCACGTCGCGTCATCCTGTTGAAACCACATCTCGTCCGCCCGCAGCACCGTTGCTGAGAGGTCTGTAGGATCGTCATAACTTGAAATTGAATACTCTTCTGCTTTGCCTATGAAAAATTTCATGTGTTAGAAATAACAGATCTATTTCTTAAATATTGTTACGAATGTGCAATAGCGATTTGAATTTAACGGTCTCCCTGCAACGACTGCCTGCAACATTTATATGTTTATAAACACGTCCATCAGTAGAAACTTCTACTTATCAACAATGTTGGTAGCATGCGGTTATTAGCATTGTTTATAAGTATGGCAACACTAAATGTTTAAGCTGCTAACATTAACATCGAAAGCTCAAGAATTCGAATGTTCTAGTTTGTCCGTTAAGATCATTGTAGAAGACTATCGAAAGATGGCGTGTGTAAAAATAGTGGCAGAGGTTGCAGTTGTGAGTTGAGTTGATCATAGGCGCTGTTAGAGTTAACATAAATTGTGTGTGCATTTCTGCGAATTGATAAACATGTATAAAGACACTGATTGACTATTTGAACTGTTGTTGTTGATTTTAAACAAATAAAGAGTTGTTACAATTTTAATGCATTTCTGCGAATTGATAAACATGTATAAAGACACTGATTGACTATTTGAACTGTTGTTGTTGATTTTAAACAAATAAAGAGTTGTTACAATTTTAAACTACTAAACGGCTTTTATTTGCAATCAAAAGTATCCGGTTTATTTAAGAAAAAACCAACGTTTTAAAAAGGTTAAAACGTAACAATATTTTGATTCTAACTCACTGTGTCGTCAGCTGCATGCTTTTAACTTACAGGGTACTTAATACGCCCACGACCCCGTTACAATTACAAATGTAAGTGTATGTAAAATTTATGTCAGGCGAAACATACATTCAGAAACACATACTACATGTACAGTAGGGGGCAGTAGAAAATCAAGTTCTTAAGTTTGATAGCAACACATGGCAAGGCAAACATTTTCAATTGCTATAGCTTTAATAAGGAACAAATCGGTTACAAAATACTGTTTATCTTACATTACATTTTTTAATACAAAACCTTTTGGTCAGTTTAGGAAATTTAAATTGTGGGAAGATGTAATGTTGTTTACATCGTAATGCATATAAAATGTCGAGTTTGCTAGACCCAACCTGTAGCCTTGAGATATCTCAGTAGATCATTAAGTTTAGACCCGGCTACCTCACCAAGGTTGGTCAATATGTAGTTGCCCATGTATTTATGCCTCTTGACACTCAGGGCTGGGTATTCGCAGAGAAGGTAGAAAATCGTTTCCTCTTTTTCCCTATACTTACAGCTACGACAATGGTCGTTAAAAGGGAGTCCCAGACAATTCATTGTATTCCCAGTTATCAGTTGCATAGTACGTTGTTCGTTAAAAGAAGGTCACATCAACTTAGCCACCCTTCATATGTCTAAATTACGTATAATGGTTTAGTGTGGGTATCTATTGAAATTGGCTGATATCGAGGAAATTTAGTTTTTGGCAAGACATTTTTTAAAATTATTTTGTTAAAAACATTGCGTAACTTTTTTCCTATTTATTAACTTCTGATTATTTCTTTGGATTATCTATGATCAAATTTGTTCAGTGAAATTTAAATTGCCTTGAAATCCGCCAATTTCAAATTAAAATTTGGACTTTTCTAATTCTCATTTAGCATTTATTTGAATCGAACTTTATTTTATTTTAATTTGCTGAGTTTTTTTAACATCTGTTTTTTAGATGACGAAGAACAAATCTAAACCAATAATCGAAAAAGTACAATATAGACCCCACCCTAATGTTCATATAGTTATATTAGTAAGTTATGTCATAGTACTATGTCAAAGTAGTTGTATGAAAAAACTTTTATTTTTTTTTGTTCCTTCCTTTTTTTTATATAAATTTTTACAATTATTTAAATGAAAAACAAATTTTATGCCTACTTGAGTTTTGTTAAAACACGTCCTTTATTAGAGTACATTCAAAATTTTCTCTCTCTCTCTCACTCTTTGGCTCGTTTATTTATAAACTTGCAGAAAGTACATGTGTAAAAACTTGTACATACTACTCGTCTCACAGATGTGATAGAAGATTTGAAATTTGATGTGTGACACAAATGGTATAACTTAACAAAAACTTGAGTATAGAGTAGATGACAGTGCAGTATCAAATAGAATATGGAGAGAACTTCAATAGGGAGTGAATAATAGAACAGAATATTGATTACTTAGATTATAGAGATGATTATGCAAATTAGGGCAGACACACTGAAGGTATTAAATTGATTTTTTATACTCTTCGTTTCAATATTTAATGTTGTAATTATTACTTGTTTTGGCAATTACATATGTTTTGGCATTCGAACAATCCACTATGGTTCCAATTTCAAATCTAGATTTACAAAAATTATAATTTGCCGACTTACAGTAAAATACATATATACAAATATTCCCAAAATTAAAGTTTTATCAAAAAATAAATTAAAAAGTATTGTTATCTGCAGTGAAATCCATAGAAATTAGAAAATTTTTCGTAAATTTGCTTTTCCGTTTAAACTCAAAATAAAAGGTTGCAGGAGGAGGGACGAGTTTTTTTAGAAATAAATTGTCGGAAAATATAAGCATAGTCTTAGACGAAAAAGGGCGCCATGCTGCATGACGGACACATAGACTTCCTATGTGGGATTCCGTTATCCAAATGCAAGCTTCACATTAGTAACTTCTATTATGAGCTTGCACAGGCAAGATGGGGTTGTGAACCCACATGTACTATTACCAGAATGATATGGTCCCGGCTAAATCGTGGATAAACAACATATCTTCTTGGCTTGACACGCTCACAATTGAGCGGTATGACTTCTGCAGAAGTTGTCAAAACGAGGAGGAGGATGAGACAATTTTTCATCTTCTTTGTCACTGTCCGGCCCCCCTTGGGGCATGGATAAGCATCTTGGTGAGCTCCACACCTTGATGTTATGCCTCAAGGGGAAATATGGAGCGAAACCGGGGGGGCTCCGAGACGCACGGGTCTCATTCCTGGTAAGAGTTAATTTATTAACTCGCATCTGACTAGAGTCTTATCTAGTATAGCGGGGGTCCTTTGCCCCAGGACTTAGGTCCTGTAGGACCGTTGGTGAGGTCACTTCGGTGAGGTACGCTATGGCTGTGGTTAAAACCCAAAGCGGGAAGAAGATCGTTGGTTAAAGGACTGATATTTGGGCTAGTGCTAAATTTCGGACTTCCAATTGTATCTTACTAGGTGCTGTTGCTGACTCAACAGAGCCATTGAAAGTAGCAGATAACCAACTAGCGTTTGTGCTCAGGAAATGTATTGAGGCAGTAGCATTCGTGATGTACTGGTCGTTGGACTTGGTTCTTTGTCGAGGTCAAAAGTGTGTGATTATAGCACACTCACTTTGACTTTTATCGGTAGGGAGCTTTTGAAGTCAGAGACCATACATTGGACTGGATCACCAGGCCGGATGTTGCAGCTTTGATAATTGTCCTGAGCTGGTCAGTTGGCTAGCTAGCTATGGATGGCAGGGATTAGATAGCCCGAGCTCTCGAGCAAGGGGATTGTGCATTGATCTGTGCAATCTTTGTACAAGAAGTTGCCAATTGAGTGTACCTTGCAAGTCATTCAATGGCGCTGATAGACGCATTGTTTCTATCCGGTGTTAAGAGCGCCATGCGGTTTAAGCCTTTGCGGCAGGTACCCATGTTAATCTTAGACACATTTCTGTCACTGTCCGGCATTGGAAAATCTTCGCTTAAGGTTTCTGGGACATCGTTCCCTAACTAGTCTCTCTGATCTCTCGAATTTGAGGCTTGAGTGCATTTATGCCTTTGTAAGGAACAGTAATTGGCTAACCTGACCTAATATGGGGATCTCCATGGAGTGACCAATGATAATCTACTCTCCTTTCTCTCTCGTATCTCTTCTCTCACTCTTCAACCCTAACCAGTCCTATTGTCTCTTTTCATATCTACTCTGTTCTTTTCTTTTATCCTTTATACTTTCAGGTAACACAAAGTGACCTATGCCTGGACAAACGTGAGCTGCACTTCCTCTTCACTTCGCGGCTACCTAACCTAGACGGTCTTCGGTAGTACACTGCGTGTCATAACTATAAACGCATCTTGTTTGTCGCTTTATCTAAACTTGTTTTGATCAAACATTTTATAGAATATTAAAGTATTATAATATAGTTTTTATACCCCCCACCATGAGTGGCAAGTTTGTCATTTCTACATTTTTCATTTGCGACCCCACAAAGTATATGTATTCTGGATAGCGAAGTCGATATAGCCATGCCCGTCTGTCCATCTGTATGTTGACATCAACTTTCCGTAGCTTTTTCCAAATAACTTACATTCTTCCGGCTCAGTTGCTATTTAAAATCGAGACAATCGGAATACAAATGGTTGAGGTATAAGGAAAAAAGCAGAACAACCTAGATTTTTGAGTCATTAATATAGACAATAATAGATATTTCAAAGATATAAGGCCAAAGTAAGTCGGACATGCAATTGGTCAAAAAGTATTTTACCACGAATATTTTTTATAATTTTTTTATAAAATAAAAAAATTTTTTTTGCTAATAAATTAAAAAATAATTAATTTTTTATTTTAAAGTATAGTTGGGTGAAAGGTATATAAGATTCGGCACAATCGAATATAGCTGTCTTAATTTTTTTTTTTTTCAAATATTGTTTAAAGTTCTCAATTTTTCTTGGTGTTTCATAACTATAATCTAAGAATTCTATATTGGGAATTCCATGTCATCGTACGTGACATTTTTACTCCTATAGAATGGAATAGATTTTGCAAAAATAAGAGTATCTGAAAAATAATAATCATGAAAGGCGTTTTTTTTTCATTTACTATTGCTCTTAAAGAGTTGTACATAGTAAAATTTTTGTGTTTTTGCCTATTCAAATCATCTTGAAAAAAGTTCTAACGGTTTTTGTTTTTTCAGTCGTGGTTGATGTACTCATGGAATTGCATCTGCAACATATCTCAGAGAAATATGTTTAGGAACAAGAGGTTTTGATTTTGATATAAAAGTATGGATATCTACAAAATATATAGCATTTAAGGAGTCCAAAAGCCTATGGTAATTCCAAAATTATTTTCCCACCCCCCCCCTATTATGCCACTTCAGTTCATTGAACTAGTTCCGCAACTTCGAATTAGTTAGCCACTGAGAATTTTCAAACCACTCGCATTTGAGAAAAAAGAAAATTTTCAGAGAGCGTCGTTGAACACCTCTTGTTTTATAGTCAAATGTGCTAATCACTAAGCCACAGAACACTTATTTGTACTACTATTCTCAATTTTTGCTTCTTTTTTCATCAGAAAGGACGAAAATACCAACGGCCACATTCAGCATTACATGTGGCCATCGAAGTGGTATATTTTACTGGCGAAATGTAGTGCAAATGATAACCATTTTACTACCACTTTAGCAGCCACAGCGAACTAGTTTGTTGTACAATAGCTAGTGTAAGGTTTCCAATTGACACTTTTCAAACTGTTGGGGCCCTTCTGGTATTGCAAAGAAAATTTTTCGAAGAAACTGGAAAGAGGTACATCACAATACTTGAAAACTCTCCTCTCAAAGACCTAACTCAGTTGTCAGAAACCTAAGTTTCTTTTTGTTTTTAGTAATATTATTGGAGTTTTTATCTAGCTTCCGGTCTATGTTTCTCTATGCTTGATGGTATTCTACCATTTGTTTCATAATTTTCGTAGTTTTATATGATAATTTTGGATGAAAATAAATTTCTTGTTGGATTTTATGATTTTAATAAGAAATTTGAGTGATATATAGAAAGAAACTAGATTAAGAGTCATTTTAGTAATCCCTCGCCATAGCACTATCCAGAACTGGTATGAAATCGTCGGCATGCGTGAAGTTACTGGTTGCAAGTTACTAAATTTTTTTGAAAATGAAAACAACTAAGATCAAATATTTCTGCAATCGTGGTTTAGGTTAATAAATATTAAAGTTAAAGATTAACCCTTGTGTTTCTTGGATCAAATAGCTATTGAAAACATTTTTCTGGCATTAGTCCATATTATTCCTCTAAGTTTTTCGGCTTATTTTTACCTTAAATACGCTGTTATTCATAATTGGTAAGAAATGAATTGAAATTGCTTTAATTTGTAAGAAATTATGCCAGAATGGATTTTAAAGCTTTTTTAGTTATGAAACACTTGCTATATTCTTTAATAAAAATAGAACCTTATTAACTAAATCTAATATTCTAATATTAATTTAAAGTAGTTTTGATCTATTTACAACTTTTATTTGAGACACAACTATAAAGGACTAAAACAGGTTAAGGTTTAGGATCAATAAAGTCAAATATACATTTAGTAAAAGCCAATTGCATTGTTTATATAAGACTATCTTGACCCGGTGCGCTTCGCTACCCCTGTCGTAGTAAAAATCGGTTCAGCCTTTTAGTAATTATTGTTTAAGAACTAAAGGTACCAATTTTACCGGTTTTTCCCCTATTTATCCCTTTATGGTCCAAGTATTGAAAAAAGTTATAGCCTATTGACGCTTCCAAGTAAGGGTCTATCTACGTTCCAAATTTCAATAAAATCGGTTCAGCCGTTTAGGCGTGATGCTCAAACAAACAAACAAATAAACAACCAAACTTACAAAGACATTTATATATTTACTAGCTTGACCCGGTGCGCTTCGCTACCCCTGTCGTAGTCTATGTTGGAAATTTCAATAAAATCGTTTCGGTCGTTTAGTATTTATTGTTTAAGAACTAAAGGTACCAATTTTACCGGTTTTCCCCCAGTTTACCCCTTTCTGGTCCAAGTATTCCAAACAAACAAATAAACAAACAAACTTACAAAGACATTTATATATATATATAGATATAGATAGATTTAAAGTATAAATGAACTATAAGTTATTTTGTTTATTTAACTAGTTAAGAATAACTTTGTTAGACATTTCTAAATAATAATTCGAGTACGAACAAAGATTTGTTAAACTTCAAGCGCTTCTCTCATGAAAACCAAACTACTAATTAAAAAACTGTTTTACATTGTATGAGAGCAAGTTGTTATCTATTATGAAAATATATTTCGCTTTATTCGGAATACACAAATTTTTATTTGAGATTAGAACCACAGTAATTAGTATATGTAACTATAGGAAGTCTAATCGAGTCACATTTTTATACATGACTGATGATGACTGAGCTGGGTTAGGAAATATATGCAAGCCAGTACACATTACGACTTCACCATCTTGGAACTGAGAGTCTTGATTGCCATAAGATTGACCATGTAGATATGAATGATCGACGACTCTAGATTGAATGCCTGCATTATTTGCACAAACGAAGCTATTTCATAAATTTTCGGCTTGAAAAAGGGTGCAGATAGTGAGCAATCTGAGATATAAACGCAGGTCAACATCATGCAAAAATATTCCCCAACCAGTGATCGTTTCCGTATTTGAACCATCAGTGTTTATTGCAAATCGAATAATTCCAAAGGACAGAATTTGCGGTCCAGTTTTTTCTGATTACTATTTTGGAGAAATAGTGTAAAGTAAAGTTTATCCATTTGATCATCAAGTTGTGAGGGGCTTCTATAATATCAAGTAAAATATTTACAGTAACGAGAATAGTATCAAGTAGAATTTAATGCATGAGAGTAGGGTATATTTAGTATTTGATGGAAAGTTTAGAAGCACTTCACCTCTAATTTATTTATTTTTTGTTTGTTTCCTTTTAATTTTTTCCACAAACATGGCAAATAAAATCACCAGTTATATACATACATGCATGTGTAAGTACATGTGTAATATTTGTATATAAAGTTTATATATATGTTTAAAGCAGCATAATGCGTGTGTTTGGCAAATATGCGTTTTTATACCATATTTGAACTGTTTTGTTGCCTTATTTGTTGAGAGTGGAAAAGAAGTTGGTTAAAAAGTTGGAAAAACATGGTAGAAACAAATAAACGTTACAAAAGAACTATAGAACCATTTAATATGCAGCCAAAAGTTTGTAGTTTATACAATATTTTTCAAACACTCATACTTCCATTAGATGTGTGCACACTAGGGTGGCTCCTATTTTTATATTTTTTTTTTTTTGCATTTTCGATGCTCTAAAGCTATCATCTAAAAAGCAAATGCTAAAAAATTTAAAAAAATCGGATAACACTTTGAAGTTTCTAGTTTTGGATCAAATTTGCAATATTTTCCAAACACATTAAATGTTGAAGAGTAAATTAAAAATAGTTTTTATAATTCATTAATATTTAAATATAAAATAGATTAAACAATTTCTGATATCATAAAATGCCACCCTAATAAACATACATATGTCTGTATATTGTATTCACACATAAATAAAATTCTTTCCCACATGCACTCCTCAAATCCATGGAAACGTACATATTTATGAAAAATAACTCTTCATCATCTAACTAATGGTACATAGTTAGTTGAAACTGTTTTAGTTAAAAGAATGTTTAATAAACCAAGTAACGAAGAATGTTTCTTCTGGAATAGTTCTGGGACGCACTTTATGTAGATGTACATATGTATGTATGTTTTTTTTTTTATATGTTTGTACTCTGGTTTTATGGTTTCTGGAATACATTAGAGGAATAAAGTGGTGCCTAAGGTAGGATGAATATGCAAGATTATTTATTTCCAGAATTTTGGAAAATGAAATGAATGAATTTGAGTAAAATTTGTAGGATTCTTTCAGATAGCTATGATCAAAATAGGATAGTTACTGCATAATGTTAAAAACAATCAAATCGTTTTCATTGTTGAATAATTTCACAAAAATTATTAAAGTTTTTGCGCCAAATCATCTTAAGCGATGAAGCACATTTTCATCTGGATGACTTTGTTAATTGTCAAAATTTATGTACTTGGAGTTCAAATTCATACAAGACACATGTCAAAGTTGCGGATTTTATGCTGTAGGAATTATTGGACCCTAACTTTTCGAAAATGAGGCTAGTCAAGCAGTAACTGTTATCTCTAATCGATATCGCGACATGATAACAGAGTCATTTTTGCCTAAATTAAATTTGTGTTTGGTATCGTGGCACTTCTACATTTAGACTATACTATTCTGTATAGTAAATTAATACTATTACGTTTTTACCTTTTAAAAACGGGGTTTATTTCCTTTAAATAAACCGGGTACTTTTGATTGCAAATAAAAGCATTTTATTAGTTTAAAATTTGAAACAACTCTTTATTTATTTAAAATGTACAACAACAACAGTTCAAATAGTCACTCAGTGTCTTTATACACGTTTATCAATTCGCAGAAATGCACACACACTATATAATGTACAAACTCAAATGTACACGACAGTTGATGTTAACTCTAACAGCGCCAATGATGAACTCCACTCATGACTGCAACCTCTGCCACTATTTATACACACGCCATCTTTCGGGAATCTTCTACAATGCTCTTAACGGACAAACTAGTACATTCAAATTCTAGAGCTTTCGATGTTAATTTTAGCAGCTTAAACTTGCAGTGTTGCCGTACTTACAAACAATGCTAGTACTTACAAACAATGCTTCTACTGATGGACGTGTTTATAAATATGATGAATGTTACAGACAGTCGTTACAGACCGTTAAATTCAAATCGCTATTGCACATTCGTTACAATACAAATTTAAACACTTTGTGGAAAAAAAATTCCCAGAATTTCCCAAAAATATTAAACAAAATTGCAAAAATTTGAAATTTAGGACCATATTTGGTACAAGGCTGGTAAAAAGTTTATATGGTACATTAAAAACATACTAAAAAATGGCTAAATGCGAAAATTCTCAAATTAAAAATTTCTATAAAAAAAGGTTAAATTGGATTTTGATTTTCTTTATTTGGTCAATTCACAAGGTCTCTCATCAGTCATATTGTCATAACGTCCTAATATATCACAACTTAGGCATTTGGCGATGGTCTCTGCTGGTTCGTTACGATAACACAATAAACATAGCATAGAAAGTAGTATTATTTGAGGACATTTTTTGCTTGAAAAGCAATAAAAACCATTATGAAATATTAGGACATTATGACATGATAAGAGACCTTGTGAATTGATCAATTGTTTAACTAACATTTTTAATGAAATCATAAAGGGTCTTCCAATAGGGACTTTCGAAATTTGACAGTTCATAGCGGCCATATTTTTGAAGCTACATCTGTCGAATTGGCTGTCGCTTATTCAGTTTGTTTTGCCAAGTCACCATGGACGTGTATAGCGTTCAACAACATGTGCAAATGATAAAATTGTTGTATCAAAATGGATTTGAAGAAAATGTTCGTTTTTCATAAAAAATTATATTGAGCGATGAGACCCATTGTTGAATCAATGTGTGCGTCAACAAACCAAATTTGGGATGATACTAATCCACGTGATATCCAAGAGCGTCCAATGCATTCTGAAATAGTCACTGTTTGATATGGATTTTGGGCTGTCGGCGACATCGGTCCATATTTCTGTAAGAACGTTGTTGGCCAGGTCATCACATTCAACTGCGAGCGCTATAAGTCTGTGACTACCAACTTATTTTGGCCGGAATTGGATGATATGGACACCAACGACATGTGGTTTCAACAGGACGATGCTGTGTGCCGCATAACTCATGTTTCATTGGGCATTCTGCATGAGTAATTCAAGGGTATGGTCGTCATCTTACGTGGAGTTGATGTTAACTGGCCACCGAGATCGGGAGATTTAACCCTGTTAGACTATTTATTGTGGAGTTAAGTCTCAGGTCAATGTTAAATCCTTTAGAAATGATGGAATTTTATATTGACAAAATAATAACTCACTCCTTGAAATTATAATAAAAGTAGAGAGAACATCCTAATATATACTAATGGGCTTAATATGCTGAGTTTTACAGGTTCTTATAATACCAATTAAACAGCGGAAAAAAACCATAATCTTTAACTATTAAAAAGATTATTGCGACTTTACATAATAGTTGCTAACAAGATGATTGACCAATAATTATTTTCAGTTTTGAACTACAGATCAATGATTATATTTATAATCAAGTTTACACCAGAACTTTTAATTTCAATATATTTCTTTCCTCACTATCGCAATGTCTCCTGGATTCCCTCCTTGACCTAATTAAACAAATATTTATGAAATGTTTTATTAACTGACTTACTCAACCATTTCTAAATACAGCTTTCTTTAACTTTTGACCTTCATGTGTTTAACATCCAAACATATACATATGTTTAAACGAAAATCATTTCTAAATTGAAGAATCATGTAACCAACACCCTCATCCAACCAGCCAGGCAACATGGTTGACAATTTCCTATTAGTGCCAAAATAAACTGAGAATTCGTTACAATTTTAAAAGGGCTGTCACATGTTACAGTTACATGTCATGACATTATCTACAAATTTTCCACTGTGTAACATTTTGCAATTGACAACATTTTTTTTTTTTTATTATTATTCTTGTTTGAGAAGAAAACAAATAAAAATTCCTTGCTCAAACTGATTGGCAGAGGGACAGACAGCCAAACAAAGTTCATGCATGTATAACCGACTTGAGGTTAATATACATTACGAGTTTGTAACTCATTTACTATGTGAATATATATGTATATGTACAATGTACATATATATGTATGATTTATTTAAATATTCATAAATCTGTTATCCAACCCATAAAACATTTTATTTTACGCTTAAAATGTACCAGTATGTTATATTAAGATTAAACTTTTGGGTGCGTTTGCTATATTTTTCACAATTACCTTGCAGTTTTAAAAGTGGTCATTATTAATATTACTCCGTTTGCATTGCTACTTAGACGGATCTTCATGTCGATCTTACTACGATCATTGTTACTACTTAGTTTGCTAGCTTCAGAAGCTACATAAAACATGAAATTTGGTCTGTAGTTTCGATCCATTAAGGAGGCTAAAAATGGGTAAATTTGGTATCCTTTGCCCTTATAAACTAATAAGTACGAATTACCGCATTGGATATCGTGTAAAATTGCTTGTAATTATCTTATTTGAGATAATGGCATTCGATGTCAAGCAAGAAATTTAGTAGGTGTTATTATAATTTCGATATCGAAATTATTTTTCGATAACGAATGCGACAAATCGGCCCCAGTAAAAGCACATTCTCCAATTACTCTTTTCACAGTTAAATCAATATTTTGATCATATTTTTTATGAAATTTTCTAAAATTGGCAGCATTAGAGGAGCATATTAACTTGATCATTTTACAATGAAGTATTTCTTCGCCAGTAAAACGCATAGCTAGTAGATTGGTGGGTAACCAATGCTGAGTATTTGTAGCTCAACTAAATGGTTTTGAGGTCTGCAGGGTACTGAAAAGTAATTTTTTGGGGAATTGTGGGCGTTTAAAGCACATTTGTACAGTATGGCACATGCTTTCCAACAGTTGTCTGTTCATTTGAGGTTTTTTAATAAAATTAAGAGAAAAATCTCTCGTGTATATTTGCAAAGCAAAAAAGTGCATATGTTGACTATAAATATGTTATAATTTGTTTTTGCGAGGAGGATGTTGAAAGTCATGGCATTAATAGCAATCTTAAACAAAATCCTTGTAGTATTTTATTCTTCTATTAGCCTTAGAAGTCTGAAAAGTAATCACATCTTTAATAATTGGAATTTGTGAGAATGTATCACTAAATAGGTAAATTTAGTACTTCTAAATGAATTAGACGTAATCACTTCTAAAGTAGAATGCACTTCATATTAGGTTACATACTTTAACTAATACCAAATGAGTCTATATTTCGTTAAATTTCAATACTTTCGTTTTATATAATCTACTTCATTTTCACTTCTTTGGAAGTTCTTGTTTTCGTTGGGTTTATTTGAACATATCCTCGCAAAACTTCTTGGCTTATGATCTTTAAAAATTCTCTTATATACTGATGAATTCAATTTCAACAATAACAAGTAAGAGAGCTATATTCGAGCTGTGCCGAATTTTATATACCCTTCACCAAATTATACTTTAAAATAAAATTAATTTTTTTTTTTCATATTTTTTTTAAACAATGTTTTCAAAATTCAAATTTTCAAAATTTTAAAAAAAAAATTTTTTTTTAAATTTTCAAAAAAAAATTTTTTTTTAAATTTTCAAAATTTTTTTTTCAAATTTTCAAAATTTAAAAAAAAAAAATTTTTCGGAATTTTTTTTCTAATTTTTTCTTTAATGAAAAAAAATTTTAATGAAAAAAAATTTGTTTGTGAAAAAAAATTCGGGTTACAAAATATTTTTGCCGATATTGTTCCATTGTAGGTCCAACCTACTATATATAGCCTTATATACATCGTTGCAATGGACTGGAAATATCTATATTTAGATATCCATATTGTCTATATTAATGACTTAGTAATCGAGATATAGATAAAAAATAGGCCAAAAATAGAGGTTGTCCTTGTTTTTTCCATATATCTCAGCCATTTGTGGACCGATTTTAAATAGCAACCGAGCCGGAAGAATTCCCGATATATTGTATGAATCATATATGATTCCGGAAAGTAGAATTCAACATACAGACGGACATGGCTATATCGACTTCGCTATCTATAACGATCCAGAATATATATACTTTGTAGGGTCGCGAATGAAAAATGTAGATATTACAAACGGAATGACTTGCCACTCATGTTGAAGTGTATAAAAACATTAACGTACCACTAACTAGTTATGCTACTACACACCCAGACTCCATATGTATATGAGGACAATCAAATACTTTTAAGAATCGTTGAAAGTGAATGCATGTATTTCTTTTGTGTTTCGAAATGTAAAAAAACAATGACATACATATATCGGTAGACCATAGAAAAAAACTTTTGAGTGCAAAATTTATGGACACCTGTTAAAGTTATGATCAACTAACAATAATTGTTTCATTACTTTGAGATCTGTACTGCATCCAACATAGTCAACAGACTTTGGTACTTTTTATATCCAATAAATATGAGTTATGAAGATAGTCGCCTATGCGGATGACGTGGTGATACTGATCAGGGGAAAGTTTCTATCCACTATCAGTGACATCATGCAGGTATCGTTTGCGGACCTCTCGTCCTCGGCAAAAACTAACGGGTTGGGAGAAAACCCATCAAACACGGAACTGGTGCTATTTACCAGGAAATATAAGGTGGAGAGCTTCTGTATGCCGAAATTAGACGGCGTTAAGCTGAGATTATCAGGGGGAGCCAATTATTTAGGAACCTTCCTTGACAGTAAATTGACTTGGAAAATAAATACTCAGGAAAGATTAAAGAAGGGCCTCAATGCCTACTATATAGACTCTCTAACGACTCTGCGTCTTCCAGGCAGGAATCTTCGCGATCTGGAAAGCCACACAGTTGATAAGGGCACACGTACAGGAGGGGTCTACAGTAAATATATACGTGGACAGTCAGGCGGCACCAAAGGCTCTGGAATGTCATTTAATTCATTCCAGTCTGGTGGAGGACTGTAGGAGAGCTCTTGAGGAGTTATTGGTACACTACTCAATAAGATTGTGTTGGGTGCCGGGGCACTGTGATATACAGGGAAATGAGGTAGCGGATGAATTGGCTAGACATGGTTCTGATCTAGATCATGATACCAATAGGTGTTAAACCACCAATTTGTCACTACTACAGGTCAATTTATGAACGATTCTGGAATTATATCGACCTATCCTGAAGCAGTACGACAGATTGGAGAGTGTCTAGGGCCATTTGGCCAAAACTGAATGCTAAAGCAACCAGAGCACTGTTAGAGTTGGATAGATATAATCTAAGGATTCTAGAAGGAGTGATAACCGGCCATTGCGCAATTGGGGCCTTCAAAGGCATATGGGATAACGACACACAGGATTTTTGAAGGGTGTATGGGGATGTAGAGGAGCTAGAGACAGTGGAACACATCATGTGCAACTGCCCTAGGTTACAGAGTCTTAGACTTAAATGGCTAGGAAACAGATTTAGTTTTTATATCCCCAATATTTCTCTAGAACAAATTTACCATCTATATCCAACCCTTCAGGGGATCCCCATACAAAAAAATTAATTTTCACGAAAATTTACCAAAATAAAAAACAATGAAATTACACCATGTATAAAAGCTGTGAATGTGGATCGGCTCGGAACAAATTATTTTTTTCCAGAAACAAGGGTATTGTGATTGTAAAAAGCCGATTGTGTACATGTGAATAGTCAAATAGTCAAATATAGTTCTTTGGCTAGCACTGTTCTAAAAAATGAACAAAGTATAAAAGCTCTAAAATGTAAATAATTTGTTGGGGGATTTTTTGGTTTTTGTGTTATACTTTTTTAATTTACGGAATCCCCGAATTATAGTTCATATTTTTTGTTCATGTTAGACACCTTTTTAAAACTTTGATTTAAATAAAAAAACAGACAAAATTTTTTTGAATTGGTATCATCTTAATTTCAGTTAAGGAAATGCTGTCTATTTAAGATTTTTTTTAAATTTTCAACTTTAAATCAATATAAATTTTGATTTCCTCATATATGTACTTTCAGTATTAGTAACACTTAAAACCAAATAAAATCAATATCAAGTAAAAAATATTTAAATCCACTTTTGGCATCTTTGTTCGATGGACTTTATTTTAGTTTATTTTATTTTGTTGCATTTTTTTTTTTTTTTTTGAACGCCTTTGTTGTATTTTTTTTCCATATACATTTTCCAAAACTGTCTGTGTTTTATATGCACTACAAAAAAATTCTATATAATGTAACAAAAAAATATATAAAGTCTCCTGTGTATTGAATAAAACAAAAACTGTGCGAAAATAATGCAAAAAATATATAAAATGTTAAAAAATAACTTTATAATTTAGTCACAACAAAAGCCAACTGTGGCCAACCCACCCACGTACAGTGGGTAAGAAATTGCAATAGAAAATAAAATGTGAAAAAATTAAATCTATTTTAATGGAATACATTAAATTAAATAATTTATATTTTTCAATATCTTTGTATTAAACAAAAGACAACTGAACATCTTCTCTGTCATTGAGGACTTAAGACGTGGAGTATGCTCAAAGATTGATTTAAGTAAAATTCACACCTTTATTAGAACAACAGAATGACTGGAGAGCGACATTTTACTATGAAACATTGGACTAGTTTGGCATAAGGTTTCACAATTGGGTCTATGCTTGAACCCAATTGCGCTAAGTATCGTAGTCCTTGTCTGAATCAGGTTTTTATAACCAAAATTAAATAAAATCCTAACCCAGAGTGAAATGATATATTATTGCGAAATCAGTTTAGAATATCGTTGTAGTGTATTTGAATATATATAAGGGGTTTATTTTGTACTGAGAGCGAGAAATTGAAAGGCTGTTCAAACCTAGCATTCAAGTACTGGTTTTAATTTTGAAGACTTTCAAATTTTGTAAGAATTTATAATTTAATTCTATAACAATCTTGACTAAAAAGTATATAAATCTAAACTTTAGCTATTTAAGATTTCACAGAATGAATTTTTGCAAAACTTTGTATAGATACTTTCAAATTTACTTTTCTAAATGTAAATTTCACATGTTTTAGCTAAGAGATTAAAATGTTTTCGTTTAAGCAAATTTGTTCTTTAAAATTTTTTGAGCAAAATCTTCATTATTCTGACCACATTGCATTGCAGAAATATACAAAAAAACACATAAGTACGATTATATTTCTACTACATGAATATCAAGCAGAAAGCAATGATACGCACTAGGGTGGCCCTTAAAATTGACTTTTTTCGATTTTAGCAGAGAAATAGATCTGAAATTAAATATAAAAACCAAATTATGAAAATTGGAGCAAAATCTGATAATGTTTATAGATTGTACATTAAGATTGCCATTATTTTGCACTTTAGCGAATTTCAATGCTTGCAATATCTAAAATTGTTCTTCGTCATCTAAATATCTAATGCTGAAAATTTAACAAAAAACCTATTTTATTTGAAGTTTCGTGTTTTCGGCCAAAATAAATCAAGGTTTGCAATGCTGTTTTCTGTTTTCTAATCCCAGCTTTGGGATTTTAAAACAGGTGGCCCAAAGTTGAAATTTTTATAAAAAAGGGCGTAGGGGCGACATATTCCAAAAATAGGATATGTTTTTTAAACCAAATTGTGTACCGTAAATATACCATTCAGAAAAACATAAAATCCGAAATATCGTTAAAATTGTAATATGTTCTTAAAGAAAGTTTTTTTAGTATAAAAGAGTTAAGTCATCTTTTCGCCCAAAAAACAGCTAAAATCTACTACTTTTTGAACTTTTAAATTCAAAATCGTTTATTTTTGGATCCATAATTGATATTGCTGTGAAATCTTTTGAATACTTATAATTGATAATTTAGTTTTCTAACTAATAAAAATTCGAGTACATTCAGTCCAAAAGTACGCCCTATATTTTAAAAAAAGCGTAGCAAGTTATAGCAAAATTTTAAATTTTTTTCAAGACCTAGACGAACGCTTTCCAAAAATATAAAAAATCTTTTAGATCGGATGGAAAACAAAATGGAGCGTATTTAAAAATTGTACATGTCGAAGGTACCCTCCTGGAGCATTTATAGCGTCCATTTTAATATTTTAAACTCGAATACTCATTGTCTGTACCCCACTGTGGACTGGCAGCTTTTGTTTTTATACCCTTCACCATGAGTGGCAAGGGTAAATATATGTTTGTCATTCCGTTTGTAATTTCTACAATTTTCATTTGCGACCCCACAAAGCATATATATTCTGGATCGTTATAAATAGCGAAGTCGGTATAGCCATGTACGTCTGTATGTTGAAATCAACATTCTGTAGCCCCCAAATAACTTTTAAACATAATTGATACATCAATATATCGAGAATTCTTCCGGCTTGGTCGCTAAAATCGGCCCACAAATGGGTGAGATATAGGGAAAAAAACAAGACAACCTCGATTTTTGGCCTATTTTTTATCTATATCTGGATTATTAAGTCATAAATATAGACAATATTGATATCTAATGATAGTTATTTCAAACCATTGCAACGATGTATATAAGGCTATAATAATTTGGACCTACAATGGGTCAAAATCGGGAAAAATATTTTTTAAACCGATTTTTTTTTTAACAAAAAATTTTTTATCATACATTTTTTTCATTAATAAATTTAAAAAATTAAAAAAAAAAATTTCGAAAAAAAAAATTTTTTGAAAACAATTTTGAAAATTTTTTTTTTTTTAATTTTGAAAAACAATTTAGAAAAAATTTTTTTTTTTTAATTTTGAGAAACAATGTTGAAAAAAAAAATTTTAAATTTTGAAAAACAATTTAGAAAAAAAAAAATTTTTTTAAATTTTGAAAAACAATTTTGAAAAAAAAAAAAATAATTTGTTTACCTAAAAATATTTAAAATTTTTATTTATATGAGATTCGGTACAGCCGAATATAGCTCTCTTACTTGTTATACCTCCACCACAATAAGTAGTGAATGAGATTGTCATTCTGTATGAAACATTCAGAAATATTCATCTAAAACCCAGCAAAGTATATATTTTATTGATCTTTATGGAATTCTAAGTCGCTTTAGCTTTGTTCGTCAGTGTAAAACACTCTCACGTCCAAAATACAAACAAACAAACTTAGTAGGATTTCAAAACAAACTGATTATCAGAATCTTTGGGGACCCAGAAAAAAAAATAGGTCACAAAAATGGACAAACTGAGTCGAACCTATACTGTCATGATGGTGTGTTTTTTTCACTGTTGCACTGTGTAATTGGTTATAACTCTCATGTAAGGACCACTTCCAAAAAACACATTAATTTTCATAAATATCTAAAAAATAACGTTATCGAATTAAAATTTTACAGAGAACGGTAGTATTTATTCACAATTGTAACTAATAGGCTATGTAAATATCGGTCGACATTTGACCATAGCTTCCATATCAGTTCCGAAAATCACTTAAATACTTATAAATATCTTCAAATTTTGCAAAAATTTTCAGCATTTGGTTTCTAAATGACAAGTATAGATCTTGGAAGCACTAAAAATCGAAAAAGTCTTATATAAGGGCTAACCTACTACGCACATATCGGAAACAGATTCAAAAAAACAGAAAAAATAGAAATAACTGTTTAAATTTCATATTTTTTTCTTACGCTGGCAAATAATAAAATATAATATGCTGTTATTGTTGTATAATCTCTAGAAGAAAAGGTTTGGGAAACAATTTAAAAATATATATATATGTATAAATCAAAAGGAAGGAAGAAAACATTAAATTTCATAAGAGAATCTTTTGACTTTCGAGCATGGTAAATGTTTGATCCCCTTATCCACATTATCTTCATCATCGTCATTATTAGTGTAAGTATTGCCCTTGTACTCTTTCCTTTACACCCAATACCATTGAAAACTACACACATAGACAGGATTTGCATTCAAAAATATAAGTATGTTTGTAAGTAAGTATTTGTGTGTTCAGAGTTTTTTTTTAGTTACGCTTTCCTTTTCAAACGCAAAAACATTTGTTGAAAAATATGAATTTCTTTTTAAGTGCCAGAATGCTTTAATAACTGAAAGCAAAAGTTACTAAACAGATTTTTAGTTGTGTGTAGAAGAAAAACTCAAAGTTTAATAGGAAGTAATAGAATTTGCTGCAAATGACTTTGTTATAAAAAGAAATTATATTAACGTGCACTTGAACGATGAAAATGCTAAATAAAATAACTAAAAATTATTTTATATTAAATGAAAATGGTCTGAAAATGAATTAAATTTGTAAAATTCGTTTGCAGCAGAAAATTGAACCGAAAAAATGTGTTGAAAAGCAATAAATTGGGATTAGAAAAACGTATAAAAAACGAAAACTGAACCAGAAATTAAGGTGGCCACAACTATAAGAGCAAATATATAGCTATAGCGAGGATTTTTATAGATTTCTTCTAGTACATTTCATATATTTTAAAATCTTTCAAATCCGAAATTTCGTTTTAAAATTGTTCATATACCGAATGTACCGTTTGGGGCCTTGAGACTACTAACAACCTCCCCCCACCCTTGGTCTTTAAAGTCCAAATTCAAAACTAAAACTGAATCGTACTTCTTCTATAGCCATGTTGCATGGCTCTTTTTTGTTAAAATCGGCTTATCCTTTTAGTAATAACTTAAATCAGAATACTCCTCTGACTCGCCTATGTAATCGGATCGGCCAGTTAGATATGACAGATTTATTCCTATTCTCTCCTGTTTTTTTTTCAATAGCTGGTCACCTTTATATCCTCAACATTTTTCATACAAACTATCAACAGGCTGTTTGATGATGATGATTCAAACATTCAGAAACAGCCAAAATAAAAGTGAAAACACTCAATCAATTCATGTGGGGAGTGTTTCTGACATTAAAAGAATTCATATACCTATAAATGTATGTATGTAGAATTCATACAGGTATGTACGAATAATCCAAATGAAAGTTACAAAGGCAGCACAATCGATTGTTTAACCAACTTCTTCTCCTCTGCCACCCAGCAAAGTAACGCGTAACAAAGGCGGGGGGGGGGGGGGGCTCTCACAATGAATGATAAACCCTTTTTTTATTTGCACCAAAGAATGAACGTTTAACAGAACAACTTTGAACAATATATAAAGTACAATAAACAAAAATTCTAATTCGTTTTGCAAATACTTTAGAATTTTAGAGCAGAAGCAGCAGCAACAACAACAATAAGTTTACATAAAAGATTTACTAAAAAAAATTCCACAAAAAAAAAAAAAAAATATATCGACTAAAAAGAAGAAAAATACAAAAAGAAATTTATACAAAAACCAAATAAAAAATCGAAATTGTATGAGGTAGAAGAACACATATACAAATTATTTACACAATAAAGATTACAATGATTTCAACTAAATCAGCGGAAGAGTGATGAACCAAAAAAAAAAAAAAAAATTGCCAGCAAAAAGATGAGTAAAAAAACAAGATTAAAAAAGAGTTATTTTAAGTTATAGGCGACCAGGTGATGACCCTATTTAATTTAAGCACTTTCAATTAAATTAGCGTATATTTTAAATATATTTTTATAAATACAACTTCAAACTAATAAAATAATTACGGTTATTTAATAGTTATTATAATCAGAGAGCAACATATTATGATGAAATTCTTCATTATGGAAATTATTGCCAAAAACATTCTTGATCTTTACAAAAATTGCAGCATTGACTTAACAGTTACTAGTGCGTCTGTCTGGCTGGCTGTCTATATAAAACTTGTGCCTAAAGACCAGATCACAATTTTGAAGATATTTCGATGAAATTTGGCGCATGGATTTGTTTTCGGTTCAAGGATAAAGCCCATTGAAATTGGCTGAAAACGCAACATTATTTCAGCTAGCCCCCATACAAATATCCTCCCGAAATAGGACTTTATCAGTCATAAATGTTTAATTGATCTACACAAATTTCGCACCAAATAAGATTTATATATACGAAAGTAATTTTATGATGATCGCTCCATAATTGGTCCACTTCCAAAAATCACTCACGAAAATAAATTATTGAAATTTTAAAAGAAAAATATTTTTGCTAATTTAATCAGTGTAGGTTATTATATGATCGGGCTTGACCGTCCACACTTTCTTCTTGTTTCAAGTTTCTAGGTTAGGGTACAAGTAGCGAAAATTTAAAAAAAAAATAGGTGGACTCAAAGTAGGGCACCAAAAAAATGCAAAATTTGTAAACGCTTGCGAATTTTTTGGGATTTGTCCAAAATAAAATATTTTAATATATTTCTAAAGCCCTCGATTAGACATATAAAAAACATACTGGATGTGCTATTTATCTCTTATAATTATTGAGTTATAGGCATTTGAAAATTAAAATTAAAAAGTTTTTCTATAATATCGGACACGATATATGAATTATCTGTTAGTTAATCAATAAATAAGAAAATCCTATGAACGAAGATACATATCAATATCTCTTACGAGTCCAAAAATAATTAATTTTGAATTTTAAAATTCATAATTACAACAAGTAACGTCATTACAAAATTTACATTAGCGGACATTGTACTATGGTTGCTAGAGTTATTTTGTGACTAAAGGAATTGTAAAATGCTATAACGTATTCATTACTAAAGTCTAGGGAAAAAATTTAGCAAACAAGCTTTATTGATATCCAATATACTTGTATAATGGTTAGTTAAATCCATTGCTTAAGAACAAAAATTTACTATAATTCGAAAATTTTATTTTGTATAAATTATGCAGAAATTTCTCAAAGCGTATGATGCTAAATAAACTACATTTATCCAAAAAAAAAACGATTTTTGTGATCTTTGATCTCTAATATTTAGCTTAACGTAAATTAGTTTTTATGAACAACTTTTTGTGTCACTTCTTTAAGAGGAAGTTTTGTCGTGTATAAGTTTTGAATTTGGATCTCATGGGCCCACCAGATGCGCGTCCAAAGTAGAACACATCGGATGTTATATATCAATCGATAGGGAATTTTGTCTACTTTTAAAAATATATATAGCTTTTGACAATTACAAAACTAATTGAATACTTTTTTAAAAAATAAGACAAAAAATGTTTTTTATTGAATTTTTGCAAATATACACATTTTCCAAATTGAAACTAAATTTTTATTTAAGAATATTTTTCAATGAAATTTTGCAGTTATATAGACTTTTAAAATGGAAAAAATAAAAACAAAATTTTAAAAATCCCAAAAATGGAATTTTTTAGTTTTTTGACTATCGGAACCCTCTAAAACATAATTGAGAACATATTGGGCCATCTAAAATGATATCGACTATACGATTTTTTCCCCAATGTTGAATTTTACATAACAAAATTAGAGTTTTCACTCGGTATCAAAAATTTTAAATTCCTTACACATCTTCTTAGAAGTTTTTAAGATAACTTCAAAAGAAAAAAAAAACTTTTTGATTTTTAAACAATTCTTTTTTTTCGTTTGACATATACGACCCTTAGTAGGGTGCTATACCAAGAATTTTTGTAGTCCTCTCCAAGGAGATTCTTTTTTTTATTATTTTTTTTAAGTCGGAACATAAAAGAATAAATAGGATCATTCTAAAAATTTTACATATCCGAGGTATCCTATTTGGAAACCTCTGGCCGCGCCCCTGTTGGGCACATGGGGTCCAAGTTATAAACTTAAGAAAAAAAATTTCATTCAAAGTCGACTAACCGTATAGAAGTTAAGGATGTATTTCCCTGTTTTGTGCTGCTGCAGCACATCGATTGCTCACTAAAGCTTATGGTGTACGTGTTCCATCGGTTTCAACCTGTAGAAAATGGTTATGTTGTTCAGAATTGGTGATTTTGACATGGCAAAAAAAGGTTGAACACAAAGAATTGGAGGCATTACTTCATGAAGATTGTTGTAAAACCCAACAAGTGCATGCAAAATCATTGGGAGCTACTCAAGCAGCTATTTCAAAACGTTTGCAGGATTCATCAAAAATCAGGGGAATCAGGTATCATACGAATTGAAGCCGAGTGAGCTTGAAAGACGGTTTTGCATATCCGAAATGAAGCTTGAACGCTATAAAAGAAAATAATTTGTGCACCGAATCATTACTGGCGATGAAAAATTGATACTTTACGATAACCCTGTAAGTAGAGTTTCCAAAAAACCGAAGAATTTAAAAACCGCGGTTTCGGTTTTAAAAAAATGAAAATCGATCTGTTTCGGTTCGGTTTTGTGATAATTAAATCAGTTGATAATATAGGAAGTGCTATACAAATTTAAAGTTTAAACTTGACGAGTGTTCAAGAGGATAAATGAAAATTTGAACTTTTTCTTTTAATGGTACCTTTTTAATATATTAAATTAGTTAGCTTATATAAATTAAAGTTTTCCAGTATGCTTATCAGCAGGGCAAGGATTTCTATGCAAATGCATGTTTGTAGTCAGTAACTCAAAATCACTTTTGACAATTTATCTTTCCGAATCGAAAAATTTGCAACAAAATGGCATCGATTTGTTGTTGCATATTTTTGCATATTTTGTTATAAATGCATATTTTGCATATTTTTCGTTTAAATGCATATATTTAGCATATTTTTCCATTTTATTGCATATTTAATTTTCTTTTGGACATATTTTTATATCAGTGTACACTGTACATACATATATTTGGCAACTCTATTTAGTGTTGTAAAAATAGTAAATATATTGACACTAGAATTATATTGTTGAAAGAAAAAGTCAACTTTTCAATTTATGAATCGATTTTTTAGCTTTTTGAAATTGTCGACTTTTCGAAAAAAATTTTATATTGACTTTTCGACTTTGTTCTCTTTGTGACACATAATATTAAAGCCAATTAGCATTTCTGTGCTCAAATTACATCTTTATTTCTGAAAATATTACTAAACTACAGGGATTCAATTCGCTGAATGCACAAGTAAAATTAATTGATGATGCTTCCAATAAAATTAATAATGTAAACGGAGAAATTTCTTACCAAATTAAAACAAAACTAAAGAATATATTACAGAAAAATACTGGATTTCATATAATGAAAAAAATTTTTGACAATTAGATCGCAATTTTAATGAAAAAATCAAATTGAAAATTAATATTCTCCAATTGAACTGGCTTCATTTAAATATGCACCTTTAACTTCTTTTGACGTTGAGCGTACATTTTCAATGTATTAAAGCTGTTTTCATCCGAACAGACAAAGTTTTATTTTTGGAAATTTAAAAAAAAAAATTATTTGTTTATACAAATAAAAATCTAAATTAAGTAATTTTGTAACATGAAATTAATATAATTATTGTATAATTTACATACATACATGAATTTTCTTATTTTTACTTTGAAAAAATATATTTAAAACCAAAGTATAACAAGTAGTCCGACTCTTTGAAAAAATGTTTAAAATTTTTATTTTTATGAATTTTCAATACCAAAAATTAGAACTCTATCCTATTATTTATATTCTACAATAACAAAAAATTACATGTCAGAAATTCCGAAAATATTTTTTCTTGATTTGTGCAAAATAGAATGAAAGTTTGCAAAAAGTGTTTTAAAAAAATAAAGAATAATATGTGTTAAAGTAATATTGTGTAAAAAACATTATTTTTATCAAAATTTAAAAGTTAAAATTTCAAGACATTTGTTTACATTTCTCTGAACTCACACGGTACCCGTATATGTGAGAGAGTAATTTTAAAAAATTGAGAGTCGGACTACTTGGTATACTTTGTTTAAAACCTTTTATGTTCCTTTATATGTACATATATATTGAAAATGTAACCTGAAATTTATATCTGTATTTTATTAATAAATATATTTCAAATAAAAAACTTATTTTTATTGCATATTTTTGTCATTTTTAGTGCATATTTTCTCTCTTTATAGTGCATATTATAAGCGCATATTTTTAATTTTTTAGTGCATGAAAATCCTTGCCTTGCTTATCAGTAAAGAAATAATCAAGAATAATGTGTTCAATTGTATTATGATACCAAAAATAGAGAACTAAGCCAAACTAAGGAGTACTTTTTCGTTCCTCAAAATTAATTTTCTATAATATTGAACCTAGAATCAGGAAATTACTTTGAAATTCCCAACTTGACAGTAATTAAGTGTGGAAATTTGTTACTTTTAAATTTACTTTGCTGATATGCTTCTAAGTAAAGAAAGAATCAAGTATAGAGGGCATAATGATATTGAAATTTCTATAATAATGAACCTGTAAGCAGGAAATTAAACACACATGATCCTGACTGAGTTAGAATTCACAAAAGGTGATTATAGTGGTACTTTTTTTGTATTTTCTATAATAATGGACACAGAAATATGAAATTAGACATTCATGATGCTGAGTGGGAATACAAAATGTGGCTCTTTATGGTACTGTTATTATTCTAATAATACGTTAAGAATGAGCTAGAATCCACATTACAATGAATCAATGAACATGGAACTAGAGACATGTTTTCCTGAATTAGTATTAATTTACAAAGGGAGGCTTAATAGTATTTTTTCTTTCTTCCAATTGGGGTGGCGAAGAGCCTCGGGTCAGCTAGTACTCCATAATTTTATCGGATATTTGAAAATAACTAAGACTGTTAAAAAAATTTTGCATTAGCCTGCTACATCATCTGAAGCAATTATTGCAATACAATTTAAAAAAATGTAAACAAATCTTAAGATACCTTTACCGATCTGTTTTTAGAGATATTGGATAAATAATAATGGAAAAGTTTGTTTCTCATTTCTAAATTTTGAATTTTTCTACTAAAAATAAATTAAAAGTAAAAGCCGAAGAATAATTGTCGGTTTAGGATTCGGTTTTAAAAGTGTGATGCCCGACAAACCAGCCGAATCAACACCAAAGCCAAATATCCATGGCGCTAAGGTAATTATCTGTATTTGGTTGGAGCAAAAGGGACCTACCTACTATGAGCTGCTGAAAACTGGATAGACCATCATGGAACCTGTACCGAATGCAACTGATTCGTTTAAAGCGAGCATTGCACGAAAAACACCCAGACTTTTCGGTCAGACATGATTAGCTGCTTAAAAGTATTTAGAATGAAGTGGTTGGAAAGTTTTACCTCACTTGCTTTATAGTCCAGACTAGTAGTGCGCGTTCATGTTATTCAGGTTACGAAGATTTTCGTCAATTTACACGTCAACAACCCGAATGTAAACAATAGTGCGTAATAGAGCGTAAAAATACAAATATTTCATTCAGTTGCTTGATGTTGTTGCAGATATTCTATTTTTTACACATACATGCATACAAATTAAATGCCTCTATTTGCTTATTATTAGTCCAGACTACTATTTCTTTCGATCGATGCTTCACTTTGAAACAGAGTATCTGATATTGGCTTGATTCGTTTTTAGCCTCAAGAAGATAAGAAGTTATTTTGGCTCGGAATCCATATTTTCCCAGAAAGATGGAAACAAGTCTATCTGGCAATGACCAATACTTTGAATTAATTAATACTGTACAAATGTTTCAAAACAAAAGGTAAAGATTTAAAAAAAAATCCGTATTTTTAAGTCGTACACTCAATAAAATGTTGCAGTTTTTAGATATATTGTTACGAATGTGCAATAGCGATTTGAAATAGCGATTTGAATGCCTGCAACATTCATCATGTTTATAAACGCGTCCATCAGTAGAAGCTTCTACTAACAATGTTGATAGCATGCTGTTATTAGCATTGTGTTTAAGTGTGGCAACACTAAATCTTTAAGCTGCTAACATTAACATCGAAAGCTTTAGAATTCGAACATACAAGTTTTGACCGTTAAGAACAATATAGACTACTCGAATGAAGATGGTGTGTATAAATAGTGACTGCGGTTACAGAAGTGAGTGAGTTTATCATAGGCGCTGTTAGAGTTAACATCAACTGTCTTGTACATTATAAAGTGTGTGTGCATTTCTGCTAATTGATAAACGTGTATAAAGACACTGAGTGACTATTTGAACTGCTGTTGTTGTACATTTTATATAAATAAAGAGTTGTTACAAATTTTAAACTACTAAACGGCTTTTGTATGCACTCAAAAGTATCCGGTTTATTTAAAGGAAATAAACCAACGCTTTAAAAAGGTTAAAACGTATGTACATTTTATTAAATATTTGTAAAGATAAAATCCTTGCTTAAGACAACACTTTTATTGAAATTTACTGATGCGTTCCAAAGTTATTTAATCTTGAACATTGCTAGGTTTTCACAAAAATTTCGCGATCTCCAACTTTAGAATGCTATAAAATAATTAAGAAGAGGAAGACACAAATTTAAACCTAAATTTTTAGGGCGAAATATTTTAGAATTACCCACAGTAAAAACAAATTTTCTGGGTAGTTAACAAAATCTAAAACAATCTTATTATGTCCGTCCGTTTGTCCGTCATAAAATTTAGCCTTTGGCCATTTAGCATTGTCTAAATGGTCAAACATTTTCAGGAGAGAAATTATATATAGCCAGAGGCACAGTAAGTATTCTGGCCCAAATATTTTAAAACTCATAAATCATAATGCGTATTTAGTAGTATACAGTTGAACATTTGTAGGGTGTTTATAATAAAAATATTTTGTAATTGCATGAAAAGTACAAAACAAAAAAAACACAATCGTTTAAATTTACCTAAAAACAACCGTTTCTCTAAATAAATTCTCTGGAAACCCAATTTTAAATGAACTAAATACAAAATAATTTTCCAAAAAAAAAAAAAAAAATCATCAACTTTAATTATAAAACATTTTAGCATTTTTGGGAAAATGGCAAACAAACCAAAAAAAAAAAAAAGAATCATTATAAAATAAAAAAAAAATGTTACTGACCTTACATTACAACATGTAAAAAGCGATTTATCACAATTAAAATCCAAAAACGTACAAAACAGCTCTCAATGAAGTAGAAATATGTTGTCTGAACGTCAGTTAGTGGTGGCAGCAGCGGCAGTAGGCAACACAAAAACACTAAATAATGAAGACAGGTATTGAATTTTAATTTTTTCTTTTTCTTCGTCGTATGAAATCTTAAATCACTTTTATTTCACATAAAAACAACACTCGGCCAACAAAGAGCAGGCGCGCGCACCTCTTTTTTCAAGATTTTTATTTGTTGATTTTATTTAAATTTCACACTTTTAAACAAACACAACTCTTGGGTTTGTTTCTTTTTCTTTTTCTTTTTTTGTAATTTTATTTATTTATTTTATTTAAATTTTCTCTTTTTTTTGTGGTTGCTTTGAATTTGTTGGGGTATTTCTTTATAAAACACCTAGAAAGAAAAGAATTTATTAAAAATTAAAACACTTTAGGAAATTTTCCCTTCTTTTTTATTATTTTTTTTCTTAAATAAAACTGGTCAAACGCACAATAAAAGCATACAAAAATGTCTTTCTTTTTTTTTTTTTTTGGTGGAATTCTTTATTTCTTCAATGAACTGTCTTTTATTTTTATTTGTTGTCAAAATTCAAACAAAAAAAAAAAAACAACTATTTCCAAAAATATCTTCAAGATACAACTGAAAGCTTTAACAAAAAAATCCAAAGAGAGTGTTTGGTTTGTCAAGAGTTACAGAATTTTTAACCGCCAAAGTCGTGGTTGACTTTTCTACAACAACTCAAAACGAAGTTTAAAAGCCGAATGAATTCCAGTTTCAGATTTAAAAAAAAAACACCAACTCAAACTCAATTAAATCTCAAACAATTAAATAGAGAGCAAAAGAGAGCATTCGAGCTACAGATACAATTGAGTGGGGAATAAAATCGCGCATTTAAAAAAATCCACGTACAATTGCTTGGGTATGACGTTCAGAAAAAAAAAAAAACAAATAAAAAATTACAAACAGTCAAGTCTCCCAAAAGAATGTGGTCGTATCCAGTTTGAAAATGTAAAAAAAGCAACTTAAATGGAATAAAAAGAAAAATATTGAAAAACGCCATCAGCGAAAAAAAAAAAAAATTAAATAAAACTAGCAACAACAACTACTACTTCTACAAACACAAAGTTAAATACTCGTTCAGTATGAATTTCGAATTGAAATTGAACAAAAAAAAAAAAGTAAAAAAGTAACTGACAGACTAAAAATGTTTTTAGTACTTAGTTTGATTCAATACTTCAGAACCCTACAGCTCAAAGAGGGGCGGGTATATTGCAGTAAACAATTGTGTTTTGAAAACATTTTTTTTACTCAATCAACTCGGATGTTTGAATATAAGTTATAAAAGAAATTATTAAATATTTATTTTTGGCATTAATTAAGCCGGCATCGTAAAATATACAGAACCAGCTTTATAAAATTATACAAATGTAATAAATCGGTTGGAAAATATCCGAGATACTTAAAATTGTCCTATGACCCCGGCCAAATGTTAAGGAAAATGCATGAAATGCATTTAGAGTCGCGGTCAAATTTCAAAATTTTGTATATTTGGGATTTTTATTGGTTGTATGACTTAAAAATGCGGGATTTTTTCAAATTTGTAGGTTTTATTTTGAAACATTTGTACCATATAAATTTATTTAAAGTATTGGCCATTGCTAGCTACGATTTTTTCCCATCTTTCTGGCAACATAGAACTGCTCATGTTTAGAGGCCCAGAACGAATAAAGACAATTTTGGATAGTGTGTTCTGAAGTGAAACGTATCCCAGAGAGAGCGTTCTGCATCGATCGAAGCAAATAATAGTTGGAAGACGCAAGGTCTGGACTATAAGGCGGGAGCATGTCTGGCAGCATATTCTGAGCGTTTTTCGGCCAAATCTCGCTTCAACCCAATCAGTTGCGTTCGGTACAGGTTCCCAGTGATGGCCCGGCCACCTTTCAACAGCCGATAATAGATAAGCCAATTTTGGTCCCACCAAATACAGAGCATTAACTTAGCGCCATGAATATTTGGCTTCTTTGTCGATTCGGCTGGTTGACCGGGCTTCACATATATACTGTTACGTTTTTACCTTTTAAAAACGAGGTTTATTTCCTTTAAATAAACAGGATACTTTTGATTGCAAATAAAAAGCAGTTTTAGTAGTTTAAAAATGTAACAACTCTTTATTTATTTAGAATGTACAACAACGACAGAATTAAAAAGTCACTCAGTGTCTTTATACACGTTTATCAATTCGCAGAAATACATACACACACTCTATAATGTACAAGTATACACGTACAAGACAGTTGATGTTAACTCTAATAGCGACAATGATCAACTCACGACTGCCACCTCTGCCACTATTTATACACGCGCCATATATCGGGAATCTTTTACAATGCTCTTAACGGACATACTAGTACATTCGAATTCCAGAGCCTTCGTTGTAATTGCCAGCAGCCCAAACATTTAGTGTTACCATACTTACAAAATCGTCGTTGCACTTTCGTTATAATCGATCTCATACGCTTCGGGTTATCGTAATGGATCCATTTTTCATCACAAGTAATGATTCGGTGCAAAAATGATTTTCTTTTATAGCGTTCAAGCGGCATTTCAGACATACAAAAACGCCTTTCAAGGTTTCTCAGCTTCAATTCGTATAATACGCAATTACTCTTTCCCTGATGAATCCTGCAGCTTGTAAACGTTTTAAAATCTCTGATTAAGTAGCTCCCAATGATTTTGCAAGCTCTTGTTGAGTTTCACAACAATCTACATGGAGTATTAGCTCCAATTCTTGGTCTACAAACTTTTTTGGAGATGGAACATATTCACCATAAACTTTGGTGAGCAATCCGTGTGCTTGAGGGGCACTTTTTTCAAATTAAAGAAGTAAAGCAAAACTTCCCGCATATGAAGCTTTATTGGCACAAATTCGACATTTTCGAAGCAAAAAATGTTTGTTGTTTACACTATAACATTCAATAACCAAGTGAGAATAAATGACAAATATGTACCCTTCAAAATAACATACAAGTTATTCACCCCTATCGTGAATCAATATTTCACATGAAATATGTTCTCTTTTCCCATTTTTCGTTCACCAACTTTGTTCACATGAAAAAATTAATGATAAGTTCGTGGGAATAAGTAAATTTAATGGGATAGATCTGTCATTTATCTGTTACCCCTCTCTCAAAAACGTGGGCTGTGAAGCAGATTTCGTAGAAATAGTCAAATATTAAATAGCATTAGTTTTTTCAAAATAACTGTTTTGCATTAAAAATAATATTCCTAAGTATTCCTTTGTAACAGAATAGAAAATTTAATACTTAATAACAAATTGTTTTTAAAATAGAAAAAAATAAATAAATTGTTCATAGTTGCAAACTTCAGAGTTAACTCTTTTCGGTTTAGTGGTCACTTTACTAACCACCTTTTCTATAGTCTTCAAAACATAGTTTATTGTCATTTTGCAAAACAAGTATATATTTTTTTTTAATCATCGTTCATTTTTTATTTCTTTGCTAAACTTTCCCGTCAGGGTGCTCTGGTTAGATAAATATGTATATTCATTTGAAAATATTGTAAACTGCAGTTTTTTTAAGAGATTTTTACGCATTCATTAAAAAATCACGGAGGTGTTATTGTTCATCGAATTCAGAGTCATAGATAAATACACATAGATCGGAAACTCTCCTGTCATAGACCTAACTCAGTTGTCAAAAACCTAAGTGGTGAGAATGTATTAGTAAAGAAAAACTTAATGAAAACAAAAACAACACTCGTATGTGTAACATTTTTGAGTAATTTTTTGTTTGAGTTTTTTTTCTAGTTTCAGCTCTATGTTTCTCTATGTTCTGAGTTATTTTGCATTTCGTTTGTTTAGTCAGAAAATTTAGTCAAAATTATAAGATTTCAAGAAAAATGTATACGATACGAAAATTTGTATCATAATTATTTTTAATGCCAACCGACACGGTGGTTAGTAAATTAGCCACCCCACTTCACAAAACAGCTTGGAATGGGGTGGTTTTCTTATGTTTTGATTAAGTAATTTTTTCTTATTTTTTTATAATAATCTAACCTTGATTAAAGTTATACTCGTAATACAATTTTTTTGATTTTAAACTTATACACATAAAACCGTGGCTGAAAGAGTTAACATTACCCGATATGACTCCACCCGATATGACATAGTTGTCGTTCTTTTAAAATTTAACTTTAATCATGCAAACCTAACTGCTGTTTATAGAGATCTCCAGAAAGTCACTGACAAGACATACCACAACATTTGGCTGTTTTCCATTATTCTTTTTTTTCGCTTCAATATATATATATTTTTTTAAATAAACCGGTATAGAGTCTGAAAAAAAAACTTCAACTTCATTCACAGTGATGGATGAAAAGCAAAAAAAAAAAAAAAAAAAAATGGAAAATTCAAAGTAACAAAAATCAAATCAAGCAACAATTTTCAAAATAACACACACTCCCCTCTCACACAACAGAAAAAAACGATCGTATAAATGAAAAATTGTTAAAACGCAAAATAAAAACAAAACAGCAAAAATCAGACGCCACAAATGAAACTGGTTGGTTGGTGGTTGGACCCGTGTTTATTCGATGTTGTCGTCATACCAAAAAATCCGTACACCAATGTAGCAACAACAAACAACAAAATTTTAAAATTGGCAAAGAAACTCAAAAAAAGCAACAAAAACAACAAGAACGAAATAAAAACAATCGTTACGATTTGACATCTCAATGGGTGACAGAGAGTCCAAATCAACACGAATCGGGACGAGTCGGCATGGAGTACTTAAATACTCATTATTTTTAAGTTGAGTTCAAAAAAAAAAAAACTTTGAAACATTAACTACAGCATGCTTGTACTTGAGAAATGTTGGTTTGTATGTGCAGACCAGGGTTGGATATTTGGTATGTTAAAATGGCATTTAAGCAAAAGAGTACTTTTTAAGCAAGAAAGTACTTGCTTATGTCCCAAGAAAGTACTGTAGAACTATCTTATAAATTATATAGTAAATTCCAAGTCAATGACCAATAAGTTCAATTAACTCATCGAATAATAGCCATAAACCACAATCTTGGATTGGGTAGAGCGCATGACGATGTATTCAACAGGCATTCATTGAATCAAAATATATATATTTCTCCTAGACAACGAAAGTAGTGATACAGTTTGGTTAATATCCTGGTTATGCTGCAATAATGTCTGGTGGCCCATTTCAGTGTCGAGGTCAAAATTGTTAAGAGATTAAGGTTCTAGATCTATTGAATTCCGTAATATTTAGCTCCAAGATCCAAACAGGAAAACTGCTAAGCCATCTCGCTAATACATTACACTCGCAATACTACAATGATTTTGGTGCCACTAAAACTAAAGCAGATTTTAAGTATATTCGATACCCTGATTCTAACTGTATACTTATATTTTTAATGATACCTGTTAGTTTTGGAGAAATTGAAGGGCTAAAAAAATGAAAACGATTTTACAACATTTTATTAATATATTGTTACGAATTTACAATAGCGATTTGAATTTAACAGTCTCTAACTACTGCCTGCAGCATTCATCACGTTTACAAACACGTCCATCAGTAGAAGCTTCTATTTATCAACAATGTTGATAGCATGCTGTTATTAGCATTGTTTGTAAGTATGGCAAGACTGCATGTTTAAGCTGCTAACATTGACATCGAAAGCTCTAGAATTCGAATGTACTAGTTTGTCCGTTAAGAGCATTGTAGAAGATTCCCGAGAGATGGCGTGTGTAGAAATAGTGGCAGAGGTTGCAGTCGTGAATTGAGTTTATCATAGGCGCTGTTAGAGTTAACATCAACTGTCGTGTACGTTTGAGTTTGTACATTATGAAGTGTGCATTTCTGCCAATTGATAAACGTGTATAAAGACACTGAGTGACTATTTGAATTGTTGTTGTTGTACATTTTAAATAAATAAAGAGTTGTTTCAAATTTTAAACTAATAAAATGCTTTTATTTGTAATCAAAAGTATCCGGTTTATTTAAAGGAAATAAACCAAAGTTTTCAAAAGGTGATAACGTAACAATATTTTAGATTTTCCTTCTTTTATTTTAGATTTTCCACGATGGATGTCCTTAGGACACTCCCGTGTGATACGCCAACAATAATCTATGTTCATACCAGAGACCTTATTATCAATCACTTTTAAATCTTGATGGAAATGTTATCCTTGTTCTTCGCTATACTGTGCATATTCTCATATTACATCCAAGATTTTTGAAGCTAATTTAATAAAAAATTCTTCACAACGACAAAATAAACATTTCCAAGCCGCAGCTTCTAAATCATTCATTGAATGTATGAAATCTTAATCTTTCATTAAACGCCTTATTTGTGGATCATCAAAATACCAGCTTTTAGTTTTTCCGCGCTCAAACCTGGAAACTTTTCTGAAAGATAGGCATAACATGGACCAGTTTTATCTAATGCCTTCACATACTGCTTCATAAATCCCAATTTGATATATAATGGAGGCATAATGATCTTATCTCTTGAAACCAAAGACGGGTTTATAACATTTAGTTTTCCAACTGTCATGTTTTCTCTCAGAGTATCTGCTGTCCGATAAACAGATGAATCATGGATATTTAGTTTACCCACTTTGTTGGCCTAACAAGAAATTAATCATTTTTAAATCGACGCATATATAACTATTGGTGATCCGAGTGCTTAAGTTTTTACAAAACAACATCTACTCCTCCTTTAATTTCGTAGAATGAGCAATAGGCACAGCTGCAAGGTCATTAAACTTTGCTTTGAGCTGTCCATATACAATCTCCATTTATCAGCTTTGTCGCTTGAGACTCCCATTTTCATTGGAAATGTCATTACAAAAGACTACATACATAATTTTCAGAGCTAAAAATGGAAGTTATTTTTCGCGACAGCGATAAAATTACATTTTTCGTACCTTGAGTTAAAAAATTATTTTCTTTAAGTCTAGATAGTAGCAGCTCAGATCTCTCTTTCGAAAGGTCAAGATCTCTTATCAAATCACTTAAGGCATCTTGTGAAAAAAGTAAAGGCATCGTTAACACTTCAAAATCGCTGTCATATTCATTTGAAAAACTTCCACCATCTCTATGTACGACAAATCTGATAGATGTTGGTACGTTCTCTGAGCATATAAAAGGCCTTTTAGCAGACGGTAAACCAGGATTTGTCATTTTCCTTTTACTCAATCCGTGAAATTTAACAACACAGAAATACCAATCATCAATGTGGTTTTTTGGTTCTATCCGGTTTCGGTTGCACACAATGTTTAAAACCCACGGATTATTCAAGGAGTTAATCTGCATTAATTCAAATTAATTCAAAAATACTTGTTTCCCGCTAAGTCTGTTATGGGATTTCGAAACCTTTTGACAGTGTATTCACCACAAATGTAACAAATCAATGTATTTATAGTTTACAAAGCGGACACACTTGCCGGAAACTGATCAACCACTGCCCAAATTCGAAAGAGTATTAGTGACTATGTCAAATATATTCTTTCGAGCTCGTCCTGTAAAAAGGGTTTTATCGGATCTCAACGGAAATAAGTGTTCTAGGCCAGATGGCATACCAGCGCTGGTCTTGAAGCTAAGCTCTTCGACATAAGCTAGATCATTAGCTAACCCTTTCAGCATTTCATACCGTGCCTGTATGTTGGAATGTTGCTAATGTCACGTCAATTCCTAAAAATAGCCCTGAAAATTACCGTCCAATAGCAATTTGTTCTGCACTTTCCAAAGTTATGGAAAGTATGGTAAACTACCATCTGGTTAAATATTTGGAGTCCAACAATTTACTTAACTGCCAGTATGGCTTCCGTAGAGGATGCTCTACGGGAGACTTGCTAGCCTTCCTATAGGAAAAATATTGTCGGTCCATTCACCGTTTTGGCTAGAGTAAAGTGGTGGCTCTAGATATTTCCAAGGCGTTCGACAGAGTGTTTAAAAAAACGTATTGCTTTTAGTGTCGGTATTGACTTCTCTCGATTTATATCGAGCTTTCTCAGAGATCGCACCATACGAGTTGTTATAGATGTAGGGATCTCATCAAACGAGTTCAAGATAAGTTCAGGGGTACCGCCAGACTCTGTTCTTTCTCCTACTATATTCCTTATTTTTCTAAACAACCTTCTAAGTGAAACTTAAAACATTATCTATTCTTCTGTAGATGACAGCAACATTTGCCACTCATATTCATTCAATTACAGACCAAGCCTGTCGGAGATTGGGGCAATAAGGCAAAACATGAATGTTTCCCTTAATTGGAACCTTCTGACAATCTCCCTCTTTCCTTCCTCCCATAACCTATTTTCCTAGTTCCAACGCAATGCATGAGTAGGGTTCATCAGCTGAGTGCTGGATTTTGTTTTTAAATTTTAATTTTGAACAACAAAATATTTTATGGTTTGTCTGGTTCAGAAGTGGTCATTTTGACACGGAAAATAAAGATCGACCACGTCAGCCACAAATTTGGATAATTGGAGGCATAACTCCATGAAGATTGTTTTCAAACTCAACAAGAGCTTGCAAAATCATTGGGAGCTACTCAATCTGTAATTTCAAAACGTTTGCAGGCAGCAGGATTCATCCAAAAGCAGGGAAATCGGCTACCATACGAATTGGAGCCGACAGACCTTGAAAAACGAGTTTGTATGTCCGAAATGATGCTTGAACGCTATAGAAGAAAATCATGTTTGCACCGAATAATAATATATTGGGTAAAAGCACTAAAGAAAGTATCAATTGAAGAACACTAACGTAGAAGTAGTTTTGAAAGTGATAATTTCAAGTAAAAGGCATTAAATAAAGAACTAGTTCAGTACCGTTCTGTCAAAGAAGTATTGGCTTCGTAATGCTTTCATAAATATTGTTCCGAAAGAACAAGTTCGCAATGCCAAGGAAGTACTACTAGCTATATAATTAAGCTTATAAGTTCTCAAGCCTTAAAATAACATGTTTATCAAGCTCACTTAAGGCCTGGAAACCATAGTAACAGTAGTTAGTATTCCAATAAATGGAATTGTGGAGACATTTCGCACATTTCACTTGGGAGTTGAGCGTCTTGATTGATGCAAGGCTTTCCACGTAGGTATTAATGGCTCGAGATTTTGTTCCAGGATTCTTCTTGCGACTGTATATCAATGACATATATTTCCACCTGGAAGAAAATGCAAGTATGAGATAGTCTGAGAGAAAACAAGAGGTCAAGTTTAGCAGAGAAAATTCGCAAACTGTGGCCATTTACGTCTTTAAAACGTCAGTGTAAATTGAGATCCCGTCACTCCGAAAAACAGACAGTAAGTGAATAATATTACAAATGTTTAAATATATATTTACTACGTTTTATTCTTAGCACACTTTTTAAGTGCTCTGAAAATATCATGCTCATCCCTGACAATAACACTCATATGCATGTCTGGTTAAAAATAACTACCAAATTGCCATTGCTGAAAGCCATGCATGATTGCTCGTGTTTTGTTTCTGTTTTATATAAAATTGTTATTAAAATCAACATCAATTTACTAATCATCATTTAACTAATGATCATGCTGAAAGATCATAATCATTAATATCAGCATCATTATTACGATGGTAATTATTTGTCATACGACTATGAATTTTCAGATCTTGTCTTGTGGTTGTGGTAAAATTTTGTTGTTTTGTTTGTTTATTTTTTTTTGGTCATAGCTCAAGTCTAATGTTCAACTAACGAAATTCATTCACGATCAATAACGCAAACATTTACAGATACATATGTACCTAGAGCTCACGTAAAGCAATAACGTCATAACTCTCAAAGTCTTTAAATATGGAAAAAATATTGAATTAGCTAAAAGAGTTTAGTTAGGCAATTGAATAAACTTAAGAGTAGTAAATTTTGAGTTGTGACGTTTTTGCTCTTAGTGTGCATTATGTACATTAAGATTGGTATAGTAAGTTGGTAGTAGAAGGCTGGTTTGTTTATATTGTTGTTGTTTAAAAAGCAGTTAGCTAAAATAATGACAATAAACTACAACAAATGTGGTAGTATAAATGTTTTTCATGTACAATTCAACAAATAGAAAATAAATGAAAGACATATATGTATATAACAAATCACAGACAATTAAATGTTAGAGGCTTACAAACTATGTATGTACTAATAAAAGCACAATGCAATATTTAGTCAAATTTACTATAACGGCGTTGCTATAAAGTGGTGGCGGCCACAAAACAAAGTTTATATTGGTAAACTTCATGCTGCTAATCATGTTATGTACCTAAGTGATGCACAGTTGAGGTCAAACATCAAACAAATCAATTGTGAACAAGCTTTTGTTTACATTGACTACTCTACGTGAACAAACTCAGAAAGCTCTATAACTTGAACAATTTTTTTTACTGGATTTGTTTTCTTAGCATGTAGACAACACTGAAATACATACAGGCCAGTCAAAAAAAATTTAAGACCAAGAATTGGAGGCATTACTTCATGAAGACTGTTGCCAAACTCAACAAGAGCTTGAAAAATATTTGGGAGCTACACAAGTAGCAATTTTAAAATGTTTTTGAGTAGCAGGATTCATACAAAAGCAGGGAAACTGGGTACCATACGAATTGAAGAGAGACATTGAAAGACGATTTTGCATGTCCGAAATAATGTTTGAACGTTATAAAAGCAAATCATTTTTGCACCGAATCATTACTTGCGATGAAAAATGGATCCATTACAATAACTCGAAGCGTAAGAGATCGTACGTGAAGCCCGGCCAACCAGCCGAATCGACACCAAACCCAAATATCCATAACGTTAAGGTAATGCTCTGTATTTGGTGAAAGTAATTAGTATTATAAACCTGTACCAACAGCGAAAAACGCCCAGAATATGAGGGCAGATATGAAACCTTAATATTCCATCATGACAACGGTAGACAACATGATGCAATACCTTGCTTCGATCGATGCAGAACGATCTCTCTAGGATAAGCTTCTCTTTGGAACAGAGTATGTGATATTGGATTGATTCGTTTTTGGCCTCAAAAGATAAGCAGTTCTTTTGGCTCGGAATCCGTATAGTGTCAGAAAGATGGGAAAAGCTCATGGCTAGCAATGGCCAATACTTTGAATAAATTTATATTGTACAAATGTTTCAAAATAAGAGCTAAAAATTTAAAAAAATTCCCGCATTTTTAAGTCATGGACCTTAGCACATTCGAAAATTCACAAAAGTGCATAAAAAGGACCACCCTAATGTGCAAACTCTTAAAGTTATCAACCAATTTTTCTTAAATTTTCAGACTTTAGATGGCAGAGAATAATTTTAGACATTGGGAGCACTGAAAATTGGAAAAAGTCCCATATAAGGGACACCCTAATGCTGACATGTGAACTACAACCAATAATTCGGTGAATAACAAATGCAATTAGACCCCTAACTTTAGCAAATAACTATGAAAATGTGTGTGTCAGTTTGTCTGACCAACATTTAAGTTTTTTTTTTTTTTGCCTTTATTATTCTAGCAAGGGTCATAAAAATAAAATAAACTAAACTTTAAATGAAAATTCCCATAGAAAAAGATCTTGTAACAAATGTTTTGTTTTGCAGTGTTTTTTAATTTATTTCTTTATTAAAAGAAGTCAAGCAAAATGTTGCTGCCACCACCACCAACCAACCAACTACCACGTAGCATTCACTCGCTACGTTTACGCTTGAATACGGGAGCTACTTAAGAATTTCATTTAACTGGCTTCGGTCGTCATAACGTTTTTTTTTTTTTTTTTCATCTTTATAGTAGAATGTTTAGTTGTTTCTTATATATATATTTTTTTTAGACTAAATGTCTAAAACTTTTACAATCATTTGTTTGAATGTGTGTGTCTTAATTTTTTTTTTTTGTCTTCCATTTTTCTCATCTGTTCGATGAAAAGAAATTCTAGAATACGAAATTGTTAGTAGACGTACATAAAGTAAGTAGTTGCAGAGGAAGAGCTATAAACTATTAAAAATGAATAGAACATATAAAATCCATAAAAACAACAAAAATATTTCAAGCAGAACCAATGGATGATGCTGAAAATTATGTCGCTATAATGATGATGGCCGTTAATGATGACGACAACGACTACAATGATGATGATAATCATCATCATCATTATTATCATCGTGATAATGATAAAAAGAGTGGCAAGCAACAACGACAATTACAGTTAACAAGCCAGAAACAACATCATTTTTTAAAATAATTATAATAATGATGATGATGATAATATTTATAAGCACCCTAGAGAGAATGGAATTGCTACATAACTAGTTACGTGACTGGTGCCTTGTGGATAGGTTGGAGTTCTTAATTTGCACAATTTGGATTTCTCATGGTTCCAAGGTATCAAATTGTTCTCCATCATCTAAAAATTAACTACTGACAATTTAAGCAAAATCGGAATATGCTTAGAGGTATCACATTTTACTTATTGAAGTTTCGAGTTTTGGGTTAAAGTAGCAATATTTTTAAATATGTATAAGTTATTAAAATTTAACCATAGATGTTTATGCATAATCCAAATTCCAAATTTTACATTTCCAAAATTTTTTTTAAAATTTTTTTAAAAAGTTTAACTTTTTCTCGAAACTATCAAAATGAAATGAGGATTTCAAAGAAAATTAAGTTTTTGGTCACATATTTGTTAAATTAATTTCTTTAAACAACATTTCATAGCCTATTTTCTAATATTTCACATTATTTTTGGGTTGCTAATTTTTAACCCTTTTATATCTGGGGTCAAATCTGTCCTAGATGGCAGAGATATATCTCTATATCAAAAATATAAAACAGATGAAATTTATTTATAAAGATACATTTTTGTGCTCTATTGAACGCTGACTATTACTCAAATCATAGATAAATATACATAGAGCGAAAACTCTCCTGCCAAAGACCTAACTCAATTGTCAAAAACCTAAGTGGTGAGAATGTATTAGTAATAAAAACTATGTGAAAATAAAAACAACACTCCTACATGTGATTATTTTGAGTAATTTTTTGTTTGAGTTTTGTTTCTAGTTTCCGCTCTATGTATCTCTATGACTCAAATATTAGGTATATGTCTTAAAAATAAAAGGTAAAAATTTTTTCAAATTTTTACCTTTTATTTTGAAACATTTATACAATATAAATTTATTCAAAGTATTGGCCATTGTAAGCTATGACATTTTCCCATCTTTCTGGCAACATATGGATAACGAGCCAAAAGAACTGCTCATCTTTTGAAGAACGAATCAAGCCAATTTCGGATACTCTGTTTTGAAGTGAAGCGTATCCCAAAGAAAGCGTTCTGCATTGAACGCAACAAATAGTAATCGGACGGGGCAAGGTCTGGACTATAAGGTGGGTGAGGAAAAACTTCCCCACCACTTCTTTCTAAATACTTTTTAACAGGTATTGCAACATGTGGCCGAGCATTGTCATGATGGAATATTATGATTTTATGTCTGTCAATACTCACTTCAAACGAATCAGTTACGTTCGGTACAGGTACCCTGTGATGGTCTGACCAGATGTCAGCAGCTCATAATAGATAGGACCAGTTTGGTCCCACCAAACACCGAAAATTACCTTGGCACCATGGATATTTGGCTTTGGTGTCGATTCGGTTGGTTGGGCGGGCTTCACATACGATCTCTTACGCTTCGGGTTATTGTAATGGATCCATTTTTCATCTCAATTAATGATTCGATGCTAAAATGATTTTTTTTATAGCATTCAAGCATCATTTTGGACATGCGTTTAATAGAATCGAAAAAAAAAACATTTTAATTTATATAAATTTCGTTTAAACATTTTTGAAAATATAAAATTTTGAAATTGAGATATGACAGAAAATTTTTATACGAGGTTGGGTCAATATGTCAGCGTATTTTTGAATTTCCCGGCGCTTAACTGAATGGGCAACACTGCTCCAGCCAACAGGCATCCGTCAGTTAACTACCGTCAAAATTTGAACAAGCTGCGTGATTTAGTTTGTTTTTGACAGCCATTGATAGTAGACTACCTCGTGACTTGAGGAGAAATTGGAAGAAAGTGAATTTCATGTGATCATCAAGCACTATTTTTTGCGGAAAAAAAGCATCACTCAAATAAAGGCTAAGCTTCAAAAAAATTAAAGGAACTCTGCACTATCAATTTCATTGGGAAAAAAGTGGTTTACTGAATTTCGTTGTGGTCGTACAAGGACGAAAGATGCCGAATGTTCTGAACTCCCTGTTGGGGACTCTACCCCCGAAACAATTAAAAAAATCACGATATGGTGTTGGCCGATCGGCCATAGGCATCTCACATGGCTCAGTGCTTTCAATTTTGAATGATCACTAAGGTATTAGTAAGCTTTCCGCAAGATTGCTCACAATCGGGTGCAGAAAAGGGTACAAACATGAGCAAAAATCGATGAATTAGGCTACGAAATGCTCCCTCTTCCGCCCTACTCACCGTATTTAGCCCCTAGTGACTATTTCTTGTTTCCAAACCTGAAGAAATGACTCGGCGGAAAAAAATTTCCAACGATGAAATCATCTCACAAAAAAATACCTATTTTGATGACCTCAACAAACCTTATTTTTTGGAAGGGATACAAAAATTGGAGAAACGTTGGACAAAGTGCATAGAGTTCAAAGCAAACTATATCGAAAAACAAAATAATTTTTTATCCAAAAAACTGTGTTTCAGCCAAAAGGGTACGGACTTTTTTTTATTGAAATCCTCGTATTTTATATTGAAACATATGTATGTGAGTAAGTGAAATATAACAACTATTTTGAATTGGATTTTGAGCTAGAACACGAAATTTTGCTCAAATAGCATTTGATTTCAAGATGACTGAGAACAATTTAGGACTTTTGGAGCACCGACAATCGAAAAAAAGAAGCAAATATGGCTTCAGCCATATTATTAGCGTGAATATTAGTTCTCCATTATCAAACTATAATAAAATCATAGTTGTTTTTAAATGATTATTATGATGATATTTTTCATCTTCATTAAATACCTACATAAATAGAAGAACAAAATGTATAAAATAAAGAAATAGTTGTTGCTGCTGCTGATGATGATGAAGACAACGACACTGAACGATATTTGTCGCAATCGTGACTATAAAACAAAATTACGTTTATTTCCAGCGAGTACCTCACTCACTGACTGACTCACCACTATACTCTTTGCTATAGCTTCTACAGCACTTCATGTTCAGCTTAAACATCATCGTCACTGCCATTCTCAACATCATGTTGTTTGTATCCATCTACGATTACAACTAGTTGCAAACAACTACAGCTCAAAACAGCAGCAGCAACAGCAACAAAATATGGCAACAACTACATTCAGAAAACAATATTCTATTTCTTTTTTTTTTGCTGTTGTAGTTGTTGCTGTTGTTCCTACTCCAAAAAGGAAATTCACACACTATACAAAATGGACCATAATTTAATTTTTTTTTCCATCGTCTTTTTCTTCATTATTATCATCATCTTGCTGTGACCATCAACATTAAATAGTTGTGTACTTTATTTTTTTTTTTTTATTTTATTTTTCAATTGCACTATGGGTTGAAGTTATTAACTTCTGCTGATGCCTAGTCCAGCAAGTAAGCTATGAATTGACAATTAAAACGAACCCAATGAAGTAGCTACATGTTCCCAGCAAAAACTCCACTTACCTAGTAAGCCAGCAAGTAATATTGGAGCTAAGTGATAAGTAGTTATTATTTGAGTGAAAAACCAGTTATTTTTGTTAGCGATTTGACAAAATTCAAGCGTCTTAAATGTTCTTAACAACCACTCATTACTAAATAATGTATGTGGTATGTTGGGTTGCTACTTGCGCAAGTTAATTTCTAAGAAGACACACATAGAAAATTTATAAATTTAACAATAGTAGCTATAAATTTCTTACATTTGATAGTTTTAAATCAATTTAGCTCAAATTTTCATTATTTTTTTAGCAGGAAAAACTTTTTAGAAACCGATTTAGCTGATATTCAGTATAAAATTGTTTAGAATAATTTACGGTATATTGAATGCACAATATATAAATAATACAGATTAACAATAAAGAAACAAATCTTGGTGCCGAGATAGCGTTAGTGGTTTTGTATTAGATAGGCATTGGTAACACCAATACTGTTTTTAAACATTTCCCTACGTGTGGCTTTGGATCCTAATTTTTCAATATTGTCTGTCATAAGTAAATTCGTGTGCCCGTTTCGTAATCTTATATGTACATTTCTACGACTAAATTGATTTTAGCACAGGGCCTCATTTTATAAAACGAAACGTTTGGAAGCGTAAGCAATTTGTATGAAAAATACTGGGAAAAGGGTTAAAAACTTGAATATTTTCCATAGAATTTTATGTTAACGTTTGTCGTTTCGTTTTACAAAATGTGGCCCACAGTCAAAAAGTTTAAAAAACCTATAGCCGTTGTGGACAATTTCTTAAGTAATCAGAAGGTTGAAAATTGTGAGTAATTAGTTATAGACCTTTTAAAGTTCAAAATATCCACAGTCATTTAGCCAAGTTTCGTGAAAAACTTGGATCATATAGTGAAAAACAAGGAAAATGTTTCCACCAAGATTTAAAAGTGATGAAAGCTGGAAAACAAGGGCGCTGAGATGAACATATAATGGCTGATTACTGTTGGAGCATCATATGGGAGTGTCCTAAGGACCTCCATCCAAGAAAATCTGAAAAATGAAGCTTCTGTAAAATAATTCAATAAAATATTGTAAAATTGTTTATTTTAATTTTTTTACCTCAGCAATTTTTCGAAAACTACACGTAGCATTGAAAAAATAAGTAGACAGTTAGAATCCATAAGCTACTGGAATCTTCTATGTTGGACCCTTTACTTACAGTTAAGTACAACGGCCACAACGAAGTTTTCTTGGACCTACATTCTATTTAATTTACACCTCCTAATTGACTATAAGCGATAATTTAACTATTTATACATTTGCTGATGATACCGCCATTACTAGCTCGCACGAAAACCCACAAATGGCATCTAGCCAACTGGATGGTTACCTGATAAGTGTGGAGAAGTGGTTGAAAAACTGGCGAATACGGATGATTGAGTTAAAAAGTAAACATGTTATCTTCACGCCAAGGAGGAAAAATTGTCCACTTAAAAATGTGAACATACTTCACGCCGATTATGAAACATACTGTTACGAATGTGCAATAGCGATTTGAATTTAACAACTGCCAGCAACATTCATCATGTTTATGTACACGTCCAATAGTGGAAGCTTCTACTTATCAACAATGTTGATAGCATGCGGTTATTAGCATTGTTTATAAGTGTGGCATCACTAAATGTTTAAGTTGCTAACATTAACATCGAAAGCTCTAGAATTCGAATGTTCTAGTTGTCCGTTAAGAACATTTTCGACTACTCGGATGAAGATGGCAGTGTGTATAAATAGTGGCAGAGGTGGCAGTCGTGAGTTGAGTTTATCATTGGCGCTGTTAGAGTTAACATCAACTCTCTTGTGCATTTAAGGTTGTACGTAATAGAGTGTGTGTGCATTGCTGCGAATTAATAAACGTGTATAAAGACACTGAGTGATTATTTAGACTGTTGTTATTGTACATTTTAAATAAATAAAGAGTTGTTACAATTTAATCTACTAAAACTGCTTTTTATTTGCAATCAAAAGTATCCGGTTTATTTAATGGAAATAAACCCACGTTTTTAAAAGGTAAAAACGTAACAATACTTTGTTACTCACTTGGATATACGTCTTATTGTCTTCGTCATATAGAAAACAAGAAACTGAAGTTAAAATCCTCTAGCTTTCACAGTGATCAATCAAAATTAAGACATGACTATAAAGTCATCCTGTATCACTAGTGAAGAATGAGTTTAAGAAAGTCCGTGATAAATATATATTGAAACTACAATGCCATCCACTTGCCCGAGCCAAGCCAGATCAAGGCTTCGTAGAGCCGATCTACCACCCTGCTAAGATGAGGTCCATTTATCAAACAATGCTTTCGTTAGAGAGCAATTAGTTTTAATTTTTCAGTATAGCAGTGTTTTATATAGAAATGTATTTTCTATAGAATATTTTGAATATAAAAAGTATTTTAAATAGAAAATACTATGTATAACAGTATTTATATGCTAATATGAAAATAGTAAAGATTTTCACTTTTAGACCTCAGTTTAAGCTGAAACAAGTAAGAGTGTTATATTCGGGTAGGGTCAATTATGTACCGATCCTCAGAAAAGTTGGTAGAAATATTTAGGCTCATAAAGCAACTTGTTTAATTAAGTATTATAAGATAATTATGAATGTTCAAGTAATTTTCTAAGGCGGACCTTGTATGGGGACAAGGAACAAATGTTGCCCGATTTTCGCCATAATTACAGAGTACTTGGAACTAATTTGTGAAAAATTGTATCAGGATTGCCGCATAATCAACATATATATGACTGCTGAAAAAAGTATTCCGGGGGGAAATTTGTATGGGGGCTACCTGAAATCATGTACCAATATTGAACATTTTTAATACCGAGCGAACCATAATAACAGAGAGTTAAAAAGGAGCAAGCTGTCCTTTCGTTTAGGCCCTATCGTGTTTTCAACAGACAGACGGACGGACAAAGCTAAAAGTCTTATCCCATCCCAGAAGCGACCTAAGCTATTTCTTTACATATACTTTAATTCGATTTAGAAATAACTACAAAATGGGTAAAAAATTCGGGAGAAAAAATTGTTTTTCAAAATTTTCCCATTGTTGATCCAACATTTTTTTTCTTCTTGTGTTGGAACTAGGAAAATAGAGTATGGGAGGGAGAAAAGAGGGAGTAGTGTTTCTAGACATTGGATTTGAACTTTCATACATTGAAAATTATGTTCGAGAAGCTCCAAAACAGACTTTGAAGCACCATACATGGGAGTTGTATTCCATCGGATATAGGTGGTGTAAATTGTAAGGAGATCAGATGAAGTGAAGTAATTCCTACACCGTTTCAGGAATCCGAGACACTTGAATGCTTCTTTCGTCACTTGAAAAATGTGTTCAGACCAGCGGACATCACATTGTATTATCATGCAACATCAAGAGTGTCTGATTCCACAATATTTACACCACCCATAAATACAGATGAAGCAACATGGTCTGTTGTCGTTCGTTTATGTGTCAACATGCAACACTGAGTCTTGCGAGCGTTGAAAGCGACCCTGTTCGCACGACCCCATTCAGAGATTGTCAGAAGGTTCAGATTAAAGAAATCCACCAGGGGCCAGTTCTGTGACGGTTTAGTTTCCTCTAAGTATTATTGTGCACTTACAAATGCGGGATTTTTTTAATTTTTTAGCTTTTGTTTTGCAACATTTGTACAATATATGTAGATTTATTCAAAGTTTTGGCCATTGTTAGCTACGAATTTTACCCATCTGTCCAGCAACATATCATGAAGCGTATCCCGGAGAGTGCGTTCTTCATCGATCGATACAAATAGTATTCGGACGGGGTAAGTTCTGACCTATAAAATGTGTCAACCACTTCATTATAAATAGTTTTCAACATGTATTGCAACATGTGGCTGAGTGTTTTCATGATGGAAAATTTCGGATTCGACGTTTTTCAGATTCTATGTGATGATCTGCCCAGATTTCAGCAGCTTATAATAGATAGGACCCTTTTGGTCCCATCAAATACATAGCATTACCTTAGCGCCATGGATATTTGGTTTTGGTGACCAGCTGAATCTGGTTGGCCGGTCGATTCATCACATACGATCTCTTACGCTTCGGGTTATTGCAATGGATCCATTTTATATTGCAAGTAATGATTCGGTGCAAAAATGATTTTATTTTATAGCGTTCAAGCATCGTTTCGGACATGCAAAATCGTCTTTCAAGGTCCCTCGGCTTCAATTCGTATGGTACCCAATTTCCTTGCTTTTGGATGAATCCTGCTGCTTTCAACGCTTTAACATTGCTGATTTACTTAGTAGCTCACATTGAGTTTGCAAGCTCCTATTGAGTTTCACAACAATCTTTATGCCTCCAATTCTTGGACTTCAAACTTGTTTGGCTGGCTGGGCGATCTTTGTCTTCCGTGTCAAAGTCACCTTTTCTGAACCGCACAAACCATCTCTCGCACGATGAAACCGATGCAACACATTCACCATTAGCTTTGGTGAGCAATCGGTGTGCTTCAGCGTCACTTTTCAAATTATAGAAGTAAAGCAATACTTCCCGCATATGACGCTTTGTTGGCACACAATTCGACATTTTCGAAGCAAAATAAAAACTGTTTTCACTATAATGTTCAATAGCTAAGAGAGAATAAATGACATACAAGTTATCAAAACAAAACCGTGTTCAAAAGATTGCCATCTATTGTAAATCCCGCATCTATAAGCCATACGCCAAATAATTAAAATCGTAATAATTTCACTATATTGACTAAATTTTTTAATATTTCATTCAACTTTATATCAATTTTTCAATGAACTTGGCCCATAGTGTTTCTTTCCATTGGTGTTGTTGTGGATGACGATGATGAAGTTTTTTTGTTGTAGATTTATTTTTTTTATTAAGAAACCAAACAAAATCACGTTTATACCGTTGATGAGATGGTTGTGGCATTTTTTGTGTTGTGTTGTTTTTGTAGGATAAACGCTTCAATTGCTTTAGAGGAGAAGAGCAACAATAACAACAAAAAACAAAAAAAGTAAAACAATATTCACAAGCCACACAAAACGACAATGTGGAATTTATTATAATTTTTTATTTTTTTTTTATTTTTATAAGTAAATTTTTTGTTGCTTCTTTTAGTTTGTTAATAAGATTTCTTTTAAGTTTCTTTAGAGATTTAGAGTAATTTTCAAATCTATTCTTTGGGTTTTATTTTCATATAATTCTCTAGTTCATTCTAAAACTATAGTTGATGAGATTTTAATTTTGCACAGACTTTTTCCCCCACTGTTGTTTGTTAATAAAATAAAGATATTTTTTTTTTTATAATTCTAGGTATATTATTAAATTAGTTTGTTTGTTTGTTTATCGCTTTAAATAACACAATTTTTTGTTTGCTTTAATATTGGCGTGTTTTTTTTTTTTTTTTCAATTAATATTTAAATTGCACTTACACTCTCTCAGCAAAGAAATACTATTCTTTCATTTATTTATTACACTCTTCAACATTTTTTTTTTTTCGTTTTTTTAATGGAATTTTTTTCAAGCTTTTTTTACTTTTTAACTTTTGTTAACTCGTTAGTTATAAAATTTGGTTTAATTTTTTCAATAGGTATTTTCCTGTAAAATTATTTCTTTTTCAATATTTTTAATTTTCTTTAACAAATTTAAACACTTTTTGTTTGTGTATTTTTATATATTTGTTGTAATTTTATACAAATATTTTGTAATTTGCCTCAATTTTTTTAATGGTAACTCCAAAATAGGTTTCCGTTTTTTTATAATACCCGTCTACAATAAGATAAACTCTTAATAAAACTAACTCTTTGTAAAAATGTTTTGCATTGTATCTACTAATAAGTACTTCAGCTTAAAGATACATATTTTCACCTTTAGTTCAATATTAGTTTGTCCCTTTCTAACTTGTGGTCTGTCTGCCCCTACAACTAGTTTGCGATCATTTGTTACAACTTTAACTCTCCCCCAAATACTCTTTAGTTGAAAAAAAGTATACCTGATATCTTTTAGTTACAATATCCACTCTTAGAAATTTGTTCACCACTTGTTTTTTATACTTGTTTGTTTGAATAAGTGCATACGTTTTTGTTTAAGAGCTGCTCTCTTATTACTCACGTTCACCTGTGTGTTGGCGTCATTGTTGTCATGGAAGTGTAAGTGAGTTTTAATTTTTGTTACCTGAGTAGATAACGAACGTATTGTAGTTATGGTTGTCTTTGTTGTACAATTCAAATTTCGTAGTTTGTTGTTTTGATCATGGTAGCTATAGAGGTTGGCAAAGCAAAGAATATGGCCTAAATGGCGTTTTTGGTTTTAGATTTCTTAGGATTTTCGTTGCTCCCAAAGTCTAAAATTGCTGAACATTTTTAAAAAATCTAATAATGTTTAGAGGTTTCACATTCTATTTAAAGTTTAATTCTAGTTTTGGATCTAGTCATTTTTTGAGGGTTACCTTGTATGGGAACTAGGGACAAATGTTACCCGATTTTCGCCATACGTTACAGTATAATTTTAGTACTTAGAACTAATTTGTGCAAAATTGTATTAGGATTGCCGCATAATCAACATATTTATGGCTGCAGTATTCCGTATTCTGGGAGGATATTTGTATGGGGCCTAAGTGAATTCATGGATCCATATTCAATACCAAACAAGCCTTATCAGCAGAGAGTATTTGTGGAAAACTTCAGCCATCTAGCTAATTTCGTTTGGGCTCTTTAGTATCATCAAAAGACAGAAAGATGGACGGACATATCTAGATCGACCTAGAATTTCATTAGGACCCAGAATATATATACTTGTGGGTCTGCGATGAATATTTCGATGTGTTACAAACGGAATGACAAAATCTATATGTATACCCCCATCTCTTTTGATTGTGGTTACAACAAGTAAGAAAGTCAATACCAAAAAACCTTGTCAACAGAGAATATTTTTTTATTTTTTTTGAATTCTCAAATTTAATGGCAAGGTACGTAACCAAAATGTCAGGGTATCCAACTCGATTTAAGTATGTCCCTAGTCGACCTATATCTTCATATAGGAAGCTGGAACGCTTAAAACAATTCACGAACTGAGTTTTAAATGGTACTCCACCAGTATCGAAGAGTTTTAATGGTCTCCACCAGGGTTTGGTGTAAACGACGTAGAACATGAACCGTTATACGTTCGTTATACGAAGTTGTTAATCAACCCAGACTTACTTTACGACTGCAGACAATATTTGTGGAAAAATCAGCTGGCTAGCTCCTTTCGTTCGGGACCAACAGACGGACAGACATACAGACATGAAATTGCATTTTTCTTTTAAAATTTCAACAACTTATATTTGTGTGTGATTTTCGGAAGTGTGCCTTGTGGGTAGAAGCTAAGAGCAATTATCGCCATTAGATTAAGCCGTTTGACATATATATAAAACTTATTCGGAGCGAAATTTGTGTAGATGCTTATATCTACCTTCAATTAAGACAGTGAGAAAGCGGTAAACGTAGTAATTTGAAGTTTGATGTACCTGTGATTTAGACGGAACCGAAAAGCCATTTTCTATGAGTCAATATCTGTCAAATTTGTCAGACACAGAAAGGTGGAGGAAGTTTTTCCGGATGTAGATGAGAGCGATTTTGAAGTGTAAACGACGCCTTCACTTGTTTCACAAGGTGCCTTAAGTGACTTGATAAGAGACCTTATTCTTTCGATAGATATATCTGAGCTCCTAGCATCTAGACCAGGCCCGGACTCTGGTCTACCCTTTGAGGGGAGGAAATTTTACATTTTTTCCTCTTTTATATTAAAACATTTCGGTTTGGATCGGCGCCTGATTTAGACTTAAAGAAAGTAATCTTTTCACTCAAGTTACGAAAGTCTCATTTTATCGATGTCGCGAAAAAGAACTTCCTTTTGTAGGTCAGAAAATGATGTAGCCTTTTGTAATGACATTGGTCCTTTTAACGAAAATGGGACACTCAAGCTGATGAATGCAGACTATTTATTGATAGCTCAAAGCGAAGTTTAAAATGTGATTTACTAGATATTGATAAGCATGCAGCTGGGAGTATTGCTCATTCTACGAAATTAAAGGAGCAGAAGATATTATTAAAAAAAACTTAAGCACTCGGATCACCAATAGATTTAATGCTATTAAAAAATTGTTAATTTCTTGTTAGCACAACAAAGTGGGTATTCTAAGTTTCCATGTTTAGTCTGTTTATGGGACAACAATGGCTTTAAGAGAAAACATGATGGTTGGAAAGCAAAATGTTATAAATCCATCTTTGGTTTCTAGAGATAAGATAATTTTGCCTCTATAAACATAAAATTCAGAAAATGGTTAACTTATGTGTTCAAATATGTGGTTGTTAACTATTTATTGAACATTCTTCTGACAACGTTGTAAGATCTGACAACCGTGTATACATAGCTTTAGATAAAATTGGCCAATATTTTGCCTTTATTTTAAGTTTCCAGTTTTGAGTACAGAAAAACTAAAAGCAACAAAGATTTCATACATTCAATGATTGACTTAAGGTAGGTCACCTGGCAAATATTTGACCAAAAAGACGTATATTTTATTGCAATTCTTTTATTTCATAAACTCCTTTTACTTAGGACAATTCCAAACAAATAATTAGTTTTATTTTATTTAACGCTGTTTGATCTTACAAATCACTTGGAAGAGCAAACAACGTAAACAAATTTGTGCTAAAAAGTGGTTAAGCTTTTTTGAGTAAATATTTGCCATGTGTGACCATACCTTTAGAAGCAGCGGCCTGGAAATCTTTTATTGCCGTTGCGAAAAATATCATGAGGCTGAAAATTGTAATTAATTAGTTATAGACCTTTTAATTAACGTTAAAAATCTATGATGTAATATAAGCATAAAGGTACTCTAAAAGTGCATAGTCATTTAGACAAGTTTCCTGAAAATCTTGGATTGTATAGCAAAGAACAAGGAAAACATTTCCATCAAGATTTAAAAGTGATGGATCTAAGATACCAAGGTCCAAAAAAGAAGGGTTTGAAACTTGAATATTTTCCACAGAATTTTATTTTAACGTTTGTCATTTCGTTTTATAAAATAAGACCCTAAAACAAGTAAGAAAGTATGGACCCTACACTGAGTAAATGAGCAAAAACATTTTTTTTTTTTTTTAAATTTCAACAATTTATTTTCATGAGTGATTTTCGAAAATGGGCATTATATGGGAGCTATGACCAATCATGGACCGATCCCCATGAAAGTAGATCGTGTGATTTATGTCTATATGAAAGTTATTTCTGTTAAATTCCGTTAAAGCGATTTTCGGACCGATCATCACAAAATTAGGTGACTTGACTTCCGTATATATAAAACTTATTTGGCGGGAAATGTGTGTAGATACCTACAAGAATTAAACATTAATGACGGATGAAGTCGTATTTCGGGAGAACATTTGTATGACGGATAGGCGAAATAATGGACTGATTTCAGCCAGTTTCAATAGGCTTCGTCTTTGGGCTGAAAAAAGGCATGCGCCAAATTTTATCGTAATAGCTTCATCCAGCCAGGTAGCCAGACGGACGGACGGACATACTAATATACGGACGGACATACTAATATGGGAGGCTTTTATATGTTTTCAATACAAACACATAAAAGCCCTACTTTGGTGGTGTAGGGTATAATTAATAAGTAAACAAGCTCAGAAATACTGAAAAAATGAACACAAATAACTATGCATCAAACAGCATTGATATGCGAAGGAATAATCAAAATTAAAAGTTTAAATAAGTGTTATTACTAGAAAAATTAAAGTTACAAAATATAACGAAGTATTTTTTCTGTTGTCAAAATTAAATTAACTTTATTTGGCAAAAAAAAAATATATTTTATAAAAAGAATTGTTGTAACAAAAAATATATTTGCTAGATCGTCTTTAAGTTTCATAAGAACCCAAAATATATGTTTTTAAATCTGCTAAGTGTAGTGGTGGGTAAGAAACTTAAAAGTAATATTTTCTTCTATAAATTAATTATAGCCGAAGTACGTATACAATATTGGTCTTAGCAAACAAATTTCATGAATTTTATATAACTTTGCCATCTTGGCCAATTTAACCCAAGATAAATGTTAAACAAATTGCCCTGCACAGAACCCTATGTCTGAAATGATGTATGTACTTTAATCGTAATACCGTTTATTATTCCACTTTTAATATTTGTGTACGTTATAAGCAAATACACAAACCATAGTCATAGGGTGCTTCAGTCATTCATATATTGTATACATTTAATATTTACGTTACAGCCTGTGTGTGATTTTATTCACACCACTACTAATGAAAAACTGATACTACTTGGAAAACATACTTCGAATATAAATTCGAAATACAGTCGATGGTGTGTAACTTTGATAAAAATAATACGATATTTAAATAACGTATTTAATAATATATTTATACAGTACTTGAATATATTTGTTGCCAGTTTATCTTTTTGTGTCCAAATTTTAGCCGTTTTTTTGTTATTATACACCATCGTGAGAAGGGTATATACATATAAGTTTCTAATTCCGTTTGTAATTTCCACAATATAATTTTCCGACCCTATAAAGTGTAGGGTCGGAATCCTTATAGATATCGGAGTCGATTAAGCCATGTCCGTCTGTCTGTCTGTCTGTCTGTCTGTCTGTCTGTCTGTCTGTCTGTCTGTCTGTCTGTCTGTCTGTCTGTCTGTCTGTCTGTCTGTCTGTCTGTCTGTCTGTCTGTCTGTCTGTCTGTCTGTCTGTCTGTCTGTCTGTCTGTCTGTCTGTCTGTCTGTCGGTCTGTCTGTCTGTCTGTCAGTCTGTCTGTCTGTCTGTCTGTCTGTCTGTCTGTCTGTCTGTCTGTCTGTCTGTCTGTCTGTCTGTCTGTCTGTCTGTCTGTCTGTCTGTCTGTCGGTCTGTCTGTCTGTCTGTCTGTCTGTCTGTCTGTCTGTCTGTCTGTCCGTCTGTCTGTTGAAATCAAGTATCCGAAGCCCTCAAACAACTTACATACACGATTCATACCCCAATATTTTATACCTATATCTGGATTAATAAGTCATTAATATAGACAATATGAATATCTAATGATATTTCAAAGACCTTTGCAACGACGTATATAATACCATAGTAAGTTGGACCTACAATGGGTCAAATCGGAAAAAACATTTAAAAATTTTTTTTTTTAAATTTAAAAAATTTTTTTTTTAAATTTTAAAAATTTAAAAAAAAACAATTCGAAAAAAATTTTCCAAAAAATGAAAAAAACAACTTCCGAAAAAAAAAAAATTTGTTTAGCTTAAAATATTTAAAAATTTTATTTTGAAGTATAATTTGGCACAGCCGAACTTACTTGTTTCGATTTTAAATTAATGAGCCCAATTAAAATCCGCGGGAATTGTTTCCCTTTTACCATCTTTCCTATTCAATATTAAAAATGAGAAAAGGCAAATCTCCTTCGGAATTTTTATTCATAATTAAGCTATATGTGTTAGCTACGAGACCGTTTTCATAATTGCTTTAAAAGGCGAATAAACTGCCGTACAAATAGTTTTTAGAGCTGTGTCTGGGGTTAGGTTATGAAATTACTAAAAAGTGCTTTTATTATAAAGTAAGTAGATTTTAATCAAAAACCATTTTTTTATTCGAAATATCAATACATGGCATTAGCATTTGAAAATGATTTCGTGCTTATGGCCACTCTTCATGACGAAGCGCATTCTGGACGTTCAATTTTGAGACACTTTTTTGAGCTGTTCATTCTGAATATTTGACAAATTTCGCTGAACACAATTTTGCGATTTTTACAAATTCATTAGAATTTTAATTCCCAATGTGATAATATTGCATTTAATCAGTTTTTGGTCAATTATATTAAAACTTTTGTATTTGGGGATTATTGACGATAATTTTTAATCTATTTGATAGCTACGGATATATATAAATTTAAAATATAGTCTTATTCTAATTTTTTCCAAGTTTACTCATATTATGAAGAAGAAATTATCAAGTAATCTTAACCCGTTTATTCTGAGATATTTCACCGACCAGTATATTGTATTAGCAATCATTCGACAATGTTCTTTTAAATCCAGTAAAGAGCGCCATAAAAACCTACATGACCAAGAGCTCATTTATGTTTAACATCTTCTTTAAAATACATCTCATAAAACTGAGGAATTTTTCTTAATAAATCATATCAATAGCATCTCCATCGTTTCCAGCTGGAAGGAGTAGGAAGAACGAAACGCTTATACATAGATTTATCATATAACATCTAATTTTACAACATCTATGATTAGAACATTTAATTTATTATAATGAATTAAAAGTCTTCATAAAATAATTATTGCCTACAGGTATTTGCTACACATTTTCTCTTTTTTATTGCATGTTTAACAAAAGGAAAAATACAAATTCTTTGAGATATTTTTTTTTTTTAATTTTCGCTCCTTTTTTTTTTTTTTTGCAACATGACCAGAGGTGTAATAAAAAACGCCTGATAAGAAAAACAATCAATTTTACGCATTCAATGGGATTTTTTCTTTGAGTTTTCTGTTTCACAATTAGAAAAGAAAGGAATGGACAAGGAATGAAATAAGAAAAGTAAAGTAGAAAAAAAAAACAAGTAAGGGAGCAAGGGCTGTGCCGAATCCTATATACCCTTCACCAAAGTATACTTTAAAATGGTTGACAAAACATGTTATGGAAACTTTTTGGTAGAAAAAAGAGGTAAAAAATTATTTTTCCGTTTTTGAGCCACTGTAGGTCCAAATTACTATGACGCAATATAGGTCGTTGCAAAGATCTTTGAAATGTCTACTATTAGATATCCATATTAATGACTTAATTTTTTGTTTATATCTCAGCTATTTGTGGAGCCGATTTTCTCAATTTTAAATAGCAACGGAACAGGGACTATAGAGGATATATTGATTTATGAATCATGTATTTAAGTTATTTGCGGGCTACGGAAAGTTGATTTCAACACACAGACGGACAGACATGGCTATATCCAAATCGCTATCTATAACGATCCAGAATATACAAACTTCATGAGGTCGCAAATGAAAAATGTAGAATATACAAACGGAATAACAAACTTATATATACCCTTGCCATTGATGGTGAAGGGTATAATAAAACATCAGCTTAAATTACTGCTAGTAAGTGTGTCAGTGCTATTTAAAGACAGACATGATGATTTCACAAGTGGCTGAATATATTGAAACTGAAGGATGCCAACATAAAGAGCAGAAAATAAAGGGACATTTGGCGTTCTTGTCTTGACGTTTGCTGACTGCTTAGTAGGGTAGTCCTTATTTTGCACTTTTTGGATTTTCGATGCTCCCAAGGTCTGACATTGTTCGGTCTGCTATAATTTCGTAGGCTTTTACAGTGGAAAAGTTTCGATCCAGTGTATTTCTTAGTTAAACTACTAATAATGATGGGAAAGTATAATAGTTCTTTAGATATTCGAAAATAACTACTTACTTTGTATGTTCCGATATCTATTGGTAGTAGTAGCGTATTTTTCATTCCAGATAAAGGGAAACATACAGTGCAAATTGCAAGAGTTTCTGTTCAGTGATTAAGGCTTGTATAAGGAATAAACAAACTAACAAAATTAACAGACAAGACTTTCTGACATCGATAATCCAACAAACAGACGGACGTACATGTTCACAGCTATTTCGTCATAGAATCTTATGAGGACACATAATAATGTTACTAAATTTATATTTAACAGTCTGTGACGACTGCTGACAGCATTCATTATGTTTATAAACAAGTGATTTACAAGTTACAAGCTTCTACTTATCAACAATGTTGTAGCATACAGTTATTAGCATTGTTTGTAAGTATGGCAACACTAAATGTTAAATATTAACATTGAAGCTGCTAAAAGCTGTAGAATCCGAACATTCTAGTTTGTCCGTTAAGTTCATTCATGAAGCTACTGGAAGGAAGATGGCGCTGTGTATAAATAGTGGCAGGGGTTGCAGTCGGTAGTTAGTTTATCATAGGTGCTGTTAGAGTTAACATCAACTGCTCTCTTGTACATTATAAAGTGTAACTTTAGTATGTGTATTTTTGTGAATTATAAAGAGTTGTTACAACTTAAAACTACTAAACTGATTTTATTTGCAATCAAACGAATCCAGTTTATTTAAAGAAAATAAACCACAGTTTTTTTAAGGAAACAAGTAAGAGAGCTATATTCGGCTGTGCCGAATTTTATATAAACTTCATAATTTATACTTTAAAAAAAAATTAAAAAAAAATTTTCTTTAATTTTTTTTTTCCAAATTTTTTTTTTTAAAGTTTTTTCCAATTTTTTTAATTTAAAAATTAAATTTTTTTAATTTATTAGTGAAAAAATTTTTGACAAAAAATTTTTTTCTGAAAAAAAATTCTGGTTAAAAATAATTTTGACCCATTGAGGGTCCAACTTACCTTATATACATCGTTGCAATGGACTTTGAAATATCTATCATTAAATATCCATATTGTCTATATTTATGACTTAGTAATCGAGATATAGATCAAAAATAGGCCAAACATAGAGATTGTCCTTGATTTTTGCTGATATCTCCGTTATTTATGGACGGATTTTGCTGATTTTAAATAGGAAACTTCTCGAAAGCATGTCTGACAGAATTATTGAAGATTTGGATCCCGACGATATCTGGGGTCTTCAGAAAATTGATTTCAACAGACGGACAGACAGACGGACATGGCTAAATCGACTCCTCGATCTATAAGGATCTAGAATATATATACTTTATAGGGTCGGAAAATTAAATTGTGGAAATTACAAACGGAAAGATAAACTTACATAACAATATATACATATGTATATCAATGTGTGTCTGCGACAAAGATTTTTATGTGTTACAAACGGAATGAAGTATTTTTGTGGTGGATGAGGATCACCCTATTGCTTAGTCATAAAAATACCTGTTGAATTTATTTCCTACCTCTCCACCCCCAACCCCAACATGTTTGCTTTTATCTGCATTTTTTTCTTTATAGATTTCTTGCCGTCATCTTTGTATCGCCAGGATACTCTAGTCATAAAGTGTTTGGAGTCTTATTGTGCGTGTATTTGTGGTCTCGACGTTTTCACCGTCATCCTGGAAATAGTGGAATGAGCGAGGAGTTCGTTTAGTTAGGTTTTCATGGGGATTTAGTTTTTTAGTAGAACGTTTTAGCAGCCATAAATCATTATTTATGTTGAAAATTGTTTATTACTTTCTCGACTTTCTTTGAGTCATTTAAAAGTGGCTTTAAAAATAAATCATAAATCTTAAATAAAACGTAAGCAAAAGCAAAATAAAAATAGGTAATAAGAATGTGGTAGGAAATTGTTGGGAATTGATTTTATTTAAATATAATTTATATTGTGTTCAAGGTTGATTTTTGTAAAGTCTTTTCAAAATTCAAATTAATTTTTTTTTTTTTTTTAAAGATTATTAAACATACTGAAAAATAAGAGGATTGAAGATTCTCCACGGAATTTAAATTTGCAAATTTCAATATACCTTGATCCGGCCTTTTCAAAATTAAGTCATTAAAAGCAAATTTTTAGCAGTTTTTTTTTGGAAAATTTAAATTTATGAATATTTTTTAAATGAAATTTCACAATTATAAGAACATTTTGATAAAAATGCTAAAGTGAAAACAAATTTACATTTGCTATTGAGAATACAAAAAAAGGTTTACAATATCCCAAAAAGGGAATTTTAAGATTTTTGGCCCTATTGAGTGTACCAAGGTTGGGGCTAAAAATTACATTTCAAAAGTTAAAGTTGCACTATAAGAGATAATATTGTTACGATTTTGCAATAGCGATTTGAATTTTACGGTCTGTAACGACTGCCTGCAGCATTCACCATGTTTATAAACATGTCCATCAGTAGAAGCTTCTACTTATCAACAATATTGATGGCATGCGGTTATTAGCATTGTTTTCAAGTATGGCAGCAGTAAATGTTTAAGCTACTAACATTGACATCGAAAGCTCTAGAATTCAAACATACTAGTTTGTCCGTTAAGAGCATTGTAGAAGCTTCCCGAAAGATGGCTTGTGTATAAATAGTGGCAGAGGTTGCAGTAATGAGTGAGTTTATCATAGGCGCTGTTAGAGTTAACATCAACTGCCTTGTACATTATAAAGTGTGTGTGCATTTCTGCGAATTGATAAACGTGTAAATAGACACAGGGTGACTATTTAGACTGTTGTTGTTGTACATTTGAATAAATAAAGAGTTGTTACAAATTTTAAAGTACTAAAACTGCTTTTTATTTGCAATCAAAAGTATCCGGTTTATTTAAAGGAAATAAACCAACATTTTAAGAAGGTTTTTTAACCTAAAGCTAAGTGATTTTTTTGTAGATCTCTTTTAGTAGTTTCCATATACAAATGTCTTTCGCATCGGATCGAGGACACAAATTTGCCATAATTTTTAATTTTTCATATACCCGAGATACCCCACTTTGGGGCCTTGTGGCTTCGCCTCTCCTCAGGGTTTAAAGTCCGAATTCAAAAATGAGATTAATGTACACCTCCTCTATTGCAGTGGGAAATGGACTATACGCTTAATGGTTACAGATTTATTTACATTTTTTTTCCTTTCCTCCACTTCTGGAAAAGAGAACCTTCAGAAGAGAATGGCAACATAATAGATCACCAGTTGCAAAGCAGAGGTTGTCCACAGCAGTACGAGAACTGAAAGGAGCCCTTCATTTAAAAGAGGATCGCATAAACGAAAATTATATTAAAAGCTTGACGAGTACAAAATACGCAAATTTCTCTCTTTGGAAAGCAACGAGGAACATTAAGCCACCGGTAGAGGCACAAAGTGCTTTAAGAAAAGCTGGGAACCTGGGCATGAAGTAGAAAAAGCCACAATATTTACAGAATATTTAAGTGATGTATTACAACCTAATTCCATGGCAATGAGTTCGAGCTCGAAGAATTGCCAGATATAGTTATTAAGAATAAATTAAACTTGGTAAAGACTTAACCCTGCCATCTTCTTATAGACCTATTAGCCTACTGCTTTGTCGGAGCTATTCGACAAAATATTCCAGGAAAATATCATATATTTTTTTTCCTTGAACATCATGGCATCAATCGTTTAACTGGAGAGATTATAAAATCTTTTGAATTAAAGAAATACTGTTCTGCTGTTTATTTTAGAGGTTATTCAGGCTTTTGACAAGGTATGGCATAAAGGTCTAGCATATAAAATCAAATGTTTACTGCCACTATGTACTCATAAATTACTGGAGTCTTTTCTATCGGATCGACTTTTCAGAGTACAATGATTTTGTGTCTAGAGAATACAAGATTAGAGCTGGCGTTCCACAGGGAAGTGTACTAGGACCTAAGTTATATTTGATTTATACCTAACAATTTCTACATATGCTGATCATACCGCCATTATTAACTAACACGAAAACTTACTCACAGCATCTAGACAACTGGATGGCTACCTGATAAGTGTGGATAAATGGTTAAAAAACTGGCGAATTAACACTTAACAACGTTAATATACCACAGTCATCTACCTTGGTATTCATCTAAATAGACGGCTGACTTGGCATCGTCACATAGAAACCAATACACTTCACATGAAGCTAAAAGCCTCTAGATTTCATTGGTTTATCAGCGACCAATTAAAATTAAGCCTTGAGTATAATGTCATCCTGTATAATATCGTTATAAAACCATATATTGATCTTATACATAAATGTCTTGTATGGTTCACTGCAACTAGAAGGAAGTATGTCGTTGACCAACTATACAAAGTACAGAGATCAGCCTGCATTGGTATAACCTAAGAACTAGTCTTTCAGAGGCACTGAACACTATACTGCACCATGTGCCAATAGACCTTTACAAAATGGCCACCTCTGCCGGCAGCGCAGTGAGTCTTCATGCATCTGGATGTTAGAGATCGACAACATACGGCCACGCGCGGATTCTGCACCTACTGCCTTCGATCGTTCTCTAACCGTCTGGCTATATTACCCCATACAAAGATTTTGATAGGGTGTTCAAGGTCTTAATCCCCTCCAGGAGTGAGTGGGGTAGGTTCAATTTCGTGTACGAATATGACACAAGGAATATGATACAGATGGTTCTAAAATGAGCTGTGGTGTTGGTTCTGGCATCTGCTGTGACGAACTTGGGGTAGGCATCTCATATCGTCTTCCGAATGAGTGTAGTGTTTTCCAGGCGGACATTTTTGCAATCATGGTAGCTCGTAATACACTACATGATCATAGTACTCGCGGCAGTATAGGTATTTTTGTCGACAGTCAGGCGGCACTTGTTTCACTGAAGGCCTAAAAAACTTCATCTCACTAGTCAGGCAATGTAAGAATTCTCTGTCAGGGTTAGGTCGTCTATCTGACATTACTTTGGTTTGGGTGCCTGCGCACAGAGACCACTATGGTAATGAACTGGCAGACGAACTAGCCAGAATGGGATCTGCCTTAGATATCTCAGTAGCAATGACACTGGAGACTATTAAAGGTATTATCTTTAGACAGTTTCTAACAAAGGCTGAAAATAGATGACGTAATTTAGACACATGTAGGTTAGCCAAGTTGTTTTGTATCTTTTAACGAAAAACGTACTATGCAACTGATAACCTGGAACAGAAAGGATATATCAAGGTTGCTGGCAGTATTAACGGGCACTGGAAGTTAGGCAAGCATGCAAAACGCCTGGGACTCCCTTTTAACGAATAAGCATTTTCATAGCCTCGGATGTAATGTGGTACCAATAGACAAAATTCCTATAATTTAAGAAGATTTCAAAAAAGATACTAAAATATGTAGTAATATTTCCCCTGCTTTATTAAAATCTATAAAACATATTATAGTCCCTTTCTGTATGCTTGACACAATTAAGTTTTAATAATAATTTAATTATGCAAATTAAAAAATTACTTTAAATGCTATTCATAATGAATAGCTCATTCCCAAAATAAGTAAGGATCCTTCTTGTAATTTCATAATTTCAAATTAAATTCTCTACATTTAACACAATCTACTTGCTAATGATGATTTCTCTTTCTTCATTAACACACTGTATAAATATGAGGGTTTCTTTTTCTTATTATGAAAAACAGAAGGAAATAACTTCATTTCGACAAGAGAAAACAAAATTGTCCCCTCGATATAATAATAAATCCCACCTTCATCTTATTTTTTTTTTGTTTCTTTATGATTTTTTTGCTGTTTCTTTTTCATTTAAGAATGTTATGGCAAATGTGTGTAAATATTTCGTTAATCTAATAAATTCAGCTTTAATAATGCCACAGAAGAAGAAAATAATGTCACCAAAAGCATATTTTTTCATTTACTCTCTCATTTTTCTTTCATAAATGTTGATTTAAATCAAAACATCTGTTTGTGTGAAAACAAAAAAAAAAAAAAAAAAAACGTTCAGACTGACGAACTGTATAAATAAAGAACAAATTCATATTTGTTCATACATAAATTCAAATAATTTTTTTCATAAACATACGTATCCACTCATGTAATCTAAAATAATATATATCAATAACCCAGCAGACAAACAGGCTACTCCTAGGGTACATTATGATTTCCTTCGAGGAGAGAGAGAACAATTTGTATCTGTATTCCATAGACTTAATCTCATTTACATCTTGCAGATTTTACCATTTCTAGCCCTTATCGAGCACTGAATCATTATCACACCCATAAAAGTCCCTAGACTGCACCTATCTAAACTTAACTGCATTGTGGTTCCACCCATATCTAATTTGTGCTCTATAGCCCATGTCACCGCCAACGTTACCGCTTAGAAATTACCTTATAGTAGTGAAAGGAGGATTCGCCTTTGAAGTCCAGTTCTGAAGTTTGACTCACAGGTTTATTTCCAAGCTTATTTACCTGTAAGTTACTTACGTGTCTCGGTACCTAGCACTTGCTAACCTTGCACTATAGTGAAACGGATGCACCGATTTAAATGATTTTACCTTAGCTTGTCTTCCTTACACAAACTAACTATGGAAAGTAACAGAATACATTTGTTCAGTTCACAAGGTCTCTTATCACGTCATAATGTCATACTAATTCACAATTGTTTTTATTGCTATTAAAGCAACAAATGTCCTAAAATAATACTACTTTCTATGCTTGTTTATTGTGTTATTGTAACGAATCAGCAAATACCAATGCCGAATGCATAAGCTGAGCCTCCAAGTCGTGATATATTAGGACATTATGACAATATGACTAATAAGAGACCATGTGAGTTGACCAAATGTTTTTTTTGTTCTTTCAGATGTAAAAAATGTTATAAGACAGTACAGTTTTGAATTTATTAGAGCCTAGCTGTGTTTCATGTTTTATTATCGAAATATTGCTTTTAAGGCACACAGCAGAGTGAATTTCAGAAGTCTGCAAACACCTACAACTCTTATTCCGTTTTATATTTTATCAAAATATTTGAGACAGCTCTTCTAGATATTATTTAAAGATTTCAAAATACGAGTTTTAACAAAAATGAGCATAAATAGCGGTTCTATTGTCAACTTCGCTATAGTAAATAATTCTTATTTTTGCACCCTAGAAAAATAGGTTTCCTTTAGAAAACTGGAAACATATGCAGCTGAAGTAAATTAATTTCGAAAGATAATAGATATATCTGGAGAACTGTTGTCGTATTATGTCTAGCAAATGCTGTCATTTGTTTGTAAGTCTAGACAAAATTCGAATTCATAATTTCATTAATTCATCTTAAATTCACTTAAATTTTTCCGATTTAAGCAATCAATATTATTATAAAAAACTCAAAAAGCCATTAGTTCTCCCAATGTTTGATTATAACGTCAGTTTGATATACATCAACTAATGTGTGTATGTATGTTCCGTATGGACTCAAAAACGGCTGGACCGATTTTGATGAAATTTTCAGAGAATCTTCAAAATAGCCTAGCTGGTAACACTGTTAACTCAATTTTTTGTCAAAAACAAAAGATCATATGTTAATTATTGATCGACCTTTTCTTCAATTTCGGCAAAAAAAAAAAAACATTTGTCAAAAATAATTATGCAAAAAATATAAATATGTCAAAAAAATTAATTTTGACCTAACATTTTTTTTTTTCAAAAAAAAAAAAAAAAAAATTTTAAGACCAAAAATTTTTCATTCAAGAAATAAATGCTTGTTTTCATTCCCAACGCTTATATCGAAAGTCTAGAAGCCAATCGCTCCCGAATGGCTCGATCAAGAGAAAGATTTGATTTAAGGAATCACAAGAACGGACTGATTTGCACAATGAACAAACTTTGGAGACATTGCAACGTTTTGAAGTTCCCTTAGGAATCCCCGGGAATGTGCTGTTCGAACGGTAAAGTTGTTCTGCCACCAATTATTGAGCCGCCTGAGCAGCTTCTAAGTTACATTTTCGGCGCCACTCCGATTTCCAAGCACTTCCTTGAAAATATCCGAAAGTGCAACTGATGATTTCCAATGACGTCCTTAGGGGTACCTAATATATTAAACAACATCGGCTTCATGCCCACCTTTAAAGTTCAATGCACCAATAAATGATGATGTCATTTAAACTGCCTGGCGAAACATTGAAATACAAATCGATTGACACAGCAATGAACGAAGAATAAGTCGTCAATTATCTTTACTCCAAATAAAAAAAAAAAAATATATCCTCTGGCCTTAAGATAAATTCATAAATATAATTTCCCATTTGCCTTAAATTCACTGCACTTATAGATATCTGCTACATCTTTGTCATATGACCACCTCATCCTCCAGTCAGGTCGGGGAGTCCGTGTTTTAGTTCTGTCCGACTCTGTATATTAAAATTGAGATCGAGATGCAATATAAAAAATATGTCTTTAAAGGGTTAGCAACGCGGACCGGGTTCAGCTAGTAATTTATAATATTAAAAATGTACCATTTTCACTCTTGAACAAACGTTGAGTTTAAATTTCCATTTTGCGTATATTTTAAAAAAGTACTAAACTGTTTACCGGGATTAATCTACAAGATATTTGAGTTTTTATGCTTTTTTATGTTTTTTTTTTTAAGTAAATTTCAGTATCGTATTTTATGAAAAAGTATCACACATATATAATAACAGTATGCATCAAATGATGACTTTTGGAAAAACACACGATCATGACAGTATAGGTTCGACTCTACTACCAAAGGGTAGTAAAACCCTATACTCAGTTTGTCCATTTTGGTGACCGATTTTTTTTTAATTGGCCCCCACAGACTCTGAAAATCAGTGAGCCCTCAAAATAATGTATCATCTGTTTTTGGCCAACAGTTAATTCAGACTTGGTGATATCTCTTGTGATCATATCAATGCAATCTGAACATATCTAGGTACTCTAAATAGCTCACAAAAATCACTTTGTACCTTAAAAATTTTAGCTTTTTTCTATTTTTAACGCTGTCTGACCAAGTCTGAATTAGCTGTTGGCCAAAAACTGATGACACCTTTTTTGAGGGCCCACTTCAGATTTTCAGATTTTGTGGGGGCCAATTAAAAAAAAATTGGTCACCAAATTCGCCAAACTGAGAATAGGGTTTAACTACCCTTTGGTAGTAGAATCCAACTTATATACTGTGTAATTGTTTGAATTTCCAAAAGTACCAAAATAATATTTGTAATTTTTTAATAAGTAAAGAATACGATTTGAAATTTATTTATTTGTTTATTGGTTTAAGGGAAAATGTGGTAGCAAAAAAGCATGTTTGCCTATCTAACAACATTTTTATGAATGTAAATACTTAACAGTACTAGGTAAATTCTCTGCGAGTTGTGAAGTTTTCCCTAATTAATTTGCCACGTTAAAAACTTAAGGTAGACATGTTATATATCAATGGATAGGAGATTTTGTCTATTTTTCAAAAATATATCTAACTTTTGACAATTATAAAATTCATGGAATACTTCTTTGAAAAAGAAATGCTTCTTATTGAGTTTTTGCAAAGATACACATTTTTCAAATTGAAATTTAATTTTTATTTATGAATATTTTTTAATGAATAAATAAGTTTTTTTTATTGCAAATAGAAAACTTAAATCAAATTTTGAAATTTGTAATCGGGAATCCTAAAATTCTCAAAAAAGTGTGTCCTAAATTTAAATTTTACATAAAAAATAGGCGCCTTTTAGATGGACCCCTTGGTATCAACAATTTCAAATTTTTTTTTTCATTTAAAATATTTAGAGTAAAGTTAGCTTTTCAAAAAGTATAAATTCTTAATACGTCTTCTTAGAAATTTTTTAGATAATTTAAAAAGAAAAAAAAGTACTTTTTTTTCCAAAAATAAGCGAAAAATAGACTTTTTTAATTTTTTTGAATTCAAATGCATATAACTTTGGAGCCAGTCACGCTTTTTAAGCCATTTATTTTTTTGTTTGACACATACATTTATTGTTAGTCCAACAATATACATACCCGAGGTGTCCTACTTTGGGGACCCCTGGCCAAAGCCTACTAAGAAATTACATATTTATTTCCCTCTTTTTTTTCTATACCACTGTGCAATGTCTAATCGTTATCCAACTTTGCTGAAATGTTCAGAATTTGGTTTTTAGTTGGCGGAGAACAATGCGAAGTACTTGGGATCATCGAAACAGTTTAAAATAAGGGCGACCCTATTGTCGACTTACATACTTTTAGCACAAATAATCGCACAGTTTTGTAGACACTGCATTAAATTCGGAAATAAGATTGTAATTTATTCCAATGTTTTTTAAATCTAATTTGAAACATTTTGTTTTGCAGGGTTATCACTGACAGTCATGATTTGGATCTATCTTTCTTACTCTCACTGGAAGATGTTTATACAATTTCACATAATTCTCAATTTTACAGCAAACCTGAATGTTTGTTGGGTATTTATTTGTATGTGTAAATGTGTGTGTAAGATAAAAGTTTCAAAAAGAAAACTTTTTTGATTTCCGCTTTCACGCACACAGACACATTTGAGTACACGCTTTTACATACTAGTATTTATGGTGACACAACAGTGGGAAAGAAAGCTGCCTGCAACTGAGTAACCGGGATATAGGCACAGATATGTATGTCAAACTGTTAATCGAGATAGTTGTAGTGTTTTTATTATAACTTAGCCATTTAAGGAACGATTTAACTGAATCTCATGAATATCTATATCTATATAAATATATAAATGTCTTTGTAAGTTTGTTTGTTTATTTGTTTGTTTGTTTGTTTGTTTGTTTGTTTGTTTGTTTGTTTGTTTGTTTGTTTGTTTGTTTGTTTGTTTGTTTGTTTGTTTGTTTGTTTGTTTGTTTGTTTGTTTGTTTGTTTGTTTGTTTGAGCATCACGCCTAAACGGCTGAACCGATTTTATTGAAATTTGGAACGTAGATAGATCCTTACTTGGAAGCGTCAATAGGCTATAAATTTTTTCAATACTTGGACCAGAAAGGGATAAAAAGGGGGAAAAACGGGTAAAATTGGTACCTTTAGTTTTTAAACAATAATTACTAAGCTGCTGAACCGATTTTTACATCGACAGGGGTCGCGAAGCGCCCCGGGTCAATCTAGTATCTATATAAATATATAAATGTCTTTGTAAGTTTGTTTGTTTGTTTGTTTGAGCATCACGCCTAAACGGGTGAACCGATTTTATTGAAATTTGGAACGTAGATAGATCCTTACTTGGAAGCGTCAATAGGCTATAAATTTTTTCAATACTTGGACCAGAAAGGGACAAAAAGGGGGAAAAACGGGTAAAATAGGTACCTTTAGTTTTTAAACAATAATTACTAAACGGCTGAACCAATTTTTACATCGACAGGGGTAGCGAAGCGCACCGGGTCAAGCTAGTATATAATATATCTATATCAATTGTAGGAATGGTGGATGCGGAAGACGTAGAAGATGTATTTCAATCAAAATACATCATTCCTGATTAAAATTATTTAAATTTATATCTCCACTTTTGATTTCCACTGTAATCTCTTTACATTGAATGAATAAACTAGCCAAAGACAACAATAATAAAAGAAGTCAGTTCTTTAATATGTATAAGTATGTGAAATAATTTCTTGTTGAGCTCCATCGTATGTTGATTTTGTCGTGTATGGGAATTGTGTCTTGAATCCAGAGACATTCATACATCCTTTTATCTGCATAAATAGAAAGACAGACCCGTACATACATACATATGTATGAATGTATATTTACATAAGGACAGACTAGTAACGGAAAATGTTTTGTCATTTAAACATTCATTTCCTCAACTTGGTATGAAGAACAATTTTCGATTTCAAACGAAATGTTAGAGATTTTAGTCTATTATTTTCTGGGCTTTTGTGTGATAGTAAAACTTTGGAGGAGAACAACATGATGAGGAAATGTTTGTGGAAATATGTAAATAATAAAATTGATGTTTATTGATTTAAATATTTAGATGAATATTTAATTTGGAATCATTGAATCACAGTTGAAATGGCTCAAAACGCTTATTCTAAAAAAAACATAGGATTTTACAAAGAATTAATCATCATAAATTTAATTTAATACGCTTAAGAGTTGATGATGTTGACAAGGATGAGTGGTGCATTGGTGCGTATTTTTTAATTTGCATACATAATTTTTATGAAATATAAAGAGAGAGAGAAAGCTGAAATAATGTTTAATATTGTTGAATTATTAAACATAAATACTCCATTCTTTTTACTTGCTTTAAAAAATTAATCCAGAAAAAATGCTAATATTATTTATTTCTGCAGTTTTTTTTATTTAAATGTGTGTTCATTTATCATTTTAAAACCTCTTTAAAGTCCCCCATAAATATTTGAAATAGTCAAAAGAAAATGTTTACAAAACAGTGTTTAACAGCATTAAAATGTATTTATAATACAAATTGTAACATAAGCGATTGAGAAATAATGTATGTTTTCAAAATCGAAATCAAACATTCCGTAACACACAAATCCACAGTAGTTCAAATATGTGAATTAGGGTGACCTTTATATTGGACTTTTTTTATTTTCCTTGCTGTCAAGGTCTGGAATTCCTCTAATATACAAAATTAGCAATCCGCGCTGCTGGCCCTTAGAAAACATCTGTATTATATTGCGTCTTGATCTCGATTTTAATATACAGTGCCGGTTAAACCAATGCACGGACTCCCCCGAGGTCGTCATATAGCAAAGTTTTAGTAGATATCTATAAGTAGAGTGCCATACTAAACGAATGTGTTCTAGACAAATGGGATATAATATTGTTACGAATGTGCAATGACGATTTGAATTTAACGGTCTGTAACGACTGCCTGCAGCATTCATCATGTTTCAAGGCACGTCCATCATTGACATTGTTTTTAAGTAGTGTTTAGTGTTTAAATGTTTGGGCTGCCGGCAATGACATCGAAAAGCTATAGAAATCGAATGTACTAGTATGTCCGTTAAGAGCATTGTAGAAGATTCCCGATAGATGGCGCGTGTATAAATAGTGGCAGAGGTGGCAGTCGTGAGTTGAGTTTATCATTGGCGCTGTTAGAGTTAACATCAACTGTCTTGTGCATATAAGGTTGTACGTAATAAAGTTTGTGTGCATTTCTGCGAATTGATATACGTGTATAAAGACATTGAGTGACTATTTAATTCTGTTGTTGTTGTACATTCTAAATAAATAAAGAGTTATTACAATTTTAAACTACTAAAACTGCTTTTATTTGCAATCAAAAGTATCCGGTTTATTTAAAGGAAAAAACCCCGTTTTTAAAAGGTAAAAACGTAACAATATTTATGAATTCATCTTAAGAGCGGAGGATACACAATTGGTCAATTCACAAGGGGTCATGTTGTCGTAAACGACTTGTTCTTCGTTCATTACTGTGTCAATCCAGGCAGTTTCAATTGAATTTGCTCATTGATCTTGTTGACATCATAATTTTGCACGTTCCCACAGCCAATTGTAGTTGGTTGTAAGACTTGGGAATACCTTGTCGAAAATGGCTTAAATATTAATTTGCATTTGGCAAAAGTTGGGCGTTAACGAAATCTCATTTATGGCGGGATCAATTCGAATTTTTCCATTTCCAATGACCAACAGTTGTTTTTAGCATGTTTCGGCAAAAGGGTCTTGCAGCAAATACACACGCAAGTTCGTCGATAGCATCGATAGTATGATTTCACATGGAAATTTCTTATTCATGCACCTAAACAAAATTGTTTATCATCATCGATTGATGACAACAAAAAGCAATATTTGCATGTAACAAGAAAACTTTTGTATAATTATGCTTGAAACAAGGATAATAGAAATATAATTAGAATGTTTTAAATATGATTTTATTTATTGCTAGAAAATGTCAGTTTTTATCAATAAAATTACGTTATTTTGTTATAATGTAATATAAACGTGAATGTTTCTTTATGATTTTCTTCTGTATTTTGCTTAAGGAATGTCTCTTTGTAGTGTCCAACAGTAGTTCGCCAGCATTCATGAACCCACTGGCCCTGATATTGTTTTTCTATCGTAGAAATGTATTGGAAGAATCTTTCACCGTGTTCATAGTTTACGGCTCCCAAATTATTAAGAAAGAAATTTAAATGAGAATGTAGGAAATGTCATATTACAACCCAAATCCTTATAAGTAGATAACAGCTCGGCGACAATAATTTTATAGACGCTTGATCGGTGATTTCCTAGAAAATTTAGAGTCACTTTTAGTAAGGATTCCCAGGCTGATTTTTCTCAATCACTAGGTTTTACTTTAAATAGGCTTTCTTTAATTTTTGCATAACTCAGTTTACGAAATTTTTCTTTCAAACATAAAAAGTCATCAGCAATATTATCTATAGCTTTCACAAAGTTTTTCATGAGCCCAAGCTTTATGTGATAAAAATATATTATCAGGCTTGACTAAGAAATATTTTCAATATTTGCTTATCCTAGTGTAAAAGATTTCCTTTTTTAAACTTACTTTCGAACCATTGATAAACAAAGGCCACTCTTCTGCTTTATATTCTATGCCAAAGGCAGTCATTACGCCATAATCATTATTACAAAATACTAACTGATCAGCTTGTGAAAAAACTTTTAGCTCTTCATCTTGATTGCCATAGTAACATATTATTGTTTCGGGTTGTAATAAATTCCATCCCTTTAATCGAGAGGCCAAAAGTTCTGCTTGTTGTTTGGACAAATTTAGGTAAGGTATCAAATCATTGAGATCTTTTTGAAATAGCCGATCTGACTCATTATATGAGAAAGTTTCTTGAATGTCAGTGTCCAATGAATCGTTTTCGATTGCTTGTGGCGTAGCTGGCAATCGAATTTAAAATCTACACATAATGCAGCACTGGCTGTAACACAAAAACTAGACCAGATCAAATCAAAATAAAAATGGTGTTCGAATGATGATAGGTAGGTAATTCAAAATTAGTAAGTACATTTCTTGTTACAACATTTTGTTGACCAGTGTAATATAAAAGAAATTTTTTTGTTGAGAAAAAAATTTTTTTTGGAGATTTTTTTTTTCAACTATCACTGATCTTGAATATAGGAAACAATATTAACTATCTATAAGAATTGAAATAAAGGTCGTCAACAATTATACATACAATTTTTTTCTGTTTGACAAACATCAAAAATCTGACTTTACAGCGTTACCCGCTAGGCTATTCTGAACATTCCCTGAAAAAAACCGTTATTGAGTTCATTCGGAACATACATACAAACAACGTATCTTATATAGATTTATAAAAATAAACTCTGATTTCAATTTTTGATTTCTATTTCAAAAATCATGTTCAAATTTTTGGAGCATCAAAACACCAAAAACTCCAAATTAATAGCCACCCTAATATACATGCATTTGTATGGGGAAAAACAAAATTTTATTAAAATTTGAGTAAATTATTTTGTATGAACTAAAAGTACTTAGTGAATTACTTTGGGTTTTTAACAAATATTTTGTATATATTGTTACGAATTTGCATCAGCGATTTGAATTTAACGGACTGTAACGACTGCCTACAGCATTCATGATGTTTATAAACACGTCCATCAGTAGAAGCTTCTACTTATCAGCAATGTTCATAGCATGCGGTTATTAGCATTGTTTGTATGTATGGCAACACTAAATGTTTAAGCTGCTAACATTAACATAGAAAGCTCTAGAATTCGAACATACGAGTTTTGACCGTTAAGAACAATCTAGTCTACTCGAATGAGGATAAATGGATTCAAATTAACAGCAAACTGAATTTTTCAGCTCTATTAGAATAAAATATTCCCAATTACGTTAGTTTTAAGAATTAAAATCAAAATCGCGATTTACGCGAATTTTTTTGCCAATAAAAATTGGTGAAAAAATAGTTCAACATTTTGTAAAATGTTTAAGTGATCCTGTGGATGTGCATCAGTTTTTTAAAACGATCTGACTCTGTTCTTTATCAGTTTTTAATAGTTGACTCTGCGTCTGGTTTTGTTAAGGGGCTATATGGGCACTGATAAAAAAAAACAAGTTCGATTGTGCCGAATCTTATATACCCTTGTTAAAAAAAACAAGTAAGAGTGCTATATTCGGCTATTCCGAATCATATATACCCTTCACCTTTGTTGTGGAAGCATTAATTGCCCACTTTCAGCGTATATATATATACCAATAAAACTTTTAAAAATTTTACATTTAAATGCTGACGAACAGATTATATTGTAGAAGTTACAAACGAAATGATAATCTTATATATACCCTTCTCACGGAGGTGAAGGGTATAAGAACAACAACGCCAAACGAAACACCAAAAAAAAAAACAAAAAAAACGAAAACAAAAACAAACGAATACCCATCCAAACCTATGGTTTGTTGTTTTTTTGTCCAAGATTGCAATAAATTGTCTTTTTTTGATGAAATTTTCATAGGTTCTCTCGGAGTTTTGCTCATATCTCCGTTATTTATGGACGGATTTTGCTGATTTTAAATAGAAACTTCTCGAAAGCATGTGTGACAGAATTGTTGAAGATTTGGATCCCGAAGATATCAGGGGTCTTCAGAAAATTGATTTCAACAGACACACAGACATAGCTTAATCGACTATCTATAAGGATTCAGAATATATACACAGAGAAAACAGATTCGTGATAACAACCGAATTTGTTGCCAATCGAATGATTCTATCTTAGTGACCGAATTTTACATTGGTGGCTACCAAATTTTAGAAGGGGTAACAAATGTTTGGTTGTTTCAACTGAAATTCTTCTGATGAACTGATTTTCAGTTTATAGAACCGAAAAATTCTATTTTTTCAACCGAATCATTCGATTGGCAACAAATTCGGTTGCTATCACGAATCTGTTTTCTCTGTGTATACTTTATAGGGTCGGAAAATTATATTGTGGAAATTACAAACGGAATGACAAACTTATATATATCTTTCTCATGAAGGTGGAGGCTATAAAAATTGTTAGAAATAATTGGTGAAAAAAAAATTGTGGTGAAAAACAATTGTGGTGAAAAAAATTGGGAACAAAATTTTTGTTAAAAAAAAAATTGATAAAGAAAATGGTGGAAATTTCGCGATTTTAAATAACATTCGAAATAGGACTATTGCGGATATATTGATGTATTAATCATGTATGTAAATTATTTGCTGTTGCGAATGAAAAATGAGGAAATTACAAACGGAATGACCAACTTTATATATGGGGCATTTCATGTCAAGTGAACCAAGTTTTGAAATCGATGTCTTCCGATTGGGATGAAATTATGAAATTGATACGAAACTGTTTGCTATTTTGTAAAAATCTTAAAAAACTTAAGAAATAATGAAAAATTATGGTTGGTTTCATAGATTTTGAAAGAAAAATGTTTTTGCCCATATGTACATATGTATTTATTATATTTCCTTTAAATCGACTCCAAGTATATATATAAATATAAAATACACTTAGCAAAAATTTAAATAAGAAAATGGCATTTAAAAAAGACACAATCGTCTACCAATCATAATGTACGGATATAGCGTTCAACAACACATGCAAATGATAACATTTATTTACCAAAATGGGTGTTCTGTTCATTTCTGGGTACGTCAATAAACAAAATCGTAGCATGAGTTCCAAGAGCATCCAATACATTTCGAAAAAGTCACTGTTTGGTGTGAATCATCACCGAGCGATTTGTGAGCATGGTCATCTCACGTGGACACACGCAGAAAAAAAATATAGTTGTGCATGGTTACTGTAACCATTTCAATATTTTTAACAATATTATAGTCACATTAACTATTTATATGATTGTGGTAACAATAATATGTTTAATTTACGATTCACATGATTGTATCAACCATATATGTGATTACAGTAAACATGTATATGTTTGTGACAACCATTTATATGATGAAGTACTTACCATACTATGTTGCTCTCAGCTTATGGATATTGGAATTGAATTTTTATTTATTTACAGTGTATTTTTATAAACATCACAATTTATATCATCATATTTTTGTCAAGTATTTATATTTGTGCAATGCTGTTTAATGCATCAGTTGTGATAAATGCGAGGAGGAATATTATAAATGTTTGTGAATTGACAATATTTACGAAATGTTTTCAATGCATCCATATAAATAGCTACAAATAAATACATTTATAATGTAAAGTAAATAACGAAAGTTAATGTAATGAAATGTAATAAAGAAATAAAAAGAAATATTGAGAATGAAATGATAGTTTTGTATTGATTACTATGCTTATTATGCAGATATTTGAGTAGGAGATGAACACACAATGAACATACATGGATCTACCGATTTTGACTAAATACCGTTAAGATTCTTTTTAAATTTGGATTCTTGAACTCGCGATTTAATTAAAGATTTATGATATCATTGTAAGCAATAACCCTTTATAAAGAATTCATTACTTTGATAACACTAAAAGTAGTTCCAAATTACGGCTTTAATAATTCAATATTCGACCACTACTACTCATTGGAAAGTATGTTAGTCAGCAATTGCACGTCATTACTAAGTATTTGCTGGGTTATGAGTAGAGAAGGTGATGAAGTTGTATTTAAAACGTATCCTTGCCAATTGGCACATTTTGCATGTTACAATAATTTCTAATATTGACAAACATTTGGGAACCTAAAAATTTATGACCCAATAATGGTCATTTACAAAAAATTATTTGTTTTTTATCGACTTTTAATACAAAAATAAACGACAAGAAACATTGTTGTTGGCAAAGGATCTAATAAAATGTTTGTTGATATTTTAGAAAAAAGTCCTCTAAACAAGAAATTGTATAAATAGAAAGAAAGTATAACATTTGTTGTCTTCATTGTCAGTCTATTGTTACAAGTTTTCGAGTACACTGGGAGGGAGACAGTTATACAAATAAACAAGAACATAGATATTATGTATGTACATTAGGGTGGTTCCCAAGTTCAAAAATTTTTCTCTAAAATCTAAACATGTTGAAAATTGGATTAATATTGGTTGACTTTTAGAAGTTTCAAAGTTTAAAATATTTTTTTTTTCAATTTTTTTTAACAACAGGCGGACATGGCTATATCGACTTTACTATCTATAACGATCCAGAATATTGTTACGAATTTGCAATAACGATTTGAATTTAACGGACTGTAACGACTGCCTGCAGCATTCATTATGTTTATAAGCACCTCCATCCAGCATCTAGTTGTCAACAATGTTGACAGCATGCGGTTATTAGCATTGTTTATAAGTATGGCAACACTAAATGTTTAAGCTGCTAACATTACCATCGAAAGCTCTAGAATTCGAACCTACTAGTTTGTCCGTTAAGAGCATTGTAGAAGATTCCCGAAAGATGGCGTGTTTATAAATAGTGGCAGAGGTTGCAGTAGGGTGTTGACTTGATCATTGACGCTGTTAGAGTTAACATCAACTGTCGTGTACATTTGAGCTTGTACGTTATAAAGTGTGTGTGTGCATTTCTGCGAATTGATAGACGTGTATAAAGACACTGAGTGACTATTTAATTCTGTTGGTTTTGTACATTTTAAATAAATAAAGAGTTGTTACAATTTTAAACTGCTTTTTATTTGCAATCAAAAGTATTCGGTTTATTTAAAGGAAATAAACCCCGTTTTTAAAAGGTAAAAACGTAACAATATTATACAAATAAAACTGTACAGCGATTGAGAATTTCAGTCAATAACTCCGTGTCTTTTGGAATTTCCAGCATTTTAACTGAAATGGCAACACTGTTCTATCAATAAGCATCTGTCATTTAGTTTGTGTTTGAGAGTCATTGATAGCAGACAACCGCGTGACTTGAGAGTGAAATGGAAAAAACTGGTTGAGGCTAAGCTTGATCAATTTCAATGGTAACTAAGTGGTTTAGTGAATTTTATTGTGGCCGTACAATCACCTACAAGCAAGAAGATGCCCAACTATCTGGACGTCCAGTTGAGGTCTCAACACCCGTTCAAAGATTGAAAATGAGAGAGATTGTGTAAGTCATAAGCATCGTGTGACAACTTCGCAGAAGTGTTTGGCGAAGCTCAACCGCAATATGGACGAGTTTTTACACCATTTCATAACCATTGACTAAACATGGATCCACCACAATACACTAGAGACCAAACAGCAGTTTGTTTCTCTGGGTGAATCGGCTACAAAGAAGGCTAAGGTTTGTTTGTCAGCCCATAAAGTCATGGCCACCGTTTTTGGAATGCACGCGGTTTATTCCACATTGATTTCCTTCAAAAGGGTAAAACAACCGATGGCGAATATTATGCCAACTTATTGGGTTGATTTAATGAGGACTTGTAAAAAACGACCCTATTTGGCCATCATGGCAGCTTCCATGGTCAAAATACATGAATTAGGCTACGAATTGCACCCTCATCCGCCCTATTCTCTGAATTTAGCGCCGAGTGACTATTTCTTGTTTCCAAACCTGAAGAAATGGTTTGGCGGAAAGAGATTTGACTCCAACGATGAAATCATCTCATAAACAAATACCTATTTTGATGACATCGACCATTCAAACACGCACCTTAAAATATACCGATAGAATCACTTACTAAGTTGAATTAGCGATGTACGACCGTCCGTTTGGCTAGCTGGCTGTCTATTTAATCTTGTGCGCAAAGTACAGGTCGCAATTTCAAAGATATTTTTAATAAAATGTATTATCTTCGGCTCAATAAAATGTATTATCTTTGTCACATGTATTATCTTCGGCCCAAAGACGAAGCCTATTGAAACTGGCGAAGATCGGTCCATTATTTCACCTAACTCCCATACAAATTTCCTCCCGAAATATGACTTTATCGACCATAAATGCTTGATTTAATAGATATTCTCACAAATTTTTCCACAAATACGTTTTATATACAAATACAGCACACCTAAATGGATTCATAATTGACCATAGCTCCCATGTAAGGCCCCCTTCCGAAAATTACTTTAACGAGCAAAAAAATCTTCAAAATGTTAATGAAAAAATTTTACACAATTAAGACATCACGAGAAGAAATTTCATGGCGATCGATACGTAATTGATCATAGCTTCTATATAAGCCTCAATATACAAAAATCAGACACAAAAAAAAAATATTGAAATTTTAATAGAACAATGATTTGCTCATACTCAGTGTAGGGTATTATATGTTCGGGCTTGACCGGCTATACTTTCTTACTTGTTATAATTTAAAATTATTTATAGAATAGCGGCAACGGTATTTAGAGGTAACGGCAAATGCAGTTACTTCGTTAACGACAGCTGGTGGTAACGGTAGTCGAGGTGAAAGGGTATTTTAGGGTTAGCGGTAGCTTATCGGTAACGATAAATAGCCTTGGAAAATTGCAACTATGACCTAAAACTTGAAAATTCAAATAAAATGTGCAACATCTAAACGATATCCTATATTGCTCAAATTTTCAGCATTTTGTTTGACGGAGGACACTTTTAGACTTTGAGTTCTATATAAGGGCCAACCTAATGCAGATATAGCTTATAAATACTATATATGACTAGTAAATATATGTCCTGGCCATACACCACATACAAACAGATCCATGCAAGTGTTCTCTTGTGGCATTTTGGTATGTGCCTGTTCTGTTCTATGCTGTCATGGTTACCAAGTATACGAGAAATTATACTTTTTGCTTAAATGCAGCAGCAGTTTCTGTTTCAAAAACAAATTTGTAGTGTTTGATTCCAAGTATTTCGTTATTGTTTTTTGGATAAAAAAAAAATGATGATGAGAATAAAGCCACCAAAAGAAGGACATTCAAAGGTTATTTTCTTTGCTTTTCCTTTTCATTTTTTATTGTTTGTTTGTTAAACTAAGTATTTGCTAGATGTATAAGAACGATACCAACCAAGTACATAAGTCGTATTGTATCTTTTATACTCATTGTAAACCCAGTAACAATGTTTTATAATAATATTTTTGTCTTTTGTATTTTATTGCCAAAGATATACACCACAAAAAAAAAAAAACCATGACATTTTGGCTAAGAGCTGGAATAGAATTTCTATTGAATTTTATACAGGAAATAAAATAAATGTGTAATGAGCTGTGGTTTATTGAGCAATGCCAAATGTGTTGAATTTATTAAATGCGGTAGAAATAAATTTATGAAGCAAAAGATACCTGATTTAGTCATCATATAATTAATGAGGTTTCTTAAGACCCACAACACTGTTCTGATTTCTTTTTTTCAGCAGGTGATAATGTAATAATTTTCATGTTGTCTGAGTTTTATGTATATCGCTTTAATACTATGTAAGTACTTCATTACTTCATTAAGTTTTTAACAGTACATGTTTGAAAGTAACAAGAACATGTTGAAAATTATCTTAATTGCCAATCTTATTTTAATTGATATTTACACTTAAATCAGCTTAAAATAACCCCAGAGAAATGCCTGTGATAAGAAAACCATAACCGTCACTTTGGTTAGCATGTGTTTTATTACCAGCAGCTAAATGAAATTTTCTTTAAAATAAAAAATGTGAAAATCTTAATAAATAATGTTATTTGTAATTTTGTTTACCTGTGTAAGGATATATTCAACTATATGGGTACATTTCCAAAAACATTTGAGTGACATGATAATATCCCAGCAGTTCTGGGCGACTGTCCTGAATTAGTAATGTTACCTATCATTTAGGGTCACCACTAGTTACATAATTAGCTACATGACTACTTATTATAACATGTAAGTGTCCTAACCCTATATAGACTACAAAGAGACTGTCTGATAGCTAGCCCAAAGTAATCGATTACTAACTACAATGAGAGAGTCCACTAACCGTCTTTTTGCAAAAAAAAAAAAAACATTCACAGACTAATATATGAAGCATTTCATGTCAAGTGAACTAACTTCTGAAATCAATGCCTTCCGATTGGGATTTTGCACCATGGTTAGTTCTATTGGATAGTAATTCAGACACAATTTTTCAACAAGATCGGTCCAGAACTTTCTAAGTTAGACATTTTGGCCAAGCAAGTGTTTTTTCTCATAAATGTAACTTTTTACCTATTGTTCTTAGCAAAATGTATCCCTAATAGTTTAGATAGCTATTTCTTTAATCTTTCGGAAAAAAAAATTTAAAACTTAAATAAAAATTTTTGAAAATAAGTTCGATTTTGCAAAAAAAAAATATATATCAAATATTGTATGACTTGAGTTACAAAATATTTATTTTGAAAGATATCCCACTCGCATCCCACTAAGCGACCAAAAACCCCTAAAAGGAACGGACCTTAGCTTTCTTTTGGCAAAAAAAAATAAATAAAAAAGGGCCCATTTTGAAAAAAATACATCAACGTTTTTGATTTTTTTAAAAAAAAGTCAAAAATTTTATGTTTTGAGTTACAAAACATTTATTTTGATAGATATCCAACTCGCATCCCAGTAACCAGCCAAATATGTCTTCAAGAAAAATATCTAAGCTTTCTTTTGAGAAAAAAGGGCCCATTTTGAAAAAAAGTCAAAAAAGTTTTTGATATCGGAATAAAAAATTTCAAAATTTTTTTATTTTTTTTTAATTTTTCTCCCCAAAGATTGAAGAAATTGCTATCTAAACTATTTATTTTGCTAAGAACATGCATCCCGAAAAAGTTACTGTTTGGTGAGGCTTTTGGATTGGAGCCGCCATCGGTCAATATTTCTTTGAGAACGACATTGACCAACTTTATTTGGGCTGAATTGGATGATATGGACACCAACGACATGTGCATTCAAAAGGACAGCTCTACGTGCCACATAGCTCATGCCACATTGGACGTGATGTTGTTTTGAACTTGCGATGGAGATCGTGCGGCTGTGGAGTTTTCTTATGTCGCAGATCCATGCGAATAAGCCACAAAGCCAACATAACCCATACCATCGTTCAAACTCCGAGTGATTTATGCATCATTTTGGATGCGCACCACCCAGCGAAGCTCGGGTACGTGGACACAGGGACAATGAAGGCAATTGTATTGCCCATCACTTGGCAGGATTAGGAGCCCTTCTGTCGAAAGACGATATAGACTCCCTCTGCGGAATTCCGCTGTCAACTTGCAAGAAACGTATACATGACATATATTACGAACTTGCCCAAACGAAGTGGGGCAATGAATCCACCTGTACTATCACGAGGATGATATGGCCTGTGCTGGACAGCGCACGCACGTCATATCTACTTCGACTACAACGAATACGACTAAGCAATATAGACATTGCACTTTCGGTCCCCATGCTGCAAGACTTGGGTTACGTTATAACGACTTCTGTAGAAGTTGTCAGAATGAGGAAGAGGAAGAAACTATTCTACACTTCTTTTGTAATTGTCCGGCACTTGGTGATCTACGGGCCAGACTTTTATGTGAGAGATCCTTTGGTACCCTCTCCGGGCTATCAGTGAAGGAATTAAGGTGCATAGATGCCTTTGTTAGGGAAAGCAGGTGGTTGATAAGACCGGACTTGCAAATTGCACCTCATGGCGACCCGACAACTGTCCCATGATGGTCTGCATTACTTGACTCCCAACACCTTATCCTCTTACTCCTCCAATTTCTTTAAATTTTCTCCTCTTGCTTAATAAATCTATAGAATTCCTTTCATCTACTTCTATTTCTTTCCCCTCTGTGTTTTTCATCTCCTTTCAGGTAGTACAAAGGGAAAGTTTATTGGACCCAAGTGAGCTGTACAAACGAAGATGTTGGACGGCTGCCTGATAACCTAACCTAACTTCTAAACGGTTAGTCCGGTTTAAATGAAAATTCACATGCGCAAAGAGGAGTTTAAGTTTTGAGGAGTTTAAGTTTTGAATGTGGACCTCATCGGCCCACTAGGGACACGGCCTGCGAGGCTTCGAAGAGCCGATTTTGATAAAATATAAGCAATTGGTTTTTAAATGACGGAGATCAGTTGAAGACTGTGGGAGCATAGAAAATCGAAGAAGTCCAATACATGAATCAGCGCCAAGTCCAAACCATTTCAACATTTGTGCATGTTTACTGTAACCATTTCAAAAGTTTTAACAATATTATAGTCACAGTAACTATATATATGATTGTGGTAACAATAATATGGTTAATTTACGATTCACATGATTGTATCAACCGTATATATGGTTACAGTAAACATGTATATGTTTGTGACAACCATTTATATGATGAAGGACTTACCATATTATGTTGCTCTCGGCTTATGTATATCATAATCTGAGAACAACATATTATGATAAAATTATTCAAAATGGTTGTCACAAACATATACATGTTTACTGTAACCATATATACGGTTGATACAATCATGTGAATCGTAAATTAACCATATTATTGTTACCACAATGTTCTAAATGTTAAAAGATTTTTGAAAAATGTTCAGCATTTGGTTTTTAGATGTCGGAGAACCTTTTTACCCACTGGGATATGTATTAGCTTTAACGTTCCAATTTATATTGTTATAAAATCTGTTATTTAGCAAACATCCTTGTTTACTAAACGTCAAAGCTATTAATACAAGACTAGACTTTATTAAATTCTACTTAATATTCTACATATTTAATAATAAATTGCGAACGTACGAACATATTTTGCTCATCGTTTTAGTCTACAATAATTTTATGCTTTTTAAACACTTAAAATTGATAAAGTACTACGATGACTACAATATTTTTAAAGCATTTCCTTCAAGAACAAGTAACTCGTACAATTCTTTACAGCTTTGAGTTTAACTAATCCCAGCAAACACAAAGTAATATATATGGAAAAATTGGTTCATAAATGGCATAAATTTTATTAAAAAAAATGAGGCGGCTTTACTGTAAGTTACAATGGAAACTTTTTTGAAAATATAATTTAAACATTTGAGAAAGGCTTTTTTAATTTTAACAAATTCCTTTCAGTCTTGCATGTTTGCTGGGCTTTGATGAAATTGTTAGTACGAGAGTGTTACGTATGTGCGAAAAAAAGGAACTTTAATAAAAAAAAATAAAAATAAGAAAACGGTTAAGACTTCAAACAAGCTGTATATAATGCTGTGTTTATTTTTAAAGCAAATTCAATTTTCTTATTGGAAAATTCAATTTCATTGGCTGTCAGCAGCAGAGCAAATATTCGAACACAACGCAAACACTTCTTTCAAAAAGCCGCATTTAGTGCCCTATTTGTTCTTTAACAGGATCTAACTATCACGTTTGTTTAAATATGTGCTTGCATGTGTGTTTTGCTCCTCATTTCCAATAAAGATGTGATGATGAGTTTTGGTATCAGTATAGCAACTCGGATGAGCAACATCATCATCAATGCTCTAGACAATATTGAAAAATTGGCCCGTGTTTGTGAAAATGATAAGAAGAAGTGTGTAATTGCAATGTCTATACATACACATGACTTGTACTAACGAGCATAGCATGGAATAATCTGGTTTGATGATTGTTTTACAGTTTTTAGGCAAAAACATTAAATTAATGAAATTAATAGAGAATTTAAGCCTATAATGTAATATTAATGAATTTTTAATACATATATTTTTTGTAATACAGAAAACGGTAATTATACAAAATTCTCTTCCGATATCTACACGCAGAAAAAAAATATATTTGTGTATGTTTACTGTAACCATTTCAGCATTTTTAGCAATATTATAATCGCAGTAACTATTTATGTGATTGTTGTAACAATAATATGGTTAATTTACGATTCACATGATTGTATCAACCATATTTATGGTTACAGTGAACAAGTATATGTTTATGACAACCATTTTTGTGATGAATAATATTATCATAATATGTTGTTCTCAGATTATGATATCCATACTAGGGATGCCAAACGGGACTGGGTTTTACAAATCCCGGGATTCGGGATTTTGTAAATGTAAATCCCGGGATCCCGGGATATTTCGGGATCCCGGGATTTTTCGAGATTTCGGGATTTTTCGGGATTTCGAGATTATAGTTTCAAATCAAAAAACATAAAATTCAACAATAAAAACTGTTTATTTCGTTAATATAAGTATTTAAGTAAAAATATAATATAATGCATTGAATTAAAATAAATTTGACACAAAAGATATTTCATATTTATACTCGTATTCTGAACTTTATGACAGTGAGAAATCTATAACAAAAGTGAAAATTGTATAACTTTTGTATTGAGTACATAAGCTATGTAAAATGATTTTTAAGAAATATATATATTGAAACTAGCGTAGGTACATTACCATTACCAATCGAAAATGTTTGTTTCCTCCCCATATTAACATTTAAAATAAAATATAAAAGTATTGTTTTATATTACAACAAAAAATATCCGTCTATCTGTTTGTTTAAAACTCGATACGGCACGAATACTCTCTGTTGATAAGGTTTGTTTGATATTGAAAATGCTCCATGATTTCGCCTATCCCCCATACAATTGTCCCCCCGGAATACTGTTTGAACAGTCATAAATATGTTGATTATGCGACAATCCTGATAAAATGTTGCGCAAATAATTTCTAAGTACTTTCAAATTATACTGTAAAGTATGGAGAAAACCGAGCAACATGTGTCACTAGTCCCTATACAAGGTTATAATTGACTAGGGACAAATGTTGCTCGATTTTCTCCAAACTTTACAGTATAATTTAACAGAACTAATTTCAGAAATCCCGGGATTCGGGAAATCCCGATCCCGAAAAATACCGGGATTTTCGGGATCGGGATTTCGGGATTGGCATCCCTAATCCATACCATATTATGTAAGTATATACTTGTTCACTGTAACCATATATATGGTTGATACAATCATGTGAATCGTAAATTAACCATATTATAGTTACCACAATCATATGAAAAGTTATCGTGACTATAACATTGTTAAAAAACTTATAAAAATGGTTACAGTAAACATGCACAGCTATATTTTTTTCTGCGTGTGGAAACCAAATGCAGATAATTTTAGGAAATTTGGTTAAAAGTTAAAGGTTGCACATTTTATTTGAAGTTTCGAGATTTGGATCAAAGTTGCACAAAAAATCACAAATGTTCATGCATCCATTACATCAATGTTAAACTTCTATACTTCAAATTATTAAAAATATACAATAAGATACCTGCAATATTTTTGTTAAGAGCAATTTACTTATGTTATTTAAAATAACAATATCTTAAATTAGCAACCCAAGGAAATAATCTAAAATAATATAAATGTGTAATAGAAAAAAAGGCTACGAAATTAATTTTAAATAAATAATTTTCATAAAATTTTTTACCAAAAACCAAATTTTCTCGAAACCCACCAATTTAAAATCGGTGATAATAGGTGATGATGATCCAATCATTCAAATTCTATTATATAGCTGAACTCGGTCCGCGTTGCTGACTCTTAAAAAACATCTGTTTCATATTGCATCTCGATCTAGATTTGAATATACAAAACTAAAGCACAGACTCTTCCGACTTATTATCTGTAGCCAGATGACGGCTACAGATATTTATAAGTATAACGCCATGATATGCTATTAAAAAAAGAATAGAATGTATTTAAGGCTAATGGGATATTTTATTTATGAATTCATCTAAAGGCGAGTGAATATACAATGTTTCAGCCGGTGTCTTATCAGCTCCTATTACAACCGTATAATCATCAGTCGGCATCTGGTCTAGGGCTGTTTTGAATAGTCGGATAAGGCTGTTGTATTTGTGTAACATTGCTTGAAGACTCGAAACTATTTCCCGTCTGACTTCAGTACTGATTGCGCAACGGTGCACAGTGGGGTCAAATGACCATTTTTTACGGATTTATTAATATCTCAACAACAACAATAGCGACGCTCGCAAAATTGTACGTGGGAAGCTCTTAGACCAATCCGCATATTGTAACAAAATGTTAGAGATATTGGAGGGGGAAGTCAATTACCCACCATATAAAATAATTATAAATTGCGTTATATCTATAGAACTACAATAGATATGCACACGAAATTTGCTGTGAGTAACTCTAAAAACAAACAACACGTTCCACCGAAATCAGAAAGATATACGAGGGTGGAAGTGGGTTCCCCCCATACAAATGAATTATTAATTCTCTTATATCTATAGAACTACATCAGTGAGACACACTAAATTTATACATGTTATTGGTAAAAAAATACCATATTGCTTTAAGATGATATCATTATATTAACTAGTATTGGGAGGGTGATCTTTCCCAACACCTGCCACTAAAAGACTTCGGATACGAATTATTTAAGAACTGATTTTCAATGATTTTTTTAACTCATTTAGAAGAGTTCATTGAAAGTACAGATGAGCACGTGAGTGATAATTGGCTCCCGATATAAAATTCTAAAATTCTAGCGATCGCGCTTACTAACATGATTTTTTATTAAGCTAAATTGCCTGCTATTAACCACAAGAAAAAACTTCGAATTAATCACAAAAATAGTCTTTTAAACAAGCATATACAAGCGTGGGTGCGTGAGAATTAAATTGCTAAAATCCCGAATGCTATTCATTCACGATTAGAAACTCAACGGATGGAAAACTAAACTTAACTGAAATAAAGAAAAGTAATTGGTAAAAGTTTATTATTGTTTATCTCACTATAATACAAGAATATAGCCACGTCCAGGCCTAACTCACTCGTGACTCTCGTATTATTAATCACAACACTTGAACATCTCTTATGAAACAAAAAACAATGACAATAACAACAACAACTACAGCGATAAAACATTTTGCAGAATCGCAAAGTGCTTTATTTTGGTAGACTTATAGGGGTTAAGCTGTTACTAATTTACATATAACTTATGAGGCGCAGCGATGCGCAACCTAATTTTTTCTAAAACAACGCTTAACTGTACAGGCTTTTAAATTTTATTAAATTCTCTGCCCAGCTGAGCCCAACTTATAACTTTATGTCCATTTCAACTGATAAAATGCATTTTCTTTTTTGCACTTCCAATATAAAAACTAATAACAAAGCCACTTCCACAAATAATGCAATTTTAAATTTAACGAAAACATATCAATAAATACTTGAACTTGATGGTTGCATAATTAGACTTATTAATTTTTTGAAATTTCTTATAACAAATAGTATTTATTTGGGCAAATTTTTTAGTTTTTATTATCACTTTTTTAGGTTTTTTCTCAAAATATGTAATTTCAATACGTGACTATAAAAATACCGTTTCATATTTGACATTAATTTCTTGCCTGCTGATGTGGATTTTTGTGTTCATTAAGCAGGTACTTTCAGTTTTCACGATACTTGAAATTTGGTTTTTCAATTAATCCGTAAAATTAGTATATTTGGACCCTCTGTGCGGTGTTCGGCTTCTGTAGCTTCATTTCCAGTGAAATAAATTTGAAAGAACTTCGCATCATCATTGGGAAGCGGGAGCAACGATCCAATTCCATGGTACATTTGGCCTTGAACTTTAAAGGTGGCCATGAAGTCGACGTTGTTTACGATATTACTTGCCCCGAAGGACGTCATTTGGAAACATGAGTTGCACTTTCGGATATTTGGAAGGAAGTGCTTGGAAATCGTAATCTCGCCGGAAATGTAACTTAGAAGCGGCTCAATCATTGGTGGCAGAACAACTTTACCGTTCGAACAGCACATTACCGCGGATTCCTTAGGGAACTTCAAAACTTCCTTATTGTAATGAAATACCGCCAACTTTAAATTGATTCTTTCTCTTAATCGAGCCACTCGGGAGCTTCTAGTCTTTCGATATGCTGTTGGAGTGTCTATGCAGCTCTCGATAAAGATGCACTGCGACGTGTTCTCTTTCCGTTTCTGCGGCTCTAGACGTAGATGCCCTTTCGCGATTTTCCTCATGACGTGATTTGTGTTCTCTTTCTGTTTCCGCAGCTCTAGACGTTGATGCCCATTCCCGATTTTCTTGAAGACATGATTCGCGTACCGCTGCCATTTCAGCTGCTCTTCTATGTTTTTACCAATCTTTGGTGGCATTTTTGTAAATTTTCCCTTAAAATGATTTGTAAACCGAATTTATTCTTGCAAAAATTCCAAAATACTTATTACTTACTAATTTGATTTATCTTATAGGTTTTTAACTGATCAACACAAAGCTGCAATTAACGCAAAGCTAACTTTATAAACTATCTATAAGATTTGAAGAAAAGGTCGTCAACAATTGGGCATATAATCTTTTTTTTACGAAATATTTTTTTTATGTCATAAGCGTAAAAATTTGATTTTGCTCGCTAGGCCATTCTGAACATTTCCTGAAAATCGGTCCAGCCGTTTTTGCGTCCATACGGAACATACATACAAACATCCAAGTTTACAAAAAAAAAAAAAAATTATTTTTGTTCATTGAAAGAAACATATATTTTTGAGAACCATATATTTATGGTACGGTAGTAAATTAAGTATTTTTTGTTTCCCAAAATTTCGTTACAATGTTAAGAAATATTGGTTTTTATTATACCCTACAACACCATAGTAGAGAGGGTATTATGTGTTTGCGTTGATGTTTTTAACGCCCATATATATCAGTGTAAGTTAAACTGATTATGAATCGATTTAACTATGTTTCATATAGAAATAAATCATAAGACTTAGATTGATGACAATCGGTTACGAACGAAAATAAACTATTAAAATTTGAAAAGAAAAATGTTTTTGTTCATGTACTAACTCTTGGGTATTATATGGGGCTTGACCGACTATGCTTTCCTACTTCTTATACCCTACACCACCATAGCAAAATATTACAAATGGAATTAAAGACCAAAAATAATAAAAAAAAAGTTAAAATTGTATGTTAAAATCTATTTATATTTCTTACACAGAGAAAACAGATTCATAATAGCAACCGAATTTGTTTTCAATCGAATGATTCTGCCTTAGTAACCGAATTTTACAGTTGTGGCTACAAAATTTTAGAAGTGGTAACAAAAGATTGGTTGCTTCTACCAAAATTCTTCTTTATCCACGGATTTTCTGTTACTAGAACCGAAAAATTCTATGTTTGCAACCGAATCATTCGATTGGCAACCAATTCGGTTGCTATTACGAATCTGTTTTCTCTGTGTATTAAACATACATTTATTGTTATTCTTTAACAAAAATGTCTATAAAAATAAATTTAAGTAGAGATTTTTTATATTTAAGAAAAATTTATTATAAAACCGGTAACCGGTTTTTTTTAATACTCTAGTATATATGCATTTTGTCTGGCAAAAGCTTTAAATAAAATTGTTTCTCTAAATTTGTTTTTATCAAATTTTTATTGCATCCTGTTGTTGAGGTTGAACATTGAAGGCTTCCTGGGGTGTTGTTAACTTCCTTGTTTGACTGATGTTTTAACTTTTCATGGGTAGCTTGAAGCATGTTTGTGAGTGTGGTTTTTTATTTTATGTTATTAAATAGTTTTTTTTCTATGATTTTGCTTTATTAAAATGTTATTTTTGTTTAATTTAATAATATAAAGTACCAGTGTATTACAAAGAGAAAATTATATAAAAACAAAGTTTAACTAGGTAATGTAATTGTTATACCCTACACCACCATAGGGGGGGAGGGTATTATGCGTTTGTGCTGATGTTTGTAAGGCTCAAAAATATTAGTCTAACATCCACCTTAAAGTATACCGATCGACTCAGAACTACTTTCGATTTAAGGATGTCCATCTATCCGTCCGTCTAGCAGAAACGGATAAATAACTAACTTATATGTTTATAGGAGGAACGACAAAAAATATGATATTGCTTATTTTTGGTTGCCCTGTTTGTAATTTTAAGATTTTCTTTATTAATGCATACGGGTTAAAGGGTTTACAGTAGCCTTTGCCATGGGTGGAGTGTATTTGTATGAATTGCAATAGCAACAACCCAAGCCCGTAGCTTAATGTCAAAACAATTGTAATAATTCAAAAGACGTTTTTGTGGGTTTTTTTTTCTTTTGATCTAGAAATTGGACAATTTTCTTTAAGACAATGTTTTATATCATGGATGAAGGGTTCAAAAGATTCGACATAGCCTTATAAATCACATCCAATTAAGTTTCTTTAGTTTCAGCTCATTAAAAAACTAATTAGTAATAATTATTGCGTTTTATTAATTTAATTATTCATTGATTATAATAAACAGGAGTTTAACATATATTAACATTTATATAAAGTTTGTTTTAAACCAACAAAAACAGTGTCAATTACAAATCGAAATGTTGTTTAAAATTAATAAATTATAGTGGTATTTTTATTATTCAAACAAAAAAAACCTAAAAGCATGCAATAATTGTATTAAAAAATACATATATGTTAATTTAAACAATGTGTGTGACAACTACAAGCATGCAACATACAGACATATCCCAGCAGTTAAGAAAGTAGTCAATGTATCCCTTATATACAGTAATTGTCACAAACGTCTTATCACTTGGCTGACTCCAATTTATATATTTTGGTCATTTGACACGTATGTGCTCTTTATAGTGCAGAGAGAAGACAAATGGTTACTTTATATATCCCAGGTAATCTAGCGTGAAGACAATTGTCACTTAAGTGTCTCTAAGTAATCTGGAGTGTAGTCACTTTAAACGTGTTGTGTGATAATTCGTTCAAACTGGTTTTATACAAATTGTTTTGCTATAACTCTCACACAGTTTATTTTTATTTTTGCTTAAGTATACTGATATCCCATGTAACATAGCATGAAGTCAATAGTCAATAGTACCTCTTAGTAACCTATAGTGAAGTTAGTTTAAACTTTTATTTTGTACTCCATTGGAGAATTGTCGAAGAAAGGTTTGTTTATAAGCTATCTTTTATTGGACTTTCTATGATATGTCTATTTGAGGTCAATTAGCACCCGTACATGTTAAAATAACTAGTTATGTAGCTGATTATGTTACCAGTTGTTAGCTAGTGAGGTAACTGACATTATACTACTTTGGACCATCTATTAGACAGTCTCACTGTAGTCAAAAAGGGTCAATGGACCTACTGCTTAGGACATGCACGTGTTAAAATAACTAGTCACATAGCAATTGAAGTAACTAGTTTCGACCCTAAATGATAAGTAAAATCACTAGTTCGGGACTGTCCCCTAGAACTGCTGGGATGTACGTAGCACGTCTATTTAATTTTATCCAGCGAACATTTACAAAAAGTTGTCTGCAATTTTTGTACAAATCGATGTATGGATTTTAATTTCATAAAAGACTATTAGGGCAACTAGGGGATATCCACAAGTTGGCGTACTATCGCCTCCTTTGTGGACACTAGTTATCGATGAACTCCTGGAAGAACTTAACAACTTAGGTTTCCGCACATATGGTTACGCCGACGACTTAGTAATCTCTGTTACTGGGTGGTATGACGTAAAGATATCGGAAATGATGCAGACTGCTCGGAATATAACCACCAAGTGGTGCTTGGAAAGAGGTCTAACCATTAACCCAGCCAAGACAATTCTTGTACCATTTACCAAATGAAGAGTTATTAGACTCATAGAGCCTACATTCAATGGGTCATCTATAGGGTTTTCTAATGAGGTAAAATGTCTTGGAGTAACACTTGATAGGACTCTCACATGGAATTTTCATTTATCAAAAAAACCACTAGGTCAATATATGCCTGCCTTTTTGATAGAACGTGGGGGTTAAAACAGAAGATGATTTACTGGTCTTTTATTACGGCAATTAGGCCAATAATAACATATGCTGCATTGGCATGGTGGAAAAAGGTGGAACAGTTGACCGCCAAAGCATTATTTGACAAGGTATATCGCCTCATCTGTGTCTCTATTGCTGGGTCCATGAGGACCTGTCCCACTCATGCTCTGGGTGCAATTCTTTACATCCCCCCTTACATATATTGGTAATGGAGGAGGCCTATAGGAGTGCATACAGACTACCGGGGATATCCCGTCTAATGTAGGGACATCATGTTGGCCACATGCTTATTCTAGGCATCTTGAAAATTATCCTAGTATTGCAATATCGGACCATCTGTCACCAACTGTGGTGTTAGATAGGAAGTTTAAGGTCCTTATGTCTGAAAGGGATGAGTGGTTAAATCAGACATGGTGGCAGAATAATGCCGATAAAGTATGGTTTACTGATGGTTCCAAACAGGCTAATGGTGACATTGGGGCTGTTATCTATGGACCCAATTTTCAAAGGGATATCCCAATGGGTACATTCCCATTAATATTTCAGGCGGAGATTTACGCCATCCTTATATGCTACAATGAATGTTTAAGAAGGAGATTAAGGAATAATGAAATATTTGTTATGTCTGACAGTCAGGCTGCTCTTAGAGCATTATCATCATATGAAGTGTTGTTATGGACTGATAGACATCCTTGAAAGAACTCGACATTGTCACACAATTATTTTATATTGTGCTGGATACCTGGCCATGAAGGTCACGCTGGTAATCAACGCGCTAATTGTCTTGCCAACACGGGCCTCCGACTCTCGTTTCTAGATCCTGAACCATTCTTTGGCATCCCACTTGGATACACTATGAATCGTATTCGTTCTTGGGTTGAATCTGAATTTGCTGAATTTTTGGGGTAATTAACCAGCACTAAGACAACCCAAATGATTCACTACCCTATCCAGACGTAAATCCCAGTCGTTGCTTTCACACGGAAAGTACGACTTGATAATACTTACTGGATTATTCACCGGACACTGTGGTTTAAAGTACCACCAATTTATGTTAGGTAACGTTGAGAATAAACAGTGCAGGTTTTGTGGACTTCATGCCGAAACCTCTGAACATGTTCTATGCGACTGTCCAATGCTGGCAATATGCAGAACAAATGGCTCGTATCTCTCTCCAAATAGAATACTTTATACGTAGCCTAAATCTGTTAGGATAAAAATCTAAGGCTGCACAAATGATCATATAGGTCTCAGTGCGTAGAGCCTAATAATAATAATAACCCGATGACTCAAAGCGTAAGAGATCGTATGACAGACCAACCAGTCGAATCGCCACCAAAGCCAAATATGCTCTGTATTTGGTGGAAGCAAAAGGTTTCTATCTATTATGAGCTGCTGAAATTTAGCCAGACCATCTCACGGAATCTGTACCAAATGAAACTGATTAACTAGAAGCGAGGATTGACCGAAAAACACCCAGAATATGCGGCCAGATATGAAACATTAATCTTCTATCATGACAACGCTCGGCCACATGTTAAAAAATGTTTAGAATGAATTGGTTGGGGAGTTTCACTTCACCCGCTTCATAGTCTAGAGTCTAGACTATAAAGAGTCTATAGAGTCTAGACTCTAGACCATGCCTCGTCTGACTACTTTTTATTTAGATCGATGCAAAACGCTCTCCCTGTAATATGCTTCACTTTGGAATAGAGTAGCCGATAATGACTTGCTTCGTTCTCAGCCTCGAAAGATGAGCAGTTCTTTTGGCTCGGAATCCATATGTTCCCAGAATGATGGGAAAAGTTCATAGCTAACAATGGCCAATACTTTGAATAAATTTATATTGTACTAATGTTACTAAATAAAAGGTAAAAAATTTAAAAAAATCCCGAATCCATAGAATAGGTGTCATTATATTGGACTTTTTCGATTATTCCAAAAATTTTCTTTTTAATATTGCTACTTTGACCCTAAACTTTAAGCTTCAAATAAAATCTGTAAACTCTAAGCCTCATCCGATTTGCACTTGATTTCTGGAAGACAGAGAGCCTTGCTGAGAACTAAGTATATTTCCAAAATGTTTGCTGGTCTTAGCATTCAATTAAAGTAAAACAATGAATTTAATGAATTTGTATGCAAACGTTTATCGGAGAATATCAACTACAATATGCCAATTATCCTTAGTGTAACGTGATAATACGACTGGCCAACACATCAGTGCATCAGCATGACGATTGACAGACATCAACAGGGCTGTGATTTTCAGTCACAAAAAAATGAAATTGGAGAAATGATTACTAGAAATGCAGTGAAATTGCATTTGAAGATGAAACTCAATGAAAATGGAAAAAATTAAAGAAATAAAGTTTTAATACAAATTTAATTTGAATGTATAAATAACATATTATTGTGGCTTTACTTTATTTTTTTATAATTCATATAAAATATTGATATTTCAGCAATCTTCAAATGCCCTAGATCTTTTGAAAACTTCATTAAATTATCAATTGAAATCACTAACAATACCAAAGATATGCACTTAAATGCAATATATGCTGAAATATGTATTTTTAACAAAATATGCAATATCTAAACGGATGTCATTATGTTGCAATCCCTTGAATTTGGAAGATGTTTTTTCAAAATTGATTTAACTTTCTTGACTACAAACATGGATTTTAATGTCAACCGCAGCCCTGGCCATAAATGAAGCCACAAAACTCAGTGATGAAACACTTATCGTAAAAACAGGATTAATAAATAAAATCCAATATGATTTCAATTAAAATGAAAACAATAAATACAAAATAATAATAATAATATCATGATGATGACCACAACATTGAAGAGAACACAATTCTTGCAAAGTACTGCAATCAAATTTCAAGAGTTAAATTAAATTGTTTATTTGTTTATTGGTATTTTGATACTGTAAGGATTAACACACAGGATTAACATTCATAATGAGACTACTGGAAAATTCATTGTTAATTACTAAATTCCTTACAATAAAAGTTGACAATATGCTATGTATTAACACGAAACCAGGAAATACTTGTACTTTTTGTATTACTTTTGAAAGGAATTGTAAAGTTATATTAAGGAGTGAGATCGAAAAATTCTTAACATACATATATGTTAATAAAAACGAAACCACTAAACTTAGGGTGTCATTTTATAAAACGTAACGTTTGGAAGCGTAAGTAATTTGTATGAAGAATACTGGGAAAAGGGTTTAAAACTTGAATATTTTCCATAGAATTTTATATTAACGTTTGTGGCATAGGGTAACATAGAGACGAGACGGAATTGTCAAAAACCTAAGTCTGTTGTCAAAAACCTATCTATTGCAACAACAAAATACATGCTAGTCAATGTATTTTGTTGTTGTATCAGACATATAATTTGTTGTGTTTTTGTTTGACAATACAGAGTGTCTCGTCTCTATGTATAATTCTCTATGGTTTGTGGTTTCGTTTTATAAAATTAGACACTTAAAGTTTTATTTTTATTTTTTTTATTTGATTAAAATTATTACTACAATTTACAAAAAAAAAAAAAATATTTTTATAGTTTTAGTCACTAGTGATGAAATTTTCGGAAACCCTTCCATTAACGTTTTTATAGTGCTTTCTGTCACTTTGCTCGAACAGATAGTTCATCTCCGTTTAAAATCTACCAATCTTTTGGACACCTTTTGGAGGCCAATATCTCTACACTGGCCTTAGCTCCAGGCAGCTTAGAGGATTTGCCTCTCTTAATACATATACCACATTATTGTTCTTGTACCACTCAAGGGCTTGTTTATCATAGTGACAGGATGCCACGTCAGGCCAAAAATAAGTGGACTCACTAAGAAGTCTTATGAATGGAAGCAGCCTTTTTTGTAAACATTCCTTGATGTAAATTTCGGTATTTATAGAGGCCGTTGTAACAAATGATTGGCTTCTTTTGCTGCAACTGCATATGGCTTGTCATACCAAGAACTTTTTTGGAAATTTTCTCTGCTTTTGGGCCTAAACTTTTCTTCAACATTCCCTCGAGCATCAGCAACATTCCATTTATGACCAAGAAGTTGCGAAAAATCTACCAGACCATACGTTTCGTCATCCATTATGCAGCAAGAATACTTTTTTATAAAACTTGTCTTCAATTTCCGTGCTCTGCCTTTGGCCTTTAAATTTTTAGCAGAGTTCCTGTCAGGAACTTTTAAAGCCTTGTATATTTTTAAACCTGCATTGGCTTTAACTTTTCGTACCAAATAGTCCGAGCACTGAGCTAACCGGGCTGCTTTCCTACCGGGTGTGTTGGGAGCTCTTTTGAAAATGCTTTCTATTTTTTTTGGCTTTAGAAACATCATGTGGACCATTCCTTTTACCTGAACCAGGTTTTATATCAACGGACAAGCTCTCCCGGTACTGTTTAATAACATTGGAAACAGTTTGACGGCTGACCTTTGAATTCTTGGCCAAATTTTTGTAGGACCAAGTTGGGTTTTGTTGAAAATATTTAATAATTTAAGTACGCACTTTTTTCTGGTCTCTCATTTTAATCATATTAACAACAAATGAATATAATTGACATTAAACATAATAACTGACATGTTTTACAAAGGTAACTTGATAAAAAAATCAAATAATACTTGGGTTAAAAGTTTTAATAAAAAACTGTGTTAAGAATTCTACGATCTCACTCCTTACATTATATTATCAAAACCTGTTGCCGATTTTGGAATCCCATCTTTATGATTTTAGAAATGTCTATAAAAATAGGTAAAATTCAGAACGCCCTGGAGAAATCCCTATTAAATGGTTTCTTGAAGCTATCCTTTAAAGAATATAAAAATATTAAGTTGGATGAATTAAAGATGCAAGCCAAAAAAGGTTGAAGACCAAGAATTTGAGGCATTACTCCATGAAGATGGTTATCAAACTCAACAAGATCTTGCAAAATCATTGAGACCTACTCAAGCAGCAATTTCAAAATGTTTTCGAGCAGCAGGATTCATCCAAAAGCTGGGAAAATGGATACCATATGAATTGCTGCCGAGAGGCTTTTAAAGACGATGTCTGAAATAATGCTTGAACGATATAAAAGAAAGTCATTTTTGCATCGAATCATTACTTGCGATGAAAAATGATTACATTACCATAACCCAAAGTGTAAGAGATCTTACATGAAGGAACACAAACAAGCCGGATCGACACTAAAGCCAAATATCCATGACGCAAAGGTAATTCTCTGTATTTGGTGGAAGCAAAAGGGTTCTATATATTATGAGCTGCTGAAATCTGACTAGACCATCACAGGGAACCTGTACCGAAGGCAAGTGATTCATTTGAAGCGATCATTGACCGAAAAACGCACAGAATATGCGGCCACAAATGAAACCGTAATATTCCATCTTGACAACTATCTATACCAAATGTTGCAATAACTGTTAAAAAGTATTTAGAATGAAGTGGTTAGGAAGTTTTGCATTACTCACTTTATAGTCCAGAATCTATCTGAGATACGATTCACCTCGGAACAGAGTATCCGATATTGGCTTGATTCGTTCTTGGCCTCAAAAGATCAGCAGTTCTTTTGGCTCGAAATCCATATGTTCCCAGAAAGGTGGGGAAAGGTCATAGCTAACAATGGCCTATATATAAATAAATTAATATTGTACAAATGTCCATCTCCTTTGTAATTTCCTTTAAGTTTTATTACTTGGATGACATTATTCACCAGGTTTTTTACCGCATGTCGGGTACTATTACAAAGACGTGGTTGATTTATGTTTCGTAACATTATGATTACCGATTTGACTTTCAGTTGGAGATTGTGAGGCGGTAATCCGGGTAATTCCAGCGTGCTTAAAAACTCGGTTGAATTTGTACGTCATCAATTCAACAGAAATTTTACTTTCTTAAAATTCAATTCGTCGCTATCAATGTTTTTCGCAGTTAATATAGCACGTTCACTCAACCAATATTTAGTGTTAAGTTTGGAAATACCTTTCGGATGAGTTCGGATTTTGATTCGGTGAACTGGCAGAAAGTGATGCGAAATTGAATGTAGCCGGTCAAAATGTCAACCGGGATTTTGACGTTGCGGATGTCCAGCAATTGTTTGGAAAATTCTTCTCCAGATGGATCGTTATGCAGCTCGACTTGCATGTTCACAGTCAATTTGAGTTTCTTGACGTACTTTCACAAAACGAACGAATTCAAACATGCATTAAGTTAATCGCTTGGCGTTGACCATGGAATCACTGGCAATGTTTGCCGAAAATCACCTGATAACACAATCATTGCACCAACAAACAGTCTTTGATTGTTTTGTAAATCTTGCATAGTTTTGTCTTTTTTTGCGCCATTGTACACTCATCACTTTGCTTTGCTGAAAAACTTTGGTCATCGCACTTTTCTTGGAAATGTTGCATGTTGGATTTTCATTGATTTGCATATTCAATGGAAACTTGAGTGCTGAATGAACAGTTCGACCGCCTTTCAACAACGTAGCTGCAATTTCTGATGAAGCAATTGCAAGTGCAATATCATTCTGCCAACGTATCGTTGCCAAAATCAATGCGATCAATAATAAAAATTCCTCCAGTTTTATCTTTCATAAGACTTGTCGTACGCATATTTTTGTTGTCGATTCAACAATGGAACGTTTGTTTCTTCACACATTGCATCTTTATATTTGCTTCACAAATCAGCCGGTTTGTATGGGAAGCATGTTGAGAGAAGCACAGCATCTCCGAGGGTGTAATCCCAATGAGTGTCATTATCTAACAATCGCAAGCATTGACAGGCTTCTCTATACGTGGCACACAATTCACCATTTATAGTTCGCAAATCTTGGAATAATGTAGGTCCACGAACGTTGTCTAATAGCAAACGCAAATAGAAACACTCATCGTTTCTTGGATGGACTGTGTAAATGCAAATTAATACTAGATTCCCTTGTTTCTATCGTTGAAATTTCTTTGACGATTGATTCCAAGTATACACAAAGAAAACAGATTCGTGATAGCTACCAAATATGTTGCCAATCGAAAGACTCGGCTGTACACATATAATTTTTCGGCTCTATCAACAGAAAGTCAGTTGACAAAGAAGAATTTCGGTTGAAGCAACCAAACATTCGGGAAAATGCATCATTCCGGCACATTTCAAAAATCTGGTCAATGTTGTAGATGGCGGACAATCAACTCGTTGTAATACATTCTCCTCAGTATAGTACTCTCTTTGACCATTTTCCAGATGTACGGCTAAATGAACAATAGTTTGATGTCTTTCATGAATGGCAAATGAAAAAATGCAACAAATTGCTTCGTTACTGCTAACATTGCAGCAAATATGAAATCGAGTGACTTCATAGTTGGAATTCTCCGCACTAACTCCAATCACAGATATGTCACTGTGGGCGTGGTCAATTTTTATTTCCGTAAGAACCTAATTTGGACTATGACGAACATTTTAGATAAAAAGTTGTCCAAATCGGTCTAGCCGTTCTCAACAGATACATTTACCAATGAACTACATTTGATTTTTATTTATATAGATTATATATTCTGGATATGTGGGAGCTACACGTGACCTTGAGCAGATATTTTAAAAAAATATGTGTTTTTTCATTTTAAAAATGTTTGTTTTTCTACGAAAACTCCTTCTATTTTTGTTCATTGCTTATATGAAAACAAAGCACTGTGCGTGGCATCCATTAGCCCGTTATGCTATTCCATACATAACCCTATCGTATGGACTTTATGAATGAATAAAAAACAATCTAAATCCAAAAAACGGTATTTTCCATTTTATTTAAATCATGCATACATTTTGTCACACCCTTATAGATATATAGATTCCGAATATTGGCCAGTTATTTAATATTAAATTCCAAATAACTGGTTGACAACATTGTTGTGTCATGACAAGTGGCAATCATCACTGCATGTTGCATGAACACTTCACAATAATTAAGTGGCCACAGTCACAACTGCACAGCCAAACAAAAGAAAATCGAAGAAAAAAAAAAAAAATTTACAAATTGCAAGTAATTAAACAGGCATCCAACCACCAGCAGAAGCAATTAAAGGTGGTAAAAGGTAAGAACTTGTTTAAATCCTTTTAAAAACACAAAGCTTTTTTGTGTGACGTCATCAATTCATATTCAGCAAGTACTCTCAATTCAAAATACATTCTCTTTTCGTTGCTCTCTCAATTGTGATTGAGTGTGTGTTTGCGAGCTATAGTGCTGAATGTGCTTTGTTGTCCTGTTGAATATTATTTATTTTATTGTTTATATAAAGGAATTTATTTGTATCCCCCTTAACTGAGCCATGGTGATTTTTGTGGTGTCAAACAATTTGTTTTCTTAGTTTTGTTTTCATTACAATCTCTACGTTTTGGGAATTTCTTATGTGAAATTCTTATAAATAATAATGGCAATCAAAATTCTACATAAATTGAGAATGGCAGGAATGTTTAAATGGCTGTAAAGGTAGTTATTCAAATGTAGGATCTATTAACATTCCCGGGGCAAGTGAAAGAAGTGTTGATAATTAATTGCAGTTCTGGTAACGAAACGAAAAGTTCGTAAATTAAAATAATTAAAATTTGTTGGGTTTAAGTGTGCAAATATTTTTGGTTACAATAATATATAGTAAACTAAATTAAAAAAAAAAAACGTTTAGTGAAAAAATCAAATAATTATTATTATTATTAGAAAGACATCTATTGTAGGTTTTACTTACATCCAAAACAGCACCATTAGGAAAAAAAGGCACTAAATGTTCTCCAATCGTTCTCCTATAATCACAGGATAGTTCTTAACATACAGCTTACACTGGAGAGGAGAATACCCTATCGAAGTTCTAGACTGACTGGTCCAAACTCAGTAATGTTATTGATACCTTACCACCTCCAGTAATGTACATATTGAATGGATCTGCATAAGTCAGTGTGTTTTCTATCTAGGTAATTAAGAGATGCTTTCTGTGCTTCGTGTAGGGAGTGGAGGAACCTAAGAAATTCCGGCTACCATGTTAATATCTTAGACTAATGGAGCTAAGGAAGCAATGTACTTAGAAAACTTTTTTAATAAATAATAAAGCGAATAGGGACTACAACCCGTTGAGCTGCGACTACTATCGCCAAAGCATTCAACACTTTCTTGAAGGAAAACAGAAGTGCAAATGTGGAATCATGGAAGCGTTTCTGCGAAGCTTTGGAGAGTATCACTGATGCAAAGATCCCGGTACGCCAGGAGTCCAGATGAAACCATATGATTACTGGATGAAGTGCCGAAACTTTGGAACTACTTATGGACCCACACTTTCCGGGTTGTTGTTATCATGGAAATCAGGGTCCGTTTCGGATCTGCTTATAGCTTCTCAACTCCACATTACAATTAGTAAGCTTGACTGTTTGCGAGGAGAAAATTCCCTTGGCGATCGCATCTTTCAAGCCCTATAAATCTCCACAGCCAAATTGCATATTTCCAGCGTTACTCTAGCAATCGATATCAGACATCAAGCCACGGCTTATTAGAAATAAAGGCTTATTCCGAAAGAAAGCAGAAAGGTTATAGTGGTATTTATTCCCAAAACAGGAAAGATAAATCACATTACCGCAAAGGATTATAGATCTATATGTCTCTTTTTCTCTGGTTGATGACCATGGCACGAATATCCTCACCACTGACAAGCTATTCAGGGCACAATACACATGCCTTAAAGGGAGGTGGATGGTGACGGCCTTGGATAATGTAGTCGGCACTATCGAGGGGACATCGATGCTCTAGATAATTTAGGCGTTGATCAGTCAATAACGAACTGTACAGGAAATGTTCTTAGTAGCAGGGCCATATGGGTATTATTAGGACAAGAAAATATGTTAAAAGGGGCTCCTCACAAGGTAAAGTAATTTCTCTACTTCTGAGGAACCTTGTCGTAAACAAAGTCCTTTTCAGACTAAGTACCAAATTAGTGAGGTCGACCAAAAAAAAGTGGTAATAAATCTGAATATTCCAAACTACTTCTTCTTTATTTGCATATTCGACTTTCGAATGTTAGCGACCATACAATTACAAAATTTACATTTCAAAAATTTAATGGTTATTCTATATTAGATTTGATTTCATACATCGTTCACAAGTCATCTCTATTTCACGCCGCATTTATGAGATTCTCCACATTCTCAGATCTGGTCCATTGTTGTATATTTTCAAGCCATGACATCTTCTTTCTGCCCATACGTTTTCCTTCCACCTTGACTTGGAGGGTTGTTTGAAGTACCATATATTTAGGGTTCCTCATAACATGTCCTAAATATGCAGTTTTTCGTTTTTTTATGTGAGATTTATGTTCTGGATTCATTCTCCTTAAAACTTCGTTGTTAGATATATAAGATGTCCAGGGTATTTTTAATACTCGTCGGTAAGTCCATATTTCAAATGCTGCCAGTGTCTTAATATCTGCAGCTTTTATAGTCCATACTTCCACAGCATACAGCAATACTGACCATATATAATGTTTTAAAAATCTCGATTTTGTCTCCATGTTTATATCATGATTGGTTAAAACTTTTTTGTATTTAAAAAAGGTATCTCATTGGTCATTGGTCATTAATTAGAACACCAAGATATTTAAAATTCTGCACTCCCTCGACGTGTGAGTTTTGAATTTTAAGTATTGTATTGTTGTATTTATTTTTCTTACTAATAATCATATATTTTTTCTTATGAATATTAATTTTGAGCCCATAATATTCGTTGCATGAAGTGAGTCTTGTAAACAACTTCTAAAGTCCAGACATACTGAGAGCCAATAAGATAGTGTCATTGGCGTATCTGATGTTGTTGATATAAGCCCTGTTTATTTTTATACCTTCTTGGATGTTATTAATAGATTCTTGGAAAATTCTTTTCGAGTATACGATGAATAATAGGGGAGATAGAATGCAACCTTGTCTGACACCTCTAGATATAGCTATTTCATCTGTGACATCTCCATTCACTTATCGTGTTGTACTGTATCAAAAGCTTTCTCATTGTCAATAAAACATATAAAAACGTCCTTCTTAACATTTCGATAGTTCTGTACTAAAAACCTGAACACAAAAAAGTGCCTCGCGCGTGCCCTTCCCTTCTTTGAATCCGAATTGAGTCTTTCCCATAGCACATTCGTATTTTTCATAAATCCTGTTATGAATTATTTTAAGAAATATTTTAAGTGCGTGAGTCATTAAACTGATAAGGTGGATTCAAGCCAATATTGTGGATATTGGCCCGTATCAAATATGTGGTTAAAAGGTTTTATAAAAAGTTGGATGTTATTTTCAATTATGAGTTTAACCCTTTGACGACCACGGAGACACCGGTGTCAGAACACAAAAATATTAAATAACTATATAAAAAAAAAGAATGGGTTCCATTTTAATTTAAATTAGATCGTAAACGTGTCTCTTATTAATGTGTGTCTTATTAAAACAAGTTCGGTTACAGCTTTTATTTTTTACTGTTTTTGAAAATTGACAGTTTTATTGGTACTGTATTCAAGAATTGTTCAAAAATTAGTCTTATGGTCGTGAAAGGGTTAAGTATCTCGGAAGAGACTTCGGCTGGGCCGGTGGCCTTCTTATCTTCAAGGGATCTTATCGCACCCTCCACTTCACTGTCTGTGATATAAGTTCCTGACATTTGTTGTGATGTTTGGTTGTCATAACGTGATCTACTGTCATCGTTAAATAATTGTTGAATGTATTCTTCCCAAATCATCTTTTTCTCGCTAATATCAAACACTGCTTCATTATCGTTGTTGTTGAGAACTGATGGATTTGTTTTGCGTTATACTTTACAAGATTCTTTCAATTTTCTTGTTTCTTGATCATTAAAATGACTATTCTTAGCAGCACGCGTTGCAATTTGAATTTCTCTATTAAGCTCCTAGTATAATTCGTAATTTGAATTTTTATATTTCGTCCAAAAGCAATTGTATTTCTGTTATCATCCAATTTTTAGTATTTGGCTTTATGTATCTTCCGAGAGTATTTTGAGCAATTGAGTTAATGGTATTGTTAAGTTCTTTATTAATGAGATCTGTTACATTCGTTTTAATATGCGAGTTTTCCGGTGTCAAGTTTATGATGTTGTTTTCTATTTGATTGCGAATTGAGTTTAATGCGCATGTTAGCTATAAGAAGGTTATGGTCAGATGGTACGTCTGCTCCCGGATATGTTGAGGTCTTCGTTATTGAGGTGCAATATCGTTTGTTTATAAGAATAAAGTCTATTTGGTTTCTTATAATATTTCCTATTCTATCCTGGGTGGATTTCCAGGTATAAAGCCTTCTAGGTGGAAGGCTGCACAAGGTGTTCGTAATTTTCATTCCATGTTCTTGGCAGAATTGAATGAGTATGTCACCTCTATCATTTCTTTCGCCTAAACCATAACGTCCAGTAATCCCTGTAACAACATCTCTTCCTATTTTTGCGTTGAAGTCACCATGGACAACAGTTATTTCATTGGGTTTTGTCAGTTTAAGCAGTTTCTTAATTTCACCTTAAAATGCCTCGATCTTCTCATTATCTTTATCAGCTGTGGGAATATATACTTGAATGATATTCATGTTGGGTGGTTTGGCTGTTATTTTTATCATCATGACCCTGTCAGATTTTGGTATAAATCCCCCAACGCATTTGGCTATATGGTCCTTAACGATTATTCCAACTCCGTTTCTATGGTTTTTATTGATATAAAATACAACCTTCTGAAGGGTTGTAAGTTTTCCTTTTTATATTCAGCAGCACCACTTGGAGTACAGGCGCTGTTTGCAGCCGTCTAGTATGGAACAGACGCTGCTACCTGTTGGTCCGCGAGAGGTATTTCATTTCCCCCTTACCACTCATATCTGGGAGGCGTTCTCCTATCCGCCACCTGGGAACGCGTCCTGTAGGGGTAACAGGCTCCCCTGATGACCGAGATACTGGTCCAATTGAAAAATTATGATTTGTAAATAAATTTTTCAATATCCGTGAATAAAATAACGAAACTTCGTCTATTAATAACTTCGTGGACAGCCTTGTGTCAATCAATGCTCTTAACTCCATCGAAATAAGGTCGAAATGTCTACTTGACTGTATTCATTCTTTGGCTCAACTTAGACAACAACATGTCAAGTTAATATGGGTTCCAGGTCATGAGAGCTTCCGGGAAAAGAAATCGCTGATGAGTGCGCCACTAACGGGGCGTCCTTGGATGTAGCTCTTGCCCAAAGAGACAGTAGCACTCCCTTGTTGACGAATCTGATAAAATTTGTCAGAAGTACCGGTTGGGTCTGGGACGTATAAAAAATAATAAAAATGAGAAAGGTATCGGAGTGAACTCGCTAATTTGCAGCAACACACGTAACCTAACCTAAGATTTAATGTTTCTAGTTCATCAATGTGAACAAAGAAAACATGGATCATGGATTGTTTTACCGTGATAGGCACATATTCAATTAACAACTAGTAAGAAAGTATGGTCGGTCAAGCCCGACCATATAATACCCTACACTAAGTAAATGAGCAAAAACATTTTTCTTTCAAAATTTCAATAATTTATTTTCGTGAGAGATTTTCGGAAGTGGGCCTTATATGGGAGCTATGACCAATTATGGACCGATCACCATGAAATTAGGTGGTGTGATTAATGTCTTTATGAAAGTTATTTATGTTGCATTTTATGTCTATACCAACATTTTTAAGAGATTTATGCTCGTTAAAGTGATTATCGGAAGCAGGCTTTATATGAGAGCTATGACCAATTATGGACCGATCACCATGAAATTAGGTGGTGTGATTAATGTCTTTATGAAAGTTATTTATGTTGCATTTTATGTGTATACCAACATTTTTAGGAGATTTATACTCGTTAAAGTGATTATCGGAAGCAGGCCTTATATGGGAGCTATGACTAATTATGGACCGATCATAATAAAATTTGGTGACATGAATTCTGTATATATAAAACTTATTTGGAGAAAAACTTGTGTTGATACATATATAAATTAAACATTTATGACCGATAAAGTCCAATTTCGGGAGGACATTTGTATGGGGGCTAGGTGAAATAATGAACCGATTTCAGTCAGTTTCAATATGCTTAGTCCTTGGGCAGAAAAACTGATATGTACCAAATTTTATCGAAATATCTTCAAGATTGCGACCTGTACTCTGCGCACAAGGTTTACATGGACAACCAGCCAGCCAGACGGACGGACGGACATCGTTTAATCGACTCAGAAAGTGATTCTTAGTCGATCGGTATACTTTAAGGTGAGTGTTAGACTAATATTTTTGGGCGTTACAAACATCTGCACAAATCCAATATACCCTTCCCACTATGGTGGTGTAGGGAATAAAAATCCAATATAACGTACAATTAAACTTTGAAATTAACTACCTTATACAACGAATGTTTAAACATTTCTGTGCTCAATATAACGATTATTGAGAAAAATAAAACAAAGCACAGACAAATAAAACCCTTTTTCGGTAGACTATTCAGCTGAAACAATATTTTTTGAATCTGAATTTGTTATTTGGAATATAATAAACATCTTCCAATTTGTCTCTTTTGTTTTGATTTCATAATACAATAATACCAAGCAATGAAAATGGCTTTTTAAAATCTTAATTTCCTTTTTTCCCATTTCTCTTAATAAACAATATAAAAAAAGATGCCTTTGAAATAATTTTATCAATCTTTAAATAAAATATTCTATCCAGCATTTTAATACTTTTGGCTTATTTGCTTTGCTAAGATTTTCTAGGAAATCTTTTTGTAGTATTTTTTGTGAAACCTTTTGAAGCTAAGAATTGTTTTTGAAGAACTGCTATTTAGACATTATTGGCTGTATTAAAAATCAAATTCATAATTTTTCTTCTACCATTTTAATCTTACATACCTTTTTTGATAAGGGTAAAAATAGATAAAGGGAAAATATTATGAGCAAAAAGATTCTTAGTACATATTACAAGCAACAAAATAAAATTTTTTAATATAGCTAATATAACCATTGAATAGCATAAACGTTGTCTTATGAAGAATACCAAAATTCTAGGAAAATGAAATCATAAATCGTGAACAAAATATTGATGGTGCAACTAAAACCTATTAGAGTGGCTAAAAAGTTTAATGATAAATAACTAATTTGAAATTATGTACATTAAAGGGACTCACTCCGTAATGAGAGAAAAATTTGTATTTGCTAACATAATTTTTTGCTAACAAAATTTGTTCAGTAACTTTTGGGACTGAGAAATGCTGTAGTACTGTTTTGAATTATTTACTTTACTATTAGCTTTGTGCGATTACATTTCTGGTTAATGTAGTTTATTATGAATTCCACCAAAGAGCAAGAAATCAGATAATTTAATGGCGTTTTTTTTTTCTGTCACAAAATGTTGCCAACATTATTTGTACTATTTATTAAAGGTTACTTAAACTCTCATAATGTCTTACATTTTTTATGATTACAATAGAACAACAATCATTGCCATTTATACAATATTCATTTATGTAGCTACTAAATATTCTATAACCATATACTTTTTGCTTCCATTTTAATCAAAAATTACAAAAACTATTTCATTAACACCATCGAACTTCAAAAAACAATTATAAGATCAGCTGCTTAAAAAAGAGTTGCCTTTCTAACCCGTTTGTATAATTGAGGGTGAAACATGTAGCATATTTTTGGTTTTTGTAGGGCAACATTATTTACAAGGAACACGTTATACGCTTACCAAACATTTTATTCAGAAAAGAATACAAAGAAGGTTAAAAGGCATAATTTATGCCATTAAAGAAGTTAAGTAATTCAAAAATGCATATTTTATTAAAAATGCACTCATAATGCAATTGCATTTTTCAAGTTTTCATTTTTGTTCGAAGAGTGCATTATTCTTATTAAGAGAATTCTTATTGTCAGAGTTATATTGTAGGCGGGCGTAGAGCGTAAAAACTGTTGAATTGATAAATTATTATTTTATTATTTGTCTTGAAGAACTTTATTATTTGTCTCAAGAATTATACAAAGCTTTCAAAATTCTTTAAGGACAAATAATAAAATAGTCATCGATTAAATCAACAGTTTTTACGCTCTCCTGAAATATTTGTTTTGTCAAAAGTCCACAGTCCACAGTTTTATATTTTTTTTTACATGGAAAATCACTATATCATAATTTCTTAGTTTTTAAGGAAATAACGTCCGAAAAATTTATAAAATTATTTAATTTTGACTAAAATATCAATCCTTAAGTCGTAAGGTTTTCACCAATATCAAATACTTATATAAAAAGCTTATATTTATTCTTAAACTAGGTAAACATATTATTATTATAATTTATACAACCATTAAATGTTAAGTTTCTATACGCGTAGTCATAATATGTTTAAGATGCAAACAAGATGTGTTTACTTTTAATAGTCTTTTTTCCCACCATTTGTGAGTGTTGGTGTTTGTCTAAGCTATGTTATTATACCCTTCACCTTCGTGAGAAAGGTATATATAAATTTGTCATTCCGTTTGTAATTTCCACAATATAATTTTTCGACCCTATAAAGTATATATATTCTGGATCCTTATAGATAGCGGAGTCGATTAAGCCATGTCCGTCCGTCTGTCTGTCTGTCTGTTGAAGTCGATTTTCTGAAGGCTTCAGATACCTTAGGGATCCAAATCTTCAATAATTCTATCAGCCATGCTTTCGAGAAGTTTGCTATTTAAAATCAGCAAAATCCGTCCATAAATAACGGAGATATGAGCAAAAATCCGAGACAACCTGTATTTTTGTTGTCTATTTTTGATCTATATCTCGATTACTAAGTCATAAATATAGACAATATGGATATCTAATGATAGATACTTCAAAGTCCATTGCGACGATGTATATAAGGCTATAGTAAGTTGAACCTACAATGGGTCAAAATATTTTTTAACCCGAATTTTTCACAAAAAACTCTTTTTTCACTAATAAATTAAAAAAAAATAAATTTTTAAATTAAAAAAATTTTTTTTTAAAAAAATTGGAAAAAACTTAAAAAAAAAAATTTCGAAAAAAATAAGAATTTTTTAAATTTTATTTTAAAGTATAATTTCGTGAAGGGTATATAAGATTCGGCACAGTCGAATATAGCTCTCTTACTTGTTTTTACTTGTCTGTAATTCCCACTTTCCTAGAGTGAATAACAATAAATTTCAGTGAATTTGTCAATAATATTTTAATTGGGAATTTAGTTAGTACCTTAAAACTAATAGCTATTAAAAAGATTTTGTATTTCAAAAAATTAATTTTAATAATAATATAATTACTTCGGATCATAATATGATTTAATTGGGCCATGAATTTGATTTCTTTGAGTCATATTATGACTAATATGATTATATCAAAACATGTTATGATATTTTGTGAGACTAATAACGACCATAATAATATGCTTCTGTTAGATTATGCTTACCACAACCAGTGTTACCATATGTCAAGTTTTCCCTTTTTTTGCAAGTTTTGGTGATATACTCAGCGAAAGTCCCTACGATTTATATAAGAATAAACTTATAAAAATCGGATAAGTTACAAAGATATGCCTCAAATTATATTTGAAGTTCTATTAAATATTAGCAAACTTGTACTAAATGTTTATTAGCGCGAGATATCCTTTAAATTTTGTATGTTTTGTTAACCATACAATGGATTATAATTGAGGAAAATCTTTAGAAAATGGAAGATGTCTTTTCTGAGATATCCTTTGTTCAAGGGCAATTTTTTTGTCCAATATCCTTTGGTCAGAAAAAAGGACTTTCAGGAAAATATATTTAAACTAGGGTATTTTAGATTTACTATGAGACCACTACTTTCAAAAATGGATTTTAATAATTTAACTTGAGTGATTTTACACCATTCTAATATAAAATTTTAACTTTGAACCTCGACAAAAGACAAACCGACGCGAAATTTAAATGTTTGAGCAACTTCAAATTACATATGAGCTTATTTATGCTCACGTGCACCAAATTTTAAAAAAATTGTAGCGGGTAAGTAAGTCGAAAATAGTTGTTTCCTCCCTAAAAAAATTTAAGAAAACTGGAAAAACTAAGTTAATAAGCTTTGAAGTTTTGTAACAAGTCAAAGAATTGGAAAAAAACCCTATTATAAACATTCTTATAATATTCAAATATATAAACAAGGACCATAATATTTGTCGGAGGCAAACTGTGATACCCATATGGAACCCTTAAATTGTAATGTATAACGAAAAATTGTAAAACCACAAGCAATTTTTTACTTAACTGGCGTTAAATCATTACATTTTATTTTATTCCATGAGCCTCCTTTTTTAGTTGTGGCAAATACAAAGAAAACTCTTCAACATTAAAAAAATGGTGGAAAATTGATGTGCTTCGCATTTTAAACAATAGAAAGTATGAGTGGAAAAAATCGGTTTTATTTTTATAACCAACAAAAAAGGGGTAACTATGTATTGTTTTAGTAATTATGCCTGGAAAACAATAGAGTAGAGAAGGTAAGCAATCAGATGTGTGTGTATGTATATATTGTTCATATTTGTTCCCGAAAAAATAACCCGATTTGTATGTGCTTAGTTTACACGCCTTTTTATACCTTACACCAATATAGTGGTGTCTGCTTCTTAGACAATAGTGTCAATGCCATGGTGAAAATGGTCGAAAACAAGCCTTCAATCCAACAAAGAAAATATCAATTAAAACAAGTAAGAGAGCTATATTCGGTTGTGACGAATCTTATATACCCTTCACCAAATTATACTTTAAAATAAAATTAAAAAAATTTTTTTTTAATTTTTTTTCAAAATATTTTTTTAAAAGTTTTTTCCAATTTAAAATTTTTTTTTTTTTAATGTATTAGTGAAAAAAATTTATGACAAAAGAATGTTTTTTGTGAAAAAAATTCGGGTTAAAAAATATTTTTCCCGATTTTGACCCATTGTAGGTCCAACTTTGTACAGCCTTATATACATCGTTGCAATGGACTTTGAAATATGTATCATTATATATCCATATTGTTTATATTTATGACTTAGTAATCGAGATATAGATCAAAAATAGGACAAAAATAGAGGTTGTCTCGGATTTTTGCTCATATCTCCGTTATTTATGAACGGATTTTGCTGATTTTAAATAGGGAACTACTCGAAAGCATGTCTGACAGAATTATTGAAGATTTGGATCCCGAAGATATCTGGGGTCTTCAGAAAATTGATTTCAACAGACAGAAAGACATGGCTAAATCGACTCCGCTATCTATAAGGATCATATATTCTTTATAGGGTCGGAAAATTATATTGTGGAAATTACAAACGGAATGACAAACTTATATATAGGTATAACTAGGATAAAATCCTGGTTTAATTAGATCCATAGAGGAAACATTCATTATCTGACGTGATGACAAAAATACCGACTCTGACTCGCTGCGCAAAAGGCGAGGTCTTCATGTGCCAAAGTGCTGATCCGCGCCTTTTAAGGGATCATTCATTCTTCAGGTTAAAAAAGATAAGATTTTGGGAGAATTATTTGCAAATGGTTCGAACCCGAAAGCAATCAAATTACTACCCGAGCTAGAACGAGTTCGCGAAGTTAAAAAGATTTTAGCTGATCTCAACATAAACAAGTCTCCAGAGGTATACCAGCACTGGTCTTGAAGCAGTGTTCTTGGAATTTAACTCGAACATTAGCTAATCTTTTCATTACGTTATACCGTGCCGGCAAATTTCCTGTATGTTGGAAAGTTGCTAATGTAACGCCAATTCCTAAAATGGGTGAGACATAACAACCCCAAAGTTATGGAGAATTTGGTTAACTACCATCTTTTTAAATATTTAGAGTCCAACAATTTACTCAGCAACCGGCAGTATGGCTTTCATAGAGGATACTCTACGAAGACTTGCTAACCTTCCTACCGAATAAATTGTGTCATTCCATTCACCGTTTTGGCGACAGTAAAGTGGTAGCTCTAGATATTTCTAAGGCGTTTGAGAAAGTGTGGATTTTGTTGTCGGTAATAACTTCTCTAGATTTGTATTGAGTTTTCACAGAGATCACACTATACGAGTTGTTGCAGATGTATTCTCATCCAATGAGTTCAAGATCAATTCAAGGGTACCGCAAGGCTTTATACTTTCTGCTATTCTATTTATTATTTTTCAAACTTCCAACCCTTTCCATTATTTTGTAGATGACAGCTACAAATGTCAAGTGTCGAAGGAAGCATTCTTGTGCTTTGGTTTTCTAAAACGGTCTAGGAAATACTTCACTCCTTCTGATCTCCTTACTATTTACATCACTTATATCCGACCCAAAATGGAATTCAAATCTTATGTATGTGCCCATGCTTCGAATTCTGTTTTGGAGTTACTCGACCGCTTACAGGAGAGGTGAGGTCGAAGGTGCTTATCGGTGACAGTAGGGTATCCAGCTCTCTTAACTCTCTGAAACATTGTCGCTTCGTAATGAACCCCGTAGTTTTTACGCAATACACGTTCTTTGGCAAGAATGTATCAATTCGTCGTCGACTGGAAAGTGGATCACACATCACGTTTCAGAGAAAATTCGTTATTTAACCGTACTGTCGGTATGTGAAATAAGCTTACTGCTGAAGTCTTTCCTGTCACTATCAATATAGGACAATTCAAATCAAATGTCCATAAACACTACTCACTCTATTCTATCTCCCATGAACTATTTTCTTAGTTCTGATACATGAGTAGGGGTCATACCCTGAGTATCAGGATATTTATGGCTACTCAATCAGTATTCAGCCAGTAAGCCATAACTTGTTTTAAACAAACAGACAGACGAACGGACTTAGCTAGAGAATCTCATGAGGGCCCAAGTATACATACTTTTTTGTTCTACAATCAATATTTCGATATGTTACGAAGTTTTATATAAATGGTAATCACGCAATTTAATTTCAATACGATCGATCCATAACTACCCGAAAATCACTCAGAAATAAAATTTTTTGAAATTTAATCAGTTTAGGGTATAATATGGTTATTTGGGCCGATCTTGCCCTAATAGTAAGATGCAATATTTAAAATTATTTTATTTCATTATTAACTAAAGCATTTACTGAACAAAATAATTATATCCAATGATTAGCCAACCGTTATTCGAATATTCGACAACGATTATGCAATTAAACGCGTTTAAAATTTGTTAGCTACTTTTTTATACAATCACACAATGAAGACTTAAGATTTCCTTTTACCTTTTTTAAGTATTGCTGGTTTCTATTGCCGTTTGCTCGCACCGTCAAAAGGTGTCACCATTTATGTGCCACTTAGGTTTGCTGTTGTAAATTAGTGAAAAACTTTAGCATTTCCGCTTGGCTTGAATTCTTAATTAAAATTACATTTGTATGATTTTTATTTGTTTGAAAAGCAAACTACAATTTAAAAAAGACGTTTGGAAAGCATAAACAATTTCATTATACATTGCAACTTTCTTTAAATGGAAATGAAATTAATGAAATAAACGAGGCAAAGAAAAAAAAGTGTATCTAATATGGCAGAAAAAGCGTTTTCATTTTAAAATATTCTTTATACTTCATTAGGTTTGTTATGATTTTTGTCCAGCATTTTTTTTAAATGTAAACTCTTTCTCTGTTTGTTGCTGTCGTAAGGTTGTATATTTTTAATTAAAGTTGACTAAATGTTGTACCCGTAAATATATTTTGAATTTAAATTGTTGCATATTATTCTGATATTATCTTTTAGTGTTTGTTTACGACAAATAAAAGTTGAAATATTATTTGTAGGTATTAAAAAGATGTTAAATTACACAATCTCGAAGAGTCCGAATTAGTGTGACACCTATTTAATATAAAACAATGTAAAACATTTTATTAAATCAGACGTCAATGCAGTCGAAACACTGCTGAAGTAACGACTTCTCAGAGATGATAAAAAATAATCTTATCCTTTCGCTCAATCTCACTACTCCTGCAAAAATCTTGATATGGTAACCCGAATTTACTTCAATCACTAAAAAATTTACAATAACCGATTTTTGCCTACTTCATATCGCTGAGTTGAGAGCGTAGATTCACTTCTTCACTTTATCTAAGAAGCTCATAGTAACTAGGTAGGAAGAGGAAGTTTTGTAATTGGTAAATATTATATTCCTCCAGAAAACATTAATGTGTCGCACTCAAAACTACGTGATAATCGGCATTCACGATTGGAAACAAGAGTATTTGATAATACTACTTATCTTCGCTAAGCAATTGTAATAAGAATCAGTTATAGTCATTCTTTCAACACAGTCTAGCAGCTCCAGACCTCCCCCTCCTTTGCAACATCATCGATATGAGCATTCCATCGAAAGTCGCACAGTACTTCCAAGAAAGAGAATAAATTGTATTTGAAAATATTTCTAATCGAACGTAAAGCCATTAATTCACCAGTAGCATAAGCAGAACGATTGATATTATATTTTTTTTCTCATTGAAAATTCGGGTTTATTTATTAACTCAAACGTCAATCCAATCCTGAATAAGGCAACTCAACTTTTTAAGGCATTTATTGACGTTTGGTGGTGAACTTCCAACAATAGGAAATAATGGAAGATCGATATGAGGAACTCCTTTTTAGACCGGAAGAGGCGATTTGTTAATGTTGAGTCCGGACAAAATCAACCTGACTAAAAATACCTATTGTAGGCACTGATTTTTTTTCTTGGACCAGCACTCAGGGGATGACCCCTACTCATGCAATGCATTGAGTTGGAACTAGGAAAATAGGTTGTAGAAGGGAGGATAGAGTGAGTAGTGTTTGTGGACATTTGATTTCAATTGTCTTATATTGAAAGTGGTGGAAGCTTTTTCCATATACGAACAGTACGGCTAAAAAACGATTTCGTTGTGTGATACACGGTCCAGTTGACAACGAATTTATAAACACTTGCCGAAGAACGTGTGTTGCGTAAAAAACTACCGGTTTCAGGAAAAAGTTCCCTAATTTTAGCAGAGCACATACCATTGTAGTATCTGTAGTACATCTAAACACACTGCGATGGTGTTCCAGTGAGTCAATAAAGCTAGATACCCTACTGTCACCCGCACCTTCACCCTCTCCTGTTCGCGGTCGAGCAACTCCAAAGTATACTTCGAAGCACCGGCCCAAACATGAGAGTTGTTTTTCATTTTGGGTCAGATATAAGTGATGTAAACAATAAGGAGATCAGATGAAGTGAAGTATTTCCTACACCGTTTCGGAAAACCAAGGCACTTGAATGATTCCTTCGAACATCAAGAGCTTCAGATTCTTTAATATTTACACCACCCACAAACATATACGGGGCATCATGATCTGTTGTGCGTTTGTGTGTTAACATAATACATTGATTCTTGCGTGCATTAAAATCGACCCTATTCGCACAACCGTATAGATTGTCAGCAGTTTTTGGTCAAGCGTATCATAAATTATTTTCCTCATATCCCCAATCTCCGACAAGCTTGGTCTATAATTGAATGAATATAATTGAAAATGTTGCTGTTATCTGTAAAAGAATATATAGGGCTTGAAATTTGACGTAGAAGGTCGTTTGGAAAGGTCGTTGGAGGGGAACACTGCTTTCTTGCTAGCTTCGCTGATAATACACTCTCGTAAAAAGTGAAGATATTAAAGCATTGATAATGTACCGAATCCTCTTGGCAAAGTACCAGAAGTCCTGTTTTTCGCAGCATCAAGAATTCTAGCAAGTATCCGAAATTATTTGCGATCTAATATAGCAACTCAGTCCATCCTTGCCTGTTCCCTATGCTGCTGTTTTGTATGAGGATTTTTATTCCTACGTCAATTCCGAAATGTCATATTTTTTTAGATTTGACCGCTGTGCGACATCTTCTAGGTGTAGAGTTTCATCACCAACCATTCTTTGGCTATTTTGGAAAAGTCATCGTTTGTTTTTTTGAACTTATGCCCTTCCTATTCTCATTTCATTTTTAGATATTTAATTTTAATTGGTTCGGGATCATTTCTGACCAAAATATTCTTAAAATTTCTTATAGGAAACAATTTTCAAAGACTTGTACTAAGTTTTTAAGTTTAGCTGCTGCGTCCCACTACTCGCGTCTATTCTATTCATTAAGCAGAATCTTTGTGGTATTAGCTCATATAACCTTTTAGTTTCTCCTGCATATACTCGTGTCTGCGCTGGGAGACAGATGTAGTCTGTATATTCGATATCCTCGAGGTACCACCATTGCAGTATTCCTTCTAGTACAATGTTGAAGAGCATTAAGACGAGAATACATCCTTGTCTAACGCCGATTTTGAATTTAGTTGATCTACTAATGACTCCGTCATGAAGAATACACAATATCGATAATTTGCTCGGAAGTTGCCTAAATCTATAAAAGCTAGGTATAGTGAAGAACGCAATTATACGGATTGTTCTGTTATATAATCCTTGTACATATAGGATATCTGTGGGCGGAAGAATGCTTGTTCATTTCGTAGAACGGATTTAAAGGGTTCCATTAAACGTTTGTTGATTATCATTATCAAAGTAATACCACGCCAATGTTTGCGATTATAACTTATTTTAATTTTTCACAGATTTCATTAGAGTCCCGGAGTTGTTTTATGATTTCTGTAGGTGTCTCGCTTAGATTTCCGGATATTCCTTAAGTAATTTGGAATGAATATGGTCCTGTCCGAGAGCTTTGTTTTTTTAAGTCGTTTGTTTAGTGGCATTATTTTGTTAATTTCTGTTGAGTATGAAGACATATCATATCTATCATATCTATTTCTTATTGCTGTCGAAGGAAAGAGGTACACAATAACACAACATATATTTCCATTTATTTCCTTAGATAGCAATAAGGAATAGTGTTGTATTCCCATCATATATATCGCTGTTGGACTTTATAGCGCCTGTTTTGTCAAGTCTTCTACCTGTTATGTCCACTTGTTTACGCAACCATATATGCACGACTGTTAATTGTTTCGCTATTCCACTTAAGGATGTCAGGTATTCCTGAACTAGCTTCGGTGTTGTTTGAACAGCTGTTAGAGATTGTATGACACCAGGGCGGTCGGTAAGTCATTTAGTTGCACTTTTTATAGCTGATATTATAGACTAGTAAATACTGCAGCCATTTTGGATCCTAAACGACATCCTTATTTTAAATTCCTGTATGTTGACATCTTCGACTAGTAGCTCTCCATTTTTAGATCAGTCCGTATTAACGAAGAGTCTTAATGTATCAGAGGAGAGACCCTCCGATAATTCAGAGCCATATAAATAGTGTAATTTAGGATTGGCAAACCAAAGATTCTCCAGCAGGAGGATATAGTAATATAATCAGGATGATTTTATATAATCCCAGTATTACAAGCATGAACGTACGATACATGCACCGCTAGAGGTAAGACTATAAGCCGTATTCAATACCTGGCCATCAAATCCACCGAATTTAAGAATTGTAAAGTCTGTTATCAGAATTGCTCATTTTCTTAATACTTTTCCTAAGAGAGAATTGTTTGGAGCCCTGCCTAGAACTCTTCAACATACATAAACAGCATGGATTCATATTTCTGAGTAGGATTTTTCGTCTACACATACGCTGTTTGATGTTCTTGCCAGAGTTTTGGGTTTCCAGGACAGTTAGCAAGAATAATTCTGCACTGGCTGAAAGTGTCAGTTCAATACCATTTAATCGTTATAATAATGATAATAGGCATCTTGTAGCTCCTTGCATTTTTGTTGAGATTTACCCTCAGTCCATTGTCGATGCTCCATCGTTTTCAGTTCCGACATCTTGAAACTTACATCATAACATCATACAATTTCCAGAGCACACACTCGAAGCCCTTAATCCACAGTAGTGCTGATATGACGCCCCAGTCATGAAATCGAAACCGTTCCCATTCACAAACGGATGATCATTTAGCTTAGTAGGTCCATGATAAATCTAAAAATCGATTGATTCTATAGTTGAAGACTTCATTCATATTGTTCATATTCATGCTTCTTATTTTGCCGTACTTGCGATTTAAACTTTAAACATTTTAGGGAAAACGTATTTTTTGATAATAATTTGTTGAATATGAGATCGAAAGCCAGTCTTGATTGCATTTACATTCAGTCCACTGTCAATGCAGTTACAAGTCCAAGTGAAACCCTGTAAAACATAATTTCCATAGAGGTCAGTTAAAGCCCAAATTCAAGACAGAAGACACTCTTGAGTTCAAAGCCACTCGCACTCTCCAATAGATGAACCTGCAATTTAGTAGGTCTACTATAAACCTAACAAGTAAGAGTGTCAATATGTAGTTTTGGCCTTCTATGGAGACTTGAATCAGTCATAGTCCGAACTGTACAGAATTTGATATGGACTGTTTGTCACAAGGTTCATATATTATGAGACAATTATGAATGTTCAAGCCTTCTTCTGAGGAGAATGTTGTATAGGACAAACGACAAATGTTGCTACATTTTCGCCATACTTTACTGTATAATTTCAGAGTACCAAGAACTAATTTGTGCAAAATTGTATCAGGTTTGCCGCATAATCAACATATTTATGACCGATCTAACCTCCTTTCGTTTGGGCCCTATAGTATTTTCACTAGACAGAGAGATGAACGGACATAGCTAGATCCTCTTAGAATCTTATGAGAACCCTGGATATATATCATTTTTGGTTCTTCGACCAATATTTCAATATGTTACAAAACGGATTTCCTATACTTAGGTTAGGTTAGGTTAGGTTATCAGGCAGCCGTCCAAAATCTTCTTTGTACAGCTCACTTGGGTCCAATAAACGTTCCCTTTGTGGTACCTGAAAGGAGATAAAGGAAAAGGGGAAAGAGATAGAAGTAGATGATAGGCGTTCTAAAGATTGTTAAGCACGAGAAGAAAAGAATAGAAATCGAAGGAGTAAGAGGAGAAGGTATTGAGATTCAATGACGCGGACCATCATGAGACAGTTATCGTGTCTTCATGAGGTGCAATTTGCAAGTCCGGTCTCATCAACCACCTGCTTTCCCTAATAAAGGCGTCTATACACCTTAAATTCTTCACTGATAGCCCGGAGAGGGTATCAAGAAATCTCTCACCTAAAAGTCTGACTCTTAGATCACCAAGTGCCGGACAGTTACAAAAGAAGTGTAGAATAGTTTCTTCCTCTTCCTCATTTTGACAACTTCTACAGAAGTCGTTATAAGGTAACCCAAGTCTCGCAGCATGGGGACCGAAAGTGCAATGTCCGGTGATCATCGCCACCATATTGCGTAATCTCATTCGTTGTAATCTAAGTAGATACGACGTGCGTGTACAGTCCAGCACAGGCCATATCGTCCTCGTGATAGTACAAGTGGATTCATTGCCCCACCTAGTTTGGGCAAGTTCGTAGTATATGTCATGTATACGCTTCTTGCAAGTTGACAGCGGGATTCCACAGAGGGAGTCTATATCATCTTCTGATAGAAGGGCTCCTAATCCTGCCAAGTGATCAGCAATACAATTGCCTTCATTGTCCCTGTGTCCACGTACCCATGTGAGTACAACTGTCGAATGTCTCGCCATCTCATTTAAGGATGCCCGGCATTCCTGGACCATATTTGATGTTGTATAAACACCTATCAGGGACTTAATTGCGGGTTTACTGTCGGTATATATACGAATATCCCTACCAGATACTCTGTAATATCTGAGCCAGTTGGCCGCTCTTTTAATAGCCGATACTTCGGCCTGAAGAATGTTGCAACCATCTGGAAGCCTAAAAGACATTCTTACTCCAAATTCAGGGATGTATACACCACCACCCACCCTGTCCCCCTTTTTGGACCCATCCGTATAGATGGATAGCCTCATCCCATCAACAGGGTTGCCATCGACAGCTTCCATATTGGATGGGATTGAGAAACCGAAGTTCCTCAGGAGGAAGGGCTTGGGAGTGCAGTAATCAATATGATCAGGAAGATTGCGTATACTTCCTATTATGCAAGCATGTCCATAGGGTCTGTAATTCCATGCATTGCTGGCGTTTAGCCTGAAGGCCGTATTCAATGCCAATTTTCTGGCCATAAGATCTACTGGTATCCAGTTGAGTAGAGTGAATAGCGACTTCGTCGCGGTAGTTCGCATTGCTCCTGTTATCAGGATTGCCATGCTTCTTAATACCCTATTTCCTATACTTCCTGTCTTATGTTGATTGAACAATATCAACAAGTTGCCAATAGCACTGAAATATTGCAGTACGGAAATGTAAGAAATATTTCAGTGTACTTATATCAGTTTTGCTGATATTTCACCTACAAATTTTGTGAAATTCGTTGGGTGACAGCAAGATTTTACATAAAGTTTCCAGCTAAAACATTAATGTAAATATTACCAAAAATTTACTGAATAATTTACGTTTTGCCACAGCCGAATTCAAGTGTACATTCTGATTTATTTGCTTTCCAGCAAACAAACAATCTGCATAATTTTGCTCGTTTTCGTACTGTGTGTATTCCAGCTGAAAAATTCAAGCTTAATAAGTGCAATTTTATGCAGTAATTAAAATTGAAAATTAAATTATTTCATACTAAGTGGATGTTAAGAGAAACAGCAGGGCACTTTGCTTAACCAAACGTAAAATTTTTGGCTTTATATACATGTAAACTGTTTGCACTAAATGCAGAAAATTATTATTTTTAATTTTGTACTAAAACAAAATGCATTAATAATTTGTTTGTCCCATACAAAACATATGCTGTAACAGAAACTTTGCTTTATAGATATTTAAGCTGATTACTTTTAACAATATTCTTTCCCATTTGCTATAAAATTGCAGCAAAAGTTTGGGTTAAAATTGCAAAATGTCCAACAATAATTTTGGTATGCATCTGCTGTTTAGTCTAAGCTCATGAGCAGTATTTTATATCAGTCTTTATGGATCTCTGTTAATTCATATGCGTTGACATTGTTCAGAAAACCCAATAATAATCTTTAGAAATTCCTAAGAGCTTTTAATAAGCTCACATCATACACATGTTGCTCCATAATGTAAATTGACAGAATATACATGAAAACGAAACTTTAGTGTAACTATATCCGCCTTTGTATCTAAGTGAACACTTTAATAGCATTAGTTTTATTATTATTATGAAAAGTGTCCATTAAAAACTGCATATAATGCCAAAAACTATGAACAAAATTCCATATTGTCTAATGGATTTGTTTTAATAAATAGATTGTAAAGTATGCATGTAGTTTTCGAAAATATAATTAAGTTGTAGAGTGCATTTAAGACATTTTAACAAACCTTTTACTATATGAAGGTAAGTATAAGAAAATATTTGTTTTTGTAAAGCTTTCCATTAGATACAAATAGTTAAACAAAATTTTATTTATAGAATTTTTACAAAGGATTAATTCTTTTAAAACTGTTTAATATATTATTTATATCAATTAGAAACAAGTAAAAAAGTATAGTCAATCAATGCCGACCTACACTAAGTATATGAGCAAATCATTTTTATTTAACAACAAGTAAGAGAGCTATATTCGTCTGTGCAGAATCTTATATACCCTTCACCAAATTATACTTTAAAATAAAATTAAAAATATTTTTTTTTAAGTTTTTTCCAATTTTTTTAATTTTTTTTTTTTTTAATTTAAGATTTTTTTTTTTTAATTTATATTGAAAAAAATGATTGACAAAAAAATGTTTTTTGTGAAAAAAAAATTCGGGTTAAATTTTTTTTCCCGATTTTGACCCATTGTAGGTGCAACTTTCTATATCCTTATATACATCGTTGAAATGGACTTTTAAATAACTATCATTAGATATCCATATTGTTTATATTTATGACTTAGATCAAAAATTGGCCAAAAATAGAGGTTGTATCGGATTTTTGCTCATATCTCCGTTATTTATGGACGGATTTTGCTGATTTTAAATAGCAAACTTCTCGAAAGCATGTCTGACAGAATTATTGAAGATTTGGATCCCAAAGATAACTGGGGTCTTCAGAAAATTGATTTCAACAGAAAGACAGACAGACGGGCATGGCTTAATCGACTCCGCTATCTATAAGGATCCAGAATATATATACTTTATAGGGTCGGAAAATTATATTATGGAAATTACAAAGGGAATGACAAATTTATATATACCCTTCTCACGAAGGTGAAGCGTATACAAATTAGGTTTCATGATTTCTTTCTCTATGAAAATTATTTTAGTTAAATCGTATTTAGATACCAATCGATAATTAGATTTGTATGGGAGCTAAAACCAATTATGGAATGATTGTCATAAAATTTGGTCCCGTGACTTAAAAATGCGATATTTTTTTTTAAATGTTTAGCTTTTATTTTGAAACATTTGTACAATATAAATTTACTTAAAGTATCTGCCATTGTTAGCTATGACTTCTTCTCATCTTTCTGTCAACATATGGATTTCGAGCCAAAAGAATTGCTCACATTTTGAGCCCAAGAACGAATCAAGCCAATATCAAATACTCTGTTCCACAGTGAAGTGTATCCCAGAGAGAGCGTTCTGCATCGATAAAAAAAAATAGTAGTAGGACGGGGCAAGATCTGGACTATAAGGAGGGTGAGGCAAAACATCCCAACCACTTCATTCTTAGTAGTTTTTAACAGGTATTGCAACCTGTGTCCGAGAGTTGTCATGATGGGATATTACGGTTTTATGTCTGGCAGCATACTCTATGAATTTTTCAGCCAATGCTCGCTTCAAAAAAACAGTTGTATTCGGTACAGGTTCCCTGTGATGGTTTGGTCCTATTTCAGCAGCTCATAACAGGTGGCGCAAAAGTAATCCTCCTATCAGAAAATGCTATAAATTTTGCAATTAGCCCCTAATGTCAGTTCTGTTTTGACATTTGTATAGTAACACATGCGGAATACACGTTAATAAACAATGTTACGCTACACTGCTCCAGAACGCGGAATATTGCTGACTATTTATTTGACCAATAATCGGCAAAATTTATAGCATTTTCTGATAGGAAGATTACTTTTGCTCCACCTTGTATATTTGGCTTTGGTGTTGATTCGGCTGGTTGGCCGGGCTTCACGTACGAACTTTTACGCTTGGGATTATCCTAATACATTCATTTTTTATCGCATGTAATGATTCGGTGAATGATAGCGATCAAACATCATTGCGGAGATACTAAATCGTCTTTCAAGGTATATCGGCATCAATTCGAATGGTACCTAATTTCCCTGGATCAATGCTGCTGCTCGCAAAGCTTTTAAAATTGCTGCATCAGTATCTCTCAATGATATTGCAAGCTCTTGTTGACTTTGACAACAATATTAATGGAGTAATTCCCCCAATTCTTGGCCTTAAAACTTTTTTGGCTGGCATAGGCGATCTTTGTCCTCTGTGTCAAAATCACCACTGGTGAACCGAACAAACCATCTCTCGCACGTTGAAATTAATGAAACACATTCACCATAAGCTTTGAGAAGCAATCAGTGAGCTTCGGCGGCATTTTTCTTCAAATTAAAGAAGTAAAGCAAAATTTCCCGCATATGACGATTCCTTGAAACAAAATTCTATATTTTCGAAGCAAAAAAAAGTTATTAAAAACAAAAACCGCGTTCAAAAGATACTCGATTTATTGTTAATTTCGCAATAATTTTTATAAAAATTTATTAATTTTTCATACTGATTGGAAAACATTTTTTTCATAATGGCTTTAAGTTTATTTGAAATATGGAAATGTTTTTAGAACAAAATTTAGACAACTATTACCAACTATATTAGGCTTTTCATGGTGCCTTGCGATATTCCTTCCCAGGCTATAATAACGGCCTGAAATAAATCGTGAAAATTACTGATCCTCATTTCGGCAATTTTCACGATTTATTTTCATATTAACAATCTCCCACAAGTTCGCAATAGGATTGAAATCGGGAGATTGAGCAGGCCAATGAAAAACTTGAATCTTATTGCTTTGTAGCCAAGTCTTGCAAACTTTGTAGGTGTGCTTAGGATCGTTATCCTGTTGGAACCTCCCTTTAAGTGACATTTCTTCACAGGCATAAGGCAACATTACATCTTTCCATATATCACAGTACATGAACCAATCATTAATCCCATTAACTTTATGAATTGGCCCAATTCCTTGACCAGAAAAGCCACCCCAGGTCATTACATTCCCTCCCTACATGTTTAATTGTTCTTTTGCAATACTTAGAATTCAGTCTTTCTCCTTTTCGTCTGCATACATACCTTATTCCATCGGAACTTTTTAATTTGTATTTGAATTTGTCAGAGAACAGTACTGTCTTCCATTTTTGGATACTCCAGTTAATGTGAGCTTTGGCAAACTCCAGTCTAGCTTTCTTGTTCTTAGCTGATATAAACGGTTTTTTGCTAGTCGTCGGCTGAATAATCCTGCTTCTACTGCTCTTCTACGGATTGTTATTTCGCTAACGCATAATCTTAAACTTGTTCTCACTTGACTAGCTAATGGTATTGCTCCTTTGATCAAGGAATCATCATATCGTGTGGTTTTACGCGGGCTTCCTCCAGAATGCTCCGGTGAAATACGACCATTTTGCAAAAACTGTGGAATCAGAAATAACTGATCTGTTAATTAAATAGTTTTTACTCATTTCATGCCGTGATAAGCCTACCTTCCAGTCTTCAATTTTAAATTCACTGGAGTATTTGTTCCTTGACATCCATGCTTTTTCCACAATAAACTAATTAATTTTATGAAAACTTATATGCTCCTGTATTATTTGTTTATACATCGTTTTCCAATCCGACCAGTAGTTTAGAAGAGACAGATTTATTATTTTTCTCGATCAAGCCCACTGTGCCGTATTTATACGGAATCATCTAGGATATAGGAACCAGCATATCCCAGGAGACTATTATTGGAGTGTTGTGAGAGAGATAATAAAAAATATTTATAAAAACAGAAATAACACTAGAGTTGTGTAGCTCATGAAAAACCTAGTTCAATTGAACTATTCTCAACTATTCTCAACTAAGCGAATGAATCATTCATCATACTGAGCGTTTTCAGCTCAGCACTGAGCGTTTCCAACTGAGCTGTTTTGTAGAATGCACATATTTCTTTCAGTACTCATGAAAGAGCTGCACAAGCATATTCATTTTGTTTCAATGTTTCACTTCACTCGTCAAAGCTGTAACTTTCATTCGCTTATTGACATTGAAAAGTGAGCATTGTGTACAACAAAAATAAAACGATAGTTTTATTTTAGTTAGAACATAAAACAATGAATGTTCTCTTTAACAAATATGTATTGTCTAAACATTTGGTTAGCATCGGAAATTAGAAATAATACAAAAATTAACTCTTATTTCCGAAAAATATTATTTAAAAAAAAATTAAATTTTATTTTTTGAAATTAAAATTTTAATTGTTATCAGTTGTTGCACGCATACATCTCTAATTGTTAAAATACTGTGTGTTTTTACAACTAACAACAGAAAAGTTTGATTCAATTCACTACAAGCAATTCACAAAATGAAATGGTCATTATACATCATACTGAACTAATGAGCTAATAAGCTAAAAGAGCGACCTAGTTCATTTGAGTGAGCTGAGTTGAAAAGAGCGGTCACTTCACTGAGCTAATAAACCCAACACTAATTTCTTTTCGTCCATAAAATTTTTCTTCACTTTTGTTATATACCACAGTACGTATAACCACTGTAATACATATTAATGTACAGAAAATAATATCACTCATTCGCCCTCATTGATAATTCGCAGAAATGGTTGCAAAACATTTTATTTTGTAAACAAGCAATTCGGTAGATCGTGAACGATAAGACATGTTTTAGTGATATTTACACATTCAGAGCTAAGATATTTTTGATATATATTTGGTTGCCTCGAACCTACAAAATTTAAAAATCACAAAATTATTCGAATGCAAATATATGAGAAGCCGCAGAACAAAATATTCTTTTTTGCTCATTTAAAATTTTTGGGAAATTGTGCTATATTTTTTTCTCCACCTTAAAAAACTGCACGATCCTGGAAATGGCAACAAATTAAAAATAAGAAAAAAGTAAGTTTTTTATGCGTTTTTTTTTTCATTAATATTTTGAGTGAAAGTTTTTAAATAAAAATTACACATTGAAATCAAATTTATTTTTTTTTTTTTTGTTCTATCATCTAAAAAATACAAACATTTTCTCAAAATTACATAATAAAAATAATTTAAGTTTTAAAAAACAAATTTTGTATGGAAATTTTGTCTTATAAACCTTTTGTAAAATAGTTAAACTTTTGTTCCAACAGTTTCTTCTAGCAAAGTACATTAAATATCTTCGTCTATAAAATCCTCAATATCTTTACTCTGGTCATCAAAAATATCCAAAGTAATGCCTGGTTTTCACTCCAATCTTGAGTTCATGTTAGTTTGACATCTGTTTAGGTTTACTTTAATTGTAGATTTATTGATACAGATGCAATATCTTTGCAAAACGTGCAACTACACGAAAAAAATAACAAAGACTATGAAAATAGTACGCTTTGTTGAAAAAAATAATAAAAAATTACGTTTTGTAAAGCACAAATTTTTTTATAACGAAATTACCTAGTAAAACAAGTAAGAGAAATATATTCGGCTGGGCCGAATCTTATATACCCTTCACCAAACAATACTTCAAAATAAAAATTTTAAATATTTTTAGGTAAACAAAATTTATTTTTTTTCCAGTTTTTTTTTTTTATTTTTTGGAAAAAACATTTTTTCGAATTTTTTTTTTTAAATTTTTTATGTAAAATTTTTTTTATTTTTTTTTTTAAATTTAAAAAAAATTTTTTTTTTTAAATTAAAAATTTTTTTTTTAATATTTAGCGAAAAAAACTTTTGGTGAAAAAAAAAATCTGGTTAAAATTTTTTTCCCGATTTTGACCCATTGTAGGTCCAACTTTGAAATATCTATCATTAGATATCCATATTGTCTATATTAATGACTTAGTAATCCAGATTTTAAATAGGAAACTTCTCGAAAGCATGTCTGACAGAATTATTGAAGATTTGGATCCCGAAGATATCTGGGGTCTTCAGAAAATTGATTTCAACAGACAGACGGACAGACAGACAGACGGACATGGCTTAATCGACTCCGCTATCTATAAGGATCCAGAATATATATACTTTATAGGGTCAGAATATTATATTGTGGAAATTACAAACGGAATGACAAACTTATATATACCCTTCTCACGAAGGTGAAGGGTATAAAAATAAACTTGTTCGTTTCTTGAAGATTTCAACCCATATATTATAAAAATACAAAAAGAAACAATATAAAAAACAGATAATTTTTTTCAAATGAATGAAATAAAGCAAAACTTCCCGTATATGATGGTTTGTTGGTATAAAAGTCAACATTTTCGAAGAAAAAAAAAACTTTGTTGTTTACACTATAATGTTTAATATCTAATGGCGTTTTCTTTTCTGGCATAAATGAATACCTTTATTCTGCCTTTTACCCTTCTTTGTGATCTTTTCCGAAAAAAGTGTGGTTTGGTAAGCGTACAACGTGTTCTTTTCAAAAACTGTTGCCCTAAAACCCTGTAAATATGCTACATGTTTCACCCTCAATTTTATCAAAGGGTTAGAAAGGCAGCTCTTATTAAGCAGCCTTTCTTGTTATTGTTTGGAAGTTCGTTTGTGTTAATGATTAAAAGTGTTAAAATGGAAACAAAAAGTATCGATTTAGAATATTTGGAAGCAACATAAAAGAAAATTGCATAACGGGTAATGATTTTTGTTCTACTGTGATCGTTAAAAATGTAACACATTATGAGGGTATGCTTAACCTTTAATAAATGGTACAAAATATGTTGGCAACATTTTGTGTCAGAAAAGAATACACCATAACTGAAAATAAATGACTGATATATACTCTTCAAAATAACATTATTAAAAACAAAAACCGCGTTCAAAAGATACGCCATATATTGTAAATCCCGAAAATTTATTCTTTAAAATACTAATCCTCAAGTTCTTATGTTTGATAGAATACCAAAGTCACCATTTTCACTATGAGCCCTTGTAATTACAAATCAGGATCCAATGCCTTGTCTAAAATGTTTATTTCCTCCTTGTTGTTTTGAAATCAAAAAATTATTTTAAAAAAAACACTTGTTGCTATAAATGCTGCATGTAAATATATATTGCTAGTACTTGTTGACAATATTATAATATAAAATGAGATTTTAGTGGCCGTAAATTAAACAGTCAAGCCAACCCAAGTATTAGTCCACATAACCATTGCAACGAGTCAACAAATTGTAGCTTAACTAAACTACACAGACTGGAATTGAGTTGTACTTTGATGGTTCTTAACCACCTGAAATGGCCATCATAATTGCAAATTTGTGGTTTTGTGTTCCGCTTGCTTTAACATGTTTTACAGCTGGTGGGTTAGTTAAAATGTAAACATAATATGCGTGTAATATAAGTTATATAAAGTAGAATATAATCACCATTACTTAGCAAGCCTTAAAATTACTAATTGTATGTTGCAACTATAATAAGGAATCGTAAGGATTTATAGAAAAAACTCGAATACAAACGTATACAATTTATTAGATTTCATAACGTGATACTAAATTGATCGGTATACTTTAAAGTGGGTGTTAGAATACTATTTTGGGGGTTACAAACATCAACAGAAAATCATAATATCCTACACCTTCATAGTGGGGAGTATGAAGGTGTAGGCTGGAATTAAAAAATAATAAAAACTGCTTAAGTCGACTTATGTTGAATTATGCATTTTTGTATTTTATAAAAGTTGCATTTGAAAATTTCATCTAAATCCGAAATACACTGAGAATTAAATTTAAATAAAGAAAATATTTCTCGTGTAGAAAAAGATAAAAAAAAACATCCTTTAATACTAAATACAAACATGTTGGGAAATCTCACCAAACATGCTTGCCTAATGTTATATTAATATATTAATCATAATTCTCAAAGTATTAGCAATCCTAAACCAATGATAATATTAAAATGTTAAACATATGAAAGAAAATGTCTGAATAACACAATTTATATATCATGTGTGTGAAATTAAATCTCGAAATTTATAAGTCTAGACACAAATCAGTTGAGTTAACAGAATTTTGTTTAAAAGCTAACATAGCACTGTTAAATATATTCACAATTAAATTATAGCCACATGGTTGTTTATAATATTTAACATATTATCCTCCCAAGAATGTTAAATTTTGATATTCGTGAAAGTTTAAAAATTTGGTTCAAATAAGTAGTAGCTTAGCTTCAAACGAGGGTCTTTATATAGTCGCTTTTTAGCTTCAATTGTGGGTCTTTATAAAGTCGTGTTTTAGCTTCAATCGAGGGTCTTTATATAGTTGGGTTTTTGGCTTCAAATGTAGGTCTTTATATAGTCATATTTTCGCTTCAATCGTGGGTCTTTATATAGTCGCGTTTTAACTCTAATCGTTGGTCTTTATATAGTCCCGTTTTAGCTTCAATTGTGGGTCTTTATATAGTCGCATTTTAGCTTCAATCGAGGGTCTTTAAATAGTCGCGTTACAGTTTCAATCGAGGGTCTTTATATAGTCGTATTATAGCTTTACTCGTGGGTCTTCATGTAGTCGCATTTTAGCTTCAATCGAGGGTCTTTATATAGTCGTGTTTTAACTTCAATTGTGGGTCTTTATAAAGTCGCGTTTTAACTTCAAACGAGGGGTTTATATAGTCGCGTTTTAACTTTAATCGTTGGTCTTTATATAGTCGCATTTTAGCTTCAATCGAGGGTCTTTAAATAGTCGCGTTTCAGTTTCAATCGAGGGTCTTTATATAGTCGTATTATAGCTTGACTCGTGGGTCTTTATATAGTCGCGTTTTAACTTCAATCGTGGGTCTTTATATAGTCGCGTTTCAGATTCAATCGTGGGTTTTTATATAGTCGCCTTTTGGCTTGAATCGTTGGTCTTTATAAAGTCGCGGTTTAGCTTCAATTGAGGGTCTGTATATAGTTGCGTTTTAGCTTGAATCATAGGTCTTTATATAGCCGCCTTTTGGCTTGAATCGTGGGTCTTTATAAAGTCACGTTTTAACTTCAATTGAGGGTCTTTATATAGTCGCCTTTTGGCTTGAATCGTGTGTCTTTATATAGTCACGTTTTAGCTTGAATCGTGGGTCTTTATACATTCAGCTACCTCACACGGCCATTAGGGAGGCTCTCATTTATCAGTTGTGTGAAATGTAGGATGATATTTGCGACTTTAATTTTTCATCAGAATTCGAATTAGACGCCGTAGTTTTTTTTTAATAATATAAAAAAGCAATTGTTTTTAATTTTGGAATACTTTCGTTTAAGATAAAAAATTTATCAGTGCACTGAAAAAAAAAATATTGCTAAATGAATTAGTGAAAATGAAAAAACCACAACTTTATATTTCAAATGGCACAAAAACGGCTGAAGAGTTTGCACACTGGGCAAGAATTTCAATATATAAAATTCCTCAGAACCGCGGTAACTGTATTTAGATGTAACGGTAATTGCAGTTATTTCATTAACAGTATCTTAGGGGTAACTGTAGTTGAACTGAAAGGCTATTTTTATACCCTAAACCAGCATAGTGGGTATAAAGTATCACTTTCTGAGTCGATTATACAATGTCCGTCCGTCTCGATGGCTGGCTTACTTGTTATAATTCAAAAGATTTTAATTTAATTTCAATGTTACTTGGGATGGTTTCTTCACTTTCTGAAAAATATGTATATATCCACAATCTTTTAGTATTAATTAAAATTTAGCTTAACTTTAAATTCATTTAACTTTATCATAATATGTTTATCTTAAAAATAAAATACGTAAGTATGAAAAAGAAAATAAATGTCTGCTTATGCTTTATTGTCATAAACTTTTTGCATGTGAAGCAATATGTATACATATTTATGATGATAAACTTTTTATATTATGGGAATTTTCATAACTTTTTCTTGCAGTAGACGTAGGATTGAATAACATGATGTGTTTCATGGTAATTGAAACACTGATACAAAAAGCAGAAAGTTATATACATAAGAATAAAACTTATTTTTATTTTTCAAACTAAAGTTATATTTACTATTGATACCTAAGATATAAGCAATAAAAAAATACATATAATATTATGGATAATTTATATATACAATTGGTCATTTCACAAGGTCTCTTATCTGTTATATTGTCATAATGTCCTAATATATCACGACTCGGCGGCCAGGCTTAACCGACTCTTAGGCATTCGGCGCTAGCCATTTTTGCTTGGGGTCTATCGTGTTTTCAACATATTATTACGTTTTCACCTTTTAAAAACTGTGGTTTATTTGATTTAAGTAAACCATATTATTTTAATTGTAAATAAAAGCGAGAAATTGTAACAACTATTTATTAATTTAAATGTACACACAAATTTAATAATCAGTCTCTTTTAATACACATACTTTATAATTTACACTTTATAAATTACATACACTGATAATACATTTGATATTAAATCTAAAAGCGCCATTTTCTAGAAGTCTCAATAATAATCTAACGAAAAAAACTCGAATTTTCTATTTCCACAATGATCACCTAGAGTTTTAAAAGCCACTTCACACTGTTATTAATATTGTTCATACTTATCAACAATGTTAATAACAGTGTATTATTAATAACAGTGTATTATCAACATTGTTTCTATTTATGGAAATGTTTATAAATATGATGAAAAAATACCATATCCACGGCTACAAAGGACGTTTATGCATTTACATGAATCCGGTTTCCCTGGTTTTTAACATAGTATTGCTGAAATTTGGAGCATGCCGCAAGCTGCGAAGTTTCAAAATTAAGGATTGTTTGTGCAATGTCACTATTGCACAGTAGTTTAGAAAGGTTTTTTTTTAAATAATTCTGTATTTCGGTAAATATTGGAGATAATGTTATTTTAAAATATAAATAGACGACGATTGGGGCAACAATAACGTAAATGAGTGCAAGTGTCTATATGTTCCCACTTGTTGTCAACGAAGCTCCGAATTTGGCCAAACAATGGGCTTTATGCCTAGGCCTGCAACGGGTTAAAATAGGGTACAAGGGGCTGAGAGTTATTTATGTTTTGGATTCAACTGGAACCTCTTATTTGAAATTAAAGTTCTATATTCTTATATATAAAGAGTGATCCGTTTCGAGGTTCCCTACTTTTTTAAAGAAAAAAAAAAAAAAAAATACAGAAAATTCAAATTTATCCTCGAAGCGGGTTTGTCCGCATAAACTTTAGACATTACATATACCCAGAGGATAAAGTCTAACGATGTGATATCACATGATCTTTGAAAATGCCAAAGATTCTAGAGCGTGGAAACACCGAAAGTCGAAAATGTCTAATATAATGGGCACCAAGTGCATATTTTAGTCATTAGCATAGCTTCTATGTTACTTTATTACATCTGTCATATAAAAGCAGACATTTTTCTTTTTCAAATTTAATTAGAACACTTAAGCAATTCTTTCTAAGTAATATTTACAAACATTGTACACCTTTAATTTCCTACAAAAAGTTTATTAAAGAGAGTTAAAATTCATTAACCAAACTCATCTGACTGTTTTGAGTTTCTGGCACACAAACAGCAAACACAATAATCTGCAATAAAACAACCCCCGGTCTGTTGTGTTGTTTGTTTTCAGACACGAGTGTAAAGTTGTTTAGAATGTTAAGGCCATCCAGCAAACATTTAGATTTGAATGATTTGACTGACATTAAACTCTTTGTCAAATGTTAAACGTTTGAGAACAATTTAATGAAATTTTTAAAGTAATAGCTTTCAAAAGAGAAAGATTTATTTACAATTCGAGAAACACTTTTATTCTCCAAAAAATCTCAAACCTTATTCTCAGTAGCTTAACAATTATTAGAGATAATTACAATTTTTCCAATCAATTTCAAGTTAAATTCAAATGAGAAATTTAAGGTTTGAGAAACCTTTGAGAATTTTTTTTTTTATGTAACAAATATAAATAACTTCAATATTTTGACTTTGTGTTTGCTGGGAACACATAAACTCGGTTTTTGTGGCTGTGTGTGTACTTTGTTGATATTTGTGTATGTGTGTGTGTGTCTGTGGTTTTAATAAAAACGCTAGGAAAATTGTTGCTAACATGGTGTATCACTACAACAACAGCATGGTTTGGCCCAATAAAGCGACCACTTAAAATCAACAAGTTGTTCAGAACAGAAAAAATATAAACAAAGGAATATGTTAAAAGTTAGAGAGTTCCTGTCTGCTACTGATGTAACAAAAATAAAACAGAATTGAAAAGGGAATGGAGACATATACACTGATATACCAGGGGACTAATAAATCAATGTATCTTCAAAAGCTTATTGAAAAACCAATTTTCATGACAGTTTAAATTAAATATCTTTAAATAAGTGGATCTGGAGTTAAATTTTGTGCAGGAAAAAGGTACCATTAAGACTCCCTATTTGTGGACTCTAACTTCTATCTTCATGTTTCTTAGCTTATTATTATAGATAATTCAAATAATGCCATTAGAAGAAGTAAACAATTCTATAGTTCTCCATTTTTTGGAGCAATAAGTAAGAAAAATGTATCCCCGCTCTTGATGCTACTTGACTCAGAACTGTTATGTTGTTAAGTTCATTCATTAAAAATACTGGCTATTTTTCAAATTACCACATGTTAGCCACAAGTTCTAGTTAATTTTGTGTGAGTGAATGAGTCCATGATTAAAATTGTATAAAAAAAGTGCACAATAAATTCGTATATTTTACATTTCCCCATTTTTATACCCACCATCAACACATCGAAAGATTCATCGCAGACCCACAAATCTATATATATTCTGGGTCCTCATAAGATTCTAAGACGATATATCTATGTCCGTTGAAAAGACAAAATTCAGACATTTTAGTTTCCATCAAATTATAACGTCATTTATTTAGCAATCTAAGTATATATGTATATAAACAAGTAAGAGAGCTATATTCGGCTGTGCCGAATCTTATATACCCTTCACCAACATATACTTTAAAATAAAAATTTTAAATATTTTTAGGTAAGCAAAATTAATTTTTTTTCTTTTTTTCAATATTTAAAATAATTTTATTTTTTTTTTAATTGTTTTTCAATTTTTTCCAATTTTTTTCATAATTTTTTTTTAAATTCTTTTAAATTTATCAGTAAAAAACCAATTTAAAATAAAATTTTTTTATTGTTTTTTTAAATTTAAAAAAAAATTTTTTTCAAAATTGTTTTCAAATTTTTTTTTAATTTTTCCAATTTTTTTCAAATTTTTTTTTAATTTTTTTTTTTTTTTTTTTTAATTTATTAGAAAAAAAAAAAATTTGAAAAAAAAAATTGTTTGTGGAAAAAAAATCTGGTTAAAAAATAATTTTCCCGATTTTGACCCATTGTAGGTCCAAATTACTATAGCCTTATATAAATCGTTGCAATGGCCTTTGAAATATCTATCATTAGATATCCATATAGATCAAAAATTTGCCAAAAATCGAGGTTGTCCTGGTTATTTCCTTATATCTCAGCCATTTGTAGGAAGAATTCCCGATATATTGATGTATCAATTATGTTTGTAAGTTATGTGGGGGCTACGGAAAGTTGATTTCAACATATAGACGGACAGACGGACATGGTTATATCAAATTCGCTATATATAACAATCCAGAATATATATACTTTGTAGGGTCGCAAATAAAAAATGTAGAAATTACAAACGGAATGACAAACATATATATACCTTTGCCACTCTTGGTGAAGGGTATAAAAAGTAACGTTACTGACTGACTGAACTACTGAAGCTAGAATCAGGAAATTTTAACTGTGGGTTCCTGTTTCCCTAAGAAGGGATTTTTGGAAATTCGAACGTTTAGGGGGTAAAAAAGGTAAAAACGGGTAAATTCGGTAACCTTACTTTCTCAATACTAATAAAGATAGAAAAAAACTTTAAATGGCATGTAACTCCCTTTTTAGGGGAGAAAACGGGTAAAACTTGTATTTTGGTATTTTTTTTGGCACCCTATGTATCTTTTAAACCAATAAACATAGAAACAAATTTTACATATCGAAAAAAAAAATATAAGTGTGGTACTTTTTGGAAATTCGAACAGTTAAGGGATAAACATTGTGTTTATTTTTGGTACTTTTTTCATAAAAAATGATTTTCTATAAATTGACGTAGACATACGAAACTTTTTCTATGGGATGCCATCACGATATATACATTTTAGCACTGCAATAGGGATAAAAAATGTACCTAAAAGGGGGTAAAAACAATTTTTATAATTTTTTTAACATTGGATCACGGATTTATACAAAAATTATCTAACAGGGTGTTATTGGGAACTCGATTGGGTAAAATCCGGTTAAACTGTTTGGTACTTTTTTTAAAACAAATTTTTTCTTGTGCACATTAACACAGATTTAAATCGTTTGAGACATGTCAGTAGCATAAACAATTTTGACAAAATGGAGTATTTTTATATCTTAAACTTGAGGGGTGTTCAAAGAGGAAAACGGAAATTGGTACGTTTTTCCTAATGGCACCTTTTTTAATATTTTCAATTATTTAACTTATCGACACCAAAGTTAGCTGAGATGTTTCTATGTGAAGTTAGAGTTAGGAATGGTGGATAATATTTAGGTACCAAAATGTAAGAACTGAACTAAAGGTACTTTTTTGTTCTTCTAATTGTACTTTTTGAATTTTCTTTAATAATTGACCTAGAAATATGAAATTAAGCGTATATAGTCCTAAGTAAGTGAGAATTCTGGGGGGAGACGTTTTGTTACTTTTTCTTTATTCGAATGGTACTGTTTGTAATTTCTTCGCCAATGAACCTAGAAACATGAAATAAAGTTTATATGGACCAGAGCGAGTGGGAATCCACATGTGGTACTTTTTCTTTATTTTAATGGTACTTTTTGAATTTTCTATAAAAAAAATTAAAATTTTAAATGAATCGGATGGAGTGGGACAATAAATATTTAAAAATTGTGTACAAATGTTATTTGCTAATCAAACAATTTGGTAAGTTAAGCTGTTTCATGCTACATAAATAACACATTTTATAATTTTACATTGATATACTTTTATTTTAATATCAAAATATACGCTAACAAAGTAGCGTGTAATATGCTAGTATATTATATATATTTATATTCTTTATTTCTTTTAATATTTACTTTTGCATTTCCTATTGGTTTTTCTTTTTAGTTTTCGGCACAACTTCCCCAAAGGCTCTGCTAGTGCCAATTAAGGTATTCGAGTCATAATAATCCAAACCGAAAGTAAAATTCATGAACGGCATAAATGGTGGTATAAAATCGTCGGTCATAGAATAATTTTTCAACTCATACAAGAAATTCTACAAAGTAAAAGTACGTAAATATTTAACATAACAAAATACAGATCGAGGAACAATTTGCTTACAACTTTAAATGGACATTTAAAGGGAACATTCAGCTTTCTTCTCACTTCCTTTAGAATTCTCTCTAACAAGTGATGTCCATTGGCAGTACGCAAAACCTCACAGCCATTTACCTTAATATTGATGACATGTATAATGTCCGTTTTCATGCGCGGCGTTATGTCCAAAAACAAATGAAAGTTCAAAAGATTGGTCATGTTCTTGCTGAAAATTAGACGTGCAAAGAGTAAAAAATCATTTTCGGCCAACTTCTTGAAACCACATTCAAATTTCGTTATAGCTTTCCTAACTGGTGAGCAAGTAAAAGTTTGTAGTTTGTAATCAAAACGACGATTTGGCAGCTGCAAGAAAAGTGCAACAATTGAGTGCAATTGATTATTTTTGTTAAATAACGATTTAGATTACCTGCCATGAATAGCCAAAAATTAAAAGGAATAAATATATTTCCAGCAAGCAGAATTTTGGCAACATTTTTGTCAGGCGTTTAACGTGCACTGTAATCAATTGCTTTACTAATATGTTTGAAAAATCTAACATTTTCATTGCCTTAACAATTTAATTGAAAAACAAATTAAACTATATATAACTACACATTTCATTAAATACTTGTTTTAACCTAAGTATGTTTCTATCTAACATTAATTTAACACAATACAATTAATATTTTTAATTAATTCATAATATTTTCATGGATGACAAGTTCCATAGAGAAAACAACTATACAATGACAATAAAAGACTACCCAGCAGTTCCAGGAGACTGTACCCAACTAGTGATTTTACCTAGTATTTATGGTGACAACTAGTTACATAACTAGCTACGAAAATAGTTATTTTAACACGAGCATGTCATAAGCAGGGGATCAATTGACTCTTTTGGATTAAAATGAGCCTGACTGATAGCTGGTCCAAAGTAGTCAATGCATTGTATTCTCATACCGGCTACAGTGGTTACATTCTAGGTTACTTAGAGACACTAAAGTGGCAATTGACTTCACGCTAGGTTACAAAACTTTTTGGGCATTATTATATATATCAATACCAGTTTATACGAATTCCTGGCAACATATGGATTACGAGCCAAAAGTACTGCTCATCCTTTGAGACCAAGAACGAATCAAGCCAATTACTCTGTTCCAAAGTTAAGCGTATCCCAGAAAGAGCGTTCAGCATCGATCGAAACAAATAGCACTCGGGAGGGGCACGGTATACAGGGGTGAGGAAAAACTTCCCAACCACTGCATTCTAAGTACTTTTCAACAGCTATTGCAACATGTGGCCGAGCGTTGTCATGATGGAATCTTACGGTTTCATGTCTGGCCGCATATTCTGGGCGTTTTTCGGCCAATGCTCAATTCAAACGAATCAATTGCATTCGATACAAGTTCTATGTGATTGTTTGGTCAGACTTCAGCAGCTCATAATAGAAATGAAACTTTTGGTTCCACCAAATACAGAACACTACCTTAGCACCATGGATATTTGGCTTTGGTGTCGATTCGGCTTCCCATACAATCTCTTACGCTTCGGGTTATCGTAATGGATCCATTTTTCAACGCAAGTAATGATTCGATGCAAAAATGATTTTCTTTTATAGTGTTCAAGCAGCATTTCAGATATGCAAATTCGTATTTCAAGATCTCTTGGCTTCAATTCGTATGGTACCCAATTTCCCTGCTTTTGGAAGAATCCTACTGCTCGCAAACGTTTTGAAGTTGCTGCTTAAGTAGCTCCCAATAATTTTGCAAGCTCTTGTTGAGTTTTACAACAATCTTTATGAAGTAATACCTCCAATTCTTGGACATCAAACTTTTTTCGCTAGCCTGGGCGAAAGCTGCAGAATTTCGCGGAATTTTCATAGATACCATTTTGAGCTTCTTGCCTGAAAATGGGCGTGGCACCACTCATACCAAGTAAATAGTTATTTTCGATAATCTGCAGAACTATAATTGTGACAGTCTCCAAACATACGAGTCAATTTCTTATCAGTGCTTGAAGTTTAACCAGACATGGAATGGATCGGAACAGAGGGTGTGGATCGTCCCTTATAAAGTAAACAGTTATTTTTTAATATCTGGAGAACGATAGCTGTGGAAGTCTTAAAATTGTCCCGAATATCTCCCTTATTATTGTACAAAGTTTGGCTGAAAATGGGCGGTATTGTATTAATGGCCATGGCTCCTCCCATACAATGTAAAGCCTAAATTTCGAATATCTAAAGAACTATAATCGTAAAAGTATTTAAACTTTGTACGAATTAATTTACTTTTACTATATTTAGTTTAGCTGAAAATGGATGGGATTGTATTAGTGGGCGTGGCATCTATCATGCTACGTAAAGAGTTTTTTCCAATTTCTCTAGAACTATAATTGTGAAAGTCTTTAAACTTTATATGAATCAATTTTGTCTCACTGCGTGATGTTTAACCGAAAAATGGGAGTGATCGGAACAGGCGGTGAGTCACTCACCATTTAGAGTAAATAGTTATTTCAAAATATCTTGAAAACTACAACATAATTACGAGATTATTCGAACTTTGTCCGCGCTCCAGGTGCGAAAATGGAGAAGTAAAGGATAACATTTCTATGCTGTGCCAATGCGTCGGGATCTCTTGAAATTAAACTTTTAGTAAAAGGAAAATCAAAAAATCCTCGCAGTTTTAAAAATTTTGGTGGGCCACTTTTGGTAAGCAGAACTGGCACTGTGGGATGAGCCAAACGAAATGTTACGGTGCCCAAATTAACAACTCACGCCAACTACAAAAACTCAAAGCCTGCTTGGATGACTTCATTTTTAAAGAATCATCGATTTTGTTAAGTAACCATATATAAAGAGTTCAGTTGGGATTCTCTCTGTTTTATTTTTACATTAAGGTTACAGATTTTCTAACGAAAAACGATTACCAGTAAAAGTTCTATTCTTAATAATCCGAATTAAAATCCGAAGACGGTTCTATAGAAGCTATGTTCTTGTCTCCAAATGTAACTGCTCTGATCCAGCCAATGAATCAAAATGCAATTAGAATCAGCAAACTTCATTATAGAAACAGCCATCTGACAACAGTTATTTCAAAACAAGGAGATTTGCTTAAATCAATGAAAAAATCACACTCAAAGAAGTAGTTTCTATTCTAGAGAAAGCCTGGAACCTGGAAACTTTATGTAATTGTTGGAAAAATATTTTGAATATTGTAAATGAGGAAGACGATCCGGAATATAATGTTCCTTTGAGCGTTTTAAAAAAAGGTGGCTATTAGAGGTTAGATCTTTAGAACTTTCAGCGGCAGATCTTTTACAGACATTGTGCTTTCAGGAAGTATATACTGCCGCAAATATTAGAGTTTGGAATAATAATCTTTGTGAGGAGAACAGATAATTACACAAAAATTTAAATGGCGGCTAATAAAGCTGAAATTCAGAAGAGATTAAAGTTGACACTGGGCATAAATGTGGACGCAGTGAAGCAAGGTATGGCCACAAAGTATACAGAGGTGTCAAATTTGACGTTTCAAAAACTCAAAATCAGACGAAGGGGCAGTTCTCTTAAAAAAGGATAGCACATATTTTGTACTACAATATCAGTGATGTGTTAAAGCAAAACGCTATACACAACGCGAATATGGTAGACAAAGTAATGTAATAAAAACAAACAAATAACCAAAACAAAACAATGAAAAAGGCAGATTATAAAGAAAGAGACGAATAGAAAACGAGATTATTTTCTGTCTCGTGACACCTCTGTATACTCTGTGGTATGGCCACAACAAACGTTGACAAGACGGCAAGAAGGTTTTTCGAAAATCCAGCCAAAATCGCGTACATAATTGGCATAAAAGAAGAATTAATACATCGATTTAAAATTAGTTTGGCCGCAATAAATTGTAATGCAGCGATCGACACTGCATGGATACTGCCAAGTTGTTTGTTGATCTCTATGGCTGGTACTACATGCCTGTAACTGTGCATAAAATTCTGGTGCATGGTAGCGAAACTATAGCAGAAGCTATTCTGCCAATAGGTATGTCTCTATCTAAAGACCCTTCTTCAATGATTTCATTTTTATTTTTATACCCTACACCACCATAGTGGGGAGGGTATAATGGATTTGTGCAGATGTTTGTAACGCCCAAAAATATTAGTCTAACACCCACCTTAAAGTATACCGATCGACTCGGAATCACTTTCTGAGTCGATTAAACGATGTCCGTCCGTCCGTCTGGCTGGTTGGCTGTCCATGTAAAGCTTGTGCGCAGAGTACAGGTCGCAATTTTAAAGATATTTCGATAAAACTTGGTACATATATTTTTTCTGCCCAAGGACGATCCCTATTGAAACTGGCTGAAATCGGTCCATTATTTGACCTAGCCCCCATACAAATGTCCTCCCGAAAGTGGATTTTATCCGTCACAAATGTTTAATTTATATAGGTATCTACACAAGTTTTTGTCCAAATAAGTTTTATATATAGGGAATTCATGTCACCAAATTTTATTATGATCGGTCCATAATTAGTCATAGCTCCCATATAAGGCCTGCTTCCGATAATCACTTTAACGAGCATAAATCTCCTACAAATGTTGGTATACACATAAAATTCAACATAAATAACTTTCATATAAACATTAAACACGTGACCAAATTTCGTGGTGATCGGTCCATAATTTGTCATAGCTCCCATATAAGGCCCACTTCCGAAAATCGCTCACGAACATAAATTATTGAAATTTTGAAAGAAAAATGTTTTTGCTCATTTACTTAGTGTAGGGTATTATCTGGTCGGGCTTGACCGACCATACTTTCTTACTTGTTTTCATTTTAATTGATTATTTGTATCAGGTATGCTGTCCGAGGAAGCTCAGGAAGCGAGGAATAAAGACTACAGAGCCTATAGATTACATCATTAGAGAAGAATTGGACGTGTAGACACTAATGAAGATGTAATGCATAATATTTTACTGCCTTCAGACCCATTTATAAATAGATTTGGCTCAAAGCTGCAAATCATAAAATTGGAGTACGATAATAATGTTAAAAAATTATTAAAAGACTCCGCTTAAATTACTTATTCATGTTTTTTCTATGGAAGATGGGCGTAAAAGTAGGCGGAACAGGAGCCCATTCTACAATTATAATATTCATTTTTTGTGTAAATTGAGTTGATGCATTAAAAATCAAGGGAGTTATGCCACTTTTTCAATACAAGTTGTATGGGAAGTGGGCGTAAAAGTAGGCGGATATTTTTAAAATTTCACACAAATGATTCTGAGTCTTTAGAAATGCTATGTGCCAAAAAATAATGCCGTAGATAAAAATTTAATTTTCACTTTGTATGGGAGGTGGGCGTAAAAGTGGGCGGATAATTTTGATTTTTCCATTTTTTTTATTCAAACAAAAAATGCCAAGTTTCATTCTCCTTCGACAACTTCTTCTATTTTTAGCCGCTCATTCTATGAACCTCTACCAATTTTCATATTTAATCAATTTTGTTTATTTTTTATATTTATATTTTATTTGCTTTTAAAAATGTACATTATTTTTAAAATTTTGTATGTTCCAAATAAATTACAATATGTTCTTAAATGTTAAATTGAATTGAATGTACATACATTCTATCAATAAATTTTACTTCATTACCCCCATTAACACGAAGTCGGTTATGTGTTAACTAATAGTTAAACTGACAGTTTTCATAGAAAAACTATGTTAACCGACAGTACAAATATTAGTTAACACATAAACAGACTTCGTGTTAATGGGGGTAAGTGTGTTTTGTTCTTAAAATTTAATTTTATTAATCATTTCGTTAGCTTAGTGTACAAAAGTGCAAAGTTCCTTTGCAGAAATACTACAAGAGAGACAACAAACGTTTTGGATTTTAAATATTTTTGAAATCTGTAAATCCAGTCCGGGATCAGTAATTAGTTTTAGCGGTGCCAAAAAGTGACCACATCTGTTTTGCCTTTGAGAAAGTAAAATGTATAGGATTTGATTCTTTATGGTTTTTGCCTTTTACTTTTTGATGCAATTTCCCCTATAACCCTTGATGTGCCCATTAAAGTATTTGAGTCATAAAAATCAAAACCATAAGTAAAATTGACAAATGGCATAAAACCTGGAAATATGCTTTCGCTCACAGAAAAGTTATCCATCTTATACAAGAAATTCTGCAAAAAAAAAAAAACACACAAAAAATAATATTCATATTTGACTTACATACTTTACATACTTAGTATAGAAATAAAAATACCTCTTTGAATGGACATTTAACAGGAACATTTAAGTGTCTTCTAACTTCAACTAAAATCATTTCCAACATATAATTTCCCTTAGCGGTACGCAAAACATCACAAGCATTCAGTTTAAGATCAAAGTAACTTATGGAATTATTTTTTTGTCGCGATTTGACCTTAAAGAACATATGTAAGTTCAAATTATTTGAAATTTTTTTGTTGAACATTACATGAAAAGAGAGTAGATAATGATTTTCGGATGCTTTTCTAAAACCACATTCAAATACCGGTACAACTTTCGAAAAGGGGATACAGGTATAACTGTGTACTTTCAAATCCAAACGGCTGGAGAGTAACTGCAAGAAAGTAGAGTTATAACTACAATATTATACATTGAAATTTTATTCATGGAATTAGATTACTTGCGTTGAACCACGAAAACTAGCAATAAATACAAGCACAATTTCGGCAACATTTCTGTCAACAGTTAAGCTTGCAAGTGTTTTGTTAATAATGTTTCAAAATAACTTGAAATTGAATTTTAATGATGATACGATCTATGCTTTTAAAATGAAAATAATATGTCTATGTATTTAATTATGACTACGTTTGTTAAACACTATGAATGGCCAATTTATTCACAAACCATTTACATTACACAGGTCTACAATGATTTTGGTGCAGAAAAAACTAAAACTGATTTTAAGTATATTCGATACCCGCCAAAAAAAAACTTATACATGTATTAAGTTAAACAAAACTAAACCGTTCAATATAAAAATTCTCAAAAAATATGTAAATTTAAGTATTCAAATATTGTACAAATTCATTAAGCATTAAAATATTGTCATATTACTTTGTATTTATAAATTTATCCAATTTTTTTGGAAATCCTCCCATTAAAGATTTTATAGTTGCTTCCGTTACCTTTTTTTTAATGCTTTTAAATTAATGCTCAACTATAGGAGCAAGTAATTTTCCACAAATACTCTGTGTTGATAAGGTTTTCTAACAATCCTGACAAAATTTTCACAAATTAGTTCTAAGTACCCTGAAATTGTACTGTAAAGTATGGCGAAAATTGGGCAACATTTGTCCCTAGCCCCATACAAGATCCCCCTCAGAAAATGACTTGCACATTTATAATTGTCTTATAATAATTAATGATGAAATTGGACATAAACAAGTTTTATATGAACCTAACTCTCTCTACCAAATTTTGTGAGGATCGGTCCATAATTGACCTTACCCCTTGAATTTCACACTCTTACTGGTTTCACATGTTTTATACCCTTCACCATGAGTGGCAAGGGTATATATAAGTATGTCATTCCGTTTGTAATTTCAACACTTTTCATTTGCAACCCTGTAAAGTATATATATATATTCTGGATCGTTATAGATAGCGGAGTCGATATAGCCATGTCCGTTTGTCGGTTGAATCAACTTTCCAAACCCCCTAAATAATATACAAACATGATTGATACATCAATATATCGGGAATTCTTTTAATTCGGTTGCTATTTGAAATCGATAAAATCGGGCCACAAATGGCTGAGATATAAGAAAAAAACCGGGTTAACCTCGATTTTTTGCCTATTTTTGACTTATCTCTGGATTGCTAAGTCATTAATATAGATATCTAGTCCATTGCAACGATGTATATAAGGCTATAGTAATTTGGACCTACAATGGGTGAAAATCGGGAAAAATATTTTTTAACCCGAATTTTTTTTATCATAATTTTTTTTTTTCACTAATAAATTTAACATAAATATTCCAAAAAAATTAAAATAAAAACAATTTCAAAAAAAAAATTTCCTAAAATTTTTTTTTAAATTTTGCTTGCCTAAAAATATTTAAAATTTGTATTTTAAAGTATAATTTTGTGCAGGGTATATAAGATTATAGCTTTCTTATTTATATTTGTTAAATTACAAATGTTCATAGAAACTAGTTTGAAAAAAATTATACTTGTATTAAGTTAAACAAAACTAAACGTAAATGTGTTCAAATATTGTACAAATTCATTAAAAATTAAAATATTACTGGGTATTTATAAATTTATCAAAATTTTCAGAAAATCCTCCCATTAAAGATTTTATAGTTATTTCCGTTACCTTTTTGGATAAGGTGGTCATTTACGCTTAAATTAGGCATGTCCTGGTATACCTTTCTTCCCGTGGTACAAAATCTACATTATTGATTGAATATCACGCAAGGGCCTTTTTTCCAAAGTGGCATGATGCCAAATCGGGCCAGGCCACTATATGCTGTTTTAAAAAAGTAAAGGCCGTTTTTGTAGACACTCCGTAATAAGGACTGAGGTCGACAAATGTTTAACATACATATATGTTAATAAAAATGTAACCACTAAACATACAGTTTTGAATCTTTTTTTATTTGATTGAAATTATTGTTACACTTTACAAAAAAAAAAAAAAAAAAATATATTTTTATAGTTCTAATCACTAATGATGAAATTTTGAACCTTTTTCGAAAACCCTTCCATTAACGTTTTTATAGTGTTTCTGTCACTTTGCTCGAACAGCATCTCCGTTTAAAATCTACTACACTTTTGGACAAATGTTTTGTACTCTTCAATTCTCTTTTAACAAGAGCCCAATATCTCTCCACTGGACTCAGCTCCAGGCAGTTTGGAGGAATTGCCTCCCTTGGTACAAATACCACATTATTGTTCTTTCTTACCATAGTGACAGGGTGCCAAATCAGGCCAAAAATAAGTGGACACATTAAGAAGTCTTATTAATGGAAGCATCCTCTTTTGTAAACATTCCTTGATGTAAATTTCGGAATTTATAGAGCCCTTTGTAACAAATGTTTGGATTTTTTGCCGCAACTGCATATTGCTTGCCATATTAAGAACTTTTTGGGAAATTTTGTCTGCTTTTCTTCAACATTCCCTCTAGCATCTGCAACATAAAAAAATTTACCCAGAAGCTGCGAAACATTTTCCATGCGTACACTTCGTCATCCATTATGCAGCAGGTATATTTATACCCTACACCACCATAGTGGGGAGGGTATAATGGATTTGTGCAGATGTTTGTAACGCCCAAAAATATTAGTCTAACACCCACCTTAAAGTATACCTTAGAATCACTTTCTGAGTCGATTAAACGATGTCCGTCCGTCCGTCCGTCTGGGTGGCTGGCTGTCCATGTAAAGCTTGTGCGCAGAGTACAGGTCGCAATCTTGAACATATTTCGATAAAATTTGGTACATATAATTTGTTTGGCCCAAGGACGAAGCCTATTGAAACTGGCTGAAATCGGTTCATTATTTCACCTAGCCCCCATACAAATGTCCTCCCGAAATTGGACTTTATCGGTCATAAATGTTTAATTTATATATGTATCTACACAAATTTTTCTCCAAATAAGTTTTATATATACTGAATTCATGTCACCAAATTTTATTAAGATCGGTCCATAAGTAGTCATAGCTCCCATATAAGGCCTACTTCCGATAATCACTTTAACGAGCATAAATCTCCTAAAAATGTTGGTATATACATAAAATGCAACATATATAACTTTCATATAGACATTAATCACATGACCAAATTTCATGGTGATCGGTCAGTAATTTGTCATAGATCCCATATAAAGCCCACTTCCGATAATCACTCACGAATATAAATTATTGAAATTTTGAAAGAAAAATGTTTTTGTTCATTTACTTAGTGTAGGGTATTATATGGTCGGCCTTGACCGACCATACTTTCTTACTTGTTTTTGTATACAATTTGACTTTAATTTCCGTTCTCTGCCTTTGGCCTCTAAATTTTAGCAGCGTTCCTGACAGGAACTTTTTGAGCCTTGTATGTTTTTGAACCTGCATTGGCTTTAACTTTTCGTACCAAATAGCCCGAGCACCGGGCTGCTTTCCTACCGGATGTGTTGGAAGCTCTTTTGAAAATGCTTTCTATTTTTTTGGCTTAATAAACATCATGTGATCCATTCCCTTCACCCGAACCAGGTTTTCTATCAACGGACAAGTTCTCCCGGTACTGTTTAATAACATTGGAAACAGTTTGATACCTTTGATTGTTTGGCCAACTTTTTGTAGGACCAAGTTGAGTTTTGTTGAAAATATTTAATAATTTTAGTACGCACTTTTTTCTGGTCACTCATTTTAATCAGATGAACATAACTAACATTAAACATAATAACTGACATGCTTTACAAAGGTAACTTGATCAAAAAAAAATCTAATAATACTTGGGTTAAAAGTTTTAATGAAAAACGTGTGTTATGATCTCAGTCCTTATATATTTCTGTGTTTATCGTGCCCGATGTCACGAATGATTGGCTTCATTTGTCACAAATGGAAATGGCTTGGCACACAAGAAACTTCTTTGAGTATTTTGTTTGATCATCAGCCAAATAGAAGTTGCGAAAAGTCTGCTGTCTCTCGTTCTTTTGCTTCTAAGTTCTTAACCGTATTGCGATCCGGAACTTTCTGAACTTTTACGACTTCCACACAGCTTAAAATTTGGTACTGCGCACAAAAGAATCACAGCATTTAACTTTACCAACTGCTTTTCTGTTTGGCGCTAATCGAAAGAGTTGTTTTACTTATATTGCCTTACCAATATCCGTTAGACCTTTTTTCTTAATGATCCAGCTTTCCTTTCAATCTTGAAGTCTTCCTTGTACTGTTTAATGGCTTTGAAACAGTGTGACGATGAACCTTCAAATCTTTTGCTATTTTTTTGATAGTCCATATTGGATTTTTTTGAAAACTTTGAATTATTTTTCAAGTAGTTTTTTTTTTTTTTTTTTGAGCTGTGGTGAAATAAAAACATCCTTCTTAATTAAAAATTTATTAGAAAATAAGCTATGTAGTTTGCAAAATTATCATTTGTCTTATGATATTGTTACGAATGTGCAATAGCGATTTGAATTTAACGGTCTGTAACGACTGCCTGCAACATTCATCATGTTTATAAACTCGTACATTAGTAGATGCTTCTACTTAACTACAATGTTGATACCATGCGGTTATTAGCATTATTTATAAGTGTGGCAACACTAAATGTTTAAGCTGCTAACATTAACATCGATAGCTCTAGAATTCGAATGTTCTAGTTGTCCGTTAAGAACAATCTCGACTACTCGGATTAAGATGGCAGAGTGTATAAATAGTGGCAGAGGTGGCAGTCGTGAGTGGATTTGATCATAGGCGCTGTTAGAGTTAACATCAACTGTCTTGTACGTGATAAAGTGTGTGTGTGTGTATTTCTGAGAATTGAATTCTCTTCTTGTTGTATATTCTAAATAAAGAGCTGTTACAATTTTAAACTAAAACTGCAGTTATTTGCAATCAAAAGTATACGGTTTATTTAAAGGAAATAAACCCCGTTTTTAAAAGGTATAAACGTAACAATATGCTTAGAATTCCAGTTCCAATTTTTGACATGTTTTTCCCAACAACATAAACTAATGTCTATGAAAACAAAATATAAAAATTAAGGAAATGATTTTCGAGATATCCTTTTTCAAATGAAGGATATACTAATTATCCTCTTTCTGATATAAATGTTTTTTGGAGTAATACATTAGAATAAGAAACTTGGATTAATGTAAGACTAAGTTTATAAAAACACACAAAAACGAAAATACATTTATGCCACGACAATTATGTACAACAAATATTATAAAAATCAAAAATTAATGTTTTTAGCGAAACTTTTCATTTCGTACAATGTTTAGCAAAATTTCAAATTTTAGTTATGAAAGTTCCACAAAGTTAGGTATATTTATAGTAGAATGTATAAGATTTAATTCTTTATGGTTTTTGCCTTTTACTTTTTGATGCAATTTCCCCTATAACCCTTGTTGTGCCAATTAAAGTATTTGAGTCATATAAATCAAAACCATAAGTAAAATTGACAAATGGCATAAACCCTGGTAATAAACTTTCACTCACAGAAAAGTTATTCATCTGATACAAGAAATTCTGCAAAGAAAAAGAAAAAACAAACAAAAAATAAAATATTTAACTAACCTACTTTATATACAAATAAATTTACCTCTTTGAATGGACATTTATAAGGAACATTAGCGGTTCTTCTTAATTCTACTAAAATCTTTTCCAACACATAATTTCCCTTAGCGGTACGGAACATATCACAACCATTCAGTTTAAAATCGAAGTAATTTATGGAATTATTTTTTTGTCGCGATTTGACATTAAAGAACATATGGAAATTCAAATTATTTGAAATTTTTTTGTTGAACATTACATGAAAAGAGAGTAGATAATGATTTTCGGATGCTTTTCTAAAACCACATTCAAATACCGGTACAATTTTTGAAAGGGGGATACAAGTATAACTATATAATTTCAAATCCAAGCGTCTAGGGGATAACTGGAAGAAAGGAGAGTTATAACTACAATATTATACATTCAAGTTTTATTAATGGAATTAGATTACTTGCGTTGAACCACGAAAACTTGTAATAAATAAATATATTAGCAGCAAGCTCAATTTCGGCAACATGTTTGTCAACAGTTAAGCTAGCAAGTGTTTTGTTAATAATGTTTAAAACAACTTGAATTTTAATGAATTTTAAAACTATTTAATGACGATACAATCAGAGCTTTTTAAATGAACATAATTGGTCTATGTACTTAATTATGACTGTACATAGTTGTTAAACACTATGAATGGCTAATTTATTTACAAAACATTTTCATAACACAGGTCTGCAATGATTTTAATGCCAAAAAAAAAAACTAAAACTGATATTAAGTATATTCGATAACCGGATTCTAAGTAGTTTTCGAAAAATAACAGGGGTAATGAAACGCATATAAACGATTTTACAAAATTCTTTTAAATTACTTTTCTTTCTTTAAAAATCATTTTATGTTTCTATAACAATTGCTATAGAAAATTCAGAAATTATCATTAGCATAAAGAAAAAATACTATAAAGCCCCACAGGATTTCCACTAGATCGGGTCCATATAAGCTTTATTTCATGTTTCTGTGTTCGTTGGTGAAGAAAATACAAAAACTACAATTATAATAAAGAAAAATTACCATACATTTAAAAAAAAGTCAAATTTTTAATCGCTCAACACCATATATGCTTAATTTAATATATCTCAGTAATTCTATTATTGTAGAAAATTCAAAAAGTACCGTTAGAATTAATAAAAAGTTCCATAATGTCACTACTTGTAGTGACTCGGGTCCATATAAACTTAACATGATGTTTCTAAGTTCATTGGTGAAGAAAAAAGAAAAAGTACCTAAAGTATCCCCCTATAATTCTCACTCACTTAGGACCATATATGCTTAATTCAATTTCCATAGGTCCAGGGTTATACACAAATTACAAAAGAACCATTAGAATAAAGAAAAAGTACCATAAAGTCAATGCCTTGAATTCTTACTCACTTATAACCATATATGCTTAATTTCATGTTCCTAGGTCCATTATTATAGAAAATTCAAAAAGTACCATTAAATGAACGAAAAAGTACCTATAGTTCTGTTATCACATTTTGGAAGCTAAATATTATCACATATTCCTAACTCTAACTTCACTCAGATAGATATCAGCTAATTTTAATATCGATAAGATAAATAATTTAAAATATTAAAAAAGTACCATTAGGAGAAAAGTACCAATTTCACTTTTCTTGAACACCCCTCAAGTTTGAAATTAATAAATACTAAATTTTGCCAAAAAATGTTTGTGCTACAGATATGTCTCAAACGATTTAAAATCTGTGTTAATGTGCTCAAGAAAAGTATGTTATAAAAAAAGTACCAAACTGTTTTCTCGGATTTGGTCCAATATACACCTTGGCACTCGAGTTCCAAATAGCACGCTGTTAGTTAATTTTTGTATGAATCTAAAGGAACCAATGTTAAAAAATTATCAAAATTGGATTAATCATTTTAAATAAAATGTATAATACAGTTTTTTTCCCCCACTTTTTCCTTTTTTATCCCCTTGTGGTGGTAAAATTGTACTCAAATAAATTTCTGTATCGTGGTGGGCATAGATAACAACTAGATAGGTAGCTGAGAGCCAAAAAAAAAAAACTTGATTTATTTTTATGTAGTTTCAATCTATAGTTGTTGCTGTACTTAAAAATATTTAACATTTGTTAATAACTTCAGTGGTTTGGTATTGACAACAATTTAAATGTAAACAATTTTTCAGAAAATTTTTTTTATGAAGAATTGTTATCAAAGTTGTTATTAAGCAGGTTAGTACAAGGTCTTCTTTAAGTTGTATTTTTACTTTATTTTATGTAGATGGAATATGAGGCTTGGTAAATCAGAAAAAATAAAAATATATTTTCCGCTATTTGTGATAACCAATGGCCATATTCTTATGGAATTTTGTTTTTACTTTTTGAATTTTCGGAAGGTTGCCAGTTACTAATGCTGTGAGATGCAGTCCTAATTTTTTACCAATTTCAAGGCTATATTATAGAGTATATATGGTGAAAAATTTAGCTGCGAAAAAGTGCGAGGTGAATTTATATAATTTTTTTAAGAAATTATTATCGTTGGGACGATGTAAAATCTCGTACTAAATTTTTTCCTTTATTTTTTTTTAAGATTGTATATAAGAAATGTTATTGGTAATTACATTATATAAAAATGAAATTTATGTAATTCTAACTACTTACAAGTTGCTAAAACAAATACCTATATACCAAATTTGACATAAAATTATGAGTCCTTTTAAATACTGTAACAAAGCGTTTTATGTCAATATTAATATATTTGTTTTAACGCTGTGTAAAAGTTTGAGTTAAATAAAAGTTAAAATGGCGATTAAACGTAAGGAATTATTTCTAGTTTGGCGAAAAACAAAGGAATTAAAGAAAAAAAATTCGATCGTCCTAGAATATGTTTTACGCCGCCTAGGTTTAAAAAATAGAAACAAAATCGAAAATTCAATTTATTCAATTTATTTATTTTCAATAATATATAGTACATTTTCTATCTTTTAAAATTATATATATAAATAGTTCAAGTTTTACAACTTTTTCTTCTTAATAATAAGTAGTTATTTACATAATTCAAAACATATATACATTTATAATATTTATTGGAGGCAAAATTTGAAAAAACCTATTTGAATATTTTATAGTTTTAATAAAAGCATCTTACAACTACTTACAGCTACTTACGCTGATGTTAAATCATTAATATGAGGGTGTTCAGATCCGGAGCATCTGGTATAAAAATTTGTAGTCAGTCTATTTAACTTAAATGCGACAAGTTCTATATTTGAAATTGAATGAAGTCTAGATGTTGAAAAGAACCAAGGAAGGTTAAAAATTAGTTTTAATAATTTGTTCTGACTAATTTGCAGTTTCCCAATATGACAAGCTGCACTCTTTGCCCACATTGGAGCTGCATAAAATATTACAGCGTGAAAAATCACTTTGAATATTAGCATTTTATTTTCAGTACTAAGGCTTGAATTTCTGTTAATAAAAGGATACAGTATGCGTGTGAGAATATTCACTTTGTTTATTACATATTGTATATGCTCTTTGAACTTCATTTTCGGGTCAAGTATTACACCTAAATATTTTACTTTCTGATCCCATTGAACTTCCATATTGAGAAGCGAAATGTTGCCTTGAGGAATATAACATGCTTTTCGTTTTCTCGTGAAATATATTGCTTGCGTTTTATTAGCATTCAAAGTTATCTTCCATTTATTAAAATAGCGAAACAGTGTTTCCATAGCTTTTTGTAAATTTATTCTAATATTTGTATATAGTATGTCCGAGCACAAAACAGCTGTGTCGTCAGCGAAGACGGAAATAGTGCAGTTTTCTAGCTGGGGAAAATCTGACGTATAAAGATTGTATAAAGTAGGAGATAGACATGAGCCTTGGGGGCATCCTGCAGGAATATTAAATACTTCCGAACTCGACGATCCGATGTGAACTTTAAATGAACGATTATGGAGAAAACTTTCTATTATCTTTATCAAAAAATTAGGAACATTAAAACGAATCATTTTATAAATAAGACCATCGTGCCACACGGAATCGAAAGCTGCCTTCACGTCCAGCAATACCATGCCCGTAGATTTTTGTATGATACAATTTTTGGTTACCAAATTTCTGATTCGAACTAATTATTGAACTGTATTATGTTCTCTACGGAAGCCAAATTGATGGCGAGGAAAAATGTTATTTGATTCAATAAAAGTTATCAATCTCTGATTAATAATTTTTTCAAAAATTTTACCTACGCAGGATAGCAGACTAATTGGACGATAAGAAGATGGACTAGCTGGAGGTTTGTTTGGTTTTAGAATAGGAATAACTTTAGCTGTTTTAAATTCTAGTGGAAAATAATTGTTAAGAAACGAAGCGATATTTCTGGAAGATGTTTAAGACATTGGTTTGCAATTCCGTCAATTCCTGGAGCCTTTTTTGGTTTAAGGGTTTTAACTATATTACGTATTTGGGATTTGGATATCACCATATCATCAGGAATATTGGGAGTAAGTAGTCTAAAAGATTGGAGTGTAGCACTAACTTGTAAATCCAATTCATCGTCACCTGTATTGTTGGAAATTGTATTATTCGATGCAAAAATTTCTGCCATTAAATTACATTTCTCAGTGTTAGTAATGAAACGAGAGTCATTATGATTCAAAATAGGTACAGAATTGCGCTTTTTTCTAATTATCTTGGTTATATTCCAGAAAGGAGCAGAACCTTTATCTAAATTTGCTAGTAAATTTGTCCAATATTTATTTCTTATTCTTTCAAGTTCCACACCTATTATTTTGCTGAGAGTTTTCATCTGAATGAAGTCTGTATAGTTTCGGTATCTTTGCCAGTCTCTACGACAATTATTTCTCTGTCGGATGTAATTTTTCAGATACGTTGGTATCGGTTTTGCTCTCAAAGAGGATGATTTCCTTGGAACGCTAATATTAATTGCCGTATTTATTAGATTTCTAAATTGTATAATTACCGAATCGACCTGTTCTTTAGAAGCAATATTCCTCGAATCAGGTATATTCGTATTTCTTGTAAGATACCTTCGAAAAGCTAACCAGTTCGCATTCTTATAATCAAGTTTGAAAAAGTTTGTTCTGCGCACTTGATCTGACAGTTTAACCTGGACCGGTAGGTGGTCAGAACTGAGATCATTCAGAACAACCGCGGGGGATATTAAATCCGGAATATTAGTTAAGAAAAAATCAAGAGTAGATCCCTGCCTATTAAAACTAGACGGCACATATGTATTATCAGCGGGATAGACAATATCAATATTATATGATATAAGCTTATCATTTAAGATGTTTCCCCAGCAGTTTGCTCTTAAACATCCCCAGCTTTGATGCCTACTGTTAAAATCACCACCGAGAATAAATTTGTTACTTATAGTGCTGAGCTTGCGTATGTCAGATGCAAAGAATTGTTTCCTATTGCCGTCAGAACCAGCTGAACCCCCCGGAAAATAACAAGAAAAAATATCTAAGCTGCCAGTATCAGTATAAATTTTGACTCCAATATTTTCAATAAAATGAGTATTAACAATAGGTAATAATGTGTGCTTTGTGTTTTTCTTGATAATAATAGCCACTCCGCCTCCTCTAGAAAGTTCTCTGTCGTTTCTATAAATTAAAAAATCTCTGTGTTTTATAGAGATACTTGAGTTTAACCATGTTTCTGATACTAAACAAACATCCACTCTGTGATTATTTAAGAATTGGAACAATTCTAAACTTTTGTTGCGAATGCCTCTGGCATTCCAAGTAACGATAGTTAAGTCATTTGCCATTATGAGAGAAATTTGCAGGCGAGGTTTGTAATTACCTCGAATTGATCAGCTTTACTCCGACAGTTGCGAAGGTTGGTAATAAGCTCAAGAGTCAAGCTTTTAATTTCTTGCAACGAGAATAACTCACTGTTGTTGTCGACATTGTTGTTGTTGCTGTTGTTGTTGTTGGGTTGCCATATTTTTGCAGTCTCTGGTGTATTTTGGCGAAGAGTATTCGGAAAATTTCGGTTGTAATTGCCAGGGTTGATGTTATCATGAACTCTAGATATAGCACGCCTTGAAGTTGGTTTCGATCGTTGTCTAATTTCTAAATATGTTGTTCTACTAGGACAAACTTCGGAAGAAGATTTATGGTTGCCATTGCAATTTGCACATTTAATAATAGATTCCTTACAGTCGGAGGTTTTATGTGAGCCGGCACAGTTGGCGCAAAACGTTTTAACTTTACACCTGTTAGAACCATGGCCAAACATCTGACAGTTGTAGCATTGGGTGATTTTGTGTTTTCTGGTTTGTTGAAACTCCCATTTAATTTTTACATAATCTATTACAGAATAGTTTTGTCTTAATTCTTTCATTGTTATAGACTGTCGTTCGAAATAAACAACATAAATAAAATATTCGGTGTTGTGGTTACTCTTTTTAATTACAATCTTTACGTCTAAGCATTTTAGACCCATGCTTAACAGTTTTTTCTTAATTATTATAGGGTCATACTTATCAAGACCAAACAGTAAGTTTTTATATTGTTTTTCACTTTTGGTTGCATATGTGAAAAACTCATAAGAATTTGTAAGTGCAGTACATAGTGCATCAAAACTTTCCTTAGAACGGCAAAACAATTTAAGACCGATTGAAATTTTTCTTATAGAATAATCACAAATTTTATTTGTTTTGCAAATTTCATGTAATTCTTCTATTTTACATTTCAAAACAGTAATTGGTGATATTGTAACTTTTGTTGGATTTTGTATACAGATTTCATCTTCATTATTATCGTCAACAGCTTGTAACGGAAAGTAGTAATTTGTTGATAATTTTGACTGACTCGCTTTAACCGAGTTGTTATTGGATTTAGATTTTTTATTCATTGTGCTAACGCATAGTGCGTTAACATCTTCAGTAGATAATGCACGTTTTATGTTGTTGTTTTTTTTTTTTTTTAAATTTGTTATTTTTAAGTTGGTGAACAATTTGTTATTGTTATTGGAAGCAAACAATTTAAATTTTATGTATTTTGTTTTAAAGTGAAATTCTTTTGCTTTTATTAATATTTCTTGTAACAACGAGAATACACACGACTTTATACTTCGAGAGCATTAGCAGAACTCGACAAAATCGAAAAATATAACAACATTTTACAATTTGTTCGCACAATATGCACCCGAAGAAAACAATGGTCGCCCTTGTACAAAATTTTTAGAGTCATCCGACAAAGCACAGAAAAGAAAAGTAACATCTCTGGTCCAAAACTCAAGTAAAGCAGAGCTCTTAGTCGACACACGGTAAGTCTTTATAAAAGTGGGAAGCGAATGGCTGCTCCTGAGCAAGCAGCTAAGATTAAAAAAGCTTTATCCAGTCCTCAAATCAATACATCTCCCTATACACCCGATGAAGCCTTGGCATTACTTATAGATGGAAAATTTACCAAAAACTCATATATGCTTATGCAAGCAAGTCCCAAAAGTCGAAATGCAAATATATACCCAACTTATGATGTTTTAAAGGAAGCCAAAAGAAAATACTATCCAGAGGAAGGTTCTATTTCGGTAGCAGATTTACGATTTACAAGCACTGGTTGATCATACGGTATAGAGAGAAATATTTCTATGATATACAAATGGGGTTGTGACGGAAGTTCTGGTTATTCATCATATAAGCAGCAATATGTAGAAAATCAAGCAAACAAATCGGATGCTTATTTGTTTGCAATATGTTTAGTTCCTCTTCAGCTCAATATAGATGAAAAAGTCGTTTGGAAAAACCCCGGACCATCATATACACGATTTTGTCGTCCCATAAAGCTACTTTTTGAAAAAGAGACTTCATTTTTAATAAAATCAGAAGGTATGAAAATAAATGAGCAAATTGAAACAATTGTCCCGACCAGAATTGATGATCTCTGTGTAAGTATAGATCATAAGTTTTACCTGACAATGATCGATGATAAGGCATTTAGTGTTATATTTGATACATCTACACAGTCATGTGGAATTTGTGGTGCTACGCCTAAGATTATGAATGATCCAACTAAATTTTCAAAATTATCACCAAACTTGGAAATGTATCAGTATGGACTTTCTACGCTTCACGCTCGAATAAGATACTTTGAATGCATACTGCATATATCGTATAAACTTCAATTAAAAAAATGGCAAATACGTAGTCAGATTGATAAAGAGGTATTTAAAGCAAGAAAAATTAAAATAATTCAGGAATTAAAAAATCTTTTTTAGTATTGAAAATATAAGATTCCAAATTTATTTTTTTTACCCCATATGCGTTCGAATTTCCAAAAAATTCTTAGCGAATCGTTTTGGGGAGGGAGGAAAACACAGTTAAAATTGCATGCTTTTAGCTACAATCGTTTGGGCTGTGTTATGGTAAATCAGTCAGTCAGTCAGTAACGTTACGCTTTTATATATGGGGCATTTCATGACAAGTGAACCAACTTTTGAAATCGATGTCTTCCGATTGCGATGAAATTCTGTAACATCTAAACGGATAGTTTGATTTTCCCACGGCTATAGAGGAGGTATAGCTGTTAAGGTTTTAAATTTAAACACCAGGGGGACATACTTTCAAGTTCCCAAAGTGGGGTATTTCGGGTATATGAAAAATTAAAAATGATGCCAAATGTTTGTTCTTGATCCGATGTGAAACATTTTTATATATGTATAATCTACTAGAAGAAACCTACAAAAAACATTGCTATCATCTAGTTTACGAGATATTCGCAATTGAAAATTTTAATTTAATTTTTTTTACCAACCTTATTCTGGATTTTTGCAAAATTTTCTGGAAAAAAAAAAAAATAGATTAAAAATTTTTTCCGGGATCAATAAACAGTTTTAGGCTGACTATGTTCCCGAAAAGTAAACATTTGTACCGCATTTATTTTAGCTTCCAGAATGTTATGTATATTTATAGTAAAATTTATAGGATTTGATTCTTTAGGATTTTTTCCATTTACTTTTTGATGCAATTTCCCCTAGAACTCTTGTTGTGCCAATTAAAGTATTTGAGTCATAAAAATCAAATCCATAAGAAAAATTGACAAATGGCATAAACCCTGGTAATAAGCTTTCACTCACAGAAAAGTTATCCATCTTATACAAGAAATTCTGCAACAAAAAAATAGCAAACAAACAAAAAATAACAAATTTGACTTACATACTTAATATAAAATAAAATTTACCTCTTTGAATGGACATTTATAAGGAACATTAAAGTGTCTTCTTAATTCTACTAAAATCTTTTCCAACAGATAATTTCCCTTAGCGGTACGCAAAATATCACAAGCATTCAGTTTAAGATCGAAGTAATTTATGGAATTATTTTTCTGTCGCGATTTGACCTTAAAGAATATATGGAAGTTCAAATTATTTGTCATTTTTTCGATGAACATTACATGTAAAAAGAGTAGATAATGATCTTTAGACACTTCTCTAAAACCACATTCCAATAGAGGTACAATTTTTGAAAAGGGGATACAGGTATAACTGTATAGTTTCAAATCCAAGCGACTAGCGGGTAACTGAAAGAAAGGAGAGTTATAACTACAATATTATACATTGAAGTTATATTTATAGAATTAGATTACTTGCGATGAACCACGAAAACTAGCAATAAATAAATATATTTGCAGCAAACACAATTTCGGCAACATTTTTGTCGAGAGTTAACCTTGTAAGTGCTTTGTTAATAATGTTTAAAACAACTTGAAATTTAATTTTATACTAAAACCATTTAATGATGATACAATTAAAGCTTTTTAAATGAAAATAATTTGTATATGTACTTAATTATGACTATATTTGTTAAACACTATGAATGGCCTATTTATTCACAAACCATTTTCATTACACAGGTCTACAATGATTTTGGTGCCGAAAAACAAAAACAGATTTTAAGTATATTCGATACCCGGATTCTAACTGTATACTGTAAAACCTTGATAATCCCGACGGCGTTAGTCCGGATTATTCGGTAATCCGACACCATGGATTGAGGTCAAAATCATTTCAGCTCTTTGTTCATTTCACAGCTTACACAAAAGCAAATTATGGTCAACATGAAATATGACAAATGAAATTACATAGTACCTCTCATTGTGCCCAAACCATAAATTCCTCTGGCTCGTAAATAGACTAACAGGATGTGAAATTAGGAATTTCCAAACATTTAATGTAGCTCCAATGTCTGGTGTAACAGGTAAAATGATATCATCTCCGGACCCAGTGTAGATTTAACAAGTGAGAGAGCTATATTCGTCTGTGCCGAATCTTATATACCCATCACCAAATTATACTTTAAAATAAAAATTTTAAATATTTTTAGGTAAATAAAATTAATTTTTTTTTTTTCAAAATTGTTTTTCAAAATTTAAAAATTTTTTTTAATTTTTTTTTCGAAATTGTTTTTTGTTAATTTTTAAAATTTTTTTTCCAAATTTTTTTCAAAAATTTTTCAAACATTTTTTTCTGATAAAAAAACAAAAATACGGGTTAAAAAATAATTTTCCCGATTTTGACCCCTTGTAGGTCCAAATTATAGCCTTATATAAATCGTTGCAATGGGCTTTGAAATATCTATTATTAGATATCCATATTGTCTATATTAATGACTAAGTAATCCAGATATAGATAAAAAAAATAGGCCAAAAATCGAGGTTGTCCCGGTTTTTTCCTTATATCTCAGCCATTTGTGGGCCGATTTTCTCATATTGATGTATCAATTATGTTTGTAAGTTATTTGGGGGCTACGGAAAGTTGATTTCAACATACAGACGAACAGACAAACATGGCTACATCGACTTCGCTATATATAACGATCCAGAATATAGATACTTTGTGGGGTCGCAAATGAAAAATGTAGAAATTACAAACGGAATGACAACAAGGGTGTAAAAACGGTAGGCAAAACCGTTTGAATCACAAAGCACTAACAATTTGATCCCCCTTCTATGCGGCTTATTGGATACATATGTACTTTGGGAGATGGTGTTTCGTCTTTGGAACATAAAGGGAACCAGCAACACTGTAATCGCTATCAACACTTTGATCTGTGCTGTCTACAGAACTCTACAGAATCGATCAACTCGAGAAATTGTTCATCAGACATTTGCTCCAAATTGATATTTTTCGTATATCGTTTAGTAATATCCATTTTTAACACAATAGTAAAATAAGTGCAACATTCTTGAAGGACGGAGTTTTAAAGTGGCATATTTTTGAATATAAATAAGAAATTAATTATGGAAAAAATGTGGACCAAATTGTTCTTAATATTTGCAATCCTTTCAAAATGTTAATAAAAATTTTAGTTTTAAAGCTCAATAAATTTGTAATATGTAATAAAATCTTTATTTATTAACAAAACTAAACGGAATTTGCAGAGTTTTTTTAAATTTCTTACTCTAAATAACAAAGTGTAAAAAAACTTGTAAAAAGGTCAAAGGGAATACCGCAATTCCTAAAAACTGGAGCGAAAATCCCAATAATTACATTCTTTACTATTTTGACCATAGGGTCCACATTTTCTTTGAAGCTGGGAAAATACTTTAGAAGTAAATAGGGATCACATCAAGGTTTCCAAAACTGCTTTCCGTTTTCTGATCCCAGCTTTGGGATTTTAGAACATGTGGTAAAAAGTTAAAATTTTGATAAAAAAATATGTCAAATTCCGAAAAATATTACATGTTTTTTATACATAAATATTCTCCCTAAAGATATCTTAAAACTGTTATATGTTCTTAAAAAAAGTTTTATTTTAATAAAATTAGAGTTAAGTCACCTTTTCGCCCAAAAAACTGCAAAAATCTACAAATTTTTGAGTTTTTAAATTGAAAATTATTTATTTTCGGAACCGTTATTGATATTGCTCTGGAAATTTTAGCGTATTATTGGTAATTTAGTTATCTAGCTAATGAGTCCATGCGGTTCAAAAGTACGCCCAATATTTAAAAAAAGCGGTCCAAGGTATGGTAAAATTTGTCAAGCGCTTCCCAAAAATTAAAAAATCTTTGAAATCGGTTGGAAAACCAAAAAATGGCACGTGTTTAAAAATTTTACATGTCGAAGGTACCCTACTTTGAGCCCTCATATCGTCGCACCTGGAGCATTTGTAGGGTCCATTTTAATAACTTGAACTCGAATACTCCCAGGTTAAATTTTATCCCGATCGGGCCATCCGTTTAGAAATGCCAGATTTATTTCCAAAAAATTTTGATTCTGCCCCACTGTGCAATGTAAAAGAGAAAGAGCATTTTTGTACACACAAATCGGCTAGACCATCTTGAGAAGGCCTTTACCATAGAGAATTATACATAGAGACGAGACACTCCGATTTGTCAAACAAAAATACAACAAATCATATGTTAGGTTTTTGACAACAGACTTAGGTTCTTGACAATTACGTCTCGTCTCTATGTTACCCTATGGCCTTTACTATTTCGTTTTTAAATCAAAGTTTTTATTTAATACATTATAAAACTCAAATATATAATGTTATCTACTTACCGTAAAATTTTTAAGTCGATCATTTTATTCAAAATATTGTTTTTTAACAGTTAAATTTATGAAATAATTTTCGATGCTAATTTGTTGACTTGTTGCACTTGATTGATCACATCTAAACAACAACTTGTCAGAATATATTGGGAAGTATAACAAATGTAAAAAATTGTTGTCTAAAGACAGCTTTCACCTAACTTTAAGATTTTAGAACAGAAAATTTTAGGTGTTTTTTATTTTAAAACTATAGATATAAAAACATTAGCGGTATTCACAATGTAGAGTACTTAGCCTAGTAAAAAAGTAGAAAAGCTATTTATTGACAAAAATTTCAATTTCTAATGTATTTTATTTTTAGTTTTTTGATATTGCGCTTTTTTACTACATTAACAGTACTACCAGTACATTGTGAATACCGCTATTATAATATCCTGATGAAACAAAGAGTCATTTTTCAAATTGCGAATTCAAAATCAATTATTTTGGGACTCGTAAAAGATATAGCCTTCTCATAGGGTTTCTTTATTATGTTTATAGAAATTTAAAAAAAAAGTACGATTAGATTAAAGAAAAAGTACTAAAAAGTCTCTCCCTATAATTCTAACTTTCTAAGTCCATTGTTATAGAAATTTCAAAAAAGTACCAGTAGAATATAGAAAAAGTACCAAATAGTAAACACTTGTGGTTTCCCGCTCAATCGGGTCCATATAAGTTTTTTTTCATGTTTCTAGGTTCATTGGTGAAGAAATTACAAAAAGCACCATTCGAATAAAGAAAAAGTACAAAAAAGTCTCCCCCTAGAATTCTCACTGACTTAGGACCATGTATGCTTAATTTCATGTTTTTAAGTCCATTGTTATAGAAAATTAAAAAAGTACCATTAAAATAAACAAAAAGTACCATGAGGTATCCGCTGGAATTTTCACTCACTTGAACCATATACGCTTAATATCATATTTTTAGGTTCACTACTATAGAAAATTCAAAATGTACCATTCGAATAAAAAAAAAGTACCAAAAACTCTCCCCCTAGAATTCTCACTCACTTAGGACCATATGTGCTTAATTTCATGTTTCTAAGTCCATTGTTATAGAAATTTCAAAAAAGTACCATTAGAAGAACAAAAAAGTACCTATAGGTCAGTTCTCACATTTTGGTACCTAAATATTATCCCCTATTCCTAACATTAACTTCACTCAGATGCATATCAGCTAACTATAATGTCGATAAGTGAAACAATTAAAAAAAGTAAAAAAAGTACCATTAGGAGAACAGTACCAATTTCCCTTTTCCTCCTTGAACACCCCTAAAGCTTGAAATTTAAAAATACTCCATATTGCCAAAATTGACAGACATGTCTCAAACGATTGAAATCTGTGTTAATGTGCCCCAGAAAAAATATGGTTTAAAAAAAGTACCAAACTGTTTATCCGGATTTGACCGGATTTGGAACTCGAGTGAATGAGTTCCAAATAACACCCTGTTAGTTAATTTTTGTATGAATCCTAGAGCCAATGTTAAAAAAATTATCAAAATTGGCTTAATAATTTCAAATAAAATGTATTTTCTCGATTTTATCCCCTTTTTGGTACCTTTTTTATCCCCATTGCGGGGGTAAAATTTTATTCAAATAAAAATCTGCATCGTGGTGGTAGTTCAAATAAATATGTCTATGTCAAATTTTAGAAAAACATATTTTATGAAAAAGTACCAGTTCGAATTTCCAAAAAGTACCAAACTTATATTTTTTATTTTTTGATAAGTAAAGAATACAATTTAAAATTTGTTTCTACGTTTATTGTTTTAAAAGATACATAGGGTGCCAAAAAAGTACCAAAATGTAGTTTTTACCCGTTTTCTCTCCTAAAAGGTTTGAATTTCGAAAAAGTACGAAACACCTGTCAGCTTATTTTTTAAATTGAGTAACATGGAATTTTAAGTTTTTTTGTATCTTTATTAGTTTTGAAGAGTTTTCCCTTTTTTACCCCCTAAACGTTCGAATTTCAGCCGTTTGGGCTGTGCGATGATGAATCAGTCAGTCAGTGAGTCAGTAACGTTACCCTTTTATATATATAGATGATATTAACAAAAATTCCGACATAAGTCATTTAAAGTTTTTAGAAATTAATCGCTCTATAATGTCCTGCACAGCTCGGATCGTAACTGATTCAAGTTCTCATAGTAGGCCAACACTAAATATTGATGCTGGGTATACTAGATACGGCACAGACGACTATAACACTCTTACTTGTTTTAAATACCATTAGCAATCACCCTACAATTCTCCAATACAATTACACTCATAACATTTTATTAACACACATTCTTTTATTTATAAAACTTTAAATTTTTTTTGTTTTTCTCGACGACTTCTTGGAGCAATTTCTCCCAGTACTCTGGTAGTGCCAATTAATGTTTTTAAATCGTAATAATCGAAACCATAAGTGAAATTAACAAATGGTGAAAACGGTGAAGCAAACTCTTCGGTCAAAGTATAATTACTAATCTTATACAAGAAATTCTGCAATATAAAGCATAATTTTAAAGTACTTCCTTAACTACAATATATAGAATATAAAAAATATTACCAACCTCTTTAAAAGGACATTTGAAGGGAAAATTGGTGCTTCTCCTTAACTCTTGCGAAATCATTTCCAACATTTTGTTTTCATTAGCGCTGCGCAATACATCACAAGCCTTCAGTTTAAGATCCATAAACTGTATGGCCTCTTTTTTCATACGCGACTTGATATTTAGAAACATATGAAGATACAAATTATTTGACATTTTCTTGCTGAACATTAAATGAGTAAAGAGTAGAAAATGATTTTCGGCAACTTTCCTGAAACCACATTTCATAACTGGCATAGTTTTTGCGACTGAGTTGCAAGTATAACTGTGTAATTTCAAATCAAAACGACGAGTTGGTAACTGGAAGAAAACAAAAGAAATTAAGGGTCAATACATATGATTGATTTTCTTTTAAATTTATAATTTAAGTTTACTTGCGATGAATCCCAATATAATAGAATAAATAAATATAAGTGTAGCAAGCTGAATTTAGACAACATCTCTGGTTTATGTTTGTGCTCGCTTTTAATATGATTTTAATAATTTTGAAATTGCGTTGTTTACCATGAAAAGCAAACAGAGCTATAATTTATTTAATTGATAATCAATACGTATGTTAATAATTGTTTTAAAATGTTAGAATATGAAATTATTTTTACTTATTATTTAATATAATTACACTCTGCTGCAAAATAACACCTATTTTTGTTTCAAAGTGTTTTTTTGAAAAAAGTGCGAATAAATTTATTTTGTAAATTAAAAATTGTATAATTTTTTTTTTTTTTTTGTTTGTTATTCATATGCGCTGGGGGAAAAATACTAAAAAGATGTCGATGAAAAGTTGAATAACTTTTACAATTTTCATTCGATTTAAATAATTGAAACCATGTTTTGTTAAGAACTAAATTTTCTTTATACAGTAGTATAAATTTTTATAAGCCTTCATGTCAAAATAAGCAATGAAAAGCGACTAAAATCAAACAAGTTGATCATTTTTTTTTAGATATTCTTAACAAAAACAATTGTTATAACTTACAAATGTATCAAAAACAAGTAAGAGGGCTATATTCGGCTGTGCCGAATCTTATATACCCTTCACCAAATTGTACTTTAAAATAAAATTAAAAATTTTTTTTTTAATTTTTTAAATTTTTTTTAAAGTTTTTTCCAATTTTTTAAATTTAAATTTTTTTTTTTTAATTTATTAGTGAAAAAATGTATGACAAAAAAATGTTCTTTGTGAAAAAAAATTAATATTTTCCCCGATTTTGACCCATTGTTGGTCCAACTTATATACATCGTTGCAATGGACTTTGAAATATCTAGCACTAGCTAAACCCGGTCCGCGTTGCTGGCCCTTAGAAAACATCTGTTTCATATTCCATCTCGATTTTAATATACAGTGTCGGACAAAGTCGGTGATCCAACCTTCAATTTTAATACATGTGGTGGCAGTCCGGCTGGATCCAATGAATTCATAAATTCAGTAGGTTAATCAACGGCTTGTTCTTCGTTCATTACTGTGTCAATCAATTTGCATTTTATTTTTTCGCCAGGCAGTATCAATTCTATTTGTTTGAGCTTGTTAACATCATTTGTTGGTGCCAAAATTGCATGTTCCCACAGCCAATCCGAATTTTTGTTGTTGTAAGACTTGGGAATACCCTGTCAACAACGAAATCTCATTTGTGGCGGGATCAATTGAAATTTTTTCATATCTGATGTCCAACAATTGTTTTGAGAATGTTTCTTCAGAAGGGTATTGCAGCAAATGCACACGCATGTTCGTTGATAGCGTTCGGCTTCTGTAGCTTCATTTCCAGTAAAATAAATTTGAAGGAACTTCGCATCATCATTGGGAAGCGGGAGCAATGATCCAATTCTGTGGTTCATTTGGCCTTGAACTGTAAAGGTGGGCATGAAGCCGACGTCATTTGAAATCATGAGTTGCACTTTTGGAAATTTTGAAGGAAGTGCTTGGAAATAGGATTGGCGCCGGGAATGTAACTTAGAAGCAGCTTAGGCGGCTCAATAACTGGTGGCAGAATAACTTTAATGTTCGAACACCATATTCCCGGGGATTCCTTAGGGAACTTCAAAACGCGGCAATGTAAGCAATGTTTGTTAATTTCGCCAATCAGTACGTCCTTGTGATTCCTGGTGTCATCATACTTATTGTATTAAAATGCCGGCAACATTAAATAGATTCTTTCTCAGGATCGACCCATTCGGGAGGGATTGGATTTTAGTCTTTCGATATGCTGTTGAGGTGTCTCTGCAGCACTCGATGAAGATGCACTGCGACGTATTTGCTGAAGGCTTGATACTCGTTCTCTTCCCGTTTCTGAGGCCCTGGACGTAGATGCCCTTTCTCAAACAAATTTTATTTGAATAAAACCGTTATTTTTTATTTAAAAGTGGAATGCGGAGAGTTATTCAAAATATTATTTTTTTCTAGATTTCATATGGAAATTTCTTATTCATGCACCTAATATGCAAGAGTAAACAAAATTGTTTATCATCGATTTATAATGTAAAAGAACTTTTATAGTACCTGACATGTGTTCAAATGTATTCCTTTCTTCGCTTACACCAAATCATTCGCTTCAGAGTACACCACTTTGAATTAAAATTTTTAGAATGATGTTAAGCACCGAAATGAAAATTGTCATTGTTTGAACGTTGGGAATAAAAAAAGTATTTATGTATTTATCCAATTGAAAAAAAAAAATTTTTTTGGTCGACAAAATAAATTTTTAAAAAAAAAAAAAATTTTTTGGAAATTTTTTTTTTTTACAACAATCACTGACCTTGTAAGCCTGTGTATAGGAAACTAAATAAACTATCTGTAAGAATTGGAAAAAAGGTTGATCAACAATTATACAATAATCTTTTTTTATGTCATTAGCGGTATAGTATAAAAATTTGACTCTGCCACGCCATTCCGTCCATAGACCGAAAATCAATAATCTGACTTTACAGTATTACCCGCTAGGCTTTTCTGAAGATTCCGTAAAAAAATCGGTCTAGCCGTTTTTGAGTCCATGCGGAACATACATTCACAAATCTGTTTTTATATATATATATGGCATTAACGGTATAATGTAAAAATTTGATTTTTACACACCCTGGGCTATTCTGAAAATTCCCCGAAAATTTCATCAAAATCGGTCCAGCCGTTTTTGAGTTCATTCGGAACATACATACATATTCACATACATACAAACATCCATTTTTATATATATATAGATTAGATATCCATACTGTCTATATTTATGACTTAGTAATCGAGATATAGATCAAAAATAGGCCAAAAATAGAGGTTGTCTCGGATTTTTGCTCATATCTCCGTTATTTATGGACGAGCATGTCTAAAAGAATTATTGAAGATTTGGATCCCGAAGATATCTGGGGTCTTCAGAAAGTTGATTTCAACAGACAGACAGACGGACATGGCTTAATCGACTCCGCTATCTATAAGGATCCCGAATATATATACTTTATAGGGTCGGAAAATTATATTGTGGAAATTACAAACTTATATATACCCTTCTCACGAAGGTGAAGAGTATAAAAATAAATTTATAGGTGACAATTTTGACGTTTCAAATACAGTCACACAGATAATAGTACGTACCCCTTTAAAATTCTTTAATTTTCCAAAAATTGGTGATATTTAAAAAAGTAAATGAATCAATAATTTTTAAATGAACACAAATATTTATTTCATTATTTAAATTTAAAATTAAAAACTTCAATTTAATAAAAAAAACACAAAAGCCTATTAATATCACAAATAATTATACGTACTCTAAAAAAGATTAATGTACAAAAAGAATTTCAGGTATATATTATTTCATTAGTATTTTGTTGGACCTCCTTTTGCCTCAATTACTGCTTTCAATCGATTACTCATTGAAAATACCAGTTTTTTTGTTGTCTCAGACGTTATTTTATTCCACTCATATTCCAAGCCATCTTTAAGTTGTTGTTTGTTTCTGTAAGTTTTTTTTCGAATGCGCCGTTCCAATTCATCCCATAAATGCTCTATGGGATTCAGGTCTGGTGATTGGGGAGGCGAATGGAGTTGTTTCGGGACATTATAGAGAAGCCATTCTTTGACAACATGCGAAGTGTGCTTTGGGTCGTTGTCCTGCTGGAAATACCAGGTGCCACTAAGACCCAAAACACTTGCGGAATCTTTCAAACTGCTTTTCAAAATGTCTAAATAAAGAAATCGGTCCATATTTGTTTCCACAAATCGCAGTTTTCCAACTCCATTCGCCGACATGCAGCCCCAAACCATGACCGAACCACCACCGTGCTTAACTGTTGGAATGAGGTTCTTCGGTTGCAGCTCTTCATTAGGTTTGCGCCAAATTTTTTGTTTGCCATCACAACCGAATAAATTGTACTTGCTTTCATCACTAAAAATCACATTCGCCCAGAAATCTGTTGTTTTGTACACATACTTAAGTGCGAAGTCGAGCCGCTTTTTTCTGTTTATTTCGCTTATTAATGGTTTTTTTCTTGGTACGCGGCTATGGAATCCGTTTTTTCGCAAAACACTTCGCACTGTTTCTGAATGAACATTAATATTGTGGTCATTTTCCAAAGTATTTCGAATTTCCACGGCTGTTGTTTTAGGATTTTTACTAACAGCACTTTTTATAAATCGCTCAACTCGTGGGGTAATTTTGGGTGGACGTCCAGTTTTTGGCTTGCTTGCTAGGGATTGAGATTCAGAAAAGTTTTTTATTACGGTCTGCACCGTAGACTTGGCACGTCCAACAATTTGAGCAATTAAACTTAAGGAATTCCCATCTTTCCTCAATTTTAAAATATGTTCACGCATTTCGATACAAATGTCCTTTGTTTTCTTACCCATTTTAACAAAAAAGTAAATTTTTTTTCAAAAATTACTGCAGTTTTTAAGAATTGCTTACAAACTAAGCTTTTAACACTTTCCGTATAATATTTTTTTTTTATTAAATCTACTTATTTTTAAAAAGTACCGTTTCTATTTGGCATCGTACGTATAATTATCTGTGCTGTCATATTAAGTTTTATGTGTAAAAGTACAATAAGCGGAAAGTTAACCGGACTTTTTGTAGTTAGTTTTTGACAGTGTTTCGATGCCTTTCAAAAGCAAGCAAAAATATCGATCAGAAATCCAGGGTTATTCTTAAACCGAAATTTTAGAGGGAGTACGTACTTTTATCTGTGTCACTGTAATTCAAAATCCGTTTTTTTAGATTCCATAGTTAGAAGAAACATTTAAGTAGGATAGAAAACAAAAATTTTCTATCATTCTTAATTTTTCATAGGTGACCTCAGAACAGCTGATTATTTTTTTTTTATTCAGTTGTTCACTTATGTTGATTGTGGCAAAAAATACAACAAACCCAAAAGCTAAAACAACAACAGGCAACTTTGTTTTTAACAAAAACAAAGTACCTGTTGTTTTTGTTGTAATTCTGTCGTCACCTTCTATAAATTCGCCTTGGCTTAGAAGTTACTGATTTATTTTCACTTTTTCAGTTCACCATTGTGCATTGCTTTTAAACAAGACGAATCTAAATAATTCAATTCGCCTTTCTCTTAATAGTACATATGTAAATAACAATAACAACAACAATAATTGTTAGTTACTTGCATTCTGCCTTGAATTCGCCTTGGTACATAAGTAAATAACAAAACAACAACAATAATTGACTTGCATTCTACTTTAGTTTGTTAGAAATTTTAAAATTGGTCGGTTGTAAAGATTAATGGTCGCATTAAAATTAATCTAGTGCAATTATTAAAGAATGATAGTAAAATATTAGTGTATTTAATTATAAACAAAATGTTGTTGAATAATTTAATATAAAAATATCTATCAAATTGTTAAATAATTTAGTGAAAAAAACGTTTAAAATTTAGCCAAAAATTGAAATGCAGTATTTAGCCGGTCGTTGTTTTGCTTTTGTTTGGTCGTTCGTTTAAGAAACAAACAAACAAATAACAACAAAGAGTAAAAGTGAGAGTGCAAGTGTGAGAATATATTGTTATTGTTGTTGCTATTGTTATTATAAAAAGTACAAGTGTTTATGTTAAAGGGTAATAAAAGTAAATAATATAGAAAAAGAGACAAATAATGAAATTATGATAAAAAATTTAATTAAATCAAGAAAAAGATAAAATAAAGTGTGTTTTACAATCAAATATTTATGCTAATAATATGTAAAGGAAATCATCTTTATTTTAACCACTAATTAAAGTAGATTGTGGTTTTTAATACCTATTTTCTAAATGATTTAAAATGTTCGAATAACTTAAACAATAAGTTTCCATTGACGGTAGATATACCCTCAATTGAGATTATACGGGATTATTGGTGGAGTACTAAACAAAACTCAGATGTATAAAATCAAGATTCACGGCTTCCTATACAAAGCTATAGATCGATTTGTGACATCTTAAGAGACAGTCTTAATTATTGATGACGTTTTATACTTAAGGGCCAGCCAAGTAAATCTTAATCCTTTGCTTTTGCAAAGGGGAGTGGAGTAATTAACAAGTCATCATAAACAAAGGTTAGTGGTTTCGAATATTTTGTTTTGCTTTCAAATATCTTACCCTATGTATATACCTACCTGATAATTTTTTGTCATAATAAAATTATCAGGTATAGTCCAGGGACCTGCGCCGAACGGCTGTAAGCCGACTGAGCCGAGCTGCCGATAAATTTTAAAAGCCGCCGCCGCCGAAATTTTTTTCGGCTTAAATCGGCTTGAAATTTGCCGCCGTTTTTGATTAAAGTTCCTAATAATTACACGAAATTTTCGGAATTTAATTTTTTACAATTTGAGTAATTATTCTTTTGTCGGCTGACAGCCGGCTTTGAGCCGCCGACATTTTTTGGAGTCAGCCGTTGCTGCCGTGAAATTTAGTCGGCGCAGCTCTCTGGTATAGTCTCCATTTATTAGTATTATTGCTTCGTTATGACAATATTTTTTGTGCTTTTGCTCAGACATCTTTTTCTTTACAAAAAACGTCATTAATTGTTATAAAAAATATTGTCAAGTATAGACATGGGGTGAAACAAATAAGAACATTTATTCCAAGAGCTGTAAATGAATCATTCTTTTTTGATTTGAATTCATTATGAATTAGCTAAATTTTGAATTAATTAATTTACAACAAAAATTAATTGAATGAAATTTAAATCAATTCCAACGAATTAGGCAGAAATGAATTTAAATTCATTTCCAATTCAAATGAATTTGTAAAAATGAGTTGCAATTCGTTTCCAATTCATTTGAATTGAATTGATTTTGAATTAATTCAAATGAATTAGAAAAAAGAATTAGCAATTAAAATGAATGAAATCAAAAATGAGTTGCAATCAATCAAATTCAAGGGCAGATTCTCCTACCAAAATTAAAATATTCAGTACAAAATTGAAAAGCCTTGTCCTGGATCTGCGCCTGATCAATGAATACATGGTGTTTAGAGATTGTTTCTTCAAGAAGAACTGATTTTTATTTTGAAATACGCTGAACAACAAAACACATTTAGTATTCAAGAAGCAATTTGTATCATCAGAATTAAACAATCGTTTTCGCGTTATTTGTGGAACAGAATCATCATCATTTGAGAAATCACTTTAAACAAAATATTGACTCTCAATCATTAACATCATTCTTTAATCAAAGCCATCTTTGATGACTCAAAGACATTATAATCTTTAAAATTCGATTGAAAAATATGATATTATGTAAACAAAAAATTATTGCTAAAGTTTAATTCTAAGAATTTTTTGTCTTTGGACTATATACAAAACAAGAGTAATGCTTGCTGTCTTTTAGTTTTATAACAAAACGAAAGAGATGCTAACTGTAGATTTAATTATTTATCAATTCAAATGAGTTGGAAATGAATGGCTAATTCTTTTTTCTAATTCATTTGAATTAAAAATCAATACAATTCAAACGAATTGGAAATGAATTGCAATTTATTTTTGCCAAATTTATTTGAATTGACTCAAATTTCATTCAATTAATTTTTTTGTGTGAAGGATTCGCGAATTAATTCAAAAATTAATGATTTATTTCATTGTTGCGATAAAAATAAAAAACAAATCTTGTAAGTCCACTAAAAATACAAACTAATTAATAGAAAATGTTCTAAATCTCAGAAAAGGACATTAAAGCCCTTTCTCACTATAAACTAGAGTTTCCAAAAAACTGAAGAATTTAAAAACCGATCGGTTTCGGTTTTAAAAAATTGAAAACCGATTGTTTTCGGTTCGGTTTTGTGACAATTTATTAACGATTAAATCAGTTGATAATATAGGAACTGCTAAACACATTTGAAGTTCAAATTTGACGAGTGTTTACGAGGATAAAGGAAAATTGGTATTTTTTCTTTTAATGGTACCTTTTAATGTATTAAATTAGTTAAAATTGGCTAATGTGCTTCTCAATCATCGGAAATAATCAAGAATAGGGTCAATTGTATTATGATACCAAAAATGGAGAACTAAAACAAAGTAAGAAATACTGTTTCGTTCTTCAAAATGAATTTTCTATAATATTGAACATAGAATCAGGAAATTACTTTGAAATTTCAAACTTGACAGTGGTTTAAGTGTGGAAAATTTTTACTTTTTCTTCTAATGATACGTTTTAATATAATAAATTATTTTACTTATTGTATATACATAATAGTTGGCTGATATGCTTCTGAGTAAAGAAAGAATCAAGGATAGAGGTCATAATGATATTGAGGTAACAGAAACTATTATGGAAATTTCTATAATAATGAACTTATAAGCAGGATATTAAACACACATGATCCTGACTGAGTTAGAATATAAAAAAGGGAATTGCAGGTACTTTTTTGAACTAGTAGTACTTTTTGAATATTTCATAACGATAGACCTAGAATCGCGAATTCAAAACGGATAATTAATGTTACTATTTCTTTAGTATAAAGGTACTTTTTGAATATTCTGAATGAGTTTGAATTCACGAAAGGTGATTATAGTCTTACCTTTCTTTTGTATTGTTTATAATAATGGACACAGAAATATGAAATTAAACATCCATGATGCTGAGTAGGAATACAAAATGTGGGTCTTTATGGTACAGTTTTTATTCTAATAATACGTCTAGAATGAGCTACAATCCACATTACAATGAATCAATAAACATGAAACTAGAGATATGTTTTCCTGAATTAGTATTAATTTACAAAGGGAGACTTAATAGTACATACTATTTCTTTATTCCAATTGAGGTGGCGAAGCGCACCGGTCAGCTAGTACTCCATACTTTTATCGGATATTTGAAAATAACTATGATTTTGTTACAAACATTTTGCATTATTTAGCCTGCGAAAGGTAGCCTGCTACATCATCTGAAGCAATTATTGTAATACAATTTAAAAAATTTAAAGAAATCTTAAGATATTTTTACCGATCTGTGTTTAGAGATATTGGATGAAAAAGTTTGTTTCGCATTTCTTAATTTTTAATTTTGCTAGTGAAAATAGATTAAAAGTGAAAACCGAAAAATTATTGTCGGTTTCGGTTTCGGTTTTAGGCCTTGAAAAACCGTGGTTTCGGTTTCGGTTAAAACCGAATTGGAAACTATTTTAAACCATACCATTATACTATACTAAGTAGTAAAACTGAATAAACAAATTTCAAAAATATTTAAGACAAAGGATTATAGATCTTAGATTGCAGGAGACATAAATCCTGTAAAATTTGTTAAAAATGACTTATAATAACATTTGCACACTATGCTACAAACCTCTACCGTAGTAAAATGAAAAAATGTGAAAGGACTTTGTATAAACAAATTAATGAATATAACTAATACCGGAATTGATTGTTTGTATTAAATTGCATAATGCTATTGAAAATATCAAAAATATCTTGCGATTTTAAAAAATGTCGATACTTTTCTTGCGGACAAGTTTCGATCCATCCTATCTTTAGTCAAGCTACTTAAAATAATAGGAAAATAACTCATCAAAAGTTAAAAGATTCTAGCAATAACAGTACTTTAGATATTCGAAATCTAATATTTACTTTCTTTGCTATTATATTAGTGAGGTGCCACGCCCACTAATTCTGTACCACCCATTTTAAGCCAAACTATGTTAAATGCTAAGGGTGCTATTTGGACAAAGTTTGAAGACTTTCACAATTATAGTTCTCCACATATTCGAAAACAAATATTTACTTTGTTTGGTCCGTTCAATTTTCTGTTAAACTTTATGCATTGATAAGAAATTGATTCGTAGAAAGCTTAAAGATTGTCACAATTATAGCTCTGCAGATATTCGGAAATAACTATTTACTTTGTATAGGTGGTGCCACGCCCATGTATACAATCCCGCCCATTTTAAGGGAAGCAGCGCACAATAGTACCGAAGTAACTTCCTCGAAGTTTTACAGTAAAAATGTCGAGAGGATCGGTCCAGTGGTTTAGCCACCTTAAGGCACAAACAAACATAAAAAACACAAAATTCCTATTTTTACCCCCTTGAAGGTAAATTTCTGAATACATAGTTTTGTGTATAAGTGAGCTAAATTAAAAAAATGTTCCTTTTAAAACAAAAATTCAATGTTTATCCCTTTACGAGAAGACATTTATATATTTATATGGAATATATAGGTGACCAAATTAAATTTCAAAACAATGTCTAAATGACAACTATGACCCAATATTGCGACGCAATAAAATGTGAATTAAAAATTTAAAAAAAAAATTGAGAAATGGAAGCAACTGCTTTATTGGTATCACAACTAAATTGCACTGCACTAGGTTCATCGAATTAAGTTTCATTTTGTAAATAATCAGACAAACTTATACATAGAAGGACTTTAAAAAAAATGTCTTTCATGTCATATGTATGTATATTTGAAAGAAAATACCTTTCTAGCATTCGGAAACATTTTGTCGCTTTTAAAACTATTTATTTTTACATTAACTGTAACCAATATCTGGTGAAATTGTATTTTATTTGTATTAAGGAGCTCATAAAAAATCAACTTAAGTATTATTCGTTTATAATTTAATTTATTACTCTAAACTAAACTGCTTTACTTTTAATTATTAGTATATGTGCTGTCAAGATTCAAGTGGTTTAAGCAATTAAAACACACAATAAGATTATTTTTAGTATTTCTATAATGTTTACCAAACAATGAATTTTTTAAGTTGGAAAAACAAATCTCTTAAGATTATTCAGTTTATTAAAAGTCAATACAAAACACTTAAAATTTCAAAAGAATGCAAATAGAATTGATCAGAAAAGTGCTTAAAATATAAATCTACCATTTAGGTAATTTAACAGGATAAATAGAATAAAAACATCATAACATTTAAAAATTACATATTTTATCAAATTGTTTTATATTAATGTTAAGACATAACTCACTGTTATCACAGTGCAAACATATATGTAGTTAATAATTAAATGGAATATGAATAGAAATAAATTATTTTTTATATTCTTTATACAGCGGTTCCTAACAAGATATTCTAAGATAAATGGCATTTTTTGATATAAATGATCGGATGTTTATTTCATAATAAAGAGGAAGTTATGCCGTTAATAATGAAAAACAACATCAGTCAAATGGCCACCACGACGACGCTTACAGGACCATATCCTTTTCATGAAATTTTCCATACCCAAATCGCTAAGTGGCTGCCCTATGTCCTTGATAGACTCACGAATTATATTTCTGAGGTCTTGAATCGACGCTGGGGTGTTGGCGTAGGTAGACCTTATCTTTCACGTGGCCCTAAAGGAAGAAGTCGCAAGGCGTTAATTCACAACATCTCGGTGGCCAATTGTGATCATCTCTTCGAGAGATAACACGGTCCGGAAACTTTTCCCATAAAAGAGCAATGGTTTCGTTGTTTGTGTGGCACGTAGCGCCGTCTTGTTGAAAGTTAACGTTGTCCAGATTAATATCATCCAGAATACGGTGTAATGACGTTTGTGCAAATGCTTCACGATTTTCTGCAAGATTTTCACCATTCTTGTAGTGAATTTTAATAATTTCAATGCGTTGTTGAAGCGTGTATCGTTCCATTTTTAGTAATGGCTTAGATTCTAGTTGTCAAATGTCAAAGAATAAAGGCTTCAAAAGTGACAGCTACCGAAATACCGGGTGATTAAAAATAACACATCTTCTTGGAAACCCCCTTTATATATAACTAGCTGACCCGGTGCGCTTCGCCACCCCAATTGGATGAAATAAATAGTACTATTAAGTCTCCGTTTGTGAATTAATACTAATTCAGGATAACATGTCTCTAGTTTCATGTTTAAAATCGAAACAATCGAATAAAGAAAAAGTACCAAAAAGTTTCCCCCTAGAATTCTCACTCACTTAGGACCATATATGCTTAATTTCATGTTTCTAAGTCCATTGTTATAGAAATTTCAAAAAGTACCATTAGAATATAGAAAAAGTACCAAAAAGCCCACACTTGAGGTTTCCTACTCACTCGGGTACATATAACCTTTATTTCATGTTTCTAGGTTCATTATTGGAGAAATTACAAAAAGTACCATTCCAATAAAGAAAAAGTACAAAAAGTTTCCCCCTAGAATTCTCACTCACTTAGGACCATATATGCTTAATTTCATGTTTCTAAGTCCATTGTTATAGAAAATTCAAAATTCAGTTCTCACATTTTGGTACCTAAATATTATCCCCTATTCCTAACACTAACTTCACTCAGATACATATCAGCTAACTTTTATGTCGATAAGTGAAATAATGTAAAATATTAACAAAGTACCCTAAACGTTCGAATTTCCAAAAATCCCTTCTTATCGGATCGTTTTGGGGAGGGAGGAAACCACAGTTAAAATTTCAGGACGTTACTCTTTTACATATATAGATCACAAATTAACCTTATTTTCTCGATAAACGCAGTATTTACAAAGTTACAGAGGGTTTTAGTTTTTTATAGAATTTCTCTTCTAAAATTCAATTTTTGGTCAGATATATAAGTGATCACAGATTAACCTTATTTTGTCGATAAACGCAGTATTTACAAAGTTACAGAGGGTTTTAGTTTTTTATAGAATTTCTCTATTAAATTTCAATTTTTAATAAGAAATATAAGTGATCACAGATTAACCTTATTTTCTCGATAAACGCAGTATTTACAAAGTTACATAGGGTTTTAGTTTTTTATAGAATTTCGGTTTTAAAATATAATTTTTAATAAGAAATATAAGTGATCACAGATTAACATTATTTTGTCGATAAACGCAGTATTTACAAAGTTACAGAGGGTTTTAGTTTTTTACAGAATTTCGGTTTTAAAAATCAATTTTTAATAAGAAATATAAGCGATCTCAGATTAACCTTATTTTCTCGATAAACGCAGTATTTACAAAGTTACAGAGGGTTTTAGTTTTTTATAGAATTTCGGTTTTAAAAATCAATTTTTGATAAGAAATATAAGTGATCTCAGATTAACCTTATTTTCTCGATAAACGCAGTATTTACAAAGTTACAGAGGGTTTTAGTTTTTTATAGAATTTCGGTTTTAAAAATCAATTTTATATAAGAAATATAAGTGATCACAGATTAACCTTATTTTCTCGATAAACGCAGTATTTACAAAGTTACAGAGGGTTTTAGTTTTTTATAGAATTTCGGTTTTAAAAATCAATTTTTGATAAGAAATATAAGTGATCACAGATTAACATAATAAAATATTCGTATCTCTAGGTCAAATTATAAAAAAACATATTTTATGAAAAAGTACCAAAAATAAACACAGTTTTTAACCATTAAGGGTTCGAATGTCCAAAAAGTACCAAACTTATAATATGTTATTTTTTGATAAGTAAAGAATACGATTTAAAATTTGTTTCTACGTTTATTGGTTTAAAAGATACATAGGGTGCCAAAAAAAGTACCAAAATAGAGTTTTTACCCGTTTTCTCCCCTAAAAGGTTTGAATTTCGAAAAAGTACGAAACACCTGTCAGCTTATTTTTTAAATGGAGTAACATGCAATTTTAAGTTTTTTTGTATCTTTATTAGTTTTGAAGATATAAGGTTACCGAATTTACCCTTTTTTACCCCCTAAACGTTCGAATTTCCAAAAATCCCTTCTTATCGGATCGTTTTGGGGAGAGAGGAACCCACAGTTTAAGTTTCATGATTCTAGCTTCAGTCGTTTGGGCTATGCGATGATGAATCAGTCAGTCAGTCAGTCAGTCAGTAACGTTACTCTTTTATATATATAGATTCTTCTGTGCGTGTGTTAGTAACTGAACTCCTCCTTAACGGCTGTGCCGATATCGATGAAATTTTTTTTGTGTGTTTGAGTGGGTCCCTGGATGGGAGAGATTCAGAATTGTCCTATATAGGTACAATGGGCGTGGCGCCTTCCATACAAAGTAAAAATTGATTAATAGCTACCTACAATATAAAAATCTATTTTTGGTTAAAAATATAAGTGATTACAGCTGATTTTTTTACATAAAAAATCGATTTTTGGTTGTAAAAATAAGTGATTACAGCTGATCGTCCTTTTTTTCATTTGGACCACGTTATACCGACTTATAGAAAATTTGTATGTTTTATTTGATTTTCATATAAAAATTGATTTTGGGTTGAGAATATAAGTGATCGCAAATGATCGTTGTTTTATTATTTTTTTTATTGATTTTCATTACATGCCTTTTTCCATTTGGATCACAATTTACCGACTTATAGCCACTTTTATGTTTTATTTGATTTTCATAATTATTTACCGACTAGGAACATAAACAGTCTTACACAAGTTTACATACCCCTAATATATTTCATCTTTATTAATAAATGTTTAGTGAAAAATTCTTAAATTACTTTTTTATGCTATTTCGGATTTATTGAGATAAAATAAACACAAAACTAATTTATTTTCATTAAATTATACTTAAAAAAAAAACTTAAAAAAAATTAAATTGATATTGTTTGTGGCGTCCTTTGGCTTTAATTACAGCATATAATCTATTTGGCATGGACAAAGCCAATTTTTTTGTTATTTCTGGAGTAATTTTGCTCTATTCTTCCATCAACGCTTCTTTGAGTGCTGGAACTGATGTTACTTGTCGATTTTTTAGCCCTCGTTTTAAAATATCCCATAAATGTTCAATAACATTAAGAGCGGAGGACTGCGGGGGATGTTCCTATTTATTTTTAACGTTATATAGAAGCCATTAATGTTATATAGAAGCCATTTTGGGCATATTCTAAGCGCTTCTGGATATTCATAGTCTATGTAATGTTTTTTTTCTGGCAACTCTGATATTATACCTATTTCATTTGATATATCGGCGAACAGTCTGATCAGAAACTGTAATTTCTAGATTTGTTCTCAATTTCCAGTTTACTTCGACGGCACTTAGCTTAGGATTTTCTTGAATGGAACGTATAATAGACCGTTATTCCATTTTCTTCCACTAAAAATACTTTTTGATTTTATTTTGCCAGTGTGATCACTTTTAGTGAAAGTAGATCTTCTACCACTGATTTTACACAAAGCATCATAAAAATTGAAGCGGATATTTTAACTGTACAAAATTTTTTTTGCAGAGTATGTAAACTTATGTAACATTAAAAGGATACTAATTACTCATTACAAAATATTATAAAATATGATGGAAATATATTTTTTAAGTGCATTAAACAAAAATTTAGTTACAACTCTTAATAAAATTATATATTTTCCAAAAAAATAGAAAAATTTCAACAGTATGTAAACTTTTCTAAGACTGTGTATAACTACATAAGTCTTACTTGATTTTGTCTTGCAAGCATATTGGGATAGTTTTGCAGCTTAGCAATATATTTCTCACGGTCTTTTTTGAACTCTTCCTTTACCAATATCACTTCTAAGTCCCTGTGGATGTTTTCATTTCTTATATAACTATGGTGCTCCCGTCATGGTCCTAAGAATTTTAGATTGGGCCCTCTGTATAAAATCAGTACTGGTGTTGCTAGCCATTCCCCATAATTGAATTCCATATGTCCAAATTCGTTTTAAAACGGTCTTATACAGGATTACTTTATATTCAAGGCTTAATTTTGATTGATCACTGATTAACCAATGAAAGATAGAGGCTTTTAGCTTCATGTGAAGTCTTTTGGTTTCTATGTGACGGCGCTAAGTAAGTACTTTTCTTCATTTGGCATCAAAAATACCTAAAATGCCAAAATATTCACTAATAATAATTTGTATGGCAGGACAACGTTTGCCGGTTCAGATAGTACTCGTATAATAACTATTAAATTTGAAAAGTCTTCCACCTATTCTGTAATTTTAAATCTAATTATTTCAGTTGGAAATATGGATTTTCAATTTATTTTTTCACGAATAGATGTAAATTCTTCATTTGTTAGCTGTGCAGTCAGTAGGATTTTCCTTTTTTTCATAATTAAAATCTAAAAACCGTTCAAAATGTTGATGATTAAGACTTCGTTTGAATTAGAATAACCATCGTATATGCAAAAGTTGTTTAATGAATGTTAAAATGTTATTTGTCTATTCTACATTAATATCGAATGGTTAATATCCAAAGAAGCTAAATTCGCTTTTTATGGAAATTAAGTTTTTAATGAATAAGTTTTAAAGTACACATATTCCATTAAACTTATTAACATATTTTTTGGTGTTATTCTTCCTGTTATGGGAGGTATGCAAACCATGATGAAATAAATTCCAATTGTAATTGCATATTAATTACACAGTCCAACAAATTGAGACTTTTTGAATGGAACAGAACAGCGACCCTATAATTGTGCAAGGGCAGTTTATCCAGCTAACCTTTATCTCGTAACTATAAAAACTTTATGTCTTTGGTGACCCCCACTAAAATTTTCAGTCAAAAATTTTCGTAGAATATTTTAATCCTTAAATGTCCTTTTTGAAAGGACTTTTTTAAATTTTCTCGAAAAAAAGGGTCAAATTGACCCCTAAAGAGAGGAGATAGAGGATTAAGATCTTCCACAAAAATGATCTCCATAAAATTCGACAATATAACCCTGACAACAAGAATTCTCTCAGACATTAACTTACATCATTTTTTTTATTTTGTATAATGCATTCTTCGATCACAAAATGAAAACTTTGACCCACTATAAAAGAAAAAAATTCAGATCAGCTGGACTATAAGTTTATTCTACTCAACACGCCCTTTCAGAATTATAGTGTCGCCATTCTGTTCCAAAAATGCTGTTGGACAGTGTAATTGTAGTAAAATTTAGTTTTTTTTGTTTTAAATAAATAAATAAATTGAATCATTTCGGGAATATGTGGATACATTTTAAATGTTAAAATAAAATTACATAGTATATTTTGAGCAGTGTTAATATAAATATTGAAAAAAATGTTATAAAAAACGTTGTGAAAAATTTTGAAAAATTATTGAAAATTTGACAAATTGTTTCATTTTAGTTGTTTTGCCTTTCTTGTGGAAACCCTTAGCAATGAAAAGGAAAAAAACAGCTTAACGACTTTAAACATATTAAAACAAAAGATCTTTTTACAGTTTTTTGTTTCTCCTTCCATATGTGTAAGAAACGAGTTGGCGTCTTTGCTCTCTAACCTGAAAATATGTTTGTATGTTTGTTCTTATTTTGAAAATATAATAGAATTCATATTCTTCATGTCATCCTTTGTCTCTTAAAATCCTTTAAATGGGACATTAGATTTGTCTTATGTAGCACACATAAGTATATTGGTTTCAAGGAGAAGGTTAATGATACAAAAGCACATAATACACATAAAGTGGTTGACAATAAAATGATAAATTTTCCAAACATTCAATTAATAGGCCAAAATCTTGTAACGTGTAATTACAAAAGCCATAAAGTCCATCACCTTAACATAATTAATACTAATACAAAATTTGTTCTAACAAACATATATTCGTACTAATATTTTTCTTAATAATTCCCAAACAGTTTATGTTCATTTTAATATAAGATATGTAAGAAAAAACATGCACAAATCAAGCAAGAAACAAAGTCCCGATCTAGTTATACTACGCTTAATTAGGCGAGCCCACAATTCTTACTTTGTACTAATACCATAGCTAAAATCTGTAGTTAGCCGACCGAGAGCCTAACACTTACCTAGTCGGATTGTAGTCATTAGCTAGACATAGCCAATAAGTTGTAGTTAGCCGACGAGAGCGGTAGAATTTATCCCCTCGGATCGCATTCATAGCGATATTTATCCATAATTAGTCGTTAGCCGACCTAGGGCCGAAGCATTTGTCACGTCGAATCCTCTATTAGAAGCTTTGTCTATTAACAATCATATGCCAAAGATACAAGACAGCTCTGTAGTAAAGAAGATTTCAAAGTAAGCAGAGCTCTGAAGACAGACTATGCACACCCTGGATGGAAACAATAAACAAAATTACAAAGTAAATTGAACTTTGTTCAGTAATTTTTTAATATACACTTTGTGTGAAGTTGAATAAAGTTAAAAAATCCTAAATTTTTACTTTTATGAATGTGTGTAAGTCCGTGATTTTTTGAATGAACACAGGGTTTGGGATAAAAATTCATTTTATTTTTTAAAATAGTCTCCTGTGATCTCAATATACTTTGTCCAACGTATCTCCAATATGTTTATCCATTCCAAAAAATAAGATGATCGTTGGAGTAAAATCTCTTTCCCCCGAGCCATTTATTCAGTTTTGGAAACATTAGGAGCAAAATCCAGAGAATAAGGCACTCATCCGCTTTCATGGATTTTTCACATCGTAACTGCACATAAGTGCAACCTTGCATTGTCCATTTTCTTGGCCAAATGCGGTCGTTTTTTGTCTTTAAATCGACCCAATATATTGGCATAATATTCGCTATTGATTGTTTTAACCTTTAGAATGTTGCTGAAAAAATCCACCTTAGCCTTCATTGGCGCTGATTTGAATTGGCAGTGACGGTTCAATTCTACAGCCATGCTAGTTGGTTGGTGGATAACCAACAATGATTTTTTCCTGTTGCTTACACATTCATCAACTTACAACTAGTTCCCAGAGCTGCATGGTTCCTTTATATATAATATGTCATGGTAGTACTGAGTTTAATCCCTGCTATCATGTTTATAATCTCTCAAATGTAAATACATATTTTAATGTACAATGGAAATAAAAATTATCATGCGATACAAAAAAATATAGTTCATACATGTGAGTTTATATATTTATGTGTTTCATGTAAATATTTACATATTTAAGTGTGTATTTGTAGGTTTTAACATATTTAAATAAAACAAACACTTCTAAACTATTTAACTAAATGGGGAATAAATTTAAATATTAAAATAAAATGTTAAGATGTTTATTTTGTCACTCCAGAAAAATTTTTAAAAAAAATACATTCGAATAAACATTTATACTATTTTTAACAAAAAACTTCCGAACCGACAGTCAGATTTTAATAAAATTTTTCATGGCTATAGAAGAGATACAGCTGAAATAATCTTTTTTATGAATACTTATAAATTTGTGGTTAATTAATTCAAAAGAATTAAGAAAGTATAGTCGGTCTATTTGTCTCTTCAAATCTTAATAATTTATTTTCGTGAGTGATATTCGAATATGGGCTTTACATGTGAGCTGTGACCAATTACGTACCGATCGCAATGCAATTAAGTAGCTGGATGTCTTTCTATATGAAACTTGTTTCTGTTAAATTGTATATATACTAAATGATTTTCGGGAAGTGGCTGTGACCAATTATGGACCGATGGCCGTGAAATTAGGTTGCGTAATTTATTGCTATATGAAGGTCCTTTCTGTGAAATTTGTTTGAGTTTGGTGTTACACTAATAATTTTTGGCATTACAAACATCACCAGAAAGTCTCCCTATTAATGACGGGTTAATCCAGAATTAGGTTGGTAAAAAGTAAAATTTTAATTTTCAAATGTGAATATTTCGTAAACTATAACAGATTATATATAGCTATAGGAATGCCTTTTGAATATAATGGTCTTTCAAATTGGATCCAGAACAATAATTTTAAATAATTTTTAATATTTCATATAGCTGAGATAGCCCAATTTGCAACCTATATGCTCGGTTCTCTTAGTGTTTAAAGTCCGAATTCAAAACATATACTCAGCAACTACACATGCTAGCTCTATAGCCAATTTTATTCAAATCGAACTATCCGTTTAAAAGTTACAGATTTATTTCCCCATCTTTTTCACTTCCATAATGTACGCAATTACTCGCCACAATGGAAATTTATTAAATCATAAACTTTTCTATGTAAATTTCGAAAACGTTTCTCTTGAAAATACTACCTCAGAAAAAAATGTTTATAAAAAGCTCGTCGATCATGTTCTATTAAAAAACCCATCGAAAATATTTTCAATAGAAGGTCTATGTCCATATTTATTTCATTCCTCATTGATGCAGCTTAATATTACTTTGGATGTATAACTTAAAAATGCGGGATTCACAACAGATGACGTATCTTTTGAACGCGAAAGAAGCATACTTAAATAAAAGCGAAACCCGTTTTTAGTTGTCAAAAATTCTCATGTCAATACTATTTTAATGCAGCATACCGAAATGCAGCCATATAATCAAAAAGGTCAAGTTATGTCCAAAAATAACTCCAACATATATTAAAGAAGAGTTTGGGAAAAATGTTCACACAGCAACAGTCAGATGAGTGCTTCAGAATGCAAACTATAGTTGTCGTACTGCTAGACGTAAACCATTAGTTTATTATACCATTCACCTTCGTGAGAAAGGTATATATAAATTTGTCATTTCGTTTGTAATTTCCACAATATAACTTTCCGAGCCTTTAAAGTATGTATATTCTGGATCCTTATAGATAGCGGAGTCGAATAAGCCATGTTCGTCTGTCTGTCCATCTGACTGTCTGTTGAAATCAGTTTTCTGAAGACCCCAGATATCTTCGGGATCCAAATCTTCAATAATCCTGTCAGACATGCTTTAGAGAAGTTTCCTATTTAAAATCAACAAAATCTGTCCATAAATAAAGGAGATATGAGCAAAACTCCGAGACAACTCCTGAAAATTTCATTTAAAAAAGACAACTTATTGCATGCTTTGACAAAAAGCAACAAAACGTACATATGTTTGGATGTGTGTTGGCTTCATTGCTTTGCGTATTTTGTTTTTGTTTTTTTTTGTGTTTCGTTTCGTTTGGCGTTGTTGTTTTTATACTTTTCACCTTCGTGAGAAGGGTATATATAAGATTGTTATTTCGTTTGTAACTTCTACAATATAATCTGTTCGTCAGCCATTAAATGTAAAATTTTTAAAAGTTTTCCTGATATATTTAGGATGCTATATGCTGAAAATGGGCAATTAATGCATCCACAACAAAGGTGAATGACATATAAGATTCGGAATAGCCAAATATAGCACTTTTACTTGTTTTTTATTTCATCTGTGAACTAAAAGAAGTGTTTAGAAAATGCCAAAGACTATTTACGTAAGTCACATGATTTTTGTCACCAAGTTATATTCTCTGATGAAAGCATATTGAATATTTATCGCTCTGATGGCCATCAAACGGTATGGAGAAAACCCAATAAAGAGCTTGAAAATCAAAATATTGCTTCAACAGTAAAACATGATGGTGGAGGGGTGATCGTGTGGGGTTGTATGTCCGCTACAGGGGTTGGTGAGCTGGAGTTCATTAATGAAGTAATGGACAAAATAAAATATATGGATACACTTCACAAAAAGTGCAGAAAAGTTAAATTTACCATTTTCTTTCACTTTTGAACATGACAATGACCCGCAACATTCGGCCTATATTGTACGTATGTAGCTTACATACAATGTTTCGCATGTCCTAACACACCCTCCACAATCTCCCGATCTCAATCCAATAGAGCATCTGTGGGAAGAGCTAGATAAGCGAGTGAAAAAGCGTGCTGCAACAAAAAAGAACGAGTTGCAGCAGGCATTAGTTAAAGAATCGCAAAGTTTTGGATCAGACTTAACAAACAAGTTGGTGGATTCATGCATCTGAATATTAAATTTTTCAATATTGCTTCCTAAATCAAATGTTTTTTTTTTAGCTTTTAATGAAGTGTGCCAATAATTTTGTTCATTGAAATGAAGTATTTTTTATGTTGTTTTATTATTAATAAATAATGGTATTTAATTGTTGAAATGAATTTGGTTATATTTTGTAGGAAATTCATCAATCTATCTGGTAATACTTAAGTTCGGCACTGTATGCATCTGAAATTGTTTCAGAGGTTTTGCCTCTTTGGCTAGCTTTTCTGGTTAAATGCTTCTCAGTGCCCGTAATGATCTACTACATGGCGTATGAGTTACATTTTGTCTATGTAATGTGTCGATTATGGATGGCAACCGAACTTCAGTTGGGTTGCCAGAGGGCAACCACAAATTTCTGGTTGCCATTTGGTAACAGAAAATGATGCTGTCAGTTGCCATCTGTAATACCATTTAGGCAACTGACAACGCAACTTAAGTTCGGTTGCCATCCATAATCGACCCATAATGTTTATCACATTACTCATACGCATACTATATAGCAACTATTAAATTTATAGCCTGTTTCACAATATCGAATGAAAGATTTCGTTTGCATTCTAAGCGAAAGAAAATTGCTTCGTTCACATGAATATGAAGTTAGGGACACCAAAATCAGTTTTCTTTCGCTTACAATGCGAACGAAATCTTTCATTCGATATTGTAAAACAGGCTATTAGAAACAGCAAAAATATATATATATATTCATATATATGTATTTATGTTTATTATTTTATTGTTAATTAACTACACAACATTTATAGTTATCTTCATCTTAATTAATTAATCAAGCTTTTTTATACAACATGTCAAAATGTCTTAAATGACAAGACATTCATGCCTGCACTCAACCGCAAAAGTACATATGTATATTTAAACATTGTTTTTAACCAAATAAAATTTCTGTGCTTTAAAACAAAAATAATAAATTTGCTAAGTGTTGTACATACATACTTATATTTAGTTTATTTTTAGTTTTATATATTTATTTAAAAATCAAATAATTATTTAAATAACAACAGGCAAATAAAGCCACACTGATATAATACACATTGTCATAAAACATTTAGAGCACTTCATATACAATTGTAATTGTTAAAACTACATACATTTTGAAAAATGCTTATAAATCTTTATTTTCTGCTTTTAATAGTTGTTTATGGATTTGTGCCAACAAAAATATTATTTATATTAAATATTTCTGTGTTATTTCTATAAATAGAAATTACACTAATTACGTGCCGGCAGCATGTTTGTGTAAAAATTTTGAAACAACTTTTTATTTGAAATTATTACGACTACATTTGTTTACGAGCATTTTTGTATAGTTTTGATTATTGTTTTGAAATATTTATATTAAGGTTTTCTAGTTGTTGTTATTGTTGTTGTTGTTTGGTTTGTTTGCAGTTTGTTGATTGCATTTGGTAAATTACAATAAATTTTAATTTATTTGTGCTTTTAATGAACTATTTATTAAGTAGGAGTACGAGGTGGCACTGGTAAGGTACTTGATATATTGCTGTTGGGTGGGGTGGATGTTTAAACATTTTCATAAGCATCATGCTACAAATTGTGTTAAAATAAGGTGCTTTCGTGGCTTTTAAATCAAAAAATGTTGATTCTGTCAAATGTTAACAAAATATGCAGTTTCTTTATCGAAATCTACTTCAGAAAAGTACCAAAAGTGTAGACTGAAATTACTAAATTCTACTAGTGAGTCTATGGTTCCAATGTCTACATATAGTCCCAAAATAAGTACCTAGTCAATAGTACTATCCTCAGTAGTAAACTTCCAATGACACGCACATGTTAAATGTCTATAGTAAATAGCATTATCTGGGGTATAATAAGTCTCTAGTACTGGTGACTTTGTCAGTAGTAAGTCAGTACAGTTTTACTATTGACATTTCCTGCAGGGAGTCTATATACATACATTCACCAAAGTATACCATGATATTTTGTTTCTCTTTATGTTAACCTTATTAAGCATTTGACAATAAAGGAGATTTGAAATTTATGTGTAAAATAAAGCTACCATATTCATTAAAAATAATCCCATTTTTGCCTTTATTGAAGTATAGATACTTCAAACATAAATAAAATAAAAACATGTTCTATTCAAAATCATTCTTCAATCAGTTACCAGGTACAATTATTAGAGAGAGTTTCTAATGTTCACCCTAAAACGTCAAACTTAACTTAACTTTTTTAATTTGTTACCGCGATATTATTTAAATTTGTAACGTTTTAACTGAAATTAAACACACTTATTTAACAAAAAATATAGTTTTTCTTTAATTATTAGTAAAATGATGTTTGAAAATGATTTTTTTAACAAAAATTTCAATTCAATTATATTTTTAGACATTTTTTTATATTTTTAATTTTCTTTTGTTTGACGTTATAGGGAATGTAAAATTGAGAACATGCATTCTAATAATTGCACCTTGCTAGTTCTGCCATTATTCAAAATATTATTGTTCATTTATCCAAGTCATAGAGCAGCAACACAATTCTAGCCAAGGTTTTCAATTGCTGAGTATCGTAATGTACAACTCAGGGTTGTCTAATCTGTTAATAAGATTTGGTTGTAACATCAGAGACAACTTCATTCGGACAATTGTCAAAGACTTGGTAAAATATTCCACTATATTATTCAACAGCTGGCTCTGTTTTGGTTTTATCTTCCTATCCTCCAGCAAAGATTCTAAAATAAACAGCAAAAAGTCTCCGGCAATGGAATTGTCCCTTTACGCCGCACATTATATCGAACAATTAACGTCCACTATCAACTTGTTCACGCTGTAACGACACGTTTTCGCTCTCGGCTGGGATATACTCGCCGGTGCCAGTGGTTCGGTACAAAAATTTATTTTTGCGGGATGTGAAAGAAAAAATATAATGGGATTTCAGTACAACGTTATAATATTTATTTCCTCTTAAATTATCTCTTAAGCGACTCTCTCTAGCAGTTCGCTCTTTATCACCACAAATGTTTTGTAAACGGTATAACCACCGTACAAACAATATGTGTGGTTAGCCAACAGTGTATCAATAGGCAAGGGCACCGAAGCGGTATAACCACCAGACGCTCTAGCTTTTCAATACTCTGGGAGTGGGCTAGTGAGTATCGTTAGACGGGAAAAACGAAGCGGTATAACCACCAGTTGTTCCTGCTTCACAATAGTTCACTCTTATACGAGTCTCTCTAGCAGTTTACTCTTTATCACCACAATTGTTTTGCAGGCGGTATAACCACCGTACAAACAATATGTGTGGTTAGCCAACAGTGTATCAATAGGCAAGGGCACCGAAGCGGTATAACCACCAGACACTCTAACTTCTTGATACTCTGGGGTTGGGCTAGTGAATATCGTTAGACGGGAACAACGAAGCGGTATAACCACCAGAAATTCCTGTTTCACAATAATTCACTTATAAGATTAATCCGGTGCAGGCGGTATAACCACCGTACAATGATTAGTCTTACCTAAGCGAGAACTGGGCACAGACTGCCTTCATATGAACACAACTCGCCTTTTATACTCTTTTGTCTACAGTAGTTGTTGTTGTCTTACATTTTATCTTAGTTGTAGCAAATAGTAATATCTTAATTTTTAGAGTTGTATTTTAAGGTACGATCTCTATCCTAATTCTAATTTTTCACATATAGATGGCGACACTTATAAACAATTCGTTAATTTAAACAATACATTAATTTCAAACAGAACAAATATTATTTCTACTTAAATCCTATAAAATACTAAAATAATAAACAAAATAATAATTCAGTTATATAATAATAAAAAAAATAGTTTGTATGATAAAAACGAGGGACGACTTTTATCCTTACAACGCTCTATAGTTCCTTGAAGTATACTAAGTTTGGTGCAAAATTATTTTGAGGAAAAAAAAAATTGGATGTGAAAAAATCAACGTAGTGACGGTTTTGTTCTCAGCCATTTGTCGCCCGATTTTCTCGATTCTAAATAGCAACCCAATCGGGTCTATAGCGCATATATTGATGTATAAATTATATATGTAAGTTATTTGGGGGCTACGGAAAGTTGATTTCAACATACGAATAAACAGATGGACATGGCTATATCGACTCTATCTATAACGACCTAAAATTTATATACTTTGTGTGGTTGCAAATAAAAAATGTAGAAATTACAAACTGAATGACAAACTTATATATACCCTTGCCATTGATGGTGAAGGTTATCAAAATAAAATACATTTTTACTTGGATATCTTAAAGCCATGTTATTCCTTAATATCATTAATATTTAAAATCCCAAATTTTGCATTTTCATTGATTTTATTACTTAAATGAAATTTCAGTAAATTATAAAAATTGCTTTCATTTCTAATAAGTGTTAAATGAGGATGAAAATTGCAAATTTTCAAAGTTATACCAATTATGAGTTAACGACGGGGGACAAATTTCACAAATTTGTCACTTTTCTTTAAGCAACATTTCGTTGCCTCTTTTCTAAGTAATATTTAATTTAAGATTATTTATTTCAGTTTCTAGTATACGACTATGTAATTTTGAATTTCTTTATACCCTTTTATAGCAGGGGTCCAAACTGTCCAAGACTACAAAGTTAGACCTATACACTAAAACATATTAAAACAAGTATGAAAGTATGGTCGGTCCAGCCCGACCATGTGATACCCTACATCGATTCTTCAGGTTTGGAAACAAGAAATATTTAATCGGGGCTAAATCTGGAGAGTACAACGGAAGTAGGAGCATTTCGTAGCCTAATTCATGGATTTTTGCTATGGAAACTGCACATGTGTGTACCCGTTGTGAGCACCCGATTGTGAGAAAACTCGGCAGCCATCTTGCGTAAAACTTTCTCATACTCAAGTGACCATTTAAAATTAAAAGTGAAATGCCACTCCGATCTGCCAACATCATATCGTGTATTTTTTCAATTGTTTCGGGTGTATACACCTCAACTGGGCGTCTAGAACGTTTGGCATCTTCCTTGCTTGTACGGCCACAATGGAATTGAGTAAACCATGTTTTGACCATTGAAATTGATGGTGCAGAGTTCCCATAGTATTTCAAGCAAAATATAATCACCTTTTTACAATTTCTCATCAAGTCATGAGGTAATCTGCTATCAATGGCTGTCAAACACAAACTAAATGACACAGCTTGTTCAAATCTTGACAGGAGTCAAACGACAGATGCCTGTTGACAGGAACAGTCTTGCCATTTCAGTTAAGAGTTGGGAAATTCAAAAATTTGACTCGCCATTTGTATGCTCACAATCAAAAAAGATGAGTATATTGTTTTTGTCATTCCGTTTGTAACACATCAAACTAAGTATTTGTCGCAGAGCGACATTAGTATATGTTTTTTGGATCCTCATAAGATTCTAAGTTCCTCTATGTTCCTCTGTATTTTGGAAAACACGATAGGGCACAAATGCTAGCTGAAATTTTCCACAAATACTATAAATACCATGTCTATGATTTACCTAGCCCCAAACAAATGTGAATACTGTTTGAGCAGCAATGATTATGTTGATTATGCGGCACTTTTGATAAAATTTTGTACAAATTAGTTCTATGCAGTGTTTAAAAGCTACGATAACTAAAACATGTTTAACTATTGCAGTTGAGGTAGCAATAGAAAAAGTAAAAAAAAAATCTTCAGCCATAATAGAAAAATACAAGAAATAAATATAGTATATTGTTGTTGTTTTGAGAGTCTTTGAAAGAATAATTTGTTTTTATTAGTCTCAGATTTTCGAGTTGCTAACAGAATGATCGTGTTTTTTGTGTGTACAAAGTTACATAAACAAGTTATTTTCTACATAAACATGTTATTTCATACGTTGCCATATAATTTGTATGGGAAATATTTATGTTCTACATAATAATAAATGAGTTGTCTCAAAATAATAACGCTATGAAATTACACATGAAACAGTTTTATATGATATTAATTCTGTGTAGATTTACATCCCGTGATACAAAATTGACATTATTGTTTGAATACCACCCAAGGACCTTTTTCCATAGTAGCATGATGTCAAATCGGGCCAGAAATATGAAGGCTTTCTGTACTGTTTTAAGATACATAAATGGCGTTTTGGTAGACTCTCCATAATATATATTTCTGTGTTTATCGTACCTGATGTCACAAATGATCATTGGCTTCTTTGCCACAACTGCAAATGGCTTGCCACACGCGAAACTTCTTGGGGAATTTTGTTTGTTTTTTTGTTCGGTATTATTCTTGAACATTACCTCATCCATCAGCCACATACAAATTTTTACTCGGAAGTTGTGAAGTGTCTGCCACCCTATCACACAACATACATACGAATTTTTTGTTTAAATTTTACCTCAATTTCTTCGCTCGTTCTATTGCTTCTAAGTTCTTTGTCTCTGCGCACAAAAGAATCACAGCATTTAAAAAGCTGGTTTTCTGATAGAAGTGTTCGGTGCTCTTAGAAAGAGTTGTTCGAATTCGTTTGCCTCACCAATATCTGTTAAACCGTTTTTTCTTTCTGATTAATGTTTTATTTCAATGTTCAAGTCTTCCTTATACTGTTAAATGGCTTTTGAATCAGGATGACCTTCAGATCTTTTGCCATATTGGATTTTTTTTTTAAGTTTTAATTATTTTTTCACGTACCTTTGACCGAAATAACAATTAAAAATTAATGATTTAGAAATGATAATATCTGTCATATTTTGAAAAGCTAACGTGATTAAAAATATAATAATTTGTTGGACTAAGGATAAGTTTTGGGTGGAATAGTGTGTATAAGTTTTTTTGACCCAGTGTTTAATTAAATTTCGACATAATTCATTTAAAGCTTTAAGAAATTAATCATTTATCATATTCTATACAGTTCGGGACATAACTGCTTCAATTCCCATAGAAGGCCAAAACTAGATATTGATGGTGGGTATACAAGATTTGGCATAGACGAATATAACACTCTTACTTGTTATTATTCATATTCAAGATCAATTGAATAATTTTGATTTTTATTATTCAAAGCAAAGAATAATTGATTAGTTAGTTAGTTTTAATAATTTCAAAAAATAAGTTGTGTTTTGAAAAAAATGCTTTTGTTTTAAAAAATATTTTTTTAAAGAATACATCAAAAAACTGAAGCCATGTGGACTGTATCATTTCAACAAATGACAGATTTTGTTAAATGACCTAGCTGATGATCATGAACTAAAGTCCAATGCATAACAGCGGTCTTATTTGAAATAAACAAACAAACAAACAAACAAACAAACACTTTTACATTTGAAATACTTTCATACAAAACAAAAACAGCTTTTATTATCCATTTTATATGTTCTTTTGTTTTTAATACTGTAATTCGCTCAATGATGATGCTGATGATGTGGATTGTGACCATGCCACACAGCAAAAACAATTGCATCTGCAACAAATCGTAGTCGTGCAGTCAGGGTATTTTTTTAATTTTTTTTTTTTTATTATTTTTTACTTAAAGAAATCAAAATATAAATGTAGTCATGAACTCAAAACTTTGACCTTCAGTATTTGGCCACATACAAAAAAGTATGAAAAACAAAACTCAGAATTTGTTGGCTTCATTTCAAAATATTGAGTAATAAAATTTATGGCCACAAACTTTAAATTTTGTGGGCACAAACAAACATTTGTTTTTAAATATTTGTTGGTGAAAAACCCACAAGAAAGTATAATGTGCATGAAACGTGGTAATAGAATTTGTATAGGATTTAAATTTGAAGAAGATTCCTCTGTAAGTTTTTAATGTAATTCGATTTATATGTGTAAATTAGAGAGACTCATTTCGTATGGAAACAGAAATTATTTATATTTTTTCCAAAATAACACTTATAATATCGGGTATTAATCAAAAGGGCTTGTCCAGTCGCATACAACTATATATCGAGTTATAAGACTTTTAAGGATTTTTTATAAAAAGTTTTTTTTATTCAAAATAAATTTAATTATTTAAAAAAAATTTTCTCGAAAATCGCAAAATTTAAATCGCACGTACGGAAAAACTGTAGGCGGTATTGACATAATTTGTTCATATTTTTATTCCCTATTATATTCTCAATAAATCTCGAAATTTTTAAAAATTTAAAAGTGGAATTTTGAAACTGCTGTTAAAAAATTAAATTTGTTTGGTCATCCCTGCTAATAGGTTAACGGTATCCTACAAAGACAAAAACTCATATACAAGGAAATATTGATATATTTTAAGTAGAAATGTGCTTTTATTTTAATATTTCTCAAAATATGTGAATTTTGTTCCTACATTTCTTGTTCTAGTGGCCTGAGACACTTTAAGGGGGAATTTTTAATAACTTTAACATTTTTATACCTTTCACCTTCGTGAGAATGGTATATATAAGTTTGTAATTCCGTTTGTAATTTCCACAACATAATTTTGTCTGTCTGTCTGTCTGTCTGTCTGTTGAAATCATTTTTTTGAAGACCCCAAATAACTTAGAAACTTGATTCATACATCAATATATCGGGAAAATCGGCCCACAAATGGCTGAGATATAAGGAAACAACCGGGCCAACCTCGATTTTTGGCCTATTTTTGGTCTATATCTGGATTACTAAGTCATTAATATAGATAATATGGATATCTAATGATACCGGAATATTTTCTTTTACCAAAAAATTTTTTTTGTCATAAATTCTTTTGCAATAGCAAATTTAAAAAAAAAAAAGAAATTTCCAAAAAAAAAAATTTAAAAAAAATTATTATTTTTTAAATTTTGAAAAACAATTAAAAAAAAAAAAATTTTTGTTTACCTAAAAATATTTAAAATTTTTATTTTAAAATATAATTTGGTGAAGGGTATATAAGATTCGGCACAGCCGAATATAGCTCTCTTACTTATTTAACCAAGTTTTGTCTTTTATATCTCATTAGAACTACAATAACGTACATATTTCTATTCTTTCAAATTAAATTGCAAAAGTATTTTTTTAATGGCAAAATTTTTACAAAAACTGAAAAAAAATTAATTTTTTCCCCTTGTAAATGTATCGCAAATCTTCAGAGGGGACGCCTTAACCCCAACCGATTTACCTAACCATTTTCCAGTAGATTTTTTTATCCCAAAGTTCACCAAACTAGGGGGTGAGACTGGCAAAAATCCAACTTTTGTTTATTAAAAGCCACCCTAATGTAACACTTTTTTTTTACTTTTTCGATTTTCGATGTTCCTCAGGTAAAAAATTGTTATTCTAGAGGAGGTGCAGTTGAGTTTATGTTATGAATATGGACTTTAAACACCAAGGCGGTGCTCATAGCCACAAGGCCACAAAGTGATGTACCTCAGGATTATTAAACATTTTAAATTTTTGCTCTCTATCCGACTTGAAAGATTTTTACATACATCATTTGAACAACTCTGATAAGTTTGTGCAACAAATTAGTTGTGTTTACATTTATTTATAAGAAATAGAAACCATTTAAACCATGTGAATTTGTGTATCTGACAAACTATGTTTATCATCGTTTGTTCCAAAGATTTCGCTTTAATTATAAATTTTAAGAATTTAAATTTATAAAAGTTTAAAAAACTTTTGTTGAATTTATTTTTATTTGACATTTTAAATGGAAAAAGTGCTAGAAATTTAAAATTACAGAATGGCAAATTAGCAATCTAAACAAACCAATCTCATATTAAATATTGTTACGTTTTAACCTTTTAAAAACGGGGTTTATTTTCTTTAAATAATCCGGATACTTTTGAGTGCAAATAAAAGCAGTTTTAGTATTTTAAAATTGTAACAACTCTTTATTTATTAAGAATGTACAACAACAACAACAGTCTAAATAGTCACTCAGTGTCTTTATACACGTTTATCAATTCGCAGAAATACATACACACACTTTATAATGTACAAGTATACACGTACAAGACAGTTGATGTTATCTCTACTCACTCTACTCACCTCACTACTGCAACCGCAATCACTATTTATTCACACTGCCACCTTCATTCGAGTAGTCTAGATTGTTCTTAACGGTCAAAACTCGTATGTTTGAATTCTAGAGCCTTCGATGTCAATGTTAGCAGCCCAAACACTCAGCGTTGCCACACTTACAAGCAATGCTAATAACCGCATGCTACTGATGGACGTGTTTATAAACATGACGAATGCTGCAGGCAGTCGTTACAGACCGTTAAATTCAGATGGCTGTTGCACATTCGTAACAATATTATAAACTAGGCTACGAAAATAACCTTACCTAATTTGAGACCAAAACTTATTTTCCTCGAAATCAACCAAGTTCAAATTGGATCCAACGCTAGCCTACTAATAGTTACAACTCTTAAAATATTTATTTTTTTATCTTCATTTAGCATTTATTAAAATTTAAAGCATTTTCCTTGAAACTTTATGATTTGTTTATATCAAAATAAACCCGTTATTTGACCCAAAACTCTAAATATAATGTGCAACCTCTATACGTTATCCGATTTTGCTAATATTTTCAGCACTCGATTACAGATAACGAATAACAATTTTATACCTTGAGAGCATCGAAAATCAACAAAGTTCAATATAAGGACAACCCTAATGTTCACAGATTTGCAAAATATTTGGCCTAAAACTTGCGTCTAGTGTTTAGATTTAAATGAAAATTTGTCTATGTTTAAAATTTTAACCTACAAAAAAATATTTTAGAAGTCCAACTCATCTAAATTTTACTAGTAGCTTTGAAGCTACATATTGACCTTGCGACAACAAAAAGTCGTATAATTTTTAAAAAATATTTTCTGCGTGTTTTTGTCCTTGTAATATTTATTTTTACAAGGCTTTCGCTCCCATGAAATGTTATTTTTTGCACCGCCCCATTGTGCGCTGCAGGGAAATACATATTTCTAAGTTTTTTTCACTTGTCTGTGTGTGTTTGCCTTTTGGCTGCTAACATTTTAACAAAGTGTAATAAAAGTACAATAAATCAAAGTCACCAATATATTTGTAAAACATTTTTCAATTTTTCACTGTTGTAGAAATTTATTTAGTTTGTCATCATACTGGCAAATAGAGAAAAATATAAAAATTAACAAAAAAGGCAAGTTAGAATGCTAAATTTAGCTGTGTTGTATTTGAAATACTCAACCCACATTAACATACCTACTAGTAATGCTAGTAATTCCAATAATAATTTAGTTTTGTTTTGAAATTAAATGGTCAATTTTAAAGCATTTCTATATGTTTTAAAATGATTTTCCTCGTCATATCTGTTTAATATTTCATTTATCTCTTATAGTTAGCGACTTACACGCAGTTTAAAATTCATTTAAATTTTCTTTATGATCACACGAAAAAAATCTATTCAAAAATAGGTGACTTTAAAGTAGAATATTACCGAAATTTTTATAATTTGTTTGTGAAAAATTTACATACAAATCCCCAGCAGTTCTAGGAGACAGTCCCGAACTAGTGATTTTACCCATAGTTTATGGTGGGAACTAGTTACTTCAATAGCTACGTGCCCTAATCAGGGGGTCAATTGACCCTTTGTGACTACAATGAGACTGTCAAATAGCTGGTCCAAAGTAGTCAACGCATTGGTTTCACATACCGGTTAAATAACCTTACTAGCTACCTAACTGGTAACTTGATCAGCTACATAACTAGGTATTTTAACATGTACGGCTGCTAATTGACTTCAAATAGTCAGCCAATAAACTATAGCTTGAAAACAAACCTTTCTTCGACAACTCTCCAATGGATTGCTTCTGGTGGGTAAAATAACTACTTTCTAAACTGCAGTACAAATAAAGTATCTTCACTATAGGTTACTAAGAGACACTACAGTGACAATTGACTTCATGCTATGTTACATGGGATATCAGTATACTTAAGCAAAAATAAAAATAAACTGTAGGAAAATTATATCAACACAATTTGTATAAAACCAGTTTGAACGAATTATCACACAACACGTTTAAAGTGACTACACTCCAGATTAATTAGAGACACTTAAGTGACAATTGTCTTCACGCTAGATTACCTGGGATGTATAAAGTAACCAATTGTCTTATATCTGCACTACAAAGAGGGAAAACATGTTAAAAATTTATGATATTTTTATTAGTTTCTTAAAGATTTTACCACAGACATTCCAACATAAAAAGTATGTTCTTTATTTTTATAGGGAACCTTCACAGATTCTTCAAAATTTAACCCATTTTCACAGTATTATACATTAAATTACAGTTCAGATACCAAATGCATGTATTTCCGGTAACTCCATTTTAAACTTACTTTTCGGACCGAACTACTTACTCCAATAGCTTGATATTGCAATGTTTTGAGTTGAGTTTAATTGGCAGATTTATTTCCAAACAATTTTGATTCTGAACGGGAGAGATTCCAAAATACCGAACTTATGTTATTGGACATCAACACTCTCCCGCACTGCTTTGATATTGACATTTGAACGTCTAGTATAAGTGTGTTCCCATCACCCTGAGTTTTGCAATTACTCCCCTCACAGTTGATGAAGTTTAGTACAAACTTTCTTAATATGTCGAAAGTCTAAGACAATAATACATTTACTGATAAGCCCTTTATACAGACTTTCTACAATATCAAGTAAAATATATGATACATATATAAAATGAAAATTAGTATTTTCTTATATTCACAGACTAATAACACTGGGCTACAGTGAAGAAGAAAATTGTCAAATTACTTAGCACATATTGTATGCATAAATAATTAGAGTGTAACTGTTGTAATACGAATTATATATGTTCAGAATCATTCGTAATACCAACAAAATTCTTATTATGGGGAAAAAATGTATGTTGTTATGAATTCTTTAAAACAATTTTTCAAAAACAAAACAATATTTAATTTACTATACAGATTTACTCCTACAAATCTTTTGTTCTTTTGAATTTATTGCTAGTATTTAAAAAACAGATTTCATTAAAAAAAAACTTATAGTAATTATAATTTGTTACACTGAACTTCATTTTGTAGGCAATATAAATAGTACATCTTTAAGAAACATAATTTTTATTCTATCTAAGGCCTGAGATCGAAAAATTCTTAACATACAATTTCCGTGCTCTGTCCTTGGCCTCTAAATTTTTAGCAGAGTTCAGTCAGGAACTTTTTGAGCCGTGTATGTTTTTAAACCTGCATTGGCTTTAACTTTTCGTACCAAATAGTCCGAGTACTGACCTAACCGGGCTGCTTAACTACCGGATGTGTTGGGAGCTCTTTTGAAAATGCTTTCTATTCTTTTGGCTTTAGAAATATCTTGTGGACCATTCCTTCTACCTCAACCAGGTTTTCTATCAACGGACAAGTTCTTCCTGTACTGTTTAATAACATTGGAAGCAGTTTGACGGGAGACCTTTGATTGTTTGGCCAAGTTGGATTTTGTTGAAAATATTTAATAATTTTAGTTGGCACTTTTTTCTCGTTACTCATTTTAATCAGAATAACAACAAATAAACATAATTGACATTAAACGTAATAACATGCTTTACAAAGGTAACTTGATAAAAAAAAAAAAAATTAAATAATACTTGGGTTAACGTTTTTCATTAAACGTGTGTTAAGAATTTTTCGATCTCAGTCCTTATACAAGATTTGTTAAAATCAACAAACAATTGTAAGTCAAAATAAATAAGAAAGTATATCCGGTAACGTACAATTAGGAAAATGAAATCAGTCCCTTTAAATTAAAACACAAAATGACAACGTAATTCCCAATATTTGAGTTTTACTTCATACTGAAATAATATCCAAAAAATATGGAAATAAAACCCAACAAGTCCCAGAAAAAATTAATGAATTGTGTTTATTAATTTTTCATATCGCTCATTTGCTGCAACAACGACATAACTCAAAATCCGTGTGGTTTGAACTGACTAATACGAAATATGCGCCGTTCTATAGTCTTTCATATAGTTTCATCAGTTTTCAAAAAAGTCAATAATTTTTTCCGTGAGAGTGTTTTTTTGTTGTAAACGTCAAAACCAAAATTCATGTTCTCTCGTATATTTGACAAGAAAAAATTTGAGTTAAATACAGATTAGAAGGATATTAACATCTACTATTCAAATCTGGTTTTATTTCTAAAATCTCATGATTTGTTGAAAATTTACTTAAGAAATAGTCAAATGTCATAAAACATTCAAAGCCCTTTTTCTCGAAACGACTTTTTTTGAATTATGACGTTGTTGCAGCAAATGAGCGATATATGTAAATATATTAAGGAACAGATTATAAACATTATTCACAAAAAATCTTTGTTTCTGCAAACAACACACAACTTTTTTAGTAAGATAGTTTTCATATGCTAAATTCCCAAATTTATTGATAAATTCACTGAAATTTACTTCGTGTTTCCTTGACATTTTTGTGTTTCTACATAGTATTTTTCTATCTCTTCCTCCAAATAGATCATGTCAGCTTTTTAAATTTTTGTGGATCTGTCAATATTAGTTTTTCTTCTATTTACTTTTCCAAAGGACTCTCCACTATTGGCAAACTGCTCAAAATCGCGGTTTTTTGTGAACCCTTCGTCTTGGTAATATTTCAGAAATTTAAAGAAATTTTCAGTTTTTTTAATCATCTTTCTTAATACACCATTGTACGCTTCTAGAGATGAAGTACGCTCTAGAAGTATCGGAAACAAATATACTTTCTGGGCCAATCTGTAATAAAAAACAATTAAGAGAGCTATATTCGGCTGTGCCGAATCTTATATACCCTTCACCAAATTATACTTTAAAATAAAAATTTTAAATATTTTTAGGTAAACAAATTTTTTTTTTTTCAAAATTTAAAAAATAATAATTTTTTTTAAAAAAATTTTTTCCGATATAGTTTTTTTTATTTTTTTACAAAAGTTTATGGCAAAAAATTTTTTCGGTAAAATAAAAAATTGGGGTTAAAAAATATTTTACCCGATTTTGACCCATTGTAGGTCCAACTTACTATAGCCCTATATACATCGTTGCAATGGATATTGAAATATCCAACATTAGATATCCATATTATCTATATTAATGACTTAGTAATCCAGACCGATTTTAAATAGCAACCGAACCTGAAGAATTCTCGATATATTGATGTATGAATCAAGTTTGTATGTTATTTGGGGTCTTCAGAAAATTGATTTCAACATTGTGGAAATTACAAACGGTATGACAAACTTATGTATACCCTTCTCTCGAAGGTGAAGGGTATAATAATCAAATGTTTACCCTAAAATTTTAAATTACTGGCTGTCAATAAGTAAAAAAGGATCCAAAATTAAAGTGATGAGAAAAATTTTCAATAAAATTTTTTATTTTCTGAAAAGAACTGGTTATGCAACCGGGCAGGAATAAAGGAAGGGACTACATTCTATGATATTGCAATGATGCATTCCTATTTTGCTTGACTGTAATGGCACCAGCATCCTGAACATTAAAATTTAACATATCTGAAGGTGGATGTAAACTTTGCAAGATTTTTTGTTGATTAGAAGAAATGCAAACGGAAATACCTGAAAAAATGTACACTAATATTTAAGGAATGACTTTAAGAACATTAACACCAACCATAAGATTAATTAATTTAACAGAGACAAGTTTTGTAATGGTAAAAAGAAAAGCTCTGCATTAGAATCAAAAATTATTTCAGATATCCTAATACTACGGTTTCATTTAGTGACCCTTGGACTACCATTTCTATATAGGGTCATATCCGAGCCCTTTTCCTAATTTCCATAATGGCCACAAATTCTCTCCAGATTTATTTATTCATAAAACTAAAATTTATTGGAATCCTGATATTATCCAGCTATTATTTCAAATCAATATTTTTTTTTTAAATATTTTAAATATTTTATATCTTTTTTTGAAATTGTTTCAAATATTGTAGATATAAATTAGTTTATTATAATTCAAGTATTATGACTGTTAACTGATTAACAGTGGTATGTTAACTGCAAAATGGTCTGTGCTAAAAATGTGGTGTATGCCTGTGCTAGTTAAATTTAAAGTTATCTTCACACACATATTAGTTTATTATTTTACAAATAATTAAATTTGGTTTTAAAGATTTTAAGCGACAACTTAGATAATCTGTTGTTCGCAAAATGCAAATAAAATTACATATCGTTGCCATCATAAAAGAACAAAACTAATAAAAACTTTTAATATTTAACTAGTCTTTACTGAATTCAGATCCCGAATTCAGTAAATTCTTCAGTAGATTGTTACAAAATTGTCTTATCAAATTGAATTTAACGATCAGTAACAGCTGCTGGCAACATTCATCATGTTTATTTACATTTCCATCAGTAGAAATATCTACCTATAGCTGTTGTTAACATTGTTTGTAAGTATGACAGCATTAACTGTGAAGTAGCTATAAAAGCTCTAGGTATTGATTGTGGAAATATAACAATTCTATTCGTTTCGTTAGATTATTCATGAGACTTCTAGAAGGTGGCACTGTGCAACACCGAGTTGTGAATGAGTCAGTGTATCGTTGGAGATGATAGAGTTATCATCAACCGTATTACCAGTGTGTTTTTATTAAGAGACAGTGGCTATTTAAATTGTTGTGTAAATTTTAATAATTTTTTTTTACGTTTATTGTAATATTGTTCCTGCCTTTAATGTTCAGGCCTTACAATAAATGATTAAAACTTATTATCAATTATTGTTCTCTCAGTGGAGAATCATATTTGCCAAATTAGTCTCAAATTAGAATGATAATGTAATTTTGCCAAATAAGCATCACACGTTTTCTAAATTTATCCTTGACCAAAGGCACAACTAAGTCTCTGTCGATGTTTTCAAGGTTCTAAGAATTTTGGATTGTGCCTTCTATATAAGATCTATACTGGTATTGCTTGCTGTTCCCCATAATTGGATTCCGTATGTCCAAGTTTGTTTTAAGACCGTCTTTACAGGATGACTTTGCAGTTAATTTCGATTGATGTTGGATTAGCCAGTGTAAATTAGAAGCTTTTAGTTTCATGTGGAGCCGCTTGGCTTCTATTGTAAGGCGTCTATATAAATGAATACGAAGGTAAATAACGTGATCAGACTGTGGGTGTTCACTCTGTTTAGAGTCACTGGTGAACAACATCCTCCCCTAAGTGAAAATGTGCTTTCTTTTGATTTCATTTACGTGTATTCTCTAATATTTTGGTCACGTCTCCACGCATCTGGAGACGTGACGTTACAATTTTAAAACTACTTGGCGCTTGCAATTTAAAATAATTCAGTTTATTCAAAGGAAATAAAGAAATATTTTGATTATTTCTTATTAAACTATCACTTAAATTGACTGAAAAGTAACAAAAGTTGTGGTAATTTTTGCATCCAAAAAACAAGATTAGTTTCAGACAGTCCTACAACCCACAATAACTAAATCTCTGGGCGACTATATTCACTTATTTCTATTTTGTAACACAGTGTAATTAAAACACACAAACAACAGCACTATGATGATTAAAAGCAGCTACAGAAAACATTCTGTTGACGCCATGAACAAGCGTTTTGTAAAGAAAATGAATTTTTTATTGGCCTGTGGCCAAAATATCAACAGCAAACACATTAAACAAAAATGTCTGTTTATGGTTTAAACTAAAAAAACACAAGAAAACAACCAACAACAATATAAAAAAATTAAAAAGATTTTCAATAGAAGTACCAAGATAAATGCTATAGGTCAGGGAAAATACTTATAATGAAATGCAGCAAAAGGTTTCTTTTTTTAAATACTTGAATAATTTCTGCGATGAGAGGAAAATAAATGATGAACTTTGCAGATTTTTAAGACATTTTTGGTATAAATGGATGAAAATATATTTAAGTTTATCTGTGAGAGAATTGATAGAAATTTTCGTTTCACTTTCATTCTAATTTTGTATTTGGTGATCAAATATATTGAATATTTAAAAAAACATATTTAGCAAATTGTTGAAGGGTTACTAATAGCCAATGTCATAATGTCCGTGGAGATTGTTACACATCAAAAGTGTCACAAAGGCATTGAGTTTCCAGTAGTGATGAGTCCATACAAATTTTATTCGGAAGCATTTTACCTTGGTCAAAGTCAGTCTACTCCTAGAAACTTTATAAAATACTTGCATTTTGTACCCCCAGCGCAGCACGGGGTATAATTTTTTCTATTCTGGTTAAAGTTATTTAGCACAGACATAAACCAAATTTTTTAGCACAGCCCATTTTGCAGTTAACAGAGCACTGTGAAGCACTAAAAAGTGAAAGTGTGAATGTACCCCTATATTACGGTTAGATGTAAAGTCGCCATAATCATTTAATATAGTAGGGGTCATTCAATTACGATTTGTTTCCAAATGGGTTTATTACTTGTCATAAATAAAGAAAAATCTGTTTATTCTATATATAAATATATTCAATTTGTATGTCAATATGTAAAAAATATATTTATAGAATTTCACATCTCTCTTATTGTCAATAAATTTATTTTTTAATATTTTCATTATCGAATGGCTGCAAGTCCATTATTTATTAATCCTTCTTTTCAATTTAATTTATTTATGTGTTATTGCTGCATGTTTTTATATTTCAATGTTTTAAACAATTACCATAAATCCGATTTGTAAACACTTTGTTCGTTAATTTAAGGAAATGTTTTAAATGAAATTGTCCAAAAAATAAATGTAAATAATAATGCGAGAGAATGAAATTAATTTAAATTAAAATATTGGCGATGAGCCTACAAATATGTCTTATAGGTTGTTTATATATATTCACTATATTCGCCAGTACCAGTACTTAAGTTCCCCGGCATCTAAAAAACCAAATGCTAAACAATTTAGCACATTTAATTTAAAGTTTTCAGTTTTGGGTCAAAGTAGCAATATTTAAAAATCCAATTAATAGTGTTATATTCGGCTGTGCCGAATCTTATATACCCTTTATCAAGATGTGACAATAAAATATTTTTCTGATACAGGGGTCATAAAGGGGGTAGAGTCAATTATGAAACGATTCTCACAAAAATTAATAGAAAGACATTGGTTCATACAAGGGTATTCAATTAATCGGGTTTCTGGTTTAATCGAGCAAATAATTAATCGGGGTCTAGATTTAATCGGTTAATAATCGGTTAATTTTAAATTATTCGTTTAACCGAATAATTTATATTTTAAGTTTAAATTGAAAATAAAACTATAAATTTTGTGTACTTATTTAAGCATTTCAACAAAAAATAATTAATAGCAAAATAATAATACACACGTGTGTATTTTTTACGATTTAAGTGAGATTTTCTGAAATAATATTTTAAGAAAAAAATATAATTTAAATGCTTTACTTTTAAAAGATTTTTCTTTACTTTTAATAATATATGACTTTGAAAAAACTCTCTCACTGATTGTAGATGTTGGAAAAATGAGAAAGACTATCCACTTTCTCAGTTCTTTATTAAGTTTTTTTTTTTTATGCATATAAAATCCTCAGTTATACCATTGGAGTCCTTTTGGCATTTTTTAAATTTTTAATACTTTTAGTAGTTTCATTAAGTTCTGATAAAAGGTTGGTTTCAGTAACGTCTTCAGTTTGGTCTATTGTCATATCTTCCTCCATCTCATTTGGGCAAATTTCGTTATGGAACATTCTAGAAAGAATGTCATTTCCAAATTCCTTAGTTTCAGTTTTTGAGCTATACTTCAAAAAACTATTGCTAGAAGGGAATGTTCATAAGTTATGAAATAAAATTTGCGTGTTTAAAACTATATTTGTATATATTAAGTACAATACAAAAAATAAATTCCGGTTAATCGAAACAAATTAATCGGTTTATTTGTTATTTGAAAATCGGCAATTTTAAATTATTCAGTTAACAGTTAACCGACCAAAACTAATCGGTTAACCGATTAACGGTTAATCGATTGAATACCCTAGTTCATACATAACTTGTTTACGACCAATTTCAACACGATTTTAATTATTATGGGACAATTATGAAAGTTCTTGCATGAGGACTAGTGACAAAAGTTATCCGATTTTCGAAATTATTTACAGTATAGCTTCAGAGTACTTAAAACTAATATATGCAAAATATTTATGACTGCTCAAACAGTATTCCGGGGACATGAAATCATTGACCGATATTGCCCATTTTTCAATACCAAACAAACCTTATCAACAGTATCTGTGGAAAATTTCCGCCAGCTAGCTCCTCTCGCTTGCGCCCTATCGTGCTTTCAATAGACATATGGACAAAGCTAGAATGTAGTAGAATCTTATAAGGAACCAGAATATATATAATTTTATGGGACTTCGACAGATATGTATGATGTGTTTCAAATGAAATGAAAATTCTGAAATTTAATTTCAATCTTTTGAAACACAATTGGAAATTGTGTGGTAATAAGTGAAGGATATTTTAGATTCTACTCGGACGATAATGTTCTAACTTTGCTTATCTTTATATATAAAAGTGTAACGTTACTGTGTAACTGACTGATTCAACATAACCCAACCCAAACGCCATGGAATTTTGAATATAAGTCCCCCTCTACCTATGAAGATCCACTAAGAAGAGATTTTTGGAAATTCGAAGGTAAAATCTGTAACCTTATATCGTCTAAACTAATATAGACACAAACAAAAATTGTAAATTCATATTTATCTACCAAAAAATTAGCCGACATGTTTTTGGTTTGTCATTCCGTTTGTAATTTCTATATTTTTCATTAGCGATTCTGGATCGTTATAGATAGCAAAGTCGATATAGCCATGTCCGTCTGTATGTTGAAATCAACTTTCCGTAGCCCCCAAATAATTGCATACATGATTCATACATCAATATATCGGGAATTCTTCCGGCCCCGTTGCTATTTAAAATCGACACAATCGGCCCCCAAATGGCTGAGATATAAGGAAAAAACCAGGACAACCTCGGTTTTTGGCATATTTTTGATCTATATCTTATTGATATAATGATAGATATTTCAAAGACCTTTGCAACGATGTATATAAGGCTATAGTAAGTTGGACCAACAATGGGTCAAAATCGGGAAAAATATTTTTTAACCCGAATTTTTTTTTGACAAAAAACATTTTTTTGTGAAAAATTTTTTTCGCTAATAAATTAAAAAAAAATAAATTTGTAAATTAAAAATTTTTTTTTCAAAAAATTGAAAAAAAAATAATTTTTTTTTTTTTTAATTTTATTTTAAAGTATAATTTGGTGAAGGATATGTAAGATTCGGCACAGCCGAATATAGCTCTCTTACTTGTCTTTGTATATAAAAAAGTAACAGTATTTATCTTTATCTAGCTAAAAAATTAGCAGGCATGTTTTTGCTACCTTCACCATGAGTGGCAAGGGTATATTTACATAAGTTTGGCATTCCCTTAGTAATTTCAAAGCCGTCTGCATGTTGAAATCATCTTTCCGTAGCCCCCAAATAACTTACATACATTATTGATACATTAATATATCGAGAATTCTTCCGGCTCGGTTGCTATTTAAAATCGACACAATCGGCCCTCAAATGTCTGAGGTATAAGAACTAAACCAGGACAACCACGATTTTTTACCTATTTTTGATCAATATCTGGATTAGTAAGTCATTAATATAGACAATATGGATATATAATGATAGATATTTCAAAGACATTTACAACGGCGTATATTAGGCCAAAGTAAGTCGGACCAACAATTGTTCAAAATAGGGAAAAATATGTTTTACCCCGAATTTTTTTTATCCAAAAAAAATTTTTCAAAATTTAAAAAAAATGTTTGTCCTAAAATTTTTTTTGCTAATAATTTAAAAAAATGTTCAAATTTTGTTACCTAAAAATATTTAAAATTTTGTTTAAAGTATAATTTGGTGAAGGGTATATAAGATTCAGCACAGCCGAAAATAGCTCAGTTAATTGTTTAAATTCGAACGGATTAGGGGAGAAAACCGGAAAAACTGTATTTTGGTACATTTTAGCTACCCAATATTTATCTTTAAAATAACAAACATAGAAATACATTTCACATCGTATTCTTTACTTATTAAAAAATAACAATAATGTTTTTCTATAAATTGACATAGACATATGAATATTTTATTATGACCTCCTACAACGATAGTGAAATTTATTTAAATAAATTTTTTATCATTTCAATAGGGACCAAAAAAAAATTCCAAAAAGGGGTAAATTATTCGAAATGATCAAGCCAGTTTTGATTAAATTTAAAACTTTGTGCTATTAAACAAGGTGCTATTTGGAACTCGAGATAAGTCCTCGAGATAAGTCCTACAAGACCAGACGCGGGAAAAAAGGAAATTTCCTCCCGAAAACTAATATTTTTAGAACAAAATATAAAATTTTAATATACAAAGCAGGACAAATACTGAAGAAATTATTCCATTTTCCCCTCTCAATCCATTGAGCTAGGCCCACTGCCGAAAATCTTTTAAGCGATTATAGATTTCTTATAAATGTTTGCATCCAAATAATTCAACATAAAAAAGTTTCATATATACAGAAGGCCTATTTTTATGGCGATGGGTCCATCATTTGTCATAGCTTCCATATAACTTTTATTAAAGAAAACTGTTTATAATGATAGACTCGGTGTAGGGTATTATCTGATCGGGCTTGGCCGACTGTACTTTCTTACTTGTTTAATATTATAAATACTTAAATGTATCAACAATATTTGCTAATTTGCACCAGAGTGATGTTAGAATCAAACAAAGAGATGGTACTTTTTCGTTATTCTAATGGTATTATTTGAATTTTTTATAATAATTTACCCAGAAACATGAAAAAGAGCACAATTGAGCTTTTTCTTTATTCTTCTTTACAGTCTAAAAAGGATCAGAACAGTGGGTGTATAGACGTTTTTATTTGACTATTATTGGTATAGCGAAGCGAATGTACTTCCGATTATGACACATTAAAAAACTATTTATCAAAAATTTAACAAATCTATTAAACTAATATTAATTATTTATTAAACGTTGACGAATGTCCAAACAATTTTCCTTTAAAATGTCTTAACAAAATATTTCTGTTATTTTTAATTAAATACATATGTACGTACATACAATTTCCTATAACAAAAAAATAATAAAAATCAAGCCCACAGCATGGGTCCAAAATCTTTACAACATGTTCTATACAAATATTTATTTAGTATTTTTTAAAGCATGAATAATACAAATTTCCCAAGAAGTGAGTTGAATGAAATGATATGAATTATTATGTTGACGGCCTGATGCTAGACATTTACAAACATATTTGTGGTAATATAAATAGGAAATAGAGTGATCCAACAAAGTCGACTAAGTGTTGGTCTACACCAGTGGTTGGCATTAAGAGAAGATTGGTTATAATAGCATCTAATCAGCTATTGAGTGTGATTTCTGTTTCTTATTGATCATATTTGCTAAACTAAATAAAGTGGATATAAATCTGTAAATTCTAAACGGATAGTCATATTTTAATAAAATTTCCCTTGGGTATAGAGGATGTGTAACTACCCAAAGGTCTTCACTTTATATTCCTTCTAAAAGACCTGTTTACACATTCTAAAAGACGCGATACTCATTCTACTCTGACTGCTTGCAGAAGACGTTCTAGAAGGGATATGCTTCTCCATCTACACAATCAAAATTGCATTGCAAAATAAGGTCTAGCAAACCTTTATTTAATATTCAAACATTATTGTTTTTGCAATTATTGTCTCTCTATAATACTATTTATTTTGCTCTTTTTATTAGCTGGGTAGTTGAGTTTGAACTTGGCCTTTAAACACCAATCAGATAATCAAAGTCCCAAAGTTGGATACCTCGGGTATATGAAAAAATAAAAATTATTCCAAATTTTTTTCTCGATACGATTTGTCGCCATTTAGCTTTATGTCCAACGTTTCTCCAATTTGTTAGTCCCTTGCAAAAAATTAGATTTGTCGAGATCATCAAAACATGTATTTTTTGTGAGATGATTTCATCTCTTTTCGCCGACATTTCTTCAGGTTTGGAAAGAAGAAATAGTTCCTGATTGTGAGCAAACGCAAACGCCATCTTGTGGAAAGCTTTCTCATACCCAAGTGATCATTAAAAATTGAAACCGCTGAGCTATGTGAGATGCCAATGGCTTCTACAATCTCTCACACTTTCTGATGTTTTTCATATGTTACGGGTTTAGAAACCTCAACTGGGCGTCCAGAACGTTCGACATCTTTCGTGCTTTTATGGCCACAACGAAATCCAATAAACCACTTTTTTACAATTGAAATTGATGGTGTAGAATTCCTATAGTATTTATCAAGCTTAGCTTTTATTTGAGTGATGATCAGAATGCTTAATGAACAAACGAAATTTACTTTTTTCCAATTTCTCCTCCAGTCACGAGGTTGTCTGTAGACTTGTGCTTAAAATTTCAATTTAATAACCGCTTATTTTAGTTCATAGTTCAAAAATGAACTAGCTAGCTCTTCTAGTTCAATCATTCTTTTTGACTTTTGAACTACCTATTTGTAGAAGAACTAGAAGTGAGTGATTATTTGATAGATAAATATTTAAAAATATCTTACATAGAGAAAACAGATTCGTCCTAGCAATCGAATTTGTTGCCAATCGAATGATTCGGTTGTAAACATAGAATTTGTCGGTTCTATCAACAGAAAGTCAGTTGATAAAGAAGAATTTCGGTTGAAGCAACCAAAGTTTTGTTACCCCATCTAAAATTTTGTAGCCACCAATGTAAAATTCGGTCACTAAGGTGAAATCATTCGATTGGCAACAAATTCGGTTGCTGTCACGAATCTGTATTCTCTGTGTACATACAATAAAATATTAAAATTGTCTCCTCCACGTTCTGAACTACAGCTGCAGATATGATACTGGAGCTTAAATTCTCATTTTTCATCAGTTGCTGTGTAATTATGAGAACTTATTCCATCCATTTTGATAAGGTTCTTCGACACTGTTGGAACTCGTATAAAAAGAACTGAACTAAGTGAGCAAAAAATTTGAACTATTTAATTTAGTTCAAACAATTGAATCGTTCAATTGAACGAGTTTGTTCGCCAAAAATTCATTTAGATCATAAATGGATTTTTGGCGATTTTTTAAAAAATTTTGAGACCCGAGGTGACCAACTTTGAGGGGCCACGCACTGGTCCCCATAAGTGCTAGGAAGCAGACATACGCAAATCAACTCAAAATCACCTCAGCTCCAACTCTGTCAAATTTTGTAACAATATCTCCAATAGTTCCCGAGATACCGAATTATTTCCAAAAAAAATACGTTTCTAAACCACTTTGCAATGGCTGTCAAACACAAACTAAATGATGCAGCTTGTTCACATTTTGACAATAGTCTACTGACAGATGCATGTTGACAGTAGAAGTGTTGACTTTTAAGTTAAGAGCCGCGAAATTAATAAAATTGCGGACTTATTGACTTATTGTATAATTTACAAGTTTTAATAATAATTTTATACTCTCCTGTGAAATATGTTTGAATTATTAAAATGTTACCAACAAATTGACAAACTTATGATGCCTCACAACATTTGTGTAGGGTGTAAAATACAATAAAATTTAATTTCTATAGAAATAAATATATATATATTTTTTTTTTTCAAAATGCATTTTATTTACTATATGCTCTTTTATTGTAGTTGTTGGTTGTCATTGTTAAAGTATCTAGCAAACAAAGTGTAACAAACACACTCAGCTAAAACCACTACAACTCTACTACATTGCTACGGTAGCTACTAAAATGCTAAAAGGCCTCTTTAGAGCTTTTCTGTGACGTCACAGAGGAAAATAGCTGTCTAATAGTAAAAGAAAATATATGTAGCTTTTCTTTGACACCAATGCTGAATCTAAAGCATGCGCACTTTCCCATTTGTACTCTTTTGTTGGCTGATACCATTCAGCCATTTGTTATTTCATTCATTCACTACTGATTGCTTAAAGAACGTTTTACGGTGTTTCGGTATATTTATAAATGAAAATGAACATTTGAAACAACAAATTTCGGCATGAAATTTTGTTAAAACATTTTATGGAAAATTCAGTGCAACGCGGACATTGGCCCCTTTAGCAAGTGAATACGGTGAAAACGGCAAAAAATTTTAAATATTGTAATAATTAAAAAAAAAAAAATAATTGAAAACGCAACGAAACAACAACAACAATTCGAATGAACTTTTACTATAACGGCGCGGTAAAGATATAAAAGTGAATTTTTTTTATTTTTTATTTTATATATTTATGTACAAAGTGAGAATATATATATAATATATGTATTTATAGTTTGTTTTTTAGTAACAAACAATCAGTTTGAAAAAAAAAATTGTACAATATTGTTTAAAATAAAAAGTTTGCAATCGCTGCAAATAGCAACATTTCAACGGAAATTTCAGTTTTTGAACTTTAATGAATATATTTGAAAGTTTTAAATCAATCTTAAACCGTTAAATAACTGAAATCAAATGGGATTAATCAGTTACGAAAAGTGCTTTAAATAATACATTTGCTTATAAATAAAATCAATTACTTGGAATTAACGAAGTTAAAAAAAGTGCTACAAAAAATATACCAATTGGTACTGCTTATAAATTAATAGAAATTTTAAATAATGATATGTATTTTAATGAAAAATAATAAAATAATTACCAAAATTCATGTTATTAAAATATAATTTCAACTGATACTTTACCCAAATTAAAAAAATAACCTGTGGGAAATTTGTGAGAATTGTTTTAACCCTTATAATGTACTCAAGGTTCAAAATTGACCAAACAGTTAAAATGCTTTATAAGAAGACGTTGCTTCTTTTGTCCGGGTCGGTCAATCAGCGCAAACTATTGGGTGTATGATTTAAAAATTAGGAATGTTTTTAAATTTCAAGCCACAAGAACTGCTCATCTTTCGAGGCCAAGAACAAATCAAACCAATATTGGAGATTATGTTCCAAAGTGAAGCGTATCCTAGCGAGAGCGTTCTGCATCGATCGAAACAAATAGTAGTCGAACGGGGAAAGTTCTGAACTATAAGGCAGATGAAGCAAAACATTCCAACCACTTCATTCTAAATAGTTTTTAATAGGTATTGCAACATGTGGCCGAGCGTTGTCATGATGGAATACCACGGTTTCATGTCTGGCCATATATCCTAGGCGTCTTTCCCCCAAAGCTCGCTTCAAACGAATCAGTTGCATTCGGTACAGGTTCCCTGTAATGGTCTGGCTAGATTTCGACAGCTCATCATAGATAGGACCCTTTTGTTCCCGCCAAATACAGAGAATTACCTAAGCGCCATGGATATTTGCTTCTGGTGTCGATTTGATTGCACGAAGAGAAAAAATATAGCTGTGCATGTTTACAGTAACCATTTCAACATTTTTACAAGTTTTTTAACATTATTATAGTCACAGTAACTATTTACATGATTGTGGTAACCATAATATGATTAACTAACGATTCACATGATTGTGTCAATCATACATATGGTTGCAATAAACAAGAATATGCGTGTGACAACCATTTCTATGGTGAATGATTTACCATATTATGTTGTTCTCGGCGTATGGAAATCATCATTATATTATGATATAGTGGTTCATAATAGAAATGGTAGTCACAAACATGTGAATCGTAAGTTAACCATATTATGGTTATCACAATCATATAAATAAATAAAGTGACTATAATATTGTTAAAAAACTTGTAAACATGTTGAAATAGTTACAGCAAACATGTACAACTTTTTTTTCTGTGAGTGTGCTTAGCCGGGATTCACATATGATCTCTTATGCTTCCTGTTATTGTAATGGATCCATTTTTCATCCTATGCAAAATCTTTTTTCAAGTTCTCTTGGCTCCAAATCGTATGGTACCCAATTTCTCTTCTTTTGGATGAATCCTGCTGCTCGCAAGCGTTAGGAAATTGCTGCTTGAGTAGCTCCTAATGATTTTGTAAACACTTGTTCAGTTTGAAAACAATCTTCATGGATAAATGCCTCCAATTATTGGTCTTCAAAATTTTTAACTGGCCTGGCCGATCTTTGTCTTCCGTGTCAAAATCACCACTTCTGAACCGAACAAACCATCTTTCGCACATTGATGGAACACTTTCACCACAAGCTTTTGTGAGCAATTGGTGTGCTTAAACTGCACTTTTTTCAAATTAAAGAAATAAAGCAAAACTTCCCGCATATGACGCTTTGTTGGTACAAAATTCGACAAGCAAAAAACTTTGTTGTTTACACTATAATGTTCAATAACTAAGTGAGAATAAATGACAAATATTCTCTTTTCAAAATGACGTATAAGTTACTAAAAACAAAACCTGCGTTCAAAAGATAAACCATCTATTGTAAAATTAGATTTATGCATCATTACAATACATTCAGTAATGTGTCATGTTTTGATTGTGTCATTGTTTTAAAATGTTGACAATTATCAGTGATTTTTGCTAATTTGGTTGAAAAATCAAAGTAATTTAATATAATGGAATTAGTACGTTTAGGATAGTTCAATGACCTGTCACGAAATGCCTAAAATTCACTTTTTTCCTTCCTTCAATTGAAGTGTTACAACTAGAACAATTCTCTATTCCGAAGACCCTTGAGACGGGCTCCTGGGAAACTACGCAGTAAAATTTCAAATTATCCCCTGGGAAATTTGCGTCAATTGTTTTAAAGGACACAAGGTCTCTGTCACAAGGTAATGTCATATTGTCATAATGTCCTAATATTTCACAATGGTTTTTATTGCTTTTCTAGCAAAAAATTTCCTAAAATAATACTACCTTCTATGCTATGTTTATTGTGTTATCGTAACGAACCAGCAGAGACCAACGCCAAATGCCTAAGAGTCGGTTAAGCCGAGCCGCCGAGTCGTGATATATTAGGACATTATGACAATATGACTGATAAGAGACCTTGTGAATTGACCAATTGTTTTAAAATGTTGACAATATATCTGTGTCTTAAAGCAGTAAATTCCCCCACCTAGCATTGTGCAGTAAAGTGTTGCCAACCAAAACAAAAAAATGTTATATAGCTGACCTTTTTAGACAAATTTATTTGTGTCTAATAGCTGATAATTCCCCATTCCTAAGAAAATGCCATATTAAAGTGACAGGTTCTATTTGCAGTTACATGTGGCCAATCAAAGCAACAAAAAAACAGTTTGACAACTACAGTTCAGACAATTTCTCTGTGTAATAGCTGACAATTTTGTTTCCTACGACAATGGGTGTCCAAAATAAACACAGGTTTTGAATTTGCCCTTAATTGTGCAGTAACGTGTTGCCAACCAAATTAAAACAAACAGTTTGAGAGTGCTTCAACAGTTTGAGAGTTTGGCGGTCACTGTTTGAAAATTTCTTCTGAATATTAACTTAACTTCCTCAACTCTGAAAAGAGCTATTGAAAATTTCAATTGGTGATTCTAAACACACTGGTCTTCCAAAAAAAAAGTTGTTCAAATGTCAATATCGAAGCAGTGAATGGGAGGGTTGTTGAAAGTTGATGAACATCAAATTCGAGTGCCAGACAGGAATTGTAAATTTCAAGAAGTTCTCTCTCACAACGCTCAATTAAACTGAAGCCTAACTGCTATGAACAGCGATAAGAGTTTGTTAAAATGGATTATGGATGCACAACAAGTGGATGTTGGTTTTTAAAGCAAAATCATCGCAAGTGATGAAGCATATTTTCACCTTGACTTCAACGTCAAAAGGGCCACCTTTAAGAATCAGAGAACCCACATGTGATTGTCGAAAACCGAATTCATAAAATAATGTGTCACTGTTTCTTGGGGATTTTATAGTAGAGGCATTATTAGATGAAAATCCTTCGAAAATGAGGCTGGTCAAGCTGTAAATATTACTGGTGCTTGATATCGAGATAGGCTCAACGAGTTATTTCAACCTAAATGGATGATAGTAATAAGGAAGAGATGTGGAAGTATTTTGGGGTTTAAAAAACCCATATGTGATTGTAAAAAGCATCCACAACATGTAACTGGTTGGAGCGAATTATGGTATGGAGGCATCATTGCACCATAGCTCTTCAAAAAAAACACTGATCAAGCAGTGACTGTTACACGATATCAAGACATGCTAACATTGATCTTCTCGACTAAATTGGATGATATTGATGTGGAGAGCATGTGGTTTCAACTAAACTTTGCCACATGCGTGAAACATTCATGTACCTGTTCATGTACTCTCTCATTTCAATGATCAGAACTAGCCCACTAGATCGTGGGATTTGACTCCATTAGATTTCTTTATGGGGGGTATTTTAAAGTCAAATGTCTATGATAACAAGCCGACTACCACATGTATATTGAAGGAAGAAATTCAATTAAATTTAGCATAATTTATGCAAAATTGTCATGGAAAATATCTACAAAAGAGTGCGTAAGTGGCAGCAAAGCCCTGGAGGCAATTTGCCCAATTTGCTATTCCATACATAACCCTATCCTATGTACTTTATGACTCCAGTTTATATTTAATCGAACATCCAAGATTAGCTTCAAACGTAGGTCTTTAAGTTATTCGAGTTGAGCTTCAATAGTAGGTATTTAAGTACTCCAATATAAGTTTCAATCGAAGGTTCTCGAGGTGAAGTCGAGGAATCAACCTCAGAGTTCCTTGCTTTTAACTACTGGATCTTCGGGAAACTTATCTTTATAACCATACAGAAATTGGAGTTAAATACTCACATTACATCACATAATTGTAATTGTAAAATCTTCCACTATATTTTCCATTGATAGTTCAGAAAACGTTCAATAAATGTATATGATACGGTGATTTGCGATTTGACCTAATAATATAAATTTTTACTTTAGCAATACACAATGCTGCATGTTCATATACAAAGTTTGGAATCTAAAGTCTTCTCAAATATCAGATATTGTTTTTTAGTTACGATTAGAGCAATACCTCAAAATGCTTGCAATGCATTTTGGGGTATTGCTCTAACCATAACAATTTATATATGAGAACAAGTGTAAGATAAATTTGAAAATAATTATTTCCAACTTCTTTTAGAATGAAAATTACATGCTTAACATAATAAACAATAAAATAAAAATATCCCTTTAAAATAAATAATAAAAAGAAATAACAAACTTTTAAATTTCATTATCAACAAAATAAAAATTTACATTTTTACAAGCAAATAACCCTAGAGTTTTGCTTCATACTCAAATTATAACAAAAATACAACTCTTCCTTTATTTTAATTAAATCAAACAAATATCAATTAAATTTAATAACAACAAAAGCCCAAACACAAATAATAAAAAAAAACATAGTGCCACTCCAGTGATTAAATGAATTTGGTGTATTTAATTATCATTTAACCAAAAAGATATTGAAACATTTCGTATTGTGTTCAAATTGTGAAATATTTCAACGCTTTCTGCTTCAACGGGATTAAAATACAAACACAAATATACAAAAAAAAAATGTTGAAAAACAACAACATTTTTGGTGCGAGTAACAAAGTATAAGGAATACAATACAGGTTGGTGGATTTTGGATTTGATTAATTTATTGTCTCTTAATTGTATCATTAATTTAGTTGACATTTTTGTGTGTCTGTTTCATGTTTTTGTTTTCCTTTTATTTTTTTTGGTGTTTTTGGTGTTTTTGTGTTTGACCTAAAAACTGTCGAAAGCAAATATGTTTAAATCCTCAGACAAAGTGAACAAAACGTGTATTTTTCAATTAAGTTAACAAATTTATTTACATGATGGATTAACTGTGGAGAATGTATTTATTTTTGGAGTTGACAGCCACAAGGGGGGGGAGAAGATTTTTCGTTTTTTTTTCTATATTCATCTGCACCCGATGTAAAAATAGCTTTAAAATCTCTAAATTTTTTTAAATATTGGTACTAAGATTTATTCGGCACATCTTAGATACTTAAGTACTCCCACTTTAGCTTCAAACAAAAGTTAGTTCCAATCCTAAGTCTTCAAGATTTCTAATTTAAACTTCAATCGTTTAACTTTAAGTGGTCCCAGTTTAAATTAAAAAGAAGGTCTTTATGAAGTTTTAGCCTAGATTCAATTGCAAGGTCTTTAAGTCGTCCCAGTCTAGCTTACATCGTGGGTATTTAATTCTTTCTAGTTCATCTTCAATTGTAAGTCTTTAAGTCGTTATAGTTTAGTTTCAATTGAAAGTCTTTTATTAGTTCCTAATTTACTTTTGTATAAGGCTTTTATTTAGTTGCCTTTATTCAATTATTTCATGTCGGTTTAGCTTCAATCGCAGGTCTTTATGTAGTCCAACTTTAACTTCATATGTATTTCATTATGTAATTCCAGTTGAGCTTATAATCGTTGGCCTTTAAGTAGTACAATATTATTTTCAATCGTAGGTCTTTAAGAAGTCCAAGAATAACTTCAATCGGAAGTATTTAAGAAGTTCCAGTTGACCATTAAGTAGGCCAAGATTATCTTCAATCGTAAGTTTTTAAGTTGTCCAAGATAAACTTCAATCATAGGTCTTTAAGAAGTTCCAGTTGAGCATTAAGTAGGCCAAGATTATCTTCAATCGAAAGTCTTTAAGTTGTCCAAGATTATCTTCAATCGTAGGTCTTTAAGTAGTCCAAGATTAACTTCAATCGTAAGTATTTAAGAAGTTCCAGTTGAGCATTCAGCAGGCCAAGATTATCTTCAATCGAAAGTCTTTAAGTTGTCCAAGATTATCTTCAATCGTAGGTCTTTAAGTAGTCCAAGATTACCTCCCAAGATAATCTTCAATTGTAGGCCTTTAACTTGTCCAAGATTATCTTTAGTCGTAGGTCTTTAAGTTGCCAAGGGTTATACTCAATCATATGTCTTTAAGAAGTTCAAGATTAACTTCAATCATAGGTCTTTAAGAAGTCCAAGATTAACTACAATTGTAGGCCAAGATTACCTTCAATCGTAGGTCTTTAAGTAGTCCAAGATTAACTTCAATCGTAGGCCTTTAAGTAGTCCAAGATTAACTTCAATCGTAGGTCTTTAAGTAGTCCAAGATTAACTTCAATCATAGGTATTTAAGAAGTCCAAGATTAACTTCAATCGTAGGACTTTAAGTAGTCCAAGATTAACTTCAATCATAGGTCTTTAAGAAGTCCAAGATTAACTACAATTGTAGGCCTTTAATTAGTCCAAGATTAACTTCAATCGTAGGCCAAGATTATCTTCAATCATAGGTCTTTAAGTAGTCCAAGATTAACTTCAATCGTAGGACTTTTAATAGTCCAAGGTTCAACTTCAATTGTAGGTCTTCAAGAAGTCCAAGACAAACTTCAATCGTAGTTCTTTAAGTAGTTCAAGATTAACTTCAATCGTTAAGAAGTCCTAGATTAACTACAATTGTACGCCTTTAAGTAGTCCAAGATTAACTTCAAATGTAGGCCAAGATTATCTTCAATCATAGGCCTTTAAGTAGTCCAAGATTAACTTCAATCATAGGTCTTTGAGAAGTCGAAGATTAACTACAATTGTAGGCCTTTAAGTAGTCCAAGATTATCTTCAATCGTAGGCCAAGATTATCTTCAATCATAGACCTTTAAGTAGTTCAGGATTAACTTCAATCGTGGGACTTTAAGTAGTCCAAGATTAACTTCAATCGTAGGTCTTTTAATAGTCCAAGGTTAACTTCAATTGTAGGTCTTCAAGAAGTCCAAGACAAACTTCAATCGTAGTTCTTTAAGTAGTTCAAGATTATCTTCAATTATAGGTCTTTATGTTGTCCAAGATTATCTCAATCGTAGGCCTTTATATTGTCCAATATTATCTTCAATCGTAGGTCTTTAAGAAGTCCAAGATTATCTTTAATCGTAGGTCTTTAAGTAGTCCAAGATTACCTTCAATCGTAGGTCTTGAAGAAGTCCAAGATTTACTTCAATCGTATGTCTTTAAGTTGTCCAAGATTATCTTCAATCGTAGGTCTTTAATTTGTCCAAGATTTACTTTAATTGTACGTCTTTAAGAAGTTCCAGTTTAGCATCTTCAATCGTAGGTCTTCAAGTTGTCCAAGATTTTCTTAAATTGTACATCTTTAAGTTGCCCAAGATTATCTTCAATCGTTGGTATTTATGTTGTTGAAGATTTACTTCAACTGCAGGTCTTCAAGTTGTCCAAGATTATCTTCAATCGTATGTCTTTAAGTTGCCCAAGATTACGTTCAATGGTAGGTCTTTAAGTTGCACAAGATTATCTTCAATCGTAGGTCTTTAAGTTGCCCAAGATTATCTTCAATCGTAGGTATTTATGTTGTCCAATATTATCTTCAATCGTAGGTCTTTAATTTGTCCAAGATTTACTTTAATTGTACGTCTTTAAGAAGTTCCAGTTTAGCGTTAAGCAGGCCAAGATTATCTTCAATTGCAGGTCTTCAAGTTGTCCAAGATTTTCTTAAATTGTACATCTTTAAGTTGCCCAAGATTACGTTTAATGGTAAGTCTTTAATTTGTCCAAGATTTACTTCAATCGTAGGTCTTTATGCTGTCCAAGATTATCTTCAATCGTAGGTCTTTAAGTTGCCCAAGATTATCTTCAATCGTAGGTATTTATGTTGTTGAAGATTTACTTCAATTGCAGGTCTTCAAGTTGTCCAAGATTATCTTCAATCGTAGATCTTTAAGTTGCCCAAGATTATCTTCAATCGTAGATCTTTAAGTTGCCCAAGATTATCTTCAATCGTAGGTCTTTAATTTGTCCAAGATTTACTTCAATTGCAGGTCTTCAAGTTGTCCAAGATTATCTTCAATCGTAGGTCTTTAAGTTGCCCAAGATTACGTTCAATGGTAGGTCTTTAAGTTGCCCAAAATTATCTCTAATCGTAGGTTTTTAAGTTGCCCAAGATTATCTTCAATCGTAGATATTTATGCTGTCCAAGATTATCTTCAATCGTAGATCTGTAAGTTGCCCAAGATTATTTTCAAACGCAGGTCTTTAAGTTGTCCAAGTTTATCTTCAATCGCAGGTCTTTAAGAAGTTCCAATTGAGCATTAAGTTGGCCAATATTATCTTCAATCGTAGGTCTTTAAGTAGTCCAAGATAAGCTTCAATCGCAGTTCTTTAAGTAGTTCCAGTTAAACTTCAATTGTGGCTCTTTAAGTAGTTAAAGATGGGCTTAAATCGTAGGTCTTTACGAAGTTCCAGTTGAACTTCAATTGTTAATCTCTAAGTAGTTTCAATGTAACTACAATTTTAGTTTGTTTATTACTTCCAGGTTGGCTTTTTTAATTTATCTCAGTCTTTTTCTACTACAGTGAGACCTCGATTATCCGTAATGGTCGGGACCGGGAGCATTCTGGATAATCGATTTTCCCGGTTAATTGAGTTCCAATTTTTAGTAGTTTTTCCGATAATGAAATTTAAAGCTCCATAGCACTGATCCAGCGGTTGGATTAAAGTCGTCCAATTTGGTTGAAAAAATTTCACAATAACATTTTCAGCATGAAATCCTGCACGTGTGGATGTTGTCCAATGGCAGAATGATTTTACTATCATCTTTTAGACCGATTTTTTTAAAGTTCTCAGTCACTTCTGGTACTAAGTTATTGTTAAACCATTCTCATGGACATTTTTTAAAGCTCTTTCCAATAATGCTTTGCACTTGTGTGTACCAGCAGCATTAACGCAAACTAATGAGGTTAGTCTCTCCTTTGAGACCTTTTGTCATTCTATGAAATTTTCATTGCCAAACTTCTCTCAAGTAAACACTTTCCATTCTCCTTATCTCATTGGTGAGATTTTTCATTGATTTGAATTGATTTAATTTTTCCACAAAAATTGTGGTAGCTAATCAGTTGAATGTCGTTTTTTTCTTAAATTTTGAGTGGAATATTTTAGATTTTCCTTCACTGGTAATCCAGAAATTGGATTATTCCTTTAAAACGTTCGTTCCGGAAACATGCATAAAGTGCAAAATCTACTCTTGGTTCTTCAGCAGTTTTTTTTTTTTTTTTGATTTCCAAAGCCAGTAACAGAATCATTTTGTTTTTTATAATGTCTAACACTCCTCAATATAAAAAAATGTTGGCCTTACATATGGATTTAGGGAATTCCCCTTTTTCGTTTTATACACATTGTGTTTGATTGTTCAAAAATAATCGAAAAAATTATAATCCCGGATAATAGAGGTAATTACGGTTAATCGATGCAAAAAAATTAAAATCGATCCAAAACATATCCTTTTTCATTCCCGGATAATTGATGTTGCCGGTTAATCGAATCACGGATAATCGAGGCCTCACTGTACCTCTACCCCAGGGTAACTTTCATAAAATATTATTTATACGAATTGTTGTTATCTTCAACTAGCTGCCACAAAAACCAACAATAACAATGACAATAAACAATAACAAAAACAAAAAACACATCCCCAAAGTCACTAGCAACTGCTGGCTGGCCAAGTAAATGCGGGTGAAACTAAATACTTTGGGAATTCTAACAATTCAAAAGCAACGTAAAATATTGCCTGCTAAAGCAGGGAATAACAAGAGGTAGATTTTGATTTGAAATTAATAAAGACAAATTGTCATGTTTTGCTGCACGTTGATAGGTTTTAGCGTTTGCCTTGGAAAATTGAGTGTAAAAAAAAATAAAAAAAAACCATTAAATAGTGGGATTAAATAATGATTATTATGTGAGAGTTGTAGACAAATGTTGTAATTTTGTTTATTTTCCTTATTTTGGGTGAAACTCCTACAAAGTTTCTGACCATAATAAAGTCTTAAATATATGCGACACTGTCCATATATTGTTGGTTAGATATTTTACTGGGTATTAAATATTTAGATGTTGGTTGTCATGTAATGCTTGTAATTTACCAAGTACGTGATCAAGTTTTACATTTCGCAGTAATTTGTAATCAATTTTTGTAGTTTTCTTTCTTCCTATGTGTTTGTAGCTTTTTAGTGTTAATTATTATCTTGCTTAAATTAAGGGGATGTTGTGAAAAGTATTTTATGTCAAAAAGAAACAAGCAGGTCATGTTTTTGGAGTGTTTGCTATATAGATGCTGTTAATTAAACAGTTTCTGGAACTTATATAAAATGTTTATGAACAAACATGTAGCATTATAGAAGAAAGTGTGTCAAATAGTAGGTAAATGAGGCTTTAGCATTCTAAGAACTACTTTTAAGGATTAAGGAAGCATATATAAGACAATAAAAATAAGAAATCTCCAAGGATTTCCAGAAAACTGAATAAAGAGTCTAATCCATTATCTTACGTGGTCAAAGTTCGAATTTTTGAGTATTTGGGTTTTTTGCTTCTAATACTTATCTTTAAACGTTTTGTTTAAATATCTTAGACCTTTGTGTTGTTATATTTTGCTTGTGTTCTTAATTTTATTTTGTTTTGCTTTCCTTTTACCTAAATCTAGACAGCGAGACAGATAGAAAAACATAAGTAAGACAAACGTAAATCCCCACACAAATAAGATTATAATTTATTAAATTTTCATAAACACATGTATTCATAATTTTATTTCGTACAAAACTGTATGTGTTGGGGAAATTTTATTAAAAATCATAAACTTTATAGAAGAAAAAAAAATCAGAAACGAACAAAAGCAAATTGATTTTCACGAGCCTGGCCAATTTGTTTAAAAAATAACAACAACAGACAATTTTAGTTGGAAATAAATAAATTTCGAAAGTAAAATGAAAAGTTTTGAAAATGAAAAAAAAATCTTGAAGACAGACAAAAAGCACAAACAAATACAATATTTCGTTATGAAACTAAACATATGGCCCCAATTTGATTTTAAACAAAAATCTAAATATTACAAATACAAATGAATTGAAAACTGAAATTAATTTTATTTTCACATCATTTCAAATAAAACATAAATTTAAAGCTTTTTTATACATACAAAATTTTTTTCTTATTTAAACAAGAGAAGTTCCTACAAAAAATCTTCTGTTTATATAAAATATTGAAAAATATTAAAAAAATATATATACATAGTTTACTTTCAATATCATTTGGTGTTGTTTCCCTTTAATTTTCCTAGTGTTGACATATTCTGTAAAGGGAACAGCTTGCCAGAGGACTTTTCTCCCCCATCCCCCTCTTCACTCAATACCAATTTCAAAAATAAATATGTTATCACCCAATTAGTTTTTTTCTCCAGTTTGTTGACACTAGTATGTCAGACGTCACGAGTGATTTGTCATCACTGGATGTTTTTTTTTTTTTTTTTTTCTCAGTCATCTGACGGAAAGCATTTAAATGTGTTAAAGAAATTTTAAAATTTGTTTTCAATTTTAATTGGCGCATAACTTAGTGGGATTGTTAATGAGCAGCTATAAAATAACAATTTTAAGATAATTCTTGCATTCACATCATTCAAAATGGTTCACAATTACAATTTTATACTCACCATCAGACAGATATTGCTTTTGTCATTCTGTGTGTAACACATGAAAATATTTATTGCAGACCGACATATTCTGGGTCCTCACAAGATTCTAAGATAGTTTAGCTATGTCCGTCCGTCCGTCTGTCTGTTGAAAACTCGATAGAGCCCAAGCAGCCAGCTGGCTGACATTTTCCACAAATTAGTTCTGTTGATAAGTTTTGTTTGGTATTGAAAATGGGCAATATCGGTCCATGACTTCACCTAGCCCCCATACAAATCTTCCCTCGGAATACTGTTTGAGCAGTCATAAATATCTTGATTATGCGGCAATCTTAATAAAATTTTGCACAAATTAGTTCAAAGTACTCTGAAATATCACTGTTAAGTAGAGTTGGGTTTATGAGCTCAGTGAAGTGACTACTCTTTTCAGCTCAGCTCACTCAAATGAACTAGGTCGCTCTTTTAGCTCATTAGTTCAGTATGTTGTATTAGTACTACCTCGTTTTATTAGTAGCATACGATCATATACATTCGTTTTATTTTTATTGTGGACAACACTCACTTTTTAATATTTATATAATATAGACTAAAAGCGAAAGCATTTTACAGCATTGACGAGTGAATCGATGCATGTTGTTTAGACGACAAAATGAATGTGCTTGTGCAGCCCTTTAATCAGTATAATGAATGACTCACTTCGCTCAGTTGATTAAAAAGTTCAAAGTGTGGCGAAAATTGGGAGACATTGGCCCTAGTCCCTATACAAGTCCCTCCTCAGAAACTGACATGAACTTTCATAATTGTCTTATAATAATTAATATTGTGAAATTGGACATAAACAAGTTTTGTATCAACCTAAATTTTTCTACCAACTTTTGTGAGGATCGGTCCCTAATTAACCCCACCCCGCTTATAAATCCTATATCAAAAAAAAATATTCAATTGTCACATCTTGATGGAGGGTATACAACACCCGTCACAGCCGAATATAACACTCTTACTTGTTATTTTAAATTTTTGGAGAAATCAAAAAGAATCTACATAGTGTGTTATTATAAGCATTTGTATTTCTTTATGCTGGTTATGGATTTGATAGCTTTTAGAACAAAAAAGTCTAACTCCGAAATTTCGACATAAAATAGGTTTAATTTGGAAGTACCTGTGAAGGACTTCTATTAAAAATTGTATATATTTTGATATTGATACAATATCTTTAAGAGAATAATGCAAATACTTCTACATTTTAAAACAATTTTTCCATTTTCTAAAAATATCTCAAATTCAAAATTTCGTATTTTTGGGAATTTTGCCCATAAAGTCCACACTAAGTCCAGGGATGGTAAAAGCATAATATGAATGATGTGAAATACATCATAGTATTTAAAAGTGTCCCATTTTGGAATCCAATTTTTGGGATTTTATAACACTTAAAGGGTCACACGGTATGTATTCCATACGTATTGGGACATGTATTCGATACATATGGAATTCCATGTGTATCTCAAAATTCACGTTATAAATACATATGATTTATAATTTTCAAGTTCACACGTACGTATGTAATTGCGTGTGACATAACCTCTAGTAGTTTAAAGAATTGTTTCTTTGAACTATATATCTATTTAATAAATTTTTAAATCACGATAAATATATTTAGTTTGATGAAACTTATTTTGTTATAATTTTTCTCTACTTTTTTTGTTTTGGGTTTTTTATTTTGCACTCATACAGTGTTGTATTTCAAAATTCACATTTGGTCAATTCACAAGGTCTCTTACCATGTCATAATGTCCTAATATTTCACAATGGTTTTTATTGCTTTTCAAGCAAAAAATGTCCTAAAATAATACTACTTTCTATGCTATATTTATTGTGTTATCGTAACGAACCAGCAGAGACCAACGCCGAATGCATAAGAGTCGGTTAAGCCGACCCGCCTGATCGTGATATATTAGGACATTATGACCGATAAGAGACCTTGTGGATTGACCAATTGATAAATACACGAAAATAGAACATGCTCTAATTGCCAAAAATGATCCAAGACATACACATGTATTTTACATACACAAAGTTTTATATGGATCACACGGTATGTACATGTTTACATGTGAAAAATGTCCCAATACATGTCACAAAAAACACACGAATACATACCGTGTGAGCTCCCTATTAGCCTAAATTCAAAATTTTGATAAACAATTGATTAAATACGGAGGGAGCTAGGGAAACCCCTATTCTTGTTGAGTAACCTTTTAAAAATTGTATTCCCTGTAGCGGGATGCAATTCTTTGTTGAACAGAAATATTTGTTATAGAAAATGTAGAACCATAATTATAACAAAAATATGAGACAACACCTACACCACCATGGTGGGAGGGTATATTGGGTTAGTGCAGATGTTTGTAACGTGCAAAAGTATTGTCCCAACACCCATGCGAAGCATGTAAACCTAGAACAACAGGTCGTAATTTCAAAGATAATTCGATACTATTTGGTACAAGCTTTTCAATTGCCCCAAGGACGACGTCTATTGAATTTAGTTAGAATCGGTTCATTATTTCTCCTAGCCCCCATATGATTGCCCTGTATGAAAATACTCAATAATTACTCATAGCTCCCATATAAGTCTCACTTCCGAAAATCACTTTAACTAGCATAAATCTTTTAAAAATGTAGGTATTCCAATAAGTTATATATATACAAAAGTCATGTCACCATATTTTATAACAATTGGTCCATAATTAGTCATAGCTCCCATATAGATTTCTTAAAAATGTTGGTATTTATATAAGATTATATACATAAGATATGCCACTTAATTTAATGGCGATTGGTCCATAATTAGTCATAGCTCCCAAATGAATTTTTAAAACTGTTTATAATAATCTTCTCGGTGTAGGCTATCAAATGTGGGGCTTTACCGACTATACTTTCTTACTAGTTTTTGTTATTTTCTTTATATATTGCAGATAATAACATACAATTTAGCACACATTGTTCCTATTATAAAACGGCAATCTCTGTTGAAAATGTAAGAATCGGTCAATGATTTCTTCTTTCCCGGAATATGGCTACATGGTATATAAAAGCCTATAGAATATCAGTAACCATACAAAATTCTAAAATCAGTATCATATTCCAAGATATTTGGTTAAATCGGTCGATATTTGACCATAGACCAGTATAAAGTCCACTTCCAAAAATCACTGAAATAATACGCATAAATCTCTTATAAATATCGTTATCAGTTTGAAACTCAACAAAAATAAACCTCATACATATAAAAATCTCCGCTCCGAGTTTTCTGCGAATCGGCCAATAATTGGTAATAGTTCCCATATAAGGACCACTTCCGAAAAAAACATTAATCTACATAAGTGTCCTACTAATATAGATATCGAACCAAAATTTTACATAGATTTTTAATATGTATGCAAAAATCAAAATGATGGATTTAGCGAATATTGGTTCACATTTCATCATAGCCCCCATTTAAGGTCCAGTTCCGAAAATCAATTAAACATCTTATAAATATCGCCGTGAAATTCGACGTAATTTCATGAAGATCGGCACACAATAGGTCATACCTCCCATATAAGGACCATTTTCGAAAACACATTAACCAACATAAATGTCTTTCAAATATCGATATCGATCAAACATTTTACACAGATCAGTTGTATGTATGCAAGCTCATACTATATTTTGTGACAATCAGTCCATGATTACCCATAGCTCCCACATAAAATCCATTTAAACAGGTGCACCAGATAAATGTTTTTATGCTAGATGCACAAACATCGGTGGCAGTATAATATAACGGGCACTATTTCTTGATAAATTTAAAATAGGTTATTTTTGGACTCCTAAAAGATATGGCTTAAAGCTTTTTTCATATAATTTTTTTTTATTTCACCAAGGTATGGAGAAATTTTACCCCTACTTTAAGACCTCCATAGCATTGCTATTGAGGAGTCTTTGATGTCCGTTAAAATGCACCATTTTCACGAAAATTTTTGTGAAAAAATATTGTGTTTGAAAAAAGTAACAAACTGTTTACCCAAAATTGTCCTTTTTATAACTTTGTATTCATGTTTCAAATAACATCCCGTTAGAACCTTTTAGTAAAATTTTAACGATATTTTCTCAATAATTTTGAATGAGATGTTTTTTCCCATTTTAATCCTTTTAGCTACTGTTTTCACTTATTGAAGAAACAACAAATGTATTCAAATAAAATGTGTCTATGTCACAAAATATGTTGTGAAACAAGTACTAAAAATATATGTAATTTGTAGTTCTCAAAGGTACGAATTGCCAAAAGTACCAAATACGTAGACTGTATTTTTTGATAAGTGCAATATTTTAAATTCTATGTTTATTAGTTTAACCCTCTATCCTTTAAAAAGCTAAAAAAAGTTGTCGAATAATTTTGTTTAGGGTACTTATTGCCCAATAAACTCAGAACAGCCATCAGAAACTAATTTGCAAATTAAGTTTAGGAACCAGGTGCAAAAAGGTGAAGAGTGCCTCAGGGTATTGTTGCCGATTTAGGTGTAAAAATATGTAAACATTAATTATGATACGATTTTATTGATAAACTAATGAAAAATATACAAATGATACTCATAAAAACAATTTTTGGTATTTGAGAAGCATAAATGAAGATCGCATTTTGAGCAAACACACTGTGTTTCCCACTTTTTGCATAGTTTGCACCATCTTTTTTGCCTAACCAGATTGAAAAGTGGTCGATATTGTCATAACGGTCATCATTTACAGAAGATTTTGATTTTTCGCCAACTTTTGAACTACTATCTTCTTGTGGAGTACCAACTGATCATGAGTCAAGGCGGATAATTTAATCAGTCTGCAGTCTCTATCTGCTATTCCTTTATTTTTTTACATGACAAAAAATTAAAAAACTATACACTACAACACCGATAAATTTAGCCGCATCCCGCAACAGTGCCCTGAGGCACCCCTTTGTTTTTGCGTGCTCAACACACTTTTTGTTAATAAAAAATTCATATTTTTTTTACCTTTTAAAAAAATATTTCGAATAGATCGGGCTACTAAAAGTTAGTAAAACTTTCACGTGCTAAAATTATGACATCACTTACAAAATAGATGACAGAACAAAAACTAAAAGTCAGAATGCATTTCGACCTTCGGGTGAAATGTTATTAAATCTGTAACTAAAGTCACCGTTAGATTTAAAAAAGAGATAATTGATGTTTTGTAATGCATGCCTAGAGGCACTCTTGTGGGTTAGAGGGTTAAAACATACATGTAGGATGACAAAGAGTACCAAAATAGAGTGTTTTCCCCATTTGAATTTCAAAAAAGTGTTTAAAAACTTTCGCCTCTTTTATTTTGAATCAATGCTAATGTATTGTATTTTAAAAGTTTTTTTTCAGATGTTGTTTAGTATCTATATTAGTTTATACCCCTTAATCATATGACAAAGAACATCCCTTCTAAGTGGATCTATTTTTGGGGAAGTGATGAATTAGATTGGCAATAACGCTACTATTTTAGATTCAAAGATAAAGAACTTTTGGCAGCTCCCATATAACTGATAGATATTAAAAGCACAATTCTGATTGAATGTTCTGTGATAATCAGCCAAATCCGATATATAAGCGAAAAGCTGTTAGTTAATATGAAGTTAAATATTCATTAAAAAAATATGTAGGGTCTCATTAAGCCCACAATCTTTATTTTAAATAATTCACAATAGATGAATATTATTGTGATTACTTTGGTGGTAGGTGATTATTTTCTCAAATATTTGCACAATCTGAACGTGTGCTAAGTTGTTCGTCCTTATTTCTTACTTTATTGACTCGCAGTACAAATCACAAAACTAACAACTACATTCATTTAAACGTTAGGGCAGTCCAAAAAATGGTTTATATAGCATTTCTCATAATATCTGAGAAATAGCTAAATCATCTATTATTAATTTGCAAGGAATAAAAGAAAAATTGAGGAAAAATTAAAGAAATAGCTTTCTTTAAACCAACATTCAGAGGCTTAATACAAACAGGGCCACCCTAATGTATATAGTAATAAGACAGAGGGGATCAAAGCAAACCAAACCAAGTATGCCTTTTCAATATGCTGCTGTCATAAATAAAAATTTTGAAAAAAAAAAAAATATATTATAGAAAGTAAAAATAAAATACAAGTGTATACAACTCACATGGTGATGATGATGATTAAGAAACTACTCAGCGTAAGAAGAAAAGAAACAACAAAATATAAAAAATAAAAAAATTCTTTAAATATTTTCTTTAAATTAGAACAATTTTAAATACACACTCATACTTATAAATACAAAACACATACCAATACTCCCATATGTGCCTGTTTGTGTACGTGTTGTTGGCTCACATCTTTATAAATTCCATATATAAATATTAAACAAATTTAGCATTTCATCTTTTTTTTATTATTTTGTTGTGTAAAAACCATATTCCGTTGAGGTACAACTTTAATTTAATTCTCAGGAATTTTTATTAAAAAACAAAGTTTTTAATTTTAACTAGAATGAAATAAACCAAAAGTTATACAATTCCCAATTGTGCGAACGTAAGTGTATATGTATGTTTTGTAGGGTTGTCATTCGAATAAAAATTATTCGAATAATCGAGGAAAAGTTTGATTTTTAATCGAATGAATAAAATTTTTCAATTCGGAATAAATCAATCAATTCAATCAATAATTGCCGATTAATCAAATAGTCGAATAAATTTATGTTCAACTCTATATTAAAAAAAATAGTTTATATAAACAAATATTTGTACAAGAATATCTCATTCTTGGATATAGAGTTATGCATGCACTAAAGCTGACGACGTAGTGCATCTTATTCAAAGGAAGTTTCTTCCCACAATAAGTGAACTCATGGAATGAAACATTCCAGAACTCTAAGCTCTCGTGGAAACGTAATGCTGAGAGTCGAATAAGGAAGGCATTATTTGCCTTCTATATCTGTAAGAAAACCTTTGGGAAGAAGTGGGGTCTTAGAAAATATATTGTACACTGGATGTACACTGCGGTCATAAGACTTATTTTGACCAAAGGAATTATTGATTGGTGTAAAACGGTGCATATTAAAACTCAACTTTCTATTCTAAACAAGGTAAAGGGTTTTCCAACAAGAAGTGTTATTTTAATCACCTGGTATTTCGGTAGCTGTCACTTTTGAAGCTTTTATTCTTTGACATTTGACAAGTAGAAACTACGCCATTACTAAAAATGGAACAATACACTCTTCAACAAAGCATTGAAATTATTAAAATTCACTACAAAAATGGTGAAAATCTTGCATTCACAGTTTGTAAAACTAAATCATTTTTGGGTCGTCGTGAAGCACCTTGTTGGACAGCAATGCAGAAATTGATGGAAAAATTCGAGCTGTTGGGACAAGTTAGTGATGTGAAGAATAAAACCAATGCACGTCGCTCAAGAACAACGGAGAATATTGCTGCTGTAGCCTAAAGTGTTGAAGAAAAGCAAGGTTTTTCCATTCCTCGTCGCTCTTTGGAATTGGGAATTCCAAAAACTTAATTACACCGTATTTTGGATGATATTGATCTGGACAGCGTTTACTTTCAACAAGACGGCGCTACGTTCCACACAAGCAACGAAACCATTGCTCTTTTACGGGAAAAGCTTCCGGACCGTGTTGTCTCTCGAAGAGGTGATCACAATTGGCCACCGAGATCTTGTGATTTAACACCTAGCGTCTTCTTCCTTTGGGACCACGTGAAAGATAAGGTCTACGCCAACAGCCCAGCGTCGATTCAAGACCTCAAAGATAGAATTCGTGAGGTTACCGAGGACATACGGCAGCCACTTTGCGATTTGGTTATGGAAAATATCATGAAAAGGATATGTTACTGTAAGCGTGGTCGTGATGGCCATTTGGCTGATGTTGTTCTTCATTATTAACGGCATACCTTCCTCTTTATTATAGAATAAACATCCGATCATTTATCTCAAAAAATTTCATTTTTCTTTGAATACCAAAACAACACCTCTTGTTGGAAAATCTTGTACAAAGACTGGACTGTCTTGAAATTACTAGCTCTATAGATTCCACCCCTCAGGCCAGTCTAGAGACCATGCCACATATAATCCCCTTTTATATATAAATATATCAAGTGCATTTCTGCTAAGTCTAAGATACCAACACTGAATTTTTAATAGAAAATTTAGGATCAGTATATCGACAAAAGATGAGCCGCGAAGTATGTCCTTAGGGACGACGTGATCTCAATCTGCATTGATGGCTCAAAGACAGAAATGGGCACCGGCTCGTTCTCGTTCTCGGGCTAGGGAATTTTCTCCGATCAACTTCACCTTTAGATATCTCTACGATTGGTCTATACCTGCACGGTATTCCAGACACAGCCGCGAAAAGAATCCGGGAAGTAAATATCGAAAATACGTCTATACATACCTACTTGAAGGCTGTGCATCAATTAAAGCTCTTAACTCCAACGTTATTAGGTCACTGGCACAACTAACACAACATCACGTCGAGTTAATATGGGTTCCAGGTCATGAGAGCATCCGAGAAAATGAAGTATCAGATGAATGTGCAACCAGCGCGCCGTCCCTGGACGTAACTCTTGCGCAAATGGATATTCATACTCCCTTGGTTGAGGGAGATGGAACTAAGCTGGTCAAATGTCATCACTTGTAGAATATACAGAATGCTCTGGCTCACTCTGACAAAGGATAGGACCAGGACTCTTTTGTCTCTTGATAGGAATTTGATTAGGATTCTTACGAGTATAACTACTGGGCACAGTATAATTGGATACATGTCGGAACGTATGCGTTACCAACCTTATAGCTATTGTAGATTTTTATATAAAGAGGAGGAAGAATCAGAACCATATCAAGGATTGAGATCGTAAAATTCTTAACACACGTTTTTCATTAAAACTTTTAACCCAAGTATTATTTGAATTTTTTTTTTTGATCAAGTTACCTTTGTATGTCAATTATGTTCATTTGTTGTTAATCTGATTAAAGTGAGTGACCAGAAAAAACTGCGTACTAAAATTTTTGAATATTTTCAACAAAACCCAACTTGATCCTACAAAAAAGTTTCCAATGTTTTTCAACAGTACCGGGAGAACTTGTCGGTTGATAGCAAACCTGGTTCAGGTAGAAGGAATGGTAAACAAAGAGTTCCCAACACATCCGGTAGGAAAGCAGCCCGGTTAGCTCAGTGCTCGGACTATTTGGTACGAAAAGTTAACGTTAATGCAGGTTTAAAAATATACATGGCTCAAAAAGTTCCTAAGAGGAACTCTGCTAAAAAATTTAGAGGCCAAAGACAGAGCACGAAAATTGAAGTCAAAATTGTATACAGAAAATATACCTACTGCATAATGGATGACGAAATGTACGTATGGAACATTTTTCGCAGCTTCTGGGTAAATTTTTTTATGTTGCAGATGCTCGAGGGAATGTAGAAGAAAAGTTTAGGACCCAAAAGCAGACAAAATTTCACAAAAAGTTGCAGTTGCGGCAAAAAATCCAAACATTTGTAACGAAGGGCTCTATAAATACCGAAATTTACATCAAGGAATGTTTACAAAAAGGATGATTCCATTCATAAAACTTCTTAATGTGTCCACTTATTTCTGGCCTAATTTTTCATCTGTCACTATGGTAAGAAAGGTCTTGAGTGGTACAAGACCTATAATGTGGTATTTGAGCCAAGACAGGCAAATCCTCCAAATTGCATGGAGCTGAGTCCAGTGAATAGATATTGGGCTCTTGTTAAAAGAGAATTGAAGACTACAAAAAAGGTATGCAAAAGTGTGGTAGATTTTAAACGGAGATGGACAACCTGTTCGAATAAAGTGAAAAAAGCACTATAAAAACCATAAACTGAAAAAGGTTCAAAATTTCATCATTAGTGATTAGAACTATAAAAATAATTTTTTTGGTAAATTGTAACAATAATTTCAATTACATGCAAAAGGATTCAAAACTGTAAGTTTAGTAGTTTCATTTTTATTAACTTAAATGTATGTTAAAAATTTGTCGATCTCAGTCCTTATATGACTTTCTGACCTTACAAGAGCGCTGACTACTACATGTTGGTAGGGCTCTTTTTCATGATCTGGACTGTGGCAGAGATATGTCACTAATAAATATAAGCAAATTTATTAGAAGTACCGGTTGGTTCTCACGGGGACCACAGGAGTCATATACTCATCGGAATTAGGGAGGGAAACCATTCACTTTTCATGTAAGATTTTCAGGCCTCCGTTTGACCTGGCTAAATTACGAGCAAACAACGTGACCTAACCTAACCTTATATTATTAAAATAAATTTGTATTATATACATCCATATATTATCAATTTTGTATGGTTGTTCATTAAAACAAGAAAAATTTCTGGTTATAAATATATTTTATTAAATATAATAAATTGAGAAAATTTTAAATTTGAATCAATCACTCGAATAATAAATAAAATATAAACTTTTATTCGATTAAAATAAAACTCGAATAATTAACACCCTAATGTTTTAGATTTTCACAAAAATATAAACTTTCTAACTTAAGCATTTAGATGTTGGATTTAATGTTTAGTGGGGGATTTTTAATAAAAAAAAAAACGCAAAACTTTTTGTTCATTCACTAAAGCCCCAAATATTAAAAACAAATATGTACAAACAACTTTTGAATATTTAGTTGGATATTCATGTATACAGGTATAGGTATGTATTTGACAATATAGATATTACGGTGGCCCTTATTTTAGACATTTTAAAATTCAGATGCTATATATCAGAAAATGTTTATATTTAAAATATAAAAACTATTTTTGAAACAAAATTAGTTTTAAACTTAAAATTTGTTTAATATAGCTACCCAAAACTTGAAACTTTAAATAAAATGTGTAATTTCTAAACATTGTCCGATTTTTCTCAAATTTTCAACATTTGGTTTAGATGACGGAGAACAGTTTTAGACCTTAGGAGCATTAAAAAGTGCAAAATAAGAGCCACCCTAATAAATGTATATGTATACCACACATCTATTAAGCGACAACTACACCAACAATAAAAATAATATGAAAAATACAAAAAAAATATCAACAGGTGTCATGTTTCTAAGGTAAACATTAAACATGTATAAAATACACTAAAAAAAAACACGATAAAAAATAAATTTCTGCTTTTTTTTAATACAACTAACTACTTAACTACGCACACACATTGCTATTATGGAATAATATTTTGTAATGTAGGGGAAGGAAAGCAATGCCCAAGGAAGGGAATTAGAAAACGAATATTTTCTATAAGACTTTCAAGCTATTAAATACTCTTGGTAATTACATGTAATTGCTGATAACCAAAAGTACTTTTATTTTACCAATACATATCGTAAAACTTCTGCTGCCACTAGAGTATTCAATTAATCGGGTTTTTTGTTTAACCGGTTAATAACATAGGGCAACAAAATCAAAAAAAAATTTAGAGGATTTTTAAATCACTTTACAATTTTGATGTACTGTGGTTCCAGTAGTGCAAATATGGTCCAAATTTTAAATTCTATAAAGAGGATTTTTTTTAAATTTTTAATAAAAATTGTGATTTTTTTTACATTATTCTCCACATAATTAATGATAACTAAAAAACTGTTAGTCTGATATTATTAAAATAAATTTAGAAAAATTTAAATTTACATAACTTTTAAACTTTATGTTTACATATTGCGTTTTAATCGGCTCAGTAGTTTCGGAGTTATAATAACAAATTTAAGCAAAAAATATATATTTTACGTGAAAATAGCAAATTTTTTTGTTTTAAAAAAATCATGAAAAATCGAAAACGGCAGAAATTGTTCAGATTTATTGTTTTATCGCAAAGCCACGTGTAATAGAAATAAAATGACATATCGATCATAAAAATCTATGAATTATTTTCGAATTTATTCACAATTAAGTGAATTCGCTCATTTTCACAAAATTTTAGTTTTTTGTTTGATATACATAAAATTAAGTAGTTAATGTTCTTCTTTCGACTGATTGAATTTTTAAAACATTTTTCCCATGCTATGTACAAATTTTCACATATATACTACGTTTCAATTGGCTCATTAGTTTCGGAGTCATAATAACAAATTGAAGCAAAAAATATATTTTTGTTTTAAGAAAATGATGAAAAATCGAAAACGGCAGAAATTGTTTAGATTTATAGCTTTATCATAAAGCCACATGTAAAAGGAACAAAATGAGATATAAATCATATAAATCGATTGATTCTTTTAAAATTTATTCACGATTAAGTGAATTCGCTCATTTTCACAAAATTTTAGTTTTTTGTTGGATATACATAAAATTGAGTAGTTAATGTTCTTCTTTCGAGTGATTGAATTTTTAAAACATTTTTCCCATGCTATGTACAAATTTTCTTGTATATATTGCGTTTCAATCGCCTCAGTAGTTTCGGAGTTATAATAACAAATTGAAGCAAAAAATATATTTTTTATGTGAAAATAGAAAATTTTTTTGCAGAAATTGTTCAGATTTATAGTTTTATCTTAAAGCCATGTATAATAGGCACAAAATGAGATATCGATCATAAAAATCGATTGAGTATTTTCGAATTTATTCACAATTATGTGAATTCGCTCATTTTCACAAAATTTTAGATTTTAGTTTGATATACATAAAATTGAGCAGTAGTGTTCTTCTTTCGATGGATTGAATTTTTAAGACATTTTTTCCATGCTATGTACAAATTTTCTTGTATATATTGCGTTTCAATCGCCTCAGTAGTTTCGGAGTTATAATAACAATTTGAAGCAAAAAATGTATTTTTTATGTGAAAATAGCAAATTTTTTAAAAAAAAATCATGAAAAATTGAAACCGAGAGAAATTGATCAGATTTATTGCTTTATCTTAAAGCCATGTGTAATGGGGAGAAAATGAGATACCGATCATAAAAATCGATGAATTATTTTCGAATTCATTCACAATTAAGTGAATTGGCTCATTTTCACAAAATTTTAGTTTTTTGTTTGATATACATAAAATTTAATAGTTAATGTCCTTCTTTCGATTGATAGAATTTAGAAAACATTTTTCCCATGCTATGTACACATATTCACATATATATTGTGTTTCAATCGGCTCAGTAGTTTCGGAGTTATAATAACAAATTGAAGCAAAAAATATATCTTTTACGTGAAAATAGCTAATTTTTGTGTTTAAAATCATAAAAAATCTAAAACGACAGAAATTGTTCAGATTTATTACTTTGTCGCAAAGCCACCTGTAATAGCATCAAAATGATATATCGATCATAAAAATCAATGGATTATTTTCGAATTTATTACAATTAAGTGAATTCGCTAATTTTCACAATATTGTATGTGCTTACAAGCGTGTACTTTGAGTGGAAATTTTACATGTGTTTTGTATTGTTACAATATGTAAAATTTCCACTCAAAGTACACGCTTGTTATTGTTATAACAATAACAAAACACAAAAATAATCATATCAAAGTTTTTGTGAAACCATGTGACATTATTCCGTCTCTGTGGAGTTAAATAAAAACACCCTACATATGAATGCTTCATTAGCACTTTCGGAATTTTCTTGTCATTAATAAATAAAATGAAATTTTAAATTTCATTTTTTTAATTTTTCTAATTTATTGAGCTTTAGGTCAACTTTTATATTTAATAGTTTTTATTTTATTTCCAATATTTCGCTACTTCATTGAGTAGCATCTTCAGGGAAACAATTTAAATAATTAACAATATACATATATAATAACAAAATGTTTGAAATAAAAACAATAACAAAATTTGTCAAAATGAAAAATGTTTAAATTTACACAAACAAAAAATATTTTATAATATTTAATTTCCTTTTCCGTTTTTATAAACTAAGTGTCTGTAGTTTTGAGCAACATTATCTGTATCTGCCTTAAAATTAATTCTTAGATTTGTAGGTACATTTATAATTTGTAGCATTTCTAACATATAACGACGTTTGAAATTGTTTTCTGTATTTAAAACCGATATATTTTCAAAATCAGGATAGTGATTTGAATTAGCACAATGTGACGATAATGCTGTTTTTTGTGAAGAAATGTCTCTGTATTTTTGATCTGATTTGTGTCCTGCTATTCTAGTTTTAAGTTTATTTTTTGTTGTACCTATATATACTTTACTACATGTTTCATTATCATTTCCATTGCATGGTATTTTATAAACTACATTCGACATTTCTAACTTTTTAATTCTATCTTTTGTTTTACTAAATAATCTGCCTACTGTATTGTACATTTTATGAGCCATTTTGTATTTCTTATTATCAAAAATATTTGATTTTTCCAATCTCTCTGATATTACAGGTACATAAGTTAATGATTTATATATTTTAGGTTCTGAAGTATATTCTGTGTTTTTCCTTTGGTTTTTGTATTGTCTTATTAATTTACAAGATATATTTATTGGGAAATTATTATCCTTTAATATATTTTTAATAATTTCTATATTCTTTTTATGAAATTCTCTGTCAGGACACAAATCAGATCAAAAATACAGAGACATTTCTTCACAAAAAACAGCATTATCGTCACATTGTGCTAATTCAAATCACTATCCTGATTTTGAAAATATATCGGTTTTAAATACAGAAAACAATTTCAAACGTCGTTATATGTTAGAAATGCTACAAATTATAAATGTACCTACAAATCTAAGAATTAATTTTAAGGCAGATACAGATAATGTTGCTCAAAACTACAGACACTTAGTTTATAAAAACGGAAAAGGAAATTAAATATTATAAAATATTTTTTGTTTGTGTAAATTTAAACATTTTTCATTTTGACAAATTTTGTTATTGTTTTTATTTCAAACATTTTGTTATTATATATGTATATTGTTAATTATTTAAATTGTTTCCCTGAAGATGCTACTCAATGAAGTAGCGAAATATTGGAAATAAAATAAAAACTATTAAATATAAAAGTTGACCTAAAGCTCAATAAATTAGAAAAATTAAAAATAAATAAAAAGGTCGAATAAATTAGAATTAAAATTTCATTTTTTTATTTTTCAGTGATGAAATTTGTTTATCTTAATTTCCAAAGAACTGGATTGACTACCATACATCTTTTGTTTTCTAGTACTTCGTGTTTAGGTAGATAATCTATTTGGCAATTGAGGCATTCATTCCCTCTTATCGCAAACATTAAAAACAAATCAAACATATTCCGTCAATTATAATTTCTATATCAGTCTGAAATCAAATTTTCGTTATTTAATTTAATTTGAAATTAAGACTTTCAGTCACCATCAAAAGTGGCATCTATGTATGTGTAACCGCTACAGTTATCAAGTATTCGACATATACAAAAAACCGGTTTTCGAATAATTCGAAATAGCGTCATTTTTAAAACTGGTTTTTGGGTTTTTATATCAATAACCTTCAAATAATTGGAGACAAAAAATTCGGCTTGTTGAATATCCTGAAAACCGTCCTTTTGTAAAAACGGGTTTAAAAAAAACCTAAAATTGGATAATTGGAAAATAACCGATTTTTCGAATAATTTTAAGACCGATTGGACATCTCTAGTAACCGCTCACTATACTAAATCTCAAAAAGACAATTTGTGTATGTTAACAACAGTATCACATCTGTTTTAAAGAATAATTTTATAACTTACTTTGAAATAGTAAAGTTAAATAATAATTTTAAAACATTAAATGCCAAATCTATATATGTAGTTACATTTTATATTAACATCCTTTTTATCTTTAAATTTATTCCTGCAAATATACACCCATCTTTAACTCCAACAAACATTTAAAACAATTTCAAAATAAAAAACCAACTGAACTCAAATATCCGCTTGAACTATTCTGTGTACAGATGATGTTTTTGCACTTTAATTTACATAAAAGTGATACTTCCCATATTGTGTTTTTATGTCTTTTACTCGGTTTTTGTATGTATCATTGCAGTTCTGGTGTTTTTATGTGTGTTTCCTAAATCACCAGCAAACCTGGTTTTAACTATGATGATGAGTAAATGCCTGAAAGCAAATAAAAAAAACAAACATAAAACAAATATAAACATGTAGGTGTTCACATCTCATACAGATATCTCCACAATCCTACAATCCTAGGCATTTATGTATGCCTACTATAGTCGTTTGGACACATGACAAGTACATGAACAATTCTGACCAACCATAATTCAGGCCATTGGCGATGGCGACATAAAACTAACACATTTATGCCGCAAATTGTTTTTTTTATATTTCGAGGAAAACTAGAATTTTTTTTACAAATATGTGGACATACATTTAATGCCACGTAATATAATTGTAATTTCTTGGGATTTTTAAGCAACATGCCAACATAATTTTACTGTGTGACCATAAAATGTGCCTACATTTATTTTCAAATAAAACATAGATATTAAAAAGTTATTTTGGGAATACAAATTTAATATTTTAGTAAGATTTAGTTTTCATACTCTAAATTCCCAATTTAATTATTAATAAATTATATGTTTAGCATGTATGTAGATCAGTGGTCGGCATAGGGAGAACATGGAATACATTCTCTGTTGTACATCAGCTATTGCAATATTTATTACAATAACAAAACACATGTAATATTTCCACTCAAAGTACACGCTTGTTAGCACATACAATTTTGTGAAAATGAGCGAATTCACTTAATTGTGAATAAATTCGAAAAGAATCCATCGATTTTTATGATCGATATTTCATTTTGTGCCTATTACATGTGGCTTTGTGATAAAGCAATAAATCTGAACAATTTCTGTCGCTTTCTATTTTTCATGATTTTTTTAATACAAAAAAATTTTCTATTTTCACATAAAAAATATATTTTTTTCTTCAATTTGTTATTATAACTCCGAAACTACTGAGCCGATTGAAACACAATATATGTGTGAAAATTTATGCATAGCATGGCGAAAATGTTTTCAAAATTCAATCCCTAGAAAGAAGAACATTAACTACTCAATTTTATGTATATCAAACAAAAAACAAAAATTTTGTGAAAATGAGCGAATTCACTTAATTGTGAATAAATTCGAAAAGAATCCATTGATTTTTATGATCGATATCATATGTTGTTACTGTTATATGTGGCTTTGCGATAAAGTAATAAATCTGAACAATTTCTGCCGTTTTCGATTTTTCCTGGTTTTTTTAAAACAAAAAAATTTGCTATTTTCACGTAAAAAATATATTTTTTGCTTCAATTTGTTATTATAACACCGAAACTACTGAGCCGATTGAAACGTAATATATATACAAGAAAATTTGTACATAGTATGGAGAATATATTTTCCGAATTCAATCAATCGAAAGAAGAACATTAACTACTGAATTTTATGTATATCAAACAAAAAACTAAAATTTTGTGAAAATGAGCAAATTCACTTAATTGTAAATAAATTCGAAAATAATTCATCGATTTTTATGATCCATATCTCATTTTGTTCCTATTACACATGGCTTTAAGATAAAGTTATAAATCTGAACAATTTCTGCTGTTTTCGATTTTTTAAGATTTTTTTAAAGCAAACAAATTTGCCATTTTCACGTAAAAACTATATTTTTTGCTTCAATGTGTTATTATAACTCCGAAACTACAGAGGCGATTGAAACGCAATATATATGTGAAAATTTATGCATAGCATGGAAAAATGTTTTCAAAATTCAATCAATCGAAAGAAGAACATTAACTACTAAATTTTATGTATATCAAACAAAAAACTAAAATTTTGTGAAAATGAGCGAATTCACTTAATTGTGAATGAATCGGTATTTCATTTTGTTGCTATTACACATGGCTTTAAGATAAAGTAATAAATCTGAACAATTTCTGACGTTTTCGATTTTTCAAGATTTTTTTAAAACAAAAAAATTAGCTATTTTCACATAAAAAATATATTTTTGCTTAAATTTGTTATTACAACTCCGAAACTACTGAGCCGATTAGATGCAATATATAAACAGATTAAAGGTTATGTAAATTTCAATTTCCCTAAGGTCACTTTGATTATATCGGGCTAACCGTTTTTGAGTTATCATTAATTATGTGGAGAAACGTCTAAAAAATTCACAATTTTACTTAAACATTTCTGACCTCTGATTAATATAAATAAGATCTATGCGAACAAAAATCACATTACCAACTTTTATAAGAATCTATTTCATAGAGAAAAAACCATTGTTCCCATGTAAATCCTTCTATAAAAATCTCAAAATTATTGTTAGATTGCCGAGAATAAATGTTATTAAACAGATGACTTAAGTACTAAAAATATAAATCATTTGCTTGATTTTTTTGCTGTTACACTATTAGTATAAATTTTACCACATGATGAAGATTGAACCAGCGATTTTTTGCGGATAAAGGTAATAAATACAGAGGGATGCTACTTGGCATCTTCTGCACTCATTTATATTTATTAGAAAATTAACTAGTACCAACGATCATATTTAGTTTGGCATGAATAGCTATCTAAGTAACAATACAGCAAAGGCAATAGTGATAATTGCTAGCTACATAACCGCAGGATAATTGGCCTAGTTTGGCAAAATGACTACAACAAAAGAGAGAACAAAAAGCATTGTAACCTTTGGTGTTGAGTGTGTTACACTTATATTTCGTATGAATAAATACTAAATATAGCATTTGTAGAGTACTGTGTAAAATAATAGTTGAATTCAATTCGCCTGTAGCTTCAATTATGGCACTTAAAACGAAAATCCTGTAAAGAAATAATACATAATCAAACTTTTAAATTTTACAGCCAGTTTTCACATAAATACACATATGTTTTTATTATTATATGTATATGTGTAACTAAGTGTGAGTGTGTGTATTGTAGAGTAGAGTACGCCTGTAAATATGCAAACAAAAACACCTAAAATATAAAACGGATGGATATACACACAGCCTCACAAAGTAACTCACATACATACACACTAGGGTGGCCCCTGTTTGGCACTTTTCTTCGTTATCTAAAAACAAAATGTTGACAATTTCTGAGGTTGCACATTTTATTTGAAGTTGCGAGCGTTGGGCACAAACCTTGGTAGAAAGATTTAGGTTCATAAAGCTTGTTTATGTCCCATTTCATCAAGATATTAATTATTATAAGATAATTAAGTATGAATATTCAAGTCATTTTCTGAGGGGAACTTTGTATGACGAAGTGCATTCTGCCATTTTGCTGGCCGTATGTCACGAACAATGTTGGACTACAATGCGTCAATTGTTGCAGGTTTATCAGCATAAATAAGTGATTTCATGTGGCCCCACAGAAAATAATTGAGAGTTGTCATATCGCACGACCTTGATGGCCAATTGATGGACAATGCCATTCATATTTTCAAATAAAAAATCATTGATCATGATCCAGTAACGATCTCCATTGACCATAACGCGAGATCCGACTTCACATTTTCAGCATTTGGTTTTTACATAACGGAGAACTATTTTAGAACTTGGGAGCAGTAAAACTCGAAACACTCCAATATAAGGGCCATCCTAATACATACATAATGAAAATAAAGGGTGGATGCAATCAACATAAAAGCAAGATACAGCAACAACAACAACAAAAACCTCAAATAGCTGAAACCAAACAAAAAAAAAAAAGAAAGAGGAAAGAGAAAACACAAATAATGTTCAACATTGTGGAAACAGACAACTCAAACAAAGTAATATATGGGAGGAAACAAAATTTGTCGACAAGGTATCGTACCTTACCACTTACGAATTAACTGAAATTTTAATCACTAATAACTGAATAATACGAAACTTGAAATAAAATTTGGATTGTATTCTATCGATTTTCAAAGTTCAAATTTTATATAAGAGTGTGCAATTTCAATTGTATATAACTTTTTAACCGTTTATCCAATTTTTACCCTTTTAATCTCATTGTAAGGAGATTTTCCTAAAACTCATTTTCTTTAAAACACAAAAAAAAAATTATCCTTGAACAAACGACATCTTAAATTCCTCATTTATATATGGTTAACAACATATACAAAATTCAGAGTGGGACCATTAGGGATCTTGATATAATAAACATTTAGTAAAAATGTCTTAATATTTCGATGAAAATTAAGAAAATTAATTCAGAAACACGAAAGGAAAACAATTTTCAAATTTTTGCATGAAAATTACTCAGTTTTTAAATAATTTTTGAGTGTTTTTCACACATAAATTTGAAAATTGTTTTCTTTTCGTGTTTCTGAATTAGACCCTTACTCAAAAAACGTAAAACCATTTGTATACCCTTCACCTTCGTGAGAAGGGTATATATAAGTTTGAATATATATACTATAAAGTATATATATTCTGGATCCTTATAGATAGCGGAGTCGATTTAGCCATGTCCCTCTGTCTGTTGAAATGAATTTTCTGAAGACCCCAGATATCTTCGGGATCCAAATTTTCAATAATTCTGTCAGACATGCCTTCATGAAGTTTCCTATTTAAAATCATCAAAATCCGTCCATAAATAACGGAGATATGAGCAAAAATCCGAGACAACCTCTATTTTTGGCGTATTTTTTTATCTATATCTCGATTACTAAGTCATAAATATAGACAATATGGATATCTGATGATAGTTATCTCAAATTCCATTGCAACGATGTATATAAGGCTATAGTAAGTTGGACCTACAATGGGTCAAAATCGGGAAAAATATTTTTTAACCCGAATTTTTTTTTCACAAAAAACTTATTTTTGTCATAATTTTTTTTTCACTAATAAATTAAAAAAATAAATTTTTAAATTAAAAAATTTTTTTTTTTTAAATATTGGGAAAAACTTTTAAAAAACAATTCCGAAAAAAAAATTTATTTTAAAGTATAATTTGGTGAAGGGTATAAAGATTCGACACAGCCGAATATAGCTCTCTTAATGGTTTAAAACAAATTTGTTTGACGTTGTTTACTCTTACAAAACTAAATATTTGTTTTGAATTTTCCTAAGTAAAAGGAGTTATTGAAATAAATAAAAGAATTAAATTAATTTAGTAATTTTATCAATATCTGACTATTTTTTATTGAGACGATTGGAGGTATAACGTTACGAAAACCTTAACAAAAGATTGAGAAAATGGGGCTAAGTCATATATAAATCTTTCTTCGAAGGAATAATGGATATTAAATTTAAACTATTGGGTGTATGACTTAAAAATGCGGAATTTTTTTTAAATTTTAGCTTTTATTTTGAAACTTTTGCACAATATAAATTTATTTAAATTATTGTTAGCTATGAACTTTTCCCATCTTTCTGGCAACATATGAATCCCGAGCCAAAAGAACTGCTCATATTTTGAGCTCAAGAAGGAATCAAGCCATTTTCGGATACTCTGTTCTATATTGATGCGTATCCCAAAGGGAACGTTCTGCATCGATCGAAACAAATAGTAGTCGGAGAGAGCACGGCCTGGACTAAAAGCTTGTGAGGCAAAACTTCCCAACCACTTTATTCTAAATAATTTTTAAAGGTACTGCAACAAGCCGAGCGTTGTCATGATAGGTTTCATGTCTGGCAGCATATTCTGGGCATATTTCGACCAATGATCGTTTCAAACGAATCTGATGCAGTCGGTACAGGTTATCTGTGATGGTCTGGTCATACTTCAGCAGCTTATTTTAGCATTACTTTAGCGCCATGGATATTTAGCTTTGGTATAGATTCGGCTGGTTGATCGGGCTTCACATACGACCTCTTACACTTCGGGTTACCGTAATAGATACATTTTTCATCGCAAGTAATGATTCGGTGCAAAAATGATTTTCTTTTATAGCGTTCAAACATCATTTCGGACATGCAAAATCATATTTCAAGGTCTCTCGTCATCACCCAATTTCCCTGCATTTGAATGAATCCTGCTGATAGCGAACGTTTTTAAATTGCTACTTGAGTAACTCTCAATAATTTTTCAAGCACCTGTTGAGTTTTACAACAATCTTCAAGGAGTAATGTCTCCAATTCTTGGTCTTCAAACTTTTTTTCAAATTACCGATCAAATCATCTCTCGCTCGTTGAAACCGTTAGAACACATTCACCATAAGCTGTAGTGAGCAATCGGTGTGCTTCTGGACACTTTTTTCTAATTAAAGAAGTAAAGCAAAACTTACAGCATATGACGCTTCGTTGGTAAAAAATTCGACCATTTCGAAGCAAAAAAACTTTATATAAAACTTCAAATAACAGAGTGAGAATAAATGACAGTTATGTACCGTTCAAAATGACAGATATGTTATTGAAAGGAAAAACGGCGTTCGTAGATCCCGAATTGTTAATATTTTCTAAATTGGATAAAAGTATCCCTTCTAAGTAAAAAACAAGTAAGAGAGCTATATTTGGCTGTGTCGAATCTTATATACCCTTCAACAAATTATACTTTTATGGAAACAAAATTAATTTTTTTTTTTTTTCAAAATTGTTTTTCAAATATTAAAAATTTTTTTTTCAAAATTTAAAATATAATAATTTTTCAAAATTGTTTTCAAAATTTTTTTTCTCGAAATAGTTTTTTTTAATTTTTTCCAAAACTTTTTTTTTATATTTACTTACTAGTGACAAAAAATTTATTACCAAAAAATTTTTTTGGTAAAAAAAAGAAAATTCGGGTTATAAAATATTTTTCCCGAGATTGACCCATTTTGGGTCCAAATTACTATAGCCTTATACAGATCGTTGCAATGGACTTTAGAATATCTATCATTATATATCCATATTGTCTATATTAATGACTTAGTAATTCAGATATAGATCAAAAATAGGTCAAAAATCGAGGTTGGCCTGGATTTTTCTTTATATCTCAGCCATTTGTGGGTCGATTTTCTCGATTTAAAATATCAACCGAGCCGGAAGAATTACCGATATATTGATGTATGAATCAAGTTTGTAAGGTATTTGGGGTCTTCAGAAAATTGATTTCAACAGACAGACCGATAGACGGAAAAGGCTTAGTCGACTTCGCTATCTATAAGGATCCAGAATATATATACTTTATAGGGTCGGAAAATTATATTGTGGAAATTACAAACGGAATGACAAACTTATATATACCCTTCTCACGAAGTTGAAGGGTATAAAAATGCTCTGATCTTTAGAATCCCATTTTATTTTTATGAAAACAAAATATAAAAATTAATGCTATGATTTTCGAGATATGCTTCTTCAATCATACTAGTTATGCTCTTTCTCATAAAAAGGTTTTTTGAGTAGTTTATTAGAATAAAATACTTTCAAGGATTAATATAAGACTAAGGGCCTCATTTTATAAAACGAAACGTTTGGAAGCGTAAGCAATTTGTATAAAGAATACTGGAAAAAGAGTTTGAAATTTGAATATTTTCCATAGAATTTTATTTTAACTTTTGTCGTTTCGTTTTATAAAATAAGACTCCAAGTTTGTAAAAATTGCTCAATTACACAGAAAAAAATGGTAACAGTTATTAAGTAATTAAAAAAATTGTTTGAAATGCAATTTAAATGTTTAATAATTTTTTTATTTAATATGTGTTTTTAATACTCATATCAACAATTTATTTTAGATATTTATTAACAATTTCTGTTGTTGAAATTCAATGGGAATATTATACTGAAAGTAACAAAAATAAATATGTCAAGAAAATAAAAATTAAAGAAAAATATAAAAAATTTTTTGTTTCATAAAAAATATGTTTTCTTTTATACATTTTGAAGAAATTGGTGTTTCTACATGGTAAGTTGAATATGAAACTATAATCTATCGCTGTATGCCAAACAATTGGACATCAATTTTATATAAAACTTTTTTCAACAGGATTTCAAGTGGACATTTGGGCATCAAATGCGTCGTGTGTAAAAGGAACTTATTCAAGAACAATACTGGAGGAGCCATCTAAGTATATAACCTTTCGTAGAAAGAGATATTGATCATAGTATCTACTGGTTCAAAACGTGAGACAATGGCTATATACACGCTTTAACATTATATTTTAAACTTATATTTGTTATTATTATAATAATTTGTAAATTTGTTTATAATAATAAAAAACCATTAAAACCATCAAATTGCATTTTTTATTAAAATAAGAAAAGGCTATTACAGATATATAATTTATACAATTAACTAGTAACAATATAATTATTCAATATGACAAACCTATTGTTAAAATTTTACTGTTGACTGTTAACAAATTTATTGTTTAATTTCACAAACCCGATGTTAAAACTTTTTGTTGAGAGTTAACAATTTTAAGTAACAAAAATATTTTTTGTATCTACAAAATCGGTTGTTGGTGCCTTTTTAATTAAAAAATTAATTGTATTGACGAATTTGGTAATTAATATGACAATTGATTTGTCGTAATTTTTTTCTGTGTAGTTATAGAACAGAAATGTAAATAAATTGTTTCAAATATATCACTTAATTTCACTTATCTCTGGAACACACCATGGTCCCATTCTGAATTTTATATATGGTTTTAATTGTGCAATGGCTCATATTTAAGTAAAAACTTTGGGAAGTACCATTTTTGAGATTTCCTATAATAAAGGACGATTTTTTGTTTAACTATTCTACTATTCATTAGCTTTAAAATTTGACTAACAGTTTTACAGATATTAGCAGTTTTACTTTAGGTACGAGCATGCATCCATTAAAAAATATGAATTTTGAATCTGTATAAAAACCAAAAAAAAATCTAATATTGAAATTTTGGAAAACTTTAAATTTTGTATTGTCATGGCAGCAAATATTATCGAAATCAGAAGAGTAAAGTTACAAAAATTTATTTTTTTTATCGAAATTTTTCATTTTGTCTCATATACGAAAGTAGAAAAAACGAATACCTACTTAGTTAAAGGAAGTCTGTGTAAATGTTTATAAAGTATAATTCTAATAATTCTGCTTTTATTTGGTTTTGGGTTAGAATTTATGAACTGCTTAAAATCTTTAGAATTTATTGGGCTTTTATGGCTATTGAAAACAAAAAACCTGTACATATACAACTTCAAACTGAAAGGGAGGGAGAGAGAGTAAGGTAGAGAGAGACCCTTTTTCACAAATTGACTTCCTTTCAAAATGTTACATACAGGAAACACGTGCCACAGGTGGGTTTCAATTTTTTTTTTTCTACACTCCCTTCTTTTTACTTTAGAGATGAAAAGCATTGAGAGGAAACAAATAAAAGGGAAAATGTCAAAATATTAAACCGTGTTAAAAGGTTTTGACACATATTTTCATTTTTTTTTTACTCCATAATTGTTTTTTGTATTTTGTTAGCAGCTAAATTCGCTTCAATTTGAAGGTTCTCTAAACATATTTATCTCTTGAATATTGTCAGCCAGAATAGACAGATACATCCCTTTAATTTATTTTTCATTGTTCACTATAACCGTACTCATAAACGTCATTATCATCATCATCAACATCAACATTATTTTATAAGTATTTGCTATTAAGTGTCTTTTTAAATACAAATATGTATGTAGTAAACATATACATATTGTTATTATGTAAATTTTTCTTATATATATTTGTTGGTTTTGTTGATCCTTTTTCATCTCCTGCTGTTTATTTCCTTTTCCCAGGGAAAACAAAAAACACTTGTAGCTGGTATTATTATTTTGTAAGGGTGACAACTACATCATTTTAATGATGTCTCTTACAGGGATATTCAATGAGTTATTATAGGCTTCACATTGAACATGTAATTATTGTGATAACATAGTAATTAGTTATTTTGGATCATATTTGTAAGCATCTTATATATAAATAGGCTACACGTTTTGTGGTACACTTTTTACTACGTTATTGTCAACTAATATTGTTGAAATATATGTTTAAAAGATTATTTTCAATAGATATGCACAATATACAAAATTGTTTAAAAATTCTTTCCATAAAAGTGGTAAAAAGCGTTCTAAAAGTGGTTGAATTTCGACTACCGTGCGATCCTAGTATATAACAAACAAGAGAGATATATTCGGCTGGGCCGAATCTTATATACCCTTCACCAAACTATACTTCAAATTTTTCCAGTTTTTTTTTTCATTTTTTGAAAAATAAAATTTTTTCAAATTTTTTTTAAATTTAAAAAATTATTTTTTTTAAATTTTAAAATTTTTTTTTTAAATTTTTAATATTTAGCTAAAAAAAACTTTTGGTGAAAAAAAAAATTTGGGTTAAAAATTTTTTCCCGATTTTGTCCCATTGTAGGTCCAACTTGCAAAGGTCTTTGAAATATCTATCATTAGATATCCATGTTGTCAATATTAATGACTTAGTAATCCGGATATAGGTAAAAAATAGGTAAAAAATCGAGGTTGTCCTTTTTTTTCTTATATCTCAGCCATTTGTGGACCGATTTTCTCGATTTTAAATAGAAACCGAGCCGGAAGAATTCCGGAGATATTGATGTATGATTCGTGTATGTAGTTTATTTGGGGGCTTCAGGAAGTTGATTTCAACAGACAGACAGACGGACATGACTTTATCGACTCCGCTATCTATAAGGATCCAGAATATATATACTTTATAGGGTCGGAAAATTATATTGTGGAAATTACAAACGGAATGAAAAATTTATATGTACCCTTCTCACGAAGGTGAAGGGTATAAAAAGTAGTTGCTTACAAAGAATTTGTTGTTTTAAAATAAAAAACTTACTTTTGAATGGCAACTACATACCTTCTACATTACATAGAAGTAGTCGCATAATGACTTATTTATTATCTGTTATAAACGGCTTATTTTTTAGTCATTATCAAGCATATTCTGTTACTGATAATTGCTTTTGTGAAACCTAATTATCATTGACTTATTTAAATTATTACTTGTAACTAGTTTTAGTGGTATCAAAATAATGACATATTTAGAATAGGTTGTAGTAAGCACTTGCCTCCAATGATATCATCAGTCCCTCATTTTTAAGTCTTGCAACCAATAAATTAATAATTACCACTAACTGAATACCCTAACTCTAACTTATATTTCATATAAATAAATAAATGTTTATTTGAAATTGTGGTTTGGGAAGTTGTTACAATTTGTACTCTCCCCCTTTTGTTCAGAATATTACTTATTTTTGTTTGTTATTAATTTGTCTATAAATAAAGGGACTAAGTAAATAATAAAAATGAAATCGCTGTAAAAAGGGTTAAACAATAATATGTATTGTACATATACTTAGTAATAAATAGGGATAATAAGAGGATTTACTAAATGATTTAAAAAAAAAAAACAGCATACAAATATGATCGTATTATATATACATGAACATTACGGTGGCCCTTATTTTGCACTTTTTGGATTTTCGATAATCCCAAGAACCAAAATGATCTAAAAACATATAATTTAATTTTGATTTAAATTTTTTTTTTAAGGAAATTTCAAAAAAAAATTACAAATTTGGATTAAAATTGCAAATTTTGTACGTATTATGGGAAATTTACGGATTTTGAGGATTTTAAGTTTCTTGTCATGAGTTTGTTAAATTTATTTATTTTAAATAGCCAGAAGGCACCTGGAAACTTATGCGCGCCTGATGAAAGCTCTTGAGTGTCGTCATTTACTCTATTACATCTCTAAAAGGCACTCGTTGACATTATGATAGTTACTTAGTCATAAGCGCCATGCCATGAGCTAACATATGGTCCAGCGTACTTTCATAGAACCGGAACCTTAGTCTGTTACAGTTCTAGGGAATGCTATAATTTTGATTTAATTTTTTTTTTTAAGGAAATTTCAAAAAAAAAAATTACAAATTTGGATTAAAATTGGAAATTTTCACGGATTTCGGGAAATTTACGGATTTCGAGGATTTTAAGTTTCTTGTCATGAGTTTGTTAAATTTATTTATTTTCAATAGCCAGAAGGCACCTGGGAACTTATCCGCTCCTGATGAAAGGTCTCGAGTGTTGTCATTTACTCTATTACATCTCTAAAAGGCACTCGTTGACATTATGATAGTTACTTAGTCATAAGCGCCATGTCATGAGCCAACAGAGAGTCCAGCGTACTTTCATAGAATCGGAACCATACTCTGTTACCGTTCCAGAGAATGCTATAGGGAGGATCCAGATATTCGAAATACAGGATTATCTCGAAAAGCAAGCAAGTCACCTTGGACTCCCCTTTAACGACCATTGTCATAGATGTAAGGATAGGGAAAAAGAGTAACATAATGCACAGATTCCTGGGCAACTACATATTAACCAACATTGGTGAGGTATCCAGGTCTCTACTTAATGACCTACTGAGATATCATACGGCTACTGGTCTAATAACTTCAACATTTTAGCATACTGATACGAATGTCTAATAGCGATTTAAATTTAACAGTCTGTAACGACTGTCATCAGTAGAAGCTTCTTTTTATCAACAATGTTGATAGCATGCGGTTATTATAATTGTTTGTAAGTATGGCAACACTGCATGTTTAAGCTGCTAACATTAACATTGAAAGCTCTAGAATTCGAATGTACTAGTTTGTCCGTTAAGAGCATTGTAGTAGATTCCCGAAAGATGGCGTGTGTATAAAAAGTGGCAGGTTACAGACGTGAGTGTGTTGATCATAGGCGCTGTTAGAGTTAACATCAATTGCCTTGTTCATTTAAGTTTGTACATTATAAAGTGTGTGTGCATTTCTGCGAATTGAGACACTGAGTGACTATTTGAACTGTTGTTGTTGTACATTTTAAATAAATAAAGAGTTGTTACAAATGTTAAACTACTAAAACAGCTTTTATTTGCAATCAAAAGTATCCGGTTTATTTAAAGGAAATAAACCAAGGTTTTAAAAAGGTTAAAACGTAACAATACATTACGATATAAATAACACTACATCTGACGAGTGGTGAGGTCTTGTCAAAATGGGGTCCTTTCGACTCTACTTGATTGTTCGCGCGCAGGGAACTACCACGTAAACCATACCTCTAAGGATGTAGATTTGGATTACCCTATATTAGGGTAGTGCAGTATGTACTGGTTTGTAAGGTTTTTAACGTCATATACGACTATAACTAGACCTCTGTAAGATACACGATTAGACCTCTGAGTATGTACATTGGGTTTTCCTCAACTTAGGGTAGTGCTGTGTGAGGAGGAGCTTCGATATCTGATCTCTCAATAAACAGGATAATTGGCTTCATAAGAAGACTTCGTAAGGACGGCTTCACCAGCATCCCTAACGATTCATAGAGTATCCCTAGCAATAATTTACATATGAATATATAAGAAATTAAATGTATTTACACATGTAAATAGTGCCAGGATTCGTAGAAAATTATTGGTATCAGAGCTAGGGTTAAATTAATCAAGTTTTCTTTAATTCAAATCCATTGCAATAGTTTCATGTAATGGCTCCTAAGGACTTAGCTGTTGTCAGTAAAATGGAATTGTTTCCAAGCTAAAGCTTACATATATATATATATTGGGTGCTTTGTTTTAAAATATTTGTACAAAATAAATTTATTCAAAGTATTGGCCATTGTTAGGTATGACCTTTTCCCATCTTTCTGAATATATACATTCCGCGGCAAAAGAACTGCTCATCTTTAGAGGCCAAGAACGAATCAAGCCAATATTGGATACTCTGTTCTGAAGTGAAGAGTATCGTTGTGCATCGATCGAAACAAATAGTAGTCGGGCGGAGCAAGATCTGGACTATAAAGTCAGTGAGGCATAACTTCCCAACCACTTCATTCTAAAGACTTTTGAATAGGTATTGCAACATGTGGCCGAGCATTGTCAATGTGTGTGCCAATGCTTGCTTCAAACGAATCAGTTGCGTTCGGTACAAGTTTCCTGTGATGGTCTGGTTAGATTTCAGCAGCTCTTAATAGATACGACCCTTTTACTCCCACCAAATACTGAGAATTACCTTAGTATAGTTGGCTTTTGTGTAGATTCGGCTGGTTGGTCAGGCTTCACATATGACCTCTTATGCTTCGGGTTATTGTAATTGTTCCCGTTTTGCATCGTAAGTAATGATTCGGTGCAAAAATGATTTTATTTTATAGCGATCAAGCATCATTTCGGACATGGAAAATTGACTTTCAAGGTCTCTTGGCACCCTGCTTTTTGATGAATCCTACTGTTCGAAAACATTTTGAAATTGCTGCTTGAGTAGCTCTCAAAGATTTTGCATGCTTTTGTTGAGTTTTACAACAATCTTCATGGAGTAATTCTTGGTCTTCCATGGCCTGAGCCATCTTTGTCTTTCGTTTCAAAATCACCACTTCTGAACTCCACAAACCATCTATCGCACTTTGAAACCGATGGAACACATCACCATAAGCTTTGGTGAGCAATCGGTGTGCTTCAGCGGCCTTTTTTTAAATTAAAGAAGTAAAGCAAAACTTCCAGCACATGACGATTCGCTGGTACAAAATTCTACAGTTTTGAAATAAAAAAAAAAACTTGTTTACACTAAAGTGTTCTATAACTTAGTGAGAATAAATGACAGTTATGTACCCTTTAAAATGACATATAAGTTATTAAAAACAAAAAACCGAGTTCAAAAGAACCGCCATCTATTGTAAATCACGCATTTTTAAGTCATTCACTCAATATTTACTCTTTACTACTTATACATTGCCATTTTAACTCATTATATTAAAACGGTGATGTTATAGGTGGAACTTATATAAGTGATATATTACAAATTGTTTTTAATTATATGTCAGCCATTACCAAACTACTTCCAAGTAATGCAGATAGTATAAAGTAGACATTGAAAAGTAGGTTGTTTAGTATATTAGTCAATATAGTAAAATACGATAGTTTAGGCTTATTTTGTTCTTGTGAGAAAATACAGTGTTGTTTAAGGCGGAGGGAAAAATCTAATCCTCTGGCAAAAGCAGAACAACTTATTCATAAAAAATTCTTAACTAATTGAGAATCATATTGACTCTTCTTATGAAACGTTGCAATTATTTCTGAGTACATATAAGTAACAGATTAAATGCTGCTTCATAGTAATGGATACGGTATGTATAGGTAGTACATATTCATTAAAAGTATGTTGGAACAATTTTATATATTACGCGATAAGAGGACACATTAGCTGCGTGTTCTTTTCGACGGTCACGTTTCGTTACTCTTTGTAGTACTACTATTTTCACAGTACGTGTATGTTTTAACCAATTGCCAAAGAAAAATCTTCTGGTCCTTTACCTACTGTAGGGTGGACTCCATAAAACAACCCCGGTAAACATTCATCAATTGTGATTTTATCTTCTGTCTATTTTATTTTATTCTCGACTTTCCAACATTTTTATTGTTGTTGATTTTTTATACATATAAAATGTGTGTGAATGTAAGTAAGCCTTTCCCTCTTGTCATTTTATCACCAATATTGTCGCTTTATCGATTTCCCTGCAAATAAGAAAACTACAATACAATAAAAGTTTATATCAGCTCATTGATGGGGTTACAAATGGAATTTATTTAACCGTTTCTGTTCCACTCTAAATATAGTATTTTCGATTTTGTTGTGTTTTATTGTCTTAACAGATGTTAAACAGCTGTAAATGAATAATAAAATAACACAGTTTATTAACGGAAAACACTCAAATACAGCATAATTTTTTGGTTAAACATAAAGATAAAATTTGGTTGAAATAAATACAAAAAAAAAAAAATACAGCAAAATTAAAGCAATAGAAAATACTATTTTATGGTTAATTTGCAAAGATATACTTTGATGTGTGTCATTGTTATCAGTTGACGCAATATATTTATATTTTTTTGGAAATTATATTTGTAGTGATGAGGTTTTACTACTTATGTAGATCAATACTTATTTTGTGTTTATATATTGTAAAAACTCGATAACAAGTATCATGTTGTACAGGTCTGCGTGAAATGTTTTATAGACTAATATTATACAGCAATTTTAATAAATAATTTTGTCTTATTTATTACTATTTTATCTTGTAACCAGCACAATTGGAAGACAATATATGCTTCGTACTTATACCCTGCCAAATATTTCTTTACCAAGTATTGAGTTAAATTGGTTATAGCTTTACTAAGAGTGGAACATGAAATTGTTTATCAGTTTCGCAATCTTATTCAAATTGTACTTTTTTCACTCCCATAATATATTCTTTAGAAAAAAACTGTTATACAGACAAACTGGTCTATACAAAACTCTGTTATACCTTGAATTTTCTGTAGACAATACTGTTATACTCAAAATTTTCTTTAGTTACACACAAAATTGACTATAGAAAAAACTGTTATTTGGATTTTTTTTAGAAAATACAAATAAACAGACAATTTTTATATAGATAGTGCTGTTATACTGAAAATTGTCCATGGAAAATACTGTTATACAGAAAAATGTTTGTAGAAAAAACAGTTATAGACCAAATTTTTTATAGGAAAAACTGTTATATGGAAAATTTTCTATAGAAAAAATGTTACACTGATAATTTAAAAAAAAAAAATAACTGTTATACTGATAATTATATATTATAGAGGAAAACCTGTTATAAATACATATAATTTTCTCTACAAAAAACTGTCATACGGTTTATCTATATATATAAAACACTAAAAATGTTTCTACCTATGCCGTTATAGACTCTGAAACTATCCAACCGATTTGCTCCAAACTGGTTTCACTGGAAAGGAAATTTTCTGAAGATGGTTTAAATACTACATTAGGTACATGCGGTCTATTCGTAAAGTCGATTTTCGAACTTTACCATACAACCAGTTTTCCCCATTTTGAATATCTATATATAAAACATAACAAATGTTTATACCTATGTCGGTTATAGACTCCGAAACCATCCAAGCCATGAGCTCCAAACCGGTTTTATTAGAAAGGCAATTATGTGAGGATGGTTTTAGTGCATTAGATCCATTCGAAAACCAGAATTTCGATTTGTTTATCTTGAAATTTTATATGTGAACACCTCTCCCGATGTGTAAATCCACTAAGGAGAATAAAATTGGGTAAAATCAGAATCTCTATATCTCCCGAACTAATAAAGCTAGCACCAAAAATCCAACTTAATCTAAATTTATGCAAGAAATAAGTGGACAGGTGTGTGGTACGTTTTGTACTTTTAAGGAGATAAAATGGTCGAAACTCGAGTTTTAATACTTTTTTGTATCCCATATCCCAGAAATTAAATTTAAATGGAATTGCAGTCCTACTTAAAAAATTACAAATGGACTCTGGCACTTTTTTGAAATTTGAACGTACTTCTTTTTGGTACTTTTTTTTACATGTAAATTAATGTTCATTATAAAAGTCTTTCATTATTAAATGACTTAAAAATGCAGAATTTAAAATAGATGGTGTATCTTTTGAACGCAGTGTTTATTTTTAATAACTTATATGTCATTTTGAAGGGTACATATCTCTCATTTATTCGCACTTAGTTATTTAACATTATAGTGTAAACAATAAAGTATTTTCTAGCTTCAAAAATGTCGAATTGTGTGACAACAAAGCGTCATAAGCGCGAAGTTTCGCTATACTTTTTTATTTTGTAAAAAAGTGCTGCTGAAGCACAGCGATTGCTAACCAGAGTTTATGGTGAATATGTTGCATCGGTTTCAACGTGCGAAAGATGGTTTGTTCGGTTCAGAAGACACGGAAGACAAACATCGCTTAGATCAGCCAAAAAAGCTTGAAGATTAAGAATTGGAGGCATTACTCCATGAAGATTGTTGTCAAACTCAATAAGAGCTTGCAAAATGATTGAGAGCTACTCAAGCAGCAAACGCAGGGAAATTGGGTACCATACGAAATGAAGCCGAGAGACCTTTCGTTTTGCACCGAATCATGTGATGAAAAATCGATCGATTACGATAACTTAAAGCGTAAAAGAACGTACGTGAAGCCGAATCGATACAAAAGCTAAATATCCATGGCGCTAAGGTAATACTCTGTGTTTGGTGGTACCAAAAGGGTCGCATCTATTATGAGCTGCTTAAATCTAAGCAGACCATCACAGGGAACCTGTATCGAATCCAACTGATATGAAACCTAAATATTCCATCATGACAACGCTCGGCCACATTATGCAATACCTGTTAAAAAGTATTAAGTATGAAGTGGTTTTGAAGTTTTGCCTCAACCGCCTGATAGTAAAGACCTTGCCCCGTCCGAATACTATTTGTTTCAATCTATGCAAAACGCTCTCCCTGGAATACGCTTCACTTTGGAACAGAGTATCCGATATTGGCTTGATTCGTTCTTGGCCTCAAAAGATGAGCAGTTCTTTTGGCTTCAAATCCATATGTTGCCAGAAAGAGGTCAGCATACACCCAATACAAAAACTTTTCTATAAAAGACAGATAGTATTATTCTTCGGATTAATTGCGCAAGATCTGAAGTAAATAAACAACATCATTTTTTACTATTTGCATAAATTTGTTGAATTTCGTTGATGCAGCGTTGAATTTCATCCTTCCTGGTTGTGGGCTAATTGCCATAGAACTTTGACTTCAAATAACTCAAATAGTGTTAAATTACACGATCTAAAGCGTTGATGACCAAACACTACCCCGGGATAGTTATGTTATTCTCACTAATACGCACGCAATACGAATGTTCTCAGCAAAAACTCAAACTACCCAGCAGTTAAGCAAGTAGTCAGTGTATCCCTTATAGACAGTAATCGTCACAAATGTATTATCACTTGGCTGACTCCAATTTATATATTTTGATCATTTGACACGTATGTGCTGTTTGTAGTGCAGAGAGAAGACAATTGGTTACTTTATACATCCCAGGTAATCTAGCGTGAAGACAATTGTCACTTAAGTGTCTCTAAGTAATCTGGAGTGTAGTCACTTTAAACGTTTTGTGAGTAATTCGTTCAAACTGGTTTTATACAAATTGTGTTCATTTTTATTTTTGCTTAAGTATATCAATAGAGTCTCTTTAGAGTCTCTTAGTAGCCTATAATGAAGTCAATTAAACTTTTATTTTTTACTGAACTTTATAAATTAGTTATTTTACCCATCAAAAGCAACCCATTGTCGAAGAAAGGTTTGTTTACAAATAATCGTTCATTGGACTGTCTATGATATGTTTTTTTACCTGACTATATGAGGTCAATTTTCACCCGTACATGTTAAAATAACAAGTTATGTAGCTGATCAAGTTACCAGATAGGTAGCTAGTAAAGTAACTGACGCTATTTGAACAGTATGTGAATCCAATGCGTTGACTACTTTGGACCAGCTAGTAGACAGTCTCATTGATGTCAAAAAGAGTCAATTGACCCCCTGCTTAGGACATGCTTGTGTTAAAATAACTAGTCACGTAGCTATTGAAGTAACTAGTTCCCACCCTAAATGATGAGTAAAATTACCAGTTCTGGACTGTCTCCTAGAACTGCTGGGTAAACACAAAACAAAAACAATTGTTCTGTGCAAAGTACACATATATTCATTTGTGTTCTCTTTTATATTTTACACTACACCATATGCATTTTAAACACTCTCTTTCTGGCCTCCACTGATCTAAAGACCAATTCTGATCTTTGACAAAAGATCATGACTCATGCAGCAATTTCATTGCTGGAATATAATTGTGAACGTGTAGCAGCAACAGTCACTGCTTGACCAGTATCATTTTTGAAGAAGTATGGTCCAATTATGACTCCAGACAAAAATTCGCAACAAAAATGGTTGTAAATCTGTATCTTCTTAACTGCTGGTGCGATTCCAAAACGATATACGAACGAAACGTAGAGGAGGACATAAGGACCTCTGGTTAGGAAAACTTTGTACAGCTTGTAACTTGTGCAAAAATTATCAAATTTCAATGAATGAGATTTCTTAATAAAGCAAATGTGAAGGTACGGTCTATTTCATTATGTTCTCTCTTATAGTTTAAATGATATTTCAGTTTATTATTAGCTTTGCAGGAAATATCAATATTGAAACTGTACTAACTTGCTATTGACACAGTCACCAGGACTAGTGACTTATTATACTCCTATAGACATTTAACATGTGGGTGTCTTTGGAAGTCTACTACAGACGATAGTATTATCGAGTAGTTACTTAATTTGGGATCATATGTAGACATTGGAACCAAAGACTCACTAGTACATTTTAGTAATTCTAGTCTAGACTTTTGGTACTTTTATAAAGTAGATGTCGATAATCAAACTCCAAATTTTGTTAATATTTGACTTTATATATTTGGTTCACTGGTGGCTTGGAGACACTTGTCCCCAGGTTTCCTTCAAGGTAGATAATAATTTTCTAATGTATGTATACATTCCGTACATATGTACAATATTGTTACGTTTTAAACTTTTTAAAACGTTGGTTTATTTCCTTTAAATAAACCGGATACTTTTGATTGCAAATAAAAGCCGTTTAGTAGTTTAAAATTTGTAGCAACTCTTTATTTAAAATGTACAACAACAACAGTGTAAATAGTCACTTAGAGTCTTTATACACATTTATCAATTCGCAGAAATGTACACACACTTTATAATGTACTCTAACAGCGCCAATGATCAATTCACTCACGACTGCAACCTCTGCCACTATATATACACACGCCATCTTTCGTGAATCTTCTACAATGCTCTTAACGGACAAGTATGTTCGAATTCTAGAGCTTTCGATGTCAATGTTAGCGGCGTAAACATTTAGTGTTGCCATACTTATAAACAATGCTAATAACCGCATGCTATCAACATTGTTGATGAGTAGAAGCTTCTACTGATGGCCATGTTTATAAACATGATGAATGCTGCAGGCAGTCGTTACAGACCGTTAAATTCAAATCGCTATTGCAAATATGTAACAATATTGTTAGCATACATATAAGATCAGTGAAAATAATAATTTTTTTGTAAAATTTTTATTTTTTGATTATTTTTCACGACTAAGCGAATCAGATATTGCCAAAAAACTTTCTTCATGTTTTTTAAGAATTCATTGGAAAAAAGTGGATGTTTTTAGAAAAATATTTGGACATCCATTATTGAAGATATTTGCAAAATAAAGTCATGTTAAACAATGAATATAGCAAAATTGAAACATAAATATCGTTTAAATTTTAAAGAGATAACTTTGTAAAATAAACTGGAATTACTTTACCTTCCCACTAGCTTTAATAAAAGGTCTCATGCATTGAAATCTGTCCATATTTACACAAGCTACATACAAGCTGTACAAAGTTTTGCTGCATCGCCTATATCCTTCTCTACGATTTCATCATACATCATTTTGCTCGGACAAGTTGCTTAGGTTAGGTTAGGTTTCAAGGCAGCCGCGAAATTGAAAAGTAGAAGAACAGATCAAGCAATGATCCCTTTGTGTTTCCTGAAATTAGAAGTTAGAAGGAAAGAGGGGCAAATAGAAATGATAAGAAAGAAGTGGAAGATTGAATAGTTAAGAAGAAGATGTTCAAGGAAGAGAAAAGGAGATTTACAACAGTTGCATATCAATAAGTCACCTCGCGTTGTTGCCAAAAGTGCAGTGTCCGGTAATGACCGCCACTGAGCGTGACAAGCCAAGAAGATATGTTGTTCGCCCACGATTCAGTCGGAGCCATATCATTCTTGTTATAGTGCATATGGGTTCACAACCCCATCTTGTCTGAGCGAGCTCATAGTAGAAATTACTAATTTGTAGCTTGCACTTGGATAGCGGAATTCCACATAGGAAGTCTATGTTTCCGTCAGGGCAAGTTGCTTAGACGATGTAGATTTATTAAGACTCAATTTGATTCATAATTTTGCTCGAAACTGTGGTTGTTATATTTTAAACATTGGGGCTGGTATAATGCTGCATTACTGAGCCTAAACTGTCAGCTATCAAACTATTTTGTTCTTTATATTTAGTTTGCAACACTTTACTGCACAAATGGCGGCAAATTCATAAGTTTGTAAAGTTTGTTCTTCAACATTTCATTACTATTATTTTATTTAATATAGGGAATAAATTAAAACAGAAAAACATTTCAATTTTATAAATAATTGATTTTCTTAATTTCCGCTCACACCCAGTCAGTCAGTATATTTATTTGAAGTATCCGTTCACTTTAATGAAGGCCCCCCATTGATTATGTTTTAAATTTTCAAAATTTAAACAATTCATATATGATTGTTTTTTTACCTAAAATAAGAAAACTATTAAATTCATTTAATAGTGGGTTGGGGGATTTGCTTTATGTTTTAATAACCCAATCAAATTGAAATGTATTTTAATGATTTGTTATTTTAGCGAAAAAATATTAAACATGTGGTAGTTTTATGACCACAAATTGAATTATATTACTTTTTATAAACTAAACAATTAATACGTACTTTAAGATTTAATTTTTGTATATAAATATTTCAGCAGAATATGAGTTTTGCAAAGTAGATTTAAATAGTTGTAATAAAGCAGCCGTCAAGGTGGTATATAAATCTTGATATATTTCGAAACATAGGGCTGTAGTGGTTTTAAACTCGGGTACATACAACAGTAACTCAATTATTTAAAAGAGAATCAAATTTTCAGTTTAATTTCTTAAAGGCGGCTTTAATTCAAGAGATCTTCCAGATGTTCTTTTGTACATGATATCGCACTGGTTTGTCTAACGAGAGTCATCTCAAAATTTAAACATTTTAAGTAGAGCAGAGGTTGCGCAAAAGTAAATTGTCTCACCAATACACTTACTCTTACCAACACATTCAATTCTTTATTTTGTTCAGTGCACCTACAAACAAACAAATACAAAAACTGAAAAATTATAGAAAAAGTCATACACCCATGCTCATGCGCTTTTGTAGTTGTCTCGTTGAGTGAACAACGACTACTTAGTTGTAAGAGCATAAGAATACGTGTGATTTGATTTTGCACAATTGTGCTATGGGCTGCGCACCATTGCAGTAGAGGCAAAAAACTGTTTATTTTTAATACATTACAATAAAAGTTGAAGACCGATACAACTGTATTTTTTAGCGAAAGAGTAGAGAAGATGATGTAAGATTTTTACAGTTGGTAGATATGACCACTGTACATAGATATCTTGCAAAAAGTGAAAATTGCAAAATTTTGAGTTGACTCTCTTTAGAGGAACCAGTGCGATATGTCGGAGGATATGAAAGCTCTTATGTAAGTCCGTTTTTCTTTTAGCCATATTTTCCATGTAATGAGTACACAGTTATTTCTTATAAATATTTAAGCGAAAATATGTCTATGCCACAAGCTGCTATTTATGAAATGTTCTGCAATTATTTAAATCCCTAACATTTACTTTAATACCAGTAATTAATAATCTTTAAACAAACGCTTATTCATCTTAACAGAAAAGTATTATATAAAAAAAAAATTTACCACAGCAGTTTGTTGGCAGAATTAATGTCTTTAAAAATTCTTGCTGTTAAAAAGACAAACAAAAACCATCATTCCAGTCAACCAGCATTTTTTGTGGGTTGGTTGTTCTAATTTGTTTTCTTTGCTGATTACTTCAAATGTTTCTTAATTAAACTTAAGCAAATGTTTTCATTTCATTAGTAAAGAAAGATCTTATTTGACATAAGTATTAAATAACGCATTACGTTGGTCACGAAAATGTTTAAATGCTTTCATACTTAGTCTAAAATTGTTCTCATTTATTTAAAATCCAAATGCTGAAAAAACTTAATTTTATACGAAATTTAAAAAATGAAAAAAAAAAATGTTTTTGACTCTAATAAATACTAAATAAGGATTAAAAATGCAAATTTTAGCGGTTGTATGGACTTTTGGGTAATTGAAAAGTGATAAATCTAGCAGGAAAACCTCTAAATTTGTAACGCTGCACAGTGGTTGTTTTACGTACAAATTTTTCAAAGCGGGCAAGGTGGATGGAACTTTTGAGGAGTAAATGAAGACTTTTTATATAAGTATTTGATATTGGTGAAAACCTTAGGACTTGAAGATTGATATTTTAGTAAAATAAAATAATTTTATAAACCTTTAGGACATCATTTACCTTAAACACTAAAAAAATTATAATATGGTGATTTTCCATGAAGAAAAATATAAAATTTGAATTAATGTAAAACTTTAAATGTTAAAGATATCATAACAAAATTTGGAGCTGATATAGACCCAAATGTTTTTAAATCAAGGGCATTATAACTTTTGAAATTTTTTATTTTCAAATACCAAAATTCCTAAAATAAAAAAAAATTTGTTCCAAAAACTACTTTTTTTCAGAAAAGTGCCTACTGTGACGTTTTTTACTCGGTGATACTAAAAAGACTTTGTAAGCATTTAAGAAACATATAGAGTTATACAAATATGTAGCTTTTTCGAAGATCGCTGTTGTGCCTTTTTAAAATTTCTGACTCAAACCAAATTTTTTTTTTTTTAATTGCACAAGTTTGGATAGGTCTGGGGAGTGTTATGTGCGCTTAAGTGAGCCAAATTTTACTTTACACGCTTTCGCATTAAGTTCTCTTTGCGCATCATATAAAAATTATATATAGTCCCGAAGAAAGTTTTTTCTACAAAATAAAAAATGTAAAAAATACAACATTTTTTATCACTCTACCCGCAAGGGTGCCTCAAGGCATGTTTTACAAAACACCAATTATCTCAAAAAGTAATTATATATTTTTTTTTAAATTTAACGGTGACTTTAGTTACAGATTTATTAATATTTTCCTCGAAGGTCGAAATGTATTCTGACTTTTAGTTTTTGTTCTATCAGCTGTTTTGTGAGTGATGTCATAATTTTAGCACGTGAAATTTTGTATGTGACTTTTTCTTTAAATCAAAGTTTTACTAATTTTTAGTCGCCCGATCTATTCGAAATATATATATTCTTTTAGGGTAAGATATTCTTCTTTCTGTCTATGAATTTGTAAATTTTAAACAATTATCAAAAAGTGTGTTGAGCACGCAAAAACTAAGGGGTGCTTCTGGGCACTGTTGCTGGATGCGGCTAAATTTATCGGCGTGTTATATTGTATAATTTTTTACTTTTTTGTTATATTATTTGGTATATTTTTTGTTATATAAAAAAAGTAATAGGAATGGCAGATAGGGACCGCAGACAGATTAAATTATCCGCCTTGACTCATGATCAGTTGGTACACCACAAGAAGATCCACAGCCAGGAAGTTCAAACGTTGACGAAAAAGTAAAACATCCTATTAATGACATCCGTTATGACAATATCGACCTCTTTCCAATCTGGTTAGGCAAAAAAGATGGTGCAAACTATGCAAAAAGTCGGAAACACATTAGCGGTATTCACAATCTTGTGCATTTGTATTGTAAATTTATGCAATGGTGTATTTTTGTATATTTTGTTAGTGTAAAGTAAAAATGCAATGCATATATAAAGATGCCAGGCGATTTGCACAAGATTGTGAACTCTGCTAGTGTGTTTGCTCAAAATTCGATCTTTATTTATGCTTCTCAAATGCTAAAAATTGTTTTTATGATCGTAGAAAGTAAAACATATTTTCTCACTTTTTGTATTGTTTTCATTAGTTTTTCAATAAAATCGTATCATAATTAATGTTTATATCTTTTTTACACTTAAAGCGGCAAAGAATACCCTGAGGCACTCTTCACCTTTTTGCACCTGGTTCCTAAACTTAACTTGCAAATTAGTTTCTGATGGCTGCTCTGAGTTTATTGGGTCATAATTACAATAAAAACAAGTAAGAGAGCTATATTCGGCTGTGCCGAATCTTATATACCCTTTACCAAATTATACTTTAAAATAAAATTTAAAAAAAAGAAAAAAATTTGTTTCTTTTTTAAATTTTTCTTTAATTTTAAATTTTTTATTTTTTTTTTTAATTTATTATGAAAAAAAAATTTTTTGGTGAAAAAAAATTCGGGTTAAAAAATATTTTTATTTTTTTTTATGAAATTTTCAGAGGTTGTCTAGGATTTTTGCTCATATCTCCGTTATTTATGGACGGATTTTGCTGATTTTAAATAGGAAACTTTTCGAAAGCATGTCTGACAGAATTACTGAAGATTTGGATCCCGAAGATATCTGGGGTCTTCAGAAAATTGATTTCAACAGACAGAAAGACATACAGACATTCGATAACTTTTTTAGTTTTTAAAGTTTGCGGGTATGAGTGTTAAATGTTCCAAATTTGAATGTGTGTAACTTTTTATACACACAAGATAACTGTTAGCAAGTTTCTTTTTTTTAGAATTTTATCGCCAACATAGCTGATATTTTAAAAATAAATTTGGACCCTCCGTAAGCCCACCATATCTAAAGAACCATAAAAAATTTGAGACTCGAGGGGACCAAATTAGAGGGGCTTCACACTGACCCCCATTGGAGCTAAGAAGCTGAACAAATGTAAATCAACTCGAAATCACTTCAGTTTCAACCATGTGCAATTTCATAACAATATCTCCAATAGTTCCCGACATACAAAATTATTTCCAAAAAAAAAAACCACTGTGCGCTGGTTGATTGTTTATCAAAGCGGATTTTTACAAAAAAGTCAAGGGTATAAAAGAGTTACATCCACCGAATACAATATTTTTACTTGTTTTTTTTTTTCTTAATGTTTCTACTTTTATTTAAGAAATTAATGTAAAAAAACGAGTAGTAACCCATTAATTTTTATTAATTGTAAAAACAAGCTGTTTAAGCAAAATGTTAATTAAGTTTAAACATGTATTTAATTTTTCCTTACATTTGTTTTGTTTGTTTTACTTTTTGTATCCTTTATTATTTCCTCAGTAACAAAAAAAAAACAACAAAATCCTTTTGCTAAACATTTAAATAACTTTATTTACGTTTTCAGCACCGATTTTAAGATTGTTGTGCTGTTGTTTTTTTCTTAACATTTTTCGTGTTTATTTTTTTAATTGCAAATCTTGGACGAAGGATTTTGCACCCTTGAGCATTTTGAGATTTGATTGCTTTTTTAAGTTTAGTTTTTTTATGAAAGGACAACAAACGGGGAAGGTAAGCTAAGGATTTTGGAAAGTGTTAAAAGGGTTCTAAACTTTTTTCCAGCATTTTAAATGGAGAATTAAACATGTGTCATATTAGAATCGAAAGTATTTTTTTTTTGTTTAATTTCTTTTAACCTCATCTAGGGATTCCTTCCCTTTATCAAACTTTCTTTGTTCTCAGTTTAATTTAGTATAAATATATAGTCGTTTTACATTCATTCCTTAACTGCTGACACACCCGTTTTTTTTTTTTTTTCTTTCCATTTTTTTGCTTTTCTACTCATGATATTTTTATTTTGCTGCAAGTGTTGTTGCGCTTGTCTTAAACGGATATTGTTGGTGTTTGTTTTGCTGTCTTTAACACTGAACTTTTTAGTTTCTGCTTTTCTTATTTTTATTGTTCTAGTTCCACATCCCCATTAGTTGTGTTAATTGACACTAATTGAATTTAAACTAGAAACATTTTTTTCATTGCTTTCAGTTGAAAAATTCCAAAGAACTGGACTGGAGGACTAACTGTCGGCAAAGGAAGTCTTTGAGACATGATTTTAATAGATTTTATTATAATTCTATATATATATATGTATATGGCTATAAATGTACGAAGTGCAGGATACATATGGCTGTATATAGTTTTTACTTAGTTTGCTTTCTTACCATGTTCTAAGCATATACAACAGGAAACTTATTTAGTAAATTTGAGTTTTATTAAATTTGATATTCTTGTTAGATAGAGAAACATAAATTAATATAAACTTTTATTATTGTTGTTGCTTTAAATTTAAAATGAAACTCAACTATAGATTTTAATTTAGTTAGTTAGGATTTTTAAATACAACTCAAAATATAAATTTCGTTAAAGCTGTAGAAAACAGTAGGAATGATCTTAAAAAATGTTAACAAATAGAGTTGTGTTTTAAGGAACAAAGACAATAATTGAAAATATATTTGAAAATTAAGCTAATAATAACTCTATTGGATTACAAGGATATGTATAAATTTTAATTAAATTCTGTTAAATTTTAACTTATTATTAGGGTGTCTCTTTAAACAATACTGCATTTATATGTAGCCCAAATTTGTGATATTGCAGAAGTCATAATAGCTTTGTTCTTTAATTTATCACAATTAAATTTATTAGACTTTTGATTGCAAATGTAAATATGAAAAAAATATATACAAATTAGAAAAATTTCCCAAAAAAAAAAAAAAAAACAAAAAAGAATCCCAATTTTGGATTTTTCGAATTTTAAGTCGGGGCTGGTAAAAGAATAATAGGAATGATTTGGAATACATCACAGTATCTAAAACTGTTCACTGTTTTGGAGTAACAGTTATGGGTTTTTAGGGCACGTAGCACAGTGATTTGTTCGAACAGTGGGGCAAAATCAAAATTTTTTCGAAATAAGTCCAGTGTCCCATCCGATTTCAAAGATGCGTGTGATATTTATCTCTTATAATCTCTTTTGTTTGTTAGACAACTAAACTGCCAATAATATACAAATTTCAGAGCAATATCGATTATGGTTTCAAAAATAAACGATTTTGAATTTAAACTTTAAAAAACAGTAGATTTTGCTGTTTTTTGGGCAAAAAGGTGACTTAACTCCTTTTATATTGAAAAAAATCTTTAAGAACATATAACAATTCTATATGTTTCCGTAAGGTATCTTCATGTAGAACATTTTGGTATAAAAAACATGTCTAATTTTTCAAATACGTCGCCCCTACGCCCTTTGGAATTTGACCTATTTTTTATCAAAATTTCAAATTTGGGCCCCATGTTCTAGAATTCCAAAGGTGAGATCAGAAAACGGAAAACAGCTTTGGAAACCTTGATGGGATCCCTATTTATTCCCAAAGTATTTTCCCAGCCCCGAAGGAAATGTAGACTCTATGGGCCAAATTGTAAAGAATACCATTTTAAGGATTTTCGCTCCAATTTTTAGGAATTGCGGGATTCCCTTTGACCTTTTGGAAAGTCTTTTTACACTTTTTTATTTAGAATGACAAGTTTAAAAAACATTCAAATTTTCATTGAGTTTTGTGAGTAAATAAAGATGTTATTACATATTTCATATTTATTGAGTTTCTAAAACTTAAATTTATATCAAAATTTTGATAGAATTTAAAATATTACTTAGGAAAAATTTGTTCCACATTTTTCGATATTTTTTATTTTTTTGGTTTAGATAACTTAAGTCAATATCTAAATAAGATTCAAAAATATGCCGCTCTAACTTTGCGTTCTTCAAAAATACACCACGTCAAATTTTATCCTGATCGGACCAGCCGTTTAGAAATGGCAGATTTATTTCCAACAAATTTTCATTTTGCCCCACTGTGTCATGTTACGAATGAAACTATAGAATACAAATTAAGCCAACTGGTACTTTTTAATGAAGTGAAGAAAAATTCAAATTTTCAGTAAAATGCATACTGTACTATTAATACTTAATTATACCCTTCACCTGCGTGAGAAGGGTATGTATAAATTTGTCATTCCGTTTGTAATTTCCACAATGTAATTTTCCGATCCTATAAAGTATATATATTCTGGATCCTTATAGATAGCGGAGTCGATTTAGCCATGTCCGTCCGTCTGTCTATTGAAATCAATTTTCTGAAGACCCCAGATATCTTCGGGAACCAAATCTTCAATAATTCTGTAAGACATGCTTTCGAGAAGTTTCCTATTTAAAATCACCAAAATCCGTCCATAAGTAACCGAGATATGAGCAAAAATCCGAGACAACCTCTATTTTTGTTGCCTATTTTTGATATATATCTCGATTACTAAGTCATAAATATAGACAATATGGATATCTAATGATAGATACAAATTTCAAAGTCCATTGCAATGATGTATATAAGGCTATAGCAAGTTGGACCTACAATGGGTCAAAATCGGGAAAAATATTTTTTAAACCGAATTTTTTTCACAAAAAACTCTTTTTTCACTAATAAATTTAAAAAAATAAATTTTTAAATTAAAAAAAAATTTAAAAAAATAAGAATTTTTTAAATTTTATTTTATAGTTGATAAAACATATACATATGAGATATTTAATTTTTCAAACTATTTTTTTTTTTTGTGCAGCTCTTTTTATACCCTACACCACCATAGTGGGGAGGGTATATTGGGTTAGTGCTGATGTTTGTAACATGCGAAAATATTGTCCCAACACGCATCTTAAAGTATACCAATCTGATCAGGATCACTTTCGGAGTCGATTAAGCGATGTCCGTCCGTAACCTTGTAATCAAACTACAGGTCGCAATTTCAAAGATAATTCGAAAGATAAAATTTGGTACAAGCTCTTCTATTGCCCCAACGATGAATTCTATTGAATTTGGTTAGAATCGGTCCATTTTTCCTCTTAGCCTCCATACGATTGCCCTATCTGAAAATAGTTAAGCTCTCATAAATATCTTTTTGTGATGATTGTTCCATAATAAGTCATAGTTCCCATATAATGCCCACTTCTTTGTATTGGTATTCTACACAGAATTATATTTTCTTGGCCATCAATTTTGTTGATCTAACTTCCAAGATATATTGGTAAAATCGCAAAATGTTGAAAATTAACTCTTTTCAGTTTCATCCTTATAAGTTTGACCTTTGGTAAAAGGTTTTAAATTTGTTTACGATGTACAATAAAACCATATTGATAAACTAATTAAAGGACTGAGATTGAAAAACTCTTAACACACATATATGTTAATAAAAAAGATTGAAATTATTATTAAAACTATATTAATTTTTATGTCAATTGGATCAGCTAGTTAGAAATGACAGATTTAATTCCAAAATATTTTTATTCTGCCCTGACTGTGCAGTATTATATGCTAAGAAGTTAAAGAGTTGTGTAAAAGTGACCCCAACAATTTTCAAGAGATTCTTAGTTGGAATTTACACCCCATCGACTACTACTCTAAGATTAAGCGTTATCTCCTTTCAACATCTTGTTGAAATTGTCCCCCACTGGGGTACTTTGGGAAGCTTCGCATTAAAAACAAAAATTTATTTATGACCATTTGCTGGACATTAAATAAATGTCATACATATAAAAACATGTAAATACTCTTTATAATAAACTGAAAATGTCTAAAATCATCCTTAAATCAAAATGTAAAATTTACATATTGTAAATAAAATTGAATAAAAACAGAAGGAGAAGCATTAAACTATTTTCGCATATGCAAGTGTTTATAAAATATTTATTTAAATAAATTACATTTTATGGTCCTGTCGTTAAATCAACCGCAATATAAAGGAAACGAGCGAGAAAAAGACACAAGGAATAAAGAAAATCTTTAAGAACTCAACCACAAATAATAAAAAAAAAAACAAAGTAACTGTGAGTTACATACACACAGTCATATATTTAAAGCAACTTGACATCATGCTCTTCCCGTTTTACAGCTGCTGGTTTTTAGATTCACAAGTACTGGCTGTATCTACAAATACAATGGCTGCAACAATGGCTGCAAAGAAACTACATACTGAAAATTTTACTAGAAGCAACTGAAAGAAGATAAATTACAATATTTTATTTATTATCATTTTTATGATGATATGACTGACTGTCTGCTTACAATGAAGAGTTGAGTTAAGACCATTTGTTATTCTTGTAAACTCAAGTACATACTCCATCTGTTTTTCACTATATTTCTTGAATATGTTCACAATAATTCTGGTACTTTTTTTTGGTACGAAGAACACAAAGGGAAAAGTAAAATGATAATTTCAAAGTTCATGAAGAAAGTGTAAAATTATTTGGATCCCAAAATATGTCTAGGTTCCAATTCAAAAAAATCTTAGTAAAAGTAAAGCAATATTTATTTTCAAAAGTAATTTTAACAAATTCCTTTTTTTCAATATTAAAAACTAGAAATTGTCCCATAATTTACATCACTATGTATATTAGGGCGGCGCCATAAACAAATTTTGTCTCGCAAAGAAAATGTGCATTCCATAATGCAGTATCTGAAATAATAGTGTAAGTTAAAAAACATATTGAAGGGTAAATATCTGATATTACTCAATAAAGATTGTTGTCAAGCTCAACAAGACCTTGCAAAATCAGCAATTTCAAAATGTTTCCAAGCAGCAGGATTGATTCAAAAGCAGGGAAATTGGGCACCATACGAATTGAAGTTGAGAGACCTTGAAAGACGATTTTTCATGTCCGAAGTGATGCTTGAACGCAATAAAAAGAAAATCATTTATGCACCGAGTCATTACATGCGATGAAAAATGAATCCATTACGATAACCCAAAGCGTAATAGATCGTATGTGAAGCCCGGATAACCAGCCGAATCGACACCAAAGACAAATGTCCATGGCGCAAAAGTAATGCTCAATATTTGGTGGGACTAAAATCTGGCGAAACCATCACAGGGAACCTGTAAGCGATCATTGTCCGAAAAACGCCCAGAATATGCGGCCCGTCATGAAGCCGTAATATTTCATCAGGATATGACTCGGTCACATGTTGCAATACCTGTTTAAAAGTATTTAGAATGAAATGGCTGGGAAGTTTTGCCTCACCCTCTTTATAGTCCAGACTGTGCCCCGTACGACTACTATTTGTTTCGATCGATGTAAAACGCTCTCTCTGGTATACGCTAGTGGTTTTGTCTTCGGCTAAAGTAGTTTACTCGAGTCCTTAAGTGATAACACAATTGATTTACCCTTTCTGGGGCTCGATAATATTGTTCTTTATTGAATTAATATTTAATACAGTTTATATACATATAATTAGTCAATTCACAAGGTCTCTTATTGTCCGTATTGTCAAAATGTCCTAATATATCACGACTCGGCGGCTCGGCTTAACCAAGTCCTAGGCATTCGGCGTTGGTCTCTGCTGGTTGGTTACGATAACACAATAAACAAGTAGTATTATTTTAGGATATTTTTTGCTTGAAAAGCAATAAAAACCATTGTGAAATATTAGGACATTATGACAATATGACATGATAAGAGACCTTGTGAATTGACCAAATATATTTTATATAATGAATTACGAACAGCTACTATCATACGCTTGGATGCAAACGGCTCTGGTGATGCATATCTCGGATTCTTCGGGTATTCAATAAATGTCGGAGGTACTAGTGGATTGTCATAAGTGATAGCTACGGATTTCTGACGATGTGTTTCGTACAGGATCGGTTTATTACTTCTATGATTCTACATTCGGGTGTAGACAGTTCTGGTGATATGTATATCGGATTCTTCGGGATTTCAATAATCGTCGGCAGTACGATGTATTGGCATGACACACTAACTGGCAGATTGTCGCAATCGGTAACTATGGATTTCTGATGATTCGTTGGTACAGGATCGGGTAATAATTAAAACTATAATATTTTACACACCTAGGCCGGTTTTCTCAATGTATCGACAAACTGCCTGTTACTAAATGTCGACATAAATTTATTAGGCCGGTAAACTCTCCGTTAACAATTTTGGTTTTCTCAATATGCCGACAAAAAACATTACTTTCTTTGCCAACAATAGAAAGGTGGGAACCCTGCCTTCAAGTGACAACATGTTTACATAAATCAGCTGTTTAATGTGGCCATCGACAGCCGGAATCTTTTGAAAAGTGCATTATCCTCCATGTCTGCCAGGTAGTTAGGCCTGACATGATAAACTCTTTCAGCATTCACTTGGAACTCATGTTATTTGAGTTCATCCTCCATCAAATTAATGTTATTAAACTCTTTTTATAAAAACTATTTAATTTCGTTTACAAAAACACAAACACATAAAAACTATGAACAGCAGTCAGCTGTTATTTATTTATCTGTACGATAAATAAATAATTGGCAGATGAGGTCGGGTTAGCTTTGCGATAGAATAGAAGCAAATGAGACATTGAGAAAACCAAATTTCTTTAATCTGCAGTTTTTCGTTGGGAAAAAAGATAATCACGTAATGAGAAAACGGCCCCTAGTCTTTAACACAAGTAAATACATTTAACTAGGGACAACAGTTATCTGAAGCTCCTGCATTGTAAAAATTTGAAAAAATACACAAATTTTTAACTCATTCATCCAATAATTTTTACATATTTGTGATCAAAAATAAAATTTCCTTGAAATCTGCCAATATCTAAACCCCTAAGCTTTAAGTAACATGTGCAACGTTATAGAATTTTGCTCAAATTGTCAGTATTTGGTTTTAAGACGAGGTAGCATCGAAAATCCAAAAAGTACAATATAAGGTTCTCACTAAAGTACAATATATGGTACTCCCTTGTCTTTTAATCACCCATACTTATGCATACCTAAGAGTATGTATGCATATTTAACTTTTAATAAAAAAAAAAAAATGACGAAGAAAAACCAAAAAGGCAACAGACCGGAAGAAATGAAATTTGAAACAAGTAACACTTGGTCACGATTCCATATACAAACACACACATTCTAAACATATCTGTACAAGTGAATGTACACATAGGATTCGTGCACTAGCCAGCAGTTTTACAAGTAGTCCATGTATCGCTTAGAGACAGTAATTTTCACAAATGTCTGATCACTGGTTAACTCAAATTTATATACTTATTTGTATGGCAGGGATAATTCAATTGGTTACTTAATATATCCCAGGTAATCTATCGTGTAGTCAATTGTCCCTTAATTGTCTCTAAGTAATCTAGGCTATAGTCCCTTTAATCTTCTAATTTGTACTACTCTTTTTTGTATGTAATAGATTATGTTTAAACTGGTTTTATACAAATTCTGTTGATATAATTATCATAAAATTTATTTACTTTTTGTTTAAGTATACTTACGTCCCAGGTAATCTAACATGAAGTCAATTGTCACTTTAGTGTATCTAAGTAACCTAAAGTGTAGTCTGTTTAAACGTTTATTTTTTACTGCACTTTAGAAAGTGTTTTTTTACCCACTTTTTTAGAGTTTGTTAACCGCTTCCGCTTAGAACACATATATGTTAAAATAACTAGTTATGTAGCTATCAAGTAAACAGTTAGATAACTAGTAAGATAACTGACTCTATGTAACCGGAATGTGAATCCTATGCGTTGACTACTTTGAACCAGCTATCAGACAGTCTCTTTGTAATCTTTAAAAGTTTAGGATATGTACATGTTAAAATGACTACCCACGTAGCTATATATGTAACTAGTGGTCACCCTAAATATCATTAGTTCACGACAGTCACCCAGAACTGCTGGGTACTGCTGTAAAAATTATGTATGAGTATGTACCGTGTACTTTAGAACTGAAAACATCAGCTACAACATGGAGGAGATGATTAAAATGTGACACAAAAAAGTCATTCAAATTAAAAGAGAACAAGAATACGTTATGACAAACTACAGTGTGGATAATAAAACAAAATAAGTTTGTTCTGACTCCTAGTCATTTTGAAGATTTTTTGTGTCCAAAATAGCCCAATAACGAATTTTGGCCTAGACTTGACGATCTCTTTTCAGAGAAAATCTGTACTTATTTACAATTATTCTATCAATATTTTAAATATCTTATGTTTGGGAATAAATGTTGGGTGTAATACTTAAAAATGAGGAATATTTTTTTAATATTTTGCTTTTATTTTGAAACATTTGTACAATATAAACTTATTCAAAGTATTGCCCATTGTTAACTATGAACTTTTCCTATCTTTCTGGCACCATATAGATTCCAAGCCAAAATAACTGCTCATCTTTTAAGGCCCAGAACGAATCAAACAAATTTCGGATACACTGTTTCAAAGTGAAGCGTATCCCAGAGAGAGAGCTCTGGGAACGGAGCAAGATCTAGACTATAAGGCGGCTGAGGCAAAACTTCGCAACCACTTCTTTCTAAATAGTTTTTAACAGGTATTGCAACATGTGACCTAGCGTTGTCATTTAATATTAGGGTCTCATGTCTCTCCGCATATACTGGGCATTTTTCGGCCAATACTCGCTTCAAACGAATCAGTTGGGTTCGGTACAGGTTTCCTGTGATGGTATGGCAAGATTTCAGTAGCTCATAATAGATAGGACCCTTTTGCTACCACCAAATACAGAGCATTACTTTAGCGCCATGGATATTTGGCTTTGTTGTCGATTCGGCTGGGTGGGCGCGCTTCACATACGATCTCTTACGCTTCGGGTTATCGCAATGGATCCATTTTTCATTGCAAGCAATGATTTGGTGCAAAGCATAATTTCGGTCAAGCAAAATCGTCTTCCAAGGTCTCTCGGTTTCAATTCGTATGGTACCCAATTTCCCTAATTTGGATGAATCCGGCTGGTCGCAAATGTTTTGAAATTGCTGCTTAAGTAGCTCCCAATGATTGTGGAAGCTCTTGTTGAGTTTTACAACAATCTTCATGGAGTAATTTATCCAATTCTTTGTCTGGCCTTTGTCTTCAAAATTACCACTTCTGAACCAAACAAACCATCTCTCGCACGTTGAAACTGATGGAACACATTCACCACAAGCTTTGCTTCAGTAGCAGTTTTTTTTTTTAAATTAAAGAAGTAATGCAAAATTTCCCGCATATGACGCTTTGTTTTTTCAAAATTCGAAATTTTTAAAGAAAGAAAAACCTTGTTGTTTACACTATAATGTTCAATAACTAATAGGGGAGTCACACGGTATGTATTGCACGTGTTTTCTGATATTTATTGAGACATTATTCCACATGTAAACATAGGTACCGTGAAATAGCTCCCAAATGAAATAACTCCCCACGAAAAAATGAAATAACACCCAACAAATTTTTCATACAACTTGGGACTTATTTCATTATGAAACAACTCCTAACGCGTAGGGTGTTATTTCATAATTTTTTGTTGGGAGTTATTTCATAATGAAATAACACCCAATGAAACAACTGCCAATGAAATTTTTGTTGGGTTTTATTTCATTTAACTTTGGGAATTAGGAGTAATTTCACTGTATTGGGAGTTATTTCATTTTTGTAATTTTTAAAGTGTATTAAAAACCGGCTTCGCACACTATAAACTTTTTGCATTGCCGGCCTTCGGCCGGGCGCTAAGGTTTTCTCCTCTGGGGTGTATCAAAAACCGGCTTCGCTCAGAAAATATTATCTTTGCATTGTCGGCCTTTGTCAGGTCGCAACGATTTCTTACTCTGGTGCGAAGTGAAAATCTGCTTTCAGAAATACCTTTCTGCAATGAAAGAAATCTTTTCTGAGCGAAGCCAGATTTTGATACACCCCAGAGGAGAAAACCTTAGCGCCCGGCCGAAGGCCGGCAATGCAAAAAACTTTTCTGAGCGAAGCCAGTTTTTGATACACCCCAGAGGAGAAAACCTGTGCGCTACGCCATAGGCCCTCAATGCAAGAATAATAACACGAGCGAAGAATAATACCAGTTCTGTATTTCATTGGGAGTTAGATTACATTATTATTTCATTTCTATTAGGATTTATTTCATTGGGAGTTATTTCGCTTTTTTTGGGACTAATATTTTTAAAATTATGAAACCGCCGATTATTGGGAGTTATATCATTTTACCCTTTGGTAGTTATTTCATTTTTCAAGTTTGGAAATTATTTCATTTTTGATGGGATTTAATTCATTGGGAGTTATTTCATTGGGAGTTATTTCATTGGGAGTTATTTCATTTGGGAGTTATTTCACGGTACCGTAAACATATACATACCGTGTGATCGATATGAAGCTTTGTGTATATAAAATTCATGTGTATGCGGATATTATTATAGTTTACAAAACACTTCATGTAAACTTTTTACTAGTCACTGTAACGGTACTTCACTTTGAGGTTAAGTGAACATGATTTTTTTTTTTTTTTTTTTGGAATTTAAAGTAGACTTTTTTATACAATGCAAGTGGGTTAACAAAAATATACATATGTAGGTATTCTTCTTTGGACACAAAATAATTCAAAGCTGAAAAGGATCAAAAACACAATGCTTGATTGGAGATTGAAAAATAAAACAAAGTTTTCTTTTGTACAATATCTTTTTATACAATTCCTTAGAACATTTTTTCACAATACAATAGATGTTAAAAGACAATGTACAAAAGTCCAGCAACAATATGAAGTCAATATGCTGAAAAAAGAAATGGATATACTCGTTTAGTGAATAAGTTTATAAACCAGTATAGCATTCAGTTATTGATAGCGTGATCATTTCCGGGAAAGTTTGGCAAAGTTATTAATTATTAATCTGCTATCAAACTGCTTCCAATGTTATTAAACAGTACCGGGAGAATTTGATCGTTGATATAAAACCTGGTTCATGTAGAAGGAATGGCCCACATGATGTTTCTAAAATCAAAAAAATTTAAAGCATTTTCCAAAAAATTCCCGACACATCCGGTAGGAAAGCAGCCCGGTTAGGTCAGTACTCGGACTATTTGGTACGAAAAGTTAAAGACAATGCAGGTTTAAAAACTTACAAGGCTCAAAAGTTCCTAACAGGAACTTTGCTAAAAATTTAGAGGCCAAGGACATGTCACGGAAATTGAAGTCAAATTGTATACATAAAATATTCCTGCTGAATAATGGATGACGAAATGTACGGATGGAACATTTTTCGCAGCTTCTGGGTAAATTTTTTATGTTGGAGATACTCGAGGGAATGTTGAAGAAAAGTTTTGGACCCAAAAACAGACAAAATTTCCCAAAAAGTTCTTGGTATGGCAAGCAATATGCAGTTGCGGGAAAAAAGCCAAACATTTGTAACAAAAGGCTCTATAAATAGCGAAATTTACATCAAGAATGTTTTCAAAAAAGGATGTTTCCATTCATAAGACTTCTTAATGTGTCCACTTATTTTTGGCCTGATTTGGCATCTGTTACTATGGTATGAAAGGTCTGGAGTGCCCCCATAAATATGAATGTATATTACTTAATGCACAATAATGGAATTGTATGGAAATTGAATTAATTTTCAACAGATATATAAGTTACCTCGTACATTGAATACACGTTTCCTTTTACAAAAATAGCACATTTTACTAAAAATAGCAAACCCAAAAATGTTAAAAAACTAAGAGTGATTTATTCGACTGTGCCGAATCTTATATACCCTTCACCAAAGGACATTTTAAGAAAAAAATATTATTGGCTGTTTGATGGCGTTTCTTTTTGTTTTTAATAACTTATATGTCATTTTGAAGGGTACATATCTGTCATTTATTCTCATTTATTTAATGAGTAAAGAACAAAGGTTTTTTTTGTTTCGAAAATGTCGAAAGTGTTATATGCGGGAAGTTTTGCTTTACTTCTTTGATTTGAAAAAAAGTGCAGCTGTAGCACACAGATGCACACCAAAGCTTATGATGAATGTGTTCAACGGTTTCAATGTGCGAAACAAGGTCTGTGCGGTTCCGAAGTGGTATTTTTGTCACGAAAGACAAAGATCGGCCAGGCCAGCCAAACAAAAAATTTGAAGAACAAGAATTGGAGATTGTTGTAAAACTCAAGAAGAGCTTGCAAAATCAGTGGGAGATACGCATTCTTTTTCGAACAGATGGATGCATCCAAAATTAGGGAAATTGGATAACATACGAACTGAAGGCGAGAGACCTTTATACACGATTTTGCATGTCCGAAACGACACTTGAACGCTATAAAAGAAAATCATTTTTGCGTAAGCTTTCGTATGTGAAGCTCGACCAAGCAGCCGAATCGACACCAAAGCCAAATACATATCTTTAGTGGGACCAAAACGGTCCATTCTGTTATGAGCAGCTGAAATCTGGCTAAACCATCGAGGGAACCTGTACTGAACGCAACTGATTCGTTTGAAGCTAGCATTGGCCAAAAAAAACGGCCAGAATGTGCTGCAAGACACGAAACCGTAATATTCCATCATAACAACGCTCGGCTACATGTTTAAAAGTATTTAGAATGAAGTGGTTGGGATATTTTGCCACACCCGCTTTATAGTCCAGACCATTGCCGTCCGTCTACTATTTGTTTCGATCGATGCAGAATGCTCTCTCTGGGATACGCTTTACTTTGGAACAGAGTATACGAAATTAACTTGATTCATTCGTGGCCTCAAAATATGAGCAGCTCTTTTGGCTAGAAATCCATATGTTGCCAGAAAGATGGGAAAAGATCATGCAAACATTGGCCAATACTTGAAATGAGAACTGAGATCGAAAAATTTTTAACATACATATATGTTAATAAAAATGAAACCACTAAACTTACAGTTTTGAATCTTTTTTTATTTGATTGAAATTATTGTTACAATTTCCAAAAAAAAAAAAATTATAGTTCTAATCACTAATGATGAAATTTTGAACCTTTTACGAAAACCCTTTCATTATGGTTTTTATAGTGCTTTATGTCAATTTGTTGGCATAGGTTGTCCATCTCCGTTTAAAATCTACCACTCTTTTGGACACCTTTTTTGTGCTCTTCAATTCTCTTTTAACAAGAGCACAATATCTCTCCACTGGACTCAGCTCCAGGCAGTTTGGAGGAATTGCCTGTCTTGGTACAAATACCACATTATTGTTCTTGTTGCACTTAAGACCTTTCTTACCATAGTGACAGGGTGCCAAATCAGGCCAAAAATAAGTGGACACATCAAGATCTCTTATGAATGGAAGCATCCTTATTTGTAAACATTCCTTGATATAAATTTCGGTATTTATAGAGCCGTTTGTAATAAATGTTTGGTTTTCTTGCCGCAACTGCATATTGCTAGCCATACGAAGAACTTTTTGGGAAATTTTGTCTGTTTTTGGGTCCTAAACTTTTCTTCACCATTCCCTCGAGCTTCAGCAACATAAAAATATTGAGCCAGAAGCTGCGAAAAATGTTCCATACGTACATTTCGTCATCCATTATGCAGCAGGTATATTTATACCCTTCACCTTCGTGAGAAGGGTAAATATAAGCTTGTCATTCCGTTTGTAATTTCTACAATATAATTTTCCGACCCTATAAAGTATATATATTCTGGATCCTTATAGATAGCTGAGTCGATTTAGCCATGTCCGTCTGTCTGTCTGTCTGTCTGTTGAAATCAATTTTCTGAAGAACCCACATATCTTCGGAATCCAATTCTTCAATAATTCTGTCAGACATGCTTTAGAGAAGTTTCCTATTTAAAATCATCAAAATCCGTCCATAAATAACGGAGATATGAGCAAAATTCCGAGACAACCTCTATTTTTGTATTATTTTTGATCTATATCTCGATTACTAAGTCATAAATACAGACAGTATGGATATCTAATGATAGATATTTCAAAGTCCATTGCAACGATGTATATAAGGCTATAGTAAGTTGGACCTACAATGGGTCAAAATCGGGAAAAATAATTTTTAACCCGAATTTTTATTCACAAAAAACATTTTTTTGTAATAAATTTTTTTCACTAATAAATAAATAACAATTTTTAAATAAAAAAAAAAAAAAAAAAAATTAAAAATTGGAAAAAACTTTTTAAAAACAATTTGGAAAAAAAAAAATTTTTTTTAATTTTATTTTAAAGTATAATTTGGTGAATATAGCTTTCTTACTTGTTTTTGTATAAAATTTTACTTCAATTTCCGTGCTCTGTCTTTGGCCTCTAAATTTTTAGCAGAGTTCTTGTCAGGAACATTTTGAGCCTTGTATGCTTTTAAACCTTCATTGGCTTTAACTTTTCGTACCAAATTGTCTGAGTACTGGCCTTTTGAAAATGCTTTTTATTTTACACTACTGAGTGACTGACTGAGTCAACATCGCCCAACCTAAACACCAAAAGGTAGATTCATGAAATTTGGACTATAGTTTCCCTTCTTCCTATGTAGCTCCACTAAGAAGGGATTTTTGGAAATTCTTATATCTTTTAAACTAATTCAGATACCAGAAGCATTTGAAATGCAGCTTTATCTATCTATAATGTTGAAAAAAATTTGCCCAAAAATGGGTAAAAAAATTAAGGTAGTCATGGTCTTTTACTTATATTTCATCCGATTTTATTCATTTTAAAAAGCAATCTAAGTTGGACTATATATATATTAATGTATTACTCATGTATGTACGTGTTTTGGTGGCTTCAGAATCTTGATTTCAACATACAGACGGGCAGACGGGCAGACGGACATGGTTATATCGACTTCACAATCTATAACTATCCAGAGTATTTATATTTTTATAATTTATGACATCGCAAATAAACAATGAGAAAATTACAAACAAAATGACAAACTGATATACATAACCCTGCCAGTCGTGGAGAAGGGTATAAAAAAACTATTAATAGAAGTTGATGTAAAATTTATACAAATTCATTCATAAATAAAACAAAACTTACATGTTTTAATATTTCTTGTTATTCTAATTATAAACCTGCGAGATTATTCATCTCAAGCGTTTAAGATACACATGAATATGAATGACCTACTTTTGTTTTAATATATTTTTTTTTTTAGGATTTATATTTAACATTGTGCTTGCTTTATTTGTATTTTTTTCACACAGTGTACATTTATTTTTATTTCTAAAACAAACAGCATAAAAATACGAAAAACTGAACACATAAAAAATAGCTGAACACCAAATACATAAAGATGCTTTTTAAAATGTAATAAACATTTTTTTTATGTTCTAACGAAATGTTTCTTTTGCTAAAATAATACGAGTATTAATGTGTATTTTATTTTCTTTTCATTGCAGTTTGATTTTTGGCACATTGAAAGTATTTTAAACAGATATAAACTAAAGCAGCATAAAAACAAATAAGTAGTGCTGATGTCAGTGTTGAACAAATTTTGAAAAGAAATTTTAAAACCAATTTACCGCAAAAATAAATCCTTAATCTTAAAGTAATTATTGACCAAAACTCAAGCAAAAACATGGCTGACGATATATCATCACCGATGCGTATGCAAAAGAAAACGAGAAGTGCTTCCATATGTGCTACCGGCGGAAGCATAGAAACCGTTATTTACAACATGCCCTCGGGCAACAATACACCAGACTCACAGGGCACACCCAACTATAGGAGACGTCGACCTGCCACCCGCTCACAAAGTGCACGTATAACAGCCACTGCCGGTAGATCGGTAAGTTACATACATATCTATACTATACTCTTATTCTATTCTCCTTTATTCATAATAAAATTATTTATTTTTTATAATTTTAATTACATTCATGTAAATATTATATTTTACACCAAAATACGCGTGCATGTGTATTTGCCTATGCAAAAGAATATATGTAAATAAAATATATTTTCTCATTTCTACATCAATTTATGTAATTTATTCATATCAGTGTCAGTTTATACTGTCACAATTTTATACAATGATTTAAAAGCACACCAACATACAGTATTTTTACATTAGGGTGGCCCTTATTTTCAACTTTTTGGATTTTTGGTGCTCCGAACGTGATTTTGCTCTACGTCATCTAAACATCAAATACTGAAAATTTTAGCAAAATCGTATAACTTTTAGAGATTTCACATTTTATTTGAAGTTTCTTGTGTTAAGACAAAGTAGCAATAATTTCATAAAAATTTGAAAATATTATTTAAATATTGAAAAGGAAATCTAAGTCTGCATTTACACATAGCAAGTTTACTTGAAGGAAGTCTCTTCGATTCTCTTTTAAACTTGCTCGTCTGTTTACACACAGCAAGTCTGTGTTCAATTTTGCCATATTGAAAATAAGAAAACAAAAAAGAATTGAAGAGACTTGCCAGTACAAGCATGTTTGTACTCCTCTTCTTTCTTCTTGCCTCTCTCTCCTACAAATTCAAACTTGCGGCAAGAAAACTTGCCCTGTGTAAAAGCAGACTAATTAAAAATTATTTTTATATTTTATTTACCCATAGATTTCTATATAAAGGGTCTTCCAATAGGGACTTTTGAACTTTGATAGTTGATAGCGGCCATATTGTTGAATCTATATCTATTGAATTGGCTGTCATTTGTTCAGTTTGGTTTTCCAAATCAACATAGGCGGATATAGCGTTTAACAACACGTGTAAATGCTAAAATTGTTTCATCAAAATGAGTGTTCTGTTTTGACCCTAATTTTCATCAGAATATCATCTTCAGCGATGAGGACCATTTCTGGATAAAAAAACATAATTGTCGAATTTGAGACAATACCAATCCACATGATATCCCAGAACGCCCAATACATCCCAGTCAATGTTTGCTGTGAACGGCGCTACATGCCACATTGCTCATGCTACATTCGACATTGAACTGCATGAGCGATTTGAGGGCATGGTCATCTCAAGTGGAGGTGAAGTAAACTGAGATCGTGCAATTAGACCCCATTAGACTTTTTCTTGTGGGGTATTCATAAGTCACAGGTCTAAGCGAATAAACCACAGCGGTCCTCAAAGTCAACATAATCCATGCTATCGGTCAAATATAGCATGATTTATGCCCCAGTCATGGAATATTGAGCATTTCGGATGCGCGTCACCCATCGAAGCCGAGACAGACATTTGCCCGAAGTTATATGCCGTACATAATGGCATCAATTGGCCTTTCAAACGAATAAAAAATGTCAATGATATCTCTCACACAGCTTGCTGTATTTAAGTTTAAAGATAGGAAGGAAGAGCTTAATGAATGATCCGTTATAAAACATCAAAATGCTTTGACATCGTTTAGACATTGATGCTAAAAAAATCATAAAATTTAATTTATATTACAAAAGTTTCAAAAATTAAGATTAACAAACAAGTGTGTATTAATCGGCTATGTCGAATCTAATATAGCCGCCACTAATATAATACTGACACCGATTTTTGCACGTTTTGTATAAAAGCATTTATTATACCCTTCACCTTCGTGAAAAGGGTATTGTCATTCCGTTTGTAATTTCCACAATATAATTTTCCGACCCTATAAAGTATATATATTCTGGATCCTTATAGATAGCGGAGTCGATTAAGCCATGTCCGTCTGTCTGTTGAAATCATCTTTCTGAAGACCCCAGATATCTTAGGGATCCATATCTTTAATAATTCTGTTAGACATGCTTTCGAGAAGTTTCCTATTTAAAATCAGCAAAATCCGTCCATAAATAACGGAGATATGAGCAAAAATCCGAGACAACCTCTATTTTTGGCCTATTTTTGATCTATATCTCGATTACTAAGTCACAAATATAAACAATATGAATATCTAGTGATATATATTTCAAAGTCCATTGCATCGATGTACATATATATGGCTAATTCTAAGTTGAACCTACAATGGGTCAAAATCGGGAAAAATATTTTTTAACCCGAATTTTTCTTCACAAAAAACATTTTTTGACATAAAAATGTTTAAATTAAAAAAAAAAAAAAAATTAAAAATACTTTTAAAAAACAATTTAGAAAAAGAAATTTTAAAAAAATTAAAAAAAAAAATAAAATAAATTTTTTTTTTAATTTTATTTTAAAGTATAATTTGGCGAAGGGTATACAAGATTCGGCATAGCCGAATATAGCTCTCATACTTGTCTCACTATTTTCAATACCAAATTTTTATTCAAATACAACAACAAAAAACTTAGTGCCCACACTTAAATTACACTTTATAATGCACAAGACGGTTGATGTTTACTCTAACAGCGCCTATGATAAACACACTCACTACTGCAATCGCAGTCACTATTTATACACACTGCCATCTTCATTCAAGTAGCCCAGATTTTTCTTAACGGTCAAAACTAGTACATTTGAATTCTAGAGCTTTCCTTTTTAATGTTAGCAGCTCAAACATTTAGTGTTGCCATACTAACAAACAATACCGCATGCTATCAACATTGTTGATAAGTAGAAACTTCTACTAATAGAGATGTTTATAAACATGATGAATGTTGCAGGCAGACGTTACAGACCGTTAAATTCAAATCGCTATTGCAAATTCGTAACAATATTATCTGCATTATATTTAAAGAAAATTGCAAAAAAAACTTTTGAAAAATATCAGCCTTTTTGAAGGTTGTCTCACATTTTGGTCCATAACACTGTTTCTACATCACCCATTTTCAATACCAAACATATCTGATCAACTTAGAATATCTGCAATTTCATTACCCAAAGTTCCTCCCTGTATGCCTTCTACAGACAGACGGGCGGACATAGCTAGATCGTCTTAGAATTTTATAACGACCCAGAATATATATATTTATCTTAGAGTGCAAACGTGCTAAGTCCATTTTCACAAATTTTTCAGGAGACACAAAACACCATAGAGAATTATACATAGAGACGAGACACTCCGATTTGTCAAACAAAAATACAACAAATCATATGCCTGATACAACAACAAAATACACTGACTAGCATGTTTTGTTGCAAGAGTTAGGTTTTTGACAATTACGTCTCGTCTCTATGTTACCCTATGCAAAAAACTTTCTAAAATCCTTTGTTTTAAATATTGATCATTCATAATTGTCCGTTCATAGAAAACCTGGTTCATGTAGAAGGAATGGTCATCCGGTAGGTAAGCAGCCCGGTTAGCTCAGTACTCGGACTATTTGGTACGAAAAGTTAAAGCCAATGCAGGTTTAAAAACATACAAGGCTCAAAAAGTTCCTGACAGGAACTCTGCTAAAAATTTAAAGGCCAAAGACAGAGCACGGAAATTGTAATCCAATTTTATACAAAAAATATACCTGCTGCATAATGGATGACAAAACGTACGTAATGAAAATTTTTCGCCGCTTTCTTGGTCAATATTTTAATGTTGCTGATGCTCGAGGGAATACTGTAGAAAAGTTTAGGACCCAAAAGCAGAAAAATTTCCCAAAATGTTCTTGGCATGGCCAGCAATATGCAGTTGCGGCAAAATAAGCCAAACATTTATTACGAAGGGCTCTATAAATACCGAAATTTACATCAAGGACCCAGCGTTTGAAAAGTGCCAATTGGAATCCTTACACTAGCTATATTACTACTTGTACAACAAACTAGTTTGCTGTGGCTGCTAAAATATACCACTTCGATGGCCACATGTAATGCTGTTGGTATTTTCGTTATCTCTGATGATGAAAAAAAGCAAAAATTGAGAGTAGACTCACATGTAATTCTTAATAACAAATAGATACAGATAAGTGCTCTGTGGCTTAATGACTAGCGCATTTGACTATAAAACGAGAGGTTCTGTGTTCAACCCAGCTCTCTGAAAAAAATTTTTTTTCCCAAATGCTGGAGTATTCGTACTATTGAATTTAATAGTGAAGTGTTATGCAGAGTGTGCGAATCGGCCACCTGCAATGACATCCCCGTGTTAAATTCACCAGTCAATAACGTTGCGAGTGGGAACTAGTTCAATTGAAGAGCACAAAAAAGGTGTCCAAAAGTGTGGTAGATTTTAAACGGAGATGGACTACCTGTACGAACAAAATGACAAAAAGCACTATAAAAACCTTAATGGAAGGGTTTCCGAAAAAGGTTCAAAATTTCAACATTAGTGATTAGAACTATAAAAATAATATTTTTTTAAATTGTAATAATAATTTCAATCAAATTAAAAAAAATCAAAACTGTAAGTTTAGTGGTTTCATTTTTATTAACATTTATTTATGTTAAGATTTTTTCGATCTCAGTCCTTATACCTGAAATTATATTACAAAATTGCATTATGAATTTGAATTTAATGGTGTGTAACAGCTCAACATATCCATCAGTATAAGCGTCTATGTATGAACAATGTTGATAACACACTGTTATTAACATTGGCCCATAATAATAGTCAAACAATAAAGTCGGTTCTTTTTAAAAACAACTTTAAAATAAAAACCCGCTTTTTATTATTCTCTAACTATAGTCAAAATTAAAGTATGTTTTAAATTGAACCGACTTTAACTGGGTGTCACCTCAAATGTAGAAAATGTTTTCATACAATATACAACAAAATATAGACAAGTGGCATCGCTGAACAGCTGACTTAGAAAATTAAAAAAAAACAAAAAGTGACAAACAATAAATGTAACCGGGAAGCTAAAAAAACAGTTTGTGGTGTAAAAATAGAAAAGGAAAGATTAATATCAAATGTATTCTATTTTGGTACTAATTTTATTGATTCAATAATTGCAAAATCTCTGCCAATATCCTGCAACTTAAACATTTTTGACTTTCTGTCGAACTTTTTTACATGGCGATGAATAGCTGATGCTGTTAAATGAGTTAAAAACAACTTCAGCTAGTTTTATATTTACAGTCGACTTTAACGTCAGAAGTATACTTTAACTTGTCTATGGTAGACGTAAAGTCCACTCTTAAGTAAAGACGACTTTATTTCTCTTAAAATATACTTTATTTTTGACTATGATTATGGGCCATTGTTTATAAGTATGACAACATTAACAGTGAAACAGTTTTAAAAGCTCTAGGAGCTCATTGTGAAAATAGAACATCCGAGAGTTTATGTTAAGATAATACTGGATATTGCTAGAAGATGCCGTTGACGTATAAACAGTGTAGCAAGAGCATGTACCGAGTCAGTATATCATAAATTTCAGTAAATAAAGAGTTGTTACAATTTTGAAACTAATTGGCGCTTTCATTTGTAATTTAAAAGAATCCGGTTATCGAAGACTATGGGTAAATGAAATACAAGAACTGTTCCAAATTGATTTTTTTTTTTCAACATTCAATTTTATAAATTATTTGAAAAACACGTGTTGCTACTTTTTCGTAAAACACAAAACATCAACTAAAATGTGCAACCTTTAAACGTTATCCAATTGTCCTCTAATATTCTGCATTTGATTTTTAGATGACGGAAAAATAGAGCAAATTAAGGGCCACCCTAATGCACACCCTCGTGAGGAGTATATGTGTATTTCATGACGTCCATATGTATGAGGGAAGTTCCATACTAAGAATAATTTAATGTTTTCGATAGCACAACGTTTTTAACCTATTTACCCTAATGCAACAATTGACAACTGATTGACAGATGTGGTCGATCGACATCTTTCATATACAATAATATTGATGGGGAAAGAAATTATGACGTTTTATTATTTAAAAAATTACAATGAAAATCTTTGGGCCCCAACATGTTTTAAGGTGTTTAATGTCATATTTCTTCGCGAAAAGACAACTAAGAAGAGTGTGGCAACGAATTAGATCAACTGCTGCTAAGCAGAAGCAATTTTTAGAATATGTTTAATACAATTTAAAAAAATTTCAATTTGGAGTTTTGAAAAAACTATACAAATATGTTCCCTCTTTATCGGCAGATTGGAAGATAGACGATAACTTATATGAAAGCATTTATGAAAATTAGGAGGATACAAATGCATCTTCTTTAAATGTGACCTGAGGCACATCACAGCCGATTCATCCCACTCTACATTATCTAGATACTTACAAAAAAAAATATAGGAAACCATATTCGTCAAATTCAAAAATAGACTTTGAACTTTCACTTGTATATAAAACTGTCTACATGACTTATAAAAACATTCGCTGCATTCCCCGCCGACTATATTCATATCATTGAATGGAATATTTACAACAATTCATAAGTGTGTGTTAAATTATTCCTTTTTATTACATTACAAGCATGCAACAAATAAATAGTTCTCCCTACTTGTAACTGACTTCTTGCTGGAAGTCTGCCTGAACAACAGTCTGACCGTGTGTCTGTCTATAAAAATCAAAGTCTAACATTTAAATACATATATGTTTCATTGTATGGAAACTAGGGTGGTCCTTATTTTGCACTGGATTTTTTATGATAAACCTAATCTAAATTTGCTGTCTGTCCTTAAAAACCAATTGCTGAAAATTGAGCAAAATTTGATAACGTTTAGAGACGTAGCTTTTTCTAAGTTTCGAATTTTTTTTAGAAATATTGTTACGAATTTGCAAAAGCGATTTGAATTTAACGGTCTGTAGCGACTGCAACATTCAACAATGTTGATAGCATGCGGTTGTTGGCATTGTTTGTAAGTGTGGATACACTGAATGTTTGATCGAAGGCTCTGGAATTCGAATGTACTAGTATGTCCGTTAAGAGCATTGTAGAAGATTCCCGATAGATGGCGCGTGTATAAATAGTGGCGGAGCTGGCAATCGTGAGTTGAGTTGATCATTGGCGGTGTTAGAGTTAACATCAACTGTCTTGTACGTGTATACTTGTACGTTATAAAGTGTGAGTGTATATTTCTGCGAATTGATATACGTGTATAAAGACACTGAGTGACTATTTAATTCGGTTGATGTTGTACATTCTAAATAAATAAAGAGTTGTTACAATTTTAAACTACTAAAACTGCTTTTATTTGCAATCAAAAGTATCCGGTTTATTTAAAGGAAATAAACCCCGTTTTTAAAAGGTAAAAACGTAACAGTATTATGATACATAAGTTATTGACAAATATTAATACTCAGTATTGCCGTCTATAAAAGCCTTCCCAGGTATTGCATAAAGTGGCCGAGCGTTGCACAGTGGTTTTGAAACGTTTTTTTTTTTTTTTTTTTTTTTTTTTTTTGGAAATAATTCGGTATCTCGGAAACTTTTTGGAGATATTGTTACAAAACTTCACACGGTTGGAGCTGAGGTGTTTTTCAGTTGATTTTCATATGTTCTGCTTCCTAGAGCTTATGGGGGCCAATGCGTGAACCCTCAAAGTTGGTCACCTCGGGTTTCAACATTTTTATAAAAAATCGCCGAATATCCATTTTTGATCCGAATGAACTGAAATTTAAAATATAAATAGTCCTTAAGAAGATCTATATTTACATATACATATGTAGGTTATCTGTATTAGTTGAAGAGATATTTAGGTTTATTGATTTATTATTTTCAATTTTGCTCGATCCTTTCATGATTTTTTAGATACGACGGGCCAACTGATTGTCGAAATTTATTTTTAAAATATCTGCCGTATTGGTGATAAAATTCTAAATAAAATAGGAATATCTAGCTAACAGTTATCTTGTCCCTGTAAAAAGTTAGACGCATCCAAATCTGGAACATGTAAAAAGAACCGAATTTTTTACGTTTTTTCCCAAAAAAGTTCCTATATTTTTTTCATTTGTATAAAAAACTTTCTTCAGGACTATGCACAATTTGTATATGATCCAGAAAGAAAACTTAATGTTAAAGCGTGTAAAGTAAAATTTGGCTCAGTTAAGCGGACACAACAGCCCCCATAATTTTAGGTTTGAGTTAAAAATTCTAAAAAGACAAAGCACTGATCCTCAAAAAAGCTGTATATTTGCATAACCTTATACGTTGCTAAAACACTTACAAAGTCTTTTTACTATCACACGGTAAATAACGTCACAATAGGCACTTTTCAAAAAAAAACTCAGTTTTTGGAACACATTTTTCCCGGTTTAGGAATTTCGGTATTTTAAAATCAAAACTGTTGAAAATTATAATACAATTGATTTAAAGACATTTGGATTTACATTAATTCCAAATTTTGTTATGTTATCTTTAACCATTAAAGTTTTACATTAATTCAAATTTTTTATTTTTCTTCATGGAAAATTACCATATTATAATTTTTTAAGTTTTTAAAGTAAATGACGTTCCAAAAATTTATAAAATTATTAAATTTTACTAAAATATCAATCTTCAAGTCCTAAGGTTTTCAAAAGTATCAAATACTTATATAAAATATCTTTATTTACTCTTCAGAAGTTCCACAAACCTTGCCCCCTTTGAAAAATTTGTACGTTTTTTCATACATTACGGTTTCATGCCTGGCCGCATATTCGGAGAGTTTTTCGGCTAATGCTCGCTTTAAATGAATCAGTTGATCAGATTTCAGCAGCTCATAAAGATAAAACCCTTCCCCACCAAATACGGCTGCTTGTCCGGGCTTCACCTCATGGAGTAATGCCTCCGATTCTTGGTCTTCCACATTTTTTGGCTGGCCTGGGCGATATTTGTCTTCCGTGTAAAAATCACCTCTTCTGAATCGCACGATGAAATCGATGGAACACTTTCACCATAAGCTTTGGTGAGCAATCGGTGTGCTTTAGCGGCACTTTTTTCCAAATAAGAGATGAAAAGCAAAACTTCCATACAAAATTCGACATTTTCGAAGCAAAAAAAATTTAGTTGTTTACTCTACAATGTTCAATAATTAAGTGAGAATATATGGCAGATATGTACTCTTCAAAATGACATATAAGTTATTGAAAAAAAAACCTGCGTTCAAAAGATCCGCCACCCAATAAATTTTGATGACCCATAACTCGAAACTTCAAATAAAATGGGCAACCTTTAAACGCTAATAGATTTTGCTCATATTGTCAGCATTTGGTGTTGAGATGATGAAGTACGATTTGACACATTCAGAGCTTTGAAAATCGAAAATGTTCAATACAAGAGCCACCCTAATGTACTTAGATAGATGTATGCGTGTACATCTATGAATGGATACATAGTTTGGCATGGTTTTTCTTTGTAGAATCATTCCCTGGTGTGAACATTCCATCATCAGCTTTATGTTTATACTTGTGAAATATGAAATGTGTGCATTTGAAAATATTATTTGATTAAATCCATTCGTGTTTCTTCCACACATTCCCAGAATTCATTTTACAAACTAGAGAAGAAAAAAAAGCGGAAACTTTAAGTGTATTTCTTAAGAAATCCATGCATCATACAATCATTCATTTTTAGCAGTAAAGTTATGTTTACAATGATGGAGTACTTCACTCTACAGCAAATTATATTTCATTCTCTTTTGATTTAAATTTATTTAAATCAAAAGTGAATTATTCCAGATTGTATGATTTAAAAATGAGGGATTTTTAAAAAATATTTAAGGACTGAGATCGACAAATTTACCAATTTTTAGTGGAGTGCAGAGTGTAGTGACTCTGTCATTGTGAACGTAGCATAAGTTTTCAATCATTTTATTTATTCCCACATATACTTATATGTACATAAGTTTAGGAATTGGAATTAAGTTCTTAAATGATTATTGTGTAGGAGAGGCATAACAAATCATTTCTATAAAATATCTTATTCCTTTTGTGGTCTTCATACCCTGATGTAAGCAACTCATGTAGTATGTATATTTTTGAATGTTTTTCTTTAAATCTTAATAGGATTACTAACATATTTAAAAAGCAAATGATAAAGGCATTGCAGATTTCCATTTTCTAACCTCAAATTTAGTAGTTTGTAATTGTGTTACCCAAAAAAAAATGCTTCACAATAGATTCACTTCGTATGTTGCTAGATCCCTGGACTAATCCATCACATAACAACTAAGCCTTATGCAAGAAAACTACAATTGTTTTCAAAATATGAATCACTAGTATTTTACTTTTAAATCGATTTAAAATACATCTTAACCAATGACACAATGACTTAACTTTTTTTGCACACAAACGACCCTTCTTCTTTAAATGCATATGTAAAATAAAATTTCAATAAAATTGAAAACCACAAAACCATATATTAACATGATTTTGTTTGTACACGCAGAGAAAAAACATGGTTCGACATTGTTACGATAACTATACTATGGTCTTTGTAACAATATATTGTTGTCGTAAACATATAATTGTTGTTTTAATTTAATTTCAACAATATTATAGTTGCTGTAAACGTTTATATTTTCATCGCCATTATAAATACAAATATTGTTCACCGAATCATAATTATTTTTGGGACAACTAAATAATGATAAATAGGTAAACATATTATTGTTATGTACAACCATTAAATGTTTAGTTTCTATACGCGTAGTCTTAATATGTTTCAGATGAAAACCATTTATGAGTGTTGGTGTTTGTCTAAGCTATGTTATTTTTACAAGTAAATTTTAAGTGTCTGTAATTCCCATTCGCGCTATAGGTTTATTTGTATATTATGTTTAACTTGCCTAAAGCGAATAATAATAAATTTTAGTGAATTTATCAATAATGTTTTAATTGGGAATTTAGTTAGTGCTTTAAAACTAAAAACCAGTAAAATAAAATGTTCTATTTCAAAAAATAAATTTGAATAATAATATGATTACTTTGGATCATGATATGGTTTAATTGGATCATAATATGATTTAATTGGGTCATAAATATGATTACTTTGAGTCATATTATGATTGTTTTACATCATAATATGATTATTTCAGAACATATTGTGATTGATTCATAACATGTTTATTTCGGAACATATTATGATATTTTATGGTACTTATAATGATCATAATATGTTTGGATTACAAACATAAATTTTATCATATGTTGCTCTTATATTATTTTTACCACAACCATGTTTTTTCTCTGCGTGTATATTAAGCCAAATGTACAAATGAAAAAAAAAAAACAAGTACGAAAGTATAGGCGGTCAAGATCGACCATATGATACCCTACACGGTTTTTGTTTCTAATACCTTATATGTAATTTTGAAGAGAACATATCAGTCATTTATTCACACTTAGTTATTGAACATTATATTGTAAACAACAGTTTTTTTAGCTTAGAAAATGTCGAATTTTATACCAGCGAATCGTCATACGCAGAAAGTTTTGCTTTACTTTTTTAATTTGCAAAAAAAAAGTGCAGCTGAAGCACACTGATTGCTCAGCTAAGGTTATGGTGAATGTGTTCCATCGGTTTCAACGTGCGAAAGATAGTTTGTCCGGTTCAGAAGTGGTGCTTTTGACACGGAAGACAAATATTGCCCAGGCCAGCCAAATAAGTTTGAAGACCTACTCCATACTGATTGTTGTAAAACTGAACAAGAGTTTGCAAAATCATTGGGAGCTACTTAAGCAGCATTGGGTACCATACGAATTGAAGCCGAGAAACCTTGAAAGACGATTTTGCATGTCTGCAATGCAGCTTGTATCCAATAAAAGAAAATCATTTTAGCACTGAATCATTACTTGGGTTATACATGGATCCATTACGATAACCCGAAGCATAAAATATCGTATGTGAAGCCCGTTTAATCAGCCGAATCGACACCAAAGTCAAATATCCATGGCGCTAAAGTAATGCTCTGTATTTGGTTGGACCAAATGGGTCCTGCTCGTCGACTATGTTTATCTCATTTTCAGCGATAACCTTTTTATATCGCACCTTGTATATTTGCGGCTCAGACATTAATTTCGCTGTTTCTTGTGACAAAGCGAATGAAACGGTTTCCTCAAATGTTGACTTCCGTGTGGCATAAACCACATGTCTTACATCAGAGCCACGAAGCCATTCATAAATGCCTCAATCTTGAAACAATCTAATAGCGGATGGTTTTCGTCTTTATGTGTAAGCTGCATCAAGCGTTCGATTTCCATCGCAAAGTCTTGTAGCGTCTCATTGGATTTCTGTATTCCACCACGCAATTCATTCCGCTATATTTATTTCAATATCACTTCTGACACCAATTGTTACGTTTTTACCTTTTAAAAACGGTGGTTTATTTTCTGGCCAGACCATCACAGGAAACCTGTACCGAACGCAACTGATTCGTTTGAAGCGAACATTGGCATTTATCGGCCAATTGGCATTTATTACCAAACCGTAATATTCCATCATGACAACGCTCGACCACATGTTGCAATACCTGGTAAAAAGTATTTAGAATGAAGTGGTTGAGTTCTGCCTACCCGCTTTATAGTCCAGACCGTGCCCCGTCCAATTACTATTTATTTCGATCGATGCAGAACGCTCTCTCTGGGATACGCTTAGCTTTGGAACAGAGTAAGCGATTTCTGCTCAATTCGTTGTTAGCATAAAAAGATTAGCAGTTCTTTTGGCTCGGAATTGTTAGTTTATGCATTAATATCTTGAAAATCTCTTGTTGGATTTGGCTGATTCTGGAAACATATGAAGGTTCATTATGACCTTTTTTAAATTTAGAAGCTAAATAGTAATATTTCCATTTAAAGGTGCTTTTATAAAGTACTTTTGTTTTGTCAAACAGATCTAATTAATTATGATATATTACCAAGCATTTGTTTCCAATTTATTTTAATTCAATAAATTAGTTTTTGTTTTGTTATATTTTTATTAAAATATTTATATAATTTCAAACTTGTGTTGAAGGGCATAAAAATACCCACTATGTATTCGAAGAAATGAATGCGTAACAAAAATATCAAAAATTGTTATTTCATTATTTTTTTATTTACTGAAAAATGCATTTAAAAAAAAAAACTGAAAATTGCAGAAATGAGTTGGTGGCAGTCAATAAGTCTAGTTGTTTGTGCTTACGAATATCTCACTCGTTACAACAGCTCACTGAGTAAGCAATTTGTGACTGTTTGTGGTCTGATAAATGTTTATTGCACCATGAACAAAAAAAAAAACAACGAATAACTGAAATTATTGTGAAATATATTGCTGATACACATACACTAACATACATTAGAATGACTCATAGAGAGAGATCAATAACGCATTTTTAGTCACTCTTTTAAAATAAAGTTTTTGTTCATTTCAAGAAGCCATTTCTCAAAATTTATTTTAAGAACTAAGCGCTGCAAAAGAAAACGTACCAGCTGTAATATAGGTATTGTAGGACTAGAATTCTTCAGATTATACACTGACTACTTACTGTCATATTCTTTTTAATCGCACCCCTTTAAAAACAGGATATTTTCTTAAGCCCGCTAGAACTTCCGAAAGGGTTAACTGTCAAAAAAACGCTTACTTTTTGACATTTATGATCAGTATTCTCTGGCAAATCATCATGAATACATTGACGTTTGAATAACGCTACCAAATTATACAAGTTTACTTTGAAAACCAGTCATCGATTCGCGCAACTTATAGACGTATGTTTTATTGCAAAATTGTCTTCAGCGATGACGCTCATTTTTGGCTTAACAAGTTTGTTAAGAAACAAAATTGCATCATATGGAGTGAGACTAATCCACACCAGATTCCATTACATCTAGAAAAATGCACCGTTTGGTGCGGATTTCTTCGACAAATGGATGACATTGACCCGGTAGAGATGTAGTTTTAACGTGCCATACGGCGACCGCAATCATCAATTTGCCGATAACTTGATTTAGAGAAATGGACCTGTCGATTGAACTCAAAGTTTTGTTATTTTACAGCTCTCTTTTATTTCTTGTGGGGTCACGTGTAGTCGCTGGTTTATGCTAACGAGGATACTGCTATAATATAGGCACTTATGTATGTACCATAGACCCATATTCCGGAAAGAAATTTGTATGGGGGCTGGGAGAAATCATGGACCGATTATTGTAATTTTGTCTATTTTCAATACCAATCATTTGTGATTAACAAAGAATATTTGAAGATGTCAGACCCTACATCCTGCACTCGAAGCCCTATCTTGCCAACAACAGACATATGGACGGACATAACAAGATCGTCTTAGAACTTTATAATGACCCAGAATATATACACTTTTTGTTCTACGTTTAATATTTCGATATGTTACAGACGGAATGCCATCTTTTTGGTGGTGAATATAAATATCCATATATTCAGAAATGGAGTGGAAATAGAAGTATTGTTCTTAGACTTCGAATAGATACACTCTTAAAGATGTATGAGACTAAAAACTGTTCTAAAATGCTTCGAAAATTTTGGACATTTTCTAAAATCTTTATAAACATTGCCTCGCTTTTGCCCTAGAGTGTATGCACATTCGTGCACCTCAGTTCTGTTGTCATATTGTGTAAATATTGGTGTGAAAAAGAAAAACAAAATACATTAGTTGATAGTCAATAATACCTGTAATATATGCAGGAGCATGTTACAGATATTTGCATTTGCAATTGTTTTTAGTTTTACTCCATAGGTGTTAAATCGTTTTAACTACAACACACACACATACATACATGCTCATTATTCACAATTTATATAAGTACTGACTTCAGCAATGTAAATCTATATGGGTCAATCAAAAAAAAAAGTAAACTAAATATTTTCCCATGAATATATATTTGTTAAAATTGGATGACACATTCCAAAGTTATACAATACTAAAAACATAGATGACAACTCGATAGGTAACTGAGAGTCAAAAACCTAAGTTTGTTGTCAAAAACCTAATGCAAGAGAATATATTGCCATGTATTTTTGTTATTGTAACACCCGTATGTGTGAAAGGAGAGTAATTTTTTCCATTGATATTTCTTTCTCCTTTCGTTCTATGTATATTTCTCTATGACTGAAAATTAATAAAAAGTATTCCTCCCAAGAACTAAAAATTGTTCTCCGTCATTTAAAAATAATCAAATACTGAAAATTTGAGGAATATCTGATAACGTTTTGCGGTTTTCCAAAAAATTTAATAATTTAATTTAAAAAAAAAAAATCCAATTAAAAATTGTTTTTGTGTGTCATTAAACCATGAGGGCCTATATTCAAAACCCTCTATCTTTGATTTTCACGAAAATGACTTTTTGATGATGCTCAGTAAAACAGCCCTATCTATGGTGTGAATTTTATATAAACATATTTTTTTTTTCCTGTTTTATTTGAATTTTTGTTATTTCTCTATTTTATACAATTAATTTTTTCCAAATGCAAAACTCTCTATCTTTTCAAATAATTAATTTTCAAATATTTTTGGAATAACATGAATTGCAAATGTTTTCTTACTAATTTTTGCATGCTGAATATGAATTTTACATTTATCAAAATAGCGAATGCCGATTCTGAATTGAATTACCATGAAAAACAGTTATTTGGCTCTCCTGAAAAGTTGTTTTTTTTAAGATAGAGGTTTTGGAATATAGGCTCTCGATATATGAAAATGGCGGATTTCAAGGAAATTTAGTTTTTGGTACCAAAATTGTTAAAAATATTTCTTTAGAATACATTTCGTTGTCTATTTTTAAATGTTTAATTTCAGATTATTTCGTTGCATTACTTATTTACGATTTTTGTAATTTTAAATTCCTAGAACACTATTACACTTTCCGGTGCTCCGAAACTTCAAAAATGTCCAAGAACCTAATAATTATTAAAAATTTAAAATACATGAAATTTGTTTCTTGTATTCTATTAGACCATAACTACTAAAACAAGTACCAGAGCCTTATTCAGCTGTGCCAATATACAAATTATACTTTAAAATAAACATTTTAAATATTTTTTGATAAACAAAATTAAAAAAAAAAAAAATTTTCTATTTATTTGCGAAAAAAATGTATGGCAAAAAATTGTTCTTTTCAAATTTTGTTTAACTTAAAAAAAAAATAATTTTACAAATAAATAAATTTGATAAAAAAAAATTTTTTTGTTAAAAAAAATTCGGGGAAAAAATAGTTTTCCCGAATTTGACCATTTGTAGGTCCGACTTATTTTAGCCTTATATACGCCATTGCAATGGTCTTCGAAATCTCTATTATTGGATATCAATATTGTCTATATTAATTACTTAGTAATTCAGATATAGATACAAAATAGGTCAAAAATGGAGGTTGTCCTGGTTTTTTCCTTATATCTCAGCCATTGTGTCGATTTTAAATAGCAACTGAGCCGGAAGAATTCCCGAAATATTGATGTATAAATCATGTATGTAAGTTATTTGAGGGCTACGGAAAGTTGATTTCAACATACAGACATACGGCCATGGCTATATCGAATTCTCTATATATAACGATCCAGAATAATGTATAAATTACAAACGGAATTACAAACTTATATATACCCTTGTCACTCATGGTGAAGGATATAAAAGTAATATATTTTTTACTTGGACTTCATTAATGTGTGTGAAGATAAACAAATTTATATCTTATTTTATATTTATATCAAATTTATATCTACAATATCTGAAATAATTTCAGAATCGGAAAAAAAATTAAAAAAATATTGATTCGAAATAAAAGAGGGTTATTTATACCAATTTTAATATCAAGATTCCAATAAATTTAAGCATTATGGAATTTAGGAAAAGGGTTCGGTTATGATGCTATATGAAACTGGTAGTCCAAGGGTCACTGAATAGAACCGTAGTAGTTGGATATCTGAAATTATCTGTAATCAAATTACAGGTCCCAATATTCTAAATAACTCGACATTAAAAGTCGGCCTTTTATTATTTCAACTAACGAGAAATAGAACTCGAAAATCGATATATTATGAGAGAAAGTATTCTTACTTTCTCTCATAATCTTAAATAGTCAATTACTTTGGAAACAAGCGTTAAATCACGAAAAAGAAATCCAGTGCTATAAGTAATCAAGATTAAGAATTATGAAAATTATAAATGGCCAAATACTTTGTAAATAAAAACTTGATCTATTATATTTTCTGAATTTTTGAAAATTCTAGAAAAAAATTTCTAGAACTTGTGCAGTTTTCTATACAATTTTATATGTATTAAATATATTTACAAAACTTACACAATTCCTATTGATATTAAATGTCAATAAATTTGTATTTTTTACTTTAAAAAAATGTTGTAATTTACAACCAACTTTTGCCTCAACTTTAACATAAAATATGCAGTAAATTATTGTTTCTTTTAGTTATTTAACCACAGGAAAATCCATTGCATGGTCAAATTAGCACAGCAAATACAACTACAAACTTTAGCTTACCCAGCAGTTAAGCAAGTAGTCAATGTATCCTTTATTAACAGTAACTGTCATTAATGTCTGATCACTTGGCTGACTCCAATTTATATATTTTTGGGTTATCTGACACATTACATATCCCTTGTAATCTAGTGTGAAGACAATTGTCACTTAAGTATCCCCAAGTAATCTAGACTTTGAACATCAATTAACTTCCACCTAGGATATGTACATTAGGGTGACAGCCGATTTTTTTTTTAAGATTTCAAAGAGTGCCGGGTGGAATATTGTGACACTAGGTCTAAAAGATAAGTACTGAAAATTTGAGCCAAATCGGACAACGATTTCGGGACGCGCATCGAGGTCAAAGGTCAGATATATGTAAAATTTTACTATCTATATGAAATAAATTTGTAAAACTCCTTAACTTTCTGCATTATGTTACATAAATATGTAGATTTATTTATATTAATGAAAATTACAGCCAAAAAAATATTTTTCAGATTAAACCTATAACTCCTTTGGGTCAAATTGACCCACAAACTGTATTATCGTTAAAATTCGGAAAAAATGCAAATTTTTCAGTTTTTGTAAAAATTTTGCTACTAAATAATTATTTTTGCAATCGAATGAATAAGAATCGAAATGTGTACGTAATTGTTGTTCTAATGAGATAAAAAAGATAAAAATTGGTTAAAAAATTTTAAAGTTATTAAAAATTCCCCAGACCATTAACGTGTCTCAGGCCACTTGAACAAGAAATCTAGGAACAAAATTAACATATTTTAAGAAATATTAAAATAAAAGCTAATTTTTACTTAAAATATGTCCGTATTTACATTCGTATGAGTTTTTGTCTTTGTATAATGCCGTTAACCTATTCGCAGGGATGGCCAAAAAAATTAATTTTTTTAACGGCAGTTTCAAATCCCCATTTTCAAATTTTTAAAAATTTTCTTAAACAAATTTCAGAATTTTTTGATCATCACATTGGAATTTATTGAGATCATAATAGAGAATAAAAATATGAAAAAATTATGTCAATACCTCTTACAGTTTTTCCGTACCTACGATTTAAATTTTGTGATTTTCGGGAAAAAATATTTTTTTGGCCATATTTTGGCGAATGAGAGCAATTTCCTTACTGTTACGAATTTTAAATAAAACCTATACAGAATTTTATAGTTCAGATCATTTTTAATATACTCTGAAAGTTTTACTGTAATCGGACGACTTTAACCCTTAAATGGTGAAGGGCAAAGGTAAAATTTTGAAATATTTGGAATTTCTAAATTAAAGATAGCGAAATATTATACATTTTTTAACAAATTTTAACGAAACTTCCGAAAAATATACGTTAGGGTCTTAAATATACAATAACAGTGCAAAAGTGGAAATTAACCCTTAAAAGCACTTTGGGTCAAAATCACTCTATATTTGACTGTGGTTTTCGCGATTTTAAAAGTTTGGACCCCAAATTATATTAAGCGTTAATTTCCATTTTTGCACTGTTATTGTATATTATAAACTTTATGTTATATTTTTCTCAAGTTTCATTAAAATGGGCCCAATAATATATATAATTTCGGCATTTTTACATTAGAAATTCCAAATATTTCAAAATTTTACCTTTGCCCTTCACCATTTAAGGGTTAAAGTTGTCCGAAGTTAGCAAAACTTTCAGAGTATATTAAAAATGATCTGAACTATAAGATTCTGTATAGGTTTTACTTAAAATTCGTAACAGTAAGGAAATTGCTCTCATTCGCCAAAATATGGCCAAAAAAATTTTTTTCCCGAAAATCAAAAAATTTAAATCGTAGGTACGGAAAAACTGTAAGAGGTATTGACATAATTTTTTCATATTTTTATTCTCTATTATGATCTCAATAAATCCCAATGTGATGATCAAAAAATTCTGAAATTTGTTTAAGAAAATTTTTAAAAATTTGAAAATGTTAATTTTGTTCCTAGATTTCTTGTTCAAGTGGCCTGAGACACGTTAATGGTCTGGGGAATTTTTAATAACTTTAAAATTTTTTAACCAATTTTTATCTTTTTTATCTCATTAGAACAACAATTACGTACACATTTCGATTCTTATTCATTCGATTGCAAAAATAATTATTTAGTAGCAAAATTTTTACAAAAACTGAAAAATTTGCATTTTTTCCGAATTTTAACGATAATACAGTTTGTGGGTCAATTTGACCCAAAGGAGTTATAGGTTTAATCTGAAAAATATTTTTTTGGCTGTAATTTTCATTAATATAAATAAATCTACATATTTATGTAACATAATGCAGAAAGTTAAGGAGTTTTACAAATTTATTTCATATAGATAGTAAAATTTTACATATATCTGACCTTTGACCTCGATGCGCGTCCCGAAATCGTTGTCCGATTTGGCTCAAATTTTCAGTACTTATCTTTTAGACCTAGTGTCACAATATTCCACCCGGCACTCTTCAAAAGTCGAACTCAAATTTTTTTCCATACAACTGATTGTCACTCTAATGTACATATTAAAATATTTAGATGTGGCTAATCTAGTAAGCAGTTAGGTAGCTAGTGAGGCAACTACGTAAACGGTATATGAATCCAATGCTTTGAACCAGCTTTCAGACAGCCTCTTTGTAATCTATTGGCTATCACCTAGTACACTTACATGTTAAAATAATTTTTCACATAACTAATTATACATCTAGTGGTGACCCCAATGATGGTTTCGGGATATTTTGAACTGCTGGGTATTCACTCGCACACATACGATAACACTCAGTCAGACACAAACACACACACTCTCCCTGAAAAGAATTAAACCCACAATTTATGTCATGCAATGTATGACGTCCTTTAACTTCTGCTATTGTTGCTGTTGCTGCCTACAGCAACTGACTACGAAACACATACAATAATTAAAACAAAAGCGACCCAAAGTTAAAAGTTAATAAACAACAACAGCAATGACGGAGGCTAAAAATGCAAGAGAATATAACATTTTCTATAGACCTCTCAAAAAAGTTGTTAAACATCGCTCACACACTCAATAATTCATTTAATTGCACAAACGCTGTCACCTACTTTATCAGTTATATTTTCTACCATAAAAATGTGTAAGGGCGGCAAGACCGACTATGATATATCCTATGAGGTATTTTTAGTCCACAAAACTAAGTATTAATACTTGTCTAAAATACAATTTATCGTCTAAACCGTTGGTGGCCATACACCATATGCATTTTAAACACTCTCTTTTTGGCCACCACTGGTCTAAACCATAGAATAAACGCATAGAACGTAAGGAGAGAGTAATTTCAATGGAAAAAAATACAAAAACCTGTGTTTCATTCAAAAAGTCACGGACTTATTGACCCTACCTCGTATTAAAAGTTAAACTGTAAATAGATTTTATTTAAGTTTATGTGTAGTACGGGCAGTATATACTCACATATACATATGCATATCAAGCCATAAAAGAGCTTCACCAACAATATTTTCATTTTGTTTTTTGATAAAAATCAATAATTTGGAATCATTCAGGTTATCACTCGAAATTTCGTAGGGATTTGTTTGTTTACAAAATGCAAACAATCAGAAAAATACTTCTATTGACTTTGGTGTTTTACACTTAACATTATTTCGCTGTTAGGGCTCGATAGGGTGGTCAATGTAGGAATGTTTTTATGTATTCTATAGACCATGTTTGTTAATTTATATAACGCGCCAATGTTTTAATTTCCTTATCCGTGAGTGCTAAAAGCATGCTACTTTTGTTTGTCATTCCATTTGTAACTTCTACCATTTGCAAACATATAAATTTTATATTCTGTTGTTGGTTGTCCTGCCAAAAGGCAAATACAATGTTTTTATCATTTCCTCTTATTCGTGACCATTAATAGACCCATAATATTGTGGCGGTTTTAATAATTTCGTTCACATTGGTTGTTTGTTTGTTTGTTGGTTTTGGTGGTATTCTTAATGTCCTGTTTTTATGCTTAATTGTTGCTGTTGTACGTCCAAATATATTAAGCGATAATATCATTTTGAATTTATAGTTGAGGCTATTGAATTTGTTTAACACACGCTTTTTGTAAAAGGGAATTCAAAATATGAAAAAAATTTATGCAAATTTTCTGTGACATGTTTGACTTTGTGGAAAATTAAGACAAAATTTGTTGTTAAATGGAAGGTATTCATTGACATATTTATTGTGTCATTTAAATAAACTCTTAATATTAAAATTTGTTCACCAATATATTCCCAATCAGTAGAGATATACTGATTTTGATGTTTATGCAAAGGATTATATGTAAAATTGTGTGGCTTTCATACAAAAACACTGTTTTGTTGGTCACCTGGAAAGTTACTAGAAAACATACAGGCAAGACAACAAAAAATGGTTATAGTTATTAACATTTTTCCAACAAAATTCGTGTTGGAAACCATTAAACAATCATTTGTGAATACCATTTTCTGGACTCCCTCATGCTTAGCATAACAAATTCTACATTGCTATAGTGACGTTGCACAGTGGGGTCAATCGCAAAAAAGTTGTAATAAATCTGAATCTTTTAAACAACATTGAAGAGGAGGACATAGACTTTAAGAAAATTATTATATTGGCTGTATGAACAAAGAACAAATCAAGTCAATTTCGGATACTCTGATCCCTGAAAGAGCATTCTGCATCGATCGAAACAAATAATAGTCGGATTGGCCATAGGACTCACCATATTATGTTGCTCTCGGCTTATGGATATCATAATCTGAGAACAACATATTATGCTAAAATTATTCATCATATAAGTGGTTGTCACAAACATATATATGTTTACTGTAACCATATATATGGTTGATACAATCATGTGAATCGTAAATTATCCATATTATTGTTACCACAATCATATATATAGTTACTGTGACTATAATATTGTTAAAAATTTTGAAATGGTTACAGTAAACATGCACAACTATATTTTTTTCTGCGTGCAAACACTTCATTATAAATAGTTTTTAACAGTTATTGCATAATGTGGCTGAGCGTTTTCATGATTTCTGGCGGCATTTTCTGGCCGTTTTTCGGTAAAACGTTTTGAAATTGCTGCTTGAGTTGCTTTTAATGATTTTGGACGCTCTTGTTGAGTTTAACAATAATCGTCATGGAGTAGTACCTTAAATTCTTGGTCTTCAAACTTTCTTGGCAGCCCTGAGCGAACTTTATCTTCCGTGTCGAAATCAGCACTTCAGAACCGCACGAGTGGCTAGAGTTTAAAAGTGAGATAAATTCTAAAAATAAATGTGTTTATTATAATTTGTGCAAAAAAAAAAATTCAAAAATAGATATAAAATTTGTATACTAAATCATGTATACAAATCATTTAGTATATATCACATTAGTCATTTTTGAAGCTAGTTCTTACTATATTAGTTTATGTTACGTGAGTTTCTCGCAATTTAACGGTCTCACTCGGAGTTCTTGTGGTACCCTTAGAAAAACTTTTACCTCGTATGCTGAAAGTCATACACGAAAATTAAATGGTTACCCTCCCTAATTCTGATGACTATGTGACTGCCGTGGTCCCCGTGAGAATCAGCCTGTACTTCTAATGAATTTGTTTATATTTATTGGTGACACATCTCTGAGGCAGTCCAGAACATGAAAAAGAGCTCTACGCTCATATAAGGCCGGGCAGTCACATATAACGTATTGTACTGATTCTTCTTCCTCCTCATCTAAATAGCTTCTATAATATCAATAACGTGGGTAACCCATACGTTCCGACATGTATCCAATCATACAGTGCTTTGTAATTATACCCGTAAGAAGACGAATCGAATTCCTACCAAGAGACAAAAGAGTCTTGGTACTATCATTTGTCAGAGTAGGCCAGAGCATTCTGGATATTCTACTAGTGATGATATTTGACCACCTAAGTCTCGTCTCTCTCAAGAGAGTGTGCAAGAATTACGTAGAGGGTTGTTTGCGCTTCCATCAGATACTTCATTTCCCCGGATGTCCTCATGGCACACTGTGGTAAATCATAAATCCAACTGGACAAAAATAAAAAAAATATGTTGCGCAAGATTCCTTCTGATCGTTTAATGAACTTCTCAATAGATTAGGCAACTGTAATTCATGTTTTGTTTTTTTTTAGGAAAAAGTAAGTTTTGAAGTCAGTTATTGTCAACAAGTACATTTAGATTTCAAGGAGAAGTGTATTATTATTAAGCATTATCTCAAGGAAATATATTGCAATTTTCATTTAATTATTTACATTGTAAGTATTAAAAAAATAAGTTTTTTGTGAGAAGTTCAGAATGTGAAAGAAATAAAATATTTGCTTTTTTTAAGTAGAGTTAAATCTAATTATTCCGAATAGTTCCGCTGTAAAACTATATTTGGAGTAATCTTTCAAGTGTTCGTTTTAAGTAAATCAAAAACATCTTGCCTATTTTTGCGACCGCCATACATTTTTTTTTTTCACTTTTTCAGTATGACCTTCACATAGAAAGAAAGTACAAAAAATAAAATATTTCCTTTTTTCAAGTAGAGCTTAAAGTATTTATTCAGGACAGTTTCGGTATAAAACGATATTTGGGTTAATTCTTAAAGTGTTCACTTTAAGGTAAATCAAAAACATCGATCGCATTCTTGCGACCGCCATACATTTATTCCACTTTTTGGAGAATTGTTAAAAACTCGCCAAAAAATTGTTTTTTTATAATCGTTTATATATTATAGATAACTCATTTTTTATTTAATTCATAAGTGAGAAGTGAAAAAAACGTGATTTATAAGTTTTGTCCAGTTAGTTTTGCGATCTACCACACTGTGCATGGCTGGAACCCATATTAACTCGACGTGATGTTGTCTTAAATGTGCTAGTGCATGAATACAATTGAGAAGACATTTCGACCTAATTACGTTGGAGTTAAGAGCCTTGATTGATGCAAGGCTGTTCAATTAGATATGTATAGTCGAATTTTTGAGAATCAATTCTCAGATTCATCTCGCGGCTGTATTGATGGCATATATCTTTGCCTGGAAAACCTTGCAGATAGAGGTTGTCGTCACTGGCGTCCTCTGCCATCCTCTGGAGTCAGACGCAGACCAGGATGCCGCTCAATGTGAGTCAGACGCATCCTTGATTTCTATTTTAAACAAAACTTTCGGACTGATAGATTGTACATTCCAGCCGCCCTTAACATAAGTAACAGACGCTAGAAGATACGGTTATGTTGCCTAGGTAACCCAAACCTTAGTCCCGGACCGACATCAAAATATGCAGAAAGAGAGGGACTCGATAGCCACCCTAACATTGGGAACATACGCTACCGAGTTGAGGTCGTGCCCCCAAGCCGCTCTTGACACAGAGGAGAGACGCTGTGAGAAATGAGGATGTGTAGTTCTTAGATCACATCCTTAGGATGCTTAAGACCCTGCACCATAGGATACAACTAGAGGCGTAACTGAGAGTAAGCTGAGAGTAACAATAATTACTCTCTTCACACGTACTTGTGATGTGTGAATTCAACATACTTGTGAGAGAATTAAACACATCAAAATACTTGAAATTTTAACATTGATTTTCCAAATAAATACAGACCGAACCACTTTATTACACTTCTACACAATATTTGGCAAATTTTTTGAATACTTTGCAGGACACTTTTTTCCGAAACACGTTAATTTTGCTGAAACGAACAAAAAATATTTTTTTATTAATTTTTGACACTAATTTTGTTTGTGGTAGAATTTAATTTATAGAACAGAGTTTAAATTTTTGGTAATAAAAATAGAAGAAAATTTAAATAAATTAAAATTTACACATTTTTATAGAACTCTGTGTGTCTGGTGAAAATTAAAAAGGCACCAATACAACGTCAAAACTATGTACCAATACATTCTCAGTAATAATAATTTAGACTTTAATATCTTTTAAACAATAAGAAATAAACTGGCTTTATACCAAAGTCTTACTCATTGAGATCAGTCCATATTTGCACAAGTTACAAGCTGTAAAAAGTTTTTATTAACCCGAGGTGGTCAATTTTGACACCCTGTAGCTTATCTTGTATTCTAACAAAGTGGTAACAAATTTAATTTTCTTAAAAACTATGTCCTCCTCTACGATTTGTTCATTCATTATTCTGCAATCGAAGCAGTAGTTTAGAAGATACAGATTTATTACCACTTTTCTGCGATTGACCCCACTGTGCGTTGCCACATTTTGTACTGGTTTCTAATGTAAATATTTGATTTTTTATTTTTGTTTTTTTTTTTTTTTTTTGTTTACCACAAATTGTCTGTTTATTTTGATAATAAAGTAATATGACACTTTCACAGCAACGGCTTATTTGTTCAGCCTAATATTGTGGTTGAAATGTATGTATGAGTACGCAATTGTACCAGAAAGTTATACAAATATGTAATTAATTGAATTAAGTCAATAATTAATTTAACAGGTTGCCACTAAAGCCCACGCGAATTATCTATTGTTAACAACAATAGAGTAACACAAAGTAAGTGGCAAAAAAAAAAAAGAGGTCAAAACTATTACGTGACTAAAAGATTTTAATTAGTAAAACACAAAGGCAAATGTTAATTTTGGGAATTGACACTCGCATGGATTGAAGTAATCAAATTAGAAATAATAGAGTTGGTTTACATAAATATTCAAAGGGGAAAAGTGTAAAAAAAAATTATTTATTTTCTAATAAGAGATGATTACTAATTAAGATAAATATATTCCTATTGGGACGAAACAAAAAATTTCTATAAAAAAAACTGAATTTTTGAAACTTAACTCTTCTGATTTCGATAATATTTGGTTTATACTTAAGCTTTTCATGGCCATACAAAATTTAAAGTTCTCAAGAGTTTCGAAATTCGGTTTAGTTTTTGGTTGTTCAAGTGTTTTTATCAACTCAATGGCTTATAAATGAGTGAAATCTTAAGAAAACGGAAGATGGCTTTTTTGAGATATCCTTTGTTGAAGGACAATACTTTGGTTCAATAACCTGTGTTCAAAAAACATTGGTTATGGAAAATATATTGAAACTAAGCATTACTATGAGACCAAGTTAAAAAGTTATATACAATTGAAATTGCACGATTTTACACAATTCCTAAAATGTTTTGGTTTTGGTCATTCAGTATTAACCCTCTAATGCCAATTTCTGAAAAAATGGTTAAAAACGTTAATAATAATTTTTTTTATGGTAAATTTGGGCATCTGATTTCAAAAACTTTAAACGTATATACAATCAATGGTTTGCCTGCCAGGTGGGAAAAACTAAATGAGTGCCTTAAGGCACCCTGGGGGCTTTAGAGATTGAAACATAGTCGAGTTTTAGTTAGTATAATTTGTAAATTTTTATTGAAACTTTTCTAATTTTTCATCACTCAAATCAGACAATTTGAAATGATTGTTCACTCGATTAGCCATTTCTTTTATGTAAAAAATTGCAAATCAAAGCAAAAAAATCCAAAAACTAGTCTGCAATGCCCAATAGTGCCTGAAGGCACTCATCAATAAATCAGGTCTCTAAAGAGTAGAGAAAAACATTATATAAAATCTATTTCAGTCACAGTGGTTAGTAATCTAACCACTCAATTACTTACGTTATTTATCAAAGAGTATAGTATAAAATATTACTTTGTTAGCACAAGCAAACCAAACAAAGACTGAATAACAAAGTAACACTAAATTTGATGAAAAATAAACACTCAGACCTTTTTTAAGGAATGCGGGAAAACCCCTTAGAAAACCTGCGGTTTACAACATTTTTAAATTAACAAATCTAACCAGAGCGTTTTTTGCAAAAAAAAAAAAATAAAACGATAACTTAAAAAAATGTAATTGTTTGGCAAAATGCCAATTGATGTCACTTAAAATTGTTTAAAGACTCTAGAAAAGGTGGTTAGAAAAGTGACCACTAAATCAGAAAGATTTATTCTCCAAAAATACATCAGAACAATATTGCTTTCTATCCCAATAATTTTGAATTACATTAATAATGAGATGACATGATTCATTTCCAAATCCAAACTGATATCCTGGAATAATAGTTATATTGTCCAAAATTGCTAGTACACTTCTTAAAAAGGTTTTTTAAACTTTTTTTGAAAAAGTACACAAAAGAAATGTTAATTATAAACATTTCTTACCCAAACATTACATTTTTACTTGTTCTATCGTAATAAAATCTCAAAAACTGGACTTACCACGTTTGCTCTCTGAGTTATATATATATTGCTAAATTGTAATTAATTGCAGCTTTTACTATATTAAAACATTTAGTTATTAAAATACATTTCTTTATTTTTTTTATATTTTCTTTTTAGGTACGAAGGCGTCCTCAGCAGCAGCAGCAGCAAATGCAACATAATTTACAAGAAACTCGATCATACTGCACCAGTGAGCCCAGACTTAGCGAAACGGAAACGCCACCACAAAGAAGAAAACTTTCACAAAGAAGGCCACAACAACACCGTAAGTACACTTACACACACATACTTATGTATATACATTAGGATGGTACTTAAAATGAACTTAAGAATTAACACTATTTTACTCAACATCATCAAATTTAAAAATTTCAATGAATAAAATGGGAATGTAGCTTACAGGCAACAATGAGCTAAAGTGATAAAAAGTTATGAAAAAAAACTTAACGTAAAAAATCTTAGGAATTCATATACACTTTCTGTTATTCCTTTAGGATGAGTGAATATTATTGAAAATTTGAAATTTGCAATCAGGAATTCTTTTTCTTCTGATAGTACTTATCCCAAAGATTCCTTCTTTAGCTAGGTATTCTAAAAGAAGCGAAGACAAATACTTGTTAAAGTAGAGCTTGTAATTTTGGTGTCGTGGTTTCATACGCAATAGTCACATTACGACTTTGGAAGACGCTCCTAAATCTGGCTCTCTGCTCTGACAATATTTTCTGTACAAGTTTCAATATCCGTCTTATAAGCAAATCTGGAAATGGGAGTGTAGCTTATAGGCAACAATGAGCTAAAGTGATAAAAAAAGTAACATACTTAGTTATGAACAAAAAAAAATCTTAGGAATTCATATATACTTTCTGTTATTCCTTTAAGATGAGTAAAAATTTTGAAATTCTTGAAAATTTTTAATCAAGAATTCTATTTCTTTTGATAGTACCTAGCAAAAGGTTCCTTCTTTAGCTAGGTATTCTAAAAGACGCAAAGACAAATAGTTGTTAAAGTAGAGCTTGTAATTTTGGTGTCGCGGTTGTATACGCAATAGTCGCATTACGACGTTGGAAGACGCTCCTAAATCTGTCTCTTCTGCTCTGACTATATTTTCTGTACCAGTTTCTATATCCGTCTTGTAAGTAAATCCGGAAAGACCTCTCAAAACATATAATTTATAGCCCCACTTTTCAGGTTTCTTGGGGTTATATCTCCTCAGCATATTTCGCACTTTCGTGGAGGATATGTGCTCAGCATAGTCGTATTTCGAGCGGAACTTTGGCGTATGCTTCATTTAAAGCTTCAACTGGACGAATTTTTAAGATTCGATTAACATCTGGATTGTTTCTTGGAGGACATTTGCTGTTGTCATTGAAGTGCAGATACTGTCTAATCTTTTCAAATTTATTGGCAGGCATGTTTGTTGAATCAGCGAACTACCAAGGACGGAATTCCAATGGTTGGATTTCCATCTCAGATACATTGTAGGTATTACTTGGATCTTTCTGTACCAAATAGAGATTTGCCTCTTCAGACATTTTCTTTATAAGTTCCTTTGGAAATAAGTAAAGAAACAACTGTATAGGAGATTTCAGAACTCATTAACTCATTACCGCTGAACGCCAGCTGATGTGCATTGTCTTCAATATTCTTCGTTTTCTACTGTAATGTTCTCCTTTCAGGCTTTTGCCGATTTTCGGGTGTACCTGTCGAACTTGGAAGATTTTCTCTGAATGGTGTTGATTATTCGTCAAGAATAGACTTAAGATCGCCATCTTCTAAGTTGTTCAGTATCGAACCCTTCAATAAATTCCCCTAGATCCGGATGGGCCAAACTGTCATCTTTACTGTCTTCACCTGCTTGGAGTATGCAAGCGATTTCCCCGTCACTAAGTTGGTGTTGATGAGCCATTCTGAAACAAAATATAATACTCCTATAAATGTTCTTTGTGTGTATACAAAATACATAACCTTTTCACCTATTGTAGACCACAAGATAAGTGAAATACATAAACTATTCATAATTCGAATTATACGAAACTTGAAATGTGCAACCTCTGCAACGTTAACCAAATTTGCTCGAATTTCCAGCCATTGTTTTTTAGATGACGGAGAAAAAAAGTTGGGAGTACCGAAAATTGAAATAGTCCAATATAACGACCACCCTATTGCACATACACAAATACATATATACCTAAATATGTACCCAGCAGTTTAAAAAGTGTCAATTGGAAACCTAACAATAGCTATATTACTACTTATAGAACACACTAGTTCGCTGTGGCAGCTGAAGTGGTAGTTAAATAGTTATCATTTGCAATACATTTCGCTGTTGTCATTGAAGTGCAGATACTGTCTAATCTTTTCAAATTTATTAGCAAGCATAGTTTGTTGAATAATTCCATATCAGCTACATTCTAGGTATTATTGGGATCTTTCTGTACCAAGTAGAGATTTGCCTCCTTCAACCATTTTCTTTATAAGTTCCTTTGAAAATAAGTAAAGAAACAACTGTATAGGAGTTTCCAAATCTGAGATTTCAGAACGCATTAACTCATTACCGCTGAACGCCAGCTGCTGTGCATTGTGTTCAAGATTCCTCGCTTTCCACTGTAATGTTCTCCTTTTTCGTGTGGACGTGTCGAACTTAGAAGATTTTCTCTGGATGGTGTTGATTCTTCGTCAAGAATAGATCATCTTCTAAGTTGTTCAGCATCGAGACATCATTTATATCTTCCAATAGCCCTTCAATAAATTCCCCGAAATACGGATGGGCCAAACTGTCATCTTTACTTTCTTCATCCGGTTGGAATATGCGAGCAATCTCCTCGTCACTAAACTGGTGCTGGAGAGCCATTCTGAAACAAAATATAATACTCCTATAAATGTTCTTTGTGTGTAAACAAAATACATAACCTTTTCACCTATTGTAGACCACGAGAGAAGTGAAATACATAAACTATTTATAATTGGAATTATAAGAAATTTTAAACTTCAAATGGAATGTGCAGCCTCTGCAACGTTAACCAAATTTGCTCGAATTTCCAGCCATTGTTTTTTAGATGACGGAGAAAAAAAGTTGGGAGTACCGAAAATTTAAATAGTCCAATATAACGACCACCCTATTGCACATACACAAATACATATATACCTAAATATGTACCCAGCAGTTTAAAAAGTGTCAATTGGAAACCTAACAATAGCTATATTACTACTTATAGAACACACTAGTTCGCTGTGGCTGCCAAAGTGGTAGTTAAATGGTTATCATTTGAAATACATTTCGCCAGCGTATTCAGTAATAAATAATAGTCAGATATTGTTCTTAAGTTTTTTCGAATTAATTATTTTATTAATTCGACATGGCGGAACTAGTTCAATGAACTGCCGGGTACATACACTTGTTTACCGAAACTAAATGCATACAAGAAAATATAGAAAAGAGAGTGAAAATGAAGTGTGTGCTAGAGATAGATAAAAAGTTGGATGAAACTTTGAACAAGCTAGACTACACATACAAGTACCATGTACTCATGCTATAAGTACAAGAACAACTGCAACTACTTTAACAAAAAGTCAAAAGTTTTGAGATTTCTAAAGGAATTAATAAAGAACAACTTGAACGCTTAAAATCGTTGAAAATACATCACATTTGCAAAATTTTCTTTTAATTCACTTTATTTGTGTTCTTAAATTGATATCTAAAGTGAAGATAAGTGGATTACGTATTTAAATTTTGATGACATACTTCACAGACGTCTCAGTAGTAACGCGGTGTGGTTTATTTTATTTCAAAGTTTTAAATACGATTAAAATCCTTAATTAGGCTTAACAAATAATTTTTGCAGGTTCTATGTATCCCTTATAGTTAGGGAGTCCGAGTTTTTTCAGAATATCCGGCATAATTTATGTTCGATTTCGTTAAAATTTTATAATGTTTCAAGGAAATAAACCATCGTTTTTTAAAAGAATAAACGTAACAAACACTTTTAAATTTCAAAAACGAGAAGATGTTGATTTTTTTTTGCAGAAAAACCGATATTACACATTGTTTTGCAAAAAAAATGTTTCCTAATGAAAGATCATCATATCATCAGTGATAGGTATAAAATACAAAACGCCATAAATATACTAATAAGGGTTTCCTTGGTCCTTCCAAAGGCTTCATTATGTTTGGATGTGTGTGAAAGGGCATTTCTCAATACATACATATCAGGTAGCAATCCAGTTATCTAGAAGCCTTGTGTGGGATTATGTGCTAGCTAATCGGTATCATCAACAAATGTAGAAACAGTTAAGCTGTCTCACGTAGGCAAGTCGGAGGTCTAAATTAAACATAGGGTAATGTCCAAGAACATTTCCTTGCTGAACGCCAGTTCAATTTTATATTCTCTTGTCACGTAATTGATGACTGATAGATAGGACTCCAGTAGGTTATGGGTACTTTATGTCATACTTAGTCGAAGTACTGGGCGACATTTAAATATATTGCCGAACAATATTTTTTTAATTCAAAAGATTTTCATATCTCTCCAGCTATACAATTTAAAGGTTCATCGCCACCCTGTTTCAAAAGCCTGTTTTATGGCTTATAAGGAAGACTTGAACATTGAAATAAAACCTGGATCTGGAAGAAAAAAAAGTTTAACCGATATTGATAAGGCAAAAGAAGTAGAACAACTCTTTCGAAGAGCCTCGAACACTTCTATCAGAAAAGCAACTGGTAAAGTTAAATGCTCTGATTCTTTTGTGCACAGAGCCAAAGCTAATGCTGGTGTTAAAGATCGCAATGTGTTAAAGAACTTAGAAGCCACAGTACGATCAAAAAAATTGAGGTAAAATTTTATAAAAAAAAGTAAACCTGTTGTGTGATGGATGATGAAACTTATGAATTGGCAGACTTTTCACAACTTCCGGGTCAAGATTTTTATGTGGCTGATGGGCGAAGTAATGTTCAAGAATAATACCGGATTCCATGTCCGATTTTAAGCAACTATAAAACTTTTAATGGGAGAATTTCGGAAAAAGTAGATACAGGGAAATCCCGGTATAACGAACGATATGTTGTCAGGTCCATTCGTTATATCGAGATTTATTTTTTGAATAATCATCTAACATTTTTTCATATTTTGTAGTTTTTATTAATTGTTCATCGGTGGGTTGACTTGAGGCATTACCAAGGTTTAATAAAGCCTTCACTCAAACGGATTTCGGTTCTAAAAATGATTCTACCATTAAAAACATCCATTATTTCAAAGAAGATAATTTTAATCATCACTTTGTTATAAAACGAGCGGCGTTTCTTTGCCTTTCGAAGAAGAAAATGTTCTTTGTTCCCACATTCATAAGAGCAAACCAAAATTGATAGTCTATCCTTGTATTTCTATGGCTCTAGATATTAAAACAATTCTATTAACTGGAATGTGTTTTTACCTCTGGTCAAGTAATCAACAATTAAACTCATTTTCCACAAGGGGATACACATCATTATTTTGAGATAGATGGTTATTTGAGCCATTCTTTATAGATTGATGTAATTGTCAATGTTAAAAATTTGATCGTTCATTTAATTTTGTTTTATTTTTCTCAACATTCGTTAAATCGAGTACAAAATTGTTGAAACGTTCGTTATATAAGGTAGTTAATGTTACAAATTTGGCTGTACGTTATATCGGATTTTCGTTAAAGTGAGATTCGTTATACCGGGATTTGCCTGTACATTTATAAATACCGTGTAATATCGTCGTCCGGGGGTAAGTGCTCTATGTGCCAAAAATGCATTTTGAGTAAATCGATGTTGAATTTTAACATAATTTTTCTAGTTGTTTTAAAAAGATGATTCTGAAGAAACATGTTTATCTCCCGATCGCATCTACAACGGGATATTTTCTAACGGTAATAAAACACGTAGAGCAAAGTTGCATTAACAAAGCAATAAAACACATTTAATAATCTCAGTAAAAAATATATTCATTTACAAAAAACCAAAAATAACGAGTGACAAAATACTATGAATTTCTAAAAGTTTCATATATTTGTCTAAAGCATTATGAACGCAATCTTTTTCTTGGATTTGTGAATGGCCAGGCTCAGAAAATCTGGATAATACTTTTGACTTATAAATGGTCTGACAAAATTTTAAAATTGCTGTGGACACCATTTGGTTTTTATTTTGAACAACGCACGAATCACTTCATATAACTAAACATATTTTGAAAAGTTGGATGTTCTATCATCAGAGTATTTAGTATATACAACTACTTATTTCGTTACCTCCACGACTGTTATGAAGTAAGTCCCAAATGCAACAATAAGTAAATTTTTCTTTATTGGGAAAAATAATTGTAGCGGTCATATTGTAAACATTTATTTTGCGTTTTTAACAGAAAGACAATGCAAAACCTTATGAAGGTTGAAAACGATTTGCAAATCAAAACATAGAACAACAGAAAAAGGGTATTGTTTCCGGTGATATACGTCACGTGTCATTTCTGTAAATATCGATTTCTTCAATTTCATCCTCCGTTGGATTATTTTTTATTGAAAATTGTACGCAACGATCACCTTGGTCTTTTGTAGGCTTTGTAAAGGAAAAATTAAAATTGTGGTTGAATTTATCTCTATAAAATCTTTCCGAAACTGGGTTGAACGGTTTTTGCTCCTTATGAAGTAACAGCTACACCAGAATAACTGCTCCAAGCTTTGCGTTGACTGAAAATATGTTAACAGTGAAAAATTAGTTACTATACAGTCTAATGCAACACCTATTTAGTTTTGGTTGTAACAGAAATTATGCTTTACAACAGTATTCTAGGAAGAACTTCTTTATAACAGAAAAATATATTGATCAATTTCAGTAATCAATTTCATGATTTTGTACTGAAATTTTGCTCTATACGCCACTGAATGACGTATAGAGTAAAATGGCATAAAAATGTTCTGTTTTTAAAGATATAGAGCAAAATGGACACGATTTATCTCAGCAATGAGACGAGATAGCCGAAAACAGATTGCAGATTTGAAAAATTTGGGGCATCCTTAACTCAAAATTGTCAAACCCTCGGGCGACGATATGTTAATATTTAAATGTTTAATGAATTTGTAGAATATTTGAATAAATTTACGTATTTTTGAGAATTTTTTATGGAACGGCTTAAGTTTTATTTAACTTAATACGTTTTTTTTTTTTTTTTTGCTCACTCTTTAGTTGGTGTCACTGAATCATGTCCTGAAGATTTTATATCGTTTGTGCTTATATCTAGTATATCCACATTAAATAATGTAGGAACAAGTAGCTCCTCAAGTTCAAAATCATTTGTTGGGTAATTTTCGTTACTATGAATGTAAATTCTGTTTCTGCGATCATCTTCTAACTGAAGGGCTCGTTTTAGATTTTAACTAGCAGCAGACAGCCGCTATTTTGCAGCAGGTTATCTATTTTGTTGCCAATCTCTTCTGAGTTTTCTCTCTTCAAAAAGATGTCATTCAAAAAATGTGTAAAAATTTTTTTTTTGAATCCTTCACAGTTCTTGCAAATTTAACTCATTTTATATCGAAATTTCGGAACGAAATACAGTTTTATATACGCTAGTGTATTTTAAATCTTTAAAAAAAGTCACAATCATTCTGAAATGTTGTATATTTAAGGCATATATGAAGTCTCCACAGCGCCGTGCAGTGGGAAAGTTTACAAAAAATTTATAAACGGTTAGTTCGATTTTAATAAAACTTAGCAGGACTATAGAAAATGCAATTTGAAAGCTTATACTATATATATAATCTAAATTCATATTAAGAGTTTTCGTTTTGAATTTAAAATCTCTCTTCCCATACAATTAAAGATCTGTTTTGTATACCACTACTTTATTAAAGCACTAATTTGTGCAAAATTAACAAAATTTTATTTCCTTCATAGTGTACAGAAATCTAAATGAAAAACTGAAGAAAAAATTTTATATATTCAAAACACTCATTAGTTTGGCGGCCAATTGCTCCAGAGACGATGTTACTGACTGTGACAGTGTGACTGCTTGAAAAAGAAAGTAAATATGTATTTTCATGGAACTAAAAAAAAAAAAAAACTAAAAGAAAAACTTTTGTAATTTTGTTTGTTTGGATTATTAACGCATAATTTATGCACTTAAAATTAAGTTGCCATAACAGCTGCTGTAGGGACATTACAATTATGACCCTGTCTTGGTGGCTTATTGCAACTCGTACAAGAGCTAAAAGGGCATGAAAAAGGGACATCATTATTATTTCGGTATTATTACAAAACACAACCATTAGACATCTTTGAACTTTGAAATAGCAAAGTTTGTATTTATCTGTAAGAACTATTTTAATATTTAAGTTTTTCTTTGTTAGTTTACTGTGTTTTAATACAACTTACGTGATAAATACTAGCAATTGTAGTAGTACATAAATGAAAATGTGATTAAAATTAGTTTTCTACATGATTGCCATAGATTTTTAGTTCAAACTGTTGGTACTCTGCAGTTTTGAGAGCTACAGTGTATCTATCTTTTTATACCCTTCACCTTCGTGAGAAGGGTATATATAAGTTTGTCATTCCGTTTGTAATTTCCACAATATAATTTTCCGACCCTATAAAGTATATATATTCTGGATCCTTATAGCTAGCGGAGTCGATTAAGCCATGTCCGTCTGTCTGTCTGTTGAAATCAATTTTCTGAAGACCACAAATAACTTACAAACATCAATATATCGGGAATTCTTCCGGCTCAGTTGCTATTTAAAATCGTGAATATCGGTCCACAAAACCTGGCCAACCTCGATTTTTTGCCTATTTTTGATCTATATCTGGATTACTAAGTCATTAATATAGACAATATAGATATCTAATGATAGATATTTCAAAGTCCATTGTAACGATCTATATAAGGCTATAGTAATTTAGACCTACAATGGGTCAAAATCGGGAAAAATATTTTTTTAACCGAATTTTTTTTTTACCAATAAAATTTTTTTTTCATAAATATTTTTCACTAGTAAATTATAATAAAAAATTTAAATTTAAAAAAAATTTTGGAAAAAAATTAAAAAAAAAAACTATTTAAAAAAAAAAAAATTTTTTTAAAAAAATTTTGAAAAAAAATTATTATTTTTTAAATTTTGAAAAACAATTTTGAAAAAAAAAAAATTTTAAATTTTAAAAAAAAAAATTAATTTGTTTACATAAAAATATTTAAAATGTTTATTTTAAAGTATTATTTGGTGAATGTTATATAAGATTCGGCACAGCCGAATATAGCTCTCATACTTGGTTACTTAATATATTCTAGGTAATCTAATTAGGTTACAGTACATATTCACCCAAGTGTTCCTAAGTAATCTATAAAGGAGATAGTGATTTTTTATACAGTCCTAGTTAAGCTTCAATCGTACATCTTTGTCCAAGATAAGCTTCAATCTTAGGACTTTATTAGTCCCTCGTACATGGAGTAGTGAGTAAGCAGCTTTTGTCAAATCGTGAACAAAAATAACTAGTGTTTCAATCAAATAATAAGTAGTTATCACAAGATACTTACTGGCTTACTAGGTAAATAGAATTTTTGCTGGGTAGTTTTTAAATGACGGAGAACAATTTTACACCTGGGGAGTATCAAAAATCCAGAACTGCAGGAAAACACATAACTGTCCACATTATTTTAGTAGTGTTTGTGCATCATAAAAAATCTTATCATATTTTTATGGTAGTTTTGTCTTTAAACAAAATTTCTATTCCACAAAAATCGAAAACAAACTAGAAACAAAGTTGGAAAAGAAAGCAAAATAATAAAAAAAAATAACAACAAAAGTCAATTTGTTCAACACTGCTTGTTCTTGTTGTCATGTTAAGTATTTAACTTTATTATTGTCTGGTTACAAATATCTCTCTGTTTCCGTTTGTCTGTCTGTCTTGTATCACTGTCATACAGATACTAAGTATTTGTTTTCTTATTTTCCATTACTTACTTGCAAACATTTTTGACAAGTTCACATCATCAATATGCAAATATTTTGAAATGAACTGACACACAGAATGCTGCAACAAAAGTTTTTAAGTAAATATTAACATAAATTATTGTAATAAATATCTCTACGTGTAAATGCTAAATAAAACTCATAATTATGTAAATGTTGAAAAGAAAAATTTACAAATTCTCACACAAACACACACACACGCAAACAGTTTAATGAAGAAAATTTAATTAACAACAAACATTTGTTAAGCGCCATATGTTGTCGCCGGTATTATTAATATTAATCATACGCCATGTGCTTCAGCTGTTTATTATGGTAAAATGAATTAAATATTAATCATACGCACCGCTCAACTTAATCTCAAATCAGCTTAGGTATGAAGCAAAGAGAATAAATAAATTAACAAATTATTGCCGAAAAGCAACAAATTGAATTAAAGGGGTTTCCATCAAGAGGTGTTAATTTGAATCACCCGGTATTTCGGTAGCTGTCATATTTAACAAGTAGAAACTACGCCATTACTAAAAATGGAACGATACACGCTTCAACAACGCATTGAAATTATTAAAATTCACTACAAAAATTGTGAAAATCTAGCAGTCACAGTTCGCAAAACTAAAGCATTTTTGGGTCGTCGTGAAGCACCTTGTCGGATGGCAATACAGAAATTGGTGGAAAAATTCGAGCTGTTGGGACAAGTTAGTAATGATAAAAACTATTGGAGATATTGTTACGAAATTGTGTTTTCGAGCTGAGGTGTTTTCGAGTTTATTTGCATTTGTTCTGCTTCCTAGCTCTAATGGGGGCCAGTGGTCACCTCAAGTCTCCAAATTTAAAAAAAAAATCGCCAAAAATTCATTTATGGTCCAAATGAGCTGAAATTTAAAATATAAATAGTCCTTAAGAAGATCTACAAAAAAATGCACTTAAATATGTAGGTTATCTCTATTAGTTGAAGAGTTATTTAGGTTTATTGATTTATTTTTGTTAATTTTGCTCGATCTTTTTATGGTTTTTTAGAGATGACGCACCAACGGAATGTCGAAATTTATTTTTTAAGTATCAGCTATATTGGTGATAAAATTCTGAATAAAATAGGAATAACTCCCTAATAGCTATCTTATCCCTATAAAAAGTTACACGCATCCAAAGTTGGAACATATAAAAAAGGCCGTATTTTTTAAGTTTTTTCCCAAAAAAGTCCCTATATTTTTTCCTTTGTAGACAAAATTTTTCTTCGGAACTTTACACAATTTTTATATGATCTAGAAAGAGAACTTAATGCTAAAGCGTGTAAAGTAAAATTTGGCTCAGTTCAGCGGACACAACACCCCCCAGGCCTTTCCAAACTTGGCCAATTTTAAGAAATAATTTTAGATTTGAGTCAAAAATTCTAAAAAGGCAAAGCTCGGATCCTCGAAGATGTTCCATATTTATATAACCATATATATTACTTAAACACTTACAAAGTTTTTTTACTATCACATGGTAAATAACGTCAAAGTAGGCACTTTTCTAAGAAAACTCAGTTTTGGAAACACATTTTTCCCGGCTTAGGAATTTCGGTATTTTAAAATAAAAAATGTCAACAATTATAATACCGTTGATTTAAGGACATTTGGATCTGCATTAATTGCTAATTTTGTTATGTTCTCTTTAACCGTTAAAATTTTACATTAATTCAAATTTTACATTTTTCTTCATGGAAAATCACCATATTATAATTTTTTAAGTTTTTAAAGTAAATGACGTCCCAAAAATTTATAAAATTATTTAATTTTACTAAAATAGCAATCTTCAAGTCCTAAGGATTTCATCACTATCAAATACTAATATAAAAAGCCTTCATTTACAACTCAGAAGTTCCACAAACCTTACCCCCTTCGGAAAATTTGTACATTTTTTCATATATTTCATGGAAAATGTTACTGACGGAACAGAAAGTTTGGTGTAACACATTTTGCATGTGAAATTTCGTAATAATATCTCCAACAGTTCCCGAGACACCGAATTATTTCCAAAAAAAAAGTTTCTAAACCACTGTGCGTCGCTCATGAACAACTGAGAATATTGCTGCTGTAGCCCAAAGTGTTGAAGAAAACCCAGGTTTGTCCATTCCTCGTCGTTCTTTGGAATTGGGCATTCCACAAACGTCATTACACCGTATTTTGCATAAAGACTTGGGTCTTAAGGCTTATAAATTTCAGTTAACACAAGAACTCAAGCCGGCCGATCATCAACAACGTCGTGTTTTTGCTGATTGAGTCTTTAAAATGCATGAAAATGTTATCTCTCGAAGAGGTGATTACAATTGGCCACCGAGATCTTGTGATTTAATACCTTTGTGGAATCGTCATTACATCATATTTTGGATCATATTGATCTGGACAACGTTTACTTTGCTCTTTTACGGGAAAAGTTTCCGGATCGTAATATCTCTCTAAGAGTTATCACAATTGGCCATCGATATCTTGTGATTTAACGCCTTGTGACTTCTTCCTTTGGAGCCACGAGAAAGATAAGGTCTACGCCAACAGCTCAGCGTCGATTCAAGACCTCAAAGATAGATTTCGTGAGGCTATCGAGGACATAGGGCAGCCACTTTGCGATTTGGTTATGGAAAATTTCATGAAAAGGATATGATCCTGTAAGCGTGGTCTTGGTGGCCATTTGGCTGATGTTGTTTTTCATTATTAACGACATACCTTCCTCTTTATTATGAAATAAACATCCAATCATTTATCTCAAAAAATGCAATTTTTCTTTGAATACAAAAATAACACTTCTTGTTGGAAAACCCTGTATAAGCTAAGGTTAAAAATATATAAAAAATTCAGAGTTAAATCAAGACGTGATCTCGAGATAATAAAATTTTCGTGATAATCTTCTAATATTACTTTAACTATATATTTTTGAGCATATCTTTGCAATTAGGAAGAAATTTTCATTTCTTTCTGACCATTTTTTCCCATAATACATTTAATTTCACTCAACACTAAATTTAAAACGTATATCCTTAATTATAAAACAAAACACAAAATATCTATAAAAATCCCAAATATCTCTATACTTTTCTTTAATACTGATGTGAAGGAAATATTGTTAATGCTATTTTAAAGAAAAATAAATGTAAGCAAAAGAAAGATGTATAAAATCAATTTAAATAAAACAAGTATATCCTTCGTTAGCTTACTTTTGTAAATATTAAGTACGTGAGTGTGTGTTACAGAGTATATTAAAATGTTTATATATGTTTTTTTGTAGGTTCATTATCCTTTTTATGTAAAACAACAATAGGATTCTATTGGTAAAAGCACACATGCTGCATAGACTTACGGACACATATACAAAAAAACGTTTACACGCATGAATTAACTGTAAACATGACTTACACACACACACTGACACACAGCAGCCGCCAGCCTGTAAATATGCAATAACAAAATGTATAAATTTGCTTGGTAGTGTATGAAAATGTTTTTCAGTTATTGGAATAAAAAACCTAAATAACATACTCTCACGACACCAGCAATACCACACAAACACTCTTATGCATAGTCATTAGGGTGGCTCCTATTTTGCAACTCTTGGATTTTCGATGCTTCCAAATGCTGAACATTTAAACAAAATCCAATAAGAATTTTGGATGAAATTTAATATGTGACAATAAAATATCTGTCTAATATAAGGGTTAAATTGTGGACCAATCCACACAAAAGTTGGTGGAATGATTTAGGCTCATATAAAACTAGCTTATGTTCAATTTCATCACGATCTTAACTATAGAACAATTATGAATGGTTAAGTCATTTTCTGAGGGGGACCTTGTATGGCGACTAGGAATAAATTTTGCCCGATTTGGGAGCATACGACTTCCACAAATCATCTCTATCTTACACGATTTTTAGCAGTTGTTTTCGTGTCTTCCCATGTAAGATTGCACTGTCCTAGATCTTGGAGTATTGTACGTATCCATGTATTCTTTGGTCGACCACGGCTTCTTGAACCTTGAGGGTTCCACTCTAGTGCCATCCTTGTTATACTGCCAGGAATCTTTCTTATAGCAAGGCCAATCCACCTCCATATCCTACGTTTTATTTGCGTTAGTATGGGTTTCTCATTGGTGAGGTTCAAGAGATCTGTATTGCTGATGTTGTTAGGCGAGAATATTCTGCATATGATTCTGAGGCATTTGTTAATGAATACCTGTAGTTTTTTCGTGATGGTATTCGATACTAGTAAAGTTTCACTTCCGTAGAACAGAGTAGACTTTACACATGCGTTGAATATTCCAAGTTTAGTTCGTCTGGCTATTTTTGAGTTTCTCCATACTGGTTGTAGTCTTCTTAATGTCGCACTCGCTTTTTTCCGCCATTTGTTGATACTGTACTGCCTAGATAGCAAAAGCTTTCTACGTATTCAACTGGTTGGCCTTGTAGCATGATGTTTTCTGTGCTAACATTGTTGATTTTCATAGCTTTGGTTTTCTTGATACTTATCTCAAGTCCAACATTGCGTGCTAGTCTCTCCAGATCATCTATCTTTGCTTTCATGTAAGAGATCTTATGCAAGAGTAGACAAATATCATCCGCATAATCCAAATCCTCGAGTTGGCTTGACAGGCTCCATGTTATTCCTCTTCTCTCTGTACAGACTTCACTCATGATGTCATCCAGCACTATAGTGAATAGCATAGGTGATAGGGAACATCCTTGTTTTACTCCAGCGTTTATGTGAAATGGTTGACTTGTATTCCCGTTGTAAAAAACTGATAGTTCTGCATCCTCGTACATAGCTCTTATGATTCGCGTTAATTTCTGAGGAACTTCTTTTCTTCTCAATGCTTTCCATATGGCAGTCCTTCTGATGGTGTCAAAGGCTTTCTTGAAATCTACGAACAGTAGGTACAGGGGAGTACGCCATTCTAGAGATTGTTCTATTGTAATGCGTAGGGTGTTGGCCTGGTCTACACAGAAGATACAACTGTCGTGGAAATGTTTGATGAAAATCCTTAGCCGAGTGAGACTAGTGTCATTCTAGAACGAAGATCCAATTGTCGTGGAAACGACAATTCTTGTGGAAAAGCTTGATGACAATCTTTAGCCGAGTGAGACTGGGATCGTTGCAGAACGAAGATCCAATTGTCGTGGAAACGCTTGATGACAATATTTAGCCGAGTGAGACTCGGATCGGTCCAGAATGAAGATACAATTGTGGAAACCCTTGATGACAATCTTTACCTGAGTGAGACTGGGGTGGTTCCAGAACGATGATTCAAATTGTCGTGGAAACGCTTGATGACAATTCTTAGCCGAGTGTGATCAGGGTCGTTCCAGAACGAAGATCCAATTGTCGTGGAAATGACAATATTTAGCCGAGTGAGACCAGAACGAATATACAATTGTCATGGAAATGCTTGATGAAAATTCTTAGCCGAATGAGATCAGGGTCGTTCCAGAACGAATATCCAATTGTCGTGGAAACGACAGTATTTAGCCAAGTGAGACTCGGGTCGTCCCAGAACTAAGATCCAATTGCCGTGGAAATGACAATTCTTGTCGAAACGCTTGATGTCAATCTTTAGCCGAGTGAGACTGGGATCGTTCCAGAATGAAGATCCAATTACCGTGGAAACGCTTGACGACATCCTTAACCGAGTGAGACTAGGGTCGTTCCAGAACGATTCAATTGTCGTGGAAACGCTTGATGACAAACCTAAGCCGAGTGAGACCAGGGTCGTTCCAGAACGAAGATCCAATTGTCGTGGCCGGATACCTGCCTGTTCATTTCAGGTTTTTAATTTAAAGCTTTCCCTGTATTATGACTGCTAGTATCTTGTATATAGTGTTAAGCAGAGTTCATCCTCCCATACTGATGTGATGTGTGGTCGTAGAAGTTCAGCTGTGGTTTCCATGTCAACCCGAAGAATTTCAGCTGGTATTACATCTTCGCCTGCTGCCTTGTTATTTCTTAACACCCGATGGCCTCCTTAATCTCACTTATACTGGGGGGGCTGCTTGATATTCTTAGGATATTTTCTGCAGGGCTATTGTTTTCAATTTCGTTGTCATTAGTAGTTGCATCCGAGGTGATGTTACTAATTTCTTTCCATCTTTGTGTCTGTGCATCATTGTTTGTTAATAGCGCACCACTGCGATCAGCGACTGGTTGTTCCCTGTTACACTTTCGATTGGTGAGACAGTTTATCGTCTGGTGTAGTTTTCTCATATTGTTCTGGCTAGCCGCTTCTTCTGACGACATTGCGAGCCGCTCTAGGAACTTTCGTTTGTCTCTTCTTGCAGCTTTCTTTACTTGTTTTGCCAGTAGTTGGTACTGCTGTCTCAAAGTGTTGTTGTTGTTTAACTGCAGCTTGAGTTCCCTTCTTTAAGAAACCAGGTTCCAAGTGTCGTCTGATAGCCAGGCCTTTCTTTGTGGCTGCGCTCTACCCAATGTTTTTTCTGCGACTCGATTATATGTTGCTGTGATATCTTCCCATGAGTGGTGTTGGTTTATTGGTAGCTGTTCACGAATTATCGCCACTAACGTATTCTTAGTATCGTTATTTTGGAATTGTTGTAGGTAGAGACGTTTTCGTCTTGTGTGCCTGGTTGTTCTTCTTTGCCATTTCAGTTTGATTTCGCCTGTGATGAGCTCATGATCACTGCCGATGTTAACACCTCTCCATACATTACAGTATAATTTATGAAATACTTAGAAATAAAAAAATGTATCATGACTGCCGTATAATCAACATATTAATGACTGCTCAACTTGCCCATTTTCAATACCAAACAAAGTTTATCAACAGAGAGTATTTGTGGAAAATTTCAGCTAGCTACCTTCTTTCGTTCTGTTTGTCTGTTAAAAAAACTATACGGCCCAAACGAAAGGAGATAGCTGGCTGAAATTTTCCATAAATATCCTCTGTTGATAAGGATTGTTTGGTGTTTAAAATGTGCAATATCGGTCTATTATTTCAGTGTTTCCCTAGAATACTATTTGAACAATTATAAATACTTCAAACAGAATGTTCAACCTCAAAACTTTATCTGATTTTGCTAAAATTTTCAGCATTTAGTTTCTAGATGATGGTTAGCAATTTAAGACGTTGCGAAAACCGGAAATAGAAAAAATCCAGTGTAATGGCCACCCTAATAGACACACATATATGAAAAAGTGTAAAGATACTGTCCTTATAAACTGTTTTTTTTTTTTTAATTCTTGGTAAAATATATACAAGTATTTCAGTATGATGATGTGCATTATCATCATCTTTGCTTGAATTTTATATACTTCTAAGAATCATTTACTCATGTAGCAATTTATTGTTGGTTTTAATTACATGTGAGTAAATGATTCCTTAATTGATTTTGATGCCAATGAGATTAATGATCAAAATAAAGCCATTAATAATGAGTATCAAAATGACCTGAACAATTAACAAAGAAATGTATTTATTTTTTATTTAAAGAATAAATGAGGCTGAAAAACCAAAGTTTTACACTTAACACTTAAGGACAATAAAAAGAGAAATTAAATTGCTTTAAAATTTATTCAAACATTTTCATTCAAGTTACTACTCCGTTTTACATGGTGAAATGTTGCTTGCAACATAGTTTTCACACAACTGTAAACTGTACAAACAATTTAAATTAGAAATTTCCGAAAACCAAAAATATGTTTCTTGTTTTGTTTTGATTTTAAGTTATTTTTATATGCTCACAAAATTGAAATTATTGTTTCTAAACATTTTTTTCACTACTTCCAACAGAGTACCTAGCTTTAATGTTAAAATTTCTTACATTTTTTAATGTTCAATTTGGGATTATTAAAATCTAAATGTTTTACTGAAATTAAAAAAAAAAAAAAAAACAGGAAGAAAGGACTCACATGCGCTCTCAGTGGGAAATAAAAAAAAAATCAATCACATACAGTGTATTTATTCATTATACGCTCTGGTGATTACAGAAATTATTTAAATACAAACATTCGTGCAAAGAAACATATGAATTAGTAACAGACTTTAAAGACAAAAAAAAATGTTCATACAAAATTTGTTTTATTAACATTGTGAAATATTCATCTAAGATCCAACAAAGTATATACCTTTTTAAAACTTTGGTTTATTTCCTAAAATAAACCGGATACTTTTGATTGGAAATAAAAAGCAGTTTTAGAGTTTAAAATTTGTAACAACTCTTTATTTATTTAAAATGTACAAATAGTCACTCAGTGTCTTTATAAACGTTTATCAATTCGCAGAAATGCACATACACTTTATAATTTACAAACTTAACTCTAACAGCGCCAATGATCAACTCACTGACCACTGTAACCGCAGTCACCATTTATGCACACTGTCATCTTCATTCGAGTAGTCTAGATTGTTCTTAACGGTCAAAACTCGTTTATTCGAACGCTAGAGCCTTCGATGTTAATGTTAGCAGCTTAAACATTTAGTGTTGCCATATTTACAAACGTGTTTATAAACATGATGAATGTTGCAGGCAGTCACAGACCGTTAAATTCAAATTGTTATTGCACATTCGTAACTATATATTCTTGATCCTTATGAAATTCTAAAAAATTCCGAAATTTACTCTTACGCCTAAACTACACAACCGAAGTTAATGAAATTTACATCAATAATAATATGCAGTAAGCAAATTTATTTAAGTCAGTTCGAAATTAATGTTATCACTATGAATAGCTATTATCAGAATAACATTATCGTGATAATCTAAATTAGCGTTATCCTTATCTTTAAATCGTGAGCACTGTGTATGCATATAAGGCTGTGCCCTATATCAGACTTTTCCGATTTTCGATGCTCCCAATACATAAAATTTTTCTACGTCATCATAAACCCAAATTTTTAAAATTTGATTAAAATCGGTTAACGTTTAGAAGTTGCACTTTTTATTTTAAGTTTCGAGTTTTAGGTCAAAGTTTCAAGAAAGGGAGCACCTAAAATTAAAACAGTCTAACTATGCTGGTTAGATAGTTCTCGGTGGTTTTGAGGTTAGTTTGTTTTTGCCAATTAATCATGAATAGACTCACGCCTGAGCGACGTTTGCAAATTGTTAAAACTTATTTTGAAAATCATTAATCTATTCAACAAACTCATCGGGCATGACATGCATTTAATGGAGCTCATAATCGTCCATCAGAGCGATTAATTCGAAAAGCTATTGATCGTTCTTGCAATACGTTTACTCCTAACGATAATACGCATCCCGAAAGAAGCGATTGATTGTGTGCAGCGTAGTGTTGATGATGATCCAAAAAAGGAGGGTCAGAACGTTATAGTGAACGGTGAGCGGTATAGGGACAAGCTTACTCATTTTTTCGTACCTCAATTTAAAGGCATTAATATTGCAGACATTTGCTGCAACAACGTCATAACTCAAAATCCGTGTTTTTTGAACTGAGTAATACATAATATGCACCGTTCTATAGACTTTCATATAGTTTTATCAGTTTTCAAAAAAGTCAATTATGTTTTACGTGAGAGTGTCTTTTTGTTCTAAACATCAAAATCAAGATTCACGTTTTCTCGTATATTTGACAAGAACAAATTAGAAGGATATTAACATCTACTATTTAAATCTGAAATCGCATGATTTGTTGAAAATTTATTTAAGAAATTGTAAAATGTCATAAAACATTCAAAGCCGTTTTTATCGAAACGACTTTTTTTGAATTATGACGTTGAGCAGCAAATGAGCGATATGGTTCAGCAGGATGTTACAACAAATTTACTGGATAAACATTTGGCATACGAATAATTACAAGAAATGATTCATGTGATTATCCACCTCGTGCGATTTCACGCCATTAGCTTATTTTCTTACTAGTAATATGTAGATAAATCACAAGCGATCGAGCATTTGGAAGTGAATATTCGACGCGTTACTGCCGAAATACAGCCTGATTTACTGAGAAGGGTGTGTGAAAATTGGTCCTTCAAGTTGCAGCATGTACGCACTAGCATTTGTTCCCATATATCGAATAGGCAAAAATAGAGTAGAGATCGTAGAATTACAAAATTTGGTAGGTTAGTGTCTGAAAGTCTTATTAAGAAAAAATTAAATTTTCAAAAAAAATCGATGCAAGGATACGCCTACCTCCCATATCTTCATCTTTCTGACAACATCTAGATTCCGAGTCAAAAGAACCGCTCGTCTTTTGAGGCCAAGAACGAATCAAGCCAATATCGTTATACTCTGTTCCAAAGTAAAGCGAATCCCAGAGAGAGCGATCTGCATCGATCGCAACATGGTCGATAGTTATCATGATGGAATATTACAGTTTCATGTCTGGCCGCATATTCTGGGCGTTTTTCGATAAATGATTGCTTCAAACGAATCAGTTGAGTTCTGTAGAGGTTCCCTGTGGTGGTCTGGTTAGATTTCTGCAGCTCATAATAGATAAGGCCCTTTAGCTACCACCAATTATAGAGAATTATATTAGCGCCTGGGATACCATATGACCGGGCTTCCATATGATCTCTCACGCTTCGGGTTATTGTAATGGATCTAATTTTCATCGTAAGTAATGATTCGGTGTAAAATTGATTTTCTTTTATAGCGTTCAAGCATCATTTCGGACATGCAAAACCGTTTTTCAAGTTATTTCGGCTTCAATTCGTATGGAACCAATTTTCTGTTTGCTCCTCGTAAACGTTTTCAAATAGCTGCATGAGCTGCTGCCAATAATTTTGCAAGCTCTTATGGAGTTTGCCAACAATCTTCATGTATTAATGCCTCCAAATCTTGGTCTTCAAACTTGTTTGGCTGTCCTAGACGATTCTCTACAAGCAATCGGTGTGCTTCAACGGCACTTTTTTTAAATTACACAGTGCAACAACCAACATCGGAATGGAATGAAACTAAAAGCAAATGAAAGGTGACGTTTTCCGTAACAAAACCCTCAAGGCTTTTTTTCAGTTCAGCGCTAGATTTTTTTTTATACGCATTTGAAGTTGGTGATTTTGGACCACTGTCTAACAAGAAAAAATCATTAAAAATGTGATAAAATAATGCTTATTTATTTTAATTATCCTAGAAAGTTGTGTTATCTTAATGTTTTTGGGGTCGAGGAATCCATTTTTGATATTTATTTTCACCTAAAACGCACGCTAGAGGGCGCTGCACAGTGGTATAGAAAAAAAAATATGAAAATAAATCTGTAACATCTAAACGGATAGTCAAATTTGAATAAAATTTTACATACGCAAAGAGGAAATGTTATCGAGTTTATGTTTTGAATTTGGACCACATTGGCTCACCAGGGGCGCGGCCAGGGCTAACCAAAGAAGGACATATCGTATATGTTAAGTTTTAAAACGATCCTATTTCTTCTTTTGTATACCGATTTGCAAAAAATTTAACATTTAGAATCTTCTAGTTGAGCACTACAAAAAACCTTATTGCACCTATGAATTATCTCTTATAGCTTAGAAGATATTCGCATTTGAAAATTAAATTTTCAACATTTTTACCCACCCTAACCAAGTTTTTTGATAACACCGGATCCAAATGTTTCCCGATTTTCTCCATTTTTCCTATACCGGACTAACAATAAATCAATTTGTCAAATCAAAAAAGAATTTTTTAAAAATCATGACTGGATCCAAAGTTATATGCAGTTAAATTTTAAAGATGCGATTTTCGCAAGTTTTTTGGAAAAAAAAAACACTTTTTTCTTTTTAAGTTATCTAAAAAATTTCTTAAAAGATGTATAAGGAACTTATGCTTTTGTAAAAGCAAACTTTACATTAAATACTAGAAATGAAAAATAAAATTAAAGTTTTTGATACCGAACGGTCCAAGTCCATCCAAAAATCGTATATTTTTTATGCAAAATTCAAATTTAGGGCAAAAATTCTCAAATTGCATAATCGATATCAATAAATAGTAACCGATTTTATATGGCCCAATATGTTCCTAATTATTTTGTGAAGGGTTCTGAGCTAAGCTATAAGAGATAAGAGATAATTCATAGGTGCAATAAGGTTTTTTGTAGTGCTCAACTAGAAGATTCTAAATGTTAAATTTTTTGCAAATCGGTATACAAAAGAAGAAATAGGATCGTTTTAAAACTTAACATATACGATGTGTCCTACTTTGGAGAGCCCTGGCCGCGCCCCTGGTGAGCCAATGTGGTCCAAATTCAAAACATAAACTCGATAACATTTCCTCTTAGCGTATGTAAAATTTTATTCAAATTTGACTATCCGTTTAGATGTTACAGATTTATTTTCATATTTTTTTTCTATACCACTGTGCAGCGCCCTCTAGCGTGCGTTTTAGGTGAAAATAAATATCAAAAATGGATTCCTCGACCCCAAAAACATTCAGATAACACAACTTTCTAGGATAATTAAAATAAATAAGCATTATTTTATCACATTTTTAATGATTTTTTCTTGTTAGACAGTGGTCCAAAATCACCAACTTCAAATGCGTATAAAAAAAAATCTAGCGCTGAACTGAAAAAAAGCCTTGAGGGTTTTGTTACGGAAAACGTCACCTTTCATTTGCTTTTGGTTTTATTCCATTCCGATTCGAAAATTTTGATTTTGTATCACTGTGTTATAGAAGTAATGCAAAACTTCCCGCATATGACGCTTTGTTGGTACAAAATTCGAATAAATGACGGATATGTACATTTCAAAATGACATATACAGTGAGGCCTCGATTATCCGTGATTCGATTAACCGTCAACATCAATTACACTGTGCAACAAATTTCGGGTCATCGTCGCCAGCCTCAACAACTCCAATGGGAAATTAAAGTAGACCATTAAGTAAACAGAACTGCCAAAGGGTTTTGAAAAGTTAGCTCGAATTTAATTTTTATGGCCTCTGGAAGTTGGGCCATTTTTCATCATTTATATATGGGGCATTTCATGTCAAATGAACCAACTTTTGAAATCGATGTCTTCCGATTGGGATGAAATTTGCACCATAGTTAGTTCTATTGGATAGTAATTCAGACACAATTAATTTCAACAAGATCGGTCGAGAACTTTCTGAGTTTTTGGCCAAGCAGGTGTTTTTTCTCATCCATGTAACTTATTACCTATTGTTCTTAGCAAAATGTGTCCCAAATAGTTTAGATAGCTATTTCTTCAATATTTTGGGAAAAAAATTTAAAGGATGGACCTAAGCTTTCTTTTAAGTAAACAAATTTAAAAAAGGGCACATTTTGAATAAAAAGTCAACAAAGTTTTTAATTTTGCAAAAAATGTAAAAAAATTTATGTTTTCGAATCCCACTAAGCGACCAAATATGTCTTCAAGGAAAATATCTAAGCTTTCTTTTGAAAAAAAAGTCAAAGAACTTTTTGATTTCGGATAAAAAATTTCCAAAATTTTGTATTTTTTTTTTTAATTGAGGCTGGGTTTTCTTGTTGCACAGTGTTATCAGGGATTACAATTTTTTTCGATTATTTTAGAACAATCTAATACAATGTGAATAAAACGAAAAAGGGGAATTCCCTCGATCGATTTGTAAGGCCAACATTTTTTGATATTGTGCCATCGATTTTTGGATAACTTTTTGCTTAAGGATTGTTAGACATTATAAAATATAAAGTGATTCTTTGCTTTGGAAACCGAAAAATTTAAAGGAACTCCAATTTCTGGATTGACGGTGAAGGAAAGCCTAAAATATTCCACTCAAAATTTAAGAAAAAACGACATTGCCACAATTTTGTGAAAAAATTAAATGAATTCAAATCAATGAAAAAAACTCACCAATGAGATAATGTAGAATGGAAAGTGTTTACTTGAGAGAAGTTTGGCTTGCCATAATGAAAATTTCATAGAATGCACAAGATCTAAAAGGAGACACTAACCTCATTAGTTTGCGTTAATGCTGCTGGTACACACAAGTGCAAAGCATTAGTTATTGGAAAGAGATTTAACAAATGTCCATGAGAATGGTACCAGAAGTGGGAGAGAATTTTAAGAAAATCGGTCTAAAAGATTATAGTAAAATCATTCTGCCATTGGACAGTATCCAGACGTGCAGGATTTCAATGCTTAAAACGTTATTGTGAAATTTTTTCCACCAAATTGGACGACTTTGATCCAACCGATGGATCAGTGTGCAATATGGAGCTTTAAATGTCATTATCGAAAAACTGTCATCATTAAAAAACTACTAAAATTGGTATTCAATTAACCGGTAACATTGATTGTCCAGAATGCTCCCGACCATTACGGATAATCGAGATCTCACTGTATGTTATTAAAGACAAAATCCGCGTTCAAAATACGACAAATTTTACATGCGCATAGAAACTTGCTTATTCCCCTACAATGCATTACAGAGAATTTATCTGAAATATTTAAACTGGATGGATATTAAAATTGGTTTTCTCTGTTCTATTTCAATTTAAAGTTCTCCGTCTCTATAAAAAAAACATCATTTATATACTCATATAATGAGATTTATAAAACAAAATCTTTTATTATTTAAATAAATTGAAATGTATTATGTATTTTTATGATCGCATTATATTCGCATTTATATTTTAAATACGTATAAAGACAAAAAAACAATAATAGAATTCCTTTTTTTATGATAATTGAAAATTTTATTATTTCAAACGAAATGAAACAAAATAAAATAAATAACATGTATTTTATTGCACATTTGAATTAACAGCAAAAAGGTAAATTTTTTTATCGCAAAATAAAGTGATTTTAATTACAATTGAAACATTCATAAATTAAAAAAAGTTATCTAGCACTTACTACAATTCCAAAAGATATACATTTGAAGCATGGAGGTGAATATAAAGGTGTATAAAACATTTGGGAAATTTTACAGCAGACGATAAAGACTTGAAACTACTTGAAAATTACACATTGTATATACCTATTTCTCAGCAACAAATTCAGTGAAAAATTTGAGTCAGAACTTTTGTAGTTGAAATTTGTCTATATTTGATTGAATATATTTTGAAAAATGTATTTCATAACATTGTTCGATATTCATTTTTAAGATTATCAAAAGTTTATGAAACAAAATTCTCTATGGACATTTTGTTTTATGAACTCTAAACTTTAAAATTGAGGATTAAACTGTTACGCATTCTAAATACAGTACAAGCTCGGTATTCGCGACTAATTAAAAACCAGACCTGTCGCGAAAACAGAACTCAACATTTTATTGAAAAATTTATGTAATTTTTTAAATTTGAATCCTTTTAATTGATATACATATTACATATTAAACATTTTTAAAGAAATTGGAGATTTTGAGTTACTTCTTTGGAAAATTATTAAAAAACAAAAAAAAAACAGCTGAATCACGTAGTTCATATAGTGCTGTTGTCGGCTTATAATTTTCCAAAGCCCATTGTATGCATATGTTTATCGATGTTAAACAATCGTCCACTTTAATTTTGTTTTCTTCATGACCACTATCGTATAAATGCTCCGATTCCATATCTGATAATTCCATTTGCTCCTCATTACTTTCCACATGAAATTCTTCTTGAATCCAGTTGTTTATGTCAGCATTCGTGAAAAGATGTTCCGTATCAATTTGAGCTACAAGTGTACCAATTGTAGAAAGATCTTCGTTTTCTTTCTGAATTATATTTTGTAAACAATTTAAGCTCATGTAATCCTCTTCACACCATTCAGTACCGAATTCGAGCAAGGCGTTCCAGGATTTTCGGATATTGGACACTGATATTTTATCCCAGGAGGTAGCTAGAATCTGAACTGCATTTTTGAGATTGAAGTTTTTTAGTTTGAGTTCCAGATTTGTTCCTTTCTCGCCAAGCAAGTGGGTGAGCAGTTGTTTTTTATAATTTAATTAGACCAAGTTGATAACGTTTTGATATAACGGTTGAATAAACGCAGTGCAATTGGGTGGTAGATTCATTGCTATAATTAAATCGACATCACTTTTAATTTCCTCAATTGGGTGACACGTCGCGTTATCTAAATGCAAAACTGCTTTTTGTGGCAGACCTTTTGAAGCGAAAAATTCTCGGACCTAAAAAATTTTTACTTATGAACAACTTTCTTTTACTAATTGGTGAAAATTAACTTACGTGGGTAACAAATTCGTGATGGAACCAGTCCAGTTGAATATAAATGATGTCATCCAGGAGTTATTACTGGAGTTGTATATTACAGAATTATTGAAAAAGCCTTTAAAGGCGCGTGGGTTTTTCGATTTTTCAACAACCAACAATTTCAGTTTGTCTGGTTCATTTGCATTTAAACAGGGCAAACCAGTTATTCGTTCTTTATATATTCTTCATCCGGGCGCTGTTTTATAAACCAGATTCGTCGGCATTGTAGATTTGGTGAAGAGTCAACCCATGCTCATCAACATAATCCTTAAACTCTTTCACAAATGGATCAATAAGTTGAGGTTTCGAAGACAATTTCTCGCCCGTAATTTTTAAAAATCAAATTCCATGTCGACGCTTAAATTTCTTCAACCATCCTTCACTGGCATTAAAACCTGAATTGGTTTGATCAATTTTTGAAAACAAATGACTGGCTTTCGTTCGTAAAATCGCTGCTGATATTTGAACATTTTTTTCTCTTTGTTTTAGAAACCACTTATAAAGCTTTTTTCCATTCTTGGGTTCTTAGCTTTCTTTAAGGTGCAACGTTTGCCAGGGCCACTTTCTGTTGTACGTATGAACTTTTTTTTTGAATTTTCTTGCTTTATAATACGGTAAACCGAAGACTTGAAGTTAATTCACGCAAATTGAATTTATGGAATCTCCACTTTTAATTTTGTTAAAAATCTTTAATTTTTGAGAAATCTTTGGTTTTGCAATATGTTGAACTCGAATAAACTGACAAAATTGAAGATCAAAATCAACCAAAAAGGTTAATATACCTTTAAAAAACTGGGATTTCCCTTTTTTGGTTATAGAATTGTAATCAAATTTAAAACAAACAGATAAAAGTCGCGAAAATAAAACCTGTTTTTCGTAAACTGTCTCGATTATAGAACCTGCAGTGTTAAAAAATAAGCCGTCGCGATAACCGGGTCGTCGCGATAATGGGTAGTCGCGAATACCGAGCTTGTACTGTATCATGAATTCCACCAGACATCACAAACAAATTGACCTTGAGTGATCGGATTTTGATCATATTTGGTAAACACATACATTAAAGTCATTTGAACATTTCCATTTGAATTTTTTCTTATTTCGAAAAACTCGCAAATTTTAGTTTTAAAAGAAAAATAAAAAATAAATTGGTCTTCCTGTTATTATATAAAGATATATCAAAAATAGTATGACTTTCCATCTCATAATAATGTTATCTTGGTTCTTTAGTATATTTAAAACTTTTTAAGATTATTTTAATATAAATTTAATTTATATGTGCAACATTTCCAAAAATTCATGTGAAGATTGCTTTTGCATCAGGAATAAATTTTTTAAACAATCACAGTCTAAAGAAGACATAATTATCTCTCAAGTGAAAATTAATAAAATCCGACAACAGTTTCATAAGATATGAATATTTAAAGTTAAAGCTCAAGTAAATTTTCTTGATTTAAAAAAATATATATTAAAATCTTAAATAAAATCACAATTTTTTTGAAATTTAAGAGAATAAACATTAAAATGTCCAAAGGACTTAAAAAGGTATGTGTTTGCTGTATATAGTAAAAAATGTTTATTTAAAACAAGAAAATTAACACATTCAATAGCTCTACTTAATATTGGGTGTTTGACTTAAAAATGTGGGATTTTTTTCAAATTTTTAGCCTTTATTTTGAAACATTTGTACAATTTAAATTTGTTCAAAATTTTGGTCATTCTTAATTGTGACCTTTTCCCTTTTCTGGCCAGATTTCAGCAGTTCATATACAGAGAATTACCTTATCGCCATGGATATTTGGCTTTGGTGTCGATTCGATTGTTTGGCCCGGCTTCACATACGATATCTTACGCTTCGGGTTATTGTAATGGATACATTTATCATCACAAGTAATGATTCGGTGCAAAAATTATTGTCGTTCAAGCAGCATTTCAGACATACAAAATCGTATTTCAAGGTTTCTCGACTTCAATTCGTATGGTACCCAATTTCGCTGCTTTTGAGTAGCTTCAAATAATTTCGCAAGCTCTTGTTGAATTTGACAACAATTTTCATGGAGGAATGCCTCCAATTATTGGTCTTCAAACTGTTTGGCTGGCCTGGGAGATCTTTGTCTTCCATGTCAAAAGCACCACTTCTGAACCGCACAAACCATATCTCGCACGTTGAAACTGATGGAACACATTAATCGGTGTGCTTCAGCGCCACTTTTTTCAAATTAAAGAAGTAAAGCAAAACTTCTCGCATTTGACGATTTGTTGGTACAAAATTCGACATTTTTGGAGCAAAAAAGTTAACTTTGTTGTCTTATAAAGGTTTAGCCCTTTCGGACCTGAAAGGTTGTTGTCACTGTCGTCCAAAGTCAATCTTTCCTGTCTGCTCAAAAATCTGTTCGGTTTGTTGACTCCAGTAGCATCACCGACTACCAGGGTATTCGTTTGGTTCGTCGCAGTCACAGTAGCTCCAGTGGCACTCAGACCTGTCGCCTAAGCCTGAGTACTTACGTTACCCTTGGAAATTTTAGTACCCTCGACCAAGGACATATTGCCGTCTTCTTTTCTTGACATTTCATGGGTTGAGGGCTTTAGCAGTTCATACCTCTACCATAGGTAAGAAAAGCACACTGCCATTCCTCTGGTGTCAGATGCAGGCTCGGATGCAGCTTGGTTTTTTGTTTTTACCAAAAACTTTCGGACTGACAGAACCAGATTATATTCTCCAGCCGCCCTTAACATAAGAAACAGACGCTAGAAGTTGCGGTTATGTTGCCTAGGCAACCGAAACCTCAGTCCCGGGCCGACATAAAAAAATGCAGAGATAAAGGGATTTGGTAGCCGCCCTAACTAAGGGAACAGATGCTACCAAGTTGAGGTCGTGATCGCTAGGCGACCGAAGATGATAATTTACCCCACAGCTGCTCTAACATAGAGGACAGACGCTGTGAAGCATGGGGGTGGGTAGTTCTAAGATCACATCCTTAGGATGCTTAAGCCCCTGTATCATGCCTTAAGACTCAAGCTGACTACCCGCAGCAACGGTCTTTCTTAAGTACTGAACAAAATAAAAGTTTAAAGTGACTTCACACTATTAAATGGAGACATTTAAGTGAAAATTGTCTTCAGGCTAGATTACCTGAGATGTTTAAAGTAACCAATAAACTTCTGCACTTCAAAGAGCACTTACCAAGTGATTAGACATGAGTGAAAATCACTGTTTATAAGGAATAAGCTGCTGGAATTTGTTGCAATAAAACTTAATAAGCTAACTTTGCAGATATGACTGTCTCTTCAGTGAACAAATACTGTGAAAATACATATTCATTAAATCTCATAATAACGTTTTGAATACACATAATTTAATAATAAGAGCAAATAAAAAATATTTGCTAAAAATTACTTTTAGCTTAAAAGCAAATTGTTATACAAAAAAAAAGATACATTAAAAAACATCATCATTTTCAACATTCTCTCATACAAAGTTTTAATAGTCCAACTAATAAATAAAATATATTCACGATGATGCTGTTTATGAGGTTAATGATGATGTTTTTTTGGCAACATAAACAAAGTGCTGTAAAATTAATAACAATGAAAATAAAAATAAAAATAATAAATAAAATGAATACTTAATGTCAAAATCAATACTTAAAAACACAAAAACAAAGAAACATCAAATGAGAAAGCAAAAAAAGAAGCAACATTATTTGATTATTCTCTTCAAAATAAAAAATATTTAAAACCGTTTTAATGATACCCACCATATAGCATGATGTATCACTTTAATTTGCCTCATGTGTATCGTCGACTCCATTTGGTTTTATGCTCAAGTATCTATAAAACTTGCTATCCCTTGGGTTACCATGTGCTCAAGCACTGTACTAGGGTGGCCCCGAAAAATAAGTTAAGGATATTCCGAATATTTTATATTTATTCTTAGCTACCGTTTTTCAAAATATTTGTTGAGGATAAAAAGGTCCTTTTTAAGTTTTTTTTTTATTTTTTTTATATTTCTCTCTAAGGCAAGGTCTTTGAATGGGTCCACCCTAATGCACACACACTTCCACCCACATAAATTGATGGTTCGGTGGTATCATGTCATCCGTAACAACAACACACACAAAATAAAAAGGTTTTAGTAATTTATTAAAAACTACAAATTTTGTTTCATTGAAAAGAGTTCATTGAATTTATAGTTGTTGTACCCTAAATATGTGTACCTTCATTAGGGAAACATTTAGGCAAAAAGAAACCAGGAATTTGTTTAGAAAATGTTTGTTTTTTTTACTCAGTTGTAAGGGATTTAAAAAGCCTTTTTCTTGTTTTTTATACCCTACACCACAATAGTGGGGGATTAGTCCAACGCCCACTTTAAAGTATATTGATCGACTAAGAGTTTTATATAAAACGAAATCACATTTAAACATTTTTTGCGGATCAAGCCATAATTGACCATAGCTCCCATATAAGGCTCACTTCCGAAAATCAATTTAACATCATATGCGGGAAGTTTTGCTTTCTTCCTGAATTTCTTTCATTGAAGCATACCGATTGCTCCAGAATCCTTATATTGAATTTGTTCCATCGGTTTCAACGAGCGAGAGATAGTTTGTGCGGTTCAGAAATGGTGATTTTGAAACGGAAGACAAATAACGCCCAGGCCAACCAAAAAAATGTTGAAGACCAAGAATTGGAGGCATTACTCCATGAAGATTTGTTGTCAAACTCAACATTTAAAATATATGAAAAAACGTAAAATTGTTTCAAAGGGGGCAAATTTGTGGAACCTCTGAGGAGTAAATAAAGGGTTTTTATATAAGTATTTGATATTGGTGAAAACCTTAGGACTTGAAGATTTGTATTTTAGAAAAATTAAATAATTTTATACATTTTTGGGACGTCATTTACTTTAAAAACTTAAAAAATTATAATATGGTGATTTTTCATGAAGAAAAATATAAAATTTTAATTAATGTAAAATTTTAACGGTTAAAGATATCATAACAAAATTTGTAACTAATATAGACTTAACTATCCTTAAATCAATGACATTATAACTTTTGACATTTTTTATTTTCAAATACCGAAATTCCTAAACCAGGGAAAATGTGTTCCAAAAATTTAGTGTTTTTTAGAAAAGTGCCTACTGTGACATTATTTACCGTGTTATAGTAAAAAAAACGTTGCAAGTGTTTAAGCAACATGTAGGGTTATACAATTATGAAGCTTTTTCGAGGATCGTTGCTTTGCCTTTTTAAAATTTTTTACTCAAATCTAAATTTTTTTAAAAAAATTGGCCAAGTTTGGATAGATCTGGGGGATGTTGTGTCCACTTAACTGAATCAAAATTTACTTTATACGCTTTTGCATTAAATTCTCTTTCCACATCATATAAAAATTATATATAGTCCCAAAGAAAATTTTTTTATACAAAAGAAAAAATATATGGGCCTTTTTGGGAAAAAACTTTAAAAATACGGCACATTTTACATGTTCCAACTTTGGATTTAACTTTTTATAGGGACAAGATAATTGTTAGCAAGTTTTTTTATTTTATTTAGAATTTTATCACCAATGTAGGTGATATTTTAGAAAAAAAATTAGACGCTCGGTAGGCCCGCCACATCTCAAAAACCATAAAAAGATGGAGCAAAATTTAAAAAAATAAATAAGTAAATTTAAATATTTCTTCAACTAATACAGATAACCTTAACATGTAAGCATATATTTTGTAGGTCTTCTTAAGCGCTATTTATGTTTTAAATTCCATCTCATTCGGGTCATAAATGGATTTTTGGCGATTTTTTTTAAAAAATTTGCGAGCCGAGGTGACCAACTTTGAGAGGCAATGCACTCACCCCCATTAGCGCTAGAATGCTGAGGAACTGCAAATTAACTCGAAAATACCTCAGCTCTAGCCATATGAAATTTCGTAACAATATCTCAAATAGAACCGAATTATTTCCAAATAAAAACGTTTCTTAACCACTGTGCGGTATAAAAGAAACTCATTTTAGCGCTGAAATATTACTTGCGATGAAAAATGGATCCATTACGATAACCCGAAGCTTATGAGATCGTATTTGAAGTCCGGCCAACCAGCCGAATCGACATAAAATCCAAATATCTATGGCGTTAAGGTAATGTTCTGTATTTGGTGGGATCAAAAGGGTCCTATCTATTATGAGCTGCTGAAATCTGGCCACACCATCACTGGAAACCTAGAATATGCGGACAGATATGTGTTGCAATACAATTCAGAAAAACTATTCAGAGAAAAGTGATTGGGAAGTTTTGCCTCACCCCCCTTACAGACCAAACCTTGTCCCGTACGACTACTATTTGTTTCGATCGATTCAGAACGCTCTTTCTGGGATACGAACAGAGTATAGGAAATTGATTTGTTCTTGAGCAGTTATTTTGGCTGGAAATCCATATGATGCCAGAGAGATGAAAAAAGGTCATAGCTATCAATGCCCAATAATGAATATTGTACATTTCAAAATAAAAGATAAACATTTTAAAAAATCTCACACTTTTAAGTCACACACCCAATATATCCTCATAAAATTCAACAGATAAGTATAAAAAAAATCACGCCTCCTAATTTCATGACGATTAATTAGACATCCCAAAAATCACTCATGAACAAGAAATTATTAAAATTTTAAAGCAAAAATGATTTGCTCATATACTCAATGTAGGGTATTATGTGGTCGGGCTTGACCGGCCATACTTTCTACTTGTTGGGCTTGAGTAAATCAGGAACATATTTTTTTTAGTTTCTTGTAATCATACAAAAGTCTCTGGCACAAAATGTTGTGTTTGGAATTTTGAATGATATTCTTAAGGTAGGGTCACACAAGGAAAATATTTGACGAAAAATAAAGTATATTTTAATTATTTTATTTATTTCAAAAACTCCTTTTACTTAGGACAATTCAAAACAAATATTTAGTTTTATTTGATGCTGTTTGATCTTATGAAACACTTGTAAGAATAAACAACGTCAAACAAATTTCTGCTAAAAAATAGTGGTCACGCTTTTTTGAGTAAATATTTGCCATGTGTGACCGTACCTTTAGTAGTTCATTAAAAACACGCATGTATCAATAATGAAATTTATATAAAAAGCATAAGAAGTTGTTAAAGTTGTTTAATTCATTTACATATTCATTGAATTTACATATATATTTCATCAATTTGTTTGCCTAGATTATGTCCTTTGAGAGAAGGATTAACAACAAAAGTTTTTTTTTTCTAAATTATATAGATACATTTTATGATTTTTTTAATTAAATTGTTTATGTCCTTATAATTATATAGAATCTATTTAAATTGATAAATTTTTTTCTTCAATTTATTTAGATTTTTATTAGTGTATTTTGTAAATATACAGCCTAACCACAAAAGCCGAAATGTCGACTATTATTATAAGACAAATTTTAAACAGTTTTAAATAAAATTTCAGTTAATTTATATTTGCTTAAGTACACTGATTGGGTGTATAACTTAAAAATGCGGGATTTTATCAAATTATTAGCTTTTATTTTGAAACATTTGAACAATTGGTCAATTCACAAGGTCTATCATGTCATAATGTCCTAATATTTCACAATGGTTTGTAAATGTTGTTATTGCCAATCAAGCAAAAAATGTCCTAAAATAATACTACTCTGTATGCAAAACAGCAACCTGCGCCTAAGAGTGTGTTAAGACTAGAAGCCGAGTCCTGAAATATAACTACAATATGACAATATGACATGATAAGAGACCTTGTGAATTAACCATATATAAATTTATTCAAAGCATCGGCCATTGTTAGCTATGACCTTTTCACATCTTTCTGACAACATATGGATTCCGAGCCAAAAGAACTGCTCATCTACTGAGGCCAAGGACGAATCAATATAATATCGGATACTCTTCCAAAGTAAAGCGTATCACCGAGAGAGCATTTTGCTCCGATCGAACAAATAGAAGGCGGACGGGGCAAGGTTTTCCCAACCACTTCTTTCCAAATAGTTTTCAACATCTAAGGACAGAGGTTGAAAAAATCTTAAAATTACAGTTTTGATTTTTTCATGTATCTGATTTAAATTATTATTACAATTTTCAAATAATATTGTCTTTATAGTTCTAATCAATAGTGATGAATTTATGAACCTTTTCCAGAAACACTTCCGTTATGGTTTTTAAAGAGCTTTCTGTCACTTTGTTCGAACAGGTAGTCCATCTTCGTTTAAAATCTACCTCTTTTAACAAGAGCCCAATATCTCTCCACTGGCCTTAGCTCCAAGCAGTTTGGAGGATTTGCCTATCTTGGTATAAATACCACATTATTGTTCTTGTACTACTCAAGACCTTTCTTGCCATAGTGACAGGATGCCAAATCAGGCCAAAAATAACTGGCCACAGTAAGAAGTCTTATGAATGGAAGCATCATCTTCTGTAAACATTCCTTCATGTAAATTTCGGTATTTATAAAGCCCTTTGTAACAAATGTTTGGCTTCTTTTGCCTCAACTGCATATTGCTTGCCATGCCAAGAACCTTTTGGGAACATTTTCTGCCTTTGGGTCCTAAACTTTTCTACAACATTCCCTTGAGCATCAGTAACATAAAAATATTGAACCGGAAGCTGCGAAAAATGTTACATACGTACCTTTCGTCATCCATTATGCAGCAGGTATATTTTTTGTATGAAATTTGACTTCAATTTCCGTGCTCTGTCTTTGGCCTCTAAATTTTTAGCAGAGTTCCTGTCAGGAACTTTTTGAGCCTTGTATGTTTTTAAACCTGAATTAGCTTTAAATTTTCATACCAAATAGTCCAAGTACTCAGCTAACCGGACTGCATTCCTACCGGACCACTTTTGAAAATGCTTTCTATTTATTGGCTTCAGAAACATCATGTGAACCATTCCTTCTACATGAACCAGGTTTTCTGTCAACGGACAAGTTCTCCTAATACTATTTAATAACATTGAAAAGAGTTTGATAGCAGACCTTTGATTGTTTGGCCAACTTTTTGTAGGACCAAGTTGGATTTTGTTAAAATATTTAATAGTTTTAGTACGCATTTTTTCTTGTTACTCAGTTTAATCAGATTAACAACAAATGAACATAATTGACATTAAAAAAAATTAAAATAATACTTGGGTTAAAAGTTTTAATGAAAAATGTGTGTTAAGGTTTTTTCGATCTCAGTCCTTACTGCAATATGTTGCCTAGATTTGTAATAATAGAATATTACTGTTTCATGCCTGGCCACATATTCTGGACGTTTTTCGGCCAATGCTCTCTATAAACGGTCTAGCCAGCTCTCAGCAGTCAATGAAATGAAACCAGGACTATACCCGATATATTAATGTATCAATAATTTTCTAAATCATTGTGGAGCATCGCAAAGTCGATTTCAACATATTTATCTACTCCGCTATCTATAACGATACAGAATCCATGCTCTTAATCCTTATATATATATCTTTAACATTCGGGTCATCGTAATGGATCCATTTTCCATCGCAAGTAATGCAAGATTTATTTTCTTTTATAACGTTCAAGCAGCATTATAGACATACTAAATCATCATTCAAGGTCTCTCAGCTTCAACTCGTATTTTACCCAATTTCCCTGCTTTTGGATGAATTCTGCAGCTATCAAACGTTTTTAAATTGCTGATTGAGTAGCTTCCAATGATTTTGCAATCACTTGTTGAGTTTGACAACAATCTTCATGGAGTAATGTCTCCAATGTTTGGTCTTTGTCTTCCGTGTCAAAATACATTCACCATAAGCTTCGGTGAGCAATCGGTGTGCTTCAGCGCCACTTTTTTCAAATTAAAGAAGTAAATCAAAACTTCCCGCATTTGACGCTTTGTTGGTACAAAATTCGACATTTTCGAAGCAAAAAAAAAAACTTTGTTATTTATACTATAATGTTCAATAAATAAGTGAGATTAAATGACTGATTTACCCTTCAAAATGACATATAAGTTATTAAAAACAAAAACTGCTTTCAAAAGATCTATTGTAAATTCCACATTTTTAAGTCATACACCCAATATTTACAGAATATACATTTTATTGCTATAAGACAAAAATCTGTCGCGTACGGTATATAACTAACGGTTCTCGATATTTTGGACAAAAATGTTTCGAATGTCCTTTTTATATTTTTAATATTCTGAATGGAACATAAAGACCAAATTATTTTCCAGTTACTCTTATTTTTTGCAAAATCTATTCCACTCTATAGGCACGAAAGTGTCACGTTCGATGACATGGAATGTCCATATGTCATACCACTTTTTATGTATGAATACTAAACACAAACAACAACTATTACAATGGATATACTTTGTGATGTTACTGTTGACACAATGTCTCATATGTCCTTGTAGGTTCCTTAATACAAGGGTTTCTAATTTCCTGGAATTTTTCCTATTTCCTTTGAAATCCATAGAAAGTAAAACAATTTTGGTACTTTTAGAGGTAAAAAACTTAAATTTTACCAATTTAAATATGTATTTTTCCCGCATCAAAACCCTCCTAAATGTTCCTAGTAAAATATTGAAATATTGATCCTCATAAATATACACAAGCGCTAAACATCCATAAATACATGCAAAAAAACAACAAATAAAATAAAATCAACAACAAAAGGAAAACAGGCTAAAACATGTTGTTGATGGTTTTGTTTTTGTTTATACTTTGGCTGACCTACTTATTGATTTTACTTGTTTATTATTATTGATGTTGTTGTTGTTGTAGTGTTGTTTATTTTACAACAAACGAACAAAGAGGAAAAAAAATAAGAGCGAAAATTGATTTAAGTGCTGTTGTGTTCCTTTAACTTTAATAAATAAATCAGTTATTAAGGATACAACAATTTTACTTTTACTTTTTCTTGTTTTGTTTTTTGTTTCTTTTTTGCAATACTTTAGTAGTTGTTGTTTTTCTTTATTTATTTATTTATTTAATTTATTTGAAGGTGCTGATACTTTAGGTTAAGCGTTACAATTTTCTAGCCTTTTACGTTTGGCAGCTTGATAAGGGTCAATTCCCCAATGGAAAGAGTTGTAGAAAGACTAAAAGTTAATTTGTTGCAAAGATTTATTTTGTTTGTTTTCGTAGGAAAAACAAAAACATAAATAAAACTTAACAAGAAACATATAACTTTTACTTAAATTAAAGCCTTTAAACATAAAACAAGAACTGAGTTGAAGGTGTTACTCGGGGGAGTAATTTTGTTATTGGAAACATTGTTATTTAAATAACTGCTGGAAACACAAAGTTTTATTTATATTTATTAAAATTGAATTAATATATAATTCGTATATTATTAAATAGTTTCTTTTTAATTTTTTTTCTATTACAGCGCATCGTAGATCAAATGCATTTCTTGATGTACCCACCATGAACATGCACCATCTGAGGGTGAGCGATGATGAGGATTTAGATCGTTTAAGAACATTTAGTGCTTCAAAAGGAGGTAAGTGAACTAAAAACTTATTTTCAATATAACAACTGTGATATAACTTATAAATAGAGAAGCAAATTAATCCTTGCATGACCAATGTTGCCTACAGCCAACATTGATTCTTTTGCTAAAACCTCCGACATATACAGTGATTGACAGTACAGTGTTTTTTATTTCGTGTTACTGAATCAGTCTCATAATGTTCTACAACAACTTTGAAAAACTTATAAATAGAGTAGCACATTAACCCTTGCTTGACCAATGTTGCCTACAGCCAACATTGATTCTACGACAATTATAATCTACATTCGTTGACAATACAATGGTATCTTATAATCTGATATACTCTTCACCAAAGTATACTTAGGGCCTGATTCAGAAACACGAAAATCACTCGCTTTTAAATAATTTTTGAGTGTTTTTTTTTCATAAAATTTAAAATTGTTTTCCTTTCGTGTTTCCAAATTAGGCCCTTAAAGATAAAAATTTAAAACAATGTTATTGGAAACAAATGGGATTATAAAATATTTTCTCGAATTTTACACATTTTCGGTCCTATGGTCACTTAAATGCCTTTCATTTTATATCCATATTGACTATGTTCTTGACTTATTAATCAAGATATAGTTTAAAAAATATATAAGTTTTTGCTTTTGTCTGTAAGTTATTTAAGGGTTTCATAAAGTTTTGACATATGTCGGTAATCCAGAATCCTTAATCTTAATCCATATAAATATATAAATGTCTTTGTAAGTTTGTTTGTTTATCTGTTGGTTTGTTTGAGCATCACGCCTAAACGGCTAAATCGATTTTATTGAACGTATATAGATCCTTACTTGGAAGCGTCAATAGGCTATAACTTTTTTCAATACTTTTACCAGAAAGAGATAAACAGGGGGAAAAACTGGTAAAATTGGTACCTTTAGTTCTTAAACAATAAACGACAGGGGTAGCGAAGCCCACCGGGTCAAGCTAGTACTTTTATATACCCTCACCATTAATGGTAAAAGCTATAAAAAGGTTAAGATGGGTTAAAACAGATGATAATTTGTTAATTATTGGTGATAAAATGTTAATTCTTGGTTCAGGCAAAAACTAACTATTTGGGTATGACTTAAAAATGCGGGAGATGGATTGTGCTGTTCAGAAGTGTTGATTCTGACACAAAAGACAAACATTGGCCAGGCCAGCCAAAAACGTTTAAAGTCTGAGAATTGCAGGCATTACTCCATGAAGTTTGTTGTCAAACTCAACAAGAGCTTGCAAACCCATTGGGAGCTACTCAAGCTGCTATTTAAAAATGTTTGCGAGCAGCAGGATTCATCCAAAAGCGAATTAAAGCCCAGGAACATTGAAAAACATATCCAAAATTAAGCTTAAACGATATTCTATCATTACTTGTGATGAAAAATGGATCCGTTACAATAACATGAAGCGTAAGAAATCGCATGAGAAGACAGGCCAACCAGGCTAATCGACAGCACAGCCAAATATCCATGGCGCTCAGATATATTATGAGCTGCTGAAATCTGACCAGACCATCAAAATGGATCCATTACGATAACACGAAGCGTAAGAAATCGTATATGAAGCCCGGCCAACCAGGCTAATCGACACCACAGCCAAATATCCATGGCGCTCAGACTTATTATGAGCTGCTGAAATCTGACCAGACTATCATAGGGAATCTTTACCGAACGCAACTGATTCGATTTAAGCGAGCATTGGCCGAAAAACCCCCAGAATATGCGGCCAGACATAATATTCCATCATTACAACGCTAGGCTACATGTTGCAATACCTGTAAACAAGTATTTAGAAAGAAGTGTTTAAGAAGTTTTGCCTAGCCCGCTTTATTGTCCAAACCGTGTCCCGTCCGATTGATGCAGAACGCTCTCTCTGGGATACACTTCACTTTGGAATAGAGTATACGATATTGACTTGATTCGTTCTTGGCCTCAAAAGATGAGCAGTTCTATTGGCTCGGAATTCATATGTTCCCAGAAAGATGGGGGAAAAGATCATAGCTAATAATGGACAATAATTTGAATAAATCTATATTGTAGAAATGTTTCAAAATATTGAAAAAATTCCTACATTTTTAAGTCACACACCCAAGAACATGCCGATATTTGGAAATTTAATGTGTAGGTAGGATGAATTTCGGTTAAACAGTTTTATTTTTTTTTTTTGTTTATACCCTTCAACATGAGTGGCAAGGGTATATATAAGTTCGTCATTCCGTTTGTAATTTTTATAAAAAAATTAAAAAAAAAAAATTAAAAAAAAAATTGGAAAAAATTAAACAAAAACAATTTCGAAAAAAAAATTAAAAAACTAAATTTTTTTAAATTTTGAAAAACAATTTGAAAAATTTTTTTTTTAAATTTTGAAAAACAATTTTGAAAAAAAAAAAATATTTTCTTTACCTAAAAATATTTAAAATATTTATTTTAAAGTATAATTTGTTGAAGGGTATATAATATTCGGCACAGCCGAATATAGCTCTCTTACTTGTTTTTTAAACATATGTTTTTAGCAAATGAACGAGATTTGCACGATTGAGTCACAGAAAGTTTTTAAATTAATACACTTATCAATTTTTTTTTCAATTTAATTTCTTACAATAATTAACTAAGAAACTTAAAATTAGACACATTTAATCCTAAATGAAATTTAATCCACAATAGGGGAATTTAGTGGTACCTTTTTGTTTCTCAAATGGTACTTTTTTATATCTTCCAAAGGTACTTTTTAGTTTTGTAAAATAATGAACTTAGAAACCTAAAATTAGACACTTTTGATCCACAAACGAGAAATTTAATGGTACTTTTTTGTTTGTCTAATGGTACTTTAGGAATTATATTTTGTATATAAATGAATCTGGAAACATGAAAAGGTACCTTTTCCACAAAGCACCATTAAGTCCCCTTTTCATGTTTCCAGATTCATTTATATACAAAATAGAATAAGTAGCAGCAAAAGAAATAGAAAAAGTACCACCAAATCCCCTTTTTGATGGTTCTTACTTCACACAGAATCACATAAGCCTAATTTTATGATTCTAGCTTCATTAGCCACTGAAGAATAAATCAGAACATGTAGAATTTTAATATTAATATTTATTTTAGCTTAGACATTTCGAATATGAACGGGTTAAATAGATTTCTCTTAATCATTAATCGTGTTGAAAAAAAAACAAGAGTACAATTACACTTATACACATTTTTTATTCGTTATGTGGTTTTAATAACTATTTCACAATTTGTGTTAAGAGTTTTTCAACTAACTGAGTATTTGCTTTAATTTCAGAAAATGTTTCAATTAATAATTAATTCATTTTGTATTTAAGCAATGAGGCGAGAACTCATACAAACATACCGACATGCTTAAGTGGCCATAGCAAATCGAATCTCTTCAATAAACCCAACACTAACAAAACCCCCACATACCTTCTTACCTACCTTACTCCCACCCTCGCTCGTTTTGTACGCCCTTGTGAAACATTAGAAAAATAAGAAACTAAATTATTTGATTTTCATAAAAGTTACTTTTCGAATTTATTCAAGCATTAAATAAGTGAAGACATCTATCAGTGGGTGTGTGTTTCAAGAACATATTTGAAATACTTATGATTTTGTTTTACACATGTGAAAGGAAATCTTAAAGTTCACATTATCGTGATTTTCTTTTACTTTTTATTGTGAACTAAAAGCTGTATTAAAAACTACAATAATGTACGGAAACATGTGTACATTAAGGTTGCCTTTATTTTGAATTTTTTTGATTTTGTGCAGCAAAGGTCTAAAATTTTTGTTTGTCATCTAGAAACCAAATACTGAATATTTGAGCAAACTCGGATAACGTTTAGATGTTTCTAATTTTACAAAATTCAAATTTTTAATTTCAGATTATTTCTTTGTATTGCTAATTTATGGTTTTGTAATTTTAAATTTCTTGGACATTGTTAATCCTTTCAAATCTGTGGTCACAATTGTCCAAGGCAGCAAAGTTATATATAAAATACATGAAAATTATTTAATATTTTTTTATTAACCCTTTACGGCTCGAATTTTTATAAATAATATCAAACTCTCCATGACTGGCGCATAAATCTAGCAGACTTTGAGCGATGGAATGGGTTATATTGGCGTTTTGGGCCGCTGTGGTTTGTTGCTTTTTCACATAGACCTGCGAGTTAAGAAAATCCCACAAGAAAAAGTCTAACAGGCTCAAATACCACGGTCCCTGTGGCCAGTTCACATCACCTCCACGTGAGATGACCATGCACTCAAATCGCCCTTGCAGAATGTCCAATGTGACATGCGCTGTGTGGCATGTAGAGCTATCTTGTTGAAACTATATGTCATTGGTGTCCATATCATCCAATTCAAGCTAACAGAAGTTGGTAATAATCGACCGTTGACTGTGATAGCCTGGCCTATGTCGTTCTCAAAAACCGAACAGTAATGTACGCTCTTTGATCTCATTTGGATCGTCCCAAATTCGACAATTTTGTTTATTGCCGTACCCATTCATCCAAAAATGGGCCTAAAATCTGCAAAACGCGCGGAACGTTGGCCGAACAGAACACCCATTTTGATAAAACAATTTTATAATTTGCATGTATTTTTGAACGTTATATCCGTCCATAGTGATTTGGCAAAACAAACTGAGAGATATAGCTTCAATAATATGGCCGCTATCTGCTATATGATCGGTCCAGTGGTTTAGGCTCCTATAAGTCACAGACAAACAAATAAACAAACAAACATACATTCATTTTTATATAAAGGTAGCTGTCACTTTTGAAGTTTTTATTCTTTGACATTTAACAAGCTTCAACAACGCATTGAAATTATTAAACTTAACTACAAAAATAGTGAAAATCTTGCAGTCCCAGTTCGCAAAACTAAAGCATTTTTGGGACGTCGTGAAGCACCTTGTCGGACCGCAATACAGAAATTGGCGGAAAAATTCGAGCTGTTGAGACAAGTTAGTGATGTGGAGAATAAAAACCGTGAACGTCGCTCAAGAACAACTGAGAATATTGCTGGTGTAGCCCAAAGTGTTGAAGAAAACCCATGTTATTCCATTTCTCGTCGTTCTTTGAAATTCAGCATTTAAATGACGGAGAACAATTATAGACATTGGCAGCATCAAAAAACAAGAGAGACCAATTTAAGCTCCACCCTAATATACACACACATAAGAATTTACATACAATTATACACTTTAAGATTCAATTCATACTTGTACATTCTCCCAGATGTCTTAAGTGATAAATTTGAAATTTTGTTTGATACAAAAATAGATGAAAACGTCATGACTGTAGTGATATCATCAGCACTTGTGGCACGTTAAGCATTCCACATTCTCTTTTTATTTCTTTCTTTGTTTGCTTATGCCACTTCAACGGCAACATATTAAAGCATCAATATATATACGGAAATTTACATGACCTCTTCAGCGTAGTAATTGAATAGGTATATAAAGGTATAGCCGACTGTAAAGTACTTATTTTTTCAAATAAATTTCAAATATTGAAATATTATTTTATGTAGAGTTTATATAAAATTCATAATGACATGTTATTAATGTTCTATAAATGTGCTATGGTTATTAAATGTTACGTTTACAGTTTCATTAACAGCTAAATGCGAATAATGTTATCTTAGCTATTAAGTTACCATTATTTGCTTATATCTAAAGGCCTGATTATTATCCATTTTTCTAAAAATAATAATTGAATTATTCTTTTTGAACAACCGGATGTAATAGTTTGACACATTTTGATCTTTATTTAAGATACTTTATAACATAGATGACGACAACTGACTGAGAGCCAAAAACCTATGTCTGTTGCTAAAAACCTAATTCCTGCGACTGTGTTGTTATTGTGTCAGACATACATATGTGTGAAAATAGAGAAATTTTGTTTAATATTTTTCATTGACATGTCTCTCTCCGGTTCTAAATATGTATTTGTTTAATGCTTTATTACATTTAGATTAACATTTTGTCTATATAAACCTTTATTTTAAACCTGTGTATAACTTTATTTAAATTAAAGTCTCTAAAAACTCCGTTAATCTCAATAACTTTGCACACTTTGAAATGGCCTCTGGTGTGTATTTCCTTAAAAATACAATTTCTTTAATATCTCCCCTGTTGCCAGCCATATTTTTTTATATATTTATATATTTACTTATTTATTTAGTTGTTTTTTTAATGTGTATTTTCCAAACAAATAGAATAACAACAAAAAAAAGACGCCCCTTAAACGTTTCAACAATTAAAATGTATTAAAAAGTCAAAGCAAAAACGTTTGTTTTCATTTCAGTGTTTTTTATTTTCATATTAATTAATTAATTTCTAATTTTAGTTTTTTTTTCTGCACAAAATTGTAAACAAATTAAGGAAAATAAATTAAATAGAAAACTGTGTACGCTTTCATAAACACATGTTCGGTACAAAATAATAAAAATTATTTAAAAAAAAAAATAAAATTAAACAAATAATTTGCACTTTTTTATTTGTATGATTGTTGTGTATTTGTTATTTTTATTGTTTCTGTGAAAAAAAGGCCCAATAAAATTAAAAAAGTAAATTCAAAATTCAAGGTCTTCTTGTTTAAATAATAAAAAGTTAAGAGGGTAAAACTAAAATGCTTTGGAAAATCAAAGAATTATACAATTCAAGAGCTATTTGGAAATTGTTAAAATGGAAAATCTTTTTTTAGCTCAAACTAATGTACAATTGTTTTAAACTTATGCTATTAACTATGTATTTTTCTTTTCGCACAATTTTTTCTTTATATACTTTCTGAAATATTGGCATATTACTCGGTATTTATAAATTTATCCACTTTTTCCGGAAATCCACCCATTAGAATTTGTAACAACTAGTTGCAATTCGTTTCCAATTCAAATGAATTAGAAGAAAGCATTAGCAATTCAAATGAATGAAATCAAAAATGAGTTGCAATCAATCAAATTCAAGAGCAGAATGAAAAATTTCTCCTACAAAAATGAAAATATTCAGTACAAACATTGAAAAGCCTTATCCTGGATCCGCGCCTGATCAAAGAAAACATGGTGTTTGGAGTTTGTTTCTTCAAGAAGAACTGATTTTGATTTTTTATTGATTTTTTGATCAATCACAAGAAACTTTTAACAAAATATTGACTCTCAATCACAAACAATAAACTTTAATCAAAGCCATCTTTGACGAATCAAAGACATTAGAATCTTTAAAATTCGATTGAAAAATTTTCAAAAAGTAAATTTTCCACAATATACAAATATGATATTATTTAAACAAAAAATGATTGCTAAAGTTTTAATCTAAGAATTTTTTGTCTATGGACTATATTTGGTGAAAAACAAAACGAAAGTAATGCTTGCTGTCTTTTACATAAAAAATTAGTTGAATAACAAAACAACAGTGATGCTTACTGTAGATTTACTTACAAAATCAATTCAAATTTCAATCAATTCAAATGAGTTTTTTATACCCTTCACCTTCGTGAGAAGGGTATATATAAATTTGTCATTCCGTTTGTAATTTCCACAATATAATTTTCCGACCCTATAAAGTATATATATTCTGGATCCTTATAGATAGCGGAGTCGTTTAAGCCATGTCCGTCTGTCTGTCTGTCTGTCTGTCTGTCTGTCTGTCTGTCTGTCTGTCTGTCTGTCTGTCTGTCTGTCTGTCTGTCTGTCTGTCTGTCTGTCTGTCTGTCTGTCTGTCTGTCTGTCTGTCTGTCTGTCTGTCTGTCTGTCTGTCTGTCTGTCTGTCTGTCTGTCTGTCTGTCTGTCTGTCTGTCTGTCTGTCTGTCTGTCTGTCTGTCCGTCTGTCTGTCTGTTGAAATCAATTTTCTGAAGACCCCAGATATCTTCGGGATCCAAATCTTCAATAATTCTGTCAGACATGCTTTCGAGAAGTTTGCTATTTAAAATCAGCAAAATCGGTCCACAAATGGCTGAGATATAAGGAAAAAACCAGGACAACCTCGATTTTTTACCTATTTTTTTACCTATATCTGGATTACTAAGTCATTAATATAGACAATATGGATATCTAATGATACATATTTCAAAGGCCTTTGCAACGATGTATATAAGACCATAGTAAGTTGGACCGACGATGAGTCAAAATCGGGAAAAAATTTTAACCAGATTTTTTTTTCACCAAAAGTTTTTTTCGCTAAATATTATAAATGAAAAAGTTTTTTAAATCAAAAAATAAAAAAAAAATTTTAAATTTTAAAAAAATAAAAAAATTTTACATAAAAAATTTAAAACAAAAAAAATTCGAAAAATTTTTTTTCCAAAAAATTAAAAAAAAAACAACTGGAAAAAAAATAAATTTACAGCCTGGCCCACAATGTCGAAAGAAAACTTAAGCGAAAGAAAGTCAGTCACTCACTTTCATTCGAAACAATGGCCCACTATCTTACGACTTATCGTTCGCTTTGCTTTACGTTTCAAACGTAATCCAAATATAATTGAGAAACAATCGACAATATATTTAAAACCATTATTTGACAAAAAATAAAATAATTAAGCAGTGGTGTAGTGGGTACAGCACTTGACTAGCAGCCGGAAGGTTGTGGGATCAACTCGTGGCTGCGACTTATTTTTTTCTTTATTTTTTTTTATTTTTTATTATTGTAAATACATAATTCTATAAATATCTCTACTAAAGAATATAAAGGAGTACTTTCGGGACATTTCGAACAAAAATAAGTAGACTTTTCGTCAAATTGTACATATTTTTCTACAACAAACCAGTAAGTATGAGTGAAAATATATGTAATTATGTTATATTATGCACAAATGTACAATAATAAATAAGTACGCATCCGTTTTGTACTAGATTCTTGCATAGACGACAATAAATAAAAAGTGAATGAATTTGACATTTCAGTTCGAACAAATATAAGAAAATGTAAATAGTGAGCCTCAAATTTTGTATTGAGTTGCTTACGTTATCGTTCGTATTTGTTTTCTTTCGACTAGGAATATATGTGAGCCGCAAAACAGCTGTTTGTCGTTTGAAACGACAACGTTCGACATAGTGGGCCAGGCTGTTAGTTTACCTAAAAATATTTAAAATTTTTATTTTGAAGTATAGTTTGGTGAAGGGTATATAAGATTCGGCCCAGCCGAATATATCTCTCTTACTTGTTTTTTTTTAAAAAAAGAGAAGTAACACTCAGGCAATTAATATTATATATATAATTGTGTTACTCTCTTTGGAAAGGGGATAGATTGTAGAAGGAAAGGTGGTGAAAGGAGGAGAAAGGCTTTTATTGACAACTCTGCAATTGCGCGTTATGCTTGTTATTAGTGCAGGTTGCAGCGCCTCTGGTGGTGAGATGGCGCATAATTCAAGCCAACAACCTTTATTTATTTATTTTACTTCGGTGGCGTTTTAGTGTTATACCACCGAAGGAGGGCGCTGTGATAAATATTAGTTATTAGTAGGGGGCGGATTTTCATGCATTTATTATTGGAAAATATGCGCCTAAAATATGCTTCAAAAAAATCAAAATATGACCTAAAAGTTTAAAAAATATGCACTTATATTTTTGTGAAGAAACATATAATAATAAACAATGGATCGTGCAATGTCCAAAAAATACACAACAGTGTTCCCAGAAGTTAGGATTCTTTAAATTATACCAGAAGTTAGGATTAAAAATATATAATTGTTCTTCTGAGATTTGTAACGCAGATAGAAATCAATTGGTTACTTTATATATTTCATGTAATCTAGCGTAAAAACAATTGTCACTTAAGTGTCTCAAATTATTCTATAGTGTAGTCACTTTAAGTATTAACTGTGTAGTGCATTTGTTTCTAAATTATCTAAAAGGGTCAAAATAACTAACCCTAAATGATATGTAAAATCACTAGTTCAGGACAGTCTCCTAGAACTGCTATGAAATGGCTGCCAGGACCTGTAATTGTGGATCTTATAAATCGAATCAATGAAAACAAATATGAATGTTTTCGATACATTGAATAAATTGTTGATACATACATAAAAAACTCTAGACTTTTTTGAAGCAAAATTTTTTGAAATGATAATTTTCAATTGCTGGTAGAGAAATGAAGAACTTAATGCCAGTTTCTCGATGTCGGAAGAAGTTAGTCGATATCATTTGATAATATTTCTACAACAAATTCTACAAAAAAAACTTTTTGTCCAGACAATATGTTTTTTGTATGTATGACGACAACAAATTAAATTTTTATTAAAAACTTGGATAATATGCATATAAATATGCATTTTGAAGTAAAATATAACAAAATATACATTATCAATAAAATATGCAAAAATATGCACTAACAATTCGATGCCATTTTACAGCAAAATGTGCGATTCGGATAGATAATAAGTCTACATTGTATTTGGGCGTTCGAGAAAAAAACATGCATTTGCATATAAATCCGCCCCCCTAGTTATTAGTAAACTAATAATTATTATAAACTGATGTTGTTGATTGGCAAATACCATATCATGCTTAATGATCAAACGCGCTAACCAATTAAGCCACAAAATCAATTCAAATGTAATGGAATTGCAATTCATTTTCATTTGAATTGACTCAAATTTCATTCAATTAATTTTTTTGTGTGAATGATTCGCGAATTAATTCAAAAATTAATGATTCATTTACAGCTCTGGTATGGATCCTCCGGTTACTCCGGATCATTCTTATTTTTTTTTTTTTACTTTCACAGTTTATTGAGCGACTAAAGTCTCAATTTGACCCTTTTTCAGCACCGCTGACACTTTCTGTGCCCCTTTACTAAAATGAACTAAATCTGACACTTTTTAATATTTTTGACCCTTTTTTCCACTTTTTCAAAAAAAAAAAATAAATTTTTGCTTTAATATGACGTTTTTAACTATATAAAAATATTTCATATATATATAAAAGTTTCTTGCTATTTAAATTGTACTATTAATGTTGAAATATTACTATTTTTGAAAAAGTTACTACCACTTAGAAAAGTAATCAAAACTGAAAACAATTTAAATTTTATAAAAGTCGATTTTTTTCCAAATAGTTATTATAAAAATTAAAAAAAAGAAAATGAATTTGTCTATATGTACATTAATCATTAAAAAAATTCAATAAAAAGTTTTAATCTAATTTTGTTTACTTTTTTCCCTTTAAAAGTGTTACCCCTTTTTATTGCCGAAATCCCCTTTTTGTGCGACTTTTTCGTCAAGAATCCCCTTTTTGTGCGACTTTTCAAAATTTTCCAACGGTAACGCTGCTCTCCTCTGCTGATCTATGCTCAACTAAACTGCTGACACTCTCAGTGTTGACTTCTCTCTGCTAACAACCTCTGCAGTAGACACAATATGCTGTTCATTTTAGCATCCAGTGTTGAACTCAACACTTGGCCTTGACTGTACGGCTCATTCGACCTCCTGTACCCCATCATCCTCCTGATATCTGAAATGAAATAATCGCAAATATTGGCGGATGTAATATGCCCCACTTTGAGGGATGTCATCCATCATCTACCCAATATTTTCTTTATTGGGCTTATTAATAATTATTGTACAAATTACTTTATATGCTCAGATTACAGAGATTATTTCATTATAAAAAAATTTCAATTGGGGGTCCTTCACCTAAAGTCTTTTATTAGCCACCGACCATTATGTAATTCTTTTTCTATAAAATGTTTTAAGTTTCCTTAAAAATATTTTAAGCTAACTTTTCGCACCAACTAATTTACTCTTAGATCACGACATTACAATATATTGTTAATAATTAATATATATTTAAGTACCTATTCAAAGATACTAAACACAGTATTACCAGTCAATAACTTGATAACATGTAATCTTCCAAATTTACACATTGCAATGTTCAACTTTAAAGTGACCTATTTTTGAACTCGTACAAACTATTGATTTGAAATTCAGAGTAAAATTGTCTCCCATACTCGAAAACTCCATATTTAGATACAAATTTTAAAATCGGAGAATACATAAATATATAATTGGTAATTCCCAAGGTTTCTTATCATGTCGTATTGTCATAATGTCCTAATATTTCACGACTCGTTGGCTCGGCTTAACCGACTCTTAGGCGTTCGGCGTAGGTCCCTGCTGGTTGGTAACGTAATACAATAAACATAGCATACAGAATAGTATTATTTTAGGACATTTTTTTCTTGAAAAACAATAACAACATTTTCAAACCATTGTGAAATATTAGGACATTTTGACAATATGACATGATAAAGAGACCTTGTGAATTGACTTAATATTCAATAAATGGTATATTCGTTAACATATCGCAATTAAATTGTTTTCGTTGGTATATTTTTTGATAGCAAATATAAAAGTGGAAACAAATGTACAATTTAGGAAAAGCTAGTTCCGCTATTCCCTAAAAATCTTGAAAAAAGAATAACATGAATGAACTTTGAGATTTAGATTTTAGTACACTTAAAATATAGGTTATATTCGTAAGGGCCTAGGTAAACCACAACCAACATGTTTTAGACGTTTTCAACAGAATATATAAGCAATATAAGTAGCTTAAGATCAGTCAAAAAAATTACGAAAATCCAACATATTATAAATTTAAAATCTATTATTTTTGGACTCTTAACTTTTTAATTTTCTATTAATTGTTTAACTAACTGACAAAATTATAATGAAATCGACCATATTTTGTGTCCGATATTATGAAAAAACTGGGACGTTTTTACCTTATAAAAACTGTGGTTTATTTCCTTTAAATAAACCGGATACTTTTGATTGCAAACAAAAGCACATACATATACACACACTCGTTTATATAACACTTTACCCAGCAGTTCTAGGAGACAGTTCCGAACTATTGATTTACCCATCATTTAGGGTGGGAACTAGTTACTTCAATAGCTACGTGACTAGTTATTTTAACACGTGCATGTCCTAAGCAGGGGATCAATTGATCCTTTTTGAATACAATGAGCCTGTCTAATAGCTGGTACAAAGTAGTCATCGCATTGGATTCACTTATTGGTTAAATAGCGTCAGTTACCTTACTAGCTACCTAAGTGGTAACTTGATCAGCTACATAAATGGTTATTTTAACATGTACGGGTGCTAATTGACTTCAAATAGTCAGCTAAAAAGACATATCAAAGGCAGTCTAATAAACGACAGCTTGTAAACATATCTTTCTTCGACAACTCTCCAATGTATTGCTTCTGGTGGGTAATAATAACTACTTCCTAAAGTGCAGTACAAAATAAACTTTTAAAGTGACTTTACTACATGCTATGTTACATGGGATATCAGTATACTTAAGCAAAAATAAAAATTAACTGTATGAGAATTATATCAACATAATTTCTATAAAACCAGTTTGAACGAATTATCACACAACACGTATAAAATGACTACACTCCAGATTACTTAGAGACACTTAAGTGACAATTGTCTTCACGCTAGATTACCTGGGATGTATAAAGTTACCAATTGTCTTATCTCTGCACTACAAATGACCAAAATATAATAAATAAATTAGAGTCAGCCAAGTGATAAGACATTTGTGATGATTACTGTCTATAAGGGATACATTGACTACTTGCTTCACTGCTGGGTATAAACACACTGGTAGTGTACAAGAATACACTGGTAATACAGCACACTTTATGGCAGTTAATTTGTCTTTACTTAACGATGCTTCAAATTAGACTGACACGCTTGGTGTTCTCATCGCCCATTTATATACGCTGCATTACCATCTAGAATGCTCTATTGTCACAATGATCTTGAAACTAGAATACTCGAATTCTAGGGCTTTCAATGTAAATTATCAATCATTCAGAGTTGCCACACTTACAAGCAATGTTCAACTCAAAGCTTTTATTCAATGATGTATGTTCTATAGCAGGGAAAGGCAAATGATGGGCGCCGCATTTTTCATTTACTCTTCTCTTACGTACGTATGTACACACATTGTAGAGAAATAAACAACTTTAATCAGTCTAGCTTGAGCATTCAAACAAGCAGGTTATGTATCGCACAATTTAAGAATCAGCATTGCCAGAGAAAAAAGATTTGTCCCAACTGTTTAAGATGTATGATGAACAATATGAGATTTTACATTTTTAATTGGGGAAAAGAGACTTAAGTTTACTGTTAATACCAATTCGTGGTGAGAGTTGATAGAGAGTATAACTAATACAATCGTAGAATGTAATAGTATAGGTTGCCTTTCTCTGTTTTTTAGCAATGTTAGTAATACCCACAATACAGTTTGAGAAGCACTGCTGTTTTTTTCGTAACAGTTGGTGAATTTTTGAAATTTTTTGGGTCCGTCATCAAAACTCGAATACTCATCAGCTACGCTAATGTATAATTTCATGTCAAACCGACCAATCACTTAGAAACGCCAGACTTATTTACACCTTTTTATTAATCGTATTTTGTATAAATTACCCTAGTACATAAAGTACCATTTTATCTAAAGTACCTTTCTATATAAAGTACATTTATATATGTACTTCATATATAAAGTATCCTTTTTTATAAAGTATGTTTTTAAATAAAGTACTTTTTTAGAAAAAGGTCATTCAAAATATGAAGCAGATTCACATAGAAAGTTCATTTATATAAAAAGTTATATTAACTATAAAAAGTTGTCTTTCGAATGCCAAGCAATTCTGTTTCACACCATTTTTTTTTTTCTTTTACAAAACCGTTTAAAAACTTTTTAAATAATTATTTTTTAAAACAAACCTAAAGTTTATGCAAACGTCATTTGTGAAACAATGTCACTTAAATTGGTATTTAAAAACTATAATTTCAATTTAATGATACAAACTATTTAGTTACCACAGCTATTAGCTGTAAAGAATTTATAACACGGAAATTCCAGACTAGTTTCGAAACAGTTTCTCTACTCCTCTTACTACATTCTCTTTTTATAACATTTTTAACATTTCACCATAAATTTCATTTGAGCGTGTAAATTGTTTTTTGCTTAAGCATGCAATTTTATAAACATTAGCAAACAAAAAAAAACAGCAATAATAAAGTAAAAAGTATATACATACAATAAAATATAAGGAAAAACAGACTTCTTCGAAACAAACCGACAAATGGCAGTAAATTTATTTTTGCAATAACAAAAAAAAATATATATATGTATATATTGTAGCACTTTCTATCTATACAACTGGCAATTTTGGTTAAATGTTGCAAACATATTTAAAAACTATTGCAAGGATGTTGTGCACACATTTTTTAAGAGGGAGTGGAGTTGCATGAAAAGGCTCCATGAACATAGAAGCGAAGTATTGTAAACATTTACAATAAATTGCAAGCAATCATGCAATTTGCAGCTTATAATGAGAATTTTATTAAATAAATGGAATAAAAAAAGTTTATTTTTAAGTGAAACAGTCAAAATGTTGGTTGGTTTTCAGTTTTATTTGAGATAAAATTTAATGCTATCATTTTGTGTGCGTATACTTGATATGAAATGTATGAAATTAAATAAATATTAAGTATACGCCAGGGTAACGAGAAGCATTTTAGCTTTTTTAGTTATGGAAAATTTACTTTAAATTTAAATAATCATGAAGTTTTTTTATAAAATTTAAAAACTTGTTAACAAAATTTATGGACTCCTTTTAAATATGTAACATACTTATGCTTGCTAATAAAAATCCTTGACCAAGAGAATAAAAATCTCCAATGCAATTACATTCTAATGTATAAAACTCTTGCCTTCTTTTTTTGTTTTAACAGATACAACAACAATTTAATTATTTAGTTGCTTATGAGCAAGTAAAACTACTTTTTTTTAAATAAATATTGACAAAGTGCTTTATTCAGTTTTTTTTTTTATAAGTAGAATTTCTATTGCTTAGTTTTATTAACTATAATAATATTTTTCCAGCCATTCAGCTACTTTTAATTTTCATTTACTTTTCTTTTTATTTTTTTGCAATTTAAACCCACACAGGTATCATCAATCGTGGCGACTCCTTTAGACGTCGCCGTTCACGCAGCAATAGTTTGGCTCCTGTCAGTCCCATACACCCACGTGTTGGCGCTTTAGCTGGCTGCACAGATGCCGATGTTAATCCCAACGATGCCAGCCAACAGCAGCAGGTGGATGTTTATCATGTCGAAATGCTGGGAGCACCCGGTGTGGGCAAACAAGCACTTGTCTCCCAATTTCGCACTTCAGATTGTATTAATGCTTACGATGGACCAGGTAAAGTGCAAAATAAATATAATAATCATCTTTCATTAATGTTCTCCTCCTTTTAAATGTAAAATACAATAAAGCACTTACACATTTCTCTGCAATGTGGACTAAAGGTGTCTTTTAAGCATTTTGCTATTTAGAGGTGGTAATAGAGTAACGAAATGTAAGGTACTTAGTACTTAGGGAGGGTTGTGATGTTTATTATAACTGTTCATAGAAATTTAAACCTATAATTTGCTAAACTTAATAGGAAATAAATGTATATTTAATTGAGCTATTTAAAACACACAATTTTAACAATTCTACTTTGCTGCTAACTGATTTCAATTAATTAATTTATACCAGACAGTAAAGATTTCCTTTAGAAATCTTTAGCTGTCCAGACAGTAAAGATCTCATATAGAAATATTTAGCTGTTCAGACAGTAAAGATTTCTTATAGAAATCTTTAGCTGTCCAGACAGTAAAGATTTCCTATAGAAATCTTTAGCTGTCCAGACAGTAAAGATTTCCCTTAGAATGCTTTAGCTGTCCAGACAGTAAAGATTTCCTATAGAAATCTTTAGCTGTCCAGACAGTAAAGATTTCCTATAGGAAGCTATAGTTGTCCAGATTTCCAATAGAAATATGCCAGACTTATTTTCTACACTTTTTTACATACAGGATTTTCCAACAATAGGTGTTATTTTGATATTCAAAGAAAAATGGCATTTTTTGAGATAAATGATCGGATGTTTATTTCACAATAAAGATTAAGATATGCCGTTAATAATGAAAAACTACATCAGCCAAATGGCCACCACGACCACGCTTACAGGACCATATCCTTTTCATGAAATTTTCCATAGCCAACTCGCAAAGTGGCTGCCCAATGTCCCCGATAGTCTCACGAATTTTATATTTGAGGTCTTGAATCTACGCTGGGCTGTTGGTGTAGACCTTATCTTTCACGTGGCTCCAAAGGAAGAAGTGGCAAGGTGTTAAATCACAAGATCTCGGTGGCCAATTGTGAACACCTCTTCGAGAGATAACACGGTCCGGAAACTTTTCCCGTAAAAGAGCAATGGTTTCGTTGCTTGTGTGGCATGTAGCGTCGTCTTGTTGAAAGAAAACGTTGTCCAGATCAATATCATCCAAAATACGATGTAATGACGTTTGTGGAATGCCCAATTCCAAAGAACGCAAAGAACGACGAGGAATGGACAAACCTGGGTTTTCTTCAACACTTTGGGCTACAGCAGCAATATTCTCAGTTGTTCTTGAGCGACGTGCACGGGTTTTATTCTTCACATCACTAACTTATCCCAACAGCTCGAATTTTTCGACCAACTTCTGTATTGCGGTCCTACAAGATGCTTCACGACGACCCAAAAATGCTTTAGTTTTGCGAACTGTGACTGCAAGATTTTCACCATTTTTGTAGTGAATTTTAATAATTTCAATGCGTTGTTGAAACGTGTATCGTTCCATTTTTAGTAATGGCGTAGTTTCTACTTGTCAAATGTGAAAGAATAAAAGCTTCAAAAGTGACAGCTACCGAAATACCGGGAGATTCAAAATAACACTTCTTGTTGGATAACCCCTTAGAAGTAGATTCATTATTTTTTCATTGTTTTCATTAAATTTCTCATTATATTTTCACTTTCTTTACAGAGTGTGATGAAGCCGAGCAAAATGTTTCAATTATTCTAAATGGTATAGAGTCTGAATTGAAATTTGTTATAAATACACGCGAAGTAAAGGTAAATTAAAAAACTTTTTATAAAATTTATTTGCAATTTTTCACAAATTAATTATCAAAAAGATCAAACCAAACATTTTAATTTAATTTTAAATTATTAATTTAAAAATGTAATAAATTTTCAACAATTTCATATATAATAAATGTGACATATGTATAAAGAACGCACAACACAAGTAAATTAAAGCAAATGTGATTTGTTAACCACAAAAGAAATAAACATTTGAAAAAAAAAAAAAAAATCAAATTTATTTGACTGCATAATAAAATATAACCCTCAAAAGAAATGGCAACATTTACACATTATAAACCAGACAATTTTGGTGACAATTTTGTTTTTTTTTTTTTTTTTGCCGCAATTTAAAGGCAAACGAAATTGTTGTGTAAATTTCTTTGGTTACACTTACAAAGTTGGGTTTTTTTTCCTTCTCTCGACTAATAGGACATTGTAAGCGCCATTATTTTTGTATTTTTTTGGGAAACTTTGTTGTGGGCTCAAAGAACAAAAAAAAACAAAAACTAACACAAACATTTCTCTTTCCATAACATGTTGGCCTGTGGCCAAATGCAAAACAAAAAATTATAAAAATAATAAATGAATGTGCAGAGATACATACATATGTATGTAAGGAGGGTTGCATTATAATAATTTGCGCCATTTACAAAATATTATTCATGTTAAAAATATATGCATGTATTAAAACAAAAAAAGCATTTGTATGTTTACATTTTATTTCCTTTGTAATAAGTAAAAATATGACATTAAAGAGCAAATATTTATTTGCAGGAGTAAATAAATTCTCACATTCTCATTCATTCATACATACACACACATGCAGTGACTTCTGTAAAGATGAAAGAATAACGGACCTTAATGCCGCCATCATTATTCTCATTATCTCTCATTTACACACATACATACATGAACAACAGACAGTGTAATAAAATAAACATGCATTAGCGTAATGTTGTTTACAATAGTTTTTGTTGTAGTTGTTAGTGTTGTTGCTGCTGGTATTATTACACAATCTTACATCTTACACTGTGATGCAAAAATGGAGCAATGTTTTTGATTTTTTAGAAAATTATAAGAATATTTTTGGAGAAATTTTAAAACTGGTTTTAAATTTATACACCATTAAGGTCCATTATTACAACTTGCCTTTATTTTTGTACTAGTAAAAGTTAACTTTAAAGGGCTATCACGTCATGTTAATTTTTTATCGCATGCTGGCAATACAGTAAAACAGTCAATACAGACACTACAATTTCACAATTATTAATTTGACAGAAGCCCACATTTATTCTAAATCTTCATAATAGTAGCGTTGAAGCATGTCAGGAAGATCGTGTGTTACTGATTCAAGCTATTTTTGCTTGGTGTGTGGTGAATATTTGGTTGGAAAAAAAGGATATCCAGAATCATTAAAATTATTTTGATTTTTCTGTCAGAAACTTAGACAAATCGTGGATACCGACAATGTTTTGCAATAGTTGCAGAACTGTTTTATACAAGTGGTCAAATGGCAAAAAGATCTATTTTGATTTTTCAATACCAGTACATTGGAGAGACTCAAGTAACCACCAAACCGATTGTTATTTCTGTTTAACAAAAGTTGTTGGATTGAATAAGAAAAATCTAAAAAATATTATTTACGCGAATGTCCCATCGGATTCCAAACCAGTTCAAAGTTCACCAAATGATTCATTACCAGTCATTCCCAGAGCGACGAACAAGGGCAGTGGTTATCTCGATTTTTTTAATTTTTGTAACGAACGAGTTTTGCATATCACCTACTCAAGTAACTGTAAGCTTTTTAAAATGTTTACAAGTTTTTGAACCATTTTATGGTCACTGTAATTATTTATATGATTGTGGTAACCATAATATAGTAAAGTTACGATTTACATGATTGTAGCAATCATATATATGATTTTCACTTGCAACAAAAATATAATTTTAAAGCATATATAGCAAATTTATGTCCTTTATAATTTCTTATTTCTCATGAACGGAAACTATTTGTATCTGTATAATTATGAAAAATTCCTTTAAATTAAAATTATACATACAATTTTTTACGTTGGCGCAAAAGTGAGACAATAACCTTAACGTAAAAATATCCATATATTAATTTAAGGAGAGTAAAAATTAATCTTGTTCTTATTTAATGAAGAGTATACACTTAATGATGTATGAAAATAAAAACAGTTTTAAATTTCTCCTCCCTCTCCGAAAATAGATGGCCAATTTCATAAAACTTTTACAAACATTACCTCACTTTTACACCACAGTGTACCTACATTTGTTTATTTGTTTGCTTGCATTTGTTTACATATTCCCTAGATTTTGGCAGTGTAAGGGCGTTTTTGGCAAAGTTTATTTTTAAAGTTTGTAAATACATAAATATGTATAGAAACAAACAACTTTCAGGGATTTTTAAACTAATTGAAGTATCTAAATTTAAGTTTTAGTTTTGTTTCAGTAAATAGACTTGAATGATTACAAAAACACTAATGATTTAAGAATCTGTTTAGTTGAAGTGAAAGGATTTTGTGTCTGTATTTAGGAAAAACATTACCAAAAACTAAAAAATATTTTAAAGAACATAGCTCAATTTAAGAATTGTTCAATAGATAAACTCACTGAAATGCATCGCACCTAAGAAACTTATAGTGAGTGACAATACAATACTTTTTACAAAATATACAAGAGCGTGACTTTTTGAAATTCCCGCCTCTTAACTGAAATGGCAACACTCCTCCTGTCAACAGGCATCTGTCAGTTGATAATTGGAACAGGGTGCATTATTTAGTTTATGTTTGACAGCCATTGATAGCAGACTACCGCGTGACTAGAGGAGAAAATTGTAAAAAGTGAATTTCGTGTGCTCATTAAGCATTATTTTTTGCGGAAAAAAACCATCACCAAATAAAGGCTAAGCTAGATAAATACTATGAGAACTGAGCCTCATCAATATCCATTGTATAAAAGTGGTTTACTGAATTTATTTGTGGCCGTACAAGCCCGGAAAATACCGAACGTTCTGGACGCCCAGTTGACCTTTTACATCCGAAATAATTACAAAAATTCTTGATATGGTATTGGCCGATCCGAGATTGAAAGTGCGAGAGATTGTGGAAGCCACAAGCATCACATATGGCTCAGTGGTGTCAATTTTGAATGATCACTTGGTTATGAGAATGCTTTCCGCAAGATAGCTGACGCATTTGCTCACAATAGTAGAGTGAAGTTTCTGTGGGAAAAATTCATGAATTAGTCTACGAAATGCTGCCCCTTCCGTCCTATTCTCGGATTTAGCCCCGAGTGACTATTTCTTGTTTCCAAACCTGAAGAAATGGCTCGGTGGAAAGAGATTTGACTTCAACGATGAAATCATCCCACAAAAAAATACCTATTTTGATGACCTCGAAAAATCTTATTATATGGAAGGGATACAAAAATTTGTTCTGCACTTTCCAAAGTTATGTAGAGTATGGTAAACTACTAATATTTGGAGTCAAACAATTTACTTATCTACTGCCAGTGTAGCTTTCATAGCTCTACGGGAGACTTGTTAGCCTTCCTATCGGAAAAATGGTATCGTTCCATTCATCGTTTAGGCGAAAGTAAAGTGGTGGCTCTAGATATTTCCAAGGCGTTTGATAAAGGGTTTCATGGTGCTCTTTTATCAAAACATATTGCTTTTGGTGTCGGTAATAACTTCTCTCGTTTTACATCGAGCTTTCTCAGAGATCGCACTATACGAGTTATAGATCGGATGTCATCAAACGAGTTCAAGATAAATTCAGGGGTACCGCAAGGCTCCGTTCTTTCTCCTACTCTATTCCTCATTTTTCTAAACGACCTTCTATGTAAAACTTCTAATTCTATCTGTTCTTTTGCAAATGATTGTAACATTTGCTATTCATATTCATTCAGTTATAGCCCAAGCCTATCGAAGATTGGGGTAATGTAGCAAAACATGTATAATTCCCTTACTCGGGACCTTGTGACAATCTCTGAAGGGGGTTGTAAGAATGGGGTCTCTTTCAACGGTCGGAAGACTGACTGTTGCATGTTGACACAAAAGCGAACGACAGATCTGTATTTAATGGTGGTGTAAATATTGTGGAATCAGACGCTCTTAATGTTCTCGGCATGAGGATACAATGTAATGTCCGCTGGTCTAAACATATTTTTGAAGTGTCTAAAGAAGCATTCAAGTGTCTCGGTGTTCTGAAATGGTGTATTAATTACTTCACTCCATCTGATCTCCTCACTATTCACAGGACCTATATCCGACCGAAAATGGCATACAGCGAAGGTGATTATAGGTGACAGTAGGGAGTATCCAACTCCATTGATACACAATTGGGCAGCCTTTTACTATTCCATAGGTACTACAAAGGAATGTGTTCTGAGAAAATAAGGAAACTTGTTCCTGATACCCACAGATTTGTACGTAATACACGTTTTTCATCAATAACACATCCCTTTGTGTTCGATTATCTAGTGGACCGCACAGCATACTAAAGGGAAAATTCGTTCTTAAGCCGTACTGTCTTTATGTTGAACAAACTTCTCGTTGAAGTCTTTCCTGTCACTTTTAATGTCGGGAGGTTTAAATCGAAACATCACAAACACCTCCCTCCCATAACCTATTTTCCTAGTTCCAGCACAATGCTTTGCATGAGTAGAGGTGATTATTGGTGACAGTATGGTATCCAACTCTATTGATTCGGTAGAGCACCTACGCAATTGGGTTGCATTTGACTGTTCTATCGGTACTACAATCGAATGTGTTCTGATGATATTAGGGAACTTGTTCCTGATACCCGCAGATTTTTGCGTAATACATTTTCATCAAAAACACATGCCTTTGTATTCTATTGACCAGTGGACCGCACAGCATGCTACAGGGGAAATTCGCTGTTTAGCCGTACTGCCTGTTTATGTGGAGCAAACTTTCCGCTAAAGTCTTTCCTGTCATTTTCAATGTAGGAAGGTTCAAATCGAATGTCCAAAAACACTACTCCCTCTTTGCTCAATCCCATAACCTATTTTCCTAGTTCCAGCACAATAGTTTGCATGAGTAGGGGTGATTATTGGTGACAGTATGGTATCCAACTCTATTTATTTGGTGAAGCACATACGCAATTGGGCTGCATTTCACTGTTCTATCGATACTACAATCGAATGTGTTCTGATGAAATTAGGGATTTTGTTCCTGATACCCGCAGATACATTTTCATTAAGAACACATTCCTTTGTATTCGATTGACCAGTGAACCGCACAGCACACTACAGGGAAAATTCGTTCTATAGCCGTACTGCCTGTATATGTTGAAGAAACTGTCACTTTCAATGTCACTTTCAATGTAGGAAATATCAAATCGAATGTCCATAAACACTATTCCCTCTTTGCTCAATCCCATAACCTTTTTTGCTAGATCCAGCACAATGCTTTGCATAAGTAGAGGTGAATGTGTTCTGATGAAATTAGGGAACTTGTTCCTGATATCCGTGTTTCATCAAGAACACATCCCTTTGTATTCGATTGGCTAGTGGACCGCTCAGCACACTACAGCGAATATTCGTTCTTAAGCCGTACTTTCCTTATGTGAGACATACTTCCCGCTAAAGTCTTTCCTGTTACTTTCAATGCATAAACACTACTCCCTCTTTGCTCAATCCCATAACCTATTTTCCTTGTTCCAGCACAATGATTTGCATGAATAGGGGTCATCTCCTGAGTGTTAATTCAAAAGAAAACAAATAAATTTATAACATATTTATACGAAAACACATATAAAAAATGTATAGACGAATCTTTTATACTCATCATCTATAATTTTTCTGTACTCAAACCCAGAAACTTCCTTGAAAGAAACGCAATCTAATGCCTTCACATACTGCTTTCATCTAGAAATTGTGGTAACAATAATATGGTTAATTTACAATTCACATGATTGTATCAACCATATATATGGTTACAGTAAACAAGTATATGTTTGTGACAACCATTTATATGATGAATGATTTACAATATTATGTTGTTCTTGGCGTATGCAAATCATAATCTAAGAACAACATATTATGATAAAATTATTCATCATATAAATGGTTGTCACAAAAATATACATGTTTACTGTAACCATATATATGGTTGATACAATCATGTGAATTGTAAATTAACCATATTATTGTTACCACAATCATATAAATAGTTACTGTGACTATAATATTGTTAAAAATTTTGAAATGGTTACAGTAAACATGCACAAATGTTGAAATGGTTACAGTAACAATGCACAACTATATTTTTTTTTTCTGCGTGTACGTTTGCTGCTTTCTCAAATGTTCACACTTTACATAGAATGTTTGGAACCCACGGCTTTTATAGAGACTAATGTAACAAAACACATTTTGGTCATTGCGACAACTTTTTCGCGATGAGGACATAATGTTAAAACCAATCAAAAAAACATTATTTAATTTCTTGCCTTTGGTTCTAAAGAAATAAATCAAATTATATAAACAAAACTTTGCCGCCTTTTTGAGCATAACAATAATAATATAATTATTTTCTTGTTTTTAATTTCCTTCTAATTTCACGCTCTGCCTGCCTCACCTAAAAAAAAACAAAAAAACCTAAAAGGATGAACTTGAAAAGGCCGATGCTTTTTTGGTTGTATACTCTTGCGTGGACAAGGAATCGTTTACACGAGCCAAACAGATCTTATCACGTCTTCAAGACATGGATTTAGTTAGAACAAGACCAATTATAATGGTGGCAAATAAAATTGATTTAGCGAGGTCACGTGCCGTTTCTGCCCAGGGTAAGTAACAAACAATAATTAAATATTTATTTATTAATTAATTCATTAACAACTTATCTATCTGTTATAACACGCTTTTAAAAAAATCTTTTATGCTTTAGATGGCAAATGTGTGGCCTGTACATTTGGTGCCAAATTCATTGAAGTGTCCGTGGGCATCAATCACAACTGTGATGAATTATTGGCAGGGACTTTAACACAAATACGCTTGAAAAAGGAACAAAATTTATTGCAGGTTAGTAGAATCATTAAAACGTGATTAACTGCTAAGCAAAAGACTATAAAGTGTTAAAATTTCAACATTTTTTTTTTTGACACTGGCTTATTTCTTTACTGTCGCTTTAAAATTTTCACACACTTATTCACGCTCACTAAACACAATGTTTATTCTATTTTTTATGATTTTTTTATAATTTTTTTTTTTTATTTAATTGGCCTTAAATAAATATTTACTTTCTTACACATAACGCTCTGTCTCTTAACATACTTTTCATTACATATATTTATATGCAAATTGTTGCATTTTAATTTGTTTTAATTTTTTTTACACCAACTTCTCTCATCTCATTGTTCACTTTAGCCTAAAACGAAAAAAATTAAAAATAAATCTAAAGATAAACCAAAAGACAATTTGAATAGCGACAATAATTGTCATAATAAGAATTGTGATTTTGATCAAGGGGAAAAATCTTTAAATGATAAAAATTCTGAAGTTATGGTGAGTAAATTCTGTATAATATTTAAATAAATAAATAAGTTTTTTCCCTGTTTTATCTAACAATATTCTCCATACCCTTTGGTAACCCAATATTTATACTTATAGAAATATTTTTATTACTTGGTGTTTAATTGTACCAACATTTATATATATTTTTTTTTTATTCAAATCTAAATGTTCTTTATAAATATATTTTTATTAAATCCTGTTGTAATATATGTAAAACTTCCCTTTAGTTAATGTTTTATACTTCAAAAATATTTATGAAGAGTAGCCTTAATATAGGCAATAGTTTTTGAATTATATTTTACAACCCCCTAAAATAGGCACTACTTTACTATTCTTGTTGTATATATTATCAAAAAATTTATAAAACATTTAAATTTAATTAATTTAGTTGATCATACTTATCAAAAATATAACTTAGCTAATAATCTATAACGTTATGGTACCAATATTTAAATCACTATTTCCTTATCCTAGAACTTAAAGAATCGAATTCAATTTCTATGAAGAATTGTTTGGAAACAAAATCTTTCTCAACTGAGATTCCGACGGATATTTATGCCTGAATTTTAAAATTCCTGATGAATTTTTTTTTTTAATATCAAAAGATTTTCAAAATATTTATAAATATTATGTAAAACGAAGTATGTAGGCATATAATTGGATAATTTTACAGCAGACGATAAAAACGTCATATAATTTGAAACTTAGATTTTATTTTATTACTTTCTTTCTAAGTCTGAACTCATCTCTGTGAAAAAATGCACTATATATTGGTGGTAGGTAAATAAGTTATAAAGTGTGAACGTTTATAGAAGTCGCCACTTCTAAAAATATATGCTGATATCGATAATTGCTAGTACAAACCGTTTTAGTCAAGATTTCTTAAATATTTAAAACATTTTCTAGGTCAATGATCATGTTTGCTTTTATCAAACTACACAAAATCGACAAACATATTCATCACTCTTCACAAAATTGTTTATAAAATTTCAATACACTTATTTTAAATGTATTTTTGGCAGCATTTATTAAGTAAACTTTTGATTTTTTATTTTTTTGTTTAACATTTCAAAATCATCATCTTACATATTTGTAATATATTATGTACTCTTTATGAATTTAAGTATAAAAAATTATAAATTTCTGTACTGTAAATAATTCAGCAACAATTGAGGTCAATTGATGTAGTGTTCATTTGTATTAAAGAAATACTATGTACTTTCTACATATACTTATAATAGGGTGAGCCGAAATGAAGGAAAATCTAAGATAAAATTCGTTATCGAATTCAGGTGGCTTATGGAGTTACTGCAACAAACCCTTCAATTCTAAATTGTATTAAAATACTTTAATAAAACTCGTACATTTTGAAAGTCGTCTTTTTTTAATATTTTGACTTACTGCAGCAATGTAATCATTTTTATCGGAACGGCTTATTATATCACAAGTTTAGATTTTAATTCTGAAAAACCGGTTTGTTTTTACCCCAGATATAAATGGGTTAATAACTCCTAGAAATAATAGGCAACCCAAGTGAACTATCTGAAATTAAATACTAGTAAATAAGCTTCAAAATGTATTTTTGAGAAATAATTTAAAAAAAATACTGATCGAAAACAAAATTTCCTTGAAATTCTTCGATTTCAAATCGGTCCACACACTAACCCATGATAGCTGTATAAAATTATTTACATTTATTTTATTGGGTGTATGACTTAAAAATGCGAGATTTACAATAGCCGGCGTATCTTTTGAACTCGGTTTTTGTTTTTAATAACATATATGTCATTTTTTGCTTCGAAGACCAACAAATCATCATATGCGGGAAGTTTTGCTTTACTTCTTTAATTTAAACAAGTAACAGAGCTATATTCGGCTATGCTTTAAAATAAAAATTTTAAACATTTTTTAGGTAACCAAAACTTAAATATTTTTCCATTTATTAACAAAAACTAATTTATGACAAAAAATGTGAAAAATTTTTTTCTTTAAATTTATTTGTGAAAAAATTAAAAAAAAAATTTGGTGAAAAAAAAAAAATTCGGGGTAAAAATGTTGTCTCTTCGCCGTTGCAAAGGTCTTTGAAATATCTATTATTGGATAACCATATTATCTGTATTAATGATTTAGTAATCCAGATATAGATCAAAAATAGGTCAAAATTCGAGGTTGTCGTGATTTTTTTCCATTATATGTCAGCCATTTGTTGTGTCGATTTTAGATAGCAACCCATATACTGATGTATGAATCATGTATGTAAGTTATTTGTGGGCTACGAAAAGTTGATTTCAACATACACGTATATCAATTCGCAGAAATACACACACACACTTTATAACGTAGAAGTATACACGAACAAGACAGTTGATGTAAGCTCTAACACCGCCAATGATCAACTCACGACTGCCACCTCGGACATACTAGTACCTTCGATGTCATTGCCAGCAGCCTAAACATTTACTTACAAACAATGCCAATAACCGCATGCTACTGGTGGACGTGCCTTCAAACATGATGAATGCTGCAGGCAGTCGTTACAGACTTTTAAATTCAAATCGTCATTCCACATTCGTAACAATATATATACTTTGTGAGGTCGCAAATGAAAAATGTAGAAATTACAAACGGAATGGCAAACTCATCGTGAAAGGTTTAAAAAAAGTGCCGCTGAAGAACAATGATTGCTCACCAAAGCTTATGATGAATGTGTTCTATTGGTTTCATCGTGCGAGAGATGGTTCGAGCGGTTCAGAAGTGATGATTTGGACTCGGAAGACAAAGATCGCCCAGGCCAGCCAAAAAATTTGAAAGCCAAGAATTGGATGTATTATTCCATGAAGATTGTTGTAAAACTCAACAAAAGCTTGCAAAATCATTGGGAGCTACTCAAGTAGCAATTTCGAAACATTTGCGAGCAGCAGTAATCATTCAAAAGCACGGAAATTAGGTACCATACGAATTGAATCCGAGAGAACTTTAAAGACGATTTTGCATGTCCGTAAGTCCCCATCCATACTGTGAAACATTTGCTGCAAAACATTTGAGTTTGTTGATGAAAGGGGAATGAGGAATGGAAAAGGGTTCTATGTTTCATGTACATGAAGTTTTTGTTGAGTATGTCATTTACATTTATTCGTTCATATTCGTTCTGTACAGAAATGTCAAAAACTGAAAAGCAAAAACTTCACTGTGTGGACACGAATGCAGTTTCAAAAGAGAATTTAAAAATGTTTTGCAGCAAATGTTTCACAGTTTGGACCGGGACTAATGATGCTTAAAAAATTAAAATCATTTTTGCACCGAATCATTACTTGTGATGAAAAATTTATCCAATACAATAACCCCAAGCGTAAGAGATCGTATGTGAAGCCCGGCCAACCAGACGAATCGACACCAATGTCAAATATCCATGGCGCTAAGGTAATTATCTGTATTTGGTGGAACGAAAAGGGTCCTATCTTTTATCAGCTGCTGAAATCTGGCCAGACCATCACAGGGAAACTGTACCAAATGCAACTAATTCGTTCGTTTGAAGCGAGCATTGTCTGAAAAACGCCCAGAATATGAGGCCAGACATGAAACTGTAACTGTCCATCATGACATCCCTCGGCCTGTTGCTGTACCTGTTAAAAAGTATTTAGAATGAAGTGGTTGGAAAGTTTGGCCTCACCCTATATATAGTCCAGACTTTGCCACGCCCGACTACTATTTTTTTCGATCGAAGTAGAACGCTCTCTTTGGAACAGAGTATCCGATATCGGCTAGATTCGTTCTTGGCCTCAACAGACGAGCAACTCTTTTGCCTAGTTATATTAAACAAATATTTCAAAATAAATGCTAAAAATTTTAATTTTAAGTCTTATTCCCAATATATTTAAACATCTATGGGTTAATGAAATGCTATTTTTAATTTTTTTTCAACATTTAATTTAAAAAAAAAAAAAAACTTTTCAAATAAAATGGGCACCTTTAAAAGATAAGAAATTAGTAAACATAAATTTTGCTCCATCCAAGCCATCTGAATTCAGTTACAACAATTATCGAACATTTTTGAATTTCTTTTCGGGTCACCCTCAAACATTATTGCACATAAATTATGTATACAACTACTTTGTAAATACATACATATACATATATTAATTATTCTGATTTCTTAATGTTCATTATTAGCTTTCTATATCCATTTACATACAAACAAATAAACTACACCTCCCACACTTATGTTGGTATTTAAAGTCATAGAGAAATATACCTAGAGCGGAAGCTCTCCTGTCAAAGACCTAACTCAGTTGTCAAAAACCTAAGTGGTGAGAATGTATTAGTAAAAAACAAACTATGTGAAAACAACAACAACACAAAAAGTTTTTTTCTAGTTTCCGCTCTATGTATATTTCTATGTTTAAAGTTTTCATTATGTTGCACCTTTTTTTAAAATTTTTACCCTGTACTGATTTCTTTATATTAAACAAAAAGCTATTATTTCAGAAATATTTACTCAAGCAATACAAAATATAAGAGAGTAATTAAAAACTAATTAAACAAAACTATATGAATTTCTTTCTTTTTTTTGTTCAATACCCACAGGGTCATCGCGATACCTCACCCTCACCGGCCCACTGGTACAAGAGTCGCAGTGTAATGATGGCCAGCATGAAGGCAAGACAAATGTTGACATGGATTTTGGGCAAAGAAGATGCGAAATTTAAACACTGTGAAAATTTACAAGTTTTGTAAAATATACTGAAAATTATATTCATTATAATGAAATGAAATGAAACTAAACTAAACAAAATAAATAATACAGGAAATTAAAGTCAACAACCAATAAACATTTTATAAATTATGTATAAATAATTTAAAGAAAAAATTAAAAGCATTTCTGTAAAGAAAATAATTGCATATAAAATAAAACAAATTTATTAAATATTAAGGTTTCTTTTCAGTACTTACATTATAAAAACAACAAAGCTAAAACAATAATTTAATATTATATTAAATTAAATGCATATTTTATATAAATAAACATATTTTTGTAAAATATTTGTTCTGTTTTTATTTGAAATATTTGATGTTAAAATAGAGAACAAATAATAAAATTTAAAAAAATAAATAAAATATTGAAATTTAATAAAAAAAAACAACATAAAACTTAAAGCCTGATAATCAAAATTAAATCAAATTTAATTAAAAAATCACCAAACAACAACAAAAACAATTAAATTTAAACGTTACTGCTCTTAATTTAACAAAATATACATATTTAAACAACAAAAACAATTATAAAGATTTTTAAGGTAGTACTTGAATTGATATACATAGTTTAGCTTTTGCTAAAGCTTGATTTAAACTAAAGTCTTATTTAAAAAAATTATACAATATAAGAATTTTTAAGGCAGCACCATATTTGAGTTTTTAAGGCAGCACCATATTTGAGGGAGTTTAAACAAATCAAACAAAACCTATCAAAAGTAAACTAAAATTTTCAATAATTCTTGAATTTCTCTTTTGAAATTTATAGATTTAGTTAAATTTTCTTGCATGTTAAAATAATTTATGTTGAAAGCTGTCAGTTTATTCTCATGATAAATTAATAAAAAAACATGTTTAAAACAAGCTTTTATTTAAATGCTTTATCCTTGAATATTTCGAATTTAATTTCGAATTTTCGAACATAGCTTAAAAAGCTTATATTCTGAAACTATAATACTTTAAAATTAATGAACATTCTTAATCATTTGTTTGCAAATTTATAAATTCAAACGAGGAAAATGTAAGAAACTAAAATTATTTTTTTAAGAATCCCCATGATTTAGAGATTATTTTAACGACTTTAAAAATTTTCGAATCTTCGAATTTTATTTAGAATTTTCGAACTTATTTAAAATTTGATTGAATTTTCGAATTTGATTCCAAAGTTCGAATTTATACTGACCTAGAGAAAATTTTAGTTCGAATTTTCGAATTTGATTCCGAATTTTCATGCATAATATTGCATTGTTAAAATTCAGCCGTGAATATTTCGAATTTAAATTCGAATTTTCGAATATAGCTTAAAAAGCTTATATTCTGAAACTACAATGAAAATACTTTAAAATTCATGAACATTTTTAATAATTTGTTTCAAAATTTTTAGATTCGAAAGTGGTAAATGTAAGAAACTGTCTTCAAATAAGACTAAATTTTTTTTTATCTCCATGATTATTCTAAAAGCTTTAAAAAATGTTCGAACATAAGTTCGAATTTAATTTAGAATTTTCGAACATTATATTGGATTGTCTTCAGATTTATGCATGGTCTAGAGAATATTTAAACAGCTTTAAAATTTGATCTAACAAAAGTTCTAATTTTCGAATTTGATTGCGAATTTTCATGTATAATATTGGATGGTCATCAGGTGTACGTATGAATGCCAAAATTCAGCCTTGAATATTTCGAATTTAAATTCGAATTTTAAAAAGCTTATGTATATTCAGAAACTACATTGAAAATACTTTAAATTCATGAAAATGTTTAATAGTTTTTTCAACATTTTTACATTCGAAAGTGGTTAATGTAAGAAACTGGCTTCAAATAAGACTACAAATTTTTTTAAATCTCCATGATTATTTTAACAGCTTTCAAAAATTTTAAACATAAGTTCGAATTTTTGAATTTAATTTTGAATTTTCGAATATATAATTGCACTGTCATCGATTTATGTATGGCCTAGAGAGTATTTTAACTGCTTTAAAAATATTTCGAACATAAGTTCGAATATTCGAATTTGATTCCAAATTTTCATGCATAATATTGCATTGTCATCAAGTGTGTCATCATGAATGCCAAAAATTAGAATTAAATATTTCGAATTTTCGAATATAGCTTAAAAAGCTTATATTCTGAAACTACATTGAAAATACTTTAAAATTCATGAACATTTTTAATAATTTTTTTCAAAATTTTTATAGTATTCGAAAGCGGTAAATGTAAGAAACTGGCTTCAAATAAGACTAAAATTAATTTTTTTTTAAATCTCCATGATTATTCTAAAAGCTTTAAACAATTTTGGAACATAAGTTCACATTTTCGAATTTAATGTAGAATTTTCGAACATAATATTGCATGGTTTTCAGATTTATGCATGGTCTAGAGAATATTTAAACAGCTTTAACATTTTTTCGAACAAAAGTTCGAATTTTCGAATTTCATTTCGAATTTTTATGCACATGCCAAATTTCAGCCTTTAATATTTCGAATTTAAATTCGAACTTTCGAATATATATTCTAAAACTACATTAAAAATTCTTTAGAATTCATACAAATTTTTAATAATTTTTCTGAAAATTTTTTAATTAAAAAGTGGAAAATGTAAGATACATGTAAAAATCAAATAAAACTAAAAAGTTTTAAGAATCCCCATGACTTAGTGATTACTTCAACAGCTTTAAAAAAATTGTAGAACATAAGTTCGAATTTTCCAATTGAATTTAGAATATTCGAACTTAATTTTCTTAAACATTTTTAAATTCGAAAGTGGTAAATGTAAGAAACTGGCTTCAAATGAAACTAATATTGTCTTTTTAAGTATCCCCATAATTTAGAGATTATTTTAACAGCTTTCAAAAATTTTCGAACATAAGTTCGAATTTTCCAATTGAATTTCGAATATAATATTGCATTCTCATCAGGTTTATACATGATTAAGAATATATTTAACAGCTTTAAAAAATGTTCGAATAAAAGTTCGAATTTGAATCCGAATTTTCATGCATAATATTGCAGTATTTAAGAATGCCAAATATCAGGCTTGAATATTTCGAGTTTTCGAACAAAGATTAAAAGGCTTATATTCCTAAACTACATTGACAGTGCTTTATAATTAATCAAAATTTTAGGTCATTTTTTTTTTTTAATTCGAAAGTGGAAAATGTAAGAAACTGGCTTCAAATAAAACTAAAATTATTTTTTTAAGAATCACTATGATTTAGAGATTATTTTAATAGATTTAAAAAATGTTCGAACATAAGTTCGAATTTTCGAATTTAATTTAGATTTTTCAAACATAATATTTTAACGACTTTTAAAATTTTTGGAACAAAACTTCGAATTTTCGAATTTGATGCCGAATTTTCAAACATAATAACATATTATCATCAGGCGTACATACGAATACCAAATTTAAGACTATTCGGGCTACGAGAACTGGTTCAAAATTCAGTTACAAATTTAGGTCTAAATTTGTAACTGAATTGAACATAAAACCAATTAAAAAAATGTCAGACATATGGTGTCTCCAAATAAGTTTTAAAGATCTTGAAAGCTATTAAAAATTTATGTTGGAAAGCTCTTTGTAATAATTAATTAAGCAAAACATATTTATACCATTATATTTAATTTCGGCTTAAAAGACTTTGGCCCAACAGTGCCTTTAGAAGTTTAATGAATTTTAAGCTGTCACAATATTCCCCACGAAACTAATATGGAAATTAAAATTACAAAAGCTTTTAATTGGAAATACATAAATAAAAAGTTGCGAAAGCTTTTTTGACAAATTAGCAAACTTTCGAAATTTACTAGTTATCTTAGAATAACTTTAAAAACTTTACAGTAAATCTAGAGTTTTATTAAAGCTGTCCTGTATTATGTTGAAATAATAAAAAAGATACTTATTTGAATACAATAAAATATTTTAATATAATTTAACTTTAATTTATTTTAAATTTATAGCATAAAAGCTCTGTTATGAAATTATATTCAAAGCCTTTAATTGAGCTTTATGCTCAACTTAAATCAATTTTAGAACTGCCTAAAAAATGTTTGTAAACAAAAAATTACAAAGAAAACAAAAAACCCAATGATAAAACTATGAAACAATATGGAACCAAAATTTTATGAAAATACAATTTTTCTGTAGTTTTTATTGTAAATTTTAAGTATATTTAATAAATAAATCTTACAACTAAATATAACTTATTAAAAGAACATCAACAACAATAACAAATTAAATAAAGTATTTATGTATTAGAAATTAAACTTATATGTAAATTAAACAAACAATAATAAGAACAAACAAACAAAAAAACTAAAATAAATATTAAAATTTCTACTCATCTCTAGACAAAATTAAATTAGTTAAAATATTACTATATTTTTGTTAAATAAATCAAATAATCGTATTGCAGTCAGTGGCAAAATACAATAATGAAACTAAAATTAAGGAACTGGCTTAACTTATTTTTTTTTACTTAGCGGTTATTTTAAGTAAACCCTAGATATAAGGGAACCAATGCAGAAATGTAATCGTTATTAATTATATTCCTGGGGTAGGGACTGGTTTAAGTTCTTACCTGTCACTTTAAAATGTCATTGTCCTTAGAGGAGTTAAATTGGCAGCTTTAATATAGCTTTAATATTTTACAAGTTACGGAACTAACCCAAACGAACTTGTTCTTAGAAAACGAAATTGTTTTAATTATATAGTGGGGAGGTTATATTCAGCATCCACCTTAAAATATACTATTCTGCTCAGGATCACTTTCTGAGTCGATTAAGCGATGTCCGTCTGACCGTCCATGTAAACTCTGTAATCAAAGATAATTCGGCAAAATTTTCACAAACTATTTCCCCAAGAATAAAGCCTATTGAATTTAGTTAGAATCGGCCAATTATTTCTCTTAGCCCTATCTGAAAATAGTTAAGCTCTCTCATAAATATCTTAAGTATATAGATATCCAAACCAAATTCGCTACTAATAAATTTTATATAAGCTGATCTCGCACTACCAAAAAAGGCCCACTTCCGAAAATCACTTTAACGAGCATTCAACAGGAAATAGTTTTATAAAGACATAAATCACAAGGCCTAATCTCATAGCAATCGGTCCATAATTACGCATAGCTCTAATATAAGGCCCTCTTCCGAAAATTCCCGCATCAATATAAATTATTGAAATTTTAAAAGGAAAATGTTGTTGCTCATTTACTCAGCGTATAGTATTATATGGTCGGGCTTGACCGGCCTACTTTCTTCCTTTTTTTCATAGATTTTTTATCAAGATCTTAAGATCACATCATTATCAAACATAAATTTTAAAGATAAGATTAAATTACTATTGGCCCAAGGACGAAGCATATTGAAATCAATTCATGATTTCATCTTGCCGCATATTAACATTCTTTCGGAACTGACCAAGTAAATTTGGCACAAATTGTTCGTCTATATCTCATGATTACATTGTTAAATAAGATTAAATTTGGACCTTCCAATATTTTCTTTATAATCTGGGTTTTTTTGTTTTAGAAACTTTTAGATAAATCTGAAATTTTCCTCCAAAAGATTCCGAGCCAAAAGAACTGCTCATCTTTGAGGCCAAGAACGAATCAATCCAATTTCGGAGACTCTGTTCCAAAGTGAAGCGTATCCCAGAGAGAGCGTTCAGCATCGATGGAAACAAATAGTAGTCGGACGGGTGAGGCAAAACTTCTCAACCACTTAATTCTAAATAGTTTTTAACAGTTATTGCAATATGTGACCGAGCGTTGCCATGATGGAATATTACGCTTTCATGTGTGGCCGCATATTCTGGGAGTTTCTCGGACAATGCTCGCTTCAAAGAAATCAGTTGTGATGGTCTGGCCAAATTTCAGCAGCTTATAATAGATAGGATCGTTTTGCTCCTAGCAAATACAGAGAATTACCTTATCGCCATGGATATTTGGGTTTGGTGACGATTCGTCAGGTTGGCCGGTCTTCACATACGATCAAGCATCATTGCGTTCAATCATAATTTCGGACATGCAAAATCGTATTTCAAGGTCTCTCGGCCTCAATTCGTATGATAGCATTATTTCCCTGCTTTTGGATGCAAACGTTTTGAAATTGCTGCTTGAGAAGCTCCCAATTATTTTACAAGTTCTTATTGAGTTTGACAACAATCTTCATGGTCTTCACTTTTTGGTCTTCAAACTTTTTTGACTGGCCTGGGCGTTGTTGTATTCCGTGTCAAAATCACCGCTTCAGAACCGCAAAGTGAGAAAGATGGTTTATCTTTCACACTTTGATATCGATGAACTCACCATAAGCTTCGGTGTGCTTCAGCGACACTTTTTTTAAACTAAGAAGTAAAGCAAAACTTCCCGCACAAAATTCTACATATTCGAAGCAAAAAAAACTTTGTTGTTTACATCATAAGTTCAATAACTAAGAGAGAATAAATGACAAATGGAACTTGCTTATATTTTATTTGAAATTTTATCAAAACTGTTTTTAAAAAATTGTCCGACCCCAGGTAGGTCCCGAACAAAAACCGAAAAAAATCTTGAACTAAAAGCGATAACCCAAATACGTAAGCATATTTGAAATTTCTTGACATTTAGATGTGAATTGAATTTTTGATGATCTTTTTAAAACATAGGTCAAAGGTGAGCGACTTTGGGGTCTGCTCCCTTGTACTCATTCCAACTACGAGCCCATGTAAAAATCAGCTCAAAAATACCTCAGCACTGACTATATGAAATTTTATTAATTTATCTCCAATCGTTCATAAATAAAAACTTCTATACCACTGTGGAACAGTTATATCTAAATTTACTTTATCAGATAATTTTAGTGGTGAGTAAAGTCACTAGTCCTTAAATAGAAAGAGGCAGTAAAATGATTATACACTCAGAATTATATATATATAGCGAGCAGAGTATGTGGTGTATCCCTAAAATAGAATGAAAATAACAATTTTAAGCATACTTACTACACTTCTGACTACAAAGTGACACTTGACTCTCCAATAGATTACCTCTGATTGACAAAATAATTACTTATTCATATACAGTACAAACTGAAGGTATAAAGTGACTACAGACTTGCTTACTTGGAGACGCTAAAGTTATAATTGACTTTACCCTATATTATTTTGGATATATATAGTAACTAATTAACTTTCATTTACACTGTAAAGAGTACATATGTGTCAAAAGACCCAAATAAATGTATATACAGCTATGGACATATAAATGGCACATTATACCAAAAGTTCTTTCGTATGCTACAATATCGTAAATACTATTAACAAACAAAACATTTTTGGTTTTTCTCCAAAGGTTCATTACTAATTTTTAATATTAATATAAACTAAAATTTAAACTCATTAATTAAAAAAAATCATTATTAAGAAGAAATCACCACTGAAATCAGCTGGACACACAAATGGCACAACTTTTTCAAAAGAGAAAAAAATCATTATATATTATTTTGGTCGGTAAACTGTTCGAATATTTTAAAATTGCCGATTTTCAAATAACAAATAAACCGATTAATTTGTGTCGATTAACCGAAATTTCTTCTTTTTTTTTGTACTTTATATAGAAATATAGTTTTGAGCTCACAAATTTTATTTCTTAACTCATGAACATTCGCTTCTAGCAATAGTTTTTTGAAGTATAGCTCAAACACTAAAACTAAGGAATTTGGAAAATACCTTTTTTCTAGAATGTTCCACGAAGAACTTTGTCCTAATCATTCGGAGGAAGACATTATAATAGACGAAACTGAAGACATTACTGAAACGAGTCTTTTATCAGATCTTAACCAAACTCTTAAAAGTATTCAAAATCCAAAAAGGACTTCATTGGTATAATGGAGGATTGGATAGTCTTTCTCATGCCTTACTTTCGATTTCTCCAACATCTAAAATCAGGGAGAGAGTTTTTTTCCAAGTCAAGTTTAATTAAAACTAAAGAAAAATCGTTAAAAAAGAAACCTTTTAAATTACAATCTTTTCTTAAAAGATTATTTCAGAAGATCTCACTAAAAACCTAAAAAAAAAACTCTCAAATACCATATTTTTGTCCTATTATTTATTTTTGTTGAAATGCTTAAATAAGTACACAAAATTCATGGTTTTATTTTCAATTTAAAATTAAAATAGACATTTTTCGGTTAATCGAATAATTTCAAATTAACCGATTAAATCTAAACCCCGATTAATTATTAAACCAGAAACTCGATTAATTGAATACCCTACTATATATAGAATGGAGTCAGCCAACTGTCTATAATGTATACACTGACTACTTGCAAAATTGCTCGGAAATTTATTAGCGATAATAAGCGTTTTATAAAACAAATATCATAAATTGAACTTTCACAAATTGCTAGTTCCTAAATATTAATTGGTTTCTTAGAACTTATTATTAATCAATTAAAAAAAATCCAACCTAAATCTGTACATTAGCTTTTTTTGTCACTGACTGTAAACAATACAAAATGGTTTCTACATTATTAAGCAAAACAATTAAACAACAATTAAATCTGAAAAAAAAACAAAGAAAACTCCAATTTATATAAAATATATTGAAATTATTTAAATCTTATATAAATATTGCTTCCATTATACATTTCTTTATTTATTTATTTTAATTTACCACAATGTTAATGTTCTTGTTTATTACAATCATAATATATTTCTCTGTTTAGTTTGATTTTCAAAGTCTTCCTTCCTTCCTCATAATAATTTCAATATTTTTTTAGTAAATTTGTGTGAAATTTTTTTTTAACTTAAATTTACCTTTAATATTTATTCATAAATGTCCATATGATTATTGTAAATTATACCCAATTACAATTTAAAATTGTATTTTTATTTTTCCTTATTTTAAACTATTTAACAAAAAAAGTAAAACTTAAAAGCTCATTTGTAATAAAGAATTGTAACAGAAAAGAAAATAATAAAATATACTATGAAAAAATCAAAGAAAAAGAAATCTAATAACATTTTTTACCAAACAAAAAAGTTAAGTAAGTAATAAAAAGCAAAAACTATCAATATTATTAAATTTAGTTTTTAATAAAAACAAAATCATTATTAACTTGTTTTAGTAATTGTGCTTTAAGGGCGTTCTTTTTAATTTCCTGAACTTTTTAGTGCATCCTCATTGTCTTTGATGTCTTTCTCGTTGACTGTTATTCATTTCAAATTTGCCAATAAGTCAACAACAAGGAACAAATTAATAAAAGTGTTCTTTTTGTGTCATTTTTTTGCTGTTGTTTATTTGTTTTTGAGTAAAATTACAATGTTTATTTTTTTCTATATTTTTATACGAAAATAAGATGCAACTACTGCAAAATTTTACTCGATAACTACAATACTACCATAATAATAGGTTCATTTTAGAAAATACAAAGTCAAATATGATAATTTTAACATTTATCATCAAACATGGCTCTAAAAACTTATTCAATCCTAAACTGAGGTTTGAGTTTCAAATTTATATTCAATTTCAATTCAAATGTTATCAAATACTACTTTCAAATCATTCTCAAACTGATCTAAAATATAAAATTATGTTTTCTCAAGTAGAAATTCGGGGTTGTCATAGAATCCAATCATTATCGAAATCGGTTTTGAAAGCGACAAAAAAGGTACATTTGACTTATGAAATCCAATGTAATTTTTGTTTAATAGATAAAGAGTTTAATTCTATATCGAATATAAAGCCAATAACTTTTGATTTCTCGAGACCAATGTACTTTTTCTGTCGTTTTCAAAACCGATTCCGACAATGATTGAATTCTGTGACAACCCCGATTAATCTTAATTTCCAAGCGGTTCTCAAACCTGAAGACAAGTGTGAATTCAAGAAAAATATTTGAAAAATTAAATTTGAAAAATTAAACTTATAATCTAAGTTTATAAATATTGTTACGAATTTTCAATAGCGATTTGAATTTAACGGTCTGTAACAGCAGCCTGCAACATTCATCATGTTTATAAACACGTCCATCAGTAGCATGCGGTTATTAGCATTGTTTCTTTAGAATTCGAATGTACTAGTTTGTCCGTTGAGATCATTGTAGAAGATTCACGATAGATGGCGTGTGTATAAATAGTGGCAGAGGTGGCAGTCGTAAGTTGAGTTTATCATAGGCGCTGTTAGAGTTAACATCAACTGTCTTGTACATTTGAGTTTGTACATTCTAAAGTGTGTGTGCATTTCTGCGAATTGGTAAACGTTTATAAAGACACTAAGTGATTATTTGAACTGTTGTTGTTGTACATTTTAAATAAATAAATAAAGAGTTGTTACAATTTTATACTACTGAAACTGCTTTTATTTGCAATCAAAAGTATCCGGTTTATTTAAAGGAAAAAAACCTCGTTTTAAAAAGGTTAAAACGTAACAATTGATGTCAGAAGTGGGATTACAAAATAATAAACAGTCATGAAGTTTGAAGAGCCAAAAGTGGAGCAACTCAAGAGAGAATTTAGTAAGTTGGAGCTACCAACAGCAGGTAATAAAGCAGAATTGCAGAAGAGGCCCATAGATGAATTTAAACGGCGTGATATTGACATCGGAGCATACGAATTCGAGTATAAAGAAGAAATGGAAGTTTCTACCCGTGCAACAACAAGCATTTAAGTACAATGGAAACAGCCAACGAGAAACTTCTAGCTGAAGTTCCGAAAATTTTTAAAGTAAACAACGAGAAGCTGTTAGCTGAAGTTAAAGAAACTTCCAGAGTAAACAACGATAAACTTCTAGTTGAAGTTCAAGAAATTTCTAGAGTCGACAACAGAGTGGATGGCATTGATGAAAAGGCGTCGGACTTAGAAACAAAACTGAATAATGTTCAATGTAAAAAAAATGCAGAGGCTTTCAATGAGAAACAAGGTAAAGCCAAAATTAAATTCTGTAACTGTGGTGAGATTGGTCACATTCAGCGAAACTGTAGAACACTAAGAAAGCGAATCAGATATGTTTCACCACCAAGAAACAACCAGCAATTGAATCAACAAGCATTAGAAGAACCACCTTTAAAAAGAGCTATCACAGAGGTAGAGGATTTGATATGGGCCCGAGAGGAAGAGGAGGATTGTATCGACAATAGTTTGTTAGCGTTGAATCAGCAGATGTGAAAAGTGGCCATGTAGCGATAGGTGCCCTCGTTGAACAGTACAATGACGTAATGGTACCAGTTGGAGTGCTTGGTATGTCCCGCAGTGAAAAGATCATCAGGACGGGTTCCGAGATGGGTGAATGTGCTTCAGCAGAGGCAGTAAATAATTGTGAGAAAAATACTGCCAATGAATTCGCCACAGAAATGCATGAATTCGTTCGGAGACGAATTGAAGTGACCAGCGACCAAGTAAAGGCCAGATATAGCCCACAACGTAATAAAGGTTTGCAATAACTAAGTGAAAATAAATGACAGATATATGCCATTCAAAATGACATAAAAGTTATTAAAAACAAACACCCACTATTTGTCGCAGACCCTCATTAGTTTATATATTCTGGGTCCTTATAAGATTCTAAGACGATATAGCTATGTCCGACTGTCTGTTGAAAACACGATAGGGCCCAAACGAAATGAGCCAGATGGCTGAAATTTTTCACAAGTACTCTCTGTTTGGTAAGGTATGTTTGGTAGTGAAAATGGGCAATATCGGTGCATGATTTTACCAAGCCCCCAATACAAATGTCCCCCCCGGAATGTTGTTTGAGCAGTCATAAATATGTTGTTTATGCGGGAATCCTGATAAAATTTTGCTCAAATTAGTTCTAAGTAATCCGAAATTGTACTGTAAAGTATAACGAAAATCGGGCAACATTTGTCTCTAGTCCCCATACAAGGTCCTCCTCAGAAAATGACTTGAAAATTCATAATTGTCTTATAATAATTAATATCGTCATGGAATTGGACATAAACAAGTTTTATCTGAGGATCGGTCCATAATTGACCCGTCCTCTGTACAGTTCGGACCATAACTGATTCAAAAGTCCCCATAGAATGCCACAGATGAATATAATCTCTACTTTGATCCAAACTTCAAATAAAATTGTCAAACACTATACGTTATCGAATTTTGCTAAAATTCTCAGCATTTGGTTTTAGATCTTGGGAGCAAGGAAAATCGAAAAACTCCAATATAAGCATCACCCTATAATACATATTTACTCACTTAAATGATGCAATAACTAATCACGCACAAACAATATCTTGAGAAAAACCCGTATTTATTTTTAAAACTATTTTTAAATAAAGACTTCATCCACTTTTCGATTTCTGTTTTGCATCATGTGTGTTAATCATCCAAAGTAAATATTTTTTTTAACAAATTTTAATTGTTCACCTGAGAGAAATCGCTGAAATAAGAAAACAAAATATTTACACAAAAAAAAAAAAAAAACTAATTTTGTAGGCACACTTTTTTATTTTTGCACATGATGATGATTTATTATCACTACAAATTTAATTTATTGATTTGGACTGAGATGTTTATGAGTGCAAGTAAACATACTCGTATCTAAGGAAATGTACAGCATTTTACTATGGCACATAGCACAGTGGTTTAGAAACTTTTTTTTTTGGAAATAATTCGGTATCTCGGGAACTATTGGAGATATTATTACAAAATTTCATATGGTTAGAGCTGAACTGTTTTTGAGTTGAATTGCATTGGTTCAGCTTCCTAGGGGTAATGCGGGCCAGTTTGTGCCCCCTCGAAGTTGGTCACCTCGGGTCTCAAAATTTTTAAAAAAATCCCCAAAAATTCATTTATGATCCGAATGAGCTGAAATTTAAAATATAAATAGTCCTTGAGAAGATCTACAAAAAATACGCTTACATGTGTAGGTTATCTCCTTCAGTTGAAGATATATTTAGGTTTATTTATTTTTTTTTTTTAATTTTGCTCGATTTTTTTTGGTTTTTTAGATATGGCGGCCCTACGGAGGGTCGAATTTTTTTTTCAAAATATCAGCTATATTGGCAATAAAATTCTAAATAAAATAAAAAAAACTTGGTAACAGTTATCTCGTCCGTGTAAAAAGTTACACGCATCCAAAGTTGGAACATGTAAAATGGGCCTAATTTTTTACGATTTTTCCTAAAAAAGTCCCTATATTTTTTCTTTTGTAGAAACAAATTTTCTTTGGGACTATATACAATTTTTATATGTTCCGGAAAGAAAACTTAATGCAAAAGCATGTAAAGTAAAATTGGGCTCACTTAAGCGGACACAGTATCCCCCAGACCTATCCAAACTTGGACAATTTTAAAAAAAATATTTAGGTTTCAGTAAAAAATTCTAAAAAGGCAAAGCACCGATCCTCGAAAAAGTTCCGTATTTGTATAACCCTATATGTTGTTTAAATACTTAGAAAGTTGTTTTACTATCACACGGTAAATAGCGTCACAGTAGGCACTTTTCTAAAAAAACTCAGTTTTTGGAACACATTTTCCCCGTTTTAGGAATTTCGGTATTTGAAAATAAAAAATGTCAAAAATTATAATGTCATTAATTTAAGGACATTTGGATCTAAATTAGTTCCCAATTTTGTTATGATATCTTTAACTGTTAAAATTTTACATTAAATCAAATTTTATATTTTTCTTCATGGAAAATCACCATATTATAATTTTTTTAGTTTTTAAGGTAAATGAGGTTCCAAAAATTTATAAAATTACTTAATTTTTCTAAAATATCAATCTTTATGTCCTAAGGTTTTCAACAGTATCAAATACTTATATAAAAAGCCTTTATTTACTCCTCAGAAGTTCCACAAACCTTACTCCCTTCGGAAAATTTGTACATTTTTTCATATATTTCATGCAAAATGTTACTAACATATCAAATGTAAATTCTGAATTCAAACATACACTGACTTAACAGAATGTTTGGTGTAACAGATTTTGCATCCAATATATGAAAAAACGTAAAAAATTTTCAAAGGGGGCAAGGTTTGTGGAGTTTCTGAGTAGTAGATATATGCTTTTTATATAAGTATTTGATATTGGTAAAAACCTTAGGACTTGTAGATTCATATTTTAATAAAATTAAAGAATTTAATTAATTTTTTGAACGTCATTTACCTTAAAAACTAAAAAAATTATAATATGGTGACTTTCCATGAAGAAAAATATAAAATTTGATTTAATGTAAAATTTTAACAGTTAAAGATATCATAACAAAATTGGGAACTAATTTAGATCCAAATGTCCTTAAATTAATGACATTATAATTTTTGACATTTTTTATTTTCAAATACCGAAATTCCTAAAACGGGGAAAATGTGTTCCAAAAACTGAGTTTTTTTAGAAAAGTGCCTACTGTGACGCTATTTACCGTGTGATAGTAAAACAACTTTCTAAGTATTTAAACAACATATAGGGTTATACAAATACGGAACTTTTTCGAGGATCGGTGCTTTGCCTTTTTAGAATTTTTTACTGAAACCTAAATATTTTTTTTAAAATTGTCCAAGTTTGGATAGGTCTGGGGGATACTGTGTCCGCTTAAGTGAGCCCAATTTTACTTTACATGCTTTTGCATTAAGTTTTCTTTCCGGAACATATAAAAATTGTATATAGTCCCAAAGAAAATTTGTTTCTACAAAAGAAAAAATATAGGGACTTTTTTAGGAAAAATCGTAAAAAATTAGGCCCATTTTACATGTTCCAACTTTGGATGCGTGTAACTTTTTACACGGACGAGATAACTGTTACCAAGTTTTTTTTATTTTATTTAGAATTTTATTGCCAATATAGCTGATATTTTGAAAAAAAAATTCGACCCTCCGTAGGGCCGCCATATCTAAAAAACCAAAAAAAATCGAGCAAAATTAAAAAAAAAAAAATAAATAAACCTAAATATATCTTCAACTGAAGGAGATAACCTACACATGTAGGCGTATTTTTTGTAGATCTTCTCAAGGACTATTTATATTTTAAATTTCAGCTCATTCGGATCATAAATGAATTTTTGGGGATTTTTTTAAAAATTTTGAGACCCGAGGTGACCAACTTCGAGGGGGCACAAACTGGCCCGCATTACCCCTAAGAAGCTGAACAAATGCAATTCAACTCAAAAACACTTCAGCTCTAACCATATGAAATTTTGTAATAATATCTCCAATAGTTCCCGAGATACCGAATTATTTCCAAAAAAAAAAGTTTCTAAACCACTGTGCATAGTAATAAAGAAGTATAAATTAAAATGTTTTAACAGTAAAATTTCAAGAATTGCATAAGAAACTTTAGGCTCGGAATGCCGGTCCTAAATAGCAAAATCCATTTATAATGCTATAATCGGATGTGAAAAATTGTTCATTTCAAGGAATACTTTGTGATATCAACTCGCGATACATTGGTTTTCTAATCAACGACCGACCCTCACAGCACAAGAATAATGTAATCACAGAGTATAACAGAGGTGTCACGAGACAAAAAAATAATCTACTTTTATATATGCCCTTTTTATTTTTGTTTTAATTAAAATTTCTTTCTTAGTGGATCTTCATAGGGAAAGGAGAACCTATAGTCCAAATTCCATGTATCTACCTTTTGACGTTTGGGCTGGGCGATGTTAAATCAGTCTGTCACTCATTTATGTTACTCTTTTATATATATCGTAACCTTAATATAGAAAGGCCCTAACTCGTGTTTTTTGCTAAATATGATCATTTATCGAAATAGACGAAAATCTGGGCTTACAAAAAAAAACACCAGTCTTTTTATATTATACGAGGGCGGGTCAATAAATCCGAGCCTTTTATATTTAAATACAGGTTTTTGTCTAAAAAAATCATTTTATTTTTCAACATAGTCTCTTTAAGCTCCATACACTTTGTCCAAAGTTTCTCCGATTTTCTTATCTCTTCCAAAAAAAAATAAGATTTGTCAAGGTCATAATAGGTATTTTATGACCGATTCACCCCGGGAAACCCACTGTTTTGACTGATGTTTGGCGGATCCATGGTTAAAAAGTTGTCATACGATTGCACAAACGCAATCGATTGGAACAAATGCGGCACCCATCTTGTGGAAGGCTTTCTCATACCCAAGTGATCATTCAAAATTGAAACCACAAACTTCCACAATCTCTCGCACTTTCATATCGTGAATTTTTTCAATTGTTTCGGGTGACGAGGCCTCAGAACGATCGGCATCTTCCGTGTTTGTACGACCACGACGAAATTCAGTATACCACTTGTTTACCATTGAAATTTATGGTGCAGAGTTCCCGTAGTATTTATCAAGCTTAGCTTTGGTCTGAATGATTTTTTCCGCAATAAATAAGGCTTAATGTGCACACGAAATGGCAGTCTGCTATCAATGGCTGTCAAACACAAACTTAATGAAGTAGCTTATTCAAATTTTGACAGGAGTCAGCTGACAGATACCTGTTAACAGGATCACGGACTTATTAACCCGACCTCGTAATATATTTTATTCCAAAATGGGTGTCGAAAAAAAGCTAAGAAGTCCATCAATCTAAAAAATGGAATAGCGATGCCAACCGGCTCTGATAGTTTATTATAAAATCAAACATAACCACTATATAAATATATTTCCCATTCGAATTACACCAACATTTTAATTGTTTTTATTTTCAATATCGCCAAAGTTAGTAAGTAGTGCATTATTAATTAGAACGTTTATTAGAATAGAAACATGACAAATTGTGCGTGTTCCTGAAAAAGCAACTGCCTGCATTCATTCGATAACAAAAAAAGGTGTTACTCGTAGAATTATTTGTTTTTATTTTCAAATCTACTTACATAGATACTATTTTGCATTTAGCATATAAAAGCTAAATGAAATTTACAAAAATCTAACATTTTACTAAGTGATTTAACAAAAGAAAGTTGATTGTTTTTAAACACCTAGAGTGAAACAAAAAATTCTTAAACTTAAATAACAAAAGAAAGTTAATTTATATTAAAAAAAAATAAACAAAAGTTCTTATTAAATAAAACTCATCTTATTAATTTAATTAAAATAAATTAATAATTGACAAATTAAGGTAAGTTAAATAAATATAGAATTAAATCATGACATCCGTTCCAATAGAAACTGGTACTGGCTTCGTAACGATTCCATAGAACTAGTGACGAATGTGACAATTTAGAAAAAAAAGTAGATTTTGTATAAAACATTTATTTGATCAGATTTTGCCTATTTTCAATACCAAATTTGGTATGGATATCACAATTCTATAGACATGGCTCTATGATACGAGCCATATTCCTACAAAATATTTGCTACAAGATAGTTGCTAGGATAAATCATGGACCGATTCTTGCCATTTATGATAGGAATAACGTTTGTAAAATGTCAATATATTTAAAGAAAATTGCAAAAAAAAAAGTTTTGGAGTATGTCTCACATTTTGTTCCATAACTTTGGTTCTACTTAACCGAGTTTGCCCATTTTTAATACAAAACATCTAAAATAAAGAATATTTGAGGAAAATTACATCCTCCTTAGGTCCTATAGTGGCTTCAACAGACAGACGGACAGAGCTAGAATTTTATAAGGACCCAGAATATACATACTTATATACGTTTGTGGTTCCGCGATGAATATTTCGATGTGTTACAAACGGAATGAAAAAATAGGTAATATCGTGGGTATAAAAATCATTAGTCGCAACGCCAAACTAGACTAAGTACTGGCTATATGCCCATGCGTTCTAGAACTAGTTCCTGGATTCAAACAAATTAAATCATTTAAAATAATATTAATATTTGTAATAAATATTTATTTAATTTTTTTTACAGCATGTTTCCTTCACCAGTGATTTTCTTTGTCATCCTGCTAACAACATTTACTCTAACCTCCACAGCACCCCTTGATTTTGGACCAGATGAATTTGTTGTGTTACATACAACTTCACCATTGATAAGAAATTTATATAAAAGAGATTTGTCTTCCATAGCAGACAATGCATTATTAGAAAATCCCAATGAATTTGCTGACAAAGATTATGATATGGAATTGGCCGAGGTGAATGTATTTAGGCCAGTTTTTCGTTATCGTGCTTCGTATGCGAGGAGAGGTGGCTAATTGAAAATATGTCATGTATCTTCTATTTTAGTTTTAAGGTTTTTAGTACAAGAATTTATTGTTTAGATTGAACAAAGTTTAATAATTTATAAATAAAAATCAAAATAACAAAATAAATAATTTACCTATAAGAAATTAAATAAAATAGAAAGCATTTTCAAAAGAGCTTTCTATGAGCTAACCGGAAAGCAGCCCGGTTAGCTCAGTGCTCGGACTATTTGGTACGAAAAGTTAAAGCTAATGCAGGTTTAAAAACATACAAGGCTCAAAAAGTTCCTGACAGGAACGCTGCTAAAAATTTAGAGACCGAAATCAGAGCACGGAAATTGAACTCAAGTTTTATAAAAATTGTAAATTGTAATAATAATTTCAATCAAATAAAAAAAATTAAAACTGTTAGTTTGGTGGTTTCGTTTTTATTAACATATATGTATGTTAAGAATTTTTCGATCTCACTTCTTATTTTCACTATAGATTCGTATTTTAGTCCCCTATCGATTACTGTTAATCAGATAAGTGCACGGGAAATAGTCTCAAAGTTATTTATGAAAAACTCAATTACATATATTTTTTGAGAGTTTTTAAAAATGTTCAAAGTTTGTTGGTGTAAAACTTCTAAGCCCAAGTCTCTTGGAAAATAACCCATACCACTATTGATTTGTATTTTAGTGCCCTATCTAATACTGTTAGTGAGATATGTGCACGTAGAATAGTTTTGAAGTTATTTAATGTAACCTATTGATTACGGGTAACGTGAAATGTGCACGCGGAATAGTTTTGGTTTTATAAATAAAAAATATTAATATATATAATCATATTATGATTATGTGTATAACTGTGTATTATTGAGTATATACATAGATAAAATACGGAAAGTGTCCAACATAAAATTTATTCTATGGCTAAAGTACAGTTGATTCCCTTTATTTTAATTTTTAATACATAGCTTCAAAATTGTCATGTTGGTGATTCCATTAAATTAACATAATTTCGATCTCTCGTCGAACATTTTAACATCCTCCACATGAAATGAAGCAATAAATATTAAACTTACACTGGTTTGTTGTTAAATTCCAGTTTAATATTGAATTCGCCGTAAAAAGCAAAAACAAAATGTATTTTTGTATTTGTTGTAGGAACCAAGGCGAATTTATATACAAGGTGATGTCGATGGCGAATTCAGGAAAATACGAGCGAATTCATTAATTTTTTATATATGGAGTTTGACATTCGAAACAATGAGAGAGTTGTTTCGAATGTCAAACTCCATATATAAAAAATAATGAATTCGCTCGTATTTTCCTGAATTCGCCACCGACACCACCTTGTTAATAAATTCGCCTTGGAGTTTGACATTCGAAACAACTCTCTCAAGATGCATTTAATAAGGTGCCATCGGGAGCACAGCTGATTACAGACCTAGCACGCGATAATGTCAAACTACATATATAAAAAATATTCGCCGGAACGCCATTATGTCAAACTCCATATTTAAAAAATAAGTTTTTTTTTTTTTTTTTTTTTTTTCAATTTAATTTTTTATTTATTGTATCTTCATTACTTAATGAACTAACAACAAGTATTTCAAATCTTATATCTAATAATTATAATTAATTAGTCCAGCCAGTGCCGGACGAAAAATTGTTTATTGATTGTTGCTTTTATTAAATAGGCATTCTTCCTTCTAGTCTTAGGTCAGCTGTGTCCCTCCTTCTTAATCGAGTGTGGCCACGGTTATTCAATATGTTGCGGGCCAGTGGGTTTGGGTGAATTTCAAGTTTTTTTAAATATCTTTCCACATTTTTCGTGATCTCAGTTTTTACAAGGGGCACGTTTAGATCTTTGTGTATATTCGCGTTTTTGATATACCAGGGGGCATCTGTAATCATTCTTAAAAACTTGTTTTGGCGTCTTTGGATCTTTTCTACATTTGACGCTGAGGCCGTGCCCCATAGCTGTATGCCATAACACCATATCGGTTTTATGATCATGTTATAAAGTAGAAGTTTGCAATCTAGACTAAGCGTAGAGTTTCTGCCAATGAGCCAATTAATTTGAATTGATTTCAATTTCATTTGAGTCAATTTTGCATCTATATGACTTTTCCATGTAAGACGACGATCGAGATGTATTCCGAGGTATTTAACTTCCGATTGTTGGATTATTGTTTGGTTATTGATATGAATGGGGGGGCATGATTCTCTACGTAATGTAAATGTTATATGTGTACATTTTTGCTCGTTGACTTTAATTTTCCATTGTTTTAACCATTTTTCTAATTCAAATATGTGATTTTGTAAGTAACGAGACGCTTCTTCAGGGTTTTCATGAATGCTTAGAATAGCAGTATCATCTGCAAATGTTGATGTATGCGTGCGATTGTTAGTTGGCATATCAGACGAATATATCAAATATAAAAAGGGTCCCAGGATACTGCCTTGGGGAACTCCAGCTTCAATGGGTTGGGGACTACTTAAAAAGTCTCCTTCTTTAACCTTAAATGTTCGACCAGTTAAATAGCTTTTCAATAGCTTATGTGTGTTTGCGGGTAAATTTTGACTCAGTTTGTATATTAAACCATCATGCCATACTTTATCAAACGCTTGAGAAATGTCGATAAAGAGAGCGGAACAATATTTCTTTTCCTCAAACGCTTTTCTTACAATATTTACAAGTCTATGGGTTTGTTCGATAGTACTGTGTTTTCTTCTAAATCCAAATTGATGATTCGGAATACAATTGTTTTCAATTAACATCGGGTACAGCTTGTTCATGAGTATCTTCTCAAATAGCTTTGATATATTAGACAATAGGCTGATTGGTCTATATGATTCTACTTTTGTGTGATCTTTTCCCGGCTTAGGTATCATGGTAACCAGTGAAACCTTCCATTCTGGAGGATAATATTCAAGGCGTAATATAGCATTAAAAATAAAAAGAATTATTTTTATTGCTATCCGGGGTAGCTCCATAAGCATCTTGTTACTGATTTTGTCAATACCAGGTGCTTTCTTGGAGTTTAAATCAACAATAGCCTTTTCGATCTCTCGAATCTCAAAACGTAGGGGTACGGCTGCTCCAAAATGGGGTACAACAGGTGGCAACTCAATAGTTTCATTTGATGTGTTCGGGGTAAATACTTGCTTCAAATGATTAACAAACAGATTCCCTTTTTCAGTATCATTTCTTGCCCAACCGCCACTTGAATTTCGCAAGGGGGGCTTACATATGACAGGTCTTTTAAGACTTTTTGTGGCTCGCCATAATGAGTAATCCGATTGCGGGGTTGCGTCCAGGCTTTCTAGATATTTATTCAATGATTCCATTTTTCGAAATTCCAAGACCTTTTTAAGTCTTTTTATACAATCTTTAAGCTTCGATTTGAGTTGGGGGGATCTGTGCAATTGCCACTCTCTTCGAACTCTTCTTTTTTCATTTAAGAGCCGTTCGACATCTGCAGAATAAATTCTATTATATCTGATTTGTCGGGGGGTTTGGGTAGCATGTTGAGCAGCCAGTTTGAGATTTTTATCGAAATTGATAAGAGAGTGATCGATGTTTTCTGGTGTTCTTAGCGGTATGTTTTCCGAGCAATGTGTACTAAGGTATTTTTTATATTTGAGCCAATTAATTCTTGTGCCTGTCATCGCTAAATTACCAGTCGGGGATACAATTTCTCGGGGGCTCAATAAAGTAACAATAGTGGGTGAGTGATCTGAAGATAGTTCCAGCGAGGATTCAACTTGAATCATTTCTCCAGGGATATTTTTCATCACGCTAAAATCAATAACATCCGGTATTTTTCGCGGGTCAGTAGGCCAGTAAGTAGGTTGGCCGCTCGAAATCACATTCAAACCCATTTTAGAAATTGTATCAAACAAAACACGACCTTTAGGGGTAATCAGTCGTGATCCCCAGAATGTGTGCTTAGCATTATAATCGCCAGCTGCCAGGAAACGGGGGCCTAGTGATTTAAAAAATCTATTATATTGACTTTCTGTAATTGAAAATCTAGGGGGTGAGTATATCGATGAAATCACTAAGTTTCGATGAAAATCTTCAAGACAGATAATAGTAGCTTGAAGATAATCTTCGCAAAGATCACACATTAAGTAGTGTTTGATTCGAGCTTTTATTAAAATTGCCGAGCCTCCGCATGATCTACCTCTGGGATCTTTGGTATCATATATTACATATCCATTTATTCGAAATGAACTTCTGGACGTCAAATGAGTTTCAGAAACCAACATTACATCAATTTGTTGGTTTCTTAAAAAATATTCGAGTTCGTTTTTGTGTTGGCGTATGCCGTTTGCATTCCAGAAACATATTTTCAAACAGTTCATGGCTTATTTAGGATAGCTTGTAATAACACAGATTGCATTTTAAGCATTTCCTGCATCATATTACTCATAGAGTTGGTAAAATTGTTAACCGATTTCACTAGGGTCTCTATTGTAGCTTCCAGTCGACTAAAATTAGAAGTGGGATGTTGGTCTGCAAATTCCACATTGATATTACGGTTATTTTCACTTCCTAATGGTGGGTTTTGAGCAAAAGTTTGATTTGTTCTTAGAACACTAGCGTATGAACCTTTATTATTCATGGTTTGCGAGATTTGGGGGTAATGGGTATCAACTAGGTTCTTTGATTGCACAGGATAAATACTAGGTTTCTGTGTTAATGTTTTCTTAACTATGGAATATACTGGGCATCCTCTGTAATTTGCTGTGTGATTTCCGCCACAATTGCTGCATTTTTTTACTTTTGAGTCGGTTTTGGATTTATCGCATTGGGTAGAACCGTGCAATTCTCCACACACCACGCAAACGGGAGGTAATTTGCAATATGCCCTAGTATGACCATATTCTTGACAATTTAAACACTGGACGGGTCCCGATCTCTTATGTGGCTCTTCTATCGTAATTTTACGATGCAATAAATATTTTAAATTGTAAATTGGGTGTGTTTCATTTTTCTTGAGATTAACATCACCTGGTTCTAGTTCAACTCTAAACAGTGGTTGGGGAATTTTCTCGCGATTTCTAATGTTGACTACATTTTTTATTTTAAACCTGTTATGTTCCAAAGCAGCCTTTATATCCTCAGGATCTACACAAGAGTCAATACCCTTAATAACAATTTGGAGGCCTTTGCTACTCTTCAACTGGTATGTGTAAAAACTTTTCTTATTGTTTTCAAATTCGGTAACGACTTTACGGAAATCATTTTCATGATTTACCTGTATCTTAGTCTCGCTTATGTTACCTCGCTTAAAAGGTACAACGTAAAAAGAATTTTCTCCGACCAATGATATCAAATTCTTAATTAGAGCATTCGAATTTTGCTCTCTCAAATAAATAGGAGGGGGTTTGTACAACTTGGGTAATGTTGGGGGGTCATCTGCTTCATCTTGCAAAATAAGTGAATTCGCTTGTATTTATTTCAATTCGCCACTGCTGTCACCTTGTTAAATACGCCTTGAACTCTCTCGAATTTATATACAAGGTCAAGGCGAATTTATATACAAGGTGATGTCGATGGCGAATTCAGGAAAATACGAGCGAATTCATTAATTTTTTATATATGGAGTTTGACATTCGAAACAATGAGAGAGTTGTTTCGAATGTCAAACTCCATATATAAAAAATTAATGAATTCGCTCGTATTTTCCTGAATTCGCCACCGACACCACCTTGTTTATAAATTCGCCTTGTACAAGGTGTTGTCGGTGGCGAATTCAGGCAAATACGAGCGAATTCATTAATTTTTTATACATGGAGTTTGACATTGACACAGTATGCAATTGGTATTTGTTTTTGTTAGGTTTCTATTTATCTTTATCAATACTACTATATTTTTTCTATCTAATATTTGTATTCCCTAGTTTTTAAGTTTAGATATAAGTTTGCTAAATTTTTATTATATCATTATTATTAAAATTTTTTTGCAATGTACCTTTGTTTAAAAAAAAAGTGGAAAATTTGGTAACTATATATGGCACATTGGGCTCAGTTATAATTGTATAATAAATAAATAAATAAATAAATAAATAAATAAAAAAAAAAGATGAAAAAAACAGTTGACCGGTTATCTTTTTTGGATACTTTACACCATACACTATCAAAGTGCTTCTTGTCACTATCGTGTAAATGTAATTTGATGCATTGATGTACACTTGATTGATGACTCGTCAATCTGAATTTTATTTTTAATTGTGTGGTGTTATCACCAATAGCGGAAATTATAATCCATTTTTTCACTAAAAGTGTATTTAAAAATGTCAATATCGGATGAAACTTTAATTGCAATACGGCAGCTTGTTTACAAAAAAGAAAAATAAAAGAAATATGTACACACAAAAAAATCCATAGGTTATATTTCCTAAAAATATAGTATAAATTTAACTAAGCGCAAGGGTAGAATGGCATTTACAAAGTTTCTTAGTCGACATTTACACTTTGATTTAAAGTCATGTCTTTTTTTTTGTTTCTCTTTTAAAACCCCTACGAAAATCTCTTTGCATTTATACGTTGCCTTTTTTTTCAACCATGCTTGCCTTTTATTCGGCATATAATCATATCAACAACCAATCAGAAAAGAGCTCAAAGCGGAATATCAGAAAAAGTCATGAAAAACAGAAAACTTGCCTTTTGTTTAGACGTCACAATTTTCTAGTACAAAAAAAAGCCCATGATTTTAAGTCATGACTTAAAGTCATAATGTAAATGCCCCCTTAGTTAATATAACTAAAATTTTAGATAATTTTATACATACACATTTGCACCAAAAATATTTTCAATTTACAATAAAATAAACAAAAAATATACCAAATATCAAATTACTAATTCCAATAGTTATATTAACATAGTTTTTAGGTAAAGTGTATTGAATGAATTACCTATTGGCATAGATAATAAAACTTAGTTTTTAGTTTTCATATAAAAAGAAATTAACTATTTAAGCTTAGTTAATATAGCCTCGATTATTTTTTTGTGTGTAATAAAAAAATTATTGTCTTCATCCAACACACTTATCAACCTCACGCCTTCAAATATTTTTGTAAATGCCTTCGTGATTGATGAGAAAACACCATAAACTATCAAAAAGTGACATCAAGCGTGCAAAAAATGTTTTTGATATTCCGTCAAGCGTTGTCGGGGTCACACATACAAACACATTTTCACTAATACTACCACAGTGCTTTCTAAGTATTTTGGTGCCCTTTACAACGTTGTCAGAAAAATGTTCTGAAAATGGTTAACAACCATGTGAACTTATGTGTTGAAACATATGGTTGTTAACCATTTTCTGAGCATGTTTCTGACAACCGTGTATAGGTAGCTTTACCTTGCATTTACATTTTTACATTAACCATTTTTGAACCCTGTATACGTAGCTTAAGTTGGGACCGCCGACAAACAAATAATTTTTGAGCCCACCTTTTAACTATTTTGTATTATCAAAATATCGTTTTTGTTCAAAATTTTCTTAAAAGTAAACTCATAATGAATTCTGTCTGGCAATGCTGTACGAAAAACAAAAATGTATGGTAATGGCAACCCTTAGATGATAATTATTCACGTTTTGTTTTGTTTAGTTTTCCATCGTTCTTCTAAATAATCGAGAGTTGTATGAAAAAAAAAAAACTTAATTTAACAACAATATTAAATACGCAAATGTTTTGTTGAAGATAGTATTATTTAATAAAAAATTGATAAGAATTCTACAAACGTATAATTGAAAAATAAAAAATACTATATATGTTATAGGCATTAAATAAAAACAGTTCAAACCAAACTATTCATATAACAAAGCAAACAAAAGAAAGAAAAAGGAAAAATATTGATTCATTTATTTTTAAAAGAAATGAAATAATTGTGTGACGACATAAAAATAAAAGTAAAAATACAATATTAGTAATTGTGTTCTCATAACCTAAAGAGGGTAATCCCCGAAGAAATCCATAAGCAAATAATAAAATACATTCAGCGAGTCGAAATTTGCTCTTTTTATTCACATTACTTTAAGAATTTGTGAAAAGAATACAGAGCTAATTTCTAAAAATGTCTGACGAGGAATCTTTTGTTATTTTGGGATCATCTCCCATGTCATCATTGGAAGTGGATGGTTGGGATACTAAGAATAATTCGAGAACATCATCTTTACAATCCGATACACCAGGCAGCCGTTTTTCATCTTTAAAAAGTAGTCAAATGACCGATTTGCAAAATGCTCAAGAAATTGTGACACAAGCACGCGATGAAAATCTCATACAGCCAGAAAGGTCCAATCCTGTGATTAGTAGTTTCATAAAATCACGTAAAAGCCCTTGCAGTGCCTCTTATATAAAATATATTGATGATAGTGATTTAAGGGAATTCCATGATTGTCGTAATACACAGCCAGAAATGTCTGTTTCTGCACAAATGTCTGGATCTATAAAAAATTCTGTACAGCCTGAAATGGCTGACCCGGTAATTAGGAGCATGATCAAAACAGCAGTAAAAGAAGATATATCGGGCAGTCATTTGTCATATTTAAAAAACAGTCAAATAATTGATTTACGAAATAAAATACAACCAGAAATGGCCGATCCAGTGATAAAAATGGCAAAACCAAATCTCATACAGCCAGAAATGGCTGATCCTACAATAATAACACAACACAAATCACAACAAATTACGGACAGCAAATTATGGAGTAGAGAACCGCAGTTGCAAGTAGAAGAAAATATGATGCCATTTAGTTTAGAGGATTGTGCTCTAAAATCTCCCCTTGAGCAAAAGCAAGAACAACAATTTGAGAAAAATGTTGCACAGGGAACTATAAACTCAACAAATGGAATTAGTAGTTTTGTTGAGATCACCAACAACAAATCGACTTCGAGCAGTAATAAAACAACACCGCCAACATCGGTGGACAATAATTTGGCTTCGAGTTTTCTAATGGGAGAAGTCAATGCTGATGTTCTAAAGGTAATACCATAATCAATTTATAACATTTAAATTATATATTAAAAAAAAAAAAAAAAAAACAACTTCAATTAAAAGTTATGAGTAACAAAAATATGTATGAAATAATGAAGAAGTCATTGTCTAATTATATAATTGTAAAATATTTCACAATTATTTAGCTATTTTCACAATAAATAAAAATTATGTTAATTGCGTGCTTTTTAGGGTTCCTAATTTCATGAAATATTAAAAAATTCCTATTCTCGGGAAATATTAAAAAATATGTTCAGTCCCGGAATATTTTTAATAATAAATTAGGCCAACAAAACAGTAATATTTTGCAAACCTTACAGAAATTATTTGTGTAAAATTTCAGCAAGCTAGCTCATTTTGTTTGGGCCCTATCGTGTTTTCAACAGACAGACAGACGGACGAACATAGCTACATCGTCGTAGAATCTTATGAAGATCCGGAAAACATATCTAATGTGGATAGGCGACAAATATGTTGATGTGTTACAAACGGACATAGAATAAATACAAATAATGAAAGGAGAGATGAGTGATAATTAGGTTTTTAACAACAGGCTTAAAATTTTCGCTCTCAGTTTTCCTATCTAGTTGTCATCTATGTATGTTCCAGGAGTTATAAAAAGAAGAAGAAATATTAAAAAACATTTTTAAAAAAACTTTTATTTAACTGCACTAAAATGATGGAAATAAACTTTAAATTAAATTAAACTATTCTATTCAGTGCATTATGCAATTTATGTGATATTAAACTTGACGCAACAAGCCCATCATCAGGAAAATATAGCGACAAACTTTTATTATATCATATAAATTGATTAATGTAATAAAAGGTTTGATTTATATGAAAGTTTATTTTCTTCTTTTTAGAGCATTTAATTTGGATTTCCTGACATCAATTTGGATTTCCACAATATAAATTTGATTTCCCATATTTAAAAATATTAAAATTTTATTTGGTATTTAAATTTAATATTTATTTTAGTGGGACATTCTGAAATTTATGCCAATAAGAATCCAAAGGTTATAAAATATTCAGTTTTTTGTATAGTTTTGTCACTGTCATAATGTTTATAACAAGGGGATTAGTCAAATTTCACTTTTGGTGGATCTTAAGTGGTCCGACGCAAAATCTGATAAGAATATTTGTATTATCATGTTTTGATATTTTATGAGTCATATTATAAGTTACATTGCTAAATTTAAAAATAAAATTAGGCTATGGTAGAGCTGTAAATGAATGATTCATATTTGATTTTTAATTCAGCATGCATTAAAAAAATTTAAATGCATTAATTTTGCACAAAATATATAAATTGAATTAAAATATGAATGAATTCGTCATGAATTAAAAATTTCTTGAATGTATTCATTTTGCTCAAAATATGAATGGAATTAAAGTTTGAATGAATACATAAACGATTAAACGGATAGGAATTATAATTCATTTTTACATGCAAATTTATATTTAGAATATAGATAAAAATCTCTAGTAAAATTTTACTGAATAGCTTGATTACGAAATAGCTTAGAATCGCAATGAGAACTATTATTATTTTTTTAAAATCTTTAAATTCATTTCTTCATTTCTTTCGTTTTATTTATATAACCAAATAAGAATATATACATTTTTTATTTCAGACCAGTGTCTACTCGCAGTTTCCCAGTATATCCATGGAGGCTTGTGCAGAAGATGTTGTTAAATTACAAAACATGGTTACCGAGTACTCACAGTTGAAAAGTATGTATTTTGTTCAAACTAAATACTTTGCTAAATTTACATAAATATAATAATATTTTACCCATTTCTTATTTTAGCCACCATTAAAAAAGCGAATAATACAATGAAACAATTTTATAACAATTCATTGCAATGGAAGGAAAAAATGAAGACAATGGAAGAAAAATATAAATCTCGATTGGACGGTTGTCAAAGAGAGATTGAAGTGGTATTTATATGATATTGTCATACTTATTGATGTGTGCAATTCATGTTTAATGATTTTAAACAAAAAGCGTTGCATTAATTTTGAAGTAGATTATGTGAGTTTTAAGCCATGGAAGTCCCCTCTTTATATTTGTTTTGTATTATTATATATTATTTGAGCAAGTAAAGGTATCATTTTTATATATTTATCTTGCACTTTAGTGAAAGGTGTAAGATTCGCCACAGCGGAATATAGCACTCTTAATTGTTTTCTAGATTATATTTTTTGTAAAATTTATGTTTTTATTAAATCAATATTTTATGTTTGAATTTATATGTGTTCAAAGTATCAAAAGAATTTGTTTTATTAAAATTATAAGCTGACGTTTACTGGTTTATAAAAATGATAAGCTTTTGTAGTACAATTATTCTCTTGCTCTAATAATAGTAAAACAAATATAAAAAGGGGACGTCCATGGCTTAGAAATCACATAATCTACTTTAAAATTAATGCAACATTTTTTGTTTAAAATCATTAAACATGAATTGTACACATCAATATTTATGACACTATTATAGTTTACATTTTACAACAACTTGGTCAAGTACTAAAAAATTGATCTAGAAAAAATAAACATTTATATATATTTCTTTTTCTTCTATTTTCTAAAGTTGCGCAAACAAAATCAAGAATTAGAAAGCAGTTTCAAGAGCCAAATTGAAGCCTTAGAAATTGCTCGTAAAAAGGATCGTGAAGAGACCGTACAAGAAATATCCGAAAAAAATGCTTTACTTGAAAATATGAGAGCCCAAATTATTAAATTGGAACAGCAACAATTGGTAGCTATAGATACAATAGAGAAATACACATAGAACGGAAACGTTGCTGTCAAAGAAAGAAAATTATGTAAAAACAAAGTATTTGTAAGAATTTTTTTTTAAGTTTCCCCTCTAAGTGTAATTCTCTATGTTATATACTGCAATACATTTAAACATATTAAATTCACTTAATGAAATGTATATTCTACTTCAATAGACCTCGTTTGAATTTGTAGCACAAACTCAAGGCGAGCAGAAAACAGAACAGTTTAATCAAGTTTTTATAACACGCCGCGAACATAATGAGAAAATTAAAAAATTAGAAAGACAATTATCCGAGATGCTGGCTTCGAATCTAGATTTTAAAGATATAGAGAAACAGTATATAGACGAATTAAATTGCCTGAAATTGAACTTAGTTGCATCTGAGGAATTGCATAAAAAGGATCGTGCTGAAATTGCTGAACTCATAGAGGTGAATAAAAAAGGACAACAACAAATGCTTGAATTAGAAAAGTCTATAGAAGATTTAAGCCGAGCGAATGAGCAACAATGTGAACGCATTTCATTGTTGGAACATCAAAATGAAGTGCATCGCAAGGATTTCGAAATGGAGCAGGAAAGTCGACAGACGGCCGTAAAGGAAAAACAACAAATACTGCAAGATTTAAGAAATTTGCAAAGAAAAAATCAAGAACTCATTGAGGAACATCAAAAAATAGCGCAAAGTTATCAGAAAAAGTATTCCTCAGCTGAAGCAATGCAAGTGTCGCAAATAACTTCCGCTGCAGCAGCCGCTCAATCGTACTTGAATAACCCGCAAAGACCCATTCGAGTAAGCACTGTCAGTGTGATGACTAAAAATTTTTAAAATTTACATCAAATTCATAATTTACTTTCTCTTTTAGACTTTACCTTCACCATCTACTTCACAGCGTGTTGCAATGCACATGTGTCCTATTTGTAATAAAGCATTCAATTCTTTGAATATTTTGGAAAGTCATGTTCAGGATTGCTTAGATAAAAACTAATTATCAACGTAAATCGATAAAATATATAAAAAAACTATTTATATGTTTAGGCATGTTAGGTATTATAATCCATGGTAACATGTATTGATTTATTAACCAATAGGAGGGAGATTCTATATCAAAATGTACAAGAGCAATATATATCATCGCCGATTTTAATGAACTCTTCAGCATAAATATAGAAGTTTACTAGAACCATAAATGCTCAGACCAAATCGTCAACAATATTAAAGACCTTAACACACATGCAGCCGTATTTAAAATTAAATACTGTATTCTAACTAATGAGTGGATAACTTTATGTGTGTAAATTTCTATAAGGGAAATTTTGGTAAGAAAATTCCGAACGGAGTGTGTGTTAGGCCAGAAAAAAAAAAAACAAAAGCTATTACGTAAATATGTATAAAAATTCTATTTTTAAAAGCTTTTATTTAACTTGCTTTGTAAGTTTTTTGTTGGTTTGTTTTTTAGTTTAGGTCAAAATTTGTAACTGAATTTTGAATCAGATACTACACCATTTCCAATTGTATTTCAGAAGTTTCTAATTGTATTTCAGAAATTTCCAATTGAATTTCAGAAATTTCTAATTATAATTCAGAAAATTCCAATTGAATTTCAGAAGTTTCCATTTATATTTTTTTTTATTTATTTATTTATTTATTTATTTTCAATAACCTAGCCTATTGGCCGTAACCGGTTACAAATTTCTACTTAAAAAAAGTTTACATTAAAATTATATATATAAGTAAATTAAATAATTATGATATAAATTAATTATGATAGGTATAAATTATAAAAAAAATTTTTGAACAAAGTCAAAAGCTAAACTCCAACATATATTATACTATAAAACATCCTTATTGGATAATGATTATTAAATTGAAATCAGTTAATAAGCAACTTGATAAGAAAAAATAGTTTCCACTAGAAAAAAAACAAATTTGATAAAATACATGTGTATCAGAAATAATATTTCAGAAATATCCAATTGAATTTCCGAAATTTCCAATTATATTTCAGAATTTTCTAATTATATTTCAGAATATTCCAATTATATTTCAGAAGTTTCCATTTATATTTCAGAACTGTCTAATTGTATTTCAGAATTTTCTAATTGTATTTCAGAATTTTTCAATTGTATTTCAGAAATTTCCATTTGTATTTCAGAAGTTTTAATTTATACTTAAAAAGTTTCTAATTAATTGTATTTCAGAAATTTCCAATTGTATTTCAGAAATTCCTATTTGTATTTCAGAATTTTCTATTTGTATTTCAGAAATTTCCATTGGTATTGCTATTACAATTTTCTGAAATACAAATGGAAATTTCTGAAATACAATTTGAAAATTCTGAAATACAATTAGAAAATTTTTAAGTATAAATTAAAACTTCTGAAATACAAATGGAAATTTCTGAAATACAATTTGAAAATTCTGAAATACAATTAGAAAGTTCTGAAATATAAATGGAAACGTCTGAAATATAATTGGAATATTCTAAAATATAATTAGAAAATTCTGAAATATAAGTGGAAACTTCTGAAATATAATTGGAATATTCTGAAATATAATTAGAAAATTCTGAAATATAAATCGAAACTTCTGAAATTCAATTGGAATTTTCTGAAATATAATTGGAAATTTCTGAAATTCAATTAGAAATTTCTGAAATACAATTAGAAACTTCTGAAATACAATTGGAAATGGTGTAGAAATTTCGAAGTTTTTAAAACTGTTAAAATAATCTCTAGATCCTGCATAAATAAACCTAATGTTCGAAAATTCAAACTCATTTTCGAAAAATGTATAATGTATTAAATAGTTTGATATAAATTAATGTTTAGATTCTTCTTTTTAGAGCATTTAAATAAAAGCTTTTTAAAAAGGGTTTTTTTATTATTTACGTATGAGCCTAAGAGCCGAAAATAACAAATTCTGTGCTTTTTGACATAGATTTTCCAGTAGAAATAAATGTTAGAAATAATAAACTTTGATAAGACCGTTTTGTTTAATAACAATGGCAAAAGAAATCATGTAAATAATACGAAAATGAATTAAATAAAATCTAATATTAAGCATTCAAATAAATGTGTGTTGATTTAATACGAAAATCAGATAGTTAATAAGAAAAAATACTAATTAAAAGGGGTTGTTCTTTCGTTGGAAAAAGCAAGCTTAGCGCATTTCTTTTTGAAGTTCTTTTGATTAAATTTTGATGAAGTGCTCATGGATAAATGGAAGCGTGTAAGAGTATTTATCTTCAAAACCCACACGAATGATATGGAAAATTTGTTCTATACATGATTTTTTAGGTCTACAACAATGGTGCGCAGCCCATAGCACAATTGTGCAAAATCCACTCAATGTCCACTCAACGAGACAACTACGAATGCGCATGAGCACGGGTGTATGACTTTTTCTTTATTTTTTCAGTTTTTGTATATGTTTGTTTGTAGGTGCACTGAACAAAATAAAGAATTGAATGTGTTGGTAAGAGTAAGTGTATTGGTGAGAGAATTTACTTTTGCGCACCTCTGGTCTACAAGCAATGACATCAGTTATATGAAATTTCGTTTCCAATTTGTATCATTATCCTAATTTTTCTATTAAATCAATTATGACCGAATACGTTACTCGGATTCGGTTTACAGAACAGGAGGAATAATTTCACTAACGAATTTATTTTTCAATATTAAACGCACCACATATTGTCTTATTACTTTCAAATACAGGTGTGATAAACGGTCATTGCTCATTGGTAAATATGATAGAGGTACACAGGACTTTTGTAGGATGTGCGAGGATATTGATGAGCTAGAAATAGTAGAACACATTTTAAGTAACTGTCCTAGATTACAGGGTCTCAGACAAAAATATCTGGGGGATAGATTCCTCGATGAACTAGGGGACATAGCAAGATATGATAAAGGCAAGCCTATAGGATTTATCAGGGGAATAGGCTGGCTATTTTGAATGACAGTCCTGCGGGAGAATCCCAATCTATATTTATTTTCTGACCTTCATACCGAATACAAAACAAATTCTAAAAATATAACACGTATGTATACGAAAATATATGTGCGATTGCATATAAAAATTTATTTATCTTAATTATTTTAATATATGTGTATAACAATATTGTAAATGTATATAGTAGTTATGTTTAATTGTTGTTGATAACATAAACATGATAAGCATTTATAATTTACTTATAATGGGAGGAGGAGCCAAAGACCAAACACGCTGTATATCTTGATTAGCCACTAAATTATTTAAGATACGCAAATCTAAAACAAGTAAACAAAAATAATTAAAGTTATTAAACATATAAAAAAAAAAACTCACCATTTGTTTTGGCATAATCCTCCAAAATGGAACGTATCGATATAATGGGTACTGCGCTATTAATATTCGGATAGACGACATTATCCATTTTGATGTTGGACACACAAATACCCATTATGCAGCCGTGCTCATCGAACATGGGACCACCACTTTGGCCAGCCTGTACACAGCCATCGGACATTATGGCAGCTGGGGAATATTTTATAATGCGTCCTTGGAATATCGATGGATTAAAATCGTATTTTAAATTGAAATTAACAAAATAGGGAAAGCCAGCATTGTAAACCGTTTGACCCAAGCTCGGCTTCGATTGGGCCAAACGTACGCAATAGCGTTCGGGAATGTTGTCGGGTGCGGAAAGAAGAGCCACATCAAATGCTGTGTCGTAGTGTGGATTGCGCCAAAGAACATCAGCTTCAAATTCACCATCGACACCACGACAAGCTACTTTGGAATTCACCTAGAAGAAATTTTGTTTAATTAAGCATCTTGTTAAATAAATTTTAAATATCTTAAATGCTTTTTATAAAACTAAAAATGTTATAAAACTTGATTAGGACGACGAAAAATTTCGATCAAATAATGAATTTTTGAACTTTTAGTCTTCTGCATTCGATATTTGTTTGGTATACATATTATCCACTGCCATACAAAATTTAAAGTTCTCCAGATTTTCGAAATTCACTTTAGTTTGGTTTATATATATGAAGGATCAAAGTTCATATTTTTGAATAAATGCTTGAAGTGTTAGTCATACAGGTCACAGAATTCCATTTCGATCGAAAGTGGAATTAATTCCGTATTTAGCTTCCTCAGAAAAAGTAAAACGAAAATTTCTTTCGGAATAAAACAACTTTCAATTTTCAAAGTGGAATTGATATTTCTTTGTAATTATTTGTTTTTCTAAAATTTTGAATCGATTTCTGTACCATAAACTTCAACTTAAAATCAGAAATATAGAATTAGTAAATATTTTTGGAATTAATAAATTACACGGAATCTGAAGAACCTAAATCGAAATCGATCGGAATAAAAACTACGGAATTGAAACCATTTCGAACAAAATGTGTGATAGGCCTGATAATTTATCCAGCCCAATCATGAAGATTTTTTCCTTTCCTTTTTCCAGGGAAAAAAATCCCGCGAATTTTTTGTTCACTTTTAACCATTTTTATATAAAAGTAGAACTTTGAACCTCTATAAAAGACGCACCAAAGCCAAGTTTTTTAGCAACTTCCAATTTTGTATGACCATAAGGAACTTGTATACCAAGTTTTAATAAATTTGGAAATGATTTTGAGATTTTGGTACGATTCGACTTTCAAACCCGAAAATAAATATTATTGATAGAAAAGACAAAAATTGATTTTCAGATTTCACTATCAAGACCAAAGAATAATAACAAGAAGTGAAACGCTGTCAAAAAAAACCTAAGTCGGTTGTCATAAAAAACCTAACTATATACATGTATTAGTAATATTTTGTTTATATGTATTGGTGACAAAACCACTTTCACCACACTCCTCAAACACACAGAGTTGTAAAAAAGCGACCTTAAAAATTATATCAAAATTTTATTACAAATAAATTTAAAAATTTGAACAATTCTTAAATTATTTAACGTATATTTGACCTGGAAAGATTTTATAAATAGATGTTAATGCTTTTTATTCCATAATTTCTACAAAAATTAAATTTATTTGAATTTTTTATACATTTTCAATACCAAATTTTACAAATGTGTTTTTTTCAGTTTTAATTTCAACCCCCAAAAATTAAATGTCAGAAAAATTAAAAAAAATATAATTTTCGTTTGCGCAAAATATGCGTGTTTCGGTTACTTTAATGGTTGAAATGTGTGCAAAAAAATAAAAAAATATTATATATTTGTGAAAGAGTGTGTTAAAATTGCAATTTTATTGCAATTTTCAAGAAAAAGTTTGAAGTTAAATTTCTCTCTCAAGTGTGTTGAATTCACATACAACCTGTATGTGAGAAGAGAGAGAAGTTGTTGTTGTAGAAAAAATGAGAGGCTTCCCTTCTTGTTATTCTTTGATCAAGACGTATTCATATGAATTCACTAGTGAGATCAAAGAATAACAAGAAGGGAAGCCTCTCATTTTTTCTACAACAACAACTTCTCTCTCTTCTCACATACAGGTTGTATGTGAATTCAACACACTTGAGAGAGAAATTTAACTTCAAACTTTTTCTTGAAAATTGCAATAAAATTGCAATTTTAACACACTCTTTCACAAATATATAATATTTTTTTATTTTTTTGCACACATTTCAACCATTAAAGTAACCGAAACACGCATATTTTGCGCAAACGAAAATTATATTTTTTTTAATTTTTCTGACATTTAATTTTTGGGGGTTGAAATTAAAACTGAAAAAAACACATTTGTAAAATTTGGTATTGAAAATGTATAAAAAATTCAAATAAATTTAATTTTTGTAGAAATTATGGAATAAAAAGCATTAACATCTATTTATAAAATCTTTCCAGGTCAAATATACGTTAAATAATTTAAGAATTGTTCAAATTTTTAAATTTATTTGTAATAAAATTTTGATATAATTTTTAAGGTCGCTTTTTTACAACTCTGTGTGTTTGAGGAGTGTGGTGAAAGTGGTTTTGTCACCAATACATATAAACAAAATATTACTAATACATGTATATAGTTAGGTTTTTTATGACAACCGACTTAGGTTTTTTTTGACAGCGTTTCACTTCTTGTTATTATTCTTTGAGTGAGATTTACAAAAAAATACTGTCATGAATACTTTACCTGAAATACCACATGAGAACAGGTCAATATAAATTTTTTGTTCTGGACTTTAACTAAAGTGCCAGTGCCTTGACTTCCTGCAGCTTCTATAACCACCATGGTGCGTTCCCCTTCAAAGAAATGAGGATTTTATTAAACAATTACAAAATAATTAAATTTCTTTAATTACAGGCAAAATTAGATGGCTCTCTTGGCAACATAATAGTGGTTATTTTTATGCCCAATTGATTCATAAAGTCTCTTAAGAGATGTGCAAAGTTAGCTGCCATGGTTATTTGAAGATTTTCATTATTACGTTGAAAAGCCGTGCAAATAATGATACCAATTAAACGCCTAAAGAAAGTTTGATAAAGTTTAAAAAACTAAATTATTTTTTCACTTGCCAACTTACAATTTATTATTGAACACTGCCGAGCCCTCACAACCCAGTGGCAAATTATTGGACAACACAAACAGTGAACCATCTTTGCCAATAACATTGGATACTTTGCCAATACTGATGGTCTTGTAGAAATTCTCCATGCCAAATGGTGTGCACATTGCCAGAACATCATCTAGGGGTCTTATGGGATATTTATATCGTAAATAATGAGCAATATGTTCCAAAAACCTTTCAAAACGTTCGGGGGAATCAGTAGATTTAGCGGGACGCATAGTCAGTATAAGAAATGAGGTTAATAAAACCTCATTATGATCTTTAGTGGTTGAATCATTGAATGTTATGGAATTTAACATTTTGTGCAAATTTCTTGATATTTCCTGGGAACTAAAAATATAAAGGAGTTTCGCTCGGTATCTGGTTAGGATGTGGGGTACGTTGGCATTACGCTCTGTAACGGCTGCTGGTAATTTGCGGCGGTCAAAGGTTACCTGATAACTAAGCGAATTTAAATGCTGGGCCTCCTCACTTTGGTCATCTTGAGCGTTGACCAATTTACACTGTTGCAGTTTATGTATGATTTTAGTGCTGGCGCAAATATTTTCATTAGTGTGATCTGCCACAAATGGCAGCATGGGCCTTACGTAGGGTTTTAAAATGCTGCCAGAAGTAATGATAACTTCATTGTTGATAATTATTGCAGACTGTTTTGTTGTAGGATGATTGGTTACCTCCAATAAGGCGTGACGTATTTTCAGTAACATTTTATTTAAATGTAAAACCAAAAATTGTGCTAAAATTTGATAAATAATTATATCTCTATATATTTTACTTATTAGAAATTACAATTATTTTTATTTACCGTTTTCTAGTGAATATTTTGCAAAATCTTTATCATTCCAGAAAGTCCATAAGTCCAAGCATATGTATTTATCAGTCTTTGCAGTATTAACAATTTTTTCAATGCACCATTTTAACTAGATTTTCCAGTTCAATAAAAACAAATTAATTATTATTATTTATTTACGAATGTTTTTATTTATAATGAAATATCAAGAATTTTGTAAAAATATATGCAAATTAGTTCAATAAATTGTTTGTTTTGTTTATGTCTTCCTATTTCTTCTTTGTTTTCTTAATATTTTCCTTAACAATACACTGTTAGCCGTGCTGTTATCAATGACAGCATAACAACTCTGTTATAGCTAAACATTATTATTAAGTTATGTTAATTTAAAATAAGGTTACCACTGCATATATAAATTTAATGAAACTAACAGAAACTTTGCGTTTGTTTTACTAGACATTCAATAAGCTAAATATAACAATAAATTTTTAATTCGACATCAATAATTCTCATGTATGTACTCAAGAATCGCGGCACTTAGTTTTAATAAGATTGGTCCGTTGTTGGTCATAGTTCCTATAGGAACAGATATCAACACACAACAAAGGTCCACTTCCGAAAAATACAACATCCTGCATAAATATCGATATTGAAAAGAATCAAATTTAATACAAATTTGTTTCAAGCAAAAACGTACATTTTAAAATGTTCATATTATATTGGTGGTGGAAACATTTTAGCGATTTTTTATATAATCATGACTTGGCAATCATAAACTGCACAGATGTTAAAAAATACAAAAACAACAAATCATTTGTTTACTTCTAAATTCTTTGCTTAATAATAGAAAATAATTGTAATAAAATGCTAAAGTTATTGTTACTAATATGTTTAATAAATTCTCTAGTTGCTGGTGTAGACCACGACTGTACTAATTTATTGATGGGACAGTTTCTATGTCCAGATCCCAGTAAACATCAAATTGATCCAAAAACTCAACAATTCTATGGTTGTCAACAAACTGGAGTAGCCAAAGGTAAGATTTCTTTTTGTACATTCTGCTTTTAAAAACTATTAGCTAATTGTTCTTATAGTATGGTGTGTGGCAGCCGACGGCATAGTTTGTATGGGTACAAATAATAATACTTTTACCAAAGAATTGCCCTGTAAATGGACGTAAGTTTTATGGCATGTGGAAATTAATTACAACTTTATTTAATATTTCCGTTTTCTTTTAGTAATGGTTATCATTTGGATACAGTTTTATTACTTTCCGTGTTTACTGGCATGTTTGGTTTAGATCGTTTCTATTTGGGCTACTATGGCATGGGTTTGCTAAAGGCTTGTACTTTGGGTGGTTTCTTTATTGGACAACTGGTCGATATTATACTGATTGCCTTACAAATTGTTCGACCGGCCGATGGTTCTCATTATATTATTCCATATTATGGTGCGGGTGTCGATATTATAAGAAGTAATAATGAAACATATCGTGTGCCTCGGGATGATTGGTGAACTAATGCTTCGATTAATCTGTGAAAAAAGAGAATTAAGGACTGTTAAATAAAATTTGAATATATTAAAATTACAAAAAATAATTGTAATATGCGATTGTGGAGTAAGAGACACAAATAAAATATGAGTTGAAAACTGGAGATTGTGTTTGGTATTTAATACCTAATTCATGATAACATTGTATGATTTACAACTACAAAGAAATTATAAACTTTGAAACTCATTTGCATTAAATTGTTATGAATATTGTATAACTGCAAGTAAATTAAACAAATAAATACAACATTATCAGTAATTAATTTGTTCCATCATAATTTTTTGCCCCCAAGTGCTTTCTTCAAGTGTTAATTTTGATTTGTTCGCTGTTATAGTAATTGTTGGATTTTAAGATATATTTTTCTCAAGTTTCATAAAAATGTAAACAAAACTATATAATATTTCTAAAAGATTGCAAAATCGTAATTTAAGTATTAACATTTTTTGATATTAGTAAAACTCTCGGAGTATATTTGTCTATAATATTCTCAAAAGTTTTTATTTATATAACATTTCCTGTATTCTATAAAATTATGAAAATTTAATAAATAAAATTGTCTTTAATGAACTAAGCCTGAATAAATTACTACTAATACGATTAACATAAAAAAGTTCGCCAAAACATTAAAAAAAAGAATAATTTTTCTTGAAATCCTCAGAATTCAAATCTCAGTTACGGTTAAACTATGGGAGGTATTGACATAATTTGTCTTTACTTTTATTCCATATAGATGTACTAGCCGACCGCAATGTATTTACTGAACATTTTTCTGACAACGTTGTAAGATCTCACCATACAATCTTGAAGCACTTAATGTGCAATGTAGCAGCTAGTTAGTTAGCTCAAGATTGTTTGTTGCTGTTGTAACAGCTAAAACTATAGAATTTTTTAATCCGGGAGTCCAGGCAAAGGAATTATGCAACTTCTTCCTCCATAAAATGTTGGAAGTGATGTAGTTTTGTCGTGGCAGGGTATCATGAGGATAAATAACCATGCTAGGTTGTTTGTAATGTATATCGCTGATATTAATATTGAAAACATAATCTATATAATGTTATCAGGAAATCCGGGGGTTATTGTGTAATTAGATTCAAAATAAAATAATTGGATATTTATCATAATATTAAACTATGACTTAATTAATTGTTGTAAGTTTAATGGAGAATTAAACATGACTATTATAATTAAATTTTTATTTTTTTTTTACTTATTTGTAATTATTATCGGCTAATATTTAATAACTATTACCATATATACATATTTGGTATCGACAAATATTAATTTTGAATAAAGAATTTTAATTTTCTTTTAGCATTAAAATAAATGAAATAAATTTAAAAAAAAATTAATAAGATTTTTAATTTTGTTATATTTAAAGCAGTTTCAGACCAATTATAAAATAATAATTACGAGTATAAATAATTAATAATAATTATTGTGCAATTTTAATTTGTTTGTAAAAATTGCCATTTTTATTGGTTTAAAATCATTTTTTTTTTTTTTTTTTTGTAATTTAAAGTTAGTTGGCGGAGTAAAGACTCTCAAATTGCCAGGTTATCCCACGTCGATTCAAGTTGGTCCCTAGTCGACCTATATCTTCATATAGGAAGCTGGATCGCTTAAACCTTGTTTTAAAAATCAGGAGTGTTAATGGTACTCCACCAGTTGATACGTTGAGTTTTTAATGGTACTCCACCAGTATACGATTTGAGTTTTGAATGGTACTCCACCAGTATCGATGTTGAGTTTTAAATGGTCTCCACCAGTGTTCACATAAAATTAAAAGACACGCGGTTGGTGCAAACAACGTAGAACAGGAACCGTTATACGAAGCCTTACATCACACACATGCCAGAGTGAGACGCAAAATTGTCGAAGGCAAAAAAACAAAAACGGGCCTGATTGCACTTAAGAGATAATTACAATGACGCGCGAGTTGTTAATCAACCCAGACTTACTTTGCGACTGGTTTAAAATCTTGATAATAGTTATTTTAGGTCCAAGATATTATATGTTGGGGGGATTTGTGTGCATTTTCATATACTTAAAAAAAACGCTACAACTGAACAGGGTTCTTCGTGGTTTTTAAATTTGGTAACCGTGTTATTAATATGTGTGAATAGCCATCACGAAGAAGAAGACTTTATTTGTAAACAAATTTTTGTTATTGTATTCTCGTTATTTACATATTAATATTTATAAAAATGTTTGGTTCAATTGCGATATATTTTAATTATGACTCCAGTGAAAGTGATAATGAAGTGAAACCTGCTCAGGGTCAACCGGACGATCCTACCATAGCTAATAGGAATTATCAGGATAGCCAACAAGTTCTATCAAAACAACAACAGAATATTTCTAACAATGAAAAGAAGGAGGATATGCCTTTACATATTAAGAATTTGCGAGATGCTACAAATATTTTGGAGCTTCCTGAAGAACGGTACGATTAATAATGAGATAATTTATTTTCTTAAATTTGTAATGAATCCTTTTTTTCAGATTTATTAGAACTTTTAGAATAAAAAAGGAAGTTTTTTCCAAGTTACTGGAGGAAATAACACCAAAAATGAAAACTACGTACAGATGTACTCACATTCCAACACCAATTAAACTGGCAAGATTTTTAGCATTTATTGCGAGTGGTGGCCAAAAAGCGTTTGATAGTGAATATGAGACATCCATGTCAAAATCCCAGGTGTCTAAAATAATATGCGAAATGTTAGACATCTTTCAGGAACACTTGTGTTCAAAATGGGTGCAATTAGATCGTAACCAAGAAGATGAAAACATGACAAAAGAACAATTTTACAATAGTACTGGAATACCGGGTGTAGTAGGGTGTGTTGATAATACACATATACGGATAAAGACACCAGACAAGCAGGTGAAACATCTTTACCACAACAGTAAAGGGTTTTATAGCTTAAATGTGATGGTAGTAAGTAAAGAAAAAAAAAAAAAATGTTAACACGTACATAAAACTTTAGAAACCTAATTATTTTAGATCTGTGATTATAATATGGTCATAACACATGTAGATGCTAGTCAACCGGGAGCTTATCAAGATGCATACGTTTGGAAGCAGAGCTTTGCAGATAACTACTTCAGCACAAATTACTTAGAGGGGAAAAGCAATACTTGGCTTCTTGGTAAGTTTTTAATTTGTTTTTGTTTATACATACACCTTTAATATAGATATAACAGTTTAAATATTTTTGTAAATAGGTGATTCTGCTTATAAATTACTACCATACTTGTTGACTCCTTATAGAAATCCTGTAGAAACAAATCAAAAATTATTCAATGAAAAACACTCCAAGGCAAGCAGCATAATTAAGCATTGTTTGCATGTATTGAAGAACCGTTTCAGTTGCTTAATAACTTCCACAGGGTTGCAATATATACCGGAAAAAGCAGTAAAAATTGTAATCACTTGTTGCATCTTGCATAATATCTGTATTAAATACAAACACAATTGGCAGCCGTCTAATAATACATTAGAAGAGATTGATAATGATGATGAAGTTGATGCAATAGAAATGTTTCATGAAGAATGCACAGATTCCAATTCCATAAGAGATGAAATTGCTGCGTCTCTAACACAGTGGGTTCCTCCTACAGTAAAATCTCAGAATCTAGAACAACCGACTGCAGCACAACATCATAGCTCTTCCAACAGCAATGATATTCGTTTAAATTTTAAGAATTTACGAGATGCTACAAATGTCTTGGAGCTACCAGAGGACAAGCAAGTTTAATAGTCAACAAATTTACTCAGTTTTTAAAGAATCATTCTTTTATTTCAGATTTATTAGGACTTTTAGAATCAACAAGGAGATATTTTCTATGCTACTTGAAGAAATAACACAAAAACTTAAAGTGACATATAGAAGCACACACACACCAGCACCAATTAAACTTGCAACGTTTTTAGCATTTATTGCGTCGGGTGCACAAAAATCATCTGACGGCAATGAATATGCCTCAAAGTCTCAAGTGTCTAAAATAATATGTGAAATGTTAGACATCTTCGAAGAACACTTATATCCCAAGTGGGTAAAATTCGAAAAGAACCAAGAAGATGAAAACCTAACAAAAGAGTATTTCTACAATAAAACTGGAATACCTGGTATAGTAGGTTGCGTTAATAATACACATGTACGAATAAAGACTCCAGCCAAGGAGGTGAAGCATCTTTACAAAAACAGTAAAGGATATTCAAGTTTGAACGTGATGATGGTGAGTACATAAAGAATATAAGTACAGGGTAATTTTTTAAGCCTTACGTCTTAGATATGTGATCATAATATGGTCATAACATATGTAGACGCTTATCAACCGGGATCTTTCAACAATGCCTACGTTTGGGACCAGAGTTCTGCAGATAATTACTTGAGAACTAATTATTTAAAAGGAAAAATAAATACTTGGGTAATTGGTAAATACTACTACTAAATATTTCGTTTACTACTTAATATTAATAGTTGTTTAAACGTGGTTCTAAACAGGTGATTCCTCTTATAAGTTGTTACCCTATATGATGACTCCCTACAGAAATCAAATCGACCACCATCAACAGTTATTTAATGAAAAACACTGGGAAATAAGAGATATTATAAAGCAGTGTATTAATATTATGAAAAATCGTTTTAGCTGTTTAATTACGCCCACAGGCTTGCAATATATTCCGGAGAAAGCAGTCAAAATTGTTATCACCTGTTGCATCCTGCATAATATTTGTATAGCATACAAGCAAAATTGGCAGCCTTCTGATACTTTTGAAGACGAAATTGTCAATGAAGGCGACACAATTGAAACAGCTGATGAAGAATGCGCTCTATCTAACTTTATAAGAGATGAAATTGCGAGAAACTTGTATTGTTTACAAACAAATTCATTTGTTTCATAATAAAGTTTATATATGTATGTATCTTTATGTTTATAAAAACTTTTGTTTTGAATATAGGGACAGTTTAGGTTTCCAGGCAGCCACGAAGTGAAGAAGAAGTGCAGCTCACGTGGGTCCAGGCATAGGTCCCTTTGTGTTACAGGACGAAACCATAGAGAATTATACATAGAGACGAGACACTTCGTTTTGTCAAACAAAAATAAAACAAATCATATGTCTAATGCAACAACAAAATACATTGTGCAAAGAAAAACACATTGACTAACATGTATTTTGTTGTTGCAAGAGATAGGTTTTTGACAATAGACTTCAGAATTTGGAAAATAGCTTTAGTTTGGTTTTCATATAGATTCAAGTACATATTTTTAAATAAATGCATGCAAAATGCATAGGTAAAACTTTAGAACTATTAATCAGATTTTATAATTTTTGATATCATATTGAAGCTAATGAATCGTAGATTTTAAAGTTGTGTCGCCTATAAATCAAAACAGAAGGAGCCACAAAAAAAAAAGATTTCCCTTTAATACGAGCCATTGCACGATTAAAAAAACATTTTGTTTTTACCTTTTAAAAAAACTGTAGTTTATTACCATTAAATAAAACGGATGATTTTGATTGCAAATAAAAGCAGTTTTAGTAGTTTGTAAAAAATCTTTATTAATTTTAAATGTACAACAACAACAGTTTAAATGGTTGCTATGTGTTTTAGTACGCACACGTTTATATTACTCTTTATAAACACACTAGTAATGTACAAGAGTTCACTTCATTTTAGACTGACTCTTTTGTGTTCACATGGCCAATTTATATTCACAGCATTACCATCTAGAAAGCTCTATTTCTACAATGATCGTAAAACTAGAATATTCGAATTCTAGAGCTTTCGATGATAATCATTAATCATTTAGTGTTGCCATACTTACAAACAATGCTCCACTCAAAGCTTTTATTCAATGTTGTATGTTCCACAGAAATGTTAATAATACCCACAGATATGTTAACTACTATTAACATAAAAGGTTGAGAAGCACTGCTGCAGCATTATGCAACCTTAAAGCAGCCGTTAAAACCGATATATTTGAATTCAAGTACAATTTCGTTACACTGCCCCCGCTTAAGCCTGTTCGTGCCGAACAGAAATTATAGAAATTGGAGAAGAAGTTTAAAGAGCGCAGACCATCATGCGATAGATGCGGCGTCACTATGAGGTGCCATTTGCATGTCCGGTCTAAATAACCACCTGCTTTTCCTCATAAAGGCATCTATATGCCTTAATTCCCTCACAGATAGTTCGGAGAGGCTGCTAATGGATCTTTACCCTAAAAGTCTAGCCGTAGATTACGGAAATCATGTTGTGGCAGCCCAAGTCTTATAGCATGGGTACCGAAGGTGCAGTGTCCGATGATCATCGCCACCATATTGCTAATGCAGGCCATATCATCCTCGTGATCACACAAGTGGATTCATTAGACCAACGCGATTGAGCAAGTTCATAGTATGCATCATTTATCCGTTGTTTACATATCGACAGCGGAATGCCACATCGGAAGTCTTTCTCATCTTTCGACATCGAGTTTCCCATCTTCGCCAAGTTGTCAGTAATATAATTGCCTTATTATTCCCGTGTCCACGTACCCAATTGAGTACAACTGTCGAATGTCTCGCCATCTCATTTAGGGATGCCTGGCATTCCTGGACTATGTTCGATGTTGTATAAACACCTGTCAGGGATTTGATTGCAGGTTTACTGTCAGTATATATACAAATATCCCTACCAGATATCCTGTAATATCTGAGCCAGTTGGCCGCTCTTCTGATGGACGATAGCTCGGCCTGAAGAATACTACATCCATTTGGTAGTCTGAAGGACAACCTTACCCCAAATTCAGAAATGTAGACACCTCCGCTCACTATATCCCCTTTCTTTGACCTGTCCGTATAGATTGATATTCTCGTTTAGCTAGAGAAGAGACCATCGCCAGATTCTATATTGGACAGGGACGAAAACCTGAAGTACCTCGAGAAAAAGGGCCTATTGGTGCAGTAGTCAATGTTATCTGTAAGATTCTAAATACTTCTTATTATGCAAGCATGTCCAAAGGACCTGTAGTTCCATGCGTTGCATGCATTGAATCTGAAGGCTGTGTTCATTGCCAATTTCTTGGCCATTAAATCTACCGGTAGCCAGTTTAGTAGCGTGAAAAGCGACTTTGTAGCTGTAGTTCGCAATGCCCCTGTTGTCAGAATTGCCATACTTCTTAGTACGCTTTCGAAGAGTACACGGTTATGGGCCCCGTCCATTGCATTCCACCAGACAGAGGCCCCATAGAATAGTATCGGTTTAGTGACCGTATCGACTAGCCAATTGACGTTTGTAGATTGAAAGACAAACCTTTATTACATTGTAAATTATATAGTAGTACTAGCGGGTCTTCAGAATTCGCTACTCTATCATATCTGGCCCTCCTTCGATCACTTTAGTTCGTCTCTGAACGAAGTCGTGAAAATCATGTTCTTCGGTGAATTCATTGGCAGTATATTTTCTTCACAATTATTCACTGCCTATACTGAAGCACATTCACCCATCTCGGAACCTGGTCCGAAGACCTCTTCACAGGAGTACAGATCAATCACCCTCACAGGAACCAATCCGTCGTTGCACTGTTCATTTTTCACATCTGCTGGTTCCAACACCCACAAACTATTGTCTATACAATCCTCCTCTTCCTCATGGGACCATACCAAATACTCTGACTGTGGTGACAACTTTTTATGCTCAACAAACTCTAGCTTTCTTACTTGAGACTTGCTCTAATATTTTACGTCAAGACTTACATTGCAAATTGGTTCAATTGCTTTCTTTACTAAATCTGATGATAGACTGCGACGCTCCCGTGTTCATAGTAAGGAAGTGGCTCTGACCGTTGATATACCCAGTATCAGTTAAATTGTTATTTTCCTGCTGATATGGACATGGAACAGCTCGTTTTAAAGGTGGCTCATGTAACACTGAATGATTCACCTGCTGGTTGTTTCTTGGAGGCGAGACAGATCTGGATCGTTTTCTTGGTACTCTACAGTTTCGCTTAAGTTAGGGTTATAACACTAGGGTTAGGGTGTAAACAAATCTCGGTAGAATTGAAAAATTTTATCATTTTTGTACTTTGGAAGCCATGATGTATCAAATCTATATAGTGGTTGTTCAATCCATTTTTTGCTGTTTAATTGTGTTATCGATCTATTATAATATCCTCATGCCTAGGAGTCTAAAGATTCTTTATTAACAATAAACCTTTAACCTTTTTGCTCCCACCAGTATCAATTCGGCTAGTTGGTCTGGCTTCACGTACGACCTCCTACGCTTCGGGTTATCGTAATGGATCGCAAGTAATGATTATGTGCAAAAATAATTTTCTTTTATTGCGTTCAAACATCGTTTCGGATATGCAAAATCGTCTTTCAAGGTATCTCGGCTTCAATTCGTATGGTACTCAATTTCCCTGCTTTTGGATAAATCCTATTGCTAGCAAACGTTTTGAAATTGCTGCTTGAGTAGCTCCCAATGATTTGGCAAGCTCTTGTTGAATTTGACAACAATCTTCATGTAGTAACGCCTCCAATTCTTGGTCTTCAAACTTTTTTGGCTGGCCTGGGAGATCTTCTCAACCGAACAAACCATCTCTCCCATGTTGTAACCGATGGAACACATTCACCATAAGCAATCGGTGTGCTTCAGCGGCACATTTTTTCAAATTAAATAAGTAAAGAAAAACTTCCCGCTTATGACGCTTTGTTGGCACAAAATTCGACATTTTCGAAGCAAAAAAAAAGCTTTGTGGTTTACACCATAGGGTACAACTAGAGGCGCAACTGAGAGTAACAATAATTACTCTCTTCACACGTACTTGTGATATGTGAATTCAACATACTTGTGAGAGAATTTAACACATCAAAATACTTGAAATTTTAACTTCGATTTCCCGACTAAATATATACCGAACCGCTTTTTTACACTTCTACACAATTTTTGTCAATTTTTTTTAATACTTTTATTTCCGAAACACTTTTATTTTGCTCAAATGAACAAATTTATTTTTTATTAATTTTTGACACTTAAATTTATCTGTGGTAGAATTTTATTTATAGAACAGAGTTTCAATTTTTGGTATTGAAAATAGGAGAAAATTTTAATAAATAAAAATTTAAACATTTTTATAGAACTCTGTGTGTCTGGTGAAAATTAAAAAGGCACCAATACAACCTCAAAACTATGTACTAATACATTCTCACGACTTAGGTTTTTGACAACAGACTTAGGTTTTTTCCCTCTCAGTAACGCTTCTATGGATATATTATTCTATGGCAAAGAATAATAACAAGAAGTGAAACGCTGTCAAAAAAAACCTAAGTCGGTTGTCAAAAAAAACCTAACTATAAGAATGTATTAGTAACATTTTGTATATATGTATTGGTGATCAAACCACATTCACCACACTCCTCAAACACACATAGTTGTAAAAAAGCGACCTTAAAAATTATAACAAAATTTTATTTCAATTATATTTAAAAATTTTATACAATTCTCAAATTATTTAATTTATATTTGACCGGGAATGATTTTATAAATAGATTTTTCTGCTTTTTATTCTTTAATATCTGCAAAAATTTAATTTATTTGAATTTTTTTATTAATTTTCAATACGAAATTTTACAAATGTGTTTTTTTATGTTTTAATTTCAACCCCCAAAAATTTGATGTCAAAAAAAAAAAAATATATATTTTTCGTTTGTGCAAAATATGCATGTATCGGTTACTGGAATGGTTTAAATGTGTGAAAAAAAATTAAAAAATATTATGTGTTTGTGAAAGTGAGTGTTAGAATTGCAATTTCATTGCAATTTTCAACAAAAAGTTTTGAAGACAACTCTCTCTCTCTCAAGTGTGTTGAATTCACATACTACTTGTATGTGAGAAGAGAGAGAAGTTGTTGTTGTAGAAAAATTGAGAGGCTTCCCTTCTTGTTATTCTTTGTTCTATGCAAAGAATAATAACAAGAAGTGAAACGCTGTCAAAAAAAACCTAAGTCGGTTGTCAAAAAAAACCTAACTATAAGAATGTATTAGTAACATTTTGTTTATATGTATTGGTGATCAAACCACTTTCACCACACTCCTCAAACACACATAGTTGTAAAAAAGCGACCTTAAAAATTATAACAAAATTTTATTACAATTAAATTTAAAAATTCGAACAATTCTTAAATTATTTAACGTATATTTGATCTGGAAAGATTTTATAAAAAGATGTTAATGCTTTTTATTCTATAATTTCTGCAAAAATTAAATTTATTTGAATTTTTTATACATTTTCAATACCAAATTTTACAAATGTGTTTTTATCAGTTTCAATTTCAACCCCCAAAAATTATATGTCAGAAAAATTAAAAAAATATAATTTTCGTTTGTGCAAAATATACGTGTTTCGATTACTTTAATGGGTGAAATGTGTGCAAAAAAATAAAAAAATATTCTATGTTTGTGAAAGAGTGTGTTAAAATTGCAATTGTATTGCAATTTTCAAGAAAAAGTTTTGAAGTTAAATTTCTCTCTCAAGTGTGTTGAATTCACATACAACCTGTATGTGAGAAGAGAGAGAAGTTGTTGTTGTAGAAAAAATGAGAGGCTTCCCTTCTTGTTATTCTTTGGTTCTATGGTTTACACCATGATTCAAATATACAAGGTTGCTCCACTTCTCTCTCACAAAAATATTTTTGAAGTTTATTGGAATTATTTGAAATTTGTTTTTTGTAAACAATAAAAAAGTCTTTGCCACATATGGAAAAAGGGAAATAACTTTTAAGAAATATTTAATTTTAATGTGTAATTTATATTAAAAATTAGTTTCGGCTTCTTGTTTTTGTGTTTTTTCTTTCTTGGAGTCTGTATAAGGGATAGTTTATAATTATTTCAAAAACGAATTTCTTTAGTTAACATTTTTTTTATTGAATTTTTTGTTTTCTGTTTTATTTTATTTTTTTTTTTTTACTTTTAAATAAACAAAAATGGGATTTTAAGAATGAATACGGTAGCACGATTTTTCATAATTCCAATAAACGTCAGAACGTTAATATGGCGACAAAAAGAGAAAGTGAGACTACCTTCTATTTTTGTATCATGGTTTACACTATAATGTTCAGTAACTAAGTGAGAATAAATGACAGATATATACCTTTCAAAATTACATATAAGTTATTAAACAAAAACCGCGATCAAAAGATACGTAATCTATTACAAATCCCTCATTTTTAAGTCATACACCCAATATTTTAACTGTTATTTCGGTAACGGTAGCTAGCTGTAACGGTAGTTGAGCTGATAAGTTATTTTAGGGGTCTAGTATTCGCTCGTTTACGAATGCGAGAATTAGCTGTCATCATTGGATAATATTTGATGAGTTATATTGTGCAGGAGTCTAGAACATATTAAAATAATCATACGTCATGGTGCACCAATGAACAGTTTTTGAATTACATATTGCCTAATTTTATTTGTTATTTATAGTCTTTAAAAAGATACGCTAGCAAATGGTAAATATTTACTTAAAAAAGCATAAGCACTATTTTAAGCACAAATATCTTTGACATTGTTTACTCTTACAAAGAATTTGTAAGAGCGAACAGCATCCAATAAAACAATACTAAATATTGACTGTGATATCGATGAATGTCTTTTCTGAAAAATTACTTAACAAAATATAAAATTTAAATAATCTGTAATTACCATGACATTACAAAATTATTTCAAACTTCAGCTGTTTTAATTCAATACAGGTGTACGTGTTTACAACAATTACTGTAGCGTATTGTTTAAATCACATTTATTGAAATAATTAAGTTTTGTTTTGTTTTTTCTTTTATTTTGTTTTGTTTTTAATATTCATTTGATTTACACATACGCACTTAAAATAATGTATGAGTACGAGTGAGTATTTATCGGCAACACCATCTCATTTGTTCGAATTTAAATTACAATCATTATTAATTACTTCGATTTCAATTATTTATTACATTAATGTCCAAACACCTCATTCCCACTTCACATATCTATCTATGTATGTAAGTATGTACTTGTTTGTAATATGTAGTATGGTTTTGTTTTTCTATGTTTGAAAAACAAAATCGGTTTGCGCGCGCACACACTCTGAATGTGAAACTATTTTAGGAATGTAGCTTAAGCGCCCACTAACATTTGCCCTATGGAATTTCAAGTAGTGCTTGTTGGTTCACCAATATGAAATACAAAATACTGGTGAAGGTAGCCCAAGCTAAATGTTTCCAATAAATATGTTAGGGTTTTGAATGGGAGCATATAATGTTATATAGTTTTGCCCATGGCAGAACTAACAAGGTACAATTAATAGAAAGTATGTTCTCAATTATACATTCCTTATAATGTCAAACAAAAGAAAATTTGAAAAAAACAAAACGAAATGTCTAAGAGAAAAATAAATTAGTTTGTGGTTGTATTAAAAAAATATTTATGTATATAAATTTTTTCGTAAAATATTTAATAAAAATTGAAATGTGTCCAAATAAATGTGTTGTTTTTAATATAAGGTGTAAAACATCGCGGAAACAAAATAAAAAGTGATGAGAGTAAATGCGTTATTTGACGTTGTAGGGGTATATATTGACAACTCTCCGTAATAATTGTACCTGGTTGATTCTGCCATGGTTTTGCCTAAAGTTTTCTTTAGATATGCCAACTTTTTACTTTTTTTTAAAGAACATTGAAATTTACTACCGAGGTCAATTCTTTGAAGACTTTTGGGGAGGTATCACATAGGCAATACATCTTTCCAGGACGTTAAGCTCAGAAACAAACGCTCCAACTTTGGAAAAGTTCTGCTACTTTCATTAGTGTTTTTAATTTGTTGGAAAATGTCACACATGATTTAAGAAGGAATTCTTAGAGTAATTGATATTGCGAGAATACCGACAAATATGAGATTAAAATTGAGCACGGTAAAATATTATTTGCCCAACGATCCTGGGGGTATTACAGCGTATAAATAATCCTAAAGCAAAAGAAAGTTAGATACAAATAATGCCAAACGTCAGCCGTTGAAGGATTGATGCTAAACCTAATTTCCAGTGGGAGTTGAGAGAACATGGTACTAGTATTCTGGAACCCTCCTTATTAAAAATAACTGTAGCATGAATTTTAGGAAATGATGCACGGAATACTTTATTTCATTGCTGATATATCAGAAAATATTACATTTCAGTCCAACTATAAACCATCCAGAGGCTATAAAGTTTGTCTGACAAGAACGGTTGCACAGAAAAGGTTTCAATATATTGTTACGTTTTTACCTTTTAAAAACTGGGTTTATTTCCTTTAAACAAACCGGATACTTTTGATTGCAAATAAAAGCAGTTTTAGTAGTTTAAAATTTTAACAACTCTTTATTTATTTAAAATGTACAACAACAACAGTTCAAATAGTCACTCAGTGTCTTTACACACGTTTATCAATTGCACACACACTTTATAATGTACAAACTCAAATGTACACGACAGTTGATGTTAACTCTAACAGCGCCAATGATCAACTCAACTCACGACTGCAACCTCTGCCACTATTTATACACTCGCCATCTTTCGGGAATCTTCTACAATGCTCTTAATGGATAAACAATGGTAATAACCGCATGCTATCAACATTGTTTATAAGTAGAAGCTTCTACTGATGATCGTGTTTATAAACATGATGAATACTGCAGGCAGTCGATGTATATTTGGAGGAAATATTTTACCGTTTTGGTCTTGGAGAGTGGTTTTATCAATGACTAAAAAGGAGTAGGGAAAACATATTTTAAGCCAGTTAGAGGATACAACCTTTAACAATGTAGGTTCGAGTTGCTTTGCGAAAAAAGTAATTTCAATAAAAATGCTTAAAGCTCCAGTATTTTTGCACAAATAAAACAGATTTTATGTGATGTGATTCTAATCGAATGATTCGATTATATCCATAGATTTTTTCGATACTAGCTACAGAAAATCATTTGACACAAGAGAATTATATAATAACTGATTTTTTTAAAAATTTTCAGACACAACTGTAAAATTGGATCATTTAGACTCAATAATTTGAAAAAAAAAAAACAGAAAATGAAGGTCGACATTTGAAGTTATTAAAGATACACAGAGAAAACACATTCGTAGTAGCAACCGAATTTGTTGCTAATCGAATGATTCTGCCTTAGTGACTGAATCTTACAGTTGTGGCCACATAATTTTAGAAGTGGTAATAAAAGTTTGGACCCTTCAGTCGAAATTCTTCTTTATCCACTGATTTTCTGTTACTAGAACTGAAAAATTGTATGTGTACAACGGAATCATTCGATTGGCAATAATTTCAGTTGCTATTACGAATCTGTTTTCTCTGTGTAACAATACAACTTCTAAGGATATTCATATTAGAAGAAACAAGTATGAGTGCTATATTCGGCTGTGACGAATCTTATATACCCTTCACCAAAGTATATTTTAATAAATATTGTTACGTTTTTACCTTTTAAAAACGTGGGTTTATTTCCTTTAAATAAACCGGATACTTTTGATTGCAAATAAAATCAGTTTTAGTAGTTTAAAATTGTAACAACTCTTTATTTATTTAGAATTTACAACAACAACAGAATCAAATAGGCACTCAATGTCTTTATACTAGGGTTCTATAGTTGAAACAAAAAGTCGACTTTTCGAACTTTCGACTTTTTTCGATTTTTAAAAAGTCGACTTTTCGAACTTTCGACTTTTGGTAATTTATGAAAAGTCGACTTTTCGAACTTTCGACTTTTTAGTTAAATCGACTTTTTTCGACTTTTCGACTTTCCGACTATTTTCGACCTTTTTCCACTTTTTACCATTTTTTGTAAAAAATACATGGTTTCTGCATTTATTGATGCGTCTTGTGTAATGTTTAACAATAAAAATTAAATGTATTAAGGCGATAATATATAATATGTAGAAAGAGCATTTTTTTATGAACATTTACTTATTATTTATTTTTGCATACACTAGAAAAAATGTAAGTGTACCAAATTGCAATAACATAAAATTATTATGTTATTCTGTGCATATTTTGTTTTAGTATAATGTTGCAATTAAAAATTTTTGTAACAATCTTAAAAGTCGACTTTTTTCGACTTTTATCGACTATTCGACTTTTTTCGACTTTTATCGACTTTTTTCGACTTTTATCGACTACTCGACTTTTGTGATAACTAATCGAATGTTCGACTTTTTTGTGACCAAAAAGTCGACTTAGACTTTTCGACTTTTTTCAGCAAAAAGTCGATTGTTCGAACAATCGAACAATCGACTTATAGAACCCTACTTTATACACGTTTATCAATTTGCAGAAATGCACACACACTCTATTACGTAAAACCTTATATGCACAAGACAGTTGATGTTAACTCTACCAGCGCCAATGATAAACTCAACTCACGACTGCCAGCTCTGCCACTATTTATACACGCGCCATCTATCGGGAATCATATACAATGTTCTTAACGGACATACTAGTGCATTCGATTTCTAGAGCTTTTCGATGTCATTGCCAGCAGCGCAAACATTTAGTGTTGCCATACTTACAAACAATGTCAATGATGGACGTGTCATCAAACATAATGAATGCTGCAGGCAGTCGTTACAGACCGTTGAATTCAAATCGTCATTGCACATTCGTAACACTGTCCCCCACTTAAGCCTGTTCGTCCCGAATAGGCACAGATTCACCTTTCCAGTGGTCAGCTAGTCGTTTCAGATGTTTAACTTTGATTCTCGATATCGGTCTTCCACATTTCCGTATTCTAACAATGTCATCCAACCTCTTAACCACCCTATGTGGTCCCTTCCAGTAACTCCGTAGTTTGGAGAACAAACCTTTACCACGTTGTAGGCTACATCTGGCCTTCACTTGGTCGCTGGTCATTTTAATTCGTCTCCGAACGAAGTCATGCATTTCTTTAGCAAATTCATTGGCAGTATCTTCCTCACAATTTTTCACTGTCTCTGCTGAAGCACATTCACCCATCCTGAACCCGGCCTGATGACCTTTTCAGACCAATCACTCCAACAGGAACCACTTTGTCATTATACCATTCAACGAGGGCCTCCATCGTTACATGACCACTTTTCACATCTGTTGCTTTCAACACCCATAAACCATTGTCTACACAATCCTCCTCTTCCTCAAGGGCCCATACCAAATCCTCTCCCTCAGTGCTAGCTCTTTTTAAAGGTGGTTCTTGTAATTCTTGTTGATTCGACTGCTGGTTGTATCTTAGCGGTGAAACATATCTGGTTCGCTTTCTTGGTGCACTACAGTTTCGCTGAATGTGACCAATTTTAAAACAGTTATAACATTTAATTTTGGCTTTACCTTGTTTCTCATTTAAAGTATCTAAAATTGTCTCTTTTTGACATTGAACATTATTAAATTTTGTTTCTAAGTCCGACACCTTTTTATCAATGCCATCCACTCACGACTGCAACATCTGCCACTATTTATACCCACGCCATCGTTCGGGAATCTTCTACAATGCTCTTAACGGACAAACTAAGGAGTGAGATCGTAAAATTCTTAACACACGTTTTTCATTAAAACTTTTAACCCAAATGAAAAATATGTCGCTTGAGCTTTTTTTTCCGGTTATGGCTCGATATTGAAAATTTGGGTGTCAGTAACTCCGAAAATATGAGCCGCCGACATTTTTTTTTCTCTAAATAACATTCTCTGCACACTAAATTTTGTATCTTATTGCATGCAAAGTGATTAATTTTGAAAATTTTAAAAAGGTCTTACAAATACAGGTTATTAATTGAAATTTAAATTATACCAATTAAATTCGGAATTATCAGTGTGTGTTAAAATATTTTCTACATATTATTAATGGCGCAGACAAAAAATGTAATGAAAACTTATTTTTTGATTATTTTCAGACATTTTTGGAAACCCACGATCAACTATTGATCAAATGTTTCCCTAATTCAGTATTACGTTTCAGTTTACGGTTTAAAGAAAAACAAACAAAAACTAGCAGTAAAAAGGATACCATCCCCACTTTGCAATAGAAACAAATTGTATCCAAGACTAACAATGTAAAAAGTGAACTACTACTCGTACTAATAATGTACCTGTTGCGGACAGTAAACAAATTGAATAGATATTGCACACAGAACCATACGAACAATAACTACATTAATATCAAATTGCTGCAGCAACAAGAGAATCAGTAACAATTGTTGCATATTAAAACTATTTTAGAATAACAATGTCTTACAGTAGTAGTTCTTTGAAGTTTACTGATATGATTTTTTTTTTCTGGTCTGAATAGGTACTTTTAAACGAGACATGTTAATGGGAATCCGAAAAGGTAGTGATTGTTTTCATTACAATGTTTTTTTTTCTTTTCTTATCCATTTTTTACGATTTTTTATACTCGTATTAAAATTGTTGAACAAGATCGATGTGACACATTAAATTGACAATTTAACTGATAAGAATCAAATTGAAAGCAACAAATGTTGCAACTGCAACTGGCTGCTTGTATGTGTGTGTGTCTGTCTGTCTGTCAGTCTCACTGTCTAATAAACAAGAACAACAAGTGTAATGACAATTGTTGTTTTTACACTAGACGCGATATTCACAGATGATTTATTTCATAAATGACATTTCTCCAAACTAATTTTTTTTTCACCCAGTAAAATAAAAAATAAACTAGTTGGCGCCTAATTTGCATGGATTGCACGTGAAATTTGTATATAGAGTGCAGGGAATATGTATGTTATGAAACAGATATCTTAAAGAGTTAATTCCTTTATTTCTAAAGAACGTACGCTAGACATATAATGTCAGAACTGGCATATTTCTTCTATAGAAATTATGCCAGAATCTGGCATATTTCTTCTATAGAAATTATGCCAGAATCTGGCATATTTCTTGTATAGAAATTATGCCAGAATCTGGCATATTTCTTCTATAGAAATTATGCCAGAATCTGGCATATTTCTTCTATAGAAATTATGCCAGAATCTGGCATATTTCTTCTATAGAAATTATGCCAGAATCTGGCATATTTCTTCTATAGAAATTATGCCAGAATCTGGCATATTTCTTTTATAGAAATTATGCCAGAATCTGGCATATTTCTTTTATAGAAATTATGCCAGAATCTGGCATATTTCTTTTATAGAAATTATGCCAGAATCTGGCATATTTCTTTTATAGAAATTATGCCAGAATCTGGCATATTTCTTTTATAGAAATTATGCCAGAATCTGGCATATTTCTTCTATAGAAATTATGCCAGAATCTGGCATATTTCTTCTATAGAAATTATGCCAGAATCTGGCATATTTCTTCTATAGAAATTATGCCTGAATCTGGCATATTTCTTCTATAGAAATTATGCCTGAATCTGGCATATTTCTTCTATAGAAATTATGCCAGAATCTGGCATATTTCTTCTATAGAAATTATGCCAGAATCTGGCATATTTCTTCTATAGAAATTATGCCAGAATCTGGCATATTTCTTCTTTTATACACACAAAAAAATTATCGAGGCTATATTAACTAAGTTTGCATAGTTAATTTCTTTTTATATGGAAATTAAAAACCAAGTTTTATTATCTATGCCAATAGGTAATTTAAACAAAAAAACTTTACCTAAAAACTATGTTAATATAACTATTGGAATTAGTAACATCTTCGAATTTATTTGTTGTTTGATTTATTTTGTTTATTTAATTGTCAATTGAAAATATTTTTGGTGCAAAAGGGTATGTATATATTAAATCAACTTTAAAAATATAAAAGTTCAAATAAATTATATTTTTAGGAATATAATCAAAAGCGTGGAGACACGCGACATGTATGGAATCATGGGGTATTGAATCAGGTAAAAGTCTTATTCACGTTGTTGATAGACCTTCAAATTCAGCATTGGCCCAACAACAATTACAGCAAAGGCGTTCAAAACTTCAAATAAATTTGTAAAAGGGAGAACCTACGACGCGTTTGGTGAAAAAAGTCTCCAAAAGAAGTCTAAATTCCACAACACCACCACAGACATCGCCTTCGGACAACGAAAGAGATTATTTTCAAAACTCAAAAAAATCAAGCAGCCCACAACAAGCTCAACTCCCGTCAAATCCACTTCCATAGCAAGTTATCTCCCAGAAGTACCGGTATTGAAATGTTTCAATATTTTGTTTAACTGTTCTGTTAAAGCTGTTTAGTTACTTATTTGGAATTATTAAAAATAATAAGAATGTGAATGTTACTATGTGGAATGTCCATCTATATCTCAGATTACAGGTTTAAATCAAACAATAGTGATACTATAAACAATTGGTTCTTAAGTTTATTATTAATAAAACAAAACCTTTAAATCTGACTAGTACTGGAACAGATCAAAAGATAGAGATGGACAGACATTCCACATAGTAACATTCACATTCATAGTGTTAGATATTAATTGTTTCCCAAATCAATATTATTTGTAATGTTTTACTTTTATCAACAAATAAAGATTACCATAGAAAAAATAGTTAATTTAACTAAGCAGATATTTTATTACATAGATAATTTACCAAAAATAAAAGTATAAATTTGCTTTGCTATAATTTGTAATTTTTAAAAGTTTAGTAGAAAGTTTAACAAAAATTTTTGTTGATTTTTCGAACAAGGAAATCAACTAAAATTTTAGGCATATTAACTAAATAACTTTGTAAATGCCATTCTACCCTTGCGCTTAGTTAAATTTATACTATATTTTTAGGCAATATTACCTATAGAATTTTTTGTGTGTAGAAATTATGCCAGAATCTGGCATATTTCTTTTATAGAAATTATGCCAGAATCTGGCATATTTCTTTTATAGAAATTATGCCAGAATCTGGCATATTTCTTTTATAGAAATTATGCCAGAATCTGGCATATTTCTTTTATAGAAATTATGCCAGAATCTGGCATATTTCTTTTATAGAAATTATGCCAGAATCTGGCATATTTCTTTTATAGAAATTATGCCAGAATCTGGCATATTTCTTTTATAGAAATTATGCCAGAATCTGGCATATTTCTTTTATAGAAATTATGCCAGAATCTGGCATATTTCTTTTATAGAAATTATGCCAGAATCTGGCATATTTCTTTTATAGAAATTATGCCAGAATCTGGCATATTTCTTTTATAGAAATTATGCCAGAATCTGGCATATTTCTTTTATAGAAATTATGCCAGAATCTGGCATATTTCTTTTATAGAAATTATGCCAGAATCTGGCATATTTCTTTTATAGAAATTATGCCAGAATCTGGCATATTTCTTTTATAGAAATTATGCCAGAATCTGGCATATTTCTTTTATAGAAATTATGCCAGAATCTGGCATATTTCTTTTATAGAAATTATGCCAGAATCTGGCATATTTCTTTTATAGAAATTATGCCAGAATCTGGCATATTTCTTTTATAGAAATTATGCCAGAATCTGGCATATTTCTTTTATAGAAATTATGCCAGAATCTGGCATATTTCTTTTATAGAAATTATGCCAGAATCTGGCATATTTCTTTTATAGAAATTATGCCAGAATCTGGCATATTTCTTTTATAGAAATTATGCCAGAATCTGGCATATTTCTTTTATAGAAATTATGCCAGAATCTGGCATATTTCTTTTATAGAAATTATGCCAGAAACTGGCATATTTCTTTTATAGAAATTATGCCAGAATCTGGCATATTTCTTTTATAGAAATTATGCCAGAATCTGGCATATTTCTTTTATAGAAATTATGGCAGAATCTGGCATATTTCTTTTATAGAAATTATGCCAGAATCTGGCATATTTCTTTTATAGAAATTATGCCAGAATCTGGCATATTTCTTTTATAGAAATTATGCCAGTATCTGGCATATTTCTTTTATAGAAATTATACCAGAATCTGGCATATTTCTTTTATAGAAATTATGCCAGAATCTGGCATATTTTGTCTATAGAAATTATGCCAGAATCTGGCATATTTTGTCTATAGAAATTATGCCAGAATCTGGCATATTTCTTCTATAGAAATTATGCCAGAATCTGGCATATTTCTTTTATAGAAATTATGCCAGAATCTGGCATATTTCTTTTATAGAAATTATGCCAGAATCTGGCATATTTCTTTTATAGAAATTATGCCAGAATCTGGCATATTTCTTTTATAGAAATTATGGCAGAATCTGGCATATTTCTTTTATAGAAATTATGCCAGAATCTGGCATATTTCTTTTATAGAAATTATGCCAGAATCTGGCATATTTCTTTTATAGAAATTATGCCAGTATCTGGCATATTTCTTTTATAGAAATTATACCAGAATCTGGCATATTTCTTTTATAGAAATTATGCCAGAATCTGGCATATTTTGTCTATAGAAATTATGCCAGAATCTGGCATATTTTGTCTATAGAAATTATGCCAGAATCTGGCATATTTCTTTTATAGAAATTATGCCAGAATCTGGCATATTTCTTTTATAGAAATTATGCCAGAATCTGGCATATTTCTTTTATAGAAATTATGCCAGAATCTGGCATATTTCTTTTATAGAAATTATGCCAGAATCTGGCATATTTCTTTTATAGAAATTATGCCAGAATCTGGCATATTTCTTTTATAGAAATTATGCCAGAATCTGGCATATTTCTTTTATAGAAATTATGCCAGAATCTGGCATATTTCTTTTATAGAAATTATGCCAGAATCTGGCATATTTCTTTTATAGAAATTATGCCAGAATCTGGCATATTTCTTTTATAGAAATTATGCCAGAATCTGGCATATTTCTTTTATAGAAATTATGCCAGAATCTGGCATATTTCTTTTATAGAAATTATGCCAGAAACTGGCATATTTCTTTTATAGAAATTATGCCAGAATCTGGCATATTTCTTTTATAGAAATTATGCCAGAATCTGGCATATTTCTTTTATAGAAATTATGCCAGAATCTGGCATATTTCTTTTATAGAAATTATGCCAGAATCTGGCATATTTCTTTTATAGAAATTATGGCAGAATCTGGCATATTTCTTTTATAGAAATTATGCCAGAATCTGGCATATTTCTTTTATAGAAATTATGCCAGAATCTGGCATATTTCTTTTATAGAAATTATGCCAGTATCTGGCATATTTCTTTTATAGAAATTATACCAGAATCTGGCATATTTCTTTTATAGAAATTATGCCAGAATCTGGCATATTTTGTCTATAGAAATTATGCCAGAATCTGGCATATTTTGTCTATAGAAATTATGCCAGAATCTGGCATATTTCTTCTATAGAAATTATGCCAGAATCTGGCATATTTTGTCTATAGAAATTATGCCAGAATCTGGCATATTTTTTCTATAGAAATTATGCCAGAATCTGGCATATTTCTTCTATAGAAATTATGCCAGAATCTGGCATATTTTTTCTATAAATGACTACATTCACTTAAAGATCTGCGTTTATTGCTGGTGTTGTTTGTATCGTTAATATCATTTCAATAAACTAGGGCTGGGGTTTTTATTTCAAAAGAGTTTTATTTTCTATTCTACATAAGTATTTTATTGCATTTATTTGTTTTAATTTTAGTTTAGTTTAGTTTTTTATTTATTTATTTTTTTTTTTGTCTACTTTTAAATTATTTTCTATTCCAAACAGATGGGTTTATCCACTGCCCTGTCAATCAAAGTGTTACAATATTTTGTCACAATAAAGGTGTATCCTTGTCACATTTGTTCTGTAATAAATCAGAATTTATTTGCAAATCTGATTTATTTTATTTGCCAACAATTTAAACATGACATATTTCAAGTAGCGAACATAAATTGACAGGGAAATTTTGTACATAAATACGTAAAGAATTTTTGAATTTCTTTTTATGGTACATTAGGGAAATTTTTACTGCAAACATTGAAATTCTAGGGAATAATGTTCAACGTACCTGATATTTTGGCATATAATATTCTAGAAATACCATAAGTGCCCAATTGATGAGTGTTTTCTTTGTCTGTTTGTATTCAAATGATCGATATACATATGTATCTCTGTACATATGTATGTAGATGTAGAGTGTGCTGTGGGGCTAAAATTAAGAATCAACTAATTGCTTCACATTAATCCTCTTGAAATAAAATGCCATCACGTTTTGTTTTGTTCCAAAGAAAAATAAGATTCTTGATATTAATTTGAACACCAAAAGCAAAAACAAAAAAAAAAAAAAAAAAAACAAAACATTTAAATGAATTTAAAACACACAGTCACATCTGCCCACTTAGCACAATGATCCATCGAAATCATAGACAAATTTGTTTTATATAAACTTGACCCTGGGGGAATTCGTATTTCACTACATGAGAATCCCCAACAAATTTGTTTAGTTCGTTGTGAAAATAATGTTTTTGCGTTACAGAAATGTTTTGTTTATTTAAAAAAGTGTATACTTTAAAATTATAAGAACTTGTCTTTTCAAATCAAATTAAAATATTTTCCGGAATCTTATTAAACATAATATGGCAATACGTTGAGATTAAGTAACTGATCGAGAGCTAATGCTGGTAGTAGAAGGCTTGGAGAATGCAAGTTCTTTTCTTTCTCTTTTCCTTATTTAAATAAAATAGATATCATGATAGATTCTACAATTTAGGTTCTAAAAATGTTTACTATCAAAGATCATATTGTCTATATGTGTATGTAAAGGAGCCATAAACAACTTCATTTAAAAAACCACATCAAGCTTTACAATAATACGAGTAGATCGAATATACAGATAGTTATATTATAAGATTGTTCAGTCCTATTTACGATATCTCAGAAAAACCGCCTATTGTATATCTACCCATAAGCCTGTGTCTTCTCAAAGTTAACGAAGAAACGATTTTGTAATTTTAAATTTCTACAACATTTCTGGGCTCAAAATTGTCCAAAACATCTGCATTAAATATTAAAAATATCAAATGGATGAAATTTCTTTGTTAAGATAAATTTTAGAACTCTATTGAACCATAGCTAATAATAAATGTTTTTATTTGGACAAAATGATTAGTTGCAGTCATAGAAAACTTATAGGAAACAAAGAATATTTAACTTCTATAGCTATTAGTCTAAATCAAATTATTTATATTGTAAAAAATGCATTGTTAACCCATAACTCTCGAATCGCTTATTACGGTCATTATTTAACTATATTTATTTTGTTGTTGCTTTTGTTGTCATTAGAAAATAATTTATTTCAATTAGATTTTTTTTTCAATATACAACTATGTGTATGAGTGTGTCTGGATGTGTATCCGAAACGATCAACTAACTAATCAAACAGTCAGTCACTCAAGCAGCCACCGCCAACCAGTGATGCATTCATTCACTCATTCATTTAACGTTCAGTTCACACTTTATCAACAAACTAATGATGACTAGATGAAATGTGGTTGTTGTTGTTGTATGCTGCGTGTCAATTGCCATTGTTTGTTGCTATTATATTGCTGTTTGTAATTATTATGTGGCGACTTTTAGCTAATAGTCATACTTACATACATAGAATAAATGGCAACATTAGCAGCAGAAACAGCAACAAAAGTAAACATAATATGTACAGCACACAGTGTCTGAACACAATAACAACGATTCGAGAGAACAACAACGACGGGTCGGGTCGATCATGAAATGAACGAATGAAACGTTTGTATCGGAAATGCCAAAAACATTAAAGTACCACTAATAAAATACATTCATACATCCAAACATACATATTTATAAGAATATAAGTTTATATTTAAATAAGTATATATGTATATTGTATACAAAATCAACAAATAAACAAAAGCTTTACATGTTGAAATTAAGAAAGAAAAAGTGAACAAATTCGAAATGACAGTTATGATCGACCAAAAGATGCACTCCAGCATCTTTCCCTAATATATACTCAAATAATATCCTTGTGGCAACTTACTGAGACCAACATGACAATAGGGAAAAAAGTGTTGACAATTTGAGCAAAATCGGATTACTTTTAGGGTTGCACCATACAGAATTACACATAGAGACGAGACATCCCGATTTGTCAAACAAAAATACAACTAAGTCTGCTTTTACACAGGGCAAGTTTTCTTGCCGCAAGTCTAAGTTTATAGGAGAGAGGTGCAAGAAGAAAGAAGAGGGGTACACACTTGCTTGTACTGGCAAGTATCTTCAATTCTCTTTTGTTTTCTCATTTTCACTATGGCGTCTATTAGGTTTTGATATACAAAATCGAACACAGACTTGCTGTGTGTAAACAGACGAGCAAGTTTAAAAGAGAATCGAAGAGACTTGCTTCAAGTAAACTTGCCCTGTGTAAAAGCAGACTAATCATATGTCTCATACAACAACAAAATACATTGTCTAGCATGAATTTTGTTGATGCAAGAGTTAGGTTTTTGACAACAGACTTAGGTTTTTGACAATTACGTCTCGTCTCTATGTTACCCTATGGGTTGCTAATTTTATTCGAAATATTGAGTTTTAAAAATATGACAATATTTCCAATTAAAATTTTGAAAAAAATCCAAATAAAAATTGTTTTTGTTTTTAATAACTTATTTGTCATTTTGAAGGGTACATATCTGTCTTTATTCCCACTTAGTTATCGAACATTATAATGCACAGTGGGGCAGAATCAAAATTTTTTGGAAATAAATCTGGCATTTCTAAACGGCTGGTCCGACCGGGATATAATTTGACATGGGCGTAGCCAAGGAGCATTCAAGTTTAATTTATTAAAATGTACCCTACAAATGCTCCAGGGGCGGAGCAATTGGGGCTCAAAGTAGGGTACCTTCGACATGTAAAATTTTTAAACACGTGCCATTTTTTTCTTTCCCACCCGATTTAAAAGATGTGTATACTTTTGGAAAGCGCTCGGCTAGGTCTTGCGTGTGCTATTTACCTCTTATAATTTCCGAGTTGTAGGCATTTCAAAATTGAACTTTTAAAATTTTGCAATACTCCGAGCCTAATGAACTCAAATTAGTTCGTTAGTTAGACAACTAAATTACCAATAATATTCAAAAGATTTCAGTGCAATATCAATTATGCATCCAAAAATAAACGATTTTCAATTTAAAAATTCAAAAAATAGTAGATTTTTGCAGTTTTTTGGTCGAAAAGGTGACTTAACTCTTTTTTTATTTAAAAAAAAAAACTTTCTTTAAGAACATATAACAATTTTATATTTTTCTGTAGGGTATCTTTACGGAGAACATCTTGGTATAAAAGACATGTCCTGTTTTTCGAATATGTCGGCCCTACGCCCTTCGGAATTTGACCTATTTTTTATCAAAATTTCAACTTTGAGTCACATGTTCTAAAATCCTAAAGCTGGGATCAGAAAACAGAAAGCAGCTTTCGATACCATAATGTGTTCCGTATTTATCCCCAAAGTATTTTCCCAGCCGCGAAGAAAATGTGGACCCTATGGGAAAAATTGTAAAAAATACCATTTTTGGGATTTTCGCTCCAATTTTTAGGAATTTCGGGATGCCCTTTAACCTTTTGACAACTTTTTTTTGATTTTGTCAATTAGAATTACAAAATTAAAAAAAAGTTTAAAATTTCATTGAGTTCTGTCAATAAATTAAGATTTTATTGCATATTACATATTTACTGAGTTTCTAAAACTAAAAATTGTATCAAAATTTCAATAGGATTGCAAATATTAGGAACAATTTGATCCACATTTATTCCGAACTAATTTTTTTTTTTGTTTAGACAAATTAACTTGTGGTCTTACAAAAAAATTTCAAGTCAATATCTCAATTAGATTCAAAAATAACTCACTTTAAAAATGCCACATTTATTTCCAAAAAATTTTGATTCTGCCCCACTGTGTAATGTAAACAACAAAGTTTTATTTTGCTTCGAAAATGTTAAATTTTGTGCCAACAGATCGTGATATGCGGGAAGTTTTGCTTTACTTGCACACCGATTGCTCACCAAAGCTTATGGTGAATGCGTTTCATCGGTTTTAACGTGCGAGAGATGGTTCAGAAATGGTGATTTTGACACGGAAGACAAATATCGCTCAGGCCAGTCAAAGAAGTATGAAGACCCAGAATTGTAGGCATTACTCCACGAAGATTGTTGTCAAACTCAACAAGAGCTTGCAAAATCATTGAGAGCTACTCAAGCAGTAATTTCAAAACGTTTGCGAGCGGCAGGATTCATCCAAAAGCAGGGAAATTGGGTACCATACGAATTGAAGCAGAGAGACCTTGTAAGACGATTTTGCATGTCCGAAATTATGCTTGAACGCTATAAAAGAAAATAATTTTTGCACCAAATCATTACTTGGGATTAAAAATGGATTCATTAAGATAACCCGAAGCGTAAACGATCGTATGTGAAGCCCGGCCAAGCAGCCGAATCGACACCAAAGCCAAATATCCATGGCGCTAAGCTAATGCTCATGTCTATTATGAGCTGCTGAAATCTGACCAGATCATCACAGGGAACCTGTACCGAACGTAAACTGATTCGTTTGTAGCGAGCATTGGCACAAAAATGCCCAGCATGTGCAGCAAGACATTAAACCGTAATAGTCCATAATGACAACGCTCGGCAATGCAGAACGCTCTCTCCGGGATACTCTCCACTTCAGAAGAGAGTATCCGAAATTGCATCAAAAGATGAGCAGTTATTTTGGCGCGGAAACCAAACGTTGCCAGAAAGATGGGAAAAGGTAATAGCTAACAATGGCCAATATTTTGAATAAATGAAAAAAAAATTCCAGATTTGATACCGAAAAAAATCGTTTAACCCTAGCCTTGGCATCAATAATATTCTACGAATCCTGGCACTATTTACATTTGTAAATACGTGTAATTTCTTATATATTTATATGTAGATTATTGTTATGGATACTCTATAAACCGTGAAATCATCCATAACATCACCACAATAAACCTAGGCTTCTTATGAAGCCAATTATTGTGTTTATTGAGAGATCAGACATCAAAGCTCCTCCGATGTACTTCACTCAACACTATCCTAACATAAGGGGATCCCAATGTACATCCTCAGCGATATGGTTGGTTGGTTTATGTGGTAGTTCCCTGCGCGCGAACAATTAAGTAGAGTCGAAAGGACCCCGTTTTGAAAAGACCACACCACTCGTCAGATGTAGTGCCATTTACATCGTAATTTAGCATACATTATGTTGAAGTTATTAGATCCAGTAGGCCATTAAGTCTAGACCCAGATATCTACTAAGGTTAGTTAATATGTAGTTGCCCATGAATCTGAGCATTTTGACACTCAGAGCTGGGCATTCGCAGAGAAGGTGGAAAATCTTTTCCTCTTTTTCCCTATACTTGCAGCTACAATCGTCGTTAAAGGAAAATTCAAGGCGACTTATATGCTTGCTTACCATCTTCAAAGGTGTAGTCCTGTATGTCGAATATCTTGATCCTGCCTATAACATTCTCTGGAACGGTGACAGAGAATGGTTCTGGTCCTATAAGTGCTCATGACATGGCACTTATGACTAAGTTACCATCATAATGTCAACGAGTGCCTTTTAGAGATGTAATAGAGTAAATGACGACACTCGAGACCGTATATCAGGAGAAGATAAGTTCTCAAATTCCCCAAACACTAAACAATCCAAATGAGGAGGACCTAAGATATAGAATTCTTAATCAACGAATACTTATTGGCAAAACCTGCCTATTCGGAGGTAATTTAGTTAAGATCCAGTAAGATTCATTAGAACAATAGGATGGCCAGATATTCTTCAGGCGTCTGCCAATTAAACCTAACATAAATACTTTGTTCCCAGTAAAAGTATAAACTTATATTGCCTCATTAAATTCTATAGCGAACATATTTACCAACAAAAAGTAAAAACTATTAAGGAGGTAGAGTAGCATGCAACATATGCAAGTAGTTTTTTTTTTTTTTCATTATAATTCCTTTTTTTTGTTTGTATTTTGTTTTGCAACAGTGGCGGTCGTTTGTTGACGTTAACGGCGTCAATGTCTGGCCTGAGAATTTGTTTGTTAATAAAAAAAATAAAAAAAAAACAACGAATACAATGAATTAACCAATCATCTAAAACTGTATAAAACACTACGTCGCACTATATTGATTGTAACAACACGGTGTTGTACAATTTAAGTGAGTCATGCATCACCCAAAGTTCATAAAACAAAAACAGCCATACAAAACCTAAAATTATACTTCAACTAACTGACTGCTACAGTTGCCACAGCCCCGGCTACAGCCACAAAAACTAAAATAAGTAAGAGTGTTATAGTCGGCTGTACCGAATAGTATATACCCACCATCAATATAATACGGACACGGATTGTTGAGCATTTTGTATAAAAACATTAATCTGGTTCACCCGATTTGGTTAGTTATACCGCATCCTTTGTTTTAATTTAAATAAAAGAAAGTGTGTGTGAGATATCAACGATTCTTTTTATTCGTTTGAAAATCCTATCGATACCACTATGTATGGAATATAACATGTGAAATTTCCAGTTTTCCATGACTGTGGCGGATAAATCAGTCTGAATTTGATGAGTTTGTTGGCTTTTAACTGAGTCAAATCGCACGATCTCCGTGGACAGTTCACATTACCTCCATGTGAGATAACCATGCCCTCAAATCGTTGGTGCAGAATGTCATTGGAGGCAAGATGCTGAAATGTGAAATTTTCCATGACTGTGGCAAATAAATAGGCTGAATTTAACCAAAGACATGAGTTAAGTTGGCTTTGAGGGCCGCTGAGGTTTGTGGCTTATTCACATAGACCTGCGACTTAAGAAAACCCCACAAGAAAAAGTCTAACGAGGTATCTTCGTGATATGACCATGCCCTCAAATCGCTCGTGCAGAATGCCCAATGTGGCATGAGCTGCGTGCTATGATATCTACCTATTTGAAACTTAGTTTGGCTCAATTTCATCTTAATAATGCTATTGACAAGAGTCTGATCGTCACAAAAGAATTACAATATTTATAAAACTTTTATTTTTGTTAATGTGTTTTTGAAAAGAGGTCATTAATGGGGGCTATTCCTATTTATGGTACGATCTTCATAAAATTTGGGATGACGATATTTATATGAGATTTATGCGTATTTATTTGATTTTAGGATGTGGACTTTATATGGGTCAAATTAGGACCGATGGAAAATATCGTTTCGTAATGGATACTGCTATTCTATAATTTATGTCCCATATGGTCATGGGGGCTGCGAGAAATCATGGACCGATTCTTAGCATTTTTAATAGAGTATATACTTTTATAATAGGACCTATATGTGCAAAATTGTTGGAGGTTGCCAAACATTTTGGTCCATAACTCTAGCATCTTTTTCATTTTCAATACTAATCCGATAAACAATGAATATTTGGAAAATATTTTATTGCCTTCAACAGACGGACGAACAGGCAGACAGACATATCTAGGTCGTCTTAGAATTTTATAAGGACCCAGAATATGTTACAAACGAACAATACAATCAATATAACCCCTTTTCTTTTTGGTGTTGGGTATAAAAATACAAAAAACTAACAACAAAGTGTAAACAAAACTGAACATAAAACTATAAAACCTCTACTCCACACATTAAAAATTCCTTGGAATAAAAAGTAATAAACAAAAAGAAAAAAATGAAACACTATTATCGAATAGTGGTTCTTAACGGCCATCCGAAATGGGCAGAAGAAGAAGAATTGCCACAGAAATACAAAAAAAAAACAACAAGAGAAAAGGAATACAAAGTGTGGCTGAATGGTTGGTTGGTCATCGAAAAATTGCAACTGATGGTCTAGCACAAATTTGAAGTGCAATTTAAAGAACGTAAATAAACAAACAAACTAAAACACAAATAAATTGTTAAGTCCTAGAGCCTGAGGAATGTTTGTTTAATTGCCCGATGCCAGCCAAGCAAACATTGTGAATGGATGTGTGTTTGTGTGTGTGTGTGTAGAATAAATGCACTCAGAAAAATCATGTTAGTAAAAATGTATGTAGATTTTAAACTTTTAATCAAGAATAATCTGTAAACAAATACGAACTCAAGCCAGATTTTTATAAAAATTTAGAGAAATCCATTTTAACGAATGTTTTGGCTTGTCTCAGTTACAGTTTATGTTAGCGTATGAGTAATATTGGCGGCCACAAAAAAGTTGTAGAAGTTCCCAACTTTTGTAAGAGACAACTTTCAAAATGTTAATCACAAAGAAAGCCTAATGAATAAATTAAATTTGTTGCGTTAAATGTTGCATGTGTTATAGTTAAAGTTAAATGTTTGTTTACCATATGGTCTCATCTCTGAAGATGATTTTTTACGAAAATTAGGACGAAACGTTGCCCGAACAGATCACCATTTTTGATAAAACTGATTTATCATTTGCACGTGTTATTGAACCGTGCTTTCATGGTGATTTCGCAAAACAAACTGAATAAATGACATATGGCCACTATCAACTGTCAAAGTTCGGAAGACCCTATTGGAAAACCCTTTAAATTTCGGGAAACAGAAAAAACCACTTCGGTTAATTTATATGAGGTTTATAAAATATTAATTTATACTAACCAAAATAGCCCTATTGGATAGTAATTCAGACACAATTTTTCAACAAGATCGGAGGGATGTTTTTTTTTTTTTTTGGGAAAATTGAAGAAATGGCTATCTAAACTAATGGGACACATTTTACTGGATGGTACAATTTTGAAATTTTATTTATCATCCCTGGTTTGCACCATGTTTGCATGTGATAGTTGTCAAATGATTCCTCTGTATTCAGATATTCAGCATATAGTACGTTAGTTTATTCAGATCAGCTCTCTTAGTGTGAGTTTCTTGGAAGTTGGTACTACGTTTTCCTGTCGTGTGTAGTTTCTTATAGAATTAAAACTAACAAAAAATATTAAATTCACTTTTTAAATTTAAAAAGGTTTCACATGTTAGCTGTGAACAATTATGACCATTGACGAAAATCCTTAATCCTTGCAGTTTTAACAGCTTTTATTCGTTTTGGCATACTATTTACAAGATTTATTAGCACTAATATTTATTAGGGCTAATATTTACCCACGCCTCGATAGAACGCTCCCAAAGTTCATTGATGGTTTTCGCTTTGTCTTTTTTAGCCAATATTATCCTTTTCAATATTGACCAAAGGTGTTCAATCGGACTTAATTCCGGAGACTGGGGTGACCAATCTAAAAGTTTAATCCCATTTTCTTCAAACCACTTTTTAGTAATTCTGGAATTGTACTTCGGGTCGTTGTCTTGCATGAAGATGTCATCCTGATCCGGCTCTAAACCAAATATATCCAAACTTGGGATGTATGAGTCTTCAAGGATTGTAATGTAATCTTTGGCACACATTCTGCCAGTTATTTGGCGTAGTACACCCAACTGGATTCCACGAAAACAGCCCCAAACCATCAAAGATCCACCTCCAAATTTCATTGTGCTTGTAATATTTCGCTCTTGGACTCCAATTCTTTTATCAACCCATGTCCATTGGCGCCCATCAGACCCAATACGGTTGATTTTTGTCTCATCTGACCAAGTTACCTTCATCCTGTCGTCTGTCGTAAAATGATCGTACTTTTTTGTAAAATCCAACCGCTTTTTTCGATTTTGTTCGCTTAAATAAGGTTTTTTAAGTTTTGTTCTTGGCGCTAGGCCGTTGTATTTTAAACATCAACGAACGTTTTTGGAACTTATATTTAAACTATACTCTTGGTTGAGTATTTGTGTGACCTCAACAGCTGTATTAGCCTCACCAGACACAATCAATCGACGAGCTTCTCGAGCATCGGCAAGCGAAAGTTTTTTTGGACGACCATATTTATTTCCCGTGGAGTTTAAACTATTCTGATTCTTTATTTTATTCACTAACCCTATTGATATATTATATTTTTTAGCGATTTCGCGATATGGGACACCTTACATTATGTCTTTTGCCACATTTTGTTTCAATAGGGGAGTCTTAGCTTTTCCAATTATATAAGGCTAAATAAATTATTTAAAAGAGTAGTATTTTATTTAAATAACTTTAAATAATGTCCTTTACTTACGTTATTAAAAAAATTTAGTTTTTTTTGTTTTTATATTTTTTAAAAATTGAGAAAAAGATCTGAGGGTAAAAAATGTTCACACACGTGGATATACAGTGGTGGCCATGAGGTTAGCACACTTCATACTTGCTGTTTTCTAAAGCAAATTATTTCATTTCATTGCAATTATAAACTAAAGTTTTTGGTAATTAGTGTTGTTTATGGTGTGATCAATAAGTCCGTTAATTTTTTTTGCATTCTATCGCTATTCTCTTTCAAATTTGCATTTTAGTGCAGTAATATGTAAAATAAGCTGGACACAATTTTAGCACATATAAGTATAATTAAATTTTTTAAAAGTTTTTTGAGGGTATAAATATTAATTGGTAAGTTTAGGTATTATTTAATCAATGAGGAAGACAAACTGACTTAATAAACATTATTTAGATATGGCTAAAAAAAAGTGGTGTACAGAGGAACAACGAAAGATTATTCAACAAATGAACTCGAGAGGAACAAGTATAAGTGAGATTGCTTATACTTTGGAATGCTCCAGGAAGATGGTTTATAATGCATTAAGACATATTCAGAAATATAAAACATCTAAAAATGTTACACAGGCTCCTCGGCCCAGAAAAACTTCACGTAAAGAGGACTCTTTAATATACAGAGCCTCTGTCGAAGATCCTTTTAAGAGCTCCACCGTAATCCAGAGAGAAATTTCAGGAAAATATGGTATCAACGTGTCCAGCAGAACGATAAGAAGAAGACTTAATGAAAAAAATTTACGTGGATGCATTTCTCAGCATAAGCCACATGTTTCAAAAAAGAACATACAAGCTCGGTTGTCCTTTGCTCGTGAGCATTTGGAAAAGCCGTTAATTTTTTGGAAAAATGTCCTTTGGAGTGATGAATCTAAATTTTGTAGATTCGGATCGGATGGTAAGAGGTATGTATGGTGTTCTCCGAACATGCAACATAATCCAAAGTACACCAGTAAAACAATAAAACACGGTGGGGGTAATGTGATGGTGTGGGCAGCATTTTCTGGGTATGGTGTTGGTCCTATAAAAAAGATTGATACTCGTATGGACCAGTATGTATACCAGAATATACTTCTAAATACAATGATACCTTATGCAGAGGACAACATGCCACTTAGGTGGCGATTTATGCAAGATAATGATCCAAAACACACCTCACGCTTAGTGAGGTTTTGCTTGGAATCGAACAATATCGACGTGTTAAAATGGCCAGCCCAATCTCCGGATCTCAATCCTATTGAGAACCTTTGGAATGATGTGGAGCAGCATGTAATAAGAGAAAAGCCTAAAAATTTGGCCGATTTATGGAAAGAAGTAGAAAAAGCTTGGAATGATATTTCAGTGGATCGCTGTATGGCCCTTGTAGAAAGTATGCCAAGGAGACTAGCAGCTGTGATCAAAAATAAAGGGTATCCAACTAAGTACTAAGTTTTTAGTGAAATAAGTTTTTTTGTTTTGTTACTTTTTTAATATGAATAAACTTTTTTATTTTGTGCTAAAATACTGTCCAGTGTTTTTTTGAGGTTATTCTATTCTGGATAGAAAAACGCAAAATATATATAAAGGAATAATGCTGGACATGATGGGACGTGATCTTAGAAGGACAAGTAACACGCATGCAAAAGATATCATAAAAAAATTAAGAAATATAGGAAATATTTGCGTTTAAAAATAGCAAGTAGCTAGTGTGCTAACCTCATGGCCACCACTGTAGTTGTTTTATTTCTTTTTAGTAAAAAAGTAACGGTACTCCAAAAAAATGTTGCCATACAATAAACAACATTGTGCCAGACTACATAACACAAAATGGGTTGCCAGACCTATGTTTGTAAAAAAAAAATTCTAGATATATCTTTAATCATACTTTTTGTGAACAATTTTGTCCCTTACTGTATATTAGTATAGTTTTGTTAATAATTCCCAAAGAGTTTATGTGACATCTACCTAAGAAAAAATATACAAAACAAGCCAAAATCGATGTCGTGATCTAGTTATACTTTGCTCCCGGGTAACAACACATAATTAGAGGCCAAAATGTTTACTTCGTACAAATACCGTACCTTAAATCCGTTGTTATTATCCGAAGCATTTATCTCGTCGTATTGTACTCATTAGCTAGTCATAGTCAATAAATTATATATAACATTGTTGGTAAGTAGAAGCTTCTACTGATGGACGCGTTTATAAACATGATGAATGCTGCTGACAATCGTTACAGACCTGCTAAATTCAAGTCGCTATTGCAAATTCGTAACAATATATTTTATATAACTAATAGCGGTGCCGAATATTGACTGGGGGAATTTTTGGAAATTTCGTCTTGGTTTCGGAATTGAAACAACATCAATGTTCCGAATGGAACTGCCTGAGTTCGAAGAGCAGTTGCTTGTTATTCAGCTCAATATAGCGCCACAAAATTAGTCACTTAGGTACTTCCAGGAGGAATGATGGCTGTTGCATATAATGATGGATTTATGTGTTAATAAGGTTATTTAAAACGCTCTTAAGTTTAATTTATTGAACTTAGTTTTATGTTTATTAATATTAATAAATAAATGAAGACCAACATTATTCCTCAAGTGTGAGAATTTAAACACACTTGAAGACCGTAAGTGTAAAACATGAACAATAAACCAACAGCCAAACCTTCAGACACACGCACACACACGATAAATATCGCTAGAGTCCCGCTTGTCTTCTTAAAAAAGGTACAAACGATCTACTGTTAAAAGATCGTAGGATTTATCAGCAGCAGCAGCTACGACAGGCGGCAGGCTGCAAACCAACAAATACAAACAAAAAAAACAACCAACAACATATTTGTTCATTCATGCATGGACGAACAACAGCGATATGTTACGATACGATACCAAGTCACTTAGTACTCGAACTTGCATCAGTCAGTCAATACTTAAGTATGTAAGTCAGTCATTCAGTCATGACCATGTTTAGCTGTGGCTTTAAGAAACAAACAAAAAAAAAAAAAAAAACTATACAGAGATAAGATGTTAACATGGTCAAAAGTTAAACAACAAAAAAATTGGCAAAACAAAAAAAAGCTATTCAACAATTTTGTCATGATATTGTCTTGTCTGTTGCTTAAGAAACTATGTACAAAAAAAGTAATTAAATTAAATGAAAATAGACAAGAGATGGCTGTGAATGCTAAACTAGCAGAGTATGAAATTGTTTAGCTGTAGGTCTTTTCGTAATTGGTGAAGAAATATTTAATCTTATTTAGGATACTTTTTTTTTTTATTTAGTTTTACTTTCGGACATAGCTGAAAAGTCGTTTAACGATAAGTTTTTATTAAAAGAATTTGATAATACTGGATATATAATACTGTAACTAGATGGAAAACTAGGTGGTAATAATATTATGTATGTATTTTTAAATTTCCATTTTGCTTAATACATTTCGCTTTTAAGAGAGTCAACTCAAAATTTTTCAATTTTCACTTTTTGTAAGAAATCGATGTACAGTGGTCATATCTAACCACTGTAAAAATCTTAAATAATTTACTAATTAAATATTTATACCTTTCAACCACTTACATTAGCTGTTATCGATAACATAATTTTTTATTAATTGTTTTTGTTGTTTTCATAATTGTTTATATTCATATCATTAAATAAACATATTTTCTTTTAATTTACACATCAAAACCATTAAAAATTCCATTAATTATTAAAGTTCAAAAGAAAATTCCAAAAAAAAATAAACTCCAAATTCCACCCTCTCCATTACACCCACACTTGTTGTGTTTAGCAGCCTGATGAAGATCATCATCACCATTGTCATTATTATCTTCTGTATATAATTAAACAATTATAAAATAAAGTTTTTATCATGATATTGCGTCTAATTGCAAACAATATTCGTTTAAATACATTTGTTTCTATTGTTGATCTTAACAATGCTGTTTTTTTTTTGCTGTTGTTTGTTTGTTTGTTAAATAAACTATTATAAATATTTTCACTCAATTGTAAGTAGTTGAAAAATGATCAATAAAATACCTAGTTATTGGGCCCCCCGCATACGAATTGTTAATGAAATTTATTGAATTGTAATCAAATAATAATGAAAATAATAAAAATTGAAATGAAACTACTATTTGTTCATACAAATCGCCCAGAGGCAGTGGTTACACATGATAATTGTTTTGAATTATAAATCTAAACAAATACGATTTATGATTTTATAATGCAAATTATTTGAAAAGAAAAAAAAAAAAAAAAAAAAAAACAATTAAATATTTTATGAGATCAAAACAAATACGAGATGAGTTTAGATTTAACAAAACAAAATGAATTAAATAAAAATAAAAATAACAAAGGAAACGGGAAATATTGCAAATTGTACGTGTGGATGATTTTGAAAATGAAGGCAATGAAATGTTTTTTGAGATGTAATCAATAAATCTATATTGTAATTTTAATATAAATAACAATAATATGGTAAATACCTGTTATCTATACTAATTGATATTTGAATAAAATTTTAATTGTAATTTGAAATTTAAGGATGAATTTGCAACATATATTTATTTGAATATTCTACAAATATACAGATCGTATAAAGTACTAATATTATAATGTTGGTTACTATATATGGGGAATTTCATGTAAAGTGAATCAACTTTTGAAATCGATATCTTCCGATTGGCCCATTTTTTAAAAAAGGCAAAAAAGTTTTCGATTTTGGAAAAAAAATTTAATTTAATTTTTTTATTTTTTTTTCCGATAGATACAAATAGCCATCTGAACTCTTTGGAACACATTTTGCTAAGAAGAATAGGAAATAAGTTACATGGATGAGAAAAAAATGTTAAATTTTGACCCCCTTTAACTCAGAAAGTTCTTGACCGATCTTGTTGAAAAATTATGTCTGAATTACTATCGAATAGAACTAAGCATCCCAATCGGAAGACATCGATTTCAAAAGTTGGTTCACTTGACATGAAATTTTTGGCTTAATTCTCTATTAAATTGCCGATATGATCAGATTTTGTATTAATATTTCCCGGTAATGAAAAAAATCCGGGAAATTAGGACCCTAATATGTATGTCTAAGATAAAAGTTAAAGCTGAATATTACTGTCTACATAACGAGAACAAATGCTTTTAATTTTAAGTTAAAAACTAGCTGAACTCGGTCCGCGTTACTGGCCCTTAAAAAACATTTGTTTTATATTGCATCTCGATCTCGATTTTAATATACAGTGTCGGACAAAACTAGCGAACGTACTCCCCCGAGGTGGTCATATAACAAAGTTGTATCAGATATCTATAAGTACAGTGCCATGCTATGCCCTTAAAAAAAATAAATTCATCTTAAGACCAGAAAAAATTCGAATTGATCCCGCCCGTTTTTTGATTTTTTTTTAATTTGGATTAAAAATATATAAATTATTTGATGTGTCAATTCGGAAGCAACGATACAACTGACCGTGTGAAAAACATGAGTTTTTCAAATGTAAGCCAGCAAATAGTCAACGATTGGCATTGTGCTTTGTTAATAGTTATAGCAAAGGTAAGACGAAACGGGAAATCATCGGAATCAGTACGTCTTCGCCTTTGAATCTGCCAACGATGATTGTTGTCTCAATTAAATTCGGTGAGCATTTTTGCATAACTGCATAATTTTCGCATGTTTAACTTGCGGAGAAGTATTATCGGTGATCCAACCTTCAATGTTAATACATGTGGCGGCATTTCGGCTGGTTCCAATGTATTCAAAAATTCAGTAGGATAATTGACGGCATGTTCTTCGTTCATTACTGTGTCAATCGAATTGTATTTCTTTGTTGCGCCAGGTAGTTTCAATTGAATTTGCTCATTGAGCTTATTGCACGTTCCCACAGTAGGTTGTAAGCCTTGGGAATACATTGTCGACAACCGCTTGAATATTCATTTGAAGTTCGGAATTGGAATTTTTCCATTTTCATCATCAAAGAACATCATTTGAAAGCACGAGTTGCACTTTTGGATATTTTAAAGGAAGTGCTAGGCACATATAATATATGTGCCATAGCGCCGGAAATGCAACTTAGAAGCGGCTCAATAATTGGTGGCAGAACAATTTTATCGTTCGAACAGCACATTCCCGGGAATTCCGTAGGGAACTTCAAAACGCTGCAATGTAAGCCAATCAGTACGTCCTTGTGATTCCTGTAGTCATCATCCTTATTGTAATGAAATTCCGCAAACTTTAAATTGATTCTTTCACTTGATCGAGCCATTCAGACGCAATTAGCTTCTTGTCTTTCCATATGCTGTTGGGGTGTCTCTGCAGATCTCTTTGAAGATGCACTGAGCTCAGTGGTTTATAAACGTTTTTTTTTTTTTGGAAATAATTCGGTATCTCAGGAACTATTGGAGATATTGTTACGAAATTTCACATGGTTAGATCTGAGTCTAGTATCTACAGTCGGCTAAACTACCACGATGTCAAGAAGAATTCGGGAGTTCTTACGATCGGCTAAACTAAATCGAAGTCAAGAAGAATTCGGAGGTTCTTGAATTCGGCTACGGATTTTTTTATTTTTTGTTAAAAAATTGTTTTATTTTAATATTTAGAGGCTCTACCTTTGTTTTTCACAACTTCATTGCATCTGCGACACATGGAATCAACCAATTTTTTTTTGAAAAATTCCATGTCAATGGAAAACCACTCTTCCTGTTTTTTTTTCCCACGATTAGTCCTTATTTTTCCGAACTGATGCCCTCAAGCTTCCTCTTGAGCACTCCCCAAAGGTGTTCGATTGGTTTAAGGTCCGGTGGCTGTGAAGGCCATTCCATAAGAGGTACTTTGTTAACAGCAAACAAAACCTTTGCCGATTTTGAAGAGTGGTTTGGATCACTGTCCTGCTGAAACTTCCATCTCAAGGTCATCTCTTCCTCAGCAAATGGAAGGATTATGCTTTGCAATATATTTACGTAATCCGGGCGCATATTTTGTTCCTTATCCAAAATATCATGATGGATCCACCGCTGTGTTTGACGCTGACAGAGGAACGAACACAGCACAGTGGTCTAGAAACGTTTTTTTGAAAATAATTCGGAATCTCAGGAACTAAAACGTAAAAATTTTTCAAAGGGGACAAGGCTTGTGGAACTTCTGAGGAGTGCATGAAGGCTTTTTATATAAGTATTTGACATCAGGGAAAACCTTAGGACTTGAAGATTGATATTTCAGTAAAATTAAATAATTTCATAAATTTTTGGGACGTCATTTACCTTAAAAACTAAAAAAAAACTATAATATGGTGATTTTCCATGAAGAAAAATACAAAAATTTAATTAATCTAAAATGTTAACGGTTATGGATATGATAACAAAATTTGGAACTAATATAGATCCAAATGTTCTTAAATCAATGACATTATAATTTTTTAAATTTTTTATTTTCAAATACCGAAATTCCTAAAAATTGATTTTTTTTTTTAGAAAAGTTACGTTATTTGCCTTATGATAGTAAAAACAGCCTTGTAAGTATTTAAGAAACATATAGGGTTATACAAATATGAAGATTTTTCGAGGATTGGTGCTTTGCCTTTTAAGAATTTTTTACAAATCAACATTTTTTTTTTAATTAGCCAAGTTGGAATATGTCTGAGGGCTTTTGCATTAAGTTCTCTTTCCGAATCATATAAAAATTGTATATAGTCCCGAAGACTATATATGGGCTTTTTTAGGAAAAACGTAAAAATACGGCCCTTTTTACATGTTCCAAATTTGGATGCGTGTAGCTTTTTATAGGGACGAGATAACTGTTTGCAAGTTGTTTTTATTTTATTTAGAATTTTATAACCGTAGTCCCGCCACATTTAAAAAAGCCATAAAAAGATCGAGCATAATTAAAAAAAATAAATAAATAAACCTAAATATCTTCTCAACTAATAGAGATTTTCTTAAGCACTATTTATTTTTTTAAATTTCACCTCATTCGGATCATAAACGGATTTTTGGCGATTTTTTTAAAAAAATTGAGAACCGTGGTGACCAAGTTTGAGGGGTAAGGCACTGGCCCTCATTAGCGCTAGGAAGCTGAACAACTGCCAACTCGACTCGAAAAGACCTCAGCTCTAACCATGTGAAATTTCGTAACAATATCTCAAATAGTTCCCGAGATATCGAATTATTTCCAAAAAAAAAAAAAAAAACGATTCTAAACGACTTTGCATCTCTGACAAATCTGTCTTGACATCTTTAATCTCTTAGCCAACATCAATATTTGCCATCCAAAAAATGCCATCCTTGCAAATGCACCACAATAACATTGATAGACCATCACTGACAAATCTGTATTGACATCTATCATTTAATCTCTTAACTAACTTTAATATTTCCCACTCAAATCATCATTACAATAAATAACAACAACCACTCTCATATGCATTTGTACAATTTACCACACACTAATGACAACCACAACAACAACAGTAGCAGTACTTGCATTCTTCTTTTAGTTTTCTAGAAATTTAACAAGTGTTCGGTTGTTCGGTGATTAGAGCTCGATTAATTAATTAATAAATCGTGTTAAAAGTAAAAAAATTGCAAATATTTTTACATAAATATAAAATTTAAATATTTCTTAATAAATGTGTGTAAAAATATTGTCAAGTAATATCAAGTAAATTTGTGATAAAAGTGTTATAAAATTGTAAGAAAAAAATTATTGTATAAATGCAGTTTTGTGCCGGTCGGCGTGTTGCTTTGGTTTGGCCGTTCGTTGAGAAGAAGTGTTAGTGGAGTGTGTGTGTGTGTTTGTAGTATAATAAAAAAGCTTCATACAAAGTAAATAAAGGTCAAATAAGCTTTTAAGTTTATTGTACGAAATGAAGAGGAATTAAATAAAGTACAGATCTTTGGAAGCTAAAAGCTAAATAAATAAGAAATAAAAAAAAGTTGTAAAATAAATTAAAGAGTTTGTACCAGTTAAAATGTAAGCGGAAAGGAAACGTACTACATACATACACACATATGTTGATTGAGTAGGTGAGTGATTATTTTGTTGTACTAAGTATTAGTTAATGTTTTTAAGAGCTTTATAGTACGTTTTCAATTCAAAAATGATGATTTTAAACACCAACACTAGTGTAACAATATGTAACAATATGTACGGTGTAAAAAGTACGACCCTTATTGCAATATTTATTTTATTTTGATAATTTATTTTTTTTTTAATTTTTTCGCACAATAAGTTTTTTAAATAGCTAGTCATAAACGATTTTTATGTAAAATACAATCTGTGATAAAGATATTTCAAAGCACTTTGCTAATATACATATAGGTACCTACACAAATCGAAGAGATATAGTTATATCTATAAATATATAAAAGAGTAACGTTACTGACTGACTGATTCATCATCGCACAGCCCAAACGACTGAAGCTAGAATTATGAAATTTTAACTGTGGGTTCCTCCCTCCCTAAAACGATCCGATAAGAATGGATTTTTGGAAATTCGAACGTTTAGGTTGTAAAAACGGGTAAATTCGTTAACCTTATTATTATGTTAACAATAACTCTTTATTCATGTAATGTACAAATTGTAATGAACAAAGCTTAATTGTATAAAATATTACTTATGGTTACTTAATATAATTATCGGTTATCTTATATACATTTAAGGGTTGCCATATAGGATTTAATAAATACTATTAGGGTGATACCATAACATCCCCCTTTTTTTTATAAAGATATATAAGGTATAAAAGTTAGATACATACAAATATTTCACAAATTTAATCTATTGGGTGGTATTATTTTTCTTCCATATTTTGATGTATACATATCGTTATGGTTCCCATGAGTATTAACATTATCGTTTACATTTTCATAGTTATCAATATTAACATTTTCATTACTACGATTTGCACTAACATTATCGTTTACATTTTCATTATTCATCTCTAAGTTATTGTTTATGTTTTCACCCCCTACATCAAAATTATAATAAACATTCTCATCATTACTAGAACTCCGACCTCTTTCCAAATTGTCCAATTTCCGACCTATTTTCATTATGTGCTGCCTGTTTCTTCTATAAACCACACCATTTTCATCCCTTACCAAAAACGATCTAGGCTCCTTACATATTTCAATGATTTTGCCTCTGAACCATACTGATGTTGGATTTTTCTTAAAATAAATTTTCTCATCAACTTCAATTGGTTTCAGATTAATTGAGTTCTTATTGTAATTCTGAGAGGCCTTCAACTGGTTACGTCTAATTTGTTCGTTTACCTCTTTCGAATTTACTAATTTTGGCCTTAAATCATTCGAAAATGAAGGCAATTTCGTACGTAATTTCCTGCTCATTAACAATTCAGAAGGACTTGGGATACCATTTTTCGATGTCGTTCGATGCTGTAAAAAAGCTATATATGGATCAGTACCCGAATCCTTGCATTTATATAATATATTCTTAATTGTTTGAATGGATCTTTCCGCAAGACCATTAGAGCGAGATAAATAGGGACTGGATGTAACATTGCCAATACCCCAGTCAATACAAAATTGCCCAAAATCCTTTGAATTGAAAGGCGGTCCGTTATCCGAAATTAAAATAGTAGGAATACCATGCCTCGCAAAAGTTGATTTTAGTTTCGTTATCACCTGTATAGAAGAATAACCAGAACTCAAAAGTTCGACTTCAAAAAACTTTGAATAATAGTCCACCACTATTAAATACATTCTCTTGTCAAATTCAAATAAATCACATCCAACCTTGTACCAAGGTATGTTAAAAATATCATGACTTTTCAAATCCTCTTTAGGATTAGCATTTCTGTACTTCAAACAAATGCTACAATTGGATACCATATTATAAATGTCATTATTTATATTAGGCCAATAAATTGAAGCCCTTGCCAAATTCTGGCAACCTTGAATTCCCATATGACCCTCATGTACAAACTGTAACATTTTTGGTCTTAAACTTTTCGGTACTAAAATACGTTTATTCTTGAATAAAATACCCTTTATCACACTTATCTCATCTTTAATTGGATAAAATTGTTGTACTTCCAGATCTACCTGTTTCTTATTAACCGGCCAACCTTCCCTCACATAGTCCATAATTTTCCTAAAAACTTGATCATTCCCAGTTTCCTGTTTAATCCTATCAATTTGATCTTCCGGTAGTGCCAATTGGCACAATAACGAGTTGCATTGTAAATCAATGTCCTTGTCTAAGTCAGACAGAATTTTTCCCCCAAGTGGTGCCCTAGACAATGTATCGGCAATAAAAAGATCCTTGCCCGGTTTATACACTACCGTTAAATTATACGATAACAATCGTAACATGAATCTTTGAAGGCGCGTTGGAATATTATATAAAGGTTTATTAAACAGTGGGACAAGTGGTTTGTGATCTGTTTCTACAGTCACATTTCTACCATAAATATATTGATGAAAACGTGTGCATCCAAACAATATAGCGAATAGCTCCTTTTCAATTTGAGCGTAATTCATCTGACTGTCAGTCAGAGACGCAGATGCGTGCGCTATAGGGTTTTCACCATGCATTATAACCGCGCCTACTGCAAACTTCGAAGCATCCACCGATAATGTAATAGGCTTCTTTGTATCATAGTACGCTAAAACCGGAGCTCTCGTAATCTCCTTCTTTAAATTATCAAATTCAATTTGTTGTTCACTGTTCCACCTCCAGATAGAATCATTTTTCAAAAGATCCCTCAAATGCTTGTTCTTATGTGACAAATTGTCAATAAAAGATCCTAGATAGGTAATCATTCCCAAAAATCGTTGTAATTCCCGTTTATCCTTCGGTACTGGCATAGCCAAAATCGATTCTATTCTTTTGTCATCAGGTCTTATACCCCTCTCACTAAAAATATGTCCAATAAACTTTATTTCAGTTTTGAGAATTATTGATTTTGTTCTATTAAATTTTAGACCTACTTTCTCTCCCCTTTCTAGGACTTGGTTTAAAATTTCGTTGTGCCTCTCTACAGTTGATGCATGTATTAAAAAATCATCCATATATATTACTAAACCTGATATATCACCAAAAAGTCTTATCATTTCCGCATGAAATATCTCAGGTGCTGAACTTATGCCAAATGGCAAACGTAGAAAACGATATCTCCCAAATGGGGTGTTAAAGGTACATAACCTAGACGATTCATCATCAAGTCGAATCATCCAAAAACCGGAATTAGCATCAAGTAAACTAAAAATTTTTGAGCCACTCATTCGAGATTTACATTCATCTATTGTCGGCAAATCAAATCTAGGTCTCACAATTACCTTATTTAAATTTCGTGGATCTAAGCACAATCTCAAATTACCATTGGATTTTGTTACCAGTACGATTGAATTTACCCAATCCGTAGGTTCTTTTACCTCAGTAATTACATTCAATTTAACCATTCTTTCAATTTCATTCCTTAAAGGTTCATGAAGACTAAACGGTACACGTCGCGGCGGATCAATTACCGGTTGACAATTTGCTTTAATTTGCAAATTACACTCTTTCTTAAGCTGCCCTAAACCATGAAAAATCCCTTTGTACTTTTCCAAAATTGCCTCACACTTTATTGTGTTGACTTTCTTAATTAAATTCATCGTAGTGGCCATTTCAAGACCAATAATATTGTTACATTTCATGTTCACAATATAGAAAGATGCAGCATAAATGACATTATTGTATAAAAAATCGACAAAAATCTTCCCAACTACGGGTAACTTCTCCCCACTAAACGTAAATATATTATTATATACCTTATTATCTAACTTACTGATACCTAAGGCGTTGAAAGTGTTGATTGACATCAGATTTGTTTGGGCCCCCGTATCCACCTGGCAAACTACTGCTTTCCCATTAATTTCCACGTTGATGTTCCAAATATTTTTACTGAGCTTTTCACCAATAGTTCCAACAAATAGGCTTTCTTCATCTTCTTCTTCTTCTTCAGTATTATCAAAAACATTTTTTACATATTTGTTCTTATTTATTAAATTACCAGAATTTCTTGAAAAACACATCCTCGCATAGTGATTTAATCTCCCACATGCATTGCACGTTACACCTTCAGCCGGGCACTTGTTGTTGTGTTTTTGGCCACATTTTTTACAAATGGCAGAAGATTGTTGTTGCTTTTGCTGCTGTTGATACGGTTGCGTTTGATATCGTTGTTGTTGATACTGCTGCTTCTGATATTGTTGTTGTTGTTGATACAGTTGCTTCTTTGGTAAACGTTGTATTGCTGCTACAATTGGCGCTTCCTCTTCTTGTATACTTTGTATACTGGCTAAATTTTCCTTCGCCATCTCTATAGTTTTGGCAATCTCCAAAGCTTTCTTCCAGTCAATATTTCCTTCACTCAGCAAACGTTCTTTTATATTTTTATTGTTTTGTGACAGCCCGCAAATAAAAATATCCTTTACCAAGCTTTCTCGTAACGAACCAAACTCACAAGAATTACTTAAATTCTCTAAAATTGTCGCATATTGTCCAATGGATTCTTCATTTTTCTGCTGTCGCGTAAAAAACGCATGCCGTTCCATGGCAATGTTAATTTTAGGAATAAAATACGCCTCAAATAACTTAAGCAAGTCATTGTAATTAATTGTGTCCATATTAACGTTAAAAGAATTGAAAATATGCAGACACGCCGGCCCCATATGATGCAACAGCAGGGCAACTTTTCTTTGTTCGGATTCCTTTTCCAAATTCGAAGCCAATAGAAAAATCTTAAACTGCTTACTCCAGTTAGCCCATTCCGTAGCGACATTACGAGCTTTAACGTTAAAAAATGGCGTCGTTGACATATATGACGATGTGTTTTCCGTCACTTGAAACTTGTCGTCCGTCATTTTGTATAAAAATGTTTTTTTTTCTATACAAAAACCACCAAATTATTCGTTTTGTTTAGATTTTCCTTCTTTTTTTTGTATTATATATTTTATAAAGACTTTGGAATTTTCTTTTAAATTATTGGTTCGCAACCTGACACCATATTATGTTAACAATAACTCTTTATTCATGTAATGTACAAATTGTAATGAACAAAGCTTAATTGTATAAAATATTACTTATGGTTACTTAATATAATTATCGGTTATCTTATATACATTTAAGGGTTGCCATATAGGATTTAATAAATACTATTAGGGTGATACCATAACACTTATATCTTCAAAACTAATAAAGATACAAAAAAACTTAAAATTGTATGTTACTCCATTTAAAAAATAAGCTGGCAGGTGTTTCGTACTTTTTCAAAAATTCGAACCTTTTAGGGGAGAAAACGGGTAAAAACTGTATTTTGGTACTTTGGTGGCACCCAATGTATCTTTTAAACTAATAAACATAGAAACAAATTTTAAATCGTATTCTTTACTTTTCCAAAACATAAAAAATATAAATTTGGTACTTTTTGAAAAATCGAACCCTTAAGGGATAAAAATTGTGTTTATTTTTGGTACTTTTTCATGAAATATGTTTTTTTTTTTATAATTTGACATAGAGATACGAATATTTTATTATGAGCTCCCACCACGATACAGAAATTTATTTGAATATAATTTTACAACCTAATGGGTATAAAAAGGTACCAAAAAGGGGATAAACTCGGGAAAACACATTTTATTTGAAATTAATAATTTTTTTTAACATTGGTTTGTAACGATTCCTTGAAGAGTTGTTTCAATATAATTGGAAAAAGAGCTACCTTTAATAACGGCTGTGGTCGTCGGAAGGGTGAGTTTATAAAAAAAATTCGCAACAAAAATATAATGAATCAGTTACAGGGGATTTAAAAATTAGGTAGCTAAGTATAAAACCTGTTAAAAGAGAACGATCCTAATATATAAAATTAACTAGACTGATAGAATTTTGTGTAACTAAATATGTAAATCGTTAGAGGTTCCAGGATTGATACAAAAATTAACTAATAGGTTGTTATTTGGAACTCGATTGACAAGGTTTATATTGGCCCAAATCCGGGTAAATAGTTTGGTACTTTTATTAAAACATATTTTTTCTTGGGACATTAACATTTTAATCGTTTGAGACATGTCTTTAGCATAAACAATTTTGGCAATATGGAATATTTTTAAATTTCAAACTTGAGGGGTGTTCAAAGAGGAAAAGGGAAATTGGTACTTTTCTCCTAATGATACTTTTTTAATATTTTACATTATTTCACTTATCGACATTAAAGTTAGCTGATATGCATCTGAGTGAAGTTAGTGTTACTAATAGGAGATAATATTTAGGTACCAAAATGTGAGAACTGAATTATAGGTACTTTTTTTTATTGTTCTAATGGTACTTTTAAGCATATATGGTCCTAAGTGAGTGAGAATTCTCGGGGGAGACTTTTTGGTACTTTTTCTTTATTCGAATGGTACTTTTTGTAATTTTTCCAATAATGAACCTAGAAACATGAAATAAAGGTTATATGGACACGAGTGAGTGGGAAACCACAAGTGTGGGCTTTTTGGTAGTTTTTCTATATTCTAATGGTACTTTTTGAAATTTTTATAACAATGGACTTAGGAACTCTAGGGGGAGACTATTTGGTACTTTTTCTTTATTCGAATGGTACTTTTTGTAATTTCTTCACCAATAAATCTAGAAACATGAAATTCAGCATATATGGATACGAGTGTGTGGAAATCCACAAGTGCCTGCTTTTTGGTACTTTTTCTATATTCTAATGGTACTTTTTGAAATTTCTATAATAATGGACTTAGGAACATGAAATTAAGCATATATGGTCCTAAGTGAGTGAGAACTCTAGGGTGAGACTTTTTGGTACTATTTTTTTATTCGAAGGGTACTTTTTGTAATTTCTTCGTCAATAAACCTAGAAACATGAAATAAAGCTTATATGGACCCGAGTGAGTGTGAAACGACAAGTGGCTGCTTTTTGGTACTTTCTTATTCTTCTAATGGTACTTTTTGAATTTTCTATAACAATGGACTTAGAAACATGAAATTAAGCATATATGGTCCTAACTGAGTGAAAATTCAAGCGGATACTTCATGGTACATTTTCTTTATTCTAATGATACTTTTTTTAATTTCTTCACCAATGAACCTAGAAACATGAAATATAGCTTTTTGATACTTTTTTATTCGTCTAATGAATTTTCTATAATAATGTACTTAGGAACATGAAATTAAGCATATATGGTCCCAAGTGAGTTTGAATTCTAGGGGGAGACTTTTTGGAACTTTTTCTTTATTCGAATGGTACCTTTTGTAATTTCTTCACCAATGAACCTAGAAACATGAAATAAAGGTTATATGGGGGACTTATGGTACTTTTTCTTTATTCTAATGGTACTCTTTGAATTTTCTATAATAATGGTCGTAGAAACACGAAATTAAGCATATATGGTCATAAGTGAGAGAGGTGGGAACAATATGGTACTTTTTCTTTATTCATTGGTACTTTTCAAATGGACCTAGAAACTTGAAATTAAGGAGGAGACTTTTTGGTACTTTTTCTTTATTCGAATGGTACTTTAATATTGTGAATTAATAAACATGAAACTAGAGACATGTTATACTGAATTAGAATTGATTCACAAACGGAGACGTAATAGTACTATTTATTTCATCCAATTGGGGTGGCGAAGCACACCGGGTCAGCCAGTATACTATATATACAGTGCCGGTCAAAATAATAGTAACAAAAAAGTGGCGCATGTGAGACCTAGTTTAAAAATTTATGGTTTCTGAACATAGAAATTAGCTGAATTCTTTTTTAAAAATCAGTCCTTTGTGTTCCCTACGGTGGTCAAAAGTGACGACTAGTGTTGCAGTTATTCGCTGACCATTACAAGAACAAAATTTTAAATTATTTAAATCCATTCTTCAACATTCAAGTACCAACACACTTTTTGGTCAAATAATTAAACAAATTATTTGTTATCAGTCTTCTATATAATGTTCTCTGATTTCCAATTTCTACCAAAATTTAAGATAGGATGAATAAAAGACACAGATTTTTAAATTATAGTTTGATCGTGGTTTTGCCTACTATATAACATTCGAAAAATATTTTGAATAAGTGGAATAAATAATTCAATATTATATGATCAAATGCTTGATAAAATCATACTCAGATAGATATAAATCAAAGAAATTATGACCTTAGAAATGATCTCTGGAATGAAAAAAATTGGCTGATTGGTACAATTTTAAAATGTCAATTGCAATCCCTGCTTCGCATACATCAAATCATTCGCTTCAGAGTACACCACTGTGAATTAACATTTTTAGAATGATGTTAAGCAACTTGATTATGCACCGCTCCTCTGCACAAAGATTAAAAATTAAATATCTGACTTTACAGTGTTACTTGGTCCAAGCCGTTTTTGAGTCCATTCGGAACATTTATACAAACATCCATTTTTATATATATAGAAGATAGTTAAAAGATAGATAGAAGATAGATAGATTTTCCGCTGTAACACAGTGTTAGTGGTCTGAATAATGATGCGTCAGTTTTCTACGACAATTTTAAAGAATTTTCAATTTCATCTATGTTCATCTAGCCACAAATTCCTATTGGGTGTTTTAATTCAATATGAAGCGCTTTCAAAGCGTTGATTGATTATATTTAATTGGTTTTATACAATTATTTAATTGTAAGTATGTCTGTGTATTCAATGTACACGTGTTTATAAGTGTGTATGTAGTCAATATCGATATACATAAATACGAGTATTTAACGTTTATTGTTGTGGCATCTAAAACGAAATAAAAGATACATGTTAAAAAACTAAGCGCCATGTTACTATTATTATATTGAGAAAAAAAAGAAAAAAATAACAATAAAAATGAATTAAATTGTTAAATATGTTCGTAAGTGCAAGTAATTATTTATGCTTCTATAGATTATAATGACTTTTTGATACGACTGTGTTTAAACAATAATTTGTACTTGTATAATGAATTTCAACAAAGACTGGAACAAGTACAAAAAACACCCACCTATAAGTGGATTAAAGAGTGGAGTGATAAGTACTAAATCGAAAAACCCAGCAAATAGTTCGCTTATAAACACCGATAACAAGATATCAATATTTTGAAAACCATAAACTGTTTGCCACTTTCACTTCTGTCTTTAGTTTAGAGTCCTTTAGACTCTAGACGTTTTAAACCAGTGGTCATATCTAGAGTAGCAAATACAGCTACTAATGAAAACAGCTAGCTATCATATTGTAACCTAAGTTTTTGCTGGGAAATGAACTATTAATTTAATTGATTTTCGTATTTAGTTATTGTAGTAATATTTACAGTGAATTGAGATTGATCATCACTGTTTCTTAATATGTATAGACAGATATAATCGAACTATAACAATCGATTATACTCGATAGCACAGGGTATGCTGAAATGATATATACATTTTCAATAAAATCTCTTAATAAAAAATTACAATACAAACAAGTAAGGAATTAAGCAAGTATAGTCGGTCAAACCCGACCATATAATACCCAACAGCAAAATCTGTTTTCTTTTCAAATTAATTTTTTCTCGATGTTGTCATGCATCACTTTGACGAATGGGCACCAAAGCTATAGCAAACATCAGCAGTGAGTTGAATTGATAAAATCACGTGCAAATTACAGGAAAGTAAGCAGTTGGAAAGTATATTTTAATAAGCGCTTCCCATCTTTAAAGCTAAGTAAAATAAAGTGTGTGTGAGATATCATCGAAATCTTGTATTCATTTGAAACTCCTATCGATGTCATTACGTATAGAATATAACATCGTGCAAATGGCTCCATGACTCTGGCGAATAAAACATGCTGAATTTGACCGATGATATGATAGAAATTGGTAATCGTCAACCTATAGCGATCGCCGTTGACGGTGATGGTCTGGACAACCTCTCAATCAAAGAAATATGGACCAATGACGCCGCCACTGACTTTTTCGTGGATTCGTATTGTCTCAAATTCGACATTTTTGTTTGTTGACGTACCCATTCATCCAAAAATGTTCTTCATTTTGAGGAACATTGCCCGAACAAAACAGCCATTATGATAAAACAATTTTATCATTTGCACGTATTGTTGATCGTTATATCCGTTCATGGTGATTTGGCAAAATAAACTGAATAAACGACAGCCAGTTCGACAGATGTAGCTTCAATAATGTGACCGATATCAACAATCAATGTTTGGAAGTCCCTATTGGAATACCCTTCATAACAGATAATAAATTAGTCACTATATGACTACTTCTAGGCGATGCTGGCGGTATGTAGTAGTCACTGATTAATTGCAAGTTGCTGTATAATAAAACTATTTCATCGTCTAAAAAATGTATTTGATTTTCAAATAATAAAAATGATTTTTTGATGATTTTGTATTTATAAATTTTGAGTTGAGGAGAAATTGGAAAAAGTTGAATTTCGTCTGCATTATTTTTAACAGAAAAAAACATCCTCAAATAAAGGCTAAGTTTGATAAATACTATGGGAACTCAGCACTTAGTTGTGGCCGTAAAAAATCACGATATGGTGCTGACCGGTCGGATATTGAAAGTACGAGAGATTGTGGAAGCCCTATGCATCTCACTTGGCTCTGTGGTTTCAATTTTGAATGATCACTTGGGTATGAGAAAGTTTTCCGCAAGATGGCTGCCGCGTTTGATCACAATCGGGTGCACAAAAGGGTATTCACACGTGCACTTTTAATGGCAAAAATCCATGAGTGAGTGACTATTTCTTGTTTACAAACCTGATAAAATGTCTCGCGGTAAAGAGATTTGACTCTGAATTGATTTCATAATATTTTAAATTTGAAAAGTATTAATACACTGTATTGTCGTCTGTAAATACCTTAAACAAATATTTTATTTTGTATGTTATTCTCAAAGTTTAAGTTCATTCTCAATCGTGAATTTTATGGATTCCAGCATTTTTTTTTTTTAATTTTCCACCTCTTTTTGCAGCACCCCAAAACATATACATATTTCTAACTATTTAATACATTTTCCCATTAAGTATGAAGCGTCAAATTAGCAAATTACAAGTACTTGTAAACAATGTAATATTTACATCCGAGATACAACTTACAAATGCTGCCCCTGCTGTTGCTGTTGTTCATATTTTTGTTAACATTTTTAGTTTTCATTCAATTTACTTATACAGTAAACCACATAGATACAAATCTATTTGCAGATACATACACTCACCATAACATTTAACCCATACCAAAACAAATACAATATCTATATAGAAATCAAGTTGTGATTGAACGACTTTTACTAAGTTTTATTTAATAATTATTAACTATTGTTTGTACGTCTTAACAATTGCAATTAAAACAATTTATAATTGCATTTTATAATTAAATAATATTAATTATATTTAGCACAAATTAATTGTTATTACAATTTATTGATTGACTTGATTATTTCAATATACATACTTACATAGATACATATATCTATTCCGAAATACTCGTACAACTGGGTACGTGAGTATTTTAAAATTTCAGTTTGCTAAACGTTTGTTTAGCGAAATGGTTAAAGTGTGTACATGAAGGTAATTGGTTCGATAAATAATTTAAAAGCTCAATATTTTAACCATCAACTAACCAGCAGTTCTAGGAGACAGATCTGAACTAATAATTTTACGCATCATTTAGGGTGGGAAATAGTTACTTCAAAAGCTACATGTACGGGTGCTAATTGACCTCAAATAGTCAGCTAAAAAGACATATCATAGGCAGTCCAATAAACGATAGCTTGTAAACAAACCATTCTTCGACAACTCTCCAATGGATTGCTTCAGGTGGGTAAAATAACTACTCTCTAAAGTGCAGTACAAAATAAACGTTTAAAGTGACTTCACTATATGTTACTAAGAGACACTAAAGTATCTATTGACTTCATGATATTGTTACGTTTTTTCCTTTTAAAAACGGGGTTTATTTCATTTAAATAAACCGGATACTTTTGATTGCAAATAAAAGCAGTTTTAGTAGTTTAAAATTTGTAACAACTCTTTGTTTATTTAAAATCTACAACAACACACATTTTATAATGTACAAACTTAAATGTACAAGACAGTTAATGTTAACTCTAACAGCGCCTATGATAAATTCACTCACGACGGCAACCTCTGGCACTATTTATACACACGCCATCTTTCGTTATTCCTCTACAATGATCTTAACGGACGACTAGAACATTCGAATTCTAGAGCTTTCGATGTCAATGTTAGCAGTTTAAACATTTAGTGTTGCCATACTTTTAAAAAATGCTAATAACCGCATGCTATCAACTTTGTTGATAATTAGACGCTTCTACTGATGGACGTGTTTATAAACATGATGAATGCTGCAGACAGTCGTTACAGACCGTTAAATTCATTTGCAAAATCGTAACACTATGTTACATGGGATATCAGTATACTTAAGCAAAAAAATAAAAAATTAACTGTATGAGAATTATATTAACACAATTTGTAGAAAACCAGTTTGAACGAATTACTCACAATACGTTTTAAGGTTCTACACTCCAGATTACTTTGAAACACTTAAGTGGCAGTTGTCTTCACGTTAGATTACCTGGTATGTATAAAGTAACCAATTGTCTTCTCTCTGCACTACAAAGAGCAGTAGTAGTTTAAGTAAACTCATCGTCCTCTACTATTTATAATCATTGTATTTTTTTTAAAAATGGAATCGAAAGATTTTAAATCAGACCAAATGTTCAGGAATGCCGGACATCCTTAAATGAGATGGCTAGACATTCGACAGTTGTACTCACTTGGGTACGTGGACACAGGGATAACGAAGGCAATTGTATTGATGATAACTTGGGGGGAATAGGAGCCTCGTTGTCGGAAGACCAAATAGACTTTTTTTGTGGAATTCCGTTTTCAAATTGTAAACAAGGGATAAACAATGCATATTACAAACTTGCCCAAACAAAGTGGGGTAATGTATCCACCTATGCCACTACGATGATGATATGCGTTGGACTATAAACGCCCGTCGTATCTTACAACGAATTCGATTTAGCAATACGGGCATTGCTCTTTCGGTACCCATGCTGCTAGACTAGGGCTGCCACATCATGACTTCTGCAGAAGTTGTAAGAATAAGGAGGACGAGGAAGAGTCCATCCTACACATCTTTTGTACTTGTCCGGCACTGGGTGATCTACGTGCCAGGATTTTAGGTGAGCGATCCTTTAGTAATCTCTCCGGGTTATCTGGGAAGGAACTAGTGCATAGGTGCCTTTATTAGGGAAAGCAGATGGTTGATAAGACTGAACACGCAAATTGCACCTCATAGTGACCCAGCAACTGTCCCATGATGGTATACGTTAGCTGAATTCCTTGAATTCTTAAATTCTTCTCATCTTACTCCTCCAATTTCTACCTATATCTTTCTCTTTTCTCTTGCTAACTTCACTCCAACTCAATCTATAGATTTCCCTCTTCCTTTATTTCTCTTTTCTTTTGTTTCTATTTTCTACTCAGACACCATAAAGGGAACGTTCATAGGATCCAAGTGAGCTGTACGAGACGAAGGTTTCGGTTAATCGGTTTATAAACAATAACCCAACGACTATAACTTGAGTTTTAGCATTCTTTGGTGCAATTCATGATATTTTATTTAGCAGAGTCACAAATGACTATGTATTATGGAAATTATAAACTGTATAAAAATGCCATCATATAATGAGTTGACTGTTGAGAATATAATTTTTCAAAATGTGTGTAACTGATTATTTGATCAAAAACAAATAAATATTAAAACTGTTTAACTTTAAATCATCATAAATTCTATCTAAATGACTTTTATGATCAACTAATAATTTTTTTATGAAAATTGTAAATTATTTGTTAATATTTTCATTATAAATAATAACACTTAAAAAAAAAACAAGAATAATAATTGCTTTTTTATTTTTTCTCGTACGAGCAACAACTTCCCACACATCAAAGTAACAAAATTTATTTAAATTTAATATGATCATTAAAAAAAAAAAATAATGATTTTTTTTTTTTTGAAAACTAAAGACGCTTTTGTGTATTTGGTTTCTTTGTATTGTTTTATTTGAATAGGAATAAAATGAAGAAGAAGACGACGACGAAGATGATGATAATGATGATGAAAACAAATCTGAAAACTTGAGGATTAATATCAATTGAAACTTATTGAACTCGTGATAATTCACACTGGTGCTGGCTGGCTAAGTTGAAATTACATAAAAAGGCAGAGAGTTAAAAGAGTGAAGAGTTTAAATCATATTGAGAGGACTATGAAGTCAATATAGATTATTAAGTAGATTGTACATTGTTATCTCCCAAGTCTATTGCCAAATAGTAATCAACCTAATCTGGCATAAATTAGAACCCCTTTCTAAAATACATTCTTTTAAATATTTGTGAAGAATATGCATTTGAAAAAAAAATGTGTTTAAACATTTGGCCTTTTATTTAAGCATGTAATAAGAGAAGTTCCAAAACCCAAACAATACGTGGCAAATCTTCTTTACAAACACTTGGTGGTGGCTGCAAAGGAGAAACAATAGCATAGCATAGCAGACACACAGACAGACAGACAGCTCTGTAAATTTGCAACAAAAAATAAAAGAATTGTAAATGCCTCAGTGCAACATCTACTTCAAGCTCAAATATACATAGATACATGCCAAACAACAATAGTTTTTAAATATAAAACTAATCGTTATGATGATTTATCCATTTATTGTATGCAGACGAGCTGCATCATACATCTACGTACAACATCAGACATACTACATACAACAGCAATAACAATAACGACAACAACAACAACAATAACAACATTAATAAAATACTTTTTGTGTTCGTTATTGTTGTTGCCAGATATCACGACATTATTTCTAATGCCACCATGAGAAGGAGTTAAATTTTCCATACACTTGTCAAAATTTATTCTCCAAAAATATTATATATTTGAATACCCGTTTAATGCATCTAAATATTGTGAAATATATTTATAAAGAGATTTAAAAACATTTTCTTTGAGTGTATGTTGGTAGAAATTTTATACTCACTCGTACATGCATGTTTAACTAACTAATAAAACACTATTATTATAAATTGTCACTTTATTTATGTATTTTTGGCCAAAATCCACGTAAATGCTAAAATATCAAATATTTTATTGTTAACAAAAAAAAAAAAAAAATTTTGCGCAAAAAAGTATGAATATTTGAGCCATAAAGGTCTTCTTTATATGGCATTGTTTTCAAATTATATTTATTGTATGTGAGTGATTTTTGAATTTTATTATTCAAGAAAATATTAGGCCGGTGTGTGCTAACAAGTGGTCCTAATTCACATAGAATCCAGTTAGAAACATGTGCTTTTCTTATGAAGAAACTCTCCAGTAAAAATGTTTTTGGTTTTTAGAAAGATAAGCGCCTACTACTACGCATTACTGAAAATCAAAAAAATAAGCGAATAATTGAAATTATTTTTGCTAGCTAAAGTAAATGAAATCTTACTGTTATCTATTTTAGAAAAGCAGGTTGTTGGTGAAATATTTAAATAATTATTGAACTTACTCCAATCTCTTACAAGAAAGCGTTTTGTATTGCTGAGACTTTGAAATCGGCAATATCAAGCCATATAGAGTGCAAGCCCGGTATTAGGTTCTATAATCGCGACAGTTTACGAAAAACAGGTTCTATTTTCGGGACTTTTATTTGTTTGTTTTAAATTTGATTACAATGTCTATAACCAAAAAAGGGAAATCCCCGTCTTTTGGTATATTCAACTTTTTGGTTAAATTTGATCTTCAATTTTTCAGTATATTCGTGTCATTTGCTGTGTAAATACATCTTTTAATATGGGAAAAGTTCAACATATTGTAAAACCAACGATTTCTCAAAAATTTGAGATTTCTCCAAAATTGAATAGTAGAGATTCCATAAATTTAATTTGCGTGAATTACAGGTTAAATAAATCTTCGATTTACCGCATTATAAAGCAAGAAAATTCAATAAAAAAAGTTCATACGTACAACAGAAAGTGGCCCTGGCAAACGTTGCACCTTAAGGAAAGCTGAGTACCCAAGAAAGAAAAAAATGCTTTATAAGTGGTTTCTAAAACAAAGAGAAAAAATGTTCCAATATCGGCAGCGATTTTACAAACAAAAGCCAGTCATTTGTTTTCAAATATATATATCAAACCAATTCAGGTTTTAATGCCAATTACGGGCGAGAAATCGTCTTCGAAACCTCAACTCATTGATCCATTTGTGAAAGAGTTTAAGGATTATATGTTGATGAGCATGAGTTGACTCTTCACCAAATCTACAATGTCGACGAATCTGGTTTATATTATAGGATACTTCCAAATCACACTCTTATCACATGTAATGAGAAAACAGCGTCCGAAAGAAAAATATGTAAAGAACGAATAACTTTTTTGCCCTGTTCAAATGCGAATGGCACAGACAAACTGAAATTGTTGGTTGTTGGAAAATCAAAAAACCCACGCGTCTTTAAAGGCTTTTTCAATAATCCTGTAATATACAACTCCAGTAATAACGCCTGGATGACATCATTTACATTCAAGGACTGATTCCATAACGAATTTGTTACCCACGTAAGTTAATTTTCACCAATTAGTAAAAGTAAGTTGTTCATAAGTAAACGTTTTTTACGTCCAAGAATTTTTGGTTTCAAAAGGTCTGCCGCTAAAAGCAGTTTTGCTTTTAGATAACGCTACGTGTTACCCAGTTGAGGAACTAAAAAGTGATGACGGTTTAATGATAGAAATGAATCTCCCACCCAATTGCACTGCGCTTACTAGGTCAAATTAAATTATAAAAAACAACTGCTCACCCACTTGCTTGGCGAGAAAGGAACAAATTTGGAGCTCAAACTAAAAAACTTCCATCTCAAAAATGCAATTCAGATTGTAGCTACGTCCTGGGATAAAATATCAGTGTCCAATATCCGAAAATCCTGGAACGCCTTGCTCGAATTCGGGAAGAAAACGAAGATCTTTCTACTATTGATACACTTGTGGCTCAAATTGATACGGAACATCTTTACACGAATGCTGACATAAACAACTGCATTCAAGAAGAATTTCATGTGGAAAGTGGAAAGCAAATGAAATTATCAGATATGGAATCGGAGGATTCATACGATAGTGGTCATGAAGAAAACAAAATTAAAGTGGACGGTTGTTTAACATCGATAAACATATGCATACAATGGGCTTTGGAAAATGATAAGCCGACAACAGCACTATATGAGCTACGTGATTCATCTGTTGTTTTAAAAAATAATTTGCCAAAAATGCAACTTAAAATCTCCAATTCTTTTAAAAATTGTTAATATGTAATATGTATATCAATAAAAAGGATTCTAATTTTAAAAATTACATACATTTTTTCAATAAAATGTTGGGTTCTATTTTCGCGACAGGTCCGGTTTTTAATTAGTCGCGAATACCGAGCATGCATTGTATATGAATACCTGAATGTAAGTAGTGAATACGCGATTGTTTTTTTCAAAAGGTAAATTCTTCCAAGTGGGTATTCGCCATATAAAACTCATGCTTCCTGTAAGTAGGTTTATAAGGGGAGTTTTGTTTCCTAAAATATCCAATTTTTGCTGGGTATTAACCCTTTCACGACCATATGACTAATTTTTTAACAATTCTTGAACTAAAGCAGTCAATTTTCAAATGCAATACAAAATATATGCTGTAACCGAACTTACGTTAATATAAACTCATTAATAAGGTACACGTTTATTAACTAATTAAAATTAAAATGAAACATTTTTCTTTAACCTTTATCCTATACTTCAAAAATAAATCGAAAATTATATTATTTGTGATTAAGTTTTTTACATTTATGGCATGATCCACTAGGGTGGTTCAATAAGTCCGTACCCTTTTTAATGAAACACATGTTTTTGGATAGAAAATTATTTTATTTTTCAACGTTATCCAACGTTTCTCCAATTTTTTTATCCCTTCCAAAAAATAAGATTTGTCGAGGTCATCAAAATAGGTATATTTTTTATAATGATTTCATCGTTGGAGTCAAATCTCTTGCCGCCGAGATATTTCTTCAGGTTTGGAAACAAGAAATAGTCACTTGAATCAGGAAAAGAGGGAGCAATTCGTAGCCTAATTCATGGAATTTTGCCATTAAAACTACATGTGTGTACTTTTTTATGCACCCGATTGTGAGTAAACGCGGCAGCTATCTTACGGATAGCTTAAAACCACTGAGCCATGTGAGATGCCTATGTCTTTCACAATCTCTCGCACTTTCAATTTTCGAACACCATATCGTGATTTTTTGCTCTTTCAATTAAGAGCCGGGAAATTCAAAATGTTACGGACTTATTGACCCACCCTCGTATTTGAACGATTAGAACAAAATAAGCTACATCTTGTTTAAAAGTATTAACTTCTTCAGACTTGGGTACACATAAGTGTATCTTACTTTATATCATGTTATTTCATTAAATTTTTGATCATTTCTATAGGCTATTGGGCTTTAAACACAAATATATATGGCACTGACGTATTGCAAGTATTTTTCATTTTTTCTTATTGAAAAATTGTGTCTGAATTACTATCCAATAGACCTAACCATGGTGCAAATTTCATCCCAATCGGAAGACATCGATTTCTATAGTTGGTTCCATTGACATGAAATGCCCCACATATATAGTCTGGGTCTACAATTTTAAGATGATCTAGCTATGTTCGCCCGTTTGTCTGCTGTTGGCGTGGGAGTAACGTGGGGAATGACACTTTCCTTAAATATTATTTTGTGATCAGAAATGTTTGGTATTTGCAAAATCGGTTGAGAAGTACTTGAGTTATGGACAAAAATTTGGGACAACCTCAAAGAAAGTTATTTTTGATAGTTTGCAAAAATGTTTTGCTATTTTCTTTAAATATATTGCATTATATATTTAAATATATTGCATAATTTTAGCACACGTAGTCCCTATAATAAACATACAAACTCTGTTGGAAATGGTAAGAATCGGTCCATGATTCCTCCCAGTCCCCATACAAATTTCTTACCGGAATTTGTCTGTATTGCAAAAATTAATCAAACATAAGTTCATGTAAAAAGTAATCACAAAACGATATATTGTTTGGATCGGTCCTTATTTAACTTAGCCCCCATATAAAGTCCACTTCCTAAAATCACTTAAATACGCATAAATCTTTAATAAAAATAGTTGTCAGGATAAATATCACCATAAATAATCCTAATATATATCAAAATCGCCATACCAAATTTTATGAAGATCGGCGCATAAGTAGTCATATAACTCATAGAAGAACTACTTTCGAAAAACACATTAAATTTTATAAATGGGGCATTTCACGTCAAGTGAACCAACTTTTGAAATCGATGTCTTCCGATCGGGATGAAATTTGCACCAATGTTAGTTCTATTAAATAGTAATTCGGACACAATTTTTCAACAAGATCGGTCAAGAACTCTCTGAGTTATAGGAGGTCAAAATTTGACATTTTGGCCAAACAGGTGTTTTTTCTTATCCATATAACTTATTACCTATTGCTCTTAGCAAAATGTGTCCCAAATAGTTTAGATAGCTATTTATGCAATCTTTGGAAAAAAAAATTAAAAAAATTAAATAAAATATTTTTGACTTTTTTTTAAAAAAATCAAAAACATTTTTGACTTTTTTTTTCAAAATGGGCCCTTTTTATTTTTTTTTTTTTATTTTTTTAAGAAAGCTTAGGTCTTTTCCTAAGCGACCTATATGGTCGCTTAGTGGGATGCGAGTGGGATATCTATCAAAAAAAATATTTTGTAACTCAAGATATGAAATTTTTTGACTTTTTTTGCAAAATCAAAAACTTTGATGACTTTTTTTAAAAAAATAGACCCATTTTTTAATTTTTTTTTTTTTGCTCAGAAGAAAGCTTATGTGTTTTTCTTTAACACCTTTTTTGTCGCTTAGTGGGATGCGAGTGGGATATCTATCAAAAAAATGTTTTGTAACTCAAGACAAAATTTTTTTTACTTTTTTTTTGCAAAATCAAAAACTTTTTTGACTTTTTTTTCCAAAATGGACCCTTTTTTTAATTATTTTTTTTTTCTCAAAAGAAAGCTTAGGTCTTTTCCTTTAAAACCTTTTTGGTCGCTTAGTGGGATGCGAGTGGGATATCTATCAAAATAAATATTTTGTAACTCAAGACAAAGGTTTTTAAATTTTTAGGATATGCACTATTTTGATTTTTTTCATATTTGTGTGTAAACCTTAAAAATTAAACTTACGCGGAGAAACTAGACACATTAGCCTTTCCGATGGTATGTAACAACCTAACTAAAATTTCATAGCCTCGATACTGTAATACCCATAATATGTTAACCTCAGGAATAAAAATCACTTTTTATACCCTACATCACCATAGTGGCGAGGGTATATTAAATTTTTGCAGATGTTTGTAATACCCTAAAATATTAGTCTAGCCCACCTTAAAGTATACCGATCGACTCAGAATCGCTTTCTGAGTCGACTAAACGATGTCCGTCCGTCCGTCTGGCTGGCTGGTTGTCCATGTAAACCTTGTGCGCAGAGTACAGGTCGCAATTTTGAAGATATTTCGATAAAATTTGTTACATATAATTTGTTCGGCCCAAGGACCAAGCCTATTGAAACTGGCTGAAATCGGTCCATTATTTCACCTAGCCCCCATACAAATGTCCTCCTGAAAGTGGACTTTATCGGTCACAAATGTTTAATTTATATAGGTATCTACACAAGTTTTTCTCCAAATAAGTTTTATATATACGGAATTCATGTCACCAAATTTTATTATGATCCGTCCATAATTAGTCACAGCTCCCATATAAGGCTTGCTTCCGATAATCTCTTTAACGAGCATAAATCTCCTAAAAATGTTGGTATACACATAAAATGCAACATAAATAACTTTCATATGGACATTAATAACACCACCTAATTTCATGATGATCGGTCCATAATTTGACATAGCTCCCATATAAGGTCCACTTCCAAAAATCGCTCACGAATATAAATTATTGCGCTGAAAACTACCTATAGGATTGAATAAAAAAGCCGCAAGATGCAAAACTCAGACAAATTTTGGGGGCGGAAAATTATTAGCGGTCGGCCTAACATTGCACCCCTCCAGTGGCTATTATCGGTCAGTTATAGTGGTTTTTTTTTAAGGTTTGAAATATGAAAATATGAAAAAAATCAATTTATAAACCTTTGTCTTGAGTTACAAAACATTTATTTTTATAGTTATCCCACTCGCATCCCACTAAGCGACCATAAAGGTTTTAAAGGAAAAGACCTAAGCTTTCTTTTGAGAAAAAAATAAAGAAATAAAAAAGGGTCCATTTTGGAATAAAAGTCAAAAAAGTTTTTGATTTTGCAAAAAAAAAAAGTAAAAAATTTTATGTCTTGAGTTACAAAACATTTTTTTGATAGATATCCCACTCGCATCCCACTAAGCGACAAAAAAGGTGTTAAAGAAAAACACATAAGCTTTCTTCTGAGCAAAAAAAAAAAATTAAAAAATGGGTCTATTTTTTTAAAAAAAGTCATCAAAGTTTTTGATTTTGCAAAAAAAGTCAAAAAATTTAATATCTTGAGTTACAAAATATTTTTTTTGATAGATATCCCACTCGCATCCCACTAAGCGACCATATAGGTCGCTTAGGAAAAGACCTAAGCTTTCTTAAAAAAATAAAAAAAAAAATAAAAAGGGCCCATTTTGAAAAAAAAGTCAAAAATGTTTTTGATTTTTTTAAAAAAAAGTCAAAAAAATTTTATTTAATTTTTTTAATTTTTTTTTTCCAAAGATTGCATAAATAGCTATCTAAACTATTTGGGACACATTTTGCTAAGAATAATAGGTAATAAGTTATATGGATAAGAAAAAACACCTGTTTGGCCAAAATGTCAAATTTTGACCTCCTATAACTCAGAGAGTTCTTGACCGATCTTGTTGAAAAATTGTGTCCGAATTACTATCCAATAGAACTAAGATTGGTGCAAATTTCATCCCGATCGGAAGACATCGATTTCAAAAGTTGGTTCACTTGACGTGAAATGACCCAAATGTCTTATAATTATAAAAAATATTTGCTCAGTGACCGGACCAAACTATCTATTTCCATGTAATATTTTGTAATTTCGCAGTATTATATATTGAATTATCTTTTCGATGATACCAAATACAAGTATTCCAGTTATTCATTATCTTAAAATTTGAATTTCAATTCAATTGAAATTGTGTATTTGATAAAAACTTTCGACAAAACAGTAGTATTGAAAGAATGTTTGGTATCGTAAGAAAGGTAATTTAATGTTCTTCTTGAAATTAGTATTTTCGTGTGATGAAATTCAAAATATTCAGCCTACAAGTTTGTACACCTCCGCATTTAACTAAAAATAAAGCTCATGACAGTAACAAGATATTAAATGCTGATTTTTTTTCTTCATTATTATTTTTACTCAAAAAAATTTATTTGATTTATATTCCATTTAATAAACAATTCATGATATTTGTTTTTTTGTTTGATTTCATTTGCTGTGTACTATTTTGGAAAAATCAAATTATAACGTGGGAATCTTTAGCTGAAAATTAAAAATAAAATGGAAAATAGAAAAGCAAATTCAAAATGTTTAATGAGAAAATCTCAAAAATATAATAATCCTTATAAAATATTGCACTAAATTACACTGTGCTACAGAGAATAAACTTGCTGTTTACTCTTACAAAGCATTTGTAAGAGTAAACAGCATGTGGACACCTTAACAAAAAATCTAAATTGGGAACTTTAATTATAAAGTGTAATAATATATAATACACACAAATCCTATTGATAAGTAGCAGTTAAGCAAGTAGTCTATGTATCCCTTATAGACAGTTATCGGCACAAATCTTTTATCACTTGGCTGAGTCCAATTTATATATTTTGGTCATTAGGCACGTATGTGCTCTTTGTAGTGTAGAGAGAAGACAATTGGTTACTTTATACATCCCAGGTAATCTAGCGTGAAAACAATTGTCACTTAAGTGTCTCTGTAATCTGGAGTGTAGAACCTTAAAACGTTTTGTGAGTAATTCGTTTGAACTGGTTTTATACAAATTGTGTTGATATAATTCTCATACAGTTTATTTTTGCTTAAGTATACTCCCTAAACCTTTGAATTTAGAAAAACCTCTTCTTAGAGGACCTATATAGGGATAGAGAAACCTGTAGTCCAAATTTCATGCCTAAAGCTTTAGGGGTTGAATCAGTCAGTCACTGGGTCAGTAGAAACCTACCCAATATATTCAATATAAAATATTGAAAATATTATTAAGTATAAATTTTCTAAGTTACAATCATGTCACAGAATTTACTCAGTTACTTAATATTTCACTTTTACAAATTACTCATTGTTAACAATTGTTTAATTAAGAACAAATATAAATTGAATAAATATTGAAAAGATTCCACAGACGTTTCTATATCGTTGCGCGTATGTACGATACGTTTACCTAAATACTCATAAGAGTATTTGTGATTAATCCCATTTAATAGTTTGCGTAAATTATTTCAAAAGTACTGGGCAAATAAACGTACTTAATATAATAAGTAAGTGTATTTGTTTTTACTATTATTGTTTTATTTACTGTCGAGATCTGAACTAACAACCAGCTGTGTCTGAACACGTTGTCGTATAGTTATCGAGCTGTTACGAGCCCACCAACTCTCTCGTTGTAATGCTTTGTTTGTAATTGTTGTTACTCTGGATCTTTCATAATTTTTTTTAGATTTTTTTATTTTCTAAATATTATTCTAGGGTTAATTTTAAAATATACAATCTTTTTTTTAATATTTAATAATTGCTTTGTCTGTTAAAGTTGTTGACTTTAAACTTAAATAATATAAGAGAAACTTAATAGAGAAGTGTAAAATTTGGTGTGGATGAATTTAGAGAAAACCCTACACAGAACATTTTTTTCTAATGAAAGCTAATGTAGGACACCGGGACAGATAACGCATTCTGTGATATTAAGTGTCCCAAAATGTACAGCTCTTTTAATGGTTTTTATAAAAATGAAATTTTAATTTTAAACTGCGAATATCACGTAATCTGTAAGAGATCATATATAGGTGTAAACTAGGTTTTTTGAAGATCTAATTATTCGACTTCAAAACCATAAAATCGGAAATGTTACTTACAAATCATTAAACCATAATATACCTAATTAAAGTAGCTTGCAATAATAAAGAGATTATAACAAAAGACAACATTTATCTTAAAGTTGTTTGAAAATAATTCTTTATTTATTTTTTTTCCATCTATTTTTAGCATTGTTTTGTTACCCCTGAGCATTTGAATAGTCAATAGAAATAATAATAATTTTGTTTAAAATAATAATAATTGCATTTGAAGTTTGACTTAAAAAAAAAAAAAAAAATGAAAACTAAAAGATTCAAATGGCAACAAGTGTGGAATGTTGGTCGGTTGGTTGGTTGGTTTGCTTGGCTGGCTGACGACTGGCTTCATTTCCATCGTTCAAAATTATTCAATTTCAATTTATACTTGATTAGAAATCTATTTTTCACAAGAAAACAAATAATTATTAACTGGCAAATCATATACTTGTTTAATACTTACACCACAGTCCCACAAATGTATGTATTTGAATTAAAGAAATAATAAATTTCCTGGTTATGTAAAGCAAAAAAAAAAAAAAAGAAAAATAAATAAAAAATTTAATGTGTCAACGTTATTGTTAAAGATTGAAAAAAATAGATTTTATTTCACACAGTTGACCTATTTCTAGGAATATGAGACATATATAAAACAAAGTTGTATATAAGTAAATAGATTGTGTGGTAAAATGTAATAATTTTATGGAGTTTTTAAAAATTTGAAGTAGAAAATTTGAAAACTCAACAACATGTTTTATGAGGACCCAGATAAAAATTGGTAAAGACTTGCAATTACTGAACAAATTACTTTTCAATAACTGCTTTATACTATATACATTACCTAGAAGTAGTTAAGTAATGACTGATATATAATATGAAATATAAGTGCTTATTTATGAAATTTGGAAGTAATTAATCTATATATATAAACACAAAAAATGTTTCTACCTATATCCGTTATAGATTACGAAACTATCCAACCGATTAGCTCCAAACTGGTTTCTGAAGATGGTTTTAGACACCAAAAACAGTGCATTAGGTTCATTCGTTAACCGTATTTTCAAATTTTCCCATACAAAATTTTTCCCAATTTTAAAATTTGTATGTACTCCGATGTGTAAATCCACTAAGGGGGTAAAATTGGGTAAAAACGAGTATCGGTATCTCTATCTTTAATAGAACCCCAAGCCAGAACTATAAAAGTTTTTTTTGGTGGTTTCAGAAAGTTGATTTCAACACATAGACGGACATGACTATATCGACTCTGCTATCTAGGAATAACGATCCAGAATATATATAGTTTAGGGGTTGCAAATTAAAAATGTAGAAATTACAAGCATAATGACAAACTGATATATATATATACCCTTATCACTCATGGTGAAGGGTATAAAAAAAAAACAGAACCATCGTCAAAAAGTTCTTTGAACTTAAACTCACATTTAAAGCGGCTACAATAAAAGTCAAATAGACAAAGCAACAAATAAAAAAAAAATCGTAACAAAAATCTACAACTTCAAATACAAAAAAGTAATTAAAGCTCTTCATATTCAAACATGTGTAGCAATCACAAGAAATCTGATAAAAACAGTAACACAGAAATTCTTAACACACTCGGATATATGTATGTATATATGTCTGTATAAGTACAATCACACTCAGATACAATATTATATGTATTTCAAAATATTTTTTGCATGTTTAACAATGTGCTAAAGGTAATTTTGAAAAAAAAAATGGAATTCGAATTCTTTTTTGAAGTTTCTGTATCATTTGTTTGTAAAACAAATTTTCAATATCAAATTACTATCGCAACAATATCAGTTCTTTGTAATACATTTTTATTTCTGCTAGATTTTAAAGCGAGTACTATTTTTTTTTAATTTTATACAGCAGAGTGGTAGTGATTAAATTATTAGAAAAGGGGGTAGATTTGAGTTTTATTTGGACTATACATCCTATATATACCTTGCCGGATATTTTTGTCAATTGGTTCAAACAACAAGAGTATATATGAGAAAAATAAAATAATATAGAGAATTTTAATGAAAATATTTTAAAACAAGCAAGAGTGTTATATTCTGTCTTGCCCAATACCCACCATCAATACGTGACAATAAAATATTTTTCTGTAATAGGGGTTATATGGGGGGTAGGGTCAATTATGGTCCGATCTTCACAAAAGTTGTTACATAGATTTAGGTTCTTATGAAACTTGTTTATGTCCAATTTCATTACGATATTAATTATTATAAGACAATTATGAATATTCAAGTAATTTTCTTAGGGGGACCTTGTATGGGGACTAGGAACAAATGTTGCTCGATTTTCGCCATACTTTACAGAATAATTTCAGAGTACTTAGACTTAATTTGTGCAAACTTGTATCAGGATAGCCGCATAATCAACATATTAATAATTGCTCAAACAGTATTCCGGGGGGACATTTGTATGGGGACTAGGTGAAATCATGGGCGGATATTGACCATTCTCAATACCAAACAAACCTTATCCACGGAGAGTATAGCATAAAATTTTAGCTAGCTAGCTCCATCGTGTTTTCAACAGACAGACGGACGGACATAGAATATCGTCTTAGAATTTTATAATGACCCAGAAAATATTGGGTGTAGACCTCAAAATGTGGCATTTACAATAGATGGTGTATCTTTTGAACGCGGTTTTTGTTTTTAATAATTTATATGTAATTTTGAAGGGTACCATATCTGTCTTTTATTCTCGTTTAAAAAAAGTTTTTTTTTTTTTTTTGCTTCGAAAATGTCGAATTTTATGCCAACACAGTTTTGCTTTACTTCTTTAATATGAAAAAAGTGCCGCTGAAGCATAACGATTGCTCACCAAAGCTTTTGGTGAATGTGATCCATCGGTTTCAAGATTGTTGTCAAACTCAACAAGAGCTTGCAAAATCATTGGGAGCTACTAAAGCTGCAATTTTAAAACATTTGCGAACAGTAGGATTCATCCAAAAGCAGGGAAATTGGGTACTATACGAATTGAAGCTGAGACACTTTGTAAGACGATTTTGTATGTCTGAAATTCAGCTTGAACGCTATAAAAGAAAAACATTACTTGCGATGAAAAATTGATCCATTACGATAAACCGTAGCGTATGATATCATACGTGAAGCCCGGCCAACCAGATAACTAAATCTAACTATGGTTATGCTCTGTATTTGGTGGGAGCAAAAGTGTCCTATCTATTATGGAACCTGTACCGAACGATGGATGCAGAACGCTCCCTCTGGGATACGCTTCACCTTAGAACAGAGTATCCGAAATTGGCTTGATTCGTTCTTAACCTCAACAAGATCTCGGAAGTTTTTTTTCTGGCTCGGAATCCATATTTTGCCAGAAAGATGGGAAAAGGTCATAGCTAACAATGGCCAAATCTTTGAATAAATTTATATTGTAAAAATGTTTCAAAATGAAAGCTAAACATTTGAAAAAATAGTGTTAAATGGAGTAAAAAGTATAATTTTAGAATATTTAGAAGCATAAAATCGCAATGGTTTTTGTTCTATTGCGATCGTTAGAAATAGAACACATTATGAGGGTATGGGAATTCTTTAACCCCGTCTAGATCTACTGAGAAGAAATTTTTGGAAATTTAAAGGTTTAGGGGGTAAAAATTGGTAAATTCGGTAACCTCACATCTTCTAAACTAATACAGATACAATTAATATTTTAAAATTAAAATTTAGGGAGAGAAAACGAGTAGAAACTGTATTTTGATACTATTTTAGCACCCAATGTAACTTTTAAACTAATAAACATAGAAATACATTTTAAATCGTATTCTCGTATATTTAACTTTGGTAAAACGTTGGTTTATTTCCTTTAAATAAACTCGATACTTTGATTGCAAATAAAAGCCGTTTAGTAGTTTAAAATTGTAACAACTCTTTATTTATTTAAAATGTACAACAACAACAGTTCATATAGTCACTCAGTGTCTTTATACACGTTTATCAATTCGCAGAAATGCACACACGCTTTACAATGTACAAACCTAAATGTACAAGACAATTGATGTTAACTTTAACAGCGCCTATGATCAACTCACCTCCGACTACAACCTCTGCCACTATTTATACACGCGCCATCTTTCGTGAATCTTCTACAATGCTCTTAACGGACAAACTAGTATTTTCGAATTCTAGAGCTTTCGATGTCAATGTTAGCAGCATAAACATTCAGTGTTGCCGTACTTATAAACAATGATAATAACCGCATGCTATCAACATTGCTGATAAGTAGAAGCTTCTACTGATGGACGTGTTTATAAACATGATTAATGCTGCTGGCAGTCGTTACAGACTGTTTAATTCAAATCGCTATTGCACATTCGTAACAATACCAAATATAAATTTGGTACTTTTTGGAAATTCGAACTTTTTATTTTATTTTGGTACTTTATTCATAAAATAATTGAATAATTCAGTGAATATTTTATTATGAATGAACTCCCACTACGATACTGATATACAATTCAACCCTTTGATACTTTTTGCTACATTTATTCAAAACTATCAAGCCAATTTTAATTAAATTTTAAAAATTGATGCTTCCTTCCAGTCATAGAAAAGTTAACTAACAGGGTGTTATTTGGAACTCGAGTGGAAAGGTGTAATTAGGCCAAAAGCTGGTAAACAGTTTGGTACTTTTTTAAAACATATAATTGTTCTTGAGCTTATGAACACAAATTTTAATCGTTTGCGTATCGTTGCAACACATTTTGTAAAAATTAATATTTTGAAATTTTAAACTTTATGGGTGTTCAAGAGGGAAAGGCGAAATTGGTACTTTTTCTCCTAATGGTACTTTTTTAATATTCTAAATTATTTATGTAATTTACCGACATAAATGTTAGCTGATATGCTTGTCCGCTTAGACGCTTAGTAAAAGTGAAACCTTCAGACACTATATAAGGCTGATAATAGGTGTAGCTGAAAGGATGCAGGCGAAATTGACATGGAAAAATGGCCTTTTGAGTGAGAAACGCACCATTTGAATCGGAAGCTCATTTAGTGGCTAATGATAAAATTAACGGATTGGTAGACACACAAGCAGTCTTGAACTTCTGAAATACAGTTAAAAATGGTGTAGACAGATCATTGAGAGGCATGATCTTGTCCAAACGGCATCATATAGATTCGACTTGATTGCTAGTCCTCATTTCCGGTAGTTCCGACAGAAGACAGCATCCAATTATCATAGGTATTTTCAATTCATTTCCATTAGTTTATGGTTTATAGGCTAAGTGCAATTTTTAGCTGAGAATGTTTGCAGATTTTCGATTCTATTCAAATTTTTATCTCATTTATATTACAAGATAAATATTTGTAAATGTTATGTGACGTAGTACATATAAACCACTCTGATGTAATAATAAACGTTTACTTATATAATACAAATATGACGTAAATTAGAATTTACCAATTACATGAAATTTACGAACTTTTGTATCTTGTAATCTTTATTCTGAAAACTTTTGTTTGAATACGCCTTTGCTTTCGTCAAGGAATTATTTATTTGTTTTTGTTCTGTTGTATTTAGGTAGGTATTTCACAATTTGCAATAAATGTTAAATAAACAAAAACAAAAGAAATCAAATACACATACATAAATTCCAACAATTTTGAATTTCAATATTTGTGCAATAATTAATTTGAAATGTTTTTGTACAACAATAACAATAACAACAACAATAAAAGAATAAACAAACTTAACAAACGTAATAATTAACAAATTTATTACAAATTTGTTTTATGAGTTATTGCAGTTAATAAGTGTGTGTTCATTTTGTTATCAGTGTCAATTCTAATCAATACAAACTTTAATATTCATTCATTCACTCACTCACTCATTCAAACCGTCATTCATTCATTAATTTGTTTATTCATAATTGTGTCGTTAGTTTGTGCATTCCATATATACTTGTAACATCAATCATGTACAAGTGCAAGTACTTTTTTGTTTAAACTATTTAAATGATCAAAAAATGTTAATTTTCTTTTTCTGCAAAAAAAATAAATGAAAGGGGAATTTTTTTTTTCAGAAAAAATTGATAAAATATTTCTGGGAAAAGACTGCGTAACATGTTTATGAAGTACATTCTTAGGGAAATTAAAATTTGTTACTTTTTTAATTGCAAAGTTATTGGTTGAGAGTGAAAACAAATTAAAAGGCAAGTTGTAATACTGTAACAATTGAAATTTGAGGTTTAAGTAGGGGTGAGGGGGCGGGGGCACCTTTGAACACTTTTTACTTTCAAGCCTCATAAATTACGATTTCTATTTTTTTTTTTTTTAATGGATGAAGTCATTGCGTTCAAATGTGCCGCCCATGCGGGGCAGCTGTGGTAATGACTTGCAATTACTAGACAACTTACTTTACCATGACTAATTCATACCATATGCATTATTTTGAAGTAGTTTAGTAATGACTGTTATATAATCTGGTAAATGAATACTTTCATACCAAGTTCAGGCATAATTTATAATAAAATTCATTAAATTTGTTAATGATTCCATTTTTGTTAATTCAAATATAATCCAAATTGATTTAAAATACTTTATCTTCATTCAATTTCCCTGGGTTTTAATGTCTTAGAAAATAAATGAAAAAAAATATCTTTAATTCAATTTGTAATAGATTTAATAGTAATGATTTATTTAAGTCCTTATTTTTAAGTTTTATTTTTTAAAGGAGTGACTTATTTAACTCCCTATTTGTGCTTGTGGTAAGTACTTGCCTCCGATGTTAAAATAATGAGTTAAAATGACAATGTATAGAAAGCGAAGAATAGTTATATTAGCATTTTAACTCATTGCTTTTTAATGTGAGTTTTTGCTGGGTTGTTATAAAAATCTAACTGAGAATGTTATAGTCAAATCAGATATTGTTAACTCAAGCCTCATCTATAGGACCTATTAGATTGTGTACAAATATCAGGTGTGTCAGTAAGAATGCACCTTTTCATTTTAAAATAAAAACAAGGGAGCTATATATTATATACCCTTCACCAAATTATATTTTAAAATAAAAATTTTAAGTTTTAGGTAAACAAAATTATTTTTTTTTTTCAAAATTTAAATTTTTTTTTTCAAAATATAAAAAATAATAATTTGTTTTCAAAAATTTTTTTTAATTTTTTTTCCAAAATTTTTTTTAATTCTTTTTGGTAAAAATAAAATTCGAGTTAAAAAATATTTTTCCCGATTTTGACCCATGTAGGTCCAAATTACTATAGCCTTATATAGATCGTTGCAATGGAGTTTGAAATATCTATCATTAGATATCCATATTGTCCATATTAATGACTTAGTAATTCAGATATAGATAAAAAATAGGCCAAAACTCGATGTTGGCCCGGTTTTTTCCTTATATCTCAGCCATTTGTGGGCCAATTTTCTCTGTCCGTCTATCTGTCAACAGACAAACAGACGGACAGATAAGCCAACATGGCTTAATCGACTCGGGTCGGAAAATTATATGGTGGAAATTTCAAACGGAATGACAAACTTATGTATACCCTTCTCACGAAGGTGAAGGGTATAACAAGTATTTTTTGGGATAGTTGTGATTTTTTTTATTGGATTGTAAAGAAGACATGTTCCGATTAGTATGGAATTGAATATCCACCACACAAAGTGAAACCAAATTTAAAAAGTGCACTATTACTAAGACAGCCTTTATTTATTTCATATTTGGGAAGAGACAAACATTTTCGAAAATAAAATTGAATTTTGAATTTTGACCATCCCACCTCTTGAATTGTGCTATGTATTGTAGAAACACATTGTGTACAATATTAGGATGATAGGATAACGTTAACTGGTGGCGCAACGACGCTGAAGTTTTAAGGTGCATTTCAGCTTTCTTACGGTCTCAAAATATACTCTATATGTCAACAAGAATTTCTACAGATGATCAATAATTCCATTTGCATAGGTTAAGATTTACGATTCACACTGCAGTAATTATTTACGAGGGCGGGTCAATAAGTCCGTGGCTTTTTTAGTTCCCCGCCTATTTATTAAACGGGAAACACTACTCCTGTCAACAGTTGTATGTCAGTTGACTCCTGTCAAAATTTGAACAAGTTATCTATTGAGGACTTCACGTAATGTAAGGAAGCTAAATCCGGCAAAAAAAAACTGGTTCGCCGATGCCACTATTAGTGTTTGGCGTTGCTCATCCGTAATATGGTCGAGTTTGTGCGCAGTTTCGTAACCGTGGGCACAACGTGGATCCACCACAACTGCAGAGACCAAACAGGTGTCAAAACAGTGGGTTTTTCGGGGTGAATCGGCGCCAAAGGATGCCAAGGTGAGGTTTTCAGACAACAAAGTTATGGTGGCCGTTTTTGGAATGAACGCTGTGTAATCCACATTGACTATCTTCAAAAGGTAAATATTATGCCAACTTATTGGGTCGGTTTAATGAGGATTTGTAAAAAAACGACAGCATTTGGCCATCAAAAATAGTTCTTTTTCAATAGGACAATGCAAGGATGCACATAAATGCAGTTTCCATGACAAAAATCCATGAATTATTTCGACAAATCTTATTTTTTGGAAGAGATAAAAAATTGGAGAAACATTGGAAAAAGTCTATAGAACTCAAAGGAGACTATGTTGAATAATAAAATTATTTTTTATCCAAAAACCTGTGTTTCAGTCAGAAAGTCATATTCACATTATTCAATGTATGGAGTTGACAAAAAATATCGTTCATAGTCAACGCGAAATTATTAATAAACTTGTAAGTTAATACTAGAGACACCTGCTGCTGATTGATTAAAAAAATCTAGCTCCGTTGGGATTTGAAGCGAGATTAGTATTACAGTATCCTGAAACTTAGCTTTCTAGGTATTTTCGGAGCTTCAAAAAACTTCCTAAAATATCTAAAATCTCGTAATTTTTTTTAACAAATCCCGGAATTTTTTTGGGATTAGTAAATCCCGGGATTTGTGAAAAATTTTTTTGATATTTTACGAAGTTTTTTTAAGCTCCGAAAATACCTAGAAAGCTAAATTTCAGGATACTATGATACTAATCACGCTTCAAATCCCAACGGAGCCAGATTTTTTAATCAATGAGAGAGCAGAATCGTGAATTCGGTATTGGCATTCCTAATGCACAGGGTATATAATACTCATTAAGTAGTATATTATATACTAGGAGAACTTGTTATTTAGATAAGTACAACCATCATCGCAGGTTTAAATTTTTTAGCAAGAATAATACAGAAGGCAGCAGTTTAAGTTCAAGAGCTTCTAGCATCTGAAGATTTCACATATCATTGTTGTGAGTTCTCAGATTAGTACTCAGCGTAAATATTATAACAAGTGAATAAGGAGTTTAAATATTCAAATTCCAATAAAGTGTCATTTCAAAATTAATAGAATTTATTTAATTTTCCTTCCATTATTTTAAATACATGCAATATATTTTAGTATTCAAAACAATAATAATAAAAGTGATTTTACAAATTATAATAATTAATTTGTAATTAATTAAAATATGACTAATCTGACATGTCATTAAATAATTGTCGTCCAACAAACAATCATTCAATCAAGACAGCCAACCAACCAGCCAGCCAGCCAGCCCAACCAACAAGCAAATACATATTAACTTATATTTTTTTTATTTTTTTATTTTTTCATAGTACGAGTATGTAAACATTTTTTTTTTGTTTTGTTTAAAATTCATTACAATGTACAACAACTACATAGTTATTTGTGAATATAATTGAATTGAATTTAATACTTATTGTAAAGAAACATTGTCAACGAGACTTTGAAACTCTCCGTGACTGTCAGTTGGCGTAGGTGACACTATTTATTGTATTTTATGTTGCAATTTGTTCACAGGTACTTTATTCCCATATGTGAAGTTTTTCTTTTCAATGAGATTTTTATTAAAGATCTTAAGTTGTTTTTAATGATTTATTATGAAATTATACTTTACAAAGTCAGCCAAAAGAATGTACCAGCCAGCAAGCAGTCAATCATAGACGAATTTGTTATAAACTATAGATATTAAAATAGCTGGGAAATTTATTTACTTAGATTTCCATTAAAATTAATATAATACCAGTAAAAACTTACATTAATGAGTTAAAATTGGGGTATAATTACTCTTCACTACTTATACATTGACATTTGAACTCATAATTTTAATACGGTGAGGTCACAAACGCAAATATTATTATTACCATCTCCTAAAAATGATTCTTCAATTATTTTCTAAGGGATTAAAGAACACAAATGGAATAATTTGATTTGCATTCGATTTTAATTAACAAAAATGTAATCAAAGGTTGAATGAATTAATTCTGAATTTCGTAGGACTAAAAAATGCGGGATTTGTAATAGACGGCGTATCTTTTGAACACGTTTTTTCTTTTCAATAACTAATATGTCATTTTGAAGGATACATATCAGTCATTAATTCTCCCTTAGTTATTGAACATTATAGTGTAAACAACAACGTTCTTTTTGATTCGAAAATGTCGTATTTTATGCCAACAAATCGTCATACGCGGGAAGTTTTGCTTTACTTCTTTAATTTGAAAAAAAGTGCCGCTGAAGCACACCGATTACTCACTAATGCTTATGGTGAATGTCTTCCATCAGTTTCAACGTGCGTGAGATGGTTTGTGCGGTTCAGAAGTGGTGACACGGAAGACAAAGATCGCCCCAGCCAGCGAAAAACTGTTTATAGACCAACAATTGGAGGCATTATTCCATGAATATTGTTGTCAAACTCAACAAAAGCTTGCAAAATCATTGGGTGCTACTCAAGCAGCAATTTCAAAAAGTTTGGGAGCAACAGGATTCAACAAAAAGCTGGGAATTTGGGTACCATACGAATTGAAGCCAAGAGACCTTGAAAGACGATTTTGCATGTCCGAAATAATGCTTGAATGCTATAAAAGAAAATCAGTTTTGCACCGAATCATTACTTGCGATGAAAAATGGATCCATTACGATAAACCGAAGCGTAAGTGATAGTATTTGAAGCCACACCAACCAGCTGAATCGAGACCAAAGCCAAATATCAATGGCGCTAAGGTAATGCTCTGTATTTGATGGAAGCAAAAGGGTCCTATCTATTATGAGCTGCTGAAATCTGACCACAGGGAACCTTACCGAACGCAACTGATTAGTTTGAAGCGAGCATTTGCAGAAAAATACCCAGAATATGCGACCAGACATGAAACTGTAATATTCCATCATGACAACGGTCAGCCAAATGTTGCAATACCTGTTAAAAAGTATTTAAAATGAAGTGGTTGGGAAGTTTTGCCTCACCCGCTTTATAATCGAGTTCGATGCTGATCGCTCACTCTTTGGAATAGAGTATCCGATATTGGCTTGATTCGTTCTTGGCCTCAAAAGATGAGCAGATCTTTTGGCTCGGAATCCATATGTTGCCAAAAAGATGAGAAAAGGTCATAGCTAAAAATGTTCAATCAAAGTATTGATTAATTTATATTGTACAAATGTTTCAAAATCAAAGCTAAAAATGTTAATAAATCCCAAATTTTTAAGTCATACACCCAATATAAACAGTTATGATGTCAAATAAAAACGTCGAAACAGCCATTGTTCTGATCTGTAAAAAAAACTTGTCAAAAGGTCAAAGGGCATCACGGAATTCCTAAAAATTGGAGCGAAAATCCCAAAAATGGTATTTTTCACAATTTTACCCATAGTGTCCACATTTACTTTGGGGCTGGAAAAATACTTTGGAGAAAAATAGGGAATACATCAAGGTTTCCAAAGCTGCTTTCCGTTTTATAGCTTTGGAATTTTAGAACATGTGGCCCAAAGTTGAAATTTTGATAAAAAATATAGGTCTACTTCCGATGGGTGTAGGGCCGATATATTCCAAAAATAGGACATGTCTTTTATACCAAAATGTTCCCCATAAAGATACCTTACAGAAATATATAACACTGTTATATGCTCTTAAATAAAGTTTTTTTGTAATAAAAAAGAGTTAAGTCACCTTTTCGTCCAAAAAACTGCAAAAATCTACTATTTTTTTAATTTTGAATTTCAAAATCGTTTATTTTTAAATCCGTAATTGATATTGCCCTGAAATCTTTTGTATGTTATTGGCAATTTAGTTGTCTAACTAACAAAAGAAATTTGAGCCCATTCGGTCCAAAAGTAAGCTTTTAGCGGACCAAGGTATGGCAAAATTTTAAAAGTTCAATTTTGAAATGCGTATAACTCGCAAATTATAAGAGATAAATAGCACACGCAAGCATGTTTTTTCAAGACCTTGCCAAAGGCTTTCCAAAAATATACATATCTTTGAAATCGGATTGGAAAAAAATGGCACGTGTTTAAAAATTGTACATGTCGAAGGTACCCTACTTTGAGCCCCCATAGCGCCGCCCCTGGAGCACTTGTAGAGTCCATTTTAATAAACTAAACTCCTTGGCTACCCCCATGTCGGACCAGCCGTTTAGAAATGCCAGATTTATTTCCAAAAAATATTGATTCTGCCCCACTGTGCCCTGTTAGTTCATTTTTGTATAACTCAGGAACCAATGGTACTTTATTTCCCCCATGAAAATTATAAAATTTTTATTTTAATAAATTTCGATTAGGAATGTGAGGTCATAATAAAATATTCGTATTTCTTACGTCAATTTATAGAAAATCATTATTTAATGAAAAAAGTACCAAAAATAAATAAAATGTTTACCCCTTAATTGTTCGAATTTCCAAAAAATACCAAACTTATATTTGTAATTTTTTAATAAGTAAATAATACGATTTGAAATTTATTTTTATGATTTTTGGTTTAAAAGATACATGGATAGTAAAAAAGTACCAAAACAAGTTTTTACCCGTTTTCTCTCTTAAAAGTTTCGAAAAGCTAAACACATTTCTGCTAATTTTTTAAGTAGATAAAGATGCCTTTTCAATTTTGTTCGTATCTATATTAGTTTACATGATACAAAGTTACGGAATTTACCCGTTTTTACCCCCTAAACCTTCGAATTTCCTAAAATTCCTTGTTAGTAGATCTACATTGGGAGAGAGGAATATGTAGTACAAATTGTACAAATGTTTTTATCTTTTGGCGATTGGGCTGGGCCATGTTGAATCAGTCAATCTATCAATAACGTTACTCTTTTATATATACATATAGAAGATTATAGGTCAACCATTTCTTAACTACTTCTAATTAATTCAGATCGTACGATCAAGTACGTTGTTTAGTAATTACAAGCTAAGTATTACCAAAATTTTGTTGAGTATATACTTACTTTAATATAGATCACCAACATATTTAAACAAACTCCACCTTATTTTTAGTTACATATTGAACAGGTTTATGTTTTATATCTAATTCCAACTCATAATACCTGTAGGGTACTTCTTTTGACTTTGATCATTGTTTCACATTATACTTTAATTTAAGTCACTTTTTTTTTTCAATAGAAATATCTTTAAATGTGGGTTTTACTTAATTGATAATCTTGTTATAAAAATTTGTCACATATAGAGCAACTGAGAGACAACATTTGTACATACCCTCAGCTTAGACGCACATGTTCATGATCTTATTTTTTTTTTATTTTTTTTTTATCTTATTTTAACAATCAGTAGGATTTTGAGAAAAAAATGCCAACCAACAAATATTGATAATACTTGTAATTCTAAGGATTTATGCAAACACAAAACTATGTATAAATACTAATACAATGTATAAAGATTTATTGATCTGATCTAATTTATTTGAAATATTTTCTAAGTTTTAATTAAAAAGTTTGCACAAAAATCCGCCATAATACCATACTACATAAACGAGTAATTTGAAAGAATGTTTGGAGCATAGAATAAAAAATATTCTAATAATCTAGGGCAAAATATATTTTTATTCGAATAAATATCAATTATTGTCGATTAGTTAGTCAAATACTCGAATAAAATTACGAATAGTTTATAATGACACAGATTTTTAGTTTTTTTTTCAGATTTTCAACACAATTAAAGAAAATTGGCAAAAATTTTAAAAATATAATTTTTTTTGGAGGTTGTCTAACAATTTGTTCCATAACTCTTGTTCTACTAGAACGTTTTTGCACATTTTCAATTTGAGGAAAATTTCATCACCCTAAGTCGTCCACTGTAGGCCCTACCGTGCCTTCAACAGATAGACAGACTATCGGACATCGTCTTAGAATTTCATAAGGACCCAGAATATATATACTTTTGTGGGTCTCCGATAAATATTTCGATGTGTTACAAACGGAATGACAACATCAATATACCCCTCATAATTTTGGTAAACTTTTAATCGATTAAAACAAAACTCGAATAATTGTCTACCCTACTATTTAACCAAAATTGATTTAAAGTTCTCCAGAATTTCAAAATTCGCATTAGTTTAGTTTTTATACACGCTTAAAGTTCATATTTTTTAATAGATGCGTGCGAAATAAGGACTGAGATTGACAAATTTTTAACATACATACAGTGGCGAGCAAAAGTGAGTGCATGTTCACGACACTGACTTTCGTCATTCACAAAAACAAAACCATACAAGCAAATCAAAATTTTTTTTTAATTTTATTTTTATTATTTTATCAGTAACAAATAGGAGTAAAGAAACAATAATAAATGAGATGAATTCAAAGAGTTTGAAAGAAAAAACGAAAATAACCCGCATAAACTCAATTTTGCACGTTTTATGAATTGCACCTATTTTCGCTCTCCCACTTCTCTTATCAGCAGAAATCTTGCAGATTTACCGTTATGTTTGTTCTATCTATTCTTCTTGTTCGTAAAGCAGTTTAAAACGTGTTTCTTGCGAATCAATGCAGATTTTGTGAATTACTTTCATATTTAAAATAAATTGTTGATTTTTTTTGCATAAAAGTTAGAAAAATATCTGCAGAAATTGAAAATAGTGTTGTGTGCCTGACCGAGAAGGGCTGTTCTTCACGTACCATTTCCGAGAGGCTTGGTATTAGTCAATCGGCGGTGATCGCAGCTCAAAAGAGACGAAATGTGACTCCCAAATCCCAAGCCAAAGGTCGCAAAAAATTATTAACGGACTCAGATGCTCGACTAATGCTGTCCGAAATGAGAAAGAACAAGCTGCTAATACCAAAGGGTGCTTCTCTGGCAATTAACAAAAATGTAAGCGAATGGACTGCTAGAAGAGCGCTCCATAACATGGGATATGCTTCATTTGTTAAAAAAAACAAACCTGCATTGTCCGATAAAAATGTTAAAGCGCGCTTGAAATTTGCAAGGGAGCACAGAAATTGGACCATTGATGATTGGAAACGTGTTATCTGGTCTGATGAGTCCAAATTTAACCGTTTTCAGTCAGATGGAAAGCAATACTGCTGGCGTAGACCCGGGGATCGTGTTCAAAGACACCATGTGAAGCAAACTGTTAAACATGGCGGCGGAAACATAATGGTTTGGGGATGCTTTACATGGTGGCATGTTGGTCCATTGCATTTAGTAGATGGTATCATGCGAAAAGAGGATTATCTACAGATTCTACAAACTCATCTTCCCAATTTTATGGACAAATGTGCTTATCCCGAAAAAGAAATTGTTTTTCAACAAGATGGTGATCCGAAGCACACAGCAAAAATTGTAAAGGAATGGATTGGGAAACAAAATTTTCAGTTGATGGAATGGCCAGCACAAAGTCCCGACCTCAATCCGATTGAAAATCTTTGGTCAATCGTGAAAAGACGGCTCGGGCAGTACGAAGCAGCCCCAACAAACATGGGCAACCTTTGGGATCGTGTAAATGCGGAATGGAATCGAATTCCAAAAGAAGTTATCGAAAATTTGGTAGAAAGCATGCCAAACCGCGTAAATCAAGTTATTTCTAATAACGGTCTATGGACCAAATATTGAAATTGGGTTAGTTATTAATTTTCTTGAAACGTGCAAAATTGAGTTTATGCGGCTTATTTTCGTTTTTTCTTTCAAACTCTTTGAATTAATCTCATTTATTATTGTTTCTTTACTCCTATCTGTTACTAATAAAATAATAAAAATAATATAAAAAAAAATTTTGATTTGCTTGTATGGTTTTGTTTTTATGGATGACGAAAGTCAGTGTCGTGAACATGCACTCACTTTTGCTCGCCACTGTATATGTTAATAAAAATCAAAAAAAAAAAAAAAAAAAAAATATTTTTATAGTTCTAATCACTAGTGATGAAATTTTGAACCTTTTTCGGAAACCCTTCCATTAACGTTTTTATAGTGCTTTCTGTCACTTTGCTCGAACAGGTAGTCCATCTCCGTTTAAAATCTACCACACTTTTGGACACCTTTTTTGTGCTCTTCAATTCTCGTTTAACAAGAGGCCAATATCTCTTCACTGGACCTAGCTCAAAGCAGTTTGGAGGATTTGCATCTCTTGGTACAAATACCACATTATTGTTCTTGTACCACTCAATACCTTGCTTCCATAGTGACAGGATGCCAAATCAGGCCAAAAGTAAGTGGACACATTAAGAAGTCGTATGAATGGAAGCATCCTCCTTTGTAAACATTCCTTGATGTAAATTTCGGGATTTAAAGAGCCATTTGTAACAAATGTTTGGCTTCTTTTGCCGCAACTGCATATTGCTTGTCATGCCAAGAACTTTTTGGGAAAATTTTCTGCATTCGGATCCTAAACTTTTCTACAACATTCCCTCGAACATCAGCAATATAAAAATATTCACCCGGAAGCTACGTTTCTTCATCCATTATGCAGCAGGTGTATTTTTTGTATAAAATTTGACTTCAATTTCCGTGGTCTGTCTTTGGCCTCTATATTTTTAGTAGCGTTCCTGTTAGGAACTTTTTGAGCCTTGTATGTTTTTAAACCTTAAATAGTCCGAGTACTGACCTAACCGGGCTGCTTTCCTACCGGAGGTGTTGGGAGCTCTTTTGAAAATTGTTTCTATTTTTTTGGCTTTAGAAACATCATGTGAAACATTCCTTCTACCTGAACCAGGTTTTATATCAACGGACAAGTTCTCCCGGTACTATTTAATAACATTGGAAAAAGTTTGATGGCAGACCTTTGATTGTTTGGCCAACTTTCTGTAGGACCAAGTTGGATTTTGTTTGAAAATATTTAATAATTTTAGTACGCACTTTTTTCTGGTCACTCATTTTAATCAGATTAATAACAAATGAACATAATTGGCATTAAACATAATAACTGACATTCTTTACAAAGGTAACTTGATCAAAAAATAAATGAAATAATACTTGGGTTAAAAGTTAAGTTTTCTAAAGTTAAGAACTTTAGAAATCCGTCACAAACATATACTTGTTTACTGTCACCATATATATGATTGATACAATCATGTGAATCATAAGCTAACCATATTATGGTTACCTCAATCATGTAAATAATTACTGTGACTAATATTGTTAAAAAAACTTTTAAAAATGTGGAAATGGTTACTAAAACATGCACAACTACATTTTTTTTTCTCTGCGTGTAGTTATGAAGATATGTCTAAAAATATTTTTGAAGTTTTTTGATTATTCTTCGAAATATTCTAATATTTTTACTTAATGTTTATTATCTCGAGATCCCATATGGTTCCACTTTAAACTTTTATGTTTTGTTAACCTTACAACGGCTCATAACTGAGAAACATCTTTTGAATATGGTGAGATATCCTTTGTTCGAAGACATTTTCTTAGTTCAATATACTATGTTCAAGAGAAAGGCTTTTTAGGAAATTTTATTGAAATGCATAAAGAACCTGTGTACCAAGTTTTAACAAAATTTGGAATGGTGCCTAGTCTTTATTTTTATTTCCACCCTAAAGCAATTTGAACTAAAAATTCTATACAACTGTAAAATTTCATGCAATATTTGACTTACAAAAATGGTGGAAAAATGTAGTAGAGTAAGGCAAATAAGTGCCGACTGCTTCCTGGAGCCAGAGTCTAGTAAAATCGGGAGTGCTTCTCGGATTTTTGTGCAGAAATCCATATAAATATATAAATGCCTTTTTAAGTTTGTTTGTTTGTTTATTTGTTGGTTTGTTTGAGCATCACGCCTAAACAGCTAATCGATTTTATTGAAATTTGAAACGTATATAGATCCTTACTTGGAAGCGTCAATAGGCTATAACTTTTTTCAATACTTTTACCAGAAAGGGATGAATAGGGGGAAAAACTGGTAAAATTGGTACCTTTAGTTCTTAAACAATAATTACTAAACGGCTGAACCGATTTTTACTACGACAGGGGTAGCGAAGCGTACCGGGTCAAGCTAGTAGTATATAATTTTTGTTCTAGATTCCTCGCTTTGGTAATTGCTTCCAGAAAACAATAGGCTGGTTGGTATTCGCTTTACTTTGCAGTATTTTTTTCACCGCTTTTGTAAGCTGTATATTGTAAGAAGTTATTTGGAAGCAAAAACGATGCTGTACCAATTCTTACTGCTTCCAAGTCAATAACGTTTTTTGCTGGGATTTTTGCTTTGGCGAAAAGTCTTCTATTAATTTTTATATTATATCAACTCTTATACATTTTTAAAAATAGTCTTACCCTATCCTTTCCATTAGTCAAATTAATGAATTGTATTCATGTAACAAGTTTTATTGTAGACCTATTGGTTTCCATATATAGTACAACCTTTTCATTCAATTTTAAAAATCAGCATTTAATTCATTACCTACAATATTCATTATTTATTGTAATTCATTAGAATTCTAATATATACATATAGCTATTGCCAATTATCTTTAGTTCATTTTTCTTCATTTATTTTATAAAACATTAAAAAACCAACACAAAATTTTTACAAATTGAATGAAGACAAAAATACATATTTTCATTAGATTTCTATTAAACAAAATTTGAATAATTGAAAGGCAAATATGAACTACTAAGAATATGAATTAAATCAATATTTATTCTTTAAAACAAAATATTTTATTAATAATTATTTAATAAAATAATTGTATTCAAATGCAGGACTTTAAATGAATCTAAATAATTAATTTTGTTGGGGAATGGGACATTTTTGTAATGCGAAAATTTTATAGTTCCTAATTCATCATTTGTATTGATGCTCTGTTTTAAAGGACCAATATCAATTCTTAAGTGTTTCAACTAGTTACTTTAAACAGTTAATACATGGACCCAATGTCCCATAAATTTCGAGAAAAAACCACAACGTTTTCACCTAAAGACGAGCGAATAAAAATTAATTAAATTGCTTTTCAATTAGAAATAATGTTTGCATTTGTTTTAATAAATTACAATTTATTAAGAAAAATAAAGTATGTAATTACCAGAGCTGCGTTTTTGTTTTTAAAATCGTGTTTGCAGTAAATGCAAGTGCATTCGAGGAGTGAATGTGACAATAATGTGACATCATTTAAGTCAAACTCTATAATGATAACTGATGACACATCGGCTCCAGCAAAAATGTGCAATTACTGACCAACATTCTCATCAATGGCTACTTCATACCGTATGCATTACTTAGAAGTGGTTTGGTAATGGCTGACATATAATTTAATATATAAAACTTTTCACCCAATTCATAATGAATTCCTTATGCAATATAATTTATTTAACCATTTCTGTTAATTAAAATTGACTTAAATTATTTTTCTTCATTCAATTTCTTTTTGTAAGTCCCTATTTGTAAGCGAACGTGTAAGTACTTGCCTCCGTGTTGAAATGACAGTACCCAACAGTTCAAGGAGACTGTCCGGAACTAGTGATTTTTTCTATCATTTAGGGTGACAACTAGTTAAGTGACTAGTTCTTTTAACACATGTCTTAAGCTGCGTGGCAATTGCCTTTTTTGATTACCAGCTGGTCTAATGTAGTCAATGCATTGGATTCACATACCGGTTACATAGAGTCAGTTACCTTACTAGCTACCTAAGCTACATTTTAACATGTACTGGTGATAAGTGACATGTTAAGTGACCGATTTCTTGTAAACAAACATTTCTCCGACAACTCTGGAATAGATTACTTCTAGAGGGTAAAATAACTAGTTTGTCATTTGAATTTTGCATATCTCTAGAAAACGTCTAAGTCTAACCTGAAAGCCAAAAAAATTTCCAAATACCTTACAAACATGATTGATACATCAATATATAAGGTTCAGTTGCTGTTTAAAATCGGGAAAATCGGTCCATAAATAACTGAAATACAAGATTAACAATAGACTACCTAGATTTGTTGATCTTTTTTACCTATATCCCATTTACAAAGCCATGTACATATGCAATGTTGTAATCAAACGAAAGGTATTTCAAAGACCTTTCCAAAGATGTATATTACACAGACAATGGGTAAATGTTTGGCCTCAAATGAGAATGGTATTCTTATTACACTCTACACCTTGAGTGACAAGGGTTTACTTATATAAGCTTGTCATCCCATTTGTAATCTCCACATTTTTCATTTCCAACCCCATAATGTATAAATATTCTAAAGTATAAAAGTTGCAGCCCTGATAATTTTATTTATTGATTAATACTTGTGGATTTAACTACTCGTACAGATTTATTTTAATTGATTGTCTATTGCAGTTTTTATATGCGTTTCTATTATTTATTTAGTTTTTCATTTACAAGTCAAACCTTTTAAGTCATAATTAATTAATTGAATCATTTGATTTTAATTAATAATGGCTTTTAAAGGCGAACGAAATATAAACGAGTTTAGTTTAGCTAAATAATATGGTGATTTAAAATATGAAAAGTGAAAAATTGTTTAGGTTCGATTAAGAAGGCTTTTGTACCCCAGCTGAACACATCAACTGGGAGACCTCTATTGTATTACATTTTCAAAAAGAAAGAAAATATGAAAAGATTAAAGACAATTAAGATCATGGTAATTTAAAAGGTATTATTGGTAGAGAAATAGCAAGGAGTAGGAAACAAGATCTCCATCACTTTTTAGAGATTAGGCCGACTGATTCTCCTAATGAAGCAGAAGATATTCCCCAGTTAACAACTATACGTTCCATCGTTTTTATCGGTTCGAAATTCTCGTAGATCCTTAAAATATCTGGAGTGATATGTACAATTTACTAATTCTAGGCCTAATTGAACAGTGAACTCATAAAGGCGCTCAATATATCCCTGTCCAACCCTAACAGCAATCGTGGACCAGTCATGGGCATTGCAGTACATTCTGATCTCCCAGGATTAGTTGGTAACATTCACGTACCACTCAGATATTACGCTATAATAATGACATGGGGATATGGGATGCCAAGCAACGGTCTGTTCGGCTTGCAGGAGGGACCTATTTTGGTTCCTTCTGCAACGCAAATGGTGCCACCTTGGATGCGTGTAGCTTTTTATAGGCACGAGAGAACTGTTAGCAAGTTTCTCTTATTTTATTTAGAATTTTATCACCAACATAGCTGATATTTTAAAACTAAATTTCGACCCTTCGTAGGCCCGCCATATCTAAAAAAAACCATAAAAGGATCGAGCAAAATTAGTAAAAATATTTCAATAAACCTAATTATCTATACTTCTTGTAGATCTTTTCAAGGACTATTTATATTTTTAATTTCAGCACATTCGGATCATAAATGGATTTTTGTGAGATTTTTTTCTTTAAATTTGAGACCCGAGGTGACCAACTTTGAGTGACCACGCACTGGCCTCCATTAACGCTTGGAAGTTAACAAATGTTAATCAACTAGAAAACATCTCTGCTCCAACCATGTGAAATATACAATAGCTCCAATAGTTCCCGAGATACCGAATTATTTCCAAAAAAAAAAAAAAGTTTCTAAGCCACTGTGCGTTGGGGACTAAACTTCGAAGTAGTAAACAACAAATAACATCAGTTTGGAGGTAAAACGAAGAACTATTCTTGCTAATACATGCTATTTCGGACTAAGCAACAAAGCCCTCTCTTGACGAACAAAAATCACACTCTATAGAATGCTTATATTACTCGTTTTACTATATGTCGCTGAAGCATGGGTTCTTACGCAAACCAATGAAGCTGTTCTTAGGGTGTTTGAGAGAAAGATTCTCAACAAAATATATTAACGATTAAATATATTAAATCGAATGAAACACGAGCTATGTATAAGTATTAGTTGTACGAGGATATCAACATAGTAAAGCGCATCAACATACAACGGTTGCACTGGCTATGACATGTCACACGTATGGATGAGAAAGATCCGGCGACTGAGACTCGGGTCATGCAGGAGCTAAGATCCAATTGTCGTGGTAACGAATAATTAATTCGTTCCATTCAAAGATTCCGGTCATTCTATGACATTTCCACCCAGTTTGGTTTTTAAAACAAGTAACAGAGCTATATTCGGGTGTGCCGAATCTTATTCACCAAATTAACAACAAAGTGAAAAAACATTTTAGGACAAACAATTTATAATTAATTAATTTTTAAAATTTTTTTTTAATTTAAAATTTTTTTTTTTAAATTTTTTGTGATAATAATTTATAAAAAAAAAAATTTTAACAAAAATATTTTTTTTGGTGTAAAATAAATTCGGGTTAGAAAATATTTTTACCGATTTTTCCCGAATTGTAGATCTGACTTACTTATAATCGCCGTTGCAAAGGTCTTTGAAATATCTCTTATTGGATATCCAAATTGTCTATATTAATGACTTAGTAATCCAGATATATATCAAAAATAGGTAAAAAATCGTGGTTATCCTAGTTTTTTCCTTATATCTCAGCCATTTGTGGGCCGATTATGTCGATTTTATACAGCAACCGAGCCGGAAGAATTCCTTATATATTAACGTATGAATCATGTATATAAGTTATTTGGTGGCTACGGAAAGTTGATTTCAACATACAGACGGACATGAATATGAATAATATGTATACTTTGTAGGGTCGCAGATGAAAAATGTAGAAATTACAAACGGAATGACAAACTTATACATATACACATTTGACACTCATGGTGTAGAGTATAAAAATGGAAAACTGAATTATAATCTTTGAAGGATAGCTACAAATTGGGATTCCAATAAAACAATTTTTGTCACGAACATATGTTTTTACCAATTTTTTATTTTTTTTCAAAAATAATTTTATGTTATCTTAATCTTACTTTGGTGAAGGGTATATAAGATTCGGTATATAAGAATACTTGGTTTTCATTGCAATATGTTTTTTTAACCTCAAAATTTATTTTAGTATAATTCCTTTCGCCTCAAAATCACTCTCAGACATAGACAACAAAAAAGCAAGTAAGAGAGCTATATTCGGCTGTGCCGAATCTTATATACCCTTCACCAAATTATACTTAAAAATAAAAATTTTGAATATTTTATTTTAATTTTTTTTTTTTTTCAAAATTGTTTTTCAAAATTTAAAAAATAATAATTTTTTTTCAAAAAAAATTTTTCCGAAATTTTTTTTTTAATTTTTTTAAAAAATTTTTTTTAATTTACTAGAAAAAAAATGTATGACAAAAACATTTTTTTGGTAAAAAGAAAAATTCGGGTTAAAAAATATTTTTCCCGATTTTGACCCATTGTATGTCCAAATTACTATAGCCTTATATAGATCCTTGCAATTTACTTTGAAATATCTATCATTAGATATCCATACTGTCTATATTAATGACTTAGTAATCCAGATATAGATCAGAAATAGGCAAAAAATCGAGGTTGTCCCGGTTTTTTCCTTATATCTCAGCCATTTGTGGGCCGATTTTCTCGATTTTAAATAGCAACCGAGCCGGAAGAATTCCCGATATATTTATATATTAATCAAGTTTGTCTGTTATTTGGGGTCTTCAGAAAATTGATTTAAACAGACAGACAGATAGACGTACATGGCTTAATCGACTCCGCTATCTTTAAGGATCCAGAATATATATACTTTATAGGGTCGGAATATTATATTGTGGAAATTACAAAAGGAATGGCAAACTTAGCGCTGCAGCTGAAAATGATTCGAAATCGAAAAAATGTATATAAATTACAGTTGTATTACCCCCTGTGCGTGGACACCAGTGAGAATGACCTTTCTTTTTTATACTGTTTAATAAATTGTCATCACTATTAAAAAATTTAAGACATAATGTACATCAGCTATGACTATGTGAAAATCCCTATCAATTGGTCTAGACACAGTGATATTACTGACTCATTTTCACCTTGGGTGGTGGTCATTTTACATTCATAAGTAAACTCATTAGTTGTTTGATCAAAGTTCGCAGTCATAACAAAAATTTTGTGGTTGTTTTCGTACATTTATTTATCAGGGATTTGTGCTCTTGTTGCTATATTTTGGATACAATTATTTGGTACAATTTTTCCAGATATTTTATTGCTTCAACATTTCTTTTTAAGTTTTTATGTTATTTAATAAAATTATGTACTAACATATTTATTTTCATATTTAGTACTAAATCACATAGACCATTTTTCATCCCTGATTTATATGCATGTTTTTCATAATTGTCAAGTCTGGAGATGATTTTTTAGTAATTGACATGTGTTTTCAAGCAAAAAATTATTCATCTCAGAATTTGAATGATTCATTTGGCAAAACAGTATTTATTTATTATTATTTTTTGTTTAATTAAAAAATCTAAATATTGTTTTTTTTTCCCAGAATTACTCTATTACGCATAAGCAACAATTGCATATTTTGAAGCACTGTGTGACAAGTTAAAAAACAAACACTAATGCTTTTATAATATTTGTGAAAATCTTAGAAACCCCTTTAATTAAACAAAGGCAAAAATTAACATACTCACACAAATGCCGGCTAAAACAAAGAAAAGAAAACAAAACAGAAAAAGCTTAACAGACAACTGTTAAACAGTGTAGTTGAAATGTAAGAGAAAACACTAGTGTTGCTCTTTAATGTTAATTGAACAGTAATAATGTGCTCTTAAACTAAAGAAAACAATATTTCGCTTAAAAGACTGATGATGATGGTGGTTGGTTGGTTGGCTGGTTATTTGTTTGGCTGACTCTGACTGAGTGACTGACTAAGACTGAATGAATGAATGGATGGCTGGCTCGCTGGCTGGCTGGTTGAGTTGAGTTGTATGTCGTATTGTTCAGTCGGTTTGGTTGTTGGTAATACCGCGGCCCGAGTGTATTAAGCGTATTTGTATTAAACAACTGTTTGAAAATAATCAGTTGTAGTTAAACCGTAGCGCCGAACGGTCTAACAATTTCTGAAGCAAATTTATTTTTCTCTGTTCAAGAAACCACAAAATAAATAAAGAAAATCTTTTAAAAGAAAATTTTTACACAAACACACTTACAACTAAAGAAAAACGTTTTTCTTGTTCATGTGAGAGTAGTTGCTGGTAGCAGGCAAAAAGAAAAATTTTTGTTTTTTTTTTTCAACAATATTTTTATGGTGGCATTGTTTTGTTTGTGTGGTTTTTTCCCGCTGGTTTATATTTTGTTTTTTGTTATTTTTTTTTTAATAAATTTTTTTGTCAATTAATTTAAGCCGGAATTTGGTACGTGTGTGTTTGTATTTGTGTGTGCGTTTGTGGCAATAAACGGGCCAACATATAATTTTTTGGTTGAAAAGAATGTTTAGAAAAAAAAAATTAAAAGAGAATCGCTAAGAAAAAGTTGTATTTTAATGATAAATTTAAATAATTTAAAGAAATAAAAAAATATAAATAATAAAACAACGAAAAAGAAATACCAGATTATGACGTTAGAAAACAAAGTTTTTAGTTGAAAAAATAAAAATTATAATTATAATTGCCAATCACTTAAAGTGAAAAGAATTTAATAAATAAAATTTCGTTTATAAAGCTGAATTTAATTTTGCCGCGTTTTTTCTGATAATATTTTCATACAGAAATTTTAATTAAAAAAAAAAAGAAAAAATACTTGTAAATAGTGAATTATTTCAAGTGAAAAATAATTTTCATGTCCACCCGGGCGTATGAGTGTTAAGGAATTAAAGGTATTTATTCAGATCATTTTTGCATTTAGTATTTTATTAGAAAAATTATGAAATTATGTTATTATGAACAGTTTTTTAAGTTAGAAACAATTGCAAATGTGTTATTAACTAAAATATAAGCAATTTAGTAAAAAGTTCTAAGATAAAATGGAATAAATTTTTGACAAATTTAAAAAATAAAAATAATTTTTAAAATTTAAGTTTTTAAACAAATCAAATGAATCGGTGCTTATAAAAACAAGCATTTTAAAAAGTTTTTCTTTTCTGTACAATAAAATAGCTTTTATAGTTATTTAGTTCGAAAGTAGTCTATGTCACTCAATATCCAATATAATTGAAAATACTTAACTTTAAAGAATTCACAGAGCCATATCAAATAAATTTATACAAATGAAATAAGATTTATTCAATCGATTATTCAATTTTTTAATATTTGGTTTCTGAAAAAAGAAGTTTTTTATCCTAAAATGTTTGTGATAAATTCCATTAAATCAGAATTTAAAAAAAAAAAATTTTTTAAGTTTCTTTCGTGTAATTTTTCAAGTATTTGATTTATCTTTCTCCCAAAATTTAAATTTTATTGAAATATAAAATAGGTGATAAATTTTTTTTATAGAAGCTCTATCGGGCAATATTATAAGAACAAATATGATTCTGTGTCCGTCTCTTTTACCAAATAAATTAACTCACTAAATGTGATACTGAAGTTAGAGGAAAAACGTACTAAGTAGTTGTTGTTTGAATAGTTCCACTGTTGTCTAAAGTCCTTTCCTAGAGAAAAATATTCGGTTGATAGATCTGGAGTTAATCTGGATTGACAATATTTGGCCGAGTAGGACTCGGGTCGTTCCAGAGTGTAGATCCAATTGTCACTGGATTGATTTTTCAAGGATATTAGGATTGTCAGCAAATTTCTATAACTTTCATATAAAAAATTAACTTTATTTGATCGTCTAAAAAGTTGTTCAAAAACACAATGGGTCTATACATGTCTGGAAAGGCTATTTATTATCATTTTGTGCTAAGCTTTTTGTAACGACCAAAAATAATGGTGCCATATCCAACAATCTACTTAGACGGATTTTCTGAATCGCTTTAACAGTGTACGTCCGTTCTATGTTTTCCAATATGGACTTGCGAACTTTGACAGTTAATAGCGGTTATATTGTTAAAGATACATCTGTCAAATTGGCTGTCATTTATTCAGTTTGTTTTGCCAAATCACCATGGACGGATATAGCGTTCACCAACACATGCAAATGATAATAAAAATTTTATTAAAATTTTTTCAAAAAATCATCTGCCCATTTCTGAATGTAGGGGTATGTCAATAAACAAAATTGTCGAATTTGGGACGATAAAAATCCACATGAGATCCAAAAGCGTCCGATAAAGTCACTGTTTGGTGTGTATTTTGGGCTGGTGCATATTTCTTTGAAAACGACGTTGGCCATCATCGTCAACGCCGAGCGCTATAGGTCATTGATTACCAATTTATTTTGGCTGGAATTGGATGATATTAACACCAATGACATGTGGTTGCAAAAGGATGCCGCTACGTGTCATACAGCTCATGTCACATTGGCACTAGCGTTTTGAGGGCATGATAATCTCACGTAGAGGTGATGTTAGCTGGCCTACGAAATCTTGCGATTTGGCACCTATAGGCTTTTTCTTGTGGGTTTTCGCAGGTCTATGCGAATAAGCCACAAAAAAAACAGCGGCCCTCAAAGCTAACATAACCCATACCATCGGTCAAATTCAACCTGATTTATGGGCCAGAGTCTTGGAAAACTAGATATTTCTGATGAGCATCTTCCAGCAAACATATAAAACACTTAGTTTTATTTAAATTTTATAACAGGAGGCGCTTAATGAACTACCCTTTATTTTATCAGATAATTGATGATTGAAAAGACTTTAGATTCTAAAGTATTTTTAAATTCGTATAAGGCTTTCAATAAATTTGTAAGCCTTTCGATTAAAATAGTTAGTAAATTATATCTATATTGTTCATAATTAATGGAAAATTCATTCTAACTCTATTGCAGATACTTTAACTTTATGTAGGTCGATAAGTAGATGAATGTAGAAAGTCGTTTCTAATGAAATTGCCAATGCATTCAAAATGTTTTTCTCCAAAATTTTGTTTATGTAAATTCCTTTTTTTTAATTTTAACTTGAAAATAAATTTATTCGAGTACTCGATTAATCGAATAATTATTTATTCTAAATTAAAAAATGTTATTCATTCGAAAAAAAACATATACTTTTTCCTCGATTATTCAAATAGTTTTATTCGAATGAATACCCTAGTAATTAGTTATTCGAGTTGAATTTTTATCGAATACAAGTTTACTAATATTCCTAGATTATTCGAACTAATATTGAATAAAAAGTAATTAAGTAAAATATGTTTGAAACCAAAAGATTTATAATAACACTGTGCGACAGCTCAAATCGGCGGGGGTTCTGCAGACCAGTTGATAAACGAAAAATACTGATGGGTTTGCAAAATTGATTAAAACTTTATTTTTAAGGTTTGTGTATTTTTTACGATTTTTTTCCCATGTGAGAGAAAATTAAATAATAACAGGAGGCGCAAAAGTAATCCTCCTATCAGAAAATGCTATAAATTTTGCGAGGCCCCTAATGTCAGTTCTGTTTTGACATTTGTGTAGTAAGCACATGCGAAATATACGTCAATAAACAATGTTACGCTACTGCTCCAGAACGCGGAATATTGCTGACTATTTATTTGACCAATAATCGGCAAAATTTATAGCATTTTCTGATAGGAGGATTACTTTTGCGCCACCTGTTATTTATAATTGATTGGAAATTAATGCATAGATAAATACACTTAGATCGGACACTCTCCTGCCAAAGACCTAACTCAGTTGTTCCAAAACCTAAGTAGTGAGAATGTTTTAATAAAATATTTATGTAGAAACAAAAACAAGTGTTTATTTTTGAGTTTTTTTTCTATTTTCGGATCTCTGTGTATTCCTCTATGATCTACGGTTCGAAAGAATTTTCAATTCTATTTTTAAAATCATATTAAATATATCCAGTAAACAATTCAGCACGAATTAATTCAAAGTCTTGATCTTAGTACTCCATTCCTTTAAGATTTCATTCTATATTGTATTAATTCCTTACACAGAAGATATAAATTCATTTTCTATTGTTCTTAGCAAAATGTGTCTCAAATAGTTCAAAAAAAAAAAAAATTTTTTTTGAAATTTTTTTTCCGACATCAAAAGAAACCAAAAAGCTCTTAAAGGAATAGACATAAGCCGTAGGGTAACATAGAGACGAGACGGAATTGTCAAAAACCTAAGTCTGTTGTCAAAAACCTATCTCTTGCAACAACAAAATACATGTTAGTCAATGTATTTTGTTGTTGTATCAGACATATAATTTGTTGTTTTCTTGTTTGACAATACGGAGTGTCTCGTCTCTATGTATAATTCTCTATGACATAAGCTTTCTTTTGAGCAAAACAATAAAACAATTTTGAAAAAGCGACAAAAAAAGTCAAAAATTGTATGTCTGAGTTACATAATATTTATTTTGATAGATATCCCACTCGTATCTCACTAAGCGACCAAAAACTTCTTAAAGGAATGGACCTAAGCTTTTTTTTGAGTAAAAAAAAAAATAAATACAAAATTTTAAAAAGGACCCATTTTGGAAAACAAGCCAACAAAGATTCGGATTTTGCAAAAAAAGTCAAAAATTTTATGTTTTGAGTTACAAAACATTTATTTTGATAGATATCCCACTCGCATCCCACTAAGCGACCAAATAGGTCTTCAAGGAAAAAGGGTCCATTTTGAAAATAAAGTCAAAAATGCTTTTGATTTTGAAAAAAAAATGACAATTTTTTTTTCAGAAAGATTGAAGAAATAGCTATCTAAACTATTTGGGACACATTTTGCTAAAAACAATAGGTAATAAGTTACATGGATGAGAAAAAACACCTGCTTGGCAAAAATGTCAAATTTTAACACCCTCTAACTCAGAAAGTTCTCGTCCGATCTTGTTGAAAAATTGTGTGCGAATTACTATCCAATAGAACTAATCATGGTGCATTCCAATCGAAATACATCGATTTCATAAGTTGGTTCACTTGACATGAAATGCCCCATATAGATTGTACATGACGGAAAAGCTTGCTTTTTTCATGTAAATTTTATGATATTTTAAAATAAATTGTATAACAATTGCACTAGTTAAAATAAGTTTAAAAATGTTTGTATAATAGCCATATAAAGATGAACCTTTAAAGATGAATCAACAAAATTTGAAACGTAAAAATATCATTAAACACGCACGACTTATTCGCAAATAATTATATTGCAAGTAGAAAAATAAGTTCACATTTGTAGATCTCAATAAACTCTATTAAGGATAACTAAATTGAATTAAGGAGTAAATACGTAGCTTAGCGGTAACGGTATCCAACCTTGGCAAAAAACCGGATTTCCTAAGAAGCGCTTTCGCATCTAATGCTGTAATAAATTTAACACAGAGTTGTCATAGGATGAATTTTCAATTCTATAAATTGAATCAGATGTAGTGCTCATAATACAAAGAAAGAAAAAACAAGTAAAAGTGTTATATTCGGCTGTGCTCAAAAAAAACCTAACTTTAAGAATGTGTTGGTTACATTTTGTTTATATGTATTGGTGATCAAACCACCCAGCGGGAAAAATATGCAGTAAAGAGGCCTTTCTAAGGCCTCATTTTGCAGACACAAGGACTAGCCACATTGCAAAATCATTTCAATTTTACACGGCGTTTCATTGCGAGCCAAGTCCTTGCATACTCGCTGCTGTTAGAGAGCTGAGAGAAGGCCTACTTATGATGGGCTGCTAGGAAGGCCAACTTAGGAAGTAAAAATAAATAAGAAGCTAATAAGCAATTTATTGTTGTAAATTTGTAAAGAGAGTTAATTAAAGAGATGCAGTGTATTTTATTTTTTGATGTAGACTATTTTTTATTTAATCAGAGAAAAGCAACCTTAAAAATTATAAAAAACTTTATTACAATTAAATTTAAAAATTCAAACAATTCTCAAATTATTTAATTTAGATTTGACCTGGAAAGGTCAAATATTCTCTAATTTTTGCAAAAATTAAATTTATTTTAATTTTGTTTTTTCAGTTTAAATTTCAACCCCCAAAAATTTAATGTCAAGAAAATTAAAAAAATATATATGTTTCAGTTACTTTAATGGTTTTAAAGCAGCGAAAGGCAAACTCACACCACTACAGTTTTTAAATATTGTAGTTGTATGAGTTGAGTAAAAAGTTGAGAAAAAAACAAAAATAATAACTGAAATAAACAAGCATAAAAAGCGTAAAACAACCTGCTTCTATCAATGCTCATGCGAGACTGACTGATTTTGATTGTTTTTATACAATGTATGTGCTTGCGTACATGTGAAAACAAAAACAAGAGAGCTCATTTGAGACCTCAATGCCTTTCGCTGTTTTAAAGTGTGGAAAAAATGTAAGAAAGTATTATGTGTTTGTGAAAGTGTGTGTTAGAATTGCAATTTTCAATGAAAAGTTTTGAAGTTAACTCTCTCTCTCGCAAGTGTTTTGAATTCACATGCTACTTGTATATTAGAAGAGATAGAAGTTGTTGTTGTAGAAAAAATTACAGCCTTTCCTTCTTGTTATTTTTTGGTATAACCCCTATGGGTAGAGTCAATATTGGGCCGATCCTCACAAAAGTTGGTAGAAAGATTTAGGTTCATAGAAAACTTGTTTATGTGAAATTATGACTACACGCAGAGAAAAAATAGAGTTGTTCATGTTTATAGTAACCATTTCAAAATTTTTAAAGGTTGTTTAACAATATTATAGTCACAGTAACTATTTACATGATTGTGGTAACCATAATATGGTTAACATACGATTCACATACGAATCATATATATGGTTACAGTAATCAAGAATATGTTTGTGGCAATAATTTTTATGATTAAGATTTTACCATATTATGTTGCTCTCGGCTTATGGATATCATAATGTGAGAACAACATATTATGATATAAATTTTCATCATAACAATGTTTGTGACAAATATATACTCGTTTACTGTAACCATGTATATATGATTGATACAATCATGTGAATCATAAGTTAACCATATTATGGTTACCACAATCATGTATATAGTTACTGTGACTATAATATTGTTAAACAACTTTTAAAAATGTTGAAATGGTTACTGTAAACATGCACAACTCTATTTTTTCTCAGCGTGTAGGGACTGCTCAAACAGTATTCCGGGGGACTTTTATATGGGGCCTAGGTGAAATCATTGACCGTTATTGCTCATTTTCAATACCAAATAAACCTTATCAACTGAGAGCTATGTAGCTGTTTTCGTGTGGGCCCTACGTGTTTTCAACAGTAGGGAGGACATAGCTTGATCGTCTCAGAATTTCATAAGGACTCAGAACTTTTGTGGGTCTGCGATGAATGTTTCGATGTGTTATAAACGGAATGACAAATGATCGTTAAGGATCGATTTGAATTTGGCAGATTAGGAGAATCTTTAGTATTTGCATTGAAAAATCAAAAAGAGCAACAAAGAGGCCACCCTAGAATGCATAAAAAACATTGTAAACCCCCCTTTTTATAACTCAAACCATAAATTCTTAAATTAAAAAAGTGTTTAAAAACTTTTTTCAAAGCTCCTTTTTAAATTCTATTTAAAATTTAAGTTTATTGCAAAAATAATGTCTTGACAATGTTACAAATTGTTGTATTGTATTGTATATTTTATAATTTATTAACACACTCTCATAAAAATAAACAAAGAGTGTAAATAACATGCTATTTGTTTTATAGCTGCTGTTGTTGTAGTAGTTTTACAGAACAACAAAATGTATAATAATATTATTTACATTTTGCAAATGTAAAAATGTGTATTTTCCATGACGTTGTGTAAAAAAAAAAAACAAATAAAAAATGCGAGTTTAGTTCGTATTATTTACAAATTCAATTCGAATCGATACAAAAGTATTATTTATTTTTTGTTTTTTGTTTAATAATAGAAACAGTTTATATTCATTTAATATTTATAAGTAAAAAAATATTTATAAAAAAATCATATAAATAAATTTATTTCAAGACACATTTAGGATTTTAATATAAAAAAATAAACTTATGAAACTTATATTAAAATATTAGGGCTATAATTATAAAATTATATATTTTTAGAAGAAAACGAAATATATTTTGTATAATAGCTATCAACTTGCTCTCTTACACAGAGAATACAGATTCGTTGTGGCAACCGAATTTGTTTGCCAATCGAACGATTCTGCCTTAGTGACCGAAAAATTCTAACGAATCATTCGATTGGCAACAAATTCGTTTGCTTCTACGAATCTGTTTTCTCTGTGGTTTTCTGGAGAGAACTTGAACAAATCTTCGCTCAAACTTTTGTTTCAAAATTTCTAACAAATGGATGCGTAACTAAATAACTAACAAATCATTTATTTTAGCCATTAGAGACCCATACTTCAACACTAATATAAAGAGTGTTTCATTAAGTTCTTCCTTTGTTTAAATTTAAATAAAACATATATCCAAAATATCGAATTTTCTATGACTCGGCTCATATATCATACTGAATTTGATCGATGGCATGGATTTTGTTAGCTTTGATGGCCGCTAAAGAAAACCCCACAATAAAAAGACTAACGGGGTCTAGTCACAGCACCTCTACGTGAGATTAAGCATCGATCTATAGAGCTCACTGTTGTGGGTGATGGCCTGGCCAACGTCGTTCTCAAAGAAATGTGGATCTAGCACAAACTGTTTGCGGCGCACAATCACCTTGCGCAACTAGAGAATGAACCAACACATATTTTATGCGTTGTTGGACATCAACATAACATCTTTTTCTAACTTCACACCCTGACAAGTATCAAGTAGATGTTTTAACAGCTCTTTTCCAGATCATTGTACCATATCCACCTTATTTTCGCTCTCTTAACCTCGTAACGTTTCACGATCAGCTACAAAACGTTCAACTTATATTTACGAAAAGGCTGAGCTCAACGATTTATTTCGGCATTTTTATTAGAAAATCTGTTTCTTAGACAATAGTGTCAATGCCATGGCGAAAATGGTCTAAAACATAATTATGATGGGAATGAAAACTTCCATCCCATCAAAAAAATTTAAATCCTGGTTTAATCAGAAGTGCAAAATTGCAATCAGATTCAGAGAGGAAGCATTCAGAATCTGAGAAAGCAATAGGGCAAGATCTTCGTTTGCCAAAGTATTGAGTCGTGTCTTCGAACCAAAGTTCTTACAGCTCCTCTAGGCAGTAAAAGCTTTTGATCATTCGTTATATATAAAGGATAATTCCTCAATTCCTATTTTTTAAGGGATGACCAATCATTCCCTAACCCTGTTGATAAAGCTAAGGTTTTGACTGAATTATTTGCAAATAATTCGAACCTACCGGAAAGCAATCAACTCGAAAGAGTATCAGTTACTATGCCGCATATATTGTTTCCCGCCCGCGGGAAATCTCATCATAAACAAGTCTTAATGATGGTATACTATCACTGTTATCTCAGCGACCGGCAGTATGGCTTTCGTAGAGGACGCTCTATGGGAGACTTGCTAGCGTTCCTATCGGAAAAATGGAGTCGTTCCATTTACCATTTTGGTGAAAGTAAAGTGGTAGCTCTAGATATTTCCAAGGCGTTCGATAGGGTGTGGCAGGGAGCGCTTTTACTTATTGCTTTTGGGGTCGGTAATAACTTCTCTTCATTTATATCGAGCTTCCTCAGAGATCGCACTATACGAGTTTTTGAAGATCGAATCTCATTATAAGAGTTTAAGATTAATTCCGGGTAACCGCAGGACTCCGTCCTTTCTCCTATTCTATTTCTTATCATTCTAAACGACTTTCTACGTCAAACTTCCAATCATATCTATTCTTTTGCAGATTACAGCAACATTTGTCATTCATATTCTTTCAGTTATAGACCAAGCCTGTCGGAGATTGGGGCAATTAGGCAACACATGAATGTTACGCTTAACCAAGAATCTCTAAATGGGGTTGTTCGTTAATACACAAACGCGAGACAGATCATGTTGCTTCATCTGTTTTTATGGGTTGTGTAAATATTGTGAAATCAGAAGCTCTTGATGTTCTAGGCATGAGTATTCAGTGCGATGACTGCTGGACAAAACACATTTTTCAAGTGTCGAAGGATGCATTAAAGTGCCTTGGATTTCTAAAACCTTCTGATCTGATCTCCTTATTATTTACAACACTTATATGCTCCGAAGAATACTTTGTAGTTACTCGAGAGGGCGAAAATGCTTATCGGGTATCCAGCTCTATTGACTCACTAGAAACTTCGTGGTGGTTCACTGTTCTATCGATACTACAATGGACTGTGCTCTGCAGAAATTAGGGAACTTGTTCCCGAAACCCGAGGTTTTTTTAAGCAATACACGTTCTTCGGCAAGGGCTCATCAAATCGTGGTCGACTGGGCAGTGGATCGCACAACACATTACAGGGAAAATTGTTTCTTTAGCTGCACAGTCCGTATGTGGAATAAGCTTTCTGCTGAAGTCTATCCTCTCTACCATAGCCTATTTTATTAGTCCAACACAATGCCTTGCATGAGTAGGGATAATCCCCTGAGTGCTTGTCCAAGCGAAAAAAGAAAAACTAAGCCCATCTCTTAAGACAACTTATGAAGAATGTGTACCTAACAAAATCATGACCCACCTCGACCATCTTTTTAATTTATTTCCAATTTTATCGGAAAGGATTTTGTAGAAAATATATATGTAGGACATTTTTTGATTGAAAAGCAATAAAAACCATTGTGAAATATTAGGACATTACGACAATATGACATGTTAAGAGAGCTTGTGAATTGACCAAATATATTTTCGACTTTTTTGATAAATCTTTAATTTGAATTTTATGTTCCATGATTTTGGCAGTACAAAGATGTTTTTAAATTATTAAAGTTTTTTATATCTAGATCCTAATATTACTCGAAAAACATGTAATATAGAGCCTTTTAAATATAATTTTTAGATTCAGGACCTAAAATCAATATTAAATCCAAATTCTGTAAAGTGTAACACTTTCAGTGTCAATATATTTTTTTTTTAAATTTGAATCGGTGTTATTATGATCTAAGTCTTCTAGACATCTTTCCATTTGGAAATTCTTTCTTCATATAAATCTTTTACCTGATTACTACATACATACTTATATTCGAAATTTTCCAATAAAAAAATCTTCTTTTAATGCCTATTTTCTTTTGTCTTTATTTATTGCTCTCTGTCTGCTTCTATTTGATTTTTATTCCTAAGAAATATTTTTCTTGCTAACAAACATATACTGGGGAATTTTTATTTTATGTTCGTATTCCCATTGAGTTATTTTATTCTGCATTTAAAATGTCATAAAACTGTCGCTAAATATCAAACGAACTACGTGTTGTGAAATTAGTCAAATTTTATTGCCATTTTATTTCAGTCTCGTTCGATTTAAACAAAAAATATGTGTATAGAAATATTTTATTAATCGATTAAAAGCGATTTTGCGGGTTAAACGTTCTATGTTATTTTTCACAATTTTATTATGAGATTTGAGTTAATGAACGTTGCAAAATCCTTCAGGGATTTGTTTTATTAACTTGTCTTCTACGTTCATTTTGCTAAGGCTGATCGATGAAGATGACTAAATATTAGTATTATATTCGAATACTTATATTATATATAAAATTTTATAAGGACCCAGAGTATATACATATTTAGATGTTTTACAAACGGAATGAAAAAATCAATATATATCCCTTTTTCTGGAGAGGAAATATATCGAATTTTTAGTTTAAATTGAGAATTTAATATTTTTTTCTATTTTCCGTCTTAATATAATTAGTGTTTCATTTAAAATAGATTATGTTAAGACAAAATTTAGTTAAAAAATTTATTTTCAATCTGACACAAAAATTCTGTTTATTTCCCCACCTAATATGTTTGCACCTTAAGTTAGATATTTTGTATTAAAAACCAAGCTACCGATTCGAAACGGTTAAAAGGTAACATTAATGCTAAATTGGATTATTTCGGTAACGGTAATTTCAGTTATTTTGGTAACGGTAGCTTATCGGTAACGTTATTTCGTTGACAGTATTTTACTGATAGTTTAATTCTTAATAAATTTTTATTTATTTAAAATTTTGTAGATTCTAATAAAACCGGGGCCCTATGCTCCTTATAGGATCGAGGGGAATATATATATAATAAACTCATTTATTGAAATCAAAAAAAGATGGGGGTTTGTGAGACATCAAAATATTTGTTTCAGACCCACATTAGTATATACAGTATCGGCCATAACTAAAGCACCTCCAAAGTGAATTTTTTTATATTATATTTTTGTTTATATAAAAACAATGTTTTTATTTCTTTTATGTATTATTTTCAATTGTTAATATATTTACTATTGATAAACAAATACTTTTAAAGTTAATCTTCTTTAATTAAACTAAAGCACCCCTTCATAGATATAATATAAAAAATTGTTTAATTTACATTTTGTTGCAAATCCTTTGTTTTGGATGACACAAGCACATCTCTTAGGCATAGAATATATTAAGTTTTTTATGGTGTTTTGCGATATTCCTTCCCAGGCTATAAATAAATCGTGAAAATTTCACGATTTATTTTCGTATTAACAATTTCTCACAAGTTCTGAATAGGATTGAGATCGGAAGATTGAGCAGCCCAATGAAGAACTTGAATCTTATCGTATCCAAGTCTTACAAACTTTGGATGCGTGCTTAGGATTGTTATCCTGTTGGAACCTCCCTATAAGTAGAATCTCTTCACTGGCATAAGACAACATTACATCTTTCAATATATCACGGAACATGAACCGATCCATAATCCCATTAACATTATGAATTGGCCCCATTCCTTGACCAGAGAAGCAACCCCAGACCATTATATAACCTCCTCCATGTTTAATTGTTCCTTTGCAATACTTGGGATTCAGTCTTTCTCTTTTTCGTCTGCATACACGCCTTATTCCATCGGAACTTTTCAATTTGTATTTGGATTAGTCAGTGAACAGTGCTGTCTTCTAAACTCCAGTTTAGCTTTCTTGTTCTTAGCTGATATAAACGGCTTATTTTCTGGTCGTCGGCTGAATAATCCAGCTTCCACTGCTCTTCTACGGATTGTTCTTTCGTTAACGAATAATCTTAAACTTATTCTTACTTGACTAGCTGATGCTGTATACTCTTTTTACAATGCTCCTTCAATCAAGGAATCATCATATCGTGTGGTTTAACACGGACGTCCTCCAGTATGCCCCGATAATATACGACCAGTCTGCGAAAACTTTGGAATCAGCCTGCAAATAATTGATCTATTAATTGAATATTTTTTAGTCGATTGATGCCGTGATAAGCTCGCCTTCCAGCCTTCAATAGCTTTAATTTTAAATTCACTGAGTATTTGTTCCTTGCCATCCATTGTTTTTTTACAATAAACTTTATAAAACTTAAATTATACAGACTACGCCTTGCTTTATTTTTATCTTTTGGAAATGTTTAAATGCATCCGTTGTGAGTCCTGTTAACTGACATTGCAAATATGCGGTAGTATTGTCAAATTTTTTAACATCCCAACCCCCAACTAAAAACTTGTTTTTTCGACTTTTGGCCGCACAAAGGGGCATTTAGCCGCACTGTGGATTGTGGCCTTTTAACCAAGGTTGGCTACCGCTCCACAGTGCGGCCAAATGCCACTTTGTGCGGCCAAAAGTCGAAAAAACTAGTTTTTAGTAGGGGGTTTTTTGTCATTGTATTGGTTAAAGGAATGCCCTAGGATATAAACAATATTTATAGTAAGGTCCCTTGCCTCAAATGCCCTAATTTGAAATAGTTCCGTAACCGTATTTGCTGTTATTACGGTGATTACATTTTAATGATAACTATAATATTGGTCTCACCCAAATTGTATTAAATGTAACCTAAGATTTCAATAAATTCAATTGGTTTCCATACCAACAAGTTATGTCGGAAAAAAGGTATTTTAGAAAGAGTATTTTTTGAGTTGAATCCGTAAAAGAGTTAAATAATTTTGTTATAAATATTATTAGCTCAAGGGTTAAGTGGCATTCATGGCCAAAATTCTAGCTTATATCAGCTGTTTAGATCTTAAAGTTTTGATCGGTTTGTTAAGAATCTTCTAGCTAAGCAGTTTCTTCAGAAACTGCATTTAAACTTTAATTATGAAAAATTATCACTTTAAATAATTTATTCTGTGTTAAAATTCACAGTAAATAATTCTCGTTTTTCCAACGAAATTATTAAATAAAATAAATAAGTTCTGCTTTAACACACGTATTATAACTTTAAAATATGTATAGTATAACCAGTACTTTGCTAAAATAAAATTTATAATTTATTTACTGTAAAAAAAAATAATAATAATAATAAAAAAAAACTACATAGAAATTGTATGTATGTAAGTAAGTATCTATAGTATAGTTTTTTATGAGATTTTTTTACAAGCTTTCAACAAACTAAATACTTCCACTTGAATTATAAACACCAGCAGCAGCAGCAGCACCACCACCACCAACATCATTGAACTATGGGGCATAAACTCATTGTACTACATTTATCCAGTCAGTCAGTCATTCAGCCAGCCAGCCGGCCGGCCATTCAGTCCGACATTCATTCAACCATCCAACCACCACTTGATTGAAATCGCTTCGAAATATCAGAAATAATAATAAAATATTGTATATATATATATGTATATATTTATATTAAAAAAAAAAAACAGCAACAAAAAATAAATAAATATAAAAAACTACAGGGAAAATAACAATAATAAAAAATAATATTGTTTTTTTTTTTGTATATTTTTTTATATTTTTTGTTTTTGTATATTGTTTAACGACGGCAAATTGGGAATTAATTATGCTTGACGTGTCGTACTTATAAACTACAAATAATACAGACAAGTACAAGCAAATATTTCTATAACAATTTAAGGGGCAGAGATTTGAAAGAATTTTTAAGTGTTTAAATTAAAGTTTTTATTTATTTATAAAATAAAATATAAGTATTAAGGGATTTAAGGTATTTATATTGGGAATTTTAAATGTTGTGGGAATCACCAAGCAATAAAACGTTTGAAGCACGAGCATGAATTAAATATTCAAAATAGTCGACGAGAAGACTTTTGGTAACAAGTAATGCAGGTGGTATGTAGTAGTCCTTGCAAAGTATGGTAATAAATAATGATATTACCAAATGTAAAATTCTATATCAGCAAGTGTTAAATTTGAACACATTTTCATGGTTTATAGGGGTGTTTTTTTAGAGGAATATAACTGTAATAAAACAAAATTTTGGCATTATTAACTCATAAATTTCATGACATTTAAAATTATTCTGGCATATGGCCTCCGCGACAGCGTCTTATGAACGCCATCCCGTGGGTCCGATTTTGAACCACTTTTTCAAGCATACCCGGTCTTATTTCGTCGAATGTTGTCTTCTAAATGATCAATCGTTGCTGGTTTATCAGCATAGACCAGAGATTTGACATATCCCGGTAAAAAGAAGTCCAAAGGTATCAAATCACATGTACTAGGTGACCAATACACAGGTCCATTTCTTGAGATAATTTGATCACCAAAGTGATGGTTTCACTCGCTGTATGACATGTTGCGCCGTCTTGTTGGAACCATTTCTCCTCCAAATGATTTGCAATGACATGAGGAATAAAAAAATCTTAAATCCTTTGCCTGTAGCGTTCGCCATTCACGTTAATATTGGCACCGGTTTCGGATTTAAAGACAAATGAGCCAATGACGCTTTTGGCATGTAATCCCACCAAACAATGATTTTTTCGGGATGTAATGGAGTCTCATGAGGATTGTGTTCTCTCCAAAAACCACAAGTCTGCTTGTTTACATACCCGTTAACCAGAAATGAATCTCATCACTGAACTTGATTTGACTTGACGAAGTGATAAATTTTCACGATTCATTAACGTTGTTATGGTGTAAGACTTTATATACTAAAAAAAAGTCAAACACACTTCATTAGTATGACAGCTAGTTTTACAGTTATTCCTATAGGATGTTCTATACGTCTAAAAACACCCTTTACTTCGAACTCATAACTACTAAAGCTGCTTTTATATTTTACGACACTTGTGTGAGGCAGAAACAAAAATGAAATCCAATCCGCTTGTAAAATGGGGTTTTGAAAAGTTTCAAAAAATGAAGAGAGCCATTAACATAACACATACAGCTATGTTAAAGCTGTAAAAAACACACTTTATTATTAAACAGCCTCAATTGTGTGTCGTAAAATTTGATCGTGTACCACCACATTTTACGACTTACTTTTGGAACAGTGACAAAGATGACATAAAACATTAATGCCCATTTCATAGCACAATTGTATAAGCTAACCACACACATATTCTTATTCTCTTTGGTTTAGTAGTCACTGAGACAGCAACGAATGAACATGCTAAGCGGGTATATTACTATTTTTTATTTTTTTTTTTAAATATTTGTTCATGATCACTGAAAGAAACATTTGGATTGTTTAATATATTTAGAACTTTAAAATATCACTGAAGTGTTGTCTGGTTTTCCACCTCAATTTACTTCTATAACAATTTTTTAAGATTTGATATGATTTTAATCAAAGCAACGTAATAAAATAAGCAAAAAAAAAAATATTTTAAATATTTTGGAATTTGTCGAAAATTATTAATATCGAACTCTCAATTAATGAGTGAGCTATGATAATTTGTCGCCAGACAATTTGATAGTATTGTTGACTTGATTATTGTTAACAAATAAAGCGTTTAAAATATTGACATCTTTTATTTAGTTCACTAAACTTTTCTTTCAGTGGAGCTCTCTTTCGCTCACTAACATAAAATCTGTTTGTAGAATGCAACGTAATGAATATCTATCTCATGTAAACATAACATGTTTACTCTGTTCTTATGTTACAGCTAGTAAGAAAAACTGTGATCGTCTAAAAAGTCTATATTCATAAAAATGCTGGAAACAAAGGATTTTAAAAGATAATATGAAACACATTTGTTTTTATGTACTAAAAAACAATTTTCAAATATAGTTTTTGGTACTTTCAAATCTACATTTTATAAATAACATAAAATTCATATTTAATAAAAGATTTAATTCCTTCAATTAGCTGCTTTTGAAATAAAATTAACATGAAAACAATTACAAGTCGTACGAGTAGTAAAGTATTTAAGAATGAATAATAAAAACAAAAGCGATTTTGATTTTTGTTTTTATTATTTTTAACAAAATTTAAAACAAAGAAAGAAAAATAAACATTATATTTTTTTACTTTTTTTTAATTAGTGAATAAAAGATATTGAGGAATTGTTTTGTTTTAGTGATAAGCGACAGCGGAAATCTGCTACAGTATTTGATTTTTTTTCTAAAGATCTTTGAATACTTAGTTCAACAGCTGATGTTGGATAGATCGATTTTTTACAGTTAGCACTAAATAAGTTAAAATGTTAGATTGATAGCTACAAGAGTGAGAGAAATTTTCGTCAAAACGATTGAAAATATAATGCAAATCTCCTAAAATGGCGGGCCTACTTTACAAAAAGTAGTTGATACTAAAATTCTAAATGGTTGTCACAAACATATACTTGTTTACTGTAACCATATATATGATATTATGGTTACAACAATCATATAAATAGTTACTGTGACTATAATAATGTTAAAAAAATTTTAAAAATTTATACTTTTCTCTGCGTGTATTTATTTGGGTCTGCAATGAATATTCTGACATGTTACAAACGTAATGACTAAATCAATATACCTCCCATCTTATATATACCATTACTACTTATGATTAGGAGGTTCATGATAGCTGATATCTGTCGGAGAACATTCTTCTGTCTAAAATTGGCGAGGAACTTTTCAATGATATTAAGGAATTTTTTTCTAATTTTAAATTTAATACAAAGCTCGATATTATGTAGATTTTGCTTTAAAATAAAAAACCATTCTTGGTTACACCAACTTTTTTGTAAAATATGGTAAACAATTTTGTTTGTGAAAAATCATGTTGGTGAGAAAAATCGAGGTAGTCTCGATTTGTTGTTTATATCTCAGATTTTTGTGGGACTATTTTCTCGATTTTAAATAGCAACCTAATTTGGTTTATAGCGGATATATTGATGTATTAATTATGTAAGTAAGTTTTTTTCAACATACATTTATAGAATCTTGCCTTTTTGTAATATAGTTTTGAGCACTGCATTGCCGACTACTGCATTACCACACATCGGAGAAAACTACAAGGTGAAGCTAATTACTACCACTTATATTATTTGAAGTAATCAATGAGACACATATTATAAAGGGTTTTCCAACAAGAGGCGTTATTTTGAATCACCCTGTATTTTGGTAGCTATCATTTTTGAAGCTTTTATTCTTTGACATTTGAGAAGTAGAAACTACGCCATTACTAACAAGTAAGAGAGGTATATTCGGCTGTGCTAAATCTTATATACCCTTCACCAAATTATACTTTAAAATAAAATTTAAAATTTTTTTTTTAAATTTTTTCCAATTTTTTTAAAAATTTTTTGCAATTTTTTAAAAAAAAAAATTTTTAATTTAAAATTTTAAAAATGTTTTTGGAGAAAAAAATGTATGACAAAAAAATGTTTTTTTTTGAAAAAAAAATTCGGGTTAAAAAATATTTTTTCCGATTTTCACCCATTGTAGGTCCAACTTACTATAGCCTTATATAAATCGTTGCAATGGACTTTGAAATATCTATCATTAGATATCCATTTTATCTATATTTATGACTTAGTAATCGAAATATAGATCAAAAATAGTCCAAAAATAGAGGTGGACAGATTTTGCTGATTTTAAATAGGAAACTTCTCAAAAGCATGTCTGACAGAATTATTGAAGATTTGGATCCCGAAGATATCTGGGGTCTTCAGAAAATTGATTTCAACAGACAGACAGACGGACATGGGTTAATCGACTCCGCTATCTATAAGGCTCCAGAATATATATACTTTATAGGGTCGGAAAATTATATTGTGGAAATTACAAACGGAATGACAAACTTACACAGAGAAAACAGATTCGTGATAGCAACCGAATTTGTTCCCAATCAAATGATTCGGTTGCAAACATAGAATTTTTCGGTTCTATCAACAGAAAGTCAGTTTATAAAGAAGAATTTCGGTTGTAGCAATCAAACTTTTGTTACCCCTTCTAAAATTTTGTATCCATACCTGTAAAATTTGGTTACTAAGGTAGAATCATTCGATTGGCAACAAATTCGGTTGCTATCACGAATCTGTTTTCTCTGTGTATATATACCCTTCTCACGAAGGTGAAGGGTATAAAAATGGAACGATACACGCTTCAACACGCATTAAAATTATTAAATTCACTACAAAAATGGTGAAAATCTTGCAGTCACAGTTCGCAAAACTAAAGCATTTATGGGTCGTCGTGAAGCAACTTGTCGGACCGCAATACAGAAATTGGTGGAAAAATTCGAGCTGTTGGGACAAGTTAGTGATGTGAAAAATAAAACCCGTGCATGTCGCTCAAGAACAACTGGGAATATGGCTGCTGTAGCCCAAAGTGTTGAAGAAAACCCAGGTTTGTCCCTTCCTCGTCGTTCTTTGGAATTGGGCATTCCACAAAGGTCATTACACCGTATCTTATGGTCGGAGTTGGATGTTATTGATCTGAACAACGTTTGCTTGTGACTTCTTCCTTTGGGGCCACGTGAAAAATAAGGTCTTTGTCAACAGCCCAGCATCGATTCAAGACCTCAAAGATAGAAATCGTGAGGCTATCGAGGACATAGGGCAGCCACTTTCCGATTTGGTTATGGAAAATTTCATGAACAGGATATGGTCCTGTAAGCATGGTCGTGGTGGCCATTTGGCTGATGTTGTTTTTCATAATTAACGGTATACCTTCCTCTTTATTATGAAATAAACATCAGATCATTTATCGCAAAAAATTTAATTTTTCTTTGAATACCAAAATGACACCTCTTGTTGGAAACCCCTGTATATCAAAGTGTAGGAAATTGTGTCTTTTTAAGAATTGAAAAATATGGGAATACAAAATACTAGATAAGTTTTTGAAAATTTTAAGAAAATCGGGTAAGATTTGTATCCGTTATTATCTAGAATTTAAATCAAAAATTTAATTTCAATTTTCAAATGCAAATAACTCGTAAACTATAAAAGATTATATATAGCTATAGCAATGTTTTTTGTAGATCTCTTCTAGTAGACTCCAAATATATAAAAATCGTTCATCATTTTTAATTGTTGATATTCCATAGGTGCCCTAGTTTCGGGCATTTTGGCCCGGCATCCCCTTGGTGTTTTAAGCTGAAATTCAAAACTTATCTACACCCCTCTATAACCATGGGAAATTTTATTAAAATCGGGATATCCGTTTAGAAGTTACAGATTTATTTCCACTTTTTTTCAGTTCCCCCACTGTGCGTTGCAGTACTAAGGAATTAAGACAATGAATTAATTCGTGCTGAATACTATAATGAAATTAAATGGAAGAGAGTATATTTAATTTGATTTTGAAATTTAATTAAGAATTACTTCTTTCGAACCTTTGTCTGAAACTAGCTAAGAATACTGTAGTGTAAACGTTTTCATGTATTTTTCTTTAAACAAATGTGCAAAATATTAAAAACATTTATGACGATCTTCTTTTTTGTTTTATTTAATACACAAAAAAAATGTATTTTTGTTGACTTAAACTCTTTGCAGATTTTGCACATTATTTATTTTTTTAATTGTTCAATAAAACAATTAATATTGTTGCTGTTATAACAGTAATAATTTTTAATGTATTTTTCACGTACTCATTTTTTGTTGTTTCATAAAATTGTTAAATAAAATGAAATTAAATAAATATTTCAACGCATCTGCAGCTGAATGTAGCAGTTTTCAACCGTAAATATTTTATATAAAATCATCTATGACGCAGCGCAATTACAGAGAGTCATAGTCATGCAATATTCAGTTCGTAATACGAAATTAATACAAATATTCAATGGATGGTCGCTCGGTCGGTCGGTCATGGGGATAATAGCTAAACCAGAGATACAGATACAAGCACAATGACAACGACAACGATGTCTACGATGATGAAGAAAACGAAGACGACAACGACGACCACTGTGACGATTACTTTTAGTTATTTAAGTTGATATAACATTTGTATTAAAAACGTCTGTCTGATGGTTCTTATTCGTAGTATTTATTGTATTTGTTAATAAATGTTGTTGTTGTTATTGTATCAAGTATTTAAGAGATACACAAATGACTATAAATTGCTTGTACAAGTACTTGTAGTCGTATTGATCGTAGTAAATTGCTACAAGTAAATGAATGAATGGATGGATGGATGTTTCTAAATGACTGCTGTATTTGTATGTGACGTTCTGTCCATCTGTATGGACGGACGTTAGTATATTTATCAGTCCGTTTGTCTATCTATCTATCTGCCTGTCTATCAGCCTATTTATTTGTTTGTCTAGTAGTATTTAGTATATTGAAGTGTGTATGTGATGTGTGGTGCTGTGTACGATTAAAACTGACTATTAATTGCTGAAATGTGAGTGAGTGGTGAAATTGCACTTTGTATTTGATTTAAAATGACGCATAATATTTAATACGTCTAACAAGAGTCCGTATACAATTTAATGATAAGATACACAGATACAATTATGTGTAAAGCTTACAGTAGAGCAATTAATTATAAAGACATCCATAATAAAATACAAGCTCAACATTAAACAAGCAAGGTTGGCATTCGTATAAAAACTATTCGATTAATCGAGGAAAAAATATATTTCTTAATCGAATGAATAAAATTTTCAATTTAGAATGAATAATTCAATAATTGCCGAATAATCGAATAAATTTATCTTCAAGTTAAAATTAAAAAAAAATAATTTATATACAAAAATTTGGACACAACTATGTATATCAATGAAATAAGACCAATAATAGCTTATACATAATTTTATTCTAAGTTTCTACATTCATTTTTCAATCGAATATGGATTAACACAACAATATAAGGAGCGAGATTTTTATAGTTTTAATCGACCGTAATGAATTTATAAACCTTTTCCGGAAACCCTTTCATTAAGGTTTTTATAGAGCTTTCTGTCACTTTGTTCGAATGGAGATTTAAAATCTACCAAACTTTTGGACACCTTTTTTGTGCTCTTAAATTCTCAAGAGCCCAATATCTCTCCACTGGCCTTAGCTCCAGGCAGTTTGGAGGATTTGCCTCTCTAGGTACAAACATTATTGTTCTTGTACCACTCAAGATCTTGCTTACCTTAGTGACTGGATGCCAAATCAGGCCAAAAATAAGTGGACACATTAAGAAGTCTTATGAATGGAAGCATCCTCTTTTGTAAACATTCCTTGATGTAAATTTCGATATTTATAGAGCCCTATGTAACAAATGTTTGGCTTATTTTGCCGCAACTGCATATTGCTTGCCATACCAAGAACTTTTTGGGAAAATTTGTCTGCTATTGGGTCCTAAACTTTTCTACAATTTTCCCTCGAGCATCTGCAACATAAAAATATTCACCCGGAAGCTGCAAAAAATTTCCAGAACATTTTGCCGTGCTCTGTCTTTGGCCTCTAAATTTTTAGCAGCATTCCTGTCAGAAACTTTTTGAGCTTTGTATGTTTTTAAACCTGCATTGGGTTTAATTTTTCGTACCAAATAGTTCGAGTATTGAGCTAACCGGGCTGCTTTCCTATCGGATATGTTGGGAGCTCTTTTGAAAGTGCTTTCTATTTATTGGCTTTAGAAGCATCATGTGGACCATTCCTTCTATCTGAACCAGGTTTTCTATCAACGAACAAGTTCAATGGACATAATTTACATTAAACATAATAACTGAAATACTTTTCAAGGTAATTTGCTCAAACAATCAGATAACAATTGGGTTGAAAGTTTTAAGGAAAAACGTGTGTTAAGTTTTTATCGATCGCACTGTAATAGATTTTCTAATTAATAATAAACAATATAAAAATAATTCGCACTGGTTCCTCTATAGAGAGTCAACTCAAAATTTAAAAAATTTTCAGTAGAGTCAAAAAACAGTTTTTATTGTAATACATTAAAATGAAAGTTGAAGACGGATATAACTGTATTTTTTGGCGAAAGATTAGAGAAAATGATGTAAGATTTTTACAGTGGAAAGATATGATCACTGTACATCGATTTCGATTTCAAAAAGTGAGATGACTCTCTTTAGAGGAACCAGTGCGAATTTATAATCTACATGTAGAGAAAAAACATGGTTCGGCATGGTTACGACAACTATACTGTGTTCTTTGTAACAATATAATGTTGTCGTACACAAAATAATTGTTATTTTAATTTAATTTCAACAATATTTTAGTTACTGTCAACATTTTCGTGTTCATCGCAATTATAAATTTGAGTATAGTTCACTGAAACATAATTATTTTACCAACAACTAAAGAATGATAAATAGGTAAACATAATATATTATTTACAATTATTTAAACTTACAAATAACCATTAAATGTTGGGTTTTTATATGTACGTTTAAGATGCAAACAAAATATGTTTAATTTGAATAATAATTTGTTCTCACCATTTGTATTATTGGTGTTTGTCTAAGCTATGCTATGATTACAAGTAAACTTTGAGCGACTGTTATTCTCATTCGCTCTATAGTTTTATTTGTATAATATTTTTAGCTTCAAATAAAATTTGCAACCTCTAAACGTTATCCGATTTTCAGCAATAGGTTTTTAGATGTCGGGCAATAATTACACATTGCATTGGAAGCAACGAAAATCTAAATAGTCCATTAAAAGGCTACCCTTAAAATAAGTTTTAGGAAGAAACATTGTCTAATTTTAACATGTTTCCAGTTCGGAAACATTTAATCTATTTTAAGAAGAAAAATTTTAAATATTTTTAGGTAAACAAAACTAATTTTTTTTTTTCAAAATTGTTTTTAAAAATTAAAAAAAAAATTGTTTTCAAAATTTAAAAAAAAAATTTTTTTTTTTACAAAATAGTTTTAAAATTTTTTCCAATTTTTTTTTTAATTTATTAATGGAAAAAAATTTATGAAAAAAAATTTTTTTTTTTGGTAAAAAAAATCGGATTAAAAAATATTTTTCCCGATTTTGACCCATTGTAGGTCCAAATTACTATAGGCTTATATACATCGTTGCAATGGACTTTGAAATATCTATCATTAGATATCCATATTGTCTATATTTATGACTTAGAAATCGAGACATAGATCAAAAATAGGCTAAAAATAGAGGTTGTCTCCGTTATTTATGGACGGATTTTGCTGATTTTAAATAGGAAACTTCTCGAAAGCATGTCTGACAGAATTATTGAAGGTTTGGATCCCTAAGATATCTGGGGTCTTCATAAAATTGATTTCAACAGACAGACAGACATACGGACATGGCTAAATCGACTCCGCTATCTATAAGGATCCAGAATATATATACTTTATAGGGTCGGAAAATTATATTGTGGAAATTACAAACGGAATGACAAACTTATATATACCCTTCTCATGAAGGTGAAGGGTATAAAAATAAGTTTTGGGAAGAAACATTGTCTAAGTTTAGAGTTTGCAGTTCGGAATCCGCGGTTTTAACTTTTAATCTATTTTAAGAAAAAAAAAAATCAAAATTCAAAAATGAGAAATAAATCATTTCATCCAATTTTTATGTAAACAAAATTGAATTTTTTTTCAAAATTAAAAAAAAAAAATTTTTTAAATTTTTTCCAAATTTTTTTAATATTTATTAGCGCTTCGCTAGTACCCGTATTATTATTATTGATTTATTATTTCTATATTAGCCAACTTTAATGTATATAAGCTGACTATTTTAATATATTAAAAGAGTATCATTAAAAGAAATGTTGCTTTTGCTTGAACAGCCGTCACGTTTGAATTTTAAAATTGTATTGCATTTCCTATGTTATCAACTGATTTTGTTTTTATAACACTTAATATTTAACAAATTATCACAAAGCCGATAAAAACCGAAACCGATCAGTTTTCAATTTTTTAAAACCGAAACCGTGGTTTTGAAATTCTTCGGTTTTTTTGGAAACTCGAATCTAACCCTATAATTATTTCACGCACTTTATATTGTTGATACTACACAAATACTGACACAATACTAACACTTGAAATTATTTTTGGGGCTTGCGAATGAAATAGGGATTCTTTAAATCCATATAAAAATATTTAAATTCAAATACTACAGCGATATTAAAAGAAGGGGGGTAGGGGTGGTAAATTATTAAGAATGGTGGTTGGTTTGTAGTCGTATCAAAGAAAATTAGGGCATTTATTTCATACACATGAATAGACAAATTTACGGCATAAATGGAGAAGGCAATGTTTTTTTTTCTTGTTGCTAGATCTACTCAATATGACTGTGCAACTACATAAGTACAATGTCAAACTATACGACCGTCTGTCAGTCTATTCGTAAGTTAATCCACAACTTATTCATGCAATAATTTAGGTCATAATAGAGAGACTCTATTTTCCTCGCAAATACTCTTTCTCCGCATGTAGCCATGATGCTGACGATTATGTTGTTGTTGTTGTTGGTTGATTGTGTTGGTTAAAACAAGCTGTTTTAAAGGACTTAACGGCGTCATCAAGACAAAAAGTATCCAGCTAGATACAATAGTTAAATGTAAGACTTGAAATTATCAAAATAACATGTTCACATGTCATACAAACATACACAGATATTTGTATAAAGTATTTTCTTTTTCATTTCATTTTACTTTAATATTTCCCATTTTCTAAAATGCTCATACTTGAAATAGCACCTTAAAAAAGAAATCAAAAATAGAGCAGGAACTACACAACAACAGCAACAAAAATATTGAAAATTATTACAAAGAAAAAAAAAGAAAAAAAAATTAAAGAGAAACAATCCACTGAAATGGATTTATGAAAATATGCTAATTTACAAAAGGCAATCATACGAGTGACTTTACAAGACAAATAAATTTGTATTTATGTTTCTATATGCCACATGAAGTATCGCTTTAAGATTAACAGCCACAAAAGCACCAATATACATCTACATAAAATTAGGTTATAAATCAAATGTCATATTAAATGTTTCACAGATATAAAGACAATTTATATTTGAAAAAATTTAAATATGTAATTGATTTTCAAAATATATAGTGGAGTTTTAAGATAAAAAATACATTTTTCATGGGTTACAGGGTTATATCTACATACGAATACATACATACATATTTATGTACGTACTATAATTATATTCAAATTTATTTTGATTTTCTTTAAAACGTGATTTATTATTTTTGTATGAATATAAAAATGTTCAGTTAAAATTGTTATATATTCAATTTAAATTGAAAAAAAAAAACTTTTTTCTTTATATTGGGTGTAAGACTTAAAAATGCGGGATTTTTTTTTAATTTTTAGCATTTATTTTGAAACATTTGTACAATATAAATTTATTCAAAGTATTGGCCATTATTAGTTATGAACTTTTTCCATATTTCTGGCAACATATACATACATATATTTCAAGCCAAAAGAACAGCTCATCCAGCCAATTTCTGATACTCTATTATGAAGTGAAGCGTATCCCAGAGAGAGCTTTCTGCATCGATCTGGTAGGACATGCCTGGTCTAGACTATAAGGAGGGTGAGGCAAAAATTTCCCAACCATTTCCTTCTAAATAGTTTTTAACAGGTATTACAACATGTGGCCGAGCCTTGTCGTGATGGAATATTACGATGTCTGGTCCCATATTCTTGGCGTTTTCGCCAAATTATTGCTTCAAACGAATAAGTTGCGTTCGATACAGTTTCCATGTGATGGTCTGACTAGATTTCAGCAGCTCATAGATAGGACCCTTTTGGTAGGGCTTCACGTGCGATCTCATACGCTTCGGGTTATTGCAATGGATTCATTTTTCATCGCATGTAATGATTCGGTGCAAAAATGATATTCTTTTAGAGCGTTCAAGCATCATTCCGTACATGCAAAATCATCCTTTAAGGTGTCTCGGCTCAATTCGTATGGTACCTGATTTCCCTGCTGCTTGGAAACGTTTTGAAATTGCTGATTGAGTAGCTCCCAATGATTTTTCAAGCTCTTGTTGAGTTTGTCAATAATCTTCCGTGTCAAAATCACTACCTCTTAACCGCACAATCTCATCTCTCGCACGTTGAAAGTGATGAAACACATTCACTATATGCTTTGGTGAGCAATCGGTATACTACAGCGTCATTTTATACCCTTGTCATTCCGTTTGTAATTTCTACATTTTTCATATGCGCCATGTCCGTCTGTATGTTGAAATCAACTTTCTGTAGCCCCCAAATAACTTACAAACATTATTGATACATCAATATATCGGGAATTCTTCCGGCTTGGTCGCTATTTAAAATCGCCACAATCGGCCCACAAATGGCTGAGCTATAAGAAAAAACCAGGACAACCTCGATTTTTGGCCTATTTTTGATCTATATCTGGATTACTAATATAGACAATATGGATGTCTAATGATAGATATTTCAAAGTCCATTGCAACGATATATATAAGGCTATAGTAATTTGGACCTACAATGGGTCAAAATCAGGAAAAATAATTTTTCATCCGAATTTTTTTATTAAAAAAAAAAAAAATTTAAAAAAAAAAAATGGAAAAATATTTTCAAAATTAAAAAAACAAAAAAATTAAAATATTGAAAAACAGTTTAGAAAAAAAAATTTTTTTTTAAATTTTGAAAATAAAAAATTATTTTTTTAACTATAAATGTTTAAAATTTTTATTTTAAAGTCGCTATTTAAAATCGCCACAATCGGCCCACAAATGGCTGAGCTATAAGAAAAAACCAGGACAACCTCGATTTTTGGCCTATTTTTGATCTATATCTGGATTACTAATATAGACAATATGGATGTCTAATGATAGATATTTCAAAGTCCATTGCAACGATATATATAAGGCTATAGTAATTTGGACCTACAATGGGTCAAAATCAGGAAAAATAATTTTTCATCCGAATTTTTTTATTAAAAAAAAAAAAAATTTAAAAAAAAAAAATGGAAAAATATTTTCAAAATTAAAAAAACAAAAAAATTAAAATATTGAAAAACAGTTTAGAAAAAAAAATTTTTTTTTAAATTTTGAAAATAAAAAATTATTTTTTTAACTATAAATGTTTAAAATTTTTATTTTAAAGTATAATTTGGCGAAGGGTATGAGATTCGGCACAGCCGAATATAGTTCTCTTATTTCTTGGCACTAAATTCTACATTATTGATGCAAAGAAAAAAAACTTTGTTGTTTACACTGTAATGCTCAAAAGCTAAGTGAGGTTAAATGACATATGTAACCTTTAAAATAGCGTATAAGTAATTATGAGCAAAAACTGCGTTTAAAAGATACGCTATCATTAAACCCTTTACCATGAGTGGCAGGGTATATATAAGTTTGTCATTCCATTTGTAATTTCTACATTTTTTATTTAGGACCCTACAAAGTATATGTATTCTAGATCATTATAGAAAGCTAAATCGATATAGCCATGTCCGTCTGTATGTTGAAATCAACCTTCCGTAGCCCCCAAATAACTCACATACATGATTCATACATCAATATATCGGGAATTTTTCCGGCTCGGTTTAATTAAAATCGAGACAATCGGCCCACAAATGGCTGACATATAAGAAAAAAACCAGGAAAACCTCGATTTTGACCTGTTTTTGATTTTATATCTGGGTTACTAAGTCATTAATATAGACAATATAGATATCAAGTGTTAGTTATTTCAGACTTTTGAAACGGCGTATATAAGGCTATAGTCGGACCTATAATGGGTCAAAATCGGGAAAAATATTTTTCACCAAAAAAAAAAAAAAATGTTTTGTTTCAAAATTTCTTTCACAGATTAAAATTAAAAAATAAATAAAGAAATTTTTTGCCTACAATTTTTTTTCGCAAATAAATTTGTTTTTATAATTTTGTTTACCAAAAAATATTTAAAATTTTTTTTAAAGTATAATTTGGTGAAGGGCATATAAGATTGTTTTTAAGTCATACAGCCAATATAAATCAAATAGTTAAAAAAAAAAAAAATATTTAACAAAATTTCTGGAGTAGTTATACCCTACACCACTATAGTGGAAGGATATTATGCGATTGAGCTGATGTTTGTAACGCCCAAAAATATTAGTCTAACACCCACATTGACTCAGAATCACTTTCTAAGTCGATTTAACGATGTCCGTCCGTCTAACTGGCCATGTAAACCTTGTGGGCAAAGTACAGATCGGAATTTTGAAGATATTTCGATAAAATTTGGCACTGAAATCTATTATTTCACCTAGCCTCCATACAAATGTACTCCCAAAATAGGACTTTATCGGTAGTAAAGGTTACTTTATATAGGTATCTGCACAAACTTCGCTCCAAATAATTTTTATATCTACGGAAGTCATGTCACCTAATGTTATGATGATCGGTTTATAATTGGTTATAGCTTCCATATAAGGGGCAAATCTGAAAATCCCATAAATTACACTAACTTATGTCATGGCGATCGGTTTATATAAGGCCCACTTCCGAAAATCAGAATATATATTATTGAAATTTTATTAGAATAGTGATTGGCTCATACCCAGTGTAGGTGTATGTGTACTAATACATATTTTTCAACTATATATTTTACCTTATTATGATGATTTTTTTTATAAACGATTCCATTTTTTCTTGCAGCTCGCTTACTCTTATTAAATTCACTATTTACTAAACCCCTTAACCACACAAAAGGCCAAGCGATATTTGGAAACATTTGGTAAGTTCAAACATTCAACCAATTTGTTCAGTTATGTTCAAAAATCTGTATAAAATTAACACGAATTCTTTTGTATTTTTAGAATACTACGAATATCAGTTAATTAAGTAGTTTTTTTTTCTGTCTACTAACATAATTGTATATTTTAGTTTATTATATATTAATTCCGTCACTCAATCTCAAACAACTATCTTTTTTATTTCTCTATCAATTGCTTTCCGATTGTGTCATAAGCTTAAAATAAATACCTTAAAGAAGACTTTAACCCCATGTGCATGTCTTTCATTGTGAAGTCCACTTGAAGGTGTTGCATTACGCCAAAGGGCTTAGTTGTTAAACCCAACGAATCTCAAGGAAATCAAGACAAAACAAATTGCCACATTAAGCCATCCAATAAGAAAAATATCTGCAGACCATCTAGCCGAGGAGACATTAAGGAAGCGCAAACAAACAGGGTGTTTACAGAAAAGGTGTAGTTTACTACAAATAACTTCAGATATAAAAATATTTGTTTGACACAATTAGGTCTATTACTATAAAGGAATTGAAATTGATACATCCAAATTAATATTGAAAACAATTTAAAATGAAGATAGTTTTGAGAAAATTAACATTCTGAATAGCGAATTCAAGTTCAGAATAAAGCAATTAAAATTGAGAATTACTCAAAATAATCACATATACGAGTGTTGTATTCAAATAGTTTTTTTCTTATTAATACATTCTCAACACTTGGGTTTTTGACAACTAAATTAGGTCTTTGATATGAGAGTTTCCGATCTATGTGTATTTATCTAAGATACGTACTACGAGTATGAATTTTATACCCTTCACCTTCGTGAGAAGTTTGCCATTCCGTTTGTAATTTCAACAATATAATTTTCCGATCCTATAAAGTATATATATTCTGGATCTCTATAGATAGCGAAGTCGATTAAGCCATGTCCGTCTGTCTGTTGAAATCAATTTTGTGAAGACTCCAAATAACTTACAAACTTGATTCATACATCAATATATCGGGAATTCTTCGGGCTCGGTTGCTATTTAAAATCGAGAAAATCGGCTCACAAATGGCTGAGATATAAGGAAAAAACCGGTCCAACCTCGATTTTTGGCCTATTTTTGATTTATATCTGGATTAATAAGTCTTTAATCTACACAATATGGATATCTAATGATAGATATTTCAAATTCCATTGCAACGATCTATATAAGGCTACAGTAATTTGGACCTACAATTTGTCAAAATCGCGAATTATATTTTTTAACAAAAAAATTTTTATGTACAATTCCGAAATTTTTTTTTTTAAATTTAAAAAAAAAAAAATAATTTTGTTTACCTAAAAATATTTAACATTTTTATTTTAAAGTATAATTTGGTGAAGGGTATATAAGATTCGGCACAGCCGTATATAGCTCTCTTACTTGTTTTTTTTAAAGATAATAGAAATTAAATATTTTTAAAGATCAATTTAGTTTTCCTTAACAACAAGTAGTACTTATATTTTAAAATTTTCATTTTCCGAATTTTAATTTCGATATCTCAATTACAATTGGTTTTTTCTCAATATTAAATTGGGGACTTCTCAACATCAATTTGGAATTTTCAATCTCAACATTAACTTGTATTTCTCGATTATATTAATTTGATTTTCTCAATTTTAACTTGAAATTCCGAAGTCTACAAATAATCAGTGTGAGCTTTTCAATACGAAAATAAGAAAATATTGTTAAAGAGTATAAGAGGCGGCAAATCAAGTACAAAAAGTTAAAAGTATTAAAAAAAATTCTTAATTATAAAAACGGGTTAACCGATGCAAAAAATTCGAAAATATAAAATATTCAATATTGATCAGTTTTTCAAACAGAAAAAACAGGTTAACCGGTTTCCGTTTAGTACTCTACGCACAAGGTTTATATTTACAGCCAGCAAGCCAGACGGACGGACATGGTTAAATCGACTCAGAACTTGATTCGAGTCAATCGGGAAGTCATATGCAATGGGTGTTGGACTACAAACATCAGCACTAACGCAATATACCCTCCCCACTATGGTGGTGTAGGGTGCAATACAATTTTACTGCCAAAACTTGGAACACAAGATTAAAATTAAATGTTTATCAAAAACTAGTCTAATCAAAAGTGCCCTTCACCAGAAAAAATTTTAGTAAAAAAAAATGTTTAAAAATATTTTTCCCAATTTTTATTGTCTTTGTACATGACTTAGTAATCCCGATATATACCAACAAAAATCGAGGTAGTCGAAATTTTTTGGTTATATGGATAGACTTTCCCAATTAGAGTCCTAACTAGGACCATAGCCGATATAATAAGGAATCAATGATGTTTGCAAGTTATTTGGGGGCTTCGAAAAGTTGATTTCTACAGACAGGCGGATATATCGAGTCTGCTATCTATAAAGATCACAAATGAAAAATGTAGAAATTACAAACGGAATGACAAACTTATGACAAATGCGGGATTTTTTCAAATGTTTAGCATTTATTTGGAAACCATTGAAAGCCATGATCTTTTACCATCTTTCTGGCAACATGTGGATTCCGAGGAAAAATAACTGCTCATATTTTGAGGTCATGAACGAATCAAGCCTATTTCGGATACTCTGTTCCAAAGTGACGTGTATCCCAAAGAGAGCGTTCTGCATCGATCGAAACAAATAGTTGTCGGGTTGACAAAGTTCTGGACTATAACGCGGGTGACGCAAAACTTACCAACCACTTCATTCCAAATACTTTTTAACAGGTATTGCATAATGTGGCCGAGCGTTGTCATGAAGGAATATTACAGTTTCATATCTGGCGGTATATTCTGGGTGTTTTTTGGTCAATAGTCGCAGATTCCATTTGATGGTCTGGCCAGATTTCAGCAGCTCATAATAGATAGGACCCTTTGGCTTTCACCAAAAACCGGGGGATTACTTTAGCACCATGAATATTTGGCTTTGGTGTCGATTCGGCTGGTTGGCCGGCCGTCACGAACGATCTCTTACGCTTCGAGTTATCATAATGGATTCATTTTTCATCGCAAGTAATGATTCGTTGCAAAAATGATTTTCCTTTATAGCGTTCAAACGTTCGGACATGCAAAATCGTCTTTCAATGTCTCTCGGCTTCAATTAGTATGGTACACAATTTCCCTGCTTTTGGTCTGGGCGATCTTTGTCTTTCGTTGTCAAAATCTCCACTTCTGAACTCCACTCTCGCACATTGAAACCAATGGAACACATTCACCATAAGCTTTGGTGAGCAATCGGTGTCCTTCAGAGGCACTTTTTTTTCAAATTAAAGAAGTGAAGCAAAACATACCGTTTTGTTGGTACAAAATTCGAAATTTTCAAATTGTTGTTTACACTAAAATGTGAAAATAATTAGAAAATTTGTAACCTTTAAAATGACATATAAGTTATTAAAAACAAAAACCGAGTTCAAAACTGGTGTCGATATTTCCAGTTATGTAATTAGAATTGGTGGTCCAAAATAACCACAGAAGAAATAAAATATTGTTACGAATGTGCAATAACGATTTGAATTAACGGTATGTAACGACTGACTGCAACATTCATCATGTTTATAAACACGTCCATCAGTAGCATGCGGTTATTAGCATTGTTTAATTCGAATGTACTAGTTTGTCCGTTGAGATCATTGTAGAAGATTCACGATAGATGGCGTGTGTATAAATAGTGGCAATGTGGGTGTCGTGAGTTGAGTTTATCATAGGCGCTGTTAGAGTTAACATCAACTGTCTTGTACATTTAAGTTTGTACATTATAAAGTGTGTGTGCATTGCTGCGAATTGATAAACGCGTATAAAGACACTGAGTACATTTTAAATAAAGAGTTGTTACAATTTTAGACTACTAAAACTGTTTTTTATTTGCAATCAAAAGTATCCGGTTTATTTAAAGGAAATAAACCCCGTTTTTAAAAGGTAAAAACGTAACAATATTTACTGTTCTAAGTATACAAAATTTTTAATATAAATGTTGGGGTCCATTTTGACTTATTTTCGCTTTATTCTGAAGACACACTTTTTAAAAATATTGTCCAGCTACATTTAAGATTTGAACTACGGTGCTTATTTCTATAAATTACCCAAAATTCTGAAATTGCCACATCTTGTTGCAAGAGCCTTTAGCAAACTTTGATTCTGCTGCATTTTTTTGTTCGTATTTTGTTTTTATATTTTTATAAAGCAGCCAAAGTGGCAACATCGTCATCGTCAACAATAGCAACAGCAACAACTGCAACAACATCATCATCATTGAAATTTTCTTAAACACATGTAACACCTGGCTTTTTATTTTGTAAATAAAAATGTTATTGCTGCTGTTGTGTTGTGTTGTGCTGTGTGTCTTGTTGTTGTTGTTGCTTGATGCAGTTGTTGCTGCACGAGTATCTTGTGGTCAACTAGAGTAATGTGTTCACATTCATAGAGCGTAAATGGGAATCTCTAGGCAGACATCTGATTGCCATACCACGGGCTGGTGTTGTTGTTTCGGGTTTTGTTGTTGTTGCTGTGTTGCTGCATTGCTACCTCTGCGTCTGTGTATGTCTGTCTGTCTGACTGTCTCAGCGTTTAAACAAAGTTGTAGCGAATGTGTGTGTGTGTGTACTGGCTGCTGTTGCTGGCATTGTTGCTGCGGCTACTGCTATCATGTCTGTGCAACATATGACAGGTGCGTGTATGAAAACTTATGCAAAAAATGCATCAGCAACAACACAAAAATTTACAGATGCAAAAAAAGAAATACATATTAATAATAATAAAAAAAATCTAAAGTTGTGGTATGCAAGTAAATGCGAGAGCTAGTGCGTTTTATTGAAGTTTGTGTGTATAACTGAAGTCTGTGTGTCTTTGCCGCAAAGTTGTTTTTTCTTTGTTGTTGTTGTTGATATTGCAATTTTTATTATTATTATTGTAGCATGTAGTTGTTGTTGTTGTTGTAACGTCATACCGGTTAGTTGTTTTCATTTGACAGATATTTACCAACAAAAACAACAAATAAAAATCCAACATCAAAAATGTTTCTTTCTACACTGGAAAACAAAACACAACAAGGTTTTTTTTCAAGATAACAAAAAAATAACGCTAAACCAGCCAGCAACCGTTGCATTGCAACATTGTTGCTGACACTGAAATTTGAAACTACAGCGACTATGAAATTGTTTTTATTTACGACGAAATGACAATTTTGCTTCATTAAACTTTAAAGCTTAATGAAGTGAAAGAGTGTCCACTGACCTTGAAGGGTGTATTTGAATTTATTGTTCCACACAGAGATGGGAATTGGAGTACTAAAGTACTATTTAAGCAAATTGTCAATTGTAAGGTTTACATAACATCGCACAGTGGGGCAGAATCAAAATTTTTTTGGAAATAAATTTCTGGTGCGATCGGGATAAAATTTGACATGGGAGTAGACAGGGAGTATTCGAGTTTAAGTTATTAAAATGCATCCTACAAATGGTCCAAGGTCGGCGCTATGGGTGCTCAAAGTAGGGTACCTTCGACATGTACAGTTTTTAAACATGTGCCACCCTATTAATTTAATGTGACATATCAAAACAACTGATGCGTCGCTAAAAAATTTTACGTGGAATAGACAAGGAGTATCTGAGTTTATGTTATTAAAATGGACCCTACAAGTGTTCCAGGGGCGGCGCTATGGGGGCTCAAAGTGGGCTACCTTCGAATTTCAACTTTGGGCCACATGTTCTAAAATCCCAAAGCTGGGAACAAAAAACGGGAAGCAGCTTTGCAAACCTTGATGTGTTCTCTATTTATCTAAAACGTATTTTCAAAGCCCCGAAGGAAATGTGGACCCTATAGGTAAATTTGTAAAAAATAAATTTTTTGGGATTTTCGCTACAATTTTTAGGAATTTCGGGATTCCCTTTGACTTTTTGACAAGTTTTTTTTACTCTTTGATATTTAGAATGATAATTTTAAAAAACGTTGAAAATTTCATTGAGTTTTGTCAATAAATAAAGATTATATTACATATTACATATTTTTTGAGTTTCTAAAACTAAAATTTGTATCAAAATTTTAATAGGATTTTTTTTGTTTCGATAAGTTAATTTTTGGTCTTCCAAAAAATTTCAAATCAATATCTCAATTAAATTAAAAAATATGCCACTTTAAAATTCTGTCCTTCAAAAATATTGCACTATTTCATATTTAAGTATACAATGTCAGAACCATTGACTTGTTGTTGAATAAAATATTAAGAAAATATATACACATTTTGTATTATGAAAAATCGATCGCACCAGCCTTTTAGAAATGCCAGATTTATTTCCAAAAAATTTTGATTCTGCCCCACTGTGTATCGTTGTAAACTACTTGGCCTACTGCCTTCGATCGTTCTCCAACCTTCTGGGTCCCTGCGCACAGAGACCACTACTGTAATGAAAAGGCAGACGAACTAGCCAGAATGGGATCTGCCTTAGATATCTCCAATGCGGTCTCAGTAGCAATTCCACTGAGGACTATTAAAGGTATTATCTTCAGACACTTTCTTACAAAGGCCGAGAATAGATGGCGTAATTTAGACACATGTAGGGTAGCCAAGTTGATGTGGCCATCTTTTAACGAAAAACGTGCATAGCTCGTTTTTCGTTAAAACGGAATAGAAGGGATATATCAAGGTTGCTGGCAGTATTAACAGGGCACTGGACGTTAGGCAAGCATGCAAATCGCCTGGGACTACCTTTTAACGACCATTGTCGCAGTTGTAAGGATAGGGAAAAAGAGGAAACAATTTTCCACCTTCTCTGCGAATTCCCAGCCCTGAGTGTCAAGAGACATAAATTTCTGGGCAACTATACATTGACCTACTGAGATATCTCACATCTACGGGTTGGGTCTAAGAAACTTGACTTTTTTTGTATACATTTTACATACATTACGATGTAAACGACATTACATCTGACGAGTGGTGTGGTCTTGTCAAAACGGAGTCTCTTCGCATCTACTTGATTGTTCGCACGCAGTGAACTACCACGTAAACCAACCAACCAACTCGGATTTGAAACCCGATTTTGTGTGTTACTTCATAATGAGTAAGAAACCTTAAGAGATTTTAATTAAATTTTTTTGTAATGCAGGTGGTATAAGAAAAGTTGTTGTTGTTGTTAGGAATATTTTACTAAATGTTTATTATCTCAAGATCCCCTCATGGTCCCATTCTGAATTTTGTATGTGTTGTTAACCTTAGTCAGGGTAATGGGTAAGGTAAAATGCTTCATCTAAAATTTTTATTTTCTCCCTATAATGAAGGGTTATGTACATCTGCAGATCAGCAAAAAGCCATCTATTTAGAATTTCATTTTATACTGACGATAACTCTATAAAATTTTAGCTTTCCTCCAACATAATTTTGTTGTCAACTGTTTTTTTTTTCTTTTCTTTTTGTGTTAACAACAAAAAACTAGTACTGCATATTTTTGTTATACAAAAACAAAAAAGAATTCATAAAAATCTCTATAAAACGTACAAATAATAAAAAAAACTATATCCAGAGTAGATACGAAACGTACTCGTAAACGTTTGTTTTACTACATACATATGTACATACATATTTCCAAGTGTATGGACGTTTTTTTTTTTTTCCTCTGTTGCAGTTGGATTGTGGTTCATTTGTCTCAATGGCAGGCGTACAAAACTGGTATGGTTGCATTTTTCTCTTATTTAGACGCATTATAAATTCGTTACTATTTGGTCACAAATCACAAAAAAAAAATGCACCAAGATTTAGATTTAGTTTGTTGTAATGCTGTTTTTTTTATTGTTGCAGCTTAAAACTTCATACATGTGCTTGAATTTATGTCTAAAATATAAAATTATTCGTTGCTCTCGCTTGTATAAATATAGATTTGGTCAGATTTAGTCATTAAAACAGATATTTAACAAGATCGCTTACATTAGTTTTAAACCTTAAACTGGTAGTATAAATAAGTATTTATGTAATAAAGTATAATTGAGATAATACATCCAAAATGGAAAGAAAATTGTTGCTTACGGATTTGATATTTCCGATTTCAGTGAAATTTAGCACATAAACAAGGGTGGGTCAATAAATCCGTGACTTTTTGATTGAAACACAGGTTTTTGGATAAACAAATCATTTTATTTTCTTCTTTGAGCTCTATACACTTTGTCCAAAGTCTAGGTCATCAAAATAGGAGACGATCATCGTTGGAGTCAAATCTCTTTCCGCCGAGCCATTTCATTAGTTGCTCGATGCTAAATCCGGAGAATAGGGCGAATGAGGAAGCCAAATTCATAGATTTTTGCCAGAGAATCTGCACATGTGTTCAGCCTTTCATTGTCCTGGTGAAAAATAACCTTTTTCCTCATTAAATCAGCCAATAAGTGGGCTTAACATTCGTCATTGATTGTTTTACTCTTTTAAAGGTAAATCAATGTGAATTATACAGCGTGAATCCGCAAAAACTTCCGCCATGACTTCACTAACTGACAAACCCACCTTGGCCTTCGATTCACCCCAAGAAACACACTGTTTTGACTGCTTTTTGGTCTCTGGTGTGTTGTGGTGGTGGATCCGCATTTCGTTCACGGTTACGAAACGGCGCAAAATCTAGTCTATATTGCGGTTTAACAACGCTAAACACTCCTGCGAAGTAGTCACACGATTACGTTTGTGGTGTATTGTGAGCAAATGCGGCTTACATCTTGCGGAAAGCTTTCTCATACCAAAGTGATCATTCAAATTTGAAACCACTAAGCCATGTGAAATGCCTATGGCTTCCACAATCTCTTGCACTTTCAATCTCCAATCGTTCGTGTTATCGTGAATTTTTCAATTATATCCGTGCTTTTACGCCCACAACTTACTATTATTGGGAATTAGAATATGGGAAGCCAAATTCATATATATTGTATATTTTCTTTCATGTGTTTTTTGTTAGAAAAACAAAAATCTCTATTGACAAAACTCAATGAAATTTTCAACGCTTTTTATACCCTTCACCTTTGTGAGAGGGTATATATAAGTTTGCCATTTTGTTTGTAATTTTCACAATATAATTTTCCGACCGTATAAGTATATATATTCTGAATCCTTATAGATAGCGGAGTCGAATAAGTTATGTTTGTCTGTCTGTTTGTCCGTATGTCTGTCTGTCTGTTGAAATCAATTTTCTGAAGACCCCAGATATCTTCGGGATCCAAATCTTCAATAATTCTGTCAGACATGCTTTCGAGAAGTTTCCTTTTTAAAATCAGCAAAATCCGTCCATAAATAACGGAGATATGAGCAAAAATCCTTGACAACCTCTGAAAAGTTTATCAAAAAAAGACAATTCATTGCATGCTTTGACAAAAAAGCAACAAAACGTATGTTTGGATGTGTGATGGTTTCATTGCTGGTGTTTCGTTTCGTTTGGCGTTGTTGTTTTTATACCCATCAACTTCGTGGGAAGGGTATATATAAGATTGTCATTTCGTTTGTGACTTCTACAATATAATCTGTTCGTCAGCAATTAAATGTAGAATTTGAAAGTGCATCCACAACAAAGGTGAAGGGTATATAAGATTCGGCATAGCCGAATATAGGACTCTTACTTGTTAATTTGTCATTCTAAATAACAAAGCGTAAAAAAAACTTGTCAAAAGGTCAAAAGGGCATCCCGCAATTCCTAAAAATTGCAGCGAAAATCCCAAAAATGGCATTTTTATAATTTTACCCACAGGGTCAACATTTCCTTTGGGTCTGCGAAAATACTTTGGGGATAAATAGAAAACACATCAAGGTTTGCAAGGCTGCTTTCCGTTTTCTGATTCCAACTTTGAGATTTCAGAATATGTGGCTCAAAATTTAAATTTTGATAAAAAAAATTGGTAAAATTCCTAAGGGCACAGGAGCGACATAATCGCAAAATAGTAAATGTTTTTTACACCAAAATGTTCTCCGTAAAGACATCTTATAGAAAAACATAAAATTGTTATATGTTCTTAAAGAAAGTTTTTTTTTTAATAGAAAAAGAGTTAAGTCACCTTTTCACCCAAAAAAACAGCAAAAATCTACTATTTTTTTTTTATTTTTAAATTGAAAATTGTTTATTTTTGAATCCATAATTGACATTGCTCTGAAATCTTTTGTATAATAATGGTAATTTAGTTGTCTTACCAACTAAAAAAATAAAAGTCCATTCGGTCCAAAAGTACGACCTATATTTTTAAAAAAGCAGACCAAGGTATGGGAAAATTTTAAAATTTCAATTTTGAAATGGCTATAACTTGGAAATTATAAGAGACAAATAGCACACCTAGTCGGGCGCTTTCCAAAAGTACAAAAATCATTGAAATCGGTTGGGATATAAAAAAAATGGCACATGTTTAAAAATTTAACATGTCGAAGTTACCCTACTTTGAGCTCCCATAGCGCCGCCCCTGGAGGATTTGTAGGATCAATTTTAATAACTTAAACTTGAATACTCCATGTCTATGTCCACGTCAAATTTTATACCGATCACACCAGCCGTTTTTATTTCCAAAAAATTTTGATTCTGCCCCACTGTGCCTTGTCACTCATGGTGTAGGGTATAAAAACATTAACTGCAACAAGCACACTATAAACAGAAACATTTTTATTTAAAATGGACAATTTAGTTTTCTATAGAAAGTTGAAATTTTTAGTTCTTTAAGGAACTATTAAAATGCTTAGAATTACAACTTCTAACGATATTCATAAATATTTAACAATAATGACATTTTAACAATAGCATTGATTATATTAAAGTACCAACTAAATCTGACACTATCTGTTAAACTAAATTTCCAACTGGGTATAAACTAAAAGTAATAAAATTGTTAACTATTTAAACAATAGAATTAATTGCATTATTTAAATTTTGATTTTACGTAATTACAAATACAATCCAGCAAAACTAGTAGCATTTGAAATATGGTGGTGGGTGCGTGTCTGTAAAAAAAAGAGTATTTTTTTATGTATTAAAATAATATTTTAATATTTATAACTAATCTTTTTATGACTCTAACAAACTAGATTATTTTTATGACCGTCTTAATTAAACATATCCGAAATTATAATTCGTGAGATTTGAAATAAAGTGATCATTAGGTATGGACACGTGACATGAATTAATTACGAATATTTAAAATATGAATAGATTTTGAAAATCTGCATATACACAAGTAACATTTTGTTAGTGTGTCAAATAGTCTGTCTGCCTAGAAACATGGGACCACATATTTTGTATAGACAATTTTTAATGTTAATAAGTATTGCAAATAATATCAATGGTAGCTGAAAGTAGATTCATAATAATGAAAAATTCATTAAGTTTTACTAGCGTTGTCATGATGGAATATTTCGTTTTCATGTCTGGCCGAAAATTCTGCTCGTTTCTGTTGGCTTTAAAGGAATCAGTTGCGTTCGGTACAGGTTCTCTGTGATGGTTTGGCCAGATTTCATCAGCTCATAATATATATGACCCTTTTGGTCTCACCAAATACCGAGCATTACCTTAACGCCATGGATATTTGGTTTTGGTGTCGATTCGGCTGATTGGCTGATGAAATCTGGCTTCAGATACGCTTCGGGTTATCGTAATGGATGCATATTTCATCGCGGGTAATGATGAAAAAATGATTTTGTTTTATAGCGTCGAAGCAGCATTCAAACATACGAAATCGACTTTCAAGGTGCAAACCAATGATTTTGCAAGCACTAGTAGAGTTTGACATTTATCTTCTATCCGCCTTCAATTCTTGTTCTTCAAACTTATTTGTCTTTCGTGTCAAAATCACCACTTGTGAACCGTGCAAACCATCTCCTTGAATTTGAAACCGATGAAACAAATTCACGATAAGCTTCGGTGGGCTATAGGTATGCGTAAGCGGCACTTTTTTTCAAATTAAAGAAGTAAAGTAAAACTTCCCGCATATGACGCTTTGTTGGCACAAAATTCGAGATTTTCGAAGCAACAACTTTGCTGTTTAAGTACACTATAATGTTCAATAACTAAGTTAGAAAAAATGACACATAAGTTATTAAAAACAAAAACCGCGTTCAAAAGATACGTCATCTATAGTAAATACCGAATTTTTAATTTTATAATTTTTTTGTATGTTTTTTTTTTTAATTATTGTCTCGTTAAAATGCTGAAAATAAATCTTAAAATAAATTCCTAGAATTCTACGCAATCGAAATAAGAATGCATGTTTTTTTTTTTTTTTGCAAAACATAAATGTTTTATTACCTTTCCATTTCAAAGTATATTTAAATTAAAAATTATTGATGTTTTTTTAAGAGCTCTTAAAAAAATAAACATTTAAATACATGTTTTTTATTTACGGAAAATGTTAGAACAAATGGCAACATCAATAAAAATTTAGATACTAAAAATGTTTAACGTAAAAATATTAATGTTCTTTAGATTAAATACTAATAAAATGTTGCGAAATTATAAACAAAAAATATCTAAGAATTATTTATACCTACTTACGCTGGTATTTTAGATCTATATGACAAAATTGTAAATTTTTAAATTTGTAAATCAAAATTATTATTAAACAAGTAAGAGAGCTATATTTGGCTGTGCCGAATCTTATATACCCTTCACCAAATTATTATTTTTTTTAAATATTTTTTTTTTCAAAAATATTTTAAAAATATTTTTTTTCGAAATTGTTTTTAATTTTTTTTTTTTTTTAATTTACTAGTGAAAAAAAATTTATGACAAACAAATTTTTTTTGTAAAAAAAAAATCGTGTTAAAAAATATTTTTCCCGATTTTGACCCATTTTGTAGGTCCAAATTACTATAGCCTTATATACATCGTTGCAATGGACTTTGAAATATCTTTCATTAGATTTCCATATTGTCTATATTAATGACTTACTAATCCAGATATAGATCAAAAATAGGCCAAAAATGCCCGGATTTTTCCTTATATCTCTGCCATTTGTGGACCGATTTTCTCGATTTAAAATAGCTACCGAGCCGGAAGAATTCTCGATATATTGATGTATGAATCAAGTTTGTAAGTTATTTGGGGTCTTCAGAAAATTGATTTCAACAGACAGACAGACGGACAAACAGACGGACATGGCTTAATCGACTCCGCAATCTAAAAGGATCCAGAATATATATACTTTATAGGGTCCGAAAATTATATTGTAGATATTACAAAAGGAATGACAAACATATATATACCCTTCTCACGAAGGTGAAGGGTATACAAATTTTTGCTATAATTTTTTCAATATCATCAAATCTAAAAAAATATTTTGTTTAAATTTACTAATATTTAAAACTTCTCATTAAATTATTGATACTTTTCCAAATTTCTTAGAACAATACCCGATATGTTTATCTATCTTTAAAGTCCTCGACTGTATCATCTCCTCCTTAGCTAGGATTACATCATGAGGCAGGACAGATGGTTAAAGTATTTGGAATTTCTTGCCCCCAAACAAGGCCTAGGAAGAGTTAACCCACGTGGTAGAATTCGTAACTCTCCAAATATTGACTATAATAGTCAGACGTGACAACATTCCAAAAAACTTAGCAATGTTCTGGCCTTAAAATGAAAAACAAAGTCACGAGATTTCCTGTTGAAAACATTGGAAAGTCCAGTCTGTTATAAAGCAAATGCTGGACAACTCAATACAACCTTCCAGCTTCCAAGGCGCCTTGAAGTTGTTAGGACCATTTATCACTTGAATTTAACACGTTGACTGCCAACTACGAGATAACCTTCTAGGGTGCCAACTACGAGTTATCTCGTACTCACTAAACCTGTGTAGCTATACATAAAACCGTATTATAATCGATAAATGGCTTCTCGGAAAATATCAAAATATTGTTTCGTTTTAATTTTTTTAAAACATTGGTTTAGTAGTTTAAAATTGTTACAACTCTTTATTTATTTAACAACAACAACAGTTCAAATAGTCACTCAGTGTCTGTATACAAGTTTATCAATTCGCAGAAATGCACACACACTTTATAATGTACAAACTTAAATGCACACAGTTGATGTTAACTCTAACAGCGCCTATGATAAACTCACTCACGACTGCAACCTCTACCACTATTTATACACACGCCATCTTTCGTTAATCTTCTACAATGATCTTAACGGACAAACTAGTGCATTCGAATTCTAGAGCTTTCGATGTCAATGTTAGCAGCTTAAACATTTAGTGTTGCCATACTTACAAACAATGCTAATAACCGCATGCTATCAACATTGTTGATAAGTAGAAGCTTCTACTAATGGACGTATTTATAAACACGATGAATGTGCAGGTAGTCGTTACAGACCGTTAAATTCAAATCGCTATTGCACATTCGTAACAATATTAAAGAAAGTCGTACGTTGGCTTCTGCGTAGCGATTTCTGTTACAGAAGCCAACTACGATATAATTCATAGGTCCTTTTTCTCCTAAAAAAAATCATAATTTTTGGTTTTTGATGATACCTATGATCTAGAAATAGAGTTTTTAATAATATAATGTGAAGAAATCAAATTGTCATTTTTGGCCAGTTTTCTGAAAATTGCCGTGGCAGTCAACATATTAAACAATAACAAACTAATACAGCTACCAGAATAGCGAGAAGTTAATACAGTTTTAACATGTTGCCCAAGACGGGGTGATCTCTGTTAACTTATTGTAATTCTAGTTCAATTGATGATGTGGTAGTTTTTTGTCAGGTGATTAACGACATCATGACGACTTATGTATTCTCAACAACTGGGACACAGAGAGTGGTTTAGGAGTTAAGCCAACTAAACAGAACTGGTTTAATACCAATTTATAAGCCTCAGTATTCTAGGGTTCTAGAGCGTTTGGACCATGCAGGGATCATAAATCCCTAGTAGGAAGTCCAAAGTTATTATTCTAGTTTATAGAGATTACTATGGTAATAAGAAGGCGGACGAGTTAGCAAGAGAAGGATCAGCTTTAAATGTCTCAGATGCAGTATCTGACTCAATATCGCTTGGGATAATTTAAAGTGAAATCTTTAGACATTATCTTCAGAAGGCTAATAATAGATGGCGGAAAATGGGTACATGCAAGGTTGCTAAGAAAATGTGTGATGTATACGATCAGAAACGAACTATACAAATCTTGAATAGCAGTATAAATGGGTTGCTGGGTGAACGTTGATCATGCAATCAGACTTGGACCCACGAAAAAGAGGAAACATTTTATCACCTTCTAATTTGTAAATACATAGATTTCAGAATGAGTTTCTCTATGAATGATCTATATGAGATATCAGTAACCAGTCGGCGTGACTTTATTGGATGTCTCAATACTACAGGTTGGATCTAGTACTCATCTTACTAGCATCTAGTCTAAATCTAGTTCTCCAGTTTTAATAAGTGGAGTATGGTCTTGTGAAAATGAAATCATATAGATTCTACTTGATTCATGAAAACCAACCTATCTAAACCATGTAGCTTCTCAGCCAATACAAGCCGTCTGGTCAGTGATGTTCACAGCAATTTTCATAGCACTTAGACCTACAGCCACCACATATTCAAGTCATCTTTGGTGTTTTTAGCACTTTCGGCAATTTGTTATTTCAAGCGTAGTTCAGAATGCTGCTGACTGTAAGTAACACACATCCAGAAGATTGACGATAATTAAACACAACATTCTATAGAGCATTAATTCTTAAAGGAATGAATTCAATACATTCGAACTATTAAGGAATTATGCCTAGGAATAATTTCGTAATGGATTTTTGAATTAAGAATGAGTTCTTTCGAAACTTTAGTAGGATGTTTAAATTAATTTTGATTTTTAATTGAATATATGTAATATAAACTCAACTCTCTTAGTTTTAGGGATTTCTAAAAGCTTTCATTAAATACATGACAGTTTCCTTTAGTTGTTTATGTTTGAAAATCTCTGCTTAATTTCCTGAAAACTACAATTTTCACACAATAGAATCAATTACCAAACCTGGCCTTAATAAATAACCATAAATTGTTAACAAAAAACAAAAAAAAAAAAAAAAACTGTTAAATATTTTTTTATATATATTTTTTTATTACATTTCTAAATGCCCATGATCATTTAGTCATGATATTTTTACGATCATATTAATGCTAACATGCGCCTTTATAAAGATTTTTTTTTTTTACAATCAAAAAATTTATTAAGTTGTAAAATATTTCTTCTGTTTTTCATGTTAAACAAAATATCATTTCATTAAGTTAAAAACAGAAAAAGACATATATTAACGCACTATTGGACTAGTTATAAGTCTAATCCAAAAAAATGGGTTTCAACAAATTTGTAAAACAAAAAAACTTTATGTGGTGTGTTTTTTTCCGTTTTCTTTTTTGAAAATTTTAAGCCAGATAAAAAAGTCGTAAAAATTAAGGAATTTTGTTAACAACACACAAATATTGATATTGATTTAACAAACTTAAATAATTTACATAATTATTAATAAACTCATACAACAACAATAATACTTACTTAACTAAAAAAAAAAAGCTGTAAAAAATCTATTAAATCCACATCATAAAAATGTGATGACGCCCTAATACTGGTGGCGAGTGCTACAGGTGTAGAGTAAGGGGCTGTTAGTGTTGTCTAGAGATAAAAATTATTTTTTTTATATATATATTTTCAAAATAAGAAGAAAACAAAAATGTATTTGAATTAAGAAATAAACAACAAAATTTGTTTTGTTAAAAAATTTCAATTAATATTTTAATAAAACGAGTTTAAGTTTTCCAATAATTTGATTGGTTAACAATTGGGAGGAGTTTGTCTGTCCTTCGGTCGTTATTATTTTTTTTTTCTGTTTAACAAATAAACTTAAAATATACACCACGACCTTGGTAAACGGGTGAATAGATTAAATAAGTATTATAACATAATACTTAAGTACCCAGTAGTTATGCAAATAGTCAATGTAGCCCTTATAGACAGTTAGGGGGGTTACACGGTATGTATTGCAGGTGTATTGTAACATGTATTTTGAAAATTTTCCATATGTAAACATGTATATACTGTGTGTTCCATATGAATCTTTATGTGTTTAGAATACATGTGTATGTCTTGTGACATTTTTTTCAATTATAACATGTTCTATTTTCGTGTGTTTGACAATGTCTCTTTTGACATATAGTTAAAAATAACAATTCTATAAACTAATAGAGTTTATGTCATACGCAATTACATAAATACATATGTACGTGTGCACGTGGAAATTATGATTCGTATGTATAACGTGAATTTTGGCATAAACATGGAAGTATCGAATACATGTCCCAATACATATGGAATACATACCGTGTGACCGCTCTTTATTTCTCATTAATGTCCAATCATTTGGTTAACTCCAATTTATGTGCTGTATTTGCTCTTTGTAGTAAAGAGAAGTCAAAAAGCCAAAAAATCTAGCTTTAAGTCAATTGCTACTTAAGTGTCTCTAAGTAATCTAGAGTGTAGTCACTTTAAAAGTTTATTTTGTTCCGCAAACATGTTTTATACAAATTATGTTGATATAATTCTGATACAGTGTATTTTATTTTTGCTTAAGTATACTGACATCAATTGTCACTTTAGTGTCTCTTAGTAACCTAGAGTGTAGTCATTTGAAACGTATTTTTTTGAACTGCACTTTAAAAAGCATTCATTTTACCCACCAGAAGTAATCTATTGGAGAGTTGTCGGAGGAAGATTTGTTAAAAAGCAATCGCTTATTAGACTGTCTATGAGATGTCTTTTTAAATGAATGTTTGAGGTCAATTAGCACCCGTACATGTTTAAATAAATAGTTATGTAGTTGATCAGGTAACCAGTTAGGTAGTTAGTAAGGTAACTGACTCTATGTAATCGGTATGGGAATCCAATGCATTGACTACTTTGGACCAGCTATCACATAGTCTCATTGTAATCGAAATGGATCAATTAAACCCCAGCTTAGGTAATAAACGTGTTAAAGTAACTAGTCACGTAGCTAGTTATGTAACTAGTTGTCACCATAAATGATAGGTAAAATCCAGAAATGTAAAATACAACTCTAATCCATAATAAATATAGACAAGTTAGAAAGTAAAGTCAGACATGTCCGACCATATGATTCTGTATACCAGCATGAGTAAATAGTAATAAATACATAATTTCAATAGCAATATCTGTAAGATATTTGTGACGGTTAAAAAGTGGAGCTTATATGGCAGCTATGTCGACCAAAGGACCGTTCCCAAATACATCATGTTAAAACGTTGTTTAATATCTTTAAACTCATTTGAGCGGTATTAACCATCATACCATAATTCATCAGATATTTAAAGTCGTTAAAATGATTTTCAGAAGTGGACCTTAAGTGGAACCTATGGACTTAAGGAACTATTAATGAGGAGTTGCTTTAATGGATGGTATTTCAAAACGAGAGCATCCTGTAATATTTTCACATTTGCTCACAAATAGATATTTCCTATTATTCTCATTTTCCAAATCAAAGTCTATATTTTTTCCTCTCTCACTCTATTTTATTATTCAATTTAATGAACAATATTTACTTGTAACAATATTATGACAAACAAAAATGTACTGTTCCTAAGTACTTTAACTTTATTATTGTAAAATACACAACGCACTTACTCTACTTATTTGTTTATTTATGATTTAATAAATTATGCCAAAAGTAATAAAAACTGAAATTGAAACAAGAGAAAAAAAAAACATTCAATTGGTTTTAAAAATAAATAAGCATTTGGTATTGTAATGATACAGAGTTGTTATTAAGTGTTTTCAATAAATCGACTTGGGAACACAAAATCTGGGATTTTCGAAAATCGGGGTTGAGATATGAACAACTCACTTCTGACTGCAACCTCTGCCACTATTTATACACACGCCATCTATCGTGAATCTTCTACAATTCTCTTAACGGACAAACTAGTATGTTCGATTTCTAGAGCTTTCGATGTCAACGTTAGCTGCTTAAACATTTAGTGTTGCCATACTTATAAACAATACTAATAACCGCATGCAATCAAAATTGCTGATATGTAGAAGCTTCTACTGATGGACGTGTTTAACATGATTCAGGCAGTCGTTACAGACCGTTAAAATCACTATTGAACATTCGTAACAATATATTCGATTTTAATTTGTACATCCTTCACTATGAGTGCCAAAGGTTGTATAAGTTTTTCATTCCGTTTGTAATTTCTACATTTTTCATTTGCGGTCCCACAAAGTATATAGACATTTCCGTCTGTCTGTCTGTATGTTGAATCAACTTTCCGTAGCCCTCAAATAACTTACATACATGATTGATACGTCAATATATCCGGTATAGTCCGGGTTTGATTGCTATTTAAAATGGAGAAAATCGGAAAAAAACACGACAACCTCGATTTTTAACCTATTATTGAACTATATCTAAATTACCATGTCATTAATCCCAGCAGGAGTGTAAAAGAAATACCTTTAAATGTCTGCAAAACCTATATTTACAATATAAGAAGGTTCTTTAAAACACATATTATCACAAACTTTGTTAATTATATTTATTGCCTTGTACATACTGTTCGTATTTATACAATATAAACCAAAAAGATGTAATAAAAACAAAAGCTAAAAACAACAGTACAAAGCTTAAATTAATAAAAAACACTTGTACAAAATGTTAGATTAAACAAAAAACTAAAAACCCCAAACTAGGCAGCCTAGAGGGGGCTTCCCATTTTTTCAAATTTATACTGGTATTAAACTTATAATTAGAGTTCGAACGAATTCTCGGTTTAAGATTAGGACAAACATCAGTTTGGGCCGAATACAACTTTATAGAGAAAAATATAAAATGTTTTCATATAAGTAGAATTCGATTTTAGAGGAAATATGGTAGGATATGAAATTTATGATGCAATTTGGGACTTGTTTCATGTAATAACAAGTAAGAAAGAAATACCCTACGCTGAGTAATTGAGCAAAAATAATTTTCATTTTAAATTTCAATAATTTATTTTCGTGAGTGAATTTCGGAAGTTGACCTTATATGGGAGCTATGACAAATTATGTGCTGATTGTCATGAATTTAGGTCTCGTGATTTCTTTCTCTATTTTTACTTACTTATGTTGAATTGTTTTTGGATACCATAATTTTAAAGAGTTTTATGCTCATTAAAGTCGTTGGCTACCATACAAATTGAAGCCGAGAGACCTTATATACCCTTCTCACGAAGGTGAAGGGTATAAAAAGCGTAAGAGATTGTATGTGAAGCCTGCCCACTAGCCGAATCGACACCAAAGCCAAATATCAAAGGCAGCGGTGGCCAGAAAGATAGTGTTTAAAATGCATACGGTGTAGTGTAAAATATAAAAGAGAACACAAATGAATATACAGTGCACTCGCGGTAACGTGAACACTGTCTAACGTGAACACCGCCTAACATGAACAAGTTTTGTTTACATTGACTACTCTGTAAAGTGAACAAACTCAGAAAGCTCTATAACGTGAACCATTTGTTTTCTAAGCATGTAGGCAACACTGGAATACATGCATTAAATTAGATTTTTAAAGTTTAGGGAATCCCCTTATATTAAAAATGTGCTTGTATCCTCTAGATTAATATTTTTTGTATGGCAACGAATGAGTAATTTTATTTCAATGTATATTTGCTTGAGATCTCGTTTTGTTTTGTAATGCATTTTAATCAATAATTTTTATTTATATTTTAATAATGAAAATAGTAATAAAAGAATTTCACGTTCATGCGTCTAAAACACAGGTTTACATTATAAAATTTTATATTTTTTCCATAAACTTCGACAATCACTAACGTGAACAATTTCACTAACATGAATTCCCTTGGTTTTAATTAGTTCACGTTACCGCGAGTGCACTGTATGTGTACTTTGCACCGAAAAAAATTATATTCTTGTATTTATTTGTTTTTGTTTTGTGTTTAGTTGGAGTTTTTGCTGAGAACATTTGTATTGCGTGTGTATAAGTGAGAATAACACAAGGCCCTCAAGAGCATGTTTGGCCACCGTTGCTTATGAGCTGCTGAAATCTGACATACAACCACAGGGAACGCAACTGATTCAATTGAAGCGAGCATTGGACGGCCAGACTTGAAACCGTAATATTCCATCATGTTCCAATACCTGTTAAAAGGTATTTAGAATGAAGTGGTTGGTAAGTTTAGCCTTATCCGCTTTATAGACCACACCTTGCATCGTCCGACTACTAGTTGCCTCGATCAATGCAGAACGCTCTCTCTGGAATACGCTTCACTTTGGAACACAGAATCTGATATTGGTTTGATGTGTTCTTGCCCTCAAAAGCTGAGCAGTTCTTTTGGCTCGTAATCAATATGTTGCTAGAAAGAAGGGAAAAGGTCATAGCTAACAATGGACAATACTTTGAATAATATATATTGTACAACTGTTTTAAAATAAAGGCTAAACATTTGAAAAAATCCTGCATTTTGTAACGTCATTGCTATCCGAATTTTTGGGTTCTGATCAATGAGTTACTATTTTTGAATTACTTTGAATATTTGCTAGGTTTTTGGTAAAATATACCACCATGATTATATTTTAGAATATAATCCCTAAACAATACACTTATTTTATTTCCACAATTAGTTTGTTAAGTTTTGATATTTCTATAAATTTTTATTCGTATAAATAGATTTTCATTTCTGCTACATATCCTTTTTGATTTTATGTAAATATATTCAAACTGTTCTCGTTCCCAAAACTTTCATTAATTATTTCATTCATATTTCAATACATGAACAATTTAATTTTATTCTTCACTTAGTTTGTTTCTTTAGCTCAAATTATTCTTTATATTCAGAATATGTTTTTTTATCTTCCATGATAAGTTTCCATAAAGTATTTTTTTTGCAAAATTTTTTGTTCCCAAATTCATAAAATTTAAATGATCGAGTAGTAAATTTTTGGTATCGAATATCTAATATATGTATGTATATATTGTACAAAAATACGATATCCATTAATCAGTATTTTGCTAGCTTTTCAATTCATATGCTCTGTACCACGAAACTTATTATAATTGTTTTACTAAATCGTTCTATATTGAGAGCAAATGAATGAAGTTTTAAAAACAAAAACAATTTACTGAGTAATAGAAAAATAAAACAACAAAATACAAGTACATACAATTGGATACACTCATTAGCCAAAGTGATTAACTACACTTGCTGACTAACTGACATGTATGTATTCAAAATAACATTTCTAAAAAACTTAGTGCAGATACCAAAAATTACACAATTTTTGTACTCAACTATTACTAAATATCCTAAAGTTACATTTTTTTAAATAACATTTTGGTAACACTTATTCTATTAAATTTATTTGATTTTTATTAAATCCTATTTATATCCAAACGAATAGATCAATACTTATGTAATCAATAAATTAAAAAATATTAAACATAGTTTTTTTCACAATTTAAAAATTTCCTCTCTTTTATGTTTTAGGGAGTTAAACATTTTGTCATGTGATGCTGTGTGGCTGTGCTCACAGCCCGCTTTCAATTGTATGTAGTAAAATATGTAGAACAAATTGTAAATAAATATGTATTACAAATAAACATGTGTACAATATTGTACATACACTTGTAATATGTATAATTTTTGTTTTTCTTTTATACAACAAATAAAAATATATTTTTTTTATACTACAAGCATGAACGCGCTAAAATATTAACAAAAAAAAAGAGCAGCAACCTCTTTTTCGTGCAGTTGTAGTTTTCTTTCAATTCAATATTTTTCGCAACTTTTTTCCTGTTGTAGACTCTATGTCACCACGACTGACTACTGGCAACAGAAATACATACATGCAACCACAAACAACAACGTCATAACAAAAATATAAAAAAAAAACCCAAAATAAAAATTGTCACGATTTGTTTGAATAGCACGAGAATTTAAAAAAAAAATGAAATATTTATTTGTATGTTATTTTGCAAACAAATAAAAAATAAAGCCAACAAAACTTTCATTACCAAGTAATGGGTTAACATGTTAATAACATTTTAAACGAACTTATACCGTAACATATGAAAATAGGACAAGTTGTTTATATCTAGACAGAGCATTATTAAGATTTTAGGATTCACAGACCTAGATTCAGAGGCCAGATTTGAATTTGGAGCCGCAGTTATTTTGAAAAACTCTTAATAAAAAGTTCTAAAATTAATTTTTTTTTAAACATTCCAATCAGACATTTTTTTAAGAACGTTTTACTAAATTGACCTTATTTTATCCCCTGGTACCATAAGGAATAAATTTGGACTAAATTTCAGACCCCAGGGAATATTTTTATGAAGTTTCATCAAAATTTGACATATCCTTGCTTTTTTATAAAAAATAGCGAGAGACCCCTCGAATCAGGGGCTGAAATAAATAAATTAATAAATCACACGATCTAGGGGTCCAATTCTGATCACCGAAACGAGAGAGTAAACATTCTCGTTATTTTTTTGTGTAATGTTTCACTTCTAACAACTAGGGTTCCTTATCGGGAATATTTTTTAGAAACTGACAGGAAATTTCTGGAATTTTTTTACAAGTATCTCTGCACAGATGAATAGATTCATTGTGATTTGTTGCCGTATTAATATCCGAGGGCGGGTCAAAATGTCCGTGACTTTTCGAATGAAACACAGGTTTTTGGATAAAAAATAATTTTATGTTTATATCCTTCACCTTCGTCAGAAGGACCCTATAAAGTATATATATTCTGGATCCTTATAGACAGCGGAGTCGATTTAGCCATGTCCGTCTGTCTGTCCGTTGAAATCAATTTTCTGAAGACCCCAGATATGTTCGGGATCCAAATCTTCAATAATTCTGTAAGACATGCTTTCGAGAAGTTTCCTATTTTTTTCACTAATAAATTTAAAAAAAAAAATAAGTTTTTAAATTAAAAAAATTTAAAAAAAAAAAAATTGGAAAAAACTTAAAAAAAAAAATTCAACAAAATTAAAAAAAATTGTTTTAATTTTGTTTGGTGAAGGGTATATAAGATTCGGCACAGCCGAACATAGCTCATATTTGTTCAACATAGCCTCCTTCGAGCTCTATACACTTTGTCCAACGTTTATCCAATTTTTGTATCCCATCTAAAAAATAAGAATATTTGATGATCGATTTACCCCGATTAACTGTTTTTCGTCTCTGGTGTATTGTGGTGGTTCCACGTTTTGTTCACGTTTACGAAAGAGTGCAAAAACTCGTCCATATTGCGGTTGAACAACAACCCATCTTAAGGAAAGCTTTCTCATACCCAAGTGATCATACAAAATTGAAACCACTCAGCCATGTGAGATGCTTATGGCTTCCACAATCTCAAGCACTTTTAATCTCCGATCGACCAACATCATATCGTGAGTTTTTTTTTCAATTCTTTCGTGTTTAGAGACCTCAACTGGGCGTCCAGAATGTTCAACATCTTACCTGCCTGTACAGCCATAACGAAATTCAGTAATTCAGTTCCCATAGTATGCATCAAGCTTAATTTTGGTTTGAGTGATGATTTTCTTCTCCAAGAAATAATGCTTAACCCTCTAATGCTTAAGCATGCCTCAAGGCACTCATCGAAAAATGCCAATAAATGCAAATATAATTGATATTTAATTTCAAAAACAATGAAAGCTTATTAAAATAATTTTAGTACATTTTTTAGCAACTATTAAATGAGTTTTTGAAATGAAAAATCAGTTATATTTGCATTTATGCAATGAGGGCCTTGGGTATGCTCAAGCATTAGAGGGTTAATGAGCTGAAATTCATTTTTTTTCCAATTTCTCCTCAAGTCTGCTTTCTCTGCGGTAGTCTGCTCTCAAACACAAACATGACGCAGCTTGTTCAAATTTTGACAGGAGTCAACTAAAAGATGCCAGTTTACAGAAGTTAACTTTTTGCGGTTTAGTGGTCACTTTTCTAACCACCTTTTCTATAGTCTTTAAAACATAGTTTATTGGCATTTTGCTAAATAATTAAATTGTTTGAAACGAATTTTAAGTTCTTTTACAAAACTTTGCCGTCAGAGATTAATATATTAATTAGAAAATATTGTAAACCACAGTTTTTTTAAGAGACTTTCGCCCATTCAATAAAACAGCACAGAGTATTAATTGTTCATCAAATTCACTGTTGCTTTGCTATTTCATTTGTTTTGGTCAGAAAATTTAGTCAAAGTTTTGTATCATAATTACTGTTAATGCCAATCGCCATGGTGGTTAATAAACTAACCACCCCATCCCATAAAAACCTTGGAATGGGCTGGATTTTTTATTTTTTGATTTATTTTTTCTTATTTTTCATAATAAACAAACCTTAATTAAAGTAAAAATGCAATTGTTTTGATTTTAAACACATAAAACCGCGGCTGAAAAAGTTAAGACGCGGGAAATTCAAAAAGTCACGGACTTTTTGACCCGTCCACGTATATATATTATTACATTTGTTACACCAACAGGGAAATTCACTCATTCGTACTGAATCACAGAAATATTTTCATTTAAAACAGGTACATTTACTTTTCTAGTAGCTGGACTTAATACAAATTGAAATTCTAAGTTCTTAAAAGAAATGTTAAGATGCTTAACATTAAATCTTCTAAGAATATTTGTATTTAAAGAAAATAATGACAATAATACTGGATTAGATTTGAAAAAGTTCTATTTCAAGATTTACCCTTCCAGGAAAAACTGGAGCTTACTTCTTTCCCTTTATGTAAGGGAGAGAAGCTAAAGTCCTCTTTTAAACTTGCTTACAGGAAGCATGATTTTATGTAAGCAATAAGAATAAATCCAATATTTATTTAAATATTTCATTTACATCTTGCTTCTCTGTAAGAGATAACCGTAAGCTTTTCGTATATTTTCGTTTACATTAATACAAAAGTCCTCTTAAGACATAATAATATGCGCTTATAACATCACCTAGGTCTCTTTTTCGTTTCCTAAAATCGAATAATTGTGTTAGTTGGACATCTTAATTAGTTTAATAAATGTTACACATTTTTAAATTTTGACCGATTATTTGAAAAATTTAATTTGTTTAATTTAGTATTAATCTATTTTTGGGAATTCCTGGGAATGAACAGATTATATTTCTCGAGAGTGAAAAAAGTCCGGGAAATCAGGAACCCTATTGCTAACCCTAAAATGTCAGCTGTCACACTATTTTTTTTTTTCGCAAATTAAATTCTTGAGTGAATTATTTGAGCTAACACCACTGTATATTAATTAAATAAATTCTATATCCAATAATGTAAAATGTTTAAAGTCATGTCATGCCGCCATGTCATGCAAATTCTTAGGAAAGATACTTACTTTGATTCAAAATTAGGTATAACAAAAAACATATGTATGTACAATACTTATAGTAAATAAATTGTGATAATAAATGGAAATAAGAAATACATACAATAGAATTATAAAAACCTAATAATAAAATAAATATTGAATTAAGTAGTAGGAATTAAACACTTGTCAAAATAAGTATTAAATTTAAAACAATTAAAATTGCTGAAATAAGCTAAATTACATACAAAGAAAAAATTTTGATCTTTCAAAAAACCGTATAACAAAGAAATAAAATGATCAGTCAGTCTTTGTTTAAAATCTTTTGTTAAATTTTTAGATTGTTGTTTTAAAATTTAGCCAACTTTTTTCTGTTTTTCTGAGTGTATTATTAGTTTGTAGTGGGTTGTAGATTTAATATTTCTATATCAGCAAAATTTCGCTTTATCATTTTTTTTTCTTTTCTAAACAAACTATTGTAACTAAATACAAAAAGTACTAACCCTATCACAAGGAAAAAACAGAACTCATACGTCAGAACTTATAGTAGTACGGGCACATATGAGCATGAATGAATGAATGAATGATATTGAATGGCATGGCGTTTTGAGGGCAATAATCTTGCTATAGTTTAAGCAGGATTTCATACATAAGATTGACAAGTTCCGAACGATAAGCTAGCTGAGAAAAGGAAATGTCAATGTTGTTGTTAGGTTTTATTTTGAAATACATACATACGTACTTAGTACAAGTTCATTGTCAACAGATTAAAATAATTTTCTTTAAAAAAAAAGAACAGCAAATTGAAACAAATGGTCATAGTGTTTTTATGTAATAAGTAAGTAGCTAAATATAGGAAAAGGTAACTAAATAATAACATAAGATTTTTTGTAGCCACCATCAAAAAATATGGAGGGGGAGGGGGGTGGTTATATTGATTTTATCAATCAGTTTTAACATATTACAAATTACGTTTTTGGTGGCATATGGGAATGGGTAAACATTATCCTAGTTTAACATAAATTCATATCAGATCTTTTAAATAGTCTTAAATTAAAAATTTTTTAGCATTTTCCTTTGTATGTGGCCGAGACCTTATGACGGTTTTAATGACTAAAAATTTTCCAAACGATTTTTTACATTTATATCTTTTTAGTTAACGAATTTTGCTGATTTTTAATACCAAACATTTCATTGTATTGAAAATATCTGATATATTGATACTAGATGTGAATCCTGAATATATCTGGGGGTTTCGGAAAACGTATTTTAACTAACACAAGAGCAGGCTGACATTTTTATATCATTTAATAGTGTAGAAATTTCAAATGCAGTGACAAGATTATTTGTCATTCGAATAAAAATTTTTCGAATAATCGAAGAAAAAATAAATTTTTTATTCGAATCAATAACATTTTGAAAATAAAAAAATAAAAAATATTAAATTAATAATTATCGATTAATCGAACACCCAAAAAATTTGTAGAAAAATATCTTAAACAAGTAAGAGAGCCATATTCGGCTGTGCCGAATCTTATATACCCTTCACCAAATTATACTTTAAAATAAAAATTTTATATATTTTTAGGTAAACAAAATTAATTTTTTTTTTCAAAATTGTTTTTCAAAATTCCAATTTTTTTTTTCAAAATTTAAAAAATAATAATTTTTTTTTATCGAAATACAGTGCACTCGCGGTAACGTAAACACCGTCTAACGTGAACAAGCTTTTGTTTACATTGACTACTCTGTAACGTGAACAAACTCAGAAAGCTCTATAACGTGAACCATTTTTTTTTACTGCATTTGTTTTCTAAGCATGTAGACAACACTGAAATACATGCATTAAATTCGATTTTTAAAGTTTAGGGAATACCCCTATATAAAAAATGTGTTTATATCCTCTAAATTAATTTATTTTAATGGCAACGTATGAGTAGTTTTATTTTCTATGTAATTTTATTTCAATGTATATTTTCTCGTGATCTCGTTTTGTTTTGTAATGCATTTTAATCAATAATTTTTGTTTTATATTTTAATAATAAAAATAATAATAAAAGAATTTCACGTTCAAAGGTGTAAAACACAGGTTTATATTATAAAATTTTATATTTTTTAAATGAAATTCGACAATCGCTAACGTGAACAATTTCACTAACATGAACTCCCTTGGTTTTAATTAGTTCACATTACAGCGAGTGCACTGTAGTTTTTTTTAATTTTTTTCCAAAAAATTATTTTTTTTTTTAAATTTATGACAAACAAATTATTTTGGTAAAAAAAATTCGGATTAAAAAATATTTTTCCCGATTTTGACCCATTTTAGGCCCAAATTACTATAGCATTATATAGATCGTTGGAATGTACTTTGAAATATCTATCATTGGATATTCATATTGCCTATTAATGACTTAGTAATCCAGATATAGATAAAAAATTGGACAAAAATTGAGGTTGAACCGGTTTTTTCCTTATATCTCAGCCATTTGTGGGCCGATTTTCTGGATTTTAAATAGCAACCGAGCCGGAAGAATTCTCGATATATAGAGTCATTTGAGGTCTTTAGAAAATTGATTTCAACAGACAGACAGACGGACATGGCTTAATCGACTCCGCTATCTATAAGGATCCAGAATATACATATTCTTTATAGGGTCGGAAAATTATATTGTGGAAATTACAAACGGAATGACAAACTTATATACCCTTCTCACGAAGGTGAAGGGTATAAAAACAAGAGCAATTGTTACTTCAAATCGTTTTATTTGAAACGACTTTCTATATTCGTTTTCTGATCGACTTTGGATTAACACTTTAAGATCAGAAACTTAATTTAAAGACGAAAACCTTGTGACTACTAAGGGTTAAAGTTTTAAATAATGTTCAAATTAATAATGAACCATGTAGATATTATTTATAATCTATTTGATTGAAACGCCTTATAAATTTACTGAGTTTCAAAATACTTTTAACGAGACTTTATGTAATTAAAATGCTCCAATTTATTAATATATACAATCATATAAGGAGTGAGATCGAAAAAACCTTAACACTTTTAACCCAAGTATTATTTGATCAAGTTACCTTTGTAAAGCATGTTAGTTATTATATTTAATATCAATTATGTTCATTTGTTGTTAATCTGATTAAAATGAGTGACTAGAGAAAATTGTGTACTAAAATTATTAAATATTTTCAACAAAACCCAACCTACAAAAAGTTGGCCAAACAATCAAAGGTCTTCAGTCAAACTGATTTCAATGTTATTAAACAGTTTTGGGAGAACTTGTCGGTTGATAGAAAACCTGGTTCAGGTAGAAGGAATGGTCCACATGATGTTTCTAAAGCCAAAAAATAGAAAGCATTTTCAAAAGAACTCTCAACACATCCGGTAGAAAAGAAGTCCGGTCAGCTCAGTATTTGGACTATTTGGTACGAAAAGTTAAAGCCAATGCAGGTTTAAAAACATACAAGGCTCAAAAAGTTCCTGCTTAAAATTTAGAGGTGAAAACAGAGCACGGAAATTGAAGTCAAATTTTATACAAAAAATATATCTTCTGTATAATAGATGACGAAACGTAGGTTCTCGAAAATTTTTCGCAAAATCCGGGTCAATATTTGTATGTTGCTGATGCTGGACGGAATATTGAATGAAAAGTTTAAGACCCAAAAGCAGAAAATTGTCTCAAAAAGTTATTATTTTGGCAAGCAATATGCAGTTGCGGTAAATGAAACCAAACATTTGTTACAAAGGGCTCTATAAATATCGAAATTTACATCAAGGAATATTTGCAACCTAATTTGGCATACTGTCACAATGGTAAGCAAGGTCTTGAGTTGCACAAGAACAATAATGTGGTATTTGTACCAAGAGAGGCAAATCCTCCAAACTGCCTGCAGCTAAGGCCAGTGGAGAGATATTAGGCTCTTGTTAAAAGAGAATAGAAGAGCACAAAAAAGGTGTCCAAAAGTTTGAAAGATTTTAAACGGAGATGGACAACCTGTTCGAACAAAGTGACATAAAGCACTATAAAAACCATAATGGAAGGGTTTCCGGAAAAGGTTCATAAATTCATCAGTATTGATTAGAACTATTGTAAGTTGTAATAATAATTTCAATCAAAGAAAATATCAAAACTGTAGGTTTAGTGGTTTTTTTTTTATTAACATTTATGTATGTTAAGATTAATTTTATTATTATTATTAATTTTGTTCTTCATAGCTAACAACAATTTTTTTAAAATTCTTCCGAGCCAAAAATCACCGCTTCTGAACCGCACGGTTCTCGCACGTTGAAGCCGATGGAACACATTCACCATAAGCTTTAGTGAGCAATTGATGTACTTTATCGCACTTTTCTTTAAAGAAGTACACTAACTCTTCGGTCTGCGTCGCTAATTGGGACCGGAGAAACGATACGCAAACCGAAGCACGATTTTCCATACATTTGTATTGATTTTCATTTAATTGATTCAAAGATTTATAATTTCAGCTGAAGAAATAGATTTTTCAATAAAAAATACCACGCAAATCGAAGTACTAGCGACGCAACTTCTAAGCCACGTGACGCAAATATTAACAAAAACGACACAAATCGAAACATGTGACGCAAACTAAAATAAAAACGATACAGATGGAAGCACTAGTGAAGCAAACTTAAACAAAAACGACGCAACTTCGAAATCACAGAAATTTTAAAAAGACGCAACTTCGAAACGACGCAGAAATTGGTGTAAATCAACGTTGACGATTCGTTGGTACAAAATTCGACAATCCCGATATTTTTGAACCGTTATTCGTTCGAATAATCTAGTAAACAAATTACAAACTTTTATTCGATTAAAACACGACTTGAACCCTTAAAATTCATGGTGAAGTGCATATAAAGGCATTAACCTTTTTTTAAACATAACTTCTGTTTACTTCCAACTAAAAAAACTAACATACCTTCTACATACATATTTCCAGGTAGAATATTTTGTAAAACACTCTTGTAATTAGTACTAATCACAGCTATAAAGCGATTAAATCTCACAAAAACCAATACATTTACTGTTTTTATGTTAAATCCCAAACATTTCCACAACAAGTGTTTTGAAGTCACCCAAAACACACACAATCACCTGTAAATTATTAGCAGGTAAAATTGGGTACAATTCTAATTGCAAAATTTATTGCTTCTCTAGAATGTATATTCCAACGAAATTCATTGTTGTTTTCCTTTTGTGGCGCACTATTATTTTACCTTTACTTCTTTACAGATCAATAAAAGTAACACAAGATCATTTTCAACAATTAACACAGTGTGACGATACTTGATTTTTGTTTTCTTCCTCGCCACCCCTGACTCTATTTTCTTTTCTTTTAGTTTTGTTTTTACCAAAACAAAAGAAAAACAACCTGTCGTATCGGTAGGAAAAAAAACAACTAAATGCAGAAAACATTGCAACAACACAGACACATACACACACACACACAACATACAATTGTTGTTGTTGTTTATGTTTAAGGAAAAACTATAATACAACAATAACATTAAATGAGTGACACATACACGAACTTCTTTTTAAAATTGTTGTAATTATATGATCACGAGCCAAAGTCACAGACACTAATCAACCAACAAAAAACCGAAATTAATTTATTATTGATACTCGTACAATTGAGTGAATGAGTGACTATTAAAACAAAGAACAACAAAAAAATTATATGTACTCACTCATACAAATGCACTTGTTCCAAACCGAAGTGATTACCCAGCAGTTAAGCAAGTAGTCAATGTATCCCTTATAGACAGTAATCGTTACAAATATCTTATCACATGGCTGACTCCAATTTATATATTTCAGTAATTTGTGTATGTAGAGAGAAGACTTTACTTTATATATCCCAGCGTGAAGATAATTGTCACTTATGTGTCTCTAAGTAATCTGGAATGTAGTCACTTTAAAGGTTTTGTGAGTAATTCGTTCAAACTGGTTTTTTACAAATTGTGTTGATATAATTCTCATACAGTTAATTTTTATTTTTGCTTAAGTACACTGGTATCATAACATAGCATGGAGTCAATAGTCACTTTAGTGTCTCTTAGTAACCTATAGTGAAGTCACTTTAAACGTTTATTTTGTACTGCACTTTAGAAAGTAGTTATTTTACCCACCAGAAACAATCCATTGGAGAGTTGTCGAAGAAAGGTTTGTTTACAAGCTATCGATTATTGGACTGTCTATGATATTTTTAGCTGACTATTTAAAGTCAATTAGCACCCGAACATATTAAAATAACTAGTTATGTAGCTGATCAAGTTACCAGTTAGGTAGCTAGTAAGGTAACTGACGCTATTTAACCAGTATGTAAATCCAATGCGTTGACTACTTTGGATCAGCTATTAGACAATCTCATTATAGTCAAAAGGCGTCAATAACTAGTCACGTAGCTATTGAAGTAACTAGTTCCCATCCTAAACGATGGGTAAAATCACTAGCTCGGTACTGTCTCCTAGAACTGCTGGGTATTGTTGTATATCGATTTGTAATTGTTGTTGTTGGTATTTTTCATTTCGTGTCATTGTCTAGTGCTGCCTGCCAGTCATGTTAAATGAGATTTCCTTTAAGGTGAGCAAGGTACTTAATGGAGATGTTACAAAATTAGCAAATATACAAAATGCGTACCAATGTGATGAAAATGTACTTTTTAATTGGTACCAAGAAACTTTATATAACTTAAGTAATAAGCCCAAAAATATAAGCCATCAATTTAAAAAAGTTTTACAATTACAATATACATATGTATTTACATTTGTAGGTAAATTTGTTCCTTGTTGAGAAAGTACTTTTGTAGATTGATCTATTGTATATGGATAAATATTTTTACCACACATACTTAAATCAACGAAGGAAGACCTTCTAGTATTATTAAAAAATTCCGTCCTATACAAGGCGAATTCATATATGGTGTACTCGTTAGCCCAGCTGATCATCAGCTGTTTTACCCCAACTGTCAAAATTTGTGTTTATTTTGTTTACTTTCATGTGTATGAAATTTTTACATTGCTTTGAAATAATGTAATATTAGACTGTAATAGACAATTCAAAGTTTAAACCTGTGTAATTGTTTCGATATTTTATAAAAATTGGTTTCCGTAAAATCGAACAAGGAAGTTCATCCTTAAAAATTTTACTTCAAACTTTCATATAATCATATATTTATATAAATAATTTACAGCAAGCTTTTTTCTATAGCACTGGCATCTGTTTGAACCTAACTCTTATGTCAGAGACCATTTTTTCCTTTTTAATTAAATCTTGGATTCACAGAGAACTCCTTAACTTGCCATAAAATTGCACAGAGGCACATTTATTGGATTCATACACTTTCAATCAATTAATTAGTTTTAACATTAATCGAGGGTCTTTTGATATAACAAATTTAAAATCCTCAACATAAATGAGGGACTAAAATATGACTGATTTCATGGGTCTTCTATTATACAAAATTTGACTTAATTCGTGGAACCAAATTGAATATTAATAGTGGTTATTTTAGGAGACTTAATTGACATAATTCGTGGGTCTTTTAGCAGACAAAATTTAACTTTAATCGAGGTTATTTTAGGAGACTTAATTGACATTATTCTTGGGTCTTTTAGCAGACGAAATTAACGTCAATCGTGGTTATTTAAGGAGACTAAATTGACATAATTCGTGGATCTTTTAGGAGACTAAATTGAAATAATTCGTGGACTAAATTAACGTCTATCGTGGTTTTTAGGAGACTAAATTGACATAATTCGTGGGTCTATTAGAAGACTAAATTTAACGTCAATAGTGGTTATTTTAGGAGACTTAATTGACACAATTCGTGGATCTTTTAGCAAGCCAGCTAAACATAAATCGTGGTTGTTTTAGTAGAATTAATTGACATTATTCTTGGATCTTTCATCAAACTAACTAAACATCAATTGTGGTTATTTTAGTAGGCCGAATGTTATTTAATTCGTAGATCTTTTGGCTGATCAAATTAAACAACAATCGTGATTATTTTAGTGGACCAAATTAACGTAATTCGTGTGTCTTTTAGAAGACTAACTAGCATTAGATGATTCTAGTTTTTTAGTCCAATCATTTAGATATGTGAATCTAACTAAGCAAATATATTATATATTATATTCCAAACTATGAACTAGCCAATAGATAGACAGGTGGATATAGTTTTGAAATCACTTTCTAATCAGAAGAAATTCATAATTCAGTTTAAAAAGCTTTTTATAAAGTGATCATTTAATTAACATATCAAACTAAAGGTATGAATTCGGTCTAGCTTGATATCATCCTTATTATAAGCTTTTTCGATGTAGAGTCTCAGCGGCTAGATTTCCAGCTGCTCCGCGAATAAAGCATGGATACGTATTATCACAAAATTGGCATACTTATCGCAGTTATAACCAATGAGTTGTACATAATTTAAGTCCCCCGCGCTTTAATTAGAAATGCTTGATACATACACTTTTCTAACTCTTTTCTTTAGACTATGGGTCCATTTATGTCCACAGTTGGAAATCACACCGGATTTTCATCCATGTTTAAGGACACTGAAGTTCGATTTTCTTCTCCTTGTGAATATGAACATCTATGTTTCCTACGGATTAACACCAATACCACAAACTTTGCTTCCTTTACAGCTTTAGCAATTTTCTCCAAGGTTTAGAAATCCTGAATTTTGGTATACTTATCCTTGTAAATAGAAACATCACTGATTTCTGTGGAATAACACCAAGTCCACAACTAGTCGACCACTGACTTAATAATCTGAGAGCTCATTCCTATACTCCAGAGAGAGAGTATTCAGAAATTTGCCATTAAATAACAGAATGACATCATCATCATCATATGCTACTAGCCCTACCTCCAAGAGTGTTAAGATTAATACCACAATCCACAAGTTGGATTATTTTACACCCCCTTGAGATGTACCCAGTATTTTTAATACCCTTCACCATGAGTGGCAAGGGTATATATAAGTATGTCATTCCGTTTGTAATTTAGAATTTTTATTTGCGACCCCATAAAGTACATATATTCTGGATCGTTATAGATAGCGGAGTCGATATATCCATGCCCGTCTGTCGGTTGAAATCAACATTCAAAATATCCTAAATAACTTACAAACATGATTGATACATCAATATATCGGAAATTCTTCCAATTCGATTATTATTTGAAATCGAAAAAATCGGCCCATAAATGGCTGAGATATAAGGAAAAAACCGGGACAACCTCGATTTTTTGCCTATTTTGGATCTATATCTGGATTACTAAGTCATTAATATAGACAATATGGATATCTAATTATAGATATTTCAAAGTCCATTCCAACGATGTATATAAGGCTTTAATAATGAGTAAAAATATTTTTGACCCGAATTTTTTTTTACCAAAAAACAGACGATTTTTATGTGGCCATCATCTAATCTCAGAGTCTTAAGTACAAAGGAACTAATAGATCGTTGTGCATTTAATAGACAATGCGAGAAGTGTGTGTTTCTTGGGCAGACTCCGTCCAGGTGCCTTCAGATAATTTTAGATTGTTAGGGGCATAATACTGTACTACAAGGACGTGATTCTATAAGGAACTCGATTTAACATTTATTTTTTCATATTTTACTGCTCTTTATTGAAATGTAATACGTATTTTTTAGTATAGTTCTTTTAAAATATCCTAATTTTCCGTTTCTATCTCTATCTTTACAGAGTAATATCACACATAACAAATTTGCCTTGTATATTTTGGTACTTAAATGAAAGCAAAAAGTACCTTGAATGAATAACTGAGAGCTACCTACAAATAGTACATTCCAGCACAGGTGGTGTGTGTGTCAGTAAACACTACAACAGGTGGTTCAACAGAAACTAAATGGACAAAAGATGGATAAAATGAAATAAAATAGTTTTTTCTTGTTGTTATTTATATAGCGGTGTGTGAGTAGCTGAGAGTTGAGCTCTATTAAAAAGAAAATATTACAAGAAGAAAACAAAACAAAAACAAACAAACACAGTTAAAAGCAGAAAAAGAAAGGTGGCAGAAGGCAGGCAGGCAGGCATTTGAGGCAGCCGAGACAGAAGCAGGTCTATGCATGTTTATTTGTGTGTATGGGTATGTGTGTGTGTGTGCCAGTGTAAACAAAAACAAAACACCGATCTAGGGAATACGAACGAACAAAGATGAACAGCAGCAAAAACAACAACAACAACACAATTCTGCTACCGAGAGAAGTTTGGGCAAAAAAAAGCAAATGAATTTTAAACTCTAGTTTACAAAAAAATATTTAATCTAACAAGAGATTTCAAAATAACAACAACAGAGAACAACAGAGCGGATAAAAATCATGAAAATCGTCTGAGAAATTTCGCCTTAAAATCAATAAATCGTTAACAAAAGAGAATATTTAATAATTTTGTTGGTGAAAAAAAAAAAACTCTTAATCAAACATTTAAGAGTTACTCGTTTCGTGCTTGATAAATTTATTAAGACAAAAAAACAAAAAAAAAAAAAATATAACAAAGTGTGCTGCTGGATTTTGGAAGCCAAAGAAAGTGTTAATTGTTTAAATTAAATAAAAATATCGCACCAACGCGTTTTAATAAATAATAAAGTATAAAATAATAAATAAATACAAACAAACCAAAAAAAAAAAATAAATAAAATGTTTTTATTTAAAGATCAATGATCAGTATTTATTTAAAATCGATCATTTAGCAAAACAACAATAAAATATTTTGTTTTTTCGTTAAAAAAAAAAATAAGCGCGTGCTATAAATTAAACAAAAAATTAAATAAATAAGAAAAACAGAATAAAAAAAAATATATAAAAAGAAGAGATCAGTGACATTTGAAATGTAGAATATAGCAAACAAAAAAAAAGAAAACGAATCAAATAAAACAGCTTGTAGTGGCGTAAGTAGCAACAATTAATTCAATGTGCAACATACACTTGAGAAAATACCCACCTGCTCTAAACAGCCAATCAAACCAACCACAAGCAGCAACAGCAAAATTAGAAAACAAATTGTTTTAGTGCAAAACAAACAAAAAAATCTGAAAAAAATTTAAACATTTAAAAAAGATTTAAACAAAAACTCAATTCAAATGACAGCTTCTTTCAACATTAACAACAAAAACGACTACAACAATAAGAAATAATGTCTCAGCATTGAAATTTTTAATAGATCAATCAAATTCCTACTAAAAAGTGAAAAAATATCTACAAAATAAATTAGTTTAAATCATTTAGAAAATGAATCATTTCGTTTGAAATCCTAAAAACAACAACGAATATGTTTTTATAAAAAAACATAGCATACAAATGTTTAAATTTTTAAAAAGTGTTTAATTGTTAAATATTTTTCTTTCAAAAAAATAGTTTAATTTTGTGCAAAATGTGGCTGGTTTTTAAACAAAAAACATTTTTCTAAAAACGGAAACGGCTAAAGTTAAACGGATAACGGAAACGGAACTTGACAAAGAGGTGAGTTGCAAAATAAAATTTATTTCTTATACTAGAACAATTACATTAGCTATAACAGTTTACAATAGTTCTAATGAACATTTTGATTTAGTTTGAAAAACCTTCTTTGAAGTTAGTTTGGGGCGAAAGATCCAAACTACCTAAATGACTTGATATTTTTTCCCCATTTTCACGATGTCTAGTTATTTTATAACTTTAAGTTATATTGTCTGTTGAAATAATTTCTGGTTGAAAGCTATACGTATAACCTAGCTTCAAAAATAACTACACATTTTGAAATTGGGAACTAAACGAAATGAAAAATGTCGATCAAAAAAAATAAATTTTTATACCTTTACTCTTCTGAATTCGATAGTATTTGGTGGGCTTTCTGATGAAACACAGGTTTTTGAATAAATAAATATTTTATTTTTCAACATAATCTCTTTTGAGTTCTATGTTCTTTGTCCAACAATTCTCTATTTTTTTTGTATCCCTTCCAAAAAATAAGATTTTTCGAGGTCATCAAAATAGTTATTTTTTGTGAGATGATTTCATCGTCGTAGTCAAATCTCTTTCCTCCGAGACATTTCATCAGCTTTGTAAACAGGAAATAGGCACTCGGGGCTAAATCTGGAGAATAGGGCGGGCATGGAAACTGCACATGTGTCCACTAGGGTGGCCCTTAGCTATATGGCGGATTTTTTTAGCAGATTATTTTCACTTTCACCCAGAAGTTTGGGGACATTTTAAGCCCAATTGATATTAAGGGTTAATTTCCATTTTTGTGCTGTTATTATATATACTAGACTTCATGTTATATTTTTCTTAATGTTTCCATGAGAAATTCCAAATATTGGAAAATTTGACCTTTGACCTTCACGATTTAAGGATTGGCGTTTTGCAATTTTAGTAAAACTTTCAGCATAAATTTAGCATTACCAGGACTATAATATTCTGAATAGGTTTTACTTACAATTCATAACAGTCAGGAAATTGCTCATTCGTTAAAATATTTCAAAATTATTAGTTTTTCTCAAAAATCGCAAAATTTAAATCGCAGGTATGGAAAAACTATGGGAGGTATTGTCATACTTTTTTCATAGTTTTATTCCCTATTATATTCTCAATAAATCCCAATGTAATGATCAAAAAAATTTGAGATTTGTTTAACAAAATATTTAAAAATTTGAAAATGAAGTTTTGAAACTACCGTTAAAAAATTAAATTTTTTTGGTCATATCTGCGAATAGTTTAACGGTACCCTATGAAGACAAAAAGTCATTTACAAGTAAATATGTATATAAGTTAAGTAACAAATAAGAGAGCTACATATATTCGCCTGTGCCGAATCTTATATACCCTTCACCAAATTATACTTTAAAATAAAAATTTTAAATATTTTTAGGTAAACAAAATTAATTTTTTATTTCAAAATTCAAACAAATTTTTTTTCTTTAATTGTTTTTCAAAAATTAAAAAATTTTAATTTTTTTTTCAAAATTTTTTCAAAATAAGTTTTTTATAAATTTTTAAAAATTTTTTTTTTATATTTAAATTTTTTTTAAATTTACTAGTGAAAAAAAATGTATGACAAAAAATTTATGGTAAAAAAAATTTGGGTTGAAAAATATTTTTCCCGATTTTGACCCATTGTAGGTCCGAATTACTATAGTCTTATATAGATCGTTGCAATGGACAAAAATAGGACAAAAATCAAGGTTGGCCCGGTTTTTTCCTTATACTCACCCATTTGTAGGCCGATTTTCTCGATTTTAAATAGCAACCGAGACGGAAGAATTCCCGTTATATTGATGTATGAAACAAGTTTGTAAGTTATTTGGGGTCTTCAAAAAGTTGATTTCAACAGACAGACAGACGGACATTGCTTATTCGACTCCGCTATCTATAAGGATCCAGATTATATATACTTTATAGGGTTGGAAAATTATATTGTGGAAATTCCAAACGGAATGAAAAACTTGTATATACCCTTCTCACGAAGGTGAAGGGTATAAAAATGAGCTTTTATTTTAATATTTCTTAATTTTTTAATTAGTTTAACATTTTTTAAAAAATTTTTGTCTTTTATATCTCATTAGAACGACAATTACGTACACATTTCGATTATTTTAAATTAAATTGCAAAAGTAATTTTTTAATAGCAAAATTTTTACAAAAACTGAAAAACTTGCATTTTCTCCTCTTGTAAATGCACTTTCAGCGGACCTGCTACACGTCTTATCCCCAGCCGATTAACCTGATATTATGTCAGGATAATTTTTTTTTACAAAAATTAACTAGACTGGGAAATGAGACTGGGAAAATCCCGCTAATGCATAAGCATGCCTCAAGGCACTTTGCGATGAGTGCCTTGAGGCAAATGCCAATAAATGCTAATATAACTGATTTTTCATTTCTAAAAAACCTATTTAAATATTTTAATAAGCCTTGAAACGTCTTAAAAGCTCTCTTCTTTCTTATTTACTGCTCTTTTTACAAACTATGTGCATTAATAACCAACAAAATGTGGGAAGTCCATGTTGTGTTACCAAACATTGATTAAAGTGTTTTAAAGTTTCCCGATTGCATCCATATTTTTTTTCTTAAAAAGTATACTTATATTTTATATAATGGAGTCAAGATTGATGTAAAAAAAAGGTAAGCTACTCTTTAAAGAAGGCACTCTTGGGCATTGCAGACTAGTTTTGCTGCCTGAGTTCTTCCCGTCATATAGCAACATTTTGTTTGGTTTTCTTCGCAATTCTTTACATACAATTTTAAGAAATGGCTGGTTTTGTTCACTCGACCAGCCATTTCTTTCAAATTATCTGATTTGAGTTATGAACTATTAGAAAAGTCGTTTTCAATAAAAATTAACAAACTATACTAACTAAAACCCGACTATGGGGGCATTTACATTATGACTTTAAGTCATGACTTAAAATCATGCGCTTTTTTTTGTACTAGAAAATTGTGACGCCTAAAGTTTTCTGTTTTTATGACTCTTTTTAATATTCTGCTTTGAGCTCTTTTCTGATTGGTTGTTGATACGATTATATGCCGGAAAAAAGGCAACGTATAAATGCAAGGAGATTTTCGTAGGGATTTTAAAAGAGAAACAAAAAAAAAGAAAGACATGACTTTAAATCAAAGTGTAAATGTCGACTATGTTTCAATTTCTAAAGCCCCAAGGGTGCCTTAAGGCACTCATTTAATTTTTCCCACCTGACAGATAAACCATTGAATGTACAAACTTTCAAACTTTCAATTGTTTTTGAAATCAGATGCCCAAATTTACCATAAAAAAATAATACCAACGTTTTTAGCCATTTTTTTTTTAGAAATTGGCATTAGAGGGTTAAGGGCCACCCTTTTATGCATCCGATTGCTGCAACCATCTTGCAGAAAGCTTTCTCATACCCAAGTTATCATTCATATTTGAAACCACTGAGCCATGAGTGAGATGCCTAGGCTTTCACAATCTCTCGCACTTTTAATCTCCGATCGGCCAAGAACCCGAATATCCGGTTGGACTCTAATTATTTCTTAAAATATATTCTTAAACTGTTTTCAAATATTATTTGTTTCTCAACATCGCTAAGTGTTGGGGTCACGTCCATATCGATACAATATAAAATTGGCACGCGTTTTAAGAATTATTTGCATTATTGATTATTCGATTTATTCAAATCAATAATGCTTTACACATTCAACGACTAATAAGAGAATTCCATATTCGATGCAGACCTCTACTAAAAAAAAAAGTGATTTCCATCTCTACTACACGCTTTTTATACCCCCCGCCCTACTTGTAAAAGTGCCCTCAACATAGGGCTCATCAAAATTCTACCCCATCCGAATGTTGCACTCTGTCTTGTTAGCACGATCACTGCTCGCACTTGTATTGTTATATTGTGGTTATTAACAAATTTTACTCACGTTACGTATTTTTATCTTTCTATTTATAATATTTTTTTTTTTTGTATTTCTATCTATCTATTTATTATTTTTCATTGCATTAATTAAAAAAAAACAAAAAAAAAAATATGAAAATAATATTAAATGTATTTATTATTGTATTATATAGACATTGTGCTGGGGGCTCTATAAATGAAAATGCATTTTTAATTAGTGTTTACAAGCAGATAAATTTCAGTGAAATTATAAATAAAAATTAAACATTGTTTCGTTTTCATTTTCGTGGAAATTAAACAGCAACAAAACACACTTCAATAAAATTCAAAACAATAGAAAAAGGAAATTGTATAGAAATTTGTTTTACAATAGAAAATTGTGTATAAATTAATAGATACAATAGTATTTTAATGTTACTAAATGGTAATTTGTAACAATAATTTTCAAACAAATTACATTTTTATAATAAATACAAGTATTAACAAGAAATTTTTTTGTTTTCTTTTAATTTTTGGAGATTTGGAGATAATCCAAAAACCATGTAAAGAATTGTATATATTTGTTGTATGGATTGGTATTTTAAGTTATTTTTTTTACAAATTGAGAATGATATCGCTAAAATAACAGGTAACAGGTCTCAGAAGTAGTTAGTAGTAGAAACATAGATTTAGCTACTGCGATATGATGAGGACATTGAATAATTAGTTGACGTCCAAATCAAGATATCTGAGTATGCCAATATATTTTAGACAGCGCTCTTGTAGAGTGGGGAAGTCGTTGTAACTTTACTTTATTCTCTTCGGCCAACAAATTCCTGCAGTAGTTTTTAAATATGTTTAGACATAAGTCCTTTCATATATAGTGACCAGTTAGTATACCCTTAAGAAATTTGATAGATTTCCAAGAGAAAGTATAGACTTGGTACTTTCTCGTGCCAAACAGAGCCAGAGCATTCTAAAATTATACAAGAGGCAATTTCTGTGTGCCCATATTCGATATTACAACCTATGTCTACGTGCTACAGATTCATCGATGAACGATGTTCATTCGTGAGCATTCATATTCTTGTACCGGCACCCATCTTAGCTAGTATGCATTTTTGAACCAAAAGCCTTGATTGCTGCTAGATTGCCTACGAAGACTGGTTTTGCCGTAAATTTCCGCATAGAAAACGGTACAGATCTGAGTTTGAGAGATAGACGAAGGTCAAGATACCGACTTTGAACCATCAGTGTAGATTGAGACCACATAAACTCGAAGGAGAGATTTTGCAGTATTCTCATCTGAAAAGTTATATCAAAATTCGATGTGGGTACAGATTCCCCCCCCCCCCTACTCAGATTGGCCTGCCCATGTTTTGTGGGATGGTACCATGTCCAATATGGTTTTGCTTTTGTTCGTTTTACTCTTTACATCTTAGTGCCAATATAGCAGCAAATTTTCTGTCTTTGGACCTAATTAGTTCAGAATGAGATCGCATAATCCCGAAGGACAGAGTTTGCGGTGTTTCCGTCTTAATCTTGTGACAATATGGGTGAAAAGGCGGACAACATATCCAGGAGGGTAACGTATGGATAACGTCAATGTGGAAAATTCTCGTATTTTTGTAGATATTCAAGTGGTTATTAAAACCGTAAGAAATGTTAAATCTTTAAATGTTTTTTAATGTATTAATGAAATAAACTCATACTATAATTGCAATAATCTTGTGACAATATGGGACCCAAGCCATCATTCTATTTTTGGAAATGAAAAGGCGGATAACCTGTCCAGGAGGGTATTACGTATGGATAACGTCAATGTGGAAAATTCTCGTATTTTTGTGGATATTCAAGCGATTATTAAAACCATAAGGAATGATAATGTTAAATCTTCAAATGCTTTTCAATGAAAGAATGAAATAAACCCATATTATAATTGCAAACATTTTGTGACAATATGGGTCACAAGCCATCATGACATTATCGTGAATAAAAGGGTGGACGCCTATCCAGGAGGGTATTACGTATGGATAACGTCAATCTGAAAAATACCAAACCCTTCCCTAGGTTTAAGGATGAATTAAAGGAGTGGGCATAAAATGAACATGTCAAAGACTGGAAGAACTCTACAGTCGGTAGAACGACCAACATACTTTAGGGAAATCCAAACCTAAAGAGAACTAAAGAGATTCTAAACCTGAATATGCCAGAACTCAGAAGACTAGTTAATGCGTTAACTGGCTGACTTGGCTCTTAACAGTCTATCCGACAATACGATCTTTAATTCAACTAAAAATCACTATCCTGCTTTTAGTCGAATTAAAGACGAACATTTCCATATGGATACCATGCCAAACTTGGAATATCTAAGGAATTCTGATTGGAAATCACTAAGAAACTACATTGGGAACTATGTTGTTAACCTAGTCGACCTTGGTTTTATGCTTCTCAAAAAACAGGGGAAGAACATTTTCTCAAGGATATTGAGAAAATGTCCTTGAGTATAGGGGCCATCAAACTGCCCCATAACTCAACCTAAACTATATCCATCATCATCATCGTCTGGCTGTACAAGTAGATATCATCAACCCAGTGATCACAAGACTGACTAGTCACTGTACTCTCTTTGTTTTGGGTCTCTGCTTCGCTTCAAGTGCACCATAGGTTACATGTGTAAAAGGCACAGAGATCTTTTCTCATAGGACTCTCAGCAATACATTTCCATTAGAGCTTATTGTCTAGGATAGGTTTACTTTAGGAACAAATTATTTCATAAAGCTCTTCTAACAAGTGTAAAAGGCACAAGTTTCATAAGTTTTTCACCAATACATTTCTATTAGAGCTTTGAATCTAAAACTAATCCAATATATTTGTCTCCTTACGAGAACTCCAGATTAATGCCATACAATCGTGTTGGCCATAGAACTGGAAAGAAGAACCATTTCGTTATTCGTTGAATTGCGAAGAAATTTCCATTTTATAAGGAGCTTACACAAAAAACCTGATGCCTTTTAAACTGGGCTTGACAAAATTCCATAAGAGTGACGATATATCACCTCTTGTGAAGTGCCTTCTACTTATATTATATATGTCCTTGAACATATTTCCCGTTGAGTTCGTTATTTGTTTATCAATCCTTAAGCCACTTCGTGTATTGAGGTAATATTCAAATCAGGCGCTGATACAGGGGGGTGAAGAAAGGAAAAAAAGTTAAAATAAATTTTACTTTATTTCCCCTCCCCCCAAATGGTTTATCAGGATCCGTGCCTGATTCAAATTCTTGATAGCACCTTCTATATATCCAGCAATTATCCATCACATGATCATTCTTTCCTGTGTATCCTCGATAGTACCAACAACGTCATGCAAAGATGTTTCCACAGACTTTTCATTCAAATAAGCGAATAGAGCCTTGCAAAATTTACTCGGTGAGAGAAAACTCCTGGCATGGATGTCACCTAATCCTTCCAGTGTTGTCAACTCAAATGATGATAGACTGCTTGAGGCGTTGTCGTGTCTTTATCCCGTTTCGGGGAATAAATACCTAAAATCTTTATGAATATACCTCGATTCGAGATTGCCCCTAAAAATTCTGTTTAGTAATGGCATGATGCAGATATAAAATGTTGAAAAAAAGATGAGAAAATTACATCAGTGCTGAAGGAATTAAAACGCAACACTTCTCATATTATTATAGAACTGCTATTATCAGCAGTAATGACAATTTTTATTTGAAAATTCGTAATATATATAGGATATTCGTTATAGAGCTGTATACAGCGATTTAGCAATTCAAAACAGAAACAGAAATTATTGTATTACATCAGTTCGCAAAGCATACGTAACATGTTTATTAAATTAATAATAAATTTAGCTGTCACAACGAAATATCTACATATTTCGGTAAATTTTTTGTTTCAAAAGTAAACAGTTGCTAGAGCAGCGCATGTAAAATTTTAACACTTTTCTTAATTCTTACAACAAATAAAGATTTTTAGAATCTTTATATGGATTGATGAAGAAAAATATTTCTCAAGTAGCCATTGTATAGTTACTTACCAAGTCTTTAACTCTCAACGGAAAACAAAGAACAACTTTTATTTTGAAAAAAAAAAAAAAACAAAACAAACACCTTTCCAAAAATGGCCATAACAATTTAAGTACTTGTGCACTTGACAATCTAATTCTAATGACAGTTAAAGCAACTGTCATTGCTATAATAAGAATATCAAACATAGTTGTTATTATGTTTATAAAGGGTGTTTTTTATGCCCGATAGAACTTGAAGTTGTAAAGAATAACACAAAAAAGTTAATTTTATTGGGTGAATGACTCAAAAATGTGGGATTTTTTTTCAAATCTTTAGCTTTTATTTTGAAACATTTGTATAATATAAATTAATCCAAAGTAGTGGCCATTGTTAGCTATGAACTGTTCCCATTGTTGTGGCAACATATGGATTCCCAGGCAAAAGAAGTGCTCATCTTTTGAGATCAACAACGAATCATGCCAATTTCGGATAGTCTGGTCTGAAGTGAGACTTATTCCAGAGAGCGTTCTGCATCGATTGAAACAACTATACAGAGAAAACAGATTCGTGATAGCAACCGAATTTGTTGCCAATCGAATGATTCGGTTGCACAAATCGAATTTGTCGGTTCTATCAACAGAAAGTCAGTTGATAAAGAAGAATTTCGGTTGACGCAACCAAATTTTTGTTAATCCTTCTAAAATTTTGTAGCCACAACTGTTAAATTCGGTTACTAAGATAGAATAATTCAATTGGCAACAAATTCGGTTGCTACCACGAATCTGTATTCTCTGTGTAGTAGTCGGACGGGGCAAGGTCTGGATTACAAGGCGGGTGAGGCAAAACTTCCCAACCACTTTGTTATAAATAGTTTTTAACACGTATGGTTTTGGTGTCGATTCGGCTGGTTGGCTGGACTTCGCGTACAATCTGTTACGCTTCGGGTTATTGTAGTGGATCCATTTTTCATTGCAAGTTCGGCTTCAATTCGTATGGTACACAATTTTCCTGCTTTTCGATTAACCCTGCTATTCTCTAACGTTTTGAAATTATTGCTTGAGTAGCTCCCAATGATTTCGCAAACTCTTGTTGAGTTTGACAACAATCTTCATGGACTTATGCCTCTAATTCTTGGTCTTCAAACTTGTTTGGCTGACCTGGGCGATCTTTGTCGTACGTGTCAAAATCACCACTTCTGAACGATCTCTCGCACTTTGAAACCATAAGGTTTGCTGAGCAATATGTGTGCTTCAGCGGCACTTATTTTCAAATTAAAGAAGTAAAGTAGAAGTTTCCGCATATGTCGTTTTGTTGGCACAAAATTCGACATTTTCGAAGCAAGTTGCTTCAAATTTCACAACCTTGAAGGCCAATCGACAGGTCCATTTCTCGAAATCAAGTTATCGCCAAATTTTGATTTCAATAAATCGATGGTTGCGGTCGCCGTATGATACGTAGCGCCATCCTGTGGAAACCACATCTCGCCTGGATGAATGTCATCTTTATTTTCAAAAGAATCATTGATCATGTTGCGGTTATGATCTCCATTGACCGTAACGCGAGCTCCGGCTTGGTTATTGAAGAAATAAGGTTTTGTAAACCGCAGCAAGCGGTACATTTTTCTGGATGTAATGGACGTCTGTGGATTGGTCTTACTCTATATGCGTCAGCTTTGTTTATTAACAAATCCGTTAAGCGAAAAGTGAGCCTCATCGCTCAACACAATTGTGCGATAAAACAGTCGTCTATATGTTGCGCGACTCGATGACTGATTTTCAAAGTAAATTTGGAGAATTTGGTATCGTCAGTGCTTAAGCGTCAACCTATATATTCATGATGATTTGCCAGAGTATACTAATCATTAATGTCGTGAGCGCAGTAGGACAGTTCTTTAAACATTTAACCCTTTTGTGAGTTCTATTGGGCTTAAAATACTCCCTTTATATTTATTTATATTTAGCTAAAGGTGGCGGTATATCAAAAAACTGTCATTTAACACTCTAGTGTTAATATCTCTTTTAATAATGATGGTTTTAGTCTTCTTTAATATTTGTTAAATAAATAATCTATTTTTAAATATCTCTTTTTATAAATAAAATCTATTTATTTTATGGTCTCGTAAACAAAAATCAAATTTTCATACATCTATGAGGAATTTCTTTCCAAGATAAGAAGAAAGAAATAATAAACATTTTATACCTACTAAATATGTATGTATAGTCAATATTGTATTTAACTATTTTTAACTATTGTTTCTTTTATATATACACATATATAGAGGGTCTGTTAATTTTTTGTTAAATATTTTACAGTTTTTTTTTTAGCATTGTCATTCTTTATATTTATAATTGTCTAAATAACAATAATAATAACAAAACAACTGGCGTCATTTTTGCGGAATTCCCAACTTCTTGCTAAAGAAAAAAAAAAGTTTCAAAACATATAAATATTTTTATTTATTTTTACACAAAAAAAAAAAAAAAAAAAAACGCACCTAAAGTTATTATCTTCCAATGGCGTTTCAATCCGGTTTCGTTATTCGATTTTTTTTTTTTTTACTTTCGCTTTAATTAATTTATATTTTTTTTAATATTGGCTGGTGTCTAATTAATTAAATTTTTTTTTAAGGTAAGGAATTTATTTTGAAGATGAAGCATGTTTTACAAACAATAAACAAAAAAACAGAATAAGGAATGTGGTTGGTATTAAAGTAGAGTTGTCGAATTTTTTGGTAAAACCAATAAAAAAAAATTAAACTGGAAGAAAAAAAATATAAAAATAATAAGTTTTTTTCTTTTTTAACCAGTTTTGCTGATTTTTTATATTTAAAATTTCTGTAAAAACAAGGGAACTCCCAAATCGTTCCTAAAGTGGACATTAGGGTGGTCCTTATTTTGGACTTTTTCGATTTTTGTCCGTCTGTCCATCTGTCCATCCCAAAATTGTGATTTTTTTTGATTTTTGGATCTATTGAAAGCACCAAACTCGAGGCTATGAAAACCCTCTGCACAATATTGAATAACATATTGGGACATACAAAGCAGGTCTTAGTTTTTTGAAAGCAGCTATGCGATTTGAGAAAATGTTGTCTAAAGTTGAAATTTACATTAAAAATAGGTCTACTTCGGAAGGCACTGGACCACGCAATAATATGAATTTTGATATTATATTGCATTTATAATAATTCCCATAATGTTATCTTTCACAAAACTATAAATACATCAATTATCTTCTACTTATTTTCTATATAATTTAAAAATATTAGAAGAATTTTGAAAATCCGTCTTTTTTATTTTTTTAAAGATTGAATGCACATAACTTTTGACTCAGTAAAGGTTTTTAAATAATTTTTTCTTACTATTATTACTAAATTTGTTGTTAATTCAAAAAAATATATTTCAAGAAAATCGAGAAAGAATTGAATCCGTTATTAGCAAAAAAGAAGACAAAGGAAGGTTAACAAATAAAATTTCACTTTTCAAATGAGAATAACTCGTAAACTATAGGAGATTATATATAGCTAAAGCAATGATTTTTGTAGATATCGTCAAGTAGATTCCATATATATTAAAATCTTTAAAATTTGGCATCATTTTTAATTTTTGATATACCCGAGGTGCCCCACTTTGAGGCACTGTGGCTCGGTCCCCCCTTGGTGTTAAAAGTCCAATTTCAAAATTTAAACATATCAACACCTCCTCTATAGCCATGTTAAATTTTATTAAAATACGGCCATTCGTTTAGAAGTTACAGATTTATTTCCACTTTTTTTTCATTTCCCCCACTGTGCTTCATAAGCGTCATATGCTGGAAGTTTTGCTTTACTTCTTCAATTTGAAAAAAAAAAGTGCCGCTTAAGCACACCGATTGCTCACCAAATGATTTGTGCGGTTCAGTAGTGGTGTTTTTGACACGGAATTAGAGGCATTACTCCATGAAGATTATTGTTAAACTCAAGAAGAGCTTGCAAAATCAAGCAGCAATTTCAAACAGTTTGCGAACAGCAGGATTCATCCAAAAGCATGGAAATTGTGTACCATACGAATTGAAGCCGAGAGACCGTGAAAAACGATTTTGCATGTCCGTAATGATGTTTGAACGCTATAAAAGAAAATATCTTTTGCAATGAATCATTACTTGCGATGAAAAATGGATCTATTACGGTAACCTGAAGCGTAAGAGATCGTATGTGAAGCTCTGTCTACCAGCTGAATCGACACCAAAGCCAAATATCCATGGCTATAAGGTAATTCTATATATTTGGTAGGACCAAAAGGGTCCTATCTATTATGAGCTGCTGAAATCTGGCCAAACAATCACAGAGAACCTGTACCGAACGCAACTGATTCATTTGAAGAAGTATTGGCCGGAAAACGATCTGAATATGCGGTCAGACACAAAACCGTAATATTCCATCATGACAGTGGTCGGCCACATGTTGCAATAGCTGTTTAAAACTATTTAGAATGAAGTGGTTGAGAAGTTTTTACTCACCCGGTCTGTAGTCCAGACTTTGCCCCCTCCGACTAATATTTGTTTCGATAGAAGCAGAACGCTCTCTCTGGCATACGCTTCACTTTACTTCAGAACAAAGTATCCGAAATTGGCTTGATTGGCCTCAAAAGATGAGCCGTTCTCTTTTCTCGGAATCCATATATTGCCAGCAAGATGGGAAAAGCTCATAGTTAACAATGGCCAATACTTTGAATAAATTTATATTATACAAATGCTTCAAAATAAAAGTTAAACATTTGAAAAAATCCCGCATTTTTAAGTCGTACATCCAATATAATTTGAATTTATGTAGAAAACTTTTAGTTAATTTAAATATTCTATGGTAAAGTTTTATTTAATGAAAATGTTTCGACAACTTTAGGTTCTTATAAAAAATCGTTATTGACTATAGAAAACAGTTTGACTAACTAATTTTTTATAAAAAACTTTTCGATAAATTAAACAGAAAAGTTTTCATTTTTTAACAACTTGATTCGATAACTGAATATTTTGAGGACTTTTAAGTAGCATTGAGCGGAAACTAGAAAAAAACTCAAACAAAAAAATTACTCAAAAATTTTACATATACGAGTGTTGTTTTTGTTTTCACATAGTTTTTTTACTAATACATTCTCACCACTTAGGTTTTTGACAACTGAGTTAGGTCTTTGACAGGAGAGTTTCCGATCTATGTATATTTTTTCTATGGCTAGGAGTATTAAAGCTTATGCAGTTATAAACACATTTTCAATTTTGTTAAATAAAATTTAAATATTTCAAATCAAAGCAAGAAGAAGATAAAGAAAACCATAACAAAAACTTAAATGTGTCAATTTGTTAATAGATAGAGAGAGAACAAAAAATACAATAAGTAAAATAACAATCCAAGTGTAAACTGATGTCTGTTTGAAGGGTCATCTATCGGTCCGTCCGTCCGTCCAGCCATCCATCCATCCGTCCGTTATGTCTGTTTGATTGTCTGACTGTCAGTGCGTCCCATCAGTTTAACAGTGGGTCAGCCAGCCAGCCAGCTGTCTGTATTTATAAATGTACGAGTACTAGTACATACTTATGTACGAGTATTCAGACGAGTGGTTTATTCAAAATATGTTAATTTCAGTTATTAATTATTTATACATTTATACATTTTTGTTAATACTTGTATTGTTGTTTTTGTTGTTGCCATATTTATGGTATTATTGTCTACATACTTTATTATGTATGTCTATTATGTTTCTGTTGTTATTGTTATTTATTTGTTGTTGTTTTTGTTATTGTAATATTATTTATACTTAAAATTATAGATTTTGACACATATGCGAGTTTTATGATAAGATTTTGACTGACTTTAAGCATTTGATTGTCATTTTTATTTCGATATTTGTATTTTTTTTTTATTTTTTCATCTTCTCTTGTTTTTGTATTGTAGCTGCTGCTGCTGTTGTCCGAAACTAAATTCGATGAAATCCAATCCAATCAAAGATTGTGTTTTTAACTTTTTTTTAATGTCTAAAAAACACATAAAAAAATTTCACAATGTTCAGAGTGTTTTTTTTTCTTTTTAAATCTATTGAGCCTCTAGTCGTAGCATAGACAAATGTACACAAAAGTGAGCAGCAGCAGTAGTTGTTGACTTGATTTTAATAATTGTCCAAAAGCCCATAAATGGCCATATGAAAAATCATAAATTGTATATTAAATTGTACATATAACACGTGGTCACAATGGGCTTTTTGTTTTTTTTTTTTGTTGTTGTTGTTGTGTCTTTGAGTAGATAAATAGACACAATGACATAAATTAGACAGACAGGGGGACGGTTGAACGGATGGACGGACAGAGAGATCTGCATACATCAACAAATTTCATATGTTTAAGTTGTGCTATTTCAAAATTAATAATACTCATATTTGTTGTTTTTCGTTTTTAATATTTCATAGTTTAAAGTTGGTGTTGAAAGTATTATAGACAAATCTTCAAACTTATAGGTTTTCTAGGTGTTAAATCCTTTAATAGGCTTATTATTATTAAGTGTTTGTTAGCGGTTCATTTAAGTGAGGCGTTTGGAAAACATGTAAGACCAATTTGCAATTTATTTTTGATTTAGTGTGTGTTTAAAATGAAATATAAAGAATATTTGGTCAATTCACAAGGTCTCTTATCTTTCATATTGTCATAATGTCCTAATATATCACGACTGCCGGCTTAACCGACTCTTAGGCATTCTGTGTTGGTCTCTGCTGGTTCGTATTATTTTAGGACATTTTTCGCTTGAAAAGCAATAAAAACCATTGTGAAATATTAGGACATTATGACAATATGACATGATAAGAGACCTTGTGAATTGACCAATTATTTACTAACTTATATGATTGACATTTTTATAAACTTTCGATACTCAATAATCACAGTTTTCGTCAGACATTTTTCAATTGTTTAAATTTTCTATATAAATATTAATATGTAAATTTAATTTTAAACAGCTATTTTTGCTATACCTACAATTATCTATACAACATTTTCCTATAATATCAACATCCTTTAGAAAACTTGTCGTCAACTTTATTTTCGATAGAAGAGTTTCTATAACAAGAGTTATAGAACATTTCTTAATAACCTCAATTTTCTCTAAAAAACCTAAATTATAAATTAAAGTATATTAATTTTTATAGAAAAGTTATTAGTAACTTATTGGGTGTTTGTCCTCAAAATGCGGGATTTTTGTAAAAGTTTTTGCTTTTATTTTGAAACATTTGTATAATATAAATTTATTCAAACTATTGGCCATTGTTAGCTATGACCTATTCCCATCTTTCTGGCAACATGTGGATTCCGAACCAAAATAACTGCTCATCTTTTGAGGCCAAGAGTGAATCAAGCCAATATCGGATACTCTGTTCCAAAGTGAAGCGTATCACAGAGAGAGCGTTCTGCTTTTATCAAAACAAACAGTAGTCGGAGGGGGCAAAAGCTGGACTACAAAGCGGTTGAGGAAAAACTTCCCAACCACTTCATTCTAAAAAGTTTTTAACGGGTTGGAATACAACAGTTTAATGACTGGCCGCATATTTTAGGGGGTTTTCGGCCATTGCGAGTCAGTTGTATTCGGAACAGGTTCCCTGCGATGGACTGGGCAGATTTTAGCAGTTCATAATAGTTAGGACTCTTTTTGCCCCACCAATTACATAGCATTACCTTAGCGTCATGGATATATGGCTTTGGTGTCGATTCGGCTGGTTTTACGGACTTCACGTACGATCAATTACGCTTTGGTTATTATAATATGAATCCATTTTCCATCGCAAGTAATGATTCGGTGCAAACATAATTTTCTTTTATAGCGTTCAAACATCATTCAAGGTCACTCGGCTTCAATTTGTATGATACCCAATATCCCTGCTTTTGAATGAATCCTGCTGCTCGCAAACATTTTTAAATTGCTGATTGAGTAGCTTCCAATGATTTAGCAAGCTTTTGTTGAGTTTGACAACAGTCTTCATGGAGTAATGCCTGCAATTCTTAGTATTCAATCTTTTTTTTTGACTGGACTGGGCGATTTTGTCTTCCATGTCACAATCCTCACTTCTGAATCGAAAAAACCATTTCACGCACCTTGAAACCGATGGAATACATTCACCATAAGCTTTGGTGAGCAATCGGTGTAATTTTTCAAATTTTCAAATTAAAGAAGTAAAGCAAAACTTCCGGCATATGACGCTTTGTTGGCACAAAATAATTACAGGTATGTACCCTTCAAAACGCCATATAAATATTATATCTAATACATTCGATTTGTTTGATGATATTTGTTTAACTTCTCTCCTGCGGCTGACTTCGATGTTCAGTTGACTACGTCATGTTTGTAACTATCTGCCTACTCTTCGTGTCCTACCCTGTGGGTTCCATTCAATGGCAATTTTAGCTGTGTCATCTGAAGGCGTGCGCATCGTGTTACCAATCCAGCGCCATTTGCGGTTCAATATATCAATATCTACTGGCCGCTGATTTGTTTCTCTCCAGAGTTCCGTATTACATATGGTGTTAGGTTAGAAAACTTTTTAAATTCTTCGGAGACATCGAATAACAAACACTTGTAGGGAGTTTACGTCATGGTCTGTCATATTCCAAGACTCGCATGCATAGAGGAACACATACTTGACACAAGAGTTAAAGATACCGATCTTGGTGTTCTTGGTTATGGAAGAAGATTTCCATACTGAAAGAAGGGTACCGAATGCTAGGTTAGCTTTTGAGATTCGGTACGCTACATCTTTGCTGGAGTCACCTGTGTTTGTTAAGATGCTGCATAGGTAGCAAAATGACGACACTTCTTCTGGTTCATTGTTCACTATACGAAACTTATTGGTGTTTACTCTAGCTTGCAAAGTGTTTTGATTCAGCGTATCAACAGGTAAAGCAGCCGTAGATTACTCTATAATTATTTGTAGACTATTGATGTGGTCTACACAGGATTTTTGGAGCCGGAAGTCAGCTTGTTCGGGACTTAGATCCCTTCGTACAGTGTCTGATATTCTCCGGTTAAGCGATATGATCTTATTCACTGCATTAAGTATGGTTATGCCCCGCCAGTTCTTGCAATTTGTCAGGTCACCCTTTTTGGAGATATTTACTATAAAATCTTCCTTCATATTTAGATCAAGTTCATGTGTGAGCCAGAAGTTCGGAATAAGGGAAAGCAATATGTTCGCTCTAATATGGGGGTAGTCTTTAAGCATCTCGGGCAATATGTTGTCGGCTTCAGGGGCCTTATTCGTTTTTTACAGCATTTATAACTTCTGCTATATCTGGGCATTAAATGGAGATATCTTGCCTTATTTAAAGGGAAACCCATATAAGTTATTAAAAACAAAAACCGCGTTCAAAAGTTACGCCATCTATTGCAAATCCCGCAGTTTTAAGTCAATACATTTTCTATAGAATTTTGATTTTCTATAGAAAAGCAATCGATAACTTCGAATTACTATAGAAATGTTATCGATTACTTTGATTTTTTATAGAAAAGTCATCAATAACTTTGACTTTCCTATGAAATTTATTAATATCTTACATTTTCTATAAAACTTTCCATAACTTTAATTTACTATAGATAAGTTAATTATAACATTAATTTTCTATAAAATAATTGAATCATTTTAATTATACCCTACACCACCATAGTGGCGAGGGTATATTGCGTTTGTGCATCCACATTAAGGTATACCGATCGATTCAGAATCGCTTTCTGGGTCATAAAAAGTTTGGAAGCCAAACAAAATTAAACAGAAATAAGTTTCTTTTTTAGTTTTCTATTTATGACCAATGATGTTAACAATTTTAGTTTTCAAGATTCCAATCTTACGGGCTATTTATGGTAAATCATTTGGTACCAAAGGTATACATAGAAATCAAAATATTTTCATTTTTATTCTTTCATATAAAAAGAAATCAGGCGACCCAATTTCAGTACGATCGGTACATAATTGGTCATAGCTCCCATATAAGGCTCAAATTTTAATAGAATAATGATTTGCTCATATACTCAGTGTAGGGTATTATATGACCGTGCTTGAACGTCTATACTTTTTTTCTTGTTTTCTATAAAAAAGTTATCGATAACTTTAATTTATATAGAAAAAATTATGTGTAGAAAATTATCGACAACTCAAATTTTCAAAAGAAATTATGGATAATATTAATTTTCTATAGAAAATTTTATAAATACCAAGTAAGAGAGCTACGTTCGGCTCTGACGAATCTAATATACCCCTCACCAAATTATGCTTTAAAATAAAAATTTTAAATATTTTTAGGTAAAAAAAATTAATTTTTTTTTTTAAAAATGTTTTTCAAAATTTAAGAAATAATATTTTTTTTTCAAAATTGGTTTCAAGTTTTTTTTTCAAAATAGTTTTTTTTATTTTTTTTTAATTTTTTAAATTTACTAGTGAAATAAAATTTATGACAAAAAAATTCGGGTTAAAAATATTTTTTCCCGATTTTGACCCATTGTAGTTCCAAATTACAATAGTCTTATATAGATCGTTGCAATGGACTTTGAAATATCTATCATTAGATATCCATATTGTCTATATTAATGACTTAGTAATCCAGATATAGATACAAAATAGGGCAAAAATCGAGGTTGTCCCGGTTTTTTTCCTTATATCTCAGCCATTTGTTGGTCGATTATCTCGATTTTAAATAGCAACCGTGCCGAAAGAATTCCTTATATATTGATGTATGAATCAAGTTTGTAAGTTATTTGGGGTCTTCAGAAAATTGATTTCAACAGACAATCAAACGGACATTGTTTAATCGACTAAGCTATCTATAAGGATCCAGAATATATATACTTTATAGGGACGGAAAATTGTATTGTGGAAATTACAAAAGGAATGACAAACTTAAGTATACTCTTCTCACGAAGGTGAAGGGTATAGAAATAGTTTACAAACAATTTGTGGAGTACCTATATTTTCTCTAAAAAAATTTACCTTTATTGCCTTTACACACATAAATTGCTATCGATAATAAATTTGTTTAAAATTGTTAACCTTTAATTAGCATTTCTTTTAATATGACTGCTTATTGTTGTCGAAACAAAAGTGTTCAACAGCTAAATATTTAAATAGTTTCCATACCAGATGTTAGTCTTAATTATAAAATACATCTGCTAAAGATTTGTTGGCATTTAAATTTTTCGCCAACACTTAGAGAAACAAATTGTAAAAACAGCAAAAAAAAAAAAAGAAATTTAAATAAAAATAACAACACAACTGGCAGACAAATAATATCATTGGAAACAAATGAATATTTATACCCATGTTTGTAAGTAAAAAAAAAAACTACAAATAGCAAAAGAATTAAATAAAACTTAAATAAATGAAATTTATTTATTTATAAACGTGTATGAGTATGAGAGCTGAAAATCTGTTTTAGTTTTGTTCGCCCCATTTGGGGTCAATGGAGCAACAGAGCAAATGATTGACACTCGTTTACACTTTTACAATGGCAACAATTACAAAAATGTACAGACATATGACAGACAGACAAACAGACACACAGATGGATGCATGAATGAACAGACAGCCAGATAAACGGATAAACAGACAGACATATAGAGAAATAAATGTGTAGATTTTAAATGAAATGAACATGTAGTGATCACACATTCAACTTAAAGGAAGACATGCATGCACTTTTATAAAAGAATTTAAATTAAATTTACATACATACTATATATTATAATACAAAAAAAAAAAACTTTGAAAATAAATAAAAAATGTTATTCATTTAAATCAAAATCACCTGAGATGCATTTTAATTTTGAATGTTGGTGTTGCTTTTTTTTTAATTTATTTATTTTTTTTTTTTTGTTCTTTCATTAAAAAGATTGACTTGAAGATGTTTCAAATTAATTCAAATTGTTTATAAATAAAATGCCTGAAATGAATGTATTTGACATAAAAAATACCATACACTGACAGAAAATGAAATGTTGAATAATTATTGTTGTACAAGTAGAAAAATATACATTTATTATTTTATATGTATATAGAAACATACATACATATATACACAGACATAAATTGATGTCAATAAACTTGTGAATTATAAGCGTTCTGTTTTTATTGCAAATTAAAATATAAGTGATTCTAACATGATGTTTGTATACCCTTAACTATGATTGGCAATAAGTATATATAAGTTTGTCGATATATATGTATATGTCCGTCTGTCCTACTGTATGTTAAAATCAACTTTCCGTAGCCCCCAAATATCCTACATACATGATTTATTCATCAACATATCCGCTATTTATATAGAAAACCCCGACAACCTCTATTTTGGAACCCAGACAACCTACTTTGGATCCATGTCTGGATTACTAAGTCATTATTATAGACAATATGGATATCTAATGACAGATACTTCAAGGTCCATTGCAACGATGTATATAAGGCTATAGTAAGTTGGACCTACAATGGGTCAAAATCGGAAAAAAATATTTTTTTCACCAAAAAATTTTTTTTATAATTTTTGTTTTCAGTAATAAATTTAAAAAAAAATTAAAAAATTTTTTAAAAATTCGAAAAAAAAAAAAATTTGAAAAAAAATTAAAAAACTATTTGAAAAAAAAAAGAAATTTTTTCACCAACAAATATTTTCAATATTTATGTTATTGTATACTTTGATGAAGTGTATTTAAGAATCGGCATAGCCGAATATAGCTCGCTTACTTGTTTATCTTATAAATTGTGGGAGCATGTATTAGCAGTTTTATAGTTAACATGGAACTTATTTAAATATTAGCTGAAAAAATATGTAAATGCATTCTGAAATAAATGTATTTGAAAACTATACCTTTTAAGAGCAAGAATTTAGTATCAAAACGACAAATTATGTTTTTACATAAAAATGTCTTGACATAAAAATGTCTTGCCATAAAAGTGTCTTGACATTAATATTTTCTGACATATACTCATATAAATTGAAAGATGCATTTCATATAACAGCAAGAAGTATTACTTATTTATTAATGAAAATAATAAATATGATTTGTCATACAACATAAATATCTTAATGTCATGAAGTACCTACATATATCTGTAATTTAAACTGGGCAAAAATTAAGAACTGTAAGAACAAAAGTTCCCCTATAAATATTAGTTAAGACACAGATTTCTAGGTTAGATTTTTTATCTCAGTAAGGCCTCTATATATATTTTATTCTATGCTCTGTACTACCCCTGCTGCAAACTTTTCTTAATGAATGCAATGAACTCAAATAAATCTCCTTAAGCCAGTTCAAACACCCTATTGATCGGAATCTGATTTGGCAATTACGTGCTTGTAAATAATAATTAACAACAAAATACCAATTTCGTTTAATAAATTCTTATTTATATTGCAGACTCGTATTGAAATTCTTACATTTATTTGGGGGGATTTCAATAAAATCTTCAAAAAATAAAAATCATGATTAATACAAGCATTTATTAAGCCCCAACCATTAGACTAGACGGCCAGCCAGACATTTGCCTTTATTTGGTATTAGTCACTTAATATTTTGTTTTTTTTTTTTGGAAATTTAGTGTTGTTGTTTTAAAATTTCAGACATGACTTGACAGATTTTAGTTATTCATTTTTTTTTTTTTTTTGTTTATTTATTAAATGAAGATCATTGTATGATTAAGAGTTGTTGGAATTTTCAATTAAATTTATTTGATTCCAGAAGAATAATTTCAATGGATTTATTGCCATAAGAAATTATTTTGATTTATTTTTTTGTTATTTGGTTTTAAAATGTGATGAAATATGGCCATCACGAAAATTAGAACTGTTGTAAACTGAAGTGACCTTTAATCGAGAATGAGGGATTATAATTTTGTAATAAGTAATTTATTTCAGGCATATGAGGGTTATACACTTGATAAAGTCACAATGTGAAGCTGTGGTACAAATTTCAATTTATTCAATAGATCCGTTACAGATCCATGCTGACCATTTCACTTGCATACATATGTAATCTGATGGCAAACCCTGAACTTCTCAAGCTTTTAGTCAAATGTCAGCAATTAGAAATTAGCATGTTGTACAACATTTTATTACAACCGTTTGAGTACAATTTTAAAAATTCCTTCAGCAAACAAAAAAAATTAAATAAATTTTGAAGCATTTGTCACTAGTGACAAATCTTAAATTGATTACTTTTGGCTAATTTTGATTTTTCTCAACAAATATTTTTAGCAATTTAGTTAAAAAATTTTACAAAAATTCGAATATAATTTTATATAAACTACCGTCTACTTGCTATAACTGCAAACGGTTACTCGCTTAAAATTTTATAATTTATAACAAATTTCTTCTGTAAAGTGTTTTATACTTCATTTTATAAAGTTTGGCAAAAGTAAGGAATAATTTTCTATATGGTTACTTTTGTCCAAATCAAAATTTCATAGAATAATTTTATAAACAATTTGATTTTTCTCAACCAATATCAATGGTTACTCGTTTAAAATGCAATAATTTTTTTAGACATTTTATCAACATATTTTTTAAGCTATGTTTTAATAACAAATTTTTATAGAAATTCTAAAGATTTCGGAATTAGACTACCGACTACTTGCTGCAATTCCAAACGGTTACTCGCTAAGAATTCATTAATTTTTGAAAAATATCTTCTGTAAAGTAACGAGTAATTTTCTATATGGTTACTTTTGTACAAATCTGAATTTAATTGAACAAATTTGATTGTTCTCAACAAATTTTATATATATTCCCATATAATACCGACTACTTGCTGCAATTCCAAACGGTTACTCGCTAAGAATTGAATAATTTTTTGTAAATATCTTCTGTAAAGTGTTTTATATTTTATTTTAAGAAGTTTGACAAAAGTAACGAGTCATTTTTTATGTGGTTACTTTTGTACAAATCTGAAGTTAATTAATCAAATTTGATTGTTTCAACCAACTTTATAAACAATGATTTGATTAAAAAGTTTTACACAAATACGCACATACATTCCCATGTAATACCGACTACTTGCTGCAATTCAAAATGGTTACTCGCTTACAATTCAAACATTTTTCGATAATATCTTTTGTATAGTGTTTTACATCTAATTTTACGAAGTTTGGCAAAAGTAACGAGTAATTTTCTATATGGTTACTTATGTGCAAATCTCAATTTAATCAAACAAATTTGATTGTTCTCAACAAATTTTATAAGCAATGATTTGATAAAAAAGTTTTACACAAATCCGCTGAAGGATTCGCATGAAATACCGACTACTTTTTGCAATTCCAAACGGTTACTCGCTTAGAATTGAATAATTTTTGGTAGATATCTTCTGTAAAGTGTTTTGCGTTTAATTTTAAGAAGTTTGACAAAAGTAACGAGTAATTTTCTATATGGTTACTTTTAAACAAATCTCAATTTAATCAAACAAATTTGATTGTTCTCAACAAATTTTATAAACAATGATTTGGTAAAAAAGCTTTACATTAATCCGCAGAAGGATTCACATGAAATACCGACTACTTGCTGCAATTCATTAATTTTTGGAAAATATCTTTTGTAAAGTCTTTTACATTTACTTTTAAGAAGTTTGGCAAAAGTAACGAATGATTTTTTTTCTATGGTTACTTTTAAACAAATCTCAATTTTATGAAAAAAATTGTATAATTCTTACCAACTATGATTAGTAATGATTTGGTTTTAAAGTTTCAAAAAAATTCCCAGGTATTTTTCCATGAAATACCGACTACTTGCTGTCATTTTAAATGGTGAAAATACTTTCTTTAAATTGATTTATACTTATTCAGAAGAGGTTTGACAAAAGTAAGGACTAATTTTCTATGTGATTACTTTTGAAATATTATGGATTTTAAGAAATTCGACATATTTGGCGCATAAATACCAATTACTTTTTGTAATTTAAAACGGTTACTTGCTTAGAATTCAACAATTTTTGGAAAAAAGCTTCTGTAAAGTGTTTTAAATCTAATTTTAAGCTGTTGTACAGAAGTAACTAGTAATTTTCTGTATGGTTACTTATGTCTAAAACTGAAATTTATCGAACAAATTCATTTGTTCTCAACCAATTTTATTATTTTTCCAAATTTTTAAACGTCGTATTTTTGCATCTGAAAGGGTCTCTGGTCAAAAAGTCTATGCAATACATAAAAACTGTAATAAATTTCTTTAAAATCTGAGTTGAGAAATTCGAAAGTGCTGTTTTCTGTCCGGTTTGGGATAGATTCTCCATATGTATTTACTGATTTTTATAATGACAGATTTAAACTATCTTTAAACCAAAAATGGAGATGATCTGACGTCTCTGCCATTTATTGTAATTTGATTTTCATACGTCAATATTTTAACCGCAACAACCTAAATAATTTACTTGGCTGTTAAATATTTATTTGTTTATTTATTTTTTGTTGTTTAATTGTCATTCTTAGAATTACGACAAACAATAATAGCAATAAACAAACAACCAAAAAAAAAAAAAACAAGGTGTTGTTCTTTATTAAAAAACCATAATTCAATATTTATGACTTTCTGATGTTTTCTGTGTATTATTTTGAGAATAGATGAAAAAAAAAATAACTTAAAATAAATATAAAATTTGTTTAATGATTTTTGACTGGCGCCAATATTAGTTTTTTATTATTTATTTTTGTTGGTTTGTTTTTTACTATTAAAGAAAACAAGAAAACCAACCAACCATACCCTGATTTCTAGTTTTACGAAATTAGTAATTCTAATGTTTTATTATTATTATTATTATTTTTTTTACATTTTGATTTGTAACTAATGAAGTAATTTGCAGCAATATTGGACTCTTAATAATATACATATATGTACATACAAATGTATATAGCTATTATAAATGTGTTTTTTTTTTTTTAATTTATACTATGTAGTATATTATTTTAATTTTTTGGTTTAGTTTTAAAATATTTATTATTTGGTTCGCATAACTAATGAATTTGAATATTAAATGACACAAATAAATAATGTATTGTAATTCTTAACGATAGCAATCGAACAATGAACACACTTCGTTTAAAGGTTTCGGAATGTAGTGCCAGAAAAAAAAAAAATTTAAGCAAATATAACAAATCTCAGCTCCTATTTAGTTTGGTACTGTAGGGCAGGGTGTTGACTTGTAAGTTTTTATTAAAAAAAAAAAAAAAAATCAAACCAAAAATTCGTTTTATTACTAATTTATTTATTAAGTTTTCTATACATACTCGCTCGTACCAAACACCTAACGATCATAAATATTTTAATTTGAATTGTTTTTGTTTACTTTTCCATTTGTCATACTACTGATTTTTTCTTCTGTCATTTTATCAACTCAAATATCTATCACAGACTCTATACTTAAGTATTAAATATTTATTTACCTTTTTTTTCTACCTCTACTTCTACTTCTTCTTCTTATTGTTGTTATAATTTAATGGACTAGGAAATGTTTAATAATATTATTTGTGTATTTAGTTATTTTATTGTTTTCTAGGGGATTTAGTTAAGCATCAATTTGAAAAAAAAAAAAAATAAAAAAAAAAATCATGAAATTGTTTTGTAAGAACGAGTAGTAGTAGACAAATTCCGTCAGTGACGTTGGTATTTACTATATATAGCAAAAGTCGTAGTAGTCCACGTAGTAGTAGTAGACACTGATATTCAGTGTCTAAATAAAGTATAAATCATGATTTTTATGGTTTTTAAATAATTTATTGATTTGGTTATAGCATGTATTTATTGAGGTGTTAAATAGCAATAAATACTTGTATCTTGTCGCTAGATATGTTTCACTTCATTTTTTTTTTTTTTTTTTGTCTATCAGTTTAATATTATATTAACTGTAGTCTTTGGAACACAAATATTTTATCTCTTTTTTTTTTATATATATTACTACCACCGCAAGTGAGTTATGTACACATTTAATAGGTTGTATAGATCGTTTGTAACATTAAAAAAATATTTATATATTTCATTTGTATAACTACGATCAGAGGTACTGCCCTGATCTGGAATGCAAGTCGTAATTCGTTTTAAATTATGGGAAAATCAGCATTTAGTTTAAAATATTGACTTTATAAACTTCTAGCTTCTCCCCAGAGCTTTTTCACTGAAGATCTACAGTTTAGATTCTACACTGTTGCAATAATGAAACGTCATATACAAAATTATACCTATATTGTAATTGAAAATCGGAAAAATTGATTCAGCAATGGCTGAGGTAGGACCAAAATAAATATTAAAATAAATGAATTTTGACAGTAATGCTTTCTTTCAAGTATCTGAGATATCCATATAAATGTCTTTGTAAGTATGTTTGTTTCTGTGTTTGAGCATCACGCCTAAACGGCTAAATCGATTTTGTTGAATTTGGAACGTATATAGATCCTTACTTGGGAGCGTCAATAGGCTATAACTTTTTTCAATATTTTTAGCAGAAAGAGATAAACAGGGAGAAAAACTGGTAAAATTGCTACCTTTAGTTCTTAAACAATAATTACTAAACGGCTGAAACGATTTTTACTACGACAGGGGTAGCGAAGCGCACCGGGTCAAGCTAGTAAACCATAAAAAATCCAGAATTTTTGAATTTTGTGCCAAAGCTTCATATGCGGAAAGTTTTGCTTTACTTCTTTAATTTAAAACAAGTAAGAAAGTATGGTCGATCAAGCCCGACAATATAACACCCTACACTAAATAAATGAGCAAAATCACTTTGCTTTTAAAATTTCAATAATTTATATTCGTGAATGATTTTCGGAAGAGTGCCTTATATGGAAGATATGACTATTTATGACCCACGAAATTTAGTCTTGTTATTTATGTCTATATGAAAGTTATTTTTGTTGAACTTTATGTGTATACTAGGGTATTCAATCGATTAACCGTTAATCGGTTAACCGATTAATTTTGGTCGGTTAACTGTTCGAATAATTTAAAATTGGCGATTTTCAAATAACAAATAAACCGATTAATTTGTGTCGATTAACCGATTAACCGAAATTTTTTTTTGCACTTGTTATAGAAATATTGTTTAAAAGCCCTCAAATTTTATTTATTAACTCATGAACATTAACTTCTAGCAATAGTTTTTTAGAAGTATACCACAAACATTTAAACTATGGAATTTGAAATGAACTTTTTTCTAGAATGTACTATGATCAACTTTGTCCTAATGAGTCGGAGGACGACATGATAATAGATGAATCTAAAGACATAACTGAAACGAGTCTTTTAGCAGAAACTATTAAAAGTATTCATAATCTAAAAAACTACAAAAAAGACTTCAATGGTACAATTGAGGATTTTATATGAGAATTGCCTTACTTTTGATTTCTCCAACATCTAATCAGTGAGATAGTTCTTTCCAAGTCAATGAAAAAATCGTTTAAAAGGAAAACATTTCAATTATATTCTTTCTTCAAAAGCTTATTTCTGAAAATCTCCCCAAAATCCTAAAAAAAAAACTAATAAAAGGAAAAAAACTCATAAAAAACGGATCTCAGATACCATATCTTTTTTGGCTATTACTTATTTTTGTGTTGAATTGTTATGTTTTGTTTGTTTTTTTTATGATTTTGTTCTTTTTATTACTAAAATGCTTAAATAATACACAAAAAAGAATTTATTCGGTTAATCGAATAATTTAAAATTAACCGATTAAATCTAAACCCCGATTAATTATTTGCTCGATTAACCGATTAAAACACAAACCCGATTAATTGAATACCCTAGTGTATACCGACATTTTTAAGAGATTTATGCTCGTTAAAGTGATTTTCGGAAGCGGCCCTTGTATAGGTTATAATACAAATACAACTAAGGTTTTTATGGCATAAGGAGGTTAGTTTATTAACCACCATGGCGGTTGGCATTAAAAATAATTATGATATAAATTTGCGTAGTTGTAAAACTTATCATTTTGACTAAATTTTCTGAACAAAATCATTTGGTATACCTCCTCCTTCTGTATAATCAACCGAATCTTCCAAACAACATTTTGTTCACCATTTTGGTTCCACCACAGCAGTTTGTGTAGATAAGTCACTAACAGAAGTATTAGCCAAATTTTATCATATTTTAACTGAAAGGTATGTTACCGAGCACCATCATCAGATCGACTTGCTCCAAATAATTATCTTCTTTGTCGGGTTCAATACTGCAGACATTCCCATCTGAGGGTATACCTTCGAAAAAAATATGTTTAATTTAATGTTCATTGAGTAAACGCGGCATCCTTACAAAATAACATAATATTATGTAGAGAAACACATTATATAAAATATATTACAGTCACAGTGGTTAGTAATCTAACCACTCTTTTACTTACATTATTTATCAAAGAGTATAGTATCAAATATTACTTTGTTAGCACAAGCCAACCAAACAAGCACTAAATAACAAAGTAACACTAAATTTAATAAACAATAAACACTCTGACCTTATTTTATTGAAGGCGGGAAACCCCCTAAGAAAAACTGCAATTTACAATATTTTCAAACTAATATATTAATCTAACCATAGCAACCTGACAGCGAAGTTTTGCCAAAAAACTTAAACGATGACTTGAGCAAAATGCCAATAGATGTCACTAAAAATTGTTTAAAGACTCTAGAAAAGGTGGTTAGAAAAGTGACCACTAAAACGGAAAGAGTTAAATGTTTGCCAACATTCTCCTTATTATGAAAGTCATCGTTATCGTCATCATTTTTATTTTCCACAACGACAATAAAAATTGCATCGTAAAAATGGCTCCTTAACAATTTGAATAGTGAACTCATAATGACACTGATTATTTTCGTTCTGAAAATTATCCCATCTTCCAATAATTTGGCATAGAAAAACCTCTAATCTTAACATTTTTCATTTGTTTTTCTTAAAAAGTACCTGAATTTAAAATCATCTCAAAATCTATAGTTTCCTAATACTAAAACAGTGTAATTCTTCTAAATCTATAACTTCCCCATTTATTTCTTTCCAATCGACCTGGTTTTCCGAAACTGCAGCTCTTTTAAGAATCTATAAAATCACTTCCTAAATGATATAAATTTGCTTCCCCCGGTATGTTGCTAAAGCATAATTAAAAGTCGTTGCAGCTGTATAAATCACTTAAATATATGTTTGTATTGTATTGTTTCCTTTACTTTTATTTAGTAGCAGGAAAAAACCCAAACTGGGCCAAGAAAATAAAATCACACTCTCTGAAAAGCAATACGAATATATTTATTATTAATGTGTGACTAGAATAATAAAAGCAAAATACTTTGTGACACTTCGTGGTGGATATAAATATCATTTTGAATAATGATTTTCCATGCAAATACTAAATACTATCAATGTTATACCAGTTACTGCGACAGAGTGGAGTAGGAGGATTTGAAAAAACAATTATTATAAATATGGATGCGACAAAAAATTGAATATATAATCACCTTGTTTTAATACAAACTGAGCTACAGGGAGTTTTATTGATAAAACCATAACATATTTAAAATATTTCAAAGGAAAATAACTCCCAAATGAGTGATAACGAAATTTAAAGAGGATTTCTAACATGTATTTATGTCATTGGAGCAGTTTTACAAAAACTGCTCAAAATTGGTAGTTCCCATCTATTGAAGTCCAACATACGTTGATAGCCCTTAGCTGACAATTTTATTCACCAAAAATATTTACATATAATAAAGTTTAATAGCTTTAAAGTCTTTATAATTCCAGTAGCCATTTATGTACTTAATATTAATCCATTTTTGTTTCTTCTAATTGATTTTTATATTATTTTTATAAATTATTTTTTTATTCATATTTGCTTATGCTGTTTAATTAATTATCTTCTTAACAATAACACATAACTCTGGCTCCTTCCTTTAACTACCTATAACAATATAATTTTCCATTATTATGCCCAGCTTAAAGTAAATACAAACATATTGCACACAATTTTTTTTTTTATAATACATACTATTATTGAAAATAAATAAATTAGAATTTTTAATTAAATTATATTGTGTCATATGAGGGTGTCACTGCATGTTCGACTAATCAAACCAACCAATTGATTGTTAAATATGAGAGCATGGCCTAAAGGCAATAGTAACCACTGGGAAAAAGAAATATAAAGAAAAACATACAAACATGTTTTTCTAACATGGCTATAAAGACATTAAGCCAAAGAAAAATCAACAAACAACAGCAAGAAACTAGATTAAGAGCTTGTTAATAAAATTGAAAAGGTTGCAGTGCACATACGTGGTGTACAACTGGTGTTTTGAGAAAAGCTTAAACAAGTCAAACTATCTCATACACTAGCACGGGTGTAAAATAGGTATATAACTATTGACATTTTTTGCAAATATACAAATTGGCATAGCATAGTCGAATAGAGCATTAAAAAATATGAAAAACCACGGTACTATTTTGTTAAAAAAGTTCACGCACCAAACGCAATAAAGTTTTTCATTAAATATTTTCAATTATTTTGAAAAACAATATATTTTATTTTAATAATAACTGCGGACATACTTCAAAAAATAATTTATAAATACGTGAAGTATCCCTCACACTTGCAAAAAAATATGAAATTATTAATATAATTTTTGAGAGAAAAAAAATTTGGTTTATTTTAGAAATTGGTGTTGGTGAGTGATGTTTTTGATTCCAAATGACCTAAAAATGATTTTCATTACTTATACAACATTGGCCATCACGATTTCGCCAAAATTAGTTAGTGTACAAACTATTGTCGGGAGGATTCGGATTTTAATGGAAGCCAGAATTCGTTTAAGTCACTTCGGTTTATACAAAACTTATTTCAGATCATTGGGGAAACCGAAAATCAGCAATTAAATTCTTGAACCAATGATTAGACATTTATCCGTTTCAGGCAAATTTGAAAATTATTAATTTTATAACAAAAATAAAAACTAATTGTTCTCTAACGAGAGCATTGATTGAAAAATGGACCTCATCTTAGCGGGGTGGTATATCGGCTCTACGAAGGCTTGATCTTGTTTGACTCTGTCGATTAGGGATTAGGTAGCATGTAGTTTCAGTATATATTTATCACGGACTTTCTAAAAACTCATCCTTCACTAGTGGTAACTACTTCCAAGTCCCTGTGGATGTTTTGATGGTATACTCCTCATAACCCTAAGAATTTTCCGTTGGGACCTCTGTATAAGATCAATACTTGTATTACTTGCCGTTACCCATAATTTTATTCAATATGTCCAAATTTATTTAAGATATCGAACTGGTTTCTTTAAAGAGGGTCAACTCATCGATGTACAGTGGTCATATCTACCTACTGTAATCTTACATCATTCTCTCTACTCTTTCGCTAAAAAAATACTGTTATATCCGTCTTCAACTTTCATTGTAATGTATTGAAAAAAACTGTTTTTTGCTTCTACTGAAATTTTTTTAATTTTGAGTTCACTATCTTTAGAGGAACCAGTGCGATATGTTACATAATCTAGTAGTTTATAGGGTGTCCCGACAGACTAGACAATAGTGTTCTGGACTGTCAATCTGAGGGTTGAGGTTTTGCTTGTATCTGCAGACAAGCATAAAGCTTCGCTACTTGTGTTTGCTTAAAAAAATATGGTGGTATCAAACATTTAATTTAATATAGCAGGCATTTGTGCCATACTTTGTCCAATGCTTGAGCGACATCCAAAAATATTGCAGAACAATATTTCCTTGATTCAAAAGATTTTCTTGTTTTTGGAATATTTTTTCGAATAGCTTTGACATACAAGGGAGTAAGCTAATAGGTCTATAGGGTTTCATATAATTTTTATGTGAGAAGTTTTTTAATTTACGGAAAAACTCCTAGTTTGAAGATCGCATTAAATATTGTAGATAACTCAATTATTGCCACATTCGGTAGGTTTTTAATTACAGTAGGTGTCATTGAATCATTTCCTGGTGCTTTTTATATTATATTCTCTTTGATAACTTTGTTAATGTCATCTGGTTCAAAGACCGAACTTAAGTGATCTCTCCTTAAAGGGCTCTGTACCTCTAGCGGTGGCTTGATATTTTTCGTTGACTTCCAAAGGTAAAAAGTTGTGTGTTTGGTATTTCCATTTCTGCGATTCCCTTTTAATTGGAGGGCTCTTTTCAGCTTTTTACTAACAGCAGACAGCCTCTGTTTTGCAGCAGTTGATCTATTTTGTTGCCACTCTCTTCAAAGGTTTCTCTTTACGAAAAGAAGTCGTTCAATATCTGAATTGGAAATGTGCGTATTAGATTTAGAAGTTTTGCCATTGATTTGTTAGTGCATGTTTATGCATGACTTCCTTTTAGAGCTTATTTCTGCATTTACTTATTGGGCTTAATAACATATTTATAGCAAATTAAGTATTACCCTTTTAGATCATACACCTATTAGCCGTTATACATCATATTTGTCACACTGTCTTCTATATTTAGCAGTTATAAATTAAGCAGTATTGCAATAGAAAAATATCGGATGTAAAGTTTAACAATAACTTTATTAAAGTACTGGTTAAACACTTGAACCAAAGAGCAATTTTTGAATATTTGAAATCGACATCATTTTTGAAAATATACAAAGATTTTCTTATTTTTTCCATAAGCAAGTTTTGTTATAAAACGAAATTTATAAATTCTTAATAAAACAAGTAAGTGAGCTATATTCGGCTGTGCCGAATCTTATATACCCTTCACCAAATTATACCTTAAAATAAAATTTAAACAATTTTTTTTTTTATTTTTTTTTTTCAGTTTTTTAAAAGTTTTTTCCAAGTTTTTAAAAAAACATTTTTTAATTTATTTGTGAAAAAAATTTATGACAAGAGAAAGTTTTTTGTGAAAAAAAAATTCGGCTTAAAAAATATTTTTCCCGATTTGACCCATTGTAGGTCCAAGTTTGTATAGCCTTATATCTTTGCAATGGACTTTGAAATATCTATCATTAGATATCCATATTGTCTATATTTATGACTTAATAATCGAGATATAGATCAGAAATAGTTCAAAAATAGAGGTTGTCTCGGATTTTTGATCATATATCCGTTATTTATGGACGGATTTTGCTGATTTGAAATAGGAAACTTCTCGAAAGCATGTCTGACGGAATTATTGAAGATTTGGGTCCCGAAGATATCTGGGATCTTCAGAAAATTGATTTCAACAGACAGACGGACAGACAGGCAGACAGACATGGTTAATCGACTCCGCTATATATATCTATAACATTGTTGTCAATTATAAAACTAATTTTTAGTTCCTAATTAATAAGAATAGTTCATCGATTCAAAGACTACCATGTCATCACAGCTGTCAAAGTTTTTTAAACACATCTTTAGATCAATATGTAAACAATGATTTGGAAACGGGGTTTTATATCGGGTCTATTACGAACTCACTCACATGGAATTTGGTGGATTTCAAAATACAAATCAAGATATGTTAAATATTTTAGAGGAATGATATTTCATAATTGCAATTAAATTCCTTTAAAAAAAAAAAAAAATTTGTAGAAAAAGCTATTATTAATAACTTAAAAATCCAGATATAGAACAAAAATAGGTAAAGCATCTTATATCTCAGCCATTAGTGGTCCGATTTTTACGATTTTAAATCGCAACCGAACCGGGAATATAACGGATATATAGATGAATGAGTTATGGTATTATAATACCTAGTAACCATTTTGATTTTTTGTATATATTATTATACGAAGCAAGTACTTTTTACTTCTTTTAATAACCCATTGATTCCTTTAATCGTTTTAGTTTTAACCACAACTTTTGCTGGGTTATTTAAGTTTAATATGCATGTTTCCTTTGCTGATAATTACATATTTCTCACACATTACCAAAATGACCACCCACCACTACCATACAATTCACCCCAGTATACTTGTATTACTATATAAATGTCAATTATGTATGTAAATTTTCTTCTACGCTGCAGTCGGTAACGTTTAAACAATTATAAACTACAACAGAAAAAAAATTAATAAACAAAAAATACATAGCTTATGATTTGATTAGAGGTTTGTTTGTTTGTTTGTTTTTTTCCATGTTTTAAGAGAATTTTCCATACAATTTGTAGCGAATTAAAATCATATTTAATATTTCAGTCTATAACTACGAGAACAACACACGTAAGTACGTGTTGAACACTAAACAACAAAAAAACACTATAAATTAATAAATAAAAAAAAATAAATAAATAACAATTGTCGCCACCTAGACGCAACATGATACACTCAACTCAACTCACTCACTGTGTTGTATTGGCAGTTTTGTTACCATGTTACGAGCATGAGTACTAGCTTAATACAGGGTTTCGATTTTATAAATTTTCAAATTAAAAAACAAAATTACATTTTAAATGTTGTCAAAACATGTGTACTTAAATATACATAAGTACAATTACTTATTAGTTCATATTAAGTGACGTATGTTTGTACATACACGTGTAATTTGTTTTTGTTTGTTGAAATGCAGGTTACTTTGTTGGAAAATAGAGTGGCCGTAAAACAAATCTCGATGTGGATCAATTGTTCTTCATTTTGTGATATTGTAACATTTCCCAAAATGTTCCTTATTTAGGTTTTCAATATTTTTCTCATATTTGCTCCAAAGAAACTTCAGTATCATATCAAGGTCTTTGAAAATTTAATGAATGAAAAGAGATTTCTGTTCAAGTAAAGGTTAGATTAAATGAATATACTTCCATTAAGCATTCATGGTAGATTCTATCTCCTGCCGAATAGTGACATACGTAAGTCTTTCAGAAAGAAATACTCAAGTTAAGGAATGCTGAGTCAGTATCCCCTTGGAACATAATGAGTCTTTAATCAAATCATTCAATAAAGGTGTTAATCCTTCTGACGACCATCTCCGACAGATTTGACAGGTTATACAAATCAATCGTCTGTTGTAAATCAATCGTTGCACTTCTCTCTTCTGCTCTTAAGTATCCTCTTCTCCTCTTTCCCATTCTAACATCTTCTACAGAAGTCATGGTAGATTCTATCTCCTGCCGAATAGTGACATACGTAAGTCTTTCAGAAATAAATAACCAAGGTTAAGAATACTGAGTCAGTATCCCCTTGGACCGTAATGAGTCTTTAATCAAATCATTCAACGAAGGTGTTAATCCTTCTGACGACCATCTCCGACAGATTTGGCAGGTTGTGCAAATCAATCGTCTCGAATCTTTAATTCGGTAGGGTCGGACAGTGACAGAGAAGTTTCACTTCCCTCTTCTGGTATTCTCCTGTTCTCCTCTTTCCTAATCTGACAACTTCTACAGAAGTCATGGTAGATTCAATCTACTGCCGAATAGTAACACTTAAGTCTTTTGGCATCGGAATCATTGTGATACCTGCAATGAAAGAGTCATATTAAGGAACACTGAATCATTATTCCTTTTATCTAAAATTAGTTCTTGACCAACCAACGAATGCATGTTTCCTATTGACGACCATATCCAACAGATCCTTTAAATGCTTCGTGCAAAACCAGTGTCTAAAGTCTCCGATTTGTAGGGTCAGTCTGTGGCAGGGAATGTGCATAGCCGTCTCCTGCTTTTTCTCATTCTGACAACTTCTACGAAAGTTATTATATGGTAGATTCATTCTCTTGGCATGTATCTTAAACAAGCAGTGACTACACTTAATAGATTTTGCAGTTGAACTCGCGGCATATTTGTTAAAGCAATCGATCGATGACTATTATATTCATGTCATACCGCCATTGTCATTCTACAAGTAGTCTTTGTGAATCATCTCCTTTGTGCGTAGATGTAAAGTCATATCCTAATCGAGACCTGAATGTGTTAGCCATATAAATAAATGAATTTCCGCTACCAAGAGAGAAATTCCGCATCTTTGCCAGTGTATCAGCTACCCGAATTGAGATTACGTGTTGAATGTCCTGTCATCTAGTTAACAAACGCCCTACATTCAGGGTTTATACTTTATTTCGTACACATGGTATATATCCTAATATATCCAATAAAACCTTAAACAATGTCCGCAATGTGTTTACTTAGTAGACCTTGGTGACTTGGTTTCCAGTAAAGTCCAAGTGTGGAATATCTCGCCTTCTCGTTAAGAGATGCCCGGCATTTAAGGACCAAATTTCATGACGCATAGACGGTATAAATTCGAATATCAACCCCGTTAATATATCCAATAAAACATTAATCAATTCATGGCTCACTTGATGGTAGAAATCTTAGACTTTGAAACATTGAATTGATCTAGAAGTCTGAATGATACAGTCGTACCTAGCCGTGCAATATTTAAGACCTCAAATGGACTCTTTCTCTCCCATTTTTATAGGGATATCTAATGAAGAATGGTCTGGATCTGCAGTGATCAATATTAACTGTCGGATATTCATAGTTCAAACAATTCATGCGCCAATATCACAAAGGCTAACGGAAGAGTTGGGAGCAACTCTTACCACCATAAGATTAGCAGGAAACTAAGTGCAGAATTTCGTAAGATTCTTTAAAACGACTGAGAGAATCTTCAGAATATCCCTAAAACAAGTGCACCATACACAGTATTCCTATGAGGCTTCTGTACCTATTGTACCTATTGGTTGAAATCGGCTTTTTACTTAAGCTAGCCCCCATACAAATGTCCTCCCAACATAGAACTTCATCGGACATCAATGTATAGTTTACATAGGAATCCACACAAATTTAGCCATAAATTATTATTATATAAAAATAAATTACACCTACTCATTTTGTGTGGATCGGTCAATAATTAACCAAAGCTACCATAAGGTCCACATCCAAAAATCACTTTAACGAGCATAAATGTCTTAAAAATTTTGTTATCATAATAAAATTCAACACAAATTAGCTCTCATATAGGGCTCAATTCCGGAAATCACTTTAACATGCATAAATCGTTTACGGGTATTGACATCTGAAATTATGGAAATTAATTATCTATATCTATATATAAATATATAAATGTCTTTGTAAGTTTGTTTGTTTGTTTATTTGTTTGTTTGTTTGTTTGTTTGTTTGTTTGTTTGTTTGTTTGAGCATCACGCCTAAACGGCTGAACCGATTTTATTGAAATTTGGAACGTAGATAGATCCTTACTTGGAAGCGTCAATAGGCTATAAATTTTTTCAATACTTGGACCAGAAAGGGATAAAAAGGGGGAAAAACGGGTAAAATTGGTACCTTTAGTTTTTAAACAATAATTACTAAACGGCTGAACCAATTCTTACATTGACAGGGGTAGCGAAGCGCACCGGGTCAAGCTAGTAATAAATATAATAAATGTGGACTAAAATCTATAATGATTTTCATTCATCATACCAAAAATATTAAAGAAAAGTACAATTTTCATACAAGTTTTTAAAATATAAGGAAATATATCATAAATTACGGAAATTTTTAAAAAAAATATAAAATTTATTATTTTGAAATATTGTGCAATTTGAATAGAAAATCTATTTAGATGTTGATATTAGTTCATATTGTATGGAATTTCTTAAAAAAATTATCAGAATCGATTAATTTAATTTTTAGTTTTTCTTACTTTTGTAATTTAGGGAAATAGAAATTTTGATTTTATCAAATTTAAAAAGAAATCTACAATTTTAGAAAAATTAATTTTTTTTTTAAAAAATATCGTTATAACTTCTGTGCTCATTCGACAAATCGATATAAGATGACTTCGAAAAGAAATTTAAATTTCTAAAGAAAATTGTTTTGGCTCATACACTGGTTGTAGGGCTGGCTATATGACTATATCTGACTTTCTTATTTGTTTGTGAGATTATAAAAGTACTAAATATTACGTTGTTCTCAAGTAAAGTTTTATTAAAATATCGATTTTCGATATATTTCTTAAATGTTTAACTTAAATTTACCAATTGCTCACCCTAAAAACTCTATGCATTTCATCTACTGTTTTATGTAACAAGATCTCAAACATTTGTGTTATAATTACAATTACAATTTATTATTTATATGTTTAGTTTAATATTATGAAATACCATAAACAAACAAGAATATCTATAAGACCACCATCACCTTACAACCCGCCTTAAAGATGACATTAAGTCCTTAAGTACTCCAATGTTCTCTCAAGTGAATGTTTAAGTAGCGGTTGTAAAATAAAATATTTGTACATTTTAATCAAAACATAACAATCAGCGTAATAAAGATCATAAACATAAAGTGGAAAATATGTCCATATGTACATATCTACTGGATTTGCTGGTTCTTCTCATTTATTTTTTTATTTGATTATTTTTTTTTTATATTAAAACATTTATAATCATTAAACATGAATTGTTAGTTGTAGATGTAAACAAATATTTATGTATATTGAGATATAAAAATATATATTTTATGACTTACTTAAGTTAAGTGTAATTATGGATATTCATTGATTTTGAGATTTTGATTTTGACATACATATTCGGGCTATAGGGAAAACGATTAAATATAAATATCCATTAAGGGCTTTTTGTTTTATTACAATAAGCACTAATGACCTAAAAATTCAAGTAATTGCAAATTTGTTTTGGAATTTGACATGAATGAAAATATTGCTACGTTTTTACCTTTTAAAAACGGGGGTTTATTTCCTTTAAATAAACCGGATACTTTTGATTGCAAATAAAAAGCAGTTTTAGTAGTTTAATATTTGTAACAACTCTTTATTTATTTAAAATGTACACCAACAACAATTCAAATAGTCACTCAGTGTCATTTTACACGTTTATTAATTCGCAGAAATGCACACAAACTTTATAATGTAAAACTCACATGTACACGACAGTTGATGTTAACTCTAACAGCGACAATGATCACTATTTATACACGCGTCATCTGTCGGGAATCTTCTACATTGCTCTTAACGGACATACTAGTACATTCGAATTCCAGAGCCTTCGATGTCATTGCCAGCAGCCCAAACATTTAGTGTTGCCATACTTACAAACAATGCCAATAACCGCATGCTACTGATGGACATGCCTTCAAACATGATGAATGCTGCAGGCAGTCGTTACAGACCGTTGAATTCAAATCGTCATTGCACATTCATAACAATATAATTAAGTTTAAACTTAAACAATATTTGAAAAAATAAAATATTTTTTAACAAAAAACATGTCGTTAGCTTATTAATGTTTCGACCCAACGACTATTTGGAAAAATGTGTTAAAAGTGGATTATTAGTTGAGCAACGTTACTTTAGATGAAGGAGATCAATATTAGATCTTTGGATCATCGAAAATCCAAAAAGTGCAAAATATGGGTCAACCTAGTGGACATCATTTGCATGACAGAAACTCTGAACACCTCATGAGTTAATATCTTCAATTCATCTATTCAAATCTCAAATTTAAAAAAATCTTTGTACTATCTTTATCTGTGAATACCCCTAATGTTCTCAATCTTAGTAGAGCCTTCAGCACAGAAGATGAAACAAATTTTTTTTTTTTTTTTTGTATTTTTAACCATTTTTCGAAATTGTGCCATAGAAACTATAAGACTAAACGAAATCATGTTGCTTTGGACAGCAAACAATAAAATCAATGACAAAACGACCGGCAGGCCGACCCTACCTACCACTGCAAACCACAACCACTTAAAAGCGCTTCTTACGGTTTGGGTTAAACCAAAAAAAAAAAAAAGAAAAAAAAACTAAACTTTATTGGTTTGTTTGTTCGAATTTCGCTTGCTTGGATTTTAAAGCACTATTTGTTGCTGTTTTATTCATTTCATTTTGTTGCTCCTTTAATTCAATTAACAAGTTACACAGCAACAAATAAAACACAACAAACGATAAAAGAGGATTTTGTCGTTAAATCAAAAAAAAAAAAAAAAAAAAAACAGAACAGCTTTGATATGGTTAAAGAAAGATACATTTAAACATTAAAATCAGCTAAATAACGACAACAGAGCTACAATGGAAAAACAAGTCATTAAACCAAGATCAGCAAGAAGTGGAAAATGTAAAGGAAATAAAGAGAGAGTGTATGGTGGTTTAATCCCTGGAGTAGCAGCGATAATAAACAAATGGCGCCAACAAATATTTACTTTTAAAAACACATACACACACACACACACTTACTTACTTACTTACATTGTTTACACAGATACATACATATATATATTCTTAGATATTTAGTCAATAAATGTAAGCCATAAACCTTAAAGGCTTAAAGCAGTAAAACAAATATACGAGTACAAATGAAGAAATGAAAATACGAGCCCTGAATAAACATGAAAAATGCCCCTTTAAACTTCAATACAGAATTCCCTTTTAGGCCACTGCTACACGTATATTGAACGCGATCCCATAATAGCCTCATTTTACGTGATTCAGATCAGGGATCGCGGATCACGCGATAAATATTGAACTTTTAATATACATCATGATATAAACACGCCATACTTTGGTAAAAAGTGAAACATTTACTAAATAATAATATTTTGATATAATTGGTCAATTCACAAGGTCTCTTATCAGTCATATCGCCATAATATCCTAATATATCACGACTCGGCGGCTCGGCTTAACTGACTCTTGGGCATTCGGTATCTGCTGGTTCGTTGCGATTACACAATAAATATAGCATAGAAAGTAGTATTATTTTAGGACATTTTTTGCTTGAAAAGCAATAAAAACCATTGTGAAATATAAGGACATTATGACATGATAAGAGACTTTGTGAATTGACCAAATATATTTATATAAGTAATATTTTCGTATTGCTGATCATTGATCACGCGATAAATATTGAACGTTTACAATACTTCGTGATATCAACTCGCGATACGTTGGTTTTCTAATCAGTGCACTGTTCAATATTTATACTGATCGCGATCCAAATATCACAATATAAAATATGCATAGAACGTGTAACAGTGCCCTTAAAGTTGGAAACTCAAAAATACCATAGAGTACAGCATACAAATCTTTATAAGGACAAATAAAGGGATTAAGATCAAGTAAATATCATAGGGTCGACTGTTCCTCCTTAAAAAAAAGAAACCTTAAGTAAACGTTGACAATGTTGCAACAGATCTACAGGTTCAGATTAAAAATGAACACAACCAACCCAGTTTCTTAAAAGCAATTTAAGCTTAAACTTCAAAATGAAACGTTTACATTACGGGGGAAGCAATGGTAATGGCAATGGCAAGACAAGACATCTAAACACAGAAAAACAACGAAAAATCGATCTTTAATGTCGTAAAAGAAACCATTGCAAAGAAACAAATCAATGATCTTTGATTTACATACGACACATTTTTAGCTTTAGTTGCCATGACTCTTAAAAGTTGGCTGTTACAGTAACATGAAAACAAAATAAATAATGGCTATATAAAAATGAGTCCTCTCTCTACCTATATAAACGATTGATGTTTTATTTTATTTTATTTTCTTCTTTGGCCATAAACTTGTAGTTGTCCATAAAATCAAAGAAAAAAAAGAAACAAAATCCAAACAGCTTTATAAATCTTTTTTTTTTTTTGTTTAAATCTGTTACAACGATAAAGACGAACGAGCAACAGAAATTTATCGCAGCACTGAATTTTTCCCCCAGTACACTTTTATTTCATTTTTAAGCCCTTGATGTTGTTGACATTTTTAAAGACTAAGGAGAAGAATATAAAATTTAAAACATTTTGTTAAAACCATTAAATATTTAATACTTACATTGTACATTTTGTACGTCATCATCAAAATTTTAGATTTCAAATTGTTACAGAGTACTTATCAATTGGGGTACATTTTAAAGATCTAAGGTACTAAATTATTAATGGGCTTAATTAAAAATAAACTCAATTTAATTTTTATGGTAAATGAGGTCCCAAAAATTTATAAAATTTTTTAATTTTACTAAAATATCAATCTTCAAGTCCTAACGTTTTCATCAATATCAAATACTTATATAAAAAGCCTTTATTTACTCCTCATAAGTTCCGCAAACCTATACAAATATGGAACATTTTCGAGGATCCGTGCATTGCCTTTTTAGAATTTTTTACTCAAACCTAAAATTATTTTTTAAAATTGGGCAAGTTTGGATAGGCCTGGGGGTTGTTGTGTCCGCTTTAGTTAGCCAAATTTTACTTTACACGCTTTAGCATTAAGTTCTCTTTTCGGATCATATAAAACTTGTGTATAGTCCCGAAGAAACATTTTTTCCACAAAAGAAAATATATATGGGCTTTTTTGGCAAAAAACATGGAAATACGGCCCTTTTTATATTTTCCAAATTTGGATACGTGTAACTTTTTATAGGGACAAGATAACTGTTAGCAAGTTATTCCTATTTTATTTAGAATTTTATCGCCAATATAGCTGATATTTTAGAAATAAATTTCGACAATCCGTTGGCCCGTCATATTTAAAAAACCATAAAAAGATCGAGCAATTTTTGGCGATTTTTTTTTTTAAATTTTGGGACCCGAGGTGACCAACTTTGAAGGGCCACACACTGGCCCCCATTAGCGCTAGGAAGCCGAACGAATTTAAGTATACTCAAAACCACCTCAGCTCCAGCCACGTGAAATTTCCTAACAATATCTCCAATAGTTCCCGAGATACCGAATTATTTCCAAAAAAAACGTTTCTAAACCACTGTGCGTCGAAGTATGACGTTCATTCCATAATCTTCGACTGTCGAATTGAAGGCGTTTCCATGAATTTCGTTCAAAGCTTTCAAGTACGAGCTGCTGTCGAATAGATTCAGACATATCTCAGAGGATCCTCCAACTGTTTGATGTCAAAGTTTGACTTACTCCGCATATGCAATTCCAGATGCATTATTGTATCGTCATTATGATGTTGAGTTCCCTTACACTGTCTCCTCTTTTAAATGATCTTTGATAAATTTCATCTTTTCTCTAATTTATCACCGCCTGGTTTATAGTTTTGTATGTATCAGACAAAAAATCTTGAAATTTTTGAGAAGTTCACTGTCAACCTTATAGAGCTAGAATATGTAAGGTATGAAAATAATATTCAAATAGCACTTCTTTTAGCTTTGTGTCTTCCCAACACTCTCTATCTTCTTTGCAATGAGATGATTCTAACGTTTGCTCTCTTCTTTTCAATATGGCGAAATAACCAAAGAAAATATGATTAAAACTACATGAATGGACATGCATGTATCGAACAGGAAATGGTTCGGAGTCTATAGGTATGATGTGTAAGTTCGTATTTGAATGTTTGAAATGAATTGTGTGAGTGTTGCTGTACTTTGAATATAAAATAGTATAAAATATAAGGATCGTATCAACTGTTATAAGGAATAAAGGTAGACGTTAAATAAATGGTAGTTTTTAAGCCCCATAGAACTTGAAATAGTCATAATTTATAATCAAAAATTATTTTATTAGAAAGACTTGACACATTTGAAAATGAATGACGAAGCACATTCTGGACGTCCAATGTTGGGCCACTTTTTCTATTATTGCTGGCCGTGTGTCACTAATAACACGAACAATGTTGGCCTCCAAGGCGTCAATTGTTACTAGTTTATCAGCATAAACCAGTGACTTCACCTGGCTCACAGGATATAATCGAGAGGTGCCAAATCGCTTGACCTTGGAGGCCAATTGGCAGGTTCATTTCTCGAAATCAAATTATAGCCAAATTGTGATTTCAATAAATCTTTGGCACCTAGGGCCATCCTGTTGAAACCACATCCTGTCTGTATCAATTTCATCCATATTATCAAACAAAAAATCATTGATCATGTTGCGGTAACGATCTCCATTGATCGTAGCTCGAGCTGCGGCTTAACTTTTGAAGAAAATGTACCAAATGGTGCAATTTTCTGGATGTAATGAAGACTGTAGGGTCTGTTGTTGACTGGTCTCACTCCATATGTGGCAATTTTGTTTATTAACAAACCCGTTAAGCCAACAATGAAGCTCATCTGTGAACACAATTTTGCGATAAAACAATCGTCTATAAGTTGTGAGAATCGATGACTGATTTTCAAAGTAAATTTGGAAAGTTTGGAGACGTTGTTCTAGCGTCAATCTAGTCATGATTATTTGCCAAAGTATACTGATCATAAATGTCAAAAAGTGAGTCATGTAGCATAGTTCATTTGACAGTTAACCTTTTCGTAAGTTATAACGGGCTTAAAAAACATCCTTTATAAGTGGTTAGAAGTAGTGCTTTGAACTTGTTTAATAATATGGAGTTTTTAGCGGCAGTTTCTAAGCATATAGTGGCAAAGGCCAGATTTTGCCCGTGAGCTACCGTCACCTCATCTATATCATTTGGCAAGTGTAGTTAGTAAATTTAACCCACCAATATATCAAACTTTTTCTATATTTTCAATACTAACTACATACTCCTTGTATATGTTATAATTCTCAAATAGTTTATGTCAATAATTCAAAAGATAAGAAGTAGCAAACTTGACGAGGCCAAAATTCAGTAATGCCGTAGACAAAACCAAGAGCCGAAATATTTATCTCGTTATAGTTATTGTCGTAGCTATTAAGTACGTTAGTAGGTTAGCCGATTGAGGGCTGAAGAATTTATCTCTCAACTAGGCATTTATGCCCTTCGATTTTATTCGCCAACACATAGTTAGAAGATAGATGGCCGAAGTATTTATCTCATCTCATTGGATAGCTGTAAGCCGACCGATAGTCAAATCATCTATCTATTTGATTTGAATTTATTTGCTATTCTAAGGGCCATTATTACAACTTGCCTTTAAGTTCGTAATACTAAAATGGTAACTTTAAGTAATAGAAAAAGGTTGCTTTAAAGTTAAATTTTAGTATTGCGAACACAAAGCCAAGTTGTAATAATGGCCCTTAGCCAACTAACAGTTGTTGGCTGATTGAAAACTGAAGAATTCATCTCGTCGGATTGTCTCGTGTCGTTTATAATTCTAAATCAAGATAATAACTGTAGTCGAAGCTAACCCCAATAACATATCAGAAAAATAGCCCAATCGTATTACCAAAACACAAGGTAGAGCTGCCTGAATTAGATTTCAAAGGAACCTGACCTATGTTGAACCTAGACAGACTAAACATAGCTCGGATGGAATCAAAACTATATTACAAGCTTCTGTAGTAGTCCAAGAATCTTATCAAAAAAGAGAAGAAATTGGACAACGCTGCAGCATTCATCATGTTTATAAACACGTCCATCAGTAGAAGCTTCTACTTATCAACAATGTTGATAGCCTGCGGTTATTAGCATTGCTTATAAGTATGGCAACACTAAATGTTTAAGCTGCTAACATTGACATCGAAAGCTCTAGAATTCGAACATACTAGTTTGTCCGTTAAGAGCATTGTAGAAGATTCACGAAATATGGCGCTTGTATAAATAGTGGCAGAGGTAGTAGTCGTGAGTGAGTCTAATTTGAAGCATCGTTAAGTAAAGGCATCAACTGCATTGCCAGTATATTCTTGTACATTATAAAGTGTATGTGTGTATTTCTGCGAATTGATAAACGTGTATAAAAACACTGAGTGACTATTTAATTTTGTTGTTGTACATTTTAAATAAATAAAGAGTTGTTACAATTTTAAACTACTAAACTGCTTCTGGTTTATTTAAAGGAAATAAATCAACGTTTTAAAAAGGTTAAAACGTAACAATATCATTCTATAGAATGATCTGTCTATCATAATGTATACATCAAACTAATTTCAAGTACCAGTTTCTTAATTTTGAAACAAAAGTAAAATTCTTGAAACTGTAAAGCAGAATTAAGGTGAATCTTTTTATTCTTAGAATATTTGGAAAATTAATACAAATTGGAAACTTTTTAGGAAACTATTAAAAAAAACACAAACAATTTCATTTAATCACTAAAATTTTCTTAGAAATTTACCACTTTTCTAAAAGCAACTTATTGCTACATATTTCCTAATAAAATCGTTTACAGCACCCATTATCATCCTCATTAATAAGTAATTTTTAATACACAACAAAATTTCGTTATTATGAAATTGTTTATAATGAGAAATCGCGTCTTATTTAATTTAAAAGAAAATTAACAAATTATTTAATTTAGCTTTAAAACACCTGTCTGCCAGGCTGTTTGTTGTTGTTAGAAAAACAAAATTTTCAGGCAAAATCAATCTAAAAATCAATGATGAAAATAATAATTAGAAAATTTGTTTAATTTCAATTTACAGGCAACACAAATAGACGAAGTGGTGAAATTGGCAAAAAGGAGAAAAAAGAAATTGGTGGCAGCCACATTAGCAGAAGCAGCAGCAGCAGCAACAATAATAATAAATTTGAAAAAGTAAAATGTTTACCTTGGAAAATTATAAAAATTCAAAGAGACGACGGAATAGCAAACAGCATGGTGAGAGTAATGAATTACAAGCAACAGCAACAGAGGCTACATTAGCAGCTGCTGTATTAGAAAAAGTGGCAACAACATTATCATTATCACAAATAACAACAGAAACAAAAGCATTGTCTATAACACAAAACGACCACAACAGACATCATTCAACAACATCTAGAAAATCCATGAAAAGTATTAAAAATCTCTCTATGCCTTGTAAAAATTTTCCATCATCATCATCATCCTCGTGGTCGTGGTCGTCGTCATCATTGTGGCCGTTGTGTTGTTCCTCCTCAATTATTTCTGGTAAAATAATATCAAGGAATTTATGGAGGAGAACCACAAGAAAAACACCAACTCTAGACACACAATCAACAACAGCACGAACAATAACTGCGACATCATTATGGCCACATGCTGCAACTATTACAAGCAGACGAAATAATTGTGGTGCTGATTATTGTGATGATTGTGGTGGTGGTGGTAGTGGTGGCGAAGCTGTTGATCGACGATGTCAAAGTCTTAGACGACACAGTCATAGACGGCATTTTTTATTGACTTTGATGCTGTTACTAGTTGTCTGCATTGTCAACACTTCATCAGTAAAGGCTGCTGACAGTTTAACTGGTAAGTGCCATATTTCTTTATCTATTTCTCTCTCACTCTCTATCTATCTTCCTATCATTCCTATATTTACACTATTTGTTATTTGTCGAATGAAAACTAAAAGTTGACTTTTTTTTATAAATCTTGTAATCCAACACTTATTTTTTTGCTGTTCTATGGCTACAAATCAACTACAAAACACACTTCATAACTGGCTGAGAAAAATATATATATACTTAAAGCCAAAGAAATGTTTCAAAAACCTCATACATTCGTATTTTATACCCTTCACCTTCGTGAGAAGGGTATATATAAGTTTGTCATTCCGTTTGTAATTTCCACAATATAATTTTCCGACCCTATAAAGTATATATATTCTGGATCCCTATAGATAGCGGAGTCGATTTAGCCATGTCCGTCTGTCTGTTGAAATCAATTTTCTGCAGATCCCAGATATCTTCGGGATCCAAATCCTCAATAATTCTGTCAGACATGCTTTCGAGACGTTTGCCAAAATCCGTCTATAAATAACGGAGATTTGAGCAGAGATCCGAGACAACCTCTATTTTTGGCCTATTTTTGATCTATATCTCGATTACTAAGTCATAAATAGAGACAATATGGATATCTAATGATAGATATTTCAAAGTCCATTGCAACGATGTACATATATAATGCTATAGTAAGTTGGACCTACAATGGGTAAAAATCGGGAAAAATATTTTTTAACCCGAATTTTTTTTCACAAAAAACATTTTTTTGTCATAAATTTATTTCACTAATAAATTAAAAAAAAAAAAATTAAATTAAAAAAAATTTTTTAAAAAAAAATTTGGAAAAATCTTTTAAAAAACAATTTCGAAAAAAAAATTTAAAAATTAAACAAAAATAATTTTTAATTTTATTTTAAAGTATAATTTGGTGAAGGGTATATACGATTCGGCAAAGCCGAATATAGCTCTCTTACTTGTTTTCTTTATACTTATTTCAAATAGAGAAGTGGACTATTTTGTTCATTATTCCTTTCGACCCCGAATTAAGGTAGATCGATATGTTTAGGCACACATACATTTCATCCTTTGCCGAACGTATATCTCATATTCGTATATGATGTAACGCTAATGGTAATGGCGTGCAAAATTTATTTAATTTAAAGTTTAAAATTAAGAGCTGTTCCCAAGACACCAGTCCCGTGTCTAGTTTCATGCTAGTTCTTTTTCCATAAGGATTTTATTTAGGTAAATTATAATAGAAAAACGTATATTCTTGTATGCACATAGAAGATATATTAGAATTATGTGTAAAACAAGAAAATATATCCTCAAAGACGTACCTAATGGCTCGAAATTCTCCTCTGAGGCATCGATCTTTAATGCTTAAGTCACACAGACAAACCTTGTCATCAAATATATACTTCTTTGTTTAATTCCCAGAGATTTAAAAATGGCTCGGTATTTCGCTTCACATCGGACCAAACATTCGGATATACATTTTATAATCTGAGTCAAGTGTCAGAAAGGCCTGTATGATATCCAACTGATGTCATTTTGGCATAATAAAAATTTAATATAAAGAGATAAACTGACTCAATTTCTAATTTTGGTTATATACACACCTGACACCATTTGTCATTTGTATCGGAATGGAATTTTGATCTACCCTCGTTAGATTCCAATTAATTATGTTAATTCGCAAAAAAATATACTATATTTCATTTTTATACCCTTCACCATGAGTGGCAAGGGTATATATAAGTTTGTCATTCCGTTTGTAATTTCTACATTTTTCATTTGCGACCCCACAAAGTATATATATTCTGGATTGTTATATATAGCGAAGTCGATAAAGCCATGTCCGTCTGTATGTTGAAATCAACTTTCCGTAGCCCGCAAATAACTTACAGTCAATATATCGAGAATTCTTCCGGCTGGTTTGCTATGTAAAATCGAGAAAATTGGCCCACAAATGGTTGAGATATGAGGAAAAAACCGGGACACCTCGATTTTTGGCCTATTTTTGATCTATATCTGGATTACTAAGTCTTTAATATAGACAATATGGATATCTAATGATAGATATTTCAAAGTCCATTGCTACGATTTATATAAGGCTATAGTAATTTGGACCTAAAATGGTTCAAAATCGGGAAAATTATTTTTTAACCCGAATATTTTTTTTTTACCACAACATTTTTTTTTCACTAATAAAATAAAAAAAATAAAATTTTAAATAAAAAAAGATTGAAAAAAAAAAATTTAAAACAATTTTGAAAAAAAAAAAAATTTAAATATTGAAAAACAATTTGAAAAGAAAAAAAATGTAAATTAAAAAAAAGATTGAAAAAAAACAATTTCGGAAAAAAATTGAAAACATTTTGAAAAAAAAAAATAATTTTGTTTACCTAAAAATATTTAAAATTTTTATTTTAAAGTATAACTTGGTGAAGGGTATATAAGATTCGGCACAGCCGAATATAGCTCTTTTACTTGTTTTAATTTTTAATTGGCAATGTTTTGTTTTTTAAATCAAATATTAAGTAAATGTGTTAATTAAAACTCGAAGAACACCCAATAATATTAAACAAAATTCAATTCCATGGAAGGTGGTTTTATTCCACAAATGTTCGTCATAATCTTTGTGAAAAAAGCTAAATAATTCCACTTTCGATCGGATTATAATTCTGTGACAGCCCTGAACATTCACGAGTTTTTGGAACAATTTTAATAATGAACTTGTTATTGGTCTATTTGAGTTAAATATTTTATGTTGTATGAATCTTCTGCAATTGTTTTGGAGCTTTAAGCATCTTTCAGAGAAAGTCAAGATCATAACATAGAAATCCCGGGATTGAAAAGTTTACAGAATTCCCGGATTTCCCGTCCCTGGAATTCCCGTGATAATCTCTAATTAGCGTCGGTAATGTTAAAATAACTAGTTATGTAGCTGATAAAGAAACCAGCTAGGTATCTTGAATGGTAACTGACTATATAACCGGTATGTGAATCCAATGCGTTGACTATTTTGGACCAGCTATCACACAGACTCATTGAAATCCAAAATGGTCATTTGACCCCCTGCTTAGGACATGCATGTGTGACTAGTAGCTAGTTACGTAACTAGTTGTCATTATAAATGATAGGTAAAATCAATAGTTCGGTACAGTCTCCCAGAACAGCTGGAAACTTAGTATCAGAGATATAGCCAAAACAAAATTAAGGTAGTCGTGGTTTTTTGTTTATATCTCAGCCATTTATGGACCGATTTTGCTGATTTGTCCGTACCGAATCTGACATGTGTTCGTCAGCTTAATTGGGAATCCAGAAAATATGTGTTTCAACCAAAAGACAGTCATCTTGTTAATTCAACATCTCTAATTATAAGTATTTAGAATACATATATAGGTACTTTATAAGGTCGCAAATGCATTTAAATGGAATGGTATTACAATCTTATATAAACATTTATTAAATGAAGTAATTATTAAAAATAGTATGACCAACAATTTATCCCCCCTTCCTATTCCTTGTTTAAAATATGCTTTATCATCAATATATTTCAATTCTGGCGCTAAATAATTAATCACTGCTGTTTAGTCAAAAAAAAATAACAGCTTACCTCTTAAATTTTAAATGATTTCAATGGAATTTTATTTATTTTTTGTTTAATTCTCTAGATTTAAGTATTCACTTACAGCCAGTGACTGGTAAAAGTTGTGGCCAGAATAAAACTCACGTATTTGCTTGTTTAATGTCCTGCTGTGAAAATTGTTTAAACAAGCCCTTTAGGCTAATTAATGTACATTGATTAAAATCAATGTTTATTGATTTTTTTTTGTATTATTATTATTTATACAATTGTTTTTATGTACTTTTTTTATGCACTCAACAACTAATCGAGCTGAATAATTGAAAATCATCAAACAAATTATTTACACAGTGGGTGGGACGAGAACAACTTTGTTTTTTTTTTGAAAAATAAATAAAAAAGGAAATAAATTTGAATTATATGTACTTGGAAAAAGTTGTAGGGAATTTTAACACAATCATTAAAAACATATATTAAGGGTATTCACAGAGTTATGGGGAAAAGCAAGTATCAATAAATATTTGTTTTTACATCATTTCTTATTGTGTTTCAGAAGTTTTGAATTATAATGGGTCTTTCAGAGCTTCCAATCTTTGAATTTAAATAAAACAAAGTTTGTGAGTGAGATATCATCGACTTTTTTTATTCGTTTGAATCCTATCGATGTCATTAGATATGGAATATACAATCTTGCAAGTGGCCGCCGAAATGTCAAATTTGGGCTGAATTTGAGTTAGAATTTTATCATTCGCTCGTGTTGTTGAACGCTATATCCATTTATGGTGATTTCGCAAAACAAACTGAATAAATTACAGTCAATTCTACAGATGTAGCTTCAATAATATGGCCGCTATTAACTGTCAGAGTTCGGAAGAAAACTTTATTTCCATTGTTTTTAATTTTCTGTTTGATAACATTCAGCTATTCTTATTTTCCCCCAAGTCTTTTATTTTGGAATGTATTCTTTAATTAAAATATATTTGAATTTGTTTTTTTTAAATTTCTTTAAGCAATTATTCAGAGTACTTTATAGAAACACCCATATACTTTAAACGCAAATAAATATTTTAGAATTTGATTGCCTGTGGAGAAGTGTATAAAATTATTAAAATCAATTTACTAAGGCAAAACTTAATAAATAATAATGTGCAACCAGCCAACCAACCAACTAACCACCCAACCAACCACCTTTGGAATTTTCTAATACATTTTAACTGCTTTTAAAATTAGTTTGTCAATGATTTCAGCACAGTATGCAGTCATTTATTTACAAATTTATTCTTTTGTTTACATAAAAAAAACAACAACAATAACAGAAATATTAAACATTTATATTTAAATAAACAATTGTTTAATATCACTTTAATGCAAGTTTTTGTTGTTATTTTTCTATTTATCTTCATATAAACTAAATGGATCGCGTGCCGTATGTTTTTCAATTCATATAAAATCTCCCCTTCCTACCTCAGCTTAAATATGGTTAAAAACTAATTTTAAAGAATAAAAATAACTGAAATTTAATAGAATTGAAAGACTTACTCTCTCCGGTATATAAATAAATATTCGAGGTGTTGATGTAAGACATGTCGTAAGTTTAGCTTTTAAATCAATTTTACTTAAACAGGGTGTGTCTTTAATGGTCATCAATCAGCAACATTGTAACGTTATGACTGAATTGCTGGCTGGCTGGCTGACACCTCCTACAACTCCATACCACATAGATACTTTATCAAAACATTTATTTTTCACTTAACAAGTGTGTTTGGTAAATGACGGGAGAGATAAGCACTAAAATCTAATGAAAAGCACCAGTTTAATGGCTGGTTAAAATGACATTTTGTTTAAAGTTTTATTTGGGAAAATAATAAATACATTTTTAATTACAAAATCAACGTAAAAAGTAGGTGTGATTATAAGTAATCTTATACATTTTAAATGGTTTTAAAATATATTTTACTAGTTTATTTAAAAGACAACAATAACACGGAAAAAACTGTATTGTCTAGATTTTATATACTCTTCACTATTAGGGTTAAGGTTTAGAGGGATGTGGAAACATGAACTCAGCATATGAGCAAAGCATAAGCACTAACGCCATTATAATGATGTAGGGTATAAAAACTAAATTTAGAAAATTTGATGATTTAATAAAGTACATCATGAATTCCACAAAAGATCAGAAAATAAAGATTTTAATCTTGGGTTTTTTGATGTTGACCATACCCTTTGTAGTTCTTTGGACATTTTAATCTTTATTTTTTATATTTCGCAAAAATGGCAATTTTATTCACGATTTAAATTATTTTAAAAATCAGGAAAATTTACTTATGCTTTAACTTAAAATATTCCTATTTTATGAAGCAGATTTCAAATTTGATTGATCGAATTGACCGCATAAAGCCAGGTTGCATTTGGAACAAACGACTTGGGTGTCACATTTCTTGCAATGTTTGGACATTTTTTTTTTTTGGCTTTTCTCTCCACCCAAACAAGAAAATGATCATCAGCATCGAACCGAACATCAGCAACTTGATGAACAGCTCTTTTCCCAACACCTGATATGCCAGGCTGAAGTGATATAGGCTCACCTCGATTTGGAACAGATGTTCGTTCTACAGAACGTATATTTTTGAAGCAAACAAGTTTTCATGCTAATCTGGAAGCTGTAAAAGCAGTTCTTTAATCGGACGCATTGTTGTAAGCATTGGCCTCATCGGTGTGCAGACGTTTGTATAAAATGAATGCATTTGTAGAGTCCATGTCAACAAAATGGTACAACAAACTAATCATAATATTGCGAGTCTTAGCTCTTGAGATCTACTCCACTCATGCGATCATTGTATTCTCGAATAATTTAAGGGCAGTTGATTTCGATGAATTTCTTTTGCTTTCTATCGTACCGAGGAATCTTTGATGTCGATGACTAGCGAACATATTTGTTATCCTTCCATAATACATTATTTACATCAAGTCCAAGGATTGAGGTCATGTTTAGATATTCCACGCAAAATCATTTCTGCTCTTTGTTCATTTCACATCTTACACAAAAGCAAATCATGATCAGCTAGAAATATGACAAATAAAAATTAGTAGCTTTCATTGTGCCCAAATCATAAATTCCTCTGGCTCATAAGGAGTGAGATGGAAAAATTCTTAACTTCAATTTCCGTTCTCTGTTTTAGGGCTCTAAATTTTTATCAGAGTTCCTGTCAGGAGCTTTTTGAGCCTTGTATGTTTTTAAACCTGCGCTGGCTTTAACTTTTCGTAGCAAATAGTCCGAGAACTGACCTAACCGGGCTGCTTTCCTACCGGATGTGTTGGGAACTCTTTTGAAAATGTTTTCTATTTTGTTGGCTTTAGAAACATCATGTGGACCATTCATTCTACTTGAACCAGGCTTTCTATCAACGAACAAGTTCTCCCGGTACTGTTTAATAACATTGGAAACAGTTTGACGGCAGACCTTTGAATGCTTGGCCAACTTTTTGTAGGACCAAGTTGGTTTTTGTTGAAAATATTTAATAATTTTAGTAAGCACTTTTTTCTGGTCACTCATTTTAATCAGATTAACAACAAATGAATATAAATGACATTAAACATAATAACTGACATGTTTTACAAAGGTAACTTTATCAAAAAAAAAAAAATCAAATAATACTTGGGTTAAAAGTTTTAATGAACTAACAGCGGCTTCGACAAAGCACGAACAATTTGATCTCCCTTTTATGCGGCTTATTGGGCATGTATTTTCGGAGATGATACTTCGTCTTTGGCACATAAGTGGAATCAGCTACACTGTCATCTGTGCTGTCTACAGAACTCTACAGAATCGATGAACTCGAAAATTGTTCATCAGACATTTGCTCCAAATTGATATTTTTGTCGTATAAGGACGTTTAGTAATATCCATTTTTAACACAATAGTAAAATAAAAGGATGCAAATAATAGAACCACATGCAAACAATAGTGTTTTATGAACAAATACATTATAATACTCAAGTATAATATGGGATCTGCTTACCGTAAAATGTTTAAGTCGATAATTGTATTCTAAATGTTGGTTTTTAATACATATGATCAATTCATAAGGTCTCTTATCAGTCATATTGTCATAATGTCCTAATATATCACGACTCGGCGGCTCGGCTTAACCGACCCTTAGGCATTCGACGTTGGCCTCTGCTGGTTCGATACGATAACACAATAAACACAGCATAGAAAGTAGTATTTTTTCAGGACAATAAAAACCATTGTGAAATATTAGGACATTATGACAATATGACATGATAAGAGACCTTGTGAATTGACCAATAGTAAAATTGTAACAACTCTATATTTATTTAAAATCCACAACAACAACAGTTCAAATAAATAGTCACTAAGTGTCTTTATACACGTTTATCAATTCGCAGAAATGCACACACACTTTATAATGTACAAAATCAAATGTACACGACAGTTGATGTTAACTCTAACAGCGCCAATGATAAACTCACTCACTACTGCAACCTGTGCCACTATTTATACACGCGCCATCTATCGTGAATCATCTACAAAGATCTAGAGCTTTCGATGTTAATGTTAGCAGGTTAAACATTTAGTGTTGACATACTTATAAACAATGCTAATAACCGCATGCTATCAACATTGTTGATAAGTAGAAGCTTCTACTGATGGACGTGTTAATAAACATGATGCATGCTGAAGGCAGTCGTTACAGACTGTTAAATTCAAATCGCTATTGCAAATTTGTAACAATATTATAGTATTTAATTGATGAATAATACAAAAATCGTGTAGAAAAGTGGTGGGTTAAAAGTCCAGAGTCTCCTCTTATCTTCCGGTCAGTAGGCCCACACTCCATTTGATACTTTCTCTGAGAATAAACTTAAGAATAAACTTCAAACCAATATTTCACATATACAAGAACTCCTTCCTCACGAAACATGTGAATTTAGGTGGCGTATATCAATTTCGTTATCCAACGCGCATAGTGTACTGCATCCGGAGCTCTCCAATGAGCTAGTAGATGTGATCGCCTCTGAGCTGCTTTTTGCTTTCCAAGATAACTAACAAAGCATTTACTGCAGAGAGTTTTAAATTTTCTTTGTGTATAAAGGGCCATGCTGTTTTGAATCTTTTGAATAAAGGAATATCAGGAGAACTAGATGGTCCGAAACATAGAGTAAATGTCTTACTGAGAACAATCTCCAAAATGTGGTGCCTGCATGCTAGCCATAATAATTCTTCTCCTACTTTATGTTCCAGCATAACACAAACTCCATTTTTCCACCCTGTATAACGGATTTAGTGTCAAAACACATGATTTCTATCTTGTTATTCAATCCCCATTCAGTTAGCGCATTATAAACTGCATTCGCTGCGTTTGCGCAGGTACCACTTACAAGTTTTAGCACTCTAAGTAATTTCTCCTTACCATTTGTAGATACTAATACGAGCAAACGATCTACTTTCTCAGTGCCCAGAATATCATAAAGAATCTATCCGTCCCAATGAACAAATCCAATGAAGAATAACTGGATCGTCAAAACAAACAGATTGCTTTATTTTCTCAAACACAGCTTTTCTCCCATTTTTCTTTTTGCGTTGAATAGTTAGTGCTTCGTGATAATGGCAATGAACTAGTATCATGTCCCAACGCTACTGCAATAGAGACTATTAATCTTAAGGCTTCCCTATCAGAAACCTTATTGCGATCTATTGCACCAGTAACATGTTTGGAAAATAAAGATTTCTTTGCAACTGGTTCAGTCTGCAAGTCTGTTTGGGATTCCCTTCTTTTTAGAGATGTTGATGGCTTATACATCTCTTTCTTTCCGTCATCTGATCAATTAAAAACTCTCTGTCTTCGTCAACTGTGCACGTAGTAAGTGCATCAATGTGAGCAAACACCATATCTAGCTGCTTTTGAAATATTTTATTGTCACATATTGATATAGCACTTTTACTATTACTGCCGAATTAATACTCTTAATTGTTAATATTTCTTTATGTCTAACACCCAAACTTTTCTCGAAAACTAAACTAATAATAATTTTTACCGCAACTAGAATATGGCTTTGGATCTAAAACATTATCTAAACTTGACTATTGTTCAATTCAAATAAGATAATTCATAAAATATATAAATATATGAATACAGTATTACCTCGGGCATAATTAAGCATAGACACTTCCCTATTTAGCCTAGACACCTTGTCTCTGACCCAACTACTCCTCATCTTTTACTCACCTATTAATTTACTTAACATTTCACATAAACATAAGTACATACTTGTATTCATTTGTCTAAAATTACAAATTATTAACAAAATGTATTTTGTTTATTTAATGATTTAAAAAAAAAACCCATTGCTGTATGTAAATAAACATATTTCCTTAAAAAAACGGAAATTTATTCATGATTAAATTTATAGACCTTTTTCTTTTCGATACGTACATATAAGCAACCAAAGAAAAGACCAAGTGTTTATTTGAACTTTAACCAGATGTATTATAAAATGTTGTATGCATAATCTATGCATATTAAATGCATATTATATGCATATTCTCTAGCTACATATGCATACACGAGTATGTATAATATACAAAACATTTCATTACAATAAACATTAACCAAAAAGAGCTAAATGAAATGAAATGAAATGAAAGAAGAAAAAAAAATATAATAAAAATAAATAAAACAAATTTAAACTTATACGTAGATTTCAAATGAAATTTATGAATACTAAATCTTAAACTGGCTGTCAAAATCTTAGATTAAACAACAATAAACATTTGAGAGAAAACAAAGTTATAATTTAAACAATAAATTTTAACAACAGCAACAAAATAAACACAACAACAACGACGATGCTATTAAAATTGTAAATTTGTTTCGAAGGGGCCAACAAAATACAATATTTAAAATACAGCCAGAAAAACATGTAAAAAAAAAAAATAAATAAATAAATAAATTAAATGCTTGCACACGTTCTATGGTGAAAGAAATCTGTTAAAAAAAAAAAAAAAAAAAAATGTTTAACTTATTTATACGAATATATGTCGAATCTAAAATGACAGATTAAGTGGGCCTTTTACAGTTTATGTGGAAGATTGACTGGCTAAATGATACTTGAGCACACACACACCACAAAATAATGATAAACTTAAATGTAAGTGAGTTTTGGAGAGCTAATATACGAATTAGTAATACCTTATTAACAAAATAATATTAACGACTTTATAGAGCAGTCGGCACTCATAGCCACAACGAATGACAACGAAGTTCATACAAATTATCAAATAGAAGAAAGTGCATGGGATATTATAATTCATACCTCATGTTCTCATTATGCCGACCACTGCTTTAAAGTCAGACCGAGGGGAAACTGCCTGGCTTCATATAAAATCAGGGCTAAAAAAATTACATTTCATTTAATTCGAAAAAGTTTCCACTATAAAATCCATTGTTTAAAAATATTTTACAAACCAAATGACAATTTGAATACACATACCTTTGAAATAAATAGGCTTAACAGGAACAGATCTTAAATTACAATTTATTTAAATATTTAAATAATAAGTGTTACCACCACTATCATATTACCACCATACTTTAAACTTTTTTCAATAAAACAGTAGGGTACTTTTTTTCTCGTTGTTAAAGAAATTTTGAAAAAAAAAAATGAATAAAATCTTATCACTATTATGAAGTGTGTCTGCGTGTTTTTATTTAGAGTGTTTTTTATTGTGGCATGCAGCCTATTAAACAATTATGTTGATGTATATTTTGTATGGATGTAATAGATGCGGCTTAAAATCAACCGAATTTCAAATATGTAATACATTACATTAGGGTCTTCCTTATTAAGCACTTTATCGATTTTTGATGCTACAAAAGTCTAAAATTGTGTGCCGTTATCTAGAAACATAATAATGAAAATTTGAGCAAAATCGGACTTCATATTGTATTTGAAGTTTCGAGCTTTGGCTCAAATTAGCGTCTAACAAATCGAGAGACTATATTCAATATCCTGCATCTTATAAATTTCAAATATGCCACACACTAACCCAAAATAAGTTCAACCATTAATATTTTAATTTCTAATCCTCATTTAGCATTTATTAGAATCGAGAAAAAGTTTTAAATTTTTTTAAATTTCGTTTAAAACAGTTTTTGAAAATCTAAAATGCGTGGTTTTTCACTTTTTTAGCTTTTATTTTGAAACCTTTGTACAATATAAATTTATTCAAAGTATTGGCCATTCTTAGCTATGAACTTTTCCCATCTTTCTGGTAACATATGGATTCTGAGGCAAAAGAACTGCTCATCTTTTTAGGCCAAGAACGAATTTAACCTAATAATCTGTTCCAAAGTGAAGTGTATCCCAGAGAGCATTCTGCATCGATCTGGTTGAACGGGCCAGGTCTGGACTTTAAGGAGAGTGAGGCAAAACTTCCCAACCACTTCCTTCTAAATTGTTTTTAACAGGTATTGCAACATGTGGCCTAGCCTAATGATGGAATATTACAGTTTCAAGTCTGGCCGCATATTCTGGGCGTTTTTCGGCAAATGCTCGCTTTAAACGAATCAGTTGCGTTCGGTACAGGTTCCCTGTGATGGTCTGGTCAGATTTAAATAGCTCATAAGAGATAGGACCCTTAGCACAGGAATATTTGGATTTGGTGTTGATTCGACTGGTTGGTCGGGCTTCACATACGATCTCTTATACTTCGGGCTACTGTAATAGATCCATTTTTCATCGCAAGTAATGGAGCAGTAGGACGGATTGTAAAGTGTCCCGGGACCTTTGGCCAAAACTGAATGCTAAACAACCAGAGCACTGTTAGAGTTGGATAGATATAATCTAAGGATTCTAGTAGGAGTGATAACCGGCTATTGCGCAATTGGGGCCTTCAAAGGCAAATGGAATAACGACACACAGGATGTGTCGTTGTAGGGCGTGTGGGGATGTAGAGGAGCTAGAGACAGTGGAACTTAAATGGCTAGGAAACAGATTTCTAGACGAACTCAGTAATATTGCTGGCTGTGAACTGCGCAACATGCTGGGTTTCATTAGGGGAATAGGGTGGCTATCTAAGGGACGATCTACAGCAATTCCGAACTCGCAATAAAAATCCTACTCTCTTTCTTTCTCTTTCTTTTTTCTCTCACTAGGCGGTTTTCGGACTCTTCTCTATCAACTATAACAAAAAAGTCTACTTATTGAAGGGAATCACAATGGATCTCATGGTCTCCGAGTGGAAGTACACACAAAGTGTACACCCCTTCCTAATCGGTGAAAAATGATTTTCATTTATAACATGAAACATAATTTCGGACGTGCTAAATCGTCTTTCAAGGTCTCTCGGCTTTAATTCCCATGGTACCCAATTTTCCTGCTTTTGGATGAATCCAACAGCTCGCAAACGTTTTAAAATAGCTGCTTGAGTAGCTTCCAAAGATTCGTCTAAGATTCATCCTTAACAGCTCATTCAAGCATAATAGGAATAGGATTCCGAGGATGTTTTGTCTCAGGCTTATCACAGCCGGGCATTGGCAGAATAGGTGAGACACAGTCTCCTTCTCTTCTGCATTATGACAGCTCCTACAGTAGTCGTTGTACCGTAGGCCCAGTCTTCTAGCATATGTCCCAATTATACTTTGAACTGTAATGAAGAAAATAATTAGCCTTATTTGCTCACGACGAAATTCCATAAGTAGATTCGTCCTGCTAGCATCATATACGGGCCAAGTAGACCTTGTTGTAACACAGAAAGGATCATTGGTCCACCTGTTTTGTGCAGTCTCATATAGTTTCTGCTGTACAGTCATCTTGCATCTAACAAGGGAAATTCGAGAAAAGGGGTCGATCGCCTCATCATTCATCATCGCACCCCTTTAGGCCAATTCATCTACTATACAATTACCCTGATCCAGGGATCCATATAAGAGTCATCCAAAATATGTTCAAACAAATATTTTTTAAAAAAATTTGATTTTTGTGATATATGCCTTTGCATTTTATTTCTCAAGAATTGAATTTTGAACTTTTGAAGGAACTGAGATTTATTCACAAAATTTTTAACGACATATCTTTAACGTTCAAATAAAATCATATATAATATGTGCACTTGTGAAATTTTAAGTTTTTTTTTTTTAATTTTAAGACATCAGTCATATTTTTGTCAAAAGTCTCTGATTTGGTAAACACTTGCAACACATAATAACTGTGGTAAATTTCTAATTTCCGCTTTATGATGGATCATCTCTACTTAGACCCAAATCCGTTATCCGATTTAGCTCAAACTTTCAGCATTTGTTAACAAGATGAGGAAGAATAATTACTAATTTAGACCTTGGAAGCAGCGAAAATCGAAAAAAAACAATATAAGGTCCACCCTAATGTGTTTGTGTGGCGTCTATTATACTGTGTTGATTTTGTGATCTCCCTGGATCTCCAACATAAACTTTCCTTTCCATGTGTAGCAGCAGACATGTAGGCGGTTTTGTTAACTCTCAATAGCGAAGTACATATATACAAAATTTAACGAACACAATTGTTGATCTTAAGAAAACATAAAATGAAAACAAAAGAAACGCACTATGATTTTGTTTCTTTATTTAGTTTAATTTTGTATGAGTATCTGTATAGTATGCGGTTTGTTTAACCTTTGAAGTGGCGCTTAACTTTTTCCATGTTTCTTTGCGTTACATTTCGATGTTTTCTTTAATAAATTAAAAAAAGAAAAAAACATTCTCTAACAAGCCACACAATAAACTCGTAGACATGGAATGAAAGACATTCGTATAGAAAGATCATAAAACAAATTGTACAATATAAACTAAAGAAATCTTAAATAAATAGTGCTGGTGGAGTGAGTGGTACTTGTACAATAAGATACAACACTTCATGTACATTGTATATAAGAAGTTACAGTGTGGAAGAAAACTTGTTAATAATTTAAATTAAAGTTTTAAACAAAAAACTAAGGAAGTATACAAAATGCGCCTTTTCTAGACTAAATTTTAGTTATTTAATATTTATTTCGAAAATGAGATCAATCGATTTTTTTAACCCAAAGTTTTGACACAGAATTTCACATTCCGTTACATAGCAGCAAATTTTGTCATAATTCTTAAACATGTTTTGTTCTACACTGTACCTAAATACATTTTCCATTGGTTACCATAAGTGTGTGTTGAATATGGTTTCTGGTATTATTTTTTGTTTGTTCGTTCACTTTATTTTATTCATATTATTATTATTTAAAAATACTTACTCCACTTTATATATAAATCGTGTTGATTTAGTGTTTTATACTCGTTCGTATTTATTTGTTTTTTGTTTTACTAATAAATAAAAAAGCGTAACAAATCTCTTATACGCATTACAAACGAAATCAAAACGTCATGTTTTCTTGTAAGAAAAAAATTAAAGTTGCCACTTGAAAAACTTCAGCTAAATAATAGTGTGTGGACCATATTAATGCATATAAGGAAATCCAATTTAGGACCACCAAAGAAGTTGGTTTTTTTTTTCTGTATTGAAATTATGCTCCATATTTAGACATGGAGTTGAAAGATATTATAGTGTTGTGATATTTAAAATATAAGTGGATTTTGTGTGTTTAGTTAACTATTAGTTTAAACATTTATTAAGTTTATTACCTGTTAAGAAAAATATCCGGCATATATTGAACAAATAATACCACTATAATAACTAATGAGTGCACTCTACAGTTTGTAGATTAAAAATTTAGTTACCAATTTAAAACTTATTTTACAAATATTTTTGTTAATACAAATATGACCCTAGTTTTAACAAAAGATCTTATTTCAAACCAATATTCAATACTTGTATAGCTTTATGCTCATTTTGATCATTAATAGTTGGCATTTCTGCCTAGAGCTTCCAGAGGCTACAAATCCATGTACAATGAGTTTTCATAAACAGGAACTCTTGCCATATATATATATATATATATATATATATAGAGAGAGAGAGAGAAAACAGATCCGTAGTAGCAACCGTATTTGATGGCAATCGAATGATTCTGCCTTAGTGACCAAATTTTACAGTTGTGGCTACACAATTTTGGAAAGAGCAACAAAAGTTTGGTTGCTTCAACCGAAATTTTTCTTTGTAAACTGATTTTCTGTTGTTAGAATCGAAAAATTTGATGTGTGCAACCGAATCATTCGATTGGCAACAAATTGTGTTGCTGCAAATTTAATAGGTTTCCTATAGAAACATCTATATAAATATATAAATGTCTTTGTAAGTTTGTTTGTTTGTTTGTTTGTTTGTTTATTTGTTTGTTTGTTTGTTTGTTTGTTTGAGCATCACGCCTAAACGGCTGAACCGATTTTATTGAAATTTGGAACGTAGATAGATCCTTACTTGGAAGCGTCAATAGGCTATAATTTTTTTCAATACTTGGACCAGAAAGGGATAAAAAGGGGGAAAAACGGGGAAAATTGGTACCTTTAGTTTTTAAACAATAATTACTGCTGAACAGATTTTTACATCGACAGGGGTAGCGAAGCGCACCGGGTCAAGCTAGTAAGTAATAAATTTCAGTTTTTTTAAGCATTACAGTTTAACTAAAATAAATTTACAGAATGTGGTTATACTTCTTAGCATAGGCCACTTTTAAACTTCTTTAAAAAAGGAAGAATAAAACAAAAATAATATATAAAGTTATTCAAAGTTTAACAATAGGTTTTGTTAAATCTATCTATATAAATATATAAATGTCTTTGTAAGTTTGTTTGTTTGTTTGTTTGTTTGTTTGTTTGTTTGTTTGTTTGTTTGTTTGTTTGTTTGTTTGTTTGTTTGTTTGTTTGTTTGTTTGTTTGTTTGTTTGTTTGTTTGTTTGTTTGTTTGTTTGTTTGTTTGAGCATCACGCCTAAACGGCTAAATCGATTTTATTGAAATTTGGAACGTAGATAGATCCTTACTTGGAAGCGTCAATAGGTTATAACTTTTTTCAATACTTTTACCAAAAAGGGATAAACAGGGGGAAAACCGGTAAAATTGGTACCTTTAGTTCTTAAACAATAAATACTAAACGGCCGAAACGATTTTATTGAAATTTCCAACATAGACTACGACAGGGGTAGCGAAGCGCACCGGGTCTAGCTAGTAGTTAATAAAAATGGCTAGAGTTAGGAGGTGCACTACTCCAAAACATGATAATTTAATAGCAAGATACTTTAAGAATGTCTCCCTTCTTCTTATTTTTGAAAAACTCCCAAATGATATTACTCCCACCAGAAATGAACTAATTCCCACACTAGGAAAATTAAATAATTAGCAAAGGGTAAAATGAAATTGCTCCCAATAATCGACGATTTCATAATTCTAAAAATATGCGAAATAACTCCCGATGAAATAAATCCCAATAGAAACTAAATAATTTCCCAATTCCTCCCATAAATTTAAAGTAGCTATGATAATAGTCTACCATTGGCAGCCTTTGGTTGGATGGAACTGTTTTCTCCTTTGAAATTTTGTATGCATTCCCACCTTTGGCTGTGCGCTAAGGTTTTCTCAACTGGTGTGTATCAAAACCAGAGGTGTTATTTTGGCATTTAAAGAAAAATTGCATTTTTTGAGATAAATGATCGGATGTTCATTTCATAATAAAGAGGAAGGTATGCCGTTAATAATGAAAAACAACGACCACGCTTACAGGACCATATCCTTTTCATGAAATTTTCCATAATCAAATCGCAAAGTGGGTGACCTATGTCCTCGATAGCCTGACGAATTCTATCTTTGCGGTCTTGAATCGACGCTGGGCTGTTGGCGTAGACCTAATCTTTCACGTGGCCCCAAAGGAAGAAGTCGCAAGGTGTTAAATCACAAGATCTCGGTGGCCAATTGTGATCACCTCTTCGAGAGAGCAAAAAAGAGCAAAGACACGTCATTGTTGATGATCGGTCGGCTTGAGTTCATGTGTTAACTGAACTTTATAAGCCTTAAGACCCAAGTGTTTATGCAATTCCAAAGAACGACGAGGAATGGACAAACCTGGGTTTTCTTCAGCACTTTGGGCTACAGCAGCAATATTCTCAGTTGTTCTAGAATTTTTGTCGAATTTTTCCACCAATTTCTTTATTGCGGTCTGACAAGGTGCTCCACGACGACCCAAAAATGCTTTAGTTTTGCGAACTGTGACTGCAAGATTTTCACCATTTTTGTGGTGAATTTTAATAATTTCAATGCATTGTTGAAGCGTGTATCGTTCCATTTTTAGTAATGGCGTAGTTTCTACTTGTCAAATGTCAAAGAATAAAAGCTTCAAAAGTGACAGCTACCGAAATATCGAGTGAATAAAAAAAAAACACATCTTGTTGGAAAGCCCTTTAGTATGCGCAGCCGGTTTTTAATACACTTCAAATACCTTTGCAAAACAATAAATAACCAAAATAAGAATCCAACAATAATGAAATAACTACCAATATGAAGATAGTTTCTCATGGATGAAATAACTCCTAATACAGTAAAATAACCCATAATTCCAAAAATAAAATGAAATGAAATAAAACCCAACAAAAATTTCATTGGGATTTATTTCATTATGAAAAAACTCCCAACAAAAATTATGAAATAATTTCCTAAGCGTTAGGAGATATTTCATAATGAAAAGTTTGTTAGGTGGGGCTGCACAGTGGGGCAGAATCAAAATGTTTTTGGAAATAAATCTGGCATTTCTAAACGGCTGGTCTGACCGGGATAAAATTTAACGTGGGCGTAGCCAAGGAGTATTCGAATTTAAGTTATTAAAATGGACTTTACAAATGCTCCATGCGTGGCGCTATGGAGGCTCACTGTGGGCTGTATTTCAGGGCAAGGTATTGGTCCAATTCATAACATAAAATATACTATGAGTGGAATCGGATACAGATCCATTTTAAACAGATGTAGCTACATACCACATAGCTCATGCCACTTTGGACATTCTGCGATTTGAGGGCATGGTCATCTCATGTGGAGGTTATTTTAACTGACCACCGATATCGTGCATTTTGACCTCGTTAGACTTTTTTGCAAAGTTTTCTTAAGACGCACGTTTATGCCATGAGTCAAATTCAGCTTGATTTATGCGCCAGAATCATGGAAAATTGAACATGTGGTCACTTTTCTAACCACCTTTTCTATAGTCTTTAAAACATAGTTTATTGGCATCTATTGGTTTCATTTGCTAAACAATTATATTTTTTGAAGACATCGTTTATGTTTTCTTGCAAAACTTTGCCATCAGATAAATATATTAATTAGATAATATATTAATTAGATAAATATATTAATTTGAAATAATAGTAAACCGCAGTTTTTTAAGAGACTTTCACACATTCAATAAAAAAAAGCGCAGAGTATTTATTGTTTATTGAATTCAGGGTTACTTTGCTATTTTGTTTGTTTGGTCAGAAAGTATAGTCAAAATCATTCGCTTTCAAAAAAAAATTTTTTTTCTATAAAAAAAAAAATATAAATTTTTTTGTTGAAAAAAAATTTTTTGGTGAAGAAAAAATTCGGTTTAAAATATATTTTTCCCGATTTTGACCAATTGTAGGTCCGACTTACTTTGGCTTTATATACGCTGTTGCAAAGGTCTTCGAAATATCTATTATTGGATAGCCATATTGTCTATGTAAATGACTTAGTAATCCAGATACAGATTAACAAATCGAGGTTGTCCGGGTTTTTTCCTTATATCTGAGCCATTTTTGGGTCGATTTGAAATAGCAACCGAGCCGGAAGAATTCCCGATAAATTGATGTATGAATCATGTATGTAGGTTATTTGGGCGCAACGGAAAGTTCAACATACAGACGAACATGGCTATATTGACTTCGCGATCTATAACGATCCAGAATATATATACTTTGTGGGGTCGCAAATAAAAAATGTTGAAATTACAAACGGAATGACAAACTTATATATTATAGCTTTGCCACTCATGGTGGAGGGAGTAATTATATGCAGCGCTTAATGAAAGACCCGTTATAAAAGTTGGTGAAAATATTACACGTTTCAATTTTTAAAGATCCAGAGGGAATCCAGTTCTATTAAAACAATATAAGTAGTTACTACATTGTCCCAATGTCGACTATGGAGTGGCAAAATCAGTATAGTCTCTCTACTTTATAGTGGCCATAAATATTTGTATAATAAAAGTGCGTCTTATATTAGGAAATACCGAAATGATATCTCTGCCAAAATTTACATTCAAATAAACATAAAAAGATTTCATTATTTTGTTATCATTTTAGAATTTTATCTTTTATTTAATCTTGCTCAAAATTACAAAATAAGAATGGAAAATAATGTTGTTGTTCTCTTTTCATTACAGGTATTTTGCAATCATGTGCCAATGAAGGTGAAGAAGTTCAAATAGCCATAAAAAATTCCAAATGCTTTAAATGTGCCTGCGAGGTATGTGACAATAATTTCAAAATGTTTAAGAAAACAGAAAATATTTTATAACAATTAAAAACTCATATACTCATACACGAAACGACTACTTACTTATAACAACAATTGCTGTTGTTCTTTTTTTTTTTTTTTTTTTTTTTTTTTGAAAATAAAATAGAAAAAAAAAATCATTTTATTTTCATTTCACAAAGTAATTTATGCATATTGCTGTAATTCTATTTTGAAATTGTATACCGGAAATGTAAACATATATGGCGTTAGTGATATTACAAAAATTAAAGGAGGATTGTTGTGAAATTAAAGAAATTTTAAAGCTTAACTATTGTTTTGTATCATGTAGATTTTTAAACAACCCTCGTTGTTTTGCAAAAACTATTAAAACTAGAATTTTAAAAAAAACTTTTGTATGAATGAATGCCGATTACAACAAAATTGCTGGCTGTTGCTAACAATTTCTTTAAGTATTTTTATTATTTTTTTTTTGTATATGAACGTGTTTCATTCTAAACACATTTTGTGTGCATTTGTGTTTTTTAATTTTTTGGCAATAACTGACATTTAACTACTTGACCTGGCCGTGTGCCATTTCGATGTTGTCACAAAGTTTTTTTTTTTAGCAACATGCTTTGCAGAGGCTGTTGAGAGGGCAAAAGGTTTAAGTTGTTTTTAAAACTGTTTTTGAAAAAAATCAATATTTTTTGTTTCTTTTCTTTATGTGCAGTTTAGTTGTTGATTCTCTAAGAGAAGAAAATACTATTCAGAAGTCATTTTAAATTAAATTGAAATAAAAAGTAAATTCACTATGGTTGATTTTTTTATAGAAAAAAAAAACAAGTAAGAAAGTATGGTCGGTCAAGCCCAACCATATAAGACCCTACACTAAGTATATGAGCAAAAACAGACGGACGGACAGACGGACATCGTTTAATCGAAAGTGATTCTGAGTCGATCGGTATACTTTAAGGTGGGTGTTAGACATATATGTTTGGGGGTTACAAACATCTGCACAAACGCATAATACCCTCCTCACTATGGTGGTGTAGGGTATAAACAGTAACTAAAATCCCGCAATTCCTAAAAATTGGAGCGAAATCCCAAAAATGGTATTTTTTACAATTATGCCCATAGGGTCCACATTTCCTTCGGGGCTGGGAAAATACTTTGGAAATAAATAGGAAATACATCAAGGTTTCCAAAGCTGATTTCCGTTTTCTGATCCCAGCTTTGGGATTTTAGAACATGTGGCCCAAATTTGAAATTTTTATAAAAACTAGGTCAAATTCCGAAGGGCGTAGGGGCGACATATTTGAAAAATATTACAAGTTTTTTATACCAAAATGTTCTCCGTAAAGATACCTAACAGAAAAACATAAAATTGCTATATGTTCTTAAAGAAAGTTTTTTTTTACTAAAAAAGGAGTTAAGTCACCCTTTAGCCCAAAAAAACACAAAAATCTACTATTTTTTGAATTTTTAAATTCTAAATCGTTTATCTTTGGATCTATTATCAATATTGCTCCGAAATCTATTGTATATAATTGGTAATTTAGTTGTCTAACTAACAAAAGAAATTCGGCCCAAAAGTACAACCTATATTATTAAAAAAGCGGACCAAGATATGACAAAATTTTAAAATTTCAATTTTAAAATTCCTATAACGCAAGCATGTTTTTCAAGATCTAGCCGAGCGCTTTTCAAAAAATATGTCGAAGGATCAAGATAATAGTGTCCTAAGGCACGACGTGATCTCTGTCTACACTGATGGTTCAAAGACAGAAAGAGGCACGGGCTCAGGAATTTTCTCCGATGAACTGGGCCTTTTGCTGTCTCTTCGATTACCGGATACCTGCATGGTTTTCCAGGCTGAGATATATGCCATCGATACAGCCGCGAGAAGAATCCGGGAACTGAATCTCGAAAATTCGACTATACATATTTACTTGGACAGCCTTGCATCAATCAAGGCTCTTAACTCCAACTTTATTAAGTCGAAATGTCTTCTCAACTGCATCCAATCACTGGCACAACTGACACAACATCACGTCGAGTTGATATGGGTCCCAGGACATGAGGGCATCCAGGGAAATGAAGTATCCGACGAATGCGCAACGAACGGGTCGTCCCTGGATGTATATTCACACTCCCTTGGTGAACGTATCGAAATTGATAAATGAATGGGCATCATCTCTTGTAGAATATCCAGATTGCTCTGGCCCACTCTGACAGAGACTAGGACTAAGACTCTTTTGTCTCTTAGAAGGAATGCGATCAGGCTTCTTACGGGTATAATCACTTGGCACTGTATGATTGGACGCATATAGGAACGTATGAGTTACCCACGTTATAGCTATTGTAGAAGTTGTTTGGATGAGGAGGAGGAAGAATCGGTACAACACCTTACATGTGACTGCCCAGCCTTTCAAGAGAATAGACTACTACATCTTGGTAGAGCTCTTTTCCTTGATCTGGACTGTCTCAGAGATGTGCCACTAGTAAATATGATCAGATTTATTAGAAGTACCGGCTGGTTCTCACAGGGATCACAAGAAGCACATAGTCCGAGTGATATCGCTGACTTAACCTACCCTACTTTGATACCCCATAGCGCCGCCCCTGGAACATTTGTAGGGCCCACTTTAATAATTTAAACTCGAATACTCCATGGCTACGCCCACTTCAAATTTTATTCCTATCGGACCAGCCAAATTGCCAGATTTATTTCCAACAAATTTTAATTCTGCCCCACTGTGTGTCGTAACCAAACAGCAGAGACCTGAGCCGAATGCCTAAGAGTCGGATAAGCTGAGCCGCTGAGTCGTGAAGTATTACAACATAATGTCCTAATGACCTTGTCATAATGTTATAATATTGCATTTGTTTATAAGAAGGCTTTGAGGAACTTTAAAGAAATATTCTATGAGTACTGAACATAAATTTTAGTAAAAACTAACCAACCCCTTAATGTATACGGAGTCCAAATAAGCCCAATTAAACAAAACGGAAAACCTATTTTATAACATTTTCAAACTTTGTATTTGACAGTTTTTAACATTGAATAATACTTATATCCATAGAAGCGTCACTAAGAGGGAAAAAACCTAAGTCTGTTGTCAAAAACCTAAGTCGTGAGAATGTATTAGTACATAGTTTTGAGGTTGTATTGGTGCCTTTTTAATTTTCACCAGACACACAGAGTTCTATAAAATGTTTAAATTTTAAATTATTAAAATTTTCTTCTATTTTCAAACACCAAAAATTTAAACTGTGTTTTATAAATAAAATTCTACCACAGATAAAATTAAGTGGCAAAAATTAATAACAAATATTTTTTCTTTTGAGCAAAGTTACCGTGTTTCGGAAATAAAAGTGTTAAATTCATAATATTATTAGGGATCAACGTTGGCCATACTATGTTTTTGAATAACATTTGACCCCAGTTGCTAAACGATTTTATTAAAACTGAGCAATAGTATAAAAACTTTACATGTTTAACAAGTTACTGCCAAAAATTTCGTTTTCCCAAAATCGTTACTGTTCAAATCCTAGGTGATACAAAATTGAGAGAGGTATTTGCCTAATTCTTTTTGGCTTTTATCTATATATATAAAAGAGTAACGTTACTGATTGACTGACTGATTCATCATCGCACAGCCCAAACGACTAAAGCTAGAAAATTTAACTATGGGTTCCTCCCTCCCACGATCCACTAAGAAGGGATTTTTGGAAATTCGATCGTTTAGGGGGTAAAAAAGGGTAATACGGGTAAATTTGGTAACCTTATATCTTTAAAACTAATAAAGGTACAAAAAAACTTACAACAGCTATTACTCCATTTAAAAAATAAGCTAACAGGTGTCTGGTACTTTTTCGAAATTCGAACCCTTTAGGGGAGAAAATGGGTAAACATTTTATTTTGGTACTTTTTTGACACCCTATGTATCTTTTAAACCAATAAGCATAGAAACAAATATAAGTTTGGTACTTTTTGGAAATTCGAAACCTTAAGGGATAAAAATTGTGTTTAATTTTGGTACTTTTTTTCATAAACTATGTTTTTCTACAAATTGATATAGACATATGAATATTTTATTTTAAGCTCCCATCACGATAGAGAAATTTATTTGAATAAAATTTTAACACCGCAATCGGGATAAAAAAAAGGTACCAAAAAGGGGGGTACGGAAAAATACATTTTATTTAACATTTTAAGACAATTTTGATAATTTTTTTTAACATTGGTTCCTGGAACTCCAGGTGTATATTGGGCCAAATGTGTTTAAACAGTTTGATACCTTTTTTAAATATATTTTTTTCTTGAGCACGTCAACACAGATTTTAATCGTTTGGCAAAATGGAGTATTTAAATTTCAAACTTCAAGAAGGAAAAGTGAAATTGATATATACAGTGCACTCACGGTAACGTGAACTAATTAAAACCAAGGGAGTTCATGTTAGTGAAATTGTTCACGTTAGCGATGGTCGAATAAAATGGAAAAAATATAAAATTTTATAATATAAACCTGTGTTTTACACGCCTGAAATTCTTTATTTATTATTAAAATATAAAATAAAAATTATTTATTAAAATGCATTACAAAACAAAACGAGATCACGAGTAAATATACATTGAAATAAAATTACATAGCAAATAAAATTACTCATTCGTTGCCATACAAAAAATATTAATCTAGAGGATACAAACACATTTTTGATATAAGGGCATTCCCTAAACTTTAAAAATCGAATTTAATGCATAATACATGCACCTAGAAGTTTTGTTTGCCATTTTAACGACAAAAAAAGTGCGTAGGTTGTTCGGGAAATGAGTAAGTTAGTAAGTATAGGTACATACATACGTAAGTGGTCAGTCAGCTGAAGGTAAACATTGTGTTTGATTGCAACCCATTAGTCATTTTTGTGATGTAAGTGACAGAACAAGGATGTGCAATGGAATTTATAACAAAATTTGTCATAATTAAAACAACAAATATGATTTATTTTATAGATCTTTGTATATAATTGAATCATTTGGATTGTTCAATTAATAATAATTTTTTAAATGAAAAGGTTGACAAAGCTTTTTTATTTTAATAAATTTACATTCATAATGCAAATGCAATTTTCAGATGCAGATTAGACAAATTCCTCCCCTTTTAATTTTTACTATTTCTTAATATGTATATTAAAATGTGAATTGTTTAGTAAAGAACGCAATAAAAATCATTCTGGGACAACAAGGTCTGAAATATTTTTATATAAAATTTGAATATACAGTGCACTCGCGGTAACGTGAACTAATTAAAACCAACGGAGTTCATGTTAGTGAAATTGTTCACGTTAGCGATTGTCGAATTTCATGGAAAAAATATAAAATTTTATAATATAAACCTGTGTTTTACACGCTTGAACGTGAAATTCTTTTATTACTATTTTCATTATTAAAATATAAAACAAAATTATTGATTAAAATGCATTACAAAACAAAACGAGATCACGAGAAACTATAAATTGAAATAAAATTACATAGCAAATAAAATTACTCATTCGTTGCCACTAAAAAAATTAGTTTAGAGGATACAAACACATTTTTTTTACAAGGGGATTCTCAAAACTTTAAAAATTGAATTTAATGTATGTAATGAAGTGTTGTCTACATGGTTAGAAAACAAATGCGGTGAAAAAAATTGTTCACGTTATAGAGCTTTCTGAGTTTGTTCACGTTACAGAGTAGTCAATGTAAACAAAAGCTTGTTCACGTTAAGCGGTGTTCACGTTAGACGGTGTTCACGTTACCGCGAGTGCACTATAGGTACCAACATGTGAGAACTGAACTATAGGTACTTTTTCCTTCTTCTAATGGTATTTATTTTTTTTAATAATGGACCCAGAAATATGAAATTAAGCATATATGGTTCTGAGTTAATGAGAATATAAGAGGGAGATTTTATGGTGCTTTTTTATTCTAATCATGAAATTAGACACATACGTTCCTGAATGAGTTAGAATTCGAATAAACGGTAATGGTACTTTTTTCCTTCGAATGGTACTTTTTAAATTTTCTATAATATATTGTTCTACTTTTTATACCCTTCGCCTTCGTGAGAAGGGTATATATAAATTTGTCATTCCGTTTGTAATTTCCACAATATAATTTTCCGACCCTATAAAGTATATATATTCTGGATCCTTATAGATAGCGGAGTCGATTTAGCCATGTCCGTCTGTCTGTCTGTCTGTCTGTTGAAATCAATTTTCTGAAGACCCCATATAACTTCGGGATCCAAATCTTCAATAATTCTGTCAGAAATGCTTTCGAGAAGTTTCCTATTTAAAATCAGCAAAATCCGTCCATAAATAACGGAGATATGAGCAAAAAACCGAGACAACCTCTATTTTTTTTTTTGCCTATTTTTGATCTATATCTCGATTACTAAGTCATAAATATAGACAATATGGATATGTAATGATAGATATTTCAAGGTCCATTGCAACGATGTATATAAGGCTATAGTCAAAATCGGGAAAAATATTTTTTAACCCGATTTTTTTTTCACAAAAAACCCTTTTACACTAATAAATTAAAACAGATAAATTTTTAAATAAAATTTCTTTTTTTTTGAAAAATTTAAAAAAAAAGAATTTTTTATATATTATTTTAAAGTATAATTTGGTGAAGGGTATATAAGATTCGGCATAGCAGAATATAGCTTGTTCTTTATTCGAATATTTTCTATAACAATGGACCTAGAAACATGAAATTTAGCGTATATGGTCAAAAGTGAGTGAGAATTCAAGGGGGAAACTTTAGCTAGCTTTTCTTTATTCGAATGGTCGTTTTTGTATTCTTTTCACCAATGAACATAAGAACATGTATACATGCAATATTCTAATATCGCAGTATATACTAACAAAGTAGCGGATAATATGCTAGTTCTTCTATATAATCTTAATAAAACTGTAAAAAACAATTCTTAAATTTTAAGAATTTATTTAACAAAAATTTTAACATAAACTAAACATTATCTGGCTAATAGAATTAGATGCCATTTTCTTTTTATTATAAATATTTATGCATATATATTTGAATCATAAAACTTATGTAAATGCAAAATTGTTTTTGTCATTTGTAAAGTCGTATTGGGGGAAAAAAATAAATAAAACCAAAAGTATAGTATTGTATAATAATATTTTGTCATATGAGTATGATTTTTGTTGGTTTTTTATTATTATTATTTTCATATTTATGAGGCCATAAACATTCGCATATAAAGGATGGACAAAATGGCCAAAATACTAAGCAACAACAATAATATACAATAATAATAATAACAATAATAGTAACAAACCAAAAAATATTCGCTAAACAAATTATGAGTTGCTGACAGTTGACTTCATTGAACCCTTCTGCGAGACCAAAAGCTAGATGTTCCATCTCTCTCATTATTTATATGCTCCCTGCATCAATTTAAAGGAATTTGTTAAGTGACATAAAGTGGCGCCTCACATGACAACAGTTATAAGAGTTTGTTATGCTGCTTTTTGGGGCAACAAAAAGAAAACAGAACTCAGGGTGCATGCAATTATTATGTGGCTGCAACACACAATAGAATAAAATGCGTAAAGAAAATAAATTTTAAAGAAAATTATTATACATACATAGTTTTAGCAGCAGTGATGATTATAAAAGTTTTTTTCAGTTTCTAAACAGAAAATAAAACAAAAAATTAAAATATTGCAACTGTAAAGTTTGTTTCTGAACTGCTGCTTAAAACAGGTCAATAACTTTGGTCAAAGTTTTAAATTAAAAAAATGAGAAAAAAAAGAAAAACTCTAAAAACTGACAACAGAAACTGACCATTAGTTAAAGCTGAAAAGTTGCCAAATTGAAGAGTAAAGAAATGTTATGAGATTTTGTAAATTTAAAGTTTTTTCTTTATAAAGAATTATTATTGGCTGGTAAAAATAATATTTTACTGAATTAAGTGGTTGAGTTTTTTATTTATTGATTTAGCTGAAAAAAACAATATACTACATATGCAAAGCTTTACACTATTATTTTTAAGAAAACGTATGAACATATCTGCAATATTTGTTTCTTCATCTCAATCATTATTGGCATTTAATTAAATCTTTAGACTTTGGCAAAAAAAAACTACAAAAATTTCGAAGTTCATGTCATAAATTCAGCCTTGATTTATCAATTAAACCCAGTAAGAAACTCAAAAATTGAAGTAGATTTTTGTCTTAAAAAAACGAACCAATACAAGCCTTGTAAGATATACACAATTGTAATCCCTGCTTAAAAAATAAGAAACGAAAATAATTTTAATAAAAAAATTCTTCAAAAAATGGAATTATTACACACAAAAAACATACATACTTACATATTAAATAAATTAATAATTTAATAAAAAAAAAAAACCAAACAAATCAAAGCCAACGACAGTGAAATTTTAAATATGAAATTAATAAAAAACAGCAGACAGCTGGAACATTTAAAAAAGACAGCAAAAAATAAAAGTTCAATTCACTACAACAATAATTGATCAATACAAAACAACAAACCAAAATTAAGCCACAATAAATTCCCCCCAAAAATTTAAAAAATATATAATAATAATAACAACAACGTTTAAATATAAAAGTAAGGTGGCGCCAACACATTTTTTTTTGGTTACGCCCACTTAAAAAGAAATAATAAAATTACACCAAGAACAACAACAACAAAATCACACCAACTTTAAAACAACCATCAAAGATGTAGACGTCTGCAAAAACAATAAATACAATAACAATAACAACAGTTAAAATCAAACTCAATAAGAGACGAGAAGAAACAAAAACGTTTTAATTTAGTGAGAGTGAGACTTAAGCAGAGAGGGCTTAAATCGAAGTGATCAATGATCTTTAAAGTAACGATTTAAAGAGTATTAAGTTTAAAATTAAACAAAAAATAAAAATAAATTATAATTGTTGAAATTTTAATGTTTTTTTTTAAATAACAGGAATAATTACTCTATACTACACCAAACATATGCAGCGGTACTCATATAGCTATTCTATTGTATTGAGGTTAATAGAGTTCGTTTTTCTAGATCACTACGTTTAGTAACTTTTTTTTTAGCAAATGTATTGAAATAACGATATTCTTAATCATGTATCTTGAAAATATACATGATTTAGCTTTGAAAAAGAAAAGACTTTTTGAAAATCGGTTGGAAAATGGCTGAGTTACGCACTTTTTCAAAAAGTTTTAATTTTCTTCACGCTCTTAGTCGATCGTGTCACAGTTAAATACTTTTATACAAGGTGGCGCAAAAGTAAACTTCCGATGTTTTTTGGCTGTAATTAAAAAGAAAAATGAAAAACTTTGATTCTTCTTGTGGATTATTTTTATTTGGCCTTTTAATTTTTTTTACATCAAGTCGAGAATATGATGTCATGTAAATGACCGCCGCCACAGTTGATTGTCATTTGAGCCCTTTTTATGTCATTTTCCATCACTTTGGCCAAAACTTCCGGCGATAGGTCCTCATATTCTTGACGGATATTGTCTTTAAGAGCTGCAAGAGTCTGAGGCTTGTTGACATAAACCCGCGACTTCAAAAAGCCCCACAAAAAGAAGTCTGGAGCGGTCAAATCAGGCGATCTTGCTGGCCAGTGCAAATCTCCAAAACGGGAGATTAGGCGCCCGGGAAATGCATCCTTCAGCATATCGGTTGTGGCACGTGCAGTGTGTGCCGTTGCACCGTCCTGTTAGAACCACATGTTTTCCAATCCCAATTCATCAAGTTGCGGCAAAAAGAACTCATTGATCATTGCTCTGTAGCGCTCACCATTCACAGTAACCGTTTGGCCCGCGACGTCTTCGAAGAAAAAAGGTCCGATGACTCCTCCAGCGAAAACAGCACACCATACAGTGACTTTGAGCGGGTGTAATGGCTCTTCGTGGGTTACACGTGGATTTTCAGTGCCCCAGAAGCGTAAATTTTGCTTATTTACGTACCCGCTAAGATGGAAATGGGCCTCACCACTCACTCAGGTTAGCAGCTAACAGTTGATGCACCGTCTGGACTTTGTACGGAAACATCTTCAAATCTTGTACCAAAATTCGCTGTAAAGACCGTCGACTGATACCCATTTGCGTGGCACGTCGTCTGGTCGATGTCGACGGCGCTTCCATGACATCCTCGGCTACAGCAGCAATATTCTCTGCAGAACGGCTACTCCGGGGTCTGCCACGCCTGGCAGCATCTCGTGTTGTGCCAGTCTCTTCGAGGCGAGCGGCTAAACGTCGCAGTGTTTCACTAGTAGGCGTTGGACGGCCAGGAAATCTGCAACGAAATTCACGTTGTGCCAAAGTCACCGACCGATTGTTGGTCAAATAAATAGTCAGCAATATTGCGCGTTGGAGCAGTGTAGCGTAACATTCTTTATTAACGTGTATTTCGCATGTGTTTACTACAAAAATGTTAAAACAGAACTGACATTAGGAGCCAATCGCAAAATTTATAGCATTTTCTGATAGGAGGATTACTTTTGCGCCACCTTGTATTATGAAAAATAAGAAATAATAAAAATACAGATAAAAGTTTTTATGGAATAAGGTGGTTAGTTTATTAACCACCATAATTATGATAAAAATTTTGTTTGAAAACTTATCATTTTCATAAAATTTTCTGAACAAAACAAACGATATAGCTGTGTAGGTGAGACATTATCCAATTCTTTTATATAATTTGTTATACCCCCACCTTCTGTGTAAGCAACCGGCTCTTCCAATCGAAAATTTGTTCACCATTTTAGCTCTACCACAGCAGTTTGGGTTGTTAAGTCACTAACAGAAGTATAAGCCAAATTTGATCATATTTTAACTGGAGCCCAGAAGGAATGTCAACGAGCTCCATCATAAGATCGACTTGATCCTAATAATTCTCTTCTTCGTCGTGTTCAAGACTGCAAACACATTCCCATCCCAAGGTATACCTTCGAACAAAATATCTTAAATTTTATGTTCATTGAGTATCTACCACCCTATTACTAACGTTATTTATCAAAGAGTATAGTATAAAATATTAATTTATTAGCTCAAGCCAACCAAACAAACACTAAATAACAAAGTAACACTGAATTTGATGAACAATAAACAATCTGACCTTATTTTATTGAAAGTGGGAAACCACCTAAGAAAAACTGCTTCAAATCGTATGATACCCAATTTCCCAGCTTTTGGATGAATGCTGCTGCTCGCAAATTGCTGCTTAAGTAGCTCCCTATGATGTTGCAAGCTCTTATTGAGTTTGACAACAGACTTCATGGAGTAATGCTTCCAATTCTAGGTCTTCAAACTTCTTTGGCTGTCCTGGGCGACTCAAACCATCTCTCGCACGTTGATACCGATGGAGAACATTCACCATAAGCTTTGGTGAACAATCGATGTGCTTCAGCGACACTTTTTAGAATTTTTTAGAATCTGAATGTATTTAAACAAATTTCATTCAGTATTATTTTAATTACTTTCGCTAAATATAAATCTCCGTAGAAGTATTAATGTACCAATATTTCTCGACCTACTTCATGTTAAATTTCCAATTTGAAATACACATTTTTCTGTATTTGTTTCCATTCATGTCTAAATGTTTTTGATTCAGTGTAAATGAACATAATTTTAGTTGGCGTGACAAAAAATTGGTTATTTAAATCGTAATTCTTCTGTATTAATCGGCTTTCTGTTTCCTAGTATAGAAACAATTTATGAATATAATCGAATGAGTTGATTAGCAACAACTATTCCCTGGAAATTTTACGCGATTAGGAACCCTACATTGCATTGTGCTCCAGCTAGATTTGGAAATAATTATCTAGTAAAAATAGGGTCTACAATTAAAAAGGTAAGAGTGTTATATTAGGCTGTGCTGAATCGTATACAAGTCTACTAGAAAAGGTTGGAGTTATTAAAACTTATCGCGATCATTATGTGTCCAAGCTATATGTAAAGGAAATTTATTCGTTTTGGAAAATTTTGTAATGAAAGACTATTTTTACTATAATAAGATTCATAATAGGTCTTATATATACTTTCATCAAACTAGGATAAATTTTACTCATTCTCAAAGTTCAAATCACAGGTACAACAACATTAAGAGGTATTGACCTAATTCCATTAGGGATTTCATCTCGTATGTATCCTTAATGAAATCCTAAAGACAAAATTTTAAAAATTTTAAAAATTGGAGTTTGGAAAATAATAATATTTAGACGAAAATCTTATAAATCATTTCCTTTACATGTGGTTTGGGCACATAAAGTTGGAGGAATATTTGATAACTCAAAAATTTTCAAGTGATTTATTACTTTTTTGACTTTCTTCTTTAAAACTTCAAACGTGGCATTTTTATGCTTCAAATTTTAAAATCATTAATACCCCACTCTTCTATATACTTTTATTTATACATACTTGTATTTACTAGTATTAAGCTACAGAATTACAAATTGCATTTCTTAACTCGTAAGTGCTTTGCTAATTTATTAGCTTTTTTCCTTTGCTCCCTTATGAAAACAATAAATTAAACTGTAATTGGTTTTAATACATAAATATTTCTTTGCTAACAATATTTTAATTTTATTCATTACACTCTTATCATTTGATTTATTGAAATATTTCAAAATCAATTGACGATCATTTTGACTAATTAATCTTTTCTTTCCATTTTAAAATACTCTTTGGCGCTCGCCCGCTCTCCACCGCTCTCTGGCTGAGGGACGCAATCTCTGCTATACTCTAAGTATTTATAAAATACTCTGAAAAAATATTTCTATTTTTTTTGTTGTTGTGGTTGTTGTTTGCTTTTTAAGATGTTGTTGTTTTACGAAAAGGGCCTGCAAAAAGGGGAGGGGATGTTGGGAGGGCAAAGCGTTTTTTGTCTCTGTTTTTTTTGTTTTTTTTTTTAGCCCGAGGGCCGACTGACTGGCTGGCGACAGTTAAATAGACAAAACTCTTGTTATTGTGGCCATCACTGCCGCTGGCTACGATCACCAAGTCTATACACACGCGCACAAAACAGCAGTAGCCGCAGCAATTGTATTTAGAGCTGTTGGTAAGGGGCTGCTGGAGCTATTGCTGCCGTTGGAGGTGAAGCTAGTGCTAGTACTGGTGCCGGTGCAGCTTAGACACGTTTTAAACTCATGTATCAACTTTAATTTGAACACACACTCATTCACTCACTCACTCATTATTACGTTTTTATATTTTTTTTTTTTTTGTTTTGCCTCCACAACGGATTCTTCTGTATTAACGGCTTCTGATGTTAACGCTCTTTTAGTATCTATTTTTGTTGTTGTTTGCACAGGTATTGTTTTATTTTTTTTTTTTATTATTTTTTGCCAACAAACATTATAGATTGTTTAGACGGCGTCATTATCTATGTAGTTTTGAATGTGTTTAGCAGCAATAATAAAACAAAAAAGAAATATATTCATACGTATTTATTGTATGTGGAAATTAAATGAGTTTGAGAAGTTCTAATCAGTTAATCGAATGGTAGGTGACATATAAACTATGATGTTTTTTTACTTTTTCGAGGATTGCGAGTCAGATTAGTGTGACATATAAGTTTCACATGCCGAACAAGGGGAAGCACTGGGAATTTTGTCAGTTTTTGCAAAGCAATTTAATTTATTTATTATCTATACAGAATTATCTATCTAAAACGAGCTATAAGCAAGCAATCAGTTGAGTTATTAGAAATTCTTACGACTATAAGGTATCCCTGGCCACATGTTCCGGGAAATGCTTGAAATAATATTAAAATTTCTGATATGAATTTTTTCTTAGTAAAAAAGGTAAACGTACGAGATTAGAATCCAAAAATAAATAGGACAGGTATTGACCTATTTATTTTTGGATTATAATCTCGTACGTTTACCTAAGAAACAATTCATATCAGAAATTTTATAGTCATTTTTCCATAACTGTGATTAGATTTTGGGAAAAATTAAATCTTTGGAAAACATTTGTAAAATTTGTTCGTCGTTTCTACAAGGAGCATAGGGCATTCAATTATTCAATATGCCAGTGTTTTATAAAGGGTTTTCCAATAAGAGTTGTTATTTTGAATCACTCGGTATTTCTGTAGCTGTCACTTTTGAAGCTTTTATTATTTGACATTTGACAAGTAGAAACTACCCCATTACTAAAAATGGAACTATACACGCTTCAACAATGCATTGTAATTATTAAAATTCACCACAAAAATGGTGAAAATCTTGCAGTCACAGTTCGCAAAACTAAAGCATTTTTGGGTTGTCGTGAAGCACCTTGTCGCACCGCAATACAGAAATTGGTGGACATATTCGAACTTGTGGGAAAAGTTAGTGATGTGAAGAATAAAACCCGTGCACGTCGCTCAAGAACAACTGAGAATATTGCTGCTGTAGCCCAAAGTGTTGAAGAAAACCCAGGTTTGTCCATTCCTCGTCGTTCTTTAGGTATTCTACAAACGTCATTACACCGTATCTTATGGTCGGAGTTGGATGATATTGATATGGACAACAGTGCTACGTACCACACAAGCAATAGAACCATTGCTCTTTTACGGAAAAGTTTCCGGACCATGTTATCTCTCGAAAAGGCCACCGAGATCTTGTGATTTAACACCTTGCAACTTCTTATTTCGATAAGATATGTAAGGTAGCTTAGCTGAAAATGTAATTCATGAGTAACGGTAGCTTAGCGGTAACGGTAGGTAAAATTTGTTTTTTATGTATATTTGAATTTTATCAAAAATGGTAACCAATTTTTTGTATTGGGTATATGACTTAAAAATTCTTGATTTTTAGCTTTTATTTTGAAACTTTTGAACAATATAAATTCAAACAAAGTATTGACCATTGTTAGCTACGACTTTTTCCCATCTTTCTGTCAACATTTGGATTCCCAGCCAAAAGAACTGATCAGCTTTTGAGGCCAAGCACGAATTAAGCCAATTTCGGATACTCTGTTCCGAATCGATCGAAACAAATTGTCTTTCAAAGTCTCTTGGCTTCAATTCGTATGGAACCCAATTTCCCTGCTTCTGAATGAATTTTGCAAACTCTTACACCCAGTATTTATTAACATATTTTGATGATACTTCAGAGAAATATTTATGGAGGTCTGACGATTAAATTTTAGTCAAAATTAAAACTTTGATGTAAATATACACAGTCTTACAAAAGTTTACATACATATATTTCATATTTATTAATAAATATTTAGTGAAATATTCGTTAATTACTTTTTTTATGCTATTTCGGATTTATTGAGATAAAATAAAAACAAAACAAATTTATTTTCATTAAATTCTACTAAAAAACATAAACTAATTCATTTTTTGGCATAAAGCTAATTTCTATAACTTTACATACGGAATTAATATTTTGTGTGGCCTCCTTTGGCTTTAATTACAACAGATAATCTATTTGGCATGAACAAAGCCAATTTTTTTGTTATTTCTGGAGTAATTTTGCTCCATTCTTCCATCAACGCTTCTTTGAGTGCTGGAACTGATGTTACTTGTCGATTTTTTAGACCTCGTTTTAAAATATCCATAAATGTGCGGGGAATGTTCCAATATGTTTTTAACGCTATATAGAAGCCATTCCTTAACTAACTTTGATGAATGCTTCGGATCGTTGTCCTGAAGAAATATTGCGTTGTCCTCCAGATCTAAAAGTTGGACACTGGGAAGGTAGCTATACTTTAAAATATCAATATACATGGCCTTATCCATAGTACCATCGATGAACCTGAGCTTACCGACACCATTTGCCGCCATACATCCCTAGACTATGACAGACCCGCCTCCATGTTTTACGGTGCAATAAACATGTTGTGGTAATAACTCTGCATTATGCTTCGCCAAACTTTGGTTCGTCCATCACCTCCAAAAACCATAAATTTACATTCATCTGTGAATATTACCCTATCCCAAAATGTAGGGTCATTTACATTAGCATTTTCGTACTTTTTGGCAAATTCTAAGCGCTTCTGGATATTCACACAACTAAGTAATGGCTTTTTTCTGGCAACTCTGCTATTGTACCCATTTCTCTTGATACATCGGCGAACAGTCTGATCGGAAATGGTAATTTCTAGATTTGTTCTCATTTTCCTGTTTAGTTCGACGGCACTTAGTTTAGGATTATCTTGAATGGAACGTATGCGAATGCGGTGAAACCCACTACAAGCTTTGCTTTCATAATTTCCATTTTCTTTGAAATTTTTTAATATTGTTTGGACTGTGCTTTTACTTAGATTTAATAAAATTCCAATTTCGTTAAGAGATTTGCCATCATTTCTCAACTTAATGACGGTTTTTCGAAATTTCTTTGCCTTTGCCCATTTTCTTCCACTAAAAACTCTTTTTGATTTTATTTTGCCAGTGTGATCACTTTTAGTGAAAGTAAACTTTCTACCACAGATTTTACACAAAGCATCATACAAATTGTAGCGGAAATTTTAACGGTAATACATTTTTTTGCAGAGCATGTAAACTTATGTAACATTAAAAGGATACCAATTACTCGTGTTTTATTGTTATTTATTTAAAATACCAACAAAATATTATAAAATATGATGGAAATATATTTTTTAAGTGCATTAAACAAAAATGTAGTTACAACTCTTAATAAAATTATATATTTTCCAAAACAATAGAAAAAAATTTCAAGCGTAAGTTTCACTCTTTCAAAGGTGTCAATATATGCGATTTTTCATAAAAATTTAGCTTCCGAGAAATATTCCAATATTCCGGCCTGAGGATTACGAGCCTTATTTTCTAAATCCCGGCATCAGGTGATAGTTTATATGGAAAACAACAACAACATATTAAAAATTTGTTTTTGTTTTCAATACAAATAAAATAAAAATAGGTAAATCTGATTAAAATATTAGAAAGATAAACTTTAAGCTAGTTTATTATGTATGGATTTGTATATTCAATAAACATAATTCAAGTTAAATTCATTTACTATTCACTACTAGTGAAAAATAAATTTCTATTCTTTTTCGCTTCTTTGGAAGTGCTTTATGGCTAGGTAAGGAAATTTAATAATACATAGTTGTAAGATTTTAATTTTAACTCGTCTTGTTCTTTCCTTCGCTTAAAATAGTTGGATCTAAGCTTAACTGTCATTTCGATTATAAATTCTTTGAATCAAAAATCACTTTTTAAATATTACTTACTCTAGAAACAGGGTAATGTAAATGAACAACTTTTGAGAGGTGATCATTATACGATAAATCTAAGGTCTGTATTATAGTAATCGGCATCAAGAGGATGTGGAACATGGTTAATATTAACATGTTACGAGGACTTTATTTGTCTGTTGTAATCAGGCCAGCTATTTATTGTGATTTTTGTTCCTTATTTTATAATTTTTATGAACTTCTTTGACACTTGTTTACGCGTAAATAACCATTGTGCCGATCACTGTTTTAATACCAGTATACTATAAAATTGCATACTTTGTACTCCAAACTCAACTCAAATGTTGCCAGTTCAAAATAGTTGTTGAATTACTCTGTAGCGTACAGCTGAGAGTCGTTATAACTTTTGAAAATCACCAACTCGATATCTGTGCTTATTTTGCTGAATCGTATTAATAAATAGTTTTCTTGAATGTGAGTCTGTGTGTAGATGTTTTTTATGAATAAGTTTCTAATGCGGCGCCAAGTGTGCCAAATGATCATATTTAAAAATTGGTTTTTGTTGTTGGATTTTTGTGGTTTTTTCTATAAAACATATTGTATGCATATGTTTGTATGTTTATAAAGTAAAGATTATTACGTTATTATTGTTGTTGCTATTTAATTTTTACATTTGTCACTCATAGAGAATGTATCGCATCGCATCGTTGCAGTGACCATTACTGTTGTTGTTCAAACTGCTGCTAAAAATTATCTATCTAGGTGGAAGGTCTGTCAGAGCGTTTCACTATTTGTCACATGCATATATGTCTGTCTGTCTGTATAATTCAACATCTCGACGTACTTTTTTTCGAAGCCGTATCTCAAATCTAATATAATGATGTTTATGAGTATTAAACAAAAATCCATATAAAAAAAAAATAAAAAAAATTAAATAGAAAAATAATAAAAATCAAACAAACACACACAAAAATTCATCACCCAGAGTATTTTATAACTCGTTTGACGACCTTGAGTCGTAAAAATCAATTTCAAAAGTTTGAATGTTCGATTTCGATTTGTTGTTGTTGTTGTTTTTGCTGATTTTATTGTCGTCGTTGTTTGTTGACGATTTATTTTTTGTCACATTCAACGGTTGGTTGGTTCGTTCATTCGTTTGCTTGGCACAATTGTCAGTCAAGCCAGGCTGCTGTTAATAGTTTTGAAATCTTTTTAGACTTAATCTGTTTTTCTCTTTTGCTTTTGTCGAAAATAGAATAAGATTTTGAAGACATTTACATGGCGTTGTTGTCACAAGCAGATAAGAGAGCACCACAAATAGAACCACAAGATTTCAATTAAAAATTATCTTAAATTGAAATTGACAGAAAGCTGTGTTAGGCTAGAGTTCTTGTTCGGCATTTGTTGATTAGCGAAATAATTGAGAAAAATTATTGAAAAGTCTCTATTAAAATAATGCGAAAGAATTTTTTTGTTTATAGCGTTGTTTACTAAACATTTCACATTTAAATATATTAAAAATTTATGAAAAAAAAATTCATCAGAAAGTTGGAAAGTTTAGCTGTTAAATTTGAAGAGGTCTTAACTAACTTTCACATGGTTGCTAAATGAACTAAACCCGACCACAGCTTTACAAGATGTCAATGTGAAATACAATTTGTTGAATTTTTTCATCAAAATTGCAATTTTCACCAAAATTTGCAAACTTAAAATTGAAATTGCTCCATTAGTTATATTTGTGTCAAAAATTAACAAAATCTAAAAACCCAAGATAAATTTTTGGGTGATGTACCATGGAATGATTGCTATTTGTTTCAGAATTTTGGAAAGTAATTAGAGATTTAACCCTAAACCTTTTTATTAACCAGTAACACACATTTAAAATGTAAAACAATTTTGATGTACCAAAACCTCTTACCATAAAATAGTTCTACAAACTAAAACTCTTAAGTTTTTGCAGATACTTTTCTCCAAAATGCATAAAGAATTTTTTAACATTTACAAAACTATTCATAGAACTTCTCAGACATAACCTCTTTTTTTTAGAGTAAAGAAAGACAAAGAAACATACATATTTAGAAAAAGTTCTTTATTAGTACCAAACTAGAAAACCGGATCTGAAAAGACCTACAAAACTAGTTTTATTTTCTTCTGCATACGTCAAACGTTTAAATAGTAAGAAATAAAAAAAAGAAGAAATATGTCTTCTATATTCCCATACTCGTTCTAGTGGTTCTTCATTTATTATGCCAAATAGTTTAGAAGACAATGATGTTTTACGAAACTCTCTTATTATGTAGTCTAAAGTGTTTAGTGGAGGGACGAACTGGACCGTCTACTGTCTCTTATGCGTGTACTGCTTGATATTGCAATAAATTCTCTATAATTTATTGGATTTTTTTTCTTTTGCGTAAATTCGAAATTATGTTTTTCAGTGATCATTGAGACACGTGTGTGAATGTATTTACACTTAAACAAATTTGAGTTTTATAGAAATTTAATATTTTAGTGAAGGTTTTTAAAATATTGTTACGATTTTGCAATAGCGATTTGAATTTAACGCTCTGTAACGACTGCCTGCAGCATTCCATCATGTTTGTTAACACGTCCATTAGTGGAAGCTTCTACTTATCAACAATGTAGATAGAATGCAGTTATTAGCATTGTTTATAAGTATGGCAATATTAAATGTTTAAACATTGACATCGAAAGCTCTAGAATTCGAATATACTAGTATGTCCCTTAAGAGCATTGTAGAAGATTCCCAATAGATGGCGCGTGTATAAATAGTGGCAGAGCTGGCAGTCGTGAGTGGAGTTGATCATTGTCGTTGTTAGAGTTAACATCAACTGTCTTGTACGTGTATATTTGTACATTATACAGTGTGTGTGTGTATTTCTGCGAATTGATAGACGTGTATAGAGACACTGAGTGAATATTTGAACTGTTGTTGGTGTACATTTAAATAAAGAGTTGTTACAAATTTTAAACTACTAAAACTGCTTTTTATTTGCAATCAAAAGTATCCGGTTTATTTAAAAGAAATAAACCCCGTTTTTAAACGGTAAAAGCGTAACAATATTATCCCCCTTGCTCATAAAGAATTTTATATTTTAAAACTAATTTTAAAGAAAATCTTCTATAAAGCTGTGTTTTCTATAAAATATTTTGTGCATGACAGTATGTTCTATCGAAAATTTAATGTATAAAAGTATTTTCTATAAAAATCTTTTGCATAAAAGTTTTTTCTATAGAATATCTTGTGTCTAACAATATTTCCTATAGAAAATCTAATACATATCTTGGTCTTGCTCCCAAAAGTTCAGTTTTTGCAAGATGTTTTCTATGAAATTTTAAGCTTTTATTTTGAAACATTTGTACAACACAAATATATTCATAGTATTGGCCATTATTAGCTACGACATTTTCCCATCTTTCTGACAACATATGGATTTCGAGCCAGAAGAACTGCTCATCTTTTGAGGCCAAGACCGACTTGAGCCAATTTCGTCCTCTGTTATAAAGTGAAACGTATTACAGAATGAGCGTTCTGTATCAATCAAACCAACTTGAAGTCGGACGGAGCCATGTTCTGGACTAGAAGGCAGGTGAGGCAAAACTTCCCAAATACTTCATTCTAAATACTTTTTAGCAAGTATTGCAACATGTGGCCGAGGTTTGTCATGATGGAATATTACGGTTTCATGTATGGCCGGGTATTCTGGGCTTTTTTTCGGCAAATGATCGCTTCAAACGAATCCGCTGCATTTGGTATAGGTTCCCTGTTCCAGCTCATGATAGATAGGACCCTTTTGGTCCCACCAAATACAGAGCATTACCTTGGCGCCATGGATATTTGGCTTTGGTATCGCTTTGGCAGGTTGGGCCTGATTCACATACGATATCTTACGCTTCGGGTTATCGTAATGTATCTATTTTTCATCACAAGTAATGATTCGCTGCAAAAAGGATTTTCTTTTATAGCGCGTCAGCAGCATTTCAGACATACTAAATCCTCTTTCAGGTCTGTCAGTTTAAATTCGTATTGTATCCAATTTTCCTCCCTTTGGATGAACTCTGCTGCTTGCAAACGTTTTGAAATTGCTGATATAGTAGCTCGTAATGATTTTGTTATGTTTGACCACCATATTTATGGAGTAATGCGAGCTTTGTTTTCCGTGTCAAAATCACCACTTCTGAAACGAGCAAACCATCTCTCGCACATTGCAACCTATGAAACACATTCACCATAAGCTTCATTGAGCAGTCGATGTGCTTCAGCGCCATTTTTTTTTTCTTTTTTTTTAAATTACATATAAGTTATTAAAAACATAAGCAGCGTGCAAAAGATACGCCATCTAATAAAACAGTTATCGATCAATTCAACAGTTTTTGCGCACTCCTGAAAACTTTTTAAATTACACTTAAGTTGTTTTGTCAAAAGTCCACAGATATAATTTTTATTTCAGTCTTCTTTTTGCAGTTTTCTGTTTTTAATAGTTTTAGAAATCAGAGGACTAGTTATGTATAAAGAAAGTACATAAGAAATTATGAAAATAGTATGTTTTCCTAAAACAAAGTCAAGAGACCAAAAATAAAGAAATTGTTCCAGCCCTGGTTTTTATTGATGATGCTGTTCTTAACACTTTAACTATTTGTATTGACCGAACAAAGACGTGTAAAACACAAAAACATATTTGCATAATAGGTATTAAATTTCAACCGATTTGAGAGTGTGTAACCGGATAATTCAACTGATGAGCAGAACAAGAAATCTCTATATTTCTGTTGCTGGTTTTTAGAGACTACCAACAGACAAAACAGCTACAAACATACACACATCTAAACAAAATCACAACAAAATGTTAATAAAAATGCGGTAGCAATTCTTTTTTTTTTCATTGTTTTTTTATATATAAAAGCACACACAGATACATACATACCGGCATACTACGCAAGCACACACTTTTACACGCAAGGTCGTTAAAGGCCGTTTGCATAAAAGAAGCCAGCAACAACAACAACAACGTGAAAACACTTATTAACTGTTGTTTACTACTTTTTCTTCACACAGAGTTGTATGTTTGTAGTAGTAGTTTGTGTAGAGAACCCCTATAAACAAAAAAATATACATTGGTGAAAAGGAGAGCGAGAGAGCTAAAGTGAACATGCGTAACTGTATAAAATACCAATAAAATCAATCATTTTAAAAAATGAAACACCACCACTGAGATAATAATAATAATACACTTAGAAAAATATTTATGTCGTTACATTATAACTACATACATACTACAATTAGCCACAATTTATATTTAAATTTAAATGGCTTCGTAAAACGCCATGCTATTTAGATGTGGGAATTTTGTGGCTTGAAAGCAAAAAAATGTTTATTAAATAATTATAATAAAAAATTTATTTATTACACAGTTTCCTGTTGCATATGTTTTTGCTGGCAACAGATTTTTAAATAAATGTCCTTTTGGCATGAAATCTTAAAATGTTTACAATTTATTATGAAGTAGATTAAAAATATTTTAGATAAATTGAGTTAGATAGTGGATTAAAGTGCAGTTAATTAAGGATTATAAATGTTTAAACGGTGGATATTGCTGATGGGAGATCAAAACGGTATTGTGCACATAGAGTAGACAGTTTTTAAAATGCTTATTATTAACTAGATAAATGTTGCATTTTTGTATGTAAAAGAAATTTACATATATGTATATTAAGCATAATTAAACTTCAGAATCCGCTATATGCATAAATAACGTTAAAATTATTCAAATAGTACATACACAATTATTTTAGTTACAAACACATATGATATTTCAAAAAATTACCAAAAGAATCACTAAATGAGAATTAGAAATGCAAATTTTTTAAGGTGTACTATTATAAGTAAGCATTGGGATCTATTTGAAATGGACGGATTTCGAGGAAATTAAGTTTTTGGTCACAAATTTGTTAAAATTATATCTGGTCAATTCACAAAGTCTCTCATCATGTCATATTGTCATAATGTCCTAATATAACACGACTCGGCTTAACCGACTGTTAGGCATTCGGCGTTGGTCTCTGCTGGTTGGTTACGATAACGCAATAAACATAGCATACAAAGTAGTATTATTTTAGGACATTTTTTGCTTGAAAGCAATAAAAACCATTGTGAAATATTAGGACAATATGACATGATAAGAGACCTTGTGAATCGACCAATCTTAAAAAAACATTTCTTATATTACTTTCAAATATTTAATTTCAGATTGCTTCTTTAGATTACTAATTTCAGAATTTGCGATTTGAAATTTTTAGGACGTTATTAATTCGTTTATACTTAGCTGTGTTCACAATTGTATAAGAAATCAAAGTTCAAAGTATCAAATAACTAGATGAAATTTATTTGTTTAGATACATTTTTACACATCATCCATCATGCCATATCTATTAAAACACGAATATAGTTTTTTTGTGACTTCATTAACCCATTTTAAACCGAAGACACAAATAACGAATAAAAAATTAAAATATTTGTATGTAAATAGCTGGCTATTTTGTATATAAGTTTGTGATTCCGTTTGTAATTTCTTCAATATTACTTTGCGACCATATACAGTGGTGGCCATGAGGTTAGCACACTAGCTACTTGCTATTTTTAAACGCAAATATTTCCTATATTTCTTAATTTTTTTATGATATCTTTTGCATGTGTGTTACTTGTCCTTCTAAGATCACGTCCCATCATGTCCAGCATTATTCCTTTATATATATTTTGCGTTTTTCTATCCAGAATAGAATAACCTCAAAAAAACACTGGACAGTATTTTAGCACAAAATAAAAAAGTTTATTCATATTAAAAAAGTAACAAAACAAAAAAAACTTATTTCACTAAAAACTTAGTACTTAGTTGGATACCCTTTATTTTTGATCACAGCTGCTAGTCTCCTTGGCATACTTTCTACAAGGGCCATACAGCGATCCACTGAAATATCATTCCAAGCTTTTTCTACTTCTTTCCATAAATCGGCCAAATTTTTAGGCTTTTCTCTTATTACATGCTGCTCCACATCATTCCAAAGGTTCTCAATAGGATTGAGATCCGGAGATTGGGCTGGCCATTTTAACACGTCGATATTGTTCGATTCCAAGCAACACCTCACTAAGCGTGAGGTGTGTTTTGGATCATTATCTTGCATAAATCGCCACCTAAGTGGCATGTTGTCCTCTGCATAAGGTATCATTGTATTTAGAAGTATATTCTGGTATACATACTGGTCCATACGAGTATCAATCTTTTTTATAGGACCAACACCATACCCAGAAAATGCTGCCCACACCATCACATTACCCCCACCGTGTTTTATTGTTTTACTGGTGTACTTTGGATTATGTTGCATGTTCGGAGGATGCCATACATACCTCTTACCATCCGATCCGAATCTACAAAATTTAGATTCATCACTCCAAAGGACATTTTTCCAAAAAATTAACGGCTTTTCCAAATGCTCACGAGCAAAGGACAACCGAGCTTGTATGTTCTTTTTTGAAACATGTGGCTTATGCTGAGAAATGCATCCACGTAAATTTTTTTCATTAAGTCTTCTTCTTATCGTTTTGCTGGACACGTTGATACCATATTTTCCTGAAATTTCTCTCTGGATTACGGTGGAGCTCTTAAAAGGATCTTCGACAGAGGCTATGTATATTAAAGAGTCCTCTTTACGTGAAGTTTTTCTGGGCCGAGGAGCCTGTGTAACATTTTTAGATGTTTTATATTTCTGAATATGTCTTAATGCATTATAAACCATCTTCCTGGAGCATTCCAAAGTATAAGCAATCTCACTTATACTTGTTCCTCTCGAGTTCATTTGTTGAATAATCTTTCGTTGTTCCTCTGTACACCATTTTTTTTTAGCCATATCTAAATAATGTTTATTAAGTCAGTTTGTCTTCCTCATTGATTAAATAATACCTAAACTTACCAATTAATATTTATACCCTCAAAAAACTTTTAAAAAATTTAATTATACTTATATGTGCTAAAATTGTGTCCAGCTTATTTTACATATTACTGCACTAAAATGCAAATTTGAAAGAGAATAGCGATAGAATGCAAAAAAAAAGTAACGGGACTTATTGATCACACCATAAACAACACTAATTACCAAAAACTTTAGTTTATAATTGCAATGAAATTAAATAATTTGCTTTAGAAAACAGCAAGTATGAAGTGTGCTAACCTCATGGCCACCACTGTATATTAAGTATATTTTGGATCCTTATAAGGATCTGCCTATATATAGGCAGAGAAGTCCATTTGGATGTCCGAGTATTGCTATGACAGATATATAGTAAAACACGACATTTGGGAAATATTTTTGTTTTATCTCGAATACCAAGTTTTTAAAATTTATATTGTTACGACATCGCACTATCAATTTGAATTTAAAGGTCTGTAACGACTGTATGCAACATTCATAATGTTTAGAGACATGTCCATTACTAGAAGCTTCTACTTGTCAACACTGTTGATAGCACGCATTTATTAGCATTGTTTGTAAATATTGCAACACAATATATATAAGCTGCTACCATTAACATTGAAGCAGCTAAAGGCACTAGAATTCCAATATTCTAGATTTGTCCGTTAAGATCATTCATGAAGCTACTGAAAGAAAGATGGTGCTGTGTATAAATAGTGGCAGCGGTTGCAGTAGGTAGTCAGTTTATCATTAGTGCTGTAAGACTCAATACTAACTGCATTACCAGTGTATTCTTGTACATTATAAATTGTGTAATATTTTAAAATTGTTGTTTAAGTGTATTTTATAGATAATGCATATTTTGTTATATTTTACTTCAAAATGCATATTTATATGCATATTATTCAAGTTTTTAATCAAAATATAATTTTTAGTCGTCAAAGGGCAACATATTGTCTGGACAAAAAGTTTTATTTGTCGAATTTGTTATAGAAATAGCATTAAATGTTATCGACTAACTTCTTTCGACGTCGTGAGACTGGTATTAAGTTTTTCATTTCTCTAAGTATCAGCAATTGAAAATTATCATATCAAAACATCAATAATTTATTAAATGTATCAAAAACATTCAAATTTGATTTCTCTGCAATTTCGATTTATAATTCGTTATCGAAAGATTTTGTAACTTCACATACACAGTTACAACTCCTAACAGTTATTTCCCAGCAGTTCTATGAGACTGTCCAGAACTAGTGATAACTAGCTACGTAACTGGTTATATTAACACGTGCATGTCCTATTGACTATTTTGGATAACTTAGAGACAAATGCATTACACAATTAAAGTTTTAAGTGACTACCCTATAGATTACTTAGAGCCACTTAAGTGACAATTTTCTTTACGCTAGATAACATGGAATGTATAACGTAACCAATTGATTTATCTCTCCGTTACACACACGTGTCAGATAACCCAAAATATATAAATTGGAGTCATCTAAGTGATGCGACATTATTGACATTTGCTGTCTATAAAGGATACATTTACTACTTGCTTAACTGATAGATTATTACGAGATGAATATTAAGATTGGATGTTACTTTACATCACGATCAAAATATTGATGATTTTAAAAGGCAAGTCGCAAAATAGAAGTTGTAAATATTCATACCAAGATATTACAATTCTCAGAAGAACTATTATAATTTTAAAACTTTAAGTTTTTAATTCCTGGTATAATTTAAAGAGTCTTAACTGCTGGGAACACTGTTGTGCATTTTTTGGACATTGCGCGATCCATAGTTAATTATTTTATGTTTCTTCACAAAAATATAAGTGCATATTTTTAAAATTTTATGATCATATTTTGATTTTTTTGAAGCATATTTTAGGCGCATATTTTCCAATAATAAATGCATAAAAATCCGCCCCTACTAATGTGTATTGCAACTAAGTGTGGAATATAAATTCTATAAGTATACAAAATTTCTTAAGCTATGTAATTTTCAAACTCAAATATGTTCAGTGTTAATGGGGTTAAAGATTTGTTATATACATCAGATGAAAGCCTATTATATTCTCCATAAAATATCGATTATGAAAGAAATTTCAAAACATATTCATGCAATGCTTTGAAGCTCCATAAATTCAAATTATAAGTTTCAAGAGAAGGCATGGCTTGTGAGTCTCTTAAAGGGCACAATGTATGTACAAGTCAAGGTATTATAGAAAACCTTAGGACTAGAGAATTAATATTTTAAAGAAAAAAATGTTTCCTATCAATATTCAGAATAATATTTTACAAAAATTTAAATTCGAATTAGTGTAAGATTCGTAATAAAAGTTGGAATGTATGTAGATAGAGATATCCCTTGATCAATGGATTGATAACTATTTCCATTGTCTGTATACCAAAATTCCAAAATAACGGCCGCTCTGTAGTTATTTACTTTTGGTGTATTCCCTGTTCCTTAACTGAGCAACTTTTATTTCATACGCATTAACGTTAAGTTTTCGTTCAGAAACATATACAAAATACATATATACATATAATAATATCTGCACAATTTTAGATGTTCCTAATTTGGATGCGTGTAACATTTTATAGAGACCAGATAACTTTATAGAACTTGCCTCTATTTTATTCGAAATTTTATCGGAAATATATCTGATTTTTAAACAATTTTCCGAGCACAGTACAAAAATCGTCAAAACATTTAAAAAAAAATGTTTCAACGTAAATATCTGTTGAACTAAAATAGATAACCCCACACATGTATTTTTTGTTGTAGATATGTTCAAGAACTATTTAAATATAAAATTTCTTGACAATCGGATGAAAACTGAATTTATGGGGATTTTTTTTAACTTTGGGTGGTCCATTAGCCCTCATTCAAATACGAACCCATGAAAATATAAATAAACTCAGAAAAACCTCAACACTGCCTAAATAAAATTTCATTTATACATATATATCTATAATCGTTCACGAGCTACCGAATTATTTCCAAAATAAAAAGTTTCTAAACCACTGAGCTATGTTAAAATTTATTTACTTTTCATGATAAAATCGCATTTTTCAATTGATGTTCTTGAATTAAAATTTGCCTCCAGGTTTGAGAGCAATTTTAAAATAACATTTGATATAAGAAAACCGCACAAGAAAAAGTCTAACGGGGTCAAATCGCACGATCTCGGTGCTAGTTCTCAACTCACGTGAAATGACCATGCCCACATGTTGTTGGTGTCCATATTATCCAATTCAGGCCAAAAGAAGTTGGTCATCTCAGGTCTAAAATTTTTTAAAAAAATTGCCAAGAATTAATTTATGATCCGAATGATCTGAAATTTAAAACAAAAATAGTACTTGAGAAGATCTACAAAAAATATGCTTACATGTGTAGGTTATGTCCATTAGTTGAAGAGATATTTAGGTTTATTGATTTATTTTTGTTTTTAATTTTGCTCGATCTTTTTATGATTTTTTAGATATGGCGGGCCTACGGAGGGTCAAAATTTATTTTAAAATATCATTGGCGATAAAATTCTTAATAAAATAAAGAAACTTGCTAATAGTTATCTCGTCCCTATAAAAAGTTACATGTATCCAAATTTGGAACATGTGAAAAGGACCATATTTTTTACGTTTTTTTTTTCCAAAAAAGCCCATATATTTTTTCTTTTATAAAAAATAATTTTCTTCGGGACTATATACAACTTTTATATGACCCGTAGAGAGAACTTAGTGCAAAAGCGTGTAAAGTAAAATTTAGCTCACTTAAGCGGACACAACACCCCCCAGGCCTATCCAAACTTGGCCAATTTTAAAAAATAATTTTAGGTTTGAGTAAAAAATTCTAAAAAGGCAAAACACCGATCCATGAAGTTCTTCCATATTTGTTTAACCCTATATCTTACTTAAACACTTACAAAGTTTTTTTACTATCACACGGTAAATTACGTCACAGTAGGCATTTTTCTAAAAAAAACTCAGTTTTTGGAACATATTTTCCCGGTTTAAGAATTTCGGTATTTTGAAAATAAAAAATGTCAAAAATTATAAGACCTTTGATTTAAAAATATTTGGATCTGCATTAATTCCAAATTTTGTTATGTTATCTTTAACCGTTAAAATTTTACATTAATTCAAATTTTATATTTTTCTTTATGGAAAATCACCATATTATAATTTTTAAGTTTTTAAAGTAAATGACATCCCAAAAATGTATAAAATTTCTTAAGTTTACTAAAATATCAATCCTCAAGACCTTAGGTTTTCAACAATATCAACTACTTATATGAAAAGTCGTTATTTACTCTTCAGAAGTTCCACAAACCTTGCCCCCTTTGAAAAATTTTTACGTTTTTTCATATATTGCATCCATTTATGGGCCTCTTCGCAGTAGATTTTTTTATGAAAAACGATTAGAACAGAACACCCATTTTGATAAAACAATTTTTATTATTTTCACGTGTTGTTGAACTCTATATGCATTCGTGGTGATTTGGCAAAACAAACTGAATAAATGACAACCGATTCGACAATATCAGAAGTCCTTATTTGAAGACAATTTTTATACTAGCCAACTTCTGTAAAGTTCTAAAAGTTTGATTACAATGTAGATTAAATCAATAAAATCAACGAAAATTTTAACAGAATTTTTAAGAAAAAAAGTTATAAGTATTGTTTAAATAATAAATATCATGTTGGCACTTGGTTTGAGAACCTCTGCATTTGCAGCAATAAATACTTGTTGTGTATCTGCTTGTGTCTTTATTATTTCTATTTTATATATTTTTTTTTTTTTTTTGTTTTAATAATCTTAAACAACTGTCGTTTTTAATTTATTATTTCAACTCTGCTATGAATTTCAACGCTTAATTATGGTTTCAGTGTTCAACAAGAAACAAAAAAAAAAACTCAAAAAAAAAAAAAAATTCACCTGAACAATAACAGCCGCCAGCCAAACTGCTGCATTTGTTTTGTTTGTAGTTTTTTTATTGAATTTTTTATTTTTTTTTGGTGTATTTGGATCAACAGTCAGGTGCAAACAAAATATATATATATTTTTTTTAAATCTCAAGTTTAGATCAACTTAGATTTTGCTACAAAGTGTCTGAAATGCAGTTGTATTACAAATCAATGTCTTTTGGCACAAACCATATTTTTTAGCAAAGTTTTTTTTTTTTGTGTTGAATTGTATTGTAGGTTATTTGTTGCTATAATTTTGACTTGTTGCTGTAATCGATCAACTTCGAGTGCTAACAAATATTGAGATACATTTATACTTTGTTTTATTTATGTAGTTTTTTGGTTTTGGTTTTTTGCTATATGTTGTTTTATTACAAGAAACAATTTATAAAAATAACACACAATTATTTGTGGTAAATAGAATTTGGACAATAAGGAATGGATTAAATACCCTACAATGTAATGAAAAAAATGCTGCAAACAAGTTTTGATAAATTTTACTTTTAGAAAATTAACCTTTTTAGGCACTTATTGATCTTAGTATTGAATTTCAATATCATTTCTAAACCTAATTAAATACTTCACTGAAGTTACATTAAAATCCACCAATAAATAAAATGTTTGCTGTATTTTGATAATTAAATCAAAAAAAATATTTGAAAAACTTAACCTTTGACCCTGAAGGTAATGAAATTTTTATTTATTAACTACTCACACGTAGGGTGCTTCCATTTAATGATATTTTTCATATGCCATACTTTATTTTAATCATTTTCATATAAAATCTATTAATTATGAGTTTAGCAGTTGAAAAGCCAAAAACAACAGACAAACAAACAAAAAAAACTCAAATAAATATTTAACATTATTATTTTAAAAGCATAAATATGCATAATTTAACATACAATTATTATTATGATTGGAAACAGCTAAAAAGATACAAAATGAGAAAAAGAATACTGAAAAAAAGATTTGTTCAAATATTTTGCTGTCGTTGGTTGAGGTTTTTTGTTCTAAATTTTAAGTTTTTTTTCTGTTTGTTACAGTTTTTTATTTTATTTTTTGTTAAATTGTCGTTGTAATGTAGATCACCTTGTATAATTTAGTATTGAAATATGATGGAGAGAAAAAATCAACATGTGATCAGCTATAAACCAAACAAACAAATAATAAATAAATAAATTTGATAAAACAAAAATTGTTAATTGTTATAATTTTCATAAATCAGCAGTAATAAATTACAAGTATTTTGGGGTAATAAACGTTTTCTTTTTTTTATTCATTTAAATGATCTTGAATTATTATATGGCAAATAATTTAAAGGTGTCAAATCATAATAACGACAAGGCCAAATAAAAAAAAAATATGAAAAGTAGAACTTGTAGAACTTAAAAAATTGGATAAATTAAAATGATTAACTGTCTCAGAGAAAATGACACAAATTAACATCATTATATCATAATGTGAAAGTTGCTTTATAGCAGGGTATAATTTATACAAATGTTGCCTTTACCTTGCCAAAATGTTAATTTTAATTGGTCACAATATAAAGAAATAATACCAAATTGATGTTTTTGAAATAACACTAATTATAATCATTTAATGAAAATAATGCAAAATTTTCACAGTGCAATAAAATTGAGGGCAAACAAAAATTAACCTTTTTATATCCTTCACCATGAGTGGCAAGGGTATATATACATAAGTGTGTCATTGCGTTTGCAATTTCTACATTTTGCATTTGCGACCCCACAAACTATATATATTCTGGAATATTATAGATTGCGAAGTCGATGTAGCCATGTCCGTCAGTATGTCCAAATAACTTACATACATAACTCATACATCAATATATCGGGTATTCTTCCGGCTCGATTGCTATTTAAAATCGACACAATCGGCCCACAAATGGTTGAGATATAAGGAAAAAACCAGGACAACTTTTTTGTTTGTCATTCCGTTTGTAATTTCCACAATATAATCTTCTGACCCTATAAAGTATATATATTCTGGATGCTTTTAGAAGCCATGTCCGTCTGTCTCTCCGTCTGTCTGTTGAAATCAATTTTCTGATGACCCCAAATAACTTACAAACTTGATTCATACATCAATATAACGGGAATTCTTCCGGCTCGGTCGCTATATTGATCTATATCTGGATTACTAAGTCATTAATATAGTCAACATGGATATCTAATGGTAGATATTTCAAAGTCCATTGCAACGATCTATATAAGGGTATAGTAATTTGGACCTACAATGGGTCAAAATCGGGAAAAATATTTTTAATCCGATATTTTTTTTTTACCGAAAAAATTTTTTGCACACATTTTTTTCACTAGTAAATTAAAAAAAAATATATATATATAAAAAATTTTGAAAAAAATTAAAAAAAAAACTTTCGAAAAAAAAATAATTTTTTAAATTTTGAAAAAAAATGTTTTAAATTTCGAAAAAACAATTATTTTATTTACCTAAAAATATTTAAAATTTTTATTTAAAAGTATAATTTGGTGAAAGGTATATAAGATTCGGCACAGCCAAATATAGCTCTCTTACTTGTTTTACCTATTTTTTATTCATTATTCATTAATATAGACAGTATGGATATTCAATAATAGATATTTCAAAGACCTTTGCAACGGCATATATAAGGCTAAAGTAAGTCGGACCTACAATAGGTCAAAATCAGGAAAAAAATTTTTGCCCCGAATTTTTTTTCACAAAAAAAAATTGTTTTATTATAAAACTATTTTATTATGACTTATGTGTGACTTAAAAATGCTGTTTTTTTCAAATTTTTATCATTTATTTTGCTCAATGTATTGGCCATTGTTAGCTATGACCTTTGTCTATCTTTCTGACAACATATGGATCCAAAAGAACTGCTCATTTCTTGAGGCCACTGTTCCAAAGTGAAGAGTATCTCTGAGATATCGTTGCATATTTTGAAACAAATAATAGTCGGAGGGAGCAAGGTCTGGACTATAAAGCGGGTAAGGCAAAATTTCCCAAACACTTCATTCTAAATACTTTTTAGCAGCTATTGCAACATGTGGCCGACCGTTGTCATGATAGAATATTACGGTTTCATGTCTGGCCACATATTCTGGGTGTTTTTCAACCAATGCACAGTGGGGAAAATGAAAAAAAAGGTGGAAAAAAATCGTTAACATCTAAACGAATGGTCCGATTTTAATAAAATTTCTCACGGCTATAGAGAAGGTGTTGATAAGTTTAAGTTCTGAATTTTGACTTATAACACCCAGAGGGGATCGAGCCACAATGAACCAAAGTGGTGCACCTCGGGTATATCAAAAATTAAAAATGATGCCAAATTTTTGTTTGCGATCCTATTTGAAAGATGTTTATATATGTGGAATCTACTCTATGAGATCTACAAAAAACATTTCTTATAGTTTACGAGTTATTCGCTTTTGAAAAGTAAAATTTTATATTTTTTACCTACCTTTGTCAGCTTTTTTGCTAATAACGGATCCAATTCTTTACTGATTTTCTTGAAATATCTTTTTATGAATTAACAATAAATTTATTAATAATAGTAAGAAAAAAATTATTTAAAAACCTTTACTAAGTCAAAAGTTATGTGCATTCAAACTTAAAAAAAATAAAAAAGTCGGATTTTCGCAAATTTTTTTTGTTGAAAAAAGTTCTTAAAATAATTTTAAATTATACAGGAAATAAGAACAAGATAATTAATGTATTTATATTTTTCTGAAAGACAACATTACGGGAAGTATTACAAAGGCAAAATAATATCAAAATTCATATTATTGCGTGCTCCAGAGCCTTCCGAATTAGACCTATTTTTAATGTAAATTTCAACTTTAGAAAACATTTTCTCAAATCGCATAGCTGCTTTCAAAAAATGAAGACCTGTTTTGTATGTCTCAATATGTTCTTCAATATTGTGCAGAGGGATTTCATAGCCTCGATCTTGATGCTTTTAATATATCCAAAAAGACAACATTACGGGAAGTATTACAAAGGCAAAATAATATCAAAATTCATATTATTGCGTGCTCCAGAACCTTCCGAATTGACCTATTTTTTATGTAAATTTCAACTTTAGACAACATTTTCTCCAATCGCATAGCTGATTTCAAAAAATGAAGAACTTTTTTGTATGTCTCAATATGTTCTTCAATATTGTGCAAAGGGATTTCATAGCCTCGAGCTTGATGCTTTAAATATATCAAAAAATCAAAAAAATCACAATTTTGGGATTTTTTAAAAGTTTTTTTGGGAATTGTAGGATTGTCAAAAAAAATTCACTAATTTATTTTTATATTTCGATTAAATGTTTCTATATAAGCGTAAAATTTCATTAAAAACGATTCTTGAACAAAACTTTTATTGCATTTTAAAAATTAAAAATTTTCCAGAAAAATCAGCTACCATTTTTTATTCCCATATTTTTGAAAAAAGTCTTCCATAATTTTTTTTAATTTTTAAAAATTTTGTACATATTTGCAAAGAGGACATAATTTCCTACACGTTAATGTATAATATGTATATCTTTTCTTCTCCAGTAGTCAAATTTATGGGTTCAAAACACATAACTCACAGTAATGGTACCCAATTTCCCTGTTTTTGGATGAATCCTGCTGTTCGCAAATGTTTAGAAATTGCTGCTTGAGTAGCTCCCAATGATTTTGCAAGCTATTGTTGGGTTTTACAACAATCTTCAGGGAGTAATGTCTCCAATTCTTGGCCTTCAAACTTTTTCTTCCATGTCAAAACCACCACTTCTGAACCGCATAAACCATCTCTCACATATTGAAATTGATAGAACACTTTAACCATAAGCTGTGGTGAGCAATCGGTGTGCTTCAGCGGTTATTTTTTCAAATTGAAGAAGTAAAGCAAAACTTCCAGCATATGACGCTTTGTTGGCACAAAATTCTACATTTTCATGGCTAAAAAAACGTTGATGTTCAATAACTGAATGATAATATATGACAGATATATACCCTTCAAAATGACATATAAGTTATTAAAAATATAAACAGCATTCAACAGATACGCCATTTGTTGTGAATCCCTCATTTTTAAGTCATACACTCAATATTATTTATCTTAAATTCCCTTAAATTTGATATTTATTTATTCACATTTATCAGCCTCGCTCACTAATCTATAAAATTTCGTCTTAAATTTCATTATTTCTAAATAATTATTTATTCCAATATGATATTTCTTTTTTTATTCTCTCTACAAAAATAATTTGTAATTTGAATAAATCTTATTAAATCAGGCTTAAAATTGTTCTGCTACCAAGACTCGTTACTCATATGGAAAAATATATTTATTATTAGATGCAGTAGTCTGCATGCATTTTTTTATAATCTAAGACTTCATAGATGTGTTTTTAACCAAGTTGAACATAATTTTTATCAACTGTCGGCTATAATGGATTTTCCTAGTTAGGAAAAACCAAAAATTAAATGAAAATAGAAACTATAGACAACAAATTACAGAGTTATATTAAATGAAGTGCGTCAGTACAGCTGCTGTAATTGCTGCTAGAGTTATTTAAATTTTGAGTTTTACAGTGAAGAGCAGAAGTGAGAGATTACAATCATATGGTCAAGGACTTGCTAAAAAGAAAATAAAATTGAATGAAATTTCGTACATATTGTTACGTTTTAACCTTTTTAAAAGGTTGGTTTATTTCCTTTAAATAAATCGGATACTTTTGATTGCAATTAAAAGCCGTTTAGTAGTTTAACATTTGTAACAACTCTTTATTTATTTAAAATGTTCAACAACAACAGTTCAAATAGTCACTCAGTGTCTTTATACACGTTTATCAATTCGCAGAAATGCACATACACTTTATAATGTACAAGACAGTTGATGTTAACTCTAACAGCGCCTATGATAAACTCACGACTGCAACCTCTGCCACTATTTATACACACGCCATCTTTCGTGAATCTTCTACAATGCTTTCGATGTCAATGTTAACAGTTTAAACATTTAGTGTTGCCATACTTACAATCGATGCTAATAACCGCATGCTATCAACATTGTTGATAGGTAGAAGCTTCTACTGATGGAGGTGTTTATAAACATGATGAATGCTGCAGGCAGTCATTACAGACCGTTAAATTCAAATCGCTATTGCAAATTCGTAACAATATGTTAAGAAATGTGACAAAAATGTGTTTATGTGTTGTTTGTGAGTTTATGGGCTTTTAAGGAACAGTTTAGGTCTTTATAATGTTTTTGTTTAAAAACAGTTGTTTCTATTATGGGTTAGCGTAGGGGCAGTTAGTTGTTTCCCAAATAATTGTTAGCGCTAAAACACTGTTAACGCAAAAATCCAAATTACCGTACTAAAACTGTCAATACACTTTTGCCTAACACTGTATTATTTTTCAATATTTGCAACAAACCATTAAGTTTTGCAGTTTATTGTACATACATTATATTTCATTTTTTTTTTTATTTTTTTGTTCAAATCTTTTCTGAAGCCAAAATATTATTGCAAAATATTTCTGTAACGTATTTTTCCAGTAAATTTATGGGTCTTTTATTTATTTGCGCTTAAAGATTTCAGTAGTTTTAGTAGTTACTGAAATTTAAAACGAAAACAAATCATTTAAATAAAAAAATAATGAAATACACCAAAAAATAATAATTTTTTATATTAAAACCTCAAGAAAAACAAACATTAAGAGCCATGAAGAAATAAATTTTCTATGCTAATTCAAATTGAAGTTAGAGTTTTAGAGCTGGAGTTTGTATAAGCTGTATATAAGCTGAGTTTGATTATCATGTGAATGCTTAAATAAAGTTTATATGAATTAAAATCCGCTGGGCTTAAAAAATTAAGTAAGTAGTTTGGATGGAGTTAGTTAAACATACTCGTACATGGCTAAAATAAGCAAAACATACATAGAATATTATGTGTATTTGTTGGTAAATTTAGCATCTGTTTTTAGAGTAAATAATAATGTTTAAATTTATTGCAAATAAAATTAGCTTTAGTAATTTTAATAAAAATGATTACGCTATTTAATATTGGTTGTTTTTCTTTATATATTTCAGAATGGTTTCGTTAAGTGCCACCAGGAAAGCTGTCCGCCCATTGATGATTGTTATTTGTTGGAAAAGAAAACCTCCGATACATGCTGTAATAAGTGCAAAGGTAAGCATGAATATAGCAATTGTATATGTTACCAGAAAATAAGCTTTTGTGAAATAAGTTTGTATATATAAGTTTGTCATTCCGTTTGTAATTTCCACAATATAATTTTCCGACCTTATAAAGTATATATATTCTGGATCCTTATAGATAGCGGAGTCGATTAAGCCATATCCGTCTGTTTGTCTGTCTGTTGAAATCAACTTTCAGAAGACCCCAGATATCTTAGGGATCCAAATCTATAATTCTGTCAGACATGCTTTCGAGAAGTTTCCTATTTAAAATCAGCAAAATCCGTCCATAAATAACGGAGATATGAGCAAAAATCCGAGACAACCTCGATTTTCAGCCTATTTTTTATCTATATCTCAATTGCTAAATCATAAATATATAAAAAATGGATATATAATCATAAATATTTCAAAGTCCATTGCAATGATGTATATAAGGCTATAGTAAATTGGACCTACAATGGTTCAAAATCGAGAAAAAAATTTTTTAACCCGAATTTTTTTTCACAAAAAACATTTTTTTGTCATAAATTTTTTTCAATAATAAATTAAAAAAAAATTGGAAAAATTCGAAAAAAAAAATTTTTTTTAAATTTTTTTTTTAAGTATAATTTGGTGAAGGTTATATAAGATTCGGCAGAGCCGAATATAGCTCTCTTACTTGTTTAAATCAAATTTAAATTATGATTTTTTTTTTTTTACTATTTTAGGTTGCATTTTTCGTGGCATCCCCTATGGTAGTGGCTCAGAATGGACGGACCCTGAAGACCCGTGTAAATCATACAAATGCGTTGGCAGTGTTGTTACCGAAACAATAATGAAATGCTATACGCAGTGTGATGACAGTCAATTGACAAAACCAAAACCGGGAGAATGTTGTCCAACATGTCAAGGTAAATGAATGAACTAAATGTATTTGAAAGCTTAAAGAATAGTAAACGCATATACATACACATGTATAGCTATTTAAGTCAACTTTTCTCAGACTACAGACAGTTTGAGTATCGTTTCTAGAATATTGTAACGTTTTAACCTTTTTAAAACGTTGGTTTATTTCCTTTAAATAGTTTTGGTATAGTTTTGATTGCAAATAAAAGCAGTTTTAGTAGTTTCAAATTGTAACAACTCTTTATTTGTTTAAAATGTACAACAACAACAGTTCAAATAGTCACTCAGTGTCTTTATACACGTTTATCCATTCGCAGAAATGCACACAAACTCTATAATGTACAAACTTAAATGTACAAGGCAGTTGATGTTAACTCTAACAGCGCCTATGATCAACTCACTCACTACTGCAACCTCTGACACTATTTATACACACGCCATCTTTCGGGAATCTTCTACAATGCACTTAACGGACAAACTAGTATGTTCGAATTCTAGAGCTTTCAATGTCAATGTTAAAAGCTGAAACATTTAGTGCTGCCATATTTACAAACAATGCTAATAAACATTGTTGATAAGTAGAAGCTTCTACTGATGGACGTGTTTATAAACATGATGAATGCTGCAGGCAGTCGTTACAGATAGTTAAATTCAAATCGCTATTGTAAAATCGTAACAAAATTGAATATCTGTTGAAAATCAAAATGGTGTAGTTTTCATGCCTATAAACCTGTTTTTAGTTGTTAAAATGTTACAAACTGTGTATTTGCTTAATGCATACATTTTACACAAATCCGTTAAACGGAAACAAACCATTTCCTTGAACATCAACAATTTGTATGTTGCCTTTCAGATACAGTCTTCTAACTCAGTGATGCCGTTTGGTTACATTTGTTACATTTTTCGTAACTTTTCGACCCTCTACGTAACATGTATAATTTTCCTTTCTTGGACCTTATTTTCGTAACTTTTCAGCCCTGAAAAAGTAGAGTACACAATTTTAGTACTTTAAATGAATATCATGCCACGAATGTTTCTATTACAAAAATAGTGTGACTTATTTGTAATTTATTACCACCTAAGTCTAGATCATTTTGAGACAAACTCTGGAAATGCGAAAGATCTTAGTAATCCAATATTGTGCATTTGGAATATATCGTCAGATAAAAAAATTGTATTGCTGGATCACATAACTCTGTTTTTAGACACTTGAAGAAGTCTGTTGAAAATATCGTATGTCATTAATGTAGCTGTCATTTCATACACCTAGTAGTCATGCTAAAAGTTAGAAAAATTCAATTGAGGACATGATGGGAAATATCGCGGTATATTTTTGCTGACACTCCAAAAGCTTATATAAATTTCAAAATACCAAGTCCAACAACACACAGCTTTATAGGAATCTAGAGCAACACACAGCTTTATACCAATATTTTCGGTCAGAAATGTTTGAAACCCCTACTAATGTCCCGGAGAATTGATATAATAGATTTATTAAATCAATTTCCTAATTTAAATAATATTATGCTCTACCTGATTTATGTGCTGGAGAATACCGGGATTAAGTTTACAATTTAATGAATGTTGTGTAGATAATATTTAGCCAACTAAAACTTATAAAAAGCTCTGGCCGAATTACCGCATTCGTGATCGAATGAGCTATCGTATCGAAAAAAGTTTTCTATATCGAAATTATAATAAAATTTACTATATTTCTTGCTCGATATCGAATGCCATAATCTCAAATAAGATAATCACGATCAGTTTTACTCGATATCGAATGCTGTAATTCGGACTCTGATTATAGTAACCGGTTTAATACGGACAAAATTATTGTTGTTAGTTATATGTTATTAAACCTTATTATATATAGTATTTATTTGGGAAGAATTCGTAAATGTAACTTTTTATGAAAAAATGTAACTTTAAATTAGAAAAGTTGTAACTTTTTCCAAGCTACCCCTGGCAACACTGTTCTAACTACACATTTTTAGAATAGAATAATTATGAAAGGTCATGTTGAGTGGATCATTTTTGTAGAATAAACTTATAGTCCAGCTGGTCTGAGGTTTTTTTTTACAGTGGGTCAAAGTTTAAATTTTTTGATCGAAGGGATCATTTTACTAAATAAAAAAAATTTTGTAAGTTATTGGCTGAGCGAATTCTTATTGTCTTAGTTTTATTGTGGAATCGTATGGAGATCATTTTTGTGGAAGATCTTAACCTACTAGCTCCTCTCTTTAGGGGTCAATTTGACCCTTGTTTCGAAAAAATCAAAAAAGGTCCTTTCAAAAATGATATTTAAGGATTAAAATATTCTACGAACATTTTTGCCGGAAAATTTCGGTGGGAGTCACTAAAGATACCAAAGTTGTAAATAAAGCTATTTTCGTATAATTAGCAAAAGTACACGCCACCTTAGGTTTCACAATTTTAAAAAAAAAATCGCCAAAAATCCATTTATGATCCGAATGACCCGAAATTAAAATATAATTAGTCCTTAAGAAGATCTACAGAAAACATGCATACATATGTAAGTTATCTCTTTCAGTTCAAGAGATATTTACATATATTCCCCTTGATCCTATAAGAAGCATAGGGCCTTAATAGAGATATTTAGTTTTATTTATTTTTATTTTTCTCGATTTTTTTTTTTTATATGGCCTACGGAGGGTCGATTTTTTTTTTAAATATCTCTTGTATTTGTGATGAAATTCCAAATAAAATTAAATCCAAAGTTGGAAACATGTAAAAATGGCCGTATTTTTTACGTTTTTTTCCAAAACAAAATATATGGAAAGGGGGCATGGTTTGTGGAGCTTCTGAATATTAAATATTAGTTTTTTATACAAGTATTTGGTATTGTTGAAAACCTTAGAACTTGAAGATTAATAATTTAGTAAAATAAAAAAAAATGTATGAATATTTCAGACGTCATTTACCTTAGAAACTAAAAAATGATAATATAGTGATTTTCCAAGAAGAAAAATATAACATTTCAATTAATGTATAATTTTAACGGTAAAAGATATCGTAATAGAATTTAAAGCTAATATAGATCTAAATGTTCTTTGAGAAATGGCATTATAACTGTTGCCATTCGTTGTTTTTAAATACCAAAATTCCTAAAACGGGAAAAATGTGTTCCAAAAACTGAGTTTTTTTAGAAAAGTGCCCGCTGTGATGTTATTTACCATGTAATAGCAAAATAACTTTGTTCGTGTTTCAGTAACATATAGGCTTATGCAAATATGGAGCTTTATTTAGGAATGCTTTGCATTTGTATAATTTTTTAAACAAATCTAAATTTTTTTTAAAAAAAATTGGCCAAGTTTTGCTTGGTTTGGGGGGCCTTATGACCGATTTAGGGAGCCAAATTGTACTTTAAAAACTTTTGCATTAAGTTTTCCTTGCGAGTCGTATAAAAATTTTATATAGTCTGGAAGAAATTTTTTTTCTATAAAAGATAAAATATAGGGACCTTTTTTTGAAAAACGTAAAAATACGGCCATTTTTACATGTTCCAATTTTGGATGCATGGGACGAGATAACTTTCAGCAAATTGTTTTTCTTTTATTCGGAATTTCATCACAAATATGTATAGCTGACAAATAAAAAAAATCTACCACTCGTTGACCCGCCATATCAAAAAAAATAACGAAAAAAAATTCTAGCAAAATAAAAAATAATCCTAAATAACTCTTGATCTAAAAGAGATAACTTACATATGTATACAAGTTTTTTTTGTATATCTTCTCAATGACTAATTATATTTCATATTTCAGGTCATTCGGATCATAAATGGATTTTTGGCGATTTTTTTTAAAAATGTGAAACCCAAGGTGGCGTGTAATTTTGCTAATTAAGCGTAAAGAGCTTTATTTACAACTTTGGTATCTTTAGTGACCCCCACTAAAATTTCCCGGCAAAAATTTTCGTAGAATATTTCAATCCTTAAATATCCTTTTTGAAAGAACTTTTTTTGCTTTTCTCGAAACAAGGGTCAAATTGACCCCTAAAGAGAGGAGCTAGTGGGTTAAGATCTTCCACAAAAATTATGCCCATACAATTCCACAATATAACTCTGATAATAAGAATTCGCTCAGACATTAACTTACAACATTTTTTTTTTTATTTAGTGTAATGCTCCCTTCGATCCAAAAATTTTAACTTTGACCCAATGTAAAAAAAAAACTCAGACCAGCTGGACTATAACTTTATACTACAAAAATGTCTACTCAACATGCCCTTTCGGAATTAAAGGGTCACTATTCTGTTTCAATCAAAAAGTCTTAATTTGTTAGAAAAACACACTGCCCCTATATTCAAAATCGATTATCATAGAAAATCAAAGAAGTGCAAAATAAGGGTCGCCATAATGCCCATACATGGACATACAAGCAGTGCGGTCCAGATTAGTGCGACACTTTATTTAGGGAAAATTTAATTTTTTTAACTTTTTGCAAAATCTCTACAGAATTATCTCAAAATTTATATGTTGAAAATAAAATCACAATCATATAAGTAATTTAGTTTAATGTCACCATAATGTGCCAACATGCCATAACCTTGTAGCCACAAATATTCTTTCTTGTCGTTAATCATCAGTACGAAGTGATCTTGTCGTAATTTTTGTCCCCAAACTAAGACAGTTGTTGTTTATCGTCTAACTTTATTAAAATCATGTTCGAACATGTAGCAACTTGTTGTGGTTTTGTTCAAACAAAACCAAACAACAGTAACAGCTACATACAACTGCCACTACTGTTCTCTAACATGACATGTATGTCTTGATTCTCATATTAATTTTCATTCAAGCTTAAATAAACACGAAACACAAGCACAATAATAACAATTAAAGAAAAATAAAATAAAAAATATTTTTTTGTGTGGTCTCTGAAATAAGGCCTGTTCTGTTGCACGGCCAACAAGAACAAAAGAAACTTTAGAACAATGAAATCGTGATTTCACCATTGAATGCAACATGATTGAAAACATGACTTTTTTGGTTTGTTGTTGTTGCTGCTGTCTTATTATCCCTTTTTTAAGAGTCTCATAATTAACTTAACACAACAGCAGACATAATGTTGCTGACTTATTTACAGTTTCCTTTGTTTACCTGAATACCCTGCTTCAAAAGTGATTAAGACACTTAAGTTTGTCATTATGTTTACAACATGAATTATGCGTCATCATGTGAACTTTTGGGCAATCTTTTCCAAGAATAATCAGAAATAATGAAAGCTTATTTCATGTCAGTAACAACTGAATTCTTAAAGATCCGTGATAAAAATCCTTATAAAAAAACATAAATATTTTTTTCTAATGACAAGCTTTCACTATCTATGTATATCAATAATGTTTTCATAACAATTTAGTCCGATAGCCTCAATTGTTTCTAACCTTTGGTCGTACCTTTCGTATGTGGAATAAACTTCATGCAGAAAATCTTTCCTGTCACTGTAGGAGTATTCAACATTTTGAATTAAAACTTATTCTATTCTGATATACAACTAAAGCGAAGGGTTTATAAAATTCGTCTTAGCTGTATAAAAGTTTATTTTATTAAATTTTTCTTATATTTATTTTTTTCTCGTTTTTTTTTCTGTATAAAAAAGGTTGCAAGATCAATGGACAAATAGTTTTGGAAGGCCAAGAGGTTGTCGCCTCAATCGATGATCGTTGTTTGGTGTGTCAATGTACGGGTAATCAATTAAAGTGCGCCAAAAAAACATGTCCTGTTCTACAATGTCCCATTTCGAAGCAGAAACTACATCCCAACGAATGCTGTCCACGTTGTACCGAACAAAGGGAATTTATGCCACTACCAGGTGAGAAACATTAATAACTAAACATTATTTTAAACGTATTTGAATTCAAAAAGTAAACAATTTAATTTGTTTTCAGTTTTAGCAATTAAATGTTTTATTAAATTCCGCTTATTTGTCTTTCTAAAAATATATAAAAGTAAAAAAATCGCTTATGATATTTTCCAGTTATAAAAAATTGCATTTTTTTAATACTTTTTGCAAATCTCCAATTTCTAAAAAATTAAAAATTTATCTTCAGGGTTTTATTAAGGATATATATAAAACTAACAGCCAATTGAAATTAGGTTAATACCCATCATAACTATGCCATATGTATGATTAGAACTCAATAAAAACTCAATTGTCTCAATAGGTCTCTTATCAGTCATATTGTCATAATGTCCTATTATATCACGACTCGGCGGCTCAGCTTAACCGACTCTTAGGCATTCGGCGTTGGTCTCTGCTGGTTTGTTACGATAAAACAATAAACATAGCATAGAAAGTAGTATTATTTTAGGACATTTTTTGCTTGAAAAGCAATAAAAACCTTTGAGAAATATTAGGACATTATCACAATATGACATGATAAGAGACCTTGTGAATAGACCAAATATTTGGCAATAATTTGATCAATATTAATACAGTTGTATAGTTTTAATAAAATAAATTCTGAATATTGTTCCTACACAGAGAAAACAGATACGTGATAGCAACTGAATTTGTAGCCAATCGAATGATTCGGTTGCTCATATAGAATTTTTCGGTTTTATCAACAGAAAGTTAGTTGAAAAAGCAGAATTTTGGTTGAAGCAACCAAACATTTGTTAACGTTTCTAAAATTTTGTACTCACAACTGTAAAATTCATCCACTAAGACAGAATCATTCGATTGCCTACAAATTCGGTTGCTATCACGAAACTATTTTCTCTGTGTATAGGAAAAAAATCAAAAATATGCGTGGCATAAGAGTGATTTAACTTAAATTTTCTAAAATTGTCCAATATGTTTTCACTCACATTCTAAATTATTTTCTCATTCTCTTTCATTCCAGGAAAATGCATTTTCAATCATAAAATCTTCAATGACAAAATACAATTCATGCCCGATCGCTGCACAAACTGCACTTGCACGAATGGCACCAGTATCTGTGAGCGTAAAACCTGCCCCATACTTGAATGTTCACCCGAATATCAAGAGCTAGACGGTTGTTGTCCGCGCTGTATAACATCCGAGGTGCGCAGTGAATGCATATCGAATGGTGTGAGTTATCAAAATAATGAAACCTGGAATTTGGGCCCCTGCCGTTCGTGTCGTTGTACAGCGGGTAATATACGGTGTTCGGAAATGCGTTGTGCGGCCATTAAGTGTCGCTCAAACGAGGAGCTGAAAGTGTTGCCGGGTGAATGTTGTCCCAAGTGTATAGAGACGGCTGGGACGTGTACCGTGTTTGGAGATCCTCATTTTAAAACATTTGATGGTAAATTCTACAGTTTCCAGGGTTCGTGTAAATATTTGCTGGCTTCTGATTGTCGTGATCATAGCTTTTCGATACGACTGACTAATGATGGTCGTGGTACGAATACCTCGTCATGGACTAAAACGGTGACACTGAAAATGCGTGGCATAAGAGTGAATTTGGGCCAGAAGATGCGAGTTAAGGTGAATGGTAGTCGAGTGGTGTTGCCCTATAGCCAGGGGGCCATTACCAGCATAGAGCGTTTGAAGGAGAGCATAATACTGAAAACCGAATTGGGTTTGAGCATAGAATGGGATGGCAACAATTACTTGCAAATCATGGCTCCCTCCTCTTACAAACGCCGACTGTGTGGCTTGTGTGGCAATTACAATGGTTTGGCCCGTGATGATCTCACCAGTCGAGATGGTGTCAATCACACAGAGGTATGGCGTTTTGCCAATTCCTGGAAAGTAGGCGGCCCCAAGGCCTGTTCACGCAAAAAGGAAAATATAGCTGTGCAGCCCATGTGTAAACAAAGAAAAACCAATGCCTTGTGTCGTCCCCTGCGCATTGCCGAAGTCTTTGGCAATTGCAATGATCGCTTAAATCCCAACAACTATATTGATTCGTGTAAAATGGACGTTTGTGAGTGTCCGGAAGGCATGTGCCATTGCGATAGTTTTGCCGCCTATGCACGCGAATGCCAGCGTTTGGGTGTAACCTTGCCCGATTGGCGTTCATCTACCATGTGTCCGTATGGTATGTGGAAGAGGGATTTTAATACAACACTGCATCTACTGCAGGACAATCCCTACTATGGTGACTTGAGTTTTCTGCGCAAGCCCATGGCCGCACAAAGGGCACAGCGTAAGCACAAAAAAGCACAACATAACTATAATGAAATCCAAAGGAATTTCATTGACAAACATGTACCGAAAGTTTTATTAACATCGAAGACTCCAGATCGCACACCGCTACCGTTACACTGAAGGTCGGAGAGGTGGTAAAAGAAAACTCGGAAGAGAAAGCGTTTTTCGGTGTAAGCAGAAATAAGCGTTACGGTTTTGTTAACTATACTCTATTGTAATAATTAAAATTTAAATTAAACAAAAATAGCTATAGATCAAATTTTATAAAAATTTTCTCCTGCTATGATTAGGGAGCTAGGAAATGGCTTGTAGCTGAAGTGATCTTATGTGAGCTCTCTTGACCTAAAAAAAAGGAAAAAAATATCTCTCTCTAACATTTAACTGCAATTTTGTAGCTCTTATTTGACTAGATAAAAACTAAGTTTTAGATACAAAGAGCATTTTTTGAAAAATCATTAAAATATATTTATATTTTTTTAACTGATCCAAGGCGAATTTATAGAAGGTGACGACAGAACTACAGCCACAATATGTAGAAAAACAACAGGTACTATAAAAATAATCAGCTGTTCAAGGCGAATTTATATACAAGGTGGTGTCGGTGGCGAATTCATTAATTTTTTAATTCGAAACAATGAGAGAGTTGTTTCGAATGTAAAACTCCATATATAAAAAATTGATGAATTCGCTTGTATTTTCCTGAATTCGCCACCAACACCACCTTGTATATAAATTCGCCTTGCAGCTGTTCTTCTGAGGTCACCAAGGCGAATTTATATAAAAGGTGGTGTCGGTGGCGAATTCAGGCAAATACGAGCGAATTCATAAATTTTTTATATATGGAGTTTGACATTCGAAACAATGAGAGAGTTGTTTTGAATGTCAAACTCCATATATAAAAAAATAATGAATTCGCTCGTATTTTTTTTGAATTCGCCACCGACACCACTTTGTATATAAATTCGCCTTGCAGCTGTTCTTCCATAAATTGGCCTTGACTGATTCCTGTTCTATACAAGAGAGAGAGTGAGAGTCAGAGTTGGAAAAACCAAGATCCTATTTCAAGAGACAAAGTCATTTCCTGCTCCCCCATTTAACCCTAAAAAAAAAGAGAAATATTTATTTTTCTAATAACCTGATTATTAAGAGCATATTGCTTTTGTTGTATATTTCTTTTTTATATAAATTAATTTAATTTTAAAAAATTTAGCTTTTTTAGAAAAATTTTTTTTTTATTCGTTTATTTTCGATAAAATGGCTCTTGTTTTACAAACAACATTCTGAATGTAATATATGTGGACATTTTTCTGCCCTTTTTACGAATAAAGTTTATATGTAAAGTACTAGGCGTTGAACCTGGCCACATAACCTATCAAATTGAAAGTATTTTCATGATCTTTCCCAAATAGGGAGCAAAATCATTACAAAATTCTACAACTTTTTCGAAAATACAATTTGAATTCATTAATTATAAATCTCATAAAATATTGACGTATTTACAAAATTGTGTATATACTATTGGAAAGGTATTTTAAATTGATTTAATTTAGTGCCAAAAATAAGTTGAAAAAAGTCAGAAATAGGCTAAAGCTACGTCTACACGGTTGTCAGATTGTCAAAAATATGCTCAGAAAATGGTTAACACAACCATGAGAACTTATGTTGAAACATATGGTTGTTAACCATTTATTGAAAATTTTCTGACAACTTTGTAAGAATATGACAACCGTGTATACCAATTGTTAACTGACATTTTAAATTAAAATTATTTGTTAGATTTTTAGTTGCAAGGAAATTGTAGATCTCTGCTTAAAAGTATTTCAAATCTAAGTAGCTTTATTTCAGAATGCAGTTGAAATAATGTACAATTCCTGTTCTGAATTCAGTTTGAAGCCTTGAATTATAGTTGCACTACAATTAATTAAATTTTCCAGTTAAAGGATATGTTTAAACATTTATAATTTCTTCAAGTTTCCAAAAATTTGTTGTGGAAGCATCCATCCGAGAGCGAACAATAGCTGGTTATGACATCACAGATTTCAATGATATTTGCCACAGTTATTATGTATTGAAAGTATATATAAAATCAAACACCTTTTCAATGCAGAGCTTTTCCAGTTTAAAAAATTGGACTTCTTGAAAATTTGAAAAAACTTAAAAAATTCCAAAAGTGTTCATAACTACACAATCTACAACTTTAATATTGATTTCGTTTTAAATAGGTCACTTCACAAGGTGTCTTATCATGTCATAACGTCCTAATATTTCACAATGGTTTTTATTGCATTTCAAGCAAAAAATGTCCTCAAATAATACTACTTTGTATGCTATGTTTATTGTGTTATCGTAACCAACCTGCAGACCCCAACACTGAATGCCTAAGTGTCGGTTAAGCCGATCCGCCGAGTCGTAATATATTAGGACAATATGACTGATAAGAGACCTTGTGAATTGACCAATTATGTATTTATTTCAATAGTCTCCAATTAAAAAGCCAATGATTTAATGAACATTTAAAATTTCATGTGGTAAATTAAATAGAAATCGATGACAAATCTAAAACTAGCAATTTTCAGACAGTTTTTCCTTTCAATTCAAGTTGAATTTTTATTTTAACAACAATTGCTATTATAAATCTCTGGAAATCTTGAAATTTATAATTGATCATTACATCTACAATAGCTATCCTAATCCTAATCATTTTATTAGCTATTTTTAATCATACCACTCTTCCAGCACATTCTCGTTCCTAGAAACCCCCATTATTATTTGTACTAAAACAAAGCTTTTGTAAAGCTTTGAAATATTCCTAAAATAAGAGCCATTCGACTTTATTTTTACTAAAAAAAAAATTTTATTAAAATCTTAAATTATTTCAAAACAAGAAATTGAAAAAAAAGAAAAGAAATCAAACCTAAAATAGATCTCAATTATATTAAAAATATTATTATTATTTTTTATTTATAATTATTAACTTTAATTTACTGCATTAGTTCTATAATTAAAAAAAAAAAAAAAACGCATGCAAGAAATTTACTCATCAAACATTTCCATTTATAGAAATTACTAAAAAAAATAGTACATATATACAGATATTCAACTTAACCAAAGATCAAAATTGTGGTAAACTTTTAAGGAGATTTAATTTTCAAAACATTCAAGCAATGGTTACATTTTAAACTCAGTTTAAGCTTCTTTGTAAACTTTAAAAGTTTAGATTTTTTAAGAAATAAAATAAAACAAATTAAGCTACGTACACACGGCTGTCAGATTTTACAATGTTGACAGATCTGGCAATATACTGCCAATGAAATATTATTAGCAAAAAGTAAATTGTCAGTTTAGACAATTGTAAGAAAACCTAACAATGTCATTGTCAGACAATTGTCAAACAATAAATTTATGTTCCAACAAAAATTGTCAGTTCACACGGTTGCTTCACTTTTTTTTTATTTTAAATACATATGCACAGTGTTGCCAATAGAAATAATTTATCTGACAATGATGCCATTGTGAGATGCATAAACTTCGCACATATGACAATAAAAAGTTTCTGACAATGATCTTACAATGATCTGGCAATGGCAACGTAAGGTTTTTACACGATTGTCAGATGTCTGACAATAGTATTGTCTTACAATGTACTGACAATACTTTTTCTGACAACGTTGTAAGACAAAAATTGTAAGTTCACACGGTTGTTAGACATTTTCTGAACATTTTTCTAATCTTATTGTACAATCTGACAACCGTGTGTACGTAGCTTTAGTAAAGATATTCATAAACAATTTTAACATTTACCAAAGATTTATAAATCATAAATTCCATACAAAGTTTGTATAATAAATCCTTGATAAATTTTAAAATTAATTATGAATGAGGTCTTAAACATACAGGCAGACATTTAAACTCTTACCAATATAAGTACTAAACCAATACAATACTGTAACAACATAATTACGAATCTTCCAACAAAAAATGCTACAAAACAAGACTTGGGTCAGTGGTCGGCACTCACAGCCACCCGAGAGCGAAAGTCAACAAAGTTCACAGAAAATATCAAATAAGAAACAAAAATCATAATAAATAGATGATCAAAATACAGCAGAGAAAGAAATTGATTAACATGTTAATATAAACCATGTTATCTTTATGCCGACCACTGCGTTTCCACCAAAAGTAAACCCAGAAGTACAATTGCGTGTTATTATTTCGTGACTTTTGTTTAGGAAAGATGTTTGCCTATTTTTTTTTTTTAAGTTTATATTTATGTAAAGTATGTACTAGACATTGGACTAGGGCAGAGTATTCACCTTAAAATTTTGCATAAACATAGAAAAGGGTTCAATTATGTTTGGGAATTTTAAAAATTGATCTTTAAACTACCCTGTGGTCAGCCTAGGACCATATGTCTCTATGTCAATTCCCTTTCTCTATTGACAATTGCAGTAGTTAAAATATCGACGACTTTCCTTCAAGCGTCACTAGAAATACGTTAGAGACAACAGTTTTAGTGTATTTCTTGTGACATTGTCAACGAACTAGTTAATAGTTTGGATTTCTTTTTATTATGCTGTGCAGCCAATAGGTATAGATAATAACTACCTAGTCAGTAGTGATACAGTCTACTGATGGATTTTCAATGACATGCTAATGTTAAATGTCAATAGAAGATAATATTGGCTGGGGTACATATGGTAGTAGTTCACTACTGAAATTCCCTGCAGGTTATTGAATGAAATACAATTTTATAATCTGCTTGAAAATATAATTTAAATTCAAATATTTATAATGAAAACAAAATATTGAAATGTTTGGAAAAATGTTTATATAACAGGTGGCGCAAAAGTAATCCTCCTATCAGAAAATGCTATAAATTTTGCCGATTATTGGTCAAATAAATTGTCAGCAATATTCCGCGTTCTGGAGCAGTGTAGCGTAACATTGTTTATTAACGTGTATTTCGCATGTGTTTACTACACAAATGTCAAAACAGAACTGACATTTGGGGCCAATCGCAAAATTTATAGCATTTTCTGATAGGAGGATTACTTTTGCGCCACCTTATAGTATTGAACAGATCTTAACCACAATAGTACCAAATAAACGATTTTGTAAAAAAAAGGACCAGCAAAGAGGCAACATTTGTTATACCGTAATGAAAACGTCATGAGTTTAAGCAAAGATTAAACAAACTTTTATTTAAACAACTTGTGGTTAAAGTTTGTAGGTTTAAATTTGCTTTCGTTCAGATTTCAAAATTAGTTTATAACCAGAGACTATTACAATTTATGACTAAAACGTGCCGTGCATTAAATACTAACGCACTAGAAATTATTCACCCAAAGAAAAAATATAGTTGTACATGTTTACTGTAACCATTTCAAAATTAGCAATATTATAGTCACAGTAATTATTTATATGATTGTGGTAACCATAATATGGTAAAGTTAAGTTACACATGATTGTCGCCATCATATATATGATTGTAGTAAATAAATATATGTTTATGGCAATCATGTTCATGATGAATCATTACATCATAATATGTTGTTCTTAGGTTATCACCCCTATTTCGAGTCAATATTTCACATGAAATATGTTCCCTGTTCGGATTTTTCGTTCATGAATTTTATTCACGTGAAAAAAATTCCCCATGTTGTGAAATTTTTAGACGGAATCTTGTAAACAATAAACAGTTGTTACGAACAAAATCAACTATTGTGAATGAAAAGTTCATGGGAATTGCACGATAGCAATTTTCCCCTCGAGGGAAATGGATATTTCATGGGAACATAAATTTCACATGTTTTTCACGATATGGTAAATCCTTCATCATAAAAATGGTTGTCACAAACATATACTTAATTACAACAATCATGTATATAGGGCCTAATTCAGTAAAACGAAACGAAAACCATTTTAAGATTTTTGTATGAAAAACACTCAGAAAATTATTTAAAAACTAAGTGATTTTCATACAAAAATTTGAAAATTGTTTTCCTTTCGAATTAAGCCCGTAATTGCTATTATCATGTGAATCGTAACTTCATCACATTATGGTTACCACAATCATATAAATAGTTACAGTGACCATAATATGGTTAAAAACTTGCACAAATATTGAAATGGTTACAGTAAACATGTTCAACTATATATTTTTTCTCTGCGTGTGAATATTGTTTTGAAACAAGATCTTCTGTTAAAATTACAGTAAGATTTTTTGTATTAATAGAAATAATTTGAAATTGGAAACTCAATTTTCCCGGGTACATAGTATCTATTATTGTTTATTTCCATTAAAACAAACATTCAAATAAATTAAGCTGTCATCTCTAATATAGAAGAAAAAATAAACTAAAAATCTAACAGTTTTACTTTAGTTGTGAAGGCGAGCACTTTGACTTAATAGTTGGTAAAATCATAAGATACAAGTTTGTCAATTCGACAAAATTCAATTAAAAGCCTTAAAGTAGAACGGTTTAATTTGATTTGTTAAAAAAAGCGTTGACTGATAAAAATACGATTTTTGGATTAGAGAAAAGCGCTAAATTAGTAACACTGTTTAAAGTAATAAACAGTTAATAGATAAATTTTGGAGTGAAATCAAATTTATGTTTGAATTGATGTAACCTTAACGTTTAATTATCGCAAGACTTTAGTATCATAAAAGAAATTTTCTTTAAAGTGTCAAAAAATCAAATATAAAACCCATATTTTATGATTATAAAATGAGGCCATCAGCGCAAAAGTGGTGTAAACCACAATTATTTGGTTGCTGTTCTGGTGTTACATACAGTCCTTACATTACCAACTATTAATACGAAAGCTACCTTTTGGTATTCAAAAGCAGATGGAGCTGAAAAAATCCTTTTTTGCACAGAGCATAAGTAATATAACAAAGTAATAAAGCAATAAGGGTGTAAGTTGAATATACCACTAAACCCTATTAACACGATGTCTGGTTATGTGTTAACTAATAGTTATACTGACAGTTTTCATACAAAAATAATTTTAACCGACAGTATAACTATAAGTTAATACATAACCAGACTTCGTGTTAATGGGGGTAAGTAAATAATTTGGGGTCACCGCTTTTGCACTGATAGCCTCAAATAAGTATTTTTTTAATTTAACTAATGTCACGAAAAGAGTTCAGACGTAAGGGTTACATAACATTTCATTGCTATGACGGAACTGACTTCCCTTTTCTAACGTTGCCCTAAATTGATTAAATTGAAAAATACTCGAATCTTTTAAACTGTGTTTAAAATCAATACTTGTTAATATTTGTTAAACCAAGTTTAAACTTAGTTTTTTAAAGTTTAACACCGATTTACTGCTTTTTGAATATGTAACATAATTTTGATCTTTAGTTAAGTTTAATACATAAATTTGACAAATCAAGACTCGATTTAAATGAATTGAAACTTAGCAATTCTTAGCAAAACTAAACAATAGGTCATTAATCAAAAAAAAAAAATGTATTAAAATACATTCAAATGAAAACAAACTCTACTAAAATATTCACCTCATAAGCCTTATTTATTTTCATTTAGCTAATAAGCCAGGATTAAACTAAACAACTTTATAACTTTAAGCCTTAAAAACTAAACTAAAAAAAGAAAAAAAAATCAACTAGATAAACATTCTCATTGAGGTATAAACTATATTTACAAATAACCTATCTATCTACATAATAAGTATAAATTAAAATAAATTTCAAATATTTTATTTTTTTACTCTTAAAAACAAACAAAAAAAAACTTAGTTTTTTTTTCTCTATATTAATAAATATTTTGCACAAACAGTATTTTTTGCTTAATTATACTTTAAAGAAATGTATTTTATATATTTTATTATATAAACTTTTTTTTATTTCTTAAGTTTTAGCCAATACTTTTTTTTTAAATTTAAATACTATTCTTAAATAAATTAATTTTACTACTTAATACAAAAATAACAATACCTAAATGTTAAATTTAAATAAAAATAAAAATACTTATACTATATAAATACATATAATTAAATTAAATAAACGAAAACATCAGCCATATTACTTAAACAAATTATAAAAATAAATTTTGCATAATTCCACTTAAACTAAAAGTAAAACGCAACTTGTAAAGTTCAAAAATATATTACAAAAAAAAAAAAAAAAACAAAATACCTACAAATAACAACAACATGAAAATAAAATAAAAGAAAAACAAACTATTTTACTTAAAATATTTAAATAAAAAAACAAGAAATTAATTAAACAAAATATATTTGTGTTTTTTTTACTTACTCTCTACACATTAGCTTGACAATTATTTCAATAAATAGCATTATAAACTGAATGGTGTTTTATTCAAAATTCGTCTATTCCTTAATACTTCCCTTAAAGTATTTATAAACAAAAATTATTATGAAAAAAAAATTTAAAAAAATCTAATAAAAAACTATTATAATAAAATTTTAAATGAATGGTTTTATTTTGTTTTTATTTACATTTAAACAAGTAAGATGGTATAGCCGGTCAAGCCCTTCCATATAATACCCTACACTGAGTATATGAGCATATCTTTATTCTATTTACATTTCAAGAATTTTTTTCGTCAGTGTTTTTCGGAAGTGGGCTTTGCTCGTTGAATTGATTTTCAGTAGTGGGCCCTATATGGGAGCTATGACTAATTACTGACCGATTGTTATCAAATCAGGTCATGTGATTTCTGTCTATATAAAACTTATATAGACATAAATATATTTATGCTCGTTAAAGTGATTTTAGGAAGTGAGCCTTATATGGGAGCCATGGTCAAATGTGGATTGACCCGAAAAACAAAATGGTATTTCCTTTTATATAAAACTTATTTGTGGAGGAATTTGTGTGGACACCTATATAAATCAGACATTTATGACAAAAGAAGTCCAATTTCGGAATTACATTTGTATGGGGGCTAATTGAAATAATGGACTGATATCAGCCAGATTCAATAACCTTCATAATTTGGACGAAAAGAACAATTGTGCAAATTAATTAGGGAAAACTTAACAACTCGCAGAGAATTTATCTAACATAGAAATATATAACAAATTATGTTTGCCTACCAAAAACATTTTTTTAATGTAAATAACACTGCACAGTGGGGCAGAATCAAAATTTTTTGGAAATAAATCTGGCATTTCTAAACGAAAATTTTACATTGGCGTAGCCAAGGAGTATTCGAGTTCAAGTTATTAAAATGGACCCTATAAATGCTCAAGGCGCGGCGCTATGGGGGCTTAAAGTAGGCTACCTTTGACATGTAACATTTTTAAACACATGTCATTTTTTGTTTCCCACCCGATTTCAATGATTTTTATATTTTTGGAAAGCGCTCGACTATTTATCTCTTATAATTTCCGATTTATAGGCATTAAAAAATTTAAATTATCAATTACGGATTCAAAATAAACGATTTTCAATTTAAAAATTAAAATTTGTGCAAAAGGGTAACTTAACTCATTTTTTATTTAAAAAAACTTTATTTAAGGACATATAACAATTTTATGTTTTTCTGTAAGATATCTTTATGGAGAACATTTTGGTATAAAAAACTTGTCATAGTTTTCGAATATGTCGTCCCTACGGATGGGAAACAAAAAAAAAATTACAAGTGTTTTCAATTTTACATGTCAAAGGTACCCTGTTTGAGCCCTCATTGCGCCGCGCCTGGTGCATTTGCAGTGTACATTTTAATAAACTAAACTCAAATATTCCTTGGCTACGTCAATGTAAAATTTTATCCCGTTCGAATCAGTCGTTTAGAAATTCCAGATTTATTTCCAAAATGTTTTGATTCTGCGATTTGTTAAGTTTTCCCTAATTAATTTGCCACGTACATATTATATATCAATGAATAGGGAATTTTTACTTTTCAAAAATATATATAGCTCTTGTCAATTAAAAAATTCATGGAATACTTTTTTGAAAAATATGAAAAAAATTTCTTTTAATTATATTTTTTCAAAGATACAAATTTTTCAAATTGAAACTAAATTTTTATTTATGAAATTTTACAGTTAGATAGATTTTTCTATTGAAAATGGAATAATAAAAACAAATTTTAAAATTTCTAATCAGTAATCCCAAAATTCCCAAAATAGTGTTCAATAATTCCTAAAATGGGATTTTTTAGTTTTTTGGCTATTATATCCATACCAGAGTCGGGTTTATAGAAATCCTTTACAAATTAATTAAGAACATATTGGGCTATCTAAAATGGCTTACTATATTTTGATATCGACTATGCGATTTCAGAATTTTTGCCCTAAATTTGAATTTTACATAAAAAATAGGCGTGTTTTGTGTGGACCTGGTGACCTCGGTATCAACAATTTTTAATTTTTTTTTTATTTAGAATATTTGATGTAAAGTTGGCTTTTCATAAAGTATAAATTCATTATACATCTTCTTAGAAATTTGTTAAAATAACTTAAAAAGAAAAAAGTACTTTTCTCCCAAAAAATTAGCGAAAAATCGCCTATTTAAAATTTTTTAATTGAAATGCATATAACTTTGGAGTCTGTCATTATTTAAAAAAAATCTTTTTTGGTTTGACACATACATTTGTTGTTAGTCTAACAAAGGGAAAATAGAGAAAATCAGGAAATATTTGCAACCGCTGTTATCAAAAAACCTAAGGTGGGGTGGGTAAAAATATTGAAAATTTAATTTTCAAATGCGAATATCTCCTAAGCTTTATGAGATAATTGCTAGCTACAACGAGGTTTTATGTACTGCTCGACGAAATCGGAACACAAATGAAGAAATTGGATCTTTTTAAAAATGTAACATACCCAAAGAGTCCTACTTTGAGGATCCCTAGCCGCGCCCCTGGTGGGTCCATAAGTTCAAAATTCAAAACTTAAACTCGGTAACACTTCCCCTTTACGTATGTGAAATTTCATTTAAGCCGGTCCAACAGATTTGAAGTTACAGATTTATTTCTCCCTATTTTTTTTTTTTTTCTATACCACATCGTTTAACCTACTAATGCCCGTAATTTCAACAAATAGATATCTATTAGTGCTTAGTTACTTATGGAGTAAAAATATTTGGTAATTTTTACACGTAGATATTGATTTGAAATCAATGTCAAGTTACCGTTTAGGTAAATTTATCTACTGGGTATTTAGATAGATATCTATTTAGATAGATATCTATTTGTTGAAATTACGGGCATAAGAAGATGATTCTCAGACGATCGGTATGCTTTATTAATAACCGTACTTTTGCAGAAAAACATGCGATTGCATGTAGTCCAGTTTTATTTCCCATAGTTTTATCAGATGGGACAGCAGCAGTATCCTGGCCAACTTCTGTAATTGGTTTTATTTTTCATAAGCTCTAGAGTTTCGCGGACGTAAGCTTATGGTGGTATTTGATTATCATTGTCTCTTTTGTGATATCAAAAATCCTTGACGAGATTTTTTTTTAAGCTTGGATCGAGGCTGTAGCATAGATAAAAGTACGGCCAATGGCCATCTATTTGTTTTGCGTCTGGTGGTATATTTAGACACCATCTGGTATATAACATCTACTACGCCTTTTGTTTTGTTTTAGCAGTCATTAATCTCATCTTTTCCAATAATAGCTGGCTCTTCTCGAGTATAATGCATTGGTGACAGAAAGAAAACACAGCAGAATAAAGTGTTCCGTTTTTGATGAAATCATATCGGACCATTGGGCTTGAAAGCTCTTTTGGAATAGATAGGAGCTGTTTTGTCTGTTTGTTTGCGTGTCGTAAACGCATTGTCGAAATTATCGATGATTTGTATAAAGGATGACAGTAATTTCCCAAAAGAATTGAAGGATGATCATCCTTGCGAACATTTAATAAGGCCTTTAATATTCTTCTATTGATTACAATATCGTACAATTAGATGACTTGTTTTCTTTTGATACAAAATCGTTTACGTTTTTTTGATACCATATAACTGTGTCTATTAATGACAATAAGCAATTAGAGATGCCAAACGGAGATTTTGGAAACTAAATTGCCATTTAAAGTATGTACTCACATATTGTGAAGTATACAATATATACCCATCACCAGTAAACCTTGGGCACAGATTTTTGTGCATTTTATATAAAAACTATTATGTGGTTCTCCCGATTTGCTTAGTTTTATATTTTCAATTACTAGAAAATATAAGTACTAAATTAAACTTTGCTAGATCAATGCATTTAAAAGCTATCAAACGAAGTTGTTCATATATTTTGATCCAAAACTTTTAAACGATTCAACCAATTTTTGGATACATAAGTTAGCTGTTAGCAATAACTATTTGTGGTAATCTCCTCGTAATTCAATATCCAATGGACTAAAATTGTTTTGGCTGGACCAATTTTGCATATTTATACAACAATCATTTCCGATCAAAAAATAATTTGTTCGTGAATTTTTTACCCCATAACTCCGTACTTGTTATCTTGGTTAAATTTCGTCTAAATAACGGTATTTACAAGAGTTTTATGTTTGTTTAGTTATTCTCGGAAGTATATCTTATTTATAAACCATAGAGCCATATTCTGCGAAGAAATTTGTATGGGGGCTGGGAGAAGTCATGGACCGATTCTTAACAGAGTTTATAATTCTTTCATAAAAACTATGTATGCAAAATTGCATGTTATTTTTCTACAATATATTTAAACAAAATAGAAAAACATTTGTGAAAAATATCAACTTTCTTGGAAGATTGTGGTCAATAACTCTGGTTCTACTTGATCGATTTTGCCCATTTTCTATACCATAACTTTTGTGATAAACTAAGAATATTTCAGGAAAATTGTATCTCCCTATGTCTTCATTTCGATGTCCAATCGTACCTGTAACAGTCAGGCGGACAGACATAGCTAGATCTATTGAAAAGTGAAAGGCAATATTTTCTATTTGGTATCTCAATACGAAGTGAAAAAATATTTTATTTTCATAGAAAATTTAAAACACAAAAACATAGTAAAACTAGATTTAAAATTATTATAAGTTTAAAGTATAATTTGATAAAGTACAACACCCCCACTCAAATTTACTTTGTAATAATTAAACCCAGTTTTTTAAAACAAAAAATATGTTTTGGTGCAGTTGTGGCTTTTGTCAAAGAATCGGCTATCATCTCATCAGTTTTTACAGGGAAAAATTCAACTTGTTTGGCATCTTTCTTCTCTCTCAAAAAATGATGACGCACATCAATATGTTTCGAACGGGCTCGATAAACATTAGTAGATGACAAGGCTATTGCACTTCTGTTGTCACATAATATCGGGGTTGCTTTATTTGGAATATCTGGAACGAGTTCATAAAATAGTTCTCTTAAACAAACTACTTCTTGAGTTACTGAAGACATTGCCATGTATTCCGCCTCGGTTGAAGACAAGGCCACGGTCTGTTGTTTCTTGCTGCTCCATGAGATGGCACCTGATTGCAGAATGACAACGTACCCAGTTACTGATTTCCTCTCATCGATATCGTTGGCCCAATCAGCATCAGAATATGCTATTAGCTCATTATTACCATCCTGTCTGTAGCAAAGCTTAGAGTGTTTTGTTCCTTTCAAATATCGAAACACCCTTTTCACAGCATTCCAATGTTCTTGGCTAGGATTATTGTTAAAACGACTCAAATAACTTACTGCGTGGCATATATCTGGTCTAGTGCACTGCGTTAAGTACATCAGGCTTCCAATGGCTTGTTGATATGGATAAACATTACATGCACTCACACCTTCTTCTTTCTTACTAAGCTTTTGATTTGGATCCATAGGTACTTGAACGGCATTACAATCAGACATATTAAACTTTTGCAGTATCTGATCAATGTAGCTTTCTTGATCTAAATATATCATGTTCTTTTCTTTAGTGATTCTTATATTTAAACACTTTTTAGCTTCTCCAAGCAACTTCATATGTAGTTCTTGACACAGCTTCAATTTTGTGGCTTCACGAAATGTTGAATCATTACTTAACAACAACATATCGTCAACGTATATTGCCAAATACGTTCGATTTGTATTTTCGATATGATAATACACGCATGGATCAATTTTAGATTTCTTAAATCCAATTTTAAGTAAAACTTTATCTAATTTGCTGTTCCATACTAAACTTGCCTGCTTTAAACCATATAAAGCCTTGTTCAGTTTAAGAACTGAGTTTGGATTTGCACATTTTACACCTTCGGGTTGATGGATATATATTTCTTTACTCAATTCTCCTTGCAAGAACGCCGTTACAGCATCCATTTGTTCTATCTCAAGGTTATATTTTACAGCTAAGGCGATCAACATTCTTAAAGATGTATAACGAATCACTGGGGAATATGTTTCTTCATAGTCGATGCCTTTTTTCTGTGTGTACCCCTTCACAACCAAACGTGCTTTATACCTTTTACTTCCATCTGGCTCGTCCTTGATTTTAAAAACCCACCTGGTTTTTATTGCGTTTTGGCAACTGGAACGACTGACTTCTGTCCATGTATTATTGGTTTCCAAAGAGTTAATTTCACTGTTGATTGCTTCTAACCATTTGTCTCTCTCTGGACTATTAATTGCTTCTTCGTAAGTTAAGGGATCTTCTGCAATGTCACAAGCTATAAGTCCTTTTTGAGCTTTGGCCGCTAAACGCTCACTGCGTCTTGGAATTGCTACGACTTCAGGCTCCACTGCAACACTTGAAGTTGGATTTTCTTGCTCGATTACTTCCCCCACTTCATTGGTATCCTCTGTAAACGAAGAGAATAGCAATGAATCGTTATAGACAATGTTATTTGTATTGTTCGAAGTTTCTTCAATGTGATGTTGCTCTAAAACAGGAGTTTCATCAACATTATTATGCTCCAAAGCAGGAGGAGGAATTGAAAACCAATATTCTTCAATCGACTTTTCTTTATTCAATGACATGAATTCTTCTTCAAAAAATATGACATCGCGACTTATAGTTACAGTCTTCTGAGCTGGATCGTATAATCGATATCCCTTGGATTCGTTGCAATAACCAATGAAAATCATCTTCTTAGATTTTGGATCAAGCTTTCTTCTTTTCTGATGAGGTATATGCACCATTGCATTACAGCCAAAAACTCTTAAATGACCAACACCTGGTTTTCTTCCATACCATATCTCATCTGGACATTTCTGTAGAATACGATGTGGAATACGATTGATCAAATAACTAGCTGTGGATGCCGCTTCTGCCCAAAAACTTTTCGGAAGTTTGGCTTCATATAACATACAACGGGCTTTTTCAATTAATGATCTATTCATCCGCTCTGCGAGACCATTTTGCTGCGGATTATAGGCCACACTCTTCTGATGCATAATTCCACACTTTTTTAAAAAATCATACATCTTCTGATTAACGAATTCGCCACCATTATCTGAACGAAGACATTTTAGCTTCTTTCCTGTTTGATTTTCGACAAATGTTTTGAAATTAACAAATGTTTCAAACACCAAACTTTTATTTTTCAAATAATACGTGAAAACTTTTCGACTAAAGTCATCAGTAAACGTCAGCATATACACGCTTCCTGCATTTGATTTGACCTCCATAGGTCCGCACAAATCTGTGTGAACTACTTCTAAAATCTCACTGGCTCTTGAACCTTCTTTGGGGAATTTGGATTTAGAATGCTTCCCTTCAGCACATGCCACACAATTTAGGGTAACAGGACCATCATATTTTAACATACCATCAGATTTCATCTTCTCCATAGACTGTTGATTCACATGGCCTAAACGTCTATGCCACGTTTCGAAATTTGATGATTCACTAGCCAAATAAACACGTTGATTAGTAGGTGTGAACAACTTATACATACCATCGACCAATTTTCCGTAAGCAACCAATATGTTTTCTTCATCTAAGACTCTACACCCAGTTTTATCAAAAACTACTCTTTTGTTTCGTCTTATAATCTCGCTTATTGATAGTAAATTAGCTCCAAGCTCTGGCACGTAAAGAACATCTTTGATTGTAACTTTCTGACTTCCACTTGGAATTGAAACATCGATTACAACCGTTCCTTTACCAACTGCTTTCAATGTTTTATCATTGGCAATAAGTACTTCTCCTTTATATGGCTGAATATCTTCGAAATATTCTTTAGACTGGACCATATGTACGGATGCTCCGCTATCGAAGTACCACTCATCTTGGCTTAAACCTTTTACCATATAGGCAGCAAACAAGGACTGATTTTTCTTTACAGAACCTTTTTCTGGGCATTTTGTTGCATAGTGACCGTATTTATTACAATTATAGCACTTGATGTTCTTAACATCCTTCTTTTTATTGGTCTTTTTGCTAGTTAGGGCTGAATTTGGCAATTGTGATTCATACTTCACATCTTGTAACAGCTTTGACTTGACAGCATCCGCAGTTAACACCTTACCGGAACTCTCCATACTCATAATCATGGGATTATATTCCGTTGGTAAGCCTTTTAACAAAATTGACGCTATCCATTCATCTGATACGCCAAACCCAATTCCATTTAGCTTTTGTGCGGTTGATACAACTTCTGAAACATAATGTTCCACAGAATTGCATTCCATCATCTGTATTGAACATAGTTTACGCATAAGTCCAATTAGCCTATCCAAACCAGAATCTTGAAATAAGTTCTTCAATTTCTCGTACACCTCTTTGGCAGTAAGAGCTTCTTGTACATACACGTACAAATCTTTGTGAATTGCCAGAACGATACGGCATCTTGCTTGTGTTTCCTTCACAGCATCTTCACACGTACCTTCAATGCAGCACCATAAGTTATCCAACTCGAACTGAGCCTTTAACGCAAAACACCACGTGAACCAGTTTTCGGATCCAACCAATTTTTCCATCTGAATAATTGAGTTTGCGCTTGCCATTTTTGAAATACTATTATCACACACGTATAATTCTGAGATCCGAATTGCACAATCAAAAAAAAATTCAATTATGAGTAAGGCCCATAACCTATTGAAAAGTGAAAGGCAATATTTTCTATTTGGTATCTCAATACGAAGTGAAAAAATATTTTATTTTCATAGAAAATTTAAAACACAAAAACATAGTAAAACTAGATTTAAAATTATTATAAGTTTAAAGTATAATTTGATAAAGTACAACAAGATCATCTTAGAATTTTATACACACCGCCTCAAAAATGAGTTAACACCAGTGAATTATTTGATTTTTTTTAAGGTAATGAAAATCATTAGAGTCTGTCTTCACTATAAAAACTGCTGATTTATTAATCGAATATTTATCACACATATGGTCAATTCATAAGGTCTCTTATCATGTCATGTTGTCATAATCTCCTAATCACAATGGTTTTTATTGCTTTTCAAGCTAAAAATGTCCTAAAATAATACTACTTTCTATACTATGTTTATTGTGTTATCGTAACAAACCAGCAGAGACCAAAGCCGAACGCCTAAGAGTCGGTTAAGCCGAGCCCCCGAGTCGTGATATATTAGGACATTATGACAATATGACTGATAAGAGACCTTATGAATTGTCCAATAGTTTTTTGCTTCAATCCAGTATTAAAATCGTTTATACATATATTCAAATTTTATATAAAACTATTTCAGACCTTGTTGTCCCAGAATGATTTTTATTGCGTTCTTTACTAAACAATTCACATTTTAAATTACATTTTAAGAAATAGTAAAAATCAAAAGGGGAGAAATTTGTCTAAACTGCGCCTGAAAATTGCCTTTGCATTATGAATGTAAATTTATTAAAATAAAAAAAGCTTTGTCAACTTATTCATTAAAAAAATTATTATTAATTGAACAATCCAAATGATTCAATTATATTCAAAGATCTATAAAATAAATCATATTTGTTGTTTTAATTATGACAAATTTTGTTATAAATTCCATTGCACATCCTTGTTCTGTCACTTACATCACCAAATGACTAATGGGTTGCAATCAAACACAATGTTTACCTTCAGCTGACTGACCACTTACGTATGTATGTACCTAAGTATACTTACTAACTTACTCATTTCCCGAACAACCTACGCACTTTTTTGTCGTTAAAATGGCAAACAAAACTTCTAGGTGCTCCCTTCTAATTTATGACAAACATAAATTTTGCAAATGTGATACAAAATTCGATACAAAACAAAATCGTAAACAAATACAACCGCAAAATTACAACCAAACAAAAAAAAGAAAAAAAACAAGTAAGAGAGATATATTCGGCTGGGCCGAATCTTATATACCCTTCACCAAACTATACTTCAAAATAAAAATTTTAAATATTTTTAGGTAAACAAAATTAATTTTTTTTCCAAATGTTTTTTGAAATATCTATCATTAGATATCCATATTGTCTATACTAATGACTTAGTAATCCAGATATAGGTAAAAAAATATGTAAAAAATCGAGGTTGTCCTGGCTTTTTCCTTATATCTCAGCCATTTGTGGACCGATTTTGCTGATTTTAAATAGCAAACTTCTGGAAAGCATGTCTGACAGAATTATTCAAGATTTGGATCCCGAAGATATCTGGGGTCTTCAGAAAATTGATTTCAACAGACAGACAGACAGACGGACAGACAGACAGACAGACAGACAGACAGACAGACAGACAGACAGACAGACAGACAGACAGACAGACAGACAGACAGACAGACAGACAGACGGACATGGCTGAATCGACTCCGCTATCTATAAGGATCCAGAATATATATACTTTATAGGGTCGGAAAGTTATATTGTGGAAATTACAAACGGAATGACAAATTTATATATACCCTTCTCACGAAGGTGAAGGGTATAAAAAACATTAAATACTTACACATGTAAATAACAACAAACACAGATAGGACGGACTCTAAAACGTACAACAATTATTTTTACAGCTTTAGTTACTATTTGTAAATTTATTTTAGTTTGTATTTATTGGTTTCATGATTACAACGGCAGCAACAATAACAACAACAACAAAAACAACAGCTACTGCTGCAACTGCAACAATAATATTGGTAGCATGTGTTAAACAATTATTGTTGTTTATGTTTTTGTTGTTATAGTTTTATTTTATGATCTGCTCATGTTAAACATAAACAATACATTTTAGAATCACATAGAATTTAATTTAGATTTCAATGCCCTACACTAAGTAGTTAATGAATACCTTAAGTCTAGTACCAGTGAAACAAGACGAGCCAAAATTTTCGGAGGTGGCGGCTGGCTGCTTTTTTGATTTTTTCGTCGGCGGAGCCTAAATAAACCGGCGGCGGCTAAATTTTTTAATTGTCCTAATAACAAAATTTTATATTTTTTTCCTATCTTGTTTTTGTGGGCCAAAATTTAGTCATATACGAGGGTGGATGAAACGTCCGTGACTTTTTGAAGGAAACGCATGTTGGATAAAAAATTATTTTATTTTTCAACATAATCTCCTTGAGCTCTACGCACTTTGTCCAACGTTTCTCTAATTTTTGTATCCCTTCCAAGAAAATAAAATTTGTCATTAGATGATTTCATCGTTTTCTTCAGGTTTGAAAACAAGAAATACTCATTCGGGGATAAATCCGTAAAATAGGGTGGAAGAGGGAGTTTTTCGTAGCCTAATTCATTGATTTTTGCAAGAGAAACTGCACATGCGAGTACCCATTTGTGAGCAAACGCAGCAGCCATCTTGCAGAAAGCTTTCTCATACAAAAGTGATTATTCAAAATTGAAACCACAGAGCCATGTGAGATCCCTATGGCATTCACAATCACTCACACTTTTAATCTCCGATTGGCGAACACCATATCGTGATTTTTTTCAATTCTTTCGGGTGTTGAGACCACAACTGGTCCTCCAGAACGTTAGGCATCTTCTGTGCTTGTACGGCCACAACGAAATTTTGTAAACCAGTTTTTCATACAAATATTATTGACTTCCATTTTGTTTGAGAAAGTCATAATTTACAATTTGAAAACAAAATTTTTCAAATTATTAAAAGTAGTTTTTCGGCTCATAACGGCTTACTTTGAGCCGCTATGAGCCGACAAAAACGGCGGCGCCTCGTCGACTCTGAGCCGGTCGGCTTGTTTTTCTGCCTAGTACTCTGTTCATATTTGCGAAAAATTATGGTTTTTTCATGCGAAAAATTGTATATGCAACAATTGATCAGATGTTGGTTTTAATTTCGTCCGAAGGAAGTGCTGCTTATGTTATTTTGTGTGGAAAAATATAGTTGTCAGATGTATTTCATATGTTTTCCATAATTACAACAGAGTAGTACTTTTGCGAAATTATTTGGTATATATTTCGTACTAGCTTTATAGTCAGTAATTTTCATTAATGTCTGGCTGACTTGGCTGACTCCAATTTATATATTTTAGGTCATATGACACGTATGTGCTCTTTATAGTGCAGAGAGAAGTCAAATAGTTACTTAATACAGCCCATGTAATCCAGCGTGACGACAATTGTCACTTATGTGTCTCTAAGTAGTCTAGAGTGTAGTCACTCAGTTTATTTTGTGCAGCATTTCAGAAAGTAGTTATTTTACCAACCGAAGTAATTCCTATGGGAGTTGTTGGAGAAGGTTTGTTTACAAGGACTGTATATGAGATGCCTGTTAAAGTAACCATTTAGGTAGTTAGTAAGGTAACAGACTCTATGTAACTTGTATGTGAATCCAATGCATTGACTAGTTTGGACAAGCTTTCATACAGTCTCATTGTTAAAATAACTAGTAACGTAACTACTTATGTAACTATTTGAGATCGAAAAAATCTTAACATACATATAAGTTAAGAAAAATTAAATGATTGAAATTGTTATTATAATTTACAAAAAATATTACTTTTATAGTTCTAATCAATAGTAATGAATTTATGAACCTTTTCCGGAAACCCTTCCATTAAGGTTTTTATTAAGTTTTCTGTCACTTTGTCCATCTCTGTTAAAATCTACCACACTTTTGGACATCTTTTTTATACAGTTCAGTTCCCTTTTAACAAGATCCCAATATCTCTCCACTGGCCTTAGCTCCAGGTAGTTAGGAGGATTTGCCTCTCTTGGTACAAATACCACATTATTGTTCTTGCACCACTCAAGACCTTGCTTACCATAGTGACAGGATATCAAATCAGGCCAAACATAAGTGGACATATTAAAATGTCTTATGAATGGAATCATTATCTTTTGTAAACATTCCTTGTTGTAAATTTCAGTAATTATAGAGCCATTTGTAACAAATGTTTGGCTTCTTTTGCCGCAACTGCATATTGCTTGCCATGCCAAGAACTAGGAGTCCGAGTACTTAGCTAACCGGACAGCTTTCCTACCGGATATGTTGGGAGCTCTTTTGAAAATGCTTTCTATTTATTGGCTTTAGAAACATCATGTGGTATATTCCTTCTACATGAACCCGATACTGTTTAATAACATTCGAATCATTGACGGCAGACATTGTTAGGATTGTTAGGCCAACTTTTTGTAGGATCAATTTGGGTTTTGTTGAAAATATTTAATAATTTTAGTACGCCCTTTTTTCGTCATTCATTTTAATCAGATTAACAACAAATGAACATAATTGACATTAAACATAATAACTGACATGCTTTACAAAGGTAACTTGATCAAAAAAAAAAAAAATCAAATAATATTTGGGTTAAAAGTTTTAATGAAAAACGTGTGTTAGGGTTTTTTCGATCTCAGTACCTAGGTATTCATATTATTTTTCTTATAGAAAAATCTCTTATTTTATATATGTTTCTTATACTTTACGTAAGTGCTTGTAAAATTAGATGATTAAAGGGAATAGATACCTCAGAACTCTCCAAACTTGGCACAAGCAAAGTTTCAGATTAATTAAAAAAAATAATTAAAAATGCAAAGCTCCGATTATAAAAGAAAATATTTTTCAATGATGAAATACATTAAAAGTTAATAGATATCACACGCTAAATAACAGGGTGAAAAAATCAAATTTTGGAACATATTTTCCCCAGTATTAAAATACAGACAATGACAAAAGTTATCCACCCATTGATTTAAGAACCTTTCAAACTACAGAAGTTCAAATTTTATTACAAGGTTGTGTTAAAAAGTCCATGCCTTTTTGAATGAAACACAGATTTTTAAATGAGCTCTATGCACTTTGTTCAACGTTTCTCCAATTTATTTATCCCTTCCAAAAAAATAAGATTTATTGAGGTCATCAAAATATGTATTTTTTGTGAGATGATTTCATCGTTGGAGCCAAATCTCTTTCCGCCGAGAAATTTCTTCACGCTTGGAAACAAGAAATAGTCACATTAATAGGGCAGAAGAGGGAACATTTCGTAGCCTAATTCATGAATTTTTGCTATGGAAACTACACAAGTGTATACCCTTTTGTGCACCCGATTGTAGAAAGCTTCTCCAAGTGATCATTCAAAATTTAATCCACTGAACCATGTGAGATTCCTAAGGCATCCATAATCTCTCACAATTTTAATTTCCGATCGGCCAACAACAACGCCTCAACTGGGCGTCCAGAACGTTTGGCATATTTCGTGCTTGTACGGCCATAACGAAATTCAGTAAACCACTTTTTTACCAATGAAATTGATGTTGCAGAGCTCCCATAGTATTTACAAGCTTAGCCTTTTTTTGAGTCATGGTTTTTTTCCGCAATAAATTAAAATGAGCAGACGGAAATCACTTTTATCCAAATTCTCTTCAAGTTCTGAGCTACTTAGTCTGCTATCAATGGCTGTCAAACACAAACTAAATGACGCAGCCTGTTCAAATAATGACAGAAGTTAACTGACAGGTGCCTGTAGACAGAAGATGTGTTAAGAGACAGGAAATTAAAAAAGTCGCGGATTTATATAATTCGAATTATAGGTATTTATAGTAAATGTTATTCTGAAATAATCCTCTGGTTCAAATTCTTTCAAAAATACCAAATATTTGTACATCCTGCATATACATATATACCCTTCAGGAGACTCACAAACCTTTCCTACTCATGAAAATTTGTCAATATAAACATCTTTTGAACTTAAAGAGATAATCCATGAAATTAAACTTTAGAAATTCAATCGAATTTATCTACAGGTAGTCCCAATTCCCTACTTTTCGTAAACAGTTTCAAATTTTGTACGCCCGAGGTGAGCAAATTAGCTCCCATTCCAATTACGAAGTCATGTTAATACAAATCATGTGAAATTTCATTAAAATATATAAAATCTTCAACGAGTTACCGAATTATTTCCAAAAATAAAAAGTTGTGGTTTAGTGACTTAATTATCTATGAGCACATTCCATTACTCCAGAGAGAGCATTCGGAAATTTGTGATTAATTAACAGAACGACAATATCAGTATATGTATGCTACTAGTTTCGCCTTCTGAGATACAGAAAGATATCATCCGAATTCACAAGGGTGTAGTGGTAGTTGCAAAGCCGTCAATAACAGCTCCTCCTTTTTATTCACTATTTGATCACTACCAGAATTGCTGATATAAATGGTTGTCACAAACATATACTGTAACCATATACAGTGGTGGCCATGAGGTTAGCACACTTCATACTTGCTGTTTTCTAAAGCAAATTATTTAATTTCATTGCAATTATAAACTAAAGTTTTTGGTAATTAGTGTTGTTTATGGTGTGATCAATAAGTCCCGTTACTTTTTTTTTGCATTCTATCGCTATTCTCTTTCAAATTTGCATTTTAGTGCAGTAATATGTAAAATAAGCTGGACACAATTTTAGCACATATAAGTATAATTAAATTTTTTAAAAGTTTTTTGAGGGTATAAATATTAATTGGTAAGTTTAGGTATTATTTAATCAATGAGGAAGACAAACTGACTTAATAAACATTATTTAGATATGGCTAAAAAAAAATGGTGTACAGAGGAACAACGAAAGATTATTCAACAAATGAACTCGAGAGGAACAAGTATAAGTGAGATTGCTTATACTTTGGAATGCTCCAGGAAGATGGTTTATAATGCATTAAGACATATTCAGAAATATAAAACATCTAAAAATGTTACACAGGCTCCTCGGCCCAGAAAAACTTCACGTAAAGAGGACTCTTTAATATACATAGCCTCTGTCGAAGATCCTTTTAAGAGCTCCACCGTAATCCAGAGAGAAATTTCAGGAAAATATGGTATCAACGTGTCCAGCAAAACGATAAGAAGAAGACTTAATGAAAAAAATTTACGTGGATGCATTTCTCAGCATAAGCCACATGTTTCAAAAAAGAACATACAAGCTCGGTTGTCCTTTGCTCGTGAGCATTTGGAAAAGCCGTTAATTTTTTGGAAAAATGTCCTTTGGAGTGATGAATCTAAATTTTGTAGATTCGGATCGGATGGTAAGAGGTATGTATGGCATCCTCCGAACATGCAACATAATCCAAAGTACACCAGTAAAACAATAAAACACGGTGGGGGTAATGTGATGGTGTGGGCAGCATTTTCTGGGTATGGTGTTGGTCCTATAAAAAAGATTGATACTCGTATGGACCAGTATGTATACCAGAATATACTTCTAAATACAATGATACCTTATGCAGAGGACAACATGTCACTTAGGTGGCGATTTATGCAAGATAATGATCCAAAACACACCTCACGCTTAGTGAGGTGTTGCTTGGAATCGAACAATATCGACGTGTTAAAATGGCCAGCCCAATCTCCGGATCTCAATCCTATTGAGAACCTTTGGAATGATGTGGAGCAGCATGTAATAAGAGAAAAGCCTAAAAATTTGGCCGATTTATGGAAAGAAGTAGAAAAAGCTTGGAATGATATTTCAGTGGATCGCTGTATGGCCCTTGTAGAAAGTATGCCAAGGAGACTAGCAGCTGTGATCAAAAATAAAGGGTATCCAACTAAGTACTAAGTTTTTAGTGAAATAAGTTTTTTTTGTTTTGTTACTTTTTTAATATGAATAAACTTTTTTATTTTGTGCTAAAATACTGTCCAGTGTTTTTTTGAGGTTATTCTATTCTGGATAGAAAAACGCAAAATATATATAAAGGAATAATGCTGGACATGATGGGACGTGATCTTAGAAGGACAAGTAACACACATGCAAAAGATATCATAAAAAAATTAAGAAATATAGGAAATATTTGCGTTTAAAAATAGCAAGTAGCTAGTGTGCTAACCTCATGGCCACCACTGTATATGGTTGATACAATCATGTGAAAAGCAAATTAACCATATTATTGTTACCACATCCATATAAATAGTAACTGTGACTATAATATTGTTAAAAGTGTTGAAATGGTTACAGTAAACATGCACAACTATATTTTTTTTCTACGTGCAGGAACCATGCAAAAGCATGTCTCTATTTTTGCCTATAGATCTTGAAGTTCTGTCTCCACTGATTTACATTTGGAGGAGGCATGTTAATATTGACTTCGGAATGAATACAACTCTGACTCAGCGCCAACTTACTTAGGAGTTTTACTTCCCAATTAGGATACGGAGTTAATAGACAAACTTTTCTGTCTCACCAAGTAAAGTGAATCGGTGTAAAGAACAATTACTATTTCTTACACTCTAACGCTACACAATTTAGCTGTAGGGTATTATGCATATAATCAGACTTACCCGATTAAACATGTTTGTTCTGTTTTTCATTTAATGGCCAACCAACTAAAGGGAGTGTGCAAAGCGGTCTTAGGATAATATTTATTTGAAAGAGGAGCAGCAGAGTGAAAGAACAAATAAAGTTGAGTTGATTTTGGTTGGTAATAAAATGGGAAATTACAATTTATTATGGGAAGCTCTAGACGCAAAACTAAAATAAATAAATACATGCAACAGTATGTGAATACTCCGCATACTTAATTTATTTACGATGCATATGAATATAGCAACAAATAAAAAACAACAACAATAGCAATTGTTGTTTTTGCAATCATTATTACTATTATTGTTTTTGGATTTTATTATTTTGTTTGGTTTACACTAAAGTATAGTGTTGTTTTATTGTTTTTGTACAGACTTTAATGTGTCAAGTCAATATTGAAATGACAGCTTATGATGGCCAAAGACGTACTAAACAAAAACAATAAAAACAACCAACCACCACATGCAAAAGTGACATAGTATAGACAACGAATATGTAACTAAACACTCGAGTTTAGAATGTAAATCACGTATTTTGTAAATATGAGAAATTTACACACACACTAGCAAGAAAAAAAAATTGTTAAAAATGGTCAAGAGACTGATCGAGAAGCAGGAATGAGAGAGTGAAAACTGCATAAATGGTCCTACTAACATAGTCTATGAAATAATTCATAGACAAATGGACAGATAGAGGGAAATATCAACTAAAACCCAATAACAAATTTTGTAGCTTTATCACAATCACAAATAAGGATTATCATGAAATCTACAATTAGACTTACAATCTTCTATGGACTGCAGGTTCACTTCCCGACAAATAGATCCACTACACAGTTGATATTGAGAAAATCCCAATTTATATTGAGAGAAAAGAAATTGAAATTCAGAAATCTACAATAAATACAGTTCTACAAAAACCAACAAGGAGGGCGCCCACGTAAAACCACACGATATGATGATTCCTTGATCAAAGGAGCAATACAAAAAGATCCTACAGCATCAGCTAGTCGTGTAAGAACAAGATTAAGATTATGCGTTAGTGAAAGAACAATCCGTAGAAGAGCAGTAGAAGTCGGATTATTCAGCCGACGACCAGCAAAAACAAAGCTCACATTAACTGGAGTGTTCAAAAATGGAAGACAGTACTGATCTCTGACGAATCCAAATACAAATTAAAAAGTTCCGATGAAATAAGGCATGTACGCAGACGAAAAGGAGAAAGACTGAATCCTAAGTATTGCAAAGGAACAATTAAACATGGAGAAGGGCAATTTAATGGGCTCAGTTTGCTTTTCTGGTCAAGCAATTGGCCCAATTAATAAAGTTAATGGGATTATGGATCGGTTCACGTACCGTGATATATTGAAAGATGTAATGTTGTCTTATGCCAGTGAAGAGATGCCACTTATAGGGAGGTTCCAAAAGGATAACGATCCTAAGCACACCTCCAAAGTTTGTAAGACTTGGCTACAGAGCAATAAGATTCAAGGTCTTCATTGGCCTGCTCAATCTCCGGTTTCAATCCTATTGCGAACTTGGGGGAGATTGTTAATATGAAAATAAATCGTGAAAATTGCCGAAATAAGGATCAGCAATTTTCACGATTTATTTCTATTTATACAAGATGGAGTCAGTCAAACAGCTGATTACTTTTTTTCGCTTTTTGGTTCTAACAGAAGTCAAAGCTTGTTTTTATATTTAAATATCTACATATTCTAAGCTTATTAACAAAATATTTATTTTTTACATAAATAAGTAAAGCCCTCATTATTCAATTATCCACGACGCTAGGGTAATGTTCTGTATTTGATGGGAGCAAAATGGTCCTATCTCTTTTGAGCTACTGAAAACAGACCAAACCATCGCAGGAAACCTGTACCGAACACAACTGATTCGATTGAAGCAAGCATTGGATCAGAATTTTTCATTTGAATCATAGAGAAAATATACATAGAGCGGAAACTCTGCTGTCAAAGTCCTAACTCAGTTGTCAAAACCTAAAATATGAGAATGTATTAGTAAAAAAAACTATGTGAAAACAAAAACAACACTCGTATGTGTAACTTTTTTTAATTAAATTTTTTGTTTGAGTTTTTTTCTAATTTCCGCTCTATGTATATTTTCTCTATGATTTGAATTTATATTAGAAATTTCTGAAATAAAATTGTGAAAAACGTTTGGAAAATTCTACAAATAAAAAATTCTGAAATATTGTACAATTAGAAATTTGTGAAATAGAAACTTTAGTTCGGAAACAACTCCGGTTCCATTGCACTTCTTCTTAAAAAGCTGTTATAAAATAGGCGGAAATGATACTAATTATCAAGGCAAGGATTTTCATGCACTAAAAAATTAAAAATATGCGCTTATAATATGCACTATAAAGTGAGAAAATATGCACTAAAAATGACAAAAATATGCAATAAAAACAAGTTTTTTATTTGAAGTATATTTATTAATTAAATACAGATATAAATTTCAGGTCACATTTTCAATATATATGTACATATAAAGGAACATAAAAGGTTTTAAATATATTTTTTTCAAAGTAAAAATAAAAAAATTCATGTATATATGTAAATTATACAATATTTATATTAAAAAAAATCAGTCAGTTATTTATTTTCATGTTACAAAATTACTTAATTTAGATTTCAATTTGTATAAACAAATAATTTTTTTTTTTTAAATTTCCTAAAATAAAACTTTATTCGGATGAAAACAGCTTTAATACATTGAAAATGTACGCTCAACGTCAACAGAAGTTAAAGGTGCATATTTAAATGAAGCCAGTTCAATTGGAGAATATTCATTTTCAATTTGATTTTCTTAATTAAAATCTAAGTGCCAAAAATTTTTTTTATTATATGAAATCCAGTATTTTTCTGTAAAATATTCTTTAGTTTTGTTTTAATTTGGTAAGAAATTTCTCCGTTTACATTATTAATTTTATTGGGAGCATCATCAATTAATTTTACTTGTGCATTCAGCGAATTGAATCCCTGTAGTTTAGTAACATTTTCAGAAATAAAGATGTAATTTGAGCACAGAAATGCTAATTGGGTTTAATATTATGTGTCACAAAGAGAACAAAGTCGAAAAGTCGATATAAAAAATTTTTCGAAATGTCGACAATTTCAAAAAGCTAAAAAATCGATTCATAAATTGTAAAGTTGAAAAGTTGACTTTTTCTTTCAACAATATAATTCTAGTGTCAATATATTTACTATTTTTACAACACTAAATAGAGTTGCCAAATATATGTATGTACAGTGTACACTGATATAAAAATATGTCCAAAAGAAAATTAAATGTGCAATAAAATGGAAAAATATGCTAAATATATGCATTTAAAAGAAAAATATGCAAAATATGCATTTATAACAAAATATGCAAAAATATGCAACAACAAATCGATGCCATTTTGTTGCAAATTCTTCGATTCGGAAAGATAAATTGTCAAAAGTGATTTTGAGTTACTGACTACAAACATGCATTTGCATAGAAATCCTTGCCCTGCTAATTATGCTTTAATATAAAGTATTTATTGTAATATTTCTTAGACATTTCTGAAATTTAATTGAAAATTTCTAAAATACAATTGGAAATGTTGTAGTAGTCATTTTTGGTTTAATCTGAAACCGAGTTCTATGTCGAATTGTAATAATATGCGGTTCATAGAAGAGTGTAGATACTTATATAAATAGTTTTGAAGCACTAGTTCGGAGACATCTCTGGTTCCATTGCATAGGTGGTAAAATTTGTTGTGGCACTCGTATTATAAAGTCAGAAATGATACTGATTGTAATTATTCGAGAATTAATGATTTTACAACGAACATAAACATATGTATATGATCGTTATAAAATCATAATTGGTTGGATTTTTGCCGACTAGAACAGAAGTTTGTAAGTGGATAAAGAAAAAACAAAAATAAAACCACTTGCTCCATGAAAAAAAAATATAGAATTTAAATTAATGTAAAATTTTAATGGTTAAAGATATCATAACAAAATTTGGAACTAATATACACTCAATTATCCTTAAATCAACGACATCATAATTTTTAACATTTTTTATTTTCAAATACCGAAATTCCTAAAACGGGGAAAATGTTTTAGAAAAACTGAGTATTTTTAGAAAAGTGCCTACTGTGACGTTATTTACCGTGTGATAGTAAAAAAAAACTTTGTAGATATTTAAAAAGCATATAGGGTTATACAAATATGAAGCTTTTTCGATGATCGATGCTTTGCCTTTTTAAAATTATTTACTCAAATCTAAATTTGTTTTTTAAAAATTGGCCAAATTTGGATAGGTCTGGGGTCTGCTTAAGTGAGCCAAAATTTACTTTACACGATTTAGCATTAAATTCTCTTTTTGGATCATATAAAAATTGTATTGTGAAAATGTTATTGCTAAAAATTTTTGTTTGCTACTGGATGTTAAGTAAGTATAGTGTCCGTTTTCCTCTTTGGGATTGGATTTCAAACTGGTCTTCGCTTTCTAAATAGTGAACATTTTGCTGGGAGATATAGCACAGACATAAATGCAATGAATTTTTACATGTGTGCGTATTTATTTCTTTATTGTATTTACATTAATGTATTACAAATTTATGAAACAGGAATATATTTTGTACTTTATGAAATTTTCTACCAGATAAATGTAAACAAAAAAAAAAAAAACTGCCAAACCAAATCATTAAAATGTCATTAGAGCGCTTACGATAATAATTTGCACAATATTGAAAAGGTCAGCAGCGTAGCGTAGAAAACAATAGACAAGATTGACATGTGACAGGCATCTATCATAAAAGTGTCAGGCTGTTCGGTCATTTAATAGTTCAGCAGTATGTACTCAAGTAAGTAAGTAAGTTCTGTTGAGTTTTAATATGTATTTTAAGTTTGTAAATAAGATTTTTGTTCACTACCAGGAAGTATTTGTAAAACTTACTTGTTTATGACAGTTGCTGTTATTGTTGACTTTTTCTACCTCTTTCACTCCCTAACTCCCGCTCAATTTATGGTTTATGGCATATGCGTGTGGTTGTTTTCTGTTTTTCTGTTATTTTTTTTTTTTTCATAAAAATTTCTATGAATTTCATTATTATTCTTTTGATTTGTTCTTTTGGCGTTTGTAAACTTTTGATATGAGTACGAAAACGAAGAAAATAATACGCCCAAATTTGGCAAACACTGGCGCCATTAACAATGTCAGTCAGTGCCCGTTTCGATATGGAAGTGTGTACGTCTTCTTCAGTTGTAAGTAATAGCACAAGTACACTCTCTATTCATCCATCCAACCAACCATCGACAATCCATCCATGGTAAGTATCGATTCGTATGTGTCGTATGGTTATGGAAGAGCGTAGATACAAGTATGTTCGAGTATGTTAGCGCCAATTAAGTTTGTAATAATACTCGCAGTTGTACAATGTACCTATATATATATAGATATATTGTAGATACATAAAGTATTGGCATACGTTTGATATGTTTTATATTCGCCAGATAAACTAAATAATATAACAACGTATTGTTTATACTCGAAGGAGTAGATTTTTGTGAACCTGTAAAATGTACATAAAAGGAATGAACTGAACTGATTGAATATACTTGTGTGTATAGATAGGGTTACCAAGTTTAGTTTGGATAAGAATAAGGGGACTCTTGAAGGCGTTTCAAATATGTAAAAAGGTATACGAATAATAATTTATTGTCCTTGAATGCACTCTACATAATCCGTGATAAATATAGTTTATCAATAATCCAGTCATTAATCTGACCTTAGTATGTTGAAGATCTATCAATTATAGAACCATAATTCTATGGAAATTAGATTCAAACTTTCCTAAATTGTAAGTCATTGAAAGATCTTCTGCAAAAAATGTATCCTCTTCTTGTGTAATAAGTACATATTAGGTGGGAACATCAGAGTAACAGAAAGGAGTTCTCTTTTCTGATTGGAGCACAATTTGCCGAACAATTCCTCAATATTCTTTGAATGACCGTCCCATATATGAGAGTTGGATCTGGCAATTTTTGCCATACAACAATCTGACAACCGTACAATCGTCTGAACTGACAATTTACCTTTTGTAACAATTTTTAATTGTCAGTACATTGTCAGATCTGACAACCGTCCATATATAGCTTTAGAAACACATTCATATATCTTCCTTGTATATTGAATTCTTCATTTTACACTTTTAAAAATGATCCTAGAAAAATTCCTGATCTAATAGACTTCGCCATATGTAGAAATATTAGTCGAAATACAGTATCCACAGAAATATCCTATGATCTATCTTCTGACCATTCTCCTGTAATTATTACTTATTGCGAGAGACCCAACAAGCCATGATTTTCTAAGGACTCTTTGTGTTTTAAGACAATTGGCTAAAATATAGGAAATATATCAGCAGTCATATCCACACAAATCCTAATTTAAAGTGTGAGAAAGACATAAATAAAACCGTCAATGACTTCACGTCATGGATAATTTCGGCTCTGGAACACTGTAGGTGCCAAATCCCTCCGAAAACTATTACGCCTATTCCAAATTCGAAAAGAGAAGACTCAAAAACCTGGCAAAGACTCAAAACCTGGTAAAGACTTAACCCTGCCATCTTCTTATAGACGTATTGGCCTACTCCCTTGTTTGTCGAAGCTATTCGACAAAATATTCCGGGAAAGATCATACTTTTTTTTGAATGATGGCAACATTATACATGTACTCAAAATTGGTTTTCTTGAACATCATGGCATCAATCGTTTAACTGGAGAGATTAGAAAATCTTTTGAATTAATGAAATATTGTTTTGCTGTATTTTTAGACGTTGCTCAGGTATAGCATAAAGGTCTGGTATATAAAATCAAATGTTTACTGCCACTATGCACTCATAAATTACTGGAGTCTTATCTATCGGATCGACTTTTCAGAGTACAATGATGACGGCTTACTTGACGCCGTCACATAAAAACCAAGATACTTCACATGAAGCTAAAAGCCTCTAGCTTTCATTGGTTGATCAGTGATCAATCAAAATTAAGCCTTGAATATAAAGTCATCCTGTATAAGACCGTTTTAAATCCAATTTGGACGTATGGAATTCTATTATGGGGAATGGCTAGCAACACCAGTATTGATCTTATACAGAGGGCCCAATCTAAAATTCTTAGGACCATGACGGGAGCTCCATGGTATATAAGAAATGAAAACATCCACAGGGACTTAGAAGTGACATTGGTAAAGGAAGAGTTCAAGAAAGTCCGTGAGAAATATATTGTAAAGCTGCAAAATCATCCCAATACGCTTGCAAGACAACTTGTGCAGATCCAAACCCAATCCAGGCTCCGTAGAGCTGATCTACCACCCCGCTAAGATGAGTGCCAGTTAACCATTTAGGCTCTCTTGTTGGTTTTGTATTTTTAATCCCAATATTCAAATGCTGCAGCCTAAAATTTAATAAATATGATTGACAAAAATTATCATGTGCAAAACATCTGGACAAGAAGGTATATTTAGAAAAGTTAGTAGTGGAGTAAATGAGAAGTCACCTTGTTCATTAATGTTGATAAGATACAAGTCGTATTAGTGCGATCCTGAAGACTGCTCGATATAAATCATGAGGAAAACTATGCAAATACAGACATTCAGTAGGTATCCTCTAAGAATAACATAAAGTTGGTCTCCAAGTTAATTTATGGATTGTAAATATTTAACAAGTTTATGAATATATTGCCGAAGGGCTGTCACGGTCATAAGTCAGCAAATATCATCGTTTCTAAGCTTTGGATAATGTTGATAAACTTCCTACACGAAATGTGATAGAGTATTCAGATCTGATTGGAGATACGAGCCATTACGTTTAACAACTAGACCACGTTCCCATGACCCGAGTCTTATTCGCACATAGAATGTCAACTCTTCCCCAGGGAAGACGACAGCAGAGCTGTTACAATAACAACAACTAGACAATGATTATACTAATCATGTCTAAATCTAGTCAGATGGTAATTAAGGCCAATTATGCCAATTATGGATACCAAGAGAGTTGACATCGCAAAAAGATCCAAAATCTCCCACTTATTATAACTCATGTGTCAAGATGTCCATTATGGACAGGAGCGAACCATGTGGGAGTATATGTTTAGAACATTGATGCATTCTCGAAACCCAACTTAGAATCACTGAGTGCGATACACCCTTTTCCGGAAATATCCACTAGCAGAATTGTCACAAAAAAATAAACTTTGAAAATGAAGAAACAGTTACAGTTGTTCACCAAATCTTTAAGTGAAATTAGAAAATCATTGCTAATATTAGTAAACACACTGGCTTTGAATATCACACCGAACCCATCACATAATTCCTTTGGAAACTCCAACTTTGAAGCAACTACACAAAAACAAAATTTCATATCTGGAATGTATTTCTTTATGAATTGAACATACATATGTAAAAGAGACTGACGTTAGTTACTACACTTATAACTCAATCACGTCTGGACCTATTGCGATTATTTGCACCAATTCGAACCAGTCTCCTGCCAAACAAGAAGAATACCCAAGAAAATTCCCGAAATATACACGAAAAATTATGAAGAACATTTATTTTCCCATACAAGGTTTTCAAGGTCAGTGATTTTAAAATTTTAATTCACAGTCGTGTAATCTGAAGTGAATGATTTGGTGTGAGCGAAGAAAGGAATACATTCCAGCACATGTCCAGTATATACCAAATTTTCATATCGTAGGCCGCGGTTAATGCAACATTGTACTATAAAATTTCTTTATATTTTCAATCGATAATAAACAGTTTTGTTTACTCTTGCAAATTAGGTGCATGAATATGAAATTTCCATGTGAAATCTATTTAAAAAAAAATATCTTGAATAACTCGCCGCATTCCACTATTAATAAAAAATAACAGTCTAGAGACGCGGAAACAGAAACAGAAAGTGAACGTGAATCACGTCTTGAGGAAAATCGCGAAAGGGCATCAACTTCTAGAGCCACAAAGATGAAAGAGAGCGCGAATCACGACATCAGCAAATGCGTCGCAGTGCATCTTTATTTAGAGCTGCTGAGACAACCCAAAAGCATATCGAAAGACTAGGAGGCAATCGCTCCCGAATGGACCGATCAAGAGAAATAACAGATTTAAAGTTGGCGGAATTTCATTACAATATGGATGATGACTACAGTAATCACAAGGACGTACTGATTGCCGCAATGAAAAAACTTTTTCCAAGCCCTTTCATTCAATTGCTCCCGTCAACAAGCTGTATGAGCAAATTCAATTGAAACTGCCTGGTGAAAAAATGAAATACAAATCAATTGACACAGTAATGAGCGAAGAACAAGTCGTCAATACCACCAGATGTATTAACATTGAAGGTTGGATCACCGATAATGCTTCTCCGCAACTTAAACGCGTTAGTTGAGGAAGCTATCATCGATGGCAGATTCGAAGGGGAGACTTACTGATTCCACGCATACCGAAGATTTCCAACGACTTTGACCATTTGAATTCAAGCGGCTCCAGTTCCCGTTTCGTCTTGCATTGCTATAACCATTAACAAAGCACAAGGCCAATCGTTGACTATTGCTGGCTTACATTTGGAAAATTCATGTTTTACACAAGGCTTGCTCCCGAGTTGGAAGACCAAATAATTTATATATTTTTACACCAAATAAAAAAGATTGTGTATCTCCTGGCCTTAAGATGAATTCATAGATATAATATCCCATTTGCCTTAAATATTGTTACGAATTGGCAACAGCGATTTGAATTTAACGGTCTGCAACGACTGCCTGCAACATTCATCATGTTTATAAACACGTCCATCAGTAGAAGCTTCTACTTATCAACAATGTTGATAGCATGCATTTTTTGTAAGTATGGCAACACTGCATGTTTAAGCTGCTAACATTAACATCGAAAGCTCTAGAATTCGAATGTACTAGTTTTTTCCGTTAAGAGCATTGTAGAAGATTCCCGAAAGATGGCGTGTGTATAAATAGTGGCAGAGGTTGCAGTCGTGAGTGAGTTGATCATAGACGCTGTTAGAGTTAACATCAACTGCCTTGTACATTTAAGCAACGCGGACCGGGTTCAGCTAGTATATTATTAAATTGAACATAAAGTAGTTTTGGTTTTGTTATTGATTTTTGATTTGTTTTTAAATGTAATAATTGATGTACATACATATGTAAATGTTTTAACCATAGTGAAATACACAAAACAAATTTTTATTGGCATTAACAATTAAAAAAGTTTTCTTGGCGAAGAGCTTTCTGGACGTCCAAATTTTGGTCACTTTTTCGAGCATTGCAGCCTCCAAGGCGTCAATTGTTGCTTGTTTATCAGCATAAAGCAGTGACTTCACGTGGCCCTACTGGAAATTATCGAGAGGAGTCAAATCGCGCTACCTTGGAAGCCGATTGATAGGTGAATTTCTCCAAAGTTATCGCTGGTTGCAATCGCCGTATGTCACATACCGCCATCCTGTTGAAACGACATCTCGCCCGGTTAAATGCCATCCATATTTTCAAACTAAAAAAATAATGATCATGATGCGGTAACGATGTCTATTGGCCGTAACGCGAGCCTCGTCTTCATTTTAAAATAAATAAATACCGATTATGCCACCAGCGTGTAAATCGTAGATAATTTCATTTTGAAAGCTGGAAAAACATTGTAAGTATTTTTCCTTGTAACCGAATTTTTTATTACAATAAAATTAGCGGACACTTGCATTAATGGACCTACTTTTAGTCTGAATACTGCAATTCTTGAAAAACATAGAGCAGATAATCTGATGAACAACAAACACTTCAAAAACCCTTCGGTTGATACTGCAGTGGCTTAGTTGACAATCGGACAGTTTTCAAAAAAGTTCGATATGAAATCATCAAAAGAATTCTTCCCGCTCCAACGTATCTAGTCAATTCCCGTGCATGATCTTTACGATCATTAACACAGTAACTTCCCCCAACTGTATTATTTTCCTCTTTGGCAACCAACTCCATCCAAGTTTCTTTAACATTTATAAAATGTATTTCAAAGAATAAAATTAATACAAGCCAGGAACAAAACAAAACAAAAAAAAAACGTCTCCATTGAATAGCTCTTCTTGCTAATGATCATTTAAAGATGCGATGTCTTTTATCTTATTCGTCTTCTTCAACAACATATTTTATTTTACTTTTTTTTTCGCTGTCTTTCTTCGCCAACAAATCAAAAGCAAAACGAAGAATCTTTAAGAAGATTGTGGTGGAATTGGCACGAGTCAATCTTTGTGCGACTACATGCGTACGCGTGCAATAATTTGATTTTGTTTGAATTTCATAAAAGGAGAGACATGATGCCGCTTTGCCTGCATTGTATTTTAAATGCGAATGAACAGACGAATAAATAAATGTCCATATTTGTACAAGCATTGATTGTGCTATAAATTAATTCACTTTTCACTCACGTTCCATGTCAGATATTCTTTAAATACCTTGTGTTCTGATCAATAAAGCAAACAGCCACTACAACTGAAGCAACAAACAATGATAATAACGTAAGAACTGAAAAAAGACGATAAAGAAAAGATGAGAAAAAATAACTAAAATATTGTTAACATCTGATGTGCTATTACTTTTATACATCCATATGAATGTACATATGTATATGTTTGTGTTAAAGGGTTAAAAAACTTAACAGAATCATTTTGAAATGGTTTTCTTTTAAATCAAGTTACACTAAGTAGTAGATTGAAGATAGCTTTGAATGATATAGAAGGGGAACAAATTGTCAAAAATAGATGAGTGTAGTATTATCGATCTTAAATTTCAACCTCAAAACCTCCATTTTATTACCGAATTCTCTGAGTTGACTTGGTCTAATGTTTTCATTTTCAAAAGTAAGAGCCTCAATACCACATGAGTTCAAGAAATGATCCACAACTCCGTATGAGCACAAATCGTCAATTCAACAACCGGTATCAGCTTAAAGTTTTTAATTTGAAAACGCATAATACGTTTTCATTATGAATATACCCTAAAAGTGATTCAAATAAATCAGAATTGCTTTATTTATTTAACAAAAATGTACAAAAACTTAATTCTAAAAAGCAAATGTTAAACGAATGAATCAAAAAACTTCTTCGATATCGATATTCTGTAAAACTGTTAGCAATATTTCATACATGAGAGAGTGAAACGTTTACATTACACCATCGTTCACTTTTTGTTTACAAATCCATCACGCAACCCAAGAAATGGAAAAAAAATAATAAAAATTAGAAGCACCCAAATGTAAAAACCGTTTAAGTAAATGTTTAAATAAACGTTAGAAGCATATTACTATGGGTCTGCTATTGACTTTGAAACTCTGCCAAACAACTATATAAATATACCTTAATATTTGACATTATAAAATTTTAAAAAATGAAATTAAAAATTATTCACTCAATTAAACAATTAATCCTTGAACTTACTGTCAAGTCAATAAAATACTCTTAAGCAGTCTTTCAACAAACATTTGTTACTTTACAGAATTTACGACACCATTTCCAAAAATTATTTTACAATTAGTTTGACTATATTTAAAAATTTTGTAATCGTATTTTACCATACATGTATTTCTAAATTTTCTAGTAAATATTCATAATTTTTCAATTGCATTTTAAAATATTCCACATTTGCTTAAAAACAAAAGTTTTCCTTACAATAAAATAAAGAGGTAAAATTCAATAATGGAATAATTTAAGAAATATTTTTCAAATCTGAATGTATGTAGTCAAGTTTAATTTCAGGAATAATACTGTAACTTAAGAAATCTTGTAAAGATAATCCTGAAATGATCCCGATTAGGAATCCTAGGACTGGCACAAAACTAATTACCTAAATGGTTCCTGTGTGGTAGTACCGTTCACATTAACATGGCGCTGTTTTTGACACCATAATAATTAGGAAGAACACAAAATGTTCAGCATTTTTTTTATTTATAGTAAAATTGTCAATATTATACTGTTTATTGAAAAGTTTTCTACATTATTGTTTTGATGACATAGAATCTTCAAATGATTCTGAGATTTGTTACATCCCAGCAGTTTTAGGGGACTGTCCCAAACTAGTGATTTTATCTATAATTTAGTTACATAACTAGCTACGTGACTAGTTATTTTAACACGAGCATTTCCCAAGAAGGGGGTTAACTGACTCTTTTGGATTACAATGAGACTGTCTAATAGCTGGTGCAAAGTAGTCAACACATTGAATTCCCATTTCTGGTTAAATAGAGTCACTTACCTAACTGGCTACTTGATAAGCTACATAACTAAATATTTTAATATTTTGCGGATGTTAATTGACATGTTAATTGTCAGTTAAAAATACATCTCATAAACAGTCCAATAACCGATTGCCTGTAAAGAAACCTTCATCCGACAACTCTCCAACAGATTACTACTTTCTATAGTGCAGTACAAAATAAACGTTTAAAGTGGTAACTTAGAGACACTAAAGTGACAATTGACTTCACTCTAGGTTGCATGAATGAGAATTATATGAACACAATTTGTATAAAACCAGTTTGTATGAATTACTCACAAAAAAGTTAGGTTAGGTTCTCAGGCAGCCGAATAGTGAAGACAGGGAAGAGAGGAGATCACCAGGAAATAGGAAAGAGGGACAGATAGAAATGAAAAGAGAAGAGGACAGTCAGATGTAATAAAGAAGTAAAAAAAGTAAATCGCAAGGAGGACCGAAAAAGAGAGGAGAGGGAATATTATTAAGCACCAGCCAGATTCCCATGTCTGGCCTGATGCTTCCCGTGTCTGGCCAATTGCTGTTCCTGATAAAGGCATTGAGGCACACTAGCTTCATGTCCGAAAGCCCAGGTTTCTGGGAATGATGTCCCAGAAACCTTAAGCGTAGATCTCCTAATGCCGAACAATGACAAAGAAGATAAAAAATGGTCTCATCCTTCTCTTCATTTTGACAACTTCTACAGAAGTCGTTATAGCGCAAGCCAAGTCTCCTCGCATGGTTGCCAAATATGCAGTATCCGGTTATCACCGGTTTGTGGAATCACAGACCCATCTTGTATGAGCAAGCTCATAGTAAAAGCTACAAGTATGTAGCTTGCATTTAGATAACGGAATCCCACATAGGAAGTATATGTCTCCGTCAGGCAACAGCGCCTTTTTTCGCCAAACCTTCAGCAACACAGTTATCTGTAATATCTCCGTGTCCACGTACCCACATGAGTACGACTGTTGAATGTCTCGCCATCCTGTTTAAGGATGACCGGCATTCCTGGACTAAGTTAGATGTTGTGTACACACCTGTCAGAGATTTTATAGCGACCTGACTGTCAGTATATATACGAATATCCCTGCCTGATATCTTGTCATGACTGAGCCAGTTAGCCGCCCTTTTAATTTCAGCTTGAATAATCCTACACTTATTTAGACTAGTTTCGAATTCCTGAATATAGACACCTTAGCCATCTCCCTTCCTAGAACTGTCCGTAAGGACTGAGAGACTTGTTGTGTTATGTAAAGATCCATCCATGTGTTCTGTGTTGTAAGTAATTGAGAAACCGAAGTTCCTCCATAGTAAGGCCCTAGAGATGCAGTAATCAATATTATGCGGAAGATTCTCTATACTTCCTATTATACAGGTGTGACCGTACGGAGCATGTTTTCACGCACTAATCGCATTTAGCCTAGATCCACAGGAATCCAGTTCAATATAGTAAAGAGCGATTTGTTGCAGTTATTCATAGAGCTCCTGTTATCAGGATTGCCATTCTCCTTAAAACACTCTCGAATAGTGCCTTCTACCATGCAGAGATTCCATAGAATAATATCGGCTTAGTGACTGTATCAAATTGCTAATTAACAAACTGGGGTTTAATACCCGACTGCGATTCTTACAGACTTACATTGAAGTCAAGGCTTTTGATGTCCTTGAAAGGGTATTGGGTTTTGACGATAGTTTACTATCCAGAACAATTCTTAAGTATTTTGCGCTGTTAATCGGGAAAGAGATACTTACACTCTAGATTATTTAGAGACACTTAAGTGACAATTGTATTTACGCTAGATTACCAGGGATGTATAAAGTAACTAATTGACTTCTCTCTGCACAACTAAGAGCATATAAGTGTCAAATGACCCAAAACATATAAATTGGAGTCAGCCAAGTGATCAGATATAAATGACAATTACTGTCTATATGGGATAAATTGACTACTTGCTTAACTGCTGGGAAGTTTGCTGACTTCTTTTCTTATTCGTATTCAAATAAGGACCCAATCTAATTTCTGAGGCGACTCAAATAAATTGTCCAGCATACATCCACTGTTATGACAGCTATACAAAAATTAAAATGTTCGAAAAAAATGTGGTCCCGATGGTGTACCGAGTTATGTTGTACAAATCCCGAAGCAGATCCAATATTTCTAATTATATAGGCTAAATTCCTAAACTTTTTGAGAAAATAGTATCCGAAATTCTATCACATCAAGTTGCATCATTTCTATCTTCATGCCAGCACGAATTTAGAAAAAGATGTTCAGCTACCACTAATCTATTGGAGTTTACAACTTCGGAGTTAATCCGGCTGAAACTATATATAAGGATTTCGAATGCCTTAGATAAGGTGAATAATGACCTTCTACTCTATACATTAGATAAACTTGGACTTTTACCATTGTGAAAAAGGCGCCATGCTACCTGACGGAGACATAGACTTTCTATGCGGGATTCTGTTATCAAAATGCAAGTAACTTCTACTATGAGCTCTCTCAAATAAGATGGGGTTGTGAACACACATGGAAGGACAACATATATTCTTGGCTTAACACGCTCACAATTTAGTGATGTAGTAGCGGTTATTGCCGGTCACTGCACTTTTGGCAACCATGCGAGGAAACTTGGATTGCCCTACAACAACTTCTGTAGAAGTTGTCAAAATGAAGAGGAGGATGAGACAAGTTTTCTTCTTCTTTGTCATTGTCCGGCATTTGGAAATCTACGCTTAAGGTTTCTGGGACATCGTTCCTTAAATAGTCTTTCTGAGCTCTCAGACATGAGACTATAGTGCATTAATGCCTTTATTAGGAACAGTAATTGGCTAATACGGTCAGACACAGGAATCTACGTGGAGAAACCTAATGACCGCCAACTGACTGGTGCGTAATCTCCTCTCTCTTTCGGAACTTCTTCCTCTTTACTTTTCAAACACCTCATCTTATCTGACTGTCCCTTTTCTTTTTACTTCTATCCTTTTTACTTTCAGGTAACACAAATGGACCTACTGCCTGGACCCACGTGAGCTTGATAAAGTTGATGCATTTCTTGATTTTGGGGTATTGCTTGATAATAAATTAAGTATTAATTCTCACATTTTGCAAACTATAAGCCCAAAGGGGGAAAAGTACTTGATGACCCTTATGCCACAAAGCATTTGTTCACGTCACATGTGAGACCAATTTAAGAATATGCTTTCACAGTACGAAATCCATATAAAGATAAATGAATCCATCCAAAAACCATTTATTTTATTTTGTCTCCTCAAACTCCTAAGGAATACTAAAGTAGCTTTCCATAACGAAAAAATGTTCTCTTGAAATGACTGCTCCATTTAAGGAAATTTGAAAAATATTTAAAACAAACAAACAGTATATGAATGGATATGGTGTAGTATAGACTTCTTTACACAATTCACCAAACTTTGCCGTCTAAATAATAATTTTGCCAAAAGAATAATAAGTTTAAATAAATCATATTTATTACACATATTTACAACATAAGTAATAAGTTTTCTATAGTTTGTCTGTAATGGTCTTTCAAAAAAAAAAAAAGAAAAAGTAATGTTACTTGGCAACAAAGATATAATGACCAACCAATGACAACATCAATCTATGAAAGACTCTGTTTTTTGCTGTGCTCCTTCTTAGATTTATTTAGTCATAGTATATTTGTGAATGGCAAAAATATCAGCAAGACAAGACCAATTGGTGACAAATTTTATTGAATAGAATAAAATTATGAAGGGATAATAATTTTTCATGATTACATGATGCAAGGGAAACCAAAAGGATATAAATTACATAAATACAATTGTATGTATGGACCAGTCAGCACCCAGTAGTTTTTCAAGTGTTTAATGTATCAATTATAAACAAGAATTTTCACTAATGTTTTTTTTACTGATTTATGGGTCATTCTACTCGAATGTGCTCTTAATTGGCTACTTTTTACAGCTTATGTAATCTAGGGTGAAGTCAATTGTAATTTTCGTATCTTTAAGTAATCTAAGGTGGAGTCACTTTATACTTTTTTTGTACTATACTTTAAAAAATAGTTATTTTACCTACCAGAAGTAATCTATTGGAAAGTCAAGTGTCACTTGGTGTCCCTTTGTAATCTGAATTGTAGCCTGTTAAAATTTTTTATTTTCATTCTACTTTAACTTACTAGGAAGTATATAATACTGGGTGTATTATAATTTTACTGTCCGTTCTACATTTTTGTTTTTTATATGAAAACTTTTCGGTTTTGAGGGGGGAATTCGAATTTCATCCCCTATGGATCAGGTTTAACCATAAGTAGACAAAAGTGCAGTCGATTTTAAATGTTTATATATTTGAGATTATACTTACTATAAATATTGTCGGTGAAACTATACTGTCTCTTTGTGTTTTATTCAATTTACAGTGAGTCAATACAATAGAAACATTTATATTTCGTAATTTTAGTTTCAAAAACATTACCATTTATGTAATAGGTTTTCTATTATAGTAAATTTCAACTATTTAAATATTAAAGTTTAACAAAAATACATTTATATTTATTTTATTTTGTTAATTGCTTTTTGTAATTTTTTTCGCTAGAGTCCAGATTTGCGAAAAATTATAAACCAAATTATTAAACAATTTTTGTGCAGGATTGATGAATATTCAATTAACAAATCAGTAGCATCAAAAATTGTTAATAAAATTCCCATATATTACTTCCCGAACTGTTAGCGCAGGGCAAATTAGTCTGGTAAACGATGTTATATTTCCCCAGTTGACGCTGAAGAAAATATCCCCCTAGCTTAGAGATTCCAGCACGATAATTACCCCAAACACACCTAGGTTTGTAATCGAGTGACACACTATTAAAAAAACTGAACAATTTTAAAAACCGGTAAATTTTGATTTCATACCACCATATAATTTTCCGCCAAATAGTATTTTTACAGCTTTTATAGGCAACACAAATTTAAAAAAAAATTTAGTGACTTTAATTTATGTTGGATTTAAGCGCTAATTTAGAAACATTTAGAACAGATATCAAATTAATGAAAAAACCATTATAAGTTTCAAAGTATATTTTTAAATGACCATAACATTTAGAGGCGAATGATTAGTAACCTAAGATTGTGGATTTTTTTTTACCCAATAGAAATACAAGCCATCTGAATTCAGTTTCAACGATTCTCCAAAATTTTTGATTTTCATAAACAAAAAACAATTTTCATAAGAATTTGTTGCTTTATGCCCTGTTAACTTTTTTGCGGTTTAGTGGTCACTTTACTAACCACCTTTTCTATAGTCTTTAAAACATAGTTTATTGGCATCTATTGGAATTTTGCTAAACAATTATATTTTTTGAGGTCATCGTTTATGTTTATTTGCAAAACTTTGCCGTCAGGGTGCCCTGGTTAGATAAATATATTAATTTGAAAATATTGTAAACCGCAGTTTTTTTAAGAGACTTTCACGCACTCAATAAAAAAAGCACAGAGTGTTTATTGTTCAACGAATTGAGTGTTACTTAGCTATTTCGTTTGTTTGGTCAGAAAATTTATTCAAAATTATTAGATTTCAAAAAAATTTATACGAATTTTAAACTTTTTGACTAATAACTTATGTGAAAAAATATTAAAAAAAAAGGTGTTTTTGTTTTTAAGTTATCTAAAAAATTTCTAAGAAGATGTATAAGGAATTTATACTTTATGGAAAACTAACTTTACGCTAAATATTTTAAAGGAAAAACATTTGAAAATTTTTGAACCGAAGGAACCAGGTCCATCCAAAACACGCCTATTTTTACATAAAATTAAATTTTTGGGCAAAAATTCTCAAGTCGCATATTCGATATCTAATTATAGTAACCCAGTTAGGTTGCCCAATATATGGATATTATGGATATGGTATGGATATTATAGCCAAAAAACTAAAAATCCCATTTTTGGGATTTTTTAAAATTTTTTTTGAGAATTGATGGATTCCTGATAAAATTAGTTTTTTGTATTTCATTCTAATAAAAAAAAATCTATAGAACTGTAAAATTTCAATAAAAAATATTCATAAACATAATACAATAAAAGGTAGAATCACTACAAAATATGTTCTCAATTATACATGCCCTTGAATTGCCAGACTAATATAAAATAAAAAATAAAAGTACAATTGAAATAAAACATCAAAAATTAAAACATTTTTTTAATTTTCCCCACTTTGAGATGGAGCAACGTTATCAAGGCTATTGGAACGCACACATGATGTCTGACTATTGTTGGAGCATTCAGATCAGTTCTTTTACTTCAACTTCTGCACGGAAATCTTATAAAAGAAAGTTTTTTTTCCACTTAACACTTAATTGTGTTTTATTGTAAACTAGCTGATCCCCGGCTTCGCTCGGTAGCTTTTGTTAGTTTCTCAAAAAATCTTATTACGAATAATAAGAACTGAAAAGGAGGTAGTAAAATTTAGTTCTTTTAAAATTGTCTCATACTTAAAAAATGAGAAGTGAAAAGGAGGCAGTGTTGTTAGTTCTTCAAGTTTCTTCAACAAATTTCTCTTATTAAGAAAAATGAGAAGTGAAAAGGAGGCAATATATTTCGAGTTTTACCAGAAATTTTTAATTTTTTTTCTTTACAAACCAGTCGAAAAAAGTCGAATCGCGCTAGCCGTTCTTACGTGATGCCATTACATAGAAGGACCATTTCATTTTTATATATATAGAAGATTGAAGATAGGCTCATATCCCATCTTTTCCAAACTAAAGCTGATAAAGAAAAGTTTATCACAGATTTGAAATCGTCATTGAAAATTAGATTAAGTAGTATCATGTAACATAACCCAACCGTCAGAAATGCTGTTGTGCAGTGTAATTCTTATTCCTGCGAATGATAACAAAAATTACAAACTTTTATTTGTATTCTCTTTTAGTACTGGTTTTTTGACTTCCTATTGTACTTGGTATATGGAAGATTCGTCCCATCGTAGTGATCACGGTTATTGGGCTGTCTCTTTAAACCTAATACGTTAGTTCCCTGAGAATGAGTCAACTACTATGAACATACTATTAGACTGTATCTTTGTAGCTGTTATCTGGTTGGGTTGAGTACTAGAAGATGTCTTTTAGACTGGCTATTTGATGTCAGTTAGCTTCCGCCTAGTAAGTTAACTGCCTCTAAGGAACCGGTATTTGGTCCTCTTTGTGGGGTAAATTTACTTCCAGCAAATAACCTTATTGGCAACTAGTGGTGACAAATGATAAGTAAAATCATTAATTTGGGTCAGTCATTCAGAACTGCTGGAATATGTGTTTACAGTCAAACCAAAATGTTGGTATGTGAACAAATGTTTATTGCAAAATTTGTATAAAGAAATTATCAAGTGAAATTATTACAAGTAATAGAAATCTCTACCATCGTTCAGTGGCAGTAACTTTGTTGAAAAACTAATTTATAGATACATAATTCTTCACATCTTCAGAGTAAAAATAAAAGCAACTTGTTCTTAATGCATTAGTTATAGTTAATGTTGCATTTATATGATGGTAGACTCAAGGAATTGATCACACTTTTCTTCGAGTGTAGCTCTGAGAACAAACAAATAAATAAATTTCTTTCGCTTACAGAAAAAATGACTTATGATTTGTGGTTCAAAAGAGAAACAAATAGCGAAAAAGGAAATGACCCTTATGTCGCTTCTTTCAAAGAGCGAAATATGTATATCCATAAGAATGTTTGTATGTATAAAAAAACCGTGGGCGTTTGAATTATTTTAAACAATTTTCAGCTTTTCTATTTATGAGTAGTTTTATTTTTGGCAGCATCTTTAGACCCACAATGTGGCTGAGGAATACAACAACAACATAAACAACAAAAAAACATTTATTGTATTTTATGGTTAAACATAAATTATAGGATAATAGTTGCAACATGAACAAAACCCACTACAAAATACATATTTCATGGATATGGGAAAAACTGAAACACACTCACACACACATAACTAGAACGAACTTATTATATGTAATACATAATTTGAAGATTTCAATAAATTAAATTAATAAGACTTTTATACTCTTTTTGCCAGTACAAAAGCCAAAACGTCAAGTCGAAATTAAACAGCAAAAAAAAAAAAAAAAAATTATGAGCTGAACGACAAGAAAACTGAAAAATCATATTTAAACAGAATTAAAGAGATAGAATTTCATGAATGGCATTGATTTCGTTGGCACGTACATAAACATGTCTCGATATGGAAGTGGACGATGATGATGATGATGTCTTCTTTATGTAGCTAGTTAAGGCGTCCAGCTGAATAACCAAAGACTGACAGAAAACCAGACAGACAGACTTATGAGCGTTTTGGATGGACAACCGGACAATTTACCACAACAGTATCAAAAACATTTAAAAGAAAATTTCGTTTTTTTTTTCTTTTGTGTTTGAAAATGAATCTTTAGCCGCCCGCCTTTTACTTAAAGTCTATTCGTTTTTATTTGTTATTATTTACTGAAATATTGAATTACACTCAAACACTCATAAATGATATTGAATGGATGCTGTGTCTGGCAAAGCGGTGTACAGTGGAATCGAAAGGAGTTATATTCAGGACAAAGTAATAATAAGGTAAAACTTATTGTTTAAACTAAAGTTTTACGTTTAGTTTTAACTGAAACAGAAACCTTAGATTTTCATGGCATAAAACCGAAAAGCAACACTTGTTCTGCAGTTTTCGATTTTTTCTTTTACAACTAATTTCCGCAGAAAATTTAAAAATTTAGAACTGATCTGAAGTAAGAATGTGCATAGAGAATACACATAGAGCGGAAACTCTCCTGTCAAAGACCTAACTCAGTTGTCAAAAACCTAAGTGGTGAGAATGTATTAGTAAAAAAACTATGTGAAAACAAAAACAACACTCGTATGTTTAACTTTTTCGACTAATTTTTGGTTTGATTTTTTTTCTAGTTTCCTCTCTATGTATTTTTTCTCTATGAATTTAGGTTTATATAAAACTTGTTTATGTCCAATTTCATCGCGATATTAAAAATCAATATATTTTTTGATGGTGGGTATAAAATAAGCTTTTAATTAAAAGCACTCCTAGCAGTAGATAACAGGAATTCAGATGCTGATGATGCATCGAGCAAATTCATATATATGACTTAACACTTTTTTCAAATTTGTAGCTTTTATTTTGAAACCTAAAATATAAATTTATTCAAAGTATTGGCCATTGTTAGCTATATCTTTTTTCCATCTCTCTGGCAACATATGGATTACGAGCTAAAAGAACTGCTCTTCTTTTGAGGCCAATAACGAATCAAGCCAATTTCGGATACTCTGTTCCAAAGTCAAACGTATACCAGAGAGATATATAGCAGTCGGAAGGAGCAAGGTCTGGACTGTGAAGCGGGTGAGGAAAAACTTCCCAACCACTTCATTCTTAATAGTTTTAACAGGTATTGCAACATTTGACCGAGTGTTATCATGATGTAATATTACAGTTTCATGTCTGGCCGCATATTCTGAACGTTTTTCGGCCAATGCTCGCTTCAAACGAATCAGTTGCATTCGGTACATGTTTCCTAGGATGATCGGGTTATCGTAATCGATCCATTTTTAATCGAAAGTAATGATTCGGTGCAAAAATGATTTTCTTTTATAGCGTTCAAACATCTTTTCTGACATGCAAAATCGTCTTTCAAGGTATCTCGGCTTCAATTCGTATGGTGTCCAATTTCGCTGTTTTTGGAGGAATCCTGCTGCTGGCAAAGATTTTGAAATTGCTGATTGAGTAGCTCCCAATGATTTTGCAAGCTCTTGTTAAGTTTGGCAATAATCTTCATGGAGTAATGCCTGGGCGATTTTTGTCTTTCGTGTCAAAATCACCAATTCTGAACCGAACAAACCATCAGATAAAATTTTCTTGGAATACATGTGGGGGGCGGATATACTTCCCATGGACCATCAAGGAGTAATTTCAGTTTGAAAATGAAAAAAGTCCTCAGGGACCTTCTCACCTGCCGGAGGGTTAAAGACAAATGCTGATACCGGTCGCAAGCTTCGAAGAATTTTCAATTGAATTTTTTTCAGACACCTAAAGTGTCAACCATTCAAATTTGTGTCAACCATTGAACATTTGAAGAAACTGGGTCGGTTATGGACAGTAAAACCCGAAAACATTTATTCGGCATCGTTCTCAACAACTTAAAATTTCACGAAGTACTACGCAGCGAATTTTGACAAAATACCTCCACCTTTATGCGTACAAAATTCAGCTTACTTCGGAGCTCAAACCAGCAGATCATGGAAAGCGCTGGCAAATCGTTCAAGGAGTAATGGAACAAAGTGTAGTCAAAGCCAATTTTTCGAAAAAAAATATGAATCGAATTTCCATCTGAATGGCTTCATGAATACACAACATTGTCGAATTTGGGGCGCAGAAAATCCTGATGCAATCCATGAGAAATGCACCCACAACTAGCAACTGTCTCTTGCTGATTTTGGTCAGGCGGCGTGATTGGAACATAATAATGGAGTTTTTGTGGCCTCAACTAGACGGCAAGAATCTGGACGATATATGGTTTCAGCAAGACGGCACCATCCTTCACACCGCGCATGCAATAATCGATATATTGCAGCAACGATTTCTAGAACAAGTTATCTTAAGAAATTCTTATGTCAAGATCATGCGATTTAACGACGTATGATTTTGTTTTGTTTGGGGTTTTGTGAAATCTCGGGTTTATTTGAATGAACCAGAACGAAATCCTGAGCTCAAATTCGAGATCCAACGCGTTATCGGCACAGAGTATACAGAGGTGTCACGAGACAGAAAATAATCTCGTTTTCTATTCGTCTCTGCCTTTTTCATTGTTTTGTTTTGGTTATTTGTTTGTTTGTTTTGATTACATTACTTTGTCTACCATATTCGCGTTGTATATAGCGTTTTGCTTTAACACATCACTGATAATGTTGTACAAAATATTTGCTATCCTTTTTTAATAGAACTGCCCTTTCATTTGATTTTGAGTTTTTGAAACCTCAAATTTGACACCTCTGTATACTTCGTGTCATCGGTGAGATGCAGACACATCTATGTGAAGAAGTCATGGAAAATTTCATGAAAAGATTATTGGTCTGTCATCAGAGCCATGGGGGCCATTTTATTCCATACTTAATAGGAACATGTCTTCTTTACAATTCAATAAAAAAATCACAACTATCTAAAAATAATTGTTTTTATTTTAAAATGAAAAAGTACATTCTTACCGAGATACCCTTTATAAAAATATTTAAGGAAATTGTTTGAATTTGACGGTCGTATTATGCATTAAAATAAGGCTTAATATCTTAGCTATACACTAACTAAATAGTCTTTCATTAAGCGTTTCGTATCTTTAAATTTAAACAAAACAAAGTGTGAGTGAGATAAATTGTCTTCCAATAGGGTAGCCATATTGTCGAAGCTACATCTGTCGAATTAGCAGTCATTTATTCAGTTTGTTTTGCCTAATCACCCTGACCAGATATTACGTTCAACAAAAAGTGCAGATGATAAAATTGATTGATAAAATGTTCGAGCAAAGTTCCTTAGCCATTTTACGGTGAGACCCATTTCTAAACTACATAGGACGCTCTGAGAGCTCATATGGATTGGTATAGTCCCAAAATCAACAATTTTGTTTCCATTGAATTTTTTAATTACAATAAAGATGAACAATAAACCATTGTCTTTTTTATGGTAAAACCCTTGGCGGACTTAAAAAGTTGCTCAGCCGTATTTTTAAATCAATTGAATAGCTTAGAATCGCAATGTGGATAATCTTATTAAATAATCTGTGTTTATTTTTTATAATTTTTATCTGAACTTAAAAGTAAATTAAAAAATTAGTTAGAATGAAATTCAATAACAAAATGAATTCATTCAATTCTTTTTTTGGATGAAACGATTGCATTCCATAATTTTAATTCATGATGAATTCATGCAAATATTAATTTCATTCATATTTTGGGCAAAATGAATAATGTATTCAAAAAATAAGTAAGAAAGTATGATCGGTCGAGATACCATATAATACCCTACACTGAGTAGGTTAGGTTAGGTTTCCAGGCAGCCGAAAAATTGAAGAATAGAACAGCTCACGTGGGTTCAAACAATGGTCCCTTTGTGTTACCTGAAAGTAGAAAGTTAGAAAGAAAGAGGGGCAGATAGAAATGAAAAGAGAGAAGGGGAAGATTGAAAAGTTAAGAAGAAGATGTTTGAAGAAAGAGAGAAGGAGGTTTCCAAAAATTGCGTATGAATAAGATAGCGGTTATTAGGTTACTCTAGAGAGATTCCCATGTCTGGTCTTTTGAACCAATTACAACTCCTTATTAAGCTATTAATGCCCGTCAAGCCTCATATTAGAGAACTTAGAAAGACTATTTATGGAACGGTGTCCCAGAAACCCTAAGCGTAGATCTCCTAATGTCGGACAGTGACAAAGACGATGAAAAATGGTCTCATCCTCCTCCTCGTTTTGACAACTTCTGCAGAAGTCGTTGTAGGGCAAGCCAAGTCCCTCGCGTGGTTGCAAAAAGGGCAGTGTCCGGTAATGGCCACCACTACACCAAGCAATTGTGAGCGTGACAAGCCAAGACGATATGTGGTTCGCCCACGATTCAGTCGGAGCCATATCATTCTGGAAACTGAGTAATTGAGCAAAAACATTTTTCTTTTAAAATAATTTATTTTCGTGAGTGATTTTCGGAAATGTAGGGTAAATTTACAATACATTTAAAGAATGATGTTAAGTTTCATTCAAAAATGAATCATTCTTTTGCAGCTACTTTCTACAACCTGAAAAAAGTAAGGTTCACAGTAAGCTTCGGCCCCACGGTCTGAAGAAGTTAAGCCCCGTTTTTAAGGTTTGATTGAAAAAACATGAAATAATATTAGAAAATTTCATAGAGAAACATTTATGGAATTAAGTTCGAAAAAAATAAGATTTTTGAATTCATTAAAAAGTAATAAATTTAACAAACAACTTTAAATAATGTTCTTACATTTTCAAGAAACCTTTTTTAAAATTATTTGGCATTTTGGACCACTGTGCAACATAAACATCAACATCATGTATATTGTACAATATTTATAATACATTTGTATTTTGACTCCTTTTCAGATCACAAAACAATAAAGAACAACAACTACAACAAGAATAAGAAACAAGAATAAGAAAAATATCCGGGAATTATGCTACCGTCAAATTTTCAAAAAAAAAAAAACAACATGACACGAGTCAAAATAAAAAAAAGTCATAATTCTCCGCCACAAGTAGCATAAACCAAATGGAACAAGAAAACACAAAACAGCTACAATAACAAAGAAGGAAACAATGGAGGCATCTTTTATTCAACCGAAAATTATGATGAGTATTGTATGGAATACATTTTGAGGTTGGTGGCAGTGTCTGGCGGTGATAGTGGTGGCATCATTGACCACAACGTCAAAACGACAAAGACGTTTCATGCCACCAACATCTTCTCAGTGCAATTTGTTTAGTTTAGACCATGATATTAAGTTTCTAAAAAGAGTAAATGGCCCTTGAGTGGTTGGCTGGACGGATAGATGGCTGGATGGATGGATGAATGGCCATAAGAACGTGTGTATGGCCCGGCCAATGAAGTCTAAATGGTCTTTGTTTTGTGGAAAAAAAAACGTATAACAACTACGAAAAATTATGTATATGACCGTGGGATGATGACATATGATTTTATTTACTACAATTCCTTTTTTTATATACCCACCACCAAAAAGTTGGGAGTTATATTGATGTTGTCATTGCGTTTGTAACACATCGTAAGATTTATAGCAGACCCACAAACGTATATATATATTCTGGGTCTTAGCTATGTTCGTCCGTCTGTCTGTCCGTCTGTTGAAGGCACTATAGGGCCTACATGGGAGGACTTAGGCGGATGAAACGTTTGGGGTTGAAAATATGGTGGTTAATACATTAAAATTTTGCTTACATTATTCCTGCTATAAAAGAACAATTTGTTTTGAAAATGAAAATAAGAATCAGTCCATGATTTCTCCTAGCTGCCATACAAATATCTTTCCGAATTATAGCTCTATGATGCATAACAAAATTTGTTTTACAAAATCTGTTAAAAATATATGTTTTTATACAAAAAGTACAAAAATCGTTTTGAGAATTATATTGATGGTGGGTATATAAGATTCGGCACAGCCAAATATAACACTTTTACTTGTTTGGTTTTTGCTTATGAACCCAAGTAATGTTGAGTGAAGTAAGTTATTTGTAACTTTACGAGTATTATTCTTACAATACGAGAACGTATGAGTCATTTTGCTTAGGTTTCAAATTGCAAGTAAATGTCAATGTCAGAGCAGAATCCATTACTGGCTAAAGTGGACAATAAGAGTGAAAATAGCACTCATAGAAATTATTTTATTAAAGGATTTTGTTACCAAGCAACGTTTAAAGTTTAAAGTTATTAAAAAATCCATCTAAACATAATGCCTTAATGATTTAGGTGCAAAATCGAAAAAATGTTTAAGAAAAAATCGTCATATTGAATTTTCAAAATCTTTTAAATAAAAAAAAACAATATTTTCTATAGATAACATACATTTTGAATTTAATTTTCATTAAATTATTAGTTTAATTAAAATTTAATAATCTTAATTTTGGTTTCATTAACTCCACTTCTATGAGAACGATGACTCGTGTGACAAGTCGAAATTAAAGATTTTTATACAACACTGGCTGATTCGGTTCGCTTCGGCACCCCAATCGTTATTATAAATTGTTTAATAACGGATATTGGATGTAGTCGTTAAGGATATAACATTATATGCTTTTCCCATCGATATTATAATGAAATTATCGTACATTGATACGCTATAAGGCCTTATGTTTTCACACCACTATGAAACTTAAGATATTGCAGTGAGTAAGATAGCGTTCTAAATTATACATTACACAGGGCAACAAAATGGAAAAAATTTTCGAGACTTTTTAAACCACTGCACAATGTTGATATATTGTGGTTCCAGTAGTACAAATATGGTCTAAATTTTACAATTCTATGGAGAGGTTTTTTTTAAAAAAATTAAAATTGTGAATTTTGTTAAACGTTTCTCCACATAATTAATGATATCTCAAAAAGGGTCAGTCTGATGTTATTAAAATAAACTTAAAAAAGTTGAGATATACATAACCTTTAATCCGTTTATATATTGCGTTTCGATTGGCTCAGTAGTTTCGGAGTTATAATAACAAATTGAAGCAAAAAATATATTTTTTATGTGAAAATAGCAAATCTTTTTGTTTTAAAAAACTCATGAAAAATCGAAAACGGCAGAAATTGTTGAGGTTTATTACTTTATCGGAAAGCCACATATGAGAGCCTTAAAGTGAAATATAGATCATAAAAATGGATTGATTATTTTCGAATTTATTTACAATTAAGTGAATTCGCTCATTTTCTCAAAATTTTTGTTTTTTGTTTGACATACATAAAATTAAGTAGTTAATGTTCTTCGTTCGATTGATTGAATTTTTAAAACATTTTTCCAATGCTATGTACAAATTTTCACATATATATTTTGTTTCAATCGGATCAGTAGTTTCGGAGTTATAATAACAAATTGAAGCAAAAAATATATTTTTTACGTGAAAATAGCTAATTTTATTGTTTTAAAAAACTCATGAAAAATCGAAAACGGCAGAAAATGTTCAGATTTATTACTTTATTGGAAAGCCACATATAATAGCAATCAAATGACATATCGATCATAAATATCGATTGATTATTTTCGAATTGATTCACAATTAAGTGAATTCGCTAATTTTCTCAAAATTTTAGTTTTTTGTTTGACATACATAAAATTAAGTAGTTAATGTTCTTCTTTCAATTCAATGAATTTTGAAAACATTTTCCCCATACTATGTACAAAATTTTATATATATATTGCGTTTTAATCGGCTCAGTAGTTTCGGAGTTATAATAACAAATTGAAGCAAAAAATATATTTTTTATGTGAAAATAGCAGTATTTCTTTGTTTTAAAAAAGTCATGAAAAATCGAAAACGTCGGAAATTGTTCAGATTTATGGTTTATCGCAAAGCCACATGTAATAGGAACAAAATGAGATATCGATCATAAAAATCTATTTAATCTTTTCGAATTTATTAACAATTAAGTGAATTCGCTCATTTTCACAAAATTGTATGTGCTTATTTTGAGCTTGTTTTGTTATTGTAACAAAAACAAAACACATGTAAAAAAATTTCACTCAAATTACACGCTTGTAAGCACTTTAAGTTGATACCATAAATACAAATATGTCTTAAATCACCTTTAAGAAATATGGTATTGTGTGAATCCAATCAATTCCAAATTATACAACTTGAATTCTCATTCACTCAAAACCATTAATTTTTATAAAATATTCAAAAAGTACTATTAGTAGGAACCAAATGTACCTCAATTGTAGATTCTATCTCAGTCAGTATCATTTGTGTTCAATTTCCTGATTCTCGGTTCATTATTATAGTAAATTCAAAAAGTACAATACCATTTGAAGAACGAAAAAGTACCATTAGTTTTCCCTTTTGTGGTATCATTAATTTCTTTACCCAGAAACAAATCGACCAACTATTATGTACACAAGGTAAATAATTTAATATATTATAAAAGTACCAATTTTCCTTTTCCCTCTGCAACAACCGCCAAGTTTGAAATTTCAAAATTTTCCATTTTGGAAAAATTGGTTGTGACGAAGCTATGTCTCAACCAATTCAAATCTGTGTTCATATGCTCAAGAAAAAATATGTTTTAAAAAAGTACCAAATTTTTTACCCGGATATGGCCCTTTATACTTCCAAATAAAACCATGTTAATTAATATTTGTGGGACTATAGGAACAAATGTTTAAAATTTTATGAAAATTGGGTTAATCTTTTTTAATAAAACAAATTTTTGCGTTTTTATCCCTAAATGGGTCGAATTTGCAAAAAGTACCAAATTAAAATTTGGTATTTTTCGATAAGTAAATAATACGATTTAAAATTTATTTATTTGTTAAGGGGTTTGAAAGATATATAGGGTGCCAAAAAAGTACCAAAACATAGTTTTTACCCGTTTGCTCTTCTAAAAGGTTTGAAATTAAAAAGGTACCTAATACCTGTATGCTAATTTTTTAAGTATTCAGATTATGTGTTTACCGAATATGATTAAGGTTAATTTGTCTGCGCTGCCTTATGAAATTCATGATATAAGTATCTTCATATCTCTACAGGTTCATGAAAGGAAATTTAAAACTTTAAAATCTTTATTTTCCTATAATTAAAGAAACTTAAACTTTGAAATATTCAAAACAACTCATAAATTCTCAATTCTCCAATGTATTGTTGTCATGCGATATCCTTTGCCAAAAACTATTACATTCTGTGTAGGAATCAACTTATCTTCTAAAGAATTTAAAGATTTTTGAAATATTAATATTTAAGCATGATGACAGGACAATAACGGAAGATAAGAGTGGAATTGAACAGAACAGAAGCATCACATTAAGCCCACACAAGTTGGCGCAGAAAAACAGTGGCAATACCAGCCAACCAGGCATGGAACATTTAATATGATACTATTACATGTTGATTAGTTACATTAACTAATTTCAGTTACATATACATATATATGTAAATAAATAAATTTATACATTCTAAATCAGAATGTATAAATTTCGGTATAACAAATTTTACTATAGAAAATGTATGTGTAGCACTATTTTGATGTTTTTCTATAGAAAATTTGATTAAAACTAAATTTGTTTATATAATATTGTGTGTATAACAGAATCTTCTTATTTACTTCTTAAATTTTTTAAAAATTTTAATATTATTTTGATACTAAAAAAATAAAATTTTTCCATCCCTGCAGACAACTCAAACGCACAGTCCAATACAACACAATCCAATTTAAACACAACTCTACACACACACTCCTTATTTACACATATTTCAAATAAAATACAAAATGTACAGCATACTTTTAGTTGCTATTTAAATAATAAACTTACAAACCAAAGCAATTTTATTTAAATCTAAAGGTTGTGGAAATTGCTAAAACTAAAATAATGTCTAAATATCTAATTGTTCATTCGTCTGCCTTTAAGTCTGTCTTAAAAAAAAAAAGTTTTTTTATTTCTAATAAGTACAACCTGTTAAAAAAATACAAGTTTTCTGGTTTCTAATGTGTGATTGAAATTTTGTCGGTTGATTGTTGTCTTTATTTGATTTAAATACTCGTGGCTTAATTAATGATTTGGCAAACCAATAAAAGCTATAAGAAATATTGATTGATGATTTCTAGTACGAACAGCAACAAAACCTCAAGAGAAAAAGAAATCAAATTAACAAGAAAAAAGAAGCCATATTCAAATTTACTCGTGTGGGTTTTGACTGATGCCAAAATGTCTAGAATATAAGTTTTATTTGCGGTGGTTTTTCGTTTTGTTCGGCGATGAAACTTTAACAAAAAAACAAATTATAAACAGTTTTTGCTTGTGTTTCTTTTTTTTTTGATTTGTCCGGTTTTCATTTGAATAGAAGTATCACAAGAAAGAGAGTTAGTGTTATTTTTAGAAATGCATAATTAATTTCTATATTTATTTGTTTAATTTTATTATACATATTTATATAGAAGATTTATGATTCTTTTTTTTTATTGAGCAATACCAGTTTATTGTTGTACTTTTTTGAATTACAATAAAGTCATCAAAAATTATAATTAATATTCAATAAATTCAAATTTTCTTAAAATCATTTTTGATAAATTACCCTTCATTAAATTTATCAATCATAAAGTTATGATTTAACTGGGGAAATTAAAATTTTAATTAAATATACCTATGAACCGAAAAAAAAGTGTTGGTTATTAAAAGTGAAAAGAAAATTGTTTGCCTTAATAGTATCATTGAAAGAAATATTCTAAGGACTCTTAGCTAGGTCGACATTTCCTTCGGGGCTGGGAAAATACTTTGGGAATAAATAGGAATCACATCACGGTTTTTAAAGCTGCTTTCCGTTTTCTGATCCCAGCTTTGGGATTTTAGAACATGTGGCCCAAAGTTGAAATTTTGATAAAAAAAATAGGTCAAATTCCGAAGGGCGTAGGGCCGACACATTCGAAAAACAAGACATGTCTTTTATACCAAAATGTTCTCCGTAAAGATATCTTACGGAAACACATAAAATTTGTATATGTCCTTAAGGAAAGTTTTTTTTTTAATAAAAAAAGAGTTAAGTCACCTTTTCGTCCAAAAAACTGCAAAAATTTACTATTTTTAATTGCAAATTGTTCATTTTTGGATCCATAATTGATATTGCCCTGAAATCTTTTGTATGTTATTGGTAATTTAGTTGTCTAACTAACAAAAGAAATTTGAGTCCATTCGGTCGAAGACTAAGCCCTATATTTTTAAAAAAGCGGACCAAGGTATGTCAATTTTGAAATGCCTATAACTCGGTAAATATAAGAGATAAATAGCACACGCAAGCATGTTTTTGTAAGACCTAGCCAAGCGCTTTCCAAAAATATACAAATCTTTTAAATCGGATGGGAAACAAAAAAATGGCATGTGTTTAAAAATTTTACATGTCGAAGGTATCCTACTTTGAGCCCCCATATCGCCGCCCCTACAGCATTTGTGGGGTTCATTTCAATAACTTAAACTCGAATACTCCTTGGCTACGTCCGTGTCAAATTGTATCCCAATCGGACCAGCCGTTTAGAAATGCCAGATTTATTTCCAAAAAATGTTGATTCTGCCGAACTGTGTGTTGGTGTTTAAAATCATCATTTTTGAATTGAAAACTTATTATAAAGCTCTTAAAAACCTTAACTAATACTTAGTACAACAAAATAATCACTCACCTACTCAATCAACATATGTATGGATGTATGTATGTATGTAGTATGTTTCCTTTCCGCTTACATTTTAACTGGTACAAACAAAAACTCTTTAATTTATTTTACAACTTTTTTTTTATTTCTCATTTATTTAGCTTTTAGCTTCCAAAGATCTGTACTTTAATTATTTCCTCTTCATTTCGTACAATAAACTTAAAAGCTTATTTGACCTTTATTTACTTTATATGAAGCTTTTTTCCTATACTCTAAACACACACACTCTCCACTAACACTTTTTCTCAACGAACGTCCCAACCAAAGCAACACGCCGACCGGCACAAAATTGCATTCATACAATAATTTTTTTCTTAAAATTTTATAACACTTTTATCACACATTTACTTGATATTACTTGACAATATTTTTACACACATTTATTAAGAAATATTTAAATTTTATATTTATGTAAACATATTTGCAATTTTGTTACTTTTAACACGATTTATTAATTAATTAATCGAGCTCTAATCACCGAACAACCGAACATTTGTTAAATTTCTAGAAAACTAAAAGGAGAATGCAAGTTGTTGTTGTTGTCATTAGTGTGTAGTAAATTGTACAAATGCATATGAGAGTGTTTGTTGTTATTTATTGTAATGATGATTTGAGTGGGAAATATTGAAGTTAGTTAAGAGATTAAATGATAGATGTCAAGACAGATTTGTCAGTGATGGTCAGTCAATGTTTTTGTGGTGCATTTGCAAGGGGAAAATTTTGGATGGCAAATATTGATGTTGGTTAAGAGATTAAAGATGTCAAGACAGATTCGTCAGTGATGCAAAGTGGTTTAGAATCGTTTTTTTTTTTTTTTTTGGAAATAATTCGGTATCTCGGGAACTATTCGAGATATTGTTTCGAAATTTCACATGGTTAGAGCTGAGGTCTTTTCCAGTTGATTTGCAGTTGTTCAGCTTACTAGCGCTAATGAGAGCCAGTGCCTTACCCCTCATACTTGGACACCACGGTTCTCTAATTTTTTAAAAAAATCGCCAAAAATCCATTTATGATCCGAATGAGGTGAAATTTAAAAAATAAATAGTGCTTAAGGAGATCTACAAAAAAATATGCTTACATGTGTAGGTTATATCTATTAGTTGAGAAGATATTTAGGTTTATTTATTTTTTTTAATTTTGCTCGATCTTTTATGGTTTTTTTAAATGTGGCGGGACTACGGACTATTGATTATAAAATTCTAAATAAAATAAAAACAACTTGCAAACAGTTATCTCGTCCCTATAAAAAGCTACACGCATCCAAATTTGGAACATGTAAAAAGGGCCGTATTTTTACGTTTCTCCCAAAAAGCCCATATATAGTCATCGGGACTATATACAATTTTTATTTGATTCGGAAAGACAACTTAATGCAAAAGCGTGTAAAGTAAAATTTGGCTCACTTAAGTGGACAGAACAACCCTCAGACATATTCCAACTTGGCTAATTAAAAAAAAAAATGTTGTTTTGTAAAAAATTCTTAAAAGGCAAAGCACCGATCCTCGAAAAATCTCCATTTCCTATATAGTGGAAGGTTGCTAATGTCAACTCAATTCCCTAAAAGGCTAACAACTTCGACAATTATTGCTTTGCACTTTCTAAAGTTATGGAAAGTATAGTAAACAACTATTTTGTGACAGTAGTGTATCCAACTCTATTGATTCACTTGAGCTGCGCACAGTGGGGCAGAATCAACATTTTTTGGAAATTAATCTGGCATTTCTAAACGACCCTAACGACGGCGAAGCGCTGATACCAGCGCATCTTCATCGAATCAGCAGAAGGCGCGATAGGCAAAGGAGAGAAGTTATGGAGGCGTTGGCCTCTGCTTTGCTGTCTCATGCTGACATTTCGGCAGGCCTGGTCACATCCTCTGACTTCGGGGCAATGCCAAGAGAGCCAAAAAAATACCCAACCTCAGAGAAGCCCAAGTGGTAATAATCAACGAGGACAATTCCCCGCCACAGCAATGGCTAAACGGGAGAGTCGCCCGCTTACTCGAAGTCGAAGACGACAAGGTCAGAGTGGCAGATATCAAGACCCAAAGTGGCGCATTTAGACCACAAACCAAATTTAGGCCACTGCCAAATACTTGAAGTGTTTTTTATACCCTTCATTCCGTTTGTAATTTCCACAATATAATTTTTCGACCCTATAAATTATATATATTCTGGATCCTTATAGATAGCGGAGTCGATTAAGCCATGTCCGTCTGTCTGTCTGTCTGTCTGTCTGTCTGTTGAAATCAATTTTCTGAAGACCCCAGATATCTTCGGGATCCAAATCTTCAATAATCCTGTCAGACATGCTTTCGAGAATTTTCCTATTTAAAATCAGCAAAATCCGTCCATAAATAACGGAGATATGAGCAAAAATCCGAGACAACCTCTGAAAATTTCATCAAAAAAAGACAATTTATTGCATGCTTTGACAAAAAAACAACAAAACTTATGTGTGTTGGATTGATTGCGTGTTGGCTTCATGCTTTGTGTATTTTGTTTTTTTTTTTTGTGTTTCACAAAAAAGCAACAAAACGTGCATATGTTTGGATGTTTGTTGGCTTCATTATTTTGTTTTTTTTTTTTTTTGGTGTTTGACAAAAAAGCAACAAAACCTACATATGTATGTTTGGATGTGAGTCGGTTGCACTGCCTTGCGTATTTTGTTTTTTTTTGTTGGTGTTTCGTTTCGTTTGGCGTTGTTGTTTTTGAGAAGGGTATATATAAAATTGTTGTTTCGTTTGTAACTTCTACAATATAGCAATAGCAATTAAATGTAAAATTTTTTAAAGTTTTCTTGATATATTTAGGATGATATACGCTGAAAATGGGCAAGTAATGCATCCAAAACAAAGGTGAAGGGTATATAAGATTCGGCATAGCCGAATATAGCACTCTTACTTGTTTACCTATATCTCGATTACTAAGTCATAAATATAGACAATATGGATATCTAATGATAGATATTTCAAAGTCCATTGCAACGATGTATATAAGGCTATACAAAGTTGGACCTACAATGGGTCAAAATCGGGAAAAATATTTTTTAACCCGAATTTTTTATGACAAAAAACTTTCTTTTGTCATAAATTTTTTTCACTAATAAATTAAAAAAAAATTTTTAAAAAATTGGAAAAAACTTTTAAAAAACTATTTTGAAAAAAAAAAAAATTTTAATTTTATTTTAAGGTATAATTTGGTGAAGGGTATATAAGATTCGGCACAGCCGAATATAGCTCTCTTACTTGTTTTTAAATATAAATTAAATTATTTATTGATGAAAACAAGAGATAGTGAGTATTTTTTTGCCATAATGCAATGACTTCTTTTTGAAAGTGAATTTTCAAAACAAAACAATTTTAAGTTTTCTGAGAAAACTCAAAACATTATTGGTCAATTCACAAGGTCTCTTATCATGTCATAATGTCCTAATATTTCACAATGGTTTTTATTGCCTTTCAAGCAAAACATGTCCTAAAATAATACTACTTTCTATGATATGTTTATTTTGTTATTGTAACGAACCAGCAGAGACCAAAGCCGAATGCCTAAGAGTCGGTTAAGCCGAGCTGCCGAGTCGTGATATATTAGGACATTATGACAATATGAGTGATAAGAGACCTTGTGAATTGACCATTTGATTCTCACTTTCGTATGAAATACAACTATGTGGTTGTTTTTATAAATCAATAAAAGAGCAACCCATGCATATGGTATTTACTATTAGACGTATGTATATCCAAAGCATTTGAAGGTCTGGTACGTAATACTCTATTTTAGCATTCTCAGGTATAGAAACATAATTCATTTAAAACACATAAATCATGACTACTATTAAACAATTTATAGATCTATTGTGTTATTTAAAATATATTAAAATAGTATTTCATTTATATTCACATACAAATTAATCACATAACGACACGAAATAAACAAAACAAAACATAAACATTCAGCACGTTTCACTAATTTAGACATAAATACCAGTTACGATGTGTTATGATAAAATTATATATTAATTTATTTAGCCGCCATCAATTACCCTTTAAATTAGTAAAACAAACTACCTAAATAAATAAACAAAATTAAATAAAATTTTGCTTTCTTTTTTTATTCAACCATAAGTCAACAACCTATTGACCTCTACATGCCTGACACCACCATAAATAAACATTCCCCATAAATGACACCGTTTAAGTCCAATTCAATTTTTTTATATGCAAATCTACCTATTCTTGAAATTCGGAAATAGTTTAATTAATATAAAAGCCGATTTTCTTCATACTTAGTTAATTTTGAAAAGTATTCAACCGGTTAAATACATTGATTTATTTTTATTGTGGCTGAGAAAATATTTCGGCGGTTTGTTCAAAAGTTTTAACAAAGTGTTAAATGAAAAATATTTCCTCCTTTCAATTAAGATTATGACTAGTTTTGGAGTGTTATTCATTATAAGAATGAATTTTATTTTAAACTTCCTTTTATATTGTTTTTTTTTTCATACCAGCTGTGGCTTAAGTTGACAGCCAGTGTTTAAAGTGTTCGCATAGCATGATTTTCTTCTAACTTAATTTCCTTATGATTAATTACGGTTTTCAGATATATTTCATTAAGTATATATTATCTCAATAATTAAAGCGTTATTATATAATGTACAGGAAATTGCTTGTAAATAAGTTGTTATTTTTAATGCTCAATCAAACTGCTATTATCTTAAGATAATTGTAATAATATCGTCGATCATATGATGAGAGTATTACAATGTTTGATAGATGATTTGTATGAAATCATCATCACAGTTGAAGGATTTTAATTTGTAAGCTAATTTCATATTTTTGTAATCATTAAAAGATATAATATTTGATGGGACAGAAACAAAAACTAGTTGTTCCGATTAGCATGATGGGCGTAACAGAGGAGTTTTTGAGTTGAGTTGAGTAAGTAGTCTCTTTGTTAAAATATAATGCTTGTAAAATCATTACAAACTAATGGCAAATAGGTGAATTTGCAGATATTCTGCTATCAATCCAGCAATTCTTGGAGACTGTCCCGAACTAGTAATTTTACCTATCATTTAGGGTGACAACTAGTTACAATGTATGAAAAAACGTACAAATTTTTCAAAGGGGGCAAGGTTTGTGGAACTTCTGAGGAGTAAGTAAAGGCTTTTTATATAAGTATTTGCTATTGTTGAAAACCTTAGGACATGAAGATTGATATTTTGATAAAATTAAATAATTTTATAAATTTTTGGGACGTCATTTACTTTAAAAACTTAAAAAATTACAATATGGTGATTTTCCATGAAGAAAAATATAAAATTTGAATCAATGTAAAATTTTAACGGTTAAAGATATCATAACAAAATTTGGAACTGATATACCCTCAATTATTCTTAAATTAGCGACATTATAATTTTTGAAATTTTTTATTTTCAAATACCGAAATTTCTAAACCGGGGAAAATGTGTTCCAAAAACTGAGTTTTTTTTTAGAAAAGTGCCTACTGTGACGATATTTACCGTGTGATAGTAAAAAAAACGTTTTAGATATTTAAAAAGCATATAGGGTTATACAAATATGAAATTTTTTCGAGGATCGGTGATTTGCCTTTTTAGAATTTTTTACTCAAATCTGAAATTTTTGTTAAAAATTGGCCAAGTTTGGGTAGATCTCGGGGGTGTTGTGTCTGCTTAAGTGAGACAAAATTTACTTTACACGCGTTTGCATTAAATTCTCTTTCCGAATCATATAAAAATTGTATATAGTCCCGAAGAACATTTTTTTCTACAAAAGAAAAAATATATGGGCTTTTTGGGAAAAAACTTAAAAAATATGGCACTTTTTAAATGTTCCAACTTTGGATGCTTTTAACTTTTTATAGGGAAAAGATAACTGTTGGGAAGTTTATTTTATTTTGAATATACCAATATAGATGATATAGATGATATTTTAGAAAAAAAATTCGACCCTTCGTAGGCCCGCCACATCTAAAAAACAATAAAAAGATCGAGCAAAATTAAAAAAAATAAATTATTTAAACTAAATATCTCTTCAACTAATTGAGATAACCTACACATGTAAGCATAATTTTTGTAGATCTTCTTAAGCACTATTTATATTTTAAATTTCAGGTCATTCCGATCATAAATAGATTTTTGGCGATTTAAAAAAAATGAGACCCGAGGTGACCAACTTTGAGGGACAACGCACTGGCCCCCATTAGCGCTATGAAGCTTAACAACTGCAAATCAACTCGAAAATACCTCAGCTCCAACCATGTGGAATTTCGTAGCAATATCTTAAATAGTTCCTGAGATACCGAATTATTTCCAAAAAAAACTTTTCTAAACCACTGTGCTACCTGAATAGTTATTTTAACACATTCATGTCCTAAGTAGGGGGTTAATTGACCCTTTTGGATAACAATGAGACTTTCCAATAGCTGGTACAAAGTAGTAAATGCATTGGATTCCCATATCGTTTACATAAAGTCAGTTACCTTACTAGCTACCTAACTGGCTATTTGATCAGTTACATAACTAGTTATTTTAACATTTACGGCTGCTAATTCACATCAAATAGTCAGTTAAAAAGATATCTCATAGACAGTCCAATAACCGATCGCTTGTAAACAAATCTTCATCTGACAACTCTTCAATAAATTACTTCTGGTGTGTAAAATAACTACTTTCTATAGTGCATTACAAAATAAACGTTAAAAGTGACTACAATCTAGGTTACTAAGAGACACTAAAGTGACAATTGATTTCACGATAGGTTGCATGGGATATCAGTATACTTAAGCAAATAAGAAAATAAACCAGTTTGTTCGAAATACTCACAAAAAAGTGCATAACAAAATAAACGTTTAAAATGACTACACTTTAGATTACTTAGTGACACTTAAGTGGCAAATGTCTTCTCGCAATATTACCTGGGATTAATAAAATAACCAACTGACTTCTTTCTGCACTACAAAGAGCATATACGTGTCAAATGACCCAAAATATATAAGTTGGGGTCAGCCAAGTGGTCAGACATTTACTACTTGCTTAACTGCTGTGAAGTTATTAATCGAGGATAATTGTGTTTGACATTGTCGGCATAAACATTTATTTGCACAAAATAAAATCACTATTGTAATTCCGTTTGTTTGGGTCCTCATTTGATTCTAAGACGATCTAGCTATGTCTGTCTGTCTGTCTGTCTGTCTGTCTGTCTGTCTGTCTGTCTGTCTGTCTGTCTGTCTGTCTGTCTGTCTGTCTGTCTGTCTGTCTGTCTGTCTGTCTGTCTGTCTGTCTATCTGTCTGTCTGTCTGTCTGTCTGTCTGTCTGTCTGTCTGTCTGTCCGTCTGTTGAAAACACTATAGGTCCCAAACGAAAGAAGTTAGCTGGTTGACATTTTCCACAAATACTCTCTGGTGGTAAGGACCGATAGGCAATATCAGTCCCTGATTTCACCTAGCCTTCATACAAATTTCCCCCCGGAATACTGTTTGAGCAGTCATAAATATGTGGATTTAGCTGCAATCCTGATAAAATTTTGCACAAAAAAGTTCTAAGTACTCTGAAATTATACTGTAAAGTATGGCGAAAATCGGGTAACATTTATCCCTAGTCCACATATAAGATTCCCCTCAGAATATTACTTGAACATTTATATTTGTCTTATAATAATTAATATCGTGATGAAATTGGGCATAAACAAGTTTTATATAAACATAAATTAAAAATTAAAAATACGTATGTAAATTTATTCAAATATTGTACAAATTCATCGTTCTTTTGCAACTAAGTTCTTTACCGCATTGCGATCTGGAACTTTATACGACTTCAACCCAGTATCTGCGGACAAAAGTATCAGAGCATTTACTTTACGAGCTGCTTTTCTGATAAAAAAGCCTTATACCTTTTTTCTGCCTGAACCTGATCCTCTCTTTTCTTCCTGATCCAGGTTTCCTTTCAATGTTCACGTCTTCCTTATACTGTTTAATGGCTTTTGAAACAGTGTAATGATGAACCTTCAGATCTTTTGATATTTTTTTAAAAGTCCATATTGGAGCGAGTCTTTATTGTAATTTTATGGTTTTGTTGGGTAAATAATTACTTTGCCAAAAACGAGCCCCGGTTTTAGCCAGTACATATATTAAGTTCTACCTCTAATGTAAAATAGTCTGGTCATTAGTGTGCTGATCGTGTTGTAATTTATGATTCTTCATTATAACACAATAAAAAACCAATTAATCGATGCCACTTATAACAATAAACAATAATAAATAAAACAAGTTAGACTATTATAAGTATTCGGCTGTAAAGAATTTTAAATACCCTTCAATGTACTTCTTTGGTAAGTATTTAAATAATAAATTTGACTAAACTTTAATTGAGATTTAAAAAAAAAAAAAAAATTTTTTTAAATTATTTGCAGTAATTGCCCTATTTGGGTCCGAATTTCTAAGCCGTTATATACATGGTTAGTAAGGACATTGGAATTCATTTCATTTGATATCCATATTGTCTAATTACAAGATCGCGATTTTCTCGATTTTAAATAAATCGGGTCTATTTTAAATGAATCGGGTCTATGCCTGATATATTGATGTATCAATCATGTTAGTAAGTTATTTGGGGGCTTTGGAAAGTTGATTTCAACAGACAGAAGGACATTAAACTGCAGCAAAAAATTATATATTCATTAGTAGATTTTGATGAAATATTTCAATAGGTTTACAAATGATATTAGGTAGAAGTGAAATGTATAGAAATTAAGCCTTCTATGCCCTTGGAACCATAATCAACTGAAAACTATTTTGGCCAATTATTACCCCATTAAATAGTTTAATTTTTAAAAATCCATAAATCATCACAGTGTTTTTAAGAATTGCGTTTAATTTGACTATGCCTCTAAAGTTTCATTAAAATTGAATAAAAAATACAAAAGTAACGATCATTTAAAAAAAAATTTCCGAATTTTTTCATTTTCAATTTTTTAATAAGAAATTAAGTTATTAACCAAATTATGATTGCTTTTCTTTAATTAACAGTTTTTCTTAAATTTTTGAAATTTTATTAACAAAATTTTAATCAAAACTCCAATTAAAAAAGGTATACAGAAATTTACCGCAGACAGGAATGAGAAATGTTATCTTAATTAGACAAAACTTAGTATAATAGGATTAATGAATCATAGGAAGATAAAAAGAGTATTGTAGTGCAAAATTTATTAAAACAAAAAAACATTCCAAACGATTAGCAAAAAAGAGCTACATTAATCACTTACGAAAGGTTTAGCTGTCAAACGAACTGTCATACTGCGCTCACTATTTGACATTTATGATCAGTATACTCTGGCAAATCATCATGAACAGATTGAAACTTGAACAGCGCTTCCAACTTATCAAAATTTACTTCAAAAATAAGTCATCGATTCGCGCAACTTATAGACGACTGTTTTATCGAAAAAATGGGTTCAGCGATGAGACTCATTTTTGGCTTAACAGGTCTATTAATAAACAAAATATCCACATATGTATTGAGACAGATCCATTATATCCAATAAAATCCACCGTTTGGTGCGGTTTATACGCTGGTAACATTATTTCTTCAATGAAACCAGAGCTCGCGTTACGGTCAATGGGGATCATTACAGCACCATGCTCAAAGATTTTTGGTTAGAAAATATAGAAGACATTGTTCTGGGTGAGATGTGGTTTCAATAGGATGGTGCTACGTGCCATACGGCCACCGCAACCATCGATTTATTGAAATCAAAATTTGGTGATAACTTGATTTCGAGAAATGGACATGTCTATTGGCTCCAAGGGCCAATGATACCTCTCGATAATTTCCTGTGGGGCCACGTGAAGTCACTGGTTTATGCTGATATACTAGCAACAATTGACGCTTTGAAGGCCAACATTGTATGTGTTATTTGTGGCATACGGACAGCTGTGCTCGAAAAAGTGGCCCAAAATTGGACGTCCAGCCTGCATTTCTTCAAGAACAGCAGATATTTCGTGCCTTTTTTATTGAAACAAAGGTTTTTGGATAAAAAATATTTTATTTCTCAACATAGTCTCCTTTGAGCTCTTTGTAATTCCTTCCAAAAAATAAGATTTGTCGTGGTCATCAAAATAGGTATTTTTTATGAGATGATTTCATCGTTGGAGTTAAATCTCTTTCCTTTGAGATATTTCTTTAGGTTTGGAAACCAGAAATAGTCACTTGGTTCTAAATCCGGAGAATAGTGCGAAATAAGGAGCATTTCGTAGCCTAATTCATTTTTGTCATAGAAACTGGACATGTGTGTGTCCAGTTTATGCACCCGATTGTGAGAAAACCCAGCAGTCATCTTGCGGAAAGCTTTCTTATACCCAAGTTTACATTCAAAATTGGCACCACTGAGCCACGTGAGATGCCTATGGCTTCCACAATCCACTCGCACTTTCAATCTCCACTCGGACTTTCAATCTCCGATGTCGTGATTTGTTTCAATTGTTTCGTTTGAAGAGACCTCAACTGGGCGTCCAGAACGTTCGGGAACTTCCGTGCTTGTACGGCCACAACGAATTCAGTAAACCACTTTTTTACCATTTAAATTGATGGTGCAGAGTTCCAATAGTATTCATCAAGCTTCGCCTTTATTTAAGGATGTTTTTTCCGCTTAATGAACAGCAGAATTGCACTTTATTCCAATTTCTCCTCAAGTATCAAGGTATTCTGCTATCAATGGCTGTCAAACACAAACTAAATGACGCAACTTATTCAAATTTTGACAGGAGTCAACTGACAGATGCCTGTTGACAGGAGCAGTGTTTCCCTTTCAATTAAGAGCCGAGAACCTAATTTCATGCTAAAATAAATATTGAATAAACAATTTTTTGCAAAAACTGAAAAATACATGTCAAACTACAGAGCCTTTACGACACGGGTAAACATCATACGTTTTCAGATATGGACTAATCCAACCTTGTCTCTACATGTTGTTAGAGGGATAAAGATAGATCGTTGAATCAACTCTCCTAGAATCCGGATCCGGAATATACTTATATTTTGGGGTTTATAGAAAACCTTAATAACAAACTGAATGACAAACTTAAGTGCCAATATAAAAATACAAAAACAATGGCAAACGACTAAAATGGCAAATAATTTGAATCATAATTTAATTCCAACATGATACTTATTCAGTTGATGATATTTAAATGAACAAGCTTCCTCTACTTAAATCAACTAACGACGACAGCAGCAAACAACATTAAGAGGCTTTCGGAGTCGTCTTAAAGTCACAACAAGACAAGTTAAAGTGAAATTGACACGCTAAAAGAATATTAATTTAATATTAATAACTAACTTGGAAACTCACTAACTAACTTATTCGCCAACTTACTAACTAACAAACTAACTAACTAATATTGCATAATTAATAATAGATTCAATTCTATGTATATAAATAAAATGAAATCTACATACAACATACATACATATTTATTTATTTAAATATAGTAATACAAAAAGATTAACGAGTATTCTCTGTATAGATTTTAGAACAAGTTCGTTCTTTTGTTTTATCGGGATTTGGAAGACAAACTGACTGACTAACAGACAGACAATTGGTGTATCCAATATTGCACAGCTAGATATCCAGACTGTGGAATTACAAGTAAAGAAAAGAGATATATTGAAGTGGAATGAGTGAGTGAGTGGTAGAGTGTGTGTGTGTAAGAGAGAGTTTATTGTTCTTTTTTTTTAATTATAAAAATTTGAATTTTAGCATTTTAAAATCATATTTTTTATGCATACACACACTTTATTTCTATTTCTATTTGATTTTGATTTAACTTTTAAAACCAACAACAGTAAATGACTTAAAACTTGTTCTAAATTTTATATTATTTTAAACCACACAAAAAAAAAACGAAAGAAATTTAAATTAACGCCAATAACTAAGAGAAAAATTATTGTCTTTTTGGGCTTGGCCGTTAAACTTTTAGCTTGACTACTATCATTCAGTTTCAGTAGACGGTTGTCGGCGGTTAACATTTGCTTTAAACTTTGATTCCTTTTCAACAAAAAATAAAAATAAAACAATGAATCAATGAATCAAAAATTAATTTAAATAAATTTAAAAAAAAAAGAAGTTTAAAAAGATTTGTTAAAACCATCAAAATTAAAAGCCTTTAAAAATCGTTAAATCGTTTAAAAAACAACCTACAAATTAAAATTATAATATAAAAAATTACCACAAAATGAACTTTCTTTCTATACAAGTGTCAGTTAAACGGAAAATGTTGATTTTATTAATTTTATTTGTGAACATTTTGAATTGTTTGTGCCAGAAGTATACGTGGTGTGATCCTGAGTTGTGTGGCGGTTCAAGAACAGTTCGTCATATTGCCTGTCGGAATAATGGTGTAGGTTTTCTTTATAGTTTTATCAAATTAAATTTAAATATGCCTACACAGCGTATGAGTAATGTAGTGCAACACTTATAGTGGTTATAAGCAAAAACTGCTGGAAATACATATGTACATTAGGCTGGCGCTTATTTGTTCTCCGTCAGCGGAAAATTTTGAGCAAAACAGGATGACGTTTAGAGGTTGCACATTTTATTTGAAGTTTCGAGTTTTTGGTCAAAATATTTTCAAAAAAATACAATTAAAAATAGTTCTTGTATATCATTTATCCATAGATTTTTAAATAAAAAAAATCCGACATCGATAGCCCATTATTATTTGATACCAAAACAAGTAACAGAGATATATTCGGCTGTGCCGATTCTTATATACCCTTTACCAAATTATACTTTAAAAAGAAGTTAAATATTTTTTTAGGTGAACAAAATTTAAAAAAAAAAAAAATAATTTTTTTTTAATCTATTAGCGAAACAAATTTTAGGGAAAAACATTTTTTTTTATAGTTTTTAAAAAAAATTTTTTAATTATTTGTGAAAAAAATTTTACAACAAAAATTTTTTTTTGGTGAAAAAAAAATTCGGGGTAAAAAAGATTTTTTCCCGATTTAGACCAATTGTAGGGCCGACTAACTTTAGCCTTATATACGCCGTTGCAAAGGTGTTTGAAATATCTATTACTGGATATCCATATTGTCTATATTAATGACAGATATAGATCAAAAAAAGGCCAAAAATCGAGGTTGTCCTAATAGCAGCCTAATTGAAAGAATTCCCAATATATTGATGCATAAATCATGTTTGTAAGTTATTTAGGGGATTTGGAAAGTTGATTTCAACCGACAGACGGACATGGCCTATCTACAACGATCGAGAATATATACTTTTTGGGGTCGCTAAAAAAAAATTTTGAAATCCATTTGAAGGCCAATTTTCCCGTTTTTAAATAACTATTATACCCGGTATATTGATGTATTAATAAGTTTTATAAGTTATTTGGGGACTTCGGTAAGTTGATTTCAACATACATAGAGGCATGGCTACATCGACTCTAGAATATATAAACTTTTTATCTCGCAAGTAAAAAATGTGGAAATTACAAACAGAATGTCATACTTACTTACAACTAGGATTCCAAATTTTCCAGTCTTTTTTCATTCCGGGGAAATATAAAAAAAATCTGTTCTTTCCCAGCAATATCTCCAAAAACCGATCAAAATTCAATTATTAATGTACATTTATATTTTGGTTGTGATAATCGAGTTTATAGTTAAACAAATGATTCAGTTTAAATGACCGAATTTTTCTGTTGGTCTGAAGAATTTTAGTTGGGTGTTAAAAATTAGGTTATAGAAATCGTAATTCATCTATGTCAACAGATTTTCTGTTAGTAGTAGCAAAATGTCCATGAATATAATCTAATTATTCGATTGGCATCAAATCACAACGAATCTGTTTTATCTGTCCAGAAGTAAACTGAAAATTTGGGCTAATTTAAAAAAAAAATATTCAGATTTTGATACAGCGAAAACAGCTGTATATTTTTGAAATTTTATTCTACACGAAGAATAAAAAAAACAAGTAAGAGAGCCCTACACAAAATTATACTTTAAAATATAAATTTTAAATATTTTTAGGTAAGCAAAATTAAAAAAAAAAATTGAAAATTGTTTTTTAAAACTTCAAAATTTTTAAAAACATTATTTTTTTTAAATTAAACATAAAAAATTTAAATTAGTGAAAAAAATTTTTTTTTTATATTTTTAGGTAAGAAGAACTAAAATTAAAATTTAAAAATTGTTTTTTAAAATGAAAAATTTTTTTTTTTCAACATTTTTTTTCAAATTAAATTTTTTTTTTTAATTTATTAGTGAAAAAAATGTATGACAAACAATTTTTTTGGTAAAAAAAAAATTCGAATTAAAAAATATTTTCCCGATTTTGCCCAATTGTAGGTTCATATTACTATAGCCTTTGAAATATCTATCTAAGATATTCATATTGTCTATACTAATGAATTAGTAATCCAGATATAGAGCAAAAACAGGCCAAAAATCGTTCAGTCATTTGTGGGCCGATTTTCTCGATTTCAAATGGAAGAATTCCCGATATACTGATGTATCAATCATGTTTGTAAGTTATTTAGGGGATTTGGAAAGTTGATTTCAACCGACAGACGGACGTGGGTATATCGACTCCGCTATCTATGACGATCCAGAATATATATACATTGAATCCATTAAGTCTCCGTACAGACATACTCATAATATAAACTAGCAATTTATGAAAAATTTTCAATACATATTTAAAAATTTGTTCAATTCATTTTATAAAAAATCGTATAAACTAGAAATCAACATAAAAAAATACAAACAATTCCATTACATATATAAAAATTAACATAAATTCATTAATTGTATGAAAAGTATCACCAAAAAAGTCTCCGTACAGTTAACCGTTTTAAGGCAAGGATTCCAAATATTAAACTCAATTGCATTTAATATGTGGTAGGTCCACCTATCTGAGCAATTGCTGCATTTAAATGACTGTGAATGGAATGGACCAGCTTTGTCGTTGTCAGGGAATCTTTTTTATACCACTCTTTCATTATAACGGCTTTTAACAGAGCTTTACTCGTTATATTGTGCTGCCGAATCATTATTTCCAAGTGATCCCATAGATGCTCAATCGTGACTGAGCTGGGCGATTTAATTGCTTAGGAACATTATAAATCAGACATTTCTTTACTAAGCTAAAGGTGTGTTTGAGATTATTGTCTTGTTGGAAGCAATGCAAACGTCCCAAGCCTAATTTTTTAGCACTTTGTTTTAAGTATTATTTTAATATATTAAGGTGTGTATATTTAGCCATCGTGTTTTCAACAAAAAATAAGATTTCCCATCCCAGATGAAGCCATGCAACCCCAAACAAATGCTTCGGATTCATTTCAGTATTTGGCTTTCTCCATACCATTTTTCTTCCATCAGAATTAAAAACATTAAATTTACTTTCATCGCTTTAAAATAACTCGATCCCAAAATAAAAAAATCTTTATCAATATGCTCAATAGCGTAATCCAATCACTTTTTCACGATCACTGTCTTAAATTTTAATAAGATTTCGTCATATTTATAAAACCAAGCAAGTTCTAAAAAAAATATTCAAAAATGCGGAGTTTTATTAAATTCGGAGGTGATGATGAAAAAATCTTTCTTAGTTTTGAAAATATTAAACTACAAATTAACACGTTTAACCTTCATAACTTTAAAACGGATCCCATTAAATTAAAAATGTTAAAACAAGTTTTCTTTTCATTTAAGTGGTAAAAAGAGTTTAAATTTTTTTCTGAACAAAAATGCATTCTTTCAATCGATCTAATGCATTCTAATAATGCCAAATAACGTTTTTCCCTACATTTTTCTATAGAATTATATAGTCTGTAGAAAATTTCGCTAAAAATCAGTGGTTTCAGTTGGAATTTTAAAAAAATATTATGTACCTAATTACTACAATCATATATATGATAGCTACAATCATGTGAATGGTAACTTAAACATATTATGGTTACCGTAATCATATACATAATTACAGTGACCATAATATTGTTAAAAATAATATTGTACAACTTTATTTTTTCTCTACATGTAGCAACTTAAAAACAGTTAACACAGAAGAATTACGATTTAAGTAACGAATTGTTCAGTCATAACAGAAAAATTAGGTCATTTGGATTGAATCATATGATTAGCAATAAATTCGCTTATAACAACCAAAACTATTTGCTCTGTGTGTTCAAAACAGAAAAAATATTATTAAAAACAGGAAAATTAACATTTTGACTTAATACAAATTGAAATTTTAAAGAAATTATTTTGATGTTTAATATTAAAACTTCCAAGGATATTAATATTTAGAGAAAATAATAACAATAATACTGTTTTAAATTTGTTTACATATATCGATGCCTTAAATAAAAAGTTTGTAAGTCCAGATTTTCGTTTATTTCGATAAATGGTCCGATTATATATCATAATTAGCCAAAACAATCTCGACTTAAAAAAACACGAGTTAGGGCCTTTTTATTTTAAGGCATCGATATTTTGATTTGAAATAGTTCTTTTTCAAAACTAATTACGCAATTTTTTTAGATTTAACATAGTCGGACCTCTTAAATCTTTTGAATATTTGAAAATTTCTACTGTGGGTAAATCAAAAATTCCTTGCCTTTTTGTATGAAACACAAGTTTTTGGATACAAAATTATTTAATTTTGTCCAACGTTTCTCTAATATGTTTATTCCTTCCAAAAAATAATATTTGTCGAGGTTATCGAAATAGGTATTTTTTTGTGAAATGATTTCATCGTTGGAGTAAAATCTCTTTCCGCAGAGATATTTCTTCAGGCAGGAAATAGTCACTCTGGTATATATCCGGAGAATAAAGCAGAAGTGGCAACATTTCGTAGACTAATTCATGGATTCTTGCCATGAAAATTGCACCTGTGTGTACCCTTTTGTGCAACGATCGCCCAACACCATATCGTGAAGATTTTCAATTGTTTCGGGTGTAGAGAAATCTACTGGGCGTCCAGAACGTTCGGCATCTTCCATGTATGTGCGGCCACAACAAAATTCAATAAACCACTTTTTTCCCCAAAAAAATAATGCTTAATGAGCAGACGAAATTTACTTTTTTCCAATTTCTCACGAGGTAGTCTGCTATCAATGGCTGTCAAACACAAACTAAATGACGCAGCCTGTTCCAATTTTGCCAGGAGTCAACTGACAGATGCCTGTTGACACACCCTCGTATTATAAAATTATCGAAAATTTTCCGTAATGGACAAATTTTTTAATATTTCCCGGGAACGGAAAATTAGTGAGAAACTAGGAACCCTACTCAGAACAGACAAACCGGTTATTCAACACCGCTACTTATGAGTAAAGAACAAATTCCCAGTATCTCATCATCCCTCTACCGGATTTATTGACTTTGGACAGTAATCCTTTTTTTCTTCGAAAACTAAAACGCTTAGAATATACTTTACATTTTCACATATTTATGATTGAACCTTTAGTTAAATAAAATATTACAATTATCTATGAACAAACCTACTGTGCAGCTGCAGTCTTAACAAATTTGTTTATTAAACTATTTTTTTTTATAAACCTACTTAACATCGTTACAAAAATTTTCAATTTCAGCTCTTTCATCGCCGCTGCTTTCCCGATGCCAGTGATGTTGATATCTCTAAATTCAAACATGTATTCGTAGACGAACACAATAAACGAAGAAATTTAATTGCTTCGGGTCAATTACCCGGTTATTATCCAGCAGCTAGAATGGCCACAATGGTAAGTACTTATTTAACAAACAAAAACTTCAGAACAATAGCACCATAAACCATAAAGATATAAAAAAAATTAATATAAAATAACAAAAAAACAAGTAAGAGAGCTATATTCGACTGTGCCGAATCTTATATACCCTTCACCAAATTATACTTTAAAATTAAAATTTAAATTTTTTTTTATTTTTTCAAAACTTAAAAAAAAATTTTTTTTTTAAATTATTTTTCAAAATATAATTTTTTTTTTTTCAAAATTGTTTTCAATTTTTTTTTTAATTTTTTTAAATTTTTTTTTTAAATTTATTAGTGAAAAAAAAAAAATGTTGTGGCAAAAAAATATTCGTGTTAAAAAATAATTTTCCCGATTTTGACCCATTGTAGGTCCAAATTACTATAGCCTATACAAATCGTAGCAATGGACTTTGAAATATCTATTATTAGATATCCATATTGTCTACATTAATGACTTAGTAATCCAGATATATATAAAAAATAGGCCAAAAATCGAAGTTGTCCCGGTTTTTTCCTTATATCTCAGCCATTTGTGGGCCGATTTTCTCGATTTTAAATAGCGGCCGAGCCGGAAGAATTCCTGATATATTGATGTATCAATTATGTTTGTAAGTTATTTTTGGGAGCTACGGAAAATTGATTTCAACATACAGACGGACAAACGACTTCGCTATGTATAACGATCCAGAATATATATACTTTGTGGGGTCGCAAATGAAAAATGTAGAAATTACAAACGGAATGACAAACTTATATATACCATACACTTGCCACTCATGGTGTAGGGTATAAAAAAGTTAATTAAATCTCTATTAAAAGTGTTAATAATGATGTTAATAACTAGAGTTTAACAAACATTAAAAAAAAAACTAAATTTTGTTTATTACACACGCATAAACAAATGATAATAAAAAAACAACTACAAAAATTAATTAAAACAAAACGTAGTATGTATTGACAGCAGTAAAATTTAATATTATGCAAATTAAACATAAAATTCTCGCAAACACAAACTGTTTGTTTAGAAATTAAAAAATTTAGAAAAAAAATCAATAATAAATAATTAAATACAAATAAAATTCTAAATAACACCAGCACAGTGGTTCCTTTTCCCAAATGCCATAAAACAAATGATTATTGTTACCCAATAAACCAATGAAAGCAACTAAAACGATATCATCTTAGGATAGCTTAAATAGTTTTACTTATTTTATTATTGAAATTATATTTTATTGATATGATATCAAGAAATCAAATAATTTGTCTAAACAAATTAAAAACCATAAGTTTTACAACGAGTTCTCAATAACTAATAATAATAAAACTTATCTGAGATTTAAATAAAAAAAATATATTTTTTTGTTTCGTAAAACTTGAAAAAGATTATTAGGAGATTAAAACATTAAACTATGCGCTGTTTAGCTGTATTAAAACTAATTTAAAGTCAATAAATTATTGCATATGTACTTAAATTTAGCACTGTGATTTATTCATGCCCTGCACAGTGGGGCAGAATCAAAATATTTTGGAAATAAAACTGCCATTTCTAACTGGCTGATCCGATTGCCACGAAATTTCATTCAGGCGTTGCAGAGAAGCATTTGAGTTTATTTTTTGATAACCGATCCCGACGATCTACGGTGCTTAGTCTCATAGACAATAATCAAAAAATAAAAAATGTTTAGTCTCAAAATATGATTAAATATATATTGATCGATAACTAACAACCAACTCAAATACATTTTTAGGAATTGGTTTTATTTGACTCTCCTAGACTTCATCAGAGGTCGCTAAAGTCAGTCAAATTTAAAAAAAAAAATAATTCTCAAAAATTATTTTCAAAATTTGGCAATAGTAATAGTTTTATTGAACATTTCGACTAAAATAATTTTTTATCGCTCAAAAAAAAAAAAAAAATAATTTTTTAAAAAATTCAAAAATTACAAAAGTTTGTTGGAATTTTAAAATAGGTCTAAATTCACAATTTTTACTTAAAATGTATGTATTATAGAGTAATAATGTTGAAGTAATGTTACAAGCTATATGAAATAATATTAAAATCTTAAATTCGATTAAAGAAATAGTGAAATTATATAATTTTAAGCAAGATGAGGTAATACGTTATATATCCACCCACCTGTTTTTGTGACACATCTCTCTGAATTCCTTTTTTTATGTCTTATTTATGGATTCAAAATCATCAAAAAACAGAAAATTTACAGAATCTTGCCGTTTTCTAATATATTTTTGTGCACTGCATTGCCGACTACTGCATTACCAAAAATCAGAGAACACTACAAGATGAAGTTAATTACTGTGAGTTATGTATTTTGAAGCCATTAATGAGACTTCTGGAAAATATAAGATATGCATATTATATATCAAAGTGTAGAAAATTCTGTCTTCTTTTCAAAAATGTATAAAATTTTTAACAAATAAGAAATTGATAAATGACTTTTTTCCAAAACATAGGAAACAAAAATGATATCTGACTTATTGGAAAATTTAATATTAAATTCAATAAACGTTTTCTTTATGAATCGTTTTATTGAACTTTTTGATCATTTTGCAAAAGTGAGAAAGAAATTTGTGAATTGTTATTGAGAATCCCACAATTCCCAAAAAACTTTTAAAAAATCCCAAAAATGGTATTTCTTAGATTTATTACCCTGTTGACTGGACAGTGGTTCGTGTTGTAAATTCACTTTGCAATATATTTAAGAATATATTGAGTCATACACAAGTGGTTTTAATTTTTTAAAAGCAGCTATGTGATTACAAAAAATTTGGCATAAATTTGCAATTTACATAAAAAATAGGTCGACTTGCAGTAATACAAATTTTGAAATTATTTTTTTTATAGTACTTCTCAAAATGTTACCTTTGACAAAAATATAAACACATTATTTATTTTGTTTTTCTTTTCTGTAAAAAAATTCGCGAAAAAACTACTTTTCACAATTTTTTTAATTAAAAATTCACATAACTATTGACTTAATATCGATTTTGAAAAAATTCTTTTTTCCTAATAATTCAAAAATATATAATTGAACAAAATCGGGAGAGATCTGAATCCGCTATTAGCATAAATCCAGACTAAGGTATCTCGTTAACTATAAGAGATAAATTATAGTTGAAGCTATGTTTTATATAGCTCTCTTCTTAGATTCTACATATATAAAAATCTTTCAAATCGGACGGAGATCACAAATTTCGCATTTATCCAATCTTAAAGCAGAGAATCCCAAACAGAATATAGTTTTATATACCCTATTATGTTGTGAATATATCATATAAACTTTTTACCAGCCTCGGACCAAATGTGGTCACAATGGGCAGACATACCAAAATTCCATTTTTTTAAATTTATTTAGGAATTATGCGATTCTTTTTTTACAAAATATTGTTACGAATGTGCAATAGCTATTTGAATTTAACGGTCCGCAACGACTGCCTGCAACATTCATCATGTTTATAAACACGTCCATCAGTAGAAGCTTCTACTTATCAACAATGTTCATAGCATGCGGTTATTAGCATTGTTTGTAAGTATAGCAACACTGCATGTTTAAACTGCTAACATTAACATCGAAAGCTCTAGAATTCGAATGTACTAGTATGTCCGTTAAGAGCATTGTAGAAGATTCCCGATAGATGGCGCGTGTATAAATAGTGGCAGAGCTGGCAGTCGTGAGTGAGTAGATCATAGGCGCTGTTAGAGTTAACATCAACTGTCTTGTACATTTAAGGTTGTACGTTATAGAGTGTGTGTGCATTTCTGCGAATTGATTAACGTGTATAAAGACACTGAGTGAATATTTGAACTGTTGTTGTTGTAGATTCTAAATAAATAAAGAGTTGTTACAATTGTAAACTACTTAAACTGCTTTTTATTTGCAATCAAAAGTATCCAGTTTATTTAAAGGAAATAAACCCACGTTTTCAAATAGTGAAAACGTAACAATATTTTAATGTTTATCAATTACCTTTTTAGAATTGCATAGTCTAGCTACGTGACAATTTCCTTGGGATATCTATATACATATTGTTACGTTTTTACCTTTTAAAAACGGTGTTTATTTCCTTTAAATAAACCGGATACTTTTGATTGCAAATAAAAGCCGTTTAGTAGTTTAAAATTGTAACCACTCTTTATTTATTTCAAATGTACAAAACAACAGAATTAAATAGGCACTCAGTGTTTATACACGTTTATCAATTCGCAGAAATACACACACATTTTATAATGTACAAGTATACACTGGCAATGCAGATGATGTTTTTACATAACGATCCATCAAATTAGACTCACTGTTGTGGTGTTCTCACGGACAATTTATATACACTGAATTACCACCTAGAAATCTATATTTCTACAATGATCTTAAAACTAGAATATTCGAATTTCAGAGCTTTCGATGTTAGTCATTAAGCATTTAGTGTAGCCATACTTATAAACAATGCTCAACTCAAAGCTTTTATTTAATGTTGTATGTTCTACAGCAATGTTAATAATACTTTGTAATAATTTGTCAAAGTTTGAGAAGTACAATTTCGTAACAATATATAACATTCAATAATAGGTTTGTTCGTTAATATATCACAATGAAAACTTTTACATCGCTTCATCTATTGAAACCAAATGTAAAGATGGAAACATGTGCAATTCTGTTTTGTTGGAGTCACTTCGTTTAGTAAAATAAATTTCTTAAAGTCAGAAATTCAAAAAGTCATAAATATTTTCATATATTTTTTTTTGGAAATCTAATAATTTTGACTAAATTTTCTGACAAACCAAACAAACGAAATAGCAAAGTAACACTGAATTCAATAAATAATAATAAACACTCGGTGCCTTTTTTAATTTTTACAAAAAAACATAAACGATAACTTCAAAATATATAATTGTTTAGCAAAACGCCATTAGATGCCAATAAACTATGTTTTAAATACTATAGAAAAGGTGGTTAGTAAAGTGACCACTAAACCGCCCATGTAACCTAGCTGGCAGCCAATAGTCACTTAAGAGGTTTAAGTAATCAAGACTCCAGTTACTTTGAGTAATTCGTACAAACTGGTTTTATACAAATTGTACTGATATAATTCTCATACAGTTTAGTTTCTTGTTTGCTTAAGTATACTGATATCCCATGTAACTTAAATTTTCTATTTAGTTCCTCTAAGTACTGCACTTTAAAAAGCAGTTAATTTACCCACCAGGAGTATTTTATTATAGAGTTATCGAAGGAAGGTTTGTTTAAAAGCAATCGGTTATTGGACTGTCTAGGAAATATCTTTGTAACTGCCTATTTGAGGTCAATTATAACCTGTACATGTGGAATTAAGTAGTTGTGTAGCTGATCAAGTGTCCAGTTAGGTAACTAGTTGTCAACCTAAATGATAGGTAAACTCACTAGTTTGGGACAGTCTCAAAGAACTGGTTTATAAGACAGTCTCATTGTAATCACGTAGCTAGTTGTGTAAATAGTTGTCACCCTAAATAATAGGTAAACTCACTAGTTTGGGACAGTCACCTAGAACTGCTGGGTGCATTGGGCCCAGTAAACGAAATAACCAAAATACATTGAACGATAAGAAAGCACAAGACACGTGTGCCTTTGTTTTCAAGCCCCTGGCATACTTTTTAAAAAAAAAATTCGTTGCCTATTTTGTATGTCTGTTAAATCTTCATAAATCATTAAATTTTGTTTTAAATTAAAATGTAAAACATTCATATTTTTGGAAATAAATTATTATTAAAATGTTATTTTTTAAACATCGACAATCCATAAATTAGCAATAAATAAGAGACATGCAAATTCCGGTTAAGACAAGAAAAAAAAGAAGACTTGATGAAAGAAAGTGTTTCCAAGTTCGAAATCTTTCAATGAAATTTTTATTTTTAAACCAGTTGTAACTGTTTAGTTTTTGAACAAAATAATAATGTTCTTTTATCTAGGAATACACAACAATAAAGTGAATTTATGATATAAAACAAAATAGTCTTGATGAAAAGAAAGAAACAAGTCTGCCAAATTATATTCTATATTTAGGGGTCATTCCATTGTGAGATGATCTAAGAATAAAACAAATTAAAATACTAACCGCAGTTTTTGAAGCAGGTTATTGATTTAAAGGAAATTTTTTTCGCAATTAATAGTTATAAAAAGTTGAAAATTTATTAATGTATTTAAAATTAATTTGGTTGAATTTAAACAATTTAAAACTAATTTGTGACCAGTACTATAATTTCCAAAACGAACTTGTTTTTTTCCACAAATTTCCTCCTACTAGGACCACACCATAATAAAGATACAGGTGACTTTTATATATAAATCAGTGTTCGGCACTCATAGTCACCAGGAGACTAACCCGATCTACTAAGTATCATGATTTACGCAACATGAATGATTTAGTACGTATACCCGAATAACCAGTCACATGAATAGTTCTGTGTCAGTTGCCCTCCCTCCAGAGAATATTTAGCAATATTGCAAATACTAATTTGAACATCCATTAAATTGCTAAGCATAATGCACAGATGTTAATAAAACTGACGTAACATTATTATTATTATTTTGCATCGGTGTGATAATACCGCATTGGATTTCATAATACTTATTAATTAATCAATTATTCAACAGCCACACCTTTAGTTTTCCAATTCTTTCTGTCCATCTATAAGTTTATATAACTCAGGGTTTAAATAAGCAGTACTAAGGAAACGGATGTTGTAATACATCTGTATGATTCTGTTTAAAAAAATCATCACAGTTTTTTTTTATTTTTATTAATTCTTTAGCAGACACTTGGCTAATGAGAAGACGACTGCTTTAGACGTAGTAATTAAACATAAATTATTGATTAAAACAAACATGAACTTTAAATTATATAAAAAATATTTAACTTGTCTTCGGGCGTATCGTTGAATACTTTATAACAGTGCACAGTGGGACAGAATCAAACTATTTTGGAAACAAGTAAGAAAGCTACATTTGCCTGTGCCAATCTTATATAACCTTCACCAAATTATAAGTACTTTAAACAAACAATTTTAATTATTTTTAGGTAAACAAAATTAATTTCTTTTTTTTCAAAATTGTTTTTCAAAGTTTAAAAAATTTTTTTTTTCAAAATTGTTTCTACTAGTGAAAAAAACTTTATGAAAAAAAAAAAATTCGGGTAAAAAATATTTTTCCCTATTTTGAGCCATTGTAGGTCCAAATTAGCCTTTAAACATCGTTGCAATGGACTTTGAAATATCTCTCATGATATATCAATATTGTCTATATTAATGACTTAGTAATCAAGATATGGATCAAAAATAGGCCAAAAATCGAGGTTTGTCCGGTTTGTGGGCCGATTTTCTCGATTTTTTTGGAATAATTAAGCCTTAAGATTATTATATACAAATACAAATTCTCGAATTGAATTCTCTCGTAAGAGTATTTCTACACATTTATACGAATTTTTTAATTCGCTAATTTTATAAATAAGTATAGCGAGCGAAATTTAAATACAAAGAAAGCAAAATAGACTTTGAATTAACTTTAAACAAATTATTATTTTCATTATTAAGCTACTTGAAAATATTTTTTTTGAACTAATTAATTCAAAAAATTTAAATTACTATAAAACTTCTCCTAATTCTTACAGGTATGGGACGATGAACTGCAATACTTATCAAGCCTTAATGTACGCACTTGTAAATTGGATCATGATGACTGTAATCACACCTACAGATTTCGTAATACTGGACAGAATTTATGCGGCATCTCTAGATTGAAGTCACGCTACGTTAATGTCACAAATCTTATAGATGAAACCATAACATTGTGGTTTGACACCGAATACGATTTGATTGATAATACCTTCGTTAAAGCCTTTAAGGTCACCCATAATTTGTAAGTTAAATTCGTAATAACTATAATTTATTTAAAAACTATTTTTACTTCTCTTAACTTTTGCAGTGAAGCTTATGGTCATTTTGCCGAAATGATTGTTGATCGCATTACTCGTGTTGGTTGTTCCATAATGCGTTTCACTCGACCCGATTATCCCCACTTGTATGTCTACAATGTGGTGTGCAATTATTCGTCAGTGTATGCATTGGGAGCTCCCTTGTACAAAACTGGTTATCCGGGCAGTGGTTGTAGGACTGGTAGAAATCCACGTTTCCCGGCATTGTGTTCAGAGCGAGAGGAGTTTGATCCTAATTATTGATATTTTATGTATACAATTTTAAATCAATAATGAGTGTGTCTGTGAATTTGTTTTTTTTTTAAGTTTTTATAAATTTTTGTTGGTTTAAGCAACAAGCACTATAGATGTAAATAGTATTTTAGTTATAATTTAGTATAAAACAAATTGTAAATGATTTCTTATTAAAGAAAATTAAAGAGTATAAAGAGAAAATTAAACATTTTATTATTGGAAATGTCAATTTATAATATTGGAATCGCCGAAGGAACTTTAAGGAAGACTGATCCAGAAAACGATTAGTATTGAATCATGTTTCTTTGCACACTACAAAACTATCTTGGAATCACGTAGAAAGAAAACTATCATTATCAGTTTCCTGAATTAGATTTTCCTGAAATCTAATATTAACAAGTATGAAAGTATGGTCGGTCAACCACGACCTTATAATACCCTACACTAAGTAAATGAGAAAAAACATTTTTCTTTTAAAATTTCAATAATTTATTTTTAGGAGTAATTTTCGAAGTGGGCTTTATATGGGAGCTATGACTAATTATGGACCGATCATCATAAAATTAGGTGATATGACTTCTGTATATATGTATATAGAACTTATTTGAAGCTAAATTTGTGTAGATAAACATTTAAAACCGATAAATTCTTATTTCGGGCGGATATTTATATGGGGACTAGGTTACATGATTGGAAATGCCGTAGTCGACAATGCAGTGACAAGAAATATTTCATAAAACGGCAAGATTCAGGAAATTTCCAATGAAAAAGATAATGTAGACAAATTTTCATATTCCCGATGTACTCTACTCTAGGGCCTTTTACGATTTTACCACTAATTTTCGATTTTTTCTGTTAAAATTAGCCAATTATTTGGCGGGCCGAATATGGCCAGGCCAGATATAGTGTTTCAGGTTGAATATCTCTGACTGTGTATAATCAATTTAGTAGCATTCAAATGTTATGTTATAGATTCTAAAAATATTTGCATTTCAAATTAACTATTATTAATATGGTTACGGTGACCATCCATCCGTTCTGCACTTAAAATTTTAAACTGTATTTGCTAGGCAAACAAAGTATTGAATAGACAAAAGTACTGACACACAGTGGAATCAATCTCTAAAAACAGTGATAAATCTAAATCTTCTGCTCATCTTTTGAGACCAAGAACGAATCAAGCCAATATCGGATACTTTGTTCCAAAGAGAAGCTTATCCCAGAGAGCGTTATGCAAATAGTAGTTGGACGGGCATGGTCTGGACTATAAAGCAGGTGAGGCAAAACTTCCCAACCACTTCATTTTAAATACTTTTTAGCAGCTATTGCCACATGTGGCCGAGCGTTGTCATGATGGAATATTACGGTTTTATGTCTGGTCGCATATTCTGGGCGTTTTATGGCCAATGCTCGATTCAAACGAATCAGTTGTGTTCGGTATAGGTTCCCTCTCATGGTCTGGCCAAATTTTTAGCAGCTAATAATAGATAGAACCCCACCTAATATAGAGAATTACCTAAGCGCCATGGATTTTTGGCTTTGGTGTTGATTTGACTGGTTGACCGGGCTTTATATGCAATCTCTTACGTTTCGGGTTATTGTAATGGATACATTTTTCATCGCAAATAATGACTCGCTGCTAAAATGGTTTTCTTTTAGTCATCACTTTTGACATGCGAAATCGTCTTTCAAGATCTCTTGGCTTCAATACATGTGGTACTCAATTTCCTTGATTTTGGATGAATATTGCTGCTTGCAAACGTTTTGAAATTGCTGCTTGAGTAGCTGCCAATGATTTAGAAAGATCTTGTTGAGAATCTTCATGGAGTAATGACTCCAGTTCTTGGTCTTCAAAGTTTTTTTGGCTGGCCTGGCCGATCTTTCTTGTCTGTGTTAAAATCATCACTTCTGAACCGTACAAGCCATCTCTTGCACGTTGAAACTGATGGAACAACTTCACCATAAGATTTGGTGAGCAATCGGTGTGCGTCAGCGGCACTTTTTTAAATTAAAGAAGTAATGTAAAACTTTCCGCGTATGACGCTTTGTTGGTAAAAAAATCGACATTTTCGAAAAACTTTTTTGTTTACACTATTATGTTCAATAACTATGTGAGAAAAATTACAGATTCGTACCCTTCAAAATGAAATATAAGTTATTAAAAACAATGACAAACTAATACATATTGTTACGTTTTAACCTTTTATAAAACATTGGTTTATATCCTTTAAATAAAGCGGATAATTTTGATTGCATAGAAAAAGCCGTTTAGTAGTTAAAATTTGTAACAACTCTTTATTTATTTAAAATGTACAACAACAGTTCAAATAGTCACTCAGTGTCTTTATACACATTTAACAATTCGCAGAAATGCACACACACTTTATAATGTACAAACTCATATGTACAAGACAGTAGATGTAAACTCTAACAGCGCCTATGATAAACTCACGACTGCCACCTCTGCCACTATTTATACACACGCCATCAATCGTGAACCTTCTACAATGATCTCAACGGACAAACTAGTACATTCGAATTCTAGAGCTTTCGATGTTAATGCTAGCAGCTTGAACATTTAGTGTTGCCATACTTATACACAATGCTATTAACCGCATGCTATCAACATTGTTGATAAGTAGAAGCAGTTGTCACAGACCGTTAAATTCAAATCGCTATGGCAAATTCCTAGCAATATATAACCTTGCCACTCATGGTGAAGGGTGTAAAAAACTTAATCGAAATAAATAAACGTAAGAAATTTCTGACATAGTTACAGATCACGACTACTGTTTTATCAAATTAGAATTCAAGATACTTAAAAATATGGTCACCTGCAAAAATAGCGACAACTTTTTCAAGCCCATGAAATTCAATTCGATCCATTTCATAAACTATTTCATCCACCCTTAGGGAACCTAAAATAATTATAAATAAAGATAAATATGTCCACCAAAGTAAAATAGTATCAACTGTCAATCAGTTCTTTATTGTGTTGTAATTTCTGACAATAATAAATACCAAAAAAATTATAAAACTAAAGCAAACAATCAAGTGCTGATAACAATTTCAAACATAATTCAATACTAAATTAAGTTTAAATAAAAAATCTTTCTCGACTTACAAATTTCTGCGTTTAACATGTTGCTACAAATTAATACAAGATACAAATTAATAATGTTTATAATACGACAAAAAATTATATTTTTATTAAGACAAATATTGCCACTAGTTGCGTTTAACCGGAAACTATTCATTTTATTAGTTTTATTTGAGAACATTTTAACTGGTTTGTCTAACGAGGATTTGTGGTGTGATCCTCAGTTGTGTGGTAATTCCACAACAACTCGTCACATTGCCTGTGAGAATGATGGTGTATGTGTGTTTTTTTTAATATTAATAAAATTAAGAATTTTTTAAAAAATAGCAAAAAATTATTCTTAACAAACTAAAGGAGATATCGAGTGATTATTTCTTTCGTATCTAAAATTATGGCATTAACGGACAAATATATGCTATCATAAATAATTTCTATACCCACCACCAAAACGATTTTAATTGATTTTTTCCTTCCGTTTGTAACATATCGAAATATTGGTCGTATAACCAAAAAGTATATACTCGCATATTCTAGATCCTTATCAAATTCTGAGACGATGTCTGGGAATAAAATGTTCAACACACATTTGTTGTTGATGGCAAAAGTTTGGTGTTGAAAATGGGCAAAATCGCTTAAGTAGAACCAGAGTTATGGACAACTTCCAATATTCTTGAAATTTGGACTTTTTTAAATGGATTTTTGGCGATTTTTTTAAATATTTGAGACCTAATGTGACCAAATTTGAGGAGCCATGCACTGGACTCCATTGTCCATTATCCAGCTTAACAAATGCAAATCCACTCTAAAACACATTAGCTCCAACTATGTGAAATTTCGTAACATTTTCTCCAATAGTTCCCGAGATACCGAATTATTTCCAAATATAAATGTTTCTAAACCACTGTGCATTGTAGGTCCAACTTGCTATTGCCTTATATACATCGTAGCAATGGACTTTGAAATATCATATTTTCTATATTAATGACTTCGTAATCCAGATATAGATCAAAAATAGGTCAAAAATCGAGGCTGTCCCGGATTTTTCCATGTATCCAAGCCATTTTTGGGCCTATTTTCTCGATTTTAAATAGCATCCGAGCCGGAAGAATTCCCGTTATTTGGAGGCTATGGAAAGTTGATTTCAACATACAGACATGGCTCTATCGACTACGCTATCTATAACGATCCAGAATATATATACTTTGTGGGATCGCAAATGAAAAATCTAGAAATTACAAACGGAATGACAAACTTATATACATATACTCTTGCCACTCATGGTGAAGGGTATAAAAAAACCATCTGTCATTTACAACAGAATTTTCTTAGTTATAAGTCATTAGATGGTTAACAACACATAAGAAGTTCAGAGTGAGGGGATCTCGAGATAATAAGGATTTAATAAAAATTTCCTAATATTTCGAAGAATAATCAAAGAACGTCACACAGTGGTGGAAATGAAAAAAAAAGTGGAAATAAATCAGTAACTTCTAAACGAATAGCCCAAGTTTAATAAAAGAATTGGATCCGTTATTAGCCAAAAAACAGACAAAGGTAGGTTAAAAAAATAAAATTTTTCTTTTTAAATTCGAATAACTCGTAAACTATAAGAGATAATATGGCTAAAGCAATGTTTTTTGTAGATCTCGTCGAGTAGATTCTATATATATTAAAATTGGATCGCAGACAACAATTTGGCATCATTTTTAATATTTGATATACCCGAGGTGCCCCATTTTGGAGCACTGTGGCTCGGTCCCCCCTTCGTGTTATAAGCCCAAATCGGGCTATTCGTTCAGAAGTTACAGATTTTTTTCCATTTTTTTTTTTTTTCATTTCCCCCACTGTGTGTTATATACATATGGGGGATTTCATGTCAAGTGAACCAACTTTTGAAATCGATGTCTTCCGGTTGTGATGAAATTTGCACCATGGTTAGTTCTATTGGAAAGTAATTCGACGCAATTTTTCAACAAGATCGGTCGAGAACTTTCTGAGTTAGAGAGGTTAAAAATATGACATTTTGGCGAAGCAGGTGTTTTTTCTCATCCATGTAACTTATTCTTAGCAAAATGTGTCCCAAATAGTTTAGATAGCTATTTATTCAATCATTGGGAAAAAAAAATTTAAAAAAAAAATTTTTGAAAATTTCTTCCGAAATCTTGACTTGATCTACAAAATATTTATTTTGATAGATATCCCACTCGCATCCCACTAAGCAACCGAAAACCTCTTAAAGGAGTGGACCTAAGCTTTATTTTGAAAAAAAAAGTCAAAAAAGTTTTTGATTTTGCAAAAAAAGTCAAAAATTGTATATTTTGAGTTACAAAACGTTTATTTTTATAGATATCCAACTCGCATCCCATTAAGCGACCAAATCGGTCTTCATGGAAAATATGTAAGCTTTCTTTTGATAAAAAAAGGGCGTTTTTTGAAAAAAAGTCAAAAAAGTTTTGATTCGGAAACAAACCGAATCGCGGTTTTTCAAGACCTAAACCGAAACCGATAATTATTCTTCAGTTTTCACTTTTAATATATTTTCACTAGAAATGAGAAACAAACTTTTTCATCCAATATCTCTAAACACAGATCGGTAAAAATATCTTAAGATTTGTTTGAATTTTTAAATTATATTACAATAATTGCTTCAGATGATGTAGCAGGCTATCTTTCGCAGGCTAAATAATGCACAATTTTTGTAACAAAGTCTTAGTTATTTTCAAATTTCCGATAAAAGTATGGTGTACTAGCTGACCGGTGCGCTTCGCCACCTAAATTGGAATAAAGAAATAGTACTATTAAGTCTTCCTTTGTAAATTAATACTAATTCAGTAAAACATATCTAGGCGATTCTAGGTCCATCGTTATAAAATATTCAAAAAGTACAACTAGTTCGAAAAAGTACCTGCAATTCCCTTTTTTATATTCTAATTCAGTCAGGATCATGTGTGTTTAATATCCTGCTTATAGGTTCATTATTATAGAAATTTCAATAATAGTTTCTGTTACCTCAATATCATTATGCCCTCTATCCTTGATTCTTTCTTTACTCAGAAGCATATCAGCCAACTATTATGTATATACAATAAGTAAAATAATTTATTATAATAAAAAGTACCATTAGAAGAAAAATTAAAAATTTTCCACACTTAAACCACTGTCAAGTTTGAAATTTCAAAGTAATTTCCTGATTCTATGTTCAATATTATAGAAAATTCAAAAAGTACCATTTTGAAAAACGAAAAAGTACTCCCTAGTTTGGTTTAGTTCTCCATTTTTGGTATCATAATACAATTGAGCACCCTATTCTTGATTATTTCCTTACTGAGAAGCATATTAGCCAACTTTAACTAATTTAATATATTAAAAAGGTACCATTAAAAGAAGAAGTATCAATTTTTCTTTATCAAATTTGAACTTAAAATTTTTTTAGCAGTTTCTATATTAAAAACTGATTTAATAGTTAATAAATTATCACAAAACCGAACCAAAACCAATCGGTTTTCAATTTTTTAAAACCGAAACCGCGGTTTTGAAATTCTTCGGTTTTTTGGAAACTCTAGAAAAAACACCCGCTTGGCCAAAATGTTAAATTTTGACATCGATTTCAAAAGTTGACATGAAATACCCATATATATTTTTAGGCATATCTGTAATTATTTATTCGATTTTTATAAACTTATTCTTATATAAATATCAAGGATTGTATTAGTGGGTGCCACTATTTACTTTGGCATCAAAGTAAATACAGTGCACTCGCGGTAACATGAACACCGTCTAACGTGAACACCGCCTAACGTGAACAAGCTTTTGTTTACATTGATTACTCTGTAACGTGAACTCCCTTAGTTTTAATTAGTTCACGTTACCGCGAGTGCACTGTAGTTATATTCCAATATCTCGAGAACTATAATTGTGAAAGTCTTCAAACTCTCTATGAATCAATTTCGTATCACTGCATGAAATCTAACCAAAAAGTGAGAGGAATCGGTACAGGGGGTGAGTTACCTCCCATTCAAAGAAAACAGTTATTTCTAAATATCTTGTGATCTATAATTACGAGATTATTCAAATTTTTTTCCGAATAGCTCTTTTATCATTTACATATATTTGTTTAACTCTAAACTTTTTATTTCATCAATTGTTCGCTTCGTTCATATAAAAACCTTAAAACTCTTAAAAATATCGTTATTGAGACAAAATTAAGGGAGATATGACATCCCATATAAGGCCCTCATCCGAAAAATACATTAACGCGCAAAAATATATTGATATAATATTTAACACAACTTTGTTTCATATATGTGATTATATATAGCCCACATTCGGAAAATTCATTACTTTCCACCAAAAATATGGGTTATTGGTTATAAACCCAAAATATATTATTCTGGATCTATATAGTATTGGTGGTGGGTATATAAAATTCGGCATAGCCGAATGTAACACTCTTACTTGTTCAAATAACTTTTTTATCCTTAATTTTATTAAAGACCATAATCAATCATATATAAACAGAATTAAATTCTTAACCAGATAACAATGTGTATAACATCTATTAAAAATATTTCCCACTTACAGAGTTTTAATAGCCGTTGCTCTTCCGATGCCACCGATATTGATATCACAAATTTCAAACAATTATTTCTGGACGAACACAATAAACGAAGAAATTTAATTGCTTCGGGTGAATTAACCGGCTATGAGCCAGCCGCAAGAATGGCTACAGTAGTGAGTATTTAAAAAAAAAGCTATAAAAATATCAGAATTAGCTTTAAAAATTCATATAAAATATAATTAAATTAAATCTCTATTATAAGTGTTAATAATAATGTTAATATAAAGAGTTTAAAAACCTTTTAAACAACTAAATAAGATCACTTAGCTACATACAAATAAACAATAAAAAACGAGAAACATTTGTTTAAACAAAAAACAATAATAACAAAACGAAGTTAAATAATTTATGCAAATGAAACATTAACAAGTTGCCAACATAAACTGTTTGTTTAGAAATTAAAAAGAAAAAAAGTCAATAAAACTTATCAATAATAAATAATTAATACAAATAAAATTCTAAATAACACAACACAGTGGTTCTTTTTCAATAAACAATGTCTAATAAAACAAATGATTACTGCTGTATGGAATTGAATTAAAAAAAAGAAGAAAAAAACTTTAAAACCAACACTGAATATGATTTAGAACAAGTTCTTAACAAAAAAATAATCTTAAATAACCAGAGATTATAATAAAAAAGCAAGATTATTTTGTTTCGAAAAAGTTCAAAAAGATTAATAGGAGATTAGAACGTTAAAGCATGAGTTGCTTAAAAGGATTAAGATTAATTTAAAGGCAATCAATTATACTTAATTTAATAATTTTAAAAATGCTATTTTTTTCATTAATCGAAAAATAATCATAGCCATAGTACCACTTGGACTAGGAAGTCCATCATGATGTTCTAGAAGAATAATTATTAATTAATTATAATTAACGAATCATGCCAATTTTAATATCGCCAGTAAAGATGCTTCATATTCTCACTGTGTTTATTAAATTCTTATAGATATACTAAACACACGCAGAAAAAAAATATAGTTGTACATTGTTACTGTAACCATTTCAACATTTGAGCATGGTTACTGTAACAATTTCAAAATTTTTAACAATATTATAGTCACAGTAACTATGTATATGATTGTATCAACCATATATATGGTTACAGTAAACATGTATATGTTTATGACAACCATTTATATGATGAAGGACTTACCATATTCTGATGCTCTCATATCATAATCTGAGAACAATAATATGTTGATAAAATTATTCATCATATAAATGGTTGTCACAAACATATATATGTTTACTGTAACCATATATATGGTTGAAATATTCATGTGAATCGTAAATTAGCCATATTATTGTTACCACAATCATATATATAGTTACTGTGACTATAATATTGTTACAAATTTTGAAATTGTTACAGTAACCATGCACAAATGTTGAAATGGTTACAGTAACAATGTACAACTATATTTTTTTTCTGCGTGCAGATCACGTTCTCTTTACAAGTAAGTGCCAGATTTTCGATTCATTGTTTGGCGCAACATCGATATCAATTAATCTGAAAATCATGAAAAGATTTTGAAGATGACAGTAGCTCTTTTCTTCTGCAAAAGTGCCTTTCAAAAGCATTCGGATCTGGCTCATGCGTCATTGCGTCTATACTAGTGTTGTTTGTCCGATTCTTCTGTATGAAAAAGATACAGAGTATAGCCTGGATATGACTTCACAATACATAGTAGGATACCACTGGATTTGTTGGCTATGAACTTTGCAATTCGTCTGCATACTGAATGTTTGGGATTGCTGTGCGAAATGCTTCCTTTCCAAATAGATAGTTGCTCAATCATCTCCAGGATCACTACATCGAGCAAAGATTATGTCAATTAACAGCATTTCGGACTCTCTGGAATTGAATATTGTCTACACTTACGCAAGTGTATATTCTAATAGTCGAAGCGGCATTTAAAATCTCGTACATGACGACGAAAACAGCTGGAGCACATGTATGTCCATGTCAAGATTTGGAATGCGTATATAGCCTCATTATCTCTTGTATACTTTCATTTCAAGTTGAATAAGAGATGGGTGAGCTAAAATGGTTCTAGAACAACGTCTGTGACCACAACCGTAAACACGATTACATTTAATGACTAGGATGCAGTTCTCTGCGAAGTTGTTTCTGAAAACTAGACACTATCTCATTGGTAATTCCTCAAGGAGATGTAGAATTGAGAACAATGTCTGACCTATTGGACATTAAATTGGATGTTATTATGGTCTTAATATCGAACTCGGGTAATAAGGCAGGGACTCTGCTAGAGTAGCAGTTCTTAGTATCACAAAAAGAAATCTGACAAGCTTACAACATCATATAAACTAACCTAGGTTCCATAATTTAGGACCATATACTGGTCTCTTTAAAGAACGAAAAGAGAATCTGGTTTCGGTCTCCCAATCTGAACCTTTTTAAGTCGGTGTGCGGTTTGATTCCAAACCAAGCTGGTGGACGAATCTTCGAAATATCCAAACCCCCAATTTAGAGAATAGGGCAAAAACGAAGTTCTCTTCGTCCTCCTCATGATATCCTCTACTGAAATCAATAAAAGGTATATTCAATCTCTTCCCATGCGCACCCTTCAAATATTGCACTGTCAAAACGGCTGTCAAACGTGTCATCCCAAGGAAGGTGACCCTTTCAAGGTAGTGTATAGCTGTCCAATAGTTAATATTCTCGAATATCCAGTATTTTCGAGCTTCCCTACAAAACAGAGCCTGACCACAGATATCAAAGCTGACAGTTTGGCGATGAGATCGGCCAGTATCATATGCATCGTAACACACAGAGTACTCGATGGCTTTAACAGGTTTATTCTTGCCGTCTCATAGGCTTTCATAACCATGCAAAACTGAGCCTAACTACCGAGATCAAAGCCGACTGTTTAGCGATGAGATCGGCCAGTATCATAAGCATCATAATAAACAGATCACTCGATGGCTTTAACAGTTTTGTTCCTGCCGTCTTATAGGCTTCCATAACCCTGCAAAACTGAGCCTAACCACCGAGATCAAAGCCTACTGTTTGGCGATCAGATCGGCCAATATCATAAGCATCATAACAAACAGATCACTCGATGTCTTTAACAGGTTTGTCCTTGCCGTCTCTACGGTAAACACGATAAAATACCGACTCGAAACCTTAGTAGATCTTTGATCTCAGCTCGAATATCGCTGCATTGATCCAGCAGCCTAAAACTTGGATTTAACTATATAGATCTCGAATGTTTCATCCAATTGATACGCTTACCCACCCGTGTGACTTTCAAGAAGAGACGTCAGGTACTTCTGGTTCATTATGATCACAATCCTTATGAAATAGCCTTTGAATTCCGAGACAATTCCCATCTTCCAATCTTGTTTTAGAATTTCAAGAATCTCTCTGATAACTCTTCAGAATACTCACATCAGTTTAGTTGCACTTTGCATACAATCTTTGGGGCTTTGGGCATTTTGTCTGAACTGTTGGCTCTGCACATGTTTCTTTGCATTAGCGAAAGAAAACAGATTTTGTCTACTTAGTTTACAGATGATAAATCAACCAAGAGGAGGAATTCATCGGGATTTTTGTCCATCCGGTTAATGAATTTTTCGGAAGCTTGTCGTTGTTAATATCAATAGCTAATTGGTTGTTATATCCTGGTAAGCAATGCCTTCCACACACGATCTATACAACAGACCACATCTACAATATTTATAATTCAAATAAATATACTCAACTTAAAATATGGTGATTGAATATTATTAAAGAGTCTAGAAGAAATATTATAAACATATATTTAAATATAAAAGTGGAGAATCTAAATATGTATTGTTAATACTCATTTGCATGTAATTATCAAATCAAAATAGCCTTTGGCTTAGTAGTCCAAACATCAAAAATCATTTGTTCTATAACAATTGGAAACATAAAACACGCGCACCTTTGTATTCTAGCCTCTGGCATACATTTCTTTGCATAAATTTATATATTTCATGGATCTTATATTTCTTTAAATCATAAATCAATAAATTTTGTTTTAATTAAAATGTAAAGCATTCATATTTTGTAATAAATTATTTTTAAAATGGTTTTTGCAACATCGACTATACATTTATTAGCTATAAATAAGAGACCTGCAAATTTCATTTATTTTCAACAAAAACTCGATGAAAGTTTTAAATCTTGCAATTTAAGTTTTTTTTAAGTTAAAAAGGTATTTTATTTAAGAGTATAAAATCTCGATGAATACATTTCACTTTAAAATCATCTAAGAGATTCAAATAACTATTAAAAGGGTTTGAAAGATGGTTCTGCTTTAAAACAAATTTAACACAAATATAGTTGAAGTAATGGTTTAGTTGATTTATTTAGATATAGCTACAATTCGCTACCATATACTACCAAGACACACTTGCTACATGTTGAATGCTATTAAGCAAACACATTTTTACGAAATATTACCGTCATTTGTACTCGTACTCTGACATTTATTAAAAATCTATGTAAATTTTATGTAAATAGAATTGACGTCAAATAATTTTTTGTTTTCATTAATGTGATTATAATATTAATTACCCAATTATTCAGTCAACAGCCACACCTTTATGTATCTAATTTGTTGCTTCCCATCTATAAATTTTGTATAACTCGTGGTTTATATGTATGAGCGGTTCTAAGGAAACGGATGCTGTAATACACCTGTATGATTGTACATATTTAAAAAAAACATCACAGTTATTTTATTTTTATTAATTCTTTAACTGACACTTGGCTAAGTAATGATTATTATTTAAAGAAGGCGATTGCTTTGAACGTAGTAATTAAACATAAATTAATGATTAAAACAAACTTGAACTTTAAATAATATAAAATAATTCTACTGATTACACAAGTTTACAAAATAAATTGTTTGTTTTTTGAAAAATACTAGATACGGTAGTTAATTAAGTATTCTTTGTTTCCCACCTATGCGTCACAGTTTTAAGAAAAATAGTTTTTTTATTTTTAGTCTACCCGCATATATACATGTTTATAACCTACCAAAAACGAGAATAACTTTCTCAAACGATTTAACGTTGTCCGTCCGTCCGTCCGTCTGGCTGGCTGTCCATATAAACCTTGTGCGAAAAGTACAGGTAGCAATACTTTTTTTTAGAAATTGATTAAAATCGGTCCATTATTTCAGCTCTTAAAAATGTTGATATCTACATAAAATTCAACACAATTGAGTTTCATATAGAAAGAAATCACACATAATTGGTAATTTTGTGACAAAGTTTTTAGCCAGCGAGAAAACTCTTTAGCTTTCCACAGATATTGACTTTATCGTTAGTAAATCATTATAAAGACATCCAAAATTGTTTGTCCGATTGCTACTTGGTTCAAATACAGCTAATTCCCGCTTTAATCGACGTTCAGCATTTGATTTTACATTTTTAGGGTTTTCTTTTTCAATATTGCTTGAATATTTTAATTCGTTTTTAAATTTTCGCTTTGAACAGATGAGGCAACATTGTGGTCAAATAGGCGTTCATATATTTGCTGTCCATAAATGTTTAACATTGTTATACACCAATACATCGGTTTGCAACGCTCCTGTTTCCGTCTTTCTAAAATTTCTGTGTTTTCGAAATTGCGTCCTTGTTGTTTCAGTTTGCTTCGCATGGCTTCGAAATTGCGTCGTTAGTAATTCGATTTTATCATTTTTGTTTCAGTTTCCGTCGTATGGCTGCAAGCATTGCTAGTGCTTCGACTTGCGTCGCATGGTTTCAAAGCTGCGTCGTTAGTGCTTCGACTTGCGTCGTTAATATGGAATTTTTTTTATTGAAAAATCTATCAAAAACTAAGTTTCAAATTTTTATTATGTATTATTTTAAATTGTAAATACATGTACTATTGATAAACAAATAATCTTTCTATAAAAGGTAACATTAAATCAAAAGATATTTAAAGCTGGAAAATAAAACGGACAAAACTAAATTTTTTAATTTATATTTTGTTGCAAATCCTTTATTTTGGATGACACAAGCACATCTCTTAGGCATAGAAGATATTAAGTTTTTTTATAATGTCTTGCGATATTCCTTCCCAGGCTATAATAACGGCTTGAAATTAATCGTGAAAATTGCCGATCCTTATTTCGGCAATTTTCACGATTTATTTTCATATTATCAATCTCCCACAAGTTCTCAATAGGATTGAGATCTGGAGATTGAGCAGGCCAATGAAGAACTTGAATCTTATTGCTCTGTAGCCAAGTCTAAAAAACTTTGGAGGTGTGGATTCGTCAGAGAACAGTTACAGTCTTCCATTTTTGGACACTCCAGTCTTCCATTTTTGGACACTCCAGTCGATGTGGGCTTTGGCAAACTCCAGTCTAGCTTTCTTGTTCTTAGGTCATATAAACGGTTTTTTTGCTGGTCATCTGCTGAATAATCGTGCTTCTACTGCTCTTCTACGGATTGTTCTTTCGCTAACGCATAATCTTAAACTTGTTCTTACTTGACTAGCAGATGCTGTAAAATCTTTTTGCATTGCTCCTTTGATCAAGGAATCAACATATCGTGTGGTTTTACGCGGACGTCCTCCAGAATGTCCCGGTGATATACGACCAGTCTGCAAAATCTTTGGAATCAGCCAGGAAATAAATGATCTGTTAATTGAATATTTTTTACTCAATTCATGCCGTGATAAGCCCGGCTTCCAGTCTTCAATAGTCGTAATGGATACAAATGAATATATTTATAAATACAGAACTACTCACGTTTTGAGGTCAAGGCCTAATCAAGTCAATATCGGATACTTTGTTCCAAAGTGAAGCGTATCCCAGAGAGAGCGTTCTGCATCGTTCCCAAACACTTCATTCTAAATACTTGTTAATAGGTATTGAAAACATGTAGCCGCACGTTGTCCTGATGGAATATACCGGTTTCATGTCTGACCGCATATTCTGGACGTTTTTCGTCCAGTGCTTGCCTCAAACGAATAAAACCTTATCGCCATGGATATTTGGCTTTGGTGTCGATTCGGCTGGTTGCCAGGGCTTCGCATACGATCTCTTACTTTTCGGATTATCGTAATGATAATTATTTTCTTTTACAGCGGTCAAGCATCATTTCGAACATGCAAAATCGTCTTTCAAGGTGTCTCGGCTTCAATTGGTATGGTACCCAATTTCCTTGCTTTTGGATAAATCGTGCTGCTCGCAAACGCTTTGAAATTGTTGCTTGAGTAGCTCCTAATGATTTTGCAAGCTATTGTTGAGATTTACAACAATCTTCGTGGTCTTCAAACTTTTTTGGCTGGCCTGGGTGATATTTGTCTTCCGTGTTAAAATCACCACTTCTGAACCGCACAAACCATCTCTCGCACGTTGAAACCGATGGAACACATTAACCATAAGCTTTGGTGAGCAATCGGTGTGCTTTAGCGGCACTTTTCTTTTCAAATTAAAGAAGTAAGGAAAAACTTTCCACATTAGACGATTCGTTGGTACATAAATCGACATTTTTGAAGCAAAATACTTTGTTGTCTACACTATAATGTTATTGTTAGTAGCGGGCTAAATAATGAGTTCTTTAAATGGTTGTCACAAACATATACATGTTTACTGTAACCATATATATGGTTGAAACAATCATGTGAATCGTAAATTAACCATATTACTGTTACCACAATCACATATATAGTTACTGTGACTATAATATTGTTAAAAATGTTGAAATGGTTACAGTAACCATGCACAACTATATTTTTTTTCTGCGTGTAATAATAAAATCACAGTGGTTCATCAAAACTTTAATATTTAGCAGATTAAGCTTAATACTAAGTCTTATTCGTCTTATAAATTTGGTTGACATCTTCAGGAATACCGAGTCAAAAAACATATACAATAGGGTGGACCTTATTTTTTAGATTTTTAATGCTCCCAAGGCCTAAAATTGTTCTTAAAACTAAATTCTGAAAACCAAATCAAATAACGTTGCAAAATTTTAATTGAATGATAAAAAACCTATAAGTTTTTGTCTCTCAATAGCGCTTCTATGTGTATTTTATTCTATGTCAAAGTTTCAGCATTTTGTTTTAATTTTTAAAAATTCAAAAAAAAAAAATTTGTGTCAAATCTTACAGTTATGGGATGATGAACTGGAATATTTAGGAGTTCTTAATTTACACACTTGTAAATTGGATCATGATGACTGTAATCACACCTACAGATACCGCAGTGTCGGACAAAATTTATGTGCCATCTCAAGACTAAAGTCAGACGATGTCAATATAACGAATCTTATAAATGAAGCCGTTTCATTGTGGTTTAATGAATACGAAGTGATTGATAAATCCTATGTTAAAGCCTTTAAGGGAACCGGGAATTTGTAAGTACGAAAATTATACATAAATAATAAATTTGTAGACTAATTACACTTTTCCTAAAATCCAGTGAAACGTATGGTCATTTTGCCGAAATGATTGTCGATCGTGTTACACATATTGGCTGTGCGATCATGCGTTTCACTCGTCCAGATTATCCTCAACTTCATATCTTCCATGTGGTGTGTAATTATTCGTCAGCGTACGCTGAGAATGCTCCGCTGTATAAAACAGGTGATCCGAGCAGCGATTGTAAGACTGGTAAAAATCCGCATTACCCTGCATTGTGTTCCGAAAAGGAGGAGTTTGATCCTAATTATAAGTAACTGAGTTATGTTAAAAGATTTATAAATTTGTTTAGCTTAAGGATCATTCGAAATATCTTATAAGAAGTATGAAGAAATAAAATTTGTTTATGAAAAGCCTCCATAAAGCACGATTACATACTGCAATTTAATATATTTGTTCAATTCACAAGGTCTCTTATCATGTCATATTGTCATAATGTCCTAATATTTCACAATGGTTTTTATTGCTTTTCAAGCAAAAAGTGTCCTAAAATAATGCTAATGTTTATTGTGTTATCGTAACGAACCGGCAGAGACTAAAGCCGAAACCGAGCCGCCGAGTCGTGATATAAGTATTCACACCTTGTGAATTGACCAATTGTGTAAAGTTGTTTGTTTATAATGAAATTTCTAACCTATTATAACATAAGAAAGTCTGCGATCATTAAAGTGAGCTAAGCTATTTTTCTGTAATTCGCAACGTAAACTTAAGTGCCCATAATCAAATTATATTATCTCCCATACTTTTAGGTCAATATTCCTTTTTATCTTCTTTACAAATCATAATAAAACAACAATTATTAAGCCTTATATGGGATAATGACACATGTTATAATAATTGTAAATAAAAACAATACAAAAGCAAATCAATTAATACATAAATTACAATTTTATATAAATTTATTTAATATCACAAAGTTCACAAAATCCCACTTATAAAATATGTGTGAACACAGAGCACAGTTTGTCACCTGCTATTAAATTCACACAGGAAAAAAATTTAAATGGCAATGTTTTCTTTTAAATATTTATTTATATGCATATAATTATTGGTTGTTTTGTATTTGAAATTCAGTAAATATTTGTAAAGGCAACATTAATAAAAAACAAAGTGCAATTACTTATGGCAGTATGATTTTATCTGTAAGTAAAAAATGTTGACCGGATATGATAATTTTTGGTTGCTTGTAAAATCTAGAAATTTTGTTAAAACTTAAATTAAATTAAAAACGATTTAATAAGCTAGAAATTACAGAAAGAAGCAAGTTAAATAATGAAAATTGTATCACGAATATATTCAAAAAGTACGATGTACCAATCGGATTTCCGAGTGCTCCCGAAATCGAAGACGCAATTAAGAATTAATAATATTGTTTCGAATGTGCAATAGCGATTCTATTTACAAACATCAGTAGCATGCGGTTATTAGCATTGTTTGTAAGTATGGCAACAGTAAATGTTTAAGCTGCTAGCATTAACATCGAAAGCTCTAGAATTCGAATGTACTAGTTTGTCCGTTGAGACAATTGTAGAAGGTTCACGATTGATGGCGTGTGTATAAATAGTGCCAGAAGTGGCAGTCCTGAGTTTATCATAGGCGCTGTTAGAGTTAACATCAACTGTCTTGTGCATTTGATTTTGTATATTCTGCGAATTGATAAACATCCCAGCAGTTCTAGGAGACTGTCCCGAACTAGTGATTTTACCCATCATTTAGGGTGTTAACTAGTTGCTTCAATAGTCACGTGACTAGTTATTTTAACACTTGCATGTCCTAAACAGGGGGTCAATTGACCCTTTTTGACTACAATGAGACTGTCTAATAGCTGGTCCAAAGTAGTCAACGCATTGGATTCACATACTGGTTAAAACTTAATCAGCTACATAACTAGTTATTTTAACATGTACGGGTCCTAATTGACCTCAAATAGTCAGCTAAAAAGACATATCCAATAAACGCAAAACAATTTGCACAAAACCATTTTGTACGCATTACTCACAAAACGTTTAAGTGACTACACTCCAGATTACTTAGAGACACCTAAGTGACAACTGTCTTCACGCTAGATTACTTGGAATATATAAAGTAACCAATTGTCTTCTCTATTTACTACAAAGAGCACATACGTGTCAAATGACCAAAATATATAAATTGGAGTCAGCCAAGTGATAAGACATTTGTGACGATTACTGTCAATAGGGGATACATTGACGACTTGCTTAACTGCTGGGGTGTATGAAGACACTGAGTGTTGTTGTAGATTTTAAATAAATAAAGAGTTGTTACTAAAACAGCTTTTATTTGCAATCAAAAATATTCGGTTTATTTAAAGGAAATAAACCAACGTTTTAAAAAGGTTAAAACGTAACAATATAATATTCAAATAGTACTCTTTTCATCATTAGCGTGGTTTTGTGTTAGGAATCATTAGTAAAAATACTGTTATACTGAATATGTTCTTTAAAAAATACAATTATAATGAAGATGTTCCTTAGAAAATACTGCTATACACAAGATCTTTTATAAAAAATGCTGTTATACAAAAAATTCTCTATATAAATACAGTTATACATACGATTTTATACAGAAAACACTGTTATACATAAGATTTTCTTTAAAAAATTATGTTATACACAGGATTTAATATAGAAAATACTGTTATACTGAAGATTTATATAGAAAATACCGCTAAACATAATATTTGTTATAGAAACGACTATTCTACACAAGATTTTCTATAGAAAATGCTTTTATACAAATTATTTTCTATAGAAAAAAAACTGTTATATACATAATGTTCTATATAAAATACCTTTATACACAATATGTTCTATATAAAATGCAGTTATACGCAAGATTTTCTATAGAAAATGATTTTTACACAAGACTTTCTATTGAAAATGCTGTTAGACACAATATTTTTTGTAGAAAATACTGTTATGCTCAAGATTTTCTACAGAAAATACAGTTATACACATTATTTTCTTTAAAAAAACTGTTATACACAATATTTTCTATAGAAAATCCAGTTAAACACAAGATTGTCTATTGAAAATGCAGTTATACAAAATATTTTCTCCAGAAAATACAGTTATACACAAGATTTTCTATAGAAAAGACTGTAGTACACAAGATTTTATGTAGAAAATACTGTTATGCTGAAGATTTTCCTTATAAAATGCTGCTAAACACAATATTTGTACCCTACACCACCTTAGTGGGGAGGGTATAATGGATTTGTGCAGATGTTTGTAACGCCCAAAAATATTAGTCTAAAAGGTATACCGATCGACTCAGAATCACTTTCTGAGTCGATTAAACGATGTCCGTCCGTCTGGCTGGCTGGTTGTCCATGTAAACCTTATGCGCAGAGTACAGGTCGCAATTTTGAAGATATTTCAATAAAATTTAGTACATATCATTTTTTCTGCCAAATGACCAAGCCTATTGAAATTGGCTGAAATCGGTCCATTATTTCACCTAGCCCCCATACAAATGTCCTCCCGAAATTGGACTTTATCGGTCATAAATGTTTAATTTACATAGGTATCTACACAAGTTTTTCTCCAAATAAATATTATATATACCGAATTTATGTCATCAAATTTTGTTATGATCGGTCCATAATTAGTCATAGCTCCCATATAAGACCTGCTTCCGATAATCACTTTAACGTTCATAAATCTCCTTAAAATGTTGGCATACACATAAATAACTTTCATATAGACATTAATCACATGACCAAATTTCATGGTGATCGGTCCATAATTTTTCATAGCTCCCATATAAGGCCCACTTCCGAAAATCACTCACGAATATAACGAATCGGCAACCGCCTGAAGCGTTGTTTTCAGATGGGTGGGCATTTATTTGGATTTGTCGACTTTTGATGCTTCCAAGGTCTAAAGTTATTCTATCTTATCCAAAAAACAAATACGTTTAGAGGTTGTACATTTTATTTGAAGTTTCGAGTTCTGTTCCCCCGTAGTCCCCATACAAGGTTCCGCTCAGAATATTAATTGAACATTCATAATTGCCTTATAATAATTAATATAGTGATGAAATTGGACATAAACATGTTTTATATGAACCTTAATCTTTCTAACAACTTTTGTGAGGATCGGTCCATAATTCACCTTATCCCCTATATAACACCTATAACAGAAAATTATTTTATTGTCACATATTGATGGTGGGTGTACAAGATTCGGCACACCCAAATATAACGCTCTTACTTGTTTTTTTTAATATTGCTTCTTAATTTAGTTTTAAGATAATGAAGATGATTAGACCTTGGTAGCATCGAAAATTGCAAAAAGAGGGCCTCCCTAGTTCTCACCGTCGGGTACTGTTATGATACTGTTAGCTAAAAATAGATCCAAATTCAAGACTGATTCGAACAGATGGCTAGCAATATCAAAGAAATTAAATAAACTGGAAACCTCAAGGCACCGATAGCCATACATATTTCGTAAATAAAGCTCGAAATTCAAGCAAGAAAAAGCCATTAGATCACACGACGTGATAAAATTGAACGAATTCTATATAGTTAACAACAAAATTATTTATGGGTATTGTGGCCTGTTGTCATAAAATCAAAAGGACACAAGAAAAATAAACAGTTTTTTAAACAGCAAAAAAAAAAAACAAGTAAGAGAGCTATACTCTCCTGTGCCGAATCTTATATACCCTACACTAAATTATACTTTAAAATAAATATTTTAAATATTTTTAGGTAAAAAAATTATTTTTTTTCAAAATTTAAAATTTTTTTTTTCAAAATTGTTTTCAAAAATTTTTTTTTTCGAAATAGTTTTTTTTAATTTCTTAAATTTTTTCTTTTTAATTTTACCAGTGAAAACAAATTTATCACAAAATTAATTTTTTTTTCAAAATTTAAGAAATTATAATTTTTTTTCAAAATTGTTTTCAAAAAATTTTTTTTTTCGAAATAGTTTTTTTTAATTTCTTAAATTTTTTTTTAAATTTACCAGTGAAAAAAAATTTATCACAAAATAATCTTTTTGGTAAAAAAAAAAAAAATCGGGTTAAAAAATAGTTTTCCCGATTTTGACCCAATGTAGGTCCAAATTACTATATATAGCCTTATATAGATCGTTGCAATGGACTTTGAATTCAAGTTTGTAAGTTATTTGGAGTCTTCAGAAAATTGATTTCAACAAACAGACAGACAGACGGGCATGGCTTAATCGAATCCGCTATCTATAAGGATCCAGAATATATATACATTATAGGGTCGGAAAATTATATTGTGGAAATTACAAACGGAATGACAAACTTATATATACCCTTCTCACGAAGGTGAAGGGTATAATTAATATTTAAAAATTACAATAAATAACAAAATATAATTATGCATTAAATTTACATAATCCAATTAAGAATGAAGAAAAATAAATTAGGATTTGTTTACGAAAACGCTAATTGGAAATGAAAACAGGAAACGGAAATAAACAATATAATGCTTCTGTATTCAGGATTGCCAGTTATGGGAATTTGTCCCCAAAGATGGGAATTTTGAAAGGCGCTTGGACACATACAATTTAGTTTTGGGAACTGGGGATTTTATGGGGATAAAGTAATAAGGTACTAAATAATTAGCTTTGGATAGAAAATATTCGGCTTTTATGAGCGAATTAAAATAAATATTGATGGTTAAATTCAATACCAGATGTACTTGTTTAATTTCGTATTGAAGTTTCATTGAATGTTCTCAAATCTACTGTTTATGCTAAATGTTTAGTTATAAAATATATCATCTTGCAGTGGAATCATTTTCACTTCTATTAATCAAGTTTTCAAAATAACCGCAATAAAAAATTGTCAAAAATGTCAATTGTTAATTAAATTTTAATTTATTCTTAAGCACCTTTACTTAATTTTGTTTAAATTGAATTGTTTTCGATGTGAGTTGGACTTGAAAACAACAACAAATTGAACAGGTGTTTGTTGTTGTCAATTTGTTAATTTTGGCGTGTGAATTATCTGTGTTGTTTTTGTAATTTTATAACGTGTCGCATTTTATATTTCAATTCCTTTATGTTTGTGATGATTTGTGAGTTATAATCCAATTTGAATGTCAGCTTTTGATTTCAATTAGGTGTTTTTTTCAAAAATTTATTTAATACATTTAAATTATGATTTATTTTATACTGTTTAAAATGTAAGCATTTCCGGATTGTATAATAAAATTTAGTACTTTATCTGGATTAAATTTCATTAATAAATCTTAGGACTAAATATTGCAGCATTATACCTAATAATGTTATAATAAAAAGTAACTTTAATTTGTATTATTTACTTTAATTTTGTCATTAACTTGAACATTTCTTTCAAACGCTACTCAGTGGCTTAGAAACTTTTTTTAAATAATTCGGTAGCTGGTGAATGATTTTAAAAATATTAACAAAAATTCAGTTATTTTCCGAATTTCAAGCAATTTTGTAATTTGATAGTACATACTTGAGATTAGATAGTACATCAAGAGATACCCAGCTGCTAAGCAAGTAGTCAATGTATCCCTTAAGGTATGGTCGCACATGGCAAATATTTGCTCAAAAAAGCGTAACCACATTTTTTAACACATATTTGTTTGACGTTGTTTGCTTTTACAAGTGATTTGTAAGATCAAACGTCAAATAAAACTAATTATTTGTTTTGAATTGTTCTAAGTAAAAGGAGTTTATGAAATAAAAGAAATACAATAAAATATATTTTATTTAGTGGTTACATCTTTATGGTCAAATATTTGCCATGTGTGATCCTATCTTTATATACAGTAATTGTCACTAATGTCTGATCACTTGGCTGACTGCAATTTATAAGTTTTGGGTCAATTGACACGAATGTGTTCTTTGTAGTGCAGAGAAAAGTCAATTGTATATTTTATACATCCCAGGTAATCTAGCGTGAAGACAATTGTCACTCAAGTGTCAAGTGTCTAGAGTGTAGCCACTTTAAACCTTTATTTTGTACAGCACCTTTTTATGAGTAATTCATACAAACTGGTTTTATACAAGTTGTGTTGTTATAATTCTCATACAGTTTATTTTAGTTTTTGCTTATGTATACTGACATCTCATCCCAGCAGTTAAGCAAGTCGTCAATGTATCCCTCGTCGCAAATGTCTTATCACTTGGCTGACTTCAATTTATATATTTTTGTCATTTGACACGTATGTGCTCTTTGTAGTGCAGAAAGAAGACAATTGGTTACTTTATACTTAAGTAACTTAAGTGTATCTAAGTAATCTGGAGTGTAGTCACTTTAAACGTTTTGTGAGTAATTCGTTCAAACTGGTTTTATACAAAATGTGTTGATATAATTCTCATACAGTTAATTTTTATTTTTGCTTAAGTATACTAATATCCCATGTGACATAGCATAAAATCAATAGTCACTTTATTGTCTCTTAGTAACCTTTATTGAAGTCACTTTAAACGCTTATTTTGTATTACACTTTAGAAAGTAGTTATTTTACCCACCAGAAGTAATCCATTGGAGAGTTGTCGAAGAAAGGTTCGTTTACAAGATTTCGTTTATTGGACTGCCTATGATATGTCTTTTAGCTGACTATTTGAAGTCAATTAGCACCAGTACATGTTAAAATAACTAGTTATGAGCTGATCAAGTTGATCAGTATGTAAATCCAATGCGTTGAATACTGTGGACCAGCTATTAGACAGTCTCATTGTAGTCAAAAAGGGTCAATTGACCCCCTGCTTAGGACATGCACGTGTTAAAATAACTAATCACGTAGCTATTGAAGTAACTAGTTCCCACCCTAAATGATGGGTAAAATCACTAGTTCGGGACTGTCTCCTAGAACTGCTGGGATGTAACAGCGTGAAGTCAATTGTCACTTTAGTGTCTCTAAGTCACCTAGGGTGTAGTGAGTTTAAACGTTTAGTTTGTAGACTTTAGAAAGTAGTTATATTACCCAACAGAATTAATCTCTTGGTGAGTTGTCGGAGGAAGGTTTGTTTACAAGCAATTGGTTATCAGGTCAATTAGTACCAGTAAATGATAATGTAACCAGTTAGGTAGCTAGTAAGGTAACCAGCTATTGGACAGTCTCATTGTAATCCAAAATGGTCAGGACATGCACGTGTTAAAATAACTAGTCACGTAGCTAGTTATGTAACTAGTTGTCACCCTAAAGGATAGGTAAAATCTCTCTAGTGGTGGTTCAACTTATTTATTTAAAAAATAAATATTTTTTTAATAAGCATAGAATTAAAATGTAAAAACAGGCTTTGACAGAGGTTAGAAATAAACAAGCGAAAAAAAAGTAATCAGCTGATTGACTAACTCCACCTTGTATAAATTTGGGATTTACAATAGAAGGCGTATCTTTTGAACGCACTTTTTGTTTTTAATAATTTATATGTCATTTTGAAGGGTACATATCAGTCATTTATTCTCACTTAGTTATTGACAAATTTAGTGTAAACAACAAAGATTTTGCGATTGGCCCCTAATGTCAGTTCTGTTTTGACATTTGTGTAGTAAGCACATGCGAAATACACGTTAATAAACAATGTTACGCTACACTGCTCCAGAACGCGGAATATTGCTGACTATTTATTTGACCAATAATCGGCAAAATTTATAGCATTTTCTGCAATAACGTATTATTTTAGTTGTGGGTTGCCGTTTGTGTGTTCAACATCGTTAAATTATCTAGAAAAATTACATATTTTGTTATGTTCTTGTTATTTTCCTTTAAATATTAAAAAAATTGGTTTAAAAACTGAAAATGCGTCTCCTGAAATTTTAAATTTTTAGAGATATGATATCGCGACGCGTCGTACAGTGGCTCAAGATCAAAATTTTTTAAAATTTTACCTCTAGCAAAAAATGGGGCAAGGGCGGGTTGCTGGAAATTTTTGTATTAGATAAAGGAATAATCAAAGAACTTATTTTGAAATATGGAAAATATAGAAATATTGAAAAAATGGATAGTTGGCAAATATCTGAAGAAACACAAAGCAAGCAGTTCAATAAAATCAAAAAGAATGACGAACCGTTACCTAGTTTTCGAGATACTGTATCTGAAATTACCTAAAAATGGTGCTTTTTTTAACACTGCAAATCAATCAACTTTGAAGGGCTATATCTTCTGATTGTAATAAGAGTAACATATTTGAAATCGTTGAACAATTTCCTATAAAATAGTTTTATTCAATATTTTTTAGGGGCACATGAAATTTTTGATTTATGTAACCTTACTTGTTTTACAATACGTCGTTGCAGCATTTACAAAAATATATTTTACTAGCTGACCCGGTGCGCTTCGCCACCCCAATTGGATGAAATAAATAGTACTATTAAGTCTCCGTTTGTGAATTAATACTAATTCAGGATAACATGTCTCTAGTTTCTAGTTACAAAAAGGAACAATCGAATAAAGAAAAAGTACCAAAAAGTCACCCCTAGAATTCTCACTCACTTAGGACCATATATGCTTAATTTCATGTTCCTAAGTCCATTGTTATAGAAATTTCAAAAGGTACCATTAGAATAAAGAAAAAGTACCAAACAGTCTCCCTCTAGAATTCAAAGTTACTTAGGACCATATCAGCTTAATTTCAAGTTTCTAGGTCCATTTTTATAAAACATTTGAAAAGTACCTTTAGAAAAAAGAAAAAGTACCATATTGTGCCCACCTTCAATTCTCTCTCACTTATAACCATATATGCTTTATTTCGTGTTTCTACGTCCATTATTATAGAAAATTCAAAAAGTACCATTAGAATAAAGAAAAATTACCATAAGTCCCCCATTTGTGGATTCCCACTCACTCAGGTCCGTATAACATTTATTTCATGTTTCTAGGTTCATTATTGGAGAAATTACAAAAAGTACCATTCCAATAAAGAAAAAGTACCAAAAAGTTTCCCCCTAGAATTCTCACTCACTTAGGACCATGTATGCTTAATTTCATGTTTCTAAGTCCATTGTTATAGAAAATTCAAAATTCAGTTCTCACATTTTGGTACCTAAATATTATCCCCTATTCCTAACTCTAACTTCACTCAGATACATATCAGCTAACTTTTATGTCGATAAGTGAAATAATGTAAAATATTAACAAAGTACCCTAAACGTTCGAATTTCCAAAAATCCCTTCTTATCGGATCGTTTTGGGAAGGGAGGAAACCACAGTTAAAATTTCATGACGATACTCTTTTACATATATAGATCACAAATTAACCTTATTTTCTCGATAAACACAGTATTTACAAAGTTACAGAGGGTTTTAGTTTTTTATAGAATTTCTCTTCTAAAATTAAATTTTTGGTCAGAAATATAAGTGATCACAGATTAACCTTATTTTCTCGATAAACGCAGTATTTACAAAGTTACAGAGGGTTTAAGTTTTTTATAGAATTTTGGTTTTAAAAATCAATTTTTAATAAGAAATATAAGTGATCACAGATTAACCTTATTTTCTCGATAAACGAAGTATTTACAAAGTTACAGAGGGTTTTAGTTTTTTATAGAATTTCTCTATTAAAATTCAATTTTTGGTCAGAATTTCTCTTTTAAAATTCAATTTTTAATAAGAAAAATAAGTGATCACAGATTAACCTTATTTTCTCGATAAACGCAGTATTTACAAAGTTACAAAGGGTTTTAGTTTTTTATAGAATTTCTCTATTAAATTTCAATTTTTGGTCAGAATTTCTCTTTTAAAATTCAATTTTTAATAAGAAAAATAAGTGATCACAGATTAACCTTATTTTCTCGATAAACGCAGTATTTACAAAGTTACAAAGGGTTTTAGTTTTTTATAGAATTTCTCTATTAAATTTCAATTTTTGGTCAGAAATATAAGTGATCAAAGATTAACCTTATTTTCTCGATAAACGCAGTATTTACAAAGTTACAAAGGGTTTTAGTTTTTTATAGAATTTCTCTATTAAATTTCAATTTTTGGTCAGAAATATAAGTGATCACAGATTAACCTTATTTTCTCGATAAACGCAGTATTTACAAAGTTACAAAGGGTTTTAGTTTTTTATAGAATTTCTCTATTAAATTTCAATTTTTGGTCAGAAATATAAGTGATCACAGATTAACCTTATTTTCTCGATAAACGCAGTATTTACAAAGTTACAAAGGGTTTTAGTTTTTTATAGAATTTCTCTATTAAATTTCAATTTTTGGTCAGAAATATAAGTGATCAAAGATTAACCTTATTTTGTCGATAAATGCAGTATTTACAAAGTTAAAGAGGGTTTTAGTTTTTATAGAATTCTCTATTAAAATTTGGTCAGAAATATAAGTGATCACAGATTAACATTATTTTCTCGATAAACGCAGTATTTACAAAGTTGCAGAGGGTTTTAGTTTTTTATAGAATTTCTCTTCTAAAATTCAATTTTTGGTCAGAAATATAAGTGATCACAGATTAACCTTATTTTCTCGATAAACGCAGTATTTACAAAGTTACAGAGGGTTTTAGTTTTTTATAGAATTTGTCTATTAAATTTAAATTTTTGGTCAGAAATATAAGTGATCACAGATTAACCTTATTTTCTCGATAAACGCAGTATTTACAAAGTTACAGAGGGTTTTAGTTTTTTATAGAATTTCTCTATTAAATTTCAATTTTTGGTCAGTAATATAAGTGATCACAGATTAACCTTATTTTCTCGATAAACGCAGTATTTACAAAGTTACAGAGGGTTTTAGTTTTTTATAGAATTTCTCTATTAAAATTCAATTTTTGGTCGGAAATATAAGTGATCACAGATTAACCTTATTTTCTCGATAAACGCATTATTTACAAAGTTACAGAGGGTTTTAGTTTTTTATAGAATTTCTCTATTAAATTTCAATTTTTGGTCAGTAATATAAGTGATCACAGATTAACCTTATTTTGTCGATAAACGCAGTATTTACAAAGTTACAGAGGGTTTTAGTTTTTATAGAATTTCTCTATTAAAATTCAATTTTTAATAAGAAATATAAGTGATCACAGATTAACCTTATTTTCTCGATAAACGCATTATTTACAAAGTTACAGAGGGTTTTAGTTTTTTATAGAATTTCTCTATTAAATTTAAATTTTTGGTCAGAAATATAAGTGATCACAGATTAACCTTATTTTCTCGATAAACGCAGTATTTACAAAGTTACAGAGGGTTTTAGTTTTTTATAGAATTTCTCTATTAAATTTCAATTTTTGGTCAGAATTTCTCTTTTAAAATTCAATTTTTAATAAGAAAAATAAGTGATCACAGATTAACCTTATTTTCTCGATAAACGCAGTATTTACAAAGTTACAAAGGGTTTTAGTTTTTTATAGAATTTCTCTATTAAAATTCAATTTTTGGTCAGAATTTCTCTTTTAAAATTCAATTTTTAATAAGAAAAATAAGTGATCACAGATTAACCTTATTTCCTCGATAAACGCAGTATTTACAAAGTTACAAAGGGTTTTAGTTTTTTATAGAATTTCTCTATTAAATTTCAATTTTTGGTCAGAAATATAAGTGATCACAGATTAACCTTATTTTCTCGATAAACGCAGTATTTACAAAGTTACAAAGGGTTTTAGTTTTTTATAGAATTTCTCTATTAAATTTCAATTTTTGGTCAGAAATATAAGTGATCAAAGATTAACCTTATTTTGTCGATAAATGCAGTATTTACAAAGTTAAAGAGGGTTTTAGTTTTTATAGAATTCTCTATTAAAATTTGGTCAGAAATATAAGTGATCAAAGATTAACCTTATTTTGTCGATAAATGCAGTATTTACAAAGTTACAGAGGGTTTTAGTTTTTTATAGAATTTCTCTATTAAATTTCAATTTTTGGTCAGTAATATAAGTGATCACAGATTAACCTTATTTTCTCGATAAACGCAGTATTTACAAAGTTACAGAGGGTTTTAGTTTTTTATAGAATTTCTCTATTAAAATTCAATTTTTGGTCAGAAATATAAGTGATCACAGATTAACCTTATTTTCTCGATAAACGCATTATTTACAAAGTTACAGAGGGTTTTAGTTTTTTATAGAATTTCTCTATTAAATTTCAATTTTTGGTCAGAAATATAAGTGATCACAGATTAACCTTATTTTCTCGATAAACGCAGTATTTACAAAGTTACAAAGGGTTTTAGTTTTTTATAGAATTTCTCTATTAAATTTCAATTTTTGGTCAGAAATATAAGTGATCACAGATTAACCTTATTTTCTCGATAAACGCAGTATTTACAAAGTTACAAAGGGTTTTAGTTTTTTATAGAATTTCTCTATTAAATTTCAATTTTTGGTCAGAAATATAAGTGATCAAAGATTAACCTTATTTTGTCGATAAATGCAGTATTTACAAAGTTAAAGAGGGTTTTAGTTTTTATAGAATTCTCTATTAAAATTTGGTCAGAAATATAAGTGATCAAAGATTAACCTTATTTTGTCGATAAATGCAGTATTTACAAAGTTACAGAGGGTTTTAGTTTTTTATAGAATTTCTCTATTAAATTTCAATTTTTGGTCAGTAATATAAGTGATCACAGATTAACCTTATTTTCTCGATAAACGCAGTATTTACAAAGTTACAGAGGGTTTTAGTTTTTTATAGAATTTCTCTATTAAAATTCAATTTTTGGTCAGAAATATAAGTGATCACAGATTAACCTTATTTTCTCGATAAACGCATTATTTACAAAGTTACAGAGGGTTTTAGTTTTTTATAGAATTTCTCTATTAAATTTAAATTTTTGGTCAGTAATATAAGTGATCACAGATTAACCTTATTTTCTCGATAAACGCAGTATTTACAAAGTTACAGAGGGTTTTAGTTTTTTATAGAATTTCTCTATTAAAATTCAATTTTTGGTCAGAAATATAAGTGATCACAGATTAACCTTATTTTCTCGATAAACGCATTATTTACAAAGTTACAGAGGGTTTTAGTTTTTTATAGAATTTCTCTATTAAATTTCAATTTTTGGTCAGTAATATAAGTGATCACAGATTAACCTTATTTTGTCGATAAACGCAGTATTTACAAAGTTACAGAGGGTTTTAGTTTTTATAGAATTTCTCTATTAAAATTCAATTTTTAATAAGAAATATAAGTGATCACAGATTAACCTTATTTTCTCGATAAACGCAGTATTTACAAAGTTACAGAGGGTTTTAGTTTTTTATAGAATTTCTCTTATAAAAATCAATTTTTAGTCAGAAATATAAGTGATCACAGATTAACCTTATTTTCTCGATAAACGCGGTATTTACAAAGTTACAGAGGGTTTTAGTTTTTATAGAATTTCTCTTATAAAAATCAATTTTTAGTCAGAAATATAAGTGATCACAGATTAACCTTATTTCCTCGATAAACGCAGTATTTACAAAGTTAAAGAGGATTTTAGTTTTTTATAGAATTTCAGTTTTAAAATTTAATTTTTAATAAGAAATATATAAGTGATCACAGATTAACATAATAAAATATTCGTATCTCTAGGTCAAATTATAAAAAAAAAAACATATTTTATGAAAAAGTACAAAAAATAAACACAGTTTTTAACCATTAAGGGTTCGAATTTCAAAAAAGTACCAAACTTATATTTTTTATTTTTTGTTAAGTAAAGAATACGATTTAAAATTTGTTTCTATGTTTATTAGTTTAAAAGATACATAGGGTGCCAAAAAAGTACCAAAATAGAGTTTTTACCCGTTTTCTCCCCTAAAAGGTTCGAATTTCGAAAAAGTACGAAACACCTGTCAGCTTATTTTTTAAATGGAGTAACATGCAATTTTAAGTTTTTTTGTATCTTTATTAGTTTTGAAGATATAAGGTTACCGAATTTACCCGTTTTTACCCTTTTTTACCCCCTTAACGTTTGAGTTTCCAAAAATCCCTTCTTATCGGATCGTTTTGGGGAGAGAGGAATCTACAGTTTAAGTTTCATGATTCTAGCTTCAGTCGTTTGGGCTGTGCGATGATGAATCAGTCAGTCATTCAGTCAGTCAGGCAGGCAGTCAGTCAGTCAGTCAGTCAGTCAGTAACGTTACTCTTTTATATATATAGATGGTACAAAATTTAGTTTTTTATAGAATTTCTCTATTAAAATTCAATTTTTGGTCAGAATTTCTCTTTTAAAATTCAATTTTTAATAAGAAAAATAAGTGATCACAGATTAACCTTATTTTCTCGATAAACGCAGTATTTACAAAGTTACAAAGGGTTTTAGTTTTTTATAGAATTTCTCTATTAAATTTCAATTTTTGGTCAGAATTTCTCTTTTAAAATTCAATTTTTAATAAGAAAAATAAGTGATCACAGATTAACCTTATTTTCTCGATAAACGCAGTATTTACAAAGTTACAAAGGGTTTTAGTTTTTTATAGAATTTCTCTATTAAATTTCAATTTTTGGTCAGAAATATAAGTGATCAAAGATTAACCTTATTTTGTCGATAAATGCAGTATTTACAAAGTTAAAGAGGGTTTTAGTTTTTATAGAATTCTCTATTAAAATTTGGTCAGAAATATAAGTGATCACAGATTAACATTATTTTCTCGATAAACGCAGTATTTACAAAGTTGCAGAGGGTTTTAGTTTTTTATAGAATTTCTCTTCTAAAATTCAATTTTTGGTCAGAAATATAAGTGATCACAGATTAACCTTATTTTCTCGATAAACGCAGTATTTACAAAGTTACAGAGGGTTTTAGTTTTTTATAGAATTTCTCTATTAAATTTAAATTTTTGGTCAGAAATATAAGTGATCACAGATTAACCTTATTTTCTCGATAAACGCAGTATTTACAAAGTTACAGAGGGTTTTAGTTTTTTATAGAATTTCTCTATTAAAATTCAATTTTTGGTCGGAAATATAAGTGATCACAGATTAACCTTATTTTCTCGATAAACGCATTATTTACAAAGTTACAGAGGGTTTTAGTTTTTATAGAATTTCTCTATTAAAATTCAATTTTTAATAAGAAATATAAGTGATCACAGATTAACCTTATTTTCTCGATAAACGCATTATTTACAAAGTTACAGAGGGTTTTAGTTTTTTATAGAATTTCTCTATTAAATTTAAATTTTTGGTCAGAAATATAAGTGATCACAGATTAACCTTATTTTCTCGATAAACGCAGTATTTACAAAGTTACAGAGGGTTTTAGTTTTTTATAGAATTTCTCTATTAAATTTCAATTTTTGGTCAGAATTTCTCTTTTAAAATTCAATTTTTAATAAGAAAAATAAGTGATCACAGATTAACCTTATTTTCCCGATAAACGCAGTATTTACAAAGTTACAAAGGGTTTTAGTTTTTTATAGAATTTCTCTATTAAAATTCAATTTTTGGTCAGAATTTCTCTTTTAAAATTCAATTTTTAATAAGAAAAATAAGTGATCACAGATTAACCTTATTTCCTCGATAAACGCAGTATTTACAAAGTTACAAAGGGTTTTAGTTTTTTATAGAATTTCTCTATTAAATTTCAATTTTTGGTCAGAAATATAAGTGATCACAGATTAACCTTATTTTCTCGATAAACGCAGTATTTACAAAGTTACAAAGGGTTTTAGTTTTTTATAGAATTTCTCTATTAAATTTCAATTTTTGGTCAGAAATATAAGTGATCAAAGATTAACCTTATTTTGTCGATAAATGCAGTATTTACAAAGTTAAAGAGGGTTTTAGTTTTTATAGAATTCTCTATTAAAATTTGGTCAGAAATATAAGTGATCAAAGATTAACCTTATTTTGTCGATAAATGCAGTATTTACAAAGTTACAGAGGGTTTTAGTTTTTTATAGAATTTCTCTATTAAATTTCAATTTTTGGTCAGTAATATAAGTGATCACAGATTAACCTTATTTTCTCGATAAACGCAGTATTTACAAAGTTACAGAGGGTTTTAGTTTTTTATAGAATTTCTCTATTAAAATTCAATTTTTGGTCAGAAATATAAGTGATCACAGATTAACCTTATTTTCTCGATAAACGCATTATTTACAAAGTTACAGAGGGTTTTAGTTTTTTATAGAATTTCTCTATTAAATTTCAATTTTTGGTCAGAAATATAAGTGATCACAGATTAACCTTATTTTCTCGATAAACGCAGTATTTACAAAGTTACAAAGGGTTTTAGTTTTTTATAGAATTTCTCTATTAAATTTCAATTTTTGGTCAGAAATATAAGTGATCACAGATTAACCTTATTTTCTCGATAAACGCGGTATTTACAAAGTTACAGAGGGTTTTAGTTTTTATAGAATTTCTCTTCTAAAATTCAATTTTTGGTCAGAAATATAAGTGATCACAGATTAACCTTATTTTCTCGATAAACGCAGTATTTACAAAGTTACAGAGGGTTTTAGTTTTTATAGAATTTCTCTATTAAAATTCAATTTTTAATAAGAAATATAAGTGATCACAGATTAACCTTATTTTCTCGATAAACGCAGTATTTACAAAGTTACAGAGGGTTTTAGTTTTTTATAGAATTTCTCTTATAAAAATCAATTTTTAGTCAGAAATATAAGTGATCACAGATTAACCTTATTTTCTCGATAAACGCAGTATTTACAAAGTTACAGAGGGTTTTAGTTTTTTATAGAATTTCTCTATTAAATTTCAATTTTTGGTCAGTAATATAAGTGATCACAGATTAACCTTATTTTGTCGATAAACGCAGTATTTACAAAGTTACAGAGGATTTTAGTTTTTTATAGAATTTCGGTTTTAAAATTCATGTTTTATTAAGAAATATAAGTGATCACAGATTAACCTTATTTTCTCGATAAACGCAGTATTTACAAAGTTACAGAGGGTTTTAGTTTTTTATAGAATTTCTCTATTAAATTTCAATTTTTGGTCAGTAATATAAGTGATCACAGATTAACCTTATTTTGTCGATAAACGCAGTATTTACAAAGTTACAGAGGATTTTAGTTTTTTATAGAATTTCGGTTTTAAAATTCATGTTTTATTAAGAAATATAAGTGATCACAGATTAACCTTATTTTCTCGATAAACGCATTATTTACAAAGTTACAGAGGGTTTTAGTTTTTTATAGAATTTCTCTATTAAATTTCAATTTTTGGTCAGTAATATAAGTGATCACAGATTAACCTTATTTTGTCGATAAACGCAGTATTTACAAAGTTACAGAGGGTTTTAGTTTTTTATAGAATTTCTCTTATAAAAATCAATTTTTAGTCAGAAATATAAGTGATCACAGATTAACCTTATTTTCTCGATAAACGCGGTATTTACAAAGTTACAGAGGGTTTTAGTTTTTATAGAATTTCTCTTATAAAAATCAATTTTTAGTCAGAAATATAAGTGATCACAGATTAACCTTATTTCCTCGATAAACGCAGTATTTACAAAGTTAAAGAGGATTTTAGTTTTTTATAGAATTTCAGTTTTAAAATTTAATTTTTAATAAGAAATATATAAGTGATCACAGATTAACATAATAAAATATTCGTATCTCTAGGTCAAATTATAAAAAAAAACATATTTTATGAAAAAGTACAAAAAATAAACACAGTTTTTAACCATTAAGGGTTCGAATTTCAAAAAAGTACCAAACTTATATTTTTTATTTTTTGTTAAGTAAAGAATACGATTTAAAATTTGTTTCTATGTTTATTAGTTTAAAAGATACATAGGGTGCCAAAAAAGTACCAAAATAGAGTTTTTACCCGTTTTCTCCCCTAAAAGGTTCGAATTTCGAAAAAGTACGAAACACCTGTCAGCTTATTTTTTAAATGGAGTAACATGCAATTTTAAGTTTTTTTGTATCTTTATTAGTTTTGAAGATATACCGAATTTACCCCCTTAACATTCGAGTTTCCAAAAATCCCTTCTTATCGGATTGTTTTGGGGAGAGAGGAATCTACAGTTTAAGTTTCATGATTCTAGCTTCAGTCGTTTGGGCTGTGCGATGATGAATCAGTCAGTCATTCAGTCAGTCAGTCAGTCAGTCAGTCAGTACCAAATTGGTACAAAATTTGTTTATTATAAAACCCCACCATAAATAGAGAATTAATAAAACAATAAGTTTTTTTCTACAGAGGGACAAACAATGCATAAAAACGGGTCAATTGGTTACTGGACTAATTTTCCTTGCTAATTCCAAAGGGAAAGGGAAGGATCATTTGGAAAGTGATTATTTAATCACAAGCCAATAGAGGTTCTTAACTCTTTGCAGCCATCTGGAATGTCATCACAAGCTCATTCTCAACTTAGATTGACGAAAATTGTACAACGGAAGCCACAATCATCAGTGGTAAATGTAATGGGGAAGATGTGTTGATACCACAAATTCCAATAATTTCAACTGATTTTCCTATAGATTTCAAGCAGTTGCAGTTTCCAGTGCGCCTGGCAATCGCTATGTGTTGCTGTTTTGAACTTAGAAAATGCCAGTATTGCGCATCTCAACTTAAAGTCTTGAATATTCACAATATGATGAAGCTCGAGCTGCATACTTTGTTTTTTAAATTTCTTCATATTCATTTTTGCCCTTTTGTCCAGATTTTCTGGCTAAATGCTCCTTAGTGTGTCGAGCTGCATACTTTGTTTTTTTAAATTTCTTCATATTCATTTTTGCCCTTTTGTCCAGATTTTCTGGCTAAATGCTCCTTAGTGTGTCGGACGGATATTTTGTTCTGAAATTTTTTTGGTTGGACCGATTTTGCCTATTTTCAACACCAAACATTTGTGAAAATCCCGTCTTTCTAGTCCCTATCATTAAAAAGTTATTCTCTGAAGTGGATCGTGTATGGACCGTGTATCCAGTAGTATTATGTTTGCAACAGAACTAAAATGTGCACATAATTTATGACTGATTTAAGTAACGACTAAATGCTATAGAAAAATCATGACCTTTGGAGTTCATTCTAATATCATCATTAAAATATTTAATACAATCATATTTTATTTTGCAGAATACGTATTTATAATTTGTTTTGGCAGCAGTATTATGTTAAATTATTCAAATTTGATGATGGGGTTAAAAACTTTATTTAAATTTAGTATTCAATATTTCCAAAAAAGGAAAATAAACAAATATTCTCAACCTGCCTCAAAATAAAATTACATATGAATGACAAGCATTTTTTGTGAATAAATTAAAAAAAAAATAAATAATTTAAAACAAAGCAAATAACTGATCAGCGGGAAAAATGCTAGTGCTTTACTTGGTAGGCCTTCAAAAAGACACATTTACTCATTTTAAAACATGCGATATTCATTCCAAGACGTTGTTTCTCCTTTAAAAAATTTAATTTACATTCAAAATTCCATTGCAAATCTTTATTTAAAATTCAAACGTGATTGGTTTTGTAATTATTCTAATATGTTGTTTTTCTATAATTAAATTTATTTAGCTCTCTATATTATAAACCGTTTTATTTACTCGAAAAAGGTACAAAACCTTTTAAAAAAGTCCATTTTATGCTGAATTTATTAAGAATATTTTCCCTAATAGACCTCTTCAATTAGTCTTACAGGTCTTTAACGGAATTACTTCTAATATACTTTCTTTGAAAGGGGTTCTATAGACCCTCCAACGGAAGCGATAAAACTCGCATTTATACGCCGCACAGTGTGTTATCCTATACGCAAAAATCAAAAATTCGGTCATCAAGGGTTTAAAAACATCCATTGTACTAACTTTTGCTACAGAATCGACTCATGAAATCAGATTTATATTGCAAATCAACAGTTTTTGCTCTACAGCAAAAAAGAGCTCAAAATCCGCGTCTTTAGGTGTATTGAACCACCATAAGGAGTGCAAATTTTCCCCATTATTTAAATAAGGCCTTTAGGAAGGCCTTTTTAGTGCATCTTTATCCCTCTGAGTGACTACCGCAAATTAATCTTTGTTTTTTTTTTAAATACATGCATATATTTTTTGCATTTCTTTGGAAATAAAGTACTTTTGAATAAGTGCATGTTCAAGTGATTTGAAATATTTTAAATTACTGGCAGTTAATTGACACTTTTTATATGTAATTGACTCCTTCTATATATGTATGTATAACAAATAATCACACATATATTAATGTATCTGCAGGTGTGTTAGTTTTAAATATTAAAAGATATGTATATACATACATATGTATTTAATAAATTGATTATATTTATTGAATTTATTAATTTTGTTTTAAAAATATCCTACAGGCGAATGTTTATAAATACCAAGATAATATCTGGAAAACCCCATAGTTTCTTTAATGCATTTCAAATCAAAACATTGAACGGAGCAATAAACAATTCAAAGTTTTTATTAAAACAATTTAATTGTGTCAACCAAATAAATTTCATAATTTTTATTTAAAAATAAATATGCTTACTAACGTGTTAAGTGTTGTTGTTATAGTCGTTGCTTTATTAAAGAAAGTTGATTTGCAATCATTATCCTGGTGTGATCCCAAATTATGTCCACTTGGTATTCAACACATTGCCTGTAACAATTCGGGGGTAAGTATAATATTAATACACTAATTATAAATGATCTAAATACAAAACAAGATAATTATCGAAATAAATTTGACTCTTATGTCAAAATTAATTATTTATAAACATTTTCAAATATATACTTTTGATTCAAAATTTAGTTTTAAAAATCTATTAAAAACAAGTAAGATATGTGATACACTACGGTATACACTACGGTAGCTCTTATTCTGGATTTTTAAATTCTTCAAAAAACCTTAATCATACTAATTATCCTCTTTTTTATACCCTTCAGCTTCGTGAAAAGGGTATATATAAGTTTGTCATTCCGTTTGTAATTTCCACAATATAATTTTCCGACCCCATAAAGTATATATATTCTGGATCTTTATAGATAGCGGAGTCGATTTAGCTATGTACAGTAGGGTGGCCCCAAAATTAAAGTTGCAGATGTTCCCGACTAAAATGAAAATTTGATTCATTCTAAGACTACGTTTTGAAATTTTTTCGTCCTGGGGTCAATATTTGGCGAGCTGGATCGAAGGATAAAAAGGTCCTTTTTTGAGGTTTTTTACATTTATTCCATATTTCTTCCAAAGGAAGTATATGTAAATTTGGTATCATGTGAAAGGTCTTTGAGAGACGCATTCAATTGGTTATTAGAAATTTAAAAAAAAAAATTTTTAATTTAAAAATTTTAAAAATTTTCGATAAAATTTTAGTTTTTTTTAATTTGTTCATAGAATTTATTCAAATACATAGATTAAATTTCTTGATCATAAACATCATGTAATTTCACCGAAAAGGTTTTTCTCGTTTTTTAAAATTCAGTCCAGTTCAGTGTTTATTCAAATTTGTTTAAACCTAATTTCATCCCTATCTGACAATCTCTGTATACTCAATTCATAGTATATGTAATGGGCATCAAAATAACTCAAATTTTATAAGCTTTCACCATTTCTGTGAAATTACATGATGTTTACGATCAAGAAATGTCATATATTTATTTGAATAAATTCTATGAAAAAATTAAAAAAAAACTAAAATTTTGTCGAAAATTTTTAAAATTTTTGAATTTTAATTTTTTTTTAAGTTTCTAATAACCCATTGAATGCGTCTCTTCAAGACCTTTTATATGATATCAAATTTACATATACTTCCTTCGGAAGAAATATAAAAAAATGTAAAAAACGTCAAAAAAGGACCTTTTTATCCTTTGATCCAGCTTGCCAAATATTGACCCCAGGACGAAAAAATTTCAAAACGTAGTCTTAGAATGAATCAAATTTTCATTTTAGGCGGGAACATCGATACCTTATTTTTTCTCCATACAAACGGGGCCACCCTAATGTACAGATATCTTCCGAATCCAAATCTTAATACTCTCAGACATGCTTTCGAGAAGTTTCCTATTTAAAATCAACAAAATCCGTCCAAAAATCTAAGACAACCTCTGAAAATTTCATCAAAAAAAGACAATTTATTGCATGCTTTGACAAAAAAGCAACAAAACGTATGTTTGGATGTGTGTTGGTTTCATTGTTTTGCGTATTTTATTCTTTTGGTGTTGTTGTTTTTATACCCTTCCCCTTCGTGAGAAAGGTATATATAAGATTGTCATTTCGTTTGTATGTTCGTCAGCAATTAAATGTAAAATTTTTAAAAGTTTTCTTGATATATTTAACAAAGGTGAAGGGTAGTAAGATTCGCCATAGACGAATATAGCACTCTTACTTGTTTAGTAATACATTAGAATTAAAAACGTAATTTTTGTGTAGCTTCTGAAGAGTAAATATAAATTTTTATATAAGTATTTGATATTAGTGAAAATGTAAAATTTTAACAGTTAAAGATATCATAACAAAATTTGGAACTTACATAGATCCAAGTGTCTTTAAATTAATGTCATTATAATTTTTAAAATTTTTTATTTTCAAGTACCAAAATTCCTAAAACGGGGAAAATGTGTTCCAAAAACTGTGTTAAATTTTTTTCACTAATAAATTTTAAAAAAAATTTTTTTAAAAAATTAAAAAAAAATTAAAAAAAAAAATTGAAAAAAATTAAAACAAAACAATTTCGAAAAAAAAAAAATTTTTTAATTTTGAAAAAAAAAATTTAAAAAAAATTTTAATTTTGTTTACCTAAAAATATTTAAAATTTTTATTTTAAAGTATAATTTGGTGAAGGGTATATAAGATTCGGCACAGCCGAATATAGCTCTCTTACTTGTTTTTATATTCATATGTGCTGGGGCAGAAAAAGATGTTGATGAAAAGTTAAATAACATTTACAATTTTCATTCGATTTTAATAATTGAATCTATGTTTTGTTAAGAACTAAATTTCCTTTATACATTAGTATAAATTTTTATAGGCCTTCATATCAAAATAAGCAATGAAAAGCGACTAAAATCAAAAAAGTTGATAAATTTTGTTTTTTATAGATATTCTTAACAAAAACAATACTTATAACCAAGGCAAGGATTTTCATGCACTAAAAAATTAAAAATATGCGCTTATAATATGCACTATAAGAGAGAAAATATGCACTAAAAATTACAAAAATATGCAATAAAAACAAGTTTTTTATTTGAAATATATTTATTAATAAAAGACAGATATAAATTTCACGTCACATTTTCAATATATATGTACATGTATGTATGTATTTATATTAAAAAAAATTAGTCAGTTATTTATTTTCATGTTACAAAATTACTTAATTTAGATTTCTATTTGTATAAACAAATAATTTTTTTTTTTTAAATTTCCAAAAAGAAAACTTTGTCTGTTCGTCAACAGAAGTTAAAGGTGCATATTTAAATGAAGCCAGTTCAATTGGAGAATATTCATTTTCAATTTGATTTTCTTCATTAAAATTGCTATCTAATCAAACATTTTTTTATTATTTCTGTAATATATTCTTTAGTTTTGTTTTAATTTGGTAAGAAATTAATTTTACTTGTGCATTCAGCGAATTGAATCCCTGTAGTTTAGTAATAGTTTCATAAATAAAAATGTAATTTGAGCACAGAAGTGGTAATTGGCTTTAATATTATGTGTCACAAAGAGAACAAAGTCGAAAAGTCGATATTAAAAAAATTTTCGAAAAATCGAAAAGTCGATAATTTCAAAAAGCTAAAAAATCGATTCATAAATTGAAAAGTTTAAAAGTAGACTTTTTCTTTCAACAATAGAATTCTAGTGTTAATATATTTACTATTTTTACAACACTTAATGGAGTTGCCAAATATATGTATGTACAGTGTACACTGATATATATGCAATAAAATGGAAAAAATATGCTAAATATATGCATTTAAAAGAAAAATATGCAAAATATGCATTTATAACAAAATATGTAAAAACATGCAACAACAAATCGATGCCATTTTGTTGCAAATTCTTCGATTCGGAAAGATAAATTGTCAAAAGTGATTTTGAGTTACTGACTACAAACATGCATTTGCATAGAAATCCTTGCCCTGCTTATAACTTACAAATGTATCAAAAATGTACGCATTTTAAATCGTAATTAGTTTTCTTTCCAAACCCGTTAAAAAATTTAAAGTCAAACTAAAACTGACTGAGTTACAGGTCGAAAAGTTGACGAACATCACTGAAAACTTTTTTTAGAATAACTTCTGATTTGTAATGTACTCAGCAAGAACTATAACCCACGCTGGGTCGTTTTCCAAGTTTTTTTCCATCGTAGCACCGTGTTATTATGGTTGTTAATTTCGTAATTTAACATTATTAATACGTGTTATTTACTTATAACTTATATTTAGTCTTTATATCAGTGTCATAAATAACAGGCTAGCTGCTTGAAAAGCTTCTCATGCAGATTCGAATCGCAGGTAAAAACTTCAACATCTTCAGTGTTATTATTAAAGGACGGAATGAATAAATGTTGGCGAAATAATTTTGGTAATCTTCTTGTTCCAATAAACTTAAGGAGTAATCTAATCGTATTCTGTGTTCTACGATAAGTGGTATTTGCATATCAGAGATAAGTGTTTAGATCATCTTATATTGAATTGATCATTATATCTCAGTCTGAAATGAGAGCATAGTCTTTGATCAATTTACACTATTCTCCTTTAATACTCAAAATTATATTATATTTATCCATTTCGCGAATTAATCATGGATTATTGACCACTGGATAAGTGATCCATGTACCAAGATGGACCTAATTATGGCCGTATACATCTAATAGATTGGCTTAAGTTCCCATATGTCGAGATCCTGAAGTATAATATTTAATACCTAGTAAGAGGATTATATTCGAATCTTATACGCCTACCATGAGAATACGGCGCCGATCGATTTGTAAACAAACATTTATCTGGTTCTTCCGATTTGACTAATTTTATAATTTCTATTGCTAGAAAATGTCACTGATGAATTTCACCTTGCTAGATTCATGCATTTAAATGTTATTGGTCCGAACAAAGTTTTTCATATATTTTGATCCAAAACTTTCTAATGTTTCATCCAATTTTTTTATGTACCATAGAGCCATATTCCGGGAAGAAGTTTGTATGGGGCTAATTTCTTAAATTTTTGGGAAGTTGTCTCATATTTTTATCCGTAACTCTGGTTCTACTTGACGTATATGGCCGATTTGCAATACCAAGATGTCTGATTAAAAAAGAACAATTTCAGCCCCCTACGTCCTTCCCTCGAGGCCCTATCGTGTCAACAACAGGTGGACAGATGGACGGACATAGCTAGATCATCTTAGATTTTTATAAAGACCATGAATATACTTATATATAGTTTTTGGTTGACCATTATTTCATTATATTACAAACGAAATGACAATCTCAATAACAAAATCCAAAAGGTAGGGGATATTATGACACCTAGAGGTAAAATTCTTCTTGCCATTGCGTCAATGACCGCACCACCTATTGGATTTGCCTTTGCGAGAGTAGCTTTACAGTTATTCTGATTACTACCAGAATATCAGAGTTCTTTTTCAATTGCTTTAGGATTGATGTTGTTCAAAGCACCTTCGATATCCAGGAAAGATGCCAGTGCAGGTTTCATCAAGACACATTGTCTGCCTTTTTACATTAAATCATATCTGCTTTCAATGATTTCCATTCCGTTTCTTATATGACCACCAAGTATTCTTAAATAAAATATGGAGTAATCAGTCTGCAGTTCTTTGACTGGCAGTGTTGAAATTTTCCAAACTTCGGCATGAGCACAACTTCGTCTGTATGCCAACTTACTGGTACATTTAAATGCTATATGCAAGCAGTATAGAGTTTCAATAGTGTAGATATAATGACTTGAACTTAGTCTTTGCAGCATTGACCCCAGGACACCTTTAGAAACCCTTGTTCATAAGTGTAAAAATGCTTTGCATTGTTCGAAATCGACCGTATAGGTACTTCAAACTCTGAAAAACTATCCTTCGACCCATACTACAATGTATGAACTGCTTTTAGCTAGAACTACTATAAATTTAGTTAATCAATTTATACTTTAATACTACAATTTTCCGAATTACCTTCATACCACCTTCTCCTTTCAATCCATTTTCAGAAATTTAATGAGCGCTGTGAACCTGATGCCAAAATTATAGACCTACGATCACATCGCAAATTTATTCTCCATGAACACAATAAAAGACGTAACTTTATAGCGTCGGGTAAGCTGCCTGGCTATTATCCAGCTGCCAAAATGGCGTCACTGCAATGGGATGATGAATTGGCGTTTTTGGCCGAAATTAATGTGAGAACGTGTGTGGTTGAGCATGAAGAATGTAAAAACTCCTATCGTTTTCGTAATATCGGGCAAAATCTAGTGGGTATTGATAGGCCTCGCCATTTAACAGCCAATATACAGGAGGTTATACAAAGAGGTATGTCGCTGTGGTTCGGGGAACACACCCTAATCAATAGTAATTATATAACGAAATTCAAAGTTGACACGAACTTGTAAGTACATATTTTAACTTGTTTTTTTTTTTTCTCAAAATTCAAATAAATGTTCTTTTTCGATAGTGAACAATACGGTCACTTTGCTGAGTTTGTCTTGGATCGCAATACCCATGTCGGCTGTGCCATGCTGCGCTATACCCACCCCGAATATACATTTTTACACATTTACAATACGGCCTGTAATTATGCCAGCATTTATGCTTTAGATGTGCCAGTTTATAGAGTAGGAAAACCTGCCTCTATGTGCACCACGGGAGAACATCCTCAATATCCTGCTTTATGTTCACTAAATGAACCGTTTAATCCAAATTATGAATGAGATTATATTAGACTAACAGATATGTTTTTATATTTATAACTAGCTAAAATCAGAGGCCGAATTACCGCATTCGTGATCGAGTTAGCTATAGTATCAAACAATTATATCGAAATCATAATAAAGTGTATTAAATTTCCTACTCGATATCGAATGCCATAATCTCAAATAAGAAAATTAGGATAATTTTTACTCGATATCGAATGCGGTAATTCGGCACCTACTGTGCATCGCTGCCCATATCGTAATGAAATAAAATGTTTAGAGTTAAAAAAATATATATTTATTTAGTAATTAAAATCTACAGTTTCCCTTTTAAATTAATTCTTATGTTATTATCTTATGATTTACAATATATTTAGTCTATCTAAAATTAGTTTATAATATTTATTTCTTATTTACTCACCTTAATGTGAATTGTAATAAAATAGAAAAATTTAGAACAAAAAATATTTTATTATTTAAAGTTTAGTATATATAATTGTTTTATTAATTATTTGTTATTCGAATGCCTTAGGATATACAATATTTTTGGATTTTCCATCAGGTGGATAGACATTTAAGTCTGTGGGTTTTCCCACTCGCGAACATGCAACAAAAGCAGTCCATGTGAAAAACATAGATTTAATCTACAAACTTGCAAACAAACTTGACCTTGAGCTTTATCAGTTGTCATTGCAAATGCTAAGCAAATAGGAAACTTAAAATCAAATGGAATTTCCGAAGTTATCGTCGGAGTACGTGACATCTGTCCCTTTATACTTCCCAGTTATAATGGTCGTCTCGATTAGATTGTTCATTAATGTCTTTACTGTAAGTGTTTGTGTCATTACAAAATCGTGGTGTATTAAAGTAATTCTTGGCGGTTTAGCCTCCTTTAATATACAAATAATCATACAAACATTGTTGTTAGTCCGCAAATTTCAGTCCTAAATATTCATTATGGGAGGTGCTACGCCAATTATTGCTAGTTTGCCCATTTTTGACCTAAATAATTTATTCATACAAAGTTTTAAGGCTTTACATAGTTAGTACAATTATACAGATAGATATGAATTTTAGTATAGTCCGCCTATTCTTGTCCTAAATATTAATATTGATGGTACAAAATTTATGGGATTTTTTTAATCAACATCATATGGGGGAGATGCCACACCCTCTGTGGGTACTGTAATTTTTGCCACAAATATTTATACAAAAAAAAGTTCGATTTCGCAAAAAAAAGTCAAAAATTGTATGACTTGAGTTACAAAATATATATTTTGATAGATATCCCACTCGCATCCCACTAAGCAAAAAACAAAAAACCTCTTAAAGGAATGGACCTAAGCTTTTTTTGAACAAAAAATATTAAAACAAGTAAGAGAGATATATTCGGCTGGGCCGAATCTTATATACCCTTCACCTAACTATAGTTCAAAATAAATATTTTTTTAAATATTTTAAAGTAAACAAAATTTGTTTTTTTACCAGTTGTTTTTTTCATTTTTTGGAAAAATTTTTTTTTTTATTTTTTTGAAATTTAAATTTTTTTTTTTTTTAAATTAAAAAATCTATTTTTTTTCATATTTAGCGAAAAAAACTTTTGGTGAAAAAAAAAAATCTGGTTAAAATTTTTTTCCCGATTTTGACCCATTGTAGGTCCAACTACTATGGTCTTATATACGTCGTTGCAAAGGTCTTTGAAATATCTATCATTATTGTCTATATTAATGACTTAGTAATCCAGATATAGGTAAAAAATCGAGGTTGTCCTGGTTTTTTCCTTATATCTCAGACATTTGTGGACCGATTTTGCTGATTTTAAACAGCAAACTTCTCGAAAGCATGTCTGACAGAATTATTGAGGATTTGGATCCCGAAGATATCTGGGGTCTTCAGAAAATTGATTTCAACAGACAGACGGACATGGCTTAATCGACTCCGCTATCTATAAGGATCCAGAATATATATACTTTATAGGGTCGGAAAATTATATTGTGGAAATTACAAACGGAATGACAAACTTATATATACCCTTCTCACGAAGGTGAAGGGTATAAAAAGGGCCCATTTTGAAAAAAAAAAAAAAGTTAACAAAGTTTTTGATTTTGCAAAAAAAGTGAAAAATTTTATGTTTTGATTTACAAAACATTTATTTTGATAGATATCCAACTCACATCCCACTAAGCGACCAAATAGGTATTCAAGGAAAATATCTAAGCTTTTTTTTGAGTAAAAAAAGGGCCCATTTTGAAAAAAAGTCAAAAAAGTTTTTGATTTCGAAAAAAAAAATTCAAAAATATTGTATTTTTTCAATATTTTTTTTCCGAAAGATTGAAGAAATACCTATCTAAACTATTTGGGACACATTTTGCTAAGAACAATAGGTAATAAGTTACATGGATGAGAAAAAAAAACTCAGAAAGTTCTCGATCGATCTTGTTGAAAAATTGTGTCTGAATTACTATCCAACTTTTAACCCCAAGAAGTGCTATTAAGAGTTAATAATAATATTTCTTATGTTTTTGTAAGTACTAGACTTTGTGTTATATTTTTCTTAAGTTTCATCAAAATCGACCCAAAAATGTACAACGTTTGGCTATATTTTCATGAGAAAGTCCAAATTGACCTTTGACCTTCACGATTTAAAGTTTTCCGAAAAACTATAGGAGGTATTGTCATACTTTTTTCATATTTTTATTTCCTATTATATTCTCAATATATCCCAATGTGATGATAAAAAAATTCGGAAATTTGTTTAACAAAATTTGAAATTGGAGTTTTGAAACTGCCGTTGAAAAAAATATTTTTTTTTTTGGTTATACCTTTGATAAGGTTAACGGTATCCTACGAAGACAAAAACTATTATACAAGTAGATATGGATATATTTCAAGTAAAAATAAGCTTTTATTTTAATATTTCTCAAAATATGTTAATTTTGTTCTTACATTTCTGGTTTTAGTGGCCGTATGCACGTTAATGGCCTGGCGAATTTTTAATAATTTTAACATTTTTTAACCAATTTTTGTCTTTTATATCTTATTAGAACGATAATTACGTAAATTGTTTCCGTCCATACAATCTTGAAGCACTCTAATGTATATAGATAACCATTTTTTTATTTTAATAATAATCTAGATTTACTTATATCTATACATATTCATGAACTGATTTACAATTGCATATATCATTTAAAATTACAGCACATGTAAATTTTCTTTAAGTCGGGAATAAAATCGCGTGTTTTTCGATATTTAAATTAATAAAAATGGCAATGTCCAAGGGACTCCAATGATGATGTGTTTACCATATATGCTTAAAATCGGAAGACCCACGTTCAGAAACTTGTGTTTTTTTGTTTTGTGCTCTTTGGTGAAACTCATGATATTTATTTAAGTATTTTATATTTAAACTTATTTATTTGCTAACAAAATTCTCATTATTTAAACAATGTGTAAATAAAATGTAAAATACTGTTAATTAAGGTAAACGTACTGATTTGTTTGTTTTAATTAAAATCTGAATAATTTAGCATTGTTACCTATAGTGACAGAGTTGCCAAAATTTTGTTATCAAATAAAAATTTTAGCAATACCTTTCGTCTTGTAAGCAAGTGATTACAATCCAATGAGGTGCATGTTTTGAAATGGTCTGCCCAATCGCCAAATCTCAATCCCATAGAAAACCTATAGGAACTTGTATACAGACTTAAAATTATACTTTGAAGGAGGCTTTATTATATGCGATTATAAGGAAATAAAGGATGTATACTCAAAACATCGTCTTTTAATGAATTATATCCAGGGACCGAAAATAATAATTATTATTGAAATTTCAAAGGAAAAATCACTAGAAAATATCGGAGAGTCAAGTCAAGCATACCATTTTGATCGTTTTCAACTATATATTTTCATAAATTAACATGATTTTTAATTTCTTGATTTTTATTTTTTTTGTCAGAAATATTTGTCAAACTTTGATTTTTATTTTTTTTGTCAGAAATATTTGTCAAACTTTGAGTTTTATTTTTTTTTTTGTCAGGAATATTTGTCAAACTTTGAGTTTTATTTTTTTTGTCAGAAATAATTGTTATTTTTTGTCATACATACTTATCACACTATGATTTTTATTTATATAGTCTGACAAATATGTATCACAAAAAAATAACAATTATTTCTGACAAAAAAAATAAAAATCAAAGTCTGACAAATATTCCTGACAAAAAAAATAAAACTCAAAATTTGACAAATATTTCTGACAAAAAAAAATAAAAATCAAAGTTTGACAAATATTTCTGACAAAAAAAATAAAAATCAAAGTTTGACAAATATTTCTGACAAAAAAAATAAAAATCAAAAAATAACAATTATGTTGTGATTTTTATTATAAATGTCATAATTGTTACGGTCCCTGATTATATCATTTCTACTTTTCTTATCAGAATACGGAGGTAAATATGAAATTTCTTTTGTGTCAGAATTTATTTTAATTCAATGAATAAGTTTTTGTTTTGATATATTTTTAGTTAAATATACATACATATTTATGAAAAAAAATAGTTTTCACTGTTGAATTTGATATTTTTTGATGTGAAACAAAAAAACGTTACGCCCTGTTTATACTTGACAAATATTTATCGTAACAATTAATGACGTTTGTTGTCAGGACAAAGTTGTCTAAGCAAAAGCACTAACAATTTTGTCATAACGAAGCAATAATACTAATAAATGGAGACTATACCTGATAATTTTTTATCTTGACAACCATTTTCACGTTTATCGTGATAAAAATGTATCAGGTATAGACAGGGGGTTACAGTCAACGGTGAGCATGCAATGTATGAAAAAACGTAAAAATTTTTCAAAGGGGGCAAGGTTTGTGGAACTTCTGAGGAATAAGTAAAGGCTTTTTATATAAGTATTTGCTATTGTTGAAAACCTTAGGACATGAAGATTGATATTTTGGTAAAATTAAATAATTTTATAAATTTTTGAGACGTCATTTACTTTAAAAACTTAAAAAATTATAATATGCTGATTTTCCATGAAGAAAAATACAAAATTTGAATCAATGTAAAATTTTAACGGTTAAAGATATCATAACAAAATTTGAAATTTATATACCCTCAGTTATCTTTAAATCAGCGACATTATAATTTTTGAAATTTTTTATTTTCAAATACCGAAATTCCTAAACCGGGGAAAATGTGTTCCAAAAACTGAGTTTTTTTTAGAAAAGTGCCTACTGTGACGTTATTTACCGTGTGATAGTAAAAAAAAACTTTTTAGATATTTAAGAAGCATATAGGGTTATACAAATATGAAGTATTTTTGAGGATCGGTGCTTTGCCTTTTTAGAATTTTTTACTCAAATCTGAAGTTTTTGTTAAAAATTGGCCAAGTTTGGATATATCTCGAGGGTGTTGTGTCTGCTTAAGTGAGCCAAAATTTAATTTACGCGCTTTTGCATTAAATTCTCTTTCCGGATCATATAAAAATTGTATATAGTCCCGAAGAAAATTTGTTTCTACAAAAGAAAAAATATATGGTCCTTAAAAAATATGGCACTTTTTACATGTTCCAACTTTGGAAGCGTTTAACTTTTTATAGGAATAAGATAACTGTTAGGAAGTTTTATTTATTTTGTTTAGAATTTTATCACCAATATAGGTGATAAAATTTGACCCTCTGTAGGCCCGCCACATCTAAAAAACCATCAAAAGATCAAGCAAAATTAAAAAAAATGAATTAGTAAACCTAAATATATTTTCAACTAATAGATATAACCTACACATATAAGCATATTTATTGTAGATCTTCTTAAGCACTATTTATATTTTAAATTTCAGCTCATTCCAATCAGAAATAGATTTTTGGCGATTTTTTATAAAATATTTAGACCCGAGGTGACCAACTTTGAGGGGCAACGCACTAGCCCCCATAAGCGCTAGGAAGCTGAGCAACTGCAAATCAACTCGAAAATACCTCAGCTCCAACCATGTGAAATTTCGTAATAATATCTCAAATAGTTCCCGAGTTACCGAATTATTTCCAAAAAAAAAAACTTTTCTAAACCACTGTGCAGAGCACGATACAATCAATTTACTGAGGGAAACATTTGGCAAACGAATCGCAGGTTTATGCAGATAAACAAAAAACGATCGAGCTCTTGGATACGAATATTCGACGCGTTATTGACGGAATACTGTCTGATGTACTGCGAAGAGTGTGTAAAAAGTGGACCTCCAGGTAACGCCATTTACGAGCTAGCCGCGGCGGCAACATTGCCGAAATCATATTTAAACATTCTGATATAGAGGTTATATGGGGGATAGGGTCAATTATGAACCGATCCTCACAAAATTTGGGGGACTTTGTAGGGGGACTAGGGACAAATGTTGTCCGATTTTCGTCATTCTTTACAGTATAATTTCAGAGAACTTAGAACTAATTTGTGCAAAATTCCTGGGGTACATTTCTATGGAGGCTAGGTGAAATCATGGACCGATGTTGCCCATTTTCAATACCAAACAAACCTTATCAAAGTATTTGTGGAACATTTCAGCCAGCTATCCTTTCGTTTGGGCTTTCCATAGGCAGACGAACGGATATAGATAGATAGCCTTAGAATCTTAAGAGGACCCAGAATATATATACTAATATGATACGACAAACATTTGGATGTGTTACAAACGGTATGACAAAATCAATATTCCCCACCCATCTTTTTTGATGGTGGGTATAAAAACATAAAAAATGTCTTAAGATTTTTTTGCATTGTGATCTATTAATTTAATTGGTCAATTCACAAGGTCTCTTATCAGTCATATTGTCATAATGTCCTAATATACCACGACTCAGGCATTCTGCGTTGGTCTCTGCTGGTTCGTTGCGATAACACAATAAAAATAGCATAGAAAGTAGTATTATTTAGGACATTTTTAGCTTGAAAAGCAATAAAAACCATTGTGAAATATTAAGACATTATGACAATATGAGATGATAAGAGACCTTGTGAATTGACCAAATATGTATTTGGAAATGTTGTATTGTCAATTTTAAATATTTATTTCAAATTGGCAACTCTTTGTTTATTACTCATGCATTTTTGCACTTTACTGCAAACAAATTCATCGTTGTTGCTGTTATTTTTAATACTTCGGAAATTTCAAATACTTCCGACTTTTTAAATGTCTGTTTTATTTTTTAGCAATTTAGCTTTAGCTTGAAATCTGTCTCCTCTGTATGTCTGTCTGTCTGTTGATTGCGTATCATCAGTAGAATGTTTTTAGACTTAATTTATTGATAAAATTTATTTGTTAATAAATTGGCGTGATATTGTTTATATTTAGTTTAAACTTTTTATTGTTTTATCTCTTCTTGATGTCAAAAACAATTTGCTTAAACCGGTTTAACGAATATTCATATATTTTTTTTGTGAATTAAAATTCACAACTTATTTAATTTAAAATAAATACAATATTCTTACTGATATTGCCATTTTTCTTCTATCGTTGACCAAAAATATACAGTTGTTTTATTAACATTTGAAGATTCAAGTGCAAGGTCGACTGTTATTTCAGACTTTTATGACAAATTCTGCAAATAAGTTTGTTGGTAAATAAACGAAGAATTTAAAAGTTTTTTTTTTTTTTTTGGCTTTGAAATTTTGAATGGTCCTATGCGTTATTTGTGCTAATCCAATAATGTTTTAGATTGTTTGGAATGAGGTCAGTTATGTTATTCATTAATTAATTTTAAAACCAGCATTATTTAATGCAAGTTACTAGCATCATTTTGAATAGACAGTGATTTTATGAAATCGGAAACAAAAATATAATTATGCAATTTTGACTCATTGTATTGTTTGGTTTCATATTTCAACTAGTTTATACTATTTTCATGACACAGTTCCGGTTCTATGATCAACACTAATTGAATTTTATTATTTTTTACCCCCAGGTCATATTCTTAATATACAAAGAAATTATTAAATTTGTATTTTTGATGTAATTCTCATACAGTTAATTTTTATTTTTGCTTAAGGAAACTGATATCCCATCTAACATAGCATAAAGTCAATAGTCACTTTATTGTCTCTTAGTAACCTGTATTAAAGTCACTTTAAACGTTTATTTTGTACTACACTTTACAAAGTAGTTATTTTACCCACCAGAAGCAATCCATTGGAGAGTTGTCGAAGAAAGGTTTGTTTACAAGCTATCGCTTATTGGACTGTCTATGATATGTCTTTTTAGCAGACTATTTGGGGTCAATTAGCACCCGTACATGTTAAAATAACTAGTTATGTAGCTCATCAAGTTACCAGTTAAGTAGCTAGTAAGGTAACTGACGCTATTTAACCAATATGTGAGTCCAATGCGTTGACTACTTTGGATCAGCAATTAGACAGTCTCATTGTAGTCAAAAAGGTTGAAATAACTAGTCACGTAGCTATTGAAGTAACTAGTTCCCAACCTAAATGATGGGTAAAATCGCTAGTTCGGGACTGTCTCCTAGAACTGCTGGGACATTCCTGACTACTAAAACCTAAAAATTTAAAAGCAATGTACACTTTATTGGATATTTAATGTTTTCTACATATATTCTTTAAATTTTTAAAATAATTCCTTTCAATGTCGTTTAACCGAAAACCCGATTTTTTCGAAGTCGGTTAACCGAAAAACCGATTTTCTAAAAAAGGCCAATTTTCGGTTACCGACCGACAAACCGGTTTTTTAAAAAGTCGGGTTTTTATAAGTGGATTGGCTTCCTATAAGGCACAAAGAAATAAATAAACCAAGGTTGGCAACCGATACCGTTATTAATACCGATACCGATTAAATACCGTTTAAAATTGAGTACCGGTATTGATACCGATACCGAAATAATTATTTCGGTAAAATACCGGTATTCAAATACCGTTTCCCTTAATACCGGTATCATACCGGTATCATACAAGTTTCAATACTGATATCATACCGGCATTATAATTAAATTTTGCAAAATTGTTAAAATTACATAATTTAACAACTTTGCTGCTAGTAGAAAATTGTATTTGAGCCTTGTCCATCCCTGCTTGATGTTCAACTAATGCAACTCTGTCTTAGTTGTTTACTTACATACCAAGGCGAATTTATAGCAGCTGACCTCAGAAGAACAGCTGATTATTTTGTTCACTTGTATAGATAATTGGATTGTCAATTCAAGCAAAAACAACAACAGGCAACTTTGACAATTCAATTATCTTTTAACAAAAACAAAGTACCTGTTGTTTTGACATATTGTATTTTTTTGTAGCTCGATTTTTTATAAGTTTTTGTTAGATTTGATGAACTTAATTTTTATACCGGTATAAATACCGATATATTATTTTTATACCGGTATACCGATACCGATATAATTTAAATACCGTTACCGATACCGATACCGAAATAAAAATAAAATTAATACCGATACCGTTACCGTTACCGATACCGATACCGTTATTCGTTTCGGTTGCCAACCTTGAAATAAACACACATACCTTAATTTATATACACATATGTACAGGGTTTTACAACAAGGGGTGTTATTTTGGTATTCAAAGATGTTTATTTCATAATAAAGAGGAAGGTATGCCGTTACCACCCAAATTAACTTAAAATACGAGGGCGGGTCAATAAGTCCGTAATTTTGGAATGAAACAAAAGTTTTTGGAAAAAACATAACTGTTTTTTGTCAACATAGTCTCCTTTAAGCTCTATACACTTTGTCCAACGTTTCTCCAATTTGCTTATCCTTTCCAAAATACGTATTTGTTTGTGAGATGATTTCATTGTTTTTTTCGACCGAGCCATTTCTTCAGGTATGTAAACAAAAAATAGTCACTCGGGGCTAAAAGAGCGGAGAATAGGGCGGATGAGGGAGCAATTCGCTTAATTAATGGATGTTTGTCATGGAAACTGCACATGTGTGAACACTTTTGTGTACCCGATTGTGAGCAAATTTTGACAAGAGTCAACCAACTTGACAGGCAAATTCAAAAATTCACGGATTTATTGACCAGCCCTCGTATTAAATTAAAAAAATATTTTTCTTAGTATTTTGGAAACCGAAGTACTATTTTTTGTTCATACAGAACGCTATTGATAATGTGCTAAGAAACAAAATTGTGTTTTTGCCCATATATATTTTGTAAAAGGTCATGTTTTTGAAAAGTAAAATTACGGAATATAGTTTTGAAAAAAGTAATCCAGATATAGATCAAAAATAGGCAAAAAATCGAGGCTGGCCCGGTTTTTTCCTTATTCGTGTACATATCAATTGTGGGTCGATTTTCTCGATTTTAAGAAGAAGAATTCCCGATTATTGATGTATGAATCAAGTTTGTAAGTTATTTGGGGTCTTCAGAAAATTGATTTCAACAAACAGACAGACGGACTCCGCCATCTATAAGGATCGAGAATATATATACTTTATAGGGTCGGAAAATTATATTTTGGAAATTACAAACGGAATGAGAAACTTATATATACCCTTCTCACGAAGGTGAAGGGTATAATTATGTTTTGTATGAAAAATTCTGCTGTTACTGAACGAAAGTGTTATTTTATATGAGAATGTTTAACAAAATTATCTGAGTTTTCACTCTGATCGATTAATCTGGCAAAAAAGGTTTTTTTTATAAAAACCTGTAAAATAAATCATAAAAAATTTTAATTTCTTTTAAACATTTAATTAATCACCTTAAATATGTGACCTACTTCATATTGATCATATAACATATACAATTTGAATACTATTGCCAGCTAATATCTTTGAGGATTTATGTAAGTCTTCGAACGACAATAAAAAAATAAAAAAACAACTATAAAGAAACTGCCTGTCAAATGGTGTGGTTGTGGTTCTCAACAAAAGAAATTAAAAAACGCAAGTCGCGTGATGGCTCACATCTCAGTTGTCATCCATGTTATTCTGTAGTTGACTATTACTTTTTTTTTTTTTTGCTTTAACCCAAGTAAAAATTTAAATATTACTGCCCACACTGTTGAGTCCCACTTTTGCTTAAACAAAATAAAACAATATTCACATATGTATGCAGACTGTATGTCTGTAAAACAAACAAGTAAGAAAGTATAGTCAGTGAAGCCCGACCATATAATACCCTGCACTAAGGAAAAAAAGGTTTTGTTTTAAAATTTAAACAAATTTTTTTCGTAAGTGATTTTCGGAAGTGGGCCTTACATGGGAGTTATGACCAATTATGGACCAATCGCCATGAAATTAGGTTGCCTGATTTATTTCTATATGAAACTTATTTGTGTTGAATATTTTGTGGATACCAACATTTTAAGAAGTTTAAGTTATATGGGAGCTATGATCAATAATGAATCGATCCGCACAAAATTTGTAGGTGCGATTAATTTTTATATAAAACTTATTTGATGAAATACTTGTTTGGATACCTATATAAATCAAGCGTTTATGAACGAAAAAGTTTTATACCACTATGGTGGTGTAGGGTATAAACATTTTAATAGTCATGTTCAAAATATATTGCCAATATTCATTTTTAATACCAATGAACCTCTCTCTTAGAATTCTATATTTATTTTTTTTACTAGATACCAGGGATGGCAATTGACATTTTAAAATTGTACCAATCAGCCTTTATAATTGTACTTTTTTGACCATAATTGTATTAAAACACATTTTTTATTGTTAATATATTTATTGTAAATAATTTTTCAAAATTCTATACAAAATGTAACTTTTAAAATCTTATTTTATAGTAATTACCATATATGTATGTATGTATATATAGTATATATAACGATATCTCTTCGATTTGTGTTGGTATAGGTATGTATATTTGCAAAGCGCTTTAAAATATCTTTATCACTATTTAAAAATTTATTGTTCGAAAAAATTAAAAAAATAAATATCAAAATAAAATAAATATTGCAAAAAAGGGTAGTGCTTTTAACACCGTTTTCTTACATATTGTTACACTAGTGTTGGTGTTTAAAATCATCGTTTTTGAATTGAAAACGTATTATAAAGCTCTTAAAAACATTAACTAATACTTAGTACAACAAAATAATAACTCACCTACTCAATCAACATGTGTATGTATGTAGTACGTTTCCTTTCCGCTTACATTTTAACTGGTACAAACAAAACGAAACATTTCCATTTACTCTTTAATTTATTTTACAACTTTTTTTTATTTCTCATTTATTTAGCTTTTAGCTTCCAAAGATCTGTACTTTATTTATTTCCTCTTCATTTCGTACAATAAACTTAAAAGCTTATTTGACATTTATTTACTTTGTATGAAGCTTTATTACTATACTCCAAACACACACACACACTCTCCACTAACACTTTTTCTCACCGAACGGCCTAACCAAAGCAACACGCCGACCGGCACAAAATTGCATTCATACAATAATTTTGTTCTTACAATTTTATAACACTTTTATCACAAATTTACTTTATATTACTTGACAATATTTTTACACACATTTATTAAGAAATATTTAAATTTTATATTTATGTAAAAATATTTGCAATTTTTTTACTTTCAACACGATTTATTAATTAATTAATCGAGCTCTAATCACCGAACAACCGAACACTTGTTAAATTTCTAGAAAACTAAAAGAAGAATGCAAGTAATGTTACTGTTGTTGTTGTTGTTGTTGTCATTAGTGTGTAGTATATTCCCTACAAGAAATAGATGACCGAAACTAATACACACAAAAGATGTTTACTAACACATTTGCACACATTTTATATTTAACCGAACAGATGACTGTCATTGTTGATGGAAATATCCATCATCGTTGACCAATGTATATTGCAGAGTTGCATTTTTTTCATTTATTATTATTTATTTATGTGAAGAGTGTTAAAAAGTTAAAGATTAGTTATTGTAAACACAAAAAAAGTGCAAAAAATAAATATTTTCGAAAGAAGAGGGATTGGGTAAGTGGTCAAAATAGTTTACAACAATAGACACACACATATAACTTTATTTTTTTATTAATTACAGCACATTTGATGATAAAGCCGATCAAGAACTATTTCAAGTCGATGTACGCCCTCAGAAGCCAATAAAAAAACTTTTAACAGAAAAGCCCATGAAATCTTTCTTTTCGAAAGCAGTTTTAATAAGTAGTTTTTTTTATTTAATATTATTAGTTTTATTTAATATAAAGAAATTAATTGAAATAAATCGTGTTTTATTTCAACTATATGTACGTCAACAGTGACGACTATATCCATCAAGTTTGATTAGTCAACTGTGATCGGTATATCCATCAACTTTTACTGGTCAACTGTGACTAATATTTATATCATCGTTGACTAGTAAACAACATTAGAGTAAGCAGTTCAGATATATGTTCAGTGGACGACAAAATGCTTAAATTAGAGAAGGATGCAAAATCACACGTACACAAAAGTTTCCATCACTTTTTTCATATTGGCCTTAAGAAAATGATAGAAAGTTTGTTCTAAGCGATGATTGATATTTCTATCAACAATGCCAGTCATATGACCGGTAAAATGACCGTTACTGTTCTTGTAGGGTTGTACAGATGCATATGAGAGTGTTTGTTGTTATTTATTGTAATGATGATTTGAGTGGGAAATATTGAAGTTAGTTAAGAGATTAAATGATAGATTTGTCAGTGGTCTGTCAATGTTATTGTGGTGCATTTGCAAGGGGAAAATTTAGGATGGCAAATATTGATGTTGGTTAAGAGATTAAAGATGTCAAGACAGATTTGTCAATGATGCAAAGTGGTTTAGAATCGTTTTTTTTTTTAAATAATTCGGTATCTCGGGAACTATTTGAGATATTGTTACGAAATTTCACATGGTTAGAGCTGAGGTATTTTCGAGTTGATTTGCAGTTGTTCAGCTTCCTAGCGATAATGAGGGCCAGTGCCTTACCCCTCAAACTTGGTCACCACGGTTATCAAATTTTTAAAAAAAAATCGCCAAAAATCCGTTTTTGATCCGAATGAGGTGAAATTTAATAAATAAATAGTGCTTAAGAAGATCTACAAAAAAATATGCTTACATGTGTAGGTTATCGCTATTAGTTAAGAAGATATTTAGGTTTATTTATTTATTTTTTTATTTTTGCTCGATTTGGCGGGACTACGGAGGGTCGAATTTTTTTTTTTAAATATCACCTGTATTGGTTATAAAATTCTAAATAAAATCAAAATAACTTTTTCCCAAAAAAGCCCATATATGGTTTTCGGGACTATATACAATTTTTATATGATTCGGAAAGAGAACTTAATGCAAGCGTGTAAAGTAAAATTTGGCTCACTTAAGTGGACAGAACAACCCTCAGACATATTCCAACTTGGTTGATTACAAAAAAAAAATGTTTATTTGTATAAAATTCTTAAAAGGCAAAGCACCGATCCTCGCAAAATCTCCATATTTGTATAAACCTATATGTTTCTTAAATACTTACAAAGTTGTTTTTACTATCATAAGGCAAATAACGTAACAGTGGGTACTTTTCTAAAAAAACTCAATTTTCAGAACACATTTTCTGAAATTCGGTATTTGAAAATAAAAAATTTCAAAAATTATAATGTCATTGATTTAAGAACATTTGGATCTATATTAGTTCCAAACTTTGTTATCATATCTTTAACCGTTAACATTTTACATTAATTAAATTTTTATATTTTTCTTCATGAAAAATCGCCATATTATATTTTTATTTATTTATGAAATTATTTAATTTTACTAAAACAACAATCTTCAAGTCCTAAGGATTTCCCTGATATCAAATACTTATATAAAAAGCCTTCATGTACTCTTCAGAAGTTCCACAAACCTTGACCCCTTTGAAAAATTTTTACGTTTTTTCATATATATTTTCGTAACAATAGCTCCAATAGTTCCAGAGATACCTAATTTTTTCCAAAAAAAAAACGTTTCTAGACCACTGTGCTGTGTTCGTTCCTCTGTCAGCATCTTCTAATGGAAGATGATTTTCGATAAAATTTAAGTAAAAATAAGTTAAATTATATATTTTAAAAATTGTACCAAATTAGTTATTGGTGTACCATTATACTTATCAAGTTCGAATTGTACCTAAAAAAGTACAAATGTACCAACTTTGCCATCCCTGCTAGATACTAACGTGTAAATATGTATGAATGTTTTTTTGTTCTTCACTTGAATTTGATTTCATTGTTTGGATATTTACATGCAAATGATTCCAAAACAATTCACTTGAGGCATATCATTGTATAATTGTTGTCATAAGTATGCAAATTTCATGATTTCACGATTACTTTGTCTATAACACAAATGTTAAGATCTGCGCATAAATATTGTAAATTAAATGTGATTTGTGTAACCTATATTATGATGCTGTTGTTGGGGAGTTGGAAATGTAGGTGAGTATTGTTCAGGAACAAATTTTAGTTTCATAAAGAAGTAGATAATCAGGTGCGATTGCTTACCTAATATTGATTGATAGTGTAAAATTACACTGTCCATGTTGAGTAGATCATTTTTTGTAGAACAAACTTATAGTCCAGCTGCTCTGAATTTTTTTTTAAAGTGGGTCAAAGTTTTCAATTTTTGATCGAACTTTTCATAACTGAAAAAATCTTGTAAGTTAATCTCTGAGAGAATTCTTATTGTCGGAGTTATATTGTCGAATTTTATGGTCATCATTTTTGTGTAAGATCTTAACCCTCTAACTACTCTCTTTAGGGGTCAATTTGAATCTTTTTTCGAGGAAATCAAAAAATGTCCTTTCAAGGACTTCTTTTGATTTCCTCGATAACTCTGATAGTAAGAATTCTCTCACACATTAACTTATAATGTGTGACCCACTGTAAAAAAATTCAGACCAGCTGGACTATAAGTTTATACTACAAAAATGATCTACTCAACATGCCCTTTCAGAATTATATGGTCGCTGTTCTGTTCCGATCAAAAAGTCTCAATTTGTTGGACAGTGTTATTAGCCTGCGAACCAAGGCTATAGAGGAGTTGAGTTTAAGATATGAATGTGAACTTCTAATCGTACTTTTTGAATTTTCTATTTTCTATACATAGTTATGATTCTGAATGAGTGACAATGAAGAATTTAATTTGGCATTAACTGTAGATTTCTATAACAACAGTTTTCAAAATTTGTATGTATCCACTTAATTAAGTGGTTTTAAGCATTCGTTAATGACCATGTTTTTCCATTTAAATAATTTCTGTTTCTTTAACTCTTCGAAACAGTAATATTACTCACTCGTAAACATTTTGCAATCACTATTTAAACCAACCCTTAATGGACACATTTCCTGAAAAAAAAAACACCTGATAGATTCTCGTGCATTTAGGCAATTTTCCATACTACCTTTGGTATCCTAGCAACCTTGACAGAGCCGAAATTTTAACGACATACTATTCATGTTCTTTTTGTTTTTATTGTTTAATTTTTTCTCTAATTTTTGTATCGTATCAATTACAGTCGTGATGTGGAAGTGCTAAAATAAGAGAAAAGCAGAATATAGATTTAAACTAAAAATTTAGTTTGTAAAATGTCCCTTTTTAATGTTTGCAATTGGTGGTCAACACAGTGTTCTGATCTGGAGGAGAATTACGATGTGGCCAGTTTGTTGTGTGCTCGTTTCGGTTTGGAGGACCAAGAAAAGGATTATATTATTGTGGGTTCTCACACTGGACATTTGAGTATATTCTATCCCAGCTATGAGGTAGATGCCAACGGAAATACTCCTGCTTATAAGGCCACAGATTTGTTATTGGAATTATTTACCGAAGCTCCCATACTGGGAGTTTATGCTGGTAGATTTAGTGCGTAAGTTTTACAATGATTTTCAAAATGAAACAGTTTTAATCGATTATTTTTTGTTTAGCAACAATCGCAAAGAGAACACAAATCAATTGGCTGTGCTACATCCCAACTCCTTAGTAATTTATAATGTTCTACATGTTGGTGGCGTAGCAGAGCATGGTGTACAACTGAGCTTACAACAGTTGATGGAATATCGATTTCAACGTACGGCCTTTTCATTTTGTAAAGGCCACTTTGGCAAAGTTAAAGGCCGTGAGTTCTTTTGTGTAGTCCACTTGGATGGTTCGCTGACTTTCTATGAGCAGGATGGCATTTCGTATGAATGCAAATTTCCGGGTCATCGGGCCTTACCTACACCAGTTGTGTATTGTGAAAGAACAGATAGTTTTTATCGTTTAGCATCGGCTTGGAATTTGGAATGTTATACGTAAGTGAAGTGAAATTGTAATTTTATGATCTGATAACAGTTTTGTTACTTGAGGATAGTTAATATATACGTGACATATTCGAAAAAAGTATGAATAACATCGGGTATGTTTGTGGATGTGATGTGGTACATATGATTACTAAAGCATTGAAATAACTAGTATTAAGACCATTTTGGAGTGGGAAATAAATGATACGTTATTTTTCCTTTTTCATGTTAAACATTTTCGGTTTTGGGGGGTATTTTCTTTTTGCCTGATCTAGGTTACAAAAATAATAACTTTAAAGGGACTTTCATCATCCCTTTCATGTAAGTAGCGTAAATTTAATTAGTAAACATACACAACAATCTTTAAAACGAAGTTGAAGAGATATTTTGTAGCTGTATTTTTGGGTCACTGGAGTATCAATTTATAGGATAAAAAACCTCAGTGATCATTAATGTAACTCACAGGATTATATGAAAGAATCATGAAACTTTTTTTAAAAACCAAATTCCGTAATCCCAGTTTTCTAAATTATGACCTTTTACCAAATATCTATATATATAAAAGAGAGTGACGTTAGTTACTACGCTTATAACTCAAGAACGCCTGGACCGAATTCGATGATTCGCACCAATTCAAAGAATCCAACCAGACCAGATTCCTGATCCCGAAACCGATCCAGAACTGCATGATGTCGTAATTACAAACATGACTCATGGACCGTGAGGCGCTATTAACCCACAATCACCGTGCTGGTGAATGTTCGTGGTCCGACATCACTTGAGTCACTTCGAACTGTTAATGGTATAGTGTTGACAACATTTCGTGCTGCATGTCAGAAGCTCAATTTTCTTGAAAACGATACGCATTGGGACACGACAATCGCTGAAGCAACTGTTTCTGTATCTCCAAGTCAAATAAGCACATTATCTGCGATCATTAGTGTCTCATGTTTTCCAGCGAATCCACGTGATTTGTGGTACAAGTACAAGGATGACATGTCAGAAGACATTTTGCATCGAGTTCGTGTCCATTCAGAGAATCCCCATCTTTAGATGATTGAAGAGATGCACAACCAGGCTTTGCTTTTGATAGAAGACATGTGTTACCTCATGTGCGGCAGTTTGTTAGTCAGGTTAGTAATGCCAAAGCCAGATCGTCGACCAAACGACGCTTTCGAACGTGAATTGCAGCGTGCACGTGAATACGACACAAATGCATTAAACCAATTGGTTCGAACGAATGTATCTTTATTGAATCCCCAACAATGAGAAGTGTACGATACGGTGATGAACACAATTGATAATGGAAATGTTGGCATGTTTTTCATTGATTCTGGCTACAGTTCGTGCAAGATCAGAAATTGATTTAGCAGTTGCTTCTTCTGGAATAGCGGCTACGCTGCTGGAAGGTTGACGAACCGCTCATTCGGCATTGAAATTATCATTAAACCTTCACGCGGTTGAATAACCGACATGTAACGTGCGTTAAAAGCTCTGAATCGCGCTATGAAAGATTTTCGTAATGACGCAAGACGTTTTAGCGGTGCACTGATTTTACTCTCTGTCGATTTCCGGTAAACATTACCAGTATTACCACGATCAACCGCTGCCGATGAGATCAATGCTTGCCTCAAATCATCGACATTGTGGCGTTATGTGAAGAAACTTCATCTCATCTCTGTCGTGTTCCTGTCGACGCATCGAATGGATTGATTTCGTTCCCTCCGAATTTTTGGAATTTCGTCTCAACGAAAGAGGAAATCATCAAAAAAGTGTTTCGAACATCATTGCTAACCACAAAAACTACGATTGGTTAAGTGTAAGAGTAATTTTAGCGGCAAAGAATAAGGATGTGGATCACTTAAACTGCAAAATTCAACATCAAATCGTTGGTTCCCTGCATTTCTTTAAATCTATCGACTGTGTAACATACTAAGACGAAGCAACCAACTATCCAACTTTGAATTCATTGGATGTGCCTGGCTTGGTTCAGTTGTCATCATGCTTCGCAATCTCAATCAACCAAAATTATGCAACGGAACAAAACTCATGAGCAATTTGATGCACTCAAAAATTCTAAAAGGAAAGTTCAAAGGTGAGGAAATTATCATTCCCAGAATTCCAATGATTCCAACCGATGTGCCATTCGAGATTAAGCGAATGCAATTTCCAATTCGTCATGACAATCAAATCAACACAAGGCCAATCATTGAGTGTTTGTGGCCTGAATCTGGAGAACAAAACAGAAAATATTTTTTATCACAGAGTGCTTCAAAGAGGGACAATACAATTTAAAATCGACCCGATCGTAACCCATCCATCAAATATTAAAAAAAAAAGAATCAATTGCAATAGACAATTGACCAAAGATTTTCTGCAAATTTAATTAAAATTTGAAGGCAAAACAATATTAGTCGGGTCAGCTAGTTTTTTATATATGGAATATAACATCGTGCAAATGTCCACCATGGCATCACTGGGTGGCACGCATCAGGCTGAATTTGATGGGCCGCTTAAGAAAACCCCAAAGAGAAAATGTCTAACAGGGTCAAATCTCAGCGACCAGTTCAAATCACATCCACGTGAGATGGCCATGCCCTCAAATCACTCGTGCAGAATGTCCAATGTGGCACGTAGAGCCATCCTGTTGAAACCATATGCCATCCAATTTAGGCCAAAGGAAGTTGGTAATCATCGACCTATAGCTTCCGCCATTGTTCTCAAAGAAATATGGACAGATGACACCACCAGACTATAATCAACACAAAACTATTTCGGCATGCTCTTGGATCTAATGTGGATTGATATCGACCCAAATTCCACAATATTTTCAGTTGATGTACACATTCATCCAGAAATGGGACTCATCGCTGAAGTTGGTATTTTGATTTTAGATGTAGATTTAACAATATGGACGTTATCAACAGTCAATGTTGGTAAATCCCTATTTGGAAGACCCTATATATTGTTACGAATTTGCAATAGAGATTTGAATTTAACGGTATCTAACGACAGCCTGCAGCATTCATCATGTTTATAAGCACATCCATCAGTAGAAGCTTCTACATATCAAAAATGTTGATAGCATGCGGTTATTAGCATTGTTTATAAGTATGGCAGCACTAAATGTTTAGACTGTTAACATTGACATCGAAAACTCTAGAAATCGAATGTACTAGTTTGTCCGTTAAGAGTATGTCGAAGATTCACGAAAGATGGCGTGTGTATAAATAGTGGTAGAGGTTGCAGTCGTGAGTGAGTTTATCATAGGCGCTGTTAGAGTTAACATCAACTGTCTTGTACATTTAAGTTTGTACATTATAAAGTGTGTGTGCATTTCAGCGAATTGATAAACGTGTATAAAGACACTGAGTGACTATTTGAACTGTTGTTGTTGTAGATTTTAAATAAATAAAGAGTTGTTACAATTTTAAACTACTAAAACTGCTTTTATTTGCAATCAAAAGTATCCGGTTTATTTAAAGGAAATAAACCCCCGTTTATAAAAGTTACAAACGTAACAATATATTAATAAAAACAAATAAGAGAGTTATTTTCGGCTGTGCCAAATCAATATGTGACAATAAAATATTTATCTGAAATAGGGGTTATATGGGGGATAAGGTCACTTATGTACGGCTCCTCTCAAAAGTTGGTAGAACGATTTAGGTTCATATAAAACTTGTTTAATTTCATCGCGATATTAATTATTATATTACAATTATGAATGTTCAAGGGGACTAGGGACAAATGTTGCTCAATTTTCCCCATATTTTACAGTTTAATTTCAGAGTACTAAGTACTTAATAATTTGTGCAAAATTTTATCATTTATATTATTTTACATTTCGAGGGGAAATTTGTATGGAGGATAGGTGAATCATGGACCGATATTGTCCATTTTCAATACCAATCAAACCTTATCAACACAGAGTATTTTTTCAAAATTTCAGCCAGCTAGTTTCTTTCATTTGGGTCCTACAGTGTTTCAACAGACGGACATAGCTAGATCGTCTTATAATTTCATAAGAACCAAGAATATATATACATACTTTGTGGGTCTGCGATGAATATTTCTTTTTTGATGGTGGGTATAAAATTGCAGACTTAATGTTACTTCTTTAATTCGTTTTCTGGTAGTTTTTTGAATTTTTCATGATAATGTACTAAGAAATACGAAATTAGACATACTTGGTACTGAAAGAATTAGAATCCGCAAAAGGTGAATTTTTCGGTCCTGTAGAGGTACTTTAAATTTTGTTTATATTAATGAAGCTGGAAAGACCAATCGAACCATCTAGCAGCTGGTTCCCTCCGAAGTTTCCCTCAGGATAGCTGGTGCATTTAAAAATTATGTAAAATATTCTTATCTGGTAAAGCGAATGATTAGAGACCTTAGGGTCGAAGGTGGGTAAGAACCTCAACTTTCTTGATATGAAGTTAATGGTTGTGATATAATGTGCCCAGTGGGCCACTTTTGGTAAGCAGAACTGGCGTTGTGGGATGAACCAAACGTAATGTTACGGTGCCCTAGATGTATGATACTTTATCATTCTTCTGATAGTGCCTTTTGAAATTTCTGTTACCAGATTTCTCATTAAGAATTTTATAAAAATATTTTAACTTCTATTTTTTGCTTTTCCTTATAGGTACCAAGATCTTTCTCATTCTTCCATTAACAAATCGCATTACCAGCCCATATGGTCAGTTTGTTTAGGCGAAGGTATACTGGACATAAATGTGGTACAAAGTAGAAGGTAGGTTTTCTAAAAGCTTTATACACATTTAAAATATTTCTACTTTAATATTATTTCTAAATGATTACAGTGATTATGCCTCGATTATGGTATTGGGAGAAAGAAATTTTATGTGTCTAACCGATAACGGAAAAATGGAATTTATTTTAAAACTGGACTATGCACCAAAATGTTTTCATACTTTTGTGGTGGGCTACTATTGGGGTAAGTAATTTTGTATTAATTTACAAATGCTGTTAATTAATTCAAATTGTTTTTTGTAGAACCGGCAGCCCGTTTGGTAACCATTATTGTTTCCGAATCCTCCAAAATATTCATATATGAAAATGCCAGCATTATATGGGCCGCCCAATTTAAGCATGAGTCTCCTGTGGCCATACAAAGATCTAACCTAATGGGATTACCCGGAGCTATAGTTACTTTGGGTTCTACGGGCAAATTAAGAATAGGCTATTTGGGCTCTGATCCCTATATATTTCAAGTGCCACCCTTAAATATGCAAGAACTATCATTTCAGCAGGCCATTAATGAATTCAAGCAACTGGAACAGGAAATTAAAGAAGCCACCGATATACAAGATATGGAAATTATAAATAAAAAATCCTATGAAGATGTTAAAGTAAAATTTTCCATAGAGACCACGGTTAAAGATGATTCTGATACCATACTCTTGGATATACCGGCCAATGTGGCCTTAAAAGAGTTGCCCGTCTGTTCAGGCTTGCTTAAGTGGCATTCAAAGTTGGATCTTTCCGAATTACAGGTTGTGTTTAATGTTCCCGATGGCATTAAATGTTCTCAAGATGCTCTTACCTACACCGAGATCAAGGCTGGCACTACGGAACAATTGGAATTAGATTTTTATATTGCCGATCTATTGCATTTGCCTACGGCTCGCATAGAAGCGGTAGTATCATATATATCGGTCAGAGGTATACCGAGAGTTATACATCAATATGCCTATTTGCCTTTGAATATGTTTTTCAAAACTAAACAGCCTCAAAAAGCGGCGGGGATTAAATTGACTTTTACTATAAATTGTAAAGAGGGCAATATGAAATTGACCGAATTCTTTCCGGAATTCTGTAGTTGGGAATCAGATGTGCAAGCATTAGGCTTAGTGCTGCTTACAACGACCGACGAAAGTCAAGAGGAAATTATAACAATTGTGGCGGCTAAAAACTCAAATCGTTTAAGGTGCAAAAACCTAGTTTTCTCTATATAAATATTGCAATAATGTTAAAGCTATTTTTACACCAACTAAGTTAAAAACTGAGTTGAACAATTGGTATCTATTCAAAGCAAAATTCTGTTCATCAACTGATTCAGTAAACCTTCTCAGATGTTACAAGATAACTTAGTTAGTGTAAAGTTAGTTTATGTTGATATATTTAATTTATTTTATTTCATTACAGAATACAATCAGATTATTTAGAAACATTCCCTTTAATTATGGAGCGTTTAATTATGCTTTCAATAGAACCCTTGACCACAACCAAAATTCAGGACCCTAAAGCATCTGTTAGCAATAGAATTAAAAGTATTATCTCCACTGCATTTATACCGGTCCAACCGATATTACACAGAATCGATGTTCATCATGAGACCCAGGAAAATATTAGAAAACAAACGGTAATATTTTAAATGGTAGCTTAGTTTTCATGTCTTTACTTTTGTTTTGTAATTGTATTAACATTTTCAGTTAGAATTGGATGAACTTTGGCAAAAATTTAAAGATCTTCAACGTAAATTACAAGAGAAATCCGAAGATGAACCTAAAGAAACATTGGTCATGCAAATTGAGGAAAACTATGATCACTTGATAGCAGAAGGTGATAAACTAATGGAAATGCGTAAAGATGAATTAAGGTAAGGAAGGATTGTTTAAATGGTAAAATATATATTAGAAATTCGGAACATGTTTTATGGAAGTGTTCTAGAACTAGTTCTTCTATCAATGTCTTTTGTTTGAAATTGCCGCACTATTCTGGAAATGGCCCGAGAAGGGGTTGAGGAACTTTTGTACAATACAAAGTTTATTTTATAATATTACAGAAAAGATTAAAGGGTGTATAGGTAGATACGTCCCACATCTATGTTAAATACATTCCACACACTGTTAAAATAGAATTAAAAATGGAACAAAAATGTGTTATTATACCCTTCATCATGAGTGGCAAGGGTATATGTATATAAGTTTGTCATTCCGTTTGTAATTTCTACATTTTTCATTTGCGACCCCACAAAGTATATATATTCTGGATCGTTATAGAAAGCGAAGTCGATTTAGCCATGTCCTTCTGTCCGTCTGTATGTTGAAATCAACTTTCCGTAGCCCCCGAATAACTTACAAACATAATTGATACATCAATATATCGGGAATTCTTCCGGCTCGGTCGCTATCTAAAATCGAGAAAATCGGCCCACAAATGGCTGATATATAAGGAAAAAACGGGGACAACCTCGATTTTTGGCCTATTTTTGATCTATATCTGGATTACTAAGTCATTAATATAGACAATATGGATATCTAATGATAGATATTTCAAAGTCCATTGCAACGATGTATATAAGGCTATAATAATTTGGACCTATAATGGGTCAAAATCGGGAAAAATATTTTTTAACCCGAATTTTTTTTTACCAAAAAAAATCATTTTCATAAATTTTTTTTTTCACTAATAAATTTAAAAATTTTTTTTTTTAAAAATTAAAAAAAAAAATTTTAAAAAATTAAATCAAAACAATTTCGAAAAAAAAAAATTAAAACAATTTTGAAAAAAAAAAAAAATTTAAAAAATTTTGAAAAAAAAAAATTAATTTTGTTTACTTAAAAATATTTAAAATTTTAATTTTAAAGTATAATTTGGTGAAGGGTATATAAGATTCGGCACAGCCGAATATAGTTTTCTTACTTGTTTTTCAATAAATATGTTTTGAAATTGGTATTTATAATATATTTATTTAGGTTAATGTGTTTAACCTGATAATGATATTTATAAGAGACTAGCTGAACCCGGTCGTTGTTTTTGGCCCTTAGGAAACTTCAGTTTTATATTGCACATCGAATTCAATATACAGTGTCGAACAAAGTCTGTAATCCAACCATCAATGTTAATACATGCGGTGGCCAATGAATTCGGCTGGTTCCAATGAATTCAAAAATTCAGTAGGATAATCGACGGCTTGTTCTTCATTCATTACTGTGTCGGTCGATTTGTATTTTATTGTTTCGCCAGGCAGTTTCAATTGTATTTGCTTATTAAGCTTGTTAACATCATAATTTGTTGGTCCCAATATTGCATATTCCCACAGCCAATCCGAATCTTTGTAGTTTGTTGTAAGACTTGGGAATACCCTGTCGACAACGGCTTGAATATTCATTTGCATTTGGCAGAAGTTCGGTAACGAAGTCTAATTTGTGGAGGGATCAATTGGAATTTCTCCAACAATTGTTTTGAGAATGTTTCGGGAGAAGGGTATTGCAGCAAATGCGGCTTCAGCAGCTTTATTTCCACTGAAATAAATTTGAAGGAACTTCACATCATCATTGGGAAGCAATGATCCAATTCTGTGGTACATTTGGCCTTGAACTTTAAAAGTGGGCATGAAGCCGACGTCATTTGAAAGCATGAGTTGCACTTTTGGATATTTTGAAAGATGTGCTTGGAAATAGGATTGGCGCCGGAAATGTAACTTAGAAGCAGCTCAAGCGGCTCAATAACTGGTGACAGAATAACTTTACCGTTCGAACAGCACATTCCCGGGGATTCCTTAGGGAACTTCAAAACGCTTCAATGTAAGCAATGTTTGTTCATTGCACCAATCAGCACGTCCTAGTGATTCCTTATGCCATCATACTTATTGTAATAAAATGCCGGCAACTTTAAATCGATTCTTTCTCTTGATCAAGCCATTCGGGAGCGATTGGCTTCTAGTCTTTCGATATGCTGTTGAGGTGTCTCTGCAGCACTCGATGTATATGCACTGCGACGCATTTGCTGAAGCCGTGATTCTCGTTCTCTTCCCGTTTCTGCGGCCCCAGACGTAGATGCCCTCTGAAAACCCAATTTTTTTGGAATAAAACTGTAAACCACATCCCCAATGTACCCTGAAATTTTGGTAGAAATCGGTCGAACTGTTTTCGCAGTTTGTGGTGTCATCAAAGTGTACACTTATTTTTATATATCGCTCATTTGCTGCAACAACGTCATAATTCAAAAAAAATCGTTTCGAGAAAAACGGCTTTGAATGTTTTATGACATTTTACTATTTCTTAAATAAATTTTCAACAAATCATGCGATTTCAGAAATAAAACCAGATTTAAATAGTAGATGTTAATATCTTTCTAATTCGTATTTAACCCAAATTTGTTCCTGTCAAATATACGAGAAAACATGAATGTTAATTTTGATGTTTACAACAAAAAAACACCCTCACACAAACGATAACAGACTTTTTTGAAAACTGATAAAACTGTATGAAAGTCTGCTTTTACACAGGGCAAGTTTACTTGAAGCAAGTCTCTTCGATTTTAAACTTGCTCATCTGTTTACACACAGCAAGTCCGTGTTCAATTTTGTATGTCAAAACCTAATAGATGCCATACTGAAAATGAGAAAACAAAAGAGAATTGAAGATACTTGCCAGTACAAGCAAGTGTGTACCCCTCTTCTTTCTTCTTACCTCTCTCTCCTATAAACTCAGACTTGCGGCAAGAAAACTTGCCCTGTGTAAAAGCAGACAAAGACTATAGAACGGCGCATATTTTGTATTAATCGGTTCAAAAAACACTGATTTTGAGTTATGACGTTGTTGCAGCAAATGAACGATATGTATATAGATTTATGTGCATTTAAGTAATTTTGGGATTTGGGGGTTATTATTAAATATGGACCGATCCAAACAAAATACGAGGGCGGGTCAATTAGTTCGTGACTTTTTGAGTGAAAAACAGAATTTTTGATAAACAATTATATTGTTTTTCAACATAGTCTTCTTTGAGCTCTATACTCTTTGTCCAACGTTTCTTAAATTTTTGTATCCCTTCCAAAAGATATGATTTGTCGAGGTCATCAAAATAGGTACAGTGAGGCCTCGTGATTCGATTAACCGGCAAAATCAATTATCCGGGAAAGAAAAAGAAAATGCTTTTGGATCGATTTAAATTTTTTTGCATCGATTAACCGTAATTATCTCTATTATCCGGGATTATAATTTTTTTCGATTATTTTTGAACAATCAAACACAATGTGAATAAAACGAAAAAGTGGAATTCCCTCGATCGATTTGTAAGGCCAACATTTTTTGATATTGTGCCATCGATTTTTCGATAGCTTTTGGCGTAAGGAGTGTTAGACATTATAAAAAACAAAGTGGTTCGGTTATTGGCTTTAGAAACCGAAAAACATTAAAAACTGCTGAAGAACCAAAAGTAGATTTTGCTGTTTATGAATAATTCTGGAAGGAACGATTTAAAGGAACTCCAATTTCTGGATTAACAGTGAAGGAAAGCCTAAAATATTCCACTCAAAATTTAAGAAAAAAATGACGTATTCACAAACTTAATGCTGCAGGAGAAAAATATTCAGCTGATTAGCTGCTACAATTTTTGTGGAAAAATTAAATGAATTCAAAGCAATGAAAAAACTCACCAATGAGATAATGGAGAATGGAAAGTTTTTACTTGAGAGAAGTTTGGCTTGCCATTATGAAAATTTCATAGAATGACACAAGATCTCAAAGGAGAGACTAACCTCATTAGTTTGCGTTAATGCTACTGGTACACACAAGTGCAAAGCATTAGTTATTGGAAAAAGCTTTAAAAAATGTCCATGTGAACGGTTGAACAATAATTTAGTACCAGAAGTGAGAGAGAATTTTAAGAAAATCGATCTAAAAGATGATCCAACCGATGAAACAGTGAGAAATATGGAGCTTTAAATTTAATTATCGAAAAACTGTCATTATTAAAAAACTACTAAAAATTGGTACTCAATTAACCGGGAAAATTGATTATCCAGAATGCTCCCGGTCCCGACCATTATGGATAATCGAGGTCTCACTGTATTTGTTTGTGAGATGATTTCATTGTTAGAGACAAATCTCATTCCACCGAACAATTTCTTCAGGTTTGGAAACAAGAAATAGTCACTCGGGGCTAAATCCGGAGAATAGGGCGGATGAGTTAGCAATTCGTAGCCTAATGTTCGTCATGGAAACTGCAATAAGTTGGCATAATATTCGTCATTGATTGTTTTACCCTGTTAAAGGTAGTCAATGTGCAATATACTGCGTATATCCCAAAAGGTAGTCAATGTGCAATATACTGCGTATATCCCAAAAAACGGTCGCCATGACTTTATTGGCTGACAAACCCACCTTTGCATTCTTTGGCTGAGAAACCCACTATTATGTATCTGGTGTGTTGTGGTGGATCCATGTTTAGTCCACGGTTACGAAACGGCACAAAAACTCTTCCATATTGCGGTTGAACATCGCCAAACACTCCTGCGAAGTTGTCACACGATTGCGGTACCCATCTTGTGAAAAGCTTTCTCCTACCCAAGTAATCATTCAAAATTTAAATCACTGAGCCAAGTGAGATGCCTATGGCTTCTACAATTTCTCGCACTATCAATCTCCGATCGGCCAACACCATATCATAATTTTTTGGGTGTAGAGATCTTAATGGGCGTCCAGAACGTTCGGCATCTTCCGTGCTTTTACGGCCATAACGAAATTTAGTAAACCACTTTTTTGTGATTTATTTTTACAGAATTTTGTATGAATACACCATAGAACCATATTCCGGGAAGAAATTTGTATGGGGCTGGTAAAAATCATGTACCTATTCTTACCATTTTTAACAGAGCTTGTCTTTTAATCAAAAGATAAATGTGTTCATGATATTAAGTATTTGCAATACATTTCAAGAAAATAACAAAACATATTCTAAGTAAAAGTATCAACTTTTTTGGAAGTTGTCTCACATTTTGGTCCTTTACTCTTGTTTTGCCTAACCGATTTAGCCCAGACAGTCATACCTAGATCGCCTTAGAATTTAATAAGAACCTAGAATATATAAACATTATGATTCTACGACCAATATTTCGATATGTTGCAATCGGAATGACAAATTCAATGTTGGTGGGAATAAAAATATGGAATTTTCAAGTGGATTTATCAAATATTTAGAGAAGACCACCAGAGTGGGAGTAGCCTAGGACTAGTGGATTCCAAAACTATACCGTATATGTCTGGAATCAGCCTTATATTGGAGATATATTTTCACCAAAAAAATATGAATGATATGGAATTTTAACGTAGATTTATTGGTAATTTAGAGAATACATGAGCCACCACCAGAGTGGGAGTAGCCTAGGACTACTTGATTCCAGAACTATATTGTTACGTTTTAACCTTTTTTTAAACTTTGGTTTATTTCCTTTAAATAAATCGGATTATTTTAAATGCAAATAAAAGCCGTTTAGTAAGTAGTTTAAAATTGTAACAGCTCTTTATTTACCATGTACAACAACAACAGTTCAAATAGTCACTCAGTGTCTTTATACATGTTTATCAATTCACAGAAATGCACACACTTCATAATGTACAAACTCAAATGTACAAGACAGTTGATGTTAATTCTAACAGCGCCTATGATAAACACAACTCACGACTGCAACCTCTGCCACTATTTATACACACTGAGATTGTTCTTAACGGTCAAATCTCATATGTTCGAATTCTAGTGCATTCGATGTTAATGTTAGCAGAGCTTTCGATGTTAATTTTAGCAGCTTAAACATTTAGTGTTGCCATACTTACATACAATTCTAATAACCGCATGCTACTGATGGACGTGTTTATAAACATGATTAATGTTGCAGGCAGTCGTTACAGATCGTTAAATTCAAATCGCTATTGCACATTCGTAACAATGTTGTATATGTCTGAAAAAAGTGCTCGTATTAATCTTCACACCCTTAAAAGTTTAAAAGAAATATCGAGGGCTTTTATTAAAAAATGTCTTTCTACAGGCCTATCTATGCTGCAGATAGCCCTTATTGAATGTAATTCTTCGATATATTTACTAAATAATTTATTTAAAATATTTGTTTTAAGCATACTTTACTTGTTATTATTCCCGTTTAAATATTATTTCCAGACAACGCTGCGATTTATCTTGTGCTCTTGTAGTGGCCAAATTCATTATATCCAGCCTAAATCTAGATGAAAAAATCGTGAAAATAGTTACCTCTATTCTAACCTCACCGGCTGAAGACTGGACAGAATTGGTATGTACATGTAATATACTCCAAGCTTTTCTAAACGCAACACTTATTTAATATAATTGCCATTCCAGAGTTGGGAAGAATCTATGGCTCCTGGCATAGATATGCTGCACCATTATGGCCCCTTAAATCGCTCAAAAAATGCCAACAATCAAAATAACATGATGGATGCCAATACCAGTCATGATATTTTCGATTATACACGATTTCGTAAACATTTCGCAAATTTCTTTGAACGCATCTTACGTCTGGCTTCAAACGAATTGAAAGTTGAGAGTATGCATGCGGAACAAATTGAATTGCCTAAAATGTCGAAAGCAGAAGTGCAGAATGTGCCAACTACGCCGGCAGCAACCGAAAATTGGCATGAGATACTTAAAGTTCAGCCTATGAAGTCAACAACGGGCGCGGTAAAACGACTTAAACCCTTTCATAAACTCAGCACGCTTGAGGCAGTTGAAGACGACGAAGAGGAGGCAGAGGAGGATGATGAGGATTTGCGTAAGATGGGCTATAAGAAGGAATATGGGTGTAAGGATCAAATAAATGGCAATGAATCAGAATGGTTAAATGATGAATTTAAGTTACCCTCATCTGATGAACTGTTTAGTGATTTGGGTATTTGGTGGTGAACGGAATACATACATAAATATTTATTGTTCTAGTTCTTTATAATTATTTGTGTAATTGTGATTTTGAATTTTTATGTGTGAAAAATAAATACAATTGCTCAATTCACAAGGTCTCTTATCTTGTCATATTGTCATAATGTCCTAATATTTCACAATGGTTTTTATTGTATTTCAAGAAAAATTTCCTAAAATAATACTACTTTCTATGCTAGGTTTATTGTGTAACCAGCAGAGACCAACGCCGAATACCTAAGAGTCGGTTAAGCTGAGCCGCCGGGTCGTGATATATTAGGACATTATGACAATATGACTGATAAGAGACCTTGTGAATTGACCAAATATTTACTTTAAAATAGTGGCATGTTTAATTAATTAATTTAGTTTTTATTCATAATTTCAGGTCATTATTTTTACAGTTTCGAATCCGAATTTTTAAGTTTTCACATGATTCGTTTAAACTTAATTAGACCACGCCAAATAATATGAAATGGAAGTTGATAATAATTTGCGCTTATGGAATTTATTTTCTTGGGTTTGTTTGTTTAAATTTAATAAAAAAAAGTGTACGTGTGTTATCATCGAAATTCTGTATTCGTTTGAAAGGCCATTATGTATGGTATGTAACATCGAGCAAAATGTCCGACAAGGCTTCGCTGGGTAACGTGCCAGCGAAGCGCATAAAACAGGCTAAATTTCAACGATGGCATGGGTTGTGTGGGCTTTAAGGGCCGCTGTGGTTTGTGGCTTATTCGCATAGACCTGTGATTTTAGAAATCCCCACATATCACCTCCACGTGAAATGACCAAGCCCCAAAGTCCCTGACGGCGATGGCCTGGGCAACGTGGTTCTCAAATAAATATGGGCCTCTGATGCCGCTAGCCCAAAACAGTTACTTTTTCGGGATGCATTGGACGCTGTTGGATCTCATGTGGATTGGTATCGTCACAAATTCGACAATTTTGTTTGATCTCGAAGACATTGAAACAGAGCTATTTTCAAGTAGTTGCTGAAAATCTGGAAAGTGTGTTTCATTTCTTAATGACTGTATAGGTGTTGAACGTAATAATCCAGACGCAGTACGGAAGCAGTGTTTATATTTTTGACGTTCATCCGTATATCGTTATTCCATGTAAAAGAATGTCAAGGATCGGAAATACAAAGCTCATCCTCAGTTTTTGTTTAAATAAAGATTCCACATACAATTACATTTTTGAAATAATTGTGTTTATTATTACTTTTTTTTTAATTTATTAATATATTTTTAGTTTATATTTACGTAATTTACATTATGAAATGTATATTCCTCTTGGCAAGAAGAGAGATATATGTATGTAAAACTAATTAATATGTTTAAATTAATGTTAATTTTATATTTCAACTAAAACTAAGTATAATATGTAATTTTGCTGTTAATATAAAAAAAGTTGTATGTATGTAATGTTTAAAAATTAAATATATATAAATTACAGAAATTTTTATTATTAGTTTATTCTTTATTGATTTTGTTTTGAATAATAAAAAAAAACTCGATTTTATTTATACATAAAAACTATTTTAATTTCTTTAAAATTAAAAATAATTACAAAGCTAAATTGTAACGTTAGTAGAGCAAAGTTTTCTTAAAAATTAAATTTTTAACTAAAATATAACATTTTGTTTTTTGTTTTGTTTTTTTTTTTTTTTCTGTAAATAACTTTTTTTACACACATCGCCAAACTTAATGAATTTGTTTTGTTCGTTTTTAAAATGTATGTAAAATATTTTTAAAACAAATAATACTTGAGTGCTTTATAAGAATTTAAATTTGGTTGAACAAAGAACTTGAATTGAAAGAAAGCTAAAAACCTGAAGTGAGCATTTAATTAATTATTTTTATTGTAACAATTATTTGCTAGTTATAATTTAATTTGTTTTCATCATTTTAACAAGTTCTAAATTTACTTAAATTTTGAAGGAAAAAAATATAAAGTGTGAGAGATCGAAGACATTGTTTGGGTAATTACAATATTGTAATGATTTTAATCTTTATTTTCATTGCGAATTTGCATGATTTTCTTTTTAACCAACGTGCGCACTTGCTGAGTGGCTGATTGTTGGTTTGTTGCTCCTTGTTGTTGTTGTTGTTGCTGCTGAGTCGATGACGATGTCATCGTAGCTCCTGCAGATGTTTGTGTTATCGTCATTATTTCAGCTTGTGTTACATTCGAAGTGTTCATGTTGCCGGAAACACCACTTGATGAACTCACATTTTGTTGCTGTTGTTGCTGTTGCATAGATTGCTGCTGCACTACAGCCACTAAATTGCCACCTGCCGTTGTTTGCAAACGTACAGGACTGGCATTTTGTCGTTGACTTTGTTGTGCTGCAGCTTGTTGTTGTATTGCAGTGATAATGGCCTGTTGTGTCTGAGATTGTGAGCCGGATGTTGCAACTTTAATAGTGCCTGCTATATTTTGTCCACCTGTCACATGGGCTCTTAAGTTACCAGCAGCCAGAGCTTGAGCTGAAGCAGCCGAAACAACCTGAGGGCGAAATGAAAATAGAAATATTTTGAATTATTTTGATATTATCTATACTATTCTGTCTAGTTTTATTTCGTTTCGTTTTCCCTTTGAAGTTTGATTTTTCTATTAAAATGTAATTTTAATTTGCCTTTTATTTAAATATGAGTCACAAAAAGAATAATTTAAGATTAAGATAAATTCTAGCATTTTTTTATTTAAATTTCATTCAGACTGGACAATAAAATAGGTGTGTTTTTTCAAGGTGGGAAAACTTAATTTTATGTAGAAAAAGTATGATTTTCATTAAAATCATACTAATTACGAATAAATTTCACATTAAAATTTATTAAAAACTTTTTTGGAGGAGACGTGGTCATCGTTTTATTGGCAAGGATCGGCAACTAGTTCTTCAGCACTGGAAACAAGAAAAAACCTAAAATATTATTACCAAATCCTTTGAATGGTAAAAAAAACTTCGTTTCAAAGGCATTTACTAAAAAATAACTTTAGGAGATGTGGAGAAAATAAAAACACCTCTCCAGCTGCTGATAATCGTATAGTCCTTTAACTAAATGAGGGCATAGCAAGTACTCTAAAAGGATTTTAAATGTAACATGGTATGGGACTGGTTTACTTTGAATAGAATAGGTCCAACACCCGTTATTAAAAACACAATGGATGTTTATGTGTGCAAAGATTTATTGAAAACAGTTATGCTACCACATTGTGAGAAAAGATATGCCTCCATAACGTAGACTTCAGCAAAATAATGACTGTAAGGACTCATCGAATTTGGGGAGTGCGTTGTTTTGGATGAAGAACTTCATAATTTTTTAGTAGCCAAGTCAATCCCCCGACCTAAATTCAATAGAAAACCTATGGGACAAATTAAATAAACACATTTGTAAGCTTTTCTATAGTAATGACAAGGAATTTTTCAAAAATGTTCCGAATTTTTGGTATTTTTACCAGGTAAACCCCTGTCGTAATGTATTTTCGTCCCTGCTGAGGATAACGATAGTTATCGACAAAAGTAATGGCTATTAACAGTCCGAATTATTATTTATCCAAAACAATAACCGACTTTGACAAAACCTTGTTTAAATTTGAAGTTTTCCCAATACACCTATTTTATTGTCCAAGTCTGAAAGAAATTTAAATAAAAAAAATTCTAGAATTTTCACAGGATATATTTCCGCTAGTGGAAATCGTTGATTTTCATTTTGGAGAAGTTTTCCTTCGCATTTTAAAAAATGCAAAATATTTCTTATTGAAGTAAATTTTTACAATATATATTGCTTTTTTAAAAAGTAATGTTGGATAGGTCTTTGAAATGTCTATCATTAGATATATATATTGTCTATCAGGCCTGTCACACATTTCATTCGGAATGGTTTTAATTCCGTACTTATTATTTCGATAGATTTTCTTTCAGCTTTTATATAAACAAATATCTTGGTTTTTTTGCTGATATTTCAGAAATTTCTGAGCCGATTTTTCCGAATCTAACTAAGCGGGACTATGGTGGATATATTGATGTATCAATAATGTCTGTAAGTTATTTGGGGCCTTCGAAATGTTGATTTCAACATACAGACGGACATGACTTTATCTACTCCGCTATCTATAATGATCCAGAATATATATAGCTAGCCTGGAACTAAAGTGGTCTAAGTAACATTTTTGCCTTAATTCACCTATGAGCATTTTCGAACAAAAATACGATAAATCAATCCAGGCAAAAGTCTGCGTTATTACGTTACCAAAATATGAATTTAGAATTTACTGCTTTTTTCAAACTACTAACGCTTTTCTTTTGTTATCTCAAAATGTGTATTTTGTATGATAGACTACAATGTAGAAATTATAATCTTATATACATATACCCTTACTACTCTCATGTTGGAGGATATAAAAAGTTACCCGGTAACTTCCTTGAATATAAACTTATGAAGAACAACTGTTCGAACAAATTTTTACGATTGCAGAACCCTAATTTGTTCGTTTATAACCCGTTTTCCCATTTCATCCCATTTTGGTGATAAAATAATTAAGTATGTTGCTATTTGAAGTGTTTGTGGGATAGAGAAATAACTTACAGACACTTTTAACAAATATTATGGAAAATTAAATCCCATATTGTGAACACTAAAAATATTTCCTTACCTGTATTGTTTGTCTTTGATTGGACTGCGAGGCCACTGAGACCGGTATCACCCGGCCCACGCTGGTTTTACCCAAAACAAAGCCGGCTGTAGCCAATGTTCCCTGTTGGCCCTGACGCATAACCTGCTGTATTTGCTGCACTGTCACCGAACTGGGCAGAGATTTGGTATTTTGTATATGAACCAATTGCGTTTGAACGCCACCCGTATTCGAGGAGTTCGATGAACCCGACGACGAATTTTTCTGTTGAACTTGTGTACCCTGCTGTTGTTGGGGATTGTTCGACTGTGTGATGGTGGTATTTTGCTGTTGTTGCTGCTGCTGTTGTTGATTAGCTGCCTGGGCAGCTTGTATTTGTGTCATACGTGAGATTTTTCGTGGCATTGCAAGCTGTTGTTGTTGCATGTGAAGTTGTCGCATTTGCGATTGATTTGCCATGGTCACTTTGATTTGTCCGCCTGGTTTGAGTTGTGACAGCGCCATGTTAACGGTATTTTGCTGCTGTCCGGTGTTTACGGTAATGCCCTGATTTGCATTACCAGATGCTGAGCTGGCTACCGAGGTCTTGACCAGGGTGGCGATTTGCTGTGGTGTTACCTGTTGTACCACTTGTTGGTTATTACCCTGTTGTTGCACCGATGTTGAGGTCTGTGCTGATGACACAGAGCTCTGCTGCAATTGTATGCCCTGTGCTGTGGTAGTGGTGAAAATTTGTCCACCCTGTTGTAAAACCTGGGCAGCTTTCTGTTGCGTAGCAGCTGATATCATTTGTCGTTTGACCAGCAACATGTCACTTTCCCCCACTTGTCGGGTAATGGTTTGTTTACCCGCTGCAGCTGCCACTTGTTTTATAAATTGAGCCCTTGTCTGTTGGGCCTGTTGTTGATGGACCTGTGAGGCGGCTACCGTGGTTACAACACCTGTTGCACTCGGGGTGGTAGCGGCAACATTTGATGTTGCTACCGACACCTTTTGTCCCTGTACAACTTGCACGGTGGTTGGTCCAGAACCAGTTTGCATTAGACTTCCCTGTATGATGGTACCTTGCGCGTTGACCAGGGCTGTCTGCCCGGAAGCTGTTTGTACAACTGTCTGTTGACCCTGTTGACCAGGACCGCCGGCTTGTAAAACTTTTAGTTGTTGCCGCTGTCTATAGAGTTGTATGTGTGTGTGTGGTTGGCCCTGTTGATTGTTGCCTGCCTGAGCTGCAGCTGCAATTTTCTGGCCCTGTTGTAGGGAACTTACCCGAATACCTTTGGTAACAACCTGTTGTGTTCCGCTGGGCATGGAGGCTAATTGGAATTGCGTTGCTTGCAGTTGGGCTTGGCCCACATTAGTTCCCAAACTAGACATGGAGACAATAGTGGGACTTGGATTGCCAGCCGATCTTTGTTGCAAGACTACATCCTGCAAAGTTGTGCCGCTGGGTGCTGCTACAATTCGTTGTGCCCTTAGAGCAGAAGTATTGAGAGTAGTAACAGTGGCTGTGGGCTGTTGCATACCACTTGATGTTGTTAGCACTGTGCCCACGGTGGCCAGTTGTGACACAGACACCACTTGTGGTAGAGATTGTGTATGTACTATGCTTCCAACCTGCGGTGAACTGGAGACGATTGTTTGTTGTGGTGATAGTGATACAATTTGGGCCGAAGACGATGAGACTTGATTGCCATGATGTTGCTGCTGATTTGTTACGGTCGAGGAAATGGTTTGAACTGGCGTAGTCAGTACTACCGAAACTGAAGCTGGCGTGCCGACTAAATTACCTGAGGAAGTCTGTTGCTGCAATTGCACATGTTGTGTTTGGCCGGAGTTTGTTTGCGAATTATTCGATTGCTGCTGTAATTGTTGCATTTGGCTAGAGGTCAATAGTCCAGATTGGGGAGTCACAATGGCTTTAACAATTTGAGAGTTGGTGTTTGTGGCATGTTGTCTCAGCAAATGCTGTTGAGTAGTTTGATTTACTCCGCCGCTAACAACATTCTGCTGTTGCTGCAACTGTTGTCCCGAATTACCAGCATGTTGCAGGACAATAGCGGTAGCTGTCTGCTGCTGAGTCTGTTGTTGACCCACTGCACTTGCCGCGGATAATTGATGAATCTGCAACTGTTGTGTATGCAGACCGGGTGGAGCTGTTGCCACTTGCACTTGCTGAGTATGTTGCTGCTGCTGCTGTTGTTGTTGCTGCTGCTGCACCAACTCTTGCAAATGTGTTGTTGTCTGATTAGCCTGTTGCTGCACAATGTTGACTGTATTCGAGGTGGTAACACCGCATGTTTGCTGCTGCTGTTGTTGCACACCTTGGCAAACTTGCGGCGCCTGAGTAACAGCTGGTGGCGGTGGTGGTGGACATTGTGATCTTTGTTTTTCTCGCAGTTTATTTGCTCTCATGATGGCAATATTCTGCGGTGATATCGGCTGGTCATAATTGACTATGCCGAATTCTTGCAAAACCTCCATATGTTTGGGATTCATAGAGCTGGGCGTGTTGAAGTGTCGCTTGGGTGGCGGTGCCTTTTTCAAATAAGCCGTCTTAATACAATCGAAACGAGAACGCATGATCTTCGTAAATGTAGCATTATTATCGTTCGTATAGTTTTGTGTAGTCCTCAGACATCTCAACGGACTCTTAAGATATTCAGTTTTTAGGGCGGTCTTAAGCTTCTTTTGCTTTTTGGGACTCTCTACTAATTTGCCCTCCTCGCGTGGCTGTATAGTAGTCTCATAACGCCATCTACACTGTTTGGGTGATCTAAAGGTTTTGGAGAATGTATTCACAATTTCCGCTATCAAATCCCAATTGGGTGTGTGGCCGGGCGAGAGTAACATTAAATTACAGGGTAAACCTTGTAAATTTACCAGAACATGCAATATTGCTATATCTTCATATATACACCATTCAGCCATGCCTTCGGGCTCTGTTAAAGGTTTTTGAGCCATTTGGGGTTTTAAGCCGGGGATCTGTACATTTGGCTTAAACGTTCCACGATAACGTTGATTCTTCAAATCGCGTCGAATTTTCGCTATGGCCGGCGATGGTCTATCGAATAGTGATCTGGGTGCACAGAACATTTCTTCACGACGTATTTTTGCCGGCCTTTTATTGCCATCAATCATAAATCCAGCTTCCGATCGAGAACGCTTGTACTCCTTTTTAATGAATATGGGCGGCAATTCGGATTCTGGTATCGGTTCCACATCGTACATAAAACTAAGCGAATAATCGATGTAAATGTCATCGTTATCTTGGGGTGGCGTAGGTGGACACCACATCTAAAGGGAGAGAGAGAGAGATTGAAAATAATTTGTAAATAATCGTGAAGTTCTGGTGAAAATATCAAAATATTTATAAAAGTTATTTGAATGAAATTTGATCTCAATATCGAGTTTTATAAGTGATTTTCATATGTGAGCCTTATTTGGAAAAGTTTCCATTGTATTGTCAACCATCGGTTTTGGTTCGGTTATGTGATAATTTATTAACTATGAAATCAGTTGATAATATAGGAAATGCTCTACAAATTGGTACTTTTTATTTTAATGGTACCTTTTTAATATATTAAATTATTAAGCTTATATACATTAAAGTTGTCTGATATGCTTCTCAGTAAAGAGATTATATTATGATACCAAAAATGGAGAACTAAAATAAAGAAGTATTTTTTCGTTCTTTAAATAGTACTTTTTGAATTTTCTATAATATTGAACCTAGAATCAGGAAATTACTTTGAAATTTCAAACTTGACATTGGTTTAAGTGTGGAAAATTGTTAACTTTTCTTCTAATGGTACTTTTTTTTATATTAAATTATTTTACATAATAGTTGGCTGATATGCTTCTGAGTAAAGAAAGAATCAAGGATAGAAGGCATAATGATATTGAGGTAACAAAAACTATTATTGAAATTTCTATAATAATATGCAGGAAACTAAACCACATGATCCTTACTGAGTCAGAATATAAAAATGGGTGTTGCAGGTACTTTTACCAAATAATAGTACTTTTTGAATATTTTATAACGATGGATCTAGAAACACGAAATTAAGCATTCATGGTTTAGTGAATGCGAATTCAAAAGGGATAATTAATGTTACTTAAAGGTACTTTTGAATAGTGCTACCTTTCTTCTGTATTTTCTATAACAATGGATACAGAAATATGAAATTAGACATTCATGATGCTGAGAAGGAATACAAAATTATGATACTATTTTTATTCTAATAATACGTTTAGAATGAGCTAGAATCCACATTACAATGAATCAATAAACATGAAACTAGAGATATGTTTTCCCGAATTAGTATTAATTCACAAAGGGAGACTTAATAGTACTATTTCTTTCTTCCAATTGGGGTGTCGAATTGATATTTGAAAATAACTATGACAAAAATATTGCATTATTTTTTTTTTAAATTAAATAAATAAACAGTCATTTGAAGTTCAATTGTCAGGAAATACTCGCAGATAAATATGTTGTGTCATGTTTTATTAACAGGTTTTTCTTGCCTAGCCTGCGAAAGGTAGCCTGCTACATCCTCTGAAGCAATTATTGTAATACAATAAAAAAATAAACAAATTTATGATATTTTTACCGATCTGTTTTAAGGAATATTGGATGAATAATTGGATGAAAAAGTTTGTTTCTCATTTCTAAATTTTGAATTTTTCTACTGAAAATAGATTAAAAGTAAAAAAACCGAAGAATAAATTTCGGTTTCAGTTAAAACCGAACTAGAAACTCTATTTGATATACACTCCCATGACTAATTTGATATTTTCAAATATATAACTTTCTATTGATTGAACTGATTTTCCGCTCTAGATAAGTCATTTGGTATATACAGTATTGGCCATAACTAAAGCACCCCCTCAATGGATTTTTTCTTATCATAATTTTTTGGATAAAAAAGGTTTTTTTTGGGATGTATTAGTATATATTTTATTAGCTTATATTGTTAATGTTCATATTGTGTTCATTTAGGAAAGGATAATTGTATGAACAACTAATTTAAAATTATAAAACTTACAAAAGCACAAAACGCGACGGACAAAACAAAAGCACCCCCTTATAAGATGTTTAAAAATATGACTATGCTACTGCATATTTGCAATGTCAGTTAACGGGACTCACAATGGATGCATTTAAAAATTCCAGACGATAAAAATAAAGGAAGGCGTAGTCTGTATAATTTAAGTGCTATACAGTTTATTGTGAAAAACAATGGATGCCAAGGAACAAGTACTCCAGTGAATTTAAAATTAAATTTATTGAAGACTGGAAGCCGGGCTTATCACGGCATGAATTGAATAAACAACATTCAATTAACAGATCAGTTATATCCCGGCTGATTCCAAAGTATTTGCAGACTGGTCGTATATCACCGGGGCATTCTGGAGGACGTCCTCGTAAAACCACACGATATGATGATTCCTTTATCAAAGGAACAATGCAAAAAGATCCTACAGCATATGCTAGTCAAGTAAGAACAAGTTTAAGATTATGCGTTAGCGAAAAAACAGTCCGTAGAAGAGCAGTAGAAGCACGATTATTCAGCCGATGACCAGCAAAAAAACCGTTTATATCAGCTAAAAACAAGAAAGCTAGACGGGAGTTTGCCACAGCCCACATCGACTGGAGTGTCTCTGATGAATCCAAATACAAATTAATAAGTTGCGTTGGAATAAGGCGTGTACGCAGACGAAAAGTAGAAAGACTGAATCCTAAGTATTTCAAAGGAACAATTAAACATGGAGGGGGCAATGTAATGGTCTGTGGTTGCTTTTCTGGTCAAGGAATGGGGCCAATTCATAAAGTTAATGGGATTATGTATCGGTTCATGTACCGTGATATATTGAAAGATGTAATGGTGCCTTATGGCAGTGAAGAGATGCCACTTATAGGGAGGTTGCAACAGGATAACGATCCTAAGCCCACCTCCAAATTGTGAATGACTTGGCTACAGAGCAATAAGATTCAAGTTCTTCATTGGCCTGCTCAATCTCCCGATTTCAATCCTAGTGAGAACTTGTGGGAGATTGATAATATGAAAATAAATCGTGAAAATTGCAGAAATAAGGATCGGCAATTTTCACGATTAATTTCAAGGCGTTATTATAGTCTGGGAAGGAATACCGCAAGACACCATAAAAAACTTAATATCTTCTATGCCTAAGAGATGTGCTTGTGTCATCCAAAACAAAGGATTTGCAACAAAATATAAATTAAAAAAATGTTTATATTATATCCATGAAGGGGGTGCTTTAGTTTTGTCCGTTTTATTTTCCAGCTTTAAATATTGTTTGATTTAATGTTACCTCTTATAGAAAGATTAACTTTAAAAGAATTTGTTTTTCAATAGTAAATATATTAACAATTGAAAATAATACAAAATAAAAATTTAAGGGCCTGTTTCACGATGTCGAAAGAAAAATGATTCGAAAAAAATTGTATGAAAAACACTAAGTTTTTAAAATTCTTTCGAATAGTTTTCATACAAATTTGTTCGAATCATTTTTCTTTCGACATCGTGAAACAGGCCTTAAAACCAGGGTTTCGATATTCAGCTCTAGCAACATTTTTCTTAAATTTGACTATGCAATATATATGAAATTATCTCATTTTATCAAAATCAACTACAATAAATATTCATACTCTTTGTTCGTATTACTATTAAAATTGCAACACTTGTTTGCAATTTTTAGTAGCAGACACAAACCATTGCACATCCACCAAAATATATGTTCGTGCTTTAGTAGCACACACACTTTTTTGCCAAACTAATATAGCACGCCATTCGTTTTATTTTGTTGTGCTGGCAATTTTCTATAGCAACAATTCACATTTCTTTGGTTGTGCTATAGCACAATTGACATTTCTTCAATTGATGCTATTAGTTGCTGTTATTGCTAAGTGTATAACATCATATCAGTAGACACACACAATTTAAGTAATTTTTGTTTTTTATGTTATTTTTGGCATATAAATATTTTATGTTTTCCAATAATAATTAATTATATATATTTATGATTGCGAATCAGTTTATATACAAAATAAAAGAAAAAAAATTATTTAATTTTATTATTAAGATTAAAAAACGTTCGTTTTTCAATGATAAACAAACAAGTTTTTAGTCTCAAAGATAATTTTGAGTAGCTTAATGTATCTCATATATCATTAATTGCATCACAAACAAATTCACCTTGGATCTTTCGATTTTCATCATATTCGTATAAACAGACTCATTTGAACATAACATGTTCAATAAAATAACTAGCAGCATCAAAATAGCCTAAAAACAAGAAATATTAATGCAACTATAGCAGAGCAACCAAAGAAAAGTAAATTGCTGCTAGAGAAAATTGCAAGCATAACAAAAATAAAACGGTTGCTGACGCGCAATATTAGTTCGGCAAAAAAGTGTGTGTGCTACTAAAGCACGAACATATATATTGGTTGTTGTACTACAAGAACGAGTTGACAACTGGTTTTATCTGCTACTAGAAATTGCAAACGAACAATGCAATTTTTAAAGTAATATATGAATAGTAACAGCAATTTATATTAGCAGAGTTATACAAAATTGAAATAGTAACTATATTTTTATTATGCAGATAGATAAAAACTGATATTAACTGCAATTGACGGCTAATATAGTAGCAATTGTAAACCCTGCTTAAAACTTAGTTTTTATACAAAAAAAATATAATATGAAAAAAATTCATTGAAGGGGTGCTTTAGTTATGGCCAATACTGTACAATGTGTATAACAGTATTTTCTATAGAAAACCTTATGTAAAATAGTTTTTTCTATAGAAAATCTTGTTATAAACACAAAGCTACGTCCCTCCTTATGATCCTTGTTACATGAACTACCGTTAGGCGTATTAATTTTTATTTGCTTTTTAGTTTTATTTTTTGCTCGGTACATAAAAGTTATTTATTTAGTTTTATATGTTACTTAGAAAATAAAAGTTGTTTTTAATTTAGTTTAGCAAATAAGAGTTTATAAACGAACTCTGGAAATAAGTTCGATCTTTTGTCGATTAATATAAGTTTTATCAATTTAGGGTAAAGATTATCTCCACAGTCCTTATTTGATAAACCAAATTACAAATAACTTTATTTTCTAACATGTACTCGACTGATTAATTAAGTTCAAGGGCATTGAAAACAATACAATTTTTCAGAAATGCTTAAAGCAAAATTGTTGTACTTTTGTTAAGTAACTAAACACTTTCGTTCATGGAAAGGCCCAAGCTTTAATCAATTTTTGATTTTTTTTTTTAAATTGATCTCATCAACTCGAAGAAGAACATTTCACTATAAATAATAATAAAAATAAAAAAAAAAAACATAAATAAAAATTTACTTACCGGCATTTGTTCCATAGAATTGGCCGAAATCCAGATCTATTTAAGAATTTGAATTCATAATTAAAATAGATCACACACATACGGGCACAGGTTGTTTCGAATAGAAGAGGTGGTAGTTGTTTGTGAGGGAGAGATATAGAGAGAAAAATACCCCAACACAGAACACACACAAATAAGCAGACACAGAGAGGAAAGACGTTGGTTGGTTGGTTGTGTAATGAAAAAAAAAAAAAGAAAAGAAGGAAAAAATATTATTTTCTTGTTAACTGTTTTGGCGACTTAAAATTTAAAGGTTTTATAAAAATTTTATTTATTTTTTCTTGGTAGAGCAATAAAACTTCTGCTGCAGTAAAAACAATACAAAAAAATAAATAAAAAAGAAGAACGAAATCTAAGGCCGTTTGGAAATGGCAAAAATTTTGGAAATTTTAAGTTTTCATTTTGTTTTTCTAGTTTTTTTTTGTTAAAGATAATTAAACTGTTTTGGTGCCCCTGTTAGGTTAGGTAGAATTTAAATTTTATTTAATGCCATTACCAAACATTCCTTGATCGTGAAAAGGGAAACAACAATGATTAAAGGAGATGTTGAGTTTTTTACAGTTTAATTTTGTAATTGAAACCTTTAAAGTAAAATAAAAGAAGACACCAAAACAGATTTTTATTTATAGGAATTTTTTTTATAAAATTAATTAGAAAATAATATTTTTTTTTCAATAAAATGTCTTTTCTTTTTTTTTCTCAAAACACAAACATTTAAATACAATTTAGAATTTTTTTTTTTTTTTTTTTGTTTAACATTTCCAAAAGTAATAATTATTTTTAGTTTTTGATACAAGGGCCAAAGATTCGCATGGTTTTTATTTTATTTTCTTCTTTAATTGTCTTCACTTAGTTGTAGTAGTTTTAGAACGTAATAAATAAAATTTAAATAAAACACATTTTTATAAAATTTTGTTGATTTTTTTTATATTGTATTATTTTTTTCTTTTTCTTAAAAGCTTTTGAAGATTTTATATATATATATTTTTTTTTTTTTGTTTGTTTTGTAATTTCAAATTTTATAGCTTTTAGTGGTTGTTTTGAAGAGTCTAAATTTGTTTTTGTTAAGTGTATATAAATTAATAAATAATTTTGAAAGTTTTGCTTTTATAATATAACAAAATACACAAGTCCTTGTTAAACCTATAATTGTAGTTTTTTTTTTTTTTTTTGTTTTGTTTCTGGGTTTTCTTTACGTTTAATAATTAAAACTAAAAGACTTATAGTTAAAAAACTTAGTTTAAAATTATAAAAAAACATAACTAATATTATTTGAATGAATAAACCTTTAACAAAAAAAGGATATTTTATTTGTTGTCTCTATTTTAGCACAATTATTTATAATTAATTCAAAGAATCAATTTATACTTTTTAATTAAGCTTGCCATCATCATAATAAACCAAATAATTTTTTATCGAATTTCTTAATTTTGAAAAATATTTATATAATTTTCTTTATTAAATTATGTGTATTGAAAAAAAAAAAAAAAACAGAAATTTTGTTATTCTGGTGTCAGGACATTTGTTTTTGAAATATTTTTTTTTTTTTGTTTTCTGTCTATACTTAGTTGTAGTTTATGATTATTATTATTAATACCTATCATGTCTAACTAACGTCTAATTCTTTTGTTTATTTTTATAATTCTATATATTAAGTTACATTTTTAGTTTAATATTTTAAATATTTATTATTTACAAGTGTTATAGTGAATTTTTTTTTTTAGAAAAATATACAAATTTTTGATCCGTTTGAGTTAGAATAAAATCTAGAGGATTTAAAATTATTAAAAATCTAAAAAGTAGGAGTAATTGAAGAAGTTTGTAACATCAAATGTGTTTTTAAAAAAAGGGCAAGCAGCATTATTGTTGGGTATAAAGGGGGAGTTTGAAAAATATATGTTTTCAAAGTTTGATTGTGTAGAGATCTATCATGTTAAGCTAATTTATTTTAAATTTCTTCATAAAACTGAAAACAAATGGTATCCAAACTAAAGGCATATTGAAACCCACTAGTTAAACTCCGTTTAGTAAGCATATTAGTTAAACTAAGTTAAAATTTAAAGTCACAAGTTAAACGCTGTTTAGCAAACGTTTAATTTAACTAAACGCAAGTTCAAATCAATGAGTTAAACTCAGTTTTGTAAATAAATAGCTTAGATAAACACAAGTTAAACGCAGATAATCATGTATGTGATGGAAATCGATCGGTTTCAAAACAATCGATTCAAAAGAGTGTGTTTTTCCAAATTTAAGGAAAAGTATCATATTGGAATTTATAACAACACACAAAGCGAAAGTAATAAACCCATAACATTTTTCAAAATCTATTTCCATCACATACCTCAATGTCTTGAGAAACAAATAAATTTCGATTTAATGTTTGAAATTGTTATAAATGTATTATAAATTTACAGAGGCTGTCATAATAATAAAACAAATATGTAACTTTTTGCCCTACCTGCAACAAAAAAAATATTTTTAAACTTTTTTCAAAGGAAGGTTGATGATTTAAAAATCGATTGACTTAGTAAAAACTACTGGTTTTACTTATAGTAATACTGTTTGTAATCAGTATGAGAAGTACAAATTTGAAAATAGAAACGAATTCATTAATATTTAATGTTAGGAAGTTAAAACCATAGAATAAATACACAGAAGGAGCTGAGAGAAATGTCAATGAAAATAATTAAACAAAATCTCTCTCTCTCTTCTCACATACAGGAGTTTCAATAACAAAATACATGGCAATACATACTCATGAATTAGATTTTTGACAACAGACTTAGGTTTTTGGCATTCTTTTACCTATCATCTAGTTGTCATCTATGATTTAAACATTCCTTAAAGTTTATCTTCTCTTCCACTGATTACACAAAAAACCAGACAGTTAAATAACACTTGGTAAATTGATTAGTTAAACTATACTAGAAACAAATCTAAAACGATGAGTTTAAATCTAACTTTAGAAATTTAGAAAGTATTCTTTTTTAAATTACAATTTATAAAAATACAATCAATAGCAAAATAGTAACAATAAATTAATTTATTTAAGCAGAAAAACCTAAAACATTCGGGCTATAGTTTTTGACTTGAATATTATAGATTAAATTAAGTTTAATCTATGAATGTTGTTTATGGGTCGTCGATTATTTTCTTTGATTTTAGACGGGTTAATCTCTGCAATAAATACGTACAAAGTACAAACAGCTTGATGAAAATATATTTGTGTAGGAACACATAAACAAATGGATTATACCTAAGCAATTTTTCCAAATTTATTTGCTCATAAATTACTCAGTTTTGATAACAAAATGAGAAGTTTTCTGACGTTGTGTATAACAATAATTCGAAGTTTAAACTTGAATCCAAAAACATCAAAGTGGATTAACTAACGTTGGATTAGTTATATTTTTATAATAACTTATCTAATTATTAATTGGCACTTGATATTCAAGTCAAAAACCCGACCGAAACACAAACTTTATTTTGCTCTATATTCGCTTTTTCTTTTCCTCCAGTAAATCTGTAAACAATCAAACTTTTCAGACACCTCGCCACGCCGCGCTTTTCTCTAACCCAACGAAAATTAAATAAACCAAAAACTTCAACTGGCAGTTTAAATGAATATTGTTATTAAAACATATCTGAATGTAATGGGTAAATATTCTCTGTCCGCTTTGAAAACCAATAAAAAAGAAACCACAAATGATTAGCACGCACAGCAATAACATCAACAACAATTTAAAACAATTATTTGTTTCCATTTTTTTTTTTTTTCTTTAAATATTACAAGGCAAATTATGATTTGACTGATAATTAATACTGTTTCCTAGTTTTTCTCAACAATGATCAGCATCATGAGGCAGAAGATTCACTCAAGGAATTTGTAGGGCCATTGACTGATGAACTGCCGCCGGCACTCCCTCCACCACCATCACTTTGTTGTGGTCGTGGTGTTTTTAAAAGCCAACGATGCAAAGTATTTGCCGAGCTGGCTGACTTTGTGGGAGTTTCATTGGATTTGTGTAATGTCTTTTTTGTAATGGTTGCTGTTCTTCCCTGGTTAGTAGAAGTGGGAGTTTTATTTGCGCTTACTGATTTATTGTCATTCGTTTTCGATGACTCATCGTCGGATTTTAGTGGATTTCTATTAACTTTTCCCCCCGAATGATGGTGTCTAGTGATGGTTGGTAAGACGGGGCTTTCATCTAAAGTCCAGAGATTTATTTTAACCGAACCTCTAGAACGTGTTCGCGGCGTATGATTATCGTTTTGTTGTTGGGGTGTACTATTGCCTGTCTGATTTCTTAGACTAGAATGTAATGATGTATTGGTTTTAGCAGCCGACAAAGGAGTCTTCTTAAGTGTGGAATTTAAGGTAGATACACTGTCATTGTCCTCGGACTCAGATTCGTCAGATACATTGTAATAGGTGGAATTGGTGGTGGTATCCTGATTGTGTGCAGCCCATACATCCATACTTGAAGAATTGCCGGCATCAGTCTGATTTTGTTGTTGATGATGATGAAGTGGGTTTTCCTCCGCACTGTGAATATCGTCATTGTCTTGATCATTGTCGTTATCGCCAGCTGTGGCATAGCTTGATTTATCATCATCATCTTCTTCTTCGTCATTTTGTGAGTTATGATTATCTTCATTGTCTGCTGTCTTTTCTTCATCTGATTCATTCTCTTCCATTTTCATAGTTTTACCGCCACGACTTCTGACCGGTAAATTATGTATAGTTCTAACTCTGGTTTTCAATTTTGTTGTATTGTCCTTTTCTCTAGACAGTTTTTCTGTCTCATATTCTTCCTCAGCGCTTTCTTCTTTTTCATCCTCAGTTTCGTTATGTTCAATAGTTTCCTGACTGTCGTCCTCTTCATTGTGTTCATGGATTGTTTCATCTTCATCTTCTTCCTCCTCCTCCTCCTCCTCCTCCTCCTCTCCTTCTTCATCTTCAGGTTCATCTTCTTTTTGGGCCGCCTTTCTGGGACTATGTCTTAAAACTCTGCGCGTTGTAATATTTGTTACTGTAGCTCTTCTCTTGGATACGTTATCTGTTGCTGCTTTGCCTGGACTCAGACTTAATTTACGTTTCCTTTTATCCGCATTTTGCTCCTTTTTACGCAACATTTCTTGTCTTCGCCTTTGCTGCATACGTTTTTGGGCAAAACTTAAAAGTTTTTGATTTTTCACACCCGTTTGTGTTTTTGTACTTGTTTTCAAATCATTGCCTGCTGCTGCTGCAGCCATTGATGTGCGTGTGGTCTTTCTATTGGTCACATTACAAGAAGACTTTTGGCCCCTAGCCGGTGATTTAGTGGGGCTGACCAAAGTTTCCTTGTTGGATTTATTTAAACTACCACGAGAAGCTGATGATCGATTTAAGGATCTTAGTCTTCGTTTATTTGGTATAACTTCTTCGTCATCGTAGACTATGACTTTTCTGTTCTTTTTGCCTTTATTCGACTGTTTCAACTGTTTAACAAGCTTCTTCTCTACAAACTCCTGCTCTTTATCTTCTTCCTCTTCATTGTCGGATCTTTCATCTTCACTAATTTCTAACTCACTATCTTCATCTTCAACATGGTCATTCTGACTGTCATCCTCATTTTCTTCCTGTTCTGTAACATTCTCATCCTCCTCTTCTTCTTCTTCTTCCTCGTCCTGATCATTACCTTCTTCACTACTACTGCTATTATTATTACTCTCTTCCTGACTGCTGTTGACACAACTATCTCCCCTACTATTTCGTTTTCTAACCCGTGACCTATCTTGCCTAGCTGCTTTAGTATTCTGTAGCCTAGTGCTTGAACGCCGTCTTCTTATTTGTAATTGCCTACGATTACGTTGAGCCTTAGCTCCAGCTGCCACAGATGTTGCTGTGGAGGAACCTTTACGGTTTCTTAAAGCCGCTAATCTTTGTTTATTTGTTTGAGTCTTACGATTAGCCGGTAAATTTGTTTTATTTCTATTTCGGTTACGATTTCTGTTACTGTTCTTATTACTAGTTGTTTTATTAACCTGATTTGTTGCATCCTTTCGTGCGTAGGTCAACGGCTCTTCAGCACTCTCCTCTTGTTTCAGCAGTTCAGCTTCTTTTTGCAGGGCCGCCTGTCGATTGGCTTCCCATTCACGTTTTTGAGCCTCCAATTCGGCTTCGGCAGCTCGCAATTGTTCCGCTGTCCAAGCGGCGCCAGTCTCTTCGACAAAACGCATAGCGTAACGTTCAATGGGCGAAAGCTGAAATTGTAAAACAAGGTAATGGTAAATTTCATTTAATTGTACAAGAGTATGTACTCCCGGATAGGGGCCAAATTTTGCTTATATTCTACTCAACAACAATAATACTTTTTTCATTATGACAAAATAATATTGAAACGTATTTAACATAAATTAATTGAAAATAATAATAATAATACTGTTTAAATTTAGTGATAACAAAGTTTTAAATGGAAAAAAATATATGTATATCCATCAAGGATAGCAACCTAACTTGGACTATATCGGATGTATCAATCATGTATGTAATTTATTTGGGGGCTTCGGAAAGTAGATTTCAACAGACAGGGAGGTGACTCCGCTACCTTTAATGATCCAGAATATAAAGACAAACTTATATATACCCTTAATGAAGGGTGTAATAACATAAATAAACTGTATGACGTTGAGTGATATAATCAAGCGTAGTAAAAATCGCTTTAACTATGTCTGAGCGCCCTTCTTAAAAAAAAAGATTAATCTAGGCAACAAATATTCGTGTTAGAATTTAATTTATAGAAAATATCAAACTTTAAATACTTAATGCCATAAATAAAAACAATTTCCATTTAAAACTAATAATCTGAAGATGTTTAACGTTGAGTGATATAATCAAGCGTAGTAAAAATCGCTTTAACTATGTCTGAGCGTCAATCTTAATAAAAAGATTAATCTAGACACCAAATATTCGTGTTAGAATTTAATTTATAGAAAATATCAAACCTTAAATATTTAATGCCCTAAACAGTAACGATTTCCAATTAAAAATAATAATATGAAAATGTTGAACGTTGAGTGATATAATCAGGCGTAGTAAATGTCGCTTTAACTATGTCTGAACGTTCATATTAATATGGGCATCAAATATTCATGTTAAAATGTAATTTATAGAACATTTATAACTTTAAATATTCGATGCCCTTAATAAAGCTGAGTTTCATGTAACGACTTGAACTCCAAACTTTAACTCAATATTAACAAAACAAACTGTTGGACGTTGAGTGATATAATCAAGCGTAGCGAAAATCGCTTTAACTATGTCTGAGCGTCTATCTAAAACAGGATTAATTTGGTCACCAAATATTCTTGTTTAAATTTAACTTATAGAAAATGTATAACCTTAAATATTCGATGCCCCAATTGAAACTAAGTTAGTACATACTTAAAGGCTAAAGACACTTAACATTAAATATTAATCTGTCAGACGTTGAGTGATATAATTAAGCGTAGCTGAAATCGCTTTAACTATGTCTGAACGTCTAGTTTTAATCTAGCTTAAAATAAACCCAAAACATTGAAATCAATAAATTCAATATAAGGGTAAATTTTAAGCAAAATTTTATTCAAATTAGTAGATAATCATTTAACCAACATACCTGTTTAACTAAATTTTGCATTTCCAAATCGGCCTTACTAAGTTCGACATTAGTATCGGCCGCTGTGGTGGTTTCATCCAACGGAATGTTTTCATCAAATTCAGCTAAATCTGCGGCTGCCTCTGCCTTAGCCGTTTTAGTGGCCTGAACATCTTGTTCGTCCTCGGCTGCAGCTAAAGCGGTTTCAAAAGCTTTCAGCGATTGTTTTTCCAAATCAATTTCAGGATTTTCCAATACTGCAGTAGATGTTGTGGGCTTATCAAATGTTTCCTGCTGCATGGTAGTAGCAACGATAGTTGTTGTTGTGGGATTATTACTGGTATCACCCATTTGCTGTTGTGTTTCCACATTGAAGAGATCCTTGATGGTAGAACTCTTAAAGAAGGAGGTGGTAAAGTTACCACCTTCAATAGCCATGTCGCTAAGCATACGCTTTTGGTTGGCCTTTTTGAGTATGTTGACTTCAATGGTCTTTTCGGAAACCAAACGATAGATGTGTACATCTCGGGTTTGACCTATGCGATGACAGCGATCCTGCGCCTGAGCATCCATGGTGGGATTCCAGTCTGAATCGTAAAATATCACAGTATCAGCTCCAGTCAGATTTATGCCTACACCTCCCGATCGAGTCGAGAGTATGAAGCAGAATATGCGCTTGTCTGTATTGAAACGCTCCATAAGCAGTTGTCTTTGTTCCACTTTCGTGGCACCATCTAAACGCAAATAGATGTGACCATGATGGTTAAGGAAGGCTTCTAATACATCCAACATTTTAGTCATTTGTGTAAATATCAATACACGATGATGACCCGACTTGAGTTGTTTCAACAAACGATCCAAGGTCTGGAGTTTTCCACAGTCGTATTGTATGAGTCGAGGATCGGGGAATTGTGTTGTCATCGCCGATATAATCGGATGCAACATGGCCAATTTTGGTGACATTTCATTTTGTATGCTTTTCTCGACTTGCTGTTCTTTTAAGTAACGCGAGGACGTTAAATTATTAACATAGAAGCGTATGCGTGGAGCACAAGCGGACGGCACATAAATGACATAATTTTGAAATATTCTCTTAAGATCATCACAACGCTGTTCGTATGATTTCAAAATCTTGTTCAAGGTCCAATTGTCACGACGTCGCATCATGGCCGTAGAGCAGTTTGTCAAACCTCTCGTTTGCCAACTGGAATATTTCAAAAGATTACTGGCTTCTTTACATTGTTCTATGGACTCTCGGCAATCAGCACCATAAATGGGTGTAGCTTCTGTGCGTCTCTTGTTAACATTGGCCATCAACTTGCGCCGGGCCAATCTTTGTTCTTTGCGTTGTTGTAAGATGTCGGTCATATTGTAAATAGCATCCATTTCAGACGAAGCATCTTCCTCCACTTCATCCTTGGGTTCAGTCTTAACACTTGTGTCATCAGTAAGTCTACACGAACTCGTCGTCCGGTTGGAAACTGTATTCGTTTTAACTTGCTGTGCCAAAGCCGCCACCAAGGCTTTATCATCTCTTGATTTTTCTGTTTTAACTGTTGTCTTCAATGTTTCACCATTTATGGTGTCCTGTAACTTCAGCTGTTTCGCTGGAGTTGGTCCCATTGAGGCATCGGTCATAGAAACATCGCGAGATCTGGTGGTAATGCAAGCGGGTGTTATTGGTCCAAGTTTGGGTACACCCACTGGATTAATGACATTATTTATGCGTTTACATATGCGACTATTGGCAGTTTCTCCAATTCCTGCTCCAACGGTTGGCATTGTGGCCAGTGCTGGATTTACTGGCACAAATTTATTACCCTCCTTTCTCATGGCCGGACTTGCACCCACCTTGACCGTTTGTCTGGCATGTGTATTTATACTCTGTTGAACGTTAACGTCTCTGACACGTATGTGGAATTTGTATTTTCCCGTTGGACATCTAGGTGGCAGTTCGGGAATTGCATCGATTTCCTCGATTAGTTTACGTGGCGCTGCCAGTAATCGAGATTTGTGTGACACATATGCGGTCAGGGTCATTTCCAATTCAACAAGTAACAAATTAAGGGAATGCAAGTCGATTTGCTGGAGGTGAAAGGAAAAATAAAGTACAAAAATTATATTTTCGTTCAAAAACAATTCATTTCTTTAAATAAGCTTAAATATAAAATCAAATTAAAAGTACAAAAAATATGTTATTTTTCATAAATATCTCATTTTTGTTACATTTTACTCACCGTAAATGGATCATATTCCATTAGATCACATATTAAACGAGACGTTTCATATGAAATGCCCTCCATTTGAAACGGTGACAATGTGGGACGAACTTCAAACATATTCGGATGATTGCAAACTTTACGCAATTGCATGAGAATATTTATAACACTCAATAAATTGCCCGTAGACAAGGTTTCTCTAGTTCTAAAATAAACAGAAATAAGTACAAATTAGTTACGACTCTCAAAGGTAATTAAAAATAGCTACTAAACACAATTAACTTACTTGGAACGACTCATAAAATCATCGTATAAATAACGCTGACGATTCGATAAACGACACATGACCACATGCTCATACTTTTTGGGCATTTGTTTTTCGACTTCTTTTTTCAAACGTCTCAGCAAAAAGGGTCTAATGACTTTATGTAGCCTTTGTATAAGCTGTTCATTATACTCCATATTGCCCTCAATCATACCGGTCATTGGATTGGAAAACCATTCCTTAAATTCACGATGTGATGAGAATACGTAGGGCATTAAGAAATGCATCAATGACCATAATTCCATTAGGTCATTTTGCAGAGGGGTGCCGGTTAAGAGGAGACGTCTGTAAAAAAAAAAACAAGAAATTATAAATTGTAGAAGTAATTTTGTAAAAGAGTATAAAAAAAGAAAATTATTATCTTAAAAATATTTTATAGATGCCGAGTAAGTATTATTGTCTTGTTGAACAACTTCTTAAATGTAATCTTATGTGTACTCAAATTTACATCTTGCTTGTGTTCAGTTTTAAATGTTTTATTTAGCATTCATGTACGATTTTCTTGTTGAATGAAAAACAACAAAAAATGCTTGTTTGAGTGCAGGTTTTTTTACTTTTTAGTCCTAACATACGTTAGCAAATTTTGTTTAAATAATTTAACAAGTAGCAATGAAAACTAAAAATAGGACCTGCAGTATATGTTAATACAGAATATATTTGACTTTATATTGTTGTTTAAATTTAAAATACAACTTTAAAACATGTTTAAAGAGTATAATAAAGTAAATTTAAACAAGTTTAATGTAAGCGCCTAAGCGTAGTATCTTAACTAATTTAGCAGACGTTAAGTTACTGATTCTGGCGCTAAAGTATTTGATAACTTTACTTATTAGAGCATAAAATTAAACCAATAGTTTGTAGAAAAATAACAATACAAGAGACGAAACTTATTTGTTTATAGAAAGAAAAGTATTATAAATATATTTATTTATTTTGTAATATCAAGCAACTAATACAACTAATTTAAAAAAGTAAACCTATGCATATCTACACAATTCTTTATTTGTAATCAGAATAATCGTTTTAACTTGTCTTTAGTTTCAGCAAAAACTTTGCATCTGTTTCTATATTTTTTCTAGCAACCATTTGACGATTTTCAAGCCGAGATTTTAAGGACAAGAAAGTGCTTTTTAGGTGCAAAATTTAAACAATTTTTTTAATTAAACTTAACTTATTATTAACCACACTCCTTTTTGATCATTTAACAAATTTCTCAATCAGACAAATGCCTCGCAAAAGCGAACATCCTGTTTTTAGTTTTGGCACATTAAGATTCTCACAAAAATAGCTCGAATCTAACCAAAGTCAGTGACAATTTCGCATCATTTTGAGATTTAAATGACCAAAAATTATGTGAAATAATGTCTACATTTCTGTTAAAACTTCAAAACTTATTAATTAAGCAATAAAGTAGAAGCTAGAAATGTTATTTTATTATAGCAAGGTTACAAATTGTTTTACTTGTAAAAAATCAATGTAACACAGAGTGCCCTTGCCTACATTAAAACCAAAAACATAATTGTATAGAAAAATCACTGTTCTACATTGATAAAGACATTTACTTCGGACCTTTCTACCATTTATTTCCATTTACATAATAAAAGTAAAATTATTTGTGTATTTTTTTTAAATTACTAATACTTTTTTATTTGATTAGTATTATATATAAATTGTAATCAGAGTAACAGTTTTTATTTGTTTTAATTCGTAGTAAAAACTTTGCATCTGTTTATATATTTTCTTTAGCAACCATTTGACGATTTTCATGCCAAGATTTTAAGGACAAGAAAGTGCTTTTTAGGTGCAAAATTGAAACAACTTTTTTTAATTAAACTTAACTTATTATTAACAACACTCCTTTTCGATCATTTAACATATTTCTCAATCAGACAAATGCCTCGCAAAAGCGAACATCCTGTTTTTAGTTTTGGCACATTAAGATTCTCACAAAAATAGCTCGAATCTAACCAAAGTCAGTGACAATTTAGCATCATTTTGAGATTTTAATGACCAAAAATTATGTAAAATAATGTCTACATTTCTGTTAAAACTTTAAAACTTATTAATAAAGCAACAAAGTAGAAGCTAGAAACGTATTTTTATTATAGCAAGGTTACAAATTGTTTTACTTGTAAAAAATCAATGTAACACAGAGTGCCCTTGCCTACATTAAAACCAAAAACATAATTGTGTAGAAAAATCACTGTTCTACATTGATAAAGACATTTACTTCGGACCTTTATACCATTTACTTCCTTTATATAACAAGTATTATCTATAAATTGTAATCAGAGTAACAGTTTTTATTTGTTTTAAATCGTAGTAAAAACTTTGCATCTGTTTATATATTTTTTTAGCAACCATTTGACGATTTTCAAGCCAAGATTTTAAGGACAAGAAAGTGCTTTTTAGGTGCAAAATTACATTACCATTTACTAACAAAACTATTTATAGATCATATAAGAAAATAACCATTTACTAACAAGATCATTTAACAAAATTTCTCAATCAGACAAATGCCTCGCAAAAGCGAACATCCTGTTTTTAGTTTTGGCACATTAAGATTCTCACAAAAATAGCTTGAATCTAACCAAAGTCAGTGACAATTTAGCATCATTTTGAGATTTTAATGACCAAAAATTATGTAAAATAATGTCAACATTTCTGTTAAAACTTCAAAACTTATTAATTAAGCAATAAAGTAGAAGCTAGAAATGTAATTTTATTCTGGCAAGGTTACAAATTGTTTCACTTGTGGTAAAAAATCAATGTGACACAGAGTGCCCTTGCTTGTAATAATACCAAATACTAAATTTATTGACTAATCTAAATTGATAAAATAAGAGTTTAAAAAGTAGCGTTTTCTGGTCAGTAAGAGAAATAGTAATATGGATTGAAAAATATTTCGTTTCAGTTGTAGCATAAATTAACTATACAGACTTTTAAGCAAAAAGCAAAGACTATAATAATAAAATTATTGCTAAAGTTATTTTGAGCACCTAAGCGTAGTATCTTAACTAATTTAGCAGACGTTAAGTTACTGATTATGGTGCTAAAGCAAAAGGAATAGGATTTTAGGATTTTGTGGACATTACTTATATAACTAATAAATAATTCTATACATATATAGTTTCAACTGTAGCATAAAATCACAATACAGACTTTTAAGTAAAAGTACAAAGCCTATAATAACGAAATTATTGCTAAAGTTATTTTAAGCACCTAAGCGTAGTATCTTAACTAATTTAGCAGACGTTAAGTTACTGATTATGGTGCTAAAACAAGAGATACGGCGTGGGGTGGTTTATACCATATTTTTAGGATTTTATATATAACTAATAAATAAATTATTATATATGTATATATTTTTTGTTGTAGCATAAAATCACAATATACACTTTTAATACAAAATCTATAATACCGAAATTATTGCTAATGTTATTGTAAGCGCCTAAGCGTAGTATCTTAACTAATTTAGCAGACGTTAAGTTACTGATTACGGAGCTAAAGCAATAGGTAAAAGATGATATGTACCGTCTCATTAGAATTATGTGGACATTACTTACATAACTAATAAATAACTTATACATAGTTTCAATTGTAGCATAAAATCACAATACAGACTTTTAAGTAAAAGTACAAAGTCTATAATAGCGAAATTATTGCTCAAGTTATTTTAAGCGCCTAAGCGTAGTATCTTAACTAATTTAGCAGACGTTAAGTTACTGATTATGGCGCTATGATAATGCATTGATTATTTAAATACAGAGACCGAAACTAACTCGTCCATATAATCAAAATACCCGAATTGTGATTTATATTTTGTTATAAAAAATAAATCACAAAAATCGTTTTATATAACATTATTATAAAACGATTTTAATGTGACCATTCGTTTTTGTTGTTTTTTAATGCTTTGGTCAGATATAATCAAATTCAATTGTTGTTGATCTTATGCATATATTATGGATGGTAACCGAACTTCAGTTGTGTTTTCAGTTGCCTAAATGATATTACAGATGGCAAACTGGCAGCTATCATTTCTATTGCCAAATTGGCAACCGGAAATTTGTGGTTGCCCTCGACCCATTAATAACTGTTGGTATCCCTTCTTTTTTATTTACGTGCTATAACATATTTTTATTAATCTATATATATACAAACTAGCTTGACCCGGTGCGCTTCGCTACCCCTGTCGATGTAAAAATCGGTTCAGCCGTTTAGTAATTATTGTTTAAAAACTAAAGGTACCAATTTTACCCGTTTTACCCTTTTTATCCCTTTCTGGTCCAAGTATTGAAAAAATGTATAGCCTATTGACGCTTCCAAGTAAGGATCTATCTACGTTCCAAATTTCAATAAAATCGGTTCAGCCGTTTAGGCGTGATGCTCAAACAAACAAACAAACAAACAAACAAACAAACAAACAAACAAACAAACAAACAAACAAACAAACAAACAAACAAACAAACAAACAAACAAACAAACAAACAAACAAACAAACAAACAAATAAACAAACAAACTTACAAAGACATTTATATATTTATATAGATTAAATGCTCCATGTCAAATACACTAGATAGCTGTGCTAAATGCAAAAGTTCATTACCAACCAGTACAAAAATAAATACCTATTCTATTAAATAAATAATTTAAATTTTTTTGCAAAATTGTAAAATTGTAAATTTTTTGTGAAATTGGAATTGTACATACAATGATTTAGTAGTTTAATGTTCATCGATTTTTTTGTAAAATTTTAGATTTTTTAATTTAATATTCAGGCGTAGATTTTTGTTTCAATTTAACTATTTTTAAATTTGTTTGTAAAACTTTAGTTTTTTTGTGGAGTTAAAAATTTTATATTTGTAAAATTCTCGATTTTTTTTTAATTTTTTGTAAAATTATGGAATTTTTAAAATTATAGATTTTTTTAAATTACAGATTTTATTTTAAATTGAAAATTTTGTACGTATATAAAAGTTATAATTTACGAAAAAAATTAAGTCATTATTTGTTTTTTTTTCCTTTCTGTTTCTTTCAACCACAAACCTAAAATGTTCACTTATAAATCAGTCTCTCAGTGCTCAAAACAAAAAAAGATTTTTAAATGGTAAATGATGCCAATGTACCACTGAAATTAAAATGGACTTGTTATTATGGGTTTCTGTTTAAGCAAGACAAAAAAATTGCAAAATACAGATCAATTGTTGATTGCACTTGCAAAGTATTAAAACGGACTTTTAACTCAAATATTAAATCTATTATAGCTAAATTTTTGGTAAAAAGAATGTATTGTGTTCACTTACCTTTCTGTTGAAAAATTCAACAGTAATTGCCAGCGCTGCGATTTGAAATTCTTAATATTTTGAGCCTCATCCAATATCAGATATTTCCATTTTTTGCGACGAAAACTCTGTTGATCTTGCACCACCAGTTTGTAGGATGTTATGCACACATGGAAAGCATTTGGTTTGGTCCAACCCACGCGTTTCAGTTTACGTTCCTTTTGCGAACCGTAATAGGTGAGTATTTTAAAGCCAGGACACCATTTTTTAAATTCCATTTCCCAATTTAACATGACCGAAGAGGGTACCACAATCAAATGGGGGCCCCAGTTGCCTCTGACGCAAGCCAGATGGGCCAGCAAGGCAATGGTTTGTATAGTTTTACCCAAGCCCATTTCATCGGCCAAAATGCCATTGAGTTTGCGTTCATTCATGGTTACCAGCCAGTCCAAGCCAATGTGTTGATATTCGCGCAATGAGTGCTTGAGTAGGAAGGGCACGGGAGTAACGACATTCGTGGAAGATAAGGTATTGCCTTTGGGTTGTAATGATTCGGCCAAAGCGGCAGCATCTTTGATCATATCGTCTTTACTGCTATTGTTGGCATTAGATGAATCTTCCAGCAGGCTTTTTAAGCCGGCATCCTGTTCATTTTCTTCAGTTTCTTCAGCATTTTCATCTTCTTCGATGTCGTCTTCACTTTCGGTTTCCTCTTCTTCCTCCGTCTCATCCTCCTCGTCGGCCGTAGAATCATCATCGGAATCTCTCATGGCTTGACTGATCACTTCATCCTCATCTTCGAAATCCACCACTTTTTTTAATTTCCTATTTGATGTGCTGGTGCCTGGCGTATCACTAACGACAGGTCCGGATTTATATTTAGCCATTAGTTCTTCAACGGTTAAATCATTGTCAGCCTCCAGTTCATCGATTTCTTTCTGATGATCTACATCCATTTCTTCCTCTTCTTGTTTACTTATCGTATTCTCATCATCTTCACTGGTTTCAATCGCTTCAAATTCGCCATCATCGCTGTCAGTGTCTTTTTTGCCACCCAATTTAGCGGCTGAGGATGACGTAGCAGCTGTTGTGTCATCTTCCAGTACAATTTTATCACGATTTTCCAAATAGCCCTTGGGCAAATCTTTGAGGAAGTCATCTAAATCCATTTGAGATTCTTTTTCTAGGGCCGCCACTTCAGCATCGACATCGGCATTCTCTTCCTCTTCAGCTTTAGCTATAGTCTCTTCGTCATCTTCTGAACCAGAATCAGGACGAAATTCATCTAAAAATAATGTGCATAATAAAGAATGATTTAGATTTTAAAATACTACATGGATTTTTTAATATTTTATATCTTTATAGTTTCTCATCAGACAAATGCCTCGCAAAAGCGACCATCCTTTTAATTTCCATAGGCTTTCTCAAAAATAGAGCATAAGCTTTAGAATCAGTGACTGTTTGACATCATGTGAAAACTGGAAAGTTCTAATATACGTCTGCTTGAATAAAGTTTAACTTACCATCTGTATTATCTCTTTTCGGCGAAGATATTCTACTTGAATTTATACTGGGATTTGTTGAGGCATCTTTCAAGGTTTTATTCATACCCTCCGCCAATTGCTGGGAGAACTTTTCCGTTTGATCGACTATGAACGACAAATGTTGGTCCAAGGCCTTTTTACGTTTCTCCTCGAGTTTAGTGTGATGTTTATACTCCACCAGTTTCTCAACGTTGCCCCAAAACATTTTTACCTCTTTGGCTATGAAAGCCGCCACGCGCTTAAGATGCAACTCTTGGGCCTTTTCAGCTTTTTGGGCGGCATTGGCTTTATCTTGGAAATATTTCTGCACCATTTTGGCACATTTCTTGGCCGCTGCCTTCTTCCACTTGCGCTCTTGGGCGAAATCGGCTGCCAGCCATACCATTTCCTCTAGCAAATAATCCCAATGGGCTTTCGGCCGGGGTGGTTCCATTTGTTTTGGTAAACGTTTTTCAGTCCATAATCCCTCTCGCTGTAATTCCATAATACGACGCATAACATCCACTTCCTGTTTAGCCTTAAACGAAAACTCTTGATTACTATTTGGCGTGGTGGCCGCTGACGAAGCTGCAGCCGCCGTAGCCGCACTTGCGGAACCAGCTGGCACCAATAAACCACTCGGAGTGGGTGAATACAAGGGCGGAGGAGTATTAGAACTAGTGACAACGCCGTTGCCATTGCGCCGTAATGTTGTAGTACCTTGTGCTATACTGCAGGGTATCAAAGGAGTACCACCTAAGGAATAATAATAAAAATAAATTTGTAAATTAGAGCAATATGTCTAAATGCAAACACTACTATTTCTTAGAAATAGACGAAATTTATTTGTTTATTCAATATATGTAAAAAAACACACTTAGCATGCCTTAAAAGAAAAGAATTCTAAATATATTTATTACCATCATGCTTTTATTTTTCATATAGCAAAATAAAAAAAAAAATACAATTAATTATCTTCGGTTCCATTTTCAATCAGACAAATGCCTCGCAAAAGCGAACATCCTGTTTTTAGTTTTGGCACATTAAGATTCTCACAAAAATAGCTTGAATCTAACCAAAGTCAGTGACAGATTATCATCATATTGAAATAATTCAGAAAGAAATCCTTAAAAGCATTGCAATTTTTTCGTTTATAAATGTAATCAGAGTAACAGTTTTTATTTGCTTTAATTCGTAGTAAAAACTTTGCATCTGTTTATATATTTTTTCTAGCAACCATTTGACGATTTTCCAGCCGGAATTAAAAGGACAAGAAAGTGCTTTTTAGGTGCAAAATTAAAATACCATTTATTAACTAAACTTAATTTATTAACAAAACTATTTTTACATCATTTAACAAAATTCTCAATCAAACAAATGCCTCGCAAAAGCGAACATCCTATTTTATGTTCTGGCACATTAAGATTCTCACAAAAATAGCTTGAATCTAACCAAAGTCAGTGACAGATTATGATCATATTGAAATAAATCAGAAATTCTTAAAAGTAATTGCACTTTATACGTTTATAAATGTAATCAGAGTAATCGTGTTTACTTGTATACAATTTTAGTAAATACATTGCATCTGTTTATATATTTTTTTCTAGCAGCCATTTGACGATTTTCAAGCCGGTATTATAAGGACAAGAAAGTGCTTTTTAGGTGCAAAATTAAGATACCATTTACTAAACAAAATTATTTCTATGTCATTTACGAAATTCTCAATCAGACAAATGCCTCGCAAAAGCGAACATCCTGTTTTTAGTTTTGGCACATTAAGATTCTCACAAAAATAGCTTGAATCTAACCAAAGTCAGTGACAATTTAGCATCATTTTGAGATTTTAATGACCAAAAATTATGTAAAATAATGTCTACATTTCTGATAAAACTTCAAAACGTATTAATAAAGCAATAAAGTAGAAGCTAGAAACGTAATTTTATTATAGCAAGGTTACAAATTGTTTTACTTGTAAAAAATCAATGTAACACAGAGTGCCCTTGCCTACATTAAAACCAAAAAAAATTATTGTATAGGAACACTGTTCTACATTGATAAAGTAGCATTTTCTGGACCGCTATGATCATTGTCAACATTTCACGTGCCCTTTTGGAGCCATTTGTAAGCATCATTTTACAAATCACACTGCAGGAAAACAGAATTCGGACATTCCTACCATTTACTTCCTTTACATAATAAAAGTACAATGATTTGTGTATTTTTTTTATAATTAATAATACACTTGATTAGTATTACATATATATAAGTTGTAATCAGAGTAACAGCTTTTATTTGTATTAATTCTTAATAAAAACTTTGCATCTGTTTATATATTTTCTTTAGCAACCATTTGACGATATTCAAGCCGAGATTTTAAGGGCAAGAAAGTGCTTTTTAGGTGCAAAATTAAAATACCGCTTACTAACAAAACTATTTCTAGATCATTTAACAAATTTCTCAATCAGACAAATGCCTCGCAAAAGCGAACATCCTGTTTTTAGTTTTGGCACATTAAGATTCTCACAAAAATAGCTTGAATCTAACCAAAGTCAGTGACAATTTAGCATCATTTTGAGATTTGAATGACCAACAATTAGTTAAACTAATGTTCACACTTCTATAAAAACTTCAAAACTTATTAATTAAGCAATAAAGTAGAAGCTAGAAATGTAATTTTATTCTAGCAAGGTTACAAATTGTTTCACTTGTGGTAAAAAATCAATGTGACACAGAGTGCCCTTGCTTGAAACAAATTAAAACAATATATTTAATTAGTCCTTATAAATATACTAAATATTACTGCAAAATTATTAAATAAGCAATAAAGTAAACAATTAAAACGTAAGATATGTAATCAGAGTAATCGTTTTTACATGTGTTAAAATTTAGTAAAAACTTTGCATCTGTTTGTATATTTACTTTAGCAACCATTTGACGATTTTCAAGCCGGTATTATAAAGACAAGAAAGTGCTTTTTTAGGTGCATAATTAATATGTCGGAAATAATTAGCTGATTTTGTTTATTTCAAGGTATTTTTCAATCAAACAAATTAAATTTAAAATGAGTGAAATGATGGTTTGTTTTGGTTGATTACATGGTATTTGTTAGTGATGTAACTTATTGTTAAATTGAGGATCAAATAGAAAATTAATCTTTAACAATAATTAAAGAAAAGTTTAGCACTGTGAAGTGTTGTGTGCAAAAATAAATCAATTATTAAAAAACTTTAGATAATACACAACATAAACTATAAATATTTATTGGATATGATGAGGATATAATGGACTACATCTCAATGATGTGGTAAGACTTTAGTGATTCTGGTTACTTCTAGATGAAGAAGCAATGGAATTGATAAACATAGTCGTAACATATTCCTAAAATAAATTCCAATTGATGTTCTCAAGCACTTGTACTTTTTAGCCATAGTTTAGAAAGATAAGGTGCTTTTTTATAAATTCCACTATGTTTATACTACAATTAAAATAAAAATTTGACTACTTTAATAATGTAAATAAGTATATAATAAATTACAACTATTGAGTAAAAAAATAAAACATTTTAATAAGAAAATGTAATAAATAATAAAATGTACACATTAATTAAGCCAAATTTACTACTAAAACAAAAGCCAATTCTTTTTGGGAAAAAAAGCTGGCCAAAAATATAATATAAAATTGAAAAAAGCCGCTTTTCAAAAGGGGGATGCTTTACGTTAAATCAAAAAGAAGAAAATATTAAAAAAAAAACAATTTTCAAATGTGACAGCTAATGAAAGTAAAAAGTATATTATTGTAGTAATAATAATAAGGAAACTAAAGAAATTTATCAATTACAAAACAAGAGTAAAGATTTTTTGATTGAAAAATGTTAGGAAAAAACGATAAGCACCTGGCACCAAAGGTACAGTAGTATTTCCTACAGCAGGTGGGGCGGGTATTTGACCAAATACCATCCCGTGACGACCACCTAAAGGTCTACCCGGAATGTGACCTAAATTTTTGTAGTGATGTTTTTTTTTAGATAAATAATGAATTATGATTATAAAAAAGTTAAATAATGTTTAAAAGGAGTAAATTATAAAAATTAACGAACAAAAAAAAAACAAAAAGGAAAACTAAAAAATTTAAATACGAAAAGTGTTTTCAAACGTTAAACTAAAAACAAATTAAAGGCCTTTTTTCATGTAATTCAAAAATAAGATTTTTGTATTTTTGGTGTTGTTCAAACAAAATATGTGTGAGATTATAGGTAGTAATGTGCTTTATTCTTTTCAAGATGATCAAGGTGAATGAATAGTGATGAGAGTTAAAAGCATTTTTTTGTATAAATTAAATTTAAAAATAAAGAAACTAAACGTATAAAAAATATTTGAGAAAATTTTGTAAAAATAAACATAAATAGAAACAAAATTGAAAACAAAGTATTTATAATTAAAAACTAATAATTTCCTTTCAAAAAAAAAAAAAACTGCATGACGAAAAGAGAACATACCTTGTTGTGTTAATTGTTGTACGGCTGCTGGCAATTTTGTTGACACGGCCACTGGTGTAGCACCAACAGCGGGTATTTTTATTTCCGCTCCTTGAGGTGGCAGTGGATTACCACTGGCATCTGTGGCCGTTAATGCCTGCTGTTGTGTATTGGGCGTAGACGCTGTTGAAGAGGCAGAAGAGGAGGAGCTGGAAGTTGAGTATACAGTTGACGATGTTGCGTTGATTGGATGTTTGGTTGTACTGCTTGGCAGACGTCCATAATTTGAGACCAATGAAGTATTTGCTGTTAAGGAGGAGGAGGTTGTTGTTGATGATGATGATGCTGCTGCTGATAATGTTTGTATTAAAGATGTTGTGGGATGAGATTGCGTATTCTGAAAGGATAAAATAATGAAAATATATTTAAAATAGATCTAGATATTAAAAAAATTTTAACTTTTTGTTGTAGATTTTTTAAATTACAAACTTATAATTAACAATTTTATGCACTAACGTAGCAAATTGATAGAAATTTTAGGTTAATTACTACGCTGCTACTTTACGGACTAGATTATATAAAGAATACTTATTATACACATTTTAGGAAACGGTAATTCTTTTATTAAACTTGCTATGAAAATTTGAAATATTATGTTCGAAAATTCAAAAACTCGATATTAAGTTCGAAATATATTTAAAGCTGTTAAGATAATATTTATAGGTCATGCTTTAACCTGATTAAAATGCAATATGTATTATGTTCGGAAATTTAAAATTGAGTTCGAAAATTCGAAGTTATATTCGAAATTTTTTAAAAGCTTTTAAAATAATTTTTAAATCATGAGGATTATTAAAAAAATAACTTTAGTTTTATACAAGACTAATTTCTTACAGTTTCGAATGTCGAACTCAAAAATTTTGAAAAACAAATTCCAAATGCTTATTATTTTTAAAGTAATTTCAAAAGTCGGGATCCCTCATTTTAGTCTAGGTTTGTGATCATAGAAATTTAGTAATAAAAAACGACCTTTAGAATAAAGTAAACTTAATTTGATTAAAACAATTATGTGTGATTTTAACATTTATTTTATTAATTTCAATTCAATCGGCTTTCAGTTGAATTAAAAAAAAATTTTTATAAATTCGCCTTTCGATGATGGAAAAATTACCATTATGTCATCATTTGTGAATTCTAACTTTCTAAATTCATATTTCTAGGTTCTTTGTGATAGAGATATCGAAAAGTACCATTTGATGTTTCCACGTTCATTTAAAAATACGATAGGAAAAATGAAAAGGTCTTTCATAATTTCTACGTTTTTCATTTGCGACCCTACAAAGTATATATATTCCAGTTCGTTATAGATAGCGAAGTCGATATAGCTATGTCCGCCTGTGCGTCTTTATATTGAAATCAACTTTCCGTAGCCCCCAAATAACTTACATACATGATTCATACAACAATATATCGGGAATTCTTTCGGCTCGGTTGCTATTTAAAATCGAGAAAATCGGCCAACAAATGGCTAGATATAAAGAAAAATCCGGGACAACATCGATTTTTGGCCTATTTTTGATCTATATCTGGATTACTAAGTCATTAATATAGACAATTATAGTAAGTTGGACCTACAAAGGGTCAAAATCGCAAAAAAAAATATTTTTTAACCTGAATTTTTTTTCACCAAAAAAATCAGTTTGTCAACATTTTTTTTTTTTTTTTTCACTAATAAATTAATAAAAAAAAATATTAAATTAAAAAAAAAAATTTGGAAAAAACTTAAAAAAAAAAAAAATCGAAAAAAAAAATTTTTTAAATTATATTTTACGTAAAATTTGCTGAAGGGTATATAAGATTCGGCACAGCCGAATATATCGCTCTTACTTTTTTTTGCCGTTATCATTTCATACAGGGTCACATTTGCATTATTTTTATGATACTAGCTAGGTTTATTATTATAAAATATTAGCAAAGAATCTTGAGTATTTTCACTCACTCATAAGATGGTCATGACTAATGTGCTGTTTTTCTATAACAAACGAGTGCTTTGAGTGGAAATTTAACATGTATTTTGTTTTTTTTTTTTACAATAACAAAACACATGTTAAATTTCCACTCAAAGTACTCGTTTGGATTAGAAAAACAGCACATAAGTTAAAGAAAAATATACTATTAATGTGCTGTTTTTCTAATCCAAACGAGTACTTTGAGTGGATATTTAACATGTGTTTTGTTATTGTCACAAAAACAAAATACATGTAAAATTTCCACTCAAAGCACTCGTTCGCTATAGAAAAACAGCACATAAGTTAAAGAAAAAAGGATAATAATCGTCTCTAGTTTCATGTTTACTGTTTCGTAGTAGTTTATTCTAAGTCAATCCAAACATATCATTATAATAAAGAAAAAGTACCATAAAGACCCACATTCATTCTTACTCGAGATCATACTTATTACAGAAAATTCATAAAATAACATTAAGAGGAAGAAATCTAGCACTAAAGTGACCTTTTGTTTAGGATTATATGTGTCCAATCCAAAAAGTAATAGTAAGACCCTATTTTGTAGATTCTAGGTCTGTCAGAATCATATGCGTTTAATTTCCAGATTCTAGGTTTATTATTATAGAAAATTCAAAACGTACTTTTTGAACAACGAAAAAATAACATTGGTACCTGAATACCATTAAGCCTCATATCATTGATTCTTTCTTTACTCAGCAGCATATCAGGCAATTATGTATATAAGTTAATTAATTTAATATATTAAAAAACTATCAATAGAAGAAAAAGTACCAATTTTCCTTTCCTGTCCAGTTTGAAATTTCAAAATACTCCATTTTGCCAAAAGATAAAGATTGAAAATATTTGTTGATGGAAAAAAATGCGCCGATGCGCCATTGTTTAATATTATCAGATATGACTCAAATTATTATTTTATTGTCATATTAATCATAGAAATTTCCAAAGAAATCTCCCTGTTAAATATTATAGTTTCGAAAAAACCTACTTATCTACAGTAGTAAAAAGAAATACATTTTCAGGTCAGCTACGAGCTTTGCAAAAAAAAATATATATAATAACAAATAACTTACCGTTTGTTGTGTGTTGGTTGTATGATTAGCATTATGAATGCTACCGCTACTACTAATTCCACCACCACCAGTCACACCAATGATTGTAGCTATATTATCAGCAACTGGTATTGATTGTTGTGACTGTAAGTGTTGCTGGTGCTGTTGCTGTTGCAGTACAGTGCCTGTCGCAGCCGCTGCACCAACATTAACAGCTGTTGCTGTTGATGGTGTTGGCGTTCCTGTTGTTGCGGCAGTTGTTGTTGCTGTTGCTGTTCTTTCATCGTTAACCAATTGATCCAAACGATAGGCATTGCTAAAGGTGATGAACTGTGGGGTAGGTGCTTTTTTACGCCACGTAGGATAGTCCATCATATTGCCACCGGTTTGCAAATAAAACAATTCGGCGACATTTTCAGTATGTCTATAATAATTAATAAAACAATTTATAAATACGAAATAAGTAACTGAATATATATATAACATTATAAAACATATAATATAACTTACTTTTCCTTTAATCTACGTAAACGTAAATATTTTTGTTCTAATATACGTTTCTTTAAGGTTTGTATATCATGCGTTGTTGCGGTTGATACTACTGCTGCTCCTGCTACCGTTGCTGCTGCTAAAGAGGTCGATGACGATGAACTGATACTTATTAAAGACGTGGACGATGATGTTAGCGTTGATGTTGCTGTGGGCAATAAAGAGCCTACTAAAGATGTATTGCTACTACAACCACTAACACCACTAATGCCGGCTGCTGATAAAATTGTATGATTCTTTTGTAGCTGCTGTTGCAAATGAGGTTCGTCGAATTTTTTGCGTTTGGTTAGGGGTGAGGATGTTGTTGTGTTATCAGAATTAGAAGCTGCTAATGAGCCAGGGTATGAGCTTAGTTGTTGCTCTTGTTGTGATTTTGTATTTGCTGAGTTTGTAGCAGTAGCAGCTGTTAGATCCGTTGTTGTTCGTGTTGGCGTTTGAGGCATATGACCCTTAGACGGCGACGTTATTTGTATTCCTGTTTTTGCCGTTTTTATTGTTGCGGATGGCGTTGGTGCCGATGATGATATGGATGGGCCGGTTAATGGTAATGTATCTGAAATTTGTAATTGCTGTTGAGCAAAAGCTTGTTGAAAACTTCTTGGTATTGGGCTGGTTGTTTGTGGTTGTTGTTGTTGTTGTTGCTGTTGTAATGATGCAGAAGCAACAACAGAAGTCGTAGTCAACGTCGTTCCGGAGCTTTGATTAGCTATGTTTGACGATGTTTTAATTGAGTTTGTTACAATAGTTGTTGTTGTTGTTGATGATATGCGGTCTGGCACAGCAGGAGGGGCCGGGTTAGACCCTTGATGCCCCCCTCCTGCTGACTCACCTTCATTCATGTTTGATGCATCTAAAAAAAAGAAACAAATAAAAACCAAATTATTAATAAAATGAAACTATGTATATTGTATTTTGAAACAAAAATTTAAAAATAAAGTACATACTATGTTCACAGTAGGTATTTTAAATTGAAGCAATATTATATCAATATTATGTTTGAAGGCAGTTTCTCTTAATAGTGTAAAGTATTTATTTTGATTTTTATCTTGTTTTATCTAGCTAATAAAATGATAACATTAGTATTAAAAATAATCAACAAACACACATTTTAAAATGATTGTTCAATATTATTCCATACTTTTAAAGAATAAAAAATAAATAAATTCACAATTCAAATCTTATATTAAAGATGTAATCAGAATAATCGTATTTACTTGTATTTAATTAAATACTTTGCATCTGTTTTAGATTTTTTCTAGCACCATTTGACGATTTTCAAGCCGGTATTCTAAGGACAAGAAAGTGCTTTTTAGGTGCATAGTATAAATATCCATTATTATTAACTTAAATTTAGTCCTTCAAATAATTTCTCAATCAGACAAATGCCTCGCAAAAGCGAACATCCTGTTTTTAGTTTTGGCACATTAAGATTCTCACAAAAATAGCTTGAATCTAACCAAAGTCAGTGACAATTTAGCATCATTTTGAAATATCGTTTAGGATCAAAAAGGAGTCAACCATTATAGGTATATAAATTGTAATCAGAGTAACAGCTTTTATTTGTATTAATTCTTAATAAAAACTTTGCATCTGTTTATATATTTTCTTTAGCAACCATTTGACGATTTTCAAGCCGAAATTTTAAAGACAAGAAAGTGCTTTTTAGGTGCATAATGTAAATATCCTCAATTATAAACATAATTTTTAGTCCTTTAAACAATTTCTCAATCAGACAAATGCCTCGCAAAAGCGAACATCCTGTTTTTAGTTTTGGCACATTAAGATTCTCACAAAAATAGCTTGAATCTAACCAAAGTCAGTGGCAATTTAGCATCATATTGAAAATTCATTTAGGACCAAAAATTTGTTTAAATAATCTCCACATTTCCGTAAAAACTTCAAAACTTATTAATTAAGCAATAAAGTAGAAGCTAGAAACGTAATTTTATTATGGCAAGGTTACAAATTGTTCCACTTGTGGTTTAAAATCAATGTGACACAGAGTGCCCTTGCTTACATTAAAACCAAATATGTAAATAATTCTGGAAAAATCACTATTCTAAATTCATAAAGTATTAGTAATTGAAACAGTAAGTTTTTCAAAACCGCTACGACCTACATCAACATTGTTCGGACCCTTTTGGAGCCATTTGTAAACATCATTTTCTAAATCACATTGTAGAGAAACAGAATTCGGCACATTCTAACATATACAATCTATTTTATTATTAATACTTCTATTTATTTGATTCTTATTATATATAAATTGTAATCAGAGTAACAGTTTTTATTTGTATTAAATCTTAGTAAAAACTTTGCATCTGTTTATGTATTTTTTTCTTGCATCCATTTGACGATTTTCAAGCCGGTATTATAAGGACAAGAAAGTGCTTTTTAGGTGCATAATATAAATATCCTCAATTATTAACATAATTTTTAGTCCTATAAACAATTTCTCAATCAGACAAATGCCTCGCAAAAGCGAACATCCTGTTTTTAGTTTTGGCACATTAAGATTCTCACAAAAATAGCTTGAATCTAACCAAAGTCATTGACAATTTAGCATCATTTTGAATATTCATTTAGGACCAAACATTATGTAAAATAATGTCTACATTTCTATAAAAACTTCAAAACTTATTAATTAAGCAATAAAGTAGAAGCTAAAAATTTAATTTTATTCTAGCAAGGTTACAAATTGTTCCACTTGTGGTTTAAAATCAATGTGACACAGAGTGCCCTTGCTTACATTAAAACCAAATATGTAAATAATTCTGGAGAAACCACTACTCTAAATTCATAAAGTATTAGTAATTGAAACAGTAAGTTTTTCAAAACCGCTACGACCTATCCATCATTTGTATGCATAATTTTGTATGCATAATTTTATAAGTCACATTGTAGAGAAACAGAATTCGGAACATTCTAACATTTACAATGTTTTTTTATAATTAATATTTATTTTTATTTGATTCTGGTTATAGATACATTGTAATCAGAGTAACAGTTTTTATTTGTATTAAATCTTAGTAAAAACTTTGCATCTGTTTATATATTTTCTTTAGCAACCATTTGACGATTTTCAAGCCGGTATTATAAGGACAAGAAAGTGCTTTTTAGGTACATGGTATAAATATCCATTATTATTAACTTAAATTTAGTCCTTTAAATAATTTCTCAATCTCACAAATGCCTCACAAAAGCGAACATCCTGTTTTTAGTTTTTGCAGATTTATATTCTCTCAAAAATAGCTCAAATCTAACCAAAGTCATAGACAATTTAGCATCATTTTGAAACATCGTTTAGGATCAAAAAGGAGTCAACCATTATATATAAATTGTAATCAGAGTAACAGCTTTTATTTGTAGTAATTCTTAGTAAAAACTTTGCATCTGTTTATATATTTTCTTTAGCAACCATTTGACGATTTTCAAGCCGAGATTTTAAGGACAAGAAAGTGCTTTTTAGGTGCAAAATTAAAATACCGCTTACTAACAAAACTATTTCTAGATCACTTAACAAATTTCTCAATCAGACAAATGCCTCGCAAAAGCGAACATCCTGTTTTTAGTTTTGGCACATTAAGATTCTCACAAAAATAGCTTGAATCTAACCAAAGTCAGTGACAATTTAGCATCATTTTGAAAATTCATTTATGATCAAAAATTAGTTAAAACAATGTTCACATTTCTATAAAAACTTCAAAACTTATTAATTAAGCAATGAAGTAGAAGCTAGAAACGTAATTTTATTATAGCAAGGTTACAAATTGTTTTACTTGTAGAAAATCAATGTAACACAGAGTGCCCTTGCCTACATTAAAACCAAAAAAAAATAATTGTATAGAAACACTGTTCTAAATTGATAAAGTAGCATTTTCTGGGCCGCTATGATCATTGTCAACATTCCACGTGCCCTTTTGGAGCCATTTGTAAGCATCCTTTTATAAATGCCATTGTAGGGAAACAGAATTAGAACATTCCTACCATTTACTTCCTTCACATAATCCAAGTATGTATAATGATTTGTGTATTTTTTATAATTAATAATTTTTTATTTGATTAGTATTATATGTATATAAATTGTAATCAGAGTAACAGCTTTTATCTGTATTAATTCTTAGTAAAAACTTTGCATCTGTTTATATATTTTCTTTAGCAACCATTTGACGATTTTCAAGCCGAGATTTTAAGGACGAGAAAGTGCTTTTTAGGTGCAAAATTAAAATACCATTTACTAACAAAACTATTTCTAGATCATTTAACAAATTTCTCAATCAGACAAATGCCTCGCAAAAGCGAACATCCTGTGTTTAGTTTTGGCACATTAAGATTCTCACAAAAATAGCTTGAATCTAACCAAAGTCAATGACAATTTAGCATCATTTTGAAAATTCATTTATGATCAAAAATTAGTTAAAACAATGTTCACATTTCTATAAAAACTTTAAAACTTATTAATTAAGCAATAAAGTAGAAGCTAGAAATGTAATTTTATTCTAGCAAGGTTACAAATTGTTTTACTTGTGGTAATAAATCAATGTAACACAGAGTGCCCTTGCATATAATAAATTGAAATATATATTTTCCAATTATTCCTTACTATATCCTTAATATTATTCATAATTAATAAAAAAAAGTTAACAATTTAAACGTATGATATGTAATCAGAGTAATAGTTTTTACTTGTATTAAATTTTAGTAACAACTTTGCATCTGTTTGTATATTTACTTTAGCAACCATTTGACGATTTTCTAGCCGGTATTTTGAAGGACAAGAAAGTGCTTTTTAGGTGCATAATATTTATAATAAAATTAGTTAATACCTAAAATTTAAATAAAAACGAAATAATGTTGAATTTAATATATGTAGAGAAAATCCTTGTATATAGTATTAAATCTGGTAAATGATTGATTGAATGGATAAAGAAAATAATACAAAATAAAATATTCTTTAGCTTTTATCCGAAAACTAACAAGTTAGCATGTGGGATCTTTAAACGATTTTTGTATTTCCCACAAATATCAGAGAAAACTTATAAATATTCTTTTATACATACGAATAGCTAATTTACCTAAAAAGGGATTAGAAACAGTAAAGTAAATCCACAAATAGTAGTGAAGGTCAAAAACAGATGTAGTTTAGGTAAAAAGGTGTGGCATTTGCTGAACTGAAAAATATACCTGTAATCACTAGTTGACAAGAAGAATTGAATTATAAATCAAAGTTCTTACGAAATTGACGGCTGATTGCAATTGAATATTATTTAATATTTCCAATCATTTCAAATGAAAATGTCATCAAAATCATCAAATCCATTCTTTATATTTCTACACGAATTTCGCAAAATTTTAAAAGAAAATGGTACTGCAGCCAATAGAGCATCACAAGTGGCCCAAATGGCGGGGGAGAAATGGCGACAAATGGCTAATGACGAAAAATTAATCTATTTTGTGTGGGCTCGTAAAAATCAGCAACAAAAAAAATTTATAATGAAACGAAATCGAGAGAGAACTGAAAGTCTTAAAAGGAAAAAATTTGGAAACCAACCAAAGCCTCAGGTTGTGATACCGGGGGCAACAACATATTACATCAATTAAGTTAAGCTTAGTTAAATGATTTACTCGTTATTAAATCTTTTGAAACAAATCAAACAAATTTACTGTTAATATTCAGATTTTGTGTATGTTAATAAATTGTACCATATTATATATTAGATTAAAGGTACATTGATGCACTTTTCAATGATACTCATATTGTTCTGATAATTTATTAGTTATAGTATATATAATGACTTAAAGGTCCTATTACCACTAAATTAAGTGATCAGACAAACATTTTAACGTTTTTTGTCATATCAATAAGAGAACTATAAACACAATTGATTTTAAACTTATAAATAGAAATTATTCCACTTTACGATATCAGTTTCAAAATCATATACTTATAGGTACACAAGTTTAGATATTTCACCATTTGACAGCCAATGTCAAATGCAAATAATTCTAGAATTAATTGTGTCAATAATTTATCCCACACTGTAGGTAAGTAGTTAAAGACTGTTTTTAATTTCATTAGAAATGCGGAGATTTTTCACTTAATTATTTTTAAACTGGGGCATGACTAAAAATATCAACACCATTAATTATTTTAGAAATCATTGATATAAAATAATCTATAAAAAATATGAACGATTTTATTATTTTGTTTACAAAACGCCCTTGAACCGGTTTTTAAAATATGCCGGTAATTATTTTCTTTTAATTAAAAAAATACAAATTATATTAAATACAATTCAAACTGATAATTAGATAAATAAAAATTCAGTTAAATAAATTAATAAAATTTTAAATAAATTAAAACAATTTTTTTTATTAGACCCTTTAAAATGCAACTCTGATTTTTTTTTATTATTTCCTTTTATAACAAAAGAATAAAAGAAAAAAACAACAAGCCAAGCTAAAATATGCAAACACACACACACTCATCATAAAAGCAACCATCATATAGTCGCAAAATAGAAAATAATAAAAAGAATAGAAAAAAAACCATTAAAATTTTGTTCATGGGTTTTTTTTTTCTTTCTTCTCTTCTATTCACTTTGATATATAATTTTTTTCTTTCTCTACACTTACCTCAGATGTCTTTAATTGTAATCATGAATTTTCTGGCATTTCTAGAGGCATCCGTATGTAAAACAATTATAAAACGTTAATAAAAATATTAAATTATTTTTTTGTTATAGAATTTTTAATTATTTTCACCGTTAAACAATAGAAATTTCAATTTAAAAATACAATTTTCTACACGGGTTTGCGTTTGAGAACAAATGGAAAATTTTTTCTTTCGTTTATGCTTGTAGTATATATACGGTTGTACTCTTTACACGTATAGGTTTCCGTATCTTTTGTTTCACTTTTGGGATTTTTTTTAGGAAAAAAATATCACGTAATAAACGACAGCAGCACTATTGCGAAGAATGTGTTGTGAACACTTTGAGAACATGACGGAAACTGAAAAATGTACCGAAACAAAGTACACATCAGCCATTTTGGTATAGAAATTGAGCCAGACTGTTAAATCACACTAAAACAGAGTTGTTACTTATTGGTATGTTTACCTGATGTTCTATAAGTCGATTGTACGAATAATCGATTTTTTACTGGAAAAAAAGTCAAAGTTCTTTTTTTAATATTTATTCTTTATTGAATCTTTCTTTTGAGAAATTTACAAGAAGTATTAAAATCTTAACCTAAACTAAAGTTGTTGTTGCCGCTACAATGTACAACATAATTTAGGTTTTTTCAAATTCAATTTTAGATGGGTTTTTATGTATTAATTTGGATTTCTTAATTTCAATACTAACTTGTTTTTCGGAATTACAATTTATATATTCTCAATATAAAATTGTAATTCTCAACTACAACTCTTCCCGCTTTTAGGGGAAAATTTGGCATACGAGTTACATTTCAAATTATTTATTCGTGGTAACAAGTATTTAGCAGCAGACAAAATAAAAGCTTTCAATATATTAATATTTGATTTAATAGTAGTTTGATAAAAAGAACCATAATCAATCATAAATTAAATTTTGAATTTTTCTGTAGTTACGTCTGTTTGTATTTAAGGTGATGACATACTCTTGCTACTCATAAAAAAGTCGACTATTTTCAACCATTTTAGATAGTCGACTTTTTGGGATAACGTTATCGATTGTTCGACTTTTTTAGAAAAAAGTCGATGTTCAAACAATCGACTACTTATTGAACCTTAATTAATACGGTAATTACCGTATTGTACGGTAATTTAGACCTCCGAACGGTAGGCAGGTAATTTTTACATTTGTACGGTAATTTGAAAAAGTTAACATTTTTAAGCATTCGACCCCAAAAGTCATAACACAGGTCAACAGCAAAAAAGGCTTTACTAACCACTATACGGAGTTAATGCATCATGGCTACCTAAGTTAAAAAATTGTAAAATTTTTTAATAAATTTTTTTAGACGTTTCTCCACATTATTAATGATATCGCAAAAAGGGTCAGGCTCAGTCCATTGTAATTAAAATAAACTTAGAAAAGTTGAGATTTACATAACGTTTAATTCTCTTATATATTGCGTTTCAATCGGCTCAGTAGTTTAGGATTTATAATATTTAAGCAAAAAATATATTTTTTACGTAAAAATAGCAATTTTTTTGTTTTAAAAAAATCATGAAAAATCGAAAACGACAGAAATTGTTCAGATTTATGACTTTATCGCAAAGCCACATGTAATAGGAACACAATGAGATATCGATCATATAAATCGAGGGATTCTTTTCGAATTTATTCACAATTAAGTCAATTCGCTCATTTTCACAAAATTGTAAGAAAATATTATTATTTTTGTTCAAGACTTTGTATACGGTAATTTTAGCCCAAAAACGGTAATTTTTTTAAGGCTGTACGGAAATCGAAACAAAAAAGTTAACATCACTGATTTGAGGTGAACTTTTTATTATGGAATAAAGAGCGGTTAATTAAAGGAAATTGCAGTGAAATGTTAAAAATACACAGTTTGCCAAATACGGAATTGTCCGATTATTGTTTAAGTATTTTGGAAAAACATGGCATTTCATTGGTACGTGAATTTGTGTTGGAAAAATCCGAGAAACTTATGAAAATTTTAAATTTAAATCTTGAGCAAGTGAATAAAATTAAGAAGGAATTTCGATGTTTATATGGACCAAAGCCAACTCTCATCGATATGGCTTTGTCTGACTATATAAAGGAGACACAGCTCAAAAGAAAAGTTTATGGCACGCATATTGATGCTTTGGACAGTATGCTGGCACCACGACAACTACTCAACAATTCATCATTTTGGGAGATATGTGGACCCACTGGAGTAGGAAAAACACAATTGGCTTTAACATTAGTATTGAATTTTGTTATATCCCAAGTATCACCTGCTCTCTATATAGATACTAAATTGGATTTTTCTGCGAGTCGCATAAAAAATATGCTCAAGGCACGAGAAGTTGAACCCGAACTCTATGCCGGCATTATGTCTTTTATCAAAGTGGAGCGTGTGATATCGGCTCAAGGTGTAGTGGAGATGTTGGAAGAGTTCTATAAAAAATTGCAACTAGGAGATGAGAATGTGTCAGCAATTAAGATGATAGTAATAGATTCTTTGCCGGCAGTTTGGTTTCTCTTGAAAGCCGATAGTAATCGCTTGGCGGGGAAATGTTTGTTGTCCCGCCTAAGTCAAAACATAAACCGTTTAGTGCGCCAGCACTATATAACCATAATTTGTATAAACCTATCGCTGTTGCCCTCCCAAGAAGAAAATGAAACAAAATCGACAGGTATTAATAATTACTACTATTTTTCATCTTTTATTTGTTTTTTAAAAATTAATTTCTAATTTTAGCTTTAACTGCGCACAATGACAATGATATTTCCGATATTATTGAAGCTGATGATATGGAATTGGTTAATGAAAAATCGGCCTCACACTCTCTTGATTATCGTCCTGTTTTAGGTCATTGTTGGTTAAGTAAACCTCATTTGCGTTTGTCATTAGAATTTCCCGAAGAAAAAGATGTTAGTTATAAATTAGATCCTACTCTGCGTATCATTAAATTAATAAAAAGTACATGGGGTCCCAGCGATCTCAGCTGTTCGGTGAGGTTACAGCCGGAAGGTGTAGTATAAAAACTATTACGTTGATTTTTTTGTATTATTATATGTTTTCATAACACGTTTTCCCGGTACAATACTGTCTCCCAAACCGGCACGTTTACGATTTTTAAGCTTGTCATTGAATTCTGTTACTCCTGGTTCTGTTGTGTGGTCTTCAAATGTTTGGGAGGATTTGGTTAAAAATGGCTTTGTGGTGGCTGTTGTTTTAAACTGTAAATATGAAGAAAATTATAAAAAACTTAAGTAATTTCTTGTATAATTTTTTTAGCCAACATTCTTTGCAAAAAATACTTATTCAATTTATTAAAAATATTTCAAATAATTAAAAATAATGAATCAAATTGCTATAATATTCGTTTATTAAAAGATAAAACTAACAATTAATAGAGCTATATTTGGCTATACCAAAATATACCTTATAAATGTTGAAAATAAATTTTTTCTGATCAAATTTTGAATTGGAAACATTTTTTTTTATGCCTTTCCATATAAAAAATATAAGGCATAGGTTAGAACTAGAGGCGCAACTGAGAGTAAGCTGAGAGTGAAAATAATTATTCTCTCCCAAATTTTATAGCTGACACAACAACAAAATACATTGAATTACATGTATTTTGTTGTTGCAAGACTAAGGTTTTTGACAGCAGACTTACACGCATACCTAAATTGGAGCGTAAGGCGTTTTTTACTTGTCAAAAATTCTCATGCCCATACAATTTTTATGCAGCATACCGAAATAACGCGACGGCAACGCTTTGCAATTGGAAAATCAGATTTTGACAGCGCGTTTAATAGTGAAGTTAGTTGCAAAACACAACAAATGTAAACACATACATACAAAAGGAGAAACAAATATGCAAGAAACACATTTTTAAACTTTAATATTTAGTTTCTTTGATAAAATTTTAGTTTACAAATCACGAAACAAAAATCAGAAACACCAATACTGCAATGTACTTTATTGTTTAAATAATCCGGGTTGTTATATTAATTTTTTTGATAACCTTGTTTTTATTGTTTGACGTAGCGTTGGCGCTTTTATTTAGGTATGACATTTCAGCGTTAAAGCTAAGCGTAAAGAAACGTTCCGCCTTACGCTTTTATTTAGGTAGGCCAGTTAGGTTTTTTGTCTCTCAATTACGCTTCCATGTATATTTCATAGAGCGGAAATTCTGCTGTCAAAGACCTAACTCAGTTGTCAAAAACCAAAGTGGTGAGAATGTATTAGTAAAAAAAACTATGTGAAAACAAAAACGACACTCTTAACAAAAAACCACTTCGAAAATAATGTCGAGAAACGTCATAATCTACAAACTCGAATGAACTGATTGATGTTCAGCTAACTGCTTATGAAGCTCAGCCTTAGACTTAGATAAATCCAGTGGGTACTTTCTGGGTTGTTGGTATGATGAAAGTGAAGGTTTAAATCGTCTGTCATAGTTTTAACTGAAAACAGGAAAGACTATTTGATGTCCATGTCAGAAGTATCCTAACTCCGAGTAACACCTGAAGGCATAACATATTTTATTCTATGCTTGAATGATTAAAAACGCGGAAATTTACGATTAATTTGTTCGTTCGTTTCCTTTCGAAAAGTCGTTCGAACTTCGATTTCGGGGTTTTAATACTTTCGCGAAAGATACAGCATATTTGTTTCTTTATACATATTACAAATTAAAAGCGTTATTAATATAAATTTCCACTACTAACTTTACAATAAAATTAAGAATTTTGTTTACAGATCCCCAAACAAAATTTCAACTTTTTAATATAAGCTTCAAAATCCACCACTGTATTAACATGATTTTTCCAACTTACCTCTTTATTTACACTTTGTTTACTTCCATCAGCAACCTCATTGACGTCTACCAAATCCGAATCATGAGCATATTTACATTTATTACCAAATCTGCAGCGTCCCTTGCGATTATTCCAACATATTTTACGGCCATTTTTTTGTAACAAATGATTTTCAGATTCTACCATTTTCACATGTTTTTGTAATTTATCTATTTCTAATTTTTCTGCTTCCAGAAATGGATTGCTGAACACATCGCCCGCGCTCTTGGAGGAACCTCTACTAAGTAGCAAATTGGCACTGGGCAATAGTAATGGTGTGGACAACTTTGCAGTTCCGGGAGAACTAATTAAATATTAATACATTAACATAATAATAATCTGCAAGTTTTCATTTAACTTGCCTGGCTGTTTTAGATTGCTTCACCTCCTCACCTTCATGTGCTGTTTCATCTTCATCACTGCTGGAGGAAGATGTGGTATCGTAATCTGCCACTAATGATAACATGTTCTGGTTTGTTTGGAATACTTTTGGTAAGTTTAGTTTTGTTTACATTCCCCAAATATTTTGTTTTTGTTTTAAACAGCTGTCTAAAAACGATAACTTGCTTAAGTTATCGCATTAAATTTGTGATGGCACTTCTTACAGAGTTGTAAAATTATAGTAGTAGATAATATTAAAATTTGTCTTCACTAATGACTGTTAAAATTGATTTATTCATTAATAACTTGCTTAGTTTTGTTGAAATCTTTTTTTTTATAATTTTATTTGTTGCAAAAAATTTGCCTCATAAAAATGGATTAGTAAAAGAGCGCGCAATTAGTTACAGGTAGTAACCAAAGCACATTTACAGAAAGAGGATTATTATATACAGTGAGTAACAATTCTTTTTTCAGTTTTCAAACACATGACCTTTTACCAAATATAACTATATATTTCTAAGATAAATTATAATTTACTAGGTTTTCTATTCAAATAAAGTAAATTTCAACGCATATAAGAAATAAAGTTAAACCATTTGAGGTTCGCAGGCACGTATGTTTGACCGGAGTTGGTTGGGATTATTTCGGATCAAAAATTTGCCTTCAATTCATAATTCAGACTTTTTTAGTCCGTCCACCGTATTAAAAGATGTATAAAATAACTATATTTTGTTGTACAACGTTACTCCAACGTTTTAAGGCTTTATAACATAGAATAAACAGATAGAACGGAAGGAGAGAGAAATGAAAATTAAAAACAAGTAAGAGAGCTATATTCGGCTGTGCCGAATCTTATATAACCTTCACCAAAATTAAAAAAAAAAAATAAAAATTTTCAAAATATTAAAAAAAATATTTTATTTTCAAAATTGAATTTTTTTCGAAATTGTTTTTAATTTTTTTCAAAATTTTTGTTAAACATTTAAAAAAAAAAAATTTAAATTTATTAGTGGAAAAAATTTTTTGGTAAAAAAAATCGGGTTAAAAAATATTTTTCCCGATTTTATCACATTGTAGGTCCAACTTACTATGGTCTTATATACGTCGTTGCAATGTACTTTGAAATATCTATCAGTAGATATCAATATTGTCTATATTAATGACTTATACGGGATTCACACGATGACTTTTCAGTCATACAATTTTAGCAATTCTCTTTTGAATTTCCTCTTACTCCACTTAAAGTCACAGAAGAAGCCATCGTGTGAATCCCGTATTAGTAATACAGATAAAGATCAAAAATCGAGGTTGTCCCGGTTTTTTCCTTATATCTCAGCTATTTGTGGGCCGATTTTCTCGATTTTAAATAGTGACCGAACCGGAAGAATTCCCTATATATTGATGTATCAATATATATATGTTTGTAAGTTACTTGGAGGCTTCGATGCTACATCTGTCGAATTGACTGTCATTTATTCAGTTTGTTTTGCCAAATCACCATGAATGAATATAGCGTTCAACAAAAAAGTTGATTTCAACATACACCCCCACATGGCTATATCGACTTCGCTATCTATAACAATACAGAATGTATTGGGGTCGCATATGAAAAATGTCGAAATTACAAACGGAATGACAAACTTATATATACCCTTGCCACTCATGGTGATGGCAAGGGTATATATAACCTTCAAAACTATCTATCGATCTTGTTAATACGCCTTGATTGTAGGAAATTAAATCCCGGCTGTCAAAAACAGTTTTTATACCCTTCACCTTCGTGAGAAGGGTATATATAAATTTGTCATTCCGTTTGTAATTTCCACAATATAATTTTCCGACCCTATAAAGTATATATATTCTGAATACTTATAGATAGCGGAGTCGATTTAGCCATGTCCGTCTGTCTGTCTGTTGAAATCAATTTTCTGAAGACTCCAGATATCTTCGGGATCCAAATCCTCAATAATTCTATCAGAAATGCTTTCCTATTTAAAATCCATAAATAACGGAGATATGAGCAAAAATCCGAGACAACCTCTATTTTTTTAATCTATATCTCGATTACTAAGTCATAAATATAGACAATATGCATATCTAATGATAGATATTTCAAAGTCCATTGCAACGATATATATAAGGCTATACAAAGTTGGACCTACAATGGGTCAAAATCGGGAAAATATTTTTAACCAGAACATTTCAATTAGAGAACAATTTCAAAATAAGATTTAAATACTTTGAAAATGGAAAATTAGGCGAGTAAAGCTGAATATACAATCAGATTATTCTATATTTTCCTAAAAATATATAAAGATTTAAAGAAATTCTAAGACAAAAATTCCAATTATTTATCGCTAAAAAATTGCCATATTGCCTAACTCAAATATTCATCTCCAATACGTTTAAAAATCGCCATGTTTGACGAAATGACATATGAAGCTCGGGTTTTTCCACTGAGAATGTGCAGATTTACGATATTCCCGAAAATTTGCAGAAATGTCTAAAACTAAAATTGCAGACTGTCATTCATTTTCTAAAAAATTTTTTAGAATTAGTTCAGAAAATTCTGACTGCAGATAGTCGGTAGCATAGAATAATATATCCATAGAACCGTTACTGAGAGGGAAAAAACCTAGTAGTACATAGTTTTGAGGTTGTATTGGTGCCTTTTTAATTTTCACCAGACACACAGAGTTCTATAAAAATTTTTAAATTTTAATATATTTAAATTTTCTTCTATTTTCAATATAAATAAAATTCTACCACAAATTTTTTTATAGTCTTCCTTCTTGTAAAAGTTTAACAGTTTACTATATTTAAATAAAATACATATTTTGAATTAATTTTAGAAATATACCTAGTTTTCAAAAAATGCTTCCATTCTGATATCAATCACAGTATAATTTTTCGATCTACAATCCTAACAATTTATCTAAATAATTTGTTTATTCTTTTCAAATATTTTCGAGAAAATATATACAAATAAATAGTAATTATGAAATATAATCAATTTAATCGCAATATTTTTTTAAAAAAAAAACATAAATTTATAAATTGTTTCAAAAGATTTGTAAATTATATTATCTTGTATTTTTTCATATTTTTTTTAAACATATTCGGTTCTCTGTAATTCGATATTCGTATGCTCTAGCTTATATCGTTCTTTTATAAAAATCTATTTGTTAATTTGGAAATTTTTTATCTTTATAATCACTTTCACTAAGAGTCGCAAAACGGCGCTGTAGGGCATTATGAATTGCAGTTCAAATAACGCTATTTTATTATTATATATATTAAATAGATTAACGTGTTTTTTTTATCACCTAAAACGAAAAAAAGAAAACAATTTAAAGAAACAAAGTATAATTGAGCATACAATTTCATTAAAATTCAGGAAGTCAAAGTCAAAAGTAAGATTTTGCAAGAGAAAAATAAATATTGCGTTGTCTGAAGCAGTTGAAAAAACTGTGCAAGGTCAGAGCATGGCCAAATGTAAATATGAAATAATTAACAATAGATAACTGATACAGTACACGAAATAGTTATAAAAACGAGAAATTTTAAATAGATATTAACTCATGAATGTGTGTCCGATTATTTAAATTAACTAATTTAAATAAACAGTTTTTTTTATCACTAAAACTACTGCTCTTTCATATTACTGTACTTTAAATTATTTTATCTACTGTACTTCTTTTTCGCACTTCAGTAAAGAAGATTTGAAGTGAAAATTTTTCGTCTATGTTGATTTTAAAATGTTTATTTATCACCAGATCTCAATTCCATAGAAAACTTATGGAAAATTATAGATCGCAAAAAAGGGGATTATTAAATCTTTAATTGGTTCAATGCATCGTCGCAGTGAATCAGTAATAACAAGTAAGAATGCTATATTCGGCTGTGCCGAATATAACTACCATCAATATGTAGTTTTGGCTTTCTATGGGGACTTGAATCAGTTGTACTTCGAACTGTGCAGAATTTGATAGAGTGATTAATTTCTTAAAACTTTAAATTACTTATGTCGACATTTATGTTAATATATACATAAATTATTTATTGACAATAAAATACATATATAAGGACTGAGATCGAAAAATTCTTAACACACGTTTTTCATTAAAACTTTTAACCCAAGTATTATTTGATTTTTTTTTTAATCAAGTTATCTTTGTAAGATAATTATGTTCATTTGTTGTTAATCTGAATAAAATGAGTGACGAGAAAAAAAGTGCGTACTAAAATAATTAAATATTTTTAACAAAACCCAACTTGGTCCAACAAAAAGTTGGCCAAACAATCAAAGGTCTGCCGACAAACTGATTCCAATGTAATTAAACAGTATCGGGAGAACTTGTTCGTTGACAGAAAACCTAGTTCATGTAGAAGGAATGGCCTACATGATGTTTCCAAAGCCAAAAAAATAGAAAGCATTTTCAAAAGATCTCCCAACACATACGGTAGGAAAGCAGTCCGGTTAGCTCTGTACTCAGACTATTTGGTACGAAAAGTTAAAGCCAATGTAGGTTTAAAAACATACAAGGCTCAAAAAGTTCCAGACAGGAACTCTGCTAAAAATTTAAAGGCCAAAGACAGAGCCCGGAAATTGAAGTTAAATTTTATACAAAAACAAGTAAGAGAGATATATTCGGCTGGGCCGAATCTTATATACCCTTCACCAAACTATACTTCAAAATAAAAATTTTAAATATTTTTAGGTAAACAAAATTTATTTTTTTTCCAGTTGTTTTTTAATTTTTTGGAAAAATTTTTTTTTCGATTTTTTTTTTTTAAATTTTTTATGTAAAATTTTTTTTATTTTTTTTAAATTTAAATTTTTTTAAATTTAAAATATATTTTTTTTAATATTTAGCGAAAAAAACTTTTGGTGAAAAAAAAAATCTGGTTAAAATTTTTTCTCCCGATTTTGACCCATTGTAGGTCCAACTTATTATGGTCTTATATACGTCGTTGCAAAGGTCTTTGAAATATCTATCATTAGATATCCATATTGTCTATATTAATGACTTAGTAATCCAGATATAGGTCAAAAAATAGGTAAAAAATCGAGGTTGTCCTGGTTTTTTCCTTATATCTCAGCCATTTGTGGACCGATTTTGCTGATTTTAAATAGCAAACTTCTCGAAAGCATGTCTGACAGAATTATTGCAGATTTGGATCCCGAAGATATCTGGGGTCTTCAGAAAACTGATTTCAACAGACAGATAGACGGACAGACAGACAGACAGACAGGCAGGCAGGCAGGCAGGCAGGCAGGCAGGCAGACAGACAGACAGACAGACAGACAGACAGACAGACAGACAGACAGACAGACAGACAGACAGACAGACAGACAGACAGACAGACAGACAGACAGACAGACAGACAGACAGACAGACAGACTGACAGACAGACAGACAGACAGACAGACAGACAGACAGACAGACAGACAGACAGACGGACATGGCTTAATCGACTCCGCTATCTATAAGGATCCAGAATATATATACTTTATAGGGTCAGAAAATTATATTGTGGAAATTACAAACGGAATGACAAATTTATATATACCCTTCTCACGAAGGTGAAGGGTATAAATATACCTGCTGCATAATGGATGATGAAACGTATGTTCTGGAAAAATTTTAGCAGCTTCCCGGTCAATATTTTTTTGCTGCTGATGCTCGAGGGAATGTTGTAGGATAGTTTAGGACCCAAAAGAAATTTTTCCCAAACATTTCTTGGCATGGCAAGCAATATTCAGTTAATGCAAAAGAAGCCAAACATTTGATACAAAGGTCTCTTTCTCTCAAGGAATGTTTACAAAAGAGGATGCTTCCTTAATGTGTCCATTTATTTTTGGCTTGATTTGACATCCTGTCATTATGGTAAGCAAGGTCTTGAGTGGTAGAGGAACAATAATGTGTAATTTGTACTAAGAGAGGTAAATCCTCCAAACTGCCTGGAGCTAAGGTCAGTGGAGAGATATTGGGATCTTGTTAAAAGAGAATTCAAGAGCACAAAAAAGGTGTCCAAAAGTGTGATAGATTATAAACGGAGATGGACTACCTGTTCGAACAAAGTGACTGGAAAGCTCAATGAAAACCTTAAAGGAAGGGTTTCCAGAAAAGATTCATAAATTCATCACTAGTGATTAGAACTCTATAAAAATATTTTTTGTAAATTGTAATAATAATTTCAATCACATAAAAAAAATCTGCATTACTAAGTCATTAATATAGACAATAAGGATATCTAATGATAGATATTTCAGAGTCCATGGCAACGATTTATATAAGGATATAGTAATTTGGACCTACAATGGGTCAAAATCGGTAAAAGTATTTTTTAACCCGAATATTTTTTTTTACCAAAAAAATTTTTTTTCACTAATAAATTTAAAAAAAAATTTTTTTTCAAAATTAAAAAAAAAAAATTGGAAAAAATTAAAAAAATTTAAAACAATTTTGAAATTTTTTTTTTTCAAATTTTCCAAAAAAATGTTTTTTTTAAATTTTGAAAAAAAAAAATTAATTTTGTTTACCTAAAAATATTAAAATTTTTTATTTTAAAGTATAATTTGGTGAAAGGTATATAAGAAGCACTCTTGTTTTTATTAACATATATGTATGTTAAAAATTTTTCGATCTCATAAATTCGATCTCATAAATTATAAATTATTTATTGACAATAAAATATATAAAACACCAACAATTTTTCTTCATATGTCCGTTATAGACTCTGAAACCATCCAACGGATGAGCTCCGATCCAGTTTCATTAGAAAGCCAATTTTAGAAAATTTGTATATCTTTTGTATGTTGGAATCTCTTCCGATGTGTAGATCCACTAAAAACGGATTTTTGGAAATTCGAGTTTTAAGGGGGTAAAATTGGTATCCCTACATCTCCGGAACTAATGAAGCTTGCATCAAAAATTCAACTTAATCTGAAAATATGCAAAAAATATGTGGACAGGTGTGTGGTACTTATTAATTTTTGTACTACTAAGGGGATAAAACGGGCGAAAACCGAGTTTTGGTACTTTGACTTTCTTACAAAAATATTTTGTATGTTTATTAATATGGTAGAAAAAATGTTTATTACAAAACACCTGCATTAATAAAGAAATATGTGTCTCTGCATTTCGCCATAACCATCAACAAGCCACAAGTCCAATCCCTATGTGTTGCTGGTTTGAACTTAAAAAATGCCTGTTTTTCACACGGTCAGTTGTATGTTGCTTGCTACAGAGTTGGAACGCCGAAAAATATTTGAAAAAGTTTCCATTGCATTGTCAACTACTTACTATTTTTAGTTGTAGCGAATTAAATTGTCGCATTGTATTGACTGTAATTTTGTTTATTTTAAATTTTATATGATGAAATATATTTATGAATGCACCTTATGTTTCGTTTATCTTATCTAGTGTATGCTTTTTGATTTAGCGCCTTTATGCATTTTTGGAATTTAAATTTTTGTTCTTAAACTTAAATAAACAAATGTTATTATTCTTCAGTTTAAATGAAATTCATTTTATGGCATATCATTTTATTTACAATAATGTTTCTTATGTCTACATATGTATGCATATAATAATAGCATTTGTATATAATTCTTTTTGTTATTTTACTCTTGATATAATCGCAGTTGAATATTTTTGATAATCTACGCATTCATTTAATATGGTCTGGCGATAAGAACCTATTTAGAATTTAATAAGATGGTATGGATAAAAAAAATTCCAGTCTTTGGCCTTTTATTTTTTTTTAATAAGAAAGAAATGCTTTCAATGTTTGACATGTTTTGGATTGTTTTTTGTTTTCTTTTCTAATAAACATGTTCCAATATTCCTCTTCACTCTGTTGCGTCCTCAGCCCTTTAAAATATTACATCTCTTATTGACCATGAAACAAATATTGTATAAATTAAATGAAGCTTACTGTTTACTGTTATCTATTTAATATTAAAGGCATGTTATTATTAATTTTTTTATACATACTTATTAAATAATATGTTTTGTTTGTTTTTAATTTCTTGTTTAACATTTTCACAATTCGTTGACTCTTTAGACACTGAAAAAATACTTGAATGATGCACAAAATCATCAAATATACTCAAGTCAGTATTGCGCCGCTTATCATCCCTCCATTAGGGGATGTGATATTGAAAGAGTTTTATTTTTATATTTTCCCGCCAAAAAGTCAATAACTCATTTGAAATATAGTGTAATAGACTTAAACACTTTTATGGTTTCTTCAGTAGATTTTAACCACATAATGGGGACAGAAAATGAGTGACATGGTTTTAAAGACACTCTACTGCAAGTTAGTAGAGAATTATCGAAATGAATGACAAGAATCAGAGGAGTTAGATCTGTGCATGTCAAAAGTATGAGAGTTATTAAGGTGTATTAATAAGATGAAGTTACGAAGTTAAGTTGTGTTTTCGACTGTCAAACTTTCTTTAAATTTGTCGTTGGCATTAATAAAAAAATTAATTTCAAATTGAACTTTGAACAGTTTGTAAATTGTGTTTTAAACAACTAATTTTGTAAATAAATGCAAGAAAATACAGTGGTTCAAAGCCAAACTCGTACACTAGGAAATTTTTTATATATCTCTTAATTTCGGCTTACATGTTAGAGTTATATAAAAAGTGTGTTTGGAAGGCTTGTAGCTTATATAATTCTTTATTCAATTCATATGTAAAATAAACGAAAAACCAATTAAATAACACTGTAAATAAGAATTAACAAAAAATCCTTTAAAAGCCAAACTCGTACATGGAACATGGTATGCTGAAAAAGTAACAATACCATAAAAATCAATACTTTGTATGGAATCCTTTTGCTTGAATAAGCATTTATGGTATCTTAGGTGTACTTTTTACTAGTTTGTGGCAAACGGTGGAATCAATATTTTCCTATTCCTCAGTAAGAACTCTTTTCAATTCCTATTTAGAGGAAATGTGGTGTTGTCTCACTTTATTATCGAGGTAGCTCAAAGGATTCTCGATGGGGTTGAAGTCAGAGCTCTGGACAGGTTTCTCCATTACATGAGGACAATTGTACAACAACCACGACCTGACATTGTAACTTTATGCTCATGGTCGTTATCCTGGTTGAAGTAGTAATTGACTTAAAAGACTCCGTTTTTGCTTTGATAATGGCAATTCCAGTTTAAAAATTTCTAAATACATTTTTTGGTCCATTATGCCTTCGATGAAATGAAGAGAAACTGGACCGCTCTGGCAGCTTCACTGAATATTTTATTGTGCGCTTTTTTGGTTTTATTTTTTATTTGTTTTGAAGTCCTGTATCGTTTTAGTATGTATTGGATAGTAGAATGACTCCTTCCCAGAATTTTGGGAATTTTACGAAGAGAATTTCCATCCACTGATAGCTTTACAGCAAGCTTTCGGGTTTCTTCGGTTGTTTGTCCGTTTTGTCCTCCAATTGGATGCGTTTTAATATTAAAAAATAAAATGTTAAGTGAACGAATTTGGTTTAAACCACTGTACATAAAATAGTCCTCAAAAGTCCATTGGATATTTTAGTCATCCAATGGATGATTTTTTTTCAACAATAAACTCAGAACAGCCATAAGAAACTAATTTGCAAATAAAGTTTAGGAACCAGGTGCAAAATAGTGAAGAGTGCCTCAGGGCATTGTTGCCGATTTAGGTGTAAAAAACAATAAGACGTTAACATTAATTATGATACGATTTCATTGAAAAACTAATGAAAAAGATACAAAAAATAAGAAAATATGTTTCACTTTCTACGATGATACTCACAAAAACAATTTTTGGCATTTGAGAAGCATAAATGAAGATCGCATTTTGAGCAAACACACTGTGTTTCCGACTTTTTTCATAGTTTGCACCATCTTTTTTGCCTAACCAGATTGGAAAGTGTTCGATATTGTCATAACGGACGTCATTAACTGGATGTTTTGCTTTTTCACCAACTTTTGAACTTCCTGGCTGTGGATCTTCTTGTGGAGTAGCAACAGATCATGAGTCTGCACTCTTTATCTGCTATTCCAATCATTGTTATAACAAATAATATAACAAACAAGTAGAAAACTATACAATATAACACGCACATAAATTTAGCAGCAACCCGCAACAATGCCCTGAGGCACCCCTAAGTTTTTGATTCCTCTACACACTTTTTGTTAATTATTTAACATTTACAAATTCATAGACTGAAAGAAGAATATCTTACCTTAAAAAAAAAAAATTGATCGGGCGACTAAAAGTTAGTAAAACTTTGATTAAAAAAAAAAAAAAAATATCACACACAAAAATTATGACATCACTCACAAAACAGCTGACAGAACAAAAACTAAAAGTCTGAATGCATTTCGCCCTTCGAGGGAAATGTTAACAAATCTGTAACTAAAGTCTCCGTTAAATTTAAAAAAAAAAATTGTTATTACTTTTTGAGATAATTGGTGTTTTGTAATGCATGCCTTGAGGCACTCTTGCGGGTTAGAGGGTTAAGAAGTCGTTAAGTTTACAGTCGTCAATACTTTTTAAGGAAGCATTTTATCAAGAATAGTGGTTGGCAATACGATGGAAACTTTTCCAAATATTTAACTAATAGGTCAAAATCCAAAAACATTGTTGTATTTATACATAATTTTATTTACTTGTAAATAACTAGTCTTTCATTAAGAGCTTGCTATCTTTAAATTTAAATAAATGAAATGTCCAATTTTCCATGACTGACCATGAGATGACCATGCCCTCAAATTGCTCGTGCAGAATGTCCAATATGGCATGAGCTGTGTGACGCGTAGCGCAGTCCTGTTGAAATCAATTTCGTTCTCAAAGAAATATATATCAATGACGCCGCCAGCTCAGAATCCACACCAAACAGTTACTTTTTCGGGATGCATTGGACGTTCTTGGATCTCATGTGGATTAGTATCGTCCCAAATTCGACAATTTTGTTTGTTGGCATAGCCTTTCATACAGAAATGGTAGGTCGATTATGACGACCGTAAAATGGGCGAAGAGCGCGGAACGTTGCCGGAACAAAACACCCATTTTATCATTTACACGTGTTGTTGAACGCTATATCCGTCCATGGTGATTTGACAAAACAAACTGGGGACGAATTACCCCATTCGATATCGAATAAAATTGATCGTAATTTTTTTATTCGAGATTATGGCATTCGATATCGAGCAAGAAATTAAGTATATCTTATGATAATTTCGATATCGAAATTATGTTTCGATATGATAACACATTCGATCACGAATGCGGTAATTCGGGTACTGAATAAATGACAGCCAATTCAACAGAGAAAGCTTCAACAATATTGCCACTATCAACTGTCAAAGTTCGGAAGTCCCCATTGGAAGACCCTTTCTTAACCCAAAAAAGAAGAACATAATTAAGTTCTGAAAATAGGAAACAAACTAAAAAGCGTTTATTATTATAGTATTGAGGTTTAGGTTTCACTTTTTCAAAAATTTGCTGGCCCTTTTATGCCCGTAATTTCAACATACAACCGTCTCCTTTGCAATATTTTTTTCCTTTCCTATATAACCGCTTAAGCTTCCTTTGAGGAATAATTTTAGCTCGTATTTTGTGATCAACGATTTTTAGTAGGTTTTCTATGGGTGTGAGATCTGTCGATTGGGCTGGCCACTTGAAAACATGTACCTCAATGGATTGTAACCACTCGGTCAATGTCGTGCAGTAATTTCCATAATTTAATATGGATCTGTATCCAATACCAGTCGTAGTATATTTTATGATATGGTTACGTATTTACCTTTTAAAAACGGGGGTTTATTTCCTTTATTCCTGATTGCAAATAAAAGCAGTTTAGTAGTTTAAAATTGTAACAACTCTTTATTTATTTAAAATGTACAGCAACAACTGAATTAAATAGTCACTCAGTGTCTTTATACACGTTTATCAATTCGCAGAAATACACACACACTTTATAATGTACAAACTCAAATGTATACGACAGTTGGTGTTAACTCTAACAGCGCCAATGATGAACTCTTCACGACTGCAACCTCTGCCACTATTTATACACACGCCATCTTTCGTTACTCTTCTACAATGATCTTAACGGACAACTAGAACATTCGAGTTCTAGGGCTTTCGATGTTGTTAGCAGCTTAAACATTTAGTGTTGCCACACTTATAAACAAAGCTAATAACCGCATGCTATCAATATTATTGATAAGTAGAAGCTTCTACTGATGGACTTGTTTATAAACATGATGAATGTTGGATCCATAGCCATACCATAATAATGACACAGCCAATCTTGCCTATATTATGTATGTACTTGGAGTCTAGTCTCTTTCCCTTCGGCCATAAACAAATTTTAAAAAATATTCTCCCATCACTGTCTCTAAAATTTGTGTTTGGATTCATCCAAGAATTCCATTTCTGCTCGACCAGTTTAAATGTTCATTGGCTATATAACTTGCGCGGGGAGATAACAACCTAGGCCAGCCTCATTTTGCCCAGCGGCTAACAGTTTGAAAACTAATTTCCCATTTTAGATTATTGATAAACTCTAGGGGAGTTTACCTTGTCTTGGAGTAGAAGTAACTGAAAATGATGTTACACAGTAATTCCAAATCATTAACAAGTTGTTGCTGGATAGTAGCGCTTTACAAATTCGGTTAGATAGAAGAATCTTACTTAGAGTCAATCACTTGTTGTTTGAGTATCGCCTTTCCATATCAATATGCAAATAGAAAATGCATTAAAGATATTTGATATGAACTACAAACATAATTATTTACAACATACACTTGCATGTCATGTCATATAAGAAGACAATGTCAGCCACTGTCTTGATTATTTCACGTTTTACACTTGTACACTCATACTTGATATGAGTCTGATTAAAACAGTGTGTGCAGTAGGATTTATTTACTCGTAGTATTCAAAACAATAAAACAGTTTGTTACCAACTTTTCATCTTAAAACATTAATTAGTTTATGTTTTATTGTTGCTTCAGTTAATAAATGTATTTAACACAAGACAAACGTGGAGACAATGAATTTTATAATCTCAATGTTTTAAATGTGGTTGTTGATGTTGTTAAACCAACAGCAACCACAATATTTTAATCTATAATTTTGGATTTTTTCAAAAAAACATTTCATTCTTTACGCATCTACGAAAGAGTCAAGAACTCAAGAAAAACCCATAAAATATTTAAACAAATTTTAAGTGATAAGCAAGTGTTAGTCATAAAGTGAAGTTTAATAAAGCGTGTGAAAAAATTATAAATATTTAATAAATTAAATAAAAAAAAAAGTTTAATAAGTAAAAAGAAATGTCTGAGAAAATTGTAAAATCAAGTGGGAATGGCATCAATTTGTCGATGCCTCCTATGAAAGTGGCTGTTATTGGTGCAGGTTTGGTAGGTAGCAAGGTTTTAAATTAAATCGAATGAAGTGTAAAAACAAGGACCGATTTTGAAAAAATTCAAAATAATATTTGAAGTTTAAAAATATTTTAAAGGAATTAAATAATGTTTTTTTTTTAAATATTTCCTTTTTAAGTTAAGCACCTAAGTTAACAGAATCGTAATCTATATATATTAAAAACACAAAAAACCTACCTATGTCCATTGTAGACTCTGAAACTATCCAACCGATTAGCTCCAAACCGGTTTCATTAAAAGGGACATTTTCTGAAGATGGTTTTAGACACCATTCGTAAAGCCGATTTTCGAATTTTCCCATGCAACAATTTTTCCCAATTTTGAATATATAAAATGTGTATGTCATAAATTGTTGTATGTAGGAACCTACCCCAACTTAATCTGAATTTATGCAAAATACAAGTGGACAGGTGTGTGGTACTTTTTGATTTTTGTACTTTTAATGGTAAAAAACGTGCAAAAACCGAGTTTTTGTACTTTTTTGTATACCATACCCCAGAAATTAAATTTAAATGCAATTGTAGTCCTTCTAGAAAAATTTCAAACAGAATTTGTCACTTTTTTGATATTTGAACATCAAATGGATCCTTTTTTTGGTACTTTTTTTACAAAAATATTTTTTAAGAAAAAAATTTTATTATAAAACCCCTACATTAATAATGAATAAATAAAGAAAATTATGTTTTTTTCTACAGAGTGACAAAACATTTACCAAAGCGAGACAATTTAGCATAATGGTTCCTGGACTAATTCTTCTTGCTAATTCGAAAATATTTTCTGTTTCTACTTTAGTAAAAACTGAGTGGTTAATAATGAAAATACCACAAAAGCGTTAAGTATGTTTTTAACTTTTTTTGAACTAAGAAAATACTCAAAATATTGTTTATCCGCTAGCATTAAGAGTAAAAAGGGTAATAAATTAAAAAATTTCCCTTTTTCAACAAATAAACAAAATGTATTTATGTTTTAGCGTAGTATCACACGCTGGGTATTAGCTAGTTTATAATAAAATTCACTCAACCCTTGGGCATGACCACGGAGAGCATCCACCAAATGATGTTGTCCGTAGTGCTGTGAAAAAGGCGAATGAGTCCAGGATACCTTTGGTTATCTGTGCTTACGCTAACTCGCACCACATTATATGGGGTAGCAGCGACACCAATACAAGAGGTGACAGTCTTTTCAGTTTCATACTTAATAGTAGTTTGGAAGTAGTAAATAGAGATTAAGAACCTACCTGCATTGTTTCGAACAGAAGTGAGATACTGAACTTAACACTTGTGAGTGCTGAGCACCACGGTATGATTAATAATTGGGCTGTCTCCAGCGACTGCTCTTTTTCTGATCACCAATATATTGATTTCAATATTGGTGTAACTTATAGGAGTGTTGATACCATTCTAAATAGGAGGAAGACCAATTGGGAGTTGCAAAGTGATGTACTCACTCGGTCTTTACCGGACCCGCCGTCTATTGAAAGTAGGGAAGATATTGCGTTAGCAGTTGGGACACTTACAGAAGCGTTCCAATCCGCTACTAATTTGGCCTGTAAGCCAAATATTCGTAGGGGTAGGAACAAGCCTCCCTGGTGGAATCCTGATATAGCGCATGGCAGAAGGACGTGTCGTAAACTGTTCAACGAGGCAAAGAGGCTGGGTAACTGGCCGGCATACAAGTCCTCAGTGAATCACTTTAAGAACGTTACAAGGAACGTGAAAAGGAAATTTGGAAGGACTTCTGTATCGGCGTGGAAGGATCCTCAGAGACTAACCGATTACGTAAAATTCTATCAACCTCACCGGTTGTACCAAGCTATATTCAAAGACCCTGTGGTAGATGGACTCTGAATAGTAAGGAAACTCTTAAAGTCCTACTGGACACTCACTTCCCAGGCAGCCTCCCAGTCGATGATGAGACTGTTAATGGGGCTGCTGATTATGTTGCTCCGTGTGATAACTCTTTTCCAATGAACAGGGAAAGAATCCAGTGGGCAATCAAAAGCTTCAGCCCGTTTAAATCCCCTGGGCCAGATGGCATCATTCCTGCTGATCTTCAGAAGAACGAAGTAATAGTTGTACCATGGCTCATTAATATATACACAGCGTGTATCAGATGGTCCTATATTCCTACGTGGTGGACCAGGTGTAGAATAGTCTTCATTCCTAGGGGAAGTAAGGCAACTCATACCAAACCGAAGGATTACAGACCAATTAGTCTTGCATCCTTTTTGCTGAAAACCCTAGAAAGAGTAATTGTAAACTTTGGGATAAAATCCTACTTTAGGCTACCTAACTTCAGTACTGCTCTTCAGGCGGAAATTACTGCCATTAAACGTACATCCAACTGGCTGAGGTATTATCGAATATCTGGTGATATATGTATATTTACTGACAGCAAGGCTGCCGCTAACGGAATAGCGGGTGTCCTCACGACATCTAGATTAACCGAGGAATGCCGGGTATCCCTAAATGAGATAGCTTATATGTGTCCCTGGACACGATGGAAATCAGGGTAATTGTATAGCAGATGAATTGGCTAAAAGGGGGTGCGATGATGAATGAGAAGGCGATCGGCCCCTTTTCTTGTTAAATGCAAGATGGCTGTTCAGCAGAAACTATATGAGACTGCACAAAACAGGTGAACTAATGAACCTTCTTGTGCTACAGCGAGGTCGACTTGGCCCGTATATGAAGCCAGCATGACGAATCTACTTATAGATTACCGTCGTGAGCAAATAAGGCTAATTGTCTCCTTTATTACAGGACAGTGTTTAATTGGTGCACATGCTAGAAGAATGGGCCTACGGTACATTGATTACTGTAGAAGCTGCCATAATGAAGAAGAGGAAGAGACTGTGTATCACCTTTTCTGCCAATGCCCGGCTCCGACAAACCTGAGGGAACGCATCCTCGGATTTCCATTCCTATCATGCTTGGATGAGCTATCAAATGAATCTTAGACGAATCTACTCCTTCATCCGGGAATCTGGCTGGTTTAACCTGGAGGCAACGAAAGTATTGTAAATACTCTGCTGTCTACCCCTTGGGTATAACAATGGGATCAGATTTGAGTGGACCCAAGTGAGCTGCTTGAGGAGCGGCTGCCCATGGAACCTAACCTAACCTTGGGTAGTTAAATTTATGTTAATTCAAAGGCTTTTTGTAATATATTTAAATAATGAATTCTCTTAGGAATGAACTCAAAAGAATTAAGGTAGTGAATTAATTCGTTCTGAATGCTTTAAAAGAATGGTTAAGAGATAAACTAAAATTTAATTTTGAAAGTTGAATTACGAATTTATTCTTTCAAATCTTTGACTAGATAAAACCATTCCCAGAAAACTAATTATTTAGCTTTATTGAAAGGCTTTTATTTGAAGAGAATTTATTCACTGTGGATTATATATAATCCTAATCTAAATTGAATTAAAATAATTGTTCTTCATTCAATTTGTAATTGTTTTTACCAAGGTAGAAAACAATGTTATAGTATATAATAAGAATTATTGAAACTATACTGGTAGACGAATATCCATATTAAGTGTTTGTTATTCGGGCTTAGTGCTGATTATGTAATTGGGTCAACGAAATATGATTTTCGGAAGAGAGCCTAATATTTTATAGGAAAGTACTAAACTAATTTGTGTTGAACCTTAATCTCTATATTAATAATATGTATATAGGAGCTACAGACTCCATTATTATGATTTCTACATACTTGAAACTAATTTAGTTTAATTTTTTTTATCCATATTGATATTTATGCTTAGTAATGTATTTTTCGGATGTTGGATACGGGGCCTATGATCTATTGTGTGGCGATCGACCCCCATTAACTCAGAAAGTTTTTGACCGATCTTGTTGAAAAATTGTGTCTGTTACTACCCAATAGAACTAACTATGGTGCAAATTTCATCCCAATCGGAAGACATCGATTTCAAAAGTTGGTTCACTTGACATGAATGCCCCATATCTATTTAAGGTTTTCCCATATATACAAATTTTAACATTTACTTAACATTGTTGGTAATCCGCCCATTTCTGTCCTAAATATTCATATTGATTGCTGCTATAGCTTTCCCTATATATAATTTGTCATATCTATAGGAGGTACCACGCCCACTATTGCTAGTTTGCCCATTTTTGGCCTAATTAAGTAATTCATAAAAAATTTTAAGGCTTTACATATTACAATTATACAGATATATAGGAATTTAAGCGGTTAGTTTGTATGGGAGGTGCCACACCCACAATTGATAGTCCGTCCATTCTTGTCCATAATATTAATATTGATGGTAGAATTCCCCGTACAATTTAATTTATGGACTTTATCTCTTATGGGAGGTGCCACAATTTTTATAAAAACGGTAGAGATGCTTTTGAAAAATTTGAGGACTCTAGCTATTATAGTTTCGTAGATATTGTGCCACGGCTACTGTAGCTACTACTTCCATGTTTGCTTCAAATATTTATATTCCTAAATATTTGATTTTTAAAATCAACTTTGTGTGGGAGGTACCACGCCTACTTGAAATTTCAAAATAAAAAGTAGCATTCCAGACATTCAAGAACATTAGGGTTGGTCGATTTCTATGGACGATTAAAAAGTGAAAAATCGTATAGCAGAAAGCAGAAACGTCTAAAATCAAATCCTATCTTGCGCATTTCGTCTTTTATCCAATAAAAAAACTATTAAAAAAGAAAATAATACTGAAATATCAGTGGAAGAAATATGAAATGCGCAAGATAGGATTTGATTTTAGACGTATGGTTTTTTGCGGAACATTTCTTAGAATTTTCCGTATAATGCAATTCTGCTATACGATTTTTCGTGAAAAAAATCGACCCACCCTAATGAACATACTGTAAATATTTCAATCAAATCGGGACAGCCGTTTAAAACATACAAACACACATTCATTATTAAATAAAGAAATAATAAAATACTGTTACGTTTTTACCTTTTAAAAACGAGGGTTTATTTCCTTTAAATAAACCGGATACTTTTGATTGCAAATAAAAGCAGTTTAGTAGTTTAAAATTGTAACAACTCTTTATTTATTTAAAATGTACAGCAACAACTGAATTAAATGGTCAATCAGTGTCTATTTACACGTTTATTAGTTCGCAAAAATGCACACACATTTTATAATGTACAAACTTAAATGTGCACGACAGTTGATGTTAACTCTAACATCGCCAATGATGAACTGAACTCACGACTGCCACCTCTGCCACTATTTATACACGCGCCATCTATCGTGAATCTTCTACAATGATCTTAACGGCAACTAGAACATTCGAATTCTAGAGCTTTCGATGTTAATGTTAGCAGCTTAAACATTTAGTGTTGCCACACTTATAAACAATGCTAGTAACCGCATGCTATCAACATTGTTGATGAATAGAAGCTTCTACTAATGGACGTGCTCATAAACATGATGAATGTTGCTGGCAGTCGTTACAGACCATTAAACTCAAATCGCTATTGTACATTCGTAACAATACGTTTGAAGTCCTATGGAATTAAGCATATGAATGAAGGCTTGAAGACATTAAATTTAATTTGATTTTAATAATCTAATAAACACTTAATTCTTTCGAACCTTTTACTGAAACCTAATCTAAAAGGAAACACATTTTGGATAAATATTGTTTTTGTTTACATTTTAAAAACGTTAATAAATGTTAATATTTTAATAACACTGATAATATTTTCCCGTTGTAGGTGGGTTCATTGACTGCTTTAAATTTTGCACGTCGCGGTCACGAAGTTCATCTCTATGAATACAGAGAAGATATACGCAGCTCTCAGCTGGTACAGGGACGCAGTATTAATTTAGCCTTATCACAAAGAGGCCGCAAAGCTTTAGCCGAAGTGGGCTTAGAAGATGTCGTATTATCGACGGCGATACCAATGCGTGGTCGTATGTTGCACGATATCAAGGGTAATAGATCAGTAGTGCTGTATGATCCTTGTACGAATCAATGTTTGTATTCGGTGGGACGTAAACATTTAAATGAAATTTTATTAAATGGTAATAATAGATAATATGGAGCTTTTAAAAATTATATTTTATTTATGTAATTATTTCTTTGCTACTATAGCTGGAGAAAAATTTCCAAATATACATTATCATTTTGATCATAAGCTTAAATCGGCTAATCTGAGGGAAGGAAATATGGTTTTTCAGCAGTAAGTTTTTACATTAACTAAATAATTCCAATATTAGTTATTATATTTTCTTGTCTTTAGCCCTTATACAGAAGATTGCACTGAAGCTAATGCCGATCTTATTGTCGGCTGTGATGGAGCCTTCAGCTCTGTACGCCAGCAAATGTCCAAAACTTTGGGTTTCAATTTCTCTCAGGAATATATTGAACATGGCTATTTGGAATTAAGCATACCGGCTAAAAATGATGAATTTCAAATGCCTCCCAATTATTTACATATTTGGCCTAGAGATGATTTTATGATGATTGCTTTGCCCAATCAGGATAAATCGTTTACCGTGACCTTATCCATGCCCTTCAGAGTATTTGCTAGTATTAAAACAACCGAAGATCTGTTGGAGTTCTTTAAGCGTTATTATGTTGATGCCTTACCCTTGATTGGGGAAGAATGTTTGCTTAAGGATTTCTTTAAATCGAAACCTCAACATTTGGTGTCGATAAAGGTAAGTGTATTTATATTTGGGGGGAGTTAAAGAACTTAAAATAGAAATTAGTGTCATTCTTTTAATTTTTCCAGTGCAACCCCTATCATTTGGGTGAGAAAGCTTTAATCTTGGGTGATGCTGCTCACGCCATGGTACCCTACTACGGTCAAGGCATGAATGCTGGCATGGAAGATTGTACCATATTTTTCTCTATACTGGGCCAGCCACAAATGACCATAGGAAAAGCTTTAGAACAATTTACCGAAAACCGATGCAAGGATGCTCATGCTATATGCGATTTGGCCATGTACAATTATGTGGAGGTAAGAAAAGACTTAAAATACTAGATTCTACTTTAATTTTAATTCAATTATGTTTAATATTCCCAGATGCGCGACTTAACCAAACGTTTCTCATTCAAATGTCGTAAATATTTGGATACCACACTCTTCCGTTTCTTCCCCACATTTTGGGTACCGTTGTATAATAGTGTGTCATTTACTAGTATGCCGTATAGTAGTTGCATTGCCAATCGTAAATGGCAGGATCAGGTAAGATTTTGAGTTCACACATGATTTTTTAATAGCATAAAGTTTTAATTTATGTCTTCTTGTTTCAGTTTCTTTCGAAAGCCTTTTATGTCATTTCAACAGCTGCCCTTGCGTTGGTCTCTGCTGTGTATATTGCCAAAAATTATGAATTAAAATTTAGTTTTTAAGTTTTAATGTTTGAAACTTATACATTAATAATGTTTGTTAGTTATTTAGTTGTAGGTTAATAAAAAACAATACATAGTTTAGTTAAAATTTAATGTTGATTTCTTGCCAGAAAAATACAACTATTAAGACGATACTTTGTCAAAAAAAAAGGTTCTCTAAATTGGGCAATATTGGATCCAAATTTCAAAGACGTGATTTATATCGTTGGAAATTTATTTTATTTCATATGTACAAGGTGGCGCAAAAGTAATCCTTCTATCAGAAAATGCTATAAATTTTGCGATTGGCCCCTAATGTCAGTTCTGTTTTGACATTTGTGTAGTAAACACATGCGAAATACACGTTAATAAACAATGTTACGCTACACTGCTCCAGAACGCGGAATATTGCTGACTATTTATTTGACCAATAATCGGTCGGTGACTTTGGCACAACGTGAATTTCGTCGCAGATTTCCTGGCCGTCCAACGCATACTGGTGAAACACTGCGACGTTTAGCCGCTCGCCTCGAAGAGACTGGCACAACACGAGATGCTGCCAGGCGTGGCAGACCCCGGAGTAGCCGTTCTGCTGAGAATATTGCTGGTGTAGCCGAGAATGTCATGGAAGCGCCGTCGACATCGACCAGACGCCGTGCCACGCAAATGGGTATCAGTCGACGGTCTTTACAGCGAATTTTGGTACAAGATTTAAAGATGTTTCCGTACAAAGTCCAGACGGTGCATCAGCTGTTAGCTGCTGACCGCCAATCGCGTCTAACATACGCTCAATCCATCCTTAATCACCACCAAGAGGAAGATGATTTTTCATCAAAAATAATCATGAATGATGAGTACGTAAATAAGCAAAATTTATGCTTCTGGGGCACTGAAAATCCGCGTGTAACCCACGAAGACCCGCTCAAAGTCACTGTATGGTGTGCTGTTTTCGCTGGAGGAATCATCGGACCTTTTTTCTTCGAAGACGTCGCGGGCCAAACGGTTACTGTGAATGGTGAGCGCTACAGAGCAATGATCAACGAGTTCTTTTTGCCGCAACTTGATGAATTGGGATTGGAAAACATGTGGTTCCAACAGGACGGTGCAACGGCACACACTGCACGTGCCACAACCGATATGCTGAAGGATGCATTTCCCGGGCGCCTAATCTCCCGTTTTGGCGATTTGCACTGGCCAGCAAGATCGCCTGATTAGACCGCTCCAGACTTCTTTTTGTGGGGCTTTTTGAAGTCGCGGGTTTATGTCAACAAGCCTCAGACTCTTGCAGCTCTTAAAGACAATATCCGTCAAGAATGTGAGGACCTATCGCCGGAAGTTTTGGCCAAAGTGATGGAAAAGGCCATAAATGACATTCAACTGTGGCGGCGGCCATTAACATCACATCATATTCTCGACTTGATGTTAAAAAAATTAAAAGACCAAATAAAAATAATCCACAAGAAGAATCAAAGTTTTTCATTTTTTTTTTTTTTAATTACAGCCAAAAAACATCGGAAGTTTACTTTTGCGCCACCTTGTATATTGTCATATTCCATACGTATTATATCCATATTGTCTATGTACATGATTCAGTATTCAAAAATAGGTCGAAACAAACACTGACATCCCATGTAACCTAGGTTAGGGTTCCATGGGCAGCCACTCCTTAAGCAGCTCACTTGGGTTCATTCAAATCTGATCCCATTGTGATACCCAAGTTGTCTCAAAGTTAAACCAACCATATTCTCTTATGAAGAATTAGATATCGTCCAAGCATGATAGGAAAGGAAATCTGAGGATGCGTTCCCTCAGATTTACAGAGCCGGATATTTGCAGAAAAGGTGATACGCAGTCTCTTCCTCATTATGGCAGCTTCATATACGGGCCAGGTTGACTCCGTTGTACCACAGAGAGGTTCAATAGTTCACCTGTTTTGTGCAGTCTCAAATTGTTTCTGCTGAACAGCCATCTTGCATTTAACAAGGGAAATACCAGAAAAGAGGTCGACCGCCTCCCCATTCATCATCGCACCCCTTTTCAATTCGTGTGCTATACTATTACCCTGATTTTCATTATGACCAAGGACCCATATAAGCGTTATTCTAGAATGTCTCGCTATCTCATTTAGGGATACCCAGCATTCCTCGGTTAACCTAGTGTGAAGTCAATTGTCACTTTAGTGTCGCTAAGTAACCTAGAGTGTAGTCAGTTTAAACGTTTATGTTGTACCTACTGCACTTTAGAAAGTAGTTATTTTACCCACCAGCAGTAATCCATTGGAGAGTTGTTGGAGGAAGGTTTGTTTACAATCAATCGGTTATTGCACTGTTTATGTTGAATATTTTAGGTCAATTAGCACCCGTACAAGTTAAAATAACTAGTTATGTAGCTGATCAATTAACCAGTTAGGTAGCTAGTAAGGAAACTGACTCTATGTAATGGATTTATGAATCCAATGATTGGACTACTTTGGACCAGATATCAGACATTCTTAATGTAATCAAAAAAATTCAATTGACCCACTGTTAAGGACATGCACGTGTTGAAATAACTAGTCACGTAGCCAGTTATGTAACCAGTTGTCACCCTAAATGATAGGTAAAATCACTAATTCAGGACAGTCTCCTAGAACTGCTGGGTTGTACAAGTAGTAACATTGCTAGTGTAAGGTTTCCAATTGGCACTTTTAAAGTTTCTAGGGCATTATACAAAGAATTAATATAATTATAATTTTGTTAAGAATATTTTAAGCATAATGTAATTAAATTTGGGAATGTATTATTTGAAGTACAAAATCAGCACTCACGTGATCCATTACCACATCTTACCATAATGGCTAACCTGGGGGGTTACTCCCTAATTCGATTCGAAAGGAAATCGTTTCGAATTGTAATGTATTAAGCACACATTTTCGAACATTTCCGTTTTCGGATTGAGTTACACGGTAACCCCCCTGGCTTCCAGTTTTACGTCCTTGCGATCAATGAGTTATAGTCATTATATGAAACTATTTTAGTGATATCAAAGTAATTAGATATAGAACGTGTTTTAATATTAAAAAGTTTTAAAACTTAAATTAATTTTGCATTAAATTTGCATTATCCTCACAAACAAACATGTTTATATATTTGGTCAATTCACAAGGTCTCTTATCATGTCATTTTGTCATAATGTCCTAATATTTCTCAATGGTTTTTATTGCTTTTCAAGCAAAAAATGTCGTAAAGTAATACTACTTTCTATGCGATGTTTATTGTGTTATCGTAACGAATCATCAGAGACAAATGCCGAATGCCTAAGAGTCGGTTAAGACGAGTCGTCGAGTCGTGATATATTAGGACAATATGACTGATAAGAGACCTTATGAATTGACCAATAATATTAAAAAATAATACAATTTTTGAAAATATGTTAAATTCTGCTTAATTTGTATTTAGAGTTAATAATTAATATAAATTCCTTAAACATTAATGAATCATTAATAATAATCATAATCTACAGCCGCCACTGTTACCGGCACAGGTACTGCTACAGGTACAGGTAACGCTCCGTAACCAATTAAACCACCACCAAAGCCGCCATAAAAGCCACCACCGGCGAAAAAAGGCCGTCTATAGAAACGTGGTCTATAACCAAAGCGTCTACCAAAACCGCGATAACCACCAAATCGAAAGTGTCTGCCATAACCTCCTCTTCTCCCACACCAAGTCAAATTAATGCCGAATATCACAATTATTAAGAGCAATAAAAATAAATTGCGTTTTAAAATTTTCATTATTGTTGAAATTATTAAAAAAAAAACGATGTTACTGCAAATAAACTCCGTTAAAAACTAAATCAAAAGTAATAAAAATATTAATAAATATGTACTTACGTATTTTGTGTATATATGTAATATATTTAAAACATGTTAATTAATATATTTTCCCTTAATTTAAGTTTAAAATCCATAGAATGGGCCATAGAAGGGCGAACGATGATAAGGGAAGGGCACAAAACCTCCACCTACGAACCCATATCCACGTCCTCCACCATAACCAAAACCTCTTCCGCCACCAAAACCTCTACCGCCTCCAAAACCTCTACCGCCTCCAAAACCTCTACCACCCCCAAAACCTCTACCGCCACCAAAACCACCTCCTCTGCCACCTCCTCCAAATCCACCACCACCTCTTCCTCCTCCGCCTCCTCCACCACCTCTTCCGCCTACCGTTTCCATTGTATTAATCAATAAAACTAACATTGTTATTAAAATAAAACACTTCATTTTGTTAAAAAATCTCTACTACGATACGTCTTTATTCTACAATTTTAATTTAACAACTGTTTATTGCAAAATTCATTTTACAAAAATCAATATTTTGTGCAAAATATTCTAATTAATTAGAACATTTATACTAATTAATTGTAAAACCCCCAGCCTGAAATGATGAACAAATGTTATTTATATATGATGTTGCAAGTGTTATATAGAATTCCCATATTTTAAAAAATCTCTCAATTTGTATTTATAAAGCAAATAAGGCAACTCCTTTTTTAATATTTTCAATAAATAAAAGCTCTAATAAAGAGTTTCCCAAACGGTAAAGTGTTAATTTACATAGCTCCTAAAGTACAAGGTGGCGCAAAAGTAAACTTCCGATGTTTTTTGTTTGTAATTAAAAAAATAAAATAAAAACTTTGATTCTTCTTGTGAATTATTTTTATTTGGTCTTTTAATTTTTTTTAAATCAAGTCGAGAATATGATATCATGTAAATGGCCGCCGCCACAGTTGATTGTCATTTGAGCCCTTTTTATGGCATTTTCCATCACTTTGGCCAAAACTTCCGGCGATAGGTCTTCACATTCTTGACGGATTTAAGAGCTGCAAGAGTCTGAAGCTTGTTGACATAAACCCGCGACTTCAAAAAGCCCCACAAAAAGAAGTCTGGAGCGGTCAAATCAGGCGATCTTGCTGGCCAGTGCAAATCGCCAAAACGGGAGATTAGGCGCCCGGGAAATGCATCCTTCAGCATATCGGTTGTGGCACGTGCAGTGTCCGTGTGTGCCGTTGCACCGTCCTGTGGGAACCACATGTTTTCCAATCCCAATTCATCAAGTTGCGGCAAAAAGAACTCGTTGATCATTGCTCTGTAGCGCTCACCATTCACAGTAACCGTTTGGCCCGCGACGTCTTCGAAGAAAAAAGGTCCGAAAACAGCACACCATACAGTGACTTTGAGCGGGTGTAATGGCTCTTCGTGGGTTACACGCGGATTTTCAATGCCCCAGAAGCGTAAATTTTGCTTATTTACGTACCCGCTAAGATGGAAATGGGCCTCATCACTCATGATTATTTTTGATGAAAAATCATCTGCCTCTTGGTGGTGATTAAGGATGGCTTGAGCGTATGTTAGACGCGATTGGCGGTCAGCAGCTAACAGCTGATGCACCGTCTGGACTTTGTACGGAAACATCTTCAAATCTTGTACCAAAATTCGCTGTAAAGACCGTCGACTGATACCCATTTGCGTGGCACGTCGTCTGGTCGATGTCGACGGCGTTTCCATGACATCCTCGGCTACAGCAGCAATATTCTCTGCAGAACGGCTACTCCGAGGTCTGCCACGCCTGGCAGCATCTCGTGTTGTGCCAGTCTCTTCGAGGCGAGCGGCTAAACGTCGCAGTGTTTCACCAGTAGGCGTTGGACGGCCAGGAAATCTGCGACGAAATTCACGTTGTGCCAAAGTCACCGACCGATTATTGGTCAAATAAATAGTCAGCAATATTCCGCGTTCTGGAGCAGTGTAGCGTAACATTGTTTATTAACGTGTATTTCGCATGTGTTTACTACACAAATGTCAAAACAGAACTGACATTAGGGGCCAATCGCAAAATTTATAGCATTTTCTGATAGGAGGATTACTTTTGCGCCACCTTGTACTTATCCGATCTATCAAAAACATTAAATAGCCAGCAGTAGTGGATGAGTTGCCTATCTAGGGTTCCTAATCGGGAAAATTTTCCCGGGAATATTATTGTCTTGATTTAAATAACCGATTCGTTTATAGGAATAGATAATTCGTTTATAAGAACTAAAACAGTTTTCTAAACCAATAAAGCCGAATATATTACTTCTACTAGTTTCCAGTAGCTTTTATTTTATTTTTCAGGACACTTGCAGATTTTTAATATTTTTTATTTATTTTTAATTTATTGAATCGTTAATAAAACATTTAAGAAGATATTGAAATTAGTCCAACAATGTAAATATAATTACACTCTTCTCGTCTCCATTTTAATACACTTGATGTTACAATTTAATTTATACTTAGAAACCAATATTTCCATAATAAAACAAAACACACTCAACACAAGACCAGCTATTAAAATAATCCAAGCAATACGAAAATAATATAAATTCAATGCATCTATGGGATAAGCGTCCTCCAGCATATTATAAGATTCTTTACTTAAAGCTACATTAAAACCCTCTTCTTCCCACAGCTCCCATAGGCCGCTTTGTTGGACAAACAAAATAAACATATCCAAAGAATCGGAAAATTTCGCATTCGACTGTATGGGATAGGTGTTGAAAACCCTGCCAAAGCAAATGTCCGATAATTGATAGATGGGTTGTATGAGATTCTTTTGAAGTTTCGAAATAAAATTCCATTGAGTTCCAGTGACCACATAAGCAAACGAGCGATTCTTTTTTTTGATTTGTTCCGAAACCAACAAAGGATTGCTCTCTTTTAGCAGCTTTGATAAACGAGTTAAATTCACATATTTATTATTTCTGAGATCCTCGAGAGTATTGCTTGAAATCAAAATGGTAATATGCGCCTCCAAGGCATCGTCAATGGTTTTGATAAATGGCTGAAATACCGGTCTCATATTGTACATGGTTAGAAAGCTGCAATAGTAGCTGGACATTATGAAACCCATTATTATCAGCAAAGCGTAAAACAATTGCAGACGTAAGGGTATATTATTAAAATGTAAACTCGCATTGGAACAGTACATTACCAGAGACATGCTGTACAGAAGATTAGTGCCATACGATTGGGTGGGATGTTTAAGATAAGTCATAACATAGGCCACATAAATCACTAAAATAAACAGAAATGTCCAAATATAACGTCCAAATGGCCAGACTATATACCAATATCTGGGTAATTCATCTTTGGCAGGCACCATTACACAAGTATTTGACCACTCCAAGGGGTAAGAGAAGCTAATCTGGGCAAAGCGACTATTATACGTGGCACTGTGCAGCGAAATATTATAGTAATTCCTTTGAATTTTTCTCTGTATTTCGGACATTTTATAATCACTCTCTTCCACCAATTCCAGTGTATAGTTCATGTAATCGGCAAAATATTTGATGAGTTTGGCATACGAACCCATTAGAATTTCCTTGCCTTGAGTATTTTCAATTTTATAAGCTTTTGGTAGCTCCTCATGATATGCTGATCGCAGTACATCCATTAGTAATATTTTGTATTCTTGTTTGGCTAAAAATGTTCAAGTTGTTACTGAATTGTGGAGTATTTGCAAATTGTCTTTTATAGTTTATGGGCTAATTAGTTGATGTGTATGAGTTACAGTATTTGCGAAAATATAAAAAAGTCCTTAATGATTATTTACATTTGTGATAAGTATTGATTTGTACTTAAAATATAAGGAGGGCGCACGTTTAGGTTTATAACTTTGTTTACACACAAGCGAAATTTGTACCAATTTCGGCAGAAACGTAAAGGTTCCCTGTGATGGTCTGGTCAGATTTCAGCAGCTCATAATAGATAGGACCCTTTTGCTTCCACCAAATATATAAAATTACCTTAGGGTCATGGATATTTCGCTTTGCTGTCGAATCAGCTGGTTGGTCGGGCTTCGCTAACGATGCTTCGTATTATTGTAATGTATCCATTTTTCATCGCAAGTAATAGGTTAGGTTAGGTTTCCAGGCAGCCGCGAAGTTGGAAAGTAGAAGAACAGCTCACGTGGGTCCAAGAAATGATCCCTTTGTGTTACCTGAAATTAGAAGTTAGAAAAAAAGAGGGACAAATAGAAATGAAAAGAAAGAAGTGGAAGATTGAGTAGTTAAGAAGAAGGAACAGTTTCATATCAGTAAGATAGCGGTTATTGGGTTACACTCGAGAGCTTCCCATATCTGGTCCTATCAACCAGTTACTACTCCTTATAAAAGCGTTGATGCCCTCAAGCCTCATATTCGAGAGCTCAGAAAGACTATTTATGGAACGGTGTCCCAGAAACCGTAAGCGTAGATCACCTAATGCCGGACAGTGACAAAGAAGATGAAAGATGGTTTCATCCTCCTCCTCGTTTTGACAACTTCTACAGAAGTCGTTGTAGGGCAAGCCAAGTCTCCTCGCATGGTTGCCAAAAGTGCAGTGTCCGGTAATGACCGCCACTACGCCACGCAATTGTGAGCGTGACAAGCCAAGAAGATATGTTGTTCGCTCACGATTCAGTTGGGGCCATATCATTCTGGTTATAGTGCATGTGGGTTTACAACCCCATCTTGTCTGAGCGAGCTCATAGTAGAAATTACTAATTTGTAGCTTGCACTTGGATAGCGGAATTCCACATAGGAAGTCTATGTTTCCGTCAGGTAACATGGCGCCTTTTTTCGCCAAATCATCAGCAACGCAGTTGCCTGTATTATCTCCATGTCCCCGTACCCATACGAGTACGACTGTTGAATGTCTCGCCATCCTGTTTAAGGATGCCCGGCATTCCAGGACCAAATTAGATGTTGTGTATACACCTGTTAGAGATTTAATTGCGGCCTGACTGTCAGTATATATACGAATATCCCTGCCTGATATCTTGTTATAACTGAGCCAGTTAGCCGCCCTTTTGATGGCTGATATTTCAGCCTGAATTATGCTACATTCATTTGGAAGTCTAAAAGATAGCCTAATATCGAGTTCCCGAATGTAGACACCTGCGCCAACTCGATCTCCTTTAATAGAACCGTCTGTATAGACAGAGAGACCCGTTGCTTCAAGTAAAGGTCCGTCCATTGCTTCCGTGTTATACGGAATTGAGAAACCGAAGTTTCTCGCCAAGAAGGGCCGAGAAATGCAATAATCGATATTATCCGGAAGAGTCTGGATGCTACCTATTATGCTGGCGTGACCGTATGGAGCATGTTTCCACGCCCCAATCGCGTTTAGCCTAAAGGCAGAGGCATATGCCATTTTTCTTGCCATTAGAGCCACGGGGATCCAGTTCAATATAGTAAAGAGCGACTTTGTTGCGGTCGTTCTTAGAGCTCCTGTTATCAGGACTGCCATTCTTCTCAAGTAATGATTCGATGCAAAATTTGTTTCCTTTAAGATGTACTCGTCCCTACAACAAATACAAAAACAACATACATTTTGTTTTAGCTTCTTACCCCATCTGTCAAAAAAAAAAACAGTTGTCTATAAAGTAAGGCGAATTTAATATTAAACTAGAATTTAACGACAAACCATGTGGAGGATGTTAAAATGTTCGAGAAACAGAAGAAATTGAATATAAAACAACAGGAAAAAAGTGGACGCGCTAAAAACAAACAAACACACACACATGTATGGAGCGCACTTAACCTGGCGTTTGTGTAAATTTACACAAGCATGTGTGATTGTGTTAGTGCAAAAGTATCAATGTGTCGTGTTTTTCGAACTGTTACTTGCATGCAAGGTATATTAATTTATAAGGTAGTGTCATCGGCGAATTCAGAATACCGAGCGAATTGGTTATATTTTTTTTATATGTATTTTAACATTGTGCCTGCACTTGAAGGCGAATTGGCTGTCAGTTAAAAATTTCAAAAACAGCTGACAAATAAATCAAAGCGAATTTTTGTTAAACAAAAAATGTTTATAAATTTGAATCTGTTTGTAATTTAATTTATGTTTTTAAAAATAAAACTAATTTCGTGTAGTATTAATATTGGTTTTAAAACATAAACGAATTTAACAGCAAAACAAAGTTTGACATTTACAAAATGTAAACAAATTTTGACATTTATACTGCACCACGGCGAAAAATGAACATAGTAGCAAAAAACGATCAGCTGTTCTGATAACACTACCTTATAATTAATATACCATGCTTGCATGTGTAAAGGCTAGGTAAAGTAAACAAAATAAACACAAATTTTGACAGTTGGAGTAAAACAGCTGATGATGAACTTACATGAATTAGCCTTGGTTCAAGCATAATTTCGAACACGCAAAATCGTCTTTCAAGGTCTCACGGCTTCAATTGGTATGGTACCCAATTTCTCTGCTTTTGGATGAATCCATGAAAACTTCCGGCATATGACGTTTTGTTTTCAAAAAAAACTCGACATTTTTGAAGCAAAAAAAAATGTTGTTGTTTACACAATAATACCTTAATTTTATTACGATATACATATTTTTAAATTTTTGTCTTGTGCACTCCTTATGTACATACATTAAAAAATAAAACTTATAATAAATAACTTCTAATAATTGTGTATATTCGAAATCATATATATTAGGTAGATTCCCAAAAATGTTATGGACGTTCCCAACTAAAATTCAATTCATTCAAAGATACCGTTGCTTAAAAAGTTTGTCGTGGGTTCAGTATTTGTTGAGCTGGTACTTTTTTAAGGTATCTATGAACATTTTCATATTTCTCGCAAAGGAAAGATATGAAATACTAGCAAACTCGGTTCGATACACCAATCATAGCAAAACTATGAAAGGATATACCATACGTGCTTCTGCCATCGAAAGTGCAAAATTATTTGCTTGTTTTTATACCCTTCACATTCGTGAGAAGGGTATATATAAATTTGTCATTCCGTTTGTAATTTCCACAATATACTTTCCCGACCCTATAAAGTATTGTTACGAATAGGGTTCTATAGTTGAAACAAAAAGTCGACTTTTCGAACTTTCGACTTTTGGTAATTTATGAAAAGTCGACTTTTCGAACTTTCGACTTTTTAGTTAAATCGACTTTTTTAGACTTTTCGACTATTTTCGACATTCCGACTATTTTCGACTTTTTTCCACTTTTTACCATTTTTTGTAAAAAATACATGGTTTTTGCATTTATTGATGCGCCTTGTGTAATGTTTAGCAATAAAAATTAAATGTATTAAGGCGATAATATATAATATGTAGAAAGAGCATTTTTTTATGAACATTTACTTATTATTTATTTTTGCATACACTAGAAAAAATGTAAGTGTACCAAATTGCAATAACATAAAATTATTATGTTATTCTGTGCATATTTTGTTTTAGTATAATGTTGCAATTAAAAATTTTTTTAACAATCTTAAAAGTCGACTTTTATCGACTATTCGACTTTTTTCGACTTTTATCGACTTTTATCGACTTTTTTCGACTTTTATCGACTATTCGACTTTTATCGACTTTTGTGATAACTAATCGAATGTTCGACTTTTTTGAGACCAAAAAGTCGACTTAGACTTTTCGACTTTTTTCAGCAAAAAGTCGATTGTTCGAACAATCGAACAATCGACTTATAGAACCCTAGTTACGAATGTTCAATGACGATTTGAATTCAACGATCTGTAACGACTGCCTGCAGCATTCATCATGTTTGATGGCACGTCCATCATTGACATTGTTTGTTAGTATGGCAACACTAAATGTTTGCGCTGATGGCAATGACATCGAAAAGCTCTAGAAATCGAATGTACTAGTATGTCCGTTAAGAACATTGTAGATGATTCCCGATAGATGGCGCGTGTATAAATAGTGGCAGAGCTGGCAGTCGTGAGTTGAGTTGATCATTGGCGGTGTTAGAGTTACCATCAACTGTCTTGTACGTGTATATTTGTACGTAATAGAGTGTGCGTGCATTTCTGCGCATTGATATTCGTGTATAAAGACATTGAGTGACTATTTTATTCCGTTGTTGTTGTACATTCTAAATAAATAAAGAGTTGTTACAATTTTAAACCACTAAAACTGCTTTTATTTGCAATCAAAAGTATCCGGTTTATTTAAAGGAAATAAACCCTCGTTTTTAAAAGGTAAAAACGTAACAGTATATATATTCTGAATCCCTATAGATAGCGGAGTCGATTTAGCCATGTCTGTATGTCTGTCTGTCTGTTGAAATCAATTTTCTGAAAACCGCAGATATCTTCGGGATCCAAATCCTCAATAATTCTGTCAGACATGCTTTCGAGAAGTTTCCTATTTAAAATCAGCAAAATCCGTCCATAAATAACGGAGATATGAGCAAAAATCCGAGACCACCTCTATTTTTAGCCTATTTTTTTTATCTATATCTCGATTACTAAGTCATAAATATAGACAATATGGATATCTAATGATAGATATTTCAAAGTTAATTGCAACGATGTATATAAGGCTATACAAAGTTGGACCTACAATGGGTCAAAATTGGGAAAAATTTTTTTTAACCCAAATATATTCGGGCGAATCTTATATACCCTTCACAAATTATACCTTAAAATAAAATATAAAATTTTTTTTTTTTTTTCAAAATAGTTTTTTAAACTTTTTTTCCAATTTTTAAAAAAATTTTTTTTTAATTTATTAGTGAAAAAAATTTATGACAAAAGAAAGTTTTTTGTCATAAAAAATTCGGGTTAAAAAATATTTTTCCCGGTTTTGACCCATTGTAGGTCCAACTTTGTATAGCCTTATATACATCGTTGCAATGGATTTTGAAATATCTATCATTAGATATCCATATTGTCTATATTTATGACTTAGTAATCGAGATATAGATAAAAAAAATAGGCCAAAAATAGAGGTTGTCTCGGGTTTTTGCTCATATCTCCGTTATTTATGGACGGATTTTGCTGATTTTAAATAGGAAACTTTTCGAAAGCATGTCTGAGTGAATTATTGAGGATTTGGATCCCGAAGATATCTGGGGTCTTCAGAAAATTGATTTCAACAGACAGACGGACATGGCTAAATCGACTCCGCTATCTATAAGGATCCAGAATATATATACTTTATAGGGTCGGAAAATAAATTTGTGGAAATTACAAACAGAATGTCAAATTTATATATACCCTTCTCACGAAGGTGAAGGGTATAAAAAAACAATATATATATTACACACAATTTGCATGTTACCAAAACACTGTGCAAAATTTTTTATTTTTAAATCTGCTGCATACTTTAGGGATTTCCCTAAAATAATCTATACAAATCAAAAATGGTTTCCAAAAGCTTCAAAGTTTTTTTTTTATCAAAAATTTTTGGAAATTTTGTGCGTGTTATATTCATATTTTAAAGATATGTAGATCAAATGTGTGTTAATGATCAATTCAAATTGTATGTACGTGTGGGGTTATGTGCTGAAACTAAAAAATTAAAAAAAATATATATTTTAAACACCAACTAATCATGGTCCCACTATACCAAGTGGAAGAGGAAGGTGAAGGGATTTAAAGTAAATGCCAAAATAATGTAAATACATACCTACAATGTTCATGATCACTTTGAAATGTGTATTTTCTATTCCCAAACATTTTTGTAGTTAAAGAGTCTTAGCAACAACTTGCTAAGTATTACGTTTATAATTGTATGCCTATTTTTATGGGCAAAATATAATTTATAAGTGCAAAAATACTCGTATGTTTAAATCGTGTCAATTTTTGGTAGTAAAAAACTACATACATATATAAACGAAATAAAAAGCAAAGCTGTGGATCTTTTAACCCTTCAGAGTGGAAATCCTAATAATAAACATAGACATTTTAAACAGCTGATCACTTATAAAATAAAACTTTAATTTTACTCACTGTGTTATTTACGTTACGCATAGGCCTCAACAAGACCAATATGGATTACATTGACTGTCTTGAAAAGAGATTAATATTATTTCAACATATTGGACTGTTTTTAAAGCACTAAAATTATTGCTATACCAAAGAAAAGATAAGAATACTTTACTCATACTTAGGTTTATACGTACGTATGTATATTGGTACCATTAAAGACTCGGTGTGTCAGGTGATAGTTAATGTAGCAACAACTGTCATATTGGCTTTGTTGTGTAAATGTTTGCATATTCTCTCTCACTTTTGTGTGGTTACCATCTTCGCCAACTTTATCATGAAAAGAAAGTATAGAATTACAGTAATTCTTCAAATTTTAATATACCTACATAAATATTACATTTAAAAACTAAACAAAATATTGAATTAAGCTTTAAAAAACAATTATATTGGGTGTATGTCTTAAAAAAGCGTTTTCTACAATATAAATTTATTCAAAGTATTGGCCATTGTTAGCTATGACCTTTTCCCATGTTTCTGGCAACACGTGGATTCCGGGACAAAAGAACTGTCCTTCTTTTGAGACCAAGAACGAATCAAGCCAATATCGGGTACTCTGTTCCAAATGTAAACCTTTCCCAGAGAAAGCTTTCTGCATCGATCAAAGCAAATAGTAGAAGGGAAGGGGCACGTTCTAAATCATAAAGTGGGTGAGGCAACACTTATTTCTAAATAGTTTTTAACAGGTATTACAACATGTGTCCTAGCGTTGTCATGTTGGAATCAGTCGCAAAGTAGGTCTGGGTTGATTAACAACTCGCGCGTCATTATAATTATTTTTGAAGTGCAATCATGTCCGTTTTCATTTTTTTCCCCTTCGACAATTTTGCGTCTCACTCTGGCGCGTGTGTGATGTAAGGCTTCGTATAACGGTTCCTGTTCTACGCCGTTTACACCAACCGCGTGTCTTTTAATTTGAACAAACCCTGGTGGAGACCATTAAAACTTTTCGATACTGGTGGAGAACCATTTAAAACTCATTTCGTGAATTGTTTCAAGCGTTCCAGCTTCCTATATAAAGATATAGGTCGACTAGGGACTTACTTTAATCGAGTGGGATACCCTGGAATTTTGGTTACATACCTTGACATTTATATTGAGAATTCACCAAAAAAAAAGTCATGATGGAATATTACGGTTTCATATCTGGTCGCATACTCTGGTCGTTTTTCGGCCAAATCACGCTTCAAACGATTTAGTTGCAGTCGCTTCCCTGTGATGGTCTGGTCAGATTTCAGCAGACCGTTTTGGTCCCACCAAATATAGAGCATTACCTTAGCCCCATGGATATATGGCTTTGGTGTCGATTCGGCTGGTTGGCTGGTCTTCACATAAGATCTATGACACTTCGGGTTATGGGAATGAATCGATTTTTCATCGCAAGTAATGATTCGGTGCAAAAATGGTTTTCTTTTATAGTGTTCAAGCATCATTTCGAATATGCAAAATCGTCATTCAAGGTCTCTCGTGTGCAATTTGTATGGTACCCAATTGCCCTGCTTTTGGATGAGTACTGCTACTTGCAAATTTTTTGAAATCGCTCCCAATGATTTTGCAAGCTCTTGTTGAGTTTTACAACAATCTTCATTGAGTAATACCTCCAATTCTTGGTCTTCAAACATTTTTTGGCTGGCCTGGGCAAAATTTATTTTACGTGTCAAAATCATCACTTCTGAACCTCACAAAGTATCTCTCGCACGTTGAAACCGATGGAACGCATTAACCATAAGCTTTGGTGAACAATCGGTGTGTGTTTTCAAATTAAAAAAGTAAAGCAAAACTTCTCGCATGTGACGCTTTGTTGGCACAAAATTCGACATTTCCAAAGCAAAAAAAAACGTTGTTGTTTACACTATACTGTTCAATACTTAAGTGAGAATAAATGATGGATATGTCAAAATGACATATAAGTTATTAAAAACAAAAACCGCGTTCAAAAGATACGCCATCTATTGTAAATCCCGCATTTTTAAGTCATTCACCCAATATATGTATTTTAAAATTAAGGCCTCACTGAATTAATTCCTATTTTGGATATTGTTCAATCCACTGTGCGATGTTTCAATTGTTTGACTGCAGTTGGCAAACAGTATCGTCCAAGGCGAATTAATACAAGGTGGAGTTCGCTTGTTTGGTTCTAACCTCTGTCAAAGGTTGTTTTTATACCCTTCACCTTCGTGAGAAGGCTATATATAAATTTGTCATTCCGTTTGTAATTTCCACAATATAATTTTCCGACCCAATAAAGTATATATATTCTGAATCCTTATAGATAGCGGAGTCGATTTAGCCATGTCCGTCTGTCTGTCTGTCCGTTTGTTGAAATCAATTTTCTGAAGACCCCAGATATCTTCGGAATCCAAATCCTCAATAATTCTGTCAGACATCCTATTTAAAATCAGCAAAATCCGTCCATAAATAACGGAGATATGAGCAAAAATCCAAGACAACCTCTATTTTTGGCCTATTTTTTTTATCTATATCTCGATTACTAAGTCATAAATATAGACAATATGGATATCTAATGATAGATATTTCAAAGTCCATTGCAACGATGTATATAAGGCTATACAAAGTTGGACCTACAATGGGTCAAAATCGGAAAAATATTTTTTAACCCGAATTTTTTTTCACAAACAACAGTCTTTTGTCATAAATTTTTTTCACTAATAAATTAAAAAAAAAAAATTTAAAAATTTGGAAAAAACTTTTAAAAAAACATTTTTTAAAAAATTAAAAAAAAAAATTTTTTAAATTTTATAATTTGGTGAAGGGTATATAAGATTCGGCACACCGAATATGCTCTCTTACTTGTTACATTTCAATATCTACATATTCTATGCTTATTAACAAAATATTTATTTTTTACATATTGAACCACCGCTATTCAAATATCCACTCTATTGTAAGTTTTAATACATATTTGTTTAATTTTTCATTTCAGTTTTTTGACATTTGTTAAGACTAATTGTTGTTTTTGTAGAACTGCCACCACCTTGTTAGAATTCGCCTTGGTATCGTCAATATGCCGTAATATTTATAAGAGGCTCGTCAATGCAAAACCGGTTGAAACCGATTACAAGTGCGAACAAAATTAGCGATACTAATTAGGTTTTATTTGATTATTCAATTATAAAATAATAATAATTTTAGAAATGATATGGGAAGAAATATTTTTTTTTAAATAGGTAAATACTAAAGGGTCCCATAGACACATACTGCTGACACATACTGCCGATGAACCCTTCGTATACATGTGTGATTGATATTTTACTACACACCTATCAATCATCATTTAAAAAAATGCGTTTGAGAGCAAAAAAAGTTATTATTTTCTATTTTTCAGTAACTAAAACGTCAAATTTAAAAATTATATTTCATAAAAATGAAAAAATGTATACTATTGTTCATTTCAACAACTGTCAGCAGTACGAGTTCATTTCAAAATCAAAACTATTTTGATTTTTCATACTGCATTGTCTGTGTGTCGCATACATAAACAAAAATTTAAAATTTACCAACACATGCTTATTGCATGAGCATGAGCAGTATGTGTCTATGGGCCCCTTAACATTCATTAAATGATCATTAATGTAATGAAATGCAAATTATTACAAAATGTTATAATATTTACTTTACTAATTCAAACAATAACTCCAGATGTTTACACAATACGAGGCCAATTTCAAAAAGTTCTTTCAAAATCTCAAAACAGTAACAAAACTTAGGCAACAGCAACAATGTTTTGTTTGAAACATAAATGAAAAAAGAAATCAAAGATTTTAAGAAACTCAAATAAAATTGAGTAAAATTATGCCACATTCTGACAACCAATTTAACAAATAAAGAAAAAAAGCAACAATTATAAAAATTTCGCCACCACAATATACTACATAAAGGTCAAACATCTCCACAAGCAAATTGTGTATTTTTATTGTTTGTACCTATTTTGTTCTTGTTTCTAGCCGCCTCCTTTCGAACTTGCCCTAATTTACACGTAGAACTTGAAACTAAATCACGATTGCTTTTTGGATTTGTGTATTCAAATTTGGCATACATATAAAGATCTTTAAGAGATTTCACTCTTAAATTGGGGGACATAGAACTCTTAATGTTTAAAGCAAAATAAAATACGGATATAAAATACATACATACACATACTCGTATATACTATTTAAATTGTTTTTGTTTATATAAAATAATAACTTGTTGATCTATCTAAGAAAACATTGAGCAGTATATTTATTTGTATACATACACCTATTTTTTTAAAATAAAATTTGTCTATACTTATTTAATTTTGTTCTATTTGTTTAATACGCAAAATGAGGTGTTTCAATAGGAAAAAGATCAATATTTTATAATTTAAAGGTAAATAGAAATACATACATATGTACATATGTATGTATATCTACTTGAGTACATATTTACATATTTAATTTTTACCGGTTTAACAAAACAAACTGAGAGTGATATTGAGAGAGAGAGCTATGAAAGAGTAGTGTATATTTTTTCATTACCATGGTTATATTTCATAAACTTGGCCCCGTGTTCCCCTTTTCAACAACCATTACATTAACCAAGTAAACATTTTTTAATGATGTGCAAATTTACAAAAATTGAAAGCTGTGATGTAGGCTGCACGCAACTTTTAAAGCAATTTTACTACAAATTGTTAAGAAAAAATGCAAGTTCTTTTCAATTCTTAAAAGTGTGAATGTATTAGTAAAAAAGTGTGAGTGTATTAAAACTTGAAAGGCGAAACTTGATTGTGTAACCCTCAAAGTAACAGAATAGTCTGCCTGATAACTGAAACATTATTTCAGTTGTTTCTGCTTGTTCATGAAATTCTACATACTGCGTTTCTAATTAAGGTTCTTAACTGAAAATGAACCACTGCTCCTGTTAACGAGCATCTGTCAAAATTTTAACAAGGCGAATTTATGCAAGGTGGAGTCAGTCAAACAGCTGATTACCTTTTGTTTCGCTTTTTGATTCTAACAGATGTCATAGCTTGCTTTTATATTTAAATTCTTAGCTTATTAACAAAATATTTATTTTTTACATAAATAAATAAAGCCATCACTATTCAATTATCTACACAATATTAAGTTTTAATACTTATTTGTTTAATTTTTTTTTTTTATTTTTGACTACTTCTATTGCTACCTCAACTGCTACTTAACTGCTACCTCAACTACTACTTAACTGCTACTTCTACTACTACGTCAACTGCTACCTCAACTGCTACTTCGTTTACTACTAAATTTTAAAAGTAGCAGAAGTAACAGAAAACAAATGACTCTGCTACTTTAAAACTTTTTTTTTAAGGCAGCAATAAAAAAAAAAATCACTCTGCACTTTTAAATTTGTCTTTTATTGCTACTATAATAACTACTGCTACTAAAATGTGAAGGTAGCAGTAGTAATTGAATGACTCCTAGTTTTTATTATTTTTTAACTAGACTACTTGTGTTTTTTTATTGCTACTGTTACTTGTAGTCTAGTTTTTTAAACGCTGCTCATCAAGCATTATTTTTTGCGAAAAAAAACCATCACACAAAGGCTAAGTTTGATAAATACGATGGGATCTCTGCACCATCAATTTCAGTGGTAAAAAGTGGTTTACTGAATTTCGTTGAGGCCGTACAAGCACATTGTTTGGTTTTATAAAAGTTCAAATAAGTTCCCTTTTTACAATGGAGAAATTGAAAGATAGACAGACGAAGTTTGTTGGCGAGGGATTGGAGAGATATAGTGTGTAGTACACAGGTTTACGTAACCTAGCGTTTACACATGTAAGTAACAGTTCGAAAAACTCTATACATTCAAACTTTTAGGTGGACAGTGATTTTTTGACACTTTCCGCAATGAAGTGTCAAAAAAACAAACAGAGTTGACCTATAAAATTTTTTAACAAATTTGGATTATGGTAAAATAATTACTATATTTTTAACTTATTTTATGTATATTTGTAAAAGCAAATAGTACAAATGGCATTGTCAATTACACGTACAAATATCGGTTAGTCTTTACAAATTCGCCCAAAAAAATTGTTCACTGGGTTCATGTATTAAATTGTGTTACTGTGTGTAGTTTTCGTTATTTTTGTTTTGTTGTTGATTATTTCTTCCTCTTTGATTTGCTCTTTTTTTTTTTGCAAACAGCCCTTTAAAGTTTCTTTTTTTTGTTATTGTCTCAGAGTATTTCTTTTAATTTCTTAAATTTATGCGATTTATTTTATTTCCATAGTTTGTTTTGTTCTTGTATCTGAGTATCAGTGATGTTGCTGTGACAGTTCTAATAAAAAGCGCTGGTTTTAAAAAAAAAACGCTAATACACTTTTTTTAAGTACTCGTATTTATCTAATAACGTGATCAAATGTTTTATTATTTACTATATATTTAAGTAGTAGGATTATGTTGATTTTGGTAGCTTTTATGTTGCAAAATATACCAACAAATTCTAATGTACCTTTTTAATATATTAAATTATTTAACTTATCGACCAAAAAGTTAGCTGATATGCTCTGAGTAAAAACAAATGGTACTTTTTGAATTATGCTAAGTTAGTGAGAAGGGATAATATTTAGTAGTATTTCTTCATTTTTCGAATACTTTTTAAATTATTTATGACTATTTGACCGCCCGGTAGCTATTTAGATCTACCAGTTTCCCCAAAAAATGTCTCTTATTAAGAAAAATGGGAGAAAATTTAAAAATTTAAATTTCCGAATTTTTCATTTTTTTCTTTATAAACCATCTCCTGAAAATTTCGAAACCAAGAAAAAAAAGTCAGCCAAATCGCTCCAGCCGTTCTCTCGTGATGCCATTACATACATTGACCATTTCATTTTTATATGTATAGATAATGAACCTGGAATCATAAAATTATATACACATGATTCTGAATGAGTTAGAATCTATAAAAAGAGGGTTAAGCACCCATGTTCATGTACGAATTAGAATTTCGGCAGGGTAGTAAATGGTAGTTTTTTTCTAATGGTACTATTAGAATTGTCTACGATAATGGATCTGGAAATATGAAATTAAACACAAATTGCCCTGAATGAATCAGAATCCACAGAAGGGTAATTGATAGCAATATTTCTTCCTCCTAATGATGTTTTTTTTTTACCCGAGAGAGTAAGAATCCACAATTCGTGGCTTTATGGTACTTTATATATAAAATTTGTAAAATTCAAAGACTTTTTAAATTAAGTTGTCAGATTTTTCCAAATAATATTGTTACGAAATTAAAAGCAGTTAACAGAACTGTGGACATTGTTAACATATCTGTGCATGTTATTAACATTGCTGTGAAATATTCAAGATTGAATAAAAGCTTAGAATTGATTATTGTAGCAATAGAACTTTCATGAAGCTAATGGAAGGAAGATCGCGCTGTGAAGCCGGTGTTTAGTTTATCATAGGCGCTGCTAGAGTTAACATCAACTGCATTTTTGTACATTATAAAGTGAGTAATTTAAGTGTGTGTATTACTGTTAATTTATAAACGTGTATTTGTATAAAATCATAGTGGCTATTTAAACTGTTGTTGTGTATATTACAATTTTTAAACTCCTAAACTGCTTTTATTTACAATCATAAGTATCCGGTTTATATGAAGGAAATAAACCATCGTTTTTAAAAGGTAAATTTTACAAAATTATCTGTTGGATATTAATAAGATTTGGTAAATAAATATCTTGAATTATACAGAATTTCAATACATCAGCGACCAACGTTTTTAGAGAAAAGGGGGATCAGAACAACTTTTATATTAATTTGTTATTTATAATTTTAAAGAAAACTTATAAAAACATTTAACATTTTTGTTTTCATTAATTGCCGATTTTTAATTTAAGATATATCAACACTAATTTTTTGATGACACATGCTACAAAACAGCAGCTATTTGACGCAAATAACTTGCAAAATTAAATAAAAAACTAACCAAATTCGAGGAAAATATTAGCTATTTAGTGGTCACACATTACAAAAATATTTACTTGTCGGCTAATAAAATTGTTTGACGAAATTCAGCTGTTTTGTTGTTTGCCTTGCAAAAATATTTTGTGTTAACACTAGAAACATTGTTTCTAATGTATAGCTAATTTTGCTTTCTAAAGAAAACAAACAAAAGAAAATGTCAGAATAGTTGTGGTTTGGAAAGAGGTACAGATATATATCACACTTGTTGCCTATTGAAAATTGTATTTTTTATCGCAAAATAACCATACAGTTCGATATTAATTTTTTGACAACTTTTATTTCTTTTATATCTGTAATAATCTGTGGCAGATACTTTTGAGTATCGATTACTGTGTGAAAACAAAATCAACCCTTGGATTATTTGAAGTAGTTTCGATCAAACATCATGAATAGAGTCTATAAAACTGGTCAACCGGTTTTTTCATTGTTGTTTCGGTTTTCTATAACTTTTTGGTTTTTTGACAAAGCGGGATTTTAAGACGATTAGCCGGTTTTAACGAAATATATTTTCAAAAGCTTACTGGAAAATATTTTTGAAAAACTTTGATAACATTTTTAAAAATATTGAATAATTTCATACAAATTTTTGCATTTGACAATATTTTTTAATAGATATAAAATAATTGCTAAAGTTAGACCCTTTAAATATTCAATAATGTTAAATTTGCGTGGATTTAATATACAATTCTTAACATATATTAAGTTTATTACAGTACAATCTCGCTCAGCTAAGTTACCGAATTTCAGCGCCCCACGTACCGCTCTAAAAAGTTAACTTTTCTGATCGGATGACGATACACTCTGAGAAGTTCAAAGGTCGAAGTTAGATGAAAATGTTGACAGACGGATTGATGACATTGAAAATTGAACCATGATCAAATAACAGAAGATAACGATGAATTCGAAGTGTTCGATAGTGATATCGACGGTATAATTACAATTATCGAGGAAGATTTTGAACAACCAAAAGTGAGCCTTTTGAAAGTTGTTGAAAGCATCAATATCTTTATAAAATGGTTTGAAAATTAGGTGGCATACCTTGTCAATATGCGCACGAAAATGGCCAAGAGCTTCTTTAAACCTCTCCGCACAAATAAATATATATGTATTTATGGCCTTATTCATAATCAATTTTAAAATTTATCAAAGGTTTATAAAACATATTTTGTGTGGAATTTCTACTTTATAAACTTTTATAAATTTAAATCAACAAATCATTTTTTTTTTAATAGAAAATTTTCGTTTCTATTTTAACTGAAATTTTTATTGTAATAATCTTAATTTCGTGAAAAATAAACGCTACATTTACTCTACTGATGAGTATTAGTAGTTTTTACTAAAGAGTAACTTTGTGTGTGTGTGATGTGCTTTTTGTGAATTTCTTGGCGCTTACGGTAGTCGTCCGTCAGTTGTTCGTCACATGTTCGACTCGTAACACTTAAAAAGCCGCTAAATAAGAAACAGCTGTCGTGTGTTTTTTTTATATTCTTGTCGTATATATTTTGCAAAGCTTAAATATCGTTTTCTTCTTGATTAAAATTAGTTAAACAATTTTGGTTTGAAATTGTTATACAATTGTTATAAATCTATAACATTGTTTTGATTGGTAGAACCATCAAATAAACAAACAACAACAACAAAACGTGTAAATTTATAACGGCTATTAAAACAAGAAGAGAAAAACTAGCAAAAGCAGCAAATAAAAGTTAAAACAAAGTGGAACTACTGGCCGAAAAAGAAATCTAAATGCAGTAAAGTTATTAGTGCAGTGCATCTTAAGGAATTTTGTAAAATTTATAAAAGAAAATTTTGCAGAAATCTTAAAACAAAAGCAAAGAGTGGAATATTTTTTTCTTGTTGCTACAAACTATAGAAACAACCCAAACAAAAAAAAAAAACGTGTTTAAAGTGATAAGAAAATTTTAAAACAAAAAAAAAAAAATAAAAAATTCAACAATCAACAACAACATTTTTAAAACAACAAAAGTGTGTGTGTGTGTTTGTGTACAAAAAAAAAGAGGTGAAAAACTAAGAAAAAAAAATCAGTTAATTTTATTTAAAAGAAATATAAAAAATAATTAATACCCATCTATAATTATTAATTAATAAAATTTTTAATTTTTTTACTTAAAAGTGTAATAAATTCTTAAGAGTTTTATTAAAATCATTAGCAGTGTTAATTAAGAAAATTACTTTGATAAAAATTTCATCATCTCTTTATATTTTGTGAGAAAATCTTAAGATTGATTTTACTTTAAAAGGTATGTTTAATTTAATTTTATTAATAAAATATAACACAAAATGACATAAATCCTAAATATCTTCAAATGGTTTCAAGATTTATACCTATTTCATTTTATTCTAAAACAAAATCTTTAAAAACAAAACGGTGTTTTTTATTTTCTTGCTACTTTTCTTCTTCCACATAAATAGATTTTCATTCGTCATTGCCAAAAAAAAAATATATATAATTTTATTTTCTTCTTTTATGTCTTTTAATTTAGTTCCTTTCACTCGTGTTTTTTTTTATTTTTGTTCTTTTTTATTCTTTGCTGTAAAAAGAAACTCTCGCCAAAAAACAGAAATTAAAAACTAATAATCAGCGTTGTCAACTCAGAGCTTTCAGCACTGTTTTTAGTGCTTTTTTAAAAAATTTGGACTCGAAGAAATATTGAGTGGGTTTTAGTAAATAAAAATATTTCATTCAATTACACAAAGCACAACAAACACTTCATTTTAGCAATAATCAATACAAACATTTATTCAGACTTAGTTTCAGAAAAAATACGAAATATTATTCGTTGCGTTCCAAATTGCAAAACTATATTTTCCAATTATTACAGAATTCTAAAAACATAATGAAAGACAAGTAAGAAAGCTATATTTGCTATATTTCAACAAATTGTACTTTAAAATAAACATTTTAAGGTAAATCAAATTTAAATTGTTAGACCCCTTCACCATGAGTGGCAAGGGTATATATAAGTTTGTCATTCCGTTTGTAATTTCTACATTTTTCATTTGCGACCCCACAAAGTATATATATTCTAGATCGTTATAGATAGCGAAGTCGATATAGCAATGTCCGTCTGCCCGTCTGTATGTTGAAATCAACTTTCCGTAGCGCCCTTACAAACATAATTGATACATCAATATATCGGGAATTTTTCCGGCTCAGTCGCTATTTAAAATCGAGAACATCGGTATTAGGAATAAATGGGACAAGCTTTTTTTTTTGCCTATTTTTCATCTATATCTGCATTACTATGTCATTAATATAGACAATATGGATATTTAATGGTGAAATTTCAGAGTTCATTGCAACGATTTATATAAGGCTATAGTATTTGGACCTATAATGGGTCAAAATCGGGAAAAATATTTTTTGACCCGAATTTTTTTTTAACAAAAAAATTTTTTTTATAATATTTTTTTTTACTAATAAATTAAAAAAAAAAAAATTCTAAATTGTTTTTCAAAATTCAATAAATTTTTTTTTTGTTAAAAATTTTTTTTTTTTTTAATTTTTTTTAAAATCTTTTTTTTTATTTTTTTAATTTATTAGTAAAAAAATTATAAAAAAAAATTTTTTTGTTAAAAAAAAATTCGGGTCAAAAAATATTTTTCCCGATTTTGATAATCAATTTTGAAAAAAAAAATTAATTTTGTTTACCTAAAAATACTTAACATTTTTATTTTAAAGTATAATTTGGTGAAGGGTATATAAGATTCGGCACAAGCTCTCTTACTTGTTTTTTAATTTGTTAGTGAAAAAACAGGAACAAATCAAGATCTCTGTTAATCTAAATCACTTTTTCTGTTTATCAAAGCTTTCTGAAGTACATACTGTCATATAAATTCAAAAACGGATATTATATATCATATAAAAGATATTTTGAAGCATTATTCAATGATATCAATAATGATTAGATAAGATTTAATGTTTTTGTGCTTATAATTATGAGACCTATATTTTTCACGATTTTAACCCATTGTATGTCCGACTTAGTATCACATAATTTAAAAGGCATATGATAGATCAATCTATGAAATGAGATTTGAAGCCTTTTAGTTGCCTACTTAGCAAAATTGAAATTTGTGGAAAAATATATTTTATGGGAAGTAAAATAAAATAGTTTTTAAAATTTTTAATTTTTTGTTTCTTTTAATATAATATTTAATTTTTTCCATCTTTTTTGTAGAATATTTCAGAACAGAAACATTATTTTTTTTTAAATTTATTTTTCCATTTTTTTTGTAAAATATTGCTCACAATCCGTATTTTTTGGAAGCATGTATTTTTTCAAAATTTTACTTCTAACAAAAAATGGGACAAAAAACGGGCAGATGGGAATTTTTGCATTAATTAAAGGAATAATCAAAGAACTTATTTTGAAAACTTGGCAAATATAGAAATTTATAGTTTTTTTTATTTTCCGACTTGCACGGGTTTCATTCTTCACATCACTAAGTTGTCCCAACAGCTCGAATTTTTCCACCAATTTCTGACAAGGTGCTTCACGACGACCCAAAAATGCTTTAATTTTACGAACTGTGACTGCAAGATTTTTACCATTTTTGTAGTGAATTTTAATAAATTTAATACGTTGTTGAAGCGTGTATCGTTCTATTTTTAGTAATGGCGTAGTTTCTACTTGTCATATGTCAAAGAATAAAAGCTTTAAAGTGACAGCTACCGAAATACCGGGTGATGCAAAATAACACCTCTTGTTGGAAAATCCTTTATATACCCTTGTATTATGGCGTAACTTTGCTAGATTTCCATGGTTTTGTAATACAATTTTCATTGTGTAATTCAATTCGAATGAAAACATATTCAAAGTAATTTGTACAAATCCTTCAAATACGGCCAATACAAATATATTCAAATACATGTTCCAACTTTGGATGCGTGTAACTTTTTTTAAGGACGAGATAACTGTAAGTAAATTCTTTTTATTTTATTCGAATTATAGCGGATATTTAAAAAAATAATAGATAACTTACATGTATTTGCATGTTTTTTGTAGATCTTTTCAAGGAATATTTTATCATAAATTGATTTTTGACGATGTTTACAAATGTAGCGTGTAATTATGCGTAAATAGCTTTGTGTACTATTTTGTTATTTTTTGTGACCCCCACTGAAATTTGTTGGCAAACATTTTCATAGAATATTTCAATCCTTAAATGTCCTTTTTGAAAGGATTTTTTTTGATTTTCTCAAAAAAATTGACAAATTGACCCCTAAATAGAGGAGCTAGAGGGTTAAGATCTTCCACAAAAATGGCCCCCATAAAATTTCACAATATAACTCTGACAATAAGAATTCTCTCAGACATTAACTTACAACATTTTTTTCATTTAGTATAATGCTTTCTTTCGAACAAAAAATTTTAACTTTGCTGGACTATAAGTTTAATCGACAAAACATCTATCTACATGACCTTTCAGAATTATAGGGTCGTTATTCTGTTCCAATCAAAAAGTCTCAATTTATTGGTAAAACAAGAGAAAATTACACAAACAACAATATAAGGTAGACTCATTAGAAAATACATTCTTAATTATACAATTCTTGTAACGTCAAACAAAAGAAAATATGAAAAACTCGAAACGAAATGTCTACAAAAAAAAAAATATTTCTAGTTTTTTTGAAAATATTTCCAAATATTTTTTTTTGGAAATTGTTAAAGAAAAATTGTTTCGTCAAATAAATTTGTGCTCGTTTCAAAACAAACGTGTTAAATCTATTAAATATCCTGAAAACAAAATAAAAAAATGAAGAATTAAAATCATAGTTTGACGTTGTGGAGGTAAATATTGAAAACTCTCCCTAATGATTCTACCTTCTAGAATTATTGTATCATGGTTTTATTAAAAAGAAAAAATAATTTTGAAAACTTGTTAGTTCTACCATGGGACGGACAAATATGTATGCATTTGGATTATCTCTCATCAAAAATGTACTTTGATAAGCAATTTTCCATTAAACAATGTAATATTTACTTTTGATGTTTTTTAGTGCTTTTTAAATTAAAAAGTTGACAACGCTACTAATAATAACAACTACAACTACTCAACTACAGCTAACACTTTTCTGTTTATCTCTTACTCTTTCTCTTACCTCAATTTTTGTGCTTTTTGTCTGTTTTACTTTCTTCACCCCCATTAGCATTGTTGTTGTTTTTGTTAAAATTTTGTTTTACATCGTGGTTTTTTCGTACTTTGAGCAAGAGTATAAATATTTGCCACCAGTACAAGAACAACATTTTAAAAGCATCGTCATAACAGTGATGTTTGATAATGACATTCGATTATGCATTGCCAACTCTCTGTTATACAGTAGTCCATTATCGAATTCTAACTGCAAAAAAGCTAACAACAGTGGCGGGCTGAAGTATTTATTAAGGTTTCCAAATTATTAGATTTTTCTTCGAATAAGAGATTTTAACTTGTTTGAATAATTCGATCACACATTTAAAATTAATCGAATTATTGTAAATAATGGAAGAGATCTCTTCGTAAAGTCTTAACATCTAAAGCCACCATTAATAACATCATTTATATAAATTTTAAGATCATGTTGTTCATCCTCAGTATCACTTTGTCGGCATTTTCTATATCACATTTATCAGCACTTTCTTCTGAGCTAATATTGTGAATAGTATTATCTATTTTAACATAAAGAGTATCAATAACGATCAAATATATAGAGACTACCTACCCTTACTTAGTAAAATAAAAAAATGTGAAAGAATTTTATAAATAATTAAATTAATACCAATGCATATATAATTAATACCGGAATTTCTTGTTAGTTTTTAATTTCTAAAATTCTTAATGTGAATTTGTAAGGAGATAGGTATTCTCCGATTTTTCACCCAAAAAAAAAAAAAACGGTGTTCCGATTATATAAATATACATATACTTTTTCATACATCGGGTTTCAGACAAATAAATTACTGTGACTTGTTTGTATGTTTTTGTTCAGATTTAATCACTTATATTAAAATAAATCGTTAATTTTAAATTTTTTTCTTTGGTATTTGTTTCACTTTTGCAAATTTCCTTTTTCATAAACATCGAATGAAACCAAAATTAGACATGATAAGATAGTAAACAAATTTTTTGCTACTTCAACTTTTTTAATTTAAATTCCACTTTTTATATGCAACGGAATTTGTTGTTTTAATTTACTTTTTAGCATTTAGATGAGTTGAATCGGTTGAAAATGTAGTGCTGTTTAAGTATTTAGGTAAATAATATTAAAAGGGAACAAAAAATAAGTGACAACAATAAGAAAACAGGTGAGCAGCTATTGCATATTTAAACCCTTTTAAATCATTAAAAAAAACAAATTTTAAACAAATTGGAATAAGCTAAAATTTTGGATTGTAAAGGGTTTTCCAACAAGAGGTGTTATTTTGAATCACCCGGTATTTCGGTAGCTGTAACTTTTGAAGCTTTTATTCTTTGATATTTGACAAGTAGAAACTACGCCATTACTAAAAATGGAACGATACACGCTTCAACAACGCATTGAAATTATAAAAATTCACTACAGAAGTGGTGAAAATCTTGCAGTCACAGTTCGCAAAACTAAAGGATTTTTGGGTCGTCGTGAAGCACCTTGTCAAACCGCAATACAGAAATTGGTGGAAAAATTTGAGCTGTTGGGACAAGTTAGTGATGTGACGAATAAAACCCGTGCACGTCGCTCAATAAAAACTGTGAATATTGCTGCTGTAGCCCAAAGTGTTGAAGAAAACCCAGGTTTGTTCATTCCTAGTCGTTCTTTGGAATTGGTCGGAGTTGGATGATATTGATCTGGACAATGTTTACGTGCCACACAAGCAACAAAAGCATTGCTCTTTTACGTGTTATCTCTCGAGGACGTGATCACAATTGGCCACTGAGATCTTGTGATTTAACACCTTGCCCCCTTCTCTCTTTGGGGCCACGTGTAAGATAAGGTCTACGCCAACAGCCCAGCATCGATTCAAGACCTCAAAGATAGAATTCGTGAGACTATCGAGGACATAGGGCAGCCACTTTGCGATTTGGTTATGGAAAATTTCCTGAAAAGGATATGGTCCTGTAAGCGTGGTCTCGTGGTGGCCATTTGGCTGATGTTGTTTTTCATTTTTAACGGCATATCTTCCTCTTTATTATGAAATAAACATCCGATTATTTATCTCAAAAAATGTAATTTTTCTTTGAATACCAAAATAACACCTCTTGTTGGAAAACCAGTTATATATATCTATACTAGTTCTTTTCCTTTATGGAATATTTTACGCAATGTTTACTAAGGTTTACTACCGATTGAAGATATTTAAATATAAAGGTAGCGTTAATTTGTAAGTTCTTTCGTGGAAAAAATCTTCCGGATTATACAGCCGACCAAGTGATACAGGAGCTGGGCGACGGTAGGGAAGATTCAATTATCATGGGAATGTAAACATTAATGGCTGATATATCAGCAACCTTATTTTAACAATAACAGTTCTGGGTGTCTGTCCCAAACTAGTGATTTAACTTATCATTTAGGTGACCACCAGTTACGTAAATAGCTACGTGAGTAGTTATTACATAGATTACTAAGAGATTGTGCGTTGGCTGGTCCAAAGAAACCAACGCAATGGCTTCACATACTGGTTAAATAGAGTCAGTTGCCTTACTAGCTACCAAAGGACAGTCAAATAACCCATATAAAATTGTCTACGAATAAAAGTTTATATTTTGTTTTTTATTATTCGAGTTATTAAAAATGTTTAGTATATAAACTGAAAGTAGTACTAGTAACAAACTTTTATAGTATGATTAACTAATTAGACTATTCAAATTGAAAGTTTAACCATTACCAAGCACACAAACTACTCTCTGCGGAAGGCAGCTAAGAACATTAAGCCAGCGGTAGTGGGTCAAAGTCCGTTAAGAAAATCTGAGGGTATTTGGGCACGTAGTGCAAAGGATAATGTCATAGTTGTTGCTGAACATTTAAGTAATAAACTATATTGTATAAGAGGAGTTATCTGTTCGCATTGGAACAAACTCTGAACTAATCATTGTTAGTCTAGATCAGGGAAAGGCAAAGGATGGGCGCCGCGTTTTTCATTTACTCTTCTCTTACGTACGTGTGTACACGCATTGTAGAGAAATGAACAACTTTAATCAGTCGAGCTTTTGAGCATTCAAACAAGCAGGTTGTGTATTGTACAATTTAAGAATCAGCGTTGCCAGAAAAAAAAAATTGTGTCTTAACTGTTTAAGATGTATGATGAACAATATGAGATTTTACATTTTTAATTGGGGAAAAGAGTCTAAAGTTTACTGGCAACACCGATTCGTGATGAGAGCGGGTAGAGAGTATAACTAACACAATCGTAAAATGTAATAGTATAGGTTGCCTTTCCCTGGTCTAGATATTCAGAAAATCATAAAAGACAATCTTAAATTATAAAGATCTCTAGGTTATGATTTAATTACACCTTCCATGATTGGAAACCTACCAGATGTGGCAATTATTGAGCTCACAGTATTATAATGCGATCTTGTCTCTAAGAGTTTTTTCGAATGATTGGAAAATCTCCCAACTTATATTGATACCCAAGCCAGGAAAGAACTTGACATTGGCATACTTCAACAGGCCGATTAGCTTATTGCCTTGTTTGTCTAAACCATTTGAGAAAATAATCCAAGGGAAAATCTTAACATTTTTAGATAATTGAAACATGATCCCAATTCATCAATTCGGACACCGTGATCATCACGGAACAATTGAGCAAGTTAAGTTAGTGCGAAAATCTTTCAAACTAAAAAAGTACAGTTCGGCAATATTTCTAGATGTTGCTCAGACTTTTGACAAGTTTTCGCATAAAGGTCTAATACACAAGATAAAATGCCTACTGCTTTCTAGTACACACAAAATACTAGAGTCTTAGCTACCGGATTGATTGTTTAGGATAAAGTGCGGCGATTATGTGACTAGCGATTACATATTATACACCTCTTGTTTGCCCGAGTTCGAAGAATTAACCATTTCCATCTTTGCAGATAACGCTGCAATTTTTAGTTCTCATGTGGACTCAAATTTAGCATCTAGAAACCTAGATTATGAATTAAATCACAAGTAAACACATAACATTTTCAATTAGGAGAGGAGGAGATGTCCACCAGTGACCCTAAACAGTGTGAACATCCCACAGTCTGAACACGTTACATACCTCGGTATTCACTGAGATATACGCCTTAGAAGCCAAGTGTCTCCATATGATGCTTATAGCTTCTTATTAACACTGGCTAATATACCATCAATCGGAATTAAACCTTAACTGCAATGCCATCCTGTATAAGACAGTCTTAAAACGAATTTGGACATACGGAATCCAATTATGGGGGACAGCAAGCAATATCAGCATAGATCTCATACAGGAGGCACAATTCAAAATTCTTAGAACCATGAAGGTAGCTCCATGGTACATTAGAAATGAGAACATCTACAGAGACTTAGATGTGCCTTTGATGAAGGATGGTTAGGTTATAAAGTCAGCCAGTATTAACCAGCTCACTTGGGTCCATAAATGGCTCCCTTTGTGATACCCTAAGGATCATGCTCAGGTCCTCAAGAGGTCCTTCACATGTCAGAAATGGGTTAAGTGCCGAACCAACCTGACACACGAATGAACGAATCTATCTTCCTGACATCCACAGTGGATATATCCGCTAGGTCATGCAAAAAAGGACTGCCTATTGTCGCAGTCCGAACCCCCCATAGAGCTGGGCAAAAACAGAGGAGATGTTCAAGCGTTTCCTCCTCGTCTTCATCATGGCAACTTCTACAGATGTCATTGTATGGAGTGTTTAGTCTCCTAGCATGCGCACTAATCAAGCAGTGCCCAGTAAGCACTGATATCAGAGCTCGCAACCTAGCCCGTGATAGCACCGTGCGGGACATCGACCTGTGATGGTCAAAAACGGGCCATGTGAACCTCGATTTCGAGCAATTTGTCAGATTATACCATCTGAGTGATTTACAGCAGGATAGCGGTAAACCGACCATAAGATCGATCTCATCAACTTGTAGACGTGAGCCTCTTTTGGCCAGTTCATCCGCAATAGCATTGCCAAGTACACCAGAGTACACCAGAGTGTACTTGGCAATGCTATTGCGGATGAACTGGCCAAAAGAGGCTCACGTCTACAAGTTGATGAGATCGATCTTATGGTCGGTTTACCGCTCTACCACCACTTCTTATAATTTTTGCACAAAAATCTATGAAGCAATCCCTCTGTGCGGCACTCCAGGTTAGAATGTATCGCCATCTCGTTAAGAGATACCTGGCATTCATGTACCAATCTGGATGTCGAGTAGACACCACATAGGGATTATATAGCAGGTTTACTGTCAGTTCAGATTCGGATATTCACATTCGGGTGCCCCGATAGACTACACGATAGTGTACTGGACTATCAATCTGGGGGTTGCGGTTTCGATTCCCGCCAGTGACTCTGGGTATATCTGCAGACAACCAAAACGCATCGCAGTTTGTGTTTGTTAAAAAAAAATCAAATAACCTTTAGTACTTCATCCAGTGTAAAGCCCTTTTGATCGCTGAAATTTCAGCTTGAATTACACAACATTGATCCTGTTGCATGAAACACACCCCCTTCCGAAAATGGGGATTGATCAAGGATGAATTTAGAAAAACTCGTGAAGCTTATTTGTCAAAATTACATCATCATCCCAACCCGCTCGCAAGGCTGCTTGCATTAACTCAAGATAGCTCTTAAATCAAGGTTAGCTACACTACACTCTAGATTACTTAGAGACACTAAAGTGATAATTGACTTCACGCTAGATTATCTGGGATTTATAAAGTAACCAACTGACTTCTCTCTGCACTACAAAGATCACATACGACCCAAACATATATAAATGATCAGGCATTAGTCAAAATTACTGTCTGTAAGGGATACATTGTCTACTCGTATAACTGGTGTGTAATTTCAATCTGACACGGTTTTTACAGATAACGGTAGTCCAGCTGAATGTTTATTTTAGGGGTAGCGGTAGCTAAACTGGAGTTTTACAGATAAAATAGTGTAATAGGTTGTAAAAATATTTAGTATTACTTGTTTTTTCTACTGTTGTAATGACCTCGTTGGCCGACAAACCCATATTGGCTATCATTAACGGCGATCCGGTTTTCAACTCAGAATTTGATTTCCAATTGCTAGCAATTACTATATTAAAATTATATAATATTTTAAAATCCCTCTCAAAACCATTTTGTGTTTGTAATTTTGAATGTTTGACCTTTTATCAAGTTAAAAATCAAATACATAACTAGATTTAAATAGAAACATCTGTGAAAAATCACCCATTATCTAGATGATCTTAGATACAAATTGTATCGCTAAAATTTGTAAGCGTCATTTTAAAAATCTAGTTGAACATGTTTCACTTGACAAAAACAAGCCAGAACTTAATTATAGATCGGTGGATATACAGCAAATAACAACAAATCATTGCATATTTAAAAGGTGACATAAATATTTTTGTTAATTTAGCCACAATTTTAATAATGTCAAACACGAAAAAAAAAGTTGTTTTATTGAATGAACAAAAATTAAATAGAAACAGAAAAAAAAGAAACTAGTTTAAAAGCGGCCGGAGGGGGAGTGGAAGTGGAAACGATTAGAATAACAATAAAGTTAAAAATTATAAAATCACAATCACAAAACTTTATTTCACAAAAACTACATACACATTCAGTCTGTTCGTTTACTGCTAAATTACAAAACGAAAACAAAATATTGGAAAATAATAAAAATTTTAGGTAAACAGACAGATTTGGTCAATTCACAAGGTCTCTTATCATGTCATATTGTCATAATGTCCTAATATTTCAAATGGTTTTTATTCCTTTTCAACCTAAAAAATGTCCTAAAATAATACTACTTTCTATGGTATGTTTATTGTGTTATCGTAACGAACCAGCAGAGACCAACGCCGAATGCCTAAGAGTCGGTTAAGCCGAGCCGCCGAGTCGTGATATATTAGAACAGTATGACAATATGACTGATAAGAGACCGTGTGAATTGACCAATTATAAATCCAAGTACTATGGTACTTAAGCAAAGATGTAATATGTAATTCCTAAAAGTAAAGAATATATAGAAATGAAGTAAATAATATGCTGCTAACTGCTTTCCCTTATAATTTTGGCTTTGGGCCAATAACACTTTCAGGATTTTTCTCTGTCAAGTACATATGTACCTCAAGAGTAATTTATGAGAACATTAAGCAGTCTGTTTTTATTATTAGCAAAAACCAAATCAATATCATTGATAATGATAGAATACATTTTGGTTTCTTTGTTTGTTCGCTTGAGATAGGGAAATCCCTTTAGTTTTGTTGTAAAATTTACTTTAAATGTCTTAAAGTAAAGTACCTAGACTTTCTGACGTTGTGTCTAGAAAATAGTTTGTATAATCATTGTATACGTTTATATTTATTGTAGACGTGTACAAGTATTTTCTATTGACTGATAGGTGAATTGTAATTGAAAAGATTTTTTTGTTTAAGTGTTTTTGAATGACCAGCATTCAGTTATATCATATAAGAACGGTACCGTAGAGATGCTAACGGAGATAAAAACAAACAATACCTATACATACCTTGTGGTACAATATGTTTCCCTTATTATAGTCATCTATTGAAATTATCTGAGCTTTCCTTGACGATTCAATGATGTATGTCAGCATTAGCCAATGATCTAGGTCGCTGAAAGATATTGATACTGGATTAAGTAAAAGACTCTCTAAGCATTACGATCCTAAAAAAGGTTTTAAGTTAAACATAACAAGTTAAGCTGAGGAATGAATCCTAAAATCCCGAGATTTTATTAAATTAATTCGATTAAATTAAAGACTATCTAAGCACTACGATCACAAACAAGTTAAGTTGAAGAATGAATTCTAAAATCCTGTTCTGTAAGAAGTAAAAATATGACCTGGAGCCTATATGACACTGCCGAGAAAACCTCGTTCAACATACCTCGTTCAACCCTAAAGGCGGACAATTATAAAGTACAAAATCCAAGCTTCACAGAATCTACTCATGGCAGCATTATCCAGAGCATACTAATGATATCTAGGACACAATGTTCAGTAAGCAATCTGACTCCAAATATGGGTCCTCAGTGGCGAACAAACTGCGACTCTACCCAGGAACCATAAGTTTGCCTTACATATCCATAAGAGATCCTAACGAAAGGTTCTGGTTCCATAAAGATACATCTAGCAGCCCTTTTTGTGTGACCATCAAAGCCAAGTATCCAGCACAATGTCAATTTATAGTTTGTTTAGAGATGTAATACAGTCCATGATAAGTTCCGTACTCCATACTATAATTACACCCAGAACGAAGACCGGTTATCCAACATCAGAAGAATTATTGCACCTCTTAACCTTCATCTCAAGTACTTTCTAGCGCAGATGTGGATGTTGTATATTTCCTACTGAATGATTGAGGAAATAAGCTACTTGACTGTATGTAGCCTTTCGTGGATCATATTTGATCATGCACTTATTGCCATAAAGTCTGGAAAGTCCATTGGTCGCTCAAAACCAGTAGCATACACTGAGGAAAAATCGACGATGTTGCTGTCACTTTTTTTACGCTGTCACTTTTTTTTTACATCGTAAATATGTACTCCACCAAGTTATCGGTTTTAATGCCGGCAAAGAAATCTTTATCGAGATGTGCAAAGGTGGAATGTGTAAATGTAGAACAGGTTCTCGTTGGCCCAGTGATGGTTATGCAAATGAGGCGATTTACCTTATGCAGTATAATCCTCTCAGTGACCTCTTATAGCTACCACACCAAGACGGCGTAGGTCAATAAGGACTTTACAATGATATTTAAATCAGTAGTCTAAGGAGCCGTTGGCAGGCATAAAGTGCCTTAGTGATCTTCCTGGTAACACTGGGCATGTGTAACACGATTCCAGTTGAGAGTCTTTTGAAAAAGAATCCCAAGGTCTGAACAGAAGTCTATGGTCAAGCCGTTTAACATCAGCTTAGTAGCACTCAGAGATCAGCGTCTTGTAAATGCAATAAGACCCAGAAAGCTTTAGTCTATGAAGAGACCGAGCAGGACATTCAAGCATAAAGTGTTAATTATTTTCAACAGACTCCTCGCATTATATTTTATTATGAGACTATCAACCTATATGCGATTTATCATCATTCTTAACTGGTTCCTGTTCATCTCTAGAAGAATTATGTTGCTTTGCGTTAAAAAGCAATAGACGAAAATACAGTCATCTAAAGGGTTTTCCAATAAGGCTTGCTCAACGTCGACAGTCTGTGACGGTCATATTGTTTTGGCGGCTGTAGAATCTGTTGTCTATTATTCAGTTCATGTCAAGCTACACGATTGAGCTCAACGTCCAAATGACGTTCATCATCATATCTATCATCTTAGCGACCAGGTGCATTTTTGGATAAATGCTTATGTTAACAAGCAAAATTATGGTACATAGGACGACGCCAATCAACACAAATTTAACCCCAGATATCAATGCATACAACAAGTGTTATAATTCGTTGCGAATTTTGGGCCTCATTGGTCCGGATTTCCTTAAAAATTTCCTTGATGGGGACTATGACCGTCAACGAAGAGCGCCAATTCGTTCCTAAGATATCACTGTAATTGGCTCTACACTCCAAAACGACCAGAGTTTTGCTCGGCCAATGATGGTTAATACGCCGCTGGCTGTATCAACCGAAAGTTGTTTTTTTCCAGAAAGAACTTGCGGCATTGAAACTGTCACAGCAAGAACAACGATCGATAGTTTAATGATTTCAATTTATTTTGGACCGATTTGAAGGATTTTCAGCAGCGCATTCCACACTGGAAATGCTGCCACATTTGAGAGTACGGTTATTTCTCGGAGAGGAGACCTGAATTGAGCCGACTATATAGTGTGATTTGTCCGCGCTAAACTTTAGCTCCAGGCGTTTTCTAAAGTTACAGGTCTAAGCTCACCAGATCGCGACACCATCGTTCAAACTCGTTGAATCAATACGGAACAGTCATTGAAAATTCGTTATCTCGAATCCGTGACACTGTATAAGATCGCAGTAGACATTTGAACAATGTCATATTCCATATATAATATATACATGGGCCATACAGCTTCTTGGATAATAATAAGTTACCGTTACCTTTAAAACGTTTCCCGTCTGTTATATTACAATGGGTAGGCCATTGTGATCCGCCGGATAAGTAGATATAACAGTGGATGGACCATTTTTAAGAAGTTCATCTGCCTTCTTTTCTTAAAATATTCTTGTTACCTGTAACCCGGCATAGTCCTATATTATTCGGCTCACTGGCAACCATGGAGAGCTTCTATGACAAAAACTCAAAATCTTGAATTATACTTGGATAATACTAGATTGGAAATTAAGTCCAAAGAGTATTTAATGAATTTGGAAGAACCTTAACCTGATTAAATCATTGAAAAGACCATTCATTTATTTAGCATATAAATTGGATAATTTGCAATTCGTGGTACCCACCACCACCCACCTTCTTTCACTGTTTGTAGTCCTATGCATTGTTGACTGTCCCTCGCATTTCATTAGTTTTTTTTGTTTACAATTCTTTTTGTTTTGTTTTCTTTTTTTGCAGATGGGTTGTTGATGTTGATGATTTGCATTTTGATAAATTTGTATAATTTTGTGTGTGTTCTATTTTTTACTTTCAAACGCAATTAATAATGTGTACATTTTTTTTTTATTTGCTTTCTGTTGAGTCAATTAGTTGGGAAGCGTGAAGATATGGCAAGGGTTGGGAGAGGATCGAGAGAGGCGGGACATGTGTATAGTTGTCAGTTGTTGTTACGCAGACATACGACGACGTACATATACTTTTTTTGTTGTTTACAAATTTTGTATAACAATCAATACCCTACACAACGTAAATATACGAACAATACTACTGAAACAATAAAAGGTATTAATTGTTATCTAACCTATGGATTTTATTGCACAAACGTGATTTTTTTAATTTGATTCAATTTCAATCAGGATCGCCTGATGATCATTCCTAAGAATGAAGATCATTAAATTCCATGAGCTTTATACTTAGCTCACTATCTAGTCGTTCTAACTAATTGTGATTCTCTTTTATATATTAAATATTATTGATAGAATACTAAGGTGTTCTTTTCCACCATATATGCACGCGCAAAATGCTTAAGAATTGTACAGACAAAAAAAAAAAAAAGAAGAGAAAAACAAGATGAAATGGAAAATTTTTTTTGTTGTTCGATTAGAAAGAAACAAATTAAAACTTCCCCCAAACTACTAGAAAATAGAAATTTCTATATGTTGTTGATTTAATTTAAAAAACAATAACAACAACAAAAATATGATAATGTTTTTTTTTTATATTATATTCACGTTTTATCTTTAAAAATTAAAAATATAATATTATTTTTATTCTAGAAATATATTCCATCTAATAGCCATTTCTCTTTGTCATGATATTTATATAAGTTACAATGTTTGAATTAAAAACTCTTGAACATTTAGATCAAAACCAATAGAGTCCTAGCGAAATGAACATTTTGATGGTAACTAGTTGAGTCATAGGGAAACTTCGTTTTTCATGTTAAAACTGAACCGAACTTAATTGGAAATCAACCCAAAAAATTTAATATTTCGACTTATCCGAAACTAATTAAAACTTTTTTAATGTTCTAAATATTTCCGAAATAATTTGAAGCTTAAAATATTAGAGTAAGAAAATGTTCACAGAGGCTAATTGGATAAACTTTATAGCCTTAGTTTTCTCCCGAAAAATTTACAAAACTTTTGGATCCTATAACAAGTAAGAGAGCTATATTCGGCTGTACCGAATCTTATATACCCTTCACCAAATTATACTTTAAAGTAAAATTAAAAAAATTTTTTTTTAAAATTTTTTTTAAAAGTTTTTTCCAATTTAAAAAAAAAAATTTTTTTTAATTTATTAGTGAAAAATATTTATGACAAAAGAATGTTTTCTGTGAAAAAAAAAATTCGGGTTAAAAAATATTTTCCCGATTTTAACCCATTGTAGGTCCAACATTGTATAGCCTTATATACATCGCTGCAATGTTGTCTATATTTATGACTTAGTAATTGAGATATAGATAAAAAATAGGCCAAAAATAGAGGTTGTCTCGGATTTTTGCTCATATCTCCGTTATTTATGGACGGATTTTGTTGATTTTAAATAGGAAACTTCTCGAAAGCATGTCTGATAGAATTATCGAAGATTTGGACCCCGAAGATATCTGGAGTCTTCAGAAAATTGATTTCAACAGACAGACGGACGGACATGGCTAAATCGACTCCGCTATCTATAATGATTCAGAATATATATACTTTATAGGGTCGGAAAATTATATTGTGGAAATTACAAACGGAATGACAAACTTATATATACCCTTCTCACGAAGGGAAAAAAGAAATGACTCCTTGGAATAATATAAATTTCTTGCTTAAGAAAGAACAAAATCCTAGTCGAAATAAAAGAGTTAAACAAAAATAGATACAAATATCAATAAATTAGACAGAAGTTGGATAAACTTTATCATCCGAGTGCTTTCTTCCGAAAAATGGAACGAAGACTCTTTGGAATAATATTAAGCAAGATGTAGAGATCAACAAGAGAGAAAAATCAGAAGAGAGTCACAGCAAAATAGATGAACTGCTGCAATACAGAGGCAGCAGTTGAAGAGAATCGCAGAAATAGAAATTACATTCAAAGTTTGACAAATACCAAACACACAAATTTTTCCCTTTGGAAGGCAACGAAAAATATCAAGCCACCGCTAGAGGGGCAAAGCCCTTTAAGGAATGCTGACGGTACCTGGGCTCGCAGCTAAAATATTTGGAAAAGGCTAAAATATTTCCCAATCACTTAAGTACAGTCTTTCAATCAAACTCGCCAACAACTGTTTTTGAACTTGAAGACCTGTGTCAGCTTTACCTAATGATGATATATTAGCTATAAGCGCAGAAGACATTAATGAAGTAACCAAAGAAATGATTCAGCTACACCTACTATGATAAAAAACCTCTTTGAACCTTTTTCGGAAACCCTTCCATTAACGTTTTTATAGAGCTTTCTGTCACTTTGCTCGAACAGGTAGTCCATTTCCGTTTAAAATCTACCACACTTTTGGACACCTTTTTTGTGGTCTTCAAGTCTCTTTCAACAAGAGCTCAATATCTCTCCACTGGCCTTTGCTCCGGGCAGTTTGGAGGATTTGCCTCTCTTGGTACAAATACCACATTATTGTTCTTGTGACACTCAAGGGCTTGTCTACCATAGTGACAGGATGCCAAGTCAGGCCACAAATAAGTGGACACATTATAAATGAAGTCTTATGAATGGAAACATCATTTTTTGTTAACATTCCTTGATGTAAATTTCGTTATTTAAAGAGCCCTTTGTAACAAATGATTGGCTTCTTTTGCCGGAACTGCATATTGCTTGCCATACCAAGAACTTTTTGAGAAATTTTGTTTGGTTTTGGGTCCAAAACTTTGCTTCAACATTCCTCGAGCATCAGCAACATATAAATATTGACCCTGAAGCTGAGAAAACGTTTCATCATATATTTTAGGTATAAAATTTGACTTCAATTTCCGTGCTCTGTTTTGGTCCTCTAAATTTTTAGCAGCGTTCCTGTCAGGAACTTTTTGAGCCTTGCATGTTTTAAACGAAAAGTTAAAGCTAATCTTTTCGTACCAAATAGTCCGAGGACTAAGCTAACCAGGCTGATTTCCTATCGGATGTGTTGATAGCTCTTTTGAAAATGCTTTCTATTTTTTTGCTTTAGAAACATCATGTGGACCATTATTTCTAACTGAACAAGGTTTTCTATCAACGGACAAGTTCTCCCGGTGCTGTTGAATAACATTGGAAACAGTTTGACGGCAGACCTTTGAATGCTTGGCCAACTTTTTGTAGGACCAAGTTGGGTTTTGTTGTTATGCACTTTTTTCTGGTCACTCAATTTAATCAGATTAACAACAAATAAATATAATTGACATTAAACATGATAACTGACAGGTTTTACAAAGGTAATTTGATAAAAAAAAGTCAAATAATACTTGGGTTAAAAGTTTTAATGAAAAACGTGTGTTAAGAATTTTACGATCTCACTCCTTAGTTAAGAACAACCATTACGTGATAAGATATTATTAGATTAGAGCTAGAGTACCACAAGGAACAGTTCTTGGACCTACCCTCAATTTGATTTACACCTCTGATTTGCTTACGAACGATATATTAACTATTTCTACATTTGATGATGACACCGCTATTATTAGCTCGCATGAAAACCCATATATAGCATCTACTATACTAGATGGTTAAACAAATGGAGAATACGAGTAAATGATTTAAAAAGCAAACATGTTACGTTCACACTGAGAAGGGGATGCTGTCCATCTGTCACACTTAACAATGTTAATATACCTAAGTCCGCTTATGTTACATACTTTGATATTCACTTAGGTAAAAGACTTACTTGGTGCCGTCATATAGAAACCAAGAGACTTTATATGAAGTTAAAAGCATCTATTCTTCACTGGTTAATCAGTGACCAATCAAAGCTAAGCCTGCACTATAAAGTCACCCTGTATAAAAACATTTTAAAACCAATTTGGACATATGGAATCCAATTGTGGGGAACTGCTAGTAATAACAGTATTGACCATGACGGGCGCACCATGGTACATTAAACATAAGAACATCCACAGAGATCTAGAAGTACCATTGGTAAAGGATGAATTCAGAAGATTCCATGAGTTCAACTCCTCAAGCCATTCAGGAGACGATGATGGATATACCTCTCCTTGATATCTACATTAAATGCATCTGTGTTACGTCAACTTCAAGGCGCAATAAGTCAGACAGACTATATTACGGTCGCAATTCTGTTGCGGCGAACAGATTATATATTGCCAACAACACATAACCGGGCAGAAAACTCAGTTTACACTGATGGTTCAAAGACGCAAACGGGATGGTTCGGGTATGTTCTATAATGAATTTAGCTTCCTGGTATCTCTCAAACTGCCCAGTACATGCATCGTTTTCCAAGTGTTAATTTATGCCACTGAGAAGACCATTGTTAACTATGTGGACATTCTTGCGGAAATCAAGGCTATAAATTCCAACGTGATAAGGTCGAAATGTCTTCTCGAATGCATTCATTCTTTTGACCCATCTTAGACATCACCAAAGGGCATGCGGCTGATAAATGTACAGTACATGGATCGTTCTTGAATCAATTGGCATTCATGTCCCTTTGGTTGCAGTTTCAAATATGATAGATAAGCTGATATTCAGTGAGAAAGAGCACAGTTGGTCTAATATTACTATCTGTAGAATAACTAAATGGTTCAGGCTCTATCAGGCACAAAAAGAACCAAGACTCTCTTGGTTCTTGCGGAAATCAAGGTTATAAATTCCAAAGTGATAAGGTCGAAATGTTTTCTCGAATGCATTCATTCTTAGACATCACCAAAGGCTATGCGGCTGAAAGGAATAGGCTGATAAATGTACAGTAAATAGATCGTTCTTGAATAAATTGGCATTCATGTCCCTTTGCTTGCAATTTCAAATATGATAGATAGGAATTGATACAACACATTCAATGTGACTGTCCCACTTTATCTTGGTTTAAACCTTTTTATGACCTAGACTATCTGAGACATAGATCACTGATTGATCTTGTGAAAATTGGCAGAATTATCGGATTGTTTCCAGGAGACAACTGAATTTACAAATTCATCCAGAATATTGAGGGCTTTTTTATTATTTGTATTGTTACGTTTTTTCCCTTTTAAAAACGGGGGTTTATTTCCTTTAAATATATCGGATACTTTTGATTGCAAATAAAAGCCGTTTTGTAGTTTAAAATTGTAACAACTCTTTATTTATTTAGAATGTACAACAACAACAGAATTAAATAGTCACTCAGTGTCTTTATACACGTTTATCAATTCGTAGAAATGCACACAAACTTTATAATGTACAAACACACATGTACACGACAATTGATGTTAACTCTAACAGCGACAATGATCAACTCAACTCACGACTGCCAGCTCTGCCACTATTTACACACACGCCATCTATCGGGAATCTTCTACAATGCTCTTAACGGACATACTAGTACATTTGAATTCTAGAGCTTTCGATGTTAATGTTAGCAGCTTAAACGTGCAGTGTTGCCATACTTACAAACAATGCTAGTAACCGCATGCTATCAGCATTGTTGATAAGTAGAAGCTTCTACTGATGGACGTGTTTATAAACATGATGAATGTTGCAGGCAGACGTTGCGGACCGCTAAATTCAAATCGCTATTGCACATTCGTAACAATATACAATGTAAGGGTATAACACTAAGTATCGAATATAATTGAAAAATGCACGTTTAAAGAGAAGGAACTCATGTGATGTACGACTGAAGAATATCTAAAATGTTCTGGCCCTTTCAGGTACAAAAAGAACCAAGACCATCTTGGCGCTTGATAAAAGTCCTATAAGACTTCTTGTTAATATTCTACTTGACACTTGTTACATAATAATTACTGCAGAAGTTGCTTAAGCGAAGAGGAGAAGGAATTTATATAACTCCTTCAATGTGACTACCCCACTTTATAAGAGCGCATCTTTGATCTGGATTATCTCAGAGAAGGAACATTGATCGATATAGTAAAATTTGGGGGGTATTCAAATCAGACCCACATTATATTCTGGCTGCTCATAAGACTCTAGCAATGTCCATCCTTCTGTCTGTCAGTTGAATATGCGAAAGGAGCTAGCTGGCTCAATTTTTCCACAAATACTCTCTGTTGATAAGGTTTGTTTGGTATTAAAAATATCGGTCCACGATTTCACTTAGCCCCCATACAAATGTCTCCCCGGTATACTGTTTGAGGAGTCACAAATGTGTTGTTTATGCGGCAATCCTGATAAAATGTTTCACGAATTAGTTCTAAGTACTCTGAGATTATACTGTAAAGTATGGCACCACTCAGAAAATGAATGGAAAATTCGTAATTACTTTATAACAGTTAATATCGTGATGAAATTGGACATAAACTAGTTTTATATGAACCTAAAGATTTTTCTATCAACTTGTGTGAGGATCGGTTAATAATATCTTTTAGTTGTTGGCGACTAAGAGAAACTTTTCTGTTATGGATAAAGATATACATCAAGTGCTTGGCGATAACAATTAATCAGTAAAACAATCTACTTCCAGTAATAAAGTTTAGGTTTACTTGGAGTGTTCCAAAAATACCAAGCAAAAATGTTGATCAATATTTACTATAACGTTTCCGAACAATTGATACAATATAAATCATTATTTAGAGAGCAACATTCTTGCTAAAAAACAATCACCAACATATGAAACTTTCCCACATTTACAAGTTTTATTTTAGGTAAAACTTATTACAATATCATGCAAAAGATTACTGAATCACTTGTACTTTTACGACTCTTGCAATTAATTGCCACTGGAATTAAATGAATGAATAAATTAAACCCAATTAGACATTGTGTCATTTCCACGACAACGATGATCAGTATAAATGGTTGATATTATAAAAACCACCACCAACAGTCAGTCACTTGTATACAATTACAACATTTACTTTATTGTAGGGTGAATCACTAAATTAATAATAAGCAAAACGAACTAAAAAAAAAGCACAAACAAAAATAAATAATTGATCTACACAATTTAAAATAAAGAACGCAAATTCAAAACGTAAATGAGCAAATAAAACGAAAATATAATAACAAAAAAATTATACAAAAAAAAAGAAACTGTGTATGAACGCGCGAAATATTACATCATATACAAATATTTTAGGAATTGAAAAGAGCAACAACAGATCGAGGAACTTAATGGTAGATGTATATATAGAGAGAGAGAGAGGAAGCAAGATAACATAACATGTGTGAGAGTACGAGAAATAATCAACAAAAAGGAAAAATAAATAAAAAATTTATAGGAAATGTGTTAAAAAAAATCACGTAGAATTCGCACATTGTTTATTTATTTTTAATTTTGTAGCTTGAACTTTCATCTAAAAGAAAATAAAAAAGCAACAACTTTTTATAAAACATAAGTATAAGAGAATGATATAAAGTTTTGTATTTATTAAAGAGATTAGCTAAATGTTCAGGTGCTGAGAATAAGAGTATATTAATATTATTACCCTATATATGTAAAGGGGGCTTGTATTTCAAAGGTTATCTGTTGTTATGGTTCCCGCATTTATGTACATATTTGTAAAGTTGGGTATAATTTTTATTGTAACTATCAAAAAAAGATGGGGGTAGAGTGATTTTGTCATTCCGTTTGTAACATATCGAAATTTTAAAAGATTTTAAGAAGATCTAGCTATGTCCGTTCGTCTGTCTGTTGAAAACAGGATAGGGACCAAATGAAAATAACTAGATGGCTGAAATTTTCCACAAATACTCTGTGTTGTAAGGTTTGTTTGTTATTGAAAATGGACAATATTGGTCCACCTAGCTCCCCATACAAATGTCCCCCTGGAATACTGTTTGAGCAGTCATAAATATATTGATTATGCTCTAAATTATTACGAAAATCGGGCAAAATTTGTCCCTAGTCCTAATACAATTGCCTTATTATAATTAATATCGTGACGAAATTGGTTATAAACAACTTTTTTGTGATTCTAAATCTTTTTACCAGAAAAATATTTTATTGTCACATATTGATGGTGGGTATACAAGATTCCGCACAACCTAATATAACACTCTAACTTGTTTTTCGCAGAAATGCACACAAACTTTATAATGTACAAACACACATGTAAACGACAATTGATGTTAACTCTAACAGCGACAATGATCAACTCAACTCACGACTGCCAGCACTACTAGTACATTCGAATTCCAGAGCCTTCGAATTGCCAGCAGCCCAAACACCTAGTGTTGCCATACTTACAAACAATGCCAATAACCGCATGCTACTGATGGACGTGCCTTCAAACATGATGAATGCTGCAGGCATTCGTTACAGACCTTTAAATTCAAATCGTCATTGCACATTCGTAACAATACAGAAACAGAATATTCGTTTTATGTAACATTGCAATGTGGCTACTAATGTTGCATGTCCTATTTGTGACGACCACTGCCCTATAAACTTGTCGGTATCCCTAGGTTTCCACGTAGCAAATTTTTATTGCTAAGCATAAGCAAAAACGTCGGCAGAACAACAGCACCACGATTGCTGATTGCTTTAGGTGGAGAAAACGTTCGTCGCAAATACAAAATTTTCAATGCGAGAAGTTGTATAAAACAGCGATAGGTATTTTGCTTAAATTTAGTGTTGAAGGATTTTTTCCACTAATTTCTTTTTACTTTTTACTTTTGGTACTTAAATAAATTAAATGTGTATGCATTAATCACAATGGATCATAGAAATAAGAAATTTTACATTAGTGACAACTGAACTGACAGCTTATTGCTTAGCAATAATTGCTCAAGCAATCCATTACAGCAATCATTGCGCAATGGATTGATACATATCATCGTACGTGACATTTGTACGCCTATAGAGTGGAATAGATTTTTCAAAAATAAGAGTATCTGATAAATAATTTGGTATGTGTGTTTCATTCAGAGGGTGCAATATTTTAAAAAAATAATAAGTTCTTTCGAAACATTGTTATCCAAAATATCGAGCGAAATAAGGGTATGTCGTACGTGACATAAAACGGAAGTAATTTTGAGGTAGATGTAGAAATATGCGAAAATTTGCGAATCGTGAGAGGCGTTATGTTTTCTTTTAATTTCTTACCCTAAACGAAATATTTTTCCTCTACAATCCACCATATTTAAATAAAAACAATCATTGGATGATTTTATAATAAATAAAATTTAATATTGTACGTGATAAAACAATATATATTCTGTAAATATATGTATACAAAAACTAAAAAAAATAATAGAATATATACATTCGGTTTCAATAAACAATTTGATAATATCAAAAAAAACAATCAGAGTCAAATTCACTTTATACTACATGCTAATTGGGAGCTTAGTTTTCGCCCAATTTTAGCCTAAAACATACCAATTAAATTAAAAAACAAGTAAGAGATATATTCGGCTGAGCCGAATCTAATATACCCTTCACCAAATAAAAATTTTAAATATTTTTAGGCAAACAAAATTAATTTTTTTTCCAGTTGTTTTTTTTTTAATTTTTTGAAAAAAATTTTTTTTTCGATTTTTTTTTTTTTAATTTTTTTTTAAATTTAAAAAACTTTTTTTTAAATTTAAAATTTTTTTTTTAATATTTAGCCAAAAAAACTTTTGGTGAAAAAAAATTCGGGTTCAAAATTTTTTCCCGATTTTGACCCATTGTAGGTCCAACTTACTATGGTCTTATATACGTCGTTGCAAAGGTCTTTGAAATATCTATCATTAGATATCCATATTGTCTATATTAATGACTTAGTAATCCAGATATAGGTAAAAAAATAGGTAAAAAATCGAGGTTGTCCTGGTTTTTTCCTTATATCTCAGCCATTTGTGGACCGATTTTGCTGATTTTAAATAGCAAACTTCTCGATGTCTGACAGAATTATTCAAGATTTGGATCCCCAAGATATCTGGGGTCTTCAGAAAATTGATTTCAACAGACAGACAGACAGACAGACAGACAGACAGACAGACAGACAGACGGACAGACAGACAGACAGACAGACAGACAGACAGACAGACAGACAGACAGACAGACAGACAGACAGACAGACGGACATGGCTAAATCGACTCCGCTATCTATAAGGATCCAGAATATATATACTTTATAGGGTCGGAAAATTATATTGTAGAAATTACAAACGGAATGACAAATTTATATATACCCTTCTCACGAATGTGAAGGGTATAATTAAATATGTGTGTGAAGTTAAATTCGAATTTAACTAGCACAGACAAAAACCAAATTTTTTAACATTGATGATGTTACAGTCAACATAGCACTGTTAAGCACTTAACAGTCATCATAAATAAATTATAGTACATAAAATATGTCTGAAATATGTATCTGAAATAAGTTCAGAACTCCAAAAAATAAAAAAAATTATAAAAAAATAAATTTCTGACCTGAAATAATAATAAGATATCAGAAGTAATATTGGAATTTAAATAAATTTGAGTTTTTTGAAAACAAATGCTGGAGAGGATTAGTGACCATTTTGGGAATTGGGTGAATGGTTCGCATACTACACTATATAGAAATGTTGGTCGAAGAGGTACTTGTTGGAACTGTAATAGTGGGATAGCTGAAATAATCTTGGAATTTAAATAAATTTGAGTTTTTTGAAAAAAAAGCTCGAGAGGATATGTGACCATTTTGGAAACTGGGTGAATGGTTCGCATACTACACTATATGGAAATGTTGGTCCAAGGAGCACTTAATAGAACTGTTATAGTGGGATATCTGAAATAATCTTGGGATTTGAGAAAATTTAATTTGAAAAATTGTATTTTTTTGAAAAATTTTCTGGAGGGGATTTGTGACCATTTTGGGAATTGGGTGAATGGTTCGCATATTACACTATATAGATATGGTGGTCCAAGAGATACTTGTTGGAACTGTAGTAGTGGGATATCTGAAATAATCTTGGGATTTGAGAAATTTCGATTTGAAAAATGTAATATTGCTGGAGAGGATTAGTGACCATTTTGGGAATTGGGTGAATGGTTCGCATACTACACTATATAGAAATGTTGGTCGAAGAGGTACTTGTTGGAACTGTAATAGTGGGATAGCTGAAATAATCTTGGAATTTAAATAAATTTGAGTTTTTTGAAAAAAAAGCTCGAGAGGATATGTGACCATTTTGGAAACTGGGTGAATGGTTCGCATACTACACTATATGGAAATGTTGGTCCAAGGAGCACTTAATAGAACTGTTATAGTGGGATATCTGAAATAATCTTGGGATTTGAGAAAATTTAATTTGAAAAATTGTATTTTTTTGAAAAATTTTCTGGAGGGGATTTGTGACCATTTTGGGAATTGGGTGAATGGTTCGCATATTACACTATATAGATATGGTGGTCCAAGAGATACTTGTTGGAACTGTAGTAGTGGGATATCTGAAATAATCTTGGGATTTGAGAAATTTCGATTTGAAAAATGTAATATTGCTGGAGAGGATTAGTGACCATTTTGGGAATTGGGTGAATGGTTCGCATACTACACTATATAGAAATGTTGGTCGAAGAGGTACTTGTTGGAACTGTAATAGTGGGATAGCTGAAATAATCTTGGAATTTAAATAAATTTGAGTTTTTTGAAAAAAAAAGCTCGAGAGGATATGTGACCATTTTGGAAACTGGGTGAATGGTTCGCATACTACACTATATGGAAATGTTGGTCCAAGGAGCACTTAATAGAACTGTTATAGTGGGATATCTGAAATAATCTTGGGATTTGAGAAAATTTAATTTGAAAAATTGTATTTTTTTGAAAAATTTTCTGGAGGGGATTTGTGACCATCTTGGGAATTGGGTGAATGGTTCGCATATTACACTATATAGATATGGTGGTCCAAGAGATACTTTTTGGAACTGTAGTAGTGGGATATCTGAAATAATCTTGGGATTTGAGAAATTTCGATTTGAAAAATGTAATATTGCTGGAGAGGATTAGTGACCATTTTGGGAATTGGGTGAATGGTTCGCATACTACACTATATAGAAATGTTGGTCCAAGGAGCACTTAATAGAACTGTTATAGTGGGATATCTGAAATAATCTTGGGATTTGAGAAAATTTAATTTGAAAAATTGTATTTTTTTGAAAAATTTTCTGGAGGGGATTTGTGACCATTTTGGGAATTGGGTGAATGGTTCGCATATCACACTATATAGATATGGTGGTCCAAGAGATACTTGTTGGAACTGTAGTAGTGGGATATCTGAAATAATCTTGGGATTTGAGAAATTTCGATTTGAAAAATGTAATATTGCTGGAGAGGATTAGTGACCATTTTGGGAATTGGGTGAATGGTTCGCATACTACACTATATAGAAATGTTGGTCCAAGGAGCACTTAATACAACTGTTATAGTGGGATATCTGAAATAATCTTGGGATTTGAGAAAATTTAATTTGAAAAATTGTATTTTTTTGAAAAATTTTCTGGAGAGGATTTGTGACCATTTTGGGAATTGGGTGAATGGTTCGCATATCACACTATATAGATATGGTGGTCCAAGAGATACTTGTTGGAACTGTAGTAGTGGGATATCTGAAATAATCTTGGGATTTGAGAAATTTCGATTTGAAAAATGTAATATTGCTGGAGAGGATTAGTGACCATTTTGGGAATTGGGTGAATGGTTCGCATACTACACTATATAGAAATGTTGGTCCAAGGAGCACTTACTAGAACTGTTATAGTGGGATATCTGAAATAATCTTGGGATTTGAGAAAATTTAATTTGAAAAATTGTATTTTTTTGAAAAATTTTCTGGAGGGGATTTGTGACCATCTTGGGAATTGGGTGAATGGTTCGCATATTACACTATATAGATATGGTGGTCCAAGAGATACTTTTTGGAACTGTAGTAGTGGGATATCTGAAATAATCTTGGGATTTGAGAAATTTCGATTTGAAAAATGTAATATTGCTGGAGAGGATTAGTGACCATTTTGGGAATTGGGTGAATGGTTCGCATACTACACTATATAGAAATGTTGGTCCAAGGAGCACTTACTAGAACTGTTATAGTGGGATATCTGAAATAATCTTGGGATTTGAGAAAATTTAATTTGAAAAATTGTATTTTTTTGAAAAATTTTCTGGAGAGGATTTGTGACCATTTTGGGAATTGGGTGAATGGTTCGCATATTACACTATATAGATATGGTGGTCCAAGAGATACTTGTTGGAACTGTAGTAGTGGGATATCTGAAATAATCTTGGGATTTGAGAAATTTCGATTTGAAAAATGTAATATTGCTGGAGAGGATTAGTGACCATTTTGGGAATTGGGTGAATGGTTCGCATACTACACTATAAAGAAATGTTGGTCGAAGAGGTACTTGTTGGAACTGTAATAGTGGGATAGCTGAAATAATCTTGGGATTTGAGAAAATTTGAGTTTTTTGAAAAAAAAGCTCGAGAGGATATGTGACCATTTTGGAAACTGGGTGAATGGTTCGCATACTACACTATATGAAAATGTTGGTCCAAGGAGCGCTTACTAGAACTGTTATAGTGGGATATCTGAAATAATCTTGGGATTTGAGAAAATTTAATTTGAAAAATTGTATTTTTTTGAAAAATTTTCTGGAGGGGATTTGTGACCATTTTGGGAATTGGGTGAATGGTTCGCATATTACACTATATAGATATGGTGGTCCAAGAGATACTTGTTGGAACTGTAGTAGTGGGATATCTGAAATAATCTTGGGATTTGAGAAATTTCGATTTGAAAAATGTAATATTGCTGGAGAGGATTAGTGACCATTTTTTCAAATTAAAATTTCTCAAATCCCAAGATTATTTCAGCTATCCCACTATTACAGTTCCAAAAAGTATCTCTTGGACCACCATATCTATATAGTGTAATATGCGAACCATTCACCCAATTCCCAAGATGGTCACAAATCCCCTCCAGAAAATTTTTCAAAAAGATACAATTTTTCAAATTAAATTTTCTCAAATCCCAAGATTATTTCAGATATCCCACTATAACAGTTCTATTAAGTGCTCCTTGGACCAACATTTCTATATAGTGTAGTATGCGAACCATTCACCCAATTCCCAAAATGGTCACTAATCCTCTCCAGCAATATTACATTTTTCAAATCGAAATTTCTCAAATCCCAAGATTATTTCAGATATCCCACTACTACAGTTCCAAAAAGTATCTCTTGGACCACCATATCTATATAGTGTAATATGCGAACCATTCACCCAATTCCCAAAATGGTCACAAATCCCCTACAGAAAATTTTTCAAAAAAATACAATTTTTCAAATTAAATTTTCTCAAATCCCAAGATTATTTCAGATATCCCACTATAACAGTTCTATTAAGTGCTCCTTGGACCAACATTTCTATATAGTGTAGTATGCGAACCATTCACCCAATTCCCAAAATGGTCACTAATCCTCTCCAGCAATATTACATTTTTCAAATCGAAATTTCTCAAATCCCAAGATTATTTCAGATATCCCACTACTACAGTTCCAACAAGTATCTCTTGGACCACCATATCTATATAGTGTGATATGCGAACCATTCACCCAATTCCCAAAATGGTCACAAATCCCCTCCAGAAAATTTTTCAAAAAAATACAATTTTTCAAATTAAATTTTCTCAAATCCCAAGATTATTTCAGATATCCCACTATAACAGTTCTAGTAAGTGCTCCTTGGACCAACATTTCTATATAGTGTAGTATGCGAACCATTCACCCAATTCCCAAAATGGTCACTAATCCTCTCCAGCAATATTACATTTTTCAAATCGAAATTTCTCAAATCCCAAGATTATTTCAGATATCCCACTACTACAGTTCCAAAAAGTATCTCTTGGACCACCATATCTATATAGTGTAATATGCGAACCATTCACCCAATTCCCAAGATGGTCACAAATCCCCTCCAGAAAATTTTTCAAAAAAATACAATTTTTCAAATTAAATTTTCTCAAATCCCAAGATTATTTCAGATATCCCACTATAACAGTTCTAGTAAGTGCTCCTTGGACCAACATTTCTATATAGTGTAGTATGCGAACCATTCACCCAATTCCCAAAATGGTCACTAATCCTCTCCAGCAATATTACATTTTTCAAATCGAAATTTCTCAAATCCCAAGATTATTTCAGATATCCCACTACTACAGTTCCAACAAGTATCTCTTGGACCACCATATCTATATAGTGTGATATGCGAACCATTCACCCAATTCCCAAAATGGTCACAAATCCCCTCCAGAAAATTTTTCAAAAAAATACAATTTTTCAAATTAAATTTTCTCAAATCCCAAGATTATTTCAGATATCCCACTATAACAGTTGTATTAAGTGCTCCTTGGACCAACATTTCTATATAGTGTAGTATGCGAACCATTCACCCAATTCCCAAAATGGTCACTAATCCTCTCCAGCAATATTACATTTTTCAAATCGAAATTTCTCAAATCCCAAGATTATTTCAGATATCCCACTACTACAGTTCCAACAAGTATCTCTTGGACCACCATATCTATATAGTGTGATATGCGAACCATTCACCCAATTCCCAAAATGGTCACAAATCCCCTCCAGAAAATTTTTCAAAAAAATACAATTTTTCAAATTAAATTTTCTCAAATCCCAAGATTATTTCAGATATCCCACTATAACAGTTCTATTAAGTGCTCCTTGGACCAACATTTCTATATAGTGTAGTATGCGAACCATTCACCCAATTCCCAAAATGGTCACTAATCCTCTCCAGCAATATTACATTTTTCAAATCGAAATTTCTCAAATCCCAAGATTATTTCAGATATCCCACTACTACAGTTCCAAAAAGTATCTCTTGGACCACCATATCTATATAGTGTAATATGCGAACCATTCACCCAATTCCCAAGATGGTCACAAATCCCCTCCAGAAAATTTTTCAAAAAAATACAATTTTTCAAATTAAATTTTCTCAAATCCCAAGATTATTTCAGATATCCCACTATAACAGTTCTATTAAGTGCTCCTTGGACCAACATTTCCATATAGTGTAGTATGCGAACCATTCACCCAGTTTCCAAAATGGTCACATATCCTCTCGAGCTTTTTTTTCAAAAAACTCAAATTTATTTAAATTCCAAGATTATTTCAGCTATCCCACTATTACAGTTCCAACAAGTACCTCTTCGACCAACATTTCTATATAGTGTAGTATGCGAACCATTCACCCAATTCCCAAAATGGTCACTAATCCTCTCCAGCAATATTACATTTTTCAAATCGAAATTTCTCAAATCCCAAGATTATTTCAGATATCCCACTACTACAGTTCCAACAAGTATCTCTTGGACCACCATATCTATATAGTGTAATATGCGAACCATTCACCCAATTCCCAAAATGGTCACAAATCCCCTCCAGAAAATTTTTCAAAAAAATACAATTTTTCAAATTAAATTTTCTCAAATCCCAAGATTATTTCAGATATCCCACTATAACAGTTCTATTAAGTGCTCCTTGGACCAACATTTCCATATAGTGTAGTATGCGAACCATTCACCCAGTTTCCAAAATGGTCACATATCCTCTCGAGCTTTTTTTTCAAAAAACTCAAATTTATTTAAATTCCAAGATTATTTCAGCTATCCCACTATTACAGTTCCAACAAGTACCTCTTCGACCAACATTTCTATATAGTGTAGTATGCGAACCATTCACCCAATTCCCAAAATGGTCACTAATCCTCTCCAGCAATATTACATTTTTCAAATCGAAATTTCTCAAATCCCAAGATTATTTCAGATATCCCACTACTACAGTTCCAACAAGTATCTCTTGGACCACCATATCTATATAGTGTAATATGCGAACCATTCACCCAATTCCCAAAATGGTCACAAATCCCCTCCAGAAAATTTTTCAAAAAAATACAATTTTTCAAATTAAATTTTCTCAAATCCCAAGATTATTTCAGATATCCCACTATAACAGTTCTATTAAGTGCTCCTTGGACCAACATTTCCATATAGTGTAGTATGCGAACCATTCACCCAGTTTCCAAAATGGTCACATATCCTCTCGAGCTTTTTTTTCAAAAAACTCAAATTTATTTAAATTCCAAGATTATTTCAGCTATCCCACTATTACAGTTCCAACAAGTACCTCTTCGACCAACATTTCTATATAGTGTAGTATGCGAACCATTCACCCAATTCCCAAAATGGTCACTAATCCTCTCCAGCAATATTACATTTTTCAAATCGAAATTTCTCAAATCCCAAGATTATTTCAGATATCCCACTACTACAGTTCCAAAAAGTATCTCTTGGACCACCATATCTATATAGTGTAATATGCGAACCATTCACCCAATTCCCAAGATGGTCACAAATCCCCTCCAGAAAATTTTTCAAAAAAATACAATTTTTCAAATTAAATTTTCTCAAATCCCAAGATTATTTCAGATATCCCACTATAACAGTTCTATTAAGTGCTCCTTGGACCAACATTTCTATATAGTGTAGTATGCGAACCATTCACCCAATTCCCAAAATGGTCACTAATCCTCTCCAGCAATATTACATTTTTCAAATCGAAATTTCTCAAATCCCAAGATTATTTCAGATATCCCACTACTACAGTTCCAACAAGTATCTCTTGGACCACCATATCTATATAGTGTAATATGCGAACCATTCACCCAATTCCCAAAATGGTCACAAATCCCCTCCAGAAAATTTTTCAAAAAAATACAATTTTTCAAATTAAATTTTCTCAAATCCCAAGATTATTTCAGATATCCCACTATAACAGTTCTATTAAGTGCTCCTTGGACCAACATTTCCATATAGTGTAGTATGCGAACCATTCACCCAGTTTCCAAAATGGTCACATATCCTCTCGAGCTTTTTTTTCAAAAAACTCAAATTTATTTAAATTCCAAGATTATTTCAGCTATCCCACTATTACAGTTCCAACAAGTACCTCTTCGACCAACATTTCTATATAGTGTAGTATGCGAACCATTCACCCAATTCCCAAAATGGTCACTAATCCTCTCCAGCAATATTACATTTTTCAAATCGAAATTTCTCAAATCCCAAGATTATTTCAGATATCCCACTACTACAGTTCCAACAAGTATCTCTTGGACCACCATATCTATATAGTGTAATATGCGAACCATTCACCCAATTCCCAAAATGGTCACAAATCCCCTCCAGAAAATTTTTCAAAAAAATACAATTTTTCAAATTAAATTTTCTCAAATCTCAAGATTATTTCAGATATCCCACTATAACAGTTCTATTAAGTGCTCCTTGGACCAACATTTCCATATAGTGTAGTATGCGAACCATTCACCCAGTTTCCAAAATGGTCACATATCCTCTCGAGCTTTTTTTTCAAAAAACTCAAATTTATTTAAATTCCAAGATTATTTCAGCTATCCCACTATTACAGTTCCAACAAGTACCTCTTCGACCAACATTTCTATATAGTGTAGTATGCGAACCATTCACCCAATTCCAAAAATGGTCACTAATCCTCTCCAGCATTTGTTTTCAAAAAACTCAAATTTATTTAAATTCCAATATTACTTCTGATATCTTTTTATTATTTCAGGTCAGAAATTTATTTTTTTATAATTTTTTTTATTTTTTGGAGTTCTGAACTTATTTCAGATACATATTTCAGACATATTTTATGTACTATAATTTATTTATGATGACTGTTAAGTGCTTAACAGTGCTATGTTGACTGTAACATCATCAATGTTAAAAAATTTGGTTTTTGTCTGTGCTAGTTAAATTCGAATTTAACTTCACACACATTAATTAAATATAGTCAGCTTATACTATAATTTTTGTACTTAAAATGTTCTAATAAGTTCTAAATACTGTCACATAGTAACATTTTAGTGTTTTCTCCTATTCAAATCATATTGAAAAATTTTGTATTATCGAATAACCTTTTAGTTTCAAGGGTATTGTTTTATCAGACGTGGTAGTCATTCTCGTAGAATTGCCCATATAGCAAATCAGGTCTACACATCGCAAATTTTATGGACGCAATCAAATTTGACAACTACGACAATAAATATTGCTACGTGGAGACCTAGGATATATGATTTAGTACTTATGAGTTTTACTTTGAAGTCTTTTTAAATTTGTTAAATTATTGACTTTGGCACCATTTTAATTGTCCAAACTTTATGTTAAAATGTCTCGAAAACCCTGATGTGATGTAAAAATTCAGAACTCAGATAATAATTCAGAGCAACTCAAACCATTAAAAAAATATATGTATTTCCTAAACTAATGACGTTTTCTTTTCTGACACAAAAATGTTGCCTTTATTCTGCCTTTTACCATTCTTTGTGTTCTTTCCTAAATGAAACTTAGTTTTGTAAGCGTATAACGTTTTCTTTTTAAATAATATTGCTTTTAAAAAATCGAAAATATGCTACATATTTCACCCCAGCACTGTTTAAACAGCTGTTATTGTTGTAGAAAAAAGTTATTTTTTATTTGAAGTTCGTTTGTGTTAAAGAAATAGTTTTTGTATGTATTTTTTTGATAAAAAGCGTTAAAATGGAAACAATAAGTATTGTTTTAGAATATTTAGAAGCTACATTGCATGATCGTTTAACACAATATGAGGGTACAAGATACATATGTTGGAACATTTTGTGTTGGAAAAGAAAACGCCATAAAAGAGTTAACCCACACATGTGAGCTGTTTTTTTTGGATATATTTTCAAGTATGTACTATGTCAATATAAGATCTCTTGACATTCGGATAAGAACTGAAATTTTGGCGATTTTTTAAAATTTTGTAGTCCTTCATTCTAACTACGAACGTATGTAAAGCATTGATGCCCATATTATAACACAATTGTGCAAGCTAACTACACACATACTCTTATTCTCTTTGGTTTAGTAGTCACTGAGACAGCGACGAATGAACATGCTAAGCGCGGGTGTATTGCTATTTTTTTAATTTTTCTTAGATTTGTTTTGCATGATCACTGAAAGAACTATTTGGATTGCTTAATATATTTAGAACTTTAAGAAATCATTAAAGTTTTGTCTGGTTTTTCACTTCAATTTACTTCTGTGAAAAATTTTTTTTTCAGCAAAAAAAAAAAAAAAAATTTTTAAATATTTACAAATTTGTCGAAAATGATTAATGTCGAAATCTTAATTAATAAGCTATGATATCAGACAATCTAATATATGTATATCAGACAATCTGATTAAGATGGTTGACTTCATTATTATTAACAAATAAAAACTTCAAAATATTGACATATTTTATTTAGTTCACTAAACTTTTCTTTCAGTGGAGCTCTCTTTCGCTCACCAACACAAATACAGTTTTAGCTTTGGGCATCTATGATGTAAAGCAGCGAAAGGCAGACTCACACCACTACAGTTTTTAGATATTGTAGTTGTATGAGTTGAGTAAAAAGTTGAGAAATAAAACAATAACAAAAACTGAAATAAACAAGCATAAAACCGAAAAGCGTAAAACAACCTGCTTTTTTTTTTTTGATTGTTTTTATACAATGTGTGTGCTTGCGTACATGTGAAAACAAAAACAAGAGAGCTCATTTGAGAGCTCAATGCCTTTCGCTGATGTAAAGCCTCGTTTACATTTTCTCACGAGTAATATGATCTCACAAGTAATATGAGACTGTCCGCTAGCTGGTTTAAAGTAGTCAAGGCATTGGATTCGAATACCGGTTACATAGAGTCAGTTACCTTACTAGTTACCTAACTGGTTACTTGATTATTTACGGGTGCTAACTGACCTCAAATAGTCAGTTAAAAAGACAACTCCTAGACATTCCAATAACCGATTGCTTAAACAAACCTTCCTCCAACAGATTACTGCTGGTGGGTAAAATAACTACATTCTAAAGTGCAGTACAACATAAACGTTTAAAGTGACTACACTCTAGGTTACTTAGAGACACTAAAGTGACAATTGACTTCACGCTGTTACATGGGATGTCAGTATACTTCAGCAAAAATAAAATAAACTGTATGAGAATTATATCAACCAGTTTGCACGAAATACTCACAAAAATGTGCTGTACAAAATAAACATTTAAAGTGGCTACACTCTAGATTACTTAGAGACACTTAAGTGACAATTGTCTTCATGCTAGATAACCAGGGATGTATAAAATAACCAATTGACATCTCTCTACACTAGCACATACGTGTCAAATAATCCAATATATTAATTGGAGTCAGCCAAGTGATTAGATATTAGTGACAATTACTGTTGAACGTTACCTTAAATTATGTTGAAACTTAAACAAAATTAAGCACGAGACTCTGAAATCTATGGAGATTACTAAAGCTAAATTACACTTAATTTTTTCTAACTCTAAGAATTAATAAATTACAATTTTTTTTTTTTTTTAAACTTTATAAATTTGGTTTCAAAACTTCACTTAAGATGGGTTAATTAAAACTAGCAAGCAAACAAATGAAGGTGTTGTTTATAGTAAAAGAAATAAATAATAATAATAAAAAAAAAAAACATTTAAAACAAATAAATAAAATTGATTAGATAATAAATTAATATTTGTATTTCATTCTATTTTAGGTGCAAGCAAAAGAAAAAAACATCAACAAAACATCAACAAAAATAATTAAAAATAATTTTTCTGCAAAATAGCAAGTGTTTCTTTTTCTTTCTGTTATTGCTTAATAACAATTAAAACAAATAACAACAATACAAATAAATAAATAAATATTAAAGCAAAACAACAACAGAAGATTGTTCCAAAAAAAAATTAAAAACAAAATGCTCAATAATAATAATAATAAAGTGCAAAAAATGAAGCAGAAGATGCAAACACAACAACAGCAGCAGCATCAGCAACAACAAACTGTTGCTGAAGAAGGCAACAATACTAAAAAGGAAACAACTCAACAGCAGCAGCAGCAAAAACAACAAATGGCACAAAAAAACACAAATAACGGACAAAATGAACAACAACAAAAACCGCAACACAGTGGAGCCATACCAAAGACACAAAATTTACAAAATCAAACTGGCAACCACAACAACAATAAAACTAAAAATCAACAACCACAAAGTAGTGGTAACAACAGCAACAACAATAATAATAATAACAGACGTAATAGTGTTAACAACAACAATAACAAACAAAACAATAAATCTTCCAATAATAACAATAACAACAATAAACCAAACAATAGTAACAAAAACCCCAAGAAACAAAATTCTGCAGAAACTCAACAAAAAACACAAAATTCTAAAAACCAACAAAAAGCAACATCCTATCGCAATTCATCCCACAGTTATGCCCAGACATTGGGCAACACCAAACAACAACAGCAACAGCAGCAAGAAACTAACTCCTCCAACAACGCTAACACTAACAATCACAATAACTCTTACAATGACAACAATCCCCTGCCCGGTGAAAAATCCCGGGGCAACAAAACATCACGCACCAATTCAAAATCCCCCACAGGTGCCACCAATGAAAGAAAAAATTCCCAGGACAGTAGTGGCAAAGCAACTGCTGGCGATTTATTGACTGCTGCTTTAACAAAAAATTGTGCCAAATGTCTGAAACCCACTGTTGCTGGCAATGGAACTGATGCTGCAACCTCTTACATAGCTTTGGAACCGATTAACATGAACACTTATAATGGCAACAACAATTCCAAACAATATCGCAAATCCAAATCGTATTTTGCCACCTCGCGTCACTCGTCTAGCGGCGATTTGAGGACTGGCGGTGGAGGCAACAATAAGTCCCATCAACAACGATCTCGTCAGCAGTATCAACGTTCACAAAGTGATCGTCAGAGTATGTTCGAGCGTCAGTTTGCCGAACGTAATAAGGATTTTGTGCCGATAGAGGCGCCGGCCAGACCCATATTGGCCTCGTCAAATATCCATTGTGTTATAGTGGACACGGAGAAGCTGATGATATTGGAACGTTTGGGTAAAGGACGCACCACGTATCCCATAATGCAGGTGAGTTGTTGATTATTTGCTATTTGTTTTATTTAATTGATTAATGTAGAGAAAAATAGAGAAAACAAGTAAGAGATTCCAAATAAAAAGATAATTCCAAATAAAAATTTTAAATATTTTTAGGTAAAATTTGTTTGTCCAAAGTTGTTTTTTTTCATTTTTTGGAAATTTTTTTTCGAATTGTTTTCTATTTTTTTTTTAAATTTTAAAAAAAAAAAATTTTTAAATTTTAAAAAAATTTTGTTTTTTCAAAATTTTTTTTTTTTTTTTATATTTAGCGAAAAAAAATGTTGGTGAAAAAAAAAAAAATTCGGGTCAAAACATATTTTTTCCCATTTTGAACCATTGAAGGTCCAACTTACTATGGTATTATATACTTCGTTGCAAAGGTCTTTGAACTATCTATCATTAGATATCCATATTGTCCATATTAATGACTTAGTAATCCAGATATAGGTCAAAAATAGGTCGAAATTGAGGTTGTCCCGGATTTTTCTTTATATCTAGCCATTTGTTGGCCGATTTTCTCGATTTTAAATAGCAACCGAGCCGGAAGAATTCCCGATATATTGATGTATCAATTATGTTTGTGAGTTATTTGGGGGCTAAGGAAAGTTGATTTCAACAGACAGACAGACGAATAAGGCTTAATCGACTCCGCTATCTATAAGGATCCAGAATATATATACTTTATAGGGTCGGAAAATTATATTGTGGAAATTACAAACGGAATGACAAACTTATATATACCCTTTTCACGAAGGTGAAGGGTATAATTTGTTGAATAGAAGCTGAAGAAGTAGCATTTCTTATATTTAAAACTAACCAGTGATCTCAAGAATTGTGCCGAAGAGTTTAAGTTCGGCCGTAGGGTGTATCAAATCTTCAGTGTTTTTGAGCATTAAATTTACAGCTTGATTACCAAAGATTCGATTTGAGACCACAACCACTTTAGATAAGGAGTTTAAATATATTTTGTATGGAATTAAAAAAATCGAAATAGAGTTTCTTTTAATTGTTAATGCTCTCTCTCATTTGTGCTGTTAACAGTCGCTTATCGACAGCAGTTCCAATTGTAATCATAATCTTATGTTGTTTTTAATGCACTTCACCTTCAACTACAATTGAATATAATCCTTCTCTGAAATTTTTTTTGGGTATTTGGACAAATTAAGGCAAGGGACCACTATATCAAAAGCTATATCTCATTTGTCTGAATTGTATTTGTGAGATTTTTAAAAAAAAAATTTAAATTTTACTTTGAGAAATTCATCGATTCTCTGATGGATTTTGTGGATATTTGAACAAGTCCTTATTTGAAATTATTTCGGTAACGGTAGCTTAATGGTAACGGGTATTTTAGGGATAAGGTATAAAATAGTCGAGTATTTGGTTTCTAGCATTTTCCTTTAGATGTGGTGGTGTTCGAAGAAACACCCCTTTGTATTCATTATTAAAATCTCAATTTTAATACAATTCCTAAGAACCGAATGAAGTTCATTTCAAATTGATTCCAATAAATTCATTAATTTTGATTGTCTATTTAATTTTAAACACTCAATATAATGAGGGTTTCTTTTAAAACAACTCAACATGATGTATTTCACGTATTCACTGACTGAAGCACAGTGGGGAAAATGAAAAAAAATGTGGAAATAAATCTGTAACTTCTAAATAAAATTTCCAACGGCTGTAAATGAGGTGTAGCTGAGTTTAAGTTTTGAATTTGGACTTTAAATACTAAGGGGCGTAGCCAAGGCCCCAAATAGTGCGGAAACTCTCCTGTCAAAGACCTAACTCAGTAGTCAGCGAAAACTATGTGAAAACAAAAACAGGTAAGAGAGCTATATTCGGCTGTGCCGAATCTTATATACCCTTCACCAAATTATACTTTAAAATAAAATTTAAAAAATTCTTATTTTTTTTAAAAAAATTTGATTTCGAAATTTTTTTTTTAAGTTTTTTCCAATTTTTTTAAGAAACATTTTTTTAACTTAAAAATTTATATTTTTTAATTTATTAGTGAAAAAAGAGTTTTTTGTGAAAAAATTCGGGTAAAAAAATATTTTTCCCGATTTTGATCCATTGTAGGTCCAACTTTGTATAGCCTTATATACATCGTTGCAATGGACTTTGAAATATCTATCATTAGATATCCATATTGTCTATATTTATGACTTAGTAATCGAGATATAGATCAAAAATAGGCAACAAAAATAGAGCTTGTCTCGGATTTTTGCTCATATCTCCATTATTTATGGACGGATTTTGCTGATTTTAAATAGGACACTTCTCGAAAGCATGTCTGACAGAATTATTGAAGATTTGGATCCCGAAGATATCTGGGGCCTTCAGAAAATTGATTTCAACAGACAGACGGACAGACAGACGGACATGGCTAAATCGACTCCGCTATCTATATGGACCCAGAATATATATATTCTTTATAGGGTCGGAAAATTATATTGTGGAAATTACAAACGGAATGACAAATTTATATATACCCTTCTCACGAAGGTGAAGGGTATACGAACACTCGTATGTGTGATTATTTGGAGTTTTGGTTTGAGTTTTTTTCTATGTTTCTCTATGATATCGGGCATATGAAAAATTAAAAATGATGGATGGAATGGTTTGAATGATTTGTGAATTTTAACGTTGTTAAATTTTACTAGAAATTACAGATTTATTTCCACTATTTTTTTTTGTTCATTTCCCCCACTGTATGACGTCTCATTTAGAGTTGTAATTAGTGGCAAACATCAGTTGTTTACATATGTCAGATTATCTGGAAATTGATGAATTTGAAAAAAAAAAAAATTTAAATAATTCTAAATAATTTGAAATAAAGATAAATTACAGTTTTTAATATTTACATTATTTGTTGTTAAATTAGTTGCAAACACGTGAAGTACTTGCTGGAATAATTAAATAAATATTAATATTAGTTTTTATACCTCACACCACTATAGTAAGTGCAAAATATAACGTGTAAGTGCAAAATGTAACGTGCAAAAATATTGTTCCAACACCCACCTTAAAGTATAGCAATCTGCACAGGATCACTTTCTGAGTCGATTAAGCAATGTCCGCACGTCTGTCCGTTCGTCCCCCTTGTAATCAAACTACAGGTCGCAATTACAAAGATAATTCGTCAAGGACGAAGCCTATTGAATTTGGTTAGAATGGGTTTAATATTTGTCCTAGCTCCCATAAGATTGCCCTATCTTAAAATAGTTAAGCTCTCAGAAATACCTTAGTTATATAGATATCCAAACCAAATTCAGCACAAATAAGTTTTATATAAGCCCAACACGATCGGTCCATAATTAGTCATATAGCTCCCATATAAGGACTACCTCCGAAAATCACTTTAACGAGTATAAATCTATTAAACATTTTGGTATTCAAATAAAATTCAACACGAACACATGCCATGTATTTTTATAGCGATTGGTCTATAATTAGTCATAGCTCCCATATAAATTTTAAAAGAGTACTTTTTATAAACATCTTCTCGGTGTAGGGTATCATATGGTCGATCTTGACCAACTATACTTTATTACTTGTTTTTATAAAAAACAAATAATACAACTTATAAATAAATGAAAAATCATTTCATTATCAGCCCAATTATGAATAAAAAATTCCCTGGGAGTTTGTTCCCCGGGAGTTTTTTCCCATTGAATTTGAATTGGAAAAATGGGAAAAGGGAAAAAACTCCCGGGGAATTTTTATTCATAATTGGGCTGTATGTATGTTTTTATGTTGACCATATTAGGATATACCTATTATATTGCCACTTACTGTATGTAATTTACCACTTGTTTTTGTTTTCTCTATTTGTTAGTCTCTCTCTCTCTATCTTTGTTGGATTTCTTGTCATACATTGCCTGCCTGTTAATTATTTTTGCGTTTAATTAGCCTGTGGTAAATTTTCCTAGAAAATTGATAAGGCATAAAATAAATTGAAATATTCCTATATAAGATTTTAATTAAAAATTTATAATAGTACATATTTTGAAACAAAAAAAAAAAAAAAAAAAAGTAAAAAAAATCTTTGAAATAAATAAAAAACTCCCTCTCCAATCAAACTTACATATATACATACATTTAAAATGTTGTCAACTTATTTGTATATACTATTGGGTGTATGACTTAAAAATGTGGAATTTTTTTTAAATATTTAGCCTTTATTTTGAAACATTTGTATTGTTAGCTATGACCTTTTCCCATCTTTCTGGCAACATATATATTCCGAGGCAAAAGAACTGCTCATCTTTTGAGGCCAAGAACGAATCTAACCAATATCGGATACTCCGTTCCAAAGTGAAGCGTATCCCAGAGAGAGCTTTCTGCATCAATCGAAGCAAATAGGGACACGGTCTGGACTATAATGCAAATGCTCGCTTCAAACGAATCAGTTTCGTTCGGTACAGCTTCCATGTGATGGTCTGGCCAGACTTCAAATACAGATAATTAGCGTCATGGATACTTGGGTTTGGTGCCGATTCAGCTGGTTGGCCGAGCTTCACATACGATCTCTTACGCTTCGGGTTATCGTAATGGATCCATTTTTCATCGCAAGTAATGATTCGGTTCAAAAATTATGTTCTTTTATAGCGTTTTAACATAATTTCGGACATGCAAAATCGTGTTTCAAGTTCTCTCGGCTTCAATTCGTATGGTACCCAATTTCCTTGCTTTTGGATGAATCCTGATGCTCGCAAACGTTTTTAATAATTGCTGCTTGAGTAGCTCCCAATAATTTTGCAAGCTCTTGTTGAGTTTTACAACTATCTTCATGTACTGGGTTTTCCAACAAGTGGTGTTATTTTGGTATTCAAAGAAAAATGGAATTTTTTGAGATAAATGATCGCATGTTTATTTCATAATAAAGAGGAAGGTATGCCGTTAATAATGAAAAACAACATCAGCCAAATGGCCACCACGACCACACTTACAGGACCATATCCTTTTCATGAAATTTTCCATAACCAAACCGCAAAGTGGCTGGCCTATGTCCTCGATAGCCTCACGAATTCTATCTTTGAGGTCTTGAATCGACGTTGGGCTGTTGGCGTAGACCTTATCTTTCACGTGGCCCCAAAGGAAGAAGTTGCTAGGTGTTTAATCACAAGATCTCAGTGGCCAATTGTGATCACCTCTTCGAGAGATAACACGGTTTGGAAACTTTTCCCGTAAAAGAGCAATGGTTACGTTGCTTGTGTGGCACGTAGCGCCGTCTTGTTGAAAGTAAACGTTGTCCAGATCAATATCATCCAACTCCGCCCATAAGATACGTTGTAATCACGTTTGTGGAATGTCCAATTCCAAAGAACGACGAGGAATGGACATACCTGGGTTTTCTTCAACACGTTGGGCAACAGCAGAAATATTTTTAGTTGTTGTGCACGGGTTTTATCACTAACTTGTCCCAACAGCTCGAATTTTTCCACCAATTTCTGTATTGCGGTCCGACAAGGTGCTTCACGACGACCCATGCTTTAGTTTTGCGAACTGTGACTGCAAGATTTTCACAATTTTTGTAGTGAATTTTAATAATTTCAATTTTCAAATTTAATAATTTCCATTTTTAATAATGACGTAGTTTCTACTTGGCAAATGTCATAGAATAAATGCTTTGAAAGTGACAGCTACCGAAATACCGGGTGATTCAAAATAACACTTCTTGTTGGAAAGCCCTATAGAAATGCCTCCAAATATTGGCTTTCAACGTTTTTTGGCTGGCCTGGGCAATCTTTGTCTTCCGTGTCTAAATCACAACTTCTGAATCAAACATACTTTCTCTCGCTCTTTGAAACCGATGGAACACATACACCATATGCTTTGGTGAGCAATCGGTGTGCTTTACCGGCACTTTTTTAAAGAAGTAAAGCAAAACTTCCCGCATATGACGCTTTTTTGTCACAAAATTCGACATTTTAGAAGCAAAAGAAAAACCACTGATGTTTACACTATAATGTTCAATAACTAATTGAGAATGAATGACAGATTAAAAACAAAAACCGCATTCAAAACATTCACCATTTCTTGTAAATCCCTTATTTTGAAGACATACACCCAATAATATGTAGGTAAATATTTAGCCGGTTTGCTAAAATTTCCATTAGAGATATGATTTGACGTAAAATTAGTTTGTAAAAACTTTGACTCTTAATTGCAAATTTAGTTTTATTTATTTTAAAATCCCAAATAGGTTTCATTAGTTTACATAAAATTCCCATAAAATATACATAAATATCAATAAGACTTATTAAAATAATAAAAATATAAACAAATACCTACTAAGCTAAGGAAATTCAATACTACTTTACAACCTTGAAAAAGTCGTCTCATCATTTTGTGTTTTGAGTTATATTAAATACGAAAAAAAAATCTTGACGAAATTTCAATCTAATCAAAACGTGCTGCTGCCGATAACTAGTTGTCTTCGAATTTTTACGGATTTTTTGTCATTATTAGTTAAACAAAAAAAAAAAAAAAAAAACACAACTAATGAAAGTGATTAAAATTGAATTTTGTTTTTATTTTTTATTTATCTACAAAGATTAAGATCAATAAATTGTTGAATGAATTAGAAACTGGTTCAGAATTTATTATTTATATTTAAAAAAAAAAACTGTAAAAATATTCAAGATTTTGAATTGCTAAAAAAATTATGAAATTGAAATGATGAAATTAAAAGTAAAATTTAGATTCTTTAAAAAAAAAGTTTTATTTTATTTCTTTATTTAGAAGATAGTAAACAAAGGTAGCTCATAAATTGCTACTTTATTTCTTGATTAGTTGGAACTAAAAAGCCAAATCAGTGAAATATGTTAATTATGACAGTAAATTATTTAAATTCTTGGCTATCTTATCATGATCGTTTAGGTTAAAAGAGTAACACATTAATAATGTAATTCACAAGATAATTTACGTAAATCCATACAGTCTCTTCTGAAATTGTTAATTCTGTATCCTCAATGTCCTTTATAGCTATGTGTTCTCTAGATTCTGAGAGAAAAAATGATCCAAAACATTTAAACCGATTGCTTAATAATACAGGGGAGTTACTCCCTAATTTGATTCGATGGCAAACACTGTCGAATTGCAATGTGTTTAGCATACAAATTCGAACTTTCTTTATTTCGTATCGAGTTAGGGAGTAAGCTTCCAGAACATTGACAGAGGAAATATTAACCGTGCACCAACGAATCTTCATTTAAGAACTATTTATACATCCTCAATTTAGATTTACTTATGTCTAGCACTCTCTTCCATGTCCTATTGCCCCAAACAAATTTCCACATGGATTTTGTTTAAATGTATTTCCAAAATTATTCCACAATGTGTTTATGTCGTGTCTGAATTTATTCTTTATCGTCATGTATACAAAATTTAAGGCCATGTAATATATGTGCTCTCAGGCCACATATTTGTTTCAGTTCGTGGAAATTAATCTACCTTCATAAATCCTCAATTCAGCTTTACTCAAGCCTATCATTATCTTCCATGTTTTCCACAAAGATTTCCTATGTATCCTTCTCGTGCATTATTACACAATATATTTGGATGGAGTCAGAATTTATTATTTATAGTCTTGCATACAAAGTAAACGCCGAGATATATAAAAGATCCTCACAACAAATGTTTATATCAAGATCAGTTTCGGCTCAGGCAAAATTATTGTATGACTGATCCAGCATAGTTTCAATATGAGTTGTTCGTGGGGAACTTGTTGCACTCTGCGACAACGGAAGACTCCCGTCGAGCTAATATTTCTATTACAGTGTATCTTTATGACAGCCTTGCTATCTATGAATATGACGATATGGCTAAAATAACTTTCCCTCATAGATAACAGTGTAGCTGCCTCAGACATTGCAAATATTTATACTTGGAAGATGCTGCACGAGTTCCTCAGTATAGAGCTATGTCTTATCCACAACTCCTCGCAGAGAACTAAAATACTCTAATACCTTTAGTAAAGACTCCTCTTATACTCAGTATTCTGATTTAAAGAATATATTGACGGACTGATTGTGCTGATCTCGTTGTCCCAAAGAACTCAAAATGTTTTTTCTGTTTTCAAAGAGATGAGTCCAGTGACCAGATTTTGTAATTGTTAGAAGATTACTATGTATCTTTATTCTGAATCCTGGTAGACTTTTAAAGCTGCTGTAATACTCAAAGACAGTAGTCTACGTCCATTATCATGCACCATACAGGTACTAAATCCACACGTTCTACATCTTAATGCCTGGCATATATTCTTCCTAATTCTTTTCTTCCGATTAGGTGTCCATTTAAGCCAATGGTGCGCAGCCCATAGCAAAATTGTGCAAAATCAAATCACACACATTCTTATGCTCTTACAATTAAGTAGTCGTTGTCCACTCAAGGAGACAACTTCGAAAGCGCATGTGAATGGGTGTATGACTTTTTCTTTATTTTTTCAGTTTTTGTATTGGTTTGTTTGTAGATGCACTGAATAAAATAAAAAATTGAATGTGTTGGTGAGAGAATTAACTTTTGTGCAGCTCTGATTTAAGCCTACAATCGAAACTCACTAGAAACTTTGCTTCTTTTTACAGCAAGTTTAGAGAGCCTGAGTATCGATATCTTCTCCTTGTAAACCATCTCCGGTAGCTGAGGTTTATCACCAAGGTCACAACTGGTTGGCCAGCGACTTAATTGAAAAATTGCCATTAACTAATAGAATTACATCGTTAATTGTGTCCAGATCCAGTAGGATTTCATTTAATGACAAAATCCTGGTTTCAGTAGCGTCAATGACTAACTATCATGAATTTAGCATGAATTTCTCATTGCGAGCGCTTTATAATTCATTTGTTCACCATATGAGCACTAATGGAATTAATAACTGTTCTTCCAGTTGCTTTTGGGTTGAAGTTCTTGAAAGACCCTTCTATATCCAGTATACATGACAGTGTATATTCTCCATTCAATAAAGTTGAGGTAAGTTAGGTTCTGTGAGCACTTCAGTTCATCCAAACCTGATCGCAAAGGCGTTTTACACCATCGACAGTTTCGTAGTAGATTAAAGACATAATGCAATCTGTTTCTTTAATCTATTACGAAACTGTCGAAACGCCTACGCTAACCGCGATAAGGGTGAATGTAATTGAGGAATCTGGAACTTCATAGTGACCAGGGTCGAACATTAACAGAATAGGTGAGACACCATCTCTCATTATCTTTATGACAACTTCTATAAAAATAATTGCATGTGCTCCTATGATACAGTTTCGTATAATAATTGCAAATGCCTTATCTGCTCCAAACGAAATCCATTAAGTAAATTCGATCACGCAATAGGATTAACGGTCGATTTCATTGGACCACTTATTCTGTGCATTCCCAATAGTTTCTGTTGGACAAGTGTTATACAGTTTGCATGGGTAATGCTCTAATGCTCGCGAGCAGGAAAGAGCTGGAATGAAATCAAGAGCCTAGCATCAAATAGAAACGACTGGAAATCTTTTGTTGAGGCCCAATGCTCCTTATAGGAACTAAAGGAATCTATATCTATATAAATATATAAATGTCTTTGTAAGTTTGTTTGTTTATTTGTTTGTTTGAGCATCGCGCCTAAACGGCTGAATCGATTTTATTGAAATTTGGAACGTAGATAGATCCTTACTTAAAAGCGTCAATAGGCTATAACTTTTTTCAATACTTGGACCAGAAAGGGGTAAACAGGGGGAAAACCGGTAAAATTGGTACCTTTAGTTCTTAAACAATAAATACTAAACGGCCGAAACGATTTTATTGAAATTTCCAACATAGACTACGACAGGGGTAGCGAAGGGCACCGGGTCAAGCTAATTAATATATATATGAGTAATGCTAATCGCTTTATGTCGAGATGACACCCACTATTGGATTAAAGATCGACTTGATATAACAAAATATTTTAATACATATTGTTACGTTTTAACCATTTTCAAACGTTGGTTTATTTACTTTAAATAAACCGGATACTTTTGATTGCAAATAAAAGCCGTTTTGTAGTTTAAAATTGTAACAACTCTTTATTTATTTAAAATGTACAACAACAAAAGTTCAAATAGTCACTCAGTGTCTTTATACTCGTTTATCAATTCACAGAAATCCACACACACTTTATAATGTACAAACTTAAATGTACAAGACAGTTGATGTTAACTCTAACAGCGCCAATGATGAACTCCCTCACGACTGCAACCTCTGCCACTATTTAAATACACGCCATCTCTCGGGAATCTTCTACAATGCTCTTAACGGACAACCTAGTATGTTCGAATTCTAGAGCTTTCGATGTCAATGTTAGCAGCTTAAACATTTAGTGTTGCCATACTTATAAACAATGCTAATATCAGCATGCTATCAACATTGTTGATAAGTAGAAGCTTCTACTGATGGAAGTGTTTATAAATATGATGAATGCTGCAGACAGTCGTTACAGACCGTTTAATTCAAATCGCTATTGCAAAATCGTAACAATATAAACATCGTAACCCGTGTGGTCAATTCTTTAGCCAGATAAAACCCGCAACTGCATTGACGGTATATTTTCGGTCAGGAAATATGCAAATATGCCTGTTAGTTGCACGGTTAATAACAGAAATTTTCAGTCTGAAATATGATTTTGATCCTGAGTTAAAAATCCTCCACCAGTCCTATTCTCCCTTTTTAAACCATCAGTATATTTCCTAATGACATCAGCATAAGGAAAAGATAATTATTAGCCACATATGACTATTCTGAATAATTGAATATCGAGGAAAGGTGTCGCTATACTGTAGGCGGCTTTATCAAGAGTATTCCAAGAACATGGAGTGGTCAGATTTCTTACCAGATCATGAACATTCAGCGTTTGAGAGAAAATTGTAAACAGCATTTTCGATGGCGTATATCATACCGTAGCGGTAGTAGTCCTAAGAATACTGTTACGAATGTGCAATGACGATTTGAATTCAATGGTCTGTAACGACTGCCTGCAGCATTCTTCATGTTTGAAGACACGTCCATCAGTAGCATGCGTTTATTGGCATTGTTTGTAAGTATGGCAGCACTAAATGTTTGGCATGCTGGCAATGACATCGAAGGCTCTGGAATTCGAATGTACTAGTATGTCCGTTAAGAGCATTGTAGAAGATTCCCGATAGATGGCGCGTGTATAAATAGTGGCAGAGCTGACAGTCGTGAGTGGAGTTTATCATTGGCGCTCTTAGAGTTAACATCAACTGTCTTGTGCATTTAAGGTTGTACGTAATAGAGTGTGTGTGCATTTCTGCGAATTGATAAACGTGTATAAAGACACTGAGTGACTATTTGATTCTGTTGTGTTGTGCATTCTAAATAAATAAAGAGTTGTTACAATTTTAAACTACTGAAACTGCTTTTATTTGCAATCAAAAGTATACGGTTTATTTAAAGGAAATAAACCCACGTTTTTAAAAGGTAAAAACGTAACAATACGTTAAACTGATGGGAAATATGCATTCTATATTTTTAAATCACCATCAAGTGTTCTCTCTATACCGAACTAATCGGTATATAGTCCTGTGTTGAATTATGTTGAATTATTCTCAACTTTGGTGTAAACACAACACTGACTCATCAACTCAAGGAAACCTGTACAGTCCGTCCTACATCCCAGTTAAAACACATAACTACAAAATTCACTATTGACACTTCGTTGTCTATCCGATTCAACAAGGAAGTGATAAGTAAAGAGAACACAATGCTTTACAATCCGACTCCGTTCAGAAGTCATCAGAGTACTTGGGCCTTCAGTTTGTTTTGACATGAGTTTTCATAGCTTTGAGACATATGTACTTAATTGTATCCATTACATGTAGCATATCATGATCAAATCTTATCTGTTTCTTAAACTCTTTTAGAATTTCCTTTATTACAACATTTAATATCTGAAGCTTTGTATAAACATTTGTAAATCTTTGTCATGATGAATCATGATGATGTATCCACACTTAGGTTCTGAATTCTATCTTTGAGATAAAATAAGACAGAATAAAGAAGATATAATATGCGCTATCGTAGAAAATCTTAGTATCAAATTAAATTTACTGAAGAAAGTTCTTCTGAAAGAAATTCAAATTCTAAAATTTTAATAACTTTAGTTTTGTTTAATAAATAAAATTAAATTTAACTGAAACTTCTTCAAATAATACAGATAAACAAAATGTACTAAAGTACTTAAAACAACAAATTCATCTCATATTTACAATACACTATACACTTTTTAAGGCCCTTTATATTTAAAACATTTATTGATAAAAAGTCACGTGCATAGAACACATTAATATAAAAAATAGTTTTTTTTTTTCCAATTATAAAACGTCATTTCTGGTACTTAACTACAAATGTTGACTAAATATGCCATATTTACATAAAATCTTGTTTAAATACAACATAATTAATAAATAAATTTAACATAAACAAATTAAAATAAATTTATGCAAATATTTTTTCTTTGGTTGCCTTCAACAAATTCCAAATGAAAATAAAAGTGTTTGAAACTCGTTTTAACTTATATTTTTTTGTAGTTAATTCATAATAAAAGTATACATGATCTAATGCTCAAGTATTGGCTTCATTTAGTCGCTTTTATTTGGATTTAACCATAATTTATTTAAAGTTCCATTTTCACACTTGGATTTTTGAAGAGTTATGAGTTGTAGTTTTATTAACACATTCATCTGAATTGTTTAGGTAAATAGAAAAGGTTTTTTTTTCTTCAAAACAATTATCTTATCTCTTTAAAAAAAAAATATCAGCTTAAATATTGAGCGTAGAAACATTTAAATCATAAATCTGGTTGCGTTAACCATAAAATAAGTAGTACAATCATTTGATAAGTTTTTTTTCTAAAGAAAACCATTTAGAAAAAGTTCCTAATATTGGGTATATGACTTAAAAATGCGGGACTTTTTCAAATTTTTAGCTTTTTATTTGAAAAAATTTGTACAATTGACCTTTTCCCATCATTCTGGCAACAAATATGGACTATGAAGCGGATGAGGCAAAACTTCTCAACCACTTCATTCTAAATGCTTTTTAAAAGCTATAAAGCTGGTGCATGGAAAATGTTTATGGTCAGCTCAAAGCGAAGTTTAAAATGTATTTTACTATATATTGGTAATAAGCATGCAGCTGTGTCTATTGATCATTCTACGAAATTAAAGGAAGAAGGTATTGTTACGTTTTCACCATTTGAAAACGTTGGTTTATTTCCTTTAAATAAACCGGATACTTTTGATTGGAAATAAAAGCCGTTTGGTAGTTTAAAATCGTAACAACTCTTATTTATTTAAAATGTACAATAACAAAAGTTCAAATTGTCACTCAGTGTCTTTATACACGTTTATCAATTCGTAGAAATGCACACACACTTTATAATGTACAAACTTAAATGTACAACTCTAACAGCGCCTATGATAAACTCAACTCACGACTGCAACTTCTGCCACTATTTATACACGCGCCATCTTTCGTGAATCTTCTACAATGATCTTAACGGACAAACTAGTGTGTTCGAATTCTAGTGCTTTTGATGTCAATGTTAGCAGCTTAAACGTTTAGTGTTGCCATACTTATAAACATTGCTAATAACCGCATGCTATCAACATTGTTCTACTGATGGACATGTGTATAAACATGATGAATGCTGCAGGCAGTCGTTACAGACTGTTAAATTCAAATCGCTATTGCTAATTCGTAACAATATAGTTAAAAACAACAATTCTGTCAAATTCATGTTGCACTTTTTTGCATTTTTTGAGAAATATATTTTTTCGTGGCAGCCTCCGCGTGCCAAATAGCGAACTTGCGGAAGTTTGGTTGGATGAGCAAAATAAGGAGGATAAGAATGCTGATGTTTACAATTTTATTGCTGTAAAGTTGAATGCGGCAATGTTTTGAATGAGGAATCGGATTATGTGAAGGAAAAAGTGCTAATTTTTTGTAAGAATATCTCAGTTAGACGGGAGAGTTTCCGCCATATAGGATCCGTCATTTAGAATTTGACAAATTTTAGCTCAGATTCGAAATCAGCAAACTTGAAAACCCCCGTATACAGATTTTCATCCTCGTTCAGTGGCCTTTTGGCCACAAAAATGTGTGAAATTACCTACAGTGCAATGGAAGAAATTGTCACATTTTTATACCGCGTAAGTTTTGAAAATCCGCTAATTTTTCTCCTGTTATGAAAATTTTCCCGCTATTTGTAAAAGTAAAAAAAAAAACAAGTAAGAGTGCTATATTCGTCTATGCCGAATCTTTTATACCCTTTACCTTTGTTGTGGATGCATTAATTCCCAATTTTCAGCGTATAGCATCCTAAATATATCAAGAAACCTGTTGTTGCTTTTTTGTCAAAGCATGCAATAAATTGTCTTTTTTAGATGAAATTTTCAGAGGTTGTCTCGGATTTTTGCTCATATCTCCTTTATTTATGCATGCCTGACAGAATTATTGAAGATTTGGATCACAAAGATATCTGGGGTCTTCAGAAAATTGATTTCAACAGACAGACGGACAGACAGATAGACATGGCATAATCGACTCCGCTATCTATAAGGATTCAGAATATATATACTTTATAGGGTCGGAAAATTATATTGTGGAAATTACAAACGGAATGACAAATTTTTATATACTCTTCTCACGAAGGTGAAGGGTATAAAAACACTAATGCAAGCCCAACAAAAGATGCGTTGTGCAAAGCCGTAATCGTGTGATAATCCTGTTTATTTTGTGGTCGGATTTCAAAATTTTAGTTCAACAGTTTTTCTATAAAACAAGAAAATTTTGTGTAGAACAGTTTTTTCTAAAGAAAATTTAGTTTAGAAAAGTTTTTTTCTAAAAAATATTCTGTGTATAACAATTTTTTCTATAGCAGATTATATGTATAACATTTTTTATATGAAAACTTTTGTGTATAACAGTATTTTCTATGGAATTTTTGTATAACAGTTTTTTTATATGGAAAGTTTTGTATATAACAATTTTCTCTATTCAAAATTTTGTGTATACTAGTAGTTTCTAAAGAAAATTTTTGTGTTTAACAGTATTATCTATGGAAAATGTTGTGTATAACAGTATTTTCTGGGGGTAAACTAAATGTCTTTTTGTACCTAATTCTCTAACCTCCACTGTACAAATGTCTAATTATAAAAATCATAAAACTGTTTTCATGAGTACATATTTGACTATTTTTCAATTAACAAATTATTAAACTAAATCTGATCTAAACTTGGTAGGTAGTTTTATCGAATTTTTATTTGTACTGTTTTTTTTTTTTTTTTGTGATAAATATTATGAACACGTTTTTTGTTTTCTTTGAATATGCTGATGTTTGATTTAATTATAAAGTTAAACATAGAGAAAATTTTATTTTAACACAAAATATTGCGTATTTACTAAAGTGTGTACTAAATTAAATACCTACAGTTGCGAACATGAAAATAGCAGTACCTCTAGGAAAATTTTTTTAAGCGGCGAACAGAGGCTCAAGATCGTTTTTCATCGGCAAAAACTCTGTAACTTTTGAACCGATGGAGATATTTTGACGGAAAGCTATCTTCTTGAATTTCTCTTCAGTTTTAATTTCATTAAAATCGGTTCAGCAGTTGTTGAGAAATTTAATGTTAAAGTTGAACTTTTAATTTTTGTATAGCATTTAGTATGAAATTTGTTGTTTTTTGAATCAGTTTTTCGTATTTAGTTATAAATTATTTCTGTCCTTTAGCAGCCCTTTTGCTTCTTCATCTAAGTCCCGATGTTCTACTTCCCATTGACTTCGAATGCTAGTAATGAGCGGATCTGACGTTGCCAGTAATATATTTGAAGAATTTCGTGATGTTTTTCTGGTATTGTGCTCTCTCTATAAAATCTGTAATCCTTATTCCTTTTCTCCTGGGCTTCCTCTGATAGATCTCCAACTGGTACTAAATGATGCTTAATAACATCTTATCCATGATAAAGGATTTTGTGAACAGTTGCAGGCGTATTTCTCCATGGATATTTGGTTGTATATATTCGTGCAGTTTCCTTCGGATAATTACCCAACTTTCTAGCATCAATTTGTTCCTTGCTCACAAGTACATCGATAATTGTTTTAAATCTTGATGTAAAATTTATATCAACATCTGTTATTTAAGATGCTATCTCGGGATCTGAAAAGAACATTCTTGCTGTGTTTCCATCATTCGTATTACCCGATCCTTGTTTTGGTTGATCTATTATCAATCCAAGTTTGAGAAATTCGTCCTGAACATGTTTCTTTTTTAAACTTCTTAACTCCTTATTGGTGTCGTTGTTTTTTTTATTGATCCTTTAGGTTCAAAATCCAAATCATAACTGAGTTTTAATATGTGTTCCATGAATCGTATTCTTGTATGTTGGGGTGATAATCCAAATTCATATGCATCAGTATTACCTAATGACTTTTCCGGCACTTGGTTTAAGTGGCATATAATGCAGCTGAAGGAAGCCTTTGTGTCAGTCAAAGCCTGGCCTACTTTTCCATCTATCATCGTTAGCAGTAATTTGTAGCTTACTTCAATTGTCTGGCCGTCAATCTCTAATTCGAATGGCTGTAGTGTTGCAATTTGGGCTCTAATATCACTGACTTCATGAGTTTCCTTTTTAAATTCATTTTTCCAAATATCCTTTGTATGGATCCTACTGGTCGGAGGCTGCGAGTCTTCCAAATTGTTTATCAATCGCAGTGGTATGAATGACTGAAGCATTTTCACATACATATTGCTTGTATTGTTTTTGTCCAGAAGAGCCATCACATCTCCATTTGCAAAAGGGAGTTAACTTGCAGTTTCCATATCTCTTCAAACCATTTCCTTTAAATGCCAGTAGCAAGCGCTGAGCTGTATGATTAAGTAGATCTTGAAGTAGTACCTCTGCCGAAATCAATTAGATTGTAATAGTGTCCACTGGTGGCAAACAATCCTTCTTAGCAGCAGTTATATGATGTTATGATGGCTAGAGATTTGAGCCTTTTTCAATCGCACGCAATCTGAGCTGATTATATTGCTGTTTTGTTAACTTCACGTCCAAAAATAATGCTAATGCTTCTTCATTGGAATACTTTTAAGAATCCTCTTTTTTTTTCACTGGACTAGCGTTAAAAACTTTTTGAATGATGTCGATTTTTGTGAGTTGTTTTTGTGATCGAAATTGATACAGCAAAGATTCTTGTATATTTTCACATACGATTTCTTCATTAACATCCTTAACCCTCTAACTGGCAAGACCGTAAAAGTTATCCGATGAAGCCAATCATTTTTTTTCTTCAAGTAGATGTAGTCAATAGAACCGTAAGTTTTAATTTTCAGGAGAAAAAGTCATTCTGAACGAACGCCAGGTAAAAAATTGTGAAGGTAAATTTTATATATAAAAAAATTTTACTGAGAGAAGGGAACAAATAAATTTAAAATACGCATTATTTTCGATGGTGGTAGTTCCAGAAACAATTTTTTATCAAATTGACCGCATAAAGACAGGTCTCATTTGGAACAAACGACTTGGGTGTCAAATTTTTTGCAACGTTGCACCTTTTTTAGGCTTTTCTCTCCACCCAAACAAGAAAAAGATCATCAGCATCGAACTAAACATCAGCTACTTGATGAGCAGCTCTTTTCCCTCCACCTGATATGTCAGGCTGTAGTGATAAAGGCTCACCGAGATTTTGAACAGATAGTCATCCTACAGACGATATATTTTTGAAGGAAACATGTCCAGCAGGTATTTCCTCCCGCAAATCTGGAAGCTGTAAAAGCAGTTTTTTAATTGGAGATATTGTTGGAAGCATTGGCCTCATCGGCCTGCAGAAGTTTGTATAAAAAGAGTGCATTTGTAAAGACCATGCCCACAAAATAGTAGAACAACCTAATTATAATATTGCGTGTCTTAGCTCAAATATGGTATCGACTAGAGGTCTGCACAACACTATTTGTATGTGGGTAGTACACGTGCACTTGCGAAACAAATACTCTTATTCGAAGTGTCGCTAAAAAAGAGTACTCTTTTTTTGAGTACAACAAAATCATCGAGAACTATTTGTTGTTATTCGACTATGTTCGGTGCTTGCAAATGCATGTACCACTTTCTTTCTTATTTGTAAGTACAGAGATCTTTCATGTAGAGTACGTTGCGACAACTAAACTGAACGAAGTACTCACATGTACAACGTTCAGTTCAGTCTCACAAATGAAAAATAACGGTTATGCTGAATTTCAACTCTTTTTATTAGGGATGCCAAATACAAGTTATTTTTATAATTCACGGTATTCTCTAATATTAAATAATAATAAGTAAAAATGAAATCTAATATTTTTAACTAATTAATAAAATAATGTTATGTTTTACATAGTTTCTGAAATATTTCTTTATAATAAAAAAATATGTTAAAATAATAAAGTATTTTTTTAAAATAGCAAAAAAAAAATTTACCTCACTTTAAAAATGAATATATTTTTCTTTTATTTACAACAAAAAAGTAATATTAATAAACAAATCACATTTAAAGAGTTAAGGACTTATTTTAAATATGTATGTTTAACAATATGAATAATATTGGAAATCATCACAAAAACTCGTGGTACCACATGAAGTGCACATAGTAATTGTACTACATTTTATTTATTGTACTTATTTTTCGTGTATTTACTTTTATCGGAACTCGTTTATTGTGTCTACATATTTGTTGTTATTCGACAAACGACTATACACTTCTCTTCACTATTTGCGCTCTAAATGAGAATACATGTATTTGCTTTACTCGAAGTCGAGTATTACACGTGCAGTAAAAAAGTTATTCGATGCAGACCTCTAGTATCGACCCTGGAGACCATCCACGAAATCTACTCCACCCATGCGATCATTATATTCTCGAATAATTTGAGGGCAGTTGATTTCGATGAATTTCTTCTGCTTTCTATCATACCGAGGAATCTTTGATTGTTCTTCGCCAGGATTGGTTCTTCTGAATCGGGAAGAAATATTTGTTATCCTTCCATAATACAGTATTCACATCGACTACATGCATTGAGGTCATGTATTCTACGCAAAATCATCTCTTGGTTCATTTCACAGTTTACACAAAAGCAAATCATGATCAACAAGAAATATGAAAAAACAAAATTAGTACCTCTCATTGTGCCCAAACCATAAATTGCTCTTGCTCGTAAATAGACTAACAGCGGCTTCAATTTGTAAAAGTTATCAAAGTACAGGATGTGATGCATGACATCAGGAATCTCCAAACATTTTAGGTAGCTCCAATGTCCGTTATAACAGGTAAAATGATATTATCTTCGGACCCATTGTAGATTTAAAACCGGTAGGCAAAACCGTTTGAATCACAAAGCACGATCAATTTGATCCCTCTTTTATGCGGCTTATTGGGCATGTATTTTCAAAAATGGTGTTTCCTCTTTGGAGCATAAGTGGAATCAGCAACACTGTCATCGCTATCAATACTTTCATCTGTGCTGGCTACGGAATCAATGAACTCGAGAAATTTTTCATCAGACATTTGCTCCAAATTGATATTTTTCGTATAAGGTCGTTTAGTAATATCCATCTTTAACACAATAGTAAAATAAAAGGAAAAATAATAGAACCATAAGCAAACAATAGAATTTTATGAACAGAAAGTGAAAACTACAATGTAAGAGAGGAGGACATTTTTGTACACGCAAACCGGCAAGACCGCCTTGAGGAGGCCTTCTTATTTTATTCACTTCAAATACGTTTTAAAACTTAAATATAAAATGTTATCTACTTACAGTAAAATTTTGATGTCGATCATTTGATTCTAAATGTTGTTTTTTAATAGTTAAATTTGCGAAATAATTTTCGATGCTAATTTGATGACTTTTTGCACTTGATTGATTATAGATGACAAACCACTTGTCAGAATAAATTAGAAGGCATAAAGAATATGTAAAAAAGTGTTGTCTGAAGACAGTTTTCACTATTTTGAAGCGAAAAAATGTTTAATACATCACTAGGGCCCAAAAATCGAAGACCGCCTTGAGGTGGTCTTACCGGTTAGAGGGTTAAGTTTCCGCCTTTCAGATCTATTGCTACAGTTGTTGACTGCTTTTGGTGTTTTGTACTTTCTGAAGAACATCTTCACGCTTTTGATTTTTAAAATACTCTTCGGATAATTCTTTATAGCTAAAGCTCTCCATGTTTTATAAAGATTTTAAATTTTGATTGTTATTGTTTAGATATATTATAGCAACTTAGTTTATATTATATGAGAGTATATAATACCGCTGGCTTTTATCCTTTTCTTACATTACTTAATACTGGTAGGGACTCCAAACGGAAAACTGCACCTCAGGACGATCGAAATATCGCCAGAATCATCAAATGTAATCCATTTAATCTGTTCAGCTTGTCAAACACAGAACACTGCACATTGATTGAGGTTTATAGAACGAGCGGCTAAACAATGACAATGAAACTTGGCACATGGGCATTTTTTGTTTGAATCAAGAAAAAAAATGGAAAAATCAAAAAGATCCGCCCACTTTTACGCCCACCTCCCATACAATGTGAAAATTAAATTTTGACTTACGGCATTGTTTTTTGGCACATAGCATTTTTAAACACTCAGAATCACTTGTGTGAAATTTGAAAAATATCCGCCCACTTTTACGCCCACTTCCCATACAACTTGTATTGAAAAAGTGGCACAACTCCCTTGATTTGTAATGCATCAACTCAATTTTCACAAAAACAATTGTAGAATGGGCTCCTGAAAAGCATAATCTTTTAATCGTTTTTTTAACATCATTATCGAACTCCATTTTTTTTGATTTGCAGCTTTGAGCGAAATCTATTTATAAATGGGCCTGAAGACAATAAAATATTATGCATTAGTGGCTACACGTCCAATTCTTCGCGAATGATGTAATCTATACGCTCTATAGTCTTTATTCCTCGCTTCCTGAGCTTCCTCGGAAAGCACCAGATACAGATAATTAAAATGTAAAAAATAAACTTTATAGTTTTTACTTTTTTTTTTTTTTTTTTTTTGAAAAGGAGCTTTTATCTGAGACTTCAAGCTGTAATTTGACATCTTTCGTTAAACAGCGTTAAAAAGATGCAGATGATGAACATTGAAATATTGATGTTGTTTATATTTTGTTCTACAAAATTTTTTATATGGCACTTTTTCAAACTTTTTTTAGTGCAAATCTCATCTATGACAATTATCATTTACTAAAATATACAACAAAGTCAAATGATAAGTTCACTGTGATTGTACCAAAAGATTGAATATACAATAAATTTGAATGCCATTTAAGCAAGCGAACATATATGAACTTCGAGCGTGTCTGTCCAAACAAATAATAAAAATATCAGCCTAATTTACGGAACCATAATATTAAGATATCTGACAACAAAATACCAACAAATAATACAAATCGGCGAACATGAAAAAATTAATTTCGGACACTTCAACCAATGTGCACGTAAAAACAGTTAAAATATTTAAAATTTTAATGGTACTGCTGTTATCTTGTTCGCAACTGTACAAGTGTCAGCCTGTCTGTGTCTGTGTGTTTGTTTTTGTTATGTTTTGGTAATTTGACAAAATGAAGAAGAAAAAACAAACAGAGAGAACGAAAGTCAAACGAAAAATAGAGCAAAAGCACAGTGTGTGGAGAAAGAAAGAGAGGAGTATGTGTGATTATGTACGTTATCTTAACATTCTACTGACCTCCAAATATTTTCACTCGGCCAAATTAAAAATATCAACTACGCACTGAGTTTAAATTTAAATTTAATTCTATTTATTACTTTTTGTTTTTGTTTATGTTTTGCATTTGCTTTTAAAAATCGGCGTGAACAAAACAAACTCTGGAATTTCAACAAACCGTAACAGCTGATTGTGCTAAGTGGTGTGGTGAGTTTTTTATACAAGTTGCTGTTCAATGTTGCCTACTCCGTTATTTTTTTAGTTTCGTATGTAGTACACCTATATTCCAGTTTTTTATGAAAAAATATATACGCCATTCGATTACTACAGTTATCAGCTATAGACTCCTGCAATACGATATGACGCACAAGATCTCGTTCAGATTTTACAGGGCAAATACTAAAGTGGTGTTCTTCTACACTTTTCATGAAATATTTCAGTTTAGTATATGGTACCCCTATATTCCAGTTTTTTATGAAAAAATATATACGCCATTCGATTACTACAGTTATCAGCTATAGACTCCTGCAATACGATATGACGCACAAGATCTCGTTCAGATTTTACAGGGCAAATACTAAAGTGGTGTTCTTCTACACTTTTCATGAAATATTTCAGTTTAGTATATGGTACCCCTATATTCCAGTTTTTTATGAAAAACTATATACGCCATTCGATTACTACAGTTATAAGCTATAGACTCCTGCAATCCGATATGACGCACAAGATCTCGTTCAAATTTTACAGGGCAAATACTAAAGTGGTGTTCTTCTACACTTTTCATGAAATATTTCAGTTTAGTATATGGTACCCCTATATTCCAGTTTTTTATGAAAAACTATATACGCCATTCGATTACTACAGTTATAAGCTATAGACTCCTGCAATACGATATGACGCACAAGATCTCGTTCAGATTTTACAGGGCAAATACTAAAGTGGTGTTCTTCTACACTTTTCATGAAATATTTCAGTTTAGTATATGGTACCCCTATATTCCAGTTTTTTATGAAAAACTATATACGCCATTCGATTACTACAGTTATAAGCTATAGACTCCTGCAATCCGATATGACGCACAAGATCTCGTTCAGATTTTACAGGGCAAATACTAAAGTGGTGTTCTTCTACACTTTTCATGAAATATTTCAGTTTACTATATGGTACCCCTATATTCCAGTTTTTTATGAAAAAATTAAAACGCCATTTGATTACTACAGTTATCGGTTACAATTTTCTGAAATCCGATATGACGCACAAGATCTCGATCAGATTTTACAGGGCAAATACTAAAGTGGTGTTCTTATACATTTTTCATGAAATATTTCAGTTTAGTATATGGTACCCCTATATTCCAGTTTTTTATGAAAAAATTAATACGCCATTCGATTACTACAGTTATCAGCTACAATTTTCTGAAATCCGATATGACGCACAAGATCTCGTTCAGATTTTACAGGGCAAATACTAAAGTGGTGTTCTTCTACACTTTTCATGAAATATTTCAGTTTAGTATATGGTACCCCTATATTCCAGTTTTTTATGAAAAAATATATACGCCATTCGATTACTACAGTTATCAGTTACAATTTTCTGAAATCCGATATGACGCACAAGATCTCGTTTAGATTTTACAGGGCAAATACTAAAGTAGTGTTCTTCTACATTTTTCATGAAATATTTCAGTTTGGTATATGGTACCCCTATATTCCAGTTTTTTATGAAAAAATATATATACCATTCGATTACTACAGTTATCAGCTATAGACTCCTGCAATACGATATGACGCACAAGATCTCGTTCAGATTTTACAGGGCAAATACTAAAGTGGTGTTCTTCTACACTTTTCATGAAATATTTCAGTTTACTATATGGTACCCCTATATTCCAGTCTTTTATGAAAAAATTAAAACGCCATTCGATTACTACAGTTATCAGCTATAGACTCCTGCAATACGATATGACGCACAAGATCTCGTTCAGATTTTACAGGGCAAATACTAAATTGGTGTTCTTCTACACTTTTCATGAAATATTTCAGTTTACTATATAGTACCCCTATATTCCAGTTTTTTATGAAAAACTATATACGCCATTCGATTACTACAGTTATCAGCTATAGACTCCTGCAATACGATATGACGCACAAGATCTCGTTCAGATTTTACAGGGCAAATACTAAAGTGGTGTTCTTCTACACTTTTCATGAAATATTTCAGTTTAGTATATGGTACCCCTATATTCCAGTTTTTTATGAAAAACTATATACGCCATTCGATTACTACAGTTATAAGCTATAGACTCCTGCAATCCGATATGACGCACAAGATCTCGTTCAGATTTTACAGGGCAAATACTAAAGTGGTGTTCTTCTACACTTTTCATGAAATATTTCAGTTTAGTATATGGTACCCCTATATTCCAGTTTTTTATGAAAAAATTAAAACGCCATTTGATTACTACAGTTATCGGTTACAATTTTCTGCAATCCGATATGACGCACAAGATCTCGTTCAGATTTTACAGGGCAAATACTAAAGTGGTGTTCTTCTACAGTTTTCATGAAATATTTCAGTTTACTATATGGTACCCCTATATTCCAGTTTTTTATGAAAAAATTAATACGCCATTTGATTACTACAGTTATCGGTTACAATTTTCTGAAATCCGATATGACGCACAAGATCTCGATCAGATTTTACAGGGCAAATACTAAAGTGGTGTTCTTCTACTGTTTTCATGAAATATTTCAGTTTAGTATATGGTACCCCTATATTCCAGTTTTTTATGAAAAACTATATACGCCATTCGATTACTACAGTTATATGCTATAGACTCCTGCAATCCGATATGATGCACAAGATCTCGTTCAGATTTTACAGGGCAAATACTAAAGTGGTGTTCTTCTACACTTTTCATGAAATATTTCAGTTTAGTATATGGTACCCCTATATTCCAGTTTTTTATGAAAAAATTAAAACGCCATTTGATTACTACAGTTATCGGTTACAATTTTCTGCAATCCGATATGACGCACAAGATCTCGTTCAGATTTTACAGGGCAAATACTAAAGTGGTGTTCTTCTACTGTTTTCATGAAATATTTCAGTTTAGTATATGGTACCCCTATATTCCAGTTTTTTATGAAAAACTATATACGCCATTCGATTACTACAGTTATATGCTATAGACTCCTGCAATCCGATATGATGCACAAGATCTCGTTCAGATTTTACAGGGCAAATACTAAAGTGGTGTTCTTCTACACTTTTCATGAAATATTTCAGTTTACTATATGGTACCCCTATATTCCAGTTTTTTATGAAAAAATTAAAACGCCATTTGATTACTACAGTTATCGGTTACAATTTTCTGAAATCCGATATGACGCACAAGATCTCGTTTAGATTTTACAGGGCAAATACTAAAGTGGTGTTCTTCTACATTTTTCATGAAACATTTCAGTTTGGTATATAGGACCCCTATATTCCAGTTTTTTATGAAAAAATATATACGCCATTCGATTACTACAGTTATCAGCTATAGACTCCTGCAATACGATATGACGCACAAGATCTCGTTCAGATTTTACAGGGCAAATACTAAAGTGGTGTTCTTCTACACTTTTCATGAAATATTTCAGTTTACTATATGGTACCCCTATATTCCAGTCTTTTATGAAAAAATTAAAACGCCATTCGATTACTACAGTTATCAGCTATAGACTCCTGCAATACGATATGACGCACAAGATCTCGTTCAGATTTTACAGGGCAAATACTAAAGTGGTGTTCTTCTACAGTTTTCATGAAATATTTCAGTTTACTATATGGTACCCCTATATTCCAGTTTTTTATGAAAAAATTAATACGCCATTTGATTACTACAGTTATCGGTTACAATTTTCTGAAATCCGATATGACGCACAAGATCTCGATCAGATTTTACAGGGCAAATACTAAAGTGGTGTTCTTCTACTGTTTTCATGAAATATTTCAGTTTAGTATATGGTACCCCTATATTCCAGTTTTTTATGAAAAACTATATACGCCATTCGATTACTACAGTTATATGCTATAGACTCCTGCAATCCGATATGATGCACAAGATCTCGTTCAGATTTTACAGGGCAAATACTAAAGTGGTGTTCTTCTACACTTTTCATGAAATATTTCAGTTTACTATATGGTACCCCTATATTCCAGTTTTTTATGAAAAAATTAAAACGCCATTTGATTACTACAGTTATCGGTTACAATTTTCTGAAATCCGATATGACGCACAAGATCTCGTTTAGATTTTACAGGGCAAATACTAAAGTGGTGTTCTTCTACATTTTTCATGAAACATTTCAGTTTGGTATATAGGACCCCTATATTCCAGTTTTTTATGAAAAAATATATACGCCATTCGATTACTACAGTTATCAGCTATAGACTCCTGCAATACGATATGACGCACAAGATCTCGTTCAGATTTTACAGGGCAAATACTAAAGTGGTGTTCTTCTACACTTTTCATGAAATATTTCAGTTTACTATATGGTACCCCTATATTCCAGTCTTTTATGAAAAAATTAAAACGCCATTCGATTACTACAGTTATCAGCTATAGACTCCTGCAATACGATATGACGCACAAGATCTCGTTCAGATTTTACAGGGCAAATACTAAATTGGTGTTCTTCTACACTTTTCATGAAATATTTCAGTTTACTATATAGTACCCCTATATTCCAGTTTTTTATGAAAAACTATATACGCCATTCGATTACTACAGTTATCAGCTATAGACTCCTGCAATACGATATGACGCACAAGATCTCGTTCAGATTTTACAGGGCAAATACTAAAGTGGTGTTCTTCTACACTTTTCATGAAATATTTCAGTTTAGTATATGGTACCCCTATATTCCAGTTTTTTATGAAAAACTATATACGCCATTCGATTACTACAGTTATAAGCTATAGACTCCTGCAATCCGATATGACGCACAAGATCTCGTTCAGATTTTACAGGGCAAATACTAAAGTGGTGTTCTTCTACACTTTTCATGAAATATTTCAGTTTAGTATATGGTACCCCTATATTCCAGTTTTTTATGAAAAAATTAAAACGCCATTTGATTACTACAGTTATCGGTTACAATTTTCTGCAATCCGATATGACGCACAAGATCTCGTTCAGATTTTACAGGGCAAATACTAAAGTGGTGTTCTTCTACAGTTTTCATGAAATATTTCAGTTTACTATATGGTACCCCTATATTCCAGTTTTTTATGAAAAAATTAATACGCCATTTGATTACTACAGTTATCGGTTACAATTTTCTGAAATCCGATATGACGCACAAGATCTCGATCAGATTTTACAGGGCAAATACTAAAGTGGTGTTCTTCTACTGTTTTCATGAAATATTTCAGTTTAGTATATGGTACCCCTATATTCCAGTTTTTTATGAAAAACTATATACGCCATTCGATTACTACAGTTATATGCTATAGACTCCTGCAATCCGATATGATGCACAAGATCTCGTTCAGATTTTACAGGGCAAATACTAAAGTGGTGTTCTTCTACACTTTTCATGAAATATTTCAGTTTACTATATGGTACCCCTATATTCCAGTTTTTTATGAAAAAATTAAAACGCCATTTGATTACTACAGTTATCGGTTACAATTTTCTGAAATCCGATATGACGCACAAGATCTCGTTTAGATTTTACAGGGCAAATACTAAAGTGGTGTTCTTCTACATTTTTCATGAAACATTTCAGTTTGGTATATAGGACCCCTATATTCCAGTTTTTTATGAAAAAATATATACGCCATTCGATTACTACAGTTATCAGCTATAGACTCCTGCAATCCGATATGACGCACAAGATCTCGTTCAGATTTTACAGGGCAAATACTAAAGTGGTGTTCTTCTACGGTTTTCATAAAATATTTCAGTTTACTATATGGTACCCCTATATTCCAGTTTTTTATGAAAAAATTAATACGCCATTTGATTACTACAGTTATCGGTTACAATTTTCTGAAATCCGATATGACGCACAAGATCTCGTTTAGATTTTACAGGGCAAATACTAAAGTGGTGTTCTTCTACATTTTTCATGAAACATTTCAGTTTGGTATATAGGACCCCTATATTCCAGTTTTTTATGAAAAAATATATACGCCATTCGATTACTACAGTTATCAGCTATAGACTCCTGCAATCCGATATGACGCACAAGATCTCGTTCAGATTTTACAGGGCAAATACTAAAGTGGTGTTCTTCTACGGTTTTCATGAAATATTTCAGTTTACTATATGGTACCCCTATATTCCAGTTTTTTATGAAAAAATTAATACGCCATTTGATTACTACAGTTATCGGTTACAATTTTCTGAAATCCGATATGACGCACAAGATCTCGATCAGATTTTACAGGGCAAATACTAAAGTGGTGTTCTTCTACATTTTTCATGAAACATTTCAGTTTGGTATATAGGACCCCTATGTTCCAGTTTTTTATGAAAAAATATATACGCCATTCGATTACTACAGTTATCAGCTATAGACTCCTGCAATCCGATATGACGCACAAGATCTCGTTCAGATTTTACAGGGCAAATACTAAAGTGGTGTTCTTCTACGGTTTTCATAAAATATTTCAGTTTACTATATGGTACCCCTATATTCCAGTTTTTTATGAAAAACTATATACGCCATTCGATTACTACAGTTATCAGCTATAGACTCCTGCAATCCGATATGACGCACAAGATCTCGTTCAGATTTTACAGGGCAAATACTAAAGTGGTGTTCTTCTACACTTTTCATGAAATATTTCAGTTTAGTATATGGTACCCCTATATTCCAGTTTTTTATGAAAAACTATATACGCCATTCGATTACTACAGTTATAAGCTATAGACTCCTGCAATCCGATATGACGCACAAGATCTCGTTCAGATTTTACAGGGCAAATACTAAAGTGGTGTTCTTCTACATTTTTCATGAAACATTTCAGTTTACTATATGGTACCCCTATATTCCAGTTTTTTATGAAAAAATATATACGCCATTTGATTACTACAGTTATCAGCTACAGTTTTCTGAAATCCAATATGACGCACAAGGTCTAGTTCAGGATTTACAGAGAAATGTCTACAGTCGTGTTTCTATAAATTTTTTGGAAAAGTTTTAGTTTAGAATGTAGTGCCCCTATATTCCAGTTTTTTATTACAAAATGTATATGTCATTCGATTACTACAGTTATCAGCTAATGATTCCTACAATCCGATTTGACGCACAAGATCTTGTTCAGATTTTACAGGGCAATTACTAGTGTGGTGTAGGAATTACCCCAGTTACAATTTTTAAACATACATTTACTATGTTATTCTGTTATGGCATACTGGTTTGAAGCACAAAATTTACTTATTTTATTATTTATTATATGTTACATGTTTTTAGTTATTTGTTTCCAAATAAAATTTATGGTTCCGATAAATTTTCTTTACACCTAAATAGGTTTCATATTTACATCTAAAAAAACTATTCAAGAGTTTGTTTGATGCTATTGAGGTTATGTTTTCGGTTTGCCAGTTTAAAAAATACAAACGAATGAAATTGAATTTTTAGCAAACCGCTTTTACAATAACAAATATACACGTTGATACACATGCAACAACAACGAATTTCTCACCACACAAGAAAAAAATGTTTGTTTTGATAAAACAGCTGTTACGGTTTGCCAGATTGTTTTGTCGGGTTGTTTTGTTCACGCGCGTCTTTTAAAACAAAAACAAAAGTCCACGTGGTTAAAGAGAGAATTTAAAAGACAAAATAGCGGTTTGTTTTTTAACGAAACAAGTGCTACCATATTGTGTTTACAATACTAGTTTAAGTTGCCAGCTTTTTCTTTTTGATTTCTCATTTCTTTTTATTCTTCTATTACTTTTTAATCATTTTATTATTGTTTATATTTACTTAACAAAGCAAACAAATTGTATTCTCTTCTATGTACAATAATTTATTCAGAGTTCTTGTTTATTAATAAACCTACGCAAACTAATTTTCAAAACAATCTCTTATTTGAGAATAAAAAAAAAGAAACACTTGTATTTTTTTTGTCGATTTTTAATTTAGCAGGCCTATTCATTATTTATTCCATTTGTTTATACACATTTACATATTTGCATATCTAATTGTTGCTATACAAATATGTATAACCAAGTGATCTATACCCTTGGGGAAGGTACAAGTTAAGATTGTATTATTGTTTTTTTTTAATTGGTTTCCTTTGGCCAAATTAGGCAGGCCACAGATATTTTGTGTTAACTGTAAAGGCAATTAGGTAATATGATTTGAGATATACTTTGGTGACTATAGTAATTTTCTGTTTCATCTAGGGAATTAAGTGGTTAGGTGTTCGCTATAGTGCGACTGTGGTAGCTTCTTTATCTGTTGACCTTTGACCGAAGAGAATCAAAAAGGATCTTTATGTTGGGTTAAAATTCACACATTCATTTTATTTGCAGCAGTCTAATGTATTAACTAAGTGTACAAATTTTTAAATTGTTTTTATTGTGTTTTAAACATCTGTAAGATTTGAAATTATTTTCATTGACATTGAAAATGTGTGCCTGATTGTTTTAAATACTAAATAAAAGTTTATTTTTATTTTTTATGACTGGAGGCAGTTTTATACAATATATTTTTGATTAGAATATTAAAATGTATGTAGGTATGTGGTATAGATGTCAATACAAATCAAACTAAAATAACAATTTCGTATATTAAATGTGGAAATGTGTTTTTTTTTTTTAGAAATATGATTAGATAACTGCAACAAATGGGAATTTTTATTATTATCAAATAAATGAGTATTGGTTTAAGGCTGTTTTTGTTTCTATTATATATAATTGATGAATGAAATTGATGAATTTAAAAAATTCAGGATTTTTTTTTACCAATATAAAAACAAACTTTCACAATTTAACCTATGACCTGGAGGCATTAAAATCGTTTATTATTATTTTGGTTTTTAAGTTTACGCAAACCTTTACTCTAGCTATAACTTTTTAAGAAACAAAAAAAAAATTATCAAAATAAAAAATAAGGATTATTTCCGGTTTTTACAACGTTTTCTCATCCTATTATTATACCCTTCATCATGAGTGGCAATGGTATATATAAGTTTGTCATTCCGTTTGTAATTTCCACATTTTTCATTTGCGACCCTACAAAGTATATATATTCTCCATCGTTATATATAGCGAAGTCGATATAGCCATATCCGTTTGTCCGTCTGTATGTTGAAATCAGACATGATTTTTACATAAAATCGGTCCACAATTGGCTGAGATATAAGGAAAAAACATGGACAGACCCGATTTTTGGCCTATTTTTGATCTATAACTGGATTACGAAGTCATAAATATAGACAATATGGATATCTAATGATAGATATTTCAAAGTCCATTGCAACGATTTATATAAGGCTATAGTAATTTGGACCTACAATGGGTCAAAGTCGGAAAAATGATTTTTTAATCCGAATATTTTTTTAACCACAAACATTTTTTTATAAATTTTTTTCACTAATAAATTTAAAAAAAATTTTTTAAAAATAAAAAAAGATTGGAAAACAATTTTAAAAAATTAAAAAAAAAGAAAAATTCGAAAAAAAAATTTAAAACAATTTCGAAAAAAAATTTTTAAATTTTAAAAAACCATTTGAAAAAAAAAAATTTTATTAAATTTTGAAAAACAATTTTGAAAAAAAAAAGAATTTAGTTTACCTAAAAATATTTAAAATTTTTATTTTAAAGTATAATTTGGTGAAGGGTATATAAGATTTGGCAAAGCCGAATATAGCTCTTTTACTTGTTTTTGTTTTAAACTTCATTATTTTAGAAGTATACAAGCTCCCATGGTTTTGCCAGTGCTTAGAAGTATAAGCACATTCTATAAATGTATTTTTGTTAAACTTTAATGGTACTTTTTTATTCTAATGGTACTTTTTGAATAAATTTATAATAACGAACCTTGAATCATAAAATTAGACACATATGATCCTGAATGAGTTAGAATTCGAATAAACACCCCTATTTAGTGGTACTTTTTTTTCCTTCTAATAGTACTTTTTAAATTTTTTATAATATATTGTTTAAAGTAAGTGAGACTTCAAAGCCTTTTTCTTTATTCGAATGGTATTTTTTGGAATGTTCTATAATTATCAGCTAACTTTAATGTCGATAAGTTAAATAATTTTAAATAGTACCATTAGGAAAAAAAGTACCAATTTCCCATTACCTCCTTGAACACCCCTGTAAAAATACTCCATTTTGCCACGATTAAAATCTGTGTTAATGTGCTCAAGAAAAATATGTTTTTAAAAAAAGTACCAAACTGTTTACCCGTTTGGCATAATATATACATACATTGGCCCTCGAGTTCCAAATATCACTCTGTTAGTTAATTTTTGTATAAATCTATGAACCTATGTTAAAGAAATTATCAAAATTGACTTAAAAGTAAAATCTATTTTCCCGTATTTACCCAATTTTTGGTACCTTTTTTATCCCCTTTGCGGTGCTAAAATTTTATTCAAATAAATTTCTGCATCCTGGTGGGAGTTCATAATAAAATATTCATATGCCTATATCAATTTATAGAAAAACATATTTTATGAAAAAAGTACCAGAAATAAACACAATTTTTATCTCATAAGGATTCGAATTTCCAAAAAGTACCAAAACTTATATTTGTTATTTTTGGATAAGTAAAGAATATGATTTTAAATTTGTTTCTATGTTTATTGCCAAAAAAAGTATCAAAATATAGTTTTTACCCGTTTTCTCCCCTAAAAAGTTCGAATTTTGAAAAAGTACCAGGAGTGACATGCAACTTTAGGTTTTTTTGTATCTTTATTAGTTTTGAAGAGATAAGGCTACCAAATTTGCCAGTTCTAACCCTTCTTACACCCTAAATGTTCAAATTTCCGATCCCTTCTTAGTGGATCGTTTTGGGGAGGGATGAACGCACAGTTATAATTTCATGATTCTAGCTTCCGTCGTTTGGGATGTGCGATGATGAATCAGTCAGTCAGTAACGTTACTCTTTTATATATATATATAGAGTTCTTGTTTTGGAAAACTAAAATTACGTAATATAGTTTTCAAAAAAAGTTTCCATTGTATTGTCATTCACGGTATAATTACCATTTTTTACCTCATAAAGATGTGTAGTTATGTAGCCAATTTTAATTACAAACTTATTTATTAAAATGTTTTCTCGTTTTCATTTGTTTTACAAATATCATTTCGGCTCTTATCAAACATTTTTTATATAACTTTTAAGTTAATTGATTGATTTGATTGTTTACGTAAAGATTTGAGCGAATTGCTAAACATACACTGACAACATTTAAAAAATACCGAAATTAAAAACCTTTACTTGTAAAAATTTCAGATCTAAATTTTATTTTAAAACTCATAGTCAACTACAAAATATACTTTAAGAATTTTAAAATATACAAGCAAAAATATACTTTAAGCTTAAAAACCTGTTTTAAATTTAAAACTAGTTGAAGTTTGTTTTTTTTTTAATTATTCAACAATACTTTAAATCAGCTGTTCTTGCAAATTAAAGATTTTGTAAGGAAATACTTTTTTAGTCCACTTCCGAAAATCATTTAAATACTCATAAGTCTCTTATAAATGTCTCCACCAGGTTGAACTACGCTAATCCCCGTATATATCAGAATCACTGTAGCGAATTTTATAAAGATTGTCATATAATTGGTCATAGCTCACATATAAAAACCTCTTCCGATAAACGCATTAGCCTCTATAAATATTTTAAATATATCGTTATCGAACTAAAATTTTACTTTTTATCCAAAATTATTCGCAAGCAAGGCAAGGAAGCTTGTTAATAAGAGGCGCCTCGCCACCCTAATTGGAAGAAAGAAATAGTACTATTAAGTGTCCCCTTGTGAATTAAAAACGCTGGTTTATTTCCTTTAAATAAACCGGATACTTTTGATTGAAAATAAAAGCAGTTTAGTGGTTTAAAATTTGTAACAACTCTTTATTTATTCAAATGTACAACAACAACAGTTTAAATAGTCACTATGTGTTTTTATTACACGTTTACAATTCGCAGAAATACACACTCTTAAATTAAACACTTTATAATATACAAGTATACACTGGCAATGCAGTTGATGTTTATTCGAACAGCGTCTATGATAAACTGACTAAAGCTACGTATACACGGTTGTCAGATTGTCAGAAACATGCTCAGAAAATGGTTAATACAACCATGAGAACTTATGTTGAAACATATGGTTGTTAACCATTTAATGAACATTTTCTGACAACTTTGTAAGAATATGACAACCGTGTATACGTAGCTTAACGACTGCAACCTCTGCCACTATTTATACACACGCCATCTTTCGTGAATCTTCTACAATGATCTTAACGGACAGACTAATATATTCGAATTCAAGAGCTTTCGATGTTAATGTTAACAGCTTAAACATTCAGTGTTGCCATACTTTCAAACAATGATCAATTCAAAGCTTTTATTCCATGTTGTATGTTCCACAGCTATGTTAATAATACCCAGAGATATGTTAAGAGTTGAGGAACATTATTCAACTTTAAACAAGCCGTTAAAACCGATGTATTTGAATTCAAGTACAATTTCGTAACAATACTACTTCAGGATAACATGCCTCCAGTTTCATGTTTATTGAATCATAGTAATGTGCATTACAGCTTATTCAAAGCGTATTATTAGAATAAAAAAGTACCATAAAAACCCACTTTTGTATTCCCACTCAGCATCATGATTCTGGTTTCATTATTTTAGAAAATGCTAAAGAAAGGTTGCACTAAAGTCGCCTTTTTTAATATTTAAGTGTATTATTAGAAAATAGTCAAAAAGTATTATTAGTTGGATAAAAGTACCTGTGAGTCCCTTTTTTAGATTCTAACTCAGTCTGGATCATATGTGATTAATTTTCTGCTTATTGGTTCATAATTATAGAAATTTCAATAAATACCATTTGAAGAACGACAAAATACTAAGGCCCGTTTTCTCAATGTATCGACAAACTGTCTGTTACTAAATGTCGACATAAATTTATTAGGCCGATAAACTGTCCGTTAACAATTTTGGCTTTCTCAATATACCGACAAAAAACATTATTTTCTGTTGGCAATACCTCTCAAAATAGATGTGAAAGGTGGGAACCCTGCCTTCAAGTGACAACATGTTTACATAAATCAGCTGTTTAATGTGGCCATCGACAGCCGGAATCTTTTGAAAAATGCATTATCCTCCATGTCTGCCAAGTAGTTAGGGCTGGCATGATAAACTCTTTCAGCATTCACTTGGAACTCATGTTATTTGAGTTCGTCCTCCATCAAATTAATGTTATTAAACTTTTTTTTTATAAAATCTATTTAATTTCGTTTACAAAAACACAAACACATAAAAACTATGAACAGCAGTCAGCTGTTATTTATTTATCTGTACGATAAATAAATAATTGGCAGATGAGGTCGGGTTAGTTTTGCGATAGAATAGAAGCAAATGAGACATTGAGAAAACCAAATTTCTTTAATCTGCAGTTTTTCGTTGGGAAAAAAGATAATCACCTAATGAGAAAACGGCCCTAATAGTTTTTGTTATCTCAATCCGATTTCAAAGATTTGTATATTTTTGGAAAGTGCTTGGGTAGGTCTTGAAAAAACATGCTTGCGTGTGCTATTTCAGGGCAATATCAATTATGGATACATTTTTTAAGACATAGCCAAGCGCTTTCCAAAAATATACAAATCTTTGAAATCGGATGGGAAACAAAAAAATGACACTTGTTTAAAAAATTGTACATGTCGAAGGTACCCTAATTTGAGCCCCCATGCCTCTGGAGCATTTCAATAACTTAAACTCGAATACTCCTTGGCTACGCCCATGTCAAATTTTCTCCCGATCGGACCAGCCATTTAGAAATGCCAGATTTATTTCCAAAAAATGTTGATTCTGCCCCACTGTGCAGGCCTAACTACCTGGCAAACATGGAGGATAATGAATTTTTCAAAGGATTCCGGCTGTCGATGGCAACATTTTTTGTCGGTATATTGAGAAAACCAAAATTGTACGGACAGTTTTTCGGCCTAATAAATTTATGTCGAGATTTAGTAACAGGCAGTTTGTCGATACACTGAGAAAAAGGGCCGTAATGTTTTTTAATAATCTTGGAAGGCAATATGCCTTTTGATTCACAGTATCTTAAAGCCAACAATTTGATCTTATTCTTTCTTACCTTTTCTATTTTTTTCATCGCAAAATTTAATTCTAATCACACCACATCTAATTTGTTTCCTTTAAAATTTCCCACTTTTTATGATTTTTGTTGACAGTCATTAAAATAACACCTGATTAGACATGACACTTTCTTATATTTTGTTATAAATTGTATGAACATCTTATCTAGATTTGTGTCGACACCCAGTTAAAGCTTGTTCGTTTTAAAACATACTTAATTTTTAATTATGATAGCTGAAAATTAATAAAAGGTTTTTAATTTAACTATGAATAAATACGACTATGAATATTAAGCCATTAAGTTTAAATTCTTTATTTATTACACCCTTTAAATGATCTCAATTTAATTATAATAAGGGCATACTTAAAAAACTAAATAGTTAAAAAAAACCATAAAAATCTAAAATCTCCAGTCCTTCAAGGGTTAATTATTAAAAAACTTACCAAACAAGCTTTAACTTTAAAACTATACTTTTTAGGTAAACCGTTACTTTAAAACTAAGCTTTTCTGGCTTTTTAGAAGTTTATCAAAAAGCTTAATTGAATTAAAAACAGCCGCCTAAAAGTATGCTTTTGATTTGTTGTTAAATCAAACATCCATTTGTGAGGTTTTATTTAATTGTTTTTTTTTTCTTTTATGAAAAAAAAATGTATTATTTCTTTTGACAAATTAAACCCAGCTACAAATAAATAAATCTTATCAATTTTTCAATAAATCTTTAAATGTGTTGCTGTTTTTTGTTTCATTGTTGTTGCTCTGCAATAAATTTGTTATTTGTTTTTTTTTTTTTTCATTTATTACTGGGCATTAATAATGAAAAAGACAGAAAAAAAAAAACTTTTTTTTTTCAAACAGACTTATGTATTTCAAATTTATAATAAAAAATTATCTCAGCTTTGAGAGTGAATTATAAAAAAAAAAACTCTTATTTGAAGGTCATGGTTGCATTTAACAAAAATAATGAATACATAAATAAACAAATTGCTAAACTGCAGCAACACATGTCGAATTTAATGTTTTTTTTTTTTGTTTTTTTTTTTAACACGAAAATAAAAATCTTTTAAATCCGCATACATAATTTTGAAAAATCGCAAAAACAAAAAAATTTAATTATAATACAAAATCATAATCATGCATGCATCCAGCCAAGTGTATTCTCAAATTTTAGTATTTAATTCTTTTTAATGACCAAAGATCAAGGTTTCGTTGGTGTATAGTCTTTTTAAGGTAAATTATATGCGCAAATAGATTTTTTTTTGTTTTATTAAACATCATGTGGAAAATCACAAAAAAAAAAAAAAAAAAACTTGATGAAATGCTCGTACAACTTGTGCTTGTTTAATCATTCAGAAATGTCAAAAATTAGTCAGAAATGTCAAAAACTGAAGACGGCAAATGTCATGTTGAGCTTTTAAGGAAATGTTTATACAAATTTATGCAACATCTATATGCTTAGCAAGGACATATATTTCAAAATACTTATGTAAGAAGAATATAAAAAACTTGATGTCTTGTCGGCTTTGTGATTATACTTATAAGCCAATTAGGTCGATTGAAAAGATCACTGATATTACAACATAAGAAAAAGTTATGATTTTTATTTTATTATTTGAAATCAAATGGTTTTTAAAGCTGTAAATGAATTTTTGAAATCATTAAAAGAAATATCGATTAAAAATCATACTTATTTGAAAGGAGTGGTGAATTTCGATCGATTCAAGAATAATTTTGGAACCTATGGCTTATGATTTATTTGTTCTAAGTATAGCCCAGGCTACAAATAAATAACAAATTACATATTTAAAAGAATTTAGCCAAGAAATTCATACAAATTACTTAAGAAGTATAAATTTTCAAATATTTTCTTTTTCGAAATCGATTTCCATCACACAATCAAGAGCAGTTTCGATTAAATGTAAAATCAAAACCAGGATTATGGCGACCGGAAAATTTAACTTGGGAAATATGCAATTTTATTTATTTTTTTTCGAATTTCGGGATAATGTTTAAGATTTTAAGATTCAAGTTATCGATAACAATTTCTTATGAAAATTTCTTCATTCTCGATAACATAGAAAATTTCCTATGAACATTTTTCCAGTTATCGATAACTGAATTTTTTCTAAGAAAATTTCTCTAGTTATCGATAACATTGAAAGTTTTTAATTAAAATTTCTCAAGTTCTGGATATCATAGACAATTCTCTATGAAAATTTCCCCAGTTATCAATTTCTTATGAAAATGTCTTCATTATAGATAACATAGAACATTTCCTATGAACATTTTTCCAGTTATCGATGACATAAAATTTTATATAAGGAAATTTCTCTAGTTTTTTAATGAAAATTTCTCCATTTCTGGTTAACATAGAATTTTCTATGAAAATTTCTCCACTTATCAAGAACATAGAAAATATTAAATAAAAATACATTTAGCAAACGATAAAATAGAAAATTTCTCCAGTTATCGATTTTAGAGAAAAATTTCCATGAACATTTCTCTAGTTATCGGTAGTCTAGAAAATTTTATATGAAAATTTCTCCAGTTATCGATAACAATGAAGACTTTCTAAAAGCATTTCTGCATAAATAATTTTCTATAAAATTTACTTTAGTTATCGATAAACAATAAAACTGTCTAAGGAAATTTCTCTAAATATTACGTTGTCCATAACTCGACAAATTTTCTTAGACAAATTTCTGTGTTATAAATAACTGAATGTTTATAGGAAATTTTTTGTGAAATGGTAGTAATCGATGAAATACAGGGTTTTTCAACAAGAGGTGTTATTTTGGTATTGAAAGAAAAATGGAATTTTTTGAGATAAATGATCGGATGTTTATTTCATAATAAAGAGGAAGGTATGCCGTTAATAATAAAAAGCAACATCAGCCAAATGGCCACCACGACCACGTTTACAGGACCATATCCTTTTCAAGAAAATTTTCCATAACCAAATCGCAAAGTGGCTGCCCTATGTCCTCGATAGCCTCACGAATTCTATCTTTGAGGTCTTGAATCGACGATGGGCTGTTGGCGTAGATCTTATCTTTCACGTGGCCCCAAAGGAAGAAATCGCATGGTGTTAAATCACAAGATCTCGGTAGCCAATTGTGATCACCTCTTCGAAAGATAACACGGTCCGGAAACTTTTCCCGTAAAAGAGCAATGGTTTCGTTGCTTGTGTAGCACGTAGCGCCGGCTTGTTGAAAGTAAACGTTGTCCAGATCAATATCATCCAACTCCGACCATAAGATACGGTGTAATGACGTTTGTGGAATCCACAATTCCAAAAAACGACGAGCATTGGACAAACCTAGGTTTTCTTCAACACTTTGGGCTACAGCAGCAATATTCTCAGTTGTTCTTGAGCGACGTGCACGGGTTTCATTCTTCACAACACTAACTTGTCCCAACAGCTCGAATTTTTCCACCAATTTCTGCAGTGCGGTCCGACAAGGTGCTTCACGACGACCCAAAAATGCTTTAGTTTTGCGAACTGTGACTGCAAGATTTTCACCATTTTCGTAGTGAATTTTAATAGTTTCAATGCATTGTTGAAGCGTGTATCGTTCCATTTTTAGTAATGGCGTAGTTTCTACTTGTCAAATGTTAAAGCATAAAAGCTTCAAAAGTGACAGCTACCGAAATACCGGCTATCGATATCAGAATTTCTCTAGTTATCGATATAATTTTCTCTAACATAGAAAATTGTCTATCAAATCCTAAATAAAATTCTTAAATTTTTAGAATTTGTTTAACAAATTTAAAAAAAAAAAACTGAGTTCTGAAATTTCATATCAAATTTTTAAAATGTTTTTTAAAATCACGAAAACCACAGTAAAATTGAGAGTCATTTTGACCCCAATTTTTGCACTGTTATTGTGTATTTTATATTTTTCGCAACTTTCATTAAAATTGGTCCAAAAATGTATAATATTTCGCTATATTTCATTAAGAAATTCCAAATATTGCTAAATTTTACCTTTGACCTTCACTATTTAAATGTTATAGTTGTCCGATTTTAGTAAAACTTGCAGAGTATATTTAAAATGATCTGAACTATAAGATTCTGTATAGGTTTTACTTAAAATTCGTAACAGTAAGGAAATTGCTTTCATTTGCCAAAGTATGGCCAAAAAAATATTTTTTGCCGAAAATCACAAAATTTAAATCGTAGGTACGAAAAATCTGTAAGAGCTATTGACATAATTTTTTCATATTTTTATTCTCTATTATGATCTCAGTAAATCCCAATGTGATGATCAAAAACTTCTGAAATTTTTTAAATAAAATTTTTAAAAATTTGAAAAAAGAAATTCGAAACTGCCGTTAAAAAAATAAATATTTTTGGCCATCCCTGAGAATAGGTTACCGGTATCTTACAAAGACAAAAACTCATACGAATGTAAATACGGACATATTTTAAGTAAAAATTAGCTTTTATTTTAATATTTCTTAAAATATGTTAATTTTATTCCTACATTTCTTGTTCAAGTGGCCTGAGACAGGTTAATGGTCTGGGGAATTTTTAATAACTTTAACATATTTTAACCAATTTTTGTATTTTATATCACATTAGAACGACAATTACGTGCACATTTCGATTATTTTGCATTTGATTGCAAAAATAATTATTTAGTAGCAAAATTATTACAAAACCTGAAAAATTTGCATTTTTTCCGAATTTTAGCGTTAATACAGTTTGTGGGTCAAATTGCCTCAAAGGAGATGTAGGTTTAAACTCAAAAAGATTTTTTTACTATAATTTTCATTAATATAAATAAATCTACATATTTCTGTAATATAATGCAGAAAGTGAATGAGTTTCACAAATTAATTTCATATAAATAGTACAATTTTGCATATATCTGACCTTTGACCTCGATGCGCGTCCTGAAATCAAATTTTCAACATTTAACTTTTAGATCAGCGAAAGGCATTGAGCTCTCAAATGAGCTCTCTTGTTTTTGTTTTCACATGTACGCAAGCACATACATTGTATAAAAACAATCAAAACCAGTCAGTCTCGCATGAGCATTGATAGAAGAAGGTTGTTTTACGCTTTTCGCTTTTTATGCTTGTTTATTTCAGTTATTGTTTTTGTTTTTTTCTCAACTTTTTACTCAACTCATACAACTACAATATCTAAAAGCTGTAGTGGTGTGAGTCTGCCTTTCGCTGTTTTAGACCTAGTGTCACAATATTCCAACCGGCACCCTTCAAAAATCGAACTCAAATTTTTTTTCCATACAACTGATTGTCACTCTAGTATAAGTTTGTCATTCCACAATATAATTTTCTGACCCTATAAAGTATATATATTCTGGATCCTTATAGATAGCGGAGTCGATTAAGCCATGTCCGTCTGTCTGTCTGTTGAAATCAATTTTCTTAAGACCCCAGATATCTTTGGTATCCAAATCTTCAATAACTCTGTCAGACATGCTTTCGAGAAGTTTCCTATTTAAAATCAGCAAAATCCTTCCATAAATAACGGAGATATGAGCAAAAATCCAATAAAAACCTCTGAAAATTTCATAAAAAAAAGACAATTTATTGCATGCTTTGACAAAAAAGCAACAAAACGTATGTTTGAATGTGTGTTGGTTTCATTGCTTTACGTATTTTGTTTTTTAGTGTTTCATTTCGTTTGGCGTTGTTGTTTTTATACCCTTCATCTTCGTGAGAAGGGTATATAGAAGATTGCCATTTCGTTTGTAACTTCTACAATATAATCTGTTCGTCAGCAATTAAATGTAAAATTTTTAAAAGTTTTCTTGATATATTTAGGATGCTATACGCTGAAAGTGGGCTATGTATGCATCCACAACAAAGGTGAAGGGTATATAAGATTCGGCATAGCCGAATATAGCATTCTTACTTGTTGTATACTATTATTTTTTGATTTTTAGAAATTAGTCTAGTCTGTGGGTTTATAAGTCCACACTAAATAGTAAAGTAGTGTCTTTCGCTAAAACTTTTAAACTTTTTTTCTTTAACCAAATGTATTTTTATTAATTTAATGAACTATTCTACTCATTACATTTTATTAAATTGTAATTGTTCGTGAAAAACAACAACAAGAAAAAAATTGCAACAAACTATAATCATTTATATATACATACATATGAAGTATATATTTAAATATTTAATTAAACATTATTTTTAACGATATTGGCCTTTAGCGTAAACAGCAACAACAACACATACAATAATAACAACAACAGCTAAAAATTCAGCACCATTTTCGATTGAGATGCAACGCTGTTTTGTTTTGTTTTTATTTACATTTGGTTTGTTTTAATTTTCTGTTCTTTTTGTTGTTGTTGCTGTTTTTTGATTTTGTCAAGGCTGCCATCACAGTAAATGTGTGTGTGTAAGTGACTTTGTACAAGAACGCACCTTATTTTGACATTTTGTTTGGGAGAGGGGTTTGTTATGCTGCTTCTTCTTCGTCTTCTTTATTTTAAAGATGGTCTACAAAACAGAATCAGTTAAGTCAGCAGGTTTGTTAGTTAAATTCATTGAATTTATTTGACATTTATAAAATATTTTAGTTTTTAATGTAAGAAATTCTTTAGAATTCATGAATTCATCAATAGTTAAACTTAAAACGAAAGATTGTTTGATATTAAATTATATTCTTTTTCTTTGTGGTTTTTGTGTGCAGTTTTTTTGTTGTTTTTTTTTTTTTTTTAAATTGTAATTTTGTGTTTGATTTTCTTTTTGTTTGTGATTTTAATTCATTTAAAGTCATTGAACTTTTTTTATAGCAAAATTTACGTAACTTTACTGATAAATTGAATGTAATTTTTGTTGTAGTAGTTTGTTTTTTTTACATTTATTTGCTGTTTTTTTTAATATATTTTATTCATTGGTATTGTTTAAAACGCCGACTTTTGTTAGTGTGCTGAATGAGCTCCTACTAACATTAGTACACTTGAAGAAATGTGGTATATGATAAGACAAATTAAAAATTGTACACAGTATTATTAAGAGTCCGCGTTAGCAAAACGAATGTCTTATTATCTTTACTATTTGGCCCATTAATCACCGGGATCACCTTCCCCCATTGTGTCATCAACCAGTCTTGATTGGGTTTAACCCTAGTTCAAAAAAGTAATTATGTAGATCACTTGCTTTAATTACGTTCTTGTTATTTTGCCACTTTAGTGGAAATAAATTACCTGACATATTGCCCAGTCTCTTATTGGCCTGTTGTAAGTCCCTCTCTATACTTGACAAATATTTATCATAACATTTAATGACGTTTGTTGTCAAGACAAAGTTGTTGGCGGAAAAGTCATAACGAAGCAATAATACTAATAAATGGAGACTTGTCAACCATTTTGATTCTTATCATGACAAAAATTTATCACGTGTAGACATTTGGTAATATATTGGCATTATAAATTTCTTTGTTTAGCCCCCATTTAACTCTTCAATTTCTTACAGTGCTCTAAAGAAACTCTTAAAAGCCAAAAAAAATTAAATATAAATTGCATTCGAGTGCACCTTTCAAAAATTGTTTATTTTTTTTTTTTTGTTTTGTGTGTCTTTAGTGTTTCGTTGCTGGTTTAGTTTCTTTGCTTCTTGACTGAGTTTCTAGATTTAGTTAAACAATAATTTTATAGTTGTTACCATTGCTGTCGCTGTGTCTGTACAGTAAACTTTTGAAATCAACTAAATTTATTTATGTTTTTTTTTTCTTAATTTTTTTGTTTAGTAAGTTACTAGATATTTATGAATTTATAGCTGCAACTCTATAAAATATTTGAAAAGTTTTATATTACTTGTTTTTCGATCAAGTAGCACGGTGGGGCGGTTAAATGGTAATTGCAGTAATATGTTTAAATTTAAAAGGGATTTACGATATCTTAGAAAATTTTCTATGAAAGTTTTTCCTGTTATGGAGAGCATAACAGCAAAATTTCTCGATTTTATAGATATTATAGAAAATTTGTTATGAAAATTTCTCCAGTTATCTATAAAATCAAACGTTTTCCATGACAATGTCTGCAGTTAACATTGATCATTTGTTATGAACATTTCTTCAGTTAACGATATAATACAAAATTTGCTTTAAAAATTTCTCCAATTATCGATAACGATAACATTTTTTTAATAAAAATGTCTCCCATTATATAACATAGACAACTTTCTGTGAAAATTTTTCCAGTTATCGATATAATAGACAATTTTCTACGAAAAATTCTCCAGTTAAGGAAATTATTGAAAATCTTTTATGAAAATTTCCTAGTTATCGATAACATTAAACGTTGTCTATGAAAATTTCTGCAGTTATCGATAACATTAAACGTTGTCTATGAAAATTTCTGCAGTTATCCATAACATAGAACATTTTGAATGAATATTTATATAGTTATCGATAACATTCAACATCTTTCTATTTATCGATAACATTGTTAATGTTAAAAATGTTCTATGAACATTTCTCTAGTTATCGATAACATATAAAATTTGCTATGAAAATTTCTGCACTTTCTGAATATTTTTCCTGTTATCGATAACATCGAACATTTTCTATAAAAATTTCTCTTATTGATAACAGAAAATTTAAATGAAAATTTCTCAAGTTATCGATAACGTTGAAAATTGTCTATGAAAATTTCTCCAGTATTCATTAAATATAAGTTCTATGAAAATTTCTGCAATTATCGATAACATAGAATATTTTCTATGAAAACTTCTCCAGTTATCGATAACATACAAAATGTTCGTTGTAAATCTCTCTAGTTATCGATAACATTGACAAATTTCTACAAAAATTCCTTTATTTAATGATAAAATTGAAAATTTCACGAAATACAATTTTGAGGATTTTCTGTGAAAATTGAAAAATATGATGATATACAATTTGAATTTATATCATCATCAAACAACACAATGAGTTGTTGTGCCACTATGCTACAAATTTACACAAAATCTCAGACATCAGCTTTAAGCATTCTGACGGATATAAACACCAGTGTCAGCTTTAAGTCGACGTACAACAATTCTCCACGAAATCGGGGGAAGACAGTAGTATAGGCGTGCCAATAGTTTCCAGCCTTGCTGGCGGTAAGGTGTATAATAATGATTTCCGTAGCTGTAATGCAGCAGATGGAGTTCTTCATATTAATCTACATACTCTGGTGGACTCTCACCATAACCTAGAAGAGGGAGGAGCATATAACATTCGAAAATTAAAAGAGATCTTCTAATACAAATGACTCGCATAGCAGTAATCATAATGCGCTCGCTTTGGTAAAGGACGCACAAAAATATCATCCCCACCAACAAACCACCTCAAATGTGAGCAACAAGAACCGTCATATTTTGAACAAATCACCTAACTATAGTGATCTGCCTTCGGTAATGCCCCCGGAGGACTCGACTCACTTGACCGGTTCCTCAAATACCAGCAGTCAAAATTATAATACAACTCAAGACAATACCTAAAGTCACACCGATTCACAGAGACATGCCGTCGATGATACTGGGCGGTACAGTTTCTTTCCAGAAGCCTCTTGCAAATGTAGTATACACAATGCTGAATTCCTTGATAATGGTACACAAACAGATTTTATTCCTCCTGCAAGTCCTCACAATAGAGGAGTATGGCGAGCAGCAGATTTAATCCATAGATCGAAAAAACAAACAGCGTTGGTCCATTATAGAAGAATGACGGAAGAAGTTAACAGACAGTCAAACTTAGAAGATGATTCCACAAGTCAACGTGTCAATTCAACTGATAGAACAGCACAGAGAAGCCAACATAATAAGCCAGAGAGAGAGCGGGATAAATATGCTACAAATTCCCGAAGAAGCTATTGAAAAAGGTGTATTTAGAAAGGATTTACTTTTCCCCTGACAGAATGTTCAAATTACTTGGACCTTTTATATTTGTAATATATTGTTACGAATTTGCAATAGGGATTTGAATTTAACAGTCTGTAACGACTGCTTGCAGCATTCATCATGTTTATAAACATGTCCATCAGTAGAAGCTTCTACTTATCAACAATATTGATAGCATACGGTTATTAGCATTGTTTATAAGTATGGCAATACTATATGTTTAAGCTGCTAATCTTGACATCGAAAGCTCTAGAATTTGAACATATTAGTTTGTCCGTTAAGAGCATTGTAGAAGATTCACAAAAGATGGCGCGTGTATAAATAGTGGCAGAGGTTGCTGTCGTGAGTTGAGTTTATTATAGGCGTTGTTAGAGTTAATATCAACTGTCTTGTACATTTAAGTGAGAGAATGTATTAGTAAAAATGTGTGATTATTTTGAGTTTTTTTCTAGTTTCCGCTCTATGTTTCTCTATGGTTTTAGTCATAGAGAATATACATAGTGCGGAAACTCTCCTGTCAAAGACCTAACTCAGTTGTCAAAAACTTAAGTGGTGAGAATATATTAGTAAAAAAACTATGTGAAAATAAAAACAACACTCGTATGTGTGACTATTTTGAGTAATTTTTTTGTTTGAGTTTTTTCTAGTTTACGCTATGGTTTTAGTTTTTAATAAACATTCAATGCATGGAGAAAATATACATAGAGCGAAAACTAGAAAAAATTAAAATTAAAAAAATAGTCAAAAAAGTTACACATACGAGTGTTGTTTTCGCTTTAACATAGTTTTTTTTACTAATACATTCTCACATCTTAGGTTTATGACAACTGAGTTAGGTCTTTGACAGGAGAGTTTCCGCTCTATGTATATTTTCTCTATGATTCAATGTCTTACAAACATTTAACGATTAACATACAATCACTCAATCCGATATCTATGGACTTTGGAAAACATATTTCTGCCAACACAGGGACAGACGGGCATTGTTATAGCGACTTCGCTACATAAAAAGTTCCAGTGAATCGTCCCTCAATTCGTAACATTCGATTGATTCATCCCTAGCTCATGTAATATTGATGCTATAGTTTAAGTATCCACATTATTAAAAGCCCCTTCTATATCGATTTAAATACTACTGGATTTATGATCCGGAACGAATCGCTACTCTTCTAAATATTGCCGAATCCAGTGATTTTCCTAGAAAAGAACTTTCTACAACAGCGCAACTGTTACAAATTCAAATATATAGCGGAGTCGATTTAGCCATGTCCGTCTGTCTGTCTGTTGAAATCACTTTTCTGAAGACCCCAGATATCTTCGGGATCCAAATCTTCAATAATTCTGTCAGACATGCTTTCGAGAAGTTTTCTATTTAAAATCAGCAAAATCCGTCCATAAATAACGGAGATATGAGCAAAAATTCAAAACAACCTCTATTTTTGGCCTATTTTTGATCTATATCTCCATTACTAAGACATGATATAGATAATATGGATATCTAATGATAGATATTTCAAGGGGCATTGCCACGATGTATATAAGACTTTAGTAAGTTGGACCTACAATGGGTCAAAATTGGGAAAAATATTTTTGAACCCGAATTTTTTTTTCACAAAAAAACATTTTTTTGTCAAAATTTTTTTCACTAATAAATTAAAAAAATAAATTTTTAAATTAAAAAAATTTTTTTTAAAAAAATTAGAAAAAACTTTTAAAAAACAATTTCGAAATTTTTTTTTTTTTTTTCACAAAAAACATTTTTTTGGTCATAAATTTTTTTTCAGTAATAAATTAAAAAAATGAATTTTTAAATTAAAAATTTTTTTTTAAAAAAATTGGAAAAACTTAAAACAATTTCGAAAAAAATTTTTTTTAAAACTAATAAATTAAAAAAATAAATTTTTAAATTAAAAAAATTTTTTTAAAAAAATTGGAAAAAACTTTTAAAAAACAATTTCGAAAAAAAATTTCTTTTTTTTCACAAAAAACATTTTTTTGTCATAAATTTTTTTCACTAATAAATTAAAAAAATAAATTTATAAATTAAACAAATTTTTTTTAAAAAAATTGGAATAAACTTATTTCTGTAAAACAAAGTTAGATTTCCACTCCACTCTTTTTTCCTTTCATCCCACTGTTCTTATTTGCAATTTCAAAAAACTTACCTAAAATGAAATATTTTAACCAATTCAAATAGTACAATTTATAAATTAACAGAATTTGTATTTTATATTTTGCTTTAGGAACAAAAAAAAATTTAATTCTTTTTTGGTATAAATTAATTATGTGGGTTGTTTTTGGCGTATTTATCATTTAATCATGGTATTTAGACAAAAAATAAAAATATAATTTTTATCGAAAATCAGCAATTTGTCTGCTTAATTAAAAAAAATGTTAAATGGATATTGAATGAATTGTATTAATGCAATTACTTCAATGACAAGACGACATTAATAATACAAATTTTGAAACTACTGCTATTTATAAACATACTTGTTATTAATTGTAATAAATTAATAGAAAAATAGATAAAATATTTTAAACTTATAAGCAGAGATCAACAGTTAAAAGCAGGTTACAAAACCAAGAGAAAAATTATTTTTGTTACAAGATTTTGGGCAAAAATTGTGTTAAATTATAGGTGAATTTAGAACTTAAGTAAAAACCAGGGAAAGTAGAAATTTGTATCTGTTCATTAATAAATTTTCTGCTTCCTACAGTTTATTTAAAAGATTCCCTAAACTTACAAAAACATTGTTTAGTTTAAGTAAACTTTTCCTTGTTTTAGCACAGACTTTTCCATTTGTTATAGCTAAGACACCTGCTGCTTTCAACTTTTGCGATCTTTCAGCAAATTTCACTTTGTATTTACTGAAATTATTTGCATATTGCATAAACAAATAAAGAAAATAAAAAAACTAAACTAAATGACATTCCAATTAAAAGGAATGTGTAATGGGCCTCACTAACTAACTCACTAGATTAAATCACAAAGACAGTAGTTAGTGACAGTTAAGTTAATTTAGTTCAGTTTAAAACCACTTTTTAAACATGTCAGCGCACATTTTATTCAAGGCTGTTTGCTTACTTTGCTGGCCGTTTGTTGGTAGGTTTTTAAAATTGTTTATAATTTATTTAGAGAAAAAAAAAAAAAAAACAAGAAAAAAAGAAACTAAAACTTGTGTCATAATTTATAATTAATATAATTTAATAACTAACTTTACACATAGTAATAACTTTATAAGTTATTTAGTATAACCAACTTGTAGCAACAAACAAAAAGTTGTTTCATTTAAAAACTGAAAAAAAAAAACTTGAAAACATAAACCTATACTAAAATATAAAATCTTTATTATATTGGTAACTAATAGATTAGTTCCAGGTAATTTACTTAATGGCAACAGCTACTTCCATTTTTATAAAGTTTTTCGTTCTTGCAAATTTGCTGAGTGAGTGAGTGAGGCACACTTGTGCCCGCCATGTCGTGTTAATTTTAAGCAATTTATTCAAATGGCCTTTTAAGTTGTAACATAAGCTTTATGGCAGCCCCAACAACAAAAAAAAAAAAAAAAAAAAAACCAGCAACATTTTATAGCTAATGCTAATTAAATAGTTACAAACCAACAAAATCTAAACACAAAATAAAATAAATTTGCATTTAGATGAAAAATGCAACATGTTGGTAATAATTAAACATTTTTTATTTATTTTTTTGCATATAAAACTTCTCATTAAAGTGTGGTCATTTAAATGGTAAAATAAAACTACAAAAAAAAAAAAACAAGCATTTCTTAAGCCAATTAACACTATTTTGTAGCAATAATTACTTTCGCTTAAAGTTCCGTTACACTTAACTAATAGATTATTTGAACCCACAGGCTTGGTCTGCAAATCAGGTTATTTTTTGAACACTTGTTCTTTAACAGGATCTAGATTCAATACTTTCTCGTTAAGAATGGTAATTAGGTGTAAAAAACGGGAAAGTATTTAACCGGACATGAAACAGCTTAGAAATATATAACTAGAGTTTAATTAATATTAAAATTATTAATTAATGTTAAATACTCATATTTTTTAAAACTATCCGATGATCACAATATTGCATATGTTTAAACCGATCTATATCTAGTAAATGTCCTCGTCGTAGGTCATTATAAAAAAGTATACTGCAACTGCCCATGATTTGAATAAGAAGTGAAATTAAACAGAGCTTTTGGAGTACCTGCATTAAATCATTTTAATAACCTTCTTACAATACTCACTCCTTATTTTAAGCCCTATAGAAGGCCTTGAAAGGTCTTAGATAAGCATATTTTGAAGAGTAGCATACTATGTGCGTTAACCAGCTCGTATATTTTCAGACAGCCACAATTGTTCGATGTAATACTTTAATAAATAATTGTAAAGGGTGTACCAAAATGTATGCATGATTTCAATTAAATACAAAAAATTCCGTGTTTTTTCTTCTTTAGATTATTATTTTTTCATTTAATATTAAAGTACTCTGGATAGCCTTTTTTTGTTGAAATATTAATTTTGCGTAAATGTGGCTGAATTTTGAATTATATTTCCTCCTTTGTTTCCTTTGTTTCAAGTGTTTGACTTAAAATATTTTTTTTTTTTTCAAATTTTGAAACATTTGTACAATATAAATTTATTCAAAGTACATATTGACCATTGTTAGCCATGACCTTTTCCCATTTTTCTGGCTACATATGGTTCCCGATTCAATGGAACTGCTCATCTATTGAGGCCAAAAACGAATCAAGCCTATTTCGGATACTCTGTTCCATAGTGAAGCGTATCCCAGAGAGAGCGTTCTGCATCGATCAAAACGGGGCACTGTAAGGCGGGTTTGGCGAAACTTCCCAAACACTCCATTCTAAATACTTTTTAACAGGTATTGTAAGATGTGGTCGAGCGTTGTCATGGTGGAATATTACGGTTTCATGTCTGGCCGCATATTCTAAGCGTTTTTCAGCCAATGCTAGCTTCAAACGAATCACTTGCATTCGGTACAGGTTCCCTATGATGTACTGGCCAGATTTCAGCAGCTCATAATAAATAGGAACTTTTTGGACCCACCAAATACAAAGTATTACCTTAGCGCCATGAATATTTGGCTTTGCTATCGATATGGCTGGTTGGCCGTGCTTCACATACGATCTCTTACGCTTAGGGTTTTCGTAATGGATCCATTTTTCACCGCAAGATATGATTAGGTGCAAAAATGATTTTCTTTTATAGCGTTCAAGCAGCATTTTAGACATGAAAAAAGAAAGATTATCATGTCGCAATGTCATGCACCTGATACAGTCACGGCTTCTTCAGTCTAATTTTCGAAGAAATATGGTCCAATGTTACCTAGACCACAAGAGGGTTCTCTGAATTCAAAATGCGTAAATTTTAACGATTAATAAAGCCATCAAGATGAAAATGTGTTTCATCGCTTATGGCGGACCAACTTTCCTTATTTTTTAAATCTTGTTCTCTCGTGAGAATCTGTTTTGATTTTTGTGTTTATAGCAATATTTGCTTCGGATTGTGGTAATTCGTCGGACTTTATAACATTGTAAATTATTGTGATCTCAGAATATCAGGCGGGCTTGAAAGCCTCATATCTTGTGTTGGAAATGTCACCTGGGATAAAAAGGTGATTAACAATGTTGCTAGTCTTCCGGCGTTAAAGGCAAGCTGGTATATGACTGTAAGCCCAGAACGGGTTCATGCAACACTACTATGTTGGATGAGCTTATAATTTCACTGAAATCTTGGCCATGACTATGTTGTTGGTCGTCCATTTGGAAGCTCCAATTTTTGATGACTCGTTCCAGCATTGCTACCGGTATCTCGAGAACTACGTGAGTAATGTTGGCTTCCAAGTCTTAAATCGTAGCTGGCTGATCGACGAATACGACTTGATACATATAACCGCAAAGAACAAAATCGAGAGGTGTGATATCACATGATCTAGGCGGCCAGTTAGCAGGTCTGGATCGCGAAATTAGCTCGAAAGTGCGATAATAAAAACCATATGCTGCTCGAAGTGCACGAAAAATACAGAACGCTGATTTTCATAATACAGCTGAATAATTTGTAGACATTGTTGCTGTGTGAGTCTGTAATTGCTGAATTGTCAAACAATATTGACTATAAATAAGAGGACAGTATAACTCCAGTCAACAGTGATCTGTGAAAAACAAACAAACAAATTAAAAAAATCTCAAAATTAATCACTTTAGAATCACCCTTTAATATTAGGGCAATCATAGGAATTGTTACGGTTTATTCTCCAATTAGAGTTCGGCCTTGCAGATGAGGCGACATGTGTGTCATTGATGCAACACCGACAATTCTACGATGAATAAGAATATATGGTGGTTGTAAGCTAGAGGATATTGTTTGCTTCATTAATGAAATAAGTAGCAAGGTAGACATGGTTAAACAGTTTTTTTTAATTTTATTCAGCGTTAAAGGGATTCACAATCGATTTATTTTATGTACCCGTGTGGAAGTGTCTAATTAACTTTATCATTGTGGCCTTTTACTCATTACGGTTTCAATACTTTTTGTTCGTTGATAACTCTCTGCGACAACTGCTGAATACTTTAGATCTAATATTCCTGTTACTATTATAATAGTCTTCAAACACTGCCATGTATTTGATGACCATGCCCTTAAATCTCTCCTGCAAAATATCCAATGTGTCATGATCTGTGGGGCACGTAACGCCAAAGATAACATAGCCTTCTGTCCCATTTTCATTCTATGAGTCATCTGGGTACACTTTTATGTTACGATTTTTAATCTCTAAGTTTGTGTAGAAAGAGCCTTCCGTCATAAGAAATTTTAGAAACACCATGGTATTTCCGCAAGAATTGCTCAAATATCTGTTGACTTGTAGCTAAAGTATCATTTCTAACTAGAGTTTTGCTGATCTGAATTAAACTGAAGAATTAACAGAATCATTAAAAAGAAACAGAATGGCAAAACTCCACTAAAAACTTAAATGTTTTTAGTACTTTTGTTGGAACTATTTTATATACAGTTAGGGTGCCCGATAGACTACACGATAGTGTGCTGGACTGCTGGGTTGCGGGTTCGATTCCCGCCAGAGACTCTGGGCGGGAATCCAGACAAGCAAAACGCTTCGCAGTTTGTGTTTGTTTTAAAAAAAAAACCAAAATTTGGTTTATAGGGTATTTCATCTATCTTTTAATTTAAATAAAACAAAGTGTGTTTGAGATACCATCGATATTTTTTATTCCTTTGAAAGGCTTATCGATGCCATTATGTATGGAAGATAACATCGTGCAAAAGCGCGCATCTGAAATTTCCAATTTGTCATGACTCTGCCGCATAAATCAGACTGAATTTGACCGCTGGCATGGTTTATGTTGGTTTTGAGGGCTGCTGTTGTTTGTGGATTATTCGCATAGACCTGAGATTAAAGAAAACCCCACAAGAAAAAGTCAACTCCGCGTGAGATGACCATGCACTCAAATCGCTCGTGTAGAATATCCAATGTCGCATGAGCTGTGAGGCACGTAACGCCATCCTGGTGTAACCACATGTCATTGGTGCCCATATCATTCAATTCAGGCCAAAATAAGTAGGTTGTAATCGATCTATAGCACTCTCCGTTGACGGTGATGGGCTGGCTAATGTAGTTCTCAAAGAAATATTGGCCTCCAAAAATGCACACCAAACAGTGAATTTTTTGGGATACAGTGGATGCTCTTGGATCTCATGTGGATTGGTGTCGTCCCAAATTCGATAATTTTGTTTGTTGACATACCAATTCATCCAGAAATGTGCAGCACCATCCCTGAAAATGAATTTTTAATGGCAATTAACGGAACGTTGCCTGAACAGTACACCCATTTTGATAAATTAATTTTATAATTTTATTTAAAGAGAAGTAATACTCAGGCAACTAATGATTATATGTTTATTATGTTACTTTTTTTGGAAAGGGGATAGATTGTAGAAGGACATGTGGTGAAAGGAGGAGAAAATCTTTTTGTTTGAGAACTCTGTAATTGCGCGATATGTTTGTTATTAGTACAGGGTTCAGCGCCTCTGGTGGCGAGTAGGCATATTATTCAAGCTATTTAATAGTCATAATTTATTTATTCTACTACGGCGGCGGGCGCTGTAATAAATTCTAGTTGGCTGGGACTCGAATCCAGGCCGAAAATCTTGCTAAATGATTAAACTTGCTATCTAATTAAGCCACAATACCCTTATCAATCATTTATAAATTTAAGAACTTATTATGAATAAGACATTTAGATTTTAAAGGTTCTAATTATATTACTGCTCTAAACTAAATAATATTTTTACTAACTTTCTCCTTTTTTTCTTGTTTCAGGTGAGTGACATATTTACAATGCTTAATAATAATTATTATTTGGTAAGTTATATATATTTGAAATATAAAATGATTCAAATAGCTTTAAGCTCTCTTCTGAGTTTAAAAAAGTACAGAATCCTGTAGTATCTTGGTTGATCAGACTTAGATTTAGAAAAGCTTGTTAGATGTGGACTGCAAGTTTAGCATGATAGTGTAAAGATAGCTTAAGACTTGTTACTAAGTATGAGTCACTAATTTCTGCAGTAAGTTGGCTATAGACTTATCTTAAAAATGTCTAATATATACGCGGGAATTTTAAACGCTGAACACCGCCTTCACATATGTAGATTATCCTGGATATTATAGTTTTACTTAAAAGCTTCTCCGGTAAATAAGAATGTATGACTGAGTATTTCAGTTCCAAAATGAAATTATATTCAAATGCCGGTCAACTTATTTCTGAGTTCTCTTCTGAGTTCAACAGAGACAGGTTCCGGTAGTCTCTTTGTTGATTAGACTTGGATTTAGAAAAGCTTGTTAAATGTGGTATGCAAGTTAGCCAGATCGTGTAATGATAGCTTAAGACTTGTTACTATGATACACTAAGTAATTGCTGAAAATGTCTACTTTAAGACAGGGATTTTAAACTCTGAACACCGTCTTCGTATAGTTAGATTTTCCCGGATATTATTGTCTTACTTAAGAGCTTCTCCGGAAGCTAAGAATGTATGATCAAGCTACTTCAGGTACAAAATAATATTATATTCAAATTCCGGTCCAATTATCTAACTTATTTTTAAGTTCTCTTCTGTGTTCAACAGAGACAGGTTCCGGTAGTCTCCTGGTTGGTCAGACTTGAATTTAGAAAAGCTTGTTAGATGTGAACTGCAAGTCAAGCCAGATAGTGTAATGGTAGCTTAAGACTATTCACTATGACACATTAATTTCTGGAGTAAGTTGGCTTCAGACTTCTCTTAAAAATTTCTCCTTTAATGCAGGGATTTTCAACGCTGAATACCGACTTCTCATAGTTAGATTTTCCTGTATATTATCGTCTTACTTAAGAGTTTCTCCGGAAGCTAATAATGTATGATCAAGCTACTTCAGTTACAAAATAAAATTATATTCAAATTCCGGTCCAATTATCTAACTTATTTTTGAGTTCTCTTCTGTGTTCAACTGAGACAGGTTCCGGTAGTCTCTCTGTTGCCTGAAAAGCTTCTCAGATGGCAAGAGCAATCAAAGTCAAATAGTGTAAAGATGGCTTACACTAACAGACACTAATTTAATTTGAAATTATGTTTATGATTTCAATAATTTGTTTATTAAATTCCTTTTTCTTTGAAATGCCAAAAGTATCACTTGAGTTTATAAATAATGATGGTAGACTTGATTCTTAAGCTGTTGTATAATTTTATTTTTTCTATACATTTTAATACCCTTAAGCATTTCTAAGGTGAGTTGGCGTCTTAAAGTGTTTTGAATTAATTTTTTTTTTTTTTTTTTTTGTTTTGTTCAAACTGCTGTCTAATCTTAAATATCAAATCAAACATAAAACTTCTTTAATCAGACAAAACAACTACAAACAAACAATAAATAAATAACTACAATTGAGTTTTAGTTATTTTTTTTTACACGTTTAAAGTTTGTTTCATAAAGAATCATAAGATTCTAAGAAGGTGTATTGAAAATGAATAATGTTGCCACATTAGCAATCACTACTACAGATCAATTTGAAGCAGGCCATTATTATTTGGTATTATTTAGTTTTTGGTTTGTTTGCTGTTTGGTCGTCTAAAACAGTTAAAGTTTAAATTACAACCTTAGACGATTATGATGACGTTAATGTTGAAAATGAAGGCGGCTTTTTAAGATCTTACAAGATCTAATGAATACTTACTTGTACACTAACAACGTATTACATTACTTTAATTATTATTATTGTTATTTCTTAGTGGTATTTATTTTAGTTGTTACATTTTGGCTTTCAAATTTGAATTGTTTAAACATTTCAAGTTTTTATTTATTTGAAAAATAGTTTGTTGCTTCAAGTAGAACACAACCAATTGTTTTTAGAATTCTTGTAGTTTTTTATTGTTAATGGTGGTTTTAGAGATACAAAAAAGTTCTTCTTTATTGTTTAATAAATCAAGTTGTTTTTTTGTTTTATTTTATTACAATAAAACTAAGTCAAATTAAATTGGTAGAAAAAATATTCATTAAAATTATTAGTTTAAAATAAAAACCTTAGGTTTTTAAATACAATACAATACTTATCATAGTTGCTTAAATATGGGTTTATAAAAGCCTTGAAATTAGATTTATCGACACTATTCTATAATGAGAATAGGGGTTTAATTCAAATTAATAGAATATATAAGATTTTAAGTTTAATTTTCGTGCATTTTTATAGAATAATGCATATAATGTACAAAACTTAACTTGATGTTAACTCTAACAGCACCTATGATAAACTCAACTCACGACTGCAACCTCTGCCACTATTTATACACGCGCCATCTTTCGTGAATCTTCTTGCTCTTAACAGACAAACTAGTAAGCTCGATTTCTAGAGCTTTCGATGTCAATGTTAGCAGCTTAAACATTTAGTGTTGCCATACTTATAAACAATGCTAATAACCGCATGCTATCAACATTGTTGATAAGTAGAAGCTTCTACTGATGGACGTGTTTATAAACACGATGAATACTGCAGGCAGTCGTTACAGACTGTTAAATTCAAATCGCTATTGCAAATTCATAACAATATTGAGAAAAGTTGAAACGAAGTTACAATTCGTATAATAAACATTTTCATTAACAAATCTCTTATTTTAGGGAATATTCGCGATAATGTTCCTTTCGTTATCCACGATCTTTATTCATGGGTTTCCAAAGATACAATCAATGCTGCAGTATTAACTACAAATGCTGCCTTAATTGCATGCTTTCAGTTTGAGGAATATTCACGATAATGTTCCTTTGGGAATCCATCATATTCATCCATGGTTTTCCAAAAGTATTAACTACAAATGCCGCCTCAATCGCCTCAATTAGCCGAGGGTTTTGAAATTAAACAGCGAGTAATTATGTACACACTGCCTCAAAAGTGAGTAAACACCACAAATTATTAGATTTTTTTTTCAGATAATGAAAATTCTAAAATCTATCCACCTATTAAAATTTAAAAGTTTCGGTTTATTGCAGATTGGGCTAAATAATAGATTAGGTTCTGAAAAAAAGATTTAAGTCGGACTATAATGATTTTCGTAGTGTTTACTCACTTTTGAGGCTGTATGTATATCCGATTTGAATGTAAATATTTTTATTGTGTAACTCATATAAATTCGAAGGATATTTTTTTTGAATTGCATTACTTAATGATCCTCCAGTTGTACGAGGGGTCTTTTGGGAAACAGGTATCCATCTAAATCATATGACACTCTCCGGCATTGTGAAATCTTAAGTTGAAACACTTGTCTAAGTCCCATTGTGTTCTCTATCACACCATTCATCTAATGTTTCTTCTCCGCCATCGTTCTTCAGCCATCCTGTTGTTCTAATGAAAGTGACTAGATTTTGACAATGCATATGTAATAGCCAACCATTCTATGTCTTTCGTCCCCAAATGCTGATTGCCCCAATAGACTTGATGTTAGTGTGCTGGACTATCAGCCTGAAGGATGCGGGATTTCAGCAGACAATTAGTTGATTAACCCTCAAGAGAGGTATTTGTTCGAGTTTATGGGTGTATCACTTAAAAATTAGTGGTTTTTTCAAATTTGTAGCTCTTATTTTGAAACAATTGTACAATACAAATTTTTATTACAAGTACTGGCCATTATTAGCTATATACTTTTCCCATCTTTCTGGCAACATATGGCTTCCTCAACAAAAGAACTGCTCATCGTTTGAGGCCAAGAAGGAATCAATCGGATACTCTGTTATAAAGTGAAGCATATCTCAATGCTCGCTTCAAACGAATCAATTGCGTTCGGTACGCGTTCCCTTTGATGCTCTGGGCAGATTTCAGCAGCTCATAATAGATAAGAACTTTTTGGTCCCACCAAATACAAAGCCGGGCTTCACATACGATCTCTTACGCTTTGGGTTATCGTAACGGATCCATTTTTCATCGCGAATAATAATTTAGTGCAAAAATGATTTTCATTTATACCGTTAAAGCATCATTTCGAACATAAAAAATCGTCTTTCGAGGTCTCTCAGCTTCAATTCGTAAAGCGCCATGGATATTTGGCTTTGGTGTCAATGCGGCTGGTTGGCCGGGCTTGGCTTCACATACGATCTCTTACGCTGGGGTTATCGTAACCGATCCAGTTTTCATTGTAAATAATAATTCAGTGTATAAATGATTTTCATTTATACCGTTGAAGCATCATTTCGGACATGCAAAATCGTCTTTCAAGGTCTCTCGGCTTCAATTCGTAAAGTACCCAATTTCCCTGCTTTTTGATGAATTCTGCTGCTCGCAAACTTTTTGAAATTGCTACTTTAGTAACTCCCAATGATTTTGTAAGCTATTGTTATGTTTTACAACAATCTTCATGGAGTTTGAACTCCAATTCTCTCGCTCGTTGAAACCGATATAACGCATTCATCATAAGCTTTGGCGAGCAATCAAATAAAAACTTCTCACATATAACGCTTTGTTGGCACAAAATTCGAAATTTTTGAGGCAACAAAAAACGTTGTTGTTTACACTGTAATGCTCAATAACAAAGAAAGACCTTTCAAAATAACATATAAGTTATTAAAACCAAAAACCGCGTTCAAAAGATATGCCATCTATTGTAGATCCCAGAGTCTTAAGTCATACACCCAATAGATTGTAACCATCATTCCCAAGTGCGTCAGGTTTGCAGCTTCCTTCAATGAACCCATACAAAGACAACCGATTAATGTCTCGCTATTATCCTGAAGAGACATCCGGTATTTTTAAACAATTTTTGATGTGTTTAAACCTGCTCGATTTCCCTAGATACTGAAGTTGTTCCGCGGTTACTTGTATAGCCATAATTTCGGCTTAAATTACTTTACAGTAATCTGTCATTCTGACATTCTCAAAAAACAACTGGTCTGAATAACTACCACATCCGAACTTTTAATATGAAATATTTGGATGAGGTTCTTTGGAAGGTGTAGACCATTATCATAGTCAGATATCTACCGTAAATATTTATTCGTTATAATGCAAGGAATATGATCTGACACGGTTTATATTCGGGGGCAAGAAGTGAAGGTCATTGCGGTCTTATCTTCTATTGGGAATTCTTTTGGGAATTACGTCCCCATCTTCTTACCTTTAAGACTCTGTAGAGTCCTACTTGGGTGCAAGAACCTTTATATGTCCTATATAAGATTTCTTGACTCTTAAGGACTTTGTCTATTCAACGGCATGGTAAAATGATTACATTCTCACAGTAATGTTTTGGTTGCTCGGTTCCAAAACCATGTATACTAGTGTTATGTATTTCCATTCTCAAACAAAATAAATATAAAATCGAAAACTAATTGTAAAACATTTTACTTTAATAGTTAATGAACTCTGGCTAGGGTAGTGCTCTTTTTAAATTCACTGATAATGTGTTACAAAATAATACACTGATATGAATAAATTATTTAGTTGCATTCACATGTTTCTAACAACAACGATGACGAGGAATAAGCAAATTTCAATATACATTTCTCAGTTCCACATCAGATTCTGAATGTCTAAAGTCTAGCAATCAAGTACAGTTCAATGGCCGCTGGTTAGAAAACTAAGACAAATCAAGTAGTATAAGTGAATAAAACATGAAAATGTAAGTACAATAGAAAGGTTAAAATGATATACTACTCATGAATGAGTTTATTGACTAATATACAATATAAAGTATTGTATTGCTAGGAACTTGCCGGTTCAAGGATATTTACAAAGATTTCGATTTTAAACATGTGCTGAATGATTGCTGATTTATAAAATTTAGAAATGTGTTATCACCGGATGTATTTCAACGTGTCGCTGATAAGAGGGTACTATGTAAAGAGCAACAGGAAGAAGAGTTATTTTGTGCTTACCAGACATCTGTATGCAATTTACGTTTTATATTTGGTCTGTGATGTATATAGTGTATAATTGAAGCGATAATCATGCAATCACCTTTTGAAAATTTTAAATTTTTAGCCTTAAAATAAACAAAGGCAATACTTATTGTAATCTTGGATTTAGATGGCGGAAATATGCTAACCTTTTATCTTTACTAAATGTACAAATTAAAGACTGCGATCTTTAAGCAGTTCCAATCATTTGTATGGCTTGTTCTATTACAAAAAGTGATGACATTTAGAATATAAATAAATCATAAAGTGTACGTTATGGAATGAAACGAGAACAATATTTTTGAACCAATTCGAAGATTGTTAAGAAATTATTAATTTCTATAACTTCAAACATGGGATACAGCATTAACCCGGAGTTCCTTGATCTGCCATCAGACGCTGTCTGAAAGATCGTCAAATAGCATCAATTCCAGCTTTGAAGGATGCGTTGAAGGAGGAGTGGAGCAGAATTACTGCAGAGGCTTTGTCTATGACATGTAGACTAGGTTAGGTTTAACTTGCAACCAACCGACGCATAGCTCACTTGGTTCCAAGGATTACTTCCTTTGTGATACCTTTGATACCATCACCCTATATATCATTGCCACTGAATCCTACTCAAATCACCTACACAGCTTATCTTATCAATAAGTGTTTTTTGACCAAACATTCTACGTCTTATGTCCCCAAATCCCGAATAATGGCAGAGACGATGTCCAGTTGTCTTAGTTTCTTCTTTGACGTTGCTACTTCTACAAAAGTTGTTGTAAAGCAGTTGCAAGCTTTGAGCATGTGCACCTATAGGCCATGGATAATGAACTCTAATAACCATAGGCGGAATATATCTGCATATCCATTTTAGTTGAGAGAAAACTATTTCTCCCATTATTCCTTGGTAATTAGATAAAGTTAACTTTTGGGTAAAGCCGGCATTCGCATCAGTGCATCAGCTCTTCAGTTTTCATCACTGTTCCGATATCCAGGAACCCATATAAGGGTAATCGATTAATGTTTCGGTATCTACCCTAGAGACACCCAACATTCTTGAACAATTTAGCCAGGCGGACAATCTCATATAAAGCTACTCTGTATAAATGCCACATCTGAAACTATCATGTGCCTAGGGGCATGGGAACCGATACAGAGCTTGTTTCGTGAGAGAACTGGAGACTTTCTAGCCTGCCTATCGAAAAAATGGTGTCGTTACATTCACCGTTTTGGCGAAAGTAAAATGTTGGCACTAGATATTTCCAATACGTGCGATAGGGAGTGGCATGATAAATCTTGTTGTAGATGGTATCTCAACAATATCATCATTCCGTTCTTTCTCCTACTCTATTCCCTATTTTTCTAAATGACTTTCTACGTCAAATTTCCAACGCTATCAATTCTTTTGCAGATGATGGCAACATTTGCCATTCATATTCATTTAAAAACATGAATGATTCACTTAATCAAGATATTGAGGCAATATCGTTCAAAATTGCTTCAAAGAAGCTCTTGATATTATGGACATGAAAATAATGTATGATGTCCGATGGACTAAACACATTTTTTTAAATGTCGAAAGAAGCATTGCATAGCCTCGGTTTTCTGGAGCGATACAGGAATGACTTCACTCCATCTGATCTCCTGAATATTTACATCACCTATATCCGATCGAAAATGGAATATAATTCTGAAGTTTGGTCCAGTGTTTCAATGTCTATTTTGGAGCTTCTCGACCGTGTACGGGAGAGGACGAAGGTGATTATTGGTGACAATAGGGTATCCAAATCTATTGCTTCGCTTGTGAAACGTCCCAATGTGAGTTGTGTTTTACTGTTCTATCGGTACTACAATCGAATGTGTTCTGATGAAATTGGAGAACTTGTTCCTGATACCAGCAGATTTGTACGTAATACGCGTCTTTCATCAAGAACACATTTCTTTGGTGTCAATTGGACAGTGGACCGCACAATACACTACAAGGTGTATTCGTTCTTTAAGCGTACTGTGAAACAAATTTCCTTCTGAAGACAATGTAAGAAACTTCAAGTCGAATGTCCTCAGACACTACTCCCTCCCATAATCTATTTTCCTAGTTCCAACACAATGTTTTGCATGAGTAGGGGTCATTCGCTGAGTGCTGGTCCAAGAAGTAAAAATTTCAACTATGAGGTTCCTTAGGTGGAATCTAGACGCGTCCTCTGCATGTTAGGTCTGATTTTCCTGGTCTCAGTGCAAGCTGGCACTTTCTCCCATCTTTCTTCAGTAACGAGATGAAGTTTATATGAAATTAGTGAGAGGAATCACATTATCTTAACTGAACTCATTCAAATGTTGGGTGGTGCTGGCTTTAGCAAATCCGTCAATTCAGCAGTTATCATCATTGTTAATGAAAACACATATAACATCATTCTTGGACAATTTTCGATGTGATATACTCATTCTCTTTGTAGTCTTGGAAACTAGGTAAACACTACCTATTAAAAACATTTTCGGTAATTTAAAACCTTCCAAATGTCGTCCCTTTTATAATATAGGTATAATTCAAGAGATATCAAGCTATCTGGCAATACTTGCAGCCTCTGGCATAATTAAAATGCCACACACAGCGTTGCTTAACACATCACGTGACATGTGATGACATTTTTATTTATTTTAAACTACCAGACCAAAATGAATTTTGTACAAAAAAGAAAAGCGATTATCTCATTAAACACATATTTTCCCCATTTTGATTGTCTGGAATATGTATGTAGAAAAAAAAACACAAACAAAATAATGTTAAACAGCAGCAAATCACTAGTTTTTTTGTTATTATTATTTGTATTGCCTTTAATTCATTATCAAAAGTTTAACTGTATTATACTTAATCAGCTGGTAGGTATGATCAGTATAACGGTAAATGTTAATGAACTTTATATATGTAATGATGATGTGATGTGAGCTGAGCTGAATACTGATCAGCCCAGTCACAGTTGTCAGTCAGTCCGTGGTGGTGGATCATTTCGAAAAAGAAATACAAAAAAAAAATACAAAATAAAATTGTGTCGATGATCATTATCAACAACATGACAGCCAGCAACGACTGCAACGTCAACAACAGCAACAACAAGGTAAACGACAACTGTAGCTTTTGTCGTTCGAAATAATGAAGATGATATTATTGGTGACGGTGTTGGTGGTGGTGGCGGCGGCAATTGTGTTGATGGTGCTGATATGATTGACATTTATGCTGAGTGGGCGTTTAGTAACCTACAAAATGGTTACGACTTGTTTTATTTTTTTTATTTCAATTTTTTTTTTTGCATTTAACATGCAGTTTTAGTTAAAATTTTTGTTTAATTTTTTTTTGCGAATGTTTGTTTTTTTTTTTAGCTTTTAGTTTAACTAAAAACTAAATACATTTTTAATAGTTTGGATTTATATATATATAAAAAAAGGTTATTGTACGCTGTTTGTTAAATGCTAAATTGCATTAATTTTGTATAGATTCTTTTTAACGGTATTTTTTTGTTTTTAATACATCCGGGTTGCTGATTTTTCTTTGGTATGAAAATAACGAGGGTGGTGTGATGTATGGAAGACATTTTGTTAGGTTTTGATAAACTAAAATTCTAATACTGATTTATATACGGAACATCATACAAAGTAGTCCGAAATTTTGGAAAAATATCCCTCTCTAAAGCCAAATAAGGCTTTCTTATTTTCTTTTGAAGACTGTGAAAAGGATCATTAATAAATACCAAGATGAATGAACCGAGATCGGTCATTGCTTCCATGAAATACCTGGAAGTCAATCCTTATTTTGTCAATTGTTGAGAAACTTTTCAAAAAACAATACCTCTCTAAAGCCGAAGACTATAGACAAATAAGCCCTTCTAGTTTTTAATACTCCAAAAAGGATCATAACAAAGATCGGTCATTGCTTCCATGAGACACCTGGAAGCCAATCCTTATATTATCATTGTTGAGAAACTTCTCAACTTTAGGCGAATAGAATTAAGTCAAGAGGTTTTGAACATCTCTTAGACTGCAACTGCTCTGGAACCTGAATATAAATTCAGAACTTCTGCACCGTAATGAGGATGATGTGTTTTTAGGGGGTTGGTTAGGTTTCTCTGGCAGCATCTCCATAAAAGCTGATGGCGTTGTGATACCCAAGAAGTAAACTTGTTTCTATATTGATCCAACCAGATTCTCTGATGACGGATTGATTGTTTTTTTGATTCATCTTTGACAACTCTTCTAAGCAGTGTATGCTCCTGGTGTTGAATATTCGTATCCTCTTCCTCCTTATGATACAGTTGTGGCTACAAAATTTTAGAAGTTGTAACAAAAGTTTGGCTGCTCCAACTGAAATTCTTCTTTATCAATTGACTTTCTGTTGATAGAACCGAATGTGCAACCGAATCATTCGATTGGCAACAACGGTTGCTATCACGAATCTGTTTTCTCTGTGTAGCTTCTATAGTAATCGTTAAACCGCACACCCTTTCTCCAATTACGCAGTGCTCTGTTATAGTTGAAACAATGATCCTTATCTCTCTGCGATGGAATACAGTACATGGATTCGTCATATCATATACGAGCTCGCTATAGCACAAGTACTTACATTCATTGGATCATCTGCTCTGTGTAATCTCATACGCTTTCTGTTGGACAGTCGCTTCGCAATAGGCAAGAGGAATACCAGGAAAATGTTAAGGATTCCAAACTACTAATAGAAAATCTGGAATCACCTCTTGAACAATTATTAAAATGTTGTCGTAGTTGTTTTCATAGTTTCAATTATGGTACACTGTGGACTACGCAATACTCGAACCCATCTTTGATCCAGGCTTTCTGGAAAAGATAACTGTTAGATCAGAATAGACTCAATTATTATGCCTCGAAAAATATCATCAACATTTTACTGTCATCTATATAGGTTAGGTTACGTTATCAGGCAGCCGTCCAAAATCTTCATTTGTACAGCTCACTTGGGTCCAATAAACGTTCCCTTTGTGGTACCTGAAAGGTGATGAAAAACACAGAGGGGAAAGAAATAGATGTAGATGAAAGTAATTCTATAGATTATTAAGCAAGATGAGAAAGGAGAAATCGGAGGAGTAAGAGGAGAAGGCCTTGAGAGTCAAGTAACGCAGACCTACATGGGACAGTTGTCGGGTCGCCATGAGGTGCAATTTGCAAGTCCGGTCTTATCAACCACCTGCTTTCCCTAATAAAGGCATCTATGCGCCTTAATTTCTTCACTGATAGCCCGGAGAGGGTACCAAGGGATCTCTCACCTAAAAGTCTGGCCCGTAGATCACCAAGTGCCGGACAGTTACAAAAGAAGTGTAGAATAGTTTCTTCCTCTTTCTCCTGTCATCTATATACCCCAGCTGAATTTGAGACTGTCCCTAAGACCAACAAGGCCAAAACAATGTCCATTAGCACTGCCGACCTACCCTATCACAGAGCAGCAGGCAGGGATATCCTTGTCTTAACTAATAGTAACATAATACACAAACTTATCTTTCATCCAGGGTAACTGAAAAAGAGGAATACACCTCGGAGAGTATCATCCAAATTTGTAAAGACAGCTCAAAATCAGAGGTAAGATTGAGCTGAATTTGAGACTGTCCCTTAGACCACCGGTGGAATCAATCATGCCGAAATAATGGCTATCAGGATAGTTGACTTATAAACCTAGTATCACAGGGTAGCCGGCAGGGATATCCTTATCCTAACTAATAGTAAGGTAGCAAGTAGGTATCTGAATAGTGTATATATCATACTGAAATTTGTCCGCGAATGTCGGATTCTCTTGAGGGCAAATCAAGTTGGAGACTAGACATCGAAGGTTTCTGTAGAGAATTCATTAAGCTGCATTGAAAATACCTAACATATTTGTACAAGAGAAAACAAATCATTGTACGGAAGCTATATCCCATTGAAACTCTGTCATCATAAGAGAAGATATTTACTGAAATCAAAACCCAGGTATTAACTTTTTGTGTTCACGACTCTCGTATCCAATCTGCACTTTACTCTTTTATTTTAAACCATTTGGCTAAACGAGGTTTCTAGCCCAGTTATGGTTTAATTAATGTGCCAACATATTCTTTTTTTATTTAAATAAAACTTTTAACTTTATTATAAAAATCAGCTATTAAAACAAAATCGGTATTATGTATCAAATACTTTGATACATTTGTATATCAAATACATAAAATTTGATAAATTTTTAATACGACATTGACTTGCCTTCATGCAAATTTATAGCTCGTTAAAAGAAAAATGTAAACAAATTTTGATTAATGAATTGTTTATAGGCACTTTGAAAATTAAGTGATAGATTAATGGTCATAGAGATAAAATTGATTACACTAGGCTACAGCGAAAAATTACTCGCTAAGGAGGGCTAATTGATGACTTGAGTTTTTAGAATATGCAGGGCTGGTTGAGGAATTCATCTCCCCTGGTTGTTGACTTGTGTTTCAGGACTTTTAGGACTGATTGAGGACTTCATCTATCCATTTTTGAAATTTTGAAAAAAACCCCTAACTTGGAGTAATAATACTTCGAGTGCCGATCTTTTAAGGCTAAGAACGCATCAAGACAATTTGGGATACGCTTCTGTTCCAAAGTGAAGCGTATCCCAAAGAGAGCATTCTGCATCGATCTAAACAAATATTGGTCTGACGGTGCAAGGTCTGAACTATAAGGTGAGACAAAACTTCCCAACCCCTATATTCTAAATAGTTAGTAACAGATATTGCATAATGTGGCTGAGCGTTGTCATGATGGAATATTACGGTTTCATGTCAGGCCGCATATTCTGGGCGTTTATCGGCAAATGTTCGCTTCAAACGAATCAGTTGCGTTAGGTACTGGTTCCCTGTGATGGTGTGGTCAGATTTCAGCAGCCCATAATAGATAGGACCTCTTTGCTCGCACCAAATATAGAGAATTATCATAGCGTCATAGACGTCTTACCTTTGGATCGTAATGGATCATCGCAAGTAATGATTTGGTGCAAAAATGATTTTCTTATAGCGTTCAAGCTTAATTTCGGACATGCAAAATCCTCTTGCAAGGTCTCTCGGCTTCAATTCGTATGAATCCAAATTTCCCTGTTTTTGGCTGAATCCGTCACACTTTTAAGTCGTATAATCAAATTTTAAAAAAGTTTTAAAGCAAAAACTTTTTTAAATTTAAAGTCCTCAAAATAATTATAGATAAAACAATTAAACTAAACAATATGGAAATAACTGCGTTAATATTTAGTTTTGGGGGGTATTTCTTCCATGTATTTGTTTTAGATTTATAGATTTGAAGGGGTGTGTACTATAAGAAGTACACTTCCACTCGGAGACCCACAGGATCCATTGCGATATCCTTTACAAAATTTAACTAGTTGTGAACTAGATTTGAAGAGAAGAAATTAAATTGGAGAGAAAAGAAAGAAGTCAGGTGATATAAAGCGAAATAAAGTGAAAACCCCAGTGCAAAGAAAAGGACAGGAAATAAGTATATATTGGGATTCTCTCCTGTTACCTAAAATAGCCAGCCTATTCCTCTGATAAAGCCTAATAGATTACCTAGATCATATCTAGCTATATTCCCCCGTTCATCATTGAATCTTTCCCTTAGCCATCTTTGCCACAGACCCTGTAATCTAGAACAGTTACACAGAATGTGTTTCACTCGGAGAGAAAAGAAATAAAGTGAAAACCCCAGTCCAAAGAAAAAGACAGGAAGTAAGTATAGACTGGGATTCTCAGAGTTCCCTTATCTAGCTATATCTCCTGTTCATCATTGAATATTTCCCTTGAATAAGACCCTGAAATCTAGGACAGTTACACAGAATGTATTCCACTCCTTAATATCCAGTGAAGTCCTGTGCGTCAATGAAAGCTCCAATTGAGCAGTGACCGGTTATCCCTCCTGCTTAAGACCTGAGACTTTTCCTATCCAACCCAATAAGTATTCTGGCTGCCTTTGCATCCAACTTTTTCCAAATAGGTCTGGACACCCTGCAATCTGTACTACTACACTAGGATTGATTCGTAGAGTCTCGGAATCTTTCAAAGATCAACCGATAGTAGTATATACCTCTCAGTCCCTATTAATATAGGGAATAGCTCTGGACACCCTGCAATCCGTGCTACTACACCAGGATTGGTTTGTTGAGTCCCGGAAACTTTCGAAGATCAAGCGATAGTAGTGGCATATAGGAGGTTTGACTTCTCAGTCCTCAGTAGGTTCCATGGGCAGCCACTCTTCCAGCAGCTCACTTGGGTCCATTCAAAAACTGATTCCATTGTGATACCCAAGGCGTAAACAGCTGGGTATTTATCATACGTCCTTTGTTTCCAGGCTAAACGAACCAGATTCCCTGATAAAGAAGTAGATTCGTCTAAGACTCATCCTTGATAACTAATCTAAGCACGATAGGAATGGAATTCCGAGAATGCGTTCCCTCAGGTTTATCAGAGCCGGGCATTGACAGAATAGGTGGAACACTGTCTCCTCTTCTTCTTCATTATGACAGCTCCTACAGTAGTCATTGTACCGTAGGCCCAATTATACAGTGTCCTGTAATGAAGGAAACAATTAGCCTTATTCGCTCTCGACGAAATTTCATAAGTAGATTCGTCCTGCTGGCATCATATACGTGCCAAGTAGACCTCGATAGAACACAGAAGAAGACTCGTTGGTCCACCTGCTTTGTGCAGACTCATATAGTATCAACTGTACAGTCATCTTGCATTTAACAAGGGAAATACCAGAAAAGGGATCGATCTCCTCATCATCCATCATCGCACCCCTTTTGGCCGGTTCATCTGCTATACAATTACCCTGATTTCCATCGTGACCAGGGACCTAGAATGTCTCGCTATCTCATTAAGGGATACCCGGCATTCCTCGGTTCGGTTCAGTACTTCTTCATATTGTCCAGATCCGAAATCTGTCTGGCCTATTCATCTCCTATCTCATTTCCCTGTATGTTACAGTGCCCTGATACCAAACACTATCTGATTGTGTATAGCTCCAATAACGCTTCAAGAGCCCTCTTACAGTTCAACACAATGCTCGAGTGTACCATATGACATTTCAAAGCCATCAGTGCTGCCTGACATAATGTGTCACTACAGATCCCTTTGTGTCGTGCGCCCTTATCAAATCCGTGGCTTTCCAAATCGCTAGGATCTTTGCCTGGATGACGCTACATTCGTCTGGGAGCCTGTATGACACTTTGATGTCCACATCTCCTACATATACTGTGGCTTCAGTACCATATTCCATCTTTGATCCATCAGTTAAAACTGCTCTACCTTCAAACAGCTGTTCAGATCCAACCTATTCGTTCCTACTTGGATTCACAATTCAGGGTGAAATATCTATGATCCGGAATCCCAGTAGGGATATTAGCCTGATAATTAGACCCACCTCGTACAAAACTTTCGTGTGGCCTACCCGCTTTGGTCTCACCAGAGATGACTTAAAGAAGTATTTGTGTTAATTTATTTCGAAATTTGGCTCAGTTAAAATTCAAAATATGTTATTCTCTCTCTTTACCCTATTAGCGTTAAAATCACCATTAAGCAAATATTTTAAGGAACAAAACTAACATCATTTCCGGCTTTAAATAAAATCCAAAGTGTATTGAAAATTTCATCATAATTTTTTTTTCAATGATTTCTTGAAGTTTTATTTTTTTTTTTGTTTGTTATTGTTATGGTTTTTTGTTAAAAACATAGATTATAAACAAAAAACATTTAATATTTCTTCTATAAACAATATTTATTAATGATTTTGGCAAGTCATCTCATTGAGAATTGAACACCAGCACGAAAATAAACAAGAAAACAATGAAAAAAATTAATAGTTGTGGCTTTTACACATTAAAGAATATCTATAAAATAAGCAATAAGTTGTTAAATAAATAAAAATAAAATTGCTAATAAATAATAACAATAACAAGATCACAACATTGAAAATTAAAGGGAAAAAATTTATAAGAAATAGTTATAATGCATTTGATTCTATATAAAACTTTTAATTTTAATTAATGGTTTACGATCATCATGAGAATATCAGGGTTGATTTGAAGAGACAGACAGTCAGTTAAAAAGATCAAACACTCATGTAACTTTTTGATTCCTTGGGAAACAAATCTTAAAATTTATTTTGATATTCATAAAAACTTAACCAAATTAATTAAGTATTGTTAGTAATTTTACAATTTTATCAACTGGGTACAAGTATCTGCCTAATTGCCTGCAATTTGAAAAATAATTTACCACAACATCCAAGCAAAAAAAGAACAAAATCCAAACACATATTTTGAACTTAATTAAATAGAGTTGGTTGGTAATAAAAATGCAGCTAAAAACAATAATTAATTAAATACAACTGAAAACTGAATTAAAGGCTTCTTTTTGTTTCGTTGTTGTTTAATAAAGTTTCACCAAGTCTGTGAAATCGAAAAAGTGTCAGTACTCACAGAAATCGACTCATGAAACTGAAATTCAAGCAACCAAACCAACCAACCAACAACCTGCTTTTCAAAAGTCATTTAGACTCTAAGACATTCGTAAGAGTCGTCGCCGACTTCGTTGGAGTTTTTTTTATTTTTTTTTTATTCCGACTTGTAATTCTTTAATTCACCCAGTCACAGGCTGGCTAAAAGCTGTTTTTGTGTAAGTTGAGCATGCGTATTGTCTTCTTTTATTACACAAAAATTTATAAAAACCACCACCGCCACCACCATCATCATCATCATTATCGTCATCATCATGAACTGTAAGTAGTAACTTTTGTGTAAAAAAAAAAAAAAACTTATAGAAACTTTTAATGAAAATGAACAAACATCAACAAATACACACATCCATAAAATGAGGTTGAGAGACTGCCTTCAGCAAGGTCGTTTTCGGTTTTTTTTTTCTGTTGTGGTTCATTTTTAATACCAAGAAACCAAAAAGTACTTAACTACCAGTACAATTTGTATTCTTGCTTTACAGATTAAAAGAATGATTTCATTTTATTTTTTTTTAGCAAAAACTTAATAAATACATGTCTTTACTACTAATGCATTACTTAGAAGTAGTATAGTAATGGCTGGTTTATAAAAAGTTTCCCTTTTGTACTAAAGTACTACTTAACTACGATTAAAAGAATGATTTCATTGTATTTTTTAACAGTTAAATTGAGAAAATATAAGTGGAACACATTCCTAATGATTCTAATGACTTGTTATTACTAAAAATGCATTACTTAGAAGTAGTTTAGTAATGACTGGATTATAAACGGTATACCAAATGTTACACAAGTTTTGAATTAAATAGAAACTCAGATTTTTCGACGCGACTTTTGTTCTCTCTAGCCATGTAACACTATAGTGCTACAGTTTCAAGGATTTTTCTATGTGGTATATATGTAGGATTCTCAAAACTGTAACCATCACATTCTTCATCACTTTCTATACTATCGAGTATATTTTCTAACCCAGTATCCCATAAAAACTCTCCGATTCTAAGCAGTAAATATTACTGGCAGTAGCCTAAATTCCAAAATTAACGTTTTCGAAGAGATTGCACAAAAAAATGCTGTGGCCCCCAGTATATCATTTGCTGAAAGTGCCTTGGCAGTCAATGTGTTAAAGCGAGAATGGTTAAGGGTTTGTTGACATATACCTTTGACTTCAAAAAACCCAATAAAAAATGTCAATCGTGTTAAATCACACGATCTAGGGTGCCACTTCTAATCACCGAAATAATACTTATATTACACGACCAGGGAATATCTCATCCTTTAATACAGGGGTGGTTAAGAGCTTGTTGGCATAGGCCTTTGACTTTAAATAACCCTATAAAAAGAAATCCAATGGTGTTAAATCACACGATCTAGGCCGTCATTTCTGATCACCGAAACGACTTTGTAAACGACCATAAAAGGTCTCATACAGTAATTGAATTGTTTTACGAAATTTATCACCATCTTGCTCAAATCACATCTTCAATATTTATGGGGTTATTGGCATAGAATTTTGGGCTCAAATAACTTCCTAAATAGAAATCTCCTGATGTTAAAACACACGATCTAGTTGCTACTTCTAATCACCAAAACGAGGCAGTAAACGACCAGGAAATGTCTCATGCTGTTATTGGATTGTTTTATGGGTTGTACATATTGTGGCACCAGAAAATGACTCATGCTGTTATTGAATTGTTTTATGGGTTGTACAGATTGTGGCACCGTCTTGTCGTCCACATCAATATCATCAACCAATTTGACAGAAAGAACTATGTTACCATGTTGTCATCTTCGAAATGGTGCTCAATTTGGGCTGGGTGGGTCCAAATGACAGTTTTAATCGATTTTTCGAATAAAACTGGTTTACAATGAATTTGATACATGTAGGAATTTTGAATTTATACTAATTCTAGGAATATAACAGATCCCAATAATCGATTATGAAACCGGTTCTAAAATAACCGATTAATCGAATAAAAATGTGTTTACAAAAACAATTAAGAGAACGAAAGCAACATTTTGTTAAACAAAGAAGTCCAGTCGCTGGTTACAATAAAATAACTGGAATACTAGGTTAATTAATCGATTAAAAATCGAATATAATAAATTAAGTCATAGAGAAAACAAATTTCGAATAATCGTTTACGAAACCTGGTTTAAAATTGATTAATCGAATCAAAATGATACATACACAAACGAAATATATTTTTCAACTAATTTTAAGCATAACATAGATCCGAATAATCGATTATGGAACCAGTTTTAAAGTAACCGATTAATCGAATAAAAATTTACCAAAAACAATTAAGAAAACGAAATAAAAATTTTGTTAATCAAAGAAGTTCTGTCGCTGGCTTTAATAAAATAACTAGAATATTAGGTTAATTAAGCGATTAAAAATCGAAAATAATAAATTAAGTCATTTGAAATTAGGCTTCTAATAAAATATAAACTGGTTTATAAGAGAAAATAAATAAAATTTTGAAAAAAATATCGAATAATCGTTTACGAAACCGGGTTTAAAATCGATTAATCGAATAAAAATGATATATACACAAAGGAAATAAGCTTTTAAATTAATTTTAAGAATAATAAAGATCCGAATAATCTGGATGAATGATCTGGATGAAGTCAATGAAATGATGCTTTTAATAAAATATTAACTGGTTTATAATGAGAAAACAAATAAATGTTTAAACCAGCATTAATATCGAATAATCGATTATGAAAACGGCATTAATATCGATTATCGAATAAAAGTAATGGAAATATGCTTTTAAACTAATAATAAAAGTAATATATGTCTGAATAATCGATTATGGATCCGGGTTTAAGGTAATCAGTTTTAATCGAATAAAACTGGTTTACTGTGAATCCATATATAAATATATGTAGGAATTTTGTACCAATTCTAAGAATATAATATATCCGAATAATCGATTATGCAACCGGTTCTAAAATAACCGATTAATCGAATAAAAATTTACAGAAAGAATTACCAAATGAAATAAAAATTGATTAATCGAATATAAATGATAATCTAATACATACACAAAGGAAATATGCATTAAAACTAATTTTATGAATAATATTGATCCGAATAATCGATTATGGAACCGGTTTTAAAGTAACCGATTCTTCGTAAAAGGGGATGGAGGCATCATTGACACGTTGTGGAGACATGTATTTCTAAGTAATTGAAATTCAGCTTTTAATAAAATATAAACTGGTTTATATGTAATGAGAAAACAAATAAAAGTTTAAACAAAATATATCGAATAATCGATTATGAAACGGGCATTAATATCGATTATCGAATAAAAGTAATGGAAATATGCTTTTAAGTTAATTAATAGAATAATATATATCTGAATAATCGATTATGGAACCGGGTTTAAAGTAACCGTTTTAATCGATTAATCGAATATAACGGATTTACAATGAATCCATGTATAAATATATGTAGGAATTTTGATTATATACTAATTCTAAGAATATAATAGATCCGACTAATCGATAATGCAACCGGTTCTAAAATAAAGTAAATATGCATTTAAACTAATTTTATGAATAATATAGATCCGAATAATCGATCATGGACTTGGTTTTAAAGTAACCGATTCTTCGTAAAAGAAGCTGGAGGCATCATTGACCCGTTGTAGAGGCATGTTTTTCTAAGTCGCTGAAATTATGCTTTTAATAAAATATAAACTGGTTTATAATGAGAAAACAAATAAATGTTTAAACAAAAAAATATCGAATAATCGATTATGAAACCGGCATTAATATCGATTATCGAACAAAAGTAATGGAGATATGCTTTTAAGTTAATTAATGGAATAATATATATCTAAATAATCGATTACGGAACCGGGTTTAAAGTAACCGTTTTAATCGATTAATCGAATATAACGGGTTTACAATGAATCCATGTATACATATATGTAGGAATTTTGATTATATGCTAATTCTAAGAATAAAATAGATCCGAATAATCGATTATGCAACCGGTTCTAAAATAACCGATTAATCGAATAAAAATTAACAGAAACAATTAACAAAATGAAAATAAAAATTTATCAATCGAATAAAAATGATAATCTAATACATACACAAAGAAAATATGCTTTTCAACTAATTTTAAGAATAATATAGATCCGAATAATCGATCATGGACTTGGTTTTAAAGTAACCGATTATTCGTAAAAGGGGCTGGTGGCATCATTGGACCCTTCCAGGCCAAGATCAGCCTATTAGTGATATGTTGTGGAGGCAAAAATATGCCTATAATCATATGTTTGTTCACTGAACCTTAAATGCGGCAATTTTGATGATCACCAAATCCATCAAGATGAGCTTTATCGCTTGGGATGATCTGGCTCGAACTGAGGCCGACAATTTTCATTATTTTTGAAATATTGTTTAACAATGGAAACGCATTTTTCTCTCGCGCAATGTTCCATTTTAATTAATGGTGACAAATTAAAATCTTGATCAAAACTTTAGATAAACTAACTGGTTATGAAACTCGCTGTTACGATTTTTATACCAGCGGCATTTTCTAACAGGTTCCAGAATGATTTTGCGGAGCATTGTTGACTGTACTGATTCCTGAAAACTCCTATGGTTTGTAACACATTGAATTTTCTGCTATTATCATCTAAATAACAACATCGTTTCAGGAAATCTCCACTAATGGTTTGTGGCTTTGCTAAATATACTGAATATTGAAACCAAGGCAGCTTAACATATAAAACCATTAAATTTCGTAATAATCTATATATTTTTTTAAATATTTTTTTAATTTAGCTTGCATTCCTTTAAAACTGAAACATATATTTTATCTTATTTATAATTAAGGACAGCATTCCTTTACATATATGTACTACCAGTTAAAGATTATCACAGTTATGTTTGCTTGTACCGCTTCTATTGAAGTGCCCCCCCATGCATTCTTTCAATTCTAATGAATTTTAAAAGTATTGCTTCTTTTGTTTGTGATTGCTTTTTTTCATTATCCATTTAACTCTTTTTATTACCAACTTATATTCTTTACGGATGTTGAATTAAATATTTTACTATTAGCAAATTATGGGGTTTTTTTTATGCTACATTTAATTGGTTCCATCTAATATGATCTTTATTATTTTAAATAAAATAAATAGTTTGTTATTGTGAGACAAAAAAATCTCAACACCCTTTGGTACATAATGTTGAAGATTGTGTTTGATTGTTTTGTTAAATTGCATGAAAAAATGAAATAAATATTAAAGTCAAAAAAATAAATGTTCATGTTTAGAGCTCTAAGTATATTTTTTTGGTATGGCGTGCAAAAATGTTAACGATTTTTTTTTGCAATTTTGGCGTTCTAAAGAATTATTAAGTGTAACAATCAGATACAAAAAAACAAATACACCATGGTAAATCAACAAATTAATTACTCTACATATGAAACAAAATAAAAAATAATTTACGTGTGTTTTTTTTTTTTTGTCTAAACTAAATTAGAATTACAAAATTTAAAAAGAATTTCAAGTACACTTTTGTGTTTTTATTTATTTATGGTTAAAATAACAAAAATGGAAACGGATTTAAATGGTATAAAAGTAATATGAACAAAAAAATACAATAAATAAGTGGTTTAAGAAACTTATGGTTAAGAAAACAAGTACGAAATCAGTTCCGTGAGCAGGAAAATGTTCCTTTCGTTCTGCGAATTCTATTGCTTGGAGAAAATTTGTTGGTTATTCTTAAGAATAAGTTTAAATGCTTTTCATGCATTCATTATAGATTGGCTCTGATTCAGAGACCTGCGCCGATTGGCTGTAAGCCGGCTGAGCCAAGCCGCCAATAAATTTTCAAAGCCGCCGCCGCTTTAGTCGGTTAGAAAATAGCCGCCGTTTTTGATAAAATTTCCTTATTAGTTTCATAAATTTTTCAGAATTTCACTTTTTAATTTTTTAATTATTTAGAATTTTAATATTTATTCTTTAGTTGTCTGAGTCAGCCGCCGCCGCCATGAAATTTAGGCGGCGCAGGTCTCTGGTCGATTTTTGAATCAGTATTTAATCAATCTATGTTAAAAGTTGTTTTTATGTTTGTTTATTATTTTTTATTAAAAACTGGTTTTTATACGGTTTATATGTATTTTTGTTGATTTTTAATCGATTAATTTTGTGGTAGTCATTCTTGCCAATGTATAGGCATTGAATAGACTTGTTTGTTTAAATAAATTTGAATATTTTTTGAGTATTTTTTTTTTTCTCAATCGACTTTTTTTTGATTAGTCGTTATTTAAAAACCGGGTTTTTAATCGATTATTTGATATATGTTATTCTTAAAACTAATTTAAAATCATAATCCTTTTATGTATATTTTATAAACCGAATTTTATTCGATTAATCGTTTTTAAAACCGGTTTCATAATCGATTATTTGATATTTTTTTGTTTTAAATTTTATTTATTTTCTCAAAAAGAAGTTTATATATTATTAAAAGCTTAATTTCTATGACTTTATTATATTCGATTTTTAATCGTTTAATTAATCAAGTATTGTATGTACTCGTATATTGCCAGTGACCGGACTTCTTTGTTTAACAACATTTTTATTTCGTTTGCTTATTTTTTTGTAAACCCATTTTTAATCGATTAATCGGTTATTTTAAAGCCGGTTTCTTAATCGATTATTCGGATCTATTATATTCTTTGAATTAGTTTAAAATTTTATTTGTTTTCTCATAAAGAAGTTTATATCTTATTAAAAGCTGAATTTCTATGACTTAATTTATTATATTCGATTTTTAATCGACTAATTAATCTAGTCTTATTTCAGTCATTGTATATGCTTGTATATAGCCAGTGACCGGACTTCTTTGTTTAACAACATTTTTATTTAAGTTTCTTATTTTTTTGTAAACCTATTTTTATTCGATTAATCGGATTATTTTAAAACCGGTTTCTTAATCGATTATTCGTTTTTTTTTTGTTTAAAATTTTATTTATTTTCTCATAAATAAGTTTATATCCTATTAAAAGCTTAATTTCTATGACTTAATTTATTATATTCGATTTTTATTCGATTAATTAATCTAGTCTTATTCCAGTCATTGTATATGCTTGTATATAGCCAGTGAGCGGACTTCTTTGTTTAACAACATTTTTATTTCGTTTTCTTATTTGTTTGTAAGCCTATTTTTATTCGATTAATCGGTTATTTTAAAACCGTTTTCTTAATCAATTATTCGGATCTATTATATTCTTTGAATTAGTTTAAAATTTTATTTATTTTCTCATAAAGAAGTTTATATCTTACTAAAAGCATAATTTCTATGACTTAATTTATTATATTCGATTTTTATTCGATTAATTAATCTAGTCTTATTCCAGTCATTGTATGTATTTGTACATAACCAGTGACCGGAGTTCTTTGTTTAACAACCTTTTGATTTCGTTTTCTTATATTTTTGTAAATCCAATTTTATTTTATTAATCGGTTATTTTAAAACCGTTTTCTTAATCAATTATTCGGATCTATTATATTCTTTGAATTAGTTTAAAATTTTATTTATTTTCTCATAAAGAAGTTTATATCTTACTAAAAGCATAATTTCTATGACTTAATTTATTATATTCGATTTTTATTCGATTAATTAATCTAGTCTTATTCCAGTCATTGTATGTATTTGTACATAACCAGTGACCGAAATTCTTTGTTTAACAACCTTTTGATTTCGTTTTCTTACATTTTTGTGAACCTATTTTTATTCGATTAATCGGTTATTTTAAAACCGGGTTCTTAATCGATTATTCGGATCTATTATATTCTTTAAATTAGTTTAAAATCAAAATTCTGACATATATGTATTTATTTCGAATAATCGATTAAAATTGGTTACTTTAAAACCGGTTTCATAATCGATTATTCGGATATATATTATACTTATAATTTATTTAAAAACATATTATTTTATGTATTATCATTATAGATTGATTTTTATTCGATTAATCAATTTTAAAACCGGTTTCGTAAACGATTATTCGATATTTTTTGTTTAAAATTTTATTTATTTTCTCATTATAAACCAGTTTGTATTTTATTAAAAGCAAAATTTCTAAACATTTATTTATTAGACGCGATTTTTAATCGATTATTCAGTATTTTTCCAGTTATTGTATTGTAGCCAGCGACTTTTATGTTTAACACAATTTTTATTTTTTAATTTTGTTTGTCAACCCATTTTTATTCGATTATTTTCAAACATAATCGATTATATGGCTCTATTATATTCTTAAAATTAGTTTAAAGTCAAAATTCTTACATATATTTGCGTATGGATTTATTGTTAACCAGTTTTATTCATTTAATCGATTATTCGCTCATCTTTGTTTAACATTTTATTCATTTATTTATTAATTCAAAACTGAATTCACATTAAACCCATTATAGCTTTTCATTCTTAATCGATTATAACTATTAACCGAATATTTTTGTTTACTTTTGATTTTAGATTTATATTTTTTTCAATTCTGAACTCGTTTACATAAACGATTATTCGGATCTATATTTTTGTTTAAATTAATTTACATTATTATTTCTTCAAAACATAATAGGCATACATTTTTATTCAATTTATCTATTGTCATTCCAGCCACTGTAGCGATCGAAATTTTATGATTAAGAATGTTTTTCTTTTTGTTTATATTTTTTTTATTACTAAGTGATTTTTATTCGATTAATAAGTTTTAGACTTATTTATAGACACGATTATTCGTGTCTATATTGTTGCCAAAAAGAATTAAAATGCTTAATTCTTATGTATGTATGTATTCATTTTAAACCGGGTTTTATTCGATTAACATGTTTGATAATGGATAATTTGTATTTATTAAGAGCTTTTATATTTTTAATCGTTTAATCTAGTGTCAGTCCAGTCATTGTACGTTAACCACTTAGACTTCTTTAATGTTTTCATTACAATCTAGTTTCCATTCTATAAATTTAGTTTCATCTCAGTCACTGTATCAAGCGGACTTCTATGTTCAAAAAGAGTTTTCATTTATTTTAAAGCGGCTTTTTGTGATTAATCGTTTTCTAATTGGGGTACATAGTCGATTATTCGTTTATTTGTTATTGCTAAAATTAATGTAAATGCTTTATTCCTATGAATATATTCACTATAAAGCGGATTTTATCCGAGTAGCAGCGGTCATAACCGATTATTCGAATCTGTAGAAAAATGTTTCATAACAATCTGATTTTTATTTTCAAAACCGTTTTCGTAATTGATTCTTCGTATCTATTCAATCGTTTACAATATTTATTTACGATTAATCGATATTAAAATCGGTTTTATGACTGATTATTCGGATCTTTTTAATCGTCTAAAATAGTTGAAAGTATAACCGGTTTTTAATCGATTAATCAAATAAACCATGGTTTATAATAACCATGAATTATAGTTTCGACCATTAAAAAATATGAGAATAATCGATTATACATTTTTTTTAAAACCGATTAATCGAATAAAATTAAAAAAATTTAGAAACAAAATTAAATACATCCGAATAATCGATTATGAAAACGGTGTAAAAAAATTATTAAATCTTGAAGCAAAGCTGATGATGAATGTGTAATGAAATTGGTTTCATAATCGATTATTCGGTTTATTTTTATAAACTAATTTTATTTTCCCTATAATTTTTCATAAGCAGTTGCATTTTTAAATCGAATACTCATTTTCGAATCGAGTTAAACACATTTTTCATTACCGATTATTCGGTTACAAAATGTTATAATAGGTTATGAAGCGAGTTAAACGGAAAGTTGGCTACCGATTCCAAACGGTTAAAAGGTTGATTTGAATTATTTCGGTAACGATAGCTTAGCGGTAGCCAACATTGGTTATAAGCGACTTTGGTAACCGATTATTGGGGTTCAAAATTAGTTATATTTAATATTTCAATTTGGAATTCCTCTAAAAAATTATAGCAGTAAAACAAGGTTTTTTACATGTCTCAAGCTCAAACTTTGAGTAGATTTTGTGTTGACCTATTGGCCTAAGCTGTTGGATTTAACGAATATTAAACCTCAGCCAAATATTCAGTTTAAGAATCGGTCATGCCATTAGGTTTTGGCCAGGGATTCGGGAAAAATTTAGTCGAGTACTGACACATAGTTTAGCTTCCCTGATTAAAAACCGGACTAGAATTTTCGGATTCTGTTACACTTTTATCTGGGTTTAAATCCAAAACTAAACCGAGTGTAGTAAAACCTTCCACAATCATTTGCTTGATTATATTATTTTTGTTTGTTTTATTTGTGGTTTTAAAAAGTGAGCGCGTTTAGACAGACAACTATTGCAGCAATCTTTTTTGTATACATCTGCCTCATTATGCTGCATTGTTATTTTTTTTTCTTTTTTGGCTCATCTTTGTAGCTTTAAGTTTCAATTTCATATAGATTTGCATAGATGTTCATACATTTTATTGCAGCATTAATATTATAGAGTTGTTTGATAAACCTCTTCAAACTCTAACCCCCTCCCTCCTCACAAATACGACTTAATGATTAGTTGAATTGTTAGAAAAAAAAAAAAATAAAGACTACAAGACTATCCATCATTATTTTGTTAGGATTTTTGTATGTTTTCTGTAATAAAAGATTTATTCCAACTGACTTCACTGTGAGTGGCTTTATAATGCCTTTTAGCTTTAAGCCGCATGTGGTTTGGTTTAGATTCTTGTAGTCAGAAATATTGAAAAAAAAACAAGACTGGCAAATATGATCATGATGCTGCCCAGCAAGAAATTAGAAGAGGACTTTTATGGGTAAAATTTGTACTACCACTTACTTTACTGCTTCCCTGTATTTATACCACCTGAATTGTCAGCATTCTTCTGGAAAGTTTTTAATGAAACAGCCCTTACTTTACCACTTCCCTGAGAAGCTTGACTAGAACCAGTATAAACATTTTGTTTATTTCACTGGGTAGCTGCTATGTGTCTCTCTTAGTCCGTTCCTTTATCTGCCTTCTGCTGGAGTATTAATAGAGAAGTGTGTGGTGGATCAAATCAAAAAGTTATGATCGTGACAAACATTTGAAATGTTTGTCATTATAATGTGTCTTTAAGAAGAGCTTAAAATTGTTGTTGTTTCTTTATTACAATTTTTGTTTTTTCATTATTATTATGTTGCTTGTTGCCAACAGCAATTTTTCGAAAGTCTTTAATTCTATTTTGGGGGGGTTTTAATTGTCTTTTTAAGGTGGCAGTAGTTTCGAACGGTTTTTATTATTCTTCTACTCATATTTTTCGGCATACAAGCATTCAAGTACTTATGATCCATGATTTCTTGTTAGATTTGATTACAAAATGTCTTTCAGTCTGTCCGTCCTTGTAGTCGGCTTTTTAGCTTGTTTTCTTTTCTTGTGTGTAGGTAGATGGTATTTTAGTTTTTTTTTTTGTCAGCCGTTAGACATAAACGTATCGATTTCTGCAAAGAAGTTGGAAAAAAATATGAATGGATTTTGACATGAAGTGTATTTCATCATTGTCGCATGTGTGGATGGATTTGATAGATAGATGATTGGTGTTTAGTTTTATTTCTTATAATTGAATACCAGCAGCAGCGGTATGACTTAAAATTGATTGGCTTGTATTAAAAAACTTATTATGTAGATTCAGGCAGGAAAAGAAAATTTTGCAATTGCAAATTAAAGAATACAAAAAAACCCTAGTTAGACACAAATCACACAGTAAACAAATTCATACATTTTAAGTGATGAAATAAATAATTTCTTTAAATTAGATAAACCGGAAGTTTTTTTAAAATTTTAACCGATTAATCGGTCATGAACCGAGCTTAAACCCGGTTTTGTATCCGATTATATTCTATTGTAAAATTCGATTATTTTTTATTTTTTTAACAATATTCTTGAAATCGAATAATTAGTTTCAGTTCGATTTTTAAACGTTTTCGTAACCGATTATTCGTTTATTGTCGGTTTTATAAACGATTATTCGGTTTCAAAATTATTTAATTTTCCTCTTTTTTTTCTGTTTTAATCTGTTTTAAAGCAAAAAAAATTTAAATTATTTTTTTTTTTCATTATCGGTTACATAACCGATTATTCGGTTTTAAAATCAATTGATTTTAAAAGCTGAGCTTTATAAAGCTATTTTGAAATATTAGAAAAATTACTGAAAATCTTTTTTAAAATATCTTATCGATTAATCGGTTATAAACCGAGTTTAAACCCGGTTTGTTACGTTTCGTAAAGGGTTGTAATTTATTATAAAATATGTAGTATAATTTTATATTTTTGTTAATATTCTTAAAAATCGATTTTTAACCATTTACATAACCGATTATTCGGTCATTATCGGTTTCATAACCGATTGTTCGGTTTTAAAATCAATTGATTTTAAAAGCTGAGTCTTATATAGCTATTTTGAAATATTAGAAAAATTACTAAAATTCTTTTTTAAAATATGTTATCGATTAATCGGTTATAAACCGAGTTTAAACCCGGTTTGTTACCGATTAATTTATGCCAACTAATAGCAACTTAAGAACAATTTATATAACTATTTTAAATTATTAGCAACAAATAAGATTTGTCTATAAAATGTTTAACTTTTTAATCGGTTATGAACCGAGTTTAAAAGCAAATTCCTGACCAATTATATTCGTTGTTAATACGGATAATTTCATTTTTGTTTACCAATATCTAATCTATTCGAATAATCAGTAACAAATCAATTTTTAACCGGTTCTTTAATAAATTATTCGGTTATTATTCGATTACCAACTTGTTTCATAACCGATTATTCGGTTTAAAAATCGATTAATTTTACGGTTTTTTTAAATTTTTCATAATTTTAATATATTTTGTAAATCTGTAAATGTTTATTTGCAATTTGAATCAGCTCTTTATTCGATTAATCTAAACCGATTAATCGCTTTAAAAATTAGTTTATTTAACTTTTTGAATTACTATAAAAAGAACATAAAATTGTTAACCGATTAATCGATTGTGAACCGAGTATAAAAGCGTCTTCCTGACCTGAATTATATTCGTTGTTATTACGGATAATTTCATATTTTTTTAACCAATATCTAATCCATTCGAATAATCAGTAACAAATCAATTTTTAACCGGTTCTTTAATAAATTATTCGGTTATTATCCGATTACCAACTTGTTTCATAACCGATTATTCGGTTTCAAAATCGATTAATTTTACGGTTTTTTAAATTTTTCATAATTTTAATATATTTTTTAAATCTGTAATTGTTTATTTGCAATTTGAATCAGTTTTTTATTCGATTAATTTAAACCGATTAATCGCTTTAAAAATTAGTTTATTTAACTTTTTGAATTATAAAAAACATAGAATTATTTTTAAAATTGTTAACCGATTAATCGATTGTGAACCGAGTTTAAAAGCGGCTTCCTGACCTGAATTATATTCGTTGTTATTACGGATGATTTCATATATATTTTTTTACCATATCTAATCCATTCGAATAATCAGTAACAAATAAATTTTTAACCGGTTCTGTAATAAATTATTCGTTTATTATCCGATTACCAACTTGTTTCATAACCGATTATTCGGTTTCAAAATCGATTAATTTTACGGTTCTTAAATTTTTCATAATTTTAATATATTTTGTAAATCTGTAATTGTTTATACGCAATTTGAATCAGTTTTTTATTCGATTAATTTAAACCGATTAATCGCTTTAAAAATTAGTTTTTTAACTTTTTGATTTATTATAAAAAAACATAAAATTATTTTTAAAATTGTTAACCGATTAATCGATTGTGAACCGAGTTAAAAACCGGTTTTGAAACCGGTTACATTCGCTTGTAATATCGGATAATTTTATTTAATTTTTTTAACAATATTCTTGAAGTCGAATCGCCTTTTAACCAGCTCTTTATAGATTATTCGGACATTATTCGATTAAAAATTGGTTTCATAAACGATTATTCGGATTAAAAATCGTTAATTTTTATTTCTTTTGTAAATCAGCTAATGTTTATTCGCAATTTTTGAAATTATTTAAAATTATTGAAAAAAAAAATTATTTGTTTATAAATTATTCTTCAAAATTATTACTTTCTATATAATTACAAATGTTTCAATAGTTTCATATAGTTGGGTAAATTTTTTTATAACATTTAAAGTAAAATATAGCTTTTAAATATATTTTCCTCCAAAATTTACTTTCAGCTAAATTTTTTAAATGCTTGTCATGCGACCCTGGCAAATCCATAAAAATCATGAATTTATCTCCCATGTCAGTCCTGTCTTTTTTCGCCATAATAATTTTAACACACATTTAATGTGTCGTTTCAACATTAACAACTAATATTTTGAGTTTTATTTCATAATTTCAGTACCTTAATTTTTTGTTTAGTTTTTTTTTTTTTTATGTGCAGCTATTTAGTTAGTATTTGACTAGTTCTCCTTTAAGTCATTCTAAGAATATACGACGTGATCATTTTAGCAGCAAAGATTTTTTTTTTTTTATATTTGTAAAAGTAGATCAACCAGTCGAAAACAAAATCAAATAATTATAATTAAGCTCGTTTTTTTTTTTTTCTTTCAAACTTCATAGCTATTGGGTGTGGTATTTGTGGCTGTTGATGGTGATTACTTTGTCTTAAATACTAAAGTTTAAAGAGAAAAAAAAAAAACATATTTTAATGCATTTATTTGTACATATGACTAGAATTATTTAGTGATATAACAGACACAAAATATTTGTAACAGCACAACAGAAATGATCGCATTAAAGAAGTGGACAATTAAAATTAATAAATCAATTTAAAAAGGCGTAAGTAAGTTGGTAATAACAGCAAGATAACATATCTTACACATCAAGAAGATAATGTGTTATAAAGCTTTATTAAACTTTAGCAAATTCAAAGATTTCTATTAGGCGCATGAATCTTAAAAGCTTTTCAGATTAGTTGAAGCTTTACAAGTATAGTTAGAAATAATCCTTTTTAAAAGCTTTTTTCTTATACAATTAAAATATTTTACTATTGAAAAGCTCTCAAACTTAAGTTTAATGTCTAAAACTGTAGTTTACTCTGAAAGCTTCAAAGTATTACGACCTGCCAAAATCTTTTTTTGAAATATAACTTTTATAAGCTTTTTCTTCTTATATTAAAGTTGTTTACCACTGAAAAGCATACACATTTAACTTTATGAAATCTTACATGAAATTCTAATTAGTAGTAGCTCTTAAAAGCTTTTTGTTTGTAATTAAATTATGTATTTTACCATCGCAAAAGCTCTCACACTTAACATGACTGTGTAAAACTGTACCTCTGCTTGCCGCAACTTGCTTGGCTGGCTGATAGACTGATTTTGTTTAGTTTGGTGTGTTTTTGTTTCGGTTTTAGCGTTTTTCTTCTTCTCCTTTGGTGTCTTAGTGCCAGAGTGCATTGGCATGGTTTATGATGTTTGAATTTAATATATACATACATATTTAAGTATATTAGGGTGGGGTTTTTTGTTTTTTTTTCGGATTTCGAGGAGTTTGTAATCCTGAATAATTTATTTTCAGTTTTTGTCAAAAACTATGATATTTTCCCATTTTTCTGGCAATATGTGGATTCCGAGTCAAAAGAACTGCTCATCTTTTGAGGCCAAGAATGAATCAAGCTAATTTCGGATACTCTGTTCTGAAGTGAAGCGTATCCCAGAGAGAGCGTTCTGCATCTATCGAAACAAATAGTAGTCGGACGGAAGGCAAAACTTCCCAACCACTTATTTTTCTTTCTAAAAAGTTTTTAACAGGTATTGAAATATGTGGCCTAGAGTTGTCATGATGAAATATTACGCTTTCATGTCTGCCCTCATATTCTGGGTGTTTTTTGGCCAATGCTCGCTTCAAATGAATATGTTGCGTTCGGTACAGGTTCCCTGTGATGATCTGGCCAAATTTCAGCAGCTCATATGATTTTTGGCTTTGGTGTCGATTCGGCTAGTTGGGCGGGCTTTATATACGATCCCTTACGCATCGGGCTATCGTAATGATTCAGTGCAAATATGATTTTCTTTTATAGCGTTCAAACGTCATTTCGGACATGCAATATAGTCTTTCAAGGTCTCTCTGCTTCAATTCGTATGGTAACCAATTTCCCTGCTTTTGGATGGATGCTGCTGCTCGCAAACGTTTTGAAATTGCTGTTTGAGTAGCTCCCAATGATTTTGCAAAGTTTTGGTTGAGTTTTACAATAATCTTCTTGGAGTAATGACTACAATTCTTGATTTTCAAACTTTTTTGGCTGGCCTGGGCAATCTTTGTCTTCCGTGTCAAAGTCACCACTTCTAAACCGAACAAATCATCTTTCGCACGTTGAAGCCGATAAAACACATTTACCATAAGCTTTGGTGAGCAATCGGTGTGATTTAGCGGCAAGGGAAATACCAGGAAAAAATCAATCGCCTCCTTAGCTATCATCGCTACCCTTTTGGTCAATTCGTCTGCTATATAATTATCCTGTTTACCACCATGTCCAGGGACCTAGTGTTATCCTAGAATGTCTCGCTCTCTCGTTTAGGTATACCCGGCATTCCTCGGTTAACCTAGATGTCGTGAAGACACCTGTTATTTCATTAACGGCGACCTTGCTATCAGTAAATATTTATATATTTTATTAGATATTCGATCACGCAGAGAAAAAATATAGTTGTGCATGTTTACAATAACAATTTCAACATTTTTAAAAGTTTTTTAACAATAATATAGTCACAGTAACCATTTACATGATTGTGGTAACCATAATATGGTTAACTTACGATTCACACGATTGTAGCAATCATATATATGCTTACAGTAAACAAGTATATGTTTGTGACAACTATTGTTATGATGAATCTTTGTATCATAATGTGTAGTTCTCAGATTAATCATAAAAATGGTTGTCACAAACATATACGTGTTTACTGCAACCATATTTATGTTTGATACAATCATGTGAATCGTAAGTTAACCATATTATGGTTACCACAATCATGTAAACTGTTACTGTGACTATAATATTGTTAAAACACTTTTAAAAATCTGGAAATGGTTACTGTAAACATGCACAACTATATTTTTTCTCTGCGTGATAAAACCTCAGTCAGTTGGATGCTCGTTTTATGGCAGTAATTTCCACCTGAAGTGCAGTGCAGAAGTTAGGTAGCCTGAATTAGGATATTATCCTTTTAGAGTCGTCAGTATATACCCTTATGACATCATCAAGGGGTAGAGTCCGCGCAGCCATATATCCCTCTTCGATATTTTTATATGGAATTGCATGTCAAAAAATGGTTTTGCATCGACATTGCTATGGATAGTAGTCCAGTATCTTAGAGCGCCCAAGGTCCTTACCAGACCACAGCAGAGTTGAGAGGCATTTGTATCACCATCAAATCAACTGGTAGGCAGTTTAAAATAGTAAAAAGAGCTTTGGAAGAAGTAGAGCTTACAGCTCCTGTTATCAGTATTGAAATAGTCCTTAAACACGTTCAATGGCCTTCTGTGGACAGGCATTCTCCAAGGCATGCTACCACACTAATAGTCCATAGAACAAAATGGGTTTAATAACTGCCAATGCACTAGGCAGACATTTTCAGAGTTAAACCATTATAACAAGTGTCACTATAATCCGACATACTACTGGAAATTCTCCAACATAACACCTCCCTAATGTTTAAGTTTTATTGTAATTTTTGTTGTTGCACTTTAATCTAAATCGTTTATTTCAATACTATAGTACAATATAATATAATATGCATCTAGTTTTTCGCTGTATTTGTGCTTTTTTGTTATTTATTTTTATATTTTGAAAAGTGAATGTCCACCAAAAGTCCTTGAAACTTAAAACCAAACTTACCAGTTTGTATGTGGTGTTTATTCGTAGTCATAGTTTCTCGTTGTAAGTTTGCTGGGGCAGTAGTATCATAATCAAAATATAGAAGAAAAAAAAAATAAAAAATATTGTGGCTGAATATGTGTAAGCTTTGTGCAGTAAGTGTATGTATATAGTTTTTGATTTTTTTTTTTTTGTGGTTGCAATTACAGTTTAATGCACCAAACAACAGCAACAATGAAAACAACAACAGCACCTTTTAGAAACAGAATTCTAAGACAATGCTTAGTTTAGTTACATGTTCCAAAGGGTTTTATTTAATATTTTTTTAGATAAAATTTCAAAAAAATTTAAATTTTTTCGAAGCTTTCAAAATTTATTTGGAAAGCTTTTTTGTTTTACTAAAAAAATTATTGGGAAAGCTTAAAAACTTAAAGTTTCTAAGGAACTTAATTAAAAGCTTTGAAATTAAAAACTTTGAAGAACTTGTATGTTTCTAGAGAAAATCTTTAAAAGCTTTCAACATTTCTTTGGACAGCTTTGGGTTTTTTTTAACTTATTACAATATCCCTTACATATTTGTTACAAAATTTAATGGAAATCGCTTAAAAACTCAAAGTTTCAAAAAATATTAATTAAAAGCTTTAAAATTATATATAAAGCTTACTGAATTTAGCTTATTACTGACCATTTTTGTTAAAAACTTTGAACAAATTGAAAGTTTTTAGAACAATAAATCTAAAGCTTTTAAAATTTCTTTGGAAAGCTTTCTGTTTTTTAACTTTTTTCAATAAAAATTTAAAATTTTTTACGAAAAGCTTGAAAACCTAAATTATCTAAGGAACTTAATTAAATGCTTTGAAATTGTATGTAAAAGCAAAAGTTATATTATTACAAACAATTTAGTTAAACAAACTTTTTAAGTTTGTATAATTAATAAATGTAATGATGCTTTAAAGCTTATTTTATTAAATTTTGTAATGATTTAATTCTTTTCTAACTCTGTTTAGTAGCTAATTTAGTTAAACAAACTTTTAAAGTTGGTATAATTAATAACTATAATGAAGCTTTAAAGCTTATGGCAAAGCTTTTCTCTCTAAGTGTGTGGTTATTACAATTTTTAATGATTTAACTCTTTTCTAACTCTGTTTAGTAGCTATTACAAGACTTACAAACGGCCAGACAAACAGATACTAGGCTAGAATTCGATAGTTGGTTGGTTTTTTTTTGTTTAGAAAATCTTTTTGTTGTTGTTTTTATTGTTGCTTTTTGGTGCAGCAATAAACAAACATTTGCTTGTTGTTATAGCTGGTTATTATTTTACTACTTACTTCTTTAAGAGCTGCAACAAACATTTAAACACCCCAAAAAACTAAAAAAATAAAAAAATTCAACTGCAACAAACAAAATTTTGAAAGCTTTCAAAAGATAACAAAAAAAAAAAAAAAAAAACAAAATCTATACATATTTATATTGGTTTTTGCATGCAAAGCAATCAACCAGCCATGGTACAACGAGTACTTGTATCAAAAATGGAATGTTGTTTCTTTTTTTATGCATTTATTTATTTTTTTTTTTTGTTTTAGCAAATGTCGTTTAACAAACAAAATCCGTTAAATATAAAATGTTTAAAATAATAGGCGTAATTTTTTCTTGTTTAACTATTTATTTAGAAAGAACGTTTTTTTTTTTTCTTAAACAACCTTCAAAAAGGCGTGTGTTCTTTTTTTTTTATTGATATTGCAAATAAAAAGGTTTTTGATTTACTGCAAACATTGTTGAGAATTTTCATATTTGCAGAGAATGTCTTAGAATTTTGATCACAAATCAATTAAAAAACAAGGTGTTGTTAAGGCGCTACAGAAAAATGTGGTTAAAAAAAATTTAAAAGTTGATTATTTTAAATGATATAAATTTAAATCTCAAACATGCTGAATTAATGTGAATTTTCAAACTGGCCTTAAAACAAAATTTTTTGTTTAAATATATAGAAAAAAAGAATTTAGGTCTTAATCAAATTTCTTAATTTCATTAAGAATTTGAATGTTCGGAAATTTAAATCTAAGAAAATGGGAATTATAAAGCAAAAACTGTATTTGACTCGTTATAAGCTAAAAAGAAATCAATTTGAGTGGGTTTTAAAAAATTCGAATTTTCGAACATGAGTAAAAATTTTGTTTAGTGACAAAAATTTATTATTTTTTTTAGATAATTTTAATGTTTGAAAATCTAAAATCAAAGAATGTTTGATTTGAAATAGGAAAAAACGTATTTTACACAATAGATAAGAAAATGAAAGCCATTTGAAGTGGTTTTAAGAAATTCGAAATTAACTTCGAATTTTCGAACATCACCTGAAAAGCACAAATATGGTGGAATGTTCAAAATTTACTAAGAAATGCTATGTTCGAAATTTCATTTAAAAAATTCGAATTTTCGAACATGACTTAAAAAGTAAAAATTTTGTTTAGTGACAAAAATTCATTATTTTTTTAGAAAATTTTAATGTTCGAAAATCTAAAATCAAAGAATATTTGATTTGAAATAGGAAAAATCGTGGTTTACATAATAGACAAGAAAATTAATGCAATTTGAAGTGGTTTTAAGAAATTCGAAATTAACTTCGAATTTTCGAATATCACCTGAAAAGCACAAAAATGGTGGAATGTTGAAAATTTTCTAAAAAATGCTATGTTCGAAATTTCATTTAAAAAATTCGAATTTAAGTACGAATTTTCGAACATGACTTAAAAAGTAAAAATTTAGTTTAGTGACAAAAATTCAGTATTTTTTTTTTTTTTTTTTAGAAAATTTTAATGTTCGAAAGTCTAAAATCAAAGAATATTTCATTTGAAATAGGATAAAACGTGTTTTATACAATATACAAGAAAACTAAAGCAATTTGAAGTGGTTTTAAGAAATTCGAAATTAACTTCGAATTTTCGAATATCACTTGAAAAGCACAAATATGGTGGAATGTTGAAAATTTACTAAGAAATGTTATGTTCGAAATATCATAATAATTTAACTTAGTTTTAAAAAATTCGAAATTAAGTTCGAATTTTCGAACATGACTTAAAAAGTAAAAATTTTGTTTAGTGACACAAATTTTATATTTGACATAATAAAATATCAAAATTATTTTGAAAATTTTAATGTTCGAAAATCCGAATTTGGTTTGAAATAGGAAACCTTGTTTTTTATGGTATAAAATTCGAATTAAGAATTTTCGAACATCACTTGAAATTTCGGTAAGGGATTTGAAATATGTTCTAAATTTTAAAAAGTAAAACTATTGTTCAAAATTTTAAGGACTTTGAGTGTTTCGGATGTTCGAACATCTAAAATCGTAGTAAATTATATTTAAAATTTAAAAACATTATTTTATTTGGTAGACAATAAAAATAAATCGATATTAGGGTGGTTTCTAGAAATTCGAAGTTAAGTTCGAATTTTCGAACATCTTGTGAAAAGCTTTGACTTGGATAAGAAATCTGAAATATAAGTCAAATATGATGGAATGTTCAAAATTTACTAAGAAATGTCATGTTCGAAGCTTCAAATGGCAAAGAAAGTTTGAAATACAAAAAATACTAGAATTGAAAAATTTAGTTCGAATTTTCGAACATCCTTTAAAAGCTGCAAATTTTTTTTAGTGACAAACATTTTATATTTGACATAATAAAATATCAAAATTATTTTCAAAATTTTAATGTTCGAAAATCTGAAATAAAAGAAAATTTGTTTTGAAATAGGAAATCTTTTTTTATATATGATATACAATAAAATGGAAGCAATTCGAAGTGGTTTCCAAAAATTCGAATTAAGAATTTTCGAACATCAGTTGAAAAGCGAAGATTTGGAAAGGGGATCTGAAATATAAGTCAAATTTTACTAAAAAATGTCATGTTTGAAACTTCAAAAGGCAAAGAAAATGTCGTTTGAAATACAAAAAGTATAATTAGTGACAAACATTTTATTTTGAAAATTTTAGTATTCGAAATCAAAAAAAATTTGGTTTGATATAGGAAAAGCCGTGTTTTATATGATATACAATAAAATGAAAGCAATTCGAAATGGTTTTCAAGAATTCGAATTAAGAATTTTCGAACATCAGTTGAAAAGCTAACATTTGGAAAGGGGATCTGGAATATAAGTCAAATTTAAAGGAATGTTCAGAATTTACTAAAAAATGTCATCCTCGAAACTTAAAAAGGCAAAAATAATTATTAAAAATTTTAAGGATTTCGAGTGTTTCGGATGTTCGAAAATCGAAGTAAATTATGTTTAAAGTTCAAAAACTTTCTTTAATTTGGTAGATAATAAAAATAAATCAATAATAGGGTGATTTCCAGAAATTCGAAATTAAGTTCGAAATTTTGAACATCACTTGAAAAGTTCAGATTTTGTTTAGTCGTTTAAAATACAACTTAAACATAATAAAATGCTTAAAGTTTATTAAGAAATGTCATGTTCGAAATTTCAAAAGGCATAGAAAATGGCGTCTAAAATATAATAAGTTTATACTTTTTTAATAAACAATAAATAACTCACAATTTGAGGTGGTTTTTAAAAATTCGAAATTAAGTTTGAATTTTCCAACATCCTTTAAAAGGTTCAAATCTTGATTAGTGACTTAAAATTAATATTGTTATAATAAAATTTCAAAATTTTATTAAGAATTTTAAAGTTCGAAAATCTGAAATCAACACAAATGTCATGTTCGAAACTTCAAAAGGCAAAAATTATTGTTAAAAATTTTAAGAATTTCGAATGTTTCGGATATTCGAAAATCTAAAATCGAAATAAATTATGTTTAAAGTTCAAAAATTTTCTTTTACTTGATAGATAATAAAAATAAATCAATATTAGGGTGATTTCTAGAAATTCGAAATTAAGTTCGAAATTTCGAACATCAATTGAAAAGTTCAGATTTTGTATGGTTGTTTAAAATACCACTCAAACATATTAGAATTCTTAAAATTTATTAAGAAATGTCATGTTCGAAATTACATAAGGCAAAGAAAATGGCTTCTAAAATATAAAAAGTTTATATTTTTTTAATAAACAATAAATAACTCACCATTTAAAGTGGTTTTTAGAAATTCGAAATTAAGTTCGAATTTTCCAACATCCTTTAAAAGGTGCAAATTTAGCTTGAGACTTAAAATTAATGTTCGTTATTATAAAATTTCAAAATTTTATTAAGAATTTTAAAGTTCGAAAATCTAAAATCAAAACGAATAAGGTTTAAAGTTCAAAAAATTAATTTTACTTGATATACAACAAAACCAAATCAATTTGAGGTGGTTTTTTGAAATTCGAAATTGAGTTCGAATTTTCGAACATCCTTAAAAAGCACAGATTTCGTTTAGGAATTTAATATATAATTCAAATATGATGGAATTCTAAAAATATGTTAAGAAATTTCATGTTCGAAATTCGAATAAACAAATAAATATCTTGGTTTTTAGAAATTTCACATTTAGGTTAGAATTTTCGAAAATTTGGCATTTTAAATTTGAAATAAGAATTGAGTAGGGTATTTTTGCAAGCTTTAAAGACCCATTATAACAATTTTAGTTTTGCTAGATTATAGCCATTAACCAACTAACCACCTTCTTTGCCTTCATAAGTAGTCAGCATCATTTTCAAACAAATTTTTTTTATTCTGTTTATATTTGTTTTTGTTACATTTACTTTGGCCACTTGTTGTAATCTTGTTCTTGTTTCCAATCTGTCTCCTTATGTGTCAATTCTATATTACGCTGCTTGTTTGTTGTTGTTTGAAGCCAATTTATTGGACATGATGTTGTTGTCATTGCTGCAACCAACAATTCACCAGCCAAAGAAACCAACGCCCTACTTTCAAAATTGTGGCTGGTTCGGTTGGTATGGTTCAAAATTAATATTTCTTTACATTCTAGTTATATGGACTTTTGATTTTAGTTGTTGTCTTGTTTTGTTAGTAAATGTTGTAGTTGTTAAATTAATAACAAATGAAATTGTAGTTGTTGTTTTTGTAAAACAAGAGATATCAATTAATTGTAAGCGTTTGTTTGTTTGTCTATTTTGTATTTATTTTTCAAGACAAGGTCGTTCCAAAAAGATTTTCTAGATTATGAATGGCCAACCATAAACGATCTTGGACAATTGTATTGAACTGCTCTAGAAAAAAAAAGAAAAAGCTGCCATAAAACATATTTGGTTGACAAATAAATAAAATTTTCAAAATAATTACACATATTCAATAAGTTCTTTGATTAGATTTCCAAAAAAAAAAAAAAATTAATCCTCTTGGGTATAGTTTTTGTTTAAAACTAATTATTGTTAAATTATATCTTTCAATCCCTTTCACTTTCTAAAGTCTTAAGCCAACATTTTATTAATGTTGTTGCCTAATATTATTTTCATTCCCATCAGCTGTTACAACAGCAGATCTTGCGTAACTTGGTGATCTTTTACACGACTCATCTTGGACTTTCAAACGACATTTTCATGTAAGTTATTTCAACAAATAGCTAAAAAAAATAAAAACAAACAACATAATAGGCTGCAGAAAATACAATAAATTATAAATTACACTGTTGAGCAGTGCAGCTAGACCCATATTAACGCCATGGAAAAGCTATGGAATTTGAAAAGAAAGATAATTTTTCGAAAACCTGAAAGTAAGTAAAATGTTGGTTTAACAAGAAGTCCATGGGTTTATTTAATTGGTTGATTTGTGTTTTCTTTAAAGAAAATTATATATAGAAAAAGAGGTAAAGAAAAGTTTAACCCTGTATTCAATACTTTTGAAAGATTGCTGAGAATTCTAGTATAAAGATCTCTTAGTGTACCCTGTTCCTCATTCTGAATACTCCTACATCAATCCTTGTAAGGTAATCCGATTCTTCTAACATTGGCTCCGAATTTCTCAGTTTCGAGCCAGCGATATGCCTTATTCTTTTGGTCTAAACTAGGATAAATCGTGTATCTGATTGTTCAACTAGGTTCGCTTCTCCCCCTAAACATCTCGGAATAGCACATAGAAAATCACATCATGGCGTCTGTTTTCCACAAGTCATCTCTAATGCAGTTGACTAGTATGAACCCATGTCAGATTGTCAGCATACATACCAATATAATTACCCGATATTCCGTTAAGCTAAGCCAATTAGCTGATATACGCGTTTAGGGTCTTAAAGACATTCTTATCTCAAGATCCTGGATGTAGACATGTCTCTCTTCTTCACTCTTCACTACATATATCACAGAAGAAGCCCTCCACCAATTCATTATCATTCGTGATTGGCAAAACCGAAGCTACTAAAGAGGATCTTTTAAAGACTATCCAAATTCATTGATGTATACTCCTTCGCCAACTCGCTCTCCTCTATTAGAGCTGTCCATATTAATGGAAAAACTCACAATATCAGATAAGATTCTTTCCGTAATTTGATATTGAGAAATGAAGTCCTAGGTTAGGTTAGGATCCATGGGCAGCCGCTCCTCAAGCAGCTCACTTGGGTCCATTCAAATCTGGTCCCATTGTGATACACAAGGGGTAGACAGCAGGGTATTTACAATACGTCCGTTGCCTCCGGGTTAAACAAGCCAGATTCCCGGATGTAGGAGTAGATTCGTCTAAGATTCATCCTTGATAGCTCATCGAAGCATGATAGGAATGGAGATCCGAGGATGCGTTCCCTCAGGTTTGTCAGAGCCGGGCATTGGCAGTCTCATATAGAAGTCCTAAAAATCATCATTATTTCAAATTCATCAATGTAGACATCTCCGCCAACTCACTCTCCTCCTTTGAAGCTATCAGTATAACAGAGGAGAGGCCCTCGTCTAGTCAATTATCATTCGAGATGGATAAACCAAAGCTGCTAAAGAATATCCCCGTTTTTGATTCTTATGGCCATCCATATTCCAAATTCATTGATGTAGGCACTTCCGCCAACACGCACTCCCCTTTAAGACTCATCCATATGAACGGAAAATCACACTGTATCCGCTAATCCCTTGTTATTTTAGATTGAGAAACCGAAGCTACTAAATAAGACTCCAGTTTTTGATCTCAAAGGCACCTCTGCCAACTCACTCTCTTCTCTAAGAGTCATCCATATGAACGGAAAATCTCACTATATCCGCTAATCCCTTGTTATTCTAGATTGAGAAGCCGAAGCTACTAAAAAAGACATCTGCTTGGGATCTCAAAGGCCTTATTTATTGCAAATTCCAGAGTGTAGACACCACCGCCAACTGGCTTTACCCTTTGGGATCCATCCGTATAAACGGAAATGCTCGCTATATCAGAGGACAGTCCCGCGGCTAATTCATTGTTATTGATAAACCTTAGCTGCTAGAGAATATCTCCGTTTGGTATCTTAAATACTATTCTTATCTCAAAATTTCCGGATAAAGACGCTAGAGCCAACTCGCTCTCACTTTTGAGAGCCTTCGTTATAAACGGAAAGGTTTACTGTTTTAGAGGACAGTCCCTCGGTTAATGAATTGATGTTGAGAATCCAAACCGACAAGAGGAGATTCACATTTGGGATCATAAAAGCCATCCTTATCCAAAATTCCTGGATATTATTGGAAAAATTACTGTATCAGAGGAGGGGCCCTCGTCTAATCAATTATCATTCGAAATGGAGAAACCAAAGCTACTAACCCCGTTTGGGATCCTTATTCCAAATTCCTTGATGTAGGCACCTCCGCCAACTCGCTCTCTCTTTTAAGAGTCATCCATATGAACGGAAAAGCTCACTGTATCCGCTAATCCATTGTCATTCAAGATTAAGAAAACGAAGCTACAAGAGAAGATCCTCGTTTGAGGTCTTAAAGGCCTTCCTAATCCCACATTCCTGAGTGTAGACACCACCGCCAGCTAGTTTTACCCTTTTGGATCCATCCATATAAACAGAAGTGCTCGCTATATCAGAGGAGAGCCCATCGACTAATTCATTGTCATTGAAAAGCCGAAGCTATTAGAGAATATCTTAGTTTGGGATCTTATACCAACAATTCCGGATGAAAGCGCCAACTAGCTTTCTCTTTTTAGAGCCGTCATTATAAACGGAAAGGCTTACTGTTTTAGAGGACTAGAGAAGATTCACATTTGGGATCCTAAAGCCATCCTTTTCCAGAATTCCTGAATATTATTGGACAAATGACTGTATCAGAGGAGAGGCCCTCATCTAATCAATTATCATTCGAGATGGAGAAACCAAAGCTTCTAAAGATTATCCCCTTTTGGGACCCTTAAGGCCATCCTTATTCCAAATTTCTTGATGTAGGACCTCCACCAACTCGCTCTCTCCTTTAAGAGTCATCCATATGAATGGAAAATCTCACTGTATCCGCTAATCCCTAAGGGTGTCTTGAGTGTAAACACCACAGGCAGCTAACTTTACCCTTTGGGATCCATCCGTATAAACAGAAATGCTCGCTATATCAGAGGAGAGGCCCTTGGCTAATTCATTGTCATTGATAAACCTTAGCTACTGGAGAATATCTTCGATTGGGATCTTAAAGGCTCTAAAGAGGAGAGGCCCTCGGTTAATCCATTGTCGTTGAGAATCTAAACCGTATAGAGATGATTCTCATTTGGGATCCTAAAGCCATCCTTTTTCAAAATTCCTGGATATTGCAAAATTTACTGTATCAGATGAGAGGCCCATTGCTAATTCATTGACATTTGATATTAAGGAGATCCCTATTTGGGATCTTATTCCAAATCCTATTAACTAATATATTTTCATTCGAGTTTCAGAAACTGTAGCTACAAAATAAAATACCCGTTGGTGATCTTAAAGGCTATACTTAATGCTAATTCCACGATGTATGTTCCGCCGACAACACCCTGTCTTCTTTTAGAGCCGTCATTAGTATTAGCAATACTAATAATAATGATTGTAAAGAGGTACTTCGTCCGAGTCGTGGGCAGGGCTCCTGTTATCAGGATTGCCATTATTATAGGACGGTCGATCAATTCAAATGATTTGTTGACATTCCAAAGTTTTGTAATTTTATGGTTTTTATGTATATTTTTTTAATGAACAGTTGAGTTTATTAAGCTTCATAGATTAATAATCGAAATTAAATTCGAAGATTCATTGTGTATAAAAATCTTAAACCAAAGGAAAAACCATGAAATCTTTAATTTTAAGCAAGTTTGTTTAAAAATTAATTTTAGTTTCTTCTGGGCTGTTATTTAAGGTCTGAGTGTAATAATTTTAATCTTTATACAAATTACGAGAAACATGTTCGCAACAATGTTGCAGCACTCGTACTTGTTTAAAAAGTAGTTGAAATCTACAAAGTTATTTGAAGGAGAAAAAACACGAATACATATTATTAAAACTAACTAAAATTAGAATGAATAAATGATTAGCAATATTAAATATTATAAAATACAAAACATGACACTTGTGGTTTGAAACTAAAAGCATTAAATCTTAGAAAAATAACTAAGTATAAAATCAAATCCTTTTTCAACTTGAATTGAGGTAGGTCAATTCCACTTAATAGACATTACAAATCTATTAAAATATTAAAGAATTAAGTAAACATATGTTTTAGTTTGTCAGGCAACTTGAAAAAAAAAAAAAAACACATGAAAAATATTTTTAGAATTTTTACTTTAGGGTGTTATGAAAAGACTGCATATAACATGAGTCATAATAAGTGTTCTATTTTATGGTGAAGAAAGTGGTAAACAAGGGACGGCATGGGGTACAAAACACACCCACTTATAAGTAACATTAACCGGCATTCTATTATTTGAGTTAGAGATTAAACAACCCGATTTTAACAGAATTAGAGTAAATAAAAAGCTTTCTCTCTTTTTTTCCCCAAAAAATAATGTAATGAGTGTTATTAAATTACCCAACATATGCTGCAAATTCAATTCAACAGCAGTCGTCTCTTTTATGTTTCAATACGCAGGTACGGAATTTTGTAACAAAAAACTAACATATGTTTTCGTTTCAGTTAAGAATTTTATACTAGAATTTTCTAGAATTTGTTTATTTTGAAATAAAGTTATTAAATTTATAAGATTTATTGAATATTTCAGAAAATATCTTGAACTATTGCAAACTACTTGTTGGCAAAGGTCACAAAAGGACTTTGCATACTCATCTCACCAAAATTACTCAAAAATTCTTTTTGTGTTTTCTGGTTTCTATTTTATCTCTTGGAGTCATATTTATTTCTCTCTGCTTTTTAAGTTTTTAGTTTATATTACGTCGAGCTTCCGGTTGAAATAGTATTGTAATAATAATAATAATAAAAAAATACGTCATTGATGTGAAATGATAATTGCAAATTGTACCAAGAAAGCCAAGTACAGTGGTACTTTTTCAGGGATATTATTCGCTTATAAAGTACATAAGTATTCACGAAGTTATTGAGAAATGTTGTTATCTAAGACTATTTTTAACTTCCTAAGATTCATAACTGCTCTAGCATAAATTTTTGTCTAATTGGGATAACGCTATCCTAAGGCCCAAAATAGGTAAATTTTCTAAAATTCAATGTTCTGTATAGAACATTTTATTGTAGATTTTGAAACACAATTATTTAAACTTAAACATTTCATTTACTAGGGGTCAAAAATTGCCATGAGTGGCAAGGGTATATAAGTTTGTCATTCCGTTTGTAATTTCTACATTTTTCTTTTGATGGATCGTTATAGACTCCGCTGATAGAGTTATGTCCGTCTGTCATTCTGTATGTTGAAATCAACTTTCCGTAGCCCCCAAATAACTTACCAACATGAATTTTACATCAATATATCGGGAATACTTCCGGCTCAGCTGCTATTTAAAATCGAAAAAATCGGCCCACAAATGGCTGAGATATAAGGAAATAACCGGAACAACCTCGATTTTTGGTATAATTTTTATCTATATCTGGATTAACAAGTCATTAATTAATATAGACAGTATGGATATCTAATGATAGATATTTCAAAGTCCATTGCAACGATTGTTGGACCTACAATGGGTCAAAATCGGGAAAACTATTTTTTAACTCGAATTTTATTTTCACAAAAAAATTTGTTGGTTTAAATTTTTTTGTACTAATAAATTAAAAAAACAAATTTAAAAATTTAAAAAAAATTTTAAATTTGAAAAAAAATTTTGAAAAAAAAAAAATTGTTTACCTAAAAATATTTAAAATTATTATTTGAAAGTATAATATGGTGAAGGGTATATAAGATTCGGGACAGCCGAATGTAGATCTCTTACTTGTTTTTGGTTCATATTGGTTAGAAAGACATAAAAGTGTTAATTTCCATTATTTTATTTTTAAACTAAGTTCTAAAGTTTCATCAAAAAATATTCGCGTTTTAATAAAAATTCCCAAATATACCAAAAGTTGACCTTTGACATGTCAACATATTTAAATTTAAAGAGCTCCTCTTAGAGTTTACAGAAATTATTATGATAAATAAATGATTTTATGCTGATTTTAATTTGTGTTGATTGGTTTTGATTTGATTTCATCAACAAATATCGGCGTTTTAATGAAAAATTCCAAATATACAAACATTTGACCTTTGACATGTCCAACAGTTTTAAATCAAAGAGCTTCTCTAAGACTTTAAAGGAATTATTAAGATACATACATGATTTTAAGCTGATTTTAAATTGTGTTGATTGAGTTTCATTAAAAAAACTTGTTCGCAGAGTTTTACGATTCTAGAGATTTTCACGAATGTCGTTACCGAATTAAAAAAAAACAAGTAAGATATTTTCCCGAATTTAAATAGCAACGAACCAGGACTAAGGCGGCTATATTGATGTACAAATCATGTACATATGTAAGTTATTTGGGGGCTTTGTATAATTGATTTTAACAGACAGACATAAATGGCTATATTGACCCCGCTATCAATAACGATCCAGGAATATATATAGTTTATGGGGACGTAAAGGAAAAATATAGAAATTACAAATGGAAATTCAATTTTAATTTTTCAATTTTAATTTAAAACTCGAACCTTAATTGACAATCTTCAATGTAGCTAAATTTATATAAAATCTTAGGATTTTGCAATAAAATAAAGAATATTTTTGAAAATGTTAATACGAGAGTGTTTTATGATAATTCGAAATGAATTTTTGGAAATTCAAAATTAAGTTCGAATTTTCGAATACCAGTTAATATGTTGAATTTTAATTGAGAGTCTTAATTGTAACTAAAATAATAAAAAATCCTGAAATTTTACAAAGAAATAACAAGTTCGAAAATTTAAATTTTAGGAAATAAAGTGCTTTTTTCAAAATTTTTATGGTTTCCCAGTTTAAAATGAAAATTGAATACTTTTTAACATAATATAGTTTCCATGGCCTAGTTAATTTTCTAAAAAATGTAACCCTTATATTAGATCATGTATGACATCATTTAGTACCTAGATTAAAAAGTACCATCAAAAACTGTACTATTGTACCTACTATTACAGACCTGATGTACGTGCGTATTTCAAATTTGTTTTTATCATGTTTTATTATTTGACTCGATTATGAGAGAGTATCACATGAAATTTTTATAAATATTTCACTCGTATTGTTGTTATTTATTTATTTAAATATTACTAGAGTACGTACTACTAAACAAAATTCGCATTTATGAATGAAAAAGAGTGCTGCAGTTAGGAGTATCCCATCTTTTGTCGCATGATTTGAGAGAATGTGTGTAAAATGTGCTTGTACCTTACACTCATACATATACATTTTTTTGTTTCGTTATTTATTTTTGTTTTCTGTGAATGAATGACGTAGGTTTCAATTTCTACTACTATAAGTTTCCAGATGTTTTTTTTTTTTTTTTTTTTTTTGTTGAGGGAATATGCGAAATTTCGTTTTACCTTGTATGACGTCAAAATAAACTCAACGTTATTTGAGATACCCACAACAACAAGTGCTAAACAATTTTTTTTTTTTGGAGATTGTATTATATATTCATATCTTTTTTTTTCGGTATTGGATAATTCTTTAGGGAGTACTTTAATATGGCAGGGTGAGGATAAGGTAGACCAAATGTTTGAATTATTTATTTACAGAGTTTAGCGTCAGCATGATGAAATTGCCAGCAATGTGAAGTAGTTTTTTTTTTCACATTCCAGGTGAACTTGAAAGTGTCAAATTATTTGTGGTATTTCTGTATTGTCAAGACATAAGTATTTAAATATGCAAACTAGATAAAAAGAGCATAAAAAGTTAGATTTTTAATTCGTTTTTTTTTTTGCATAACGTCAACCGAATTGTTCTTTAGATATTCTTTATGTACTGTTAGTATTAGATTTAAAATTGTCATGACCATCTAAAGGCTACAAATTTTAAATTGAAAACGTGAAATATAGCTTGAATATGAAAATTGAAATCTTTGTAATAAAGAGATTTTCTTCAAAAGTTGTTGAAATTTAATGATTTTAGGATATTCGAAATTAAGTTAACATTTTCGAACATCATTTAAAAACTACGACGGAGATATTAAATTACAAGTTAAAAATTCGAATTTTAATTCAGAATCTTAAATGTAGTTAAACTTATAAAAATTCCTAACATTTTACAAAGAAATAGCAAGTTCGAAAACTGAAATCTTGAGATATAATAGTAAAATTTAGCACAAAAATTATATGTTCGAAAAATATAAACAAAGATATTAATGGATTACCCATAAAATGTTTATGTTTGCTTAATACACAATAGAAATAAAACATTTTTCTTAATATACAATAGAAATAAACAAATTTTGAAATTGGAAATCAAGTTCGAATATTCGAATATCAGTTAAAAATTCGAATTTTAATTCAGAATCTTAAATGTAGCTAAAGTAATAAAAATTCCTAAAATTTTACAAAGAACTAACAAGTTCGAAAATTGAAATCTTGAGATGTAAGGATGTATTGGTCAAAAGTTTTATGATTTCTTAATATTTACTGAAATCTAGTTAATTTGGCATGATTTTTGGAAATTCGAAATTAAGTTCGAATTTTCGAACATCACTTAAAAATACTAAATTTCAACGTAGAATTTGGATATCGACTTAAAAAATAGAAAAATAGTTAAATTTAACACAAAAATTACATGTTCGAAAATCCTAAAGCAACGAAATTAATGGATTACGCAAAAAAAAAATTATGTTTTCTTCTACACAATAGAAATAAAACATTTTGCCATGATTTTGAAAATTCTAAATCAAGTTCGAATTTTCGAATATCAGTTAAAAATTCGAATTTTAATTCAGAGTGTTAAATGTAGCTAAAGCAATAAAAATTCCTAAAATTTGACAAAGAACTAAAAAGTTCGAAAATAAAAATTTTGGAATATAGGGAGGTCGTGGACAAAAGTTTGATTATTTCTTAATATTTACTGAAATTTAGTTAATTTGGCATGATTTTTGGAAATTTGAAATTAAGTTCGAATTTTCGAACATCACTTAAAAATAATAAATTTCAGTGGAGAATTTGGATATCAACTTAAAAAATAGAAAATAGTTAAATTTAAGACAAAAATTACATGTTCGAAAATCATAAACAAAATAAATTAATGGATTACACAGAAAAATTTATGTTTTCTTAATACACAACAGAAATAAAACATTTTGCCATGATTTTGAAAATTCTAAATCAAGTTCGAATATTCGATTATCAGTTAAAAATTCGAATTTTAATTCAGAATCTTAAGTGTAGCTAAAGTAATAACAATTCTTTAAATTTGACAAAAAACTAACAAGTTCGAAAATTGAAATCTTCAGATATAAGGAGGTATTGGTCAAAAGTTTGTTATGATATCTTAATATTTACTGAAATCTAGTTAATTTGGCATGATTTTTGGAAATTCGAAATTAAGTTCGAATTTTCGAACATCACTTAAAAATAATAAATTTCAATGGAGAATTTGGATATCAGCTTAAAAAATAGAAAATAGTTAAATTTAACACAAAAATTATATGTTCGAAAAATCCTAAACAAAAGAAATTAATACCCAATAGATATTGAACATTTCAACATGATTTTTTAAAGGAACGAAATTCGAATTTTCGAATATAAGTTAAAAAGTACAATTTCAATTAAGAATCTCAAATTAGATTAAATTCTAGGGCAATAATATGTTCGAAAACCAAAATCTTCTGAAATAAACACAAACAAAACGCATTTGAAATTCCCAAACATAGGAATTTAATAGAAAAAGTTTATGTTTTCTTAATACCTAAAGAAAATTAAAAATTTTGGTATAATTTTTAAAATTCGAAATTAAATTCGAATGTTCGAACATTGTTGAAAAACTAAAATTTTTAATAGAGAATTTAAAATTGAGATAAAATTCAGCAATATCTTAATATTTTACACAAAAATAATATGTTCGAAAATCCAAATCCAAGGAAATTATTCAATCATTACTAAAAGTTTATGTTCGATAAAAAAACATTTTGACATCATTTTTGGTAATTCAAAATTAAGTTTGAATTTTCGAATACCAGTTTAAAAGTCTTATTTTAATTGAGAAGCTTAAATGAGGTAAATTTATATAAAATTCTAGGATTTTACATAGAAATAAAATGTTCGAAAATTAAAATGTTCTAGAATTAACATGTTCGAAATTCCTAAACCAGGAAAATAATTGGATTACGCACTAAAAGTTTATAGATTCTTAATACCCAATGAAAATAATAATTTTTTATATGATTTTTGAAATTCGAAATTAAATTCGAATTTTCGAACATCAGTAAAAAATTAGAAATTTTCATAGATAATTTAAAATTAAGCTAAAATAGTGTAATATCATACAATTTTACACAAAAATTACATGTTCGAAAATTCTTATACATTGAAATTAATAGATCAGGCTCTAAAAGTTATTGTTTTCTTAATAATCAATCGAAATAAAATATTTAGTCATGGTTTTTGTTAATTCGAAATTAAGTTGAAATTTTTGAATATCAAACTAAACTTTTTTTGCTTTCTTAATTTATTCCCATAAAATTCCCATTAAATTTTTTACACAACATTTCTATCTTATTGTATGACTCTAAATCTCCTGAGTAATGACACGTGTAAGCCAAATATTACCATAAATATTTATGCCTACAACTATATGCACACATACATATGTATGTATGCATATACATATTAATTTCTATATTTTTTCTTCTTCGAAAAATCTTTCATCATAATATTCATATTTTTGATTCTTTTTTTTCTCTCTTTACAGGTAAGTTATTAATTGATGAGTGTTTCTATCCTAGTGACCACCCTGCCTATAACTAGAGGCTTTATTCCATATTGTTCTGTAAGTATTTTAATGAAATTTTTATGCAAATCAAGTAGGAAATATTAACACGTGTTTAAGACTAAAGAGCTTTTAATGGTAACTGAAATGAGGACATTAATTTCTAAGGCGCCAATGATTTCTATAGAAAATCACAAGAGATGAGAGAAAATCACATAACGAAAAGCAACACAAAAAAAAAAAAATGAACAAAAATAAAAGGACATTACAAAAGTAAAATTTACACTTAGGGACAAGTAAGTTGAGGGGAAAGATTCCTTAAATATAAAAACTAAACTTACAAGGATTCAAAATTTTCTAAGCTGTGGAATATATGAGAAAAAATTGTGCTGCCTGAATTTTGTGTAATTTCAAAATTAAGAGAATACGAGTACTATGGGGTGTATGACTTAAAAATGCGGCATTCTTTTTTAAATTTTTAGCTTTTATTTTGAAACATTTATACAATATAAATTTATTCAAAGTACAGGCCATTGTTAGCTATGACCTTTTTGGATCGTTCTGACAATATATGAATTCCGAGCCAAAGGAACAGCTCATCTTTAGAGGCCAAGAACGAATAAAGCCAATTTCGGCTACTCTGTTCTGAAGTGAAGTGTATCCCACACAGAGAAAGCAGATTTGTAGTAGCAACCGAAGCATCCAAACATATGAATTCCGAGCCAAAGAAACAGCTCATTTTTAGAGGCCAAGACAGAATGAAGCCAATTTTAGATACTCCTTTCTGAAGTGAAGTGTATCCCACACAGAGAAAACAGATTCGTAGTAGCAACCGAATTTGTTGCTAATCGAATGATTCGGTTGTACACATAGAATTTTTCAGTTCTATCAACAGAAAGTCAATTAATAAAGAAGAATTTCGGTTGAAGCAACCAAACTTTTGTTGCTCCTTCTAAAATTTTGTAGCCACAACTGTAAAATTCGGTTACTAAGGTAGAATCATTCGATTGGCAACAAAACCTGTTGCTATCACGAATCTGTTTTGTCTGTGCAAAGAGAGCGTTCTGCATCGATCGAAACAAATAGTAGTCTGACGAGGCAAGGTCTGGACAGGTATTGTAACATGTGGCCGAGCGTTGTGATGAGGGAATGAGGGAAAAGCGTATTTAAGACTCAGTACAGCCGAATATACCTCTTTAGCTCGTTTTTGTTTACCTTTTGCTTGTTTTAATAGGTTTCGTTGGCATTCGTTTGATGTATTTGTAAATTCCCAACTTCGTTCGGCCTCTGGTGTCTATATATGTCGATCACTGTTTTAAATACTCAATATTTACTTGGTATACCTTCTCGCAGATCTAATGTAAATTATGAAATGTTTTTTTTTTTTTTAATTTTATTGCTGTTACAACAAGTCAGCAATATGTTGTAGATGTAAGTGAGCATCTGTGTCTACACTTCGACTCGTGTAGTGTTACAATAGCAATTTGACGCCAGTTTTTCAAAATATACTCACACTTTGTGGCTGAGTGGTATGAGTTCATTAAAATCACTTTCAGTGAATCGAAATAATAACAATCATTCACCCACATACTAAGTATTTAATAACTTTTTATTCCAACGATTTTTTTTTTTTTTGCACAAAATTATATCTGGCTCATTTGTTTCTAAACGAAACATACGGTTAAGTTTGTCATTTCTTGTTTTTATCTACGTAATACATACGTAAAGCAAAACCAACAAACAGATGGACGAAGCAATCTACGTACGGACTAGTGGTGGGATATAAAGACCATATTGTTATTACCAAGAACACTTTGATTTCCATGTATGATATGTCTGTGTTTTAGAGACGAACCCAACCCCATCACCACTATTATTATGAATACAGTAGCCAAAAGCAACCACGTTATCACACATTTTTTTTTTATGCAGTATATAAATATGTATGCCTCAGTGTGGGGAGCTAAAAATAGCATTTTCATTCCTCTAACTCTCAAAAAGCTGAATTAAAATGGCAAACATGTTGATTTACACAACGCCCACGCAATCGGATGTAGTTGATATTTCAACTTACTTCCAAGAGGAAGAAAGTACATATAGACTTATTTTGGTTTTGAGTATATTTGTTTTGGCATTTTTCCTTCTTTTGAGTTTCTTTTCCGTTAGCGAAAGCAAGACAAATTCTGTCTTTGTTGTAAATCAATATTTACAATAAGTATTCGCAAGCCGCCGACACCAACAGCATTTTAACGGATACCTACCGATTTTAAAAAGTCACCAACAAACGTCATCATCATAGAAGAATAGAGATTCGTATTCTTTATTTTTGGCAGCATGTCAAATGGGCAACATGTGGTTGTTTTGGGAAACAATCATAATATCAACACCTCCACTAACCAAAAAATCGATTTGGTTTTCTTTTTCAAACTTTTGTTAGGACACTAACATATTGTTGGATTAAGTAAGGTAGTAATGAATTTTTTTTCAGTGGAAGCTGCAAATAATTTTAATGAAACAACTAGTTTTTAACAAACCGTTTGTTAAAAACTAGTTGTGAAATTCTGAGTTTATTTAGCTATCTGTCCATATTTATGTGTGTGTAAAACATGCACACTTCCAAAATACTCCACCGAAAGTAATGAGATTCACTTAAAATGTTAATCATTGTCCTAGAAAGTTTGTTATTGAAATTCAGCAAAATCGGTTCAGTAGAGAAAAAGTTATGGACCTAAATGTTGGACAACCTCGTACAAGTTTGATGTATTTTCCCAAAACAGTTTCCAACATTGTAACGCTAGCTGAATTTGTTGTTGTTTGTTTTCGCAAAGTTTAAGAAAAATCAACAATATCATTCACTGAATATGTATTTGTATGTGCGTGTGAATGAACATCACTTTAAGGCAGTGATAGGCATAAAGAGAACATGGAATCTGGATTATAAGAACCTCTTATGCACTTTCCTTCTCTTTTGTAATCTATTTGAAAGGTATTGATTTAACATTTGTATTCTTTACAGATAACAAACCAATCATGTATTGCCCCTGGAGGCCATGAGTGCCGACCACTGGTAATTCTCGTTTAAATCTTTTAGATTCGGCACAGCTGAATATGGTTAAATAAATTGTTATGTGTGGAACAGTTGCATTTTTAATGGATAATTTGAATTTGCGACTTTGCATAGAGTTAGACCAAATATTTGATAAATATTTGTCATTCCTTTTGTAATTTCCACAATATCATTTTCCGACCCTATTAAGTATATATATTCTGGATCCTTATAGATAGCGGAGTAGATTAAGCCATGTCCGTCTGTCTGTCTGTTGAAATCAATTTTCTGAGGACCCCAGATATCTTCGGGATCCAAAACTTCAATAATTCTGTCATACATGCCTTCGAGATGTATCCTATTTAAAATCAGCAAAATCCGTCATTAAATAATGGAGATATGAGCAAAAATCCGAGACAACCTCTGAAAATTTCATCAAAAAATTACAATTTATTGCATGCTTTGACAAAAAAGCAACAAAACGTATGTTTGGATGTGTGCTGGTTTCATTGCTTTGCGTATTTTGTTTATTGTTTTTTTTTTTTGGTGTTTCGTTTCGTTTGGCGTTTTTGTTTTTCGTGAGAAGGGTATATATAAGATTGTCATTTCGTTTGTAACTTTTACAATATAATCTGTTTGTCAGCAATTAAATGTTAAATTTTTAAATGTTTTCTTGATATATTTAGGATGCTATACGCTTTTAGTGGGCAATTAATCCATCCACAACAAAGGTGAAGTATATATAAGAATATAGCACTCTTACTTGGTTTTATTTTAATTTCAAAAAATGTCATCCGTATTTTCTCTCAATGACAAATGGTTTCATTACAAATTCCATTTAGACAATCCCATTCGTAGTCTTCTACACAAAATGTTGACAGGTCATATTGTATGACAATATCTTAAACTACTACTGAACAGTTTGCAAAAATAAAGGGTGTCTGAAAATGTACTCAAATCGTCTTCACCGCCATGCTGGCAAATACGCATTTGACATCTTTTGTCGAAATTTTCCATGACCATTTTAAAGAAATGTGTCTAGATTTCATTGCAGAAGCTTTGAATTTCATCCTTTAATGCATGGAAAGAAACCCTATTAAATGAAATCCAATGGTGTTAAATCACACGATGTAGGGGGCCAATTCTGATCACAGAAACGAGAGAGTATACGACCAGAAAATGTCTCATGTAGTAATTGAATTGCTTCATGGACTTTAGGGGATGTGCCATCGTCTTGTTGAAACCACATATCCTTCACATCAATATCGTCCAGTTAAGGCAGAAAGAACTCTTTTAATCATGTCGCATATTGTCCACCAGTAATAGTTGCTGCTATATCAGGCTCATCTTCGAAAAAGTGTGGTGCAATGATACATCCAGCCCACAGGATGTTCAATAATCCATTCAACGAATTCTCTTTTCGCTGCGCTTGATCATTGGGCTTCAGTTAATGTCACAATTTAACTTTGTAAGCAACTTGAAATTATCAATTTAGAAAGTAACTTGAAATTATCAATTCCCGTCCACGACTCCGAATTGATGATCCTGGACTTTCCTCAACACTGCTTCAATATTAGCATTTGAAAGGCTTGTTCTATACCATTTTTGGTATAAAATTAACGAACTTTGGCCGTTAGACCTTCATTATTTTTGAAATATTGTTCAACAATGAAAACGCGTTATTCTGTCGAGTAATGTTTTACTTTTAATGATTGTTAATCGTCCGCTGTCAACTATTTACTACACAAATGGCAGAAAATTCAAATCCTGCATGTATTTTGGGACAGCTTTTACCTTTTTTGTACACAGCATAAACCATAAGGTGTCAAAGCTGAGCACTTTGAATTTTAAAATCTGTTATAGGAAGAGTCTAAGAGTTTTTCAAATGGAGGCAAATATTTGTTTTGCTTTGATATTTAAAATGTATACAGAATACAGGTCAACTCTTCAAGAATGCGCCGATGCTGGCATTGAATTTCTCGGCACTATGAATCAAGAAAGCTGAAAGCCTTAAAGTCACTGCATTGTTTAATATTAAAACTGGAGGTTATTATTTTGGGGACGACAGTAATATTGTTCAAATTCAATTCAAATCTTACGCAAATTTTGGGACACCCACCCTTTATATTGAATATCATAGAGGACATGAAATTAACTTTCTGGACGTTAATTTCATTGCCACCTTTTTGTAAACAACATAAGCCACAATGAGTCAAAGCTAAGCATTTTCAATTTTCAAAACTTTTAGAAAGTATTAACTCCACTTTTTGAATATAAAGGGTTTTCCAATAAGAGGTGTTATTTTCAATCACTCGGCAGCTGTCACTTTTGAAGCTTTTATCACACGCTTCAACAACGCAATAAAATTATTAAAATTCACTAAAAAAATGGTGAAAATCTTGCAGTCACAGTTCGCAAAACTAAAGCACATCTGAGTTGTCGTGAAGCACCTTGTCCGCAATACAGAAATTCGTGGACAAATTCGAGCTGTTGGGACAAGTTAGTGATGTGAAGAATAAAACCCGTGCACGTCGCTCAAGAACAACTTAGAATATTGCTGCTGTAGCCCAAAGTGTTGAAGAAAACCCAGGTTTGTCCATTCCTCGTCGTTCCTTGGAATTGGGCATTCCACAAACGTCATTCGACCATATCTTATGTTGGGAGTTGGATGATATTGATCTGGGCAATGTTTACTTTCAACAAGACGGAGTTACGTGCCACACAAGCAACGAAACCATTGCTCTTTTATGGGAAAAGTTTCCGGGCCGTGTTATCTCTCGAAGAGGTGATCACAATTATCCACCGAGATCTTGTTATTTAACACCTTGTGACTTCTTGCTTTGGGGATACGTGAAAGATAAGGTCTACTAATTCAATTTTTCTTTGAATACCAAAATAACACCACTTGTTGGAAAACCCTTTATTTATATTGTTACGTTTTTACCTATTTCAAAACGTGGTTTATTTTCTTTAAATAAACCGGATACATTTGATTGCAAATAAAAAGCAGTTTTAGTAGTCCAAAATTTGTAACCACTCTTTATTTATTTAGAATGTACAACACCAGAATTAAATAGTCACTCAATGTCTTTATACACGTATATCAATTCGCAGAAATGCACACACACTCTATAACGTACAACCTTAAATGTACAAGACAGTTGGTGTTAACTCTAACAGCGCCTATGATCAACTCAACTCACGACTGCAGTCTCTGCCACTATTTATACACACGCCATCTCTCGGGAATCTTCTACAATGCTCTTAACGGACAAAACTCGTATGTTCGAATTCCAGAGCCTTCGATGTCATTGCCAGCAGCCCAAAACATTTAGTGTTGGCATACTTACAAACAATGCCAATAACCGCATGCTACTGATGGACGTGCCTTCAAACATGATGAATGCTGCAGGCAGTCGTTACAGACTGTTAAATTCAAATCGTTATTTCGTAACAATATATGGTCATTCTACGAAGGATTCTAAAGGTTTTTTTCAATTGTAGGCAATTACCAATTACATATTACACGTCAACTCTTTGAATTTCTGGGCGTGTCACTCACGAAGAACTATTCACGCCTATCGGCAATAATATGTGAAATTTATGTTCTCATGAAATATCTAATTTCTCTCTAAGGGAAACTTGCTATCATGATATTCCCATGAACTTTTCATTCACAATAGTTGATTTCGTTCGTAAGAGCTGTTTATTGTTTACAAAATTCCATCTAAAAATTTCACGTGAACAAAGTAGATGAACGAAAAATGGGAAAAGGGAACATATTTCATATGAAATATTGATTCGCGAAAGGGGTGATTATATCCCCTCAAAGTCATTGCATGAAAGATTTACATCAGAAGTATTATTACGTTTTTATCTTTTAAAAACGGGGTTTATTTCCTTTAAATTAAACCGGATACTTTTGATTGCAAATAAAAGCAGTTTTAGCAGTTTAAAATTGTAACAACTCTTTATTTATTTAAAATGTGCAATAACAACAGTCTAAATAATCACTCAGTGTCTTTATACACGCTTATCAATTCGCAGAAATGTACACACACTCTATTACTTACAACCTTAAATACACAAGACAGTTGATGTTAACTCTAACAGCGCCAATGATAAACTGAACTAACGACTGCAGCTTCCGCCACTATTTACACACGCACTGCCATCTTCATCCGAGTAGTCGAGATTGTTCTTAACGGTCAACTAGTATGTTCGATTTCTAGAGCTTTCGATGTCATTGCCGGCAGCCCAAACATTTAGTGTTGCCATACTTACAAACAATGTCAATGATGGACGTGCCTTCAAACATGATGAATGCTGCAGGCAGTCGTTACAGACCGTTGAATTCAAATCGTTATTGCACATTCGTAACAGTATCATAGATTCTAGTTATTATGAGGTCGACAGTAATAGGGTACCCTATACTGTGCTACTAGAATTGTTCTACTTTCACATAAATTCAGTATAACTCTGCATGATTCCTATACTCGTAGGTCCATTCTGGTATGCCTCGGGAGAAGTCTCCAACTGTGAGCCTTTTTGCCATTGCGAATCTGTAACCAACGTATTATTCAACTCTTGTAATTTGTCAGTGACGTCATAAATCATACTACTCTATCACAATTTTAAAATTTCTATTTTTTTTTTAGTATAAAACCCTATATGATACATATTGTACATATATAATAATACTTTATGTTTATTTTTATACTACATCTTTTTTTTTTTTCTCCGGTCCTTTATCCTTTTCTATTGTTTCCCATTATACAATTCGCCCGAAACGTATTCACTGGAAACTAATCATTATGGTTTTAGCATTTGTCCTCTTTTGTTACTTGTTATTTTTCACTTTATGCTTTTCCCATCATACAATAAAATATTATTACAAACCAAGGACGTCATCTGTGTGGCGCCTCCACGTAGAGTAACAAGAAAGAGAGACGAAATAATGTAGAAAAATATGTAGTAGTAAAACAATATTTAAGCATCTATAATAATGTTTTTTTTTTTTTAGAAAATGCGTATGTGTACATACAACAATATTAAGCAGAAACCTCATCGTACTCTAGTGCACTCAAAAACAACCTCATCATCAGCATTTATTCAACATTTTGTAGCCACCCATCATCCATCTATTCATTCATTCATTTAACCATTCATCCATCCATCTAGCCATCATCCTGTGGTTTTTGTTACACAACTGATAAGAATCGTGGCATCCAACCAACATCTCTGTATCCACTCTTAGCGAACGAACATACACACTCTGTCTCAAGCAAGCTCTTTTACTCTTACATCCTTACGAAAGTCATATTTCTGTGTTTGTCTCAACCATATGGCCGGTTAATATGTTTGGCGTCACTTAGATTTAGATTCTTTTTTTTTTATTTTTTTTTATTTTGCCAATTAGTAAAGATGTATATGTGCAAAATTACAACGGGAAGAGAAAATTGTAAAGTTAAGGATTTGTATTGTTAAAGACTTAATGGACTAAGTTTAAAGTAGTTATCAAGATTATCGAAACTTAGGATTAAGAATTCTTATAATAGCAGACATAATCACCCCTATCGTGAAAAACATGTGAAATTTATGTTTCCATGAAATATCCATTTCCCTCGAAGGGAATATTGCTATCGTGATATTCACATGAACTTTTCATTCACAATAGTTGATTTTGTTCGTAACAGCTGTTTATTGTTTACAAAATTCCATCTAAAAATTTCACAACATGAGGAATTTTTTCATATGAACTAAATTCATGAACGAAAAATGGGAAAAGGGAACACATTTCATGTGAAATATTGACTCGCGATAGGGGTGAATATTCTAAATATACTAAGTCAACGATTGTTCTAATAATTCTACTTACTTTCTATATTAGAAATTTCGATAAATTTATTTGAAATCATTCAGCATTGCACGTAATTGAAATGCTGATTGAATTCTTTTCCAGAACGTATACTTTACGAATATTTCTGATATCGTCTCTCACTAGTGACACTTTTTAGTGGCTGTTTCTGTGTATTTCCTAAACATATAGATGGTGTATCTTTTCAACGCGGTTTTTGTTTTTAATAACATATATGTCATTTATTCTCACTTAGTTATTGAACATTATAGTGTAAACAACAACGTTTTTTTTTTGCTTCGAAAATGTCGAATTTTGTGCCAACAAAGCGTCATATGCGGAATGTTTTGCTTTATTTCTTTAATTTGAAAAAAAAAAATGCAGCTGAAGCACACCTACTGCTCATCAAAGCTTATGGTTAATGTGTTCCATCGGTTCCAATGTGCGAGAGATGGTTTGTGCGGTTCAGAAGTGACGATTTTGAAACGGAAGTCAAAGAATTGGAGGCATTACTCCATGAGCATTGTTGTCAAACTCAACAAGAGCTTGCAAGATCATTGGGTGCTACTCAGGCAGCAATTTCAAAACGTTTGCGAACAAAGAAGTTATTATTTTGAGGACGACAGTAATATGGTTCAAATTCAATTCAAATCTTACACAAATTTTGGAACACTCTTTATATTGAATATCATAGAGGACATAAAATTAACTCCACTTTTTGAATATATCTAAACACTTGGGTGATTCCTTAATATATATCTGTCATTAAAAAAAATTGCAGGAAAATTGAGGACAGCCAAAGAAGTTATGACCAAGAATTGCAGGCATTACTCCATGATGATTGTTGTCAAACTCGACAAGAGCTTACAAAATCATTAGGAGCTACTCAGGCAGCAATTTCAAACCGTTTGCGAGCGGCAGGATTCATCCAAAAGCAGGGAAATTGGTTGCTATACGAGTTGAAACCGTGAAAGACGATTTTGCATGTCCGAAATGATGTTTGAATGCTATAAATGGAAATAATTTATGCATCGATGAATGTATTTAGGGTATTCAATCGATTAACCGTTAATCGGTTAACCGATTAATTTTGGTCGGTTAACTGTTCGAATAATTTAAAATCGCCGATTTTCAAATAACAAATAAACCGATTAATTTGTGTCGATTAACCGATTAACCGAAATTTCAGTTTTTTGTACTTTATATAGAAATATAGCTTTAAACACAGCAATTTTATTTCTTAACTCATGAACAATCCCTTCTAGTAATAGTTTTTGAAGTATAGCTCAAAAACAGAAGCTTAGAAATTTGGAAATGATCCTTTTTCTAGAATGTTCCATGATGAACTTTGTCCTAATGAGTCGGAGGAAGTCATGATAATAGACGAAACTGAAACGAGTCTTTTATCAGAACTTAACGAAACTATTAAAAGTATTTCAAATCTAAAAATCCCAAAAGGACTCCAATGGTATAATGGAGGATTTTATATGCTTAAAAAAAAAAATGAACAAAGAACTGAGATTCTCCAACATCTACAATCTGTGAGAGAGTTTTTCGCAAGTCAAGTTTTAGTTACACTTAAGAATAATTGTTTAAAAGAACCCTTTTAAATTTTATTATTTTCTTAAAAGATTATTTCAGAAGATCCCACTAAAATTCAAAAAAACTCGCATGTGTATATAAAAAGGATCTCAAATACTATTTGTTTGCTATTACTTATTTTTCTGTTTAAATGCTTAAATAAATACACAAAATTCATCGTTTTATTTTCAATTTAAAATTAAAATATAAATTATTCGGTTAATCGAATAATAAAAAAATAACCGATTAATAACCGATTAAATCTAAAACCCGATTAATTATTTGTTCGATTAACCGATTAAACCACAAACCAGATTAATTGAATACCCTAGAATGTATACATTACGAAAACCCGACGCGTAAGAGATCGTACGTGAAGCCCGGCCAACCAGCCAAATCGACACCAAAGCCAAATTTCCATGGAGCTATGGTAATGCTCCGTATTTGGTGGGAGGAAAGGGGTCCTATCTATTATGAGCTGTTGAAACCTGAACAGACTATCATATGAAACCTGCACCGAACGCAACTGATTCGTTTGAAGCGATCGTTGGCCGAAGAACGGCAAGACATGAAATCATAATAAGGAGTGAGATCGAAAAATTTTTAACATACATATATGTTAATAAAAACGAAATCACTAAACTTACAGTTTTAATTTTTTTTTATTTGATTATTATTACAATTTACAAAAAAAAAAAATATTTTTATAGTTCTAATCACTAGTGATGAAATTTTGAACCTTTTTCGGAAACCCTTCCATTAACGTTTTTATAGTGCTTTATGTCCCTTTGTTCGAACAGGTAGTCCATCTCCGTTTAAAATCTACCACACTTTTGAACACCTTTTTTAATTCTCTTTTAACAAGAGCCCAATATCTCTCCACTGGCCTTAGCTCCAGGCAGTTTGGAGGATTTGCCTCTCTTGGTACAAATAACACAATATTGTTCTTGTACTACTCAATACCTTGCTTCCACAGTGACAGGATGCCAAATCAAGCCAAGAGTAAGTGAACACATTAAAAAGTCTTATGAATGGAAGCGTCCTCCTTTGTAAACCTTCCTTGATGTAAATTTCGGTGTTTAAAGAGCCCTTTGTAGCAAATGTTTGGATTTTTTTTGCCGCAACTGCATATTGCTTGCCATACCAAGAACTTTTTGGGAAACTTTGTCTGCTTTTGGGTCCTACACTTTTCTTCAACATTCCCTCGAGCATCAGCAACATACAAAAATTGACCCGAAAGCTGCGAAAAATTTTCCAGAACATAAATTTCGTCATCCATTATGCAGCAGGTGTATATTTTGTATAAAATTGTCCTTCAATTTCCGTGCTGTGTCTTTGGCCTCTAAATTTTTAGCAGAGTTCCTGTCAGGAACTTTTTGAGCCTTACATGTTTTTAAACCTCCATTAGCTTTAACTTTTCGTAACAAATAGTCCGAGTACTGAGCTAACCGGGCTGCTTTCCTACCGGATGTGTTGGGAGCTTTCTATTTTTTTGGCTTCATAAACATCATGTGAACCATTCCTTCTACCTGAATCAGGTTTTCTATCAACGGACAAGTTCTTCCGGTACTGTTTCATAACATTGAAAACAGTTTGACGGCAGACTTTTGAATGCTTGGCCAACTTTTTTTAGAACCAAGTTGGGATTTGTTGAAACTATTTAATAATTTTAGTACGCACTTTTTTCTGGTCACTCATTTTAATCAGATTAACAACAAATGAATATAATTGACATTAAACATAATAAGTGACATGTTTTACAAAGGTAAATTGATAAAAAAAAAATAAATCAAATAATACTTGGTTTAAAACAGCGAAAAGCATTGAGCTCTCAAATGATCTCTCTTGTTTTTGTTTTCACATGTACGTAAGCACACACATTGTATAAAAACAATCAAAACCAGTCAGTCTCGGATGAGCATTGATGGAAGCAGGTTGTTTTACGCTTTTCGCTTTTATGCTTGTTTATTTCAGTTATTGTTTTTGGTTTTTTCTCAACTTTTTACTCAACTCATACAACTACAATATCTAAAAACTGTAGTGGTGTGAGTTTGCCTTTCGCTGGTTTAAAGTTTTAATGAAAAACCTGTGTTAAGCATTTTACGATCTCACTCCTTATGCCATCATGACAACACTCGGCCACATTAGCCAATAGCTATTAAAATCTATTTAGAATGAAGTGGTTGGTAAGTTTTGCCTCATCCGCTTTATAGTCCAGATCTTGCCCCGTCCGAATACTATTTGTTTTAATCGATGCACAACGCTCCTTCTAGGATACGCTTCATCTTAAAACAGAGTATCCGAAATTTGCTTGATTAGTTTCGTTTGTATGCTTTTGTTTTTCAAAAATTTAGTTTGAGACGTATTTATGCCCTACAGCGTAGGATGTGAATTGGATAAATAAATAGTGTTTAACTAGAAATGCGTCTTGGTTCGATGACTAGCAATACATAATTAATAATTTTCTTTGAAAGATATTGCATGGAAAAACAGATGTTGCACAAAACTTTATTCATGACTTCCCAGAATTCAACATGAGTACAGACTAAGTATATCAGTTGTATTGTTAATAGCAGCAGCCTGAAAATCTGTCACATATTTAAACATAGGGTGGCAATGATAATAATAACGAGACGACGCCATTTACACGGCAGGATATTAATTGATGATGTGTTGGCGTCGTCATTCATTCCACCATTGTCTGTAGCAGAATATTGCTGGTATTGTTTTAGTTTTATGAATTAAATATTAAAACCATCATTAGATGGATGAATATATCAATGAATAGATAGATGTTTGGTTGGCAGCAGGAAAATGCGTGTGGGTTGATGATATAAATTTAAACGTGATTATCATTCAATTCCATATACCTCCTCCCTACACCCTCCATCAGTTTCATGTTAGTTTGGTTTGATTTTCAAATACATATATTGTACAATATTGAACAAAACAAAAAATAACTATACTATAACAATTGTGCAAATATGGCGAAAAACTCAAATCACAAGCAAACAAACCAAAAAAAAAAAGCCCACATAAATCATGGATTATTGCCAATCAAATGAAATTCAATATTTTTTCAACATTTTTCAGTTTTTCTTTTTTTTGTTTATGATTTCCAAATATTTATTTTTCGTTAGTTAGTTAGAAGTTAATTACTTCATTTATTAAATTTTTTTGGTTTCGTTTTTAAACCTTCCAAAAAAACCAACGAAAATATTTTATTAACTTTCAAAATTCTGCCGTTGTTAATTTAGCAATCACCGTTTTGTTAATTTTTGTATACGACTATGGAAAAAAAACACTTTAAAAGTTTTTCCACTACATTATCAAATTGGTTCATGGCAATTCGTGTTTCAAAGACCTGTATGTTTTATACCAAAAAAATAAAATAAAAATATATATAAAAAACAGGTACTGTATTTTACCACCACCTCGATTTTTATGATAGAATTCTTTATTTTATTTTAATTCTTGCTTAAATGCGTGTCGTTGTTAAATATTTATTTATTTATTTAGTTAGTTGTGATTACAAAATTGTGATTTTTTTTTAATTTTGATTGCAACTACTTAACTTTATCGCCAGGGAAGAATTGCCAAATAATTGTAATTTAATTTATACAGTACTTTAGTACTGTAAATAGTACAAGAAAGTTATATTTAATTAAAATAATTTAAAGCAATATGTTTTGGGGAAAATAAAATTATAGAAAATAAATAATGTAGCTTTTATTTCAAAGTATTGACCATTGTTAGCTATCACATTTTCCCATCTTTCTGGCAACATATGGATTCTGAGCCAAAAGAATTGCTCATCTTTTGAGGCCAAGAACGAATCAAGCCAATATCGGATACTCTGTTCTGAAGTGAAGAGTATCCCAGAGAGAGCCTTCTGCTTCGATCGAAACAAATAGTAGTCTATACAGCGGCTGAGGCAAAACTTTCCAACCACTTCATTCTAAATCAGAGATGCCCAAAGCTAAAACTGTATTTGTGTTGGTGAGCGAAAGAGAGCTGCACTGAAAGAAAAGTTTAGTGAACTAAATAAAAGATGTCCATAGTTTTAAGGCTTTATTTGTTAATAATAATCTAGTCAAGAATCTTAATCAATTAGTCTGATACATATTGTCATAGCTCATTAATTGAGAGTTCGATATTAATCATTTTCGACAAATTTTATTACCTTGTTTTGATTAAAATCATATCAAATCTGAAAAAAAAATTTTCACAGAAGTTAAAAACCAGACAAAACTTCAATGATTTTTTAAAGTTCTAAATCCATAAAACAATCCAAATATTTCTTTCAGTGATCATTCAAAAAAAATCTAAGAAAAATGAAAAATAGCAATATAGCCGCATAGCATTCGTGTGCATTCGTTGCTGTCTCAGTGACTACTAAACAAGAGAGAATAAGAATATGTGTGTTGTTATCCAGCGCGAAAGCACTATGAAATGGACACCATCAGCGCTGCCAACTTTGACGATTTATCGTCATTTTGACGATTTTTTAAGTCAAATTTATTAAAATGACGATTGACGATTTTTAATTTTTCCCGCGAACAAAAATGACGATTTTTTAAATTGAACATAACGTTGCATTTGCTACCATGGATCATTTGTCAAAGCTGGTAAAAAACTCTTTTACAGATTCCGATTATGCATAAAACATATCGATTGGAAGAACAAAAGCTACAGCCATTATAAAAAATGCTGTTGGTAAAACTCAGCTCCAAACAATATGTGAAATCATGAATACCAATGCTTTTTCGTTATGTATAGATGAATCTACTGATATCAGTAACTTAAAACTGATGTGTTTGATATCTAGAGTTTGTCTAGATTTTAAAATATATGATTTCTTCTTTGGTTTGATTGAAGTCGATAAATGTGATGCAACCTCTTTATTTACAGCAATAAAAACATATTTTTTGGATAACAAGATTGACTATCAAAAACACATGATAGGCTTTGCCGCAGATGGGGCTCCCAATATGACAGGAAAACACAATTCCGTGGCAAGCCATTTTAAAAAAGAAATACCAAATTTATTTATTTTAAAATGCGTGTGCCATTCATTAGCACTGTGCTCATCATATGCCTGTTTGAAGCTGCCATCATCAGTGGAAACTTTGACTCGTAATATATATAATTACATTTCAAACAGCCCTAAAAGAAATAATAAATTTCAAGAAATTCAATCTTTATTGGAATTCAAACCGAAAAATCTTCTTCATCCTTCACAGACCAGGTGGCTTTCACTGGAATCAGTTGTTAACCGTTTACTTGAACTTTTCAAGCCACTAAAAATTTATTTTGAATTCGCGGTCAATATTGATCTTATAGACACAGCCGAAGACATACTAAATAATTTGAACGGTATTCACCAGTTATATTTTTATTTTTTAAATTATATTCTTCGTCTTATAAACAATGTCAACAAACTTTTTCAAAGTGAAAGTGTACAATCCAAAATATATACAGTGAGTTGTCCAGATTGTTAAAAACCGTCTTATCAAATTTTGTGAAAGAAGAGTATTTGGTTAATTTTGAAATCCAAAGTTTTAATAACTAAGACATATTTTTAAATAAAGATGAAGTGTATCTTGGCATTTACGTGAAGGAGAACCAATCTAGTTTAAATATTGAATATAGTCAATATAATATATTTGTTGAATTCTGCGTCCAATTTTATATTGAATTGGTTTCACAAATTTTAAAACGTTTTGATTTTGGCGATAAACTTTTAGAAGGATTAAACTCCATTGAACCAATGGAAAAGAATATCAAGAACTTGATAATGAAGTTCGAGAATTACGTAATATAAAATTCACCGAACTCGAAACATTGGTGTTTTGGAAAAATGTGTCTAATTTAAAGAGAGCCAATAATGCAAAGGCCTTCCCAATTTTAACACAATTTGTTTCGAGTTTAATGGCACTACCTCATTCGTCGGCCAACGTTGAAAGAATTTTTAATATTGTAAATTTAAATAAAACAAAAACCAGAAATGCTTTGGATTCTTCAACATTACAAGGAGTATTGTTTTCAAAAGATTATCTTAAGTTAAATAATTCTCAGTGTTTTAATATAGCAATTAAAAATTACTTATTAAAAAAATGTCACACAGAAATGTAGCAGAATTAAATACCAAAATTAATTATTTTTTTTATTAAATAATAACTTTATTTACATGTAAATAAAATAAAAATATTTAAAAAGTTAATAAAAAAATGTTTTTGGTATTTTTAACGTATTTTTGTCTTGACGATTTCTTGACGATTTTTTTCTTTTTAACTTGACGATTTTGACGATATTTTTTTTTTTAATTGACGATTTCTCCAAAAAAAAGTTGGCAGCACTGGACACCATTGTTCTAAATCAGAGGTGCGCAAAAGTAAATTCTCTCACCAATACACTTACTCTCACCAACACATTCAATTCTTTATTTTGTTCAGTGCACCTACAAACAAACAAATACAAAAACTGAAAAAATAAAGAAAAAGTCATACAAGTCATGTGCATTTGTAGTTGTCTCGTTGAGTGGTCAACGACTACTAAGTTGTAAGAGCATAAGAATACGTGTGATTTGATTTTGCACAATTGTGCTATGGGCTGCGCACCATTGTTCTAAATACTTTTTAACAGGTATTGCAATATGCAACACGTGACCGAGTGTTGTCATGATGGAATATTACGGTTGCAAATTCTGGGCGTTTTTCGGCCAATGCTCGCTTCAAACTTATCAGTTGCGCTGGGTACAGGTTCCCTGTGATGGTGTGGCCAGATTTCAGCAGCTCATAATAAATAGGAAACTTTAGGTTCCACCAAATACAGAACATTACCTTAGCGCCATGAATATTTGGCTTTAATATCAATTCGGCTGGTTGGCCGGGCTTCATATACTATCTCTTACGCTTCAGGTTATCGTAATGGATCCATTCATCGCAAGTAATGATTCGGTGCAAAACTAAGTTTCTTTTATAGAGTTTAAGCAGCATATCAGACATACAAACTCGTCTTTATCTCGGCTTCAATTTGTATGGTACCCAATTTCCCTGCATTTCGAAATTGTTGCTTAAGTAGCTCCCAATGATTTTGCAAGCTCTTGTTGAGTTTTACAACAATATTTATGGAGTAATGCCAGCAATTTTTGGTCTTCAAACTTTTTTTGGCTGGCCTGGGCGATCTTTGTCTTCCGTGTCAAAATCACCACTTCTGATTCCTATTAAAATCTCCAAAATCCGTCCATAAATAATGGAGATATGAGCAAAAATCCGAGATAACATCTGAAAATTTCATCAAAGAAGACAATTTATTGCATGCTTTGACAAAAAAGCAACAAAACATATGTTTGGATGTGTGTTGGTTTCATTGCTTTGCGTATTTTGTTTTTTTTTGTGTTGCGTTTCGATTGGCGTTGTTGTTTTTATACCCTTCAAGTGTATATTAGACTGTCCACAAAAAATCGATTTTGGAATCTTGTTGGTCTTAACCCCACAAAACGATTCCCCTTTCCAGATATTGAGATAGCCGAAATTTGAGCTCGATTAAACGACGTTAACCCGTGCCGCTCGTCGCTCAAAGTTTGAAAAAATCAACATTTTTGGCCAAAAAGCTAACATAAGAAGCTATAACTCCAGAACGGTAAATAATAGAAACACGATTAGTATCTCAAAATAAAGCTAATATTGTTCTTCAAAATTTATTTTATATACATTATTCTTGTTACTTTAAGCCAAACAGAGTTACAACAGCTTTTGTCTCCAAAAACGTGACCTAGTCGCGGTAGGAGCATACTTCGTATATTTTGATATTATGTGAAAAATGTTGCTAGTAAGTACATATTTTTACATTTTATTGTTATTGAATCATAATGTACATAGATTTAGTATTTCAAAAAGATATAAAACACAAAAATTGGTTGAAAAATGTAAAAGTTATTAAAAATTCCCCAGGCCATTAACGTGTCTCGGAGCACTTGATTATGATATGTGGAAAAAAATTTTACTTATTTTGAAAACTATACGAATAAAACTATTTTATTACATAAAATATATATATGTTTGCTCAAATATAAGTTTTTTTCCTTAAAATATAACGTGAATCTGTTCTCAGCTATGGTCAAAAAAAATTTTTTTTTTAGACGACAGTTTCAAAACACCATTTTCAGTTTTTTTTAAACTTTGTTAAACAAATTTTTAAATTTTTTAAATATCACCGGGGGGTTTATGGTCAATAGATTAGGGAACAAAACAGTGAAAAAATTAGCTCAATACCTCTTATAGTTCAGGTGTACCTGCGGTTTGAATTCTGCGGATTTCGCGAAAAAATCATTTTTTTGGAATATTTTAGAAAATATGTCATAATTTTTTATTGTTATACATTTTAACCAAAATATTTACAGAATATTATTTCTCAGATATTAAAAAATATGTTCCTGAAGTTATATATAAATCGGGAAATCCTAAGGCGTAAACTTTGGAGGTCAAAGGTCAAATTTCGCAATATTTGGAAATTCACATTGAAACATATGGAAATAATCTTTATTTGTCGACCATATTTACTAAAATTACAGGATTTTATGGTATATGGTCCGATATTTAGAATAACATTAATTATTATTTTTTTTTTCCTGAATATAAATTATATTCATTTTTTTATTTTTAAATTTATTAAAATTGATTTTATTAACTTTGGGGTCATATTTGACCCAAATGCTTTAAAGGGTTAATTTGATTTTTTTATATGTTATTCTAAATATCGGACCATATACCATAAAATCCTGTAATTTTAGTAAATATGGTCGACAAATAAAGATTATTTCCATATGTTTCAATGTGAATTTCCAAATATTGCGAAATTTGACCTTTGACCTCCAAAGTTTACGCCTTAGGATTTCCCGATTTATATATAACTTCAGGGACATATTTTTTAATATCTGAGAAATAATATTCTGTAAATATTTTGGTTAAAATGTATAACAATAAAAAATTATGACATATTTTCTAAAATATTCCAAAAAAATGATTTTTTCGCGAAATCCGCAGAATTCAAACCGCAGGTACACCTGAACTATAAGAGGTATTGAGCTAATTTTTTCACTGTTTTGTTCCCTAATCTATTGACCATAAACTCCCCGGTGATATTTAAAAAATTTAAAAATTTGTTTAACAAAGTTTAAAAAAAACTGAAAATGGTGTTTTGAAACTGTCGTCTAAAAAAAATTTTTTTTTGACCATAGCTGAGAACAGATTCACGTTATATTTTAAGGAAAAAAACTTATATTTGAGCAAACATAGATATATTTTATGTAATAAAATAGTTTTATTCGTATAGTTTCCAAAATAAGTTAAATTTTTTTCCACATATCATAATCAAGTGCTCCGAGACACGTTAATGGACTGGGGAATTTTTAATAACTTTTACATTTTTCAACCAATTTTTGTGTTTTATATCTTTTTGAAATACTAAATCTATGTACATTATGATTCAATAACAATAAAATGTAAAAATATGTACTTACTAGCAACATTTTTCACATAATATCAAAATATACGAAGTATGCTCCTACCGCGACTAGGTCACGTTTTTGGAGACAAAAGCTGTTGTAACTCTGTTTGGCTTAAAGTAACAAGAATAATGTACATAAAATAAATTTTGAAGAACAATATTAGCTTTGTTTTGAGATACTAATCGTGTTTCTATTATTTACCGTTCTGGAGTTATAGCTTCTTATGTTAGCTTTTTGGCCAAAAATGTTGATTTTTTCAAACTTTGAGCGACGAGCGGCACGGGTTAACGTCGTTTAATCGAGCTCAAATTTCGGCTATCTCAATATCTGGAAAGGGGAATCATTTTGTGAGGTTAAGACCAACAAGATTCCGACATTTTTTTTCCCCCATACAAATAGTGGACAGTCTAGTGTATATATAAGATTGTAATTTCGTTTGTAGCTTCTACAATATACATTTTTAAATTTGCTTAAAATTAAAATTGGTACCTTTAGTTCTTAAACAATAAATACTAAACGGCCGAAACGATTTTATTGAAATTTCCAACATAGACTACGACAGGGGTAGCGAAGCGCACCGGGTCAAGCTAGTAATTACATACTTCTAAAATACTTGTTAAAGTTTTTATAAAAAAAAAATAATCAATTTGGTACTATTCGCAAATTTTTATCAATAAATAATAAGAGACCTCTAAAGTACTTTTTTTAATATTAAAAAATAGTATGCAGTTTAGTACTTTTTGGTACTATTTGTAACTTTTTATCATTAAACAATAAAAGACTTCAAAAGTACTTTTTGTAATATTGAAAAAAGGTATGCAATTTAGTACCTTTTGGTACTATTTTTACATTTTTATCATTAAATAATAAGAGGCTTCAAAAGTACGTTTTGTAATATTGAAAAAGAGTATTGAATTTAGTAATTTTTGGTACTATTCGCAACTTTTTATCATTAAACAATAAGAGACTTCAAAAGTACTTTTTGTAAAAAAAGTATCTAATTCAGTACTTTAATGCAATTTAGTACTTTTATGTACTATTCGCAACTTTTTATCATTAAACAATAAGAAACTTCAAAAGTACTTTTTGTAATATTGAAAAAGAGTATGCAGTTTAGTACTTTTCAGTATTAGTTAACAAAAATATATGTATGTTTTTTCAGTAATTATATCTAAAATTGAGTTTAAACCAAAAGAATTACTTTTTCCGAAAAGTACCATTTCATTCTTTTTTTTTTAACTATAATAGAAAATAATATGCATATTTTATGATCATTTTATGGAAAATGTTCAACATTTTGCCTCTTAAGAAAAGAAATATTAAAAAATAGCTTTTATCAACACATATTGTACTAAGTACTTATTAAAAAACATTGCAATACATATTTATAATGAAAATATAAACTAAATTAATTACAGAAAAGTACCTTTTTCAAAAAAGGTTCAAATATTATTGCGATACAGGTTTTTGCAGTAACTGTCGCTTAAGATGTGTTAAAATTGAAAAAAAAAAATTTCTTTCGTAAAGTACTTTTTCTAAAAAAAAAAAAATTGAAAAAAGTACTTTTTTAAAAAAAGTGTATAAACTAAATTAGATACCAAAAAATTCTATTTAAAAACAGAAGCTACTTTTTTAAAAAAAGTTTTTATATAATAAATTAAGTATTTTTCAGTAATTGTCGCAAAAAATGTGTTAAAATTAAAAAAAAAGTTCTTTTTAAAAAGTACTTTTTTAAAAAAAGTTCTTTTTATACTCTTCACCATGAGTTGCAAGGTTATATATACGTTTGTCATTCCGTTTGTAATTTCTACATTTTTCATTTGGGACCCCACAAAGTATTTATATTCTGGATCGTTATAGATAGCGAAGTCGACATAGCCATGTCCGTCTGTTCGTCTGTATGTTGAAATCAATTTTCCGTAGCCCCCAAATAACTTAAAAACATTACCGATACATCAATATATCGGGAATTCTTCCGGCTAGGTTGCTATGAAATCCAAAAAATCGACTAACATAAATAAATTTAAAATTTTTTTTCCTTAAAAATTAAAAATTTTTTCAAAATTTTGAAAAAAAAATTTTTTTTTTTAAAAACTTTACCGATACATCAATATATCGGGAATTCTTCCGGCTAGGTTGCTATAAAATCCAAAAAATCGACATATAAATAAATTTATTTTTTTTCTTTAAAAATTAAAAAATTTTTCAAAATTTTGAAAAAATTTTTTTTTTTTAAATTTTCAAAAACAGTTTTGATAAAAACAGTTTTGATTAAAAAATTAAAAATCATCTGTACTTGTGCGACCACAACGAAAGTCAGTAAACCACTTGTTTTACCATTGAAATCGATGGTGCAGAGCTTTTCCTTGGTTTGATTGACGGTTTTTTTTCGCAAAAAATAATGCTTAGTGAGCATTCGAAATTCACTTTTTTCTATTTTTAGAAAAATAAACCAGGTTGTATGTTTTGAACAGCTGTTAAACGCAAAGTAAATGGCGACACTTGCTCAAAATTTCACAGTTGTCTATTAACAGATGGTACTTCATGGGAACAGTGTTAAATTTCATATAACTACTAGGGAAGTTCCAAAAGTCACGGAAATATTGATCGGCCCTCGTAGAATAAATTTTTTTCAATAATTATAGCTAAAAGTGGCTTAAAAAAATCCTATTTTGAATTTTAAAACACAGCGCTATACTTCTCCTTTCATTTAAAGTCTAATAAATCTCTAGACATTTTATTTTTCATGTTTTAGTCAAAAAACTCTTGGTATCCTAAAATTACATTTTGTTCTTGTTGCTGTTGCTGTTTGGTTGCAGTCTGTTGTAATATTATATGAAATGAATGAAAGACAAACAAATCTTTAAAACTAGTACTTTTGTGGCAGCTACTTGCTTTAACAAGTTTTTTTTTTTTTTTTTTAAGTTTTCTGAAATGCCATTCTAAAAAAATTTTTATTTGATTTGCATTTGAAGTAAATCCGTTTCTTATTTTTTTTTTTTTGTTAAGACGCGATGCCCTTGAAGGTGTTGTGTTGTGTGGTGTGTGTGTTTTTTTTTTTGAGTGTTGTTTAATGCAACTTGTCAAAAAAATTATAAAGAACAAATTTAAAAATATTATAGATAAAAAATAAATATTAGAAAAATTACTTGAAAATTTATGTATGTATTTTAAGCTACACAGAGAAAACAATTTTGTAGTGTGTTTGGTTTAACAAGGACTAGGAAAATTAAAGTGACAGCGGCATTTATCATGCTACTATAATAAACATTCCAACTGAGCCATTCGATTGGCCACAAAACTGGGAAATTACAGAGAAATAGTTTTCTCAACAAACAAATAGATAGCACTACTTCAGAAATCTCTTATGGTTTGCAATAATAACTTGAATGGTTTATAGATTTTATTATATATACAAAATATTAAAGAATTTTTTTTATAAAATTTAAAAAAATTTTAAAATTTTCCTAGAAAATATTTGAAATTTCTCTAAGTGTTTCTTTAACAAATTCTTGTACTGGTCTTTATATCAAAGCCACAACTATTGGTTATAAGACTAACCAACTTATACATTGTTTACTTAGTATTATTCAAATTTAAAAAAGTTTAATTTAAATTTTATTCATATTACTTTATTTGACCATTGCGTACTTACAGTATGTCAGTCAGCCAGTCATTATGCCAAGTCATCATTATAAAAAAATTAAAAAGACCCCAACTATCTGTAACCAATTAATTTTCATATAAATTTTTCATGACAACTTTAATTACAGCAACATTGCAATAGAATATAAACAAAAAAAAAAAAAACTGGTCAATTTACCATAAAATATTGTTAAAATAATGAAATACAAAAAAAAAAAAAGAAACAAAATTTGAAATTATTGAATAGAAAATGTATGAATTTAGCCTTTAAAATAGATTAACCTTACCACTGACCACAACATTGAAGATTATCTCACCTTAGCATAATCTCAATTGATGGAGAACTTTAGGAGTTTTTGTTTGTTTCTAAAGCTCTTAGGTAAGACAAGATAATTTATTATGTTTAAGAATGTTTTTTTTTTCTAAGAAAATATTTATGCTTATACATTTGTATGTTAAGTACTTATTTAGTTTTTGACTTTTGTGAAAAATAAACTTTAATTAATCAGTATTAAGGTCATATAACTGCCAAAATACTTTAACAACGTCAGTTAATTGATATCACGTAAATATACGTCATATTGAACAAGATCTCGCATCATTATAACAACATTTTATTTATAAAAACGAATTGCTCGTAAACGCATTGCTCTCTCGATTTTCAAAACCTATACTGTCTCAAAAGCAGTTCAATTCAAAGTATTGGCCATTGTTAGCTAGGACATTTTCCCTTCTTCTGAGGCCAAGAACGAATCAAACAAATATCGGATACTCTGCTCCAAAGTAAAGCGTATCCCAGAGTGAGCCTCTGCATCGCTCGAAGCAAATCGTAGTCGATTGGAGCACAGTCTGGACTGTAATGAGTGTGAAGCAAAACATCCCAACCACTTCATTCTAAATGTTCGCTTCAAACGAATAAGTTGCTTTCGATGCAGGTTCCGTATTATGGTTTGGTCAGATCTCAGTAGCTTATAATATATAGGACCCTTTTGTTTCCACTAAATACATAGAATTAGCTGTATTTGGTGTCGATTCGCCTGGATGGCTGGCTTCACATACGATCTCTTACTTATCGCAAGTAATGATTCGGTGCAAAAATGATTTTCTTTTATAGCGTTCAAACACCATTTCGGACATGCATAATCGTCTTTCAAGGTCTCTCAGTTTCAATTCGTATGGTACCCAATTTCCCTACTTTTGGATGAATCTTGCTGCTCGCAAACGTTTTGAAATTGCTGCTTGAGTAGCTCCCAATCATTTCGCAAACTCTTATTGAGTTTTACAACAATCTTTTGGCTGGCCTGAGTGATATTTGTCACAATCACCACTTCTGAACCGCAGAAACCATCTCTCGTACGTTGAAACCGATGGAATACATTCACTATAAGCTTTGGTGAGCTATCGGTGTGCGTCAGCGGCAGAAGCAAAGCGAAACTTCTCGCATATGACGCACTGTCGCCACAGAATTCGACATTTTTTAAGCAAAAAAAAACTTTGTTGTTTACACTATAACGTTAGATATGTACCCTTAAAAATTAGTTTTTTAAAAAAGCGAGTTCAAAAGATACGCCATCTATTGTAAGTCCCGCAGTTTTCAGTCATACACCCAATATCTTATGGAATATTACAATATCAAATAAGTTATTGAATTCATTTATGATATTCTAAACTTGTTTCTCCTTTTTCTCTATAAAAGTTACGGCTGCTGGTCAAAACCTATTATTCGGTTGAACTTTATTCATTTGCATTCATTATTTCATTAAATTACAAGCATAACATTATATTCAAGGAATAGGAATCAAAACTCATTAGTCCTAAGGCAACCAACTGTTTACAGCAATTCCGAATTGGAAATGCTATTACTTTTTCGCTTCCTATGAAGTTATTTTTAGCGGGTTTGAATTTAAGAATAAAATAAATATCTCCAAGCTCTATGTTTTTCTTTAAAATCTTTAAATGTCCATATCTCCAACTGAAAAGACTCATAGCTCTAGATTTAAATTTTATAAGAGACTCAAAGGAATTAAAAAATTCCCTTCAGCAACAAATTACAAATTAAAATAAAATAAATTTTATTGTTGCATATTTGTTACATGTTCCTCTCTAAGGTGATAAATTTAACAAACAAGCGTCTGAAAAATATAGTGCAATTAAATGCAACACTTTATTTTCCTTTTAGTAGCTAAGTAGTTATCAACAGGTACGGTCTCACCTTAAGTATTTGGTAGGGGACTCTCTGTGTGACATTAATTAAATCAATTTCTTTAATTTTATATTCAAGTCCATTAAACTAAGTTAGTATATTTCACTGATTATACTTCACAGCCATCTAATTCTGAAGTACATTTTAGTTTGATTTAATTCTGAAGTACAGCTAGTTTTAAATGGATAATGTTCACCAATATATATCGGAAAATCGAAGATTGCTGATGATATCCGTAGCGAAGCATACAATGCTATTCATTCAGGTTTCTTGTCGCGATATCATCAATGCTTGAACAGCCTCTTATTCGCAAAAGTATTGACCAGTGTATGCCTACAACCAAAAATCCACACAAAACAGTCTCATGTGCGTTCTCTGAACCCTAAGTGCGGCAATTTTGACGATTAACAATGTAAAAATATACTCTATCGTTTAGAATACTCTTTGAAGTGTTTTCTATAGAAAACTTTCTGTATAGCAGTATTTTCTATAGAACACTTTGTGTATAACAGTATTTTCTTTAGAATATTTTATGTATAACAGTATTTTCTATAGAAAATGTTGTGTATAACAGTATTTTCTATAGAAAATGTAGTGTATAACTGTATTCTCTATAGGAAATTTTGTGTATAATAGAATTTTCTATAGAAAAGGTTGTGTATAACAGTATTTTGTGTTTAGCAGTATTTTCTGTAGAAAATGTAGTGTATAACAGTATTCTCTATAGAAAATGTTGTGTATAACAATATTTTTTATAGAAAATGTTGTGTATAACAGTATTTTCTATAGGAAATATGTGTATAACAGTATTTTCTATAGAATATGTTGTGTATAACATTATTTTCTAGAGAAAATGTTGTGTATAACAGTATTTTATATAGAATACGTTGTGTATAACAGTATTTTCTATAGAATATGTTGTGTATAACAGTATTTTCTATAAAAAATGTTGTGTATAACAGTATTTTCTATAGAAAATTTATGTATAACAGTATTTTCTATAGAAAATGTTGTGTATAATAGTATTTTCTATAAAAAAGATTGTGTATAAAAGTCTTTTCTATGGAATATGTTGTGTATAACAGTATTCTCTATAGAAAATGTTGTGTATAACAGTATTTTCTATAGAAAATGTAGTGTATAACTGTATTCTCTATAGGAAATTTTGTGTATAATAGAATTTTCTATAGAAAAGGTTGTGTATAACAGTATTTTGTGTTTAGCAGTATTTTCTGTAGAAAATGTAGTGTATAACAGTATTCTCTATAGAAAATGTTGTGTATAACAATATTTTTTATAGAAAATGTTGTGTATAACAGTATTTTCTATAGGAAATATGTGTATAACAGTATTTTCTATAGAATATGTTGTGTATAACATTATTTTCTAGAGAAAATGTTGTGTATAACAGTATTTTATATAGAATACGTTGTGTATAACAGTATTTTCTATAGAATATGTTGTGTATAACAGTATTTTCTATAAAAAATGTTGTGTATAACAGTATTTTCTATAGAAAATTTATGTATAACAGTATTTTCTATAGAAAATGTTGTGTATAATAGTATTTTCTATAAAAAAGATTGTGTATAAAAGTCTTTTCTATGGAATATGTTGTGTATAACAGTATTCTCTATAGAAAATGTTGTGTATAACAGTATTTTCTATAGAAAATGTTGTGTATAACAGTAATTTCTATAGAAAATGTTGTGTATAACCGTATTTTATATAGAATACATTGTGTATAACAGTATTTTCTATAGAAAATTTATGTATAACAGTATTTTCTATAGAAAATGTTGTGTATAATAGTATTTTCTATAAAAAAGATTGTGTATAAAAGTCTTTTCTATGGAATATGTTGTGTATAACAGCATTCTCTATAGAATATGTTGTGTATAACAGTATTTTCTATAGAAAATGTTGTGTATAACAGTAATTTCTATAGAAAATGTTGTGTATAACAGTATTTTATATAGAATACGTTGTGTATAACAGTATTTTCTATAGAATATGTTGTGTATAACAGTATTTTCTATAAAAAATGTTGTGTATAACAGTATTTTCTATACAAAATTTATGTATAACAGTATTTTCTATAGAAAATGTTGTGTATAATATTATTTTCTATAGAAAATGTTGTGTATAACCGTATTTTCTATAGAAAATGTTGTGTATAACAGTATTATCTTTAGAAAATGTTATGTATAACAGTATTCTCTATAGAAAATGTTATGTATAACAGTATTTTCTTTAAAATATGTTGTGTATAACAGTATTCTCTATAGAAAATGTTGTGTATAAGAGTATTCTCTATAGAATATGTTATGTATAACAGTATTCTCTATAGAAAATGTTGTGTATAACAGTATTCTCTATAGAAAATGTTGTGTATAACAGTATTTTCTATAAAATATGTTGTTTATAACAGTATTCTCTGTAGAATATGTTGTGTATAACAGTATTTTCTATAGAAAATGTTGTGTATAACAGTATTATCTTTAGAAAATGTTATGTATAACAGTATTCTCTATAGAAAATGTTGTGTATAACAGTATTCTCTATAGAAAATGTTATGTATAACAGTATTTTCAATAGAAAATGTGTATAACAGTATTTTCTTTAGAAAATGTTATGTATAACAGTATTCTCTATAGAAAATGTTGTGTATAACAGTATTCTCTATAGAAAATGTTATGTATAACAGTATTTTCTTTAAAATATGTTGTGTATAACAGTATTCTCTATAGAAAATGTTATGTATAACGATATTCTCTATAGAAAATGTTGTGTATAACAGTATTTTCTATAAAATATGTTGTGTATAACAGTATTCTCTATAGAAAATGTTGTGTATAACAGTATTTTATATAGAATACGTTGTGTATAACAGTATTTTCTTTAGAATATGTTGTGTATAACAGTATTTTCTATAGAAAATGTTGTGTATAACAGTATTTTATATAGAATACGTTGTGTATAACAGTATATTCTATGGAAAAGATTGTGTATAACAGTATTTTGTGTATAACACTCTATTTTTACATATCCCAACCTGTCTGCTGTCGAACACATTTCGGCAAATTCAAATCTTGCATGCATTTCTTGTTCTTGTACCAACCCCCACAAGTATACGCTGCTGGTCTTAAGGTCACTTAATTAGTTTTGTAAAGTAAAGGTAACATTTTACAAAATTGTGTTACAAATTAATATTGTGGGTGTTGAGTTGGAGGGGCATGGGATTTTTTTTTTTCTCGCAAAATTCTCTTGGTACCAAACAAAATGCAATTAAACAAAACGTGTTTCAAAATAACATTTTTTTTATAGCTATTGTTTTTTTTAAATATAAATATGTATAAGTGTTTGGTGGGTTGTTATCAAATAAAATTAAAAGTAATTCTCCAACAAATCGATAAAAGTTGAAAAAAAAAAAAAAATTATTCTTTTTTGGAACACGACAAAATTATACTGCCACACCAGCAAATGTTTTCATTAACAAGTAAACGGTTTAATTATAAAAATGAAAATGACTCGTCACTACTTATACAATGGCATTTTAAACTTGTTAGTTTCAAGGCAATGGACTTAAAATAGTTATTACTAATATAATTGGTTACATGTAAGGACTTTGGTAATGTGGATGGAACTGCAGATTATAAGCTAGTCATTAATAAACTACTTCTACGTAATGCTAACATTATGTAGCAGACATTACTAAGTATGTAAAAGAGTAATGACATGTTACTAGCTGTTCTCATTATGAAATTGTTTAAAGAAACGTGATCAAATACATTATAATCATACATTTTTATTACTTAATTTTGAAGAAAACTTGTTTAGGTTGTAGACATTTTGATTTCAATTAACAGCTTTCACAATAATATTATACAAATTTAATAATATATGGCAGTGTAGTTAATTATTTTGGCAATTATGCAATAAAAATCTATTAATTTTATATTGCTTTAATTTCCTCACGAATTAATTTATCAATTTATTATTTATATCTAAATACCAGAAACAACAGTAACCCACCCACACTTTATTTCAAAACATAAAAAACAGACTTTTTTTTAACTCTTCCTGCCCTGCTCCAAATAATTAATCACTATTAAGCGAAGGTGTTTGTTTGACGTCGTCTATATTAAAAAAAAAAGTTCTTAAATATAATTTTAAAGCTTTATTTTATATTTTATTGCAAATTTGATGTTTATCTGAAAAAAAGAAAAAAAATAAACCAAAAATATTTAACAGTCATTTATAATGATTGCTCTATATTCTGGGGACTCACAAATAGCTTGAAATAAGTGAGTGTGTGGATAATTTTAAAACAACATGATTGATGAAATTCTAATACTCAGCCAATGGTATAGAATACATGTATGTGTGTGTGTGTTGTTTTTTTAATTATTCATTTGATTTAATTAAATTAAATTGTTTCAAATCACACACCAATTAATTTAAATAAATTTAACTTTCGCTTAATCATTTCGAATTAGCAACTAGAAATAAAAGAGTAAATGATTTGTGTATAACAGTATTTTCTATGGAGAATTTTCTATAGAAAATGTTGTGTATAACAGTATTCTCTATAGAAAATGTTGTGTATAATAGTATTTTCTATAGAAAATGTTGTGTATAACAGTATTTTCTATAGAAAATGTTGTGTATAACAGAATTTTCTATAGAAAGTGTTGTGTATAACAGAATTTTCTATAGAAAATTTTGTGTATAACAGTATTCTCTATAGAAAATGTTGTGTATAACAGTATTTTCTATAGAAAATGTTGTGTATAACTGTATTTTCTATAGAAAATTTTGTGTATAACAGTATTCTCTATAGAAAATGTTGTGTATAACAGTATTTTCTATACAAAATGTTGTGTATAACAGTATTTTCTGTGGAATACGCTGTGTATAACAGTATTTTCTATAGAAAATGTTGTGTAAAACAGTATTTTCTATAGAAAATGTTGTGTATAACAGTATTTTCAATAGAAAATGTTGTGTATAACAGTATTTTCAATAGAAAATGTTGTGTATAACAGTATTTTCCATAGAAAATTTTGTGTATAACAGTATTTTCTATAGAAAATTTTGTGTATAACAGTATTTTCTATGGAATACGCTGTGTATAACAGTATTCTCTATAGAAAATGTTGTGTATAACAGTATTTTCTATAGAAAATGTTGTGTATAACAGTATTCTCTATAGAATATGTTGTGTATAACAGTATTTTCTATAGAAAATGTTGTGTATAACAGTAATTTCTATAGAAAATGTTGTGTATAACCGTATTTTATATAGAATACGTTGTGTATAACAGTATTTTCTATAGAAAATGTTGTGTATAACAGTATTTTCTATGGAATACGCTGTGTATAACAGTATTCTCTATAGAAAATGTTGTGTATAACAGTATTTTCTATAGAAAATGTTGTGTATAACAGTATTCTCTATAGAATATGTTGTGTATAACAGTATTTTCTATAGAAAATGTTGTGTATAACCGTATTTTATATAGAATACGTTGTGTATAACAGTATTTTCTATAGAAAATGTTGTGTATAACAGTATTTTCTATAGAAAATGTTGTGTATAACAGTATTTTTTACAGAAAATTTGTGTATAACTGTATTTTCTATAGAATATGTTGTGTATAACAGTATTCTCTATAGGAAATTTGTGTGTAACAGTATTTTATATAGAATACGTTGTGTATAACAGTATTTTCTATAGAAAATTTCTTGTGTATAACATAATTTTCTATAGAATAACTGTTGTGTATAACACTATGGAAAAACTGATACTATTGTAGTGTGTTTTTTTTTTAAATATAAGTAAGTGCATTGTTTCTTAAAACCTACTCTAATGGTTATTGTCTTTAAAGGAAATCAACCTTTTAAAACACACGATGAGGTCAAAATCGACTCTCCAAATCAGTTGAAAAATAATTAATTTTAACTGGTGGTTGGTGTGTGTCATTTCGAAATTTTGTGTAATAAATTTGTTTTTAAGAAAAATAAAATTAAAACAAAACACACATATATTTTGACCAGTTAACAAACAATACCAACGCCTAAACGTCAGCGAAAAATATAAAAAAAAAAACAGAATAACGTGTTGCTAGTGGTTGACTTTTGTTACTTGCTCTCATTTTCCAGCCATACTTGTACAAAGATTGTACACAAAAAATCTTTAACACAGTAGATTTTTAAAGAACAAAAAGGAAATCTGCAGAAAGATTCCTACTGACAGCTAAGGAACAATAATTTTTGGTCATTAAGAGACCACTTCTAAGTTATCTTCTAAGTTACTCATTAAAAATTATGATAGATTTGGATTTTTCCCCATCTGTCTATCTTTATATTGCTGCATGTAACAATTCAATTAATTTTTCTACATTTCTTAAAATTTTTATTTGATTTACTAAAAAGTTATAAACAGTTTCTCGTGTTTGCTCTTTATTACTGTTACTTTTCAATACAGACTTGTTTCGATCGATTTGACTATAAAAAGAACGTCCACGACGACGACTACCATTAAGTTTATAATTTTTGGTTATACGCTGTTCTTTTTTTTTTTTTTTTTTTTTTTTTTTTTGAATTTGGTTTTGTCCAGCTCTTTTTTGGCGTAAAAGTGTTTTTGTTTCTGTTTTAAGACCAAAAACTATAATACAGACAACCAATTGCAGTGTGTGCTGACCAATAAAGTGTCATTAGTTTGAAGGAATGATTTGGATAATAGAATGTTTTGAATATTTTTATATACATTCTTTAAAAAAATTACTGTTAGACGCAACTTTTTTTAAAAAATGCTCTTGTTCACAAAATTCTCTATAGAAAATAGTGTGTACATAAGATTTTCTATAGTAAATATTGTTATCCACAATATTTTGTATGGAGAATGTTGTTGCACACAAGATTTTCTAAAGATAATACTGTTATATACACGATTTTTAATAGAATAATACTGTTACAAAATGTTCTATACAAAATTCACAATTATACACATATAATAGGATTTTCTAGAAAAAAAGCATGTAATACAGAAAGAAAATAGAGTTATACACATGTTTTTCTGTCGAAAATACAGTTATACACACAATTTATTATAGAAAAAACTGTTATACACAAGATTGTATATAGAAAAAATTGTTATACACATACATTTTTATAAAAAACAACTGTTATACACAAAATTTTCTGTATACAAAACTGTTATACACAAGATTTTCTACAGAAAAAAACTGTTATACACAAAATAGTTCATAAAAAAACTGTTATACAAGAAATTTTCTATAGAAAAAACAAAATTTTCTATAAAAAAGGCTGTTATACAAGAAATTTTTTATTAATTAATTATCTAATTTTTCGACCTTTTATTATTAATTTTTATTTTTATTTAGTTGAGCTTGAGGTCACTTTTTAATAAACAAATATTTATATTTTTTATTTAAATTGTTAAATATTTTTCCTGATGATGCTACACAAAGAGTAGCGAAATATTGAAAATAAATAAAAAATATAAATATTTGTTTATTAAAAAGTGACCTCAAGCTCAACTAAATAAAAATAGAAATTTTTTATATGAAAAACAGTTATTCAGACAATTTCTTATGGAAAAAACTGTTATATACAAAATTTTATATAGAAAAAAATGTTATACACACAAATTTTTATAAAAAAAACTGTTATACATAAAAGCTTCTATATACAAAACTGATATACACAGGATTTTCTAAGAAAAACATGTAATACACAATAAATTTTCTATAAAAAGCTGTTATTCAAGAAATTTTCTGTAGAAAAAAACAGTTATACACACAATTTCTTATAGAAAAAACTGTTATACACAAGATTTTATATAGAAATAATTGTTATGCACACACTGTTATACACAAAAATTGTCTATATACCAAACTGTTATACACAGGATTTTGTAAGAAAAACGTGTAATACACAAAATTTTCTACAGAAAAAAACTGTTATACACAAAATAGTTCATAGAAAAAACTGTTATACAAGAAATTTTCTATAGAAAAAACAGTTATACACAAAATTTTCTATAAAAGAAACTGTTATACAAGAAATTTTCTATAGAAAAAACAGTTATACACACAATTTCTTACAGAAAAAACTGTTATACTCACAATTTCTTATAGAAAAAACTGTTATACACAACATTTTCTATAGAAAAAATTGTTATACACAAAATTTTTTATTAAAAAACTGTTATACACAAAATTTTCTATACACAAAACTGTTATACACGGGATTTGCTAAGAAAAATATGTAATACACAAAATTTTCTACGGAAAAAACTGTTATACAGAAAATAGTTTATAGAAAAAACTGTTATTTAAGAAATTTTCTATAGAACAAACAGTTATACACAAAATTTTCTATAAAAGAAACTGTTATACAAAACATTTTCTGTAGAAAAAAACAGTTATACACACAATTTCTTATGGAAAAAACTGTTATACACAAAAAGTTTTGTATAGAAAAAATTATTATATACACAATCTTTTATAAAAAAACTGTTATACACAAAATTTTTTATAGAAAAAACTGTTATACACAAATTTTCAATGGAAAATACTGTTATACATAACATTTTTTATACAAAATTTTGTTATTCACAAAAGTTTCTATAGAAGGAACAGTTATGCACAAAATTTTTTACTGAAAAAACTGTTATGCACAAAATTGATTATTAAAAAATCTGTTATACTAGAAATTTTCTATAGTTCTACATGCAATTTCTTATAGAAAATACGGTTATACCCAAAATTTGATATAAAAACAATTGTTATGCACAAAATTTTCTGCAGAAAAAAACTGTTATACACAAAATTGTCCATAGAAAGACCAGTTATGCACAAAATTTCCTATAGAAAAAACTTTTATACACAAATTTTCTGTGGAAAATACTGTTATACATACAATTTTTTGTAGAAAATATTGTTATACACAAAATTTTCTATGACAAAAGAAACTGTTATACATAGATAAAAAATTAGTCATTATTATACTACTTCGAAGTAACGCTGAAGGTAGTCATTAAATTAGAATTAAATTTTTTTCTATAAATTTTTTTTTTTTTTTTTGAAATTTCGTTAAAAAAAATTTTTGAAAATTTAAAAATTTGTGAAATGCCATAAATTTTATGACTGTGTTTTGGTATCAAGTTATTATGGCTTATCGATGTCAGACAATTTGTATATTTTATGTTTATAGGCATAGATAACTATACATAGAGACGAGACTCTCAGATGTCTGATATTGTACGTATGACTTACGAATGCGTATGACAATAGATTGCGTATCTTTTGAACGTGGCTTTTGTTTATAATAACTTATATGTCATTTTGAAGGGTACATATCTGGCATTTATTCTCACTTAGTTATTGAACATTATAGAGTAAACAACAATGCTTTTTTTTGCTTCGAATATGTCGAATTTTTTGCCAATAAAGCGTCATATGCTGGAAGTTTTGCTTTACTTCCAATTGCTTATCAAAGGTTATGGTGAATGTGCTCCAGCTGTTTCAACGTGCGAGAGATGGTTTGTTCGGTTAAGAAGTGGTGATTTTGACAAAGATCGCCCAGGCCACCCAAAAAAGTTTGAAGACCGAGAATTGGACGCATTACTCTATGAAGATTTCTGTAAAACTCTATAAAGGATTGCATGCAGCAGGATTCATCCAAAAGCAGGGAAATTGGATGCCATACGAATTGAAGCTGAATGACGTTGAAAGATGATTTTGTATGTCTGAAATGCTGCTTCAACGCTATAAAAGAAAATCATTTTTGCACCGAATCATTACTTGCGATGAAAAATGAATCCATTGCGATAACCCGAAGCGTAAGAAATCCTATGTGAAACGCGGACTCTGTATTTGATCGGACGCTTCACTCCTAAACCAAGTAACCCATATTGGCTTGATTCGTTTTTGGCCTCAAAAGATGAGCAGTTCTTTTGTCTCGGAATCCATATGTTGCCAGAAAGATGGAAAAAGGTCATAGCGAACAATGGGCAATACTTTGAATAAATTTCTATTGTATAAATGTTTCAAAATAAAAGCTAAAAACTTGAAAAACTCCCTCACTTGAAAGTCATACACCCAATAATGTTTAAAACCTTTTTGTAAAATGCTACTTGAACCAAGTCTGGAAACTTTAAATGTAATGTGCAACCTCTAAACATTATCCGATTTTGCTCAAATTGTCAGCATTTAATTTTTACAAGACAGGGAGCAGTTTTAGACCATGAGAGCATCGAAAATCCGAAAACTGCTATATAAAGGCCACCCTATAAGTAAAAGATTGCAGGCTATTTATTACAATAATTCTCTTTAGGCAATATGAATTGCAATTGCATCTTAATTTCCAATAATTTAAACTAGATTACACAATTTTACTTATAAAGCTAAAGCCCTAAATTCCTAATTTTTATTTATTTTTTTTAATTTGTTGTATTCTCCAAATCAAATCGTCAATATTTTGGTTGGTACGTACTTAAATGCCAACAAGCTCACTAAATGGCTGAATTATGTTTGATATTTGTTTATTTTTTTTTTTAAATTCTTTAACGTATTTTTTTTTCTCTTTACAACCGTTTTTTTTTTTATAAAGTTTATTAAAAAACAAAATTAAAAAAAATATATTTTTTAAACTGTAGTTTTATTTGTTGTTGGCATTTTAACGTCGTTTCGTCGTTTTTTCTTCTCTTTTTCTAGCTGTATTATAATTTTTTTTTTTGTATTTACTAGTTTTTGTGGCAAACAGAATGTACTACAAAAGATTGAAAATCGAAAGCAAGGTCTTTGGTATGGTGTTGTAGTTTTTTTCTAAATCAAAAAAAAAAAAAAAAATTATAAAATTATAGCAACAACAATATTAAAATTAAACTAACAAGTTGTTTATGAGTTCGTTCGTTAAACAAAAATAGCAACTAAAAAAAAATTCAAAAAAAAAAAAGAATTAAATGTGTGGTGTTTGGTTTTGTTTGGTGGTGGTGCTGGTTGTGGTACAAATAACGTTTGTTTAAACTAAACTAATGTCTAGTGTTTAGGTTGGTTTAAGACAGAGTTTATAAGGAACTGATTCTTAAAAGGCTCTGAATGAATTCTTAGCTTATTTCAAAAGTAAATCCTATTTGAATTTAGCAACCGTAACCGCTAAGCTAACGTTATCCATGAAAACCGTTAAATTTATTTTAGTATCATTAGTGACGGACGGTCTGATTTATTAACAATTTAAATCAGAGCAAAATTAACGTTGCGGAACCAGGCTACATTAATGTTACCGTTATGATTCAAGTAGGCATGCCGTTACCGTTAAATTATAGATTCGAATAATCGTTTAAAACCCGGTTTTAAAATAGCTGATTAATCGAATAAAAGAATTTACAAAAACAGTTTGGAAAACGAAATAAAAAAGTTGTTAAACAAAGAATTCCGGTAGCTTGCTATATATATGACTGGATTGACTGGAATAATACTAGATTAATTAATCGATTACAAAACGAATAAATTAAGCCATAGAAACTAGGATTTTAATAATATTTAAACCGGTTTGTAAAAGAAAATAAAAAAAATTTTCAACAAAAAATAACGAATAATCGTTTATGAAACCGGTTTTAAAATCGATTAATCGATTATAAAACCGGTTTTAATAATGATTATACATAAATACAAGACTAATGCATTTAAACGAATTATAAGAATAACATAGATCCGAATAATCGATTATGAAACCGGGTTTAAAGTAACCGATTAATCGAATAAAAACCGATTGAATTAAAAACAAAAATTTACAAAAAGATATTCAAATTTATATAAACAAAGAAATCTAGTCTATGCCTGAAACACAAAATTATTCAATTAAAAATCAACACAAATTATACATATAAATTTAATCGAAACAGTATTTAACATAGAGCGATTAATCGATTAAACACTGATTTAAAAATAAATTAATCGAATAAAATCCGATTTATAATGAATTTACTAAAAAAAAAATGCATTCAAACTTATTCTTAAAAAAATATGAATACATATAATCGATTATAAAACCGATTTTAAAGTAACCGATTAATCGAAAAAAATAGTTTACAAAAACAATAAAGAAAACGAAATAAAAAGTTGTTAAACAAAGAATTCCGGTAGCTTGCTATATATATGACTGGAATAATACTAAATTAATTAATCGATAACAAATCGAATAAATAAAGTCACAGAAACTAGGTTTTTAATAAAAATAAAAAAATTAAAAATATTTTAAACAAAAAATAACGAATAATCGTTTATGAAACCGGTTTTAAAATCGATTAATCGGTTATGAAACCGGTTTTAATAATGATTATACATAAATACTTAAACAAATTATAAGAATAACATACATCCGAATAATCGATTATGAAACCGGGCTCGATTGAATTCAAAAAAAAATTTACAAAAAGATATTCAAATTTATTTAAACAAAGAAATCTAGTCTATGCCTGAAACAGAAAATTATTCGATTAAAAATCAACACAAATTATACATAAAAATTATGATATAAATCGAAAAAAATGTTTTTAACATAGAGCGATTAATCGATTAAACACTGATTTAAAAATCGATTAATCGAATAAAACCCGATTTATAATGAATTTATTTTTATGAAAAATGCATTCAAACTTATTCCTATAAAAGTATGAAAACATATAGTCGATTATAAAACCGATTAATCGAATAAAATAATAATTAACAAAAACAGTTAAGAAACCAAATAAAAAGTTGTTAAACAAAGAATTCCGGTAGCTTGCTATATATATGTCTGGAATAATACTAGATTGATTAATCGATTAAAAATCGAATAAATTAAGTCATAGCAACTAGGCTTTTAATAAAATATAAACCAGTTTATAAGAGAAAATAAATAAAATTTAAAAAAAAAATTATCGAATAATCGATTATGAAACCGGTTTTAAAATCGATTAATCGGTTATGACACCGGTTTTAATAATGATTATACATAAATACAAGACTAATGCTTTAAAACGAATTATAAGATTAACATAGATCCGAATAATCGATTATGAAACCGGGTTCAAAGTAAACGATTAATCGAATAAAAATCGATTTAGAATAAAAAAAATATACAAAAAGATATTAAAATTTGGGTTGAAATAAAAACTAAACAAAAATAAAACAAGTAAGAGAGCTATATTCGCCTTCACCTAATTATACTTTAAAATAAAAATTTTAAATATTTTTAGGTAAACAAAATTAATTTTTTTTTTCAAAATTGTTTTTCAAAATTTTTAAAAAAATTAAATCTTTTTTCAATTTTTTTTTTAAATATTTTTTTAAATTTTTTTTTAATTTTTTTTTTTAATTTTTTTTTATAAGCATGCATTTGCTTTTCATGTTGATTAAATATTTTATTGGGTATGAAAATTAGGTATTTTTTAAAATGTTTAGCTTTTATTTCAAAGTATTGACCATTGTTGGCTATGACCTTTTCCCATCTTTCTGGCAACATAAGGATTACGAGACGAAAGAACTGCTCATCTTTTGAGGTTAAGAACGAATCAAGCCAATATCGGATAATCTGTTCGGAAGTGAAACTTATTCCAGAGAGAGCGTTCTGCATGGATCCAAGCAAATGGTAATCGGACGGGGCATGGTCTGGATTATAAGGCGGGTGAGGCATAACTTCCCAACCACTTCTTTCTAAATAGTTTTTAACAGGTATTGCAACATATGGCTGAGAGTCGTCTGGCCGCATATTCAGGGTGTTTTTCGGCCAATGTTCGATTCAAACGAATCAGTTGTGTTCGATACAGGTTCCTTAGGATGGTTTGGTCTGGTTATAATAGATAGGACCCTTTTGCTTCCAACAAATACAGAGAATTGCTTTAACACCATGGATATTTGGCTTTGGTGTCGATTCGGCTGGATGGCAGGGCTTCACCTACTATTTCTTACTCTTTGGGATATCGTAACCCATCCATTTTTCATCGCAAGTAATGACTCGGTCCTAAAATTATTTTCTTTTATAGCGATGTATCGTCATTTCGGACATGAAAAATCATATTTCAAGGTCTCTCGGCTTCAATTCGCTTTTGTATGAATCGTTGCTGATTGAGTAGTTTCCAATGATTTTTCAAGCTCTGGTTGAGTTTGACAACAATATTCATGGAGTAATGCCTCTGTGCTTGGTCTTCAAACGTTTTTGGTTGGCCCGGGCGATCTTTGTCTTCCGTGTCAAAATCTCTACTTCTGAACCGAACAAACCATTTCTCGGATGTTGTAACTGATGGAACACATCAGCCATAAGCTTTGGTGAGCAAATTTTTTAAAATTAAAGAAGTAAAGCAAAACTTCCCGCATATGACGTTGGCACAAAATTCGACATTTTCGAAGCTGGAAAAAACTTTGTTGTTTACACTATAATGTTTAATAAGTAAGTGAAAATAAATTACGCTTAAACTAGCAAAGAAAACAAAATAATCGGGAACTCAAAAACCTTATTCAGAGATCAATTTAAATGTAATCTCTAATCTTCAACCCTAAATCCCTAAATCTTTTCCAGCCAAAGTAATTTTAAAATTTCTGATCCTTTACGTAAAAGGTTAATGACATGCAAGAATTTTAATACATATATATTTTTTTAGACCCATTGAATTTGAAAACATTTTACTTTACTAACTAACAATGTTTAATCAGCCACTCGCTGTATTATTACACGCAAACTGCTCGCTAAACGTTAAACAAAATAGCAACATATTAAAAATAAAAAATATATATAATACAAGTTGTTATAAAATAAAATCTAAAAAAATAAAAAAATCGTTCTGCATTTAACCACAAAGACTACAAGCACCTTTTAAATAAACTACATACAACAAATACTGGTTTCTAAATGAGACAGACGGCTGTTGATGGCGTTGACGCTGCCACTGTGTTGCTTCTAAAAGCCAACAAAACGTATGGCAACAACATCATTTAGCCTGTAACTAACTCAAGCAACAACTTCTTAGCCAAGACTTAAAACTAACTTTTCTAAAAATCTACCATTAAAATGCTAACAGAGATGGATATGTAAAAACATATGGTAACTAAGTGATTTCAAATAACTCCAAAGTAGTGGAGTGGACTTGAGCTTTCGGAATTAGTAGTTTTTGTAGAATTTCCAAATTTAAGGAGGCAAAATGACATTGTCTTGGCTCTTGGTAGAAACTCAATTAGACTTCTTATAAGTGTTCTTACCGAGCACTGCGTGATTAGAGATATTTGTATATTGCAGAAGTTGTCTAAAGACAGGAGAGAACTGTCTTGTTCTACAGGATCACAAATCAAGAGATCTTGGTACAGGCCTCTTCCAAGATCTGGACCATTGTAAAGATGTGACAATGAAGAACCTAGTTAAATTGGTTGCCTCTGTGACTACAAGATTAGGGGAATTTGCAGTACACATGTAAAGGGTGTTTTTGTAAGCCAAAAACCCCTAACTGTCAAACGAACTGTCATACTGCGCTCACTTTTTGACATTTATGATCAGTATACTCTGGGAAATCATCCAAAATCACGCCATGGAGGCCAACATTGTTCGTGTTAATGCCCAGTATTGATCTTAAAATTTACGTTTGTGTGTTATTTTTTACAATCTGAAGTTCTATCGGGGTTAAAAAAACACCATTTATAATTGAAATGAGTTATACGTGAACATGTTTAACCCTCTAACCCGCAAACTTTAAAAAGCTAAAAAAAAGTTTTCGAATAATTTTTTTTATGGTAATTATGACCCAATAAACTCAGAACAGCCATCGGAAACTAATTAACAAATTAAGTTTAGGAACCAGGTGCAAAAAGGTAAAGAGTGCCTCAGGGCATTGTTGCCGGTTGAGGTGTAAAAAACAATAAACATTATTGATTTTATTGAAAAACTAATGAAAAAGATACATGATTTTCATAAAAATAATTTTGGCATTTGAGAAGCATAAATGAAGATCGGATTTTGAGCAAACACACTGTGTTTCCGACTTTTTGCATAGTTTGCACCATATTTTTTTCTTATAACGGACGTCTGTCATAACGGACGTCATTAACTTTTGAACATCCTGGTTGTGGATCTTCTTGTGGAATACCAACTGATCATGAGTCAAGGCGGATAATTTAATCCGTCTGCGGTCACTATCTGCCATTCCTATAATTTTTTTTATATAACAAAAAATGTAACAAAAAAGTAAACGTAAACGCCGATAAATTTAGCCGCAACCCGCAACAGTGCCCTGAGGCACCCCTTCGTTTTTACAAATTCATAGACTGAAAGAGGTATCTTACCTTTTTAAAAAAATATTTCGAATAGATCGGGCGACTAAATGTTAGTAAAGCTTTGATTAAAAAAAAAAATCACACAAAACTTCCCATTCTTAACTTAAGATATCACTCACAAAACAGCTAACAGAACAGGGAAATTTTAACGAATCTGTAACTAAAGTCACCGCTAAATTTAAAAAGAAATTATAATTACTTTTCGCGATAATTGGTGTTTTGTAATGCATGCCTTGAGGCACTGTTGCGGGTTAGAAGGTTAATACAATAGGCCTAATTATTCGAAAGAATAACGAGTAAAAAACTTTGACAGTTGATAGCGGCCATATTGTTGAAGCAACATACATATGTCGACTTTTCTGTTACTAATTAAGTTTGTTCTGCCAACTCACCATGGGCGGATATAGCGTTCTACAACACGTGCAAATGATAAAATTGTTTTATCAAAATTGGTTTTCTGTTCGGCAACGTTCCGTATCAATCCACATGAGATCCAAGAGCGTCCAATGCATCCCCAGAAAGCTATAGTAACTTTAACAATGTCGTTGGCCAGGCCATCACCGTCAACGGCGAGTGCTATATGTAGATGACTACCAACTTCTTTTGGATCTGAATTGGATGATATGAACACCAACGACATGTGTTTTCAAACAAATGGCGCTACATTCCACACAGCTTATTTCACATTAGACATTCTGCACGAGCGATTTGAGCGCATCATATCATGTGGTGTTGATGTGAACTGGTCACCGAGATCGCACGATTTGATCTCATTAGATTCTGCATTATGGGATTTTCTTAAGTCCCAGGTCTATGCGAATAAGCCACAAATCACAACGGTCCTCAAAGCCAACAGAACTCATGGCATCTTTCAAATTCAGCCCAATTTATGCACCAGAACTATAGAATATTTCGGTGACATGGTGTTAAACTAAAATATATTTGGTCAATTCACAAGGTCTCCTTCTTATCATGTCATATTGTCATAATGTCCTAATATTTCACAATGGTTTGAAAATGTAGTTATTGCCTTTCAAGCAATAAATTTCCTAAAATAATACTACTCTGTATGCTATGTGTATTGTGTTATCGTAACCAACCAGCAGAGACCAGCGCCGAACGCCTAAGAGTCGGTTAAGCCGAGCCGCAGAGTCGTGAAATATTAGGACATTATGACAATATGACATAATACGAGACCTTGCGTATTGATCAATTATAAAAATCATTATAAGCTATTGAACTTTAAAAGTCAAACCTTTTTCGTTTATAAGCTGTGTTTCATAGTGTTCTAATTACATTATCAAATAAAATAACATTATTATACCCTTCACCTTCGTGATATGGGTATACATAAGTTTGTCATTCCGTTTTTAATTTCCACAATATAATTTTTCGACCCTATAAAGTATATATATTCTGGATTCTTATAGATAGCGGAGTCGATTAAGCCATGTCCGTCTGTATGTATGTCTGTCTGTCTGTTGAAATCAATTTTCTGAAGACCCCAGATATCTTCGGGATCCAAATCTTCAATAATTCTGTCAGACATGCTTTCGAGATGTTTCCTATTTCAAATCAGCAAAATTCGTCCATAAATAGCGCAGATATGAGCAAAAATCCGAGACAACTTCAATTTTTGGCCTATTTTTGATCTATATCTCGATTACTAAGTCATAAATATATACAATATGGATATCTGATGATAGATATTTCAAAGTCCATTGAAACGATATATATAAGAAATTCAATGGGTCAAAATCGAGAAAAATATTTTTTAACCCGAATTTTTATTCACAAAAATTTTTTTTCTCTAATAAATTAAAAAAAAAAAAAAAAATTAAATTAAAATTTTTTTTTTTTTAAAGAATTAGTAAATAGGGAATAAGAGTTTTGCCTCAAAAAGACCAAAAAGCAATAAAAAAAGCAATTAAATATTCAATTTTAAGAGAATTTGTATGAAAGAGGTAATTAAATTTGTTTAAAAAGCCATTAATGCTGGCAACTTGAGTTAATGGCTTTTGTTCCCTCAAATATGATTGGAAATGAAGTAATTTATGTGACATTTATTATTGTATGCTGGAAATCATGTGCTGCAATGTTCATAGATTTAGAATAGTATGTTGATAAGGTTTCTGTAGAATAATTAGTGTACAATAGTATTGGAACTTTATGTTGATAAGTATTTTGGTGGCTGCATTTCTATCTCGTTGTGGTTTGAGTTTTAGTTTGTTGTAATGATTGTGTGTATTTGAAAATGCATGTTGATAAGAATTTTTGGATGAGTTGCATGTAATGTATGTTGTTGTTGTGTGTTTTTTTAGTTTGGTTAATGATCGTGTACTTAGAAAGTGTTTTGGGGGGAAATTGGTTTAGAATTGTTTGATGAGCTGCATGTAATGTATGTTGTTGTTGGAATTTTTTGTTTTCTTTGTTAATTTGGTAATGATCATGTACTCTGATTTTAATAAATCAAGTGCTGAAGTGTATTTTGAATAATTAGTGTACACTAGTTTTGGAACTTTATATTGATAAGGATTTTGGTGAGCTGCATTTGCATCTTGTTGTGGTTTGAAAAATCATGTTGATAAGAATTTTTGGATGAGTTGCATGTAATGTATGTTGTTGTTGTTGTTAGGGTTTAGTTTTAATTTATTGTAATTCAAGAAATTTATTGCTAACGATTTATTTAATTGTTTTTTTTTGGAAATTTCTATCTTAATGAAATTTAAAATTTTCTATAAATTGTGAATTTATTAAGTAAACTATATCAGTTCAAGAAAAAATATTTAATAATGAACACTAACGCGGATTTAATTTCTATATTTAATAAATTAAATATGAAGCAGACGTTATGCATTAAAGATATGGTGGATTTGGAGGAATATAACATTACTGGAGCTGAACGTGTAACTACAAAATATGGAGAGGTCATTGTTTTGGAGTTGGGAACAAATTTACTATACCTTCCTAAGAGATTTAATTCCCTAACTGATAAGGATGTGGAAAGCTTTTCTTCTGGGTTATATTTAATTTCAAAAATTCCCATGAACGATGAAAAAAATGGTATTTTCTATAGGTTGGAGTTGAAGATGGTTCCTAACACCAGAGAATATTATCCTTTTAATAATTTTAGTACTTTTAAATAAACTAAGTTAAATAAATAAATTAATTAATAATAAAATAATTTATAGTTGTTTTTTATTTAATTGGAAATAAGTTTTTCTCAGAATATAAGAGAAGCATATAAGTAATTCATATTCAGATATAATCGAAATATCAAGCTAGAAAGATGGAGATTATTGATGATTTTCTGCTGAAATTTGAAAATATAATATTCAAAGATCATTTGGAACTAATAAATGAATTCAAATCAGAATATACAGATTTTGATACATACAATAAACCGTGTCCCCATGATAATTCTAATGAAGATGTTGTGGGTATGTGTGGATGTTGTTTTTTCCACATGAGAAAAAGAAAAGTTATAAAGATCATAGAAAAATATCAAAAATTAATTAAGTACTTATCATCTCCATTCATCAATCAGTCTTGTAAAAGGAAGAAGTGTGATGAAGATGAATAAATGATTTATTTTTAAAAAATTTTAAATTGTTTTTTTCTTTTTATATTCTAATAAAACAATAATTTTAATAATAATATATAATTTCTTTATTAAAATAATATATACATGTTAATTCAATTAAATATACTTAGCTTATTCAAATTTTAGTTTATAACAATTTTAATTTTTAGGTCAACTACATATATAAAAATCATTCTCTAATTTATCAATTTTAAAGTAATTTGATTAAAGAACATTGATATACATATATATATTTTTTTTTGTGAGTTGACTTAAAAATATTTTCTTTATAAAGAGATTTATTTAGTAAAGAAACCATCAGTTTACATTTTAATTTCATTGAGAATGGAGACTAGAACAAAAAAAATATTTGCACTTGGCCGAGCACGAAAACCTCAAATATATGATGTTATATTTGAAATGGAGTACTTCCTTAACCTTAAATTAAAGATTTCGTGTGGATTTTCAACAACGTTAGCATTCAAACCTGTGATATGGTTGCATTACAAAGACAAACAATTTATTCAGCTGGATCGGGAGGAGTGGCTACATCTCATGAGCTACAAGGATTACATACATAATACATTAAATCAAAATGTATTTTTAGATTTAATAAATCTAATTGATAATGATTGTGTAAGGGATATTGAATATTCCTTTCAATATAAAAATGGTATATGCTATATAATATTTAAACAAGGAAGAAATGAGATTAAAATTGATCCTGGCACATGGAGATCATTAACTAGAATTGGAGCATTTTTAACAACATTGTTATGTTGGAATACAATTCTTCAAAAACAAATATTACATTTTTATAATCAATATTATATTCCAACATGCTCTGTTTTAAATAAAACAAATATTAATTTCTATGAAATTAAAGGTATTCATGAGACAGATATAGAGATTGACTTAACACGACTATGTTATGACATTAGTAAAAAAATGCAAAATAAGATTAAAACAGATGTAAAAGTTCATAGATTATTATTAAGAATTGATAATAAATAAATTTAATATTGAAAATAAATAAAAATAGAAATAAACAAACAAAATCATATGTGTTTTTATTTATAATTTATTTAGTTTTAAAATGTATTAAAAATCTTAAACATAAATGCCCACAATTAAAAGCATTAATTTTTTGATATCTTTTATAGTTATATTTAATATTATTTCCTAAATATTTTAATATTTCTATAGGTGGTTGTAGGTTACCAAAACTATCAAAATACTCTATATTATAATTATCTTTATAATAAGCTACCCAATGTGTACCATCTCCTCTATTGTTGTCCAAGTTGATAATGCCACACTCTATTCGTCGAGGAGTTTTAGGTAATTTATCTCGCATATACACACCCCTGAAATTAGGGATATATTTCTTTCCAAAGATTTTTAAATCCACATCTGTAAGTGGTCTATTAGGTAGCTGCATTATTAGTTTTTTGATATATTTTTATAAAATATTCCATAGCCCTTTTTATATGGTTTGAGATACAGGCCTTCACCCATAGCTATTGTCTCTAATGCTCTGTTGTGACGCATACTTTCCTCGAGTTGCTGTCTTCCATTTTTAGCTGTGGTTACGGCCCTAGCAATTGATGATCCACCTGAAGCTAATGCTCCTAATGCTCCAAGTGCTGTAAGTATAGGTACGAGGGGTAGAAAACCGCCAATTTTAGGAACACTGATAATTCTTGGAATTTTAATTTCTGATTTCCTCCCACGAAATGAATTCTGAATAACTTTTCGTGCTGTTTTTATAGCATTATTGAGATCATGAGGTTTTTGTTTTTTTAGGATAGCAGTTGCAGTTTTAATTGCATTATGAAAAATGTTTCGCTTGCTGACTTTATTTAGTTTGGATTTTACACCTAAACCAAATTTTACTTTAGATTTCATTGCGTTAGTAACAAAGTATGCATTAAGTTTTTCTCCAAGGGTACTATCTTTAGCTTTAACCCTTTCCCAAGCCTTATCGGCTAATTCTCTATCTGCTTGATGTCTTTTATCAATATTGGTATTCTGAGAATAAGCAATATCATGAATTCGACAAGCTGCATCTAGGGGATTGATTCCTTTATCACCTCTTTTTAAACGCTTTTCCAGCTTTGTTCCAGGTCCACAATATTGATAACCTGGTAGGTGAAGCTCTATTGGTAGTGAATTAATTAAATTATTTACTAGTCCTTTTCCGTGAACGGATTTTTTCCCACTAACTTTATTCCTTGTATACACAATCATTTATATAATTTATTGTTTCTGAAAGTAGGTAAAGATTTATAAATCTATAAAACGATAGTTTTAATTCATTATATATATATACTCTCAGTAGTAAACATGCGTTTAATAAAACAACCTTCAAATATTTTAGTAAGAAATTTAGATTTTATACAAGTCAATAATGCAACTAAACATGGTTGTTTATTACCTAATTCAATAAGGGCTCTAATAGTGGGACCATCTAATTGTGGGAAAACTAATGTTATGCTTAGTTTGATTGAAAGCCCTAATGGTTTAAAATTTAAAAATATTTATTTATACTCAAAATCATTAAATCAACCAAAATATCAATATCTAAGAAAATTAATTTCATCTGTAAAGGGAATGGGTCTTTTTACATATTCAGAAAATGAAGATGTGATATCGCCTAAAGAAGCCAAATCAAATTCAATAATAATATTTGACGATGTTGCATGTGAGAAACAAAATAATATTAGATCATACTTTTGTATGGGAAGACATAATAATATAGATTCATTTTATTTGTGTCAAACGTATACTCACATTCCTAAACATTTAGTGCGTGATAATGCAAACATGATAATAATGTTTAAACAAGATGATTTGAATTTGAAGCATATTTACAATGATCATGTTGGAAATGATATGAGTTTCGATATGTTTTGTAAAATATGTAGAGAATGTTGGAAGGAAAAATATGGATTTCTAATAATAAGCAAGGATGATGAGATACATGATGGACGTTATAGAAAAGGCTTTGATATATTTATTCAAGTTTAGTTGTAAATATTCAACTATTCACATCGGTCATATACTTATTGAACCGTAAATACATATAAGTGTTTTGAGACCTTATTTCACCTTTAGAAAAGCTGATATTAAGAGGCTGTTAAGCTGTTTTAAGAAGCTGTTTAGCTGTTTTAAGAAGCTGTTTAGCTGTTTTAAGAAGCTGTTTAGCTGTTTTAAGAAGCTGTTTAGCTGTTTTAAGAAGCTGTTTAGCTGTTTTAAGAAGCTGTTTAGCTGTTTTAAGAAGCTGTTTAGCTGTTTTAAGAAGCTGTTTAGCTGTTTTAAGAAGCTGTTTAGCAGTTTTAAGAAGCTGTTTAGCTGTTTTAAGAAGCTGTTCGACTATTGAGAAGCTATTTTATTTATTGTTTAGATTAATTAATAATTTTTAACTAATAAACATGGACGAAAATATACTAAGGGAGTTAGTGAAATCAAGAAACATTTTGAAAAAAAAGTTTAAGAGCATAAAACTTGGAGATGCTGAAACATTAAACAAATTAGAAAACACATTTAAGCCATTAACAGAACCACTACAAAAACTAGTTGAATTATCTAGTGATAATTCACCTAAAATAAAATTACTTGTTGATGAGAAAACTAAAATTAAAAATATAGACGATAGCATTACCACTCCTAAGAAATATGTTTTGAAACGAGAGCATATTGACTCATCGCCCAAGTCAAGTGTATCGAATAAGAGGAAACATAATAAAAACAATGAAGATGACGAAGACACAGAATTGAATAGTGATTCATTTTATTCACAATCTTCTGATTTGGAATTTGATTTGACTGAATTTAATGAAAACAAAAAGCTTGATACTACATATGGACCTTATAAAAATGAAGATGGTAATTGGAAATTTGGCAGCTCAGATTTGAAGCTAAGTGATGATAAAATAACAATAGGAAATAAGTCTTGGGCATTAACTCCAGGTCTATACTCATTGATTTTTCATATAAAACCAGAACAATATGATTCGTCAGAATTAGAAATATATAAACGAATTTTGCTTGATACAAATGCACATAGAAGAAACTATAATGCTAATAATCAACTAAAAGGTAACAAAGGTTATAAATATAAGCATATAATAAACAAACTATTTCCTACAACTCACATTGGTAAGGGGTTAATGAAAGTAAATCTCCAAAAACCAAACTATATATACTGGGATAATCCCAATGAAATAGTAGAGCGATTAAAACTGCTAATGGCATCACAACATGCTGGAAACAATAATCATACTAACGAAATAATATCAATAATTGAGGAATTAAGAGAAGCAAATATAATTGAATAATATTAATAATAAGAAAATAACAAAGTATGACTGTTGATAAATTTGGTCATTACTATAATCAAAAGTTTACTAGCGAAATAAAAAGGAAAAATATTTTAAAAAATTTTGGTGTTTCATTGGATGGTAATAATATTAACATAGAGAATAAAAGAATTAAGAACTTAGCATCACCGTTGGAAGGATTAGATGCTGTTAACAAAAACTATGTTAATTCACAAATTAGTCATATGCAAGAACATATTAAAAGGGGTATAGGTGAAGAAGTTTTAATTGTAAGGAATGAAATTAAAGATTTAAATAAGAAAATTGATGATATATATAAGGTAATGATAACGCTATCATCATCGCAATATGGAAAAAAGAGCAATCGTCAATGAACTTCATTCCCAAGCACGGAAAAATTTCTTACGACGTAGAGTTATTATGAGAGGTTTAGACGACCTCTGGCAAGCTGATTTGGTAGAAATGGGTAATTATTCAACTAGCAACAAAGGATATAAATATATGTTAACGGTTATTGATACATTTTCGAAATATGCATGGGCTGAGTCAATTAAATCAAAAACTGCTTCTGAAGTTTGTAGAGCATTTCAGAAAATACTTAGTATGGGACGTATACCTAATAATTTACAAACAGATGACGGTAAAGAATTTTTTAATAAGGAGTTTGCTGTGCTAACGAGAAAATACTCAATTAATCATTACTCCACATTTAGCGTTATGAAAGCTTCAATTGTTGAACGCTTCAATAGAACATTAAAAGGTATGATGTGGAGAGAGTTTAGTAATAATGGAACATATAAATGGATTAATATTTACAAAAGCCTAGTTGAACAATATAATAAAAAAAAACATGCAACTATCAAAATGGCACCTATTCACGTAACCCCTAAATACGAAAAACATCTGCTGAATACTGTATATAATAATTTAAAAATATTTAAACCCTCACGATTTAATGTTGGTGATTGCGTTCGCATTAGTAAATATAAACACATCTTTGAAAAGGGATATACCCCGAACTGGACAACAGAAATATTTAAAATAAGATCGATACAAAACACTTATCCCATAACATTTTTATTGGAAGACTATCAAGGAAATGAAATTAAAGGTGCATTTTATAAGGAGGAAATACTTCGCACACGTTTTCCAAATACGTTTCTCGTGGAAAAGATATTGAAAACTAAAGGAGATAAAGCATATGTAAAATGGTTGGGTTTCTCAAATCAGCATAATTCTTGGATAAGTAAAACTGAAATATTATAACAATTAGACAATAAAAATGAATATAAATAAAATGAAATACACACAACAAAGCATTTTTATTTCATTAACAGATTATCATTCACTATGTCAATAACATTAGCTATAAGCGGAAATTCTGCACTTTTAACAGCAAATTATTTTCCACCAATAGATCTAACAGATGACTATGAATGTGCACTAATCGATTTTCATTCATATAATTCTATTCCTAATGTAGACTATGATAATAATCTTTTCCATATTGGAGATAAAGTAATTGAAATTCCCATAGGATCTTATGAGTTACAAGATATTGTTGATTACATAATTGAACAATATAAAGTACTTGATTTTAATAAATCAATTATAATTGAAGCCAACAATAATACTTTACAAATTGAAATAATCTCCTCTCACGATACAATATTTTTTGATCGGAAGCGAACTATTGGTAGTTTATTTGGATTTGATAGACTATCTTTAAATGCTGGTATAAAACACTTATCTAATCAACCAGTCAGTATTTTGAAAGTGAATGCTATACAAGTTCAATGTAATATAATAAGAGGGTCATATATGAATAACTCCCCAGCACATATACTTCACGAGTTTGCATTGGACGTTCCTCCAGGTTATAAATTAGATGTTGTACCTAATAATCTTATTTATTTGCCAGTAAACGTCAGAGAAATAACACATCTTACAATTTGGATTGTTGATCAAGAAGGTCGTTTAATTAATTTCAGAGGTGAAGAAATAACACTTAGGTTACATCTGAGATCAAAAAAAAATGATAATTTACAATAAAGCTAAACAAATTAGAATTAATAAAGACATTTACACAAAAACTGTTAAAGCTATAAGACCACAATTAACAGAAAAAAATAAAAATTTTTTAAAACTACTTAAGTTGAAAGTAAAAAAATAATGTCTGATATTCTCGATGTTATAGAGAAACCCATTACGGATGAAAATATAATCAAAAAAGATTATCATAGCTATCTACCCTATATTCAATCATTTAAGAATAATGATGAAATTCGAATTACTATACAAAATCAAGACTTATACGTTCTTCCTTCTGAAAGCTACTTGTATATAGAAGGTAATATAAAGAATATTAACGGTGAGAATTCTCCTAATACTCGGATGAGGAATAATTGTATGGCATACTTATTCGATGAAATACGTTATGAAATCAACGGTGTTGAAATTGATCGAACTCGATACTTGGGAACGTCTAGTACAATTAAGAATTATGTTTCATTAAATGAATTTGAAAGTAATATGATGAGAAATGCTGGATGGAGTATTTCAGAAGAATTGTCTATGCAAAAATTTAATTTTTATATTCCTCTAAAAATATTAATGGGATTTGCTGAGGATTTTACTAAAATAATATTGAATAGTAAACACGAACTTATTCTTTTGCGGAGTTCAAGTGATGCAAATGTATATTACTCAACAGATGCTAATGAAAAAAATCAGTTATCGATTACAAACATAACATGGAGAATTCCGCATATTCACGTATCAGATTCTAGAAAAATACAAATAATGAAAATTATTAAGGATGGAACGTCTTTACCAATAGCATTTCGCAGTTGGGACTGTTATTTTAATCCTACGTTTGCTGGTGGGATAAATCATAACTGGAATGTTAAAATGTCAATTAACAGAGAAAGACCAAGATTTTTATTATTCGTTTTAGAAAATAATAATAAATATATTCATTCTGATTTAAAAAATATAAAAGTACATTTAAATTCCGATTGCTATCCATACGACGATTTAAATCTAAAGTTTGAGGAGAACCGCTATGCTATATTATATGACATGTATGCCAAATTTCAACAAAATTACTATATGAGGGAAGCACAACCACTTCTTTCCTGTGAAAAGTTTAAAAATGTTCCAATTGCCGTAGTCGATGTAAGCTACCAAAATGAGATGATTAAAACTGGACCAATTGATGTAAAAATTGAATTTGAGACTATTAACCCGATTCCTGCAAATACAAATGCTTACTGTTTAATACTTTATGATCGTTTGATAGAGTACACTCCATTAACTGGAATTGTCCGAAAAGTTATATAATCTATAATATTTAATTCAATTTTTATACTTACGATTTTTTTCCAAATTTATATATAAATAAAAGACATAATAAAATTTAAAATTTAATCAACGACTTGTTTTTTTTTATTTTTTTTATAATTTCATCTTATATATTATATAAATTACTTATAAATATTTCTTTACACTTTGTTTAATTCTATATCATTTATTAACATGTCTAATTCCAAATCACCATTACCAGTATCGAATGTGTAATGATGCCAAGCATATGTATTTACATTATCATCCATAACTTTACGCTTAGTGTCATTATAACTCAGAGCTACTTTATTTACTTGATTAGTTAGAATAGTATGTAATTTAGAGGTAAATGTTTGCATAGAAGCTGTAACAACTTCTTTATTGAATAAAACATGCTTATAAGTATCTATATTATAATTATTAGCAATACATTTCTTAACTCCCTTAGCTTTCTTCACATCTTCCTCACCTTCGACAGTATATGCGTATACTTTAGGTGCTAAACCTACATATTCAGTTATGAATTTTCCCTCACATTCATCTTTCATCATACCTAATACTTTTTTATTTAACGGAGGTAAATTGAATGGGTTTTTTTCTGAGTATGATGAAGTATCAAACCGGTCTTTTATATCAGAGCGAATGTCATTATAAAAATCATCTGTTTTAATTGAGTATATAAAAGAATCTGTATCCATATAATTTAAATTTATTTTATTATTATATTTTGGTTTCATATATGCATAATGAAAATCATACATTTTCCATTTAGATAACTCTAGAACACAAAAGCCTAAATAAATCGGTTTGTTATAATACGTTAGGGTTTTATTCATTTGTATAGCCCATAATGTATTGGTGAATTGTGAAATGCTATGAAAATTTGGTTTTGATACTAGATTTCCTACTCCTAAATGATTACGATTACGTCGATCCCATTCAGTTACCAAACGTACATCTCTCCTTTTATCAACATTTTCCATAGTCTTTCCATATACTGCATTGTTAAGTAATTTATAAAAATCTTTTTCAAATGAATTAGTTGCTCTTGTTCTATATTCAGTATTCAAATCAATATATGTCTTCAACCAGGGTTTCTGTTTAAATTGGAGAATTCGATGAACTTTTTCTAAAACTAATCCATTATTCAAACATTGTTCTAACGTTTTATAATGTATTATATATTTAGTTTTATTAGACAGATCAGCTATCAATTTTTCATGCTTACTTCCACCAATTATTTTATTTTCCACACAAAAAGGTAAATCATTATGATAATCATGATAGCCAATGGGATAAGTCAAATCCACTTCATAAATGTAACCTACTTCGGAATTTTGTGGGATGTCTCGTGGATGAATGAAATCATTAGTCCAAGTGAATTCTCCATATGGAAGTGATTCTGACATCGCCCAACCATAAAGATTATTTGCATCTAAATATAATATATATTCTGATGGTTTCGTATCATCATAATTGTTTAAATACTTATGATTCGCCTTACTATATCTCTTACTACATTGGGTAAGACCACCTCGAATACCCCGCTTAATAAAATTATACATTTCAAGATCAGTTATAAGTTCCAGTTCAATTTTTGTATATTTTAACATGGCATCCCATGACAGACCAGGAATAGTATAGTAATGCGCTGGATCTAAATTATAAATTCTCTTGCATACTTTTCTAAAATTTTCAAAGACATCGGTGAGTAGTAGTACATCAGTCTTCAAGTATAATTTCATATAGTCCCTAATAGTTTTACAATTAAATTTTTTCCATATAGTCTGTGCACGTAAGTATTCTTCTTCAGAACAATTTTTATTATTCAATTTACTATAAAATGCTTCTATAGGAGGTAGTTTATTTTCATCTAATTTATCAAATGTATTAACATACTCATAAGGAAAAACGCCCTTTCGCCTCATAATATTAAACTGTTCAGAGTCTGGAAAACACTTTCGAACCGTTTCTAAATCATTATCTGATAAATTACTAGCTAATGCATCTAACCCAGATGCCATAAATCGATAAGAGTCTAAAAATCTTAACTCAACTTTTTTCTGACTTTTTTCATATCGTATACTCTCAAGCTGTTTTTTAATAATTGCCTCAGGAATGTTTTTTTTTATTTTTTGTATACGTATCTCATCCAATAAAGTTTCAATCTCATCATCACTATACACACGTATTGTATGCGATAGTGAAATATACAACTCTTTATTTATGGGTATAATATTCGTCTGTCCTTTAATATTTAACAAGTCTTTCACAAACAAATGACAATCATATGAAGAAAAGTTGTGGAAAAAAATTGGTATAAAATTTGGAACTTTAAAATTAAGATTACATGAATTATGTGCAGGTCCCCTATATTTTCCTGACAAGTGACAATGATCTCTAACAGCTAATTCATCTCCTAAACTTTTACCACAGATATGACAATCAGTTGCCCTTTGTAAATGTTCTTCTTCTAAGGGAGTTAAGGCTTGTATTGGAACAACTTTTTCAAAATGTTTTTTATAGATATCTCTACATTGTTCAATTAAGCTGTTAACAAAATGTTCACCAACATTTATATTAGTATTGCTATCAGTAAATATCTTAAATCTATGTAAATTTTCATTAAAATTACACTTAATGCTATATGCATATGCACATGGAATATGCTTTTTTATAAAATTAGAATTAATCTCATTATCATTACTTACATCGATATCATGAAGTATACACTCAAAATCTGCATAAATTGAGAATGGAATGTCCATTTGCCTCTCGAAATGCTTATAGCTAATAAATGATTTTTCTCCCGCAGGCATTTTTGAAATACATTTCCCACATTCTTTCTCCTTATGTGTCGCCATTCTTTCCGGTAAATTGGTGTGATATAGACATGCATTACAAAACAATTTACTACCATTGCATGATGAAATTTGAGTAGATAGAAGTCTAAAAATGGATGAATTTTAATTTTATTGGAATTACTATTAAATACTATTATCATAATTACCTTGATACATTTTTTATTAAAATATAGTGGTATGTCTCCATATCTTCACCTTCCAACAACATTAGATTTATATGTATAATCTTCTCATTAGTTGTAATGTAATATGGTCCGACTACACTTTTCAGCTTCTTGTCATATCCAAAGACATTTATACTTATGTCAATATTATTTTTTTCAAATAATTTAATTTCCTTTATATCAGCTGGAAAGTTCATTGTAGAGAAGTTTAATACTCTGCCACATCTCAATATTATAATATTGTCTGAAATATTATTTATCTTATACGTTGAAGTTCTTATTGTATTGCTACTATTTCCATTGTAAAGGGCTGCTATTATACACCACTTAAAACAGAATATATCATTATTGATTATATTAATACATGCCTTCTTCTTTACCAATTCCACTGGAGTTGGAATGTATGAAGATCCATTTAGTGGGGATGCTTTATTGATGTTAATATCCAACCATTTTATTTTAATAAGTGTCCAACCTGAATCTCTTTCTTGAAATTCGGACATCTTAGCTTTAATGCTATCTATTTGGTACTTTAGAGTATCTTCAATATCGTCTGCTCTAGATAATCGCACCATCTCGGTTATGTGGTACATATCCGTTTCCGGTTTCAGTGGATGTGCTGGTAATTTATAAACTGCTGTTAGCTCCAAATTAAATTTAATTATTAGATGATCCGCTAAGCTGTTGTTTATTAGTTTTTTAAAAAACTGATGTCCCTCCTCCAAATATCCATCAACATTTAAATTAGTATCTCCTTTAGGGAAACGGTATGTAGAAAGCCGAGATCTAAATGAGCTTTTCAATAGAAGCACTCGATTACCAATCGATATCTCTGTATTCATTTTATGCTCTTTTGCCATGCAATGGGTAAACCATTTTTCCGGTTGTACTTCCACATTGCAATCCTCGCAAACTATAAAACGCTCTAACCGCTGGTGTTTTGCAGGTATCCGTGATGAAGGCTCCAAATTTATTGACCGCTTTCTCGCTGCAGCTGATGTTGATGGTCTTATAATTTCAGCCTCTGCTATCCTTAATCCTTCATGTTTGTGGCTTTTTTTTTCCATCGATGTAAGAAATACACGACTGCAATGAATACAGGGTTCGTGTATTTCTGTATGTTTTTTTAAACCTTTTATTGAGGTATACACATTTTGACAAATGTTACAAACAAAAATTTTTGACGACATTTTTTTTTAATTTTTACTTTCGTATAACTTGTTGTCTTTGTAACGAAATACGAAAGACTAATTTGAGAATAAATTCACAATTTATAGAAAATTTTAAATTTCATTAAGATAGAAATTTCCAAAAAAAAAACAATTAAATAAATCGTTAGCAATAAATTTCTTGAATTACAATAAATTAAAACTAAACCCTAACAACAACAACAACGAAGTTCTATATGTTCAACATGCGCTTGAGTTTTACAAGCCACCAAACAAATTTCTATTTTTATATGACACACATTTCAATAAGTAAACTAAGATGATAGTGTAGAATTATGAAGTTAACTAATCATATTACAAAAAAATATGTTGTTGCAATGTTGAAGAATTACTCTACTCATAAATTTTAGTAAAATAATAAAAAATATATACAACAATTTATTTTATTAGTATTCATTTATTTATTTATTAATTCGATTAACTTAAATCTACATCTAAAATAATTTGATCACCCTCGTGATCATGCCAAAAATTATCTTTATAATTTAAAATAATTTGATCTCCCTCATCATCATTATTGAAGTCCTCAACTTCATTCGAAATGTTTAAATAATAACCTAATTGATTATTAGGAATATAAAATTCACTATCATTAACATAATTGGAATTATTAATTAAAAATAAAATATTGCTAATCGCTTCATCCACGGTTTTCTCTAATGCAGCTTCATTCTTCGTTATAAAATCATTTCCTTGCATCTCCATTTCTGCTGGAACCTCTTCTTGCTCCTCCACTTCTGCGGGAACCTCTTTTTGCTCCTCCACTTCTGCTGGAACCTCTTCTTGCTCCTCCACTTCTGCTGGAACCTCTTCTTGCTCCTCCATATCTATGGGCACTTCTTCATTTTTTAATTCCTCCTCTACTACCAACCCCTCGTGGAAAGCTATGTGGTTTCGGACGTCATCTTTTCTAAGCAACACCAGTCCACATAAAGGACAAGGGGTATGGATCCTCTTGTGGATTAAAAGGGCGTATTCCCTTTTATAAATCTTTCCACAAATACCGCAAAATAAAGCTGACATTATTTTAGTTTTTAAGTGTTGTTTATATATTTCCAAATGAAATATGAATGAGTAAAAGAAAATTTAAATTCGTAACTATGAAAGTATGAAAAGTTTCAACTCATACTTTATAAATTATTTTAGTAAATCTCAGAATTATCTATATACATATATATAGCATCAGTTAAAATAGTATATATTTTCATGAAACACATTTTTGTAACCTTTGCACTTTTCAAATATACATGATAATTATAGTAAATTAAATACTTTAATATATGAATTAGAAAATAAAGAAATTTCCCATAGTATGACAGTTTTCAAAACAAACATGATCTTTTCATCGAATTAAAACTAAACCCTAACAACAATAACAAAGTTCGATTATTCTACATCCACTTAAGTTACTGTTATTACCATATCTGCCACTCTGTCTGTCTCACCATCTTTCTGTTTGTCGGTCTGACTAAACATCAGCCTATCTGCCACTATGTCTGTTCGTTTGCCTTTATTTCCACAAAATACACTTTAGCATTTGATTTATTGAATCAGAAAATAAACAAATTCCCTGGAGTGACCTTAACACTTTCTAAGTACACGATCATTAACCAAACTAAAAAACACAAACACAACAACAACAACATACATTACATGCAACTCATCCAAAAATTCTTATCAACATGATTTTTCAAACCACAACAAGATGCAAATGCAGCTCACCAAAATCCTTATCAATATAAAGTTCCAAAACTAGTGTACACTAATTATTCAAAATACACTTCAGCACTTGATTTATTAAAATCAGAGTACATGATCATTACCAAATTAACAAAGAAAACAAAAAATTCCAACAACAACATACATTACATGCAGCTCATCAAACAATTCTAAACCAATTTCCCCCCAAAACACTTTCTAAGTACACGATCATTAACCAAACTAAAAAAACACACAACAACAACATACATTACATGCAACTCATCCAAAAATTCTTATCAACATGATTTTTCAAACCACAACAAGATGCAAATGCAGCTCACCAAAATCCTTATCAATATAAAGTTCCAAAACTAGTGTACACTAATTATTCAAAATACACTTCAGCACTTGATTTATTAAAATCAGAGTACATGATCATTACCAAATTAACAAAGAAAACAAAAAATTCCAACAACAACATACATTACATGCAGCTCATCAAACAATTCTAAACCAATTTCCCCCCAAAACACTTTCTAAGTACACGATCATTAACCAAACTAAAAAAACACACAACAACAACATACATTACATGCAACTCATCCAAAAATTCTTATCAACATGCATTTTCAAATACACACAATCATTACAACAAACTAAAACTCAAACCACAACGAGATAGAAATGCAGCCACCAAAATACTTATCAACATAAAGTTCCAATACTATTGTACACTAATTATTCTACAGAAACCTTATCAACATACTATTCTAAATCTATGAACATTGCAGCACATGATTTCCAGCATACAATAATAAATGTCACATAAATTACTTCATTTCCAATCATATTTGAGGGAACAAAAGCCATTAACTCAAGTTGCCAGCATTAATGGCTTTTTAAACAAATTTAATTACCTCTTTCATACAAATTCTCTTAAAATTGAATATTTAATTGCTTTTTTTATTGCTTTTTGGTCTTTTTGAGGCAAAACTCTTATTCCCTATTTACTAGAATTGGAAAAAACTTAAAAAACAATTCAAAAAAAAAAAAATGTTGAAAAAATTAAAATTTTTTTTTTTTTAATTTTATTTGAAAGTATAATTTGGTGAAGGGTATATAAGATTCGACACAGGCGAATATAGCTCTCTTACTTGTTTTTTTTAATTTTATCATGAAAATAAATTTATTCGATTATTCGACAATTATTATTAGTCGAATAATTTTAGAATACTAAATTGAAAAAAATTTTTTCATTCGATTAAAAAATATATTTTTTCCTCAATTATTCGAATAATTTTTATTCGAATGACAACTCTACTGAAAGCTCTCGTGTTTTCTGTTTCATGCTGAATTATGCCTCTTCTTGAAACATTTGCGACCAATTTTTAAAGACGTCATTTTAAAAATGATCTATTGTTGGTAAAAGCATTTCATAATTCTTATTACACAGCCCTGATTCATATAGAATACTATATGTATGAATGTGCTAGAGCTCATACATGAGTATTGGTTTCTTGTACTATTTTTTTATTTTTTTGCATTTTGCAAAAGTTACTTTTAAAATTGCTTTGATTAAATTAAATGTTACTAAAATATTTTTTCTTTTAATATATTTTTCTTTGCTGTTGCTAATGGTGTTGTTGCTGGCGTTGTTTTTGTTTGATATTAGATGTCAGAATATGTTTTTTATTTTTGTTTTTTTTTTTCTTTTTTTTAAATGTCTAAATGGCTGGTTTGTTTGTTGGTTCGTTTGTTGGTTGTTTTTGATTGTCGTTTGGTTGGTTAAATTACATTTTAGGGTGTTGGCTCTATTTAACTTTTAGTCTATTACTATTTTATGCATATTATAAAACTTGGATTAAAACAATTTTATCGTTATGCACATTTAAGTTAACTTTAAAATAAATATATATGTATAAGTATATGAATTGTTGTATAGCTGTATGTTCACTACAACCAGACCAATAATTACAACAACTATAGCTAAAGCAATAACAACATTAAAAATCTTAAATCAAAAGAATGTTGTTTCTTGTAAAGGTTGTTTATATTTAGTTTAAATAAATATGAACAAAAAAAAAAAAAAACATACTTTAAATAATAATTAAACCCAAACATTATGGCTGTGTTTTTAGTGTGTAGGGAGGTATTATAGGGGAAATTAAAAAGTTTTGATTTTAAACAGCGTTCAGAGAAACTTAAGTTTTATGTAGAATTTTCACAATCTGTGGAAAACTTTAAAACAGCTCTAGAAACGATTTGGTTTTCTGACAATTACTCTCAGTTTCATACAATGTATAGATCCATAAATTGTTATAGAAATCGTGAATCATATCAACCCAATTGTTTCAAATATTTGAAGACGTATCGAATTGATAGTAAAGCAATATTGGCTCAAGATTTGAAACGTCTAAAAGGAAATGGTTACATTAATATAGATTTGGTCAATTCACAAGGTCTCCTATCAGTCATATTGTCATAATGTTCTAATATATCACGGCTCGGCGACTCGGCTTAACTGACTCTTAGGCATACGGCATTGGTCTGTGCTGGTTGTCTACGATAACACATAAAAACCATTGTGAAATATTAGGACATTATGGAAATATGACATGATAAGAGACCTTGTGAATTAACCAATTATTTCTGTAATTTCTGCAATTAATAAAATTTACAAATATTTTAAATGTTTTTTAATAATTCCTGCAGAAAATGTCAATATTGAAACTACTAACATTCTTTTGACACAGTCACCTCCCCCTTGGGACATGGTTGTACATCTTGGTGAAGCTCCATACCTTGATGTTATGCCCGAGGTGCATGGACCGCATTCCTGGTAGGAATTTAATATTTTTAAATTCGCAGATGACCAGAGTCTTATCTAGTACTACGGGGGCCCCAGGACTTGTCCTGTTAGATCGATTGTGAGATCACTTCGGTGAACCTGTGGTTTAAAACCCAGAGCAGGTAGAAAATCGTTGATTAAAGGACTGATATTTGGGCTAGTGACAAATTTTGGGCTACCAAATGAATCTTACTAGCTGCTGTTGCTGATACAACAGAGCCATTGAAAGTAGATATTAATGAGCGTTGTGCTATGAAAACGTATGAAATTGGGTGTGATATAAAAACACTCACGTTGACTTTTATCGGCTGGGAGCTTTTGACGTCAGTTATCATATATCGAACTGGATTACCAGGCTGCTTTGATAATTGTCCTGGGCTTGGTAGTTGACTAGCTAACTTTGGATGGCAGGGATTATATAGTCCGAGCACTCAAGCAAGAGGTTTGTGCATTGATCTGTGCAGTTAATGTACAAGAATTTGCCAATTGTGTGTTCCTTGCAAGTCACACAATAACGGTGGTAGACGCATTAATTCTATTCGGTGTTAAGACCACCGTGCGGTTTAGGACCTTACGGCAGGTACCCACGTTAATATTAAACACAGTCACCAGTACTAGTGACTAATTATATCCCAGACAATGCTATTTACTATAGATATTTAACATGTATGTGTCATTGGAAGTCTACTACTGATGATAGTACTATTGACTAGCTATTTCTTTGGGACCATATGTCGACATTGGAACCAGAAACTCACTAGTCTACACTATTGGTACTTTTCTGAAGAAGATGTCGATAATGAAACTGCATATTTTGTTAACATTTACAACAGTTGGAACAGTCGTCTTCAAATTCATGTTTTTCTTTTTTCTTTTTTTTTCTCATCAAAGACAAACATAAAAATGTAGACACTTCGTTGACAATGTCAACAAAATAGCCGACAAAACTGGTGACTTGGAGACACTTGTTCCCAGATTTCCATCAGGGATCTAACAATAATATTGTATTTTAAGTTCTATAGATTTCAATGGGTATTTTTATAATTTAATCTATATTGTCTATGCCTTATACTATATGTCTATACCTTAGACCAACTATATAAAGTCCAGAGCATTGTTATAACTGACGCACTTATAACTAGTCCTTCAGAGACACTGAACACAATACTACACCTTGTTCCAATTGACCTTAACATAATGACCACCTCTACCTGCAGCGAAGCTTAGTGCATCTGAATGTTGGAGATTGAGAACATATGTCCACGCGGGGATTCTGAACCTACTGACTCTGATCGTAAACCAACTTTCAATCTACGAGAACGGATCAATATTTCCCTGACTTTACGAACTTCCCTCGTAATTATATGAAATGCAACACTGTTCCCATGAAGTAGCATCTGTTAATAGACAACTGTCAAATTTTGAGCTAGTGTCGTCATTTACTTTGCGTTTAACAGCTATTCAAAACATACAACCTCGTGTATTTTTCTAACAATGGAAAAAAGTGAATTTCGAGGGCTCATTAAACATTTTGGCGAAAAAAACCGTCAATCAAACCAAAAAAAATTATTGATATATACTATGGGGACTCTGCACCATCGATTTCAATGGTAAAAAAGTGGTTTACTGACTTTCGTTGTGGTCGCACAAGTACAAATGACGCTGAACGTTCGGGACGGCCAATTGAGGTCAGTACACCCGAAAATGTCGAAAAAATCCACGATATGGTGTTGGCCGACCGAAGAGTACAAGCGCGTGAGATTGTTGATGCTATAGGCATTTCATATGGCAGTGTGGTTTCGATTTTTAATGATCAGCTGGGTTTAAGAAAGTTGTCTGCAAGATGGGTGCCGCGTTTGAATGAGAATTTGATAATGCACGGGTGCAGTCTCAATGGCAAAACTCTATGAATTGGTACCTCACCCGCCATATTCTCCGAATTTAGCCCCTAATTACTACTTCCTATTTCCAAACCTAAAGAAATGGGTTGGTGGAAAGAGATCTAGCTCCAACGATGAAATTATTGACGAAACAAATGACTTTTTTTAAGCATCTCGAAAAATCCCATTTTTTGGAAGGGATACAAAAACTGGAGAAACGTTGGACTATGTATATTGAGTTAAAAGGAGATTATGTTGAAAAATAAATTTTTGTTTTGCAAAAAAACTGTGTTTCATTCAAAATGTCACGGACTTATTGATCCGCCCTCGTATATTACTCCATATACAGATGTTCAAAGTCTTAGTTCATTCCAGGAGTGAATGGTGTAGGGGTAACCTCTTGTACGAATATGACAGCAGCATATACTTATACAGACTAAAAAGAGCTTCCGATACAGACTAAAAAGAGCTTCCATCTTCCGATTGAATGTAGTGTTTTTCAGCCTGAAATGTTTGTAATCATGGTAGCTTGCATGATCGTTATACTCGCGGCAGTATTGGTAGTTATGTCGACATCCAAGCGGAACTTCTCTCATTGAATGCCTGTACCACTTCATCTTCATCAGTCAAGCAATGTAAGAATGCTCTGTCAAGGCTAGGTCGTCTATCTGAAATTACTTTAGTTTGGGTCCCTGCGCACAGAGACTGCTATCACAATGAAAAGTTAGGCGAATTTTCCAGAATGGTATCAGCTTTGGTTTTAGTAGTAATTCCGCTGGGGAATATTAAAAATATTATCTTCAAACACTTTCTTAAAAATGGTGAGAATAGTTAGATGGCGCAACTTAAATACATATTGGGTGGTCAAGCTAATGCAACTGATAACCCGTAATGAATAGAAGGGATATATCAAGGCAAGCAAGCAAGTCGTCTTGGACTCCCCATTAACGATCAAAAAACAAAAAAAAAAAAAAAAAAATACGCAAAGCAATGAAGCCAACACACATCCAAACAAACGTTTTGTTGTTTTTTTGTCAAAGCATGCAATAAATTGTCTTTTTTTAATGAAATTTTCAGAGGTTGTCTCGGATTTTTGCTCATATCTTCGTTATTTATGAACGGATTCTGCTGATTTTAAATAGGAATCATCTCGAAAGTATGTCTGACAGAATTATTGAAGATTTGGATCCCGAAGATATCTGGAATCTTCAGAAAATTTATTTCAACAGACAGACAGACAGACAGACGGATATGGCTTAATCGACTCTGCTATCTATAAGGATCCAGAATATATATACCTTCACCCTTCTCAAGAAGGTGAAGGGTATAAAAAGCCCTAGAAAAAAATACTTAGGAAAATGCTAAGACTGCTTTAAGAGCAGAGCCCATAATCAAGTCGAATTTGATATGGAGACAGCTGGGACGAATTCACATAAATACAGGTGAACTTGAGATCTTGAGCTTTCGGAATAAGTAGTGTTTGTACGTATTCGAAATTTAAGGAGGCGAAATGTAATGTTGATCTTGGGAAGAATGGAATAAATGGAAAGAATTAGAAAATTTTTATTTTGGAAATAATACGGTAGGTCGTAAACGATTGCAGATATCTTAATGAAATTCCACATAGTCAGTGCTGAGGTGTTTCTTAGTTGATTGGTATATGCATGGATTCGCTGTTTGAATGGGGGCTAGTGGGCGGCTTTCCCAAATTGCTCATCTAGGGTCTACAAAATTTAAAAAAAATAACCCAAAATTAAGTTCTTATCCGAATGTTCAGAAATTTTATATTTAGGGTTATTTATTAGTGACCAAAATTTATTAGATTCTTGAAAAAAATTTCAAATTTATGAAATTTCGCTTTAAAAAAGATACATTTTGTCTCAGCTTCTTCAGCCTCAATGAAGTCAACATAAAATCAAAGAACAATGGACAAACAAAACACCAAAATTATTTAGCCAACACAGTTCCTATTTCCTTTTTTAGGGCTGTTGAAATAATATAATTTGCCGCCTGCTTAACTGTGCATCCAAACACAACCCATTTAGCTAAATTGATTAGAAGCAACAGGGAATTCAGGAATGGCCTTATGAATTCTCAAACAAAATTACAGCTGTTTTTTCTTGAATTTAACGGGGAAAAAACTCACAAAAATCGCATTTCACTCCCCCAACCCCAAACCACCAACAAAAAATCTCTTAGCAACTCGTCGAATTTCAAAAGAAGAAATTGCAGCAATTGTTCATGGGTGTGTAAAACTGAGTGAGTGTGTCAATATTTCACAGCAACAACAATTTTGTGATTTTGTTAAAATTTTTTTTTATTATTTTTTTTTTGTTTTGTTGCATAGACACCGGTAAAAATATTGTACATAATTAAATAAACTAGTTTTTTTTTTATTTGTTTTTGCTTAAAACTAATTATATGAGGCAGACAACAAATATAAAAAGAAAGCATTTCATTTCATTTGATTTTATTGTTTTTGTATATTTTTATTTTTTTTTGCTTTTCTATGTGATCGAGGGGATAAATAAAAGAAATTTATTTTTCATATGCATTGAGCAATAAATTAATTAAAAATTAAAATAAATAAAAACAAAACCAAACAGCAAATTATACAAACGTAAGTACTATCTAAAAAAAAAACAGTGAACTGAACTGAAATAAATGAAATTAAAAAGCCACACAGCCAGACATACTCTCATAAATACGAAAAGAAAGAAAGAAACAAATTATTGTATATAAAATAAAATAAATAATTAAATAGGCAGACTTAAAATGAAGCGACTTAGAAACTAGTGACGAAAATATATTTTTTTTGCAGACAGAGCTTTAAGAGAATGTATTGTTGCAGAGCGAAAGGTTAATGGCCAGCTAATTTAAAAATAGCACACATTTTATAAAAAGCTAAACCAAAAATTTATAATAGGGGACATTTTAAAATAGACTAAAATGAATGTTTAATTCATAAATAGTAACTGAGTGAGATTCTTGTTTAATCTATTCACGTCTCATTTACATACTATGCCCTGCAGTGTATTGTGCAGCAAAATTGAAATATTTTGGAAATAAATCTGTTATTTCTAACTGGTTCTTCCAACTGACAGGAAATATTACATTGTCGTAGCAGAGGTGAAATTGAGTTTATGTTTAGTTATAAGAATCTATAGATGCCTCAGGAGCGGCACTTCATTGTGGCCAAATAAGGCATCTCCGTAATGTACACTTTTTTAAGCGCTTGATTTTTTATGTGTTTTGTGCCATTCCAATTACTTTTATTGAAAAATTTGAACAATATTCATTGTAAATTGAGTCAGATATTTTGAAAAAATCGGACCGGGAGAGGTAAAATTTTGAAATTAGTTCGTTTACTATGAAAAATGAATGTACAACTCAAGCCTTATTCATAAAAAATTTTTAAATTTAATCAACGTTTTAAAATCAAATTTTGTTTTACTTCTTTAATTGCTTTAATTTTGCTTTACTTCTTTAATTTGAAAACAAGTGCCGCTGAAGCTTGTGGTAAACGTGTTTCATCGGTTTCAACGTGCGAGAGATGGTTTGTGCGGTTCAGAAGTGGTGATTTTGACAAAGATCGTCCAACCCAGCAGAAAAGTTTGAAGATCAAAAATTGGAGGCATTCCTCCATGAAGGTTGTTGTTAAACTCAACAAAATCATTGGGAGCTACGTAAGCAGCAATTTCAAAGCGTTTGCGAGCAGCAGGATTCATCCAAAGCAGGGAAATTTGGTACCATACGAATTGAAGCCATGAAATGATGCTTGAATGTTGCAATACCTGTTATAAAGTATTTAGAATGAAGTGGTTGTAAAGTTTTGCCTCACCCGCTTTATAGTCTAGAGGGTAGGGTGCCCAAGCCCTATACTCTTGGTGCTCATTTGTTTTTGTAAATGCTCTTAGCTATAGGCTGTGTGTTTCTATACTCAATGGGCCACTCAGCACTAGCAATATGAAATACACAAACAACTTTGTCTTGTTAGTTTTTTTGTCGTTCTTCACTGTATACACGCAACTGCAAAGCAATAACACTTCCATATGCTTTGCTGGTGAACATTGTCGACAGTGATCATCAATGTAGATTTTGTTTTTGTTTATCGTATGGTATCGTTTAAAAGAGATTGTATTTTTTCTATGTTCTTTGAATAAAAATTAGTTTTTCTTTAAATTTATTGGTGTTTGCTCTTCCATAAGGAAATTTTGGGCACCCCTGGTATAGACCATGCGCCGTTCGACAACTATTTGTTTCGATCGTTGCTGAACGCTCTCTCTGGGATACGTTTCACTTCAGATTTCGCTTGATTCGTTCTTGGCCTCAAAAGATGAGCAGTTGTTTTGGCTCGGAAACCATATGTTGCCAGAATGATGGGAAAAGGTCAATACTTTGAATTTATTTATATTCTACAAATGTTTCAAAATAAAAACTTGAAAAAATCCCGCATAAGTAAACTATATTGTTGCAAATTTGCATTAATGATTTGAATTTGAAGGTCTCTAACGACTGCTTGCAACAGTCATCACGTTTATAAACATTTCCATCAGTAGAAACATCTACTTATCAACAATGTTGATAACACGCAGTTATTAACATTGTTTGTAAGTGTGGCAGCATTAAATGTTAAAGAGCTGCTAACATTAATATTGAAGTGGCTAAAAGCTGTAGAAATATAACATTCCAGTTTTGTCCGTTAACATAATTCATGAATCTGCTGGATGATGTCAATGTACTATATAAGCTGTTGTTGAATAAATTTAAATAAATAAAGAATTTTTACAATTGTAAACTACTAAACTCATTTTATTTGCAAAACTTAGTAAATTTTTCTAAGAAATTTTAAATTTCAGCTTTTTGAGATGAATTGAATTTTATACCATTAAATATCTTAATATTACAAATCAAATTTAAATGTTGTGAATTGTATGCGCAGTTAGTTATATTTTTATACCCTTCACCTTCGTGAGAAGGGTATATAGAAATTTGTCATTCTGTTTGTAATTTCCACAATATAATTTTCCGACCCTATAAAGTATATAGGTTCTGAATCCTTATAGATAGCGGAGTCGATTTAGCCATGTCTGTCTGTCCGTCTGTCTGTTGAAATCAATTTTCTGAAGACCGCAGATATCTTCGGTATCCAAATCCTCAATAATTCTGTCAGACATGCTTTCGAGAAGTTTCCTATTTAAAATCAGCAAAATCCATCCATAAATAACGGAGATATGAGCAAAAATCCGAGACAACCTCTATTTTTGACCTATTTTTTTATCTATATGTCGATTACTAAGTCATAAATATAGACAATATGGATATCTAATGATAGATATTTCAAAGTCCATTGCAACGATGTATATAAGGCTATACAAAGTTGGACCTACAATGGGTCAAAATCGGGAAAATATTTTTAAACACGAATTTTTTTTTTCACAAAAAACATTCTTTTGTAATAAATTTTTTTCACTAATAAATTAAAAAAAAAAAAAAAAATTTAAAAATTGGAAAAAACTTTTATGTAAAATTTAAAAACAAAAAAATTAAAAAAAAATTGAAAAAAAAAATTTTAAATTTTATTTTAAAGTATAATTTGGTGAAGGGTATATAAGATTCGGCACGGCCGAATTAGCTCTCTTACTTGTTTAAAATTTTTAAATTTTTTTTTCAATTTTCAAGACCATAGTGGGGAGGGTATATTGGATTTGTGCAGATGTTTGTAACGCCCAAAGATATTAGTCTAACATCCACCTTAAAGTATACCGACATAGCCTCCATACAAATGTCCTCCCGAAATTTGACTTTATCGGTCAAAAATGTTTAATTTATATAGGTATCTACACAAGTTTTTCTCCAAATATGTTTTATATCGGTCAATAATTAGTCATAGCTCCCTTATAAGACCCGCTTCCGAAAAACACTTTAACATGCATAAATCACCTAAAAAGGTTGGTATACACATAAAATTTAACATAAATTAATTTTATATAGACATAAATAACACGACCTTATTTCATGGTGATCGGTCCATAATATGTCATAGCTGCCATATAAGGCCCACTTCCGAAAATCATTCACGAATATAAATTATTGAAATTTTAAAAGAAAAATGTCGGGCTTGACCGACCATACTTTCTAACTTGTTTTGGAATGGAAATAGTCTCGGGTCAAAATGTCAATGATTTTATAAACAGTTGCAGTACATAATAACTTAACTGTGGTGGATTTCATTAAAACGGATATGAAGAATTCGACTGCTGTCCGCTTTGGGATGGAGAGTTTTAATACATTTTTAAATTCCATATTTTCCCATTAATACATTCGTTTATAAACTGACCAAAATAAAGTAAAAATACATTGATAAAAAAAAAAAAAAAAAAAAACAATAAACAGAAATACATATGTATATAAATATTATAGTGCAAAACTATATTTTATTGTTATTGTTGTCATTTTAGAAAAGTAGAAGAAATTAACAAAAATAAAAAATAAAAGTAAAATGAAAAAAATTATTATTATTATGACGATGATGATGATGAGTAAAAGCAAACAGCAAAGACAAATAAGAAATTTATAAAATGTAGAGTAGTTTTGTGTTGTGCTCTCTAACACTGTAATTTATGCTCATTTAGTAGATTGAGTAGAAAAATAAATTCTTATAACAGCAAGAAACAGAAATGAGTAGGTTTGGTGTAAAGCAAAGCAACTCAGTTAGAAAAGAAGCTTTTTATGCAGAAAACTTAAACAACTTTTAGATTTGTAAAATTGAGTGAGATTTTTATGAAGAAAAATAGCTTTTACACACACACATACACACTCCTGCAAAAGTTGATGCATTTTGACAAAATGTGAAGGTACTTAGTTGTTGTTGCTGTATTTTGCCAACTAAATATCGATGAAATAGACAGCAGTAGAAACAAAAAAAAAAAAAAAAAAATCATAAGAAAAACCAGCCACAAGTTGTAGCCACATTTGGTGGCTGAGGAGGGGACTCCATATTGCCACAATTTTAGATAACTAACACCCTCACCCCCCTCGCCCCACGAAACAAATACTATGGTGCTTATGATAGAGACCAGAGGGGGTTGCTTGTCTAGTTTGTGAAACACTGTATAATGTGTTGTGGATCAGGGCAGCCGGGGGGGCTGCAGAGGCAGGCCAGATGAGAAGGTAATTGTTGTACACATTGCTGCGGTATGGCATGCTGGCATGGCATGCCATGCCATCATGGTATGCATTGCACTCAATTAATGTTTAGACTCGTGCAATTTTTGATTACCTTTTACACCAGTCGTTCAACGAATGTGACCGCGTATAACAGTGTCTTTTTCACTTATAACGGGCCAGCAAACTGACAACCAAACAGAACAAACAAAAAAAAAACACTCTCTTTTCGACCAAAATATCAAATATAATTTGTGTTAACCGTGTTTTTTGTTTTTTTTTTTTTCTCCAACTGGTTCTCTCTATTGTTGCTTCTTCATTTAACATTTGGTTTAGCCAAGTAAACTTTGTGTGAGAAAATAAAAAAAAATCAGCAAACGTTTGTGAAATTAATTTTTTTTTTGGGCAAAATTTTTCTAGAATTAGAAAAATTACGTGAAAATAAACAAATTTAGTGTTTTTTGACAAATAAAAAATTTTGCTTAGAAAAAAAACGCGCAACAAAATAAAAATTTAACTCATTAAAATACATATTTATTTTAGGTATTCTCATAACTGAGTCATCAATATTATTTAAAGCGAATTTTTGTTATAAACAAATAAAATTAAAAATCTCTATAATTTTTGGGTTAATCTGCTGTTAAATAATAAACATTTTAAGAAGCCTTAGTTTTTTTTTTTTACCGAAAATAGCAAATAATAATTTATTTTTAAACTTCTTTTATTTTGAAACGACCTTGAGTTGTTTTTTTTCTTGCAAAACTAAACATTTAACTTAAAGATTCAAAATTTGTTTAATATTATTGATAAAACATATGTTAGTTAGCATTTGAGATACAAACACTTTTTCTAAACAACATAATTAGTTTTCATCGTCTTACACATGACCAACAGATGTTTTCTTTTTCATAAAAAATTCGTCTGTTTTGAATTTTTTTTTTTTTTTTCCTTTGAATTCTTATTAAACCCAAATAAATTCCATTTTGTGTGTAATTCTACAATAACAAAAATTATTTAATTTTTTTTTTATTTTTATTTTTTTTTTTTTGAGGAAAAATAGTGCAAATCTTGAAAAGAAAAAAAAAAAAAAGAAATAAACAATATTAAAGTGATTTTCTGCTTATTGCTTAGTAAAAAATTATTTTTGAATTTTATTATTTTTTGTGCCACAATTGCTTTAAAAAACGTTCATATGAAATTGGAAAATAATTTAGAATCGAATAATGCAAAGGTGAGTGGTTTTTTTTTTCTTTCTACTAAACAAATATGTGTGTACTCTAAATTAAATAATATACAATACGTACAGTAAATCAGTGGTGGGCACTCATAGACAACAGAGGCCGCACATATACGAATGTCAATGAAGTTCATCTAATGATAACAGTAAAATATGTATGAAAGTATAGTCGGTGTGATACCCTACACCGAGTAGATGATTATAAACAGTTCTCTTTTAAAATTTTATATGGGAGCTATGACTAATTATGGACCAATCGCCTTAAAATTAGGTGGCATGTCTTCTGTATATATGAAACTTATTTATGTTGAATTGTATTTGAATACCAACATTTTTAAGAAATCTATACTCGTTAAAATTATTATCCGAAGTGCGACTCATATGGGAGCTATGACTAATTATGGACCGATCGTTATAAAATTTGGTGAAATTACTTTTGTTTATATATAACTTATTTGTATTAAATTGTATTAGAATACCAACATTTTTAAGAAATCTAAACTCGTTAAAATGATTTTCGGAAGTTGGACTCATATGGGAGCTATGACTAAATATGGGCCGATCGCCATGAAATTAGGTCGTGTTATTTACGTCTATATGAAATTTATTTCTGTTAAATTTTATGTGGATACCAACATTTTTAAGAGATTAATACTCGTTAAAGTGATTTTCGGAAGTGGGCCTTATGTGGGAGCTATGACTAATTATGGACCGATCATCACAGAATTTGGTGGTGCGAGTTCGGCTTATATAAAACTTATTTTTGCTGAATTTGGTTTGGTTATCTATATTACTGAGATATTTATGAGAGCTTAACTGTTTTCGGATAGGACAATCGTATGGAAGCTAGGAGAAATAATGGACTGATTTTAACCAAAGTTAATAGGCTTTGTCCTTGGGGCAATAGAAAAAGAATACACCAAATTTTGTCGAATTATGTTTGAAATTGCGACATGCAGTTTGATTACAAGGTTTACACGGTGGACGGACGGACAGACGGACATCGCTTAATCGACTCAGAAAGTGATCCTGAGCAGATTGGTATACCTTAAGGTGGGTGTTGGGACAATACTTTGGCACTATGGTGGTGTAGGGTATAAATAGTTGGCCGGCGTATAACAGAGAAAGAAAGTGCACAACATCCCAACAGAAACTTTCATTACAAAGTAATGTGTTTAACTGCTAATGTAATTACTCGTCACTATTTATGCTTTGGCAGCAGTTCTAGGGAACTACAAGGTGGCGCAAAAGTAAACTTCCAATGTTTTTTGGCTGTAATTCAAAAAAAAAAAAAAAAATTAAAAACTTTGAATAGTCAGCAATATTCCGCGTTCTGGAGCAGTGTAGCGTAACATTGTTTATTAACGTGTATTTCGCATGTGTTTACTACACAAATGTCAAAACAGAACTGACATTAGGGGCCAATCGCAAAATTTATAGCATTTTCTGATAGGAGGATTACTTTTGCGCCACCTTGTAGTTACTTCAATAGCTAGTTATTTTAACACGTGCATTTCCTTTTTGACTACAATGAGACTGTCTAATAGGTGGTCCAAAGTAGTCAACGCATTGGATTCACATACTAGTTAAATAACGTCAGTTAACTTACTAGCTACCAGACGGGTTACTTGATTAGCTATAAAACTAGGTCAGCTAAAAGACATATCATAGGCAGTCCAATAAACGATAGCTTGCAAACAAACCTTTCTTCGACAACTCTCCAATGAATTGATTATAATAACTGCAGTACATTATAAACGTTTAAAGTGACTTCACTATAGGTTACTAAGAGACACTAAAGTGAGTATTGACTTCATGCTATGTTACATGGGATATCAATATACTTAAGCAAAGATAAAAATGAACTATATGAGAATTATATCAACACAATTTGTATAAAACCAGTTTGAACGAATTATCACACAACACGTTTAAAGTGACTACACTCCAGATTACTTAGAGACACTTAAGTGGCAATTGTCTTCACGCTAGATTAACTGGGATGTATAAAGTAACCAATTGTCTTATCTCTGCACTCAAAGAGCACATACGTGTCAAATTACTATAAGATAAAAATTGAAGTCAACCAACTGATTAGACATTTATGACGATTACTGTCCATAAGGGATACGTTGACTATATGCTTAACTGCTGGGTATTTAAACACGGAGGCAACTGCTTTCCACAAACACTAACACATAGAGAGTCAAATAAGCCATTACTAGGGGGCGGATTTAAATGCATATATTACTGGAAAATATGCATCAAAGAAATCAAAATATGACGTAATAATTAAAAGATATGCTCTTATATTTTTGTGCAGAAACATAAAATAATTAACTATGATCGCTCAGTGTGCATAAAATATACAACAACATTGTTCCCAGCAGTTAAGAAACTTTAAATTATACCAGGAATAAAATAGCTAAAGTTTTCAAATTATAGTTGTTTTTCTAAGAAAACGATGGATATATTCCCCCCTATCGTCAATAACATGTGAAATTTATGTTCCCATGAAATATACATTTCCCCCGAAGGTGAATCTCGATATTCCCATAAACTTTTCATTCACAATAGTTGATTTTCTTCATAACAGATGTTTATTGTTTTCAAAATTCCATCTAAAAATTTTCCAGGTTGGGAAATTTTTTCACGTGAACAAAGTTGATGAACGAAAAATGGGAAAAGGGAACATATTTCATGTGAAATATTGATTCGCGATAGGGGTGACTTATTATAATATTTTGGAAGGAATGCTTGTTTGAAGCCATAATCTTTAGAAAGTTTCTATCTTGAGACTTGCCTTTTAAAGTCATCAATATTTTGATCGTGCAGTAAAGTTTCATCCATTCCTAATTTTCATATTGTTTTAATCCACCATTTAAGCAAGTAGTAAAAGTATCCCTTATATACAGTTATTGTCACTAATGACTGATCATTTGACACGTATGTGCTATTTATAATGCAGAAATAAGTCAATTGGATAGGTCTTCAGCTAGCCATGCATAGCCTTTCGTCCTTTGTACAGCTCACGTGGGTCCATTGATTGTTCCCTTTGTGTTAAAGTCATTTGGTTACTTTATACATTCCATGTAATCTAGCGTAAAAGCAATTGTCACTTAAGTGTCTCTAAGTAATCTATAATGTAGTCACTTTAAACGTTTATTGTGTAGTGTATTTTGTTCTAAGAAATCCAAAATCAATTGACCCACTGCCTAGAACATGTACATGATAAAATAACTAGTCACGTAACTAGTTGTAACTCTAAATGATAGTTAAAATCACTGGTTCGAAATTGATATGAAAACAAATATGTATGAATATTTTCGATATAGTTACATATTTAATGAATTTTTGATACTTGAAAAAAGCACTAAACTTTTTTGAAGCAAAATATTTTCAAACGATAATTTCCAATTGTTGAAAGAGAAATGAAGAAGACTTAATGCCAGTTTCTCGATGTCGAAAAAAGTTAGTCGATAACATTTGATAATATTTCTATAACAAATTCGACCAACAAAAATTTTTCCAGACAATATGTTGCCCATTGACGACAAAAATTCATATGTTTACTAAAAATTGGGATAATATGCATATAAATATGCATTTTAAAGTATAATATAACAAAATATGCAATAACATGCCCTAACAAATCGATGGCATTTTACATCAAAGTGTGTGGTGATTTATATAGATAGTTAGTCTACATCAGGCGCGGATCCAGAGGGGTGAAATAGAAATTCCCCCCAAAACCGCAAAGTTTTCATAAGAAAGAAGAAAAAAGATAAATGTAGAACAAATTTTGATTTCCCCCCAAATGGTTGACCTAGATCCGCGCCTGTTCTAAATGGTATTTGGACGTTGGAGAAATTACATGAATTTTCATAGAAATCCGCTTCATTCTCATTACTATTAAATCTATTACAAATTGTGTTTAAAAAATTATTCTTCATTTATTTTCAAAGAGATTGAAAAAGCAATCCAATTGAAGGAAAACAAGTGAGAGAGCTATATTCGGCTGTGCCGAATCTCATATACCCTTCACCAAATTATACTTTAAAATAAAAAAAATATTTTTTTTCAAAATTTTTTTAACTTTTTAATTTTTTTTTAATTTATTACCGAAAAAATTGTATGGGAAAATTTTTTTAAATTTTTTTGTGAAAAAATTTTATAACACGAAAATTTTTTTGATGAAAAAAAATTCGGGTAAAAAATATTTTTTTTTTCCTATTTTGACCAATTGTAGGTCTGACTTACTTTGGCCTTATATACGCCGTTGCAAAGGTTTTTGAAATATCTATTATTGAATATCCATATTGTCTATATTAATTACTTAGTAATCCAGATATAGATAAAAAATAGGCCAAACATCGAGGTTGTCTTGGTTTTTTCCTTATATCTCAGTCATTTGTTAGCCGATTGTTTCGATTTTAAATAGCAACCGAGCCGGAAGAATTCCTGATTAATAGATGTATGAATCATGTATGTAAGTTATTTTGAGGGCTACGGAAAGTTGATTTTAACATACAGACGGATAGACGGACATGGCTATATCGACTTTTCTATCTATAACGATCCAGAATATATATACTTTGCAGGGTCGCAAATGAAAAATATAGAAATTACAAATGGAAAGATAAACTTTTTTATACCATTGCCACTCCTTGAAGAGTATAGAAATTATTGGGTGTATGACTTAAAAATGTGGGATTTTTTTAAATTTTTTTCCTTTACTTTGAAACATTTGTACAATATACATTTATTTAAAGTATTGGCCATTGTTCGCTATGATCTTTTCCGGCAACATATGGATTCCGAGCCAAAAGAACTGCACATCTTTTGAGGCCAAGAACGAATCGAGCCAATTTCGGATACCCTGTTCCAAAGTGAAGCGTATCCTAGAGAGACCGCTCCGCATCGATCGAAACAAATAGTAGTCGGACGGGCCAATGTCTATAAAGCGGGTGAGGCAAATCTTAGCTGGCCGCATATTCTGGTATATTCTTTTTATAGCGTTCAAGCAGTATTTCAGACATACAAAATCGTTTTTCAAGGTCTCTAAGCTTCAATTTGTATGGTAACCAATGTTACTGATTTTGGACGAATCCTGCTGCTTGCAAACGTTTTGAAATTGCTGATTGAGTAGCTCCTAATGATTTTGCAAGCTCTTGTTGAGCTTGACAACAATCTTCATGGAGTAATGTCTAAAGTTCTTGGTTTTCAAACTTGTTTGGCAGGCCTGGGGGATCTTTGTCTTCCGTGTCAAAATCATTCGCATTGAAGCTGACATACCTTGAAAGACGATTTTGTATGTCTGAAATGCTGAACAGCACAAACGATCTCTCACACGTTGAAACCGATGAAACACATTCACCATGAGAATAAAGCTATGTAACCTTCAAAATGACATATAATTTATTAAAAACAAAAAATAGCATTCAAAAAATACGCCATTTGTTGAGAATGCCGCATTTTTATGATATACACCCAATATTTTGAATCAATTTGAATTAATAAAAAAATGCAATCATTCGGAGGTTGAATGAATATTGTTATGAAAACAAGTACTTATATATCATATTATATATCAGCCATTACCAAACTACTTCTCAGTAATGCATATAGTATGAAGTTATCATTGAAATGTGAGTTGTTCAGTAATTGCAGATATTTTTTTTGCTGGGGTGTTACTATAATTCATGTTCAATGTTCTTCTTATGCCGACCACTGCTGTGAATACATTTAAAGAAGGTTTATAGAATAAAGAACTAATCATGACCTCTTTGAATTAAAATTACTTAGTTTTATTTTTCAATAAAGCAAACACATTTCATTGCTGTAATGTTCTATATTACTGTTGCTAGCTGTACTAATGTTTAATCAAAAATAGAGCAAAAGTTAAGCTTTAGGAATATGATTTGCAGCGATAACAATTTCAAATAAACAAAGCGCTACTGTGGACCAACTTTGATGAGTTCAGATGTAAGAACTCAGTCGAACATGAAACTTTTTTAAAGGTTTTTATGTTTGAGCATTTTTTACAGTAAAAAACAGTGCCATATTATCCCCTTGGTTTTGGTTGTTTTCGCTCGTATAGTCGTATATATATACAATGGAAACTTTTCCAAATATTCAAGAAAAAGAAAACTTCTTAAGAAATTTTTATTTATTTTAGTATTTCTTTAATACACATTACTCGTATCTAATAATAAAAACATATTTTCTTTATTTTTTGCAGGTATGTTCAAACTGTTTTAATAAAATTAAAGATCCTAAATGTAAGTAAAAATATTTAATTTTTAAAAGTAAATCATCATTAACGGAAGCATCAAAAGCTGAGAGCGTATGAGTATTATTTATTGAAATAATAACAATCATACGCTGCGGACTACGATTATTTAAATACATTTAAATACGAAAAAAATTTAATAAATAGGGAGATTTAACAATAGTGCGTAGATTACACAGCTTGCTTTATGGATAATCAAAACATTAAACACAGTCGGAATACACCTTCACTCTTCCATATTAGTTATTGTAGTTTTTTGATCAAAGAATGAAAACTTATTTTCAAAAAAATTATTATCTATCATTTATTATTAACTTTTACAGTAAATAGCAAAAGATAACATTTTGTGAGTAATTGGTTGATAAGCAGTTGAAAATACAATTCATGCATTGTATATTAAAGACAATTTCAACTGTGCCCATATAAAAACATGAAATGAAATCCTCGGAATTTCTCTCATATATTTAGACAAATATCTATGGAATAAATGCTGCAGAATGTCAATAGTACTGAAATATCTTAGGGAAAATTTGAAAACCTCTGATATCATCTTTTGATTAAGCCGAATAATCAGCAAAATGTACTGATATGTTGTAGGCTTTTGTTTATACCAATGATTAAAAGTCACATTTATTAAACCTTATTACCTTGTTAGCTTTTATATTATCCTTTTTAAGATTGACCTATTAATATTTAGCTTGTGTGCTTAAATCATTTACAAACTTTTTATGTTTCTTCTTTTATGTCTGCTGATATTTTCACATAAATTTGTGTCATGTCATCAGTTAAAAAAGAAAAGGACAAAATAAAGCAATATGGCTTAGATACAAATCACAGCTACAGAAACGCACACTTAATCTAATCATACTTGACAATATTATTTAGTAGCTATTATTAAGTAGACATAAATAAATAAAAATAAACAACTTATACTTGTGATCTTTTGTACATACAAACATCGGTTAAACTACTTATAAAATTTGGTATTAATAGGAAATTCATATGGAAAAAAAACTGATGGCAAAATCAAAAAACAATAGTGGACAATACTTTTGCGTATGAGCATTATTTTTGAAATTGATAATACTTATACGCAGCGAAATAAGTATATAAAACAGAGTAGAGTAGAATAGAATTGAATGTTGAGTAATTCAAAAATAACACAAAAATTCGTAGAAACTATATGATGGGCAGAGCAAATTTTATACTTAATTGCAAACATTTGAAAGATTTTTGTTGAATTTTAAAAAATTCTTAAAAAAATAAATAGTCAAATGCCTTTCCTTGAATTACGTATACATTTGCCAACATAAATTATCCCATTTCTTGAGAAAAACCAACATTATATGAATACATAAGTAAATATATACCCAGACATTATGTTCATGATGAAGATGACAGATGTTTATTAGGAAATAAATCACGTTTCGACATTTACTTTTACTTATTTACTGTTACTGTTTTAATTCTATTGTTTTCTATTGGTGTCTTTTGTTGAAAATCTACACATTGTCACGATTCCATGTAGAACAACATAAAAACGTTTGGTAACAAGCCCAAAAAAGATTTATGTCAAACAATCGAATAAGACATTTTTTATACGAAACGTAATTAAATGTAATAAATACTTTTAAACGATTGTGAAATGTTTAACTGACTGACTGGGTGTTTTGAAGAATTATGGTGCGTTTTGTGTTTGATGTCTGGGCATGAAGTATAATGAAAATTGATGGTTGTTGATAAAAGAAAGTTTTTGTTATGTTTTGTTTTTAGGCGTATGAGTATTAAGATTTTTAGTATATGCATAATTATATTCATTATACGTAGAGTGAATTGAATAGAAAATTTTACAAACTTTTTTACAAAAAAATTTTCTTTATCATTAAATTATCTATAAGAAAATGTCTATATTCTAAAATTTTCTATAAGAAAATATCAATATTGTAAATTTTTTTATAAGAAAATTTTAATATCGTAAAATTGTCTATAAGAAATTTTCAATATCGTAAAATTTTCTATAAGAAAATTTCTATATTCTAAATTTTATATAAGAAAATATAGACATCGTAAAATTTTCTATAAGAAAATTTCAATATCGTAAAATTTTCTAAAATAAAATAAAGTTTTCTATAATAAATTTCCAATATCGCAAAATTTTTTGTAAAAAAATTTCAATATAATATAACTTTCGATAGGAAAATTTCAATATTGTAAGTTTTTGTATAAGAAAATTGCAAGATCGTAAATTTTTTATTCCAAAATTTTATGTAAGAATATTTTATGTAAAAAATATCAATATCTTAAAATTTTTTTAAATATCGTATATATTAAATTATCTATAAGACAATTTTTATAAAAGAAAATATCAATATCGTAAATTTTTGTGTAAGAAAATTTCAATATCGTAAATTTTTTTAGAAGAATATTTTAATATCGTAAAATTTTCTATAAAAAAATTTCTATATTCAAAATTTTGTATAAGAAAATAAAATACATCGTAAAATTTTCTATAAAAAAATTTCAATAACGTAAAATTTTCTAAAAGAAAATTTCAATATCATAAAGTTTTCTATAATAAATTTCCAATATCGTAAAATTGTTTGTAAAAAAATTTTCATTTCGTACATTTTTGTATAAGAAAATTGCAATATCGTAAATTTCTCTATACGAATATTTCAATATCAAACATTTTTTAAATATCGTAAATTTTTCTGTAAGAAAATTGCAATATCGTAAAATTTTCTATAAGAAATTTTCTATATTCCAAAATTTTATATAAGAAAATTCTCTGTAAAAAATATCAATATCGTAAAATTTTTTTAATAAATTTTAAATTATATATAAGAAATTTTTTAAATTATTTTATTTTATAAAAGAAAATATCAATATCGTAAATTTTTTTATAAGAAAATTTCAATATCGTAAAATTTTATATAAGAAAATTTCAATATCGTAAAATTTTCTATCAGAAAATTTCTATATTCTAAATTTTATATAAGAAAATATAAACATCGTAAAATTTTTTATAAGAACATTTTAATAGTAAAATTTTTTGAAAGGAAAAAATTTCAATATCAAAGTTTTCTATAAAAAATTTCCAATATCGTAAAATTTTTTGTAAAAAAATTTCAATATCATATAACTTTTTATAAGAAAATTTCAATATCGTACATTTTTTTATCAAAAAATTGCAATATCGTAAAATTTTCTGTAAGAAATTTTCTATATTTTAAAATTTTCTGTAAAAAAATATCAATATCGTAAAATTTTCTGAAACAAAATTTTCGATAAGTACAATTTTCTATAAGAAAATTTCGATATCCTTAAGTTTTCTATAATAAACTTCCATTATCGTAAAATTTTTTATAAAAAAAAATTCAATATCATATAACTTTCTATAAGAAAATTCCAATTTCGTCAATTTTTTGATATGAAAGTTTCAATATCGTAAATTTTTTTAAATATCGTAAATATTAAATTATCTATAAAAAAATTTCTATATTATATTTTATAAAAGAAAGTATCAATATCGAAAATTTTTGTATAAGAAAATTTCAATATCGTAAATTTTTCTATAAGAATATTTCAATATCGTAAAATTTTCTATTAAAAAATTTCTATATTCTAAATTTTATATAAGAAAATATAAACGTCGTAAAATTTTCTATAAGAAAATTTCAATATCGTAAAATTTTCTAAAAGAAAATTTCAATATCACAAAGTTTTCTATAATAAATTTGCAATATCGTAAAATTTTTTGTAAAAAATTTCTGTATCATATAACTTTTTATTAGAAAATTTCAATATCGTAAATTTTTTTATAAAAAAATTGCAATATCGTAAAATTTTCTGTAAGAAATTTTCTATATTCTAAAATTTTCTGTAAAAAAATATCAATATCGTAAAATTTTCTGAAACAAAATTTTCTATAAGAAAATTTCGATATCGTAAAGTTTTCTATAATAAACTCCCATTATCGTAAAATTTTTTATAAAAAAAATTCAATATCATATAATTTTCTATAAGAAAATTCCAATTTCGTAAATTTTTTGATAAGAAAGTTTCAATATCGTAAATTTTTCTATAAGAAAATTTCAATATCGTAAATCTTTTTAAAATCGTAAATTTTAAATTATCTATAAGAAAATGTCTATATTATATTTATAAAAGAAAATATCAATATCGTAAATTTTTTTATAAGAAAATTTCAATATCGTAAATTTTTCTATAAGAAAATTGGATAATAGTAAAATTGTCTATAAGAAAATTTCTATATCTAAAATTTTATATAAAAAATATCAATATCGTAAAATTTTCTATAAGAAAATTTCAATATCGTAAAATGTTCTGTAAGAAAATTTCAATATCGTAAAATTTTCTATAAGAAAGTTTTGATATCGTAAAGCTTTCTATAATAAACTTCAAATATCTTAAAATTATAAAAAGAATTCAATATCATATAACTGTCTATAACAAATTTTGCATATCGAAATTTTCTTATGAAATTTTCGGTAAAGTAAACTCTTTTTCGCCACCATGTTGTGGTTGCTAATACGTTTTCCTTTTATCTAGAATTTGTGAATATATAAACGGCCTCCCTTCTCTTAGTTGTAAAATAAAACAAATATAAGTATACATAGAAAACAAAAGTTTAATCATGTTCCTTTTAAGGTTCCTAGGGAAAAAAAAACAGCTACTCCCTTTTTAACACAAGAATTATTAAACTTTAATATGTAAGACGCAATAAAAAAAATATTTAAAATATGAAAAAAAGCAACCCTCAATTCATATGAATAAATTACAGCAAACGTGAAAAGAAAAAAACAAAAAGAATAGAAAAATTCTCTTGAAAACAAATAATAAGGAACAACTTTTGTTTTGCTGCTGCTCGAAACAAATATCCTTGGTATGTTGGAAAAAAGCACAAGAGAGTTCGAAGGCAATATATGAATTGTGGGAAAATAGTTTTAAATAAATATAAAACAAATTTAAAAATGCACTATGGCAAAGTAAAAACTAAAGTCATAAAGTGATATTGTAAGGCAAACCATTTGAATAGTTTAATACACCTACTGTTTTATATAGAAAAATATTTCTTAATAAAGAGTTGTAGACCAAAGTAGCCAAGTTGTAGCACGTTGAAAAGCACAAGAGAGTTTGAAGACAATATAAGAATTCTGGGAAAATGGTTTTAAATATAAAACGAATTGAGACTGCACTATGGTATAATAAATGATAATGTCATAAAGTGTTTTTGTAAAACAAACCATTTAAAAATTTTAATATACCTGCTGTTTTATATAGAAAAACTTTTCTATATAGCACGTTATAAAACCATACGTTTTTTTTTTTTTTTTTTTTTTTTTTTTTGATTTTCAAGGGAAATAAGGTTTATTATAATTTTCATATTGGTGTTTTATTTCAAATACTTATATTTTATTAATTTTCTTTAAATCTTAACAATTCTTCTTTTGCTGTTATTTAAATCTACTAAAATATCAACTCCTTAATGTACATAGTTCTCTATACCTTACTAAATTTCCTGTGATACTTTTAAGCAATCATAATTTCACTATTTTATTTCATGTCTGTCTAATATGTTCCATTTAAATTTTTAATTTATTATTGTTGTTATTATTGTCTTCTTAACAGACCCGCCCACTTCCACCCACTGTCAATAAATCCCTATCATAATGCTCCTAGTCTTGCTGTATATAAAATGTGTAGAAAAATATACATACACAATACTGTATGTATTTATGTATGCACATTAGGGTGGTCCTTATTTTGCACTTTTTCGATTTTCGATACTCCTAAAGTTCAAAATTGTTCTCCGCCATATAAATATCAAATGCTGAAAATTTTAACAAAATTGCTTAACGTTTAGTGGTTGTCCAAGTAGCAATAGTTTTAAGATTAAAAAAATAAAAAAAAACAAGTAAGAGAGCTATATTCGGCTGTGCCGAATCTTATATACCCTTCACCAAATTATACTTTAAAATAAAATTAAAAAAAAATTTTTTTAATTTTTTTTAAATTTTTTAAAATATTTTTTTAAAAGTTTTTTCCAATTTTTAAATTTTTTTTTTTTTTTAATTTATTAGTGAAAAAATTTATGACACAAGAATGTTTTTTGTGAAAAAAAATTCGGGTTAAAAAATATTTTCCCGATTTTGACCCATTGTAGGTCCAACTTTGTATAGCCTTATATACATCGTTGCAATGGACTTTGATATATCTATCATTAGATATCCATATTGTCTATATTTATGACTTAGTAATCGAGATATAGATAAAAAATTGTCCAAAAATAGAGGTTGTCTCGGATTTTTGGTCATATCTCCGTTATTTATAGACGGATTTTGCTGATTTTAAATAGCAAACTTCTCGAAAGCATGTCTGACAGAATTATTGAAGATTTGGATCCCGAAGATAACTGGGGTCTTCAGAAAATTGATTTCAACAGACAGACAGACGGACATGGCTAAATCGACTCCGCTATCTATAAGGATTAAGAATATATATACTTTATAGGGTCGGAAAATTATATTGTGGAAATTACAAACGGAATGACAAATTTATATATACCCTTCTCACGAAGGTGACGGGTATAAAAATCTAATTAAAATCAGTTTTTGTATTTCCTTCAAAAAATATAAAAAAAATTCTGCATCATTTCCCATTATAACCTCAAACACCAAAAATATCTTAAAATTTCATGTACGAGGCCGGGTCAATAAGTCCGTGACTTTTTTAATTTCCCGCCTCTTAACTGAAAGTGAAACACTGCTCCTATCAAAAGGCATCTGTCAGTTGACTCCTGTCAAAGTTTGAGCAAGCACCGTCATTTTGTTTGTATTTGTCAGCCATTAACAGCAGACTGCCTCGTGACTTGAGGAAAAATTGGAAAAAGTAAATATCGTCTGCTTATTAAGCAATATTTTTGTCGAACAAAAACCATCACTCAAACCGAGACTAAGCTTGATAAATACTATGGAAACTCTGCGCCATCAATTACAATGGTAAAAAAGTGTTTTACTGAATTTCGTTGTGGCTATACAAGCACGGAAGATGCCGAACGTTCTGGACGCCTTGTTGAGGTCTCTACACCCGAAACAATTGAACAAAATCACGATATGGTGTTGGCTGATCGGAGATTGTAGGTGCGAAAGATTGTGGAAGCCATAGGGATCTGACATTACTCAGTGGTTTTAATTTTGAATGATCACTTGGGTATGAAAAAGTTTTCCGCAAGATAGATGTCGCGTTTGTCACACACAATCAGGTAGAGAGAAATGCTCCCTCTTGCCCCCTATTCTCCGGATTTAGCCTCGAATGACTATTTATTGTTGCCAAACCTTAAGAAATGGCTCGGCGGAAAGAGATGTGACTCTAAAAATGAAATTATCTCACAAAATATATCTATTTTGATGACATCGAGAAATCTTATTTTTTGGAAGGGGTAAACAAAATTGGAGAAACGTTGGACAAAGTGTATATAAAGACGACTATGTTGATTTGTTACACAAAAACCTGTGTTTCATTCAAAAAGTCACGGACTTATTGACCCGCCCTCGTATATCGCAAAACCCAAATTTTACATTTTCACAATTTTGTATACCCCCCATCAAAAACGATGGGGCGTATATTGATTTTGTCATTCGGTTCTATCCTCATAAGATTCTAAGAAGATCTAGCTATGTCTGTCCGTCCGTGTGTCTGTTGAAAACACGATAGGGCCCAAACGAAAGGAGCTGACTGGCTGAAATTTTTCACAAATACTCTCTGTAAGGTTCTTTTGGTATTGAAAATAGGCAATATCGGTACATGATTTTACCTAGACCCCATATAAATAACCCAAAAAGTCCATGGACCACCCTAATATACATAAATGAATAACTGAATAAAAAAAAAGGAAATAATAATAAAAATAAACGTGCTTGATTTACAAGCAACAGGTTAAAGTGTGTGTTCAATAAAAAACCAACATCCTTGTGAGTGTCGTTGCACGTCAGTTTGTTTAGCCGTGTGTACGAGTTTACATACCAGCCAGGCCATAATAGAATTTAACCTGAAAATGACAGGCAATAAAAATGTGATTTTTTAAGAACTCTCTCTCTCTCTCACTACATACATAACAATTTTCTTGTTGTGAATAAAAAAAAAACATGTATAAAATTGATGTTTTCCTTTATATGGCTAAACGAATGTGTATGTTTGAGTTCTCAGCAGTTCTTGGTTACAGTCGCTTACTAATAATTGTACTTATCATTTAGAGTTGACTTTCCTAAAGATTACTTTTGGTGGGTAACATAACTACTTTCAAAAGTTAAGTACAAAACAAATGTATGACTACACTGTAGATTACTTAGAGCCACTTAAGTGACAATTGTCACGCTAGATTACCTGGAATATTTTAAGTAACCAATTGACTTCTCTTTGCGCTACAAAGAGCACATATGTATCATATGACCCTAAAAATGTATATAAATTTGAGACATCATGGAAAAGGGACACATTAACTACTTGTAAAACTGCTGGTACCATTTGAACCGTGTTATATAACTACACATGTATATTAATGTTGTACATAAATTCTGTGATATATGATGAAACATTTAAACTTAATATTCATCATGACAAATTAGGTTTTCATGTAGTGAGGAAGAGAATTTATTAATAGTTTTTTTTTCTTTTCTTAAATATAGGTTAAATATCAACTAAAATTAAAAAAATTAAAGTAATAATAAGTAATAGTGCTGATGAAAAACAGTTTTTTGTGAAAACAATTTGGTGTGATGTACGCTATTGGAAAGGCCTTTGTAATGCCTTTCAATTGATATCCATATTGCCTATAAACATGAGTTCGTAATCGAGATATAGACAAATAGCTAAACAAATAAAAGTACTAAAGTTTTTTGCTTATACAAGGTTTTCCAACAAGAGCTGTTATTTTGGTATACAAAGAAAAATGGAATTTTTTGAGATAAATGATCGGATTTTTATTTTATAATAAAGAGGAAGGTATGCCGTTAATAATGCAGAACAACTTCAGCCAAATGGCCACCACGACCACGCTTACAGGACCATATCCTTTTCATGAAATTTTCCATAACCAAATCGCAAAGTGGCTGCCCTATGTCCTTGATAGCCTCACGAATTTTATCTTTGAGGTTTTGAATTGACGCTGGGTTGTTGGCGCAGACCTTATCTTTCACGCGGCCCAAAGGAAGAAGTCGCAAGGTGTTAAATCACAAGATCTCGGTGGCCAATTGTGATCACCTCTTCGAGATAATAGCGTCCGGAAACTTTTCCCGTTGTTTCGTTGCTTGTGTTGAAAGTAAACGTTGTCCAGATCAATATCATCCAAAATACGATGTAATGACATTTGTGGAATGCCGTATTCCAAAGAACGACGAGCATTGGACAAACCTGGGTTTTCTTCAACACTTTGGCCTACAGCAGTAATATTCTCAGTTGTTCTTGAGCGACGTGCACGGGTTTTATTCTTCACATCACTAACTTGTCCCAACAGCTCGAAGTTTTCCACCAATTTCTGTATTGCGGTCCGACAAAGTGCTTCACGTCGACCCAAAAATGCTTTAGTTTTGCGAACTGTGACTGCAAGATTTTCACAATTTTTGTAGTGAATTTTTATAATTTCAATTCGTTGTTGAAGCGTGTATCGTTACCATTTTTATACCCTTCACCTTCGTGAGAAGGGTGTATATAAGTTTGTCATTCCGTTTGTAATTTCCACAATATAATTTTCCGACCCTATAAAGTTTATATATTCTGGATCCTTATAGATAGCGGAGTCGATTAAGTCATGTCCGTCCGTCTGTCATTGGAATCAATTTTCTGAAGACCCCAGACATCTTCGGGATCCAAATCTTCAATAATTCTGTCAGACCTGCTTTCGAGAAGATTCCTATTTAAAATCAGCAAAATCCGTTCATAAATAACGGAGATATGAGCAAAAATCCGAGACAACCTCTGAAAATTTCATCAAAAAAAGACAATTTATTGCATGCTTTGACAAAAACGCAACAAAACATATGTTTGGATGTGTGTGATTTCATTGCTTTGCGTATTTTTTGTTTGTTTTTTTTTTTTTTGGTATTTCGTTCCGTTTGGCGTTGTTATTTTTATACCCTTCTCCTTCGTTTATAACTTCACAATATAATCTGTTCGTCAACAATTAAATGTAAAATTTTTTAAAGTTTTCCTGATATATTTAGGATTCTGTACGTTGAAAGTGGGCAACTAATGCATCCACAACAAAGGTGAAGGGTATATACGATGCGGCATACCCGAATATAGCACTCTTACTTGTTTTTAATTGATTTTTATTTACTTATGAGTTTTGGAAAGCTATAATAAGAACAATAAAGTTTACTGCTTTACGTTCAAGTTAGCGCGTGAAGAAACTTAAAGTTTGTGAAAAAAATTGTGTTTTGAAACTTAAGCGGTTACAGCTCCGTCATTTTGAAACCGATTTTCAAAAAGTCTCTACTATTTGAAAGGTATTGTGATTGAGAAAACCTATAAGTTTTTCCGAACTCAATGGACTTTAATACAACAGAATTACTAAATGAGAACCCCTGCATAATTTTGTTGTAGCATAGTGTTATTTTACATGTATTTTTATATATGTATGTTGATTTCAAATATTTTTCTTTCATAACAATGTTGATGATGTTGACAAATATTTTGCTCCATTGTTGCCTATTTTGAATTTTTTGTAAAAAAAATAACTCGATACACAGTAATTATTACATGAAGCCTGTCAGGCTTTATATTGCAATCATGAAATTAGATAACCTCAAAGACTTTTTCAAAGTTAGAGTTTCATTCATATCCATATGCATTAAGCTCATTAAGAAAACATCACTCATTTACTCATTTAAAACATCATTAAAAGCAAATTACAGCTAGTAAAAGCCACGTAACAAACAAAATACAATTGTTTTTTGTTTTTTTTATTTTATTTTGTTAATTCGTTGCATTTGAGGTGTTTTATGGGTGTATTAGTTCATACTATATATTTCAAAGTATCTGTATCTGTATCGGTATCTGTTTGTTGCCATAATACCTTGTACTGATTGCATAAATTCAGGCACATTCATTTATTGTTTCAAATGATAACGACCAACCACCACCACCATCAATAGCACCATCACTACCACTACCACTGACAATAACAATATTGTATGTCTGTTGTTGCAGTACTGCACCAATATTTATTTCCAATACTTATGTATGTGCTGGTATGGAATTTTATTTATTTTTTTCGTGTGTTTGTGCATTAGAATGAAACTCTTTTAGAACGTTGCACAACGTAATAGATTTCTTTAAGACACACCTTGTCTTGCGCTACGAATTCCATAAATAATGTTGCCAAGATTCTTAATGAAGGTTAATTATTTTGAAATTTTAAATGGCACACCAGCCAGCCAGCCAACATTTATTACAATTACATTGAGATTAATATCGATAAAGGACAAAAGAATGGCAAATGTTTGTATTTTTATTTTTACAGATTTTTATTTATTACATTCTATGGAAAATTCTTTGACAAACAAATGCTTTTCCAAAATTTTACATCATGGAGCGATTTTAGTTCTTAAAGTTAGTTTTCTTCCGTTAAATTGGGAGTATTTCTAAATATTTACTCATAACATTGTTGATAATTCGCGGAAAGATATAATGTGAAACTAGATATTAGAAAATAAGCAACGAAATTTATTTTTATGAAATAAAAGGGTCTTCCAACGGCTTCGCTGGAATTTTCAGGCTGAATTTGATAGATGACATGGGTTATGTTGACTTTGAGGTCCGCAGTGGCTTACAGCTTATATGCATAGACCTGCGACTTAAGAAATTCCCACAAGGAAAAGTCTAACGGGGTCAAATCTTACAATCACGGTCGTCAGTACACTTCACCTCCAAATGCAATGACCATGCCCTCAAATCACTTTGTGCAGAATCTCCAAAGTGGAATGAGCTGTGTGTTATGTAGCGCCGTCCTGTTGAATCCACATGTCGTTGGTGTCCATATCATTCAATTAGAGCAAAAGAAGTAGGTAATCATCGACCTACATATCGTTACCTTAATATAGAAAGTTCCTAACTCGTGTTTTTTCGTAAGCCCAGATATTCTTATATTTCGATAAATGGTCCGCTCATATATCACATTTAGGCAAAAAATATCGACTAAAAAAACACGAGTTAGGTCCTTTCTATATTAAGGTAACGATATATACAGTTGTTTAGAAAGGTTTTTTAGGAAATAATTTACAATCTCGGGAATTATTGGAGATATCGTAACGAAATTTCACAAGCTTGGAGCTGAGGTGTTTTCGAGTAGATTTACAGTTTTTCAAATTCGAAGGCGGAATCGGGCCCAGTGGGTGGGTCCTCAAAACTGGTCACCTCGGGTCTCAATTTTTTTTTTTTTTTTAAATCGCCAAAAATCAATTTATGAGTCGAATGAGCTGCTATTTAAAATATAAATAGCCCTTGAGAAGGTCTACAAATAAGTTCTTTTAGTTCAAGAGATATTTAGATTTATATATATTTTTTTAATTTTGCTCGATATTTTTTTGGCTTTTTAAATACGGCGGGCCTAGGGAGGCTTGACATTTCTTTTTTTTAATATTAGCTATATTTGAGATAAAATTCTAAATAATATTAAAGAAACTTGCTAACAGTTAGCTCGTTCCTATAAAAAGTTAAACGCATCCAAAGTTGGAACATGTAAAAAGTAACGTATAAAAATATACCGTTCTTTTATAGAAAAAAAATGTTGTTCGGAACTATATATAATTTTAATATGAACCGGAAAGATAACTTAATGCATAAGGGTGTACAATCAAATTTGATTCATTTAAGCGGTTACAGCCTCCCCCTCAAGCCCTATCCAAACTTGAGCAATTTTGAAAAAAAAAATTTAGGTTTCAGTAAAAAATTCTAGAAACGCAAAACACCGATCTTCAAAACAGTACCACACTTGTATAGCCCTATATGATGCTTAAATATGAACAATGTTGTTTTACTATCACAGGGTAAATAACATAACAGTGGGCAGTTTTATAAAAAAAACTCAGTTTTTGGATCACATTTTCCCCGTTTTAGAAATTTCGATATTTTAAAATAAAAGATGACAAAACTAAGAATGTAATTTATTTAAGGACATTTGTGTCTATATTAGCTTAAAATTTTATTATGATATGTTTAACCGTAAAAGTTTTACATTAATTCAAATTTTATGTTTTTCTTCATGGAAAATTGACATATTTTAATTTTTTTTAGTTTTTAGGGTAAATGACTTCCGAAAAATTTATAAAATTATTTAATTTCTCTAAAATATTTATCTTTAAGTCGTATGATTTACATCAATACCTAATACATATATAAAAAATGTATAATTACTCTTCAGAAGCTCCACAAACCATGCCCTCTTTTAAAAAATTTTAAAGTTTTTTTCATATATTGCATGCAAAATGTGTTATATCAATCTTTCCTTTAAGTTACATTTAATATGTAAGTGTATGAAAAAACGTTGTTGGCATAAACCTTTCACATTAAATGATCGTACAAAAAGAAATCCAAGTCACAGTAACTATTTATATGATTGTGGTAGCAATAATATGGTTAATTAACGATTCACATGATTGTATCAACCATATATATGGTTACATTAAACAAGTATATGTTTGTGACAACCATTTATATGATGAAGGACTTACGATATTATGTTGCCCTCGGCTTATGGATACTGATCTGAGAACAACATATTATGATAAAATAATTCATCATATAAATCGTTGTCTGTTAGCATATATATGGTTGATGCAATCATGTGAATCGTAAATTAAACATATTATTGTTACCATAATCATGCAAATAGTTACTGTGACTATAATATTGTTAAAAATGTTGAAATGATTACAGTAAACATGCACAACTATATTTTTTTTTCTGCGTGCAGTAACAGTTTTTTCAGCTTCAAAGCAAATCTAAATCTTGCCTAGCTTTTGGGACAGTCTATATTATATATTTATAACATCTTTCCAATGGATCAATAACAAACATACTTGTCTGCTATAATTTCTAGCTATTTTATTTAATTTTCAAAACTAAGCGAAAACCACAACGACACATGCCTTAATTACATTGTTTATTTTAATTTACTTAAACAAAAGACCAACGACAACAATAATATTTTAAATGCGACATTTAGTGATAGTTTTTAAATACAAAACAACAATAAAAAACAAGCAAACGTCAAAAATCGATCTAATTTGACGATTTGAAAACGCAATCAACCCAACTAATGTGAACTAAAATGAACTGAACTAATTACATTATGAACACCAAAGACAGACGGATGGATGGATGGTCGGACGTACGGACGGACGGGCTGGCAAACATTTAAAGTACCATTTATATAGTTTGCTATAATTGTTGTTTAAACAAACTTAAATACATTCGTAAATTAGCTGTAAAAGAATAAAAGAAATTTAGAATTTAAAAACTCAACTAACGTTGGTGGTGTTTTCACGTGTGGCAAATCAATAGAAATGCTTGTAATATGGGATTTTATTTTGTTTCCTTTTCCTTGTTATTTTTAGTGAAAAACGCATATGGAAAAACTATACTATATATTAACACTAGTATATACTTTTAGTATATTCTTTATTTTCAAATCAATTCAAAACATTACACTGTTGCATTGTATGTAGAGTAGGGTGGCTTTTATTTTGCACTTTTTGGTTTTTAAATGCTCCCAATTTATAAAATTGTTCTCCGCCAGCCAGCCAGGCAGCCAGACAGTCAGCCAAACGGACCTCATTAAATCGTCTCAGAAAGTGATTCTGAGTCGATCGGTTTTTTTCTAACTCTTGGACCAGCATTGTGTTGGATCTAGAAAAATAAGTTATTTGAGTGAGGAAAGAGGGAGTAGTGTTTGTGGATATTGGAATTGGGATGTGTTCTTGATGAAAAACGTGTATTACGTAAAAATCTGCGGGTATCAGGAACATGTTCCCTAATTTCATCAGAACACATTGCATTGTAGTACCGATAGAACAGTGAAACGCAGCCCACATTGCGTCGGTGCTCCAGCGAATCAATAAAGTTGTCCTCTCCTGTACTCGTTCGAGAAGCTTCGATATAGGTTGTTTAAATAGTGAGTAGATCAGATGGAGTGAAGTAATTCCTACACAGTTTCAGAAAACCGAAACACTTGAATGCTTCTTTCGACACTTGAAAAATGTGTTTAGACCAGCGGACATCACATTGTATTCTCATGCCCAGAACATCAAGAGCGTCTGATTTCACAATAAATACACATGAAGCGACATAGTTTGTCGTTCGTTTTTGTGTCAACATTGAGTCTTGCAAGCGTTAAAAGCGACCCTATTCGCACGATCCCATTCAGAGATTGTCAGAAGGACCCGATTAAGGGAATCATTCATGTTTTGCCTCAATCTCCGACAGGCTTGGTCTGTAACTGAATAAATATGAATGACAAATGTTGCTATCAAAAGAATAGATAGGTTTGACGTAGAAAATCGTTTAGAAAAATAAGGAATAGAGTAGGAGAAAGTACGGAGCCTTGCGGTACCCCTGAATTTATCTTAAACTCGTTTGATGAGATCTTATCACGTATAGTGCGATATCTGAGAAAGCTCGATATAAATAGAGAGAAGTTAATGCCGAGACTAAAAGCAATAAGTTTTTATAAAAGTGTGCCATGCCACACTCTATAGAGCCACCACTTTACTTTCGTCGAAACGATGAATGGAACGACACCATTTTTCCTATGGGAAGGCTAGCTAGTCTCCCGTGGAGCTTTCATAGAGGATGCTCTACGGGAGGCTAGCTAGCTGGCGGTCGTTAAGTAAATTGGCGTTACAAACATCAGACCAAACGCATAAGACCCTCCCCACTATGGTGCTGTAGGGTATGAATATTATTTTATTAAAATGTGTAAATATTCTTCTGAAAACATAATTCAAAATATTATCGAAAATTGTTAAGAAACTGTATATTTTGGTCTTGACTTCTGTATACTTTTAGCCTGTACATAAGTTCCCTGAAATGTCAATACATTTTTTGTACATTGGCTTAACTAAATAGAGATACTTTTTAACACCTTTTAGACATAACATTTTCCATCTTACTTGGTATTAAATTGTTGTAATCTCAAGATTACACAATTAATACTTCATGCTACTTTTTGCTCTTTTTATTTTCAATTATAATTCGTTTTCAATTAAAGATTAAAATTGTTTTTGTTTTTTTTATTGTCTGTTGAATTTCTACGAAAGTAAAAATCTATTAAACTCTGATCATTTGCATGGTATTCATACACTAAAAAAAATACAAAACACACAGTAAACCATAACTTTAAGATTATACTCAGCAACAGATTCAACACAATATACTCAAGTCAAATACACGACAAATAACGAATGACTGTTAAAGTAAATCGTCGATGATATTTACTAATAAGTGTTGCGATTTTTACCAACAAAACTATATAGCTCCTCTTGTCGTTGACAATATAAAATTGCTTTTTATTTTCAGGGCTTCACTATAGGAGATATTAATCTGAAAAGCATATTTTCGAGCGACAGTGTTGTCGTAAGCGATAATTAAGGCGAGAATATGTTGCTCGTGCTATCGTTGAGCGACAGTGTTGTCGTAAGTGTTAGTTTAGAAATACAAAATTCTAGGACATTACTTTCCGCCTATTGCTGCCTACAATAGCATGAGCGACAATGTTGTCGTAAGCGATAATAAAGACTAGAATATCTTCTTGTCGTTGACAATATAAAATTGCTTTTTATTTTCAGGGCTTCAGTATAGGAGTTTTATTTTTGCATATTTTCGAGCGACAAAGTTTTCGTAAGCGATAATTAATACTAGAATATATCGCTCTTCCTATCGTTGAGCGATAGTGTTATCGTAAGTGATAAGTGTGGCGGGAATAGCCGCTCTTCCTGTCGTTGACACTGTAACAAAATACAGAATTCTAGGAGATTACTTTCCGCCTATTGTAGCCTACAATAACATGAGCGACAATGTTGTCGTAAGCGATAATTTAGGCGATAATATATCTCTCTTCCTGTCGTTGAGCGACAGTGTTGTCGTAAATGACAATTTAGGCGAGAATAGATGCTCTTCCTTGCTTTGACAATGTAACAAAATACAAAATTCTAGGAGATAACTTTCCACATTTTGTCCCTTGGAATAGCATGAGCGACAATATTGTTGAAAGCTACAATTTACGCAAGAAAATGTCGCTTTTCCTGGCGTTGAGATTGCAACAAAATATTCCTTTTAATTTCCTCGGCGACATTATGGAATATTTCCGCATATTGTCGCCAACAATAACATGAGCGACAGTGTTGTCTAAGGCGAGAATATTTGTTTGAAGTTTTTTGGCATGACTTAATAATTTGTCTATCCATATTCTACCGTTACGATGCCAAGATCGACAATGTCGCTCGGTCTTATCGTTGACTCAGTAACAATGTCGCTTTATATAGGAGTTTAATGACTTCCTATTGGAGACAGACATGACGTGGGCGACAATATTGGTTGCAGCAGAATTGAGGATATTGAAGACATTGTCGCTTACTTACTTAGTCGCTCATCTTGCATTCAACAAAATTTTAATAACAGAAAATAACAGTAGATGTCCCTCATTTGGTTGTCAACAAAGTGTAATTGAAAATAATAATCTATCGAAGAGTTTATCTAAATAGTCGCTAAGTAGTATCTAAGCGACAAAAGTTTAAATTCAAAACTCTCTTATATAAATCGTTTATTAAGCTTTGGCCATTTGGTTGGCTTTATTTCTCATGCCATTATTTTATTTCTTGTCTTCTTTTTGTATTTAGTTTTAATTATTTTAATTAATTGTATTACAATTTCTACAGCATGTTTTTTTTTTCTAGTGGAAAGAAAATAATGGAAAAATAAGCTTAAATTGTAAAGAAGAAAGGTTATTAACACTTATATTAGTGTGAGCAGAAAGACACACGCTGCTCTCACACTATTCATCCATACTGAGTACATGAATAAACTGCATGGACAGGCGACAAAAAAAAAACTAGTGTTACAGAGATGGAAAATTTAGTGTTAATGTACTTTATTGCAGTACAGCTTTTAACACTGAGTACTTTTTATACTCACCACCAAGAATATGGGTTTTGGTATTCCGTTTTTAACACATCAAAATATTGTCTGTAGACCCGCAAAAGTTTATTGTTGCGTTTTTACCTTTTAAAAATGGTGATTTATTTCCTTTAAATAAACCGGAAACTTTTGATTTCAAATGAAAGCAAAATTCGACCACTTTTAAATCGCTTTTTAACACTTTTATGGACAGAATTTTGAAATAACCAGCACTCAGGGGGTAACCCCTGAGTCATGCAAATCATTGTGTTGGAACTAGGAAAATAGGTTATTTGAGGGAGGAAAGAGGGAGTAGTGTTTGTGGACATTTGATTTTTACTTTCCTATATTGATTTTTTATATTGTGCATATCTAGAGAAAATAACCTTTTAAACCATACATGTACCACAAAAAAACATATGGCCTATTTATATATAAGATTTATACAACAATTTACATAGACATTCTCTTTTAATGCACTTACATTACACACTTTATAATGTGCAATAATACACTGGTAATAGGTTAACCTCTGCCACTATTTATATAAAGTCTTCCAGCAGTTTCCGGAATTATCTTCAAGTTAAAATTATTTCTAAAAAAAAAACATTTCTTTGTCTATTTTTCAATATTTAATATCAGATTATTTCTATTTAATATTTTTTTAAAAATCTCAATTTTCCAAGCCTGATATGAAAGACAATGTAAGATAATGTATGTGTAATTTTTGCAATTCTATTAGTTTCTTTTCGCTCTTAATAAAATAAACAATACCCCGGAGAGTATTAGAGACAGTTAGAATAGTGACTAGAAAAAAAAGCAAAAAATGTAGAGAGAGGATTTAAATGAAATATAGAGATGTGTGAAATATGATAACATTTTCTGTATAACGGGTGAATTTTTAGAGTTTTAGGGTAAAAAAAATAAGTGTTTTTCAGTGATTTACAAATTTGAAGCCATTAAGCTTGAATTATCATAAATTTAACTTATAAGATGTCTACAAATAAAGCGGCTTATTTACAAAATTTTGAAGGCGACCTAAGTCATACAGATTTTGTCTGCTTTGTGCAGTCATCTAGATTCTAATTTTCATTCCTCTAAATTAAATAGTTTGTAAATAAATTATTTAAATCAAATTAAATCAAGTGTTCTAAAACTTGAATCTGGGAAATTCTGCCAAAAATCAAAATTATATAGCCTGACCGCCCCGTTTTTATTGATATATTTCATAGCTTCGTTTGAAATTTTAGACAAAAATTTATTTTTTTTTTTCTTGAGAGATAAAATAATTTGTCTTTTGATTAAGTATTAAATAGGGAACACCCTGTTTAATACTTAAATCATAATAAAGGGTTTTCCAAGAAGAGGTTTTAATTTGAATCACTCGGTATTTCGATAGTTGTCACTTTTGAAGCTTTTATTCTTTGACATTTGACAAGTAGAAACTATGCCATTACTAAAAATGGAACGATAAACGCTTCACCAACGCTTTGAAATGATTAAAGTTCACTACAAAAATGGTGAAAATCTTGCAGTCACAGTTCGCAAAACTAAAACATTTTTGGGTCGTCGTGATGCACCTTGTCGGACCGCAAAAAAGAAATTGGTGGAAAAATTAGAACTGTTGGGACAAGTTAGTGATGTGAAGAATAAAACCCGTGCACGTCGCTCAAGAACAACTGAGAATATTGCTGCTGTTGCTCAAAGTGTTGAAAAAACCCAGGTTTGTCCATTCCTCGTCGTTCTTTGGAATTGGGCATTCTACAAACGTGATTACACTGTATCTTATGGTAGGAGTTGGATGATATTGATCTGGACAACGTTTACTTTCAACAAGACGGCGCTACGTGTCACACAAGCAACGAAACCATTGCTCTTTTACGGGAAAAGTTTCCGGACCGTGTTATCTCTCAAAGAGGTGATCACAAGTGGCCACCGAGATCTTGTGATTTAATACCTTTCGACTTCTTCCTTTGGGGCCACTTGCAAGATAAGATCTACGCCAACAGCCCAGTGTCGATTCAAGACCTCAAAGATAGAATTCATGAGGCTATCGAGGACATAGGGCAGCCACTTTGTGATTTGGTTATGGAAAATTTCATGAAAAGGATATGGTGCTGTAAGCGTGTTCGTGGTGGACATTTGGCGGATGTTGCTTTTTATTATTAACGGCCTACCTTCCTCTTTATTATGAAATAAACATCCGATCATTTATTTCAAAAAATTACATTTTTCTTTGAATACCAAAATAACACCTCTTGTTGGAAACCCCTTCATATTTAATGCTGCTGCTAACAAGCTGGTTAAATTGTGGAATGCAACAATATCAGCTAATAAACTAGCCAGGAAAACTGCACACACATTCTAAAAGATACGAGTACAAACAAGTGAAATTTAGACAGGTTCAAATTGGAATAGAGTATTTTTTTGATTATTTAAACTAATATTCTACATGATTTTCAATTGTATTTCAGAAAATTTTAATTATATTTCAGAATTTTCTAATTGTGTTTCAGAAACTTGCAATGATTTTCCAAATGTATTTCAGATATTTCCAATTATATAAATTTTTTATTTTTTTTTCTTCTTGGACCTGCACTCAGGGTACGACTCCTACTCATGCAAAGCATTGTGTTGTAACTAGGAAAATAGGTTATGGGAGGGAGGAAAGAGGGAGTAGTGTTTGTGGACATTCGATTTTAACTTTCCTACAATGAAAGTGACAGGAAAGACTTCAGCGGGAAGTTTATCTCACAGACGGACAGTAAGGCTAAGGAACGAATTTTCCTGGTGGTGTGTTTTATATTACATAAAAATCTGCGGGTATCAGGAACATGTTCCCTAATTTCATCGGAACACATTCAATTGTAGTACCGATAGAACAGTGAAACGCTACCCACATTACGTCGGTTCTCCAGCGAATCATTAGAGTTGGATATCCTACTGATACCAATAATCACCTTCGCCCTCTCCTGTACGCGGTCGAAAAACTCCAAAATAGACTTTGATGACCATACAAGGGAGTTGTATTTAATTTTCCATCGGATAAAAGTGGTGTAAATAGTGAGGAGATCAGATGGAGTGAAGTAATTCCTACAGCGTTTCTGAAAACCGAGACACTTGAAAGCTGCTTTCGACACTTGAAAAATGTGTTTAGACCAGCGGACATCACATTGTATTCTCATACCCAAAACATCAAAAGCGTCTGATTCATATTTACACCACCCATAAATACAGATGAAGCGAGATGGTCTGTCGTTCGTTTTTGTATCAACATGCAACACTGAGTTGAAGCGATCCTATTCTCACGACCCTATTTAGAGATGGTCAGAAGGTCCTTATTAAGGGAATCATTCATGTTTTGCCTCATTGCCCCAATCTCCAACAGTCTTGGCTATAACTGAATGAATATGAATGGCAAACGTTGCTGTCATCTGCAAAATAATAGTTTGAAGTTGAAGGTCGTTTAGAAAAATAAGGAATAGAGTCTTGCGGTACCCCTGAATTTATCTTTAACTCGTTTGATGAGATGGAAACTCGTATTGTGCGATCTCTGAGAAAGCTCGATATAAATCGAGAAAAGTTATTACATACACCAACAGAAATAAGTTTTAATATTAAAGCACCATGCCACACTCTTGGAAATATCTAGAGCCACCAATTTACTTTCTCCAAAACGGTGAATGCAACGACATCATTTTTCCGATGGAAAGTCTAGCAAGTTTTCCGTAGAGCGTCCTCTACGAAAGCCATAGTAGCGGTCGTAGTAGCTCTATATCTTTGGAAAGTGCTGAAGAAACTGTTATTGGACGGTAATTTTCAGGGTTATTCCTCTGCCTTTTTAGGAAATACACCGGCACGGTATGAAGTACCGAAAGGGTTAGCTAATGGACGAGCTAGCACCGAGGAGCACTGCTTCAAGACCTGGGATGGCTCAAGAGACTTATTTACGTTGAGATCCGATAAATCCCTTTTAACAGCACTAGCTCTAAAGAATATTCCGGCAAGTGAGAGTAGAAATTATACAAAATACCGTTACCGAACTAATTAAAATTAGCATTTACCGTTACCTTTTTACCGCTTGAATCGTTATCTAACTATGAAAAATAGTTTTGCTTTACAAAATCCCCCAAAACGATTTTTTTTTTTACATTTTCCTTTATATGTAGTCTGGGCCACATAACGGACGGTGGCATTTTTATAACACGCACATTTTTCAACCGATTATTATCTTTATTATCTTTTTAGGATAGTAATTTAGTAAAGAATGCGATTTAGTTACAAATGAATGTGAATATTGGTAATTAATAATAAACTTTTGGCAAAAATACGCCGAGAAAATTCCTATAAATATTTTTAGAATAAAAATACCACCCTAATATAATATAAGTGAGTGTATTTACATGAAACCTTTTTCATTTCCTTGGTGTATACAAACAATTATCTGCCAGACTTTGGTTTTATAGACATTTGTTTGAAACAATTTTATTAAGATTTATAGATGATCTTTGTTGCTCTTTTCGTTATGAAAACTGATATTAGTTCAATTTTATTATTTAGAAATAATTACAACTATAGACTAGCGATAGCATATAAAATTTGTAAGAAAAAATACAATATATTTGCCATCATTAAATATCAAAAGAATCACAGAGCGCTTCCTATCTTTAAATTTAAATAAAACAAAGTGCGTGTGAGAGGCCTATCGAGGTCATTGTACATGGAATATACACAAAATGATAAATTTTCCATGACTCTGGAACATAAATTATACTGAATATGACAGATGGCATGGGTTATGTTGGCTTTGAGGCTCGTTGTGGTTTGCCCTCAAATCACTCATGCAGAATGTCCAACCACATGTCGTTGGTGTCCATATCATCCAATGCAGGCCAAAATATGTTGGTAGTCATCTACATGTAGCGCATTTATCCAGGAGTTAGCCTCATCTCTGAATACGATTTTTTTATGAAAATAAGGGTGAGTTTCCAACTGCTCCAGGGCCCATGCAGCGAACATACGTCGCACAGTGGTATAGAAAAAAATAGGGAAATAAATCTGTAACTTCTAAACTTTTAGTCCGATTTGAATGAAATTTGACATGCACGAAGAAGATGTGTTGTCGAGTTTAAGTTTTGAATTTTGAACGCATGGTCACACCAAGGTTGCGGACAGGGGTTCTCAAAGTAGGACACCTCGGGTATGATACATTTTTAAAACGATTATATTTCTTCGTCTGTGTTCCGATTTTCAATTACATATATAAAATCTCCTCGCCGATTATTTCTTACAAATTATTTCTTATAGCTGAGGAGATATTAGCATTTGAAAATTAAATTTTCAAACTTTTTACCCACCCTACTGCAGATTTTTGATTAAAGCGGGTGCAAATATTTCCCGATTTTCTCCATAAAAACAAATGTGTATTTCAAACCAACAAAGAATTGTTTAAAAATCATGACTGACTCCAAAGTTATATGCATTTGAATTTAAAAAATTAAAAAAATACGATTTTTCTCAAGTTTGTGGGAAAAAAGTACTTTTTTTCTTTTTAAGTTATCTAAAAAATTTCTGAAAAGATGTATTAACAATTTATACTTTTTGAAAAGCTAACTTTACATTAAATATTTTACATGAAAACAAATTTGAAAATTGTTGATACCAAGGGGATCAGGTCCATCCAAAAAACGTCTATTTTTTTTTTTTGTAAAATTGAATTTAAGAGCAAAATTTCTCAAATCGCATAGTCGATATTAAAATATGGTAACCTATTTTAGATGGCCAAATATGTTCTTAATTATTTTGTAAAGAGTTCCGTTAATCACGCGCCTGGTATGGATATTGTAGCCATAAAACTAAAAAATTCCATTTTTGGGATTTTTCATCACTTTTTTGAGAATTGCGGGATTCCTGATTACAAAGTTAAAAATTTGTTTTTATTTTTCCATTTTCAATAAAAAAATCTATATAACCGTAAAATTTCATTAAAAAATATTCATAAATAAAAATTTAATTTCAATTTGAAAAATGTGTATCTTTGCAAAAATTCAATAAAAATAATTTTTTGTGATATTTTTAAAAAAAGTATTCCATGAATATTTTAATTGTTAAAAGTTATATATATTTTTAAAAAATAGACAAAATCCCCTATCCATTGATATATAATATGTATACCTTATGTTTTTTACGTGACAAATTAATTAGGAAAAACTTAAGATTCTAAACTTTACCACTTCTTCTTTGCTCAGGTCAAATTTCATTCAAATCGGACTAAGGGTTTAGAAGTTACTCATTTATTTCCCTCGTTTTCTATGGTTATCCATGGTGATTTGGCAAAGTAAATTGAATAAATGACATCGACAGATGTAACTTCATTCAATATGGCTGCTATCAACTGTCGAAGTTCGGAAGTCTCTATTGAAAGACAAGACCCCTTTCAATTTTGCTTGCAAATACTTATTTTGGCGGTTTTAAGAATGAATTCAGTCAGAAAAAAGACAATCATTACATCGTTGTCCAAAGTATTGTAGAAGTACTTGGAAGTTACAGATTTGTTTTCCCTAGAAAGTCATTATTTAGTTATTCATGTGTTTTGACGAAATACAATTTTATGGAAATGCAGTATTATCAATTTTGTTTTTCTCTCAGTATTGCAGTGATTTATAATTGGAGACCCGTCCTTTTGTAGTGACAGTATTGTTGTGTTGCAGAATTTTTTAAATGTTTTGTTTAACAAAACTTAATCCTTAATTTAGTTGTTATCTTCTTTTTTAATTTTTTTTTAACCATAAGTAAGTTTTCTCGTTTGTTTTGTACCCTATTTCAATTTTATAGTTTTTGGTTTAGTTTTTGTATCTGCATCTGTTAAATACATAAAATATTTCATTGCAAAACGTGTGCTGGCAATTAAAATTAATTATTTTCTTTTATCATGGAACACAAAAAAGTTGATTTGTTTTCCATAGTTTTTTTTTTTTTTTATAAATACTAAGACTAAATTGCATTTGTTTTTTTTCTATTATTTAATTTTGTTTGCAATCATTGAAATTATTATAGTTTTTTTTTTTTTTTTTTTTTTTTTGCAAATATCAAACACAAAATAGATCTTAAAACAAATTATTAATTTATATAACACAAATTTTGTAAAATCATTTATAATTTAGAAAAAAAAAAAAAAAATTCAATAAAATCAGCATTATACGTAAATGGTTGGTAATTGCAAATAAATAAAACATATTTTGTTGAAATGTTCAATGTAATTGTAAATTTGTTTAAGTATTTCAGTGCAATACAGTTTTACTGCAAATAGTTTAACAGAACATACTTATATGATGTATACCCAGCTAAAACTTTTATTACAGAGTAACGGGTTAAAATTCTAAGATATTGTCATTGCAAAACACATTTTTGAATTTTTTTTTCGGAACTTCGAGGAGAGCTTTCGGATTTTTCATGCATTTGTGAATGATAATCATTTAAGTCTGGAAAATTTGTTATACCCTTCACCTTCGTGAGAAAGGTATATATAAGTTTGTCATTCCGTTTGTATTTTCCACAATATAATTTTCCGACCCTATAAAGTATATATATTCTGGATCATTATATATAGCGTAGTCGATTTAGCCATGACCGTCTGTCTGTCTGTTGAAATCAATTTTCTGAAGACCCCAGATATCTTCGGGATCCAAATCCTCAATAATTCTGTCAGACATGCTTTCGAGAAGTTTCCTATTTAAAATCAGCAAAAATCCGAGACAACCTCTATTTTTGGCCTATTTTTTGATCTACATACATATATCTCGATTACTAAGTCATAAATATAGACAATATGGATATCGAATGATAGATATTTCAAAGTCCATTGCAACGATGTATATAAGGCTTTACAAAGTTGTACCTACAATGGGTCAAAATCGGGAAAATATTTTTTAACCCGAATTTTTTTCACAAAAAACATTATTTTGTCATAAAATTTTTTCACTAATAAATTAAAAAAAAATTTTAAAAAAATTGGAAAAAAATTTAAAAAAATTAAAAATTTTTTTTAATTTTATTTTAAAGTATAATTTGGTGAAGGGTATATAAGATTCGGCACAGCCGACATTTGTATAATATAAATTTATTCAAAGCATTGGCCATTGTTAGCTATGTCTTTTTCCCATCAACATATGGATTCCGAGCCAAAAGAACTGCTGATCTTTTGAGGACGACAACAAATCAAGCCAACAACGGATCCTCTGTTCCAAAGTGAAGCGTATCCCAGAGAGAGCGTTCAGCATTGATCTACGCAAATAGTAGTCAGACGGCGCACGGTCAAACTATAAGGCGGGTGAGGCAAAACATCCCAACCACTTCATTCTAAATACTTTTTAACATGTATAGCTACATGTGAGCGGGCGTTGTCATGATGGAATATTACAGTTTCATGTCTGGCCGCATATTTGGGGCGTATTTCGGCCAATTCTCGCTTCAAACGAATCAGTTGTGTTCGGTATAGGTTCCTTATGATGATCTGGCTAGATTTCAGCAGCTCATAATAGATAGGACCCTTTTGGTACCGCAAAATACAAAGCATTTTTTTTAGCGCCATGGATATTTTTGTTGCGTTTGCTACAGGTTCTCTGTTATGGTCTCATCAGATTCAAGCAACTCATGATAGATAGTACGCTTTTGCTACGACCAAATACAGAGAATTATCTAAGCGCCATATATATTTGGCTTTGGAGTCGATTCGGCTGGTTGGCCGGGCTTCACATACGATCTCTTACACTTCGGGTTATCGTAATGGATTCTTTTACATCGTCTCTCAAGGTCTGTCGTCTTCAATTCGTTGGTACCCAGTTTACCAGCTTTTGGATGAATCCTACTGCTCGCAAACGTTTTTAAATTGCTGCTTGAGTAGCTCTAATGATTTTGCAAGCTCTTATTGAGTTTCACAACAACCTTCATGGAGTAATACCTCCAATTCTTGGTCTTCAAACTATTTTGGCTGGCCTAGACGATCTTTGTCTTACGTGTCAAAATCAACACTTCTCAACCGCACAAACCATCTCTCGTATGTTTAAATCGATGCAACAAATTCACCATAAAGAAGTAAAGCCAAACTTCCCGCATATGACGCTTTGTTGGTACAAAATTCGACATTTTCGAAGCAAAAAAACTTTGTTGTTTACACTATAATGTTCAATAACTAAGTGATAATTAATTTCAGATATGTACCCTTCACAATGACATTTTATTTATTAAAAACAAAAATCGCGCTCAAAAGATACGCCATTTATTATAAATCCCGCATTTCAGGACGATCGCTCCATAATTGAACAAAGCTCCCATTATCTTAAATTACTCCCGAAAAAATATTGATATTTTAATAGAAGAGTATATACTCAGTGTAGGGCATTATATGGTCATGTTTGACCAACCATAATTTCTTACTAGTTTCATATTTAAATAAATTTCATTGAGGTCAAATTTGACGTATGTACCACAATTTGTGATAATCTCACGAGTGATTTTATTCCTCTTTAGCCCTTTTGGGCAAATATGTAACACAGCTCCTTTCACCTAAAATGGCAAACCAAAAACAAGCATTTATGTAACATCATTCAAAAGTAATTAAAATTATACAACACAATTACTGAGACTTGATAGTCACTTTTGTAGCCTTAAAGATAAAGAATTTTCAATACAAAAAAATAAGGTATTTACTGGCTAGGTGACTGACTGGCAATGCCACATGCAACTAAACAATCAGCCAAATCATACAACCACGAACTTACCAACCAAGCAGCCAAACAACTAATCAACCATTTATACGTTCATACTTACACTCAAATAACCAGGCACATGCAGCCAGGCAGCCGCTCACTCAGCAGTTAGTCAGTAGTAAGTACAATTTTAGCCGCCAGTAAACATTTACAACGTAATGCAACAACAATTATAACTACTATAGCTACTTAAAAAAAAGCCAAGTTTTACTTAATACTCGTGGAGGAAAATACAAAACAACAACAAAATAATAATAATGAAAAATTCAATATCCTGTTACAAAACACTGAAAACCGTACAACAGAAAAGAACTTGACCCTAGAACTTATCAATACTCGTAATAGTACGTAATTGTAGGTACATACCTATATAACTACATATATATGAAAATATTGGTATTGTTGTTGGTGTTTTATATATATGTATGTATAGAGAAATACCAACAATTTATTAGTGCGGTTAAGGCTGTTTTTTTCTCATACTCTCTGTCTCTCTGTGAACAATGTGGCTGACTTGTGGTGCACTTAGAGAAAAGTTAATATTTAATTACAATTTCATCTGGTTGACATATCTGCAGCCGATTAAGGAATTCGAGAACTAAATCTGAGACGTCGCTCACTGATATCTACGTGGACCGTCTTCAATCAATCAAGTCTCTCAACTCCAAATTAATAATGTCAAAATGTGTTCTACATCCTTGACCATCTTGAACAACACCTTATTGAGTTATAATGGGTTCCGAAACATGTAGGCGTCCGGGGAAATTAATGATTTCTGAAGCATGCGAAACGAATGGGTGTTCCTTGGACGAAACTGTGATGCATTCTTATATCCTTGATTGCGGTATCGAATATGATTGATGAATAAGCATTGAAAGGGAGGTGATCTACACTTAACACATTAGAATATCCTAAACGCTCTGGCCTTTTTTGGACTATAATTCCCTTAGCTCTTAAAAGGAACTCGTTTAGATATTTTATGATTGGACTTATTTGAGAGTGTATGGGTTGGCCAAAAAAAACTATTACAGAAGTTTTCTAGATGAAGAAGAAGTACAATACATTCAAACATTTTCAAAATACTGATTGGTTCTCTGAGAGACCTCAACACTCAGAAAGTCACTTGGATTGGATCAGGAATGACAATTTTTTAAATGTATTAGGTTATAAAAATGTAGCAAAACATTGATAAAATATATTTCATTACGTATAAAAACAATCATAGGGTAACATAGAGACGTAATTGTCAAAAATCTGAGTCTGTTGTCAAAAACCTAACTCTTGCAACAACAAAATACATGATATTCAATGTATTTTGTAATTGTATCAGACATATGATCTGTTGTACTTTTGTTTGACAAGTTGGAGTGTCTTGTCTCTATGTTATTAATATTTACAGAATTTTTTAATTTATTAATGAAAAAATTAATTTAAATAATAACTTTTTTTTTTTCTTTGCAGGTATGTTTAAATCGTATAAATTTTAATTATATTTTAAGTATAATTAATCCTCCTTAATGTAAGTAAAACTATTTATTATTTTAATATAAAACGCATGCAAAAAGAAGACAGATAACGTAAATTGTAAATGAGAAACCAAGCTGTTAAATAAAAATTATAACAACCATGCTTAAATACAGGATATATAGTATGTGGTCGAGAACGCGACATTCACAAATCTTAGAAATTGCTTTTGGTTTCAATTTATCAAAGGTGTACTTTGAGTGGAAATTTTACATGTGTCTTGTTTTTGTTACAATAAAAAAACACATGTAAAATTTCCACTCAAAGTACACACTTGTAAGCACATACAATTTTATGAAAATGAGCGAATTCGCTTAATTGTCAATAAATTCGAAAAGAATCCATCGATTTTTATGATTGATATCTCATTTTGTTCCTATAACATGTGGCTTTGTGATAAAGCAATAAATCTGAACAATTTCTGCAGTTTTCGATTTTTCATGAGTTTTTTAAAACAAAAAAATTTGCTATTTTCAAGTAAAAAAATTATTTTTTGCCTCAATTTGTTATTATAACTCCGAAACTACTGAGCCGATTGAAATGTAATACATATGTGATAATTTGTACATAACATGGGGAAAATGTTTTCAAAATTCAATCAATAGAAAGAAGAACATTAACTGCTAAATTTTATGCATATCCAACAAATAACTAAAATTTTGTGAAAATGAGTGAATTCACTTAATTGTTAATAAATTTGCAAAGAATCAATAGGTATTTATCATAGATATCTCATTTTGTTTTTATTACATGTGGCTTTGCGTTAAAGCAATAAATCTGAATAATTTCTGCAGTTTTCGATTTTTCATAATTTTTTTAAAACAAAAAAATTTGCTATTTTCATATAAAAAATATAGTTTTTGCTTCAATTTTTTATTATAACTCCGAAACTACTGAGCCAATTGAAACGCAATATATATGTGAAAATTTATACTTAGCATGGGGAAAATGTTTTCAAAATTCAATCCGTCGAAAGAAGAACATTAACTACTCAATTTTATGTATATCAAACAAAAAGCTAACATTTTGTAAAAATGAGCTAATTCACTTAATTGTGAATAAATTCAAAAAGAATCCATCGATTTTTATGATTGATATCTAATTTTCTTCCTATTACATGTGGCTTTGCGATAAAGCAATAAATCTAAACAATTTTTGCAGTTTTCGATTTTTCATGATTTTTTTAAAACAAAAAAATTTGATATTTTCATGTAAAAAATATATTTTTAGCTTCAATTTGTTATTATTGCTGGAAAACTATTGAGAAGATTGAAACTCTATATATTTGTGAAAATTTATACATAGCATGGGCAAAATGTTTTCAAAATTCAATCAATCGAAAGAAGAACATTAACTACTCAATTGTATGTATATCAAACAAAAAACGAAAATTTTGTAAAAATGAGCGAATTCCCTAAATTGTGTATAAATTCGAAAAAAATCAATAGATATTAATGATCGATATCTCACTTTATTCCTATTATATGTGGCTTTGCATTAAAGCAATAAATCTAAATAATTTCTGCAGTTTTCGATTTTTCATGATTTTTTTAAAACAAAAAAATTTGCTATTTTCACATAAAAAATATATTTTTAGCTTCAATTTGTTATTATTACTACGAAACTACTGAGTCGATTAAGAGGCAATATATAAACGTATTATAGTTTATGTAAATTTCAATTTTTCTAAGTTTATTTTAATAATATCGGACTAACCGTTTTTGAGTTATTAATAATTATGTGGAGATACATACGTCTAAAAAAATCACAATTTTACTTAAAATTTTTTTTTTTAAAAAAACCTCTCCATAGAATTTAAAATTTGTACCATATTTGTACTTAGGTAGCATCAAATCTATATAGTGGCTTGAAAAAGCCTTTTTTGCAGTTGACCTGTATAATTCATCAACCTATGAAATGAGTATTTGAAAAGTGTTCTATGCCTTTTAGGTGACTACTTATGGGTTAGCAAAGTTGAAATTTGTGGAAAAATCATTTTTATGGGGCAGCAAACTAAAATATTTGTTAAAATTTTTGATTTTTTATGTTTCTTTTTAAAATTATTAAAGAAAATATTAAAATTTATTTATTTTTTTTTTTAAATTTATTTTTAATTTTTTTGTAAAATATTCCAGAAAAAATTTAAAAATTTTTTTGTTTTTAATTTATATTTAAATGTTTTGTAAAATATTGCTCACAATCCGTAAAAGAAGGTAAATCTAATTTTATGTGTCATTAATTGCCCAAAAATGCATAAAACACATTTATGGAACTATGTATGTCTTTTTTTTAAATTTTACCTCTAGCAAAAAGTGGGTCAAAGACGGGCAGCTGCAATTTTTGCATTAGGTAAAGAAATAATCAAAGAATTTATTTTGAAAATAATGCAAATATAGAAATTTATAATTTTTTATTTTCATTCAAAGTTGAGAAATATTGAAAAAATGGATAAGTAGTAAATATCGATTTATCTGGACAAGCACAAAGCAAACAGTACAATTTTTTGTATATCTATCAAAAAGAATGACTATCTGTTACCTAGTTTTCGAGATACTGTATCTGAAAGCGAACCAAATCACCTAAAAATTGTATGTTTTTTTGAACACTGAAAATCAGTCAACTTTGAAGAGCTACATCTTCTGAACCAAAAATCTAATTGTAATAAGAGTAGCATATTTGAAATCGTTGAACAATTTCCTGTAAAACAGGTTTATTCAATATTTTTTAGGGGCACATGTAATTTTTAATTTGGACAACCTCACTTGTTCTACAGGCGCCACTGTACGATGTTAGCCATGGAAGGATAGCGATAAAAAGTCGTCCCCCTAGTGAGCTTTTTGATCCCGTCCCCCTTTTGGCTTCGCCATGAAGTCGTGCTTTTATTTTAAATTTGTTATAGAGGTATAATTTTTTTTGTAAAAGCTGTATTACCAACTTCGAGTCCATAGTTTGCTTTTTTCCCGGAATTGAATTTTTATTTCAAAACAACTGAAGAATACTTTTAAAACTGAAAACCTTCAAGATGTCAAATATTTGAAAATATACTTTAGCACACATGTAGGTGAATAATTCTATACCGAATTTAAGAAAAAAGAACTTCCAGCTAAAGAATGTAAAGAATGTAAGTATGATGCGTATAAGTAATATTAATACAAATAATAATAATTATACGCAGTGGGGAACATACAATTTATGCATTAGACTAGCGCTAGCCTGTTTTAGGTAAAAAATTGTGTTAAATAAAGTTCCTTTGCACGATCACGTAGATAATCTTACGGATTGGATCCCAAAAAAAGAAAATGAAGATCGTTTGGCATATCCCAAGTGCCTCACTTTGAAGTATAGTTTTATTAAAATCGGACTATCCATTTATAAACAAGTAAGGGAGCTATATTCGGCTGTGCCGAATCTTATATACCCTTCACCAAATTATACTTTAAAATAAAATTAAAATTTTTTTTTTTTAATATTTTTAATTTTTTTCCAATTTTTTTTTTTTAAATTTTTTAATTTACAAATTTCCTTTTTTTAATTTATTAGTGAAAAAATTTTATACAAAAACATTTTTTTTTGTGAAAAAATATTTTTCCTGATTTTGACCCATTGTAGGTCCAACTTATATACATCGTTGCAATGGACTTTGAAATATCTATCATTAGATATCCATATTGTCTATATTTATGACTTAGTAATCGAGATATAGATCAAAAATAGGCCAAAAATAGAGGTTGTTTCGGATTTTTGCTCATATCACCGTTATTTATGAACGGATTTTGCCGATTTTAAATAGGAAACTTCTCGAAAGCATGTCTGAGAGAATTATTGAAGATTTGGATCCCGAAGATATATGGGGTCTTCAGAAAATTAATTTCAACAGACAGACAGACGGACATGACTAAATCGACTCCGCTATCTATAAGAATCCAGAATATATATACTTTATAGGATCGGAAAATTATATTGTGGAAATTACAAACGGAATGACAAACTTATATATACCCTTATCACGAAGGTGAAGGGTATAAAAACATATTAAATTCCATTTTTTTAATTCCTCCACTATGCATCAGTATTGATACTAATGGAAAAGTTGATACTATCGTAGTTTTTTTTTAATATATGAATTGCACAAATAACTTTTCTAAGTGTAAGTAGTAGGGGTATATTGCCATTTATTTACCTTTAAACTCATAACAAAAGCAATGACTGACTAACGGACCCAATGAAATGAACTCAACCGAGCTGAGTGGCTGGCTGTGTCTAGGTGATGGCAATGGTGGTTTAGTGGTAGCAACAACAAAACAAAAAATACAATATACCTTATTTCTGCCATAGTAAATTAACAATGTTAGAAGTAAATAAGTACTTTTGTGTTTGTAATTCTATGTGTTGTATATGAAAGAATTGTAATGACCTTCACCGACACTCACTCAAAACAGTTCTTACACTTACAACCTCTAAACATACATCCATACATATGTACATACGAGTACGAGTACATACAAACACAAATAAAGTTCGATTGTGTTTGCTGACTTATATTTTATGTTTTTGCTGTTGTTTGTAGATATTTTATTTTATAAAAAAAGCAACAACTCTGCCTAAAGTGCATTTCATTTAACTTACAGACTTATATACATTTGAATATAGATATATGTACATTAGGGTGGTACCAATGCGCTAAAATTGTTCTCAGTTATCTAAAAACAAAAATCGGATGACATTTAAACACATACGTGTTTTAGCTGCTGTTTTGTTTTTATGCTTTTTCCGAAGAACATGCAATTTTTTCACGGTTATATCTCGAAAACTAATTGGAATTTTGTTTTCCTGTCTTCTGTCCAATTGTAGTTATGGACTAGGAGAAAAATGTGTAGAACAAACCAGCAGAGACCAACGCCGAATGCCTTAGAGTCGGTTAAGCCGAGCCGCCGAGTCTTGATATATTAGGACATTATGACAATATGACTGATAAGAGACCATGTGAATTTACCAATTATTTTGAGTACATACAAATTTAACCCAAAAACATTAAATGCTTCAATGTCAGTGGAAAAGCTATACAAAGAAAGAAAGCTGCATTCCTTGCAGAAGTTTGTTGGTGGGGTCATAAGGTATCGCAATATAAAGATTCTGGCACAGAAGTCGCGGCGGACGATAAATTTGAAGGAAACATCGAAAAAAATATGCCATCACGTTCAGTTGATATATCAACTTCAATGGTATTTGATAAATTCATGTTTGTTTGCCTTTAAAATAAAATTTTTACAAACATTTCTCGAATTTTCGGTGTAAAATACTGCTGGAAAATGTTAAAAAAGCTTTTTCCAGTATTATAATGTTCTGAAGAATTACACAGGGCAACAAAATCGAAAAAATTTTAGAAGCTTTTTAAACCACTGCACAATTTTGATGTATTGTGGTTCCAGTAGAACAAATATGGTCCAAATTTTAAATTCCATGGAGAGGTTTTTTAAAAAAAAACTGTTGAAGTAAAATTGTGAATTTTTTAGACGTTTAATTAAATAAACTTAGAAAAGTTGAGATTTACATATCCATTAATCCGTTAAATATATATTGTGTTTCAATCGGCTTAGTAGCTTCGAAGTAATATTATTATTATTGAAGCAAAAAATATTTTTATTTTTACGTGAAAATAGCAAATTTTTTTGTTTTAAAAAAAATCATGAAAAATCGAAATCGCCAGAAACTGTTCAAGTTTATTACTTTATCGCAAAGTCACATATAATAGCAACAAAATGAAATATCGATCATAAAAATCTATTGACTTTTTCTCGAATTTATTCACAATTAAGTGAATTCGCTCATTTTCACAAAATGTTAGTTTTTTGGTTTGATATACATAAAATTGACTAGTTAATGTTCTTCTTTCGACTGATTGAATTTCGAAAACATTTTCCCCATGCTATGTACAAATTTTCATATATATATTGCGTTTCAATCAGCTCAGTAGTTTCGAAGTAATAATAACATATTTAAGCAAAAAATATATTTTTTACGTGAAAACAGCAAATTTTTTTTGTTTTTAAAAAATCATAAAAAATCGAAAACGGCAGAAATTGTTCAGATTTATGGCTTTATCGCAATGTCACATGTAGTAGGAAGAAAATGAGATATCGATCATAAAAATCTATGGATTCTTTTCGAATTTATTCACAATTAAGTGAATTCTCATTTTCACAAAATTTTAGTTTTTTTGTTTGATATACATAAAATTGAGTAGTTTATGTTCCTTTTTCGATTGATTGAATTTCGAAAACATTTTCCCCATGCTATGCACAAATTGTCACATATACATTGTGTCTCAATCGGCTCAGTAGTATCGGAGTAATAATAACAAATTGAAGCAAAAAATATATTTTTTACGTAAAAATAAATTTTTTTTTGTTTAAAAAAATCATAAAAAATCGAGAATGACAGAAATTGTTCAGATTTATTGCTTTATCGCAATTTCACATGTAATAGCAACAAAATGAGATATCGATCATAAATATCTGTTAATTCTTCTTGAATTTATTCACTATGAAGTGAATTCGCTCATTTTCACAAAATTTTAGTCTTTTGGTATGATTTACATAAAATTGAGTAGTTAATGTTCTTCTTTCGATTGATTAAATTTGGAAAACATTTTCCCCTTGCTATGCACAAATGTTCACATATATATTGCGTTACAATCGGCTCAGAAATTTCGGAGTTATAATAACAAATTGATGCAAAAAATAAATTTTTTACATGAAATTGTTCAGGTTTATTCCTTAATCGCAAAGCCACATATAATAGCAACAAAATGAGATATCCGTCATAAAAATCGATTGCCTTTTTTACGAATTTATTCACAATTAAGTGAATTCGCTCATTTTCACAAAATTTTAGTTTTTTGGTTTGATTTACATAAAATTGAGTAGTTAATGTTCCTCTTTCGATTGATTGAATTTCGAAAACATTTTCCCCATGCTATGTACTAATTTTCACATATATATTGCATTTCAATCGGCTCAGTAGTTTCGGAGTTATAATAACAAATTGAAGCAAAAAATATATTTTTTAAGAGAAAATAGCTATTTTTTTTTGTTTTAAAAAATCATAAAAAATCGAAAACTGCAGAAATTGTTCAGATTTATGGCTTTATCGTAATGTCACATGTAATAGGAAGAAAATGAGATATCGATCATAAAAATCGATTGCCTTTTTTACGAATTTATTCACAATTAAGTGAATTCGCTCATTTTCTCAAAAGTTTAGTTTTTTGTTTGATATACATAAAATTGAGTATTTAATGTTCTTCTTTCGATTGATTGAATTTTGAAAACATTTTCCCCTTGATATGTATAAATTTTCATACATACATTGCGTACATTAGTTTCGGAGTTATAATAACAAATTGAGGCAAAAAAAAATTTGTTTACGTGAAAATAGCTAATTTTTTTGTTTAAAAAAAATCATGAAAAATCGAAAACGCCAGAATTGTTCAGATTTATGGCTTTATTGCAATGTCACATGTAATAGCAACAAAATGAGATATCAATTATAAAATTCTATGGATTATTTTCGAATTTATTCACAATTAAGTGAATTCGCTCTTTTTCACAAAATGTACTTTGTACTTTGTGTAGTTTGAGTGAAAATTTTACAAAAGTTTTGCTAAGTATATGCAGATAATAGCATAAACTATTGCACACGTTGTTCCTTTCATAAAAATGGACATAAATAATTCTAATATATATACAAATCTCTGTACCTAATTTTAGAAAGATCGGCCGCAAAATTGGTCATAAGGACTACTTTCAAAAAACACAACTAACATAAATGTCTTACAAATATCGATATCGAACCAAAATTGTACACAGAGTTGTACTTATGTATGAAAAGATCATACGACTAGATTTTGTGACGATCAGTCCATGATTGCCCATTGCTCCTATATAAGATCCACTTAATTGGGTGAACCAGATGTTAAATGTTTTTATACAAAAAGCACAAATATCGGAGCTCGTATGTAATTGATGGTGGGTATATAAAGACTCGCCACAGCCGAATATAACACTCTTACTTGTCAAGCCTCATTTAGAGCTTATTAGAATCGGAAAACTTCTCTATATTTTCTTAAATACCGTTTAAAAAATTTGTTGTAATATAAAATTTGAGGTTTAAAATATACATGAAATTTTATGATTTATATTTATATCGATGTCAGAAATTGTATATATTTAACAGCTTGGGATCATTGAAAATCCTAAGAGCGCAAAATTAGGGCCACCCTAATGCATATAGGCAAACACTCATACCAGCAAACATACACAAACAACAACATCAATGACGAAGGTCAGTTAGTAAGTCATTCAGTTAGTAAGACAAACCCAATATAAATTGCAGGCATACGACGACAAACTAGTAAAGGGTGTTTGATATAAATGTGAACAATTGTGATTTTTGCAATTTGTTTTTTTTATTTATTAAGTTCTTCATTCTTAACAAATTTCCAGCATAAAATGTTTATGATTAATGAAACTTAATATGGAAATGCGTGTGTGTACTCGTATTTGGTCAGCACTAATCTAACAACATTTTTGACCTGAATTCTATATGATCTAGATGTAAATAATTTGGGGTTGCAATGTACTAATAGCCTAATTAAATTAAAATTATCTATAAAAATAACATAGTTAAAGTGGCCAACAATATTGTATGATTCATTGCCATTAATATTCCTTTTGCTGCTATTATTATAAGAGAAATATCTAGATTAGTAGTCGTACATATTAGCTTTTGCTAGCTGTGAGCTGATTCTAGAGTTAAATTAATCAGAACTTAATCAGAAAAAAACAATTGTCTTATAACATTGAATCGACATTTTGAGACACCCTTTAAATAAAAGTAAACTATACAAAAACTACTACAACAAAAACAATCCAATTCAATTTTCAATGTAATGCAATTGTTGGTTGTTGCATTTTATTTATTTTAAAAATAAACAACAACAACAACAGCAAAAGCAAGAGCAGCTAGAACAATTACAGCTACAACAACACAAAGTTCTCATTTACATGAGAATTTACAATAAACTTATTGTTGTTGTTTGTATAAGAGGCAGTGGTGGTAGTAGGTCCGTTTCAGAGAAGAGCAAAAAAACAAAAAACAAATGTTTGGAAATGCTGCCAGATTTATGTAAATGATGTTTGCCACTTGAACACAGATTGCAAAAATGATACTGAGATCGAACCTTCAATGATGTTGCTTTTAAAATCTTTCTAGACTCTCGAAACTATTTATAGTGCTCTTCTGCCATTTATTTATTAAGTGGCAATAAAGCTTTATTTCTCGAAGGTTTGTTTGTTAATGGCATCAATAGTGAATATTTTCCAATATGTTTATGTTTCTGGGAATTGGGAAAGGTTTCAGACAATTTCGATTATTTTTTCAATGGGGATATCTATGCATAGCTGTATATTTACTGATAGCAAGGCTGTCGTTAATGGATTAGTGGTTGACATTTAGGTTAATCGAAGAATGCCGGGTGTCCCTAAGTGAGATAGCGAGACATTTTGGGATAACGCTTATATGGGTCCCTGGTTATCAGGGTAATTGTACAGCACACGATTTGGCCACAATGGGAGGGATAATGAGTGAAGAGCCGATCGACCCATTTGCTGGTATTTCACTTTGAAAATGCAAGGCGATTGTTCAGCAATGACTATATGATACTGCACATGACAGGTGAACCAATGAATCTAGCTGTGTAATTGTGAGGGCGACCTGGCTCTTATATGATGCCTGAATAACGAATCTACTTATGGGATTCCGTCGTGAGCATATAAGGCTAATGGTTTATACAGGACACTGCCTAATTGGAACACATGCTAGTAGAATACGCCTACGGCTCAATATCTAATGCAGCTGTCATAGTGAAAAAGAGGAGGAGAATGTGTCTCAACTATTCTGCCATTGCCCGGCTTACCCCTTTCCTTTCGTGTCTAGAAGAGCTATCGAATTAAAGCAGAGACCCATCCGTTGCTTCATCTGAGAACCAGCTTGGTTCAATTTGAAATCAACGATTGTCGAATAGGATACTTGCTGTTCAGTCTGGGGTATCACAACGGGATCAAATTTTGAGTGGAACCAAGTGAGCTGCTTGAAGAATGACTGCCCATAGAATCTAACGTAAAAAAAAAAATATAGTTGTGCATGTTTTCTGTAACCATTGCAACATTTTTAACAATATTATAGTCACAGTAACTATTTATATGATTGTGGTAACAATAATATGGTTAATTTGCGATTCACATGATTGTATCAACCATAATAAATAAATTACTGTAACCATATATATGATTGATACAATCATGTGAATCGTAAATTAACCATATTATTGTTACCACAATCATATAAATAGTTACTGTGACTATAATATTGTTAAAAATGTTGCAATGGTTACAGAAAACATGCACAACTATATTTTTTTTTTTTACGTTACTGTGACTATAATATTGTTAAAAAAACTTATAAACATGTTGAAATGGTTACAGTAAACATGCATAACTATATTTTTTTTCTGCGTGTAGTGCTCTCTGTATATTGCATTACATGAGCGATATGATAGCCCCCTAATGTATTTTAAAGTATAAAAGTTTACTTTTACCTTTTTATACTTTTATCTAACTCACCAATGGCTTATGATCGAATATAAAACGAATATTCACAATGCCAGGATAGCGCCACAATTGACTGAGTCAAAAAAAATTACAATATTATCACTGTTTTACCATAAAGGCCAAGACACCAAGCGTCAGACTGTAACGGCTAAGGGGCTGTGAACTATTGCTATAAGATAGCGCGAAATATCTAGGAAACTCCACCTAACGCAAGATGTCCTGTGTTAAATGGGACTTGAGCCGCTATAATACGTCAACTACTGACTTATGTGTCTCTAGTTTGGTGAATACAAAATGCAGAGAGCTGCTTGCATAAATATCAGAGGTTCACTAAGTAATAGTCCTTCAGAGGCTCTGAGCGTTATCCTGCACCTGACTCCAACTGATCTTCACCTAATGGCTATTTCCGTCTGCACTGGATGATACAGAACCTTCAGAGGATGTTCAAAGTAATTATTTCTTCCAGATGAAAGTTGTGCGGGGCTAACATGTATGCACTAATAGCTCCAAGATGAACTGTGATGAACTCGGGTTAAAGTTCTCAATATGTCTTCCCCATAAATGTTGTCTATTAAAGAAGCATGTGAGATCTTATGTGTAAGGAATTTTAATGGAAGCACCGACATTTTCATAGGCTGCACTTATTTCACTCCAGTCCGCCTTGGTCAGACAGCATAAGGAAAAACTATCAAGGCTATGCCGTCTAACTGACATCACTATTACATGTGAAATATCTCAGATGCAGTATCAATGCTGTCGCAATACCCCTTGCGACCATTAAAAGCGAAATCTTTAGGAATCTGACAACAGGTGGAGCAATATAGAAACATGCAAAATTTTCAGAAAATTGTGGCATACATACTGTTACGATTTTGCAATAGCGATTTGAATTTAACGGTCTGTAACGACTGCCTGCAGCATTCATCATGTTTTTAAACACCTCCATCAGTAGAAGCTTCTACTTATCAACAATGTTGATAGCATGTGGTTATTAGCATTGTTTATAAGTATGGCAACACTAAATGTTTAAGCTGCTAACATTGACATCGAAAGCTCTAAAATTCGAACATACTAGTTTGTCCATTAAGAGCATTAAAGAAGATTCCCGAAAGATGGCGTGTGTATAAATAGTGGCAGAGTTTGCAGTAGTGAGTGAGTTGATCATTGGCGCTGTTAGAGTTAACATCAACTGCTTTGTACATTATAAAGTGTATGTGCATTTCGGCGAATTGACAAACGTGTATAAAGACACTAAGTGACTATTTAAATTGCTATTGTTGTACATTTGATTAAATAAAGAGTTGTTACAAATTTTAAACTACTAAACTGCTTTTATTTGCTATCAAAAGTATCTGGTAGAAATAAACCAACGTTTTAAAAAGGTTAAAACGTAACAATACAATGAAAAACGCAGTATACAAGGAAATTTCGAGTCTAATAGCAGAGTTAACTGCTCACTGGACGATCGGTAAGCATGTGAGCAGACTTCAACTTTCCTTCAATACTTAGTTACTGTAGCAGTTGTCGGGATCTCGGAAAGAAAAAGACAGTTTTTAACCTTCTCTGGGAGTGCCTGGATCTTCAGTTATTGGCATACAGATTTCTAAACTTGAATATACTAAATGATCTATCCCAGACATCGGTTACCAGATTGTTTGCAGCGAGCCATCGTCCAGTGAGCAACTACATGCTCTATCTATGTATACCAATTGTCTTTGTCCGAAAAATCTCATTAGGTGTGACTGTGAATGTTATATTTAATATGAGTGAATCATTTGAAATCAAAAACTTTCTTAAAATCCAAAATGTTTGGGAACGATTTTATAAACTTTTAAGAAGAAAAGTTTATTCTCAGACCTTCATCTAAGATATATTTTAGATATGGATTGTAATGTTTGAGAATGATTAGGTTTACCCGTTCTGATTTTTTATTAATTTTTGTATTAATTGTTCGAAATCATCAACCAAATCAAATTGAATAAATGACAGCCAGTTCGACAGGTGTAGCTTCAACAATTTGACTGATATCAACTGCCAAGGTGCGGAAGTCCCTATTGGAAGACTCTTCATGTTGAACCACTAAATAATATGATCAACATTTATGGAAACCCTTGTTCTAAATTAACACTACTCATATTTTGTTTCCGACAACATTTAAATGTATGAATCTAGCAAAGTAAAATTGACCACTGATATTTTCTAGTAATACAAAATGCCTAGAAATCGGTGTACGATTTGAGGATGGGTATATAAGATTCAACACAGCCGAAATATGACTTTAGTTGTAAAAATTTTAATTTAATTTTATTTTTATTGTATGATAATTGCTACTTTATCTGCAATTGTATATTATTGCTAAGGCAACCTTACACTGGTAACCAGATTAGTAGTCAATTAGTAAAAAAAGAAGTGCAATAGTAATAAAGTCACACACACTAAATAAACAAATAGTCAAAACAGTGAGTAAAATAAGTAAGTGAGTGAGTGAGAGAGATTAGGCGAGGGCGAGTGTAAGTGACTTAAATTGTGTTGAGAGAGGCCGAGGGGGTAATGAATGTGAATGAATGCATTGTGCATACACGATTTACGATTTGTTTGTATTTTTTATGGTCTTTGATATAGTAAATGGCCTTGATTAATGTTGTTGTTGCTGTTGTTGTAGTAGTTGATGTAGTTGTTATTATAATTTTCATAGCAAACATTCTTAAAACGTCATTTATTTATACAATAATATTATGGATCTACTTTCAATTTTGTTTAATTCTTTTGTTGATGGGCTTCTTGTTATTATTGTTACTTATTGTGGTTGTTGGTTAAAATAGTAATTGTTATTTTTGTCTTCTTTTTTGAGTGTTTTGTTTATTTTTCATTAACTTATCTTGACTTTTGTTATACATTTATTTATTTATGTCTTCAATACGTTTGCAGAATATTGTTAAACGTTTTTTTTTTTTTTGTTTATTTTGTTGACTTAAATCTTAATTTAATTTGTTGTTAACTAATTCTGCATTGGTATGTACATATGTATATTGATAAAAATCATCGTATAATTGTTTTTTTGCACATAATTTACTCGCATTATGATTTAAATCAGACAACTTTATTAGGGAAGTAAAATGACAGCTGGATATTATGTAGCCAAAGAGCTTGTCAATGGGAAACGATGGGGTTAAATAATTATATTAAAATTTTGTATTTGAGAATCACTGAAGAGTGTGGCCATATTTTGATACTCCCAATATCCAACTTGGTACTCCACTATCTAAAAATCAAGTGTAGGAAATTTCAGCAAAGTCGGATAACGTTTAGAGGCATGGAATAAATGCATAGAACAGAAGGAGAGTGCAATAAAATGGAAAAAATTACTATCATTTCACACATACTGGTGATACAATAACAACCCAGCAGTTCCAGGAGACAGTCACGAACTAGTAATTTTACACATCATTTAGGGTGGGAACTAGTTACTTCAATAGCTACGTGACTAGTTATTTTAACACAGGCATGTCCTAAGCAGGGGGTCAATTGAGCCTTTTGACTTCAATGAGACTGCCTAATAGTTGGTCCAAAGTAGTCAACGCATTGGATTCACATACTGGTTAAATAGCGACAGTTATTTTAACATGCACCAGTGCTAATTGACCTTAAATAGTCAGCTAAAAGACATATTATAAACGATAGCTTGTAAACAAACCTTTCTTCGACAACTATCCAATGGATTGCTTCTGGTGGGTAAAATAACTACTTTCTAAAGTGCAGTACAAAAAAACATTTAAAGTGTCTCACTATAGGTTACCAAGAGACACTAAAGTGACTATTGACTTCATGCATGTTACATGGGATATCAGTATACTTAAGCCAAAATAAAAATAAACTGTATGAGAATTATATCAATACAATTTGTATAAAACCAGTTTGAACGAATTATCACACAACACGTTGAAAGTAACTACACTCCAGATTACTTAGAGACACTTAAGTGGCAATTGTCTCCACGCTAGATTACCTGGGATGTATAAAATAACCAATTGTCTTATCTCTGCACTACAAAGAGCACATACGTATCAAATGACCAAAATACATAAATTGGAGTCAGCCAAGTGATAAGACATTTGTGACGATTACTGTCTATAAGGGATACATTGACTACGTCCTTAACTGCTGGGAAAATACATGCAATACATTATCATGAATTAGGTTTTTGACAACAGACTTTTGGCTCTCAGTTATCATCTATGTTTAGAGGTTTTACATTTTATTTAAAGTTTGCAGTTTTGGGTCAATTAGAGATATTTTCAAAAATATTTAAAAACTTAAATGTTGAAAAAATTTAGTTGTTTCATCATTTAGTTTGGAAGGGGTGTGCATTTCAACTCGAAGACCATAAGGTCCATTGTGATAACCTTCAAGAGTCAGATTCAGAAAGAAGTAAGCCATGCCTAAATAAGGAGACACAAAGAAAAGAAAAACGAAGAACGGTAGTGTTTTAGAAATAGCTAAAGGAGAAACGAAAAGATAAATTCAAATCTGCGTAAAAAGGCGAGAAAGTGGCTACATATTCAAATTCACCTTAGACAATCCTTTAAATAGCCAACCAATTATTACCCAATTTACAACCAGCAACACTAGTAAATTCGTCTAGAAATATAATACCTAGCCATTTAATTCTATGAATCTGTAGTCTCGGGCAGCTGCACTCTCTCCAGCTCCTCAACATCCCCACACACTCTACAAAAGTCATGTGTGGTATTATCCCATTTACCTATAAAAGCTCCAATTGTACAGTGACCGGTTATCACTCCTACTTGAATTCTGTGACTACCCCTATCCAACCCAATTAGTGTTTTGGGGGGCATTTTTTTTGTTTATTTTATTTTTTTTTGTATCCTTCTCAAAATAGGTTATGAGAAGGAGGATAAAGGGAGTAGTGTTTGTGGATATTTGATTTGAATTTTCCTACATTGAATGGGAAAGGAAATACTTCGACAGGAAGCTTATTCCACATACGGACGGTACGGCAAAAAAACGAATTTTCTCTGTAGTGTGTTGTGCGATCCACTGACCAATCGACCACGAATGGATGAGCCCCCGATGATGAACGCGTATTTCGTAAGAAACTACGGGTTTCGGGAACGAGTTCCCTAATTTCATCAGAACACATTCCATTATAGTATTGATAGAACAGTGAAACACAACCCACATTGCGACGATGCTCCAGAGAATCAATAGAGCTGGACACCCTACTGTCATCGATAAGAACCTTAGCCCTCTCCTGAAAGCGGTCAACTAAATCCAAAATATACTTCGAAGCACCGGCCCATACATGAGAGTTGTATTCCATTTTGGATCGGATATAAGTGGTGTAAATAGTAAGGAAATCAGATGTAGTGAAGTATTTCTTACACCGTCTTAGAAAACCGAGGCACTTAAATGCTTCTTTCGACACTTGAAAAATGCGTTTTGTCCAGCGAACATCACACTGAATTTTCATGCCTAGAACATCGAGAACATCTGATTCCTTAATACTTACACCACCCATAGAAACAGATGAAGCAACATGATCTGTCGTGCGTTTACAACATTGAGTCTTACGTGTATTGCATCCAGTTTTGGCTAAAAGGCTTTGGATACTTGATAATCCGTTCTACTATTCCAGGATTGTTTGCTGGAGTTACGGAATCTTTCAAAGATTATCCTGTGGTAATGACAAATATGAGGTCTTACTCCCCGGTCAATAATACTATGGTCCAGATCTGAGCCATGTCTAGCCAGTTCATCAGATACCTTTCCTGTGTGTTAAAGTGCCAACAGTGCCCAACACAATCTGGTTGTGTAGTGTATTAATAACTCTTTAAGAGCTCTCCTGCTGTCTGCCACTATGCTAGAATGTGTTATATGACATTTCAGAACCTTAAATGCCGCCTAACTGTTTACAGAAATTGTGAGTACTGACCCCTCTGTTACGTGTGGTTTTATTTACTCCGTGACTTTTTAAATCGCGAAGATATCTGCCTGGAAGACGCTGCATTAGTCAGAGAATCTTTATGACCGTTGAATACTGTTGTCGACCATATAAAGTCCGGCCCTGGACCAGAGTTCATCTTGTATCAATCACTGCACCCCCTTCGAACAGTTGATCGAATCTCTTCGAACAGCTGATCGAATCCATCCTTACTGACGAACTCTGCTGGGAGTGAGACACTAAAGTTAAAGGCCCCTATGATCCGAGATTCCCGTGGGAATATTATTCTGGCCGATAAGACTTGCCTCATACAATATCTTAGTGTGACCTCTCCGCAATGGAGAGTACTTAAATAGCCTCAGTAAGTTTCTTGCCGCCAAACTCACAACATATTTCTCAATAGGCAGTTGGTTTAGGATGGCACCTGTTATACCTAGACATTTTTCGACCGCAGATATAAAAGGGTTAACAATGTCTGAGAAATTTAATATTACGAATACGTAAACTAATAACCCAAGGAAACAATCTGATACTTTTAACAAATAGTGATCAAAAACAGCATTTTCTCGAAATTCTCCAATTTCAAATCTGTCGCCACTTTAAACCATAATAGGTACAACCGTTAAAATTTGCACTTTTAATCCCCATTTAACATTTATTTGAATCTAAAATGTCTTTTTTAATATTTTGAAATTTAGTTTAAAAAAATTTTGAAACTAAACAAATTTTCAGGACACTACGATTTGAAATATTAACTGAAGAATTTCAAAAAAATCCTGAATTAATCATTCGAAATTACAGCTCTAATAGTAAATATTTTAAAGACTGAGACACAATTATTCATGGAAAGTGAGCGGAGTCAGTTTTTTTTTTTTTTTTAATGAAAAATAGTTTCAGACATTCTAACAAAGTGGCAAAAGGATTGGACATTATCTTGATTATTTTATAGCACATAGGCCGTTTACACGATAAGATTGCTTTTATATTTTCTTATCTGAATGACATTTCAGAGCTCTTGGTGTTTCCTATGAGCTTTTTCTCTAGAACCTTGAGCCCAACTTACTTTTACAAAGACCGGTCAAATCGAAACAGATTTATCTGATGGCCATTATTTATTAGTAATTTCTGTTCATATTATTTAAAATAATTTAATTATTTTTACTTAATTTATTATTTGTTCCAAAAGGAAAAGTTTGTAATTAAATTTTTATTGTTTTATTTTATCACTCAATTCTGATTTAATTTACATTTAATTTAATTTAATTTACAGACTTTAACTTAAAAAAAAAAAAAATACCTCTCTCATTATAAGCAAAATGATTACGTAACCCATTTTGTATTACAATTAAATTGCTATGTTAATCAGTTAATTTAGCAGTTAAAACTAAATTGAAAGTAACTCAGTTTTTGAAAATAATATCTACCTAATATTTTGATGGTGGCTTGTCACAAATTCGATTATTTAAAGAACGTAATAACATTATTATAAAACGGTTACAGTATTCGGTGACGTTAGTTTAACTGTAAGGGTGCTTTAAATCAATCAATGGTCAAATCGTCTCTAGTCTATGCTGAAAATGTCCCCAATTTTTCTCTGTTGACCAAACATTTTGGGTACTGAAAATGAGCAAAATCTGTCCAACTGATTAAGAATAAAATGTTCTTCCGATGTTTTAAAACAATTGAAAAACGATATAGACTAAACGAGGAGAAATTGAAATTGGAAACTAATATTTATTGCTAATAGGGGAGTCACACGGTATGTATTGCATGTGTATTGCGACATGTATTAGCACATTTTTCTTATATAAACATGTGTATGAAATTATGAATCCTACACAGAGAAAACAGATTCGTGATAGCAACCGAATTTGTTGCCAATCGCATGATTCTAGCTTAGTGACCGAATTTTACAGTTGTGGATACAAAATTTTAGAAGGGGTAATTAAAAGTTTGATTGCTACAACCGAAATTCTTCTTTATAAACTGACTTTCTGTTAATAGAACCGAAAAATTCTATGTTTGCAACCTAATCATTCGATTGACAACAAATTCGGTTGCTATCACGAATCTGTTTTCTCTGTGTATGTATAACGAGAAGCTTGACATACACATGGAATTTCATATTTATCAAATACATGTCCCCATCAGTGTTTAAAAACCTAGACTACAAGTAGCAGTGGCAATATAAAGACACAAGTAGTCTAGTCAAAAAATTAATAAACACTCGGAGTCAATCAATTACTACCACTGCTACCTTCACATTTTAATAGCAGTAGTTGTAGTAGTAGCAAAAAAAGACAAATTTAAAAGTAGCAGAGTAATTTTTTTTGTACAGCTTCCTTAAAAAAGTAACAGTTTTAAAGCAGCAGCGTCATTTGTTTTCTGTTACTTCTGCTACTTTTAAAATTTAGTAGTAAAATAAGTAGAAGTTAAGTAGCAGTTGAGGTAGCAATAGAAGTACTCAAAAATAAAAATCTTCAGCCAAACATTTATATTGTTTGGTGTTGTGAATGTATATTTGTGTAAGATCTCAGCAGTTAAGCAAGTAGTCAATGTATCTCTTATAGACAGTAATCGTCACATATGTCTTATCACTTGACTGACTCCAATTTATATATTTTGGTCATTTGACACTTATGTGCTCTTTGTAGTGCAGAGATTAGACAATTGGTTACTTTATACATCCCAGGTAATCTAGCGTGATGACAATTGTCACTTAAGTGTCTCTAAGTAATCTGGAGTTTAGTCACTTTAAACGTTTTGTGTGATAATTTGTTCAAACTGGTTTTATACAAATTGAGTTGATATAATCCCATTCAGTTGATTTTTATTTTTGCTTAATTAAACAGATATCCCAGATATAACATGAAGTCAATAGTCACTTTAGTGTCTCTTAGTAACCTATAGTGAAGTCACTTTAAACGTTTATTTTGTACTGCACTTTAGAAAGTAGTTATTTTACCCAACAGAAGGAATCCATTGGAGAGTTGTCGAAGAAAGGTTTGTTTACAAGCTATCGTTTATTGGACTACCTATGATATTTCTTTTTAGCTGATTATTTGAGGTCAATTAGCACCCGTACGTGTTAAACTACCTACACGGAGAAAAAAATATAGTTGGGCATTGTTACTGTAACCATTTCAACAATTGTGCATTGTTATTGTAACCATTTCTAAATTTTTAACAATATTATAGTCACAGTAACTATATATATGATTGTGGTATCAATAATATGGTTAATTTACTATTCACATGAATATTTCAACCATATATATGGTTACAGTAAACATATATATGTTTGTGACAACCATTTATTTATAATTGGAAAGATCGACGAGGAATGAACAAACCTGGGTTTTCTTCAACACTTTGGGCTACAGCAGCAATATTCTCAGTTGTTCTTGAGCGACGTGCAAGGGTTTTATTCTTCACATCACTAACTTGTCCCAACAGCTCGAATTTTTCCACCAATTTCTGTATTGCGGTCCGATAAGGTGCTTCACGACGACCCAAAAATGCTTTAGTTTTGCGAACTGTGACTGCAAGATTTTCACCATTTTTGTATTGAATTTTAATAATTTCAATGCGTTGTTGAAGCGTATATCGTTCCATTTTTAGTAATGGCGTAGTTTCTACTTGTCAAATGTCAAAGAATAAAAGCTTCAAAAGTGACAACCACCAAAATACCGGGTGATTTAAAATAACACCTCTTGTTGGAAACCCCTTTATATAAGATGCGGCACACGCGACTATAACACTCTTAAGATACGTTTACATTTATAAACTGTTGTTTTTAAAATAAATATTTGAACAGAGGAATAATAAATGTCGATTTGGTAGTGGTCATGCGTTTATTTTAACAATGTGAACATGAATTTTGACTACGTCATAGCGCTCTGTAACATTTAAGCACAGCTACGCACGACTACGTAGTTAAAAAAAAAAATTGAGAATACTTAATTAAATTAATTGTTACTCAAAATCAAAACAAGAATTTTGTTTCACTTTCTTTTAAACGTTTTCAAAAAAGTTAATCAACACTTACGTCAGCTCATTTTATTAAAAAATTATAAAAAAAATAGCTAAAAGCCTTCCTAATCTCAATATTTGATGAATTTGATGAATTAATAGTGTATATTGGCTTTGAATATTTTGCAAAAATTAAAAATGCCTGTTTCTTTAAAAAATTCCGGTTTTTTTTTATTGAATTTTATAATTAGTTTTCTTTTGTATTTATATTAATACAAGTTTTAAAAATTTGCTTAAGTTTCTTAGTTCTTAAGCTGGGGTTTTTGGTGCCATTCTTGTATTTTATTTATAATATACTTTTACGTTAAACCACAGGCTGGCTGGTTTGTGGTAAATTATACATTTTATTATCTGTTTGAGTTTTATTTTTATTATTATTTTTTGCATTCTTTTTACCACATTTATAAAATTAACATTTTTTAACAATTTGTTTATTTCATTTTTGCGATAAAATTTTAAAACAAGTTTTGTTTTTGGTATTTTGTTTTGTTATTTATCAACAATTTTATTTAAATTGAATTTTTATTTTTAGAGTTTTGTTGATTAAATATCAATAATGAATACTTATGTTAGTCAGGGATGGGAAATATGTTGGTAGGCATAAAAGTAAAAAAGTATTAAGAAATGAAGTGTTTTTAAGAAGTTCATCTCAATTGAAATGAATTTAAAAATTATGGTCTTTATGTAAATTACACTATTTCATATTTACATGGACTACGTAACGTAGCAAAATCGGTCATCATTTAAAGGAAACTTCTTAAAGAAAATGGTTTTGTTATATTAAATCTGTTTTATTTTAATGTTAAAACAAAATATTTGCTAACATGAGTTTTTCAATAGTATCACAGGTTTACGTGACGTAGTCTGTTTGTAATAAATTTAACAGTCATCATTTGTATGAAACTACCCAGAGGAAATGTGTTTAATTGTCATAACAAATTTGAACCTATGCTTCTGCTATTTTTGCATAAGTTCTTATAAATGCTACATAAAGTAGTTTGTTTTGAACTTGGCCTGTTAGTTCCTTAAATTGATATTTTATTTATACGTGACATAGCCCATTATGTAACGTCATATGGCCACAATTCAATACACTTATTGCCTTAAAATTTATATTAGAAATTAGTCGTTTTCTTAGCTTTTTGAAACTAAACCTAAGCGAAAATTAATTACGTTGTAATAACAGAACGTATGAAAGATTGAATTTAATTTAAAAACAAGTAAGAGAGCTATATTCGGCTGTGCCTTCACCTAATTATACTTTAAAATACGCATTTTTGATATTTTTAGGTAAACAAAATTAGATTTGTTATTTTCAATGTAGTTTTTCAAAATTAAAATTTTTTTTTTCAAAATTTTTAATTTTTTTTTTCAAACATTTTTTTTTTTCAAAATTTTTAGTATTTTTTTTTTAAATTTTTAAAAAAAATGTTTTAATTTTATTAGTGTAAAAAATGACAAAAAAATTTTTTGGTAAAAAAAAATCGAATTAAAAAATATTTTTCCCGAATTTGACCCATTTTAGGTCAAAATCTATCTATACTATCGCCTTATATACATCGTTGCAATGGACTTTGAAATATCTATCATTCGATATCCATATTGTCTATATTTATGACTTAGTAATCCAGATATAGATAAAAAATAGGCCAAAAATCGAAGCCATTTGTATGCCGATTTTCTTGATTTTACATAGTAAGCGAGCCTCAAGAATTCCCGATATACTAATGTATGAATCATGTTTGTAAGTTATTTATGGGCGGAATGGAATGCTGATTTCAACATACAGACGGACGTAGCTATATCAGCTTCGCTATCTATAACGATCCAGAATATATATACTTTGAAGAGTCGCAAGTGAAAAATGTAGAAATTACAAATGGAATGACAAACTTAATAACACGTACAGTGACACAGATAAAAGTACGTACTCCCTCTAAAATTTCGGTTTAAGAATAACCCTGGATTTCTGATCGATATTTTTGCTTGCTTTTGAAAGGCATCGAAACACTGTCAAAAACTAACTACAAAAAGTCCGGTTAACTTTCCGCTTATTGTACTTTTACACATAAAACTTAATATGGCAGCACAGATAATTATACGTACGATGCCAAATAGAAACGGTACTTTTTAAAAATAAGTAGATTTAATAAAAAAAATATTATACGGAAAGTGTTAAAAGCTTAGTTTGTAAGCAATTCTTAAAGACGGCAGTAATTTTAGAAAAAAAAATTTACTTTTTTGTTAAAATGGGTAGGAAAACAAAGGACATTTGTATCGAAATGCGTGAACATATTTTAAAATTGAGGAAAGATGGGAATTCCTTAAGTTCAATTGCTCAAATTGTTGGACGTGCCAAGTCTACGGTGCAGACCGTAATAAAAAACTTTTCTGAATCTCAATCCCTAGCAAGCAAGCCAAAAACTGGACGTCCACCCAAAATTACCCCACGAGTTGAGCGATTTATAAAAAGTGCTGTTAGTAAAAATCCTAAAACAACAGCCGTGGAAATTCGAAATACTTTGGAAAATGACCACAATATTAATGTTCATTCAGAAACAGTGTGAAGTGTTTTGCGAAAAAACGGATTCCATAGCCGCGTACCAAGAAAAAAACCATTAATAAGCGAAATAAACAGAAAAAAGCGGCTCGACTTCGCACTTAAGTATGTGTACAAAACAACAGATTTCTGGGCGAATGTGATTTTTAGTGATGAAAGCAAGTACAATTTATTCGGTTGTGATGGCAAACAAAAAATTTGGCGCAAACCTAATGAAGAGCTGCAACCGAAGAACCTCATTCCAACAGTTAAGCACGGTGGTGGTTCGGTCATGGTTTGGGGCTGCATGTCGGCGAATGGAGTTGGAAAACTGCGATTTGTGGAAACAAATATGGACCGATTTCTTTATTTAGACATTTTGAAAAGCAGTTTGAAAGATTCCGCAAGTGTTTTGGGTCTTAGTGGCACCTGGTATTTCCAGCAGGACAACGACCCAAAGCACACTTCGCATATTGTCAAAGAATGGCTTCTCTATAATGTCCCGAAACAACTCCATTCGCCTCCCCAATCACCAGACCTGAATCCCATAGAGCATTTATGGGATGAATTGGAACGGCGCATTCGAAAAAAAACTTATAGAAACAAACAACAACTTAAAGATGGCTTGGAATATGAGTGGAATAAAATAACGTCTGAGACAACAAAAAAACTGGTATTTTCAATGAGTAATCGATTGAAAGCAGTAATTGAGGCAAAAGGAGGTCCAACAAAATACTAATAAAATAATATATATACCTGAAATTCTTTTTGTACATTAATCTTTTTTAGAGTACGTATAATTATCTGTCATATTAAATAGGCTTTTGTGTTTTTTTTATTAAATTGAAGTTTTTAATTTTAAATTTAAATAATGAAATAAATATTTGTGTTCATTTAAAAATTATTGATTCATTTACTTTTTTTAAATATCACCAATTTTTGGAAAATTAAAGAATTTTTAAGGGGTACGTACTATTATCTGTGTGACTGTAAGTGTTTTATTCGGCTCTGCCGAATCAATATTTGACAATAAAATAAAATATTTTAGGGATGTAGGGGTTATATGGGGGGTTGGGTCAATTATGGACTGATCCTCACAAAATATAGACAGATTAAGGTTCATTTAAAACGTGTTTATGTCCAATTTCATTACCATATTAATTATTATAAGACAAGCAACAAAAATCCAAAATTAAGTTATTGGACGATTACTGTTTTGTAAAGGTAAAATATTTAAAATCGAGAAAATCGGCCCACAAATGGCTAAGATATAAGGAAAAATTCGGGTCAACCTCGATTTTTGGCCTATTTTTGATCTTTATATAGACATTGTCTATTAGACAATATGGATATCTAATGATAGATATTTCAAAGTCCATTGCAACGATCTATATAAGGCTATAGTAATTTGAACCTACAATGGGTCAAAATCGGGAAAAATATTTTTTAGCTCGATTTTTTTTTACAAAAAAAAATTTTTTTGTCATAAGTATGTTTTACTAGCAAATTGAAAAAAAAAATTTTAAAATTAAAAAAAATTTTTTAAAAAAATTAAAAAAAAAAAATATTTTGAAAAAAAAATTTTTTGAAAAAAAATATTATGTTTTAAATTTTGAAAAACAACTTTAAAAAAACTTTTTTTTATTAATTTTGAAAAAAAAAAAATAATTTTGTTTACCTAAGAATATTTAAAATTTTTATTTTAAAGTATAATTTGGTGAAGGGTATATAAGATTCGGCACAGCCGAATATAGCTCCCTTACTTGTTCAATTTACTTTTAAAGTTCTTAATAAAATTAGAATATTTCGTATGAAATTTACAATAGTGATGGTTGTTTGTTTCAGAAACCAGTCAAGTACAAACTTTATATTATTTTAATTTTTTTTGAATATATGTTAATATAGATAAACAAATTTTATGTTTATCAAACAGTTTCACAAATTGATAATGTTCACAGGAAAAATATCAATTTTGTAAAAGTTTGCTTTGATTTATCAATAATTTGTTGCTTGACTGGTTTTAGAAATAAACGATTCAATGCATAGACTGATTTTTCCCATTTTCAATACCAAACTAACTTTATCAACAGCTAACGTCTTTCGTTTGGGCCCTATCGTATTTACAACAGACAGACATACAGACGGAGGTACATAGCTAGAATCGTTATAAGGACCCAGGATATATTTATATAGTTTTTGGCTCTTTATGTTACAAACGGAATGACAAAATCAATATACTCCCCATCTGTTTTGTTGATGAGTATAAAAACGCTACTTTGTGCCATTTGTGCAAAAATTAAAACAAAACAGAAAACATTGCAAAAAAATCAAATAGAATACAAAATTGAATTTAATTAAATTTTATAAAATACTTGTGCTAACGTTTTTTTTGCTATTGTTGCCATGTAAAATTGTTAGTGCGTATAAAGTTCATTCAAACCTTGAACTGATTTCAAATTCTGTTTTTTAAACAGTTTAAAGTTTTGTAGTGGTTGGCAGATGTTTTAATTTTTTTTTTTTTTTTTGGAAAATAAAATTCCCCATGCCAAAGGTTTTTGACCTGATAGACTAGATAAATATAAATTATTTATTACGTGTAGGTTGCAAAATAATATGGTTTTGGGAAGAAACTGTTTAAAGATTTGCGTCTGTTGGAAGAAATTAATTTTCCTAAAGGGTTTTAAAGGTTGAAATTCTGAAAAGAAAGGATTGTAAATTGTTCTTAAGTAGTATTGAAAGATATGGTTTTAGTACTTATTCTTTATAAACAAATTTTATGTATTTTATATTTTTAATAATTTTTGTTCAGAGGTCTTGGTCTTGGACCCTCAATATAAAATAGTTAACAATATGACAGAAATTTACTAAGTATTTCGAACATATAAATTATCCAACCCCCGAAACAATCTAATAGCGTTCTCTGACACAAAATGCTGCCAACATATTGTTACGTTTTAACCTTTGTATATTTATTTCCTTTAAATAAACCGGATACTTTTGATTGCATATAAAAAGCCGTTTAATGGATTAAAATTGTAACAACTCTTTATTTATTTAAATTGTACAACAACAACAGTACTAATAGTCACTCAGTGTCTTTATACAGGTTTATCAATTCTCAGAAATGCACACACACTTTATAATGTACACACTTAAATGTGCAAGACAGTTGATGTTAACTCTAACAGCGCCTATGATAAACTCACTCATGACAGCAACCTCTGCCACTATTTATACACACGCCATCTTTCGTGAATGCTCTTAACGGATTCTACAGCCTTCGCTGTCAATTTTAGCAGCTTTTTAGGGCAACATTATTTGAAAAGAACTCGTTATACGCTTACCAACCTACATTTTTTAAAGAAAAGAACACAAAGAAGGGCAAAAGGAAGAATAAATGCATAATTTATGCCATAAAATGAAACTTAGGCTCCGTAATGTTTTTTACGAAATCCTCAATATCCGGCAATGTTATAATGGGTTATGTTAGAAAATTTTCATAAAATACAAAAACTATTTACAGTATTTGGTTTTTAGATGACAAAGAACAATTAGGAGCATTGAAAATCCAGCAACTGCAAAATTTCGAATTGAAAACCAAAGAAATTGGTTCGTTCATCACAATACTGCTTACTTTTGTAGAACTCTTTTGCACACACGCAGTGAAAAAACATGGTTGTGGTAAACATAATCTAAGAGCAACATATTATGATAAGGTTTATGATTAGTCCAAACATATAATGATCAATATTAGTATCATAAAATATGATATTATGACCAACTATATCTTTGTCATACATGATCATATGTTCTGAAGCAATCATAATATGACCCAAGTAATCATATTATTATTAAAATTTCTTTTTTGTTTTAACGTACTCAATTTCCAACTAAAATATTATTGATGAATTCAATGAAATTTACAGCCTGGCCCACGATGTCGAACGTTGTCGGCTCACTAATATTCTTAGTCGAAAGAAAACAAATACGAATACAAAGTTACGGCTCACTATTTATATTTCAGATATTTGTACGAATTGAAATGTCAAATTCAATCACTTTTTTTATACCCTTCACCTATATAAGTTTGTCATTCCATTTGTAATTTCCACAATATAATTTTTCGACCCTATAAAGTATATATATTCTGGATCCTTATAGATAGAGGAGTCGATTAAACCATGTCTGTCTGTATTGTAGAAGTTACAAACGAAATGACAATCTTATATATGTGAAGGGTATAATAAAACTATAAATCTAATGAGAATTGCAGACACTCAAAATTTACTTGTAAAATTATCCTAGCTTGGACAAACACCAACACTCACATATGGTACTTTAAAACAAAATACTATTAAAAGTAAACATATTTTGTTTGCATCTTAAACATATTATGAGTATGCTTTCTATACGCTTAACATTTAACCCTTTGACGACCACGGAGACACCGGTTCCCTACCCCAAAAAATATTGAATAACTAAGGACTGAGATCGAAAAATTCTTAACACAAGTTTTTCATTAAAACTTTTAACCCACGTATTATTTGATTTTTTGTTTGATCAAGTTACCTTTGTAAAGCATGTCAGTTATTATGTTTAATGTCAATTATGTTCATTTGTTGTTAATCTGATTGAAATAAGTGACCAGAAAAAAGTGTGTACTAAAATTATTAAATATTTTCATCAAAACCCAACTTGGTCCTAAAAAAAGTTGGCCAAGCATTCAAAGGTCTGCCGTCAAACTGTTTCAAATGTTATTCAACAGTACCGGGAGATTTTGTCCGTTGATAGAAAACCTGGTTCAGGTAGAAGGAATGGTTCACATGATGTTTATTAAGCCAAACAAATAGAAAGCATTTTCAAAAGAGCTCCCACACATCCGGTAGGAAAGCAGCCCGGTTAGCTCAGTGCGCGGTCTGTTTGGTACGAAAATTTAAAGCCAATGCAGGGTCAAAAACATACAAGGCTCAAAAAGTTCCTGACAGGAACTCTGCTAAAAATTTAGAGGCCAAAAACAGGGCACGAAATTGAAGTCAAATTTTATAAAAAAAATATTCCTGCTGCAAAATAGATGATTTTTTGCAGCTTCCGGGTCAAAATTTTGATGTTGCTGCTGTTCGAGGGAATGTTAAAGAAAAGTTTAGGACCCAAAAGCAGACAAAATTTCCTAAAAAGTTCTTGGTATGGCAAGCAATATGCAGTTGCAGCAAAAAAGCCAAACATTTGTTACAAAGGGCTCTATAAATACCGAAATTTAGAGCAAGGAATGTTTAAAAAAAGGATGCTTCCATTCATAAGACTGCTGAGTGTGTCCACTTATTTTTGGCCTGATTTGGCACCCTGTCACTATGGTAAGAAAGGTCTAAATGGTAAATGAACATTAATGTGGTATTTTTACCAAGAGGCAAATTCTCCAAACTACCGGGAGCTAAGGCCAGTGGAGAGATATTGGGCTCTTGTTAAAAGAGAATTGAAGATCACAAAAAAGGTGTCCAAAAGAGTGGTAGATTTTAAACGATTCGAACAAAGTGACAGACATCACTATAAAAATAATGGGTTCCATTTTTTTCCTGTCATTGAAAATTTACAGTTTTGTTGGTACTGCGTTCAAGAATTGTTATAAAATTAGTCTTATGATCGTGAAAGGGTTAACGGTTATTTGTAAGTTTAAATGGTTGTACATAATATAATACGTTTACCTATTTATCATTATTTAGTTGTTTGAAAAATAATTATGTTTCGGTGAACCCTACTCAAAATTATAATTGCGATGAAAATGTAAATGTTTTAAATAACAGTTATATGTGTACCACAACAATATACTGTTAAAAAGAACATAGTATAGTTGTCGGAACCATGTCAAACCATGTTTTTTCTATGCGGGCATTTGCCTGTTTTTTTGAAAAGAATTGACTTTTATTACATAAAAACGGTTCGTTCATCTTTGACATTTGTATTTACTTAATTTTCAATAAATCTGTTATATTATTTTTCTTATTATCTGTTATTATCTGTATTTAAATACTCTAAAACTAATATAATTTATGTATTTAATAAATTTTTCATAACATTTCAATTCAATTTCATTTAAAAAAGCATTAACACTATTTAACACAAAAGTCTAATCTATGAAAACCTTTCATTAATATGTTAAATTTTACACAATTAAAATTATTTTTAATTATTGTTTATTTAACAAAAAAACAATGTAAAAATTATGAATTTTATTTTTTTTGTTGTTGTTTTGATTTTCTTTCAATGAACATTGAAATAGACACGAATTTCTATCTTTCTTTATATGCCCACCATCAGAAAAGATGGGGGGTATAATGAGTTTGTTATTCTGTTTGTAAGATATCGAAGTATAAGTCGTAGAACAGACTCATAAGATTCTAAGACGATCTAGCTATGTCCTTCCGTCTGTCTGGAGCTAAGTGGTCGAAATTTTTCACAAATACTCTCTGTTGATAAAGTTTGTTTGGTATTGATGATCTTTAGCGATCCTAGATTTCACCTAGCCCCCATACAAATGTCCCTCCGGAATACTGTTTGAGCAGTCATAAGTAAGTTGATTATGCGGATCTGTACAGTACAGTACTGTTCAAGTCCCCATAGTGGGTATACAAGATTCGGCACAGCCGACTATAATACTCTTACTTGTTTTATTTAGCTTAAGCTAGTAATTTGAAAATTGTATTCGCATTTATAATGTTTTTCTGTTTTTCTTTTAAATTTAATGTGTGCTGTTATTGTTATTGTTAATGTAATTTATTTTTATTTTTAGTTTTTGTTTTTATTTTTTTTTGTTTGTTTATTTCTAATTAATTGATGTTTTATTTCGTCTATTTTTCATGTATTTACAGGTAAGCAATTGCAGACAGACGCGTACAGACACGCAGACAGACAGATTTAACACTTGTGATTGTGAGTAGATAAAAATAAAATGAAAATATTTTTTGTTTTTTTTGTTTTAGAAATCAAATTGAAAATAGAAAAAAAAAGTTTTTAACACGTAACACACATAAAATTATGCATTGAACGTAGTAGATTTTGTAAACAGTCAAGTTTTTGTTTTAAAGTTACATTATTTTGGTACTTTTTTTACTAAGTGTTATAAGTAGTCTAGAATCTGTTAGTTTTTTAAGTTGTAACTCCTTTTTTAATGAAGAAAACGAAGCAAAAGTATATTGATGAACTTTTCAAAAGAATTTCTTAAAAAAATATATATAAAACTGCATAAATCATTAGCCAACTAATAATGAGAAATAATTCTTAGTAAAATACTTAAAAACTGATTTAATAATATCAGAAAATATGTTTAAACAAAGCAATTTTAAATTATTAGGAGCTTGATTTAAAAATTCGGGGTTTTTTTTTAAATTTTTATCTTTTATTTTGAAACATTTCTACAATATAAGTTTATTCAAAGTATTCGTTATGACCTGGATTGCGAGCCAAAACAACAGCTCATCTTTTGAGGTCAAGAACGAATCAAGCCAATATCGGATACTCTGTTCCAAAGTGAAGCGTATCCCAGAGAGAGAGAGAGAGAGTTCTGCATCAATCGAAACAAATAATACACGGACGGGGTAAGATCTGGACTATAAGGTGTATGAGAAAAACCACTTATTTCTTAATAGTTTTTAACAGGTATTGCAGCATGTTGCCTAGCGTTGCACAGTGGGGCAGAATCATAAATAAAGATTGTAATAAAATCTTTATTTATTAACAAAACTCAATGCAATTTTCAATGTTTTTTTATATTTGTCATTTTAAATAACAAAGTGTAAAAAACTTGCTAAAAGGTCAAAGGGAATCCCGCAATTCCTAAAAATTGCAGCGAAATTCCTAAAAAAGGATATTTTTAACAATTATGCTAATAGAGCCCACACATCATGGTTTCCAGAGCTGCTTTCCGTTTTCTGATCCCAGCTTTGGGATTTTAGAACATGTGGCCCATAGTTGAAATTTTGATTAAAAATAGGCTAAATTCCGAACAGCGTAGAGGCGACATATTCGAAAAAAAGGACATGTTTTTTATACTAAAATGTTCTCCGTAAAGATACCTTACAGAAAAACATAAAATTGTTATATGTTCTTAAAGAAAGTTTTTTTTTAATAAAAAAAGAGTTAAGTCACTTTTTCGCCCAAAAAAAAAAACAGCAAAAATTTACTATTTTTTAATTTTTAAATTCAAAGTCGTTTATTTTTGCATCCATAATTGATTATCCTCTAAAATCTTTTGTATATTATTGATAATGTAGTTGTCAATCCAACAAAGTATATTTGAGTCCACTCGGTCGAAAAGTGCGACCTATATTATTAAAAAAACCGACCAAGTTATGGCAAAATTTTAAAATTTCAATTTTGAAATGTCTATAACTCGGAAATTATAAGAGATAAATAGCGCAGGCAAGCGTTTTCCAAAAATATAAAAATCTTTGAAATCGGATGGGAAATAAGAAAATACCACGTGTTTTTAAAAATGTTATATGTCGAAGGTACTCTAATTAGAGACCCCATAACGCCAACCCTGGAACATTTGTAAGGCTCATTTTAATAACCTTAACACGAATACTCCTTGGCTACGACCACGTCAAATTTTATCCCGATCGGACCAGCCGTTTAGAAATGCCAGATTTATTTCCCAAAAATGTTGATTCTGCCCCACTGTGCTTTGCCATGGTGGCCGCATATTTTAGTTTTTTTTTGGCAAATACTCGCTTCAAACGAATCTGTTGCGTTCGGTACATGTTCCCTACGATGGTCTGGTCAGCAGCTTATAATCGATAGCACCCTTTGCTCCCACCTAATAGCGGTAATAACCTTAGCGTCGTGGCTTTGGTGTAGATTCGGCTGGTTGGCCGGGCTCCACATACGATATTTTACACTTCGGGTTTTAGTAATGATTCGGTATAAAAATGATTTTCTTGTATAGCGTTCAATCATCATTTCGAACATGAAAAAAATTGTTTGCGAAAAAAAAAAAAAAATCGTGGTAAAAAATATTTTTCCCTAGTTTGACGCCGTTGCAAAGGTCCTTTAAATACCTATTATTGGACATCCATATTGTCTATATTAATGACTATAGATCAAAAATAGGTCAAAAGTCGAGGTTGTCCTATGTTTTCCCTTATATCTCAGCCATTTGTAGACCGATTGTATCAATTTTAAATAGCAACTGAGTCGGAAGAATTCAGGATAGATTGATGTATGAATCATGTATGTAAGTTATTTTGGGGCTAGGGAAAGTTGATTTCAACATACAGACGGACATGGCTATATCGACACCGCTATCTATAACGATCCAGAATATATATACTTTGTGGGATAGCAAATGAAAAATCTAGAAATTAAAAACGGAATGACAAACTTATATATACCCTTGCCACTTATGGTGAAGGGTATAATTCGTTAAATTAGCTTCTTGAAGGTAGGTCTAGGATGGACAAACGTTTCAGTCCTCTAGTATCACTTCTACCATCTAGAAGAGCAGTAGCCAGGGGATTTGGATGAGGGTTTAATCTTTATAAATAGTTTTGACTACTTATATCTTTGTATTTCATTCGTTATTGTTCGCATTTGAAGATTTTTCAGTATGTCTTTGTTTTTTACAAACCATGGTGCAGAAGGTATTTGTCTTAAGGTTTTGAACTGATATCTTTGAAATATCTCGACATTAGAGTTACTAAAGGTACTAAATTACATAACTGGATGCCATATGCCCAAACTGGCATTAGGATGACCTTGATTAATTGAGATTTTGGTCCTAGCAGACAATACAATTTTCGTGTTTTCATTTTAAGTTGTTTGTTTTGCTTTTATATGTGGTTTCCAAGTGAGTCGTCTATCGAAATTCATTCTCAAATATTTTACGTTAGTTTGTTTTGGTATTATTTCACACCGTTAATCGATACTGAACAGCAATCGCCACGTCGTAATATGAATGTAATGTGGCTTGATTTGCTGGTATTTACGTTAATATTCCATTTTGTCAACCATTTTTCTATTAAATTTATTACAAGTTGAACGAATCTCGATGCATCTGTTGAATTTATGCTACTAGCGATTAATGCAGTGTCATGTGCGTATGTTGTGACTGTCACATCGTTTGTAACTGGCATATCAGCTGTAAACATCGTGTATAGGAAAGGACCAAGTTCACTGCCTTGTGGTATTACAGCTTTTGCTTCAATATCAAAGAGATAGATAAAGAACAAATAAAAATAGTAGCTCCCAATGATTTTGCAAGTTCTTGTTGAGTTTTACAACAGTCTTCATTGAGTAATGCCTCTAATTCTTGGTATTCAAACTCCTTTGGCTGGCCTTGCCGATCTTCCGTTTCAAAATCACTACCTCTGAACCGAACTAACCATCTCTCGCACGTTGAAACCGATGGAACGCATTCATAATAAGTTTCGGTGAGCAATCGGTTTTCTTCAGCGGCACTTTTTTACAAATTATAGAAGTAAAGCAAAACTTCCTGCAAATGACGCTTTGTTGGCACAAAATTCGACATTTTCGAAGCAAAAAAACTTTGTTGTTTACACTATAATGCTCAAGAACTAAGTAAGAATAAATGACAGATATGTACCCTTCAAAATGGCTTATAAAACTACAAGTAAAATAAGCAACCTCTAACCGTTATTAGGGTGTTAATGACGGAGAGTATTTTTAGTACTTCGTGAGAAACGCTAAAATAAGGGCCCCCCCAATATGTATTCTTTACAAAATGTATATCAAATGAAAGCTATAAAAAATACCATTTTGATGTCTGTGCTTTTGTATGGCCAGCTCTGCCATTATTTATATTTATTATTTCGCCGTATTTTCAATGAAAATTTAGAAAATTGTGAGTGAAGTTTTTTTTTTTTTTTTTAGGCGAATATAAACAACAACTTCATTCAAAATTGCATGTTTATAAGCAAATAGATAAAAATCTCTCTCAATTTTCAATTGAAACGCAACACTTTAGCGCATGATAATAAATAAATACATACAATATATAGAAAAAAAATAACAAACGTATAAATAAATAAATGAATTATATTTTTTTTATTACAGGATGTTATTGTTGACTAACGGGTAATTTTTTTTTTTTTGTATTTTTTTACAAAAATATTTTGAAACTGTCGTTATTTTCAACATCTATAATGAAAATAATTGTTTATTATAATGAAAATTGTAAAAAGTTGTAGTAGTAGTAAGTAACAAAATGAAAAATGTTGTTGCAAAATTGTTCGTTAAAGAAAAGTGTCAGGTTATACAATCCAACATTCATCTTCTACTTAACAAAAATTTACATAAAAATCATTAGACGACAGTTAAAGAAACTTGGCTTAAACTTCTGCCATAAAACTAAAAAAAAAAACATACAAAAACGATTGTGTCAGCCTGTCTAATTTGTATGTATGTCTGTCTGACTCTGGTAAATCTAGCCGTTTGGGTGTTTGTCAGTCTGTCTGTCTGTCTGTCTGTCTGTCTGTCTGTCTGTCTGTCTGTCTGTCTGTCTTTGCAGAGTTAACAGTTAATCTTTTTAACAGGTTTTACAAAAGGAGATGTTAAATTAGTTATAAATTGGTAAATATTAAGTTTAAAATAGAGTTTTTTTTATAGAAAAATATAACAAATAATAAGAGCAAAAATTCTCATTACCAAGTAATGTATTAATATGCTTATATTGTTACACGATTCACTACTTATTAGGGTATTCAATTAATCGGGTTTCTGGTTTAATCGGTTAATTGGGCAAATAATTAATCAGGATTTGTATTTAATTGGTTAATTTTAAATTATTCGATTAACCGAATAATTTCTATTTTAATTTTAAGTTGAAAATAAAACCACGAATTTTGTGTACAAACAAAACATATCAATTCAACCAAAAAATAAAGTTTTTTTTTAGGATTTTTTAGAATGTTCGAAAAAAATATGTAATTTTACTTTGACATTTGTATTTGAAGAAGAAATTTCGGGTAATCGGTTAATCGACACAAATTAATCGGTTTATTTGTTATTTGAAAATCGGCCATTTTAAATTATTCGAACAGTAAACCGACCAAAATTAATCGGTTAACCGATTAACGGTTAATCGGTTAACCGATTGAATACCCTACTACTTAAACCGATATTGGTTTATAATTCATTACTTTAATACGTTAATGTCATTGGAGATAAGTATTTAACACATTTCTTTAATATCACTAAAACTAGTTACAAATAATGACTTCCATCACTTATAGCTTGTATGAACAAGGGGTGGCCAAAAATCAGTCAAATATTGTAAATAATCGCTCAAAATGTTATAATGTATATACTTTGATTAATCACTTTAAGAGATCCGAATAAGTTAAATCTGGACAAAATTCGTTACCCGTTTCGAAAGAGAAACAGCATTATCGTAATTATTTTCTTTAACTACGAATATCATTAGAAGTTTTAATGTTAATCATCTTAATAATTCTTTTAAAACTTAAAATTTCAATATGTATTAAGTCGATCTATTAGAAAAGTTAATTTTCCTATTTTAAAATAAACATTTTTATACCCTTCATTGTTTATAAGTTTGTCATTCCGTTTGTAATTTCTACATTTTTCATTTGCGACCCCAACCCCAGCGAAGTCGATATAGCCATGTCCGTCTGCATGTTGAAATCAACTTTCCGTAGCCCCCAAATAACTTACAAACATAATTGATACAGTCGCTATTTAAAATCGAGAAAATCGGTACACGAATGGATGCGATATAAGGAAAAAACCGGGACAATCTCGATTTTTGGCCTATTTTTGATCTATATCTGGATTAGTATGACATTAATTATTTTTTAACCCGAATATATTTTTTACCACAAAAAAATTTTTTTTATAATTTTTTTTTCACAAAAAAAAAAAATTAAAAAAAAACACAATTTTGAAAAAAATTTAAAACTATTTTGAAAAATTTTTTTTTTTTAAATTTTGAAAAACAATTTGAAAAAATTTTTTTGCAATTTTTGAAAAAAAAAAATTTTAATTTATTTGTGAAAAAAAAAATTATAAAAAAAAAATTTTTGTGCTAAATAAAATATTCGGGTTAAAAAATAATTTAATAATTAAAAATTTTTTTTTTTTTGGAATTTAAAAAAAAATTTGGAAAAAAATTAAAAAAAAAAAAAATGGAAAAATTTAAAAAAAACACAATTTCGAAAAAAAATTGAAAACTATTTTGAAATTTTTTTTTTTTTTTAAATTTTGAAAAATAATTTGAAAAAAATTTTTTTTTCAATTTTTGAAAAAAAAAAAATTAATTTTTTTTACTTAAAATTGTTTAAAATTTTTATTTTAAAGTATAATTTGGTGAAGGGTATATACGATTCGGCACAGCCGAATATAGCTCTCTTACTTGTTGTGTTTGTCACTCAGAGAAATAGAATTGCTTGCTAATCGAATGATGCAGTGTAAATTACCGAATTATGCTATTGTGCCTGAAAAAATGGAGAATCTCGACAAAAATTCGATTTTTTCCATCGTAACATATCAACTCATTTTCTGGTTAGTAAAAACAAAATCAATGTATTTAATCATATCGTTCGATTAACAATAAATAACAATGAATCTGGTTTTTTGCACAGAAAGAAGAACATTATAAAGAAATTCCCAGATTTTCCGGATAAAAATATTCCGGGAATGAATAAAAAAAAATACTCCCAGAATAGTTTTCCCGATTAAGAACACAAATATTGGGCGTATTACTTAAAAATGCGGGATTTTTCAGTTCCAAAATGAAGCTTATCCCAGACAGAGCGTTCTGCATCGATCGAAAGAAATATAGTAGTCGGACGGTGCACGGTCTGGACTATAAAGCGGGTGAGGTAAAACTTACAAACCACTTCATTCTAAATACTTTTTAACAGGTATTGCAACATGTGGCCGAGCGCTGTTTTGATGGAATATTATTCGGCTTCATGTGTGACCGAATATTCCGGGCCTTTTTTGGCCAATGCTCGCTTAATATGAATCAGTTGTGTACCAAGGTTATCTGTGATGGTCTGGTCAGATTTCAGCAGCTCATAATAGATAGGACACTTTTCGTTCCACCTAATACAGAGCATTACCTAAGCGGCAAAATCGTCTTTCAAGGTCACTCGGCTTTAATTCGTATGTTAGCCAATTTCCCTGCTTTTGGAAGAATCCTAATGCTCGCAAAGATTTTGAAATTGCTGCTTGAGTAGGTCCCAATGATTTTGCAAGTTCTTGTTGAGTGTTGCCTACAGTTCTTGGTCTTTAAACATTTTTGGCTGGCCTGGACTATCCTTGTCTTCCGTGTAAAAATCACCACTTCTGAACCAAACAAACATTCTCTCGCACGTTGAAACCGATGGAACACATTCACCATAAGCTTTGGTGAGCAATCGGTGTGCTTCAGCGCCGCTTTTTTCAAATTAAAGAAGTAAAGCAAAACTTCCCGCATATGACGCTTTGTTGGTACAAAATTCCTTATGCTCTTGCATTTAATTTTCCTTGCAAGTTCTTCCAGTAACAGTTTGTAAACATTTTCACTTAATAAACAGGCTTAATGTAGAAAGTCATTTCAGATCAAATTTCCAATCTAAGCAACTTGGAAAAACATAAAAAATTGCTTCTTTGAGATATTTTTTTTAAAATGTTTGTTAATATTAACTATTTGTTTTTATACCCAATATCAAAGATTATCTAGTAATGTCCGTCCGTCTGTCTGTCTGCTGAAAAAACGGCTGTGCAGTTCGGATCTTAGCTGAATCAAGTCACCATAGAAGGCCAAAACTAAATACATGTTGATGGTGTTTATACTAGATTCGTCACAGACGAATATAACACTCTTACTGGTTTAATTTTGACTTGAAAATGAATTTATTCGAGTATTCGATTAATCGACAATTTTTTATTTTTCTCGAATGATAACTCTAAATCCAAGTCCTTAACAAGTTTTTGCTGAAATACTTTAATTTATGTGAATATATATTTGTTAAGGAAATATTAAAAGATTGTATATTTCCCTAAGAAACACCCTGTTTTAAAAGTGCGAAATTGATGTTGTTTTGGGGTCCAACTGTCGTAATCATTGTCTACGATTTAACTTAAAATCTGTTGGTTTGTTGATGTTTTGTTTCTCTATCATCTTCTTTATTTTTTTTTTTATATACTTCTAATGCAGGTTGTTGTTCAGTTCAGTTCAGTTCAGTTCGTTCGTTTTCATTTTTAATTGCCAAATAAATCACTGACAACAACATCAGCAACGAAAAAAAACAACAATTTGTATTTTAAAGATTCACATTCAGTCTAAATGAAAATTCACTTTCACAACTAAATAAATATAGTAACACAGAGAGAGAGAGAGGGGAAAAAACTTGTTGCAACTGCTACAAATGTCTACTTTAAATATCAGCAACTAGTCCATGATACTCACACTTAAACATTCAAATATTCAGTCAGCCAGTAAGTCTAGTCTGTCAGTTCGTCACTTAGTCGGTTGTTTACACGAAATGTCATTTAACATTTTATTAACTGGATTTACAGAAGGTGAAGCTAGTAAAGAAGCGTTTTTTTTTTTTTTTTTTTTTGTTTGGAGTGGGGGGTAGAGGGTTTGTTTAGTCTTATAGCTAAAGAAGATGCCAGCACTTCTTTTGCATCTAAGCCAACGTTTATTTTTCTTCATTTTTCTTCAGCTGGTTCATGTTTTATTAACAACACGCATGCGCAAATGACTTTAAGCCAACCTCGCTTAATAATGTGGCTGGTTGTTTGGTTGGCTGGTTGGCTGACTGACTGGCTGCATTGCTGTTTGTTTAGTGCATCTTTCATTCCTTGTTTTCTGTGCTTTAAACTTGTCTTTAATCTTTAGATTCCATCATCTTTTTTTTATATTTTTTTCTTAAATTTGTTTATTTTTAAAATAAATTGTTGTTTTGCATTACATTATTTAGTTTTGTTTGCTGGAAAATGTCAACGTAATATTATTAAACAATTTATTTCTGTAATAATCCGTGCAAAGGTTTTTTTTTTTTTTTTGGTTTTCTTGTTAACCAACCAATCAACAACCTCAACTTTTAGTTTGCATTTTGATATTAAATTTTGTTGTGTTTCTTTGTTGTTCACATATAAAGAAATATAATTTTTTTTTTTTTTTTGTATGCATTTTGTAAGGGTCAAGGTGGGGGTTTATTTTTTTGTTGTTGCTTGTTTAATGAAATGTTAAATATTTATTAATAAAAATATATATATACATATATAAAATACGAGTGTTGTTTTTTAAGCGGCAGAAATGATAAAATAAAGTTTAGATGAAAAGAACTGGCGATATCAAGCACCAGTAACAATCAAAATATATTGGTACAGAACACAAATTCCACTAAATATTGACTAGTTGTGGATGAAATCAGAAACAAGCTGAACTTAAATATTAGAATATAAGAAATAATTTTAACAAATTTTTAACTAAAACCAAAATTTTCTCAAAATTCGACAAATTCAAATCTATTCACTTTACCCCTTATTAGGTACAATCATAGAGAAATATACATAGAGCGGAAATTAGAAAAAACACAAGTAAAAAAATTACTAAAAATAATCACGAGTGTTGTTTTTGTTTTCATATTGCTTTTTTACTAAAATATTCTCACCACTTAGGATTTTGACAACTGAGTTAGGTCTTTGACAGCAGAGTATCCGATCTATGTTTATTTATCTATGGGTACAACTATTTAAATTTGCATTTTTAATCCTTATTTAGCTTTTATTAGAGTCGAAGACAATTTTTTGAAATTTCGCTTAACAATTATTTTTTTTCAAAATGTAAAATTTTTGTTTTGAAATAGGCAAGAAATTTTATGATATTTTTGGTATACTATAGAGAATTATACATAGAGACGAGACAATCCGATTTGTTAAACAAAAATAAAACAAATCATATGTTTGATACAAAAACAAAACACATTGACTAGCATGTATTTTGTTGTTGCAAGAGTTAGGTTTTATTGACAACATACTTAGGTTTTTGACATCTAAGTCTCGTCTCTATGTTAACCTATGGTTTATACTTTATATTTTATGGGTTAATGAAATGTAAAAACCATAGAGAAACATAGAGCGGAAACTAGAAAAAAAACTCAAACAAAAAAATTACTCCAAATAATTACACATACGAGTGTTGTTTTTGTTTTCACATAGTTTTTTCTACTAATACATTCTCACCACTTAGGTTTCTGACAACTGAGTTAGGTCTTTGAATATTCTCTATGTATATTCTATATGGTAAAAACAATTTTTAATAAAAAATTTTTTTTCAACATTTAATTTTTAAAAGTGTTTTGAAAATATTATTACTTTGAGTCAACTGTGACCGTGACCTGGTTCGATTCGCCATCTTAATCGTAATTAAATAATTAATAACGGACATTTGATGTAGCTTTTAAGGACATATCATTATATGCTTTTGGCATCGATATTACAATGATATTATCCTACATTATGGAAGTAACAAGACGATTACAAAGTTTCAGATGATAATTACGATAAGTAAGACTCTGACGTGATTTTTCTAATGAAAATTAAGTCTTAAAGATATTTTAATTCTACCAAGTAACTAATACAGCACAAAAGAAAACTATACACTTGATCATACTATTTTAACAACACATCTTTGTTTTAGCGTAAAAAAATAGTACTAAACTACAATTTTTAAGGTACTACGTGATCTTAATGAGCTATTTAGAGTGCCTAAACACGTTCAGATTGTATTAATATGTTCACAAGATATGTTCATCTTTACCGTAGTTCCAACTTTGCTAAATATTGTTAGTGAAAAATTTGGAGTTCCTGTAAGTTATTCTAAAAAAAAGTTTTAAAAAAATGTTCTTCCTATAGTTTTTTCCAAAAAATTCCACGAAAAAGTTATTTTTTTGGCAAAAATGTTTAACAAAATTTGTTAAGTGAACTCTTAGCTATATTATCGCCATATACAGTTAAGCTGTATCACCAAGTCTGAATTATATGTTGACCAAAACCTGATGACACCTTTTTTTGAGGGCCTAATGATTTTCAGAAACTTTGGAGGCTCATAAAAAAAATTGGTCACCAAAATCACAAAACTGAGTGTAGGACTTTAATAACCGTTGGTAATACAATCGAATGTATACTGTTCAGTCCGTGTGTTTTTCCAAAAGTCCTCAATTGTCGTTATCGAACTGACTGCAATTATAATTTCTGATATAATCTTAAATTCCTTTACCGCTATTCAGTAAATAATACCAATAACTTTTATGTGCCAAAATTCATGATTTTATGTTCATTATTATTATATTCATAAAGTACCATTAATTACCCCTTGTGAATTATCATTCACTTAGAACCATAAATGTTTAATTTCATGTTTCTATATAAATTTGTATAAAATATTCAAAAAGGTCTATTAATAGGAACCTGGAAGTCCCTTTATTACAGATTCTAACTCAGTCAGTATCATGTGTGCTTATTTTCCTGATTCTAGGTTTATTATTATAAAAAATTTAAATAGTACCATTTGATGAACGAAAAAGTACCATTTGTTCTGCCTTTTTCCAACCATAATACCATTAAGCCCTTATCCTTGATTACATATAAAGTAATAGTTTTTCCCCTCTTAAAAACTCTTCAAGTCTAAAACTATAAAGTACCCCATTTTGGGTACTTTTTTTTAAAAAATAAGTTTAAAATAGTACCAAACTGTTAAACCGGCTTTGTCACATTCTACTTATTCGCACTCGAGATCACAATAAAATTATATTGTTTATTTATTCTATGACAGTATAAAATTTTATCAAAATTTTTAATACAGGCAAATCCCGATATAACGAACGATATGTTGTCAGGTCCATTCGCTAAATTGAAAAATTTTTTATATAGAAATATATTTTTTGAATAAGTTTTTAGCGGTGTTACATCGTTCAAAATTGTTCCATATTTTGAAGTTTTTATTAATTGTTTTTATTATCTGGTATCATGTTCATGTAGATATCAGTTTTATTCACATTGACAATAACATCAGGAGTTAGATTGTGCTCAACTATAATCGTATGCTGATTCTTTAAGAAGTCTTACACCGTATTTTTTCTATGGCTCTAGATATTAAATCAATTATATTAAATGGAATATGTTTTTACCTACGGTCGAGTAATAAACAATTAAGAATACTCCTTTTCCACACGGGGATACACATCATTCTTTAAATATCGATGATTGTCAATGATTGTCAATGTTAAACATTTTATCGTTCGTTTGAATTTGTTTTATTTATCTCAACATTCGTTAAATCGAGTACAAAATTGTTGAAACATTCGTTATATAAGGTAGTTAATGTTAAAAATCTGGTTGTACGTTGTATCGGATTTTCGTTAAAGTGAGATTCGTTATACCGGGATATAGCTGTATAATTTATTACCCCTAAAGAGTTATAATTTCCAAAAAGTACAAAACTTATATTTTTAATTTTTCGGTAAGTAAATAATACCATTTTATTGGTTTACCAAAATATAGTTTTTTACCCGTTTTCTACCCTAAAGGGTTCAAATTTGAAAATAGTACCAAACACTTAGCTGTTATTTTTTAAGTATCTGTTCAGTTTAGACAATATAAGGTTACTGAATTTTCAAGGTTTTACTCCCTCCACCTTCGAATTGCCAATAATCACTTCTTAGTAGATCTACATAAGAAGAAGGAAACCTGTAGTCCAAAATTCATGTCTCTACCTTTTGGCGTTTGGACTGACTGATGTTTTGTCAGTCACTCATTCAATAACGTTATTCTTTTATAGACGATTATATTTTTTCTTCTAAAATCAAAAAATTACCTGATTTTTTACTTCAATTTTACGAATATGGAAAAGAATAAAATTACCATCAATATTGTCTTTTTGGGTTCTTTACTCAGGAACACATTCATCTAGTTTTAAATTTCTATGTTTATGAATACTTGTAGACAAAAAGGTATTACATTGACTGACACTTACCTCTCACAGAAACGTAAGAGAATGCCTAAGGTTGTTAAGTTCAAAATTTACAAAAATCAAAAAGTACCATGGACGCAAAAAGTTCCATTAAAGGAATTTTTGCATAATTCATAATCATAATAAGTACTTCCATGTGTCTAGATTTACTAATTGAGAAAAATCAAAAAGTACCATTACAAAGTAATGAGTTAAAATTTATATATATAAAAATGGTGTAATAGTAATTCATAAAATGAGAACAGCTGGGCCGATTTCTGTAAAAATGTTTGTCAGTATTTTCGAGGGGAAGGTTTTTACGGAAGAAAATTTTGGAAAATCCCTCCGGAAAAGTCGGAAAATTGAAAAAATCGAAATTCTAGTTTTACTCTAAAGTTTGTCTGAAGGCTTAAATTTGGGACGAGGCGAAGTTCGCCGGATACAGCTGTATTTTTGCCGAAAGAGTAGAGAAAATGATGTAAAATTTTTACAGTGGGTAAATATGCCCACTGTACATCGTTTTTTTTTTCAAAAATTTAAACCTTACAAATTTTGAGTTGACCAGTACATGGTTAAATAAATTTTATTATGAGTTAATTTTGAATTTCGTAAACAAGTACTTCTATATCAGATTATATCAGTCAGTCATTACTAAACTGCTTCTAAATAATACAAATGGTATGTAGTAGCTAATGAAAAGTAAGTTCTTCAGTAACTGCATGTCATTACCAAGTTTTTTCTAGGATATTTAATAAATTCTATCATTATTTAACTCAAAGTAGTTTCAAAAATCCAGATTTCTACATATACTTTTCTGCACCACCTGCGTATATTCACATTTAAATTAATTTAGCGAAAATAATTTTACATGAAGGTGAATGATTTTTTGGATTTAATTTATATTGACAATTATAAATTTTTGCAAAAAATCTGAAACCTTTTTATTTTTTTTTTTTTGTTTTTTTTTATGTAAAAGAAACATGCTGTTATTTACTCACAAGATTTTTTATATATAAAACCAATTTTTAACTTTAGCTAATGCCAGCCTTTACATTGAGTTTTGTGTTCTCATGTTCTCATATTCCCCTAAACACTTTGCATCACATGATTCTGAAAAGCTATGGAGATGTAGAGCAAAGGTAGCTTATTCGAAGCAAAAAACACAATTTTGAATATTTCAACACAAAAAAAAAAAACACAGAAAGGTTATGTTTGGGTTAGAATTTTGAAATTTAATGTGTTTAAAATTTCAAATGCGTTGAGCTACTGTTTACAAGAAATAACTTGACGAACATAAATCTGTACCAGGGGTTGGCTTATAGCCACCAGTGTCTAATCATGATTGGTTGACAAATATCATTGACGTTCATAAAAATTATGAAATAACAAGTAAAACATCTCAATTAATACTCGGTCAGCATACAACAGATAAAACTGCTTATAGTTAGCCTGCTATAGCTCTCCTGTATACCAAATAGTTCTTCACATTTTCTCGAACATTTTTTTGTATCAATTTTTTTGTATCATATGGTGATGTTACACTTTTCATAGGAATATCGCTTTTCTTTTAAAGCTATGTAACCGAAAATTGCTAATAATTTTTTGTAAATGACACTACTAGCTACAAAATTGCAAAATTTCAAATTCCACGGTCTATATCTGTATTACACGCAGAGAAAAAATATAGTTGTGCATGTTTACAGTAACTTTTTATAACAACCATTTTTATGATTAAGTTTTTACTATATTATGTTGCTCTTGGCTAATTGATATCATAATCTGATAACATCATATCATGATATAAAGATTAATCATAACAATGGTTGTCACAAACATATACTTGTTTACTGTTACCATATATATGATTCATACAATCATGTGAATTGTAAGTTAACAATATTATTGTTATCACAATCATGTAAATAGTTACTGTGACTATAATACTGATAAAAAACGTTTAAAAATGTTTAAATGGTTACTGTAAACATGCACAACTATATTTTTTCTCTGCGTGTAGATATAGTTTCCTAAAGTTGAAAAATCACAAAAAAAACTTATTGAAATGAACAAGATTTGCTTTTATTGTTCGAAATTTGGACTTAGCGACATGTAACCAAACTTTTCAGCAGACATGGAGATGCAATATTGTTATTGGGTGGGTGTAGGACAAAAAAATAAAGGATGTTTTTTTTAATTTTTAGCTTTTATTTTGAAACATTTGTACAACATAAATTTATTCAAAGTATTGGCCATTATTAGCTATAACCTTTTTCCATTCTTCTGGCAACATATGGATTCTGCGCCAAAATAACTTATCAACGAATCAAGCCAATATCGGATACTCTGTTCCAAAGTGAATTGTATCCCAGAGAGAGCGTTCTTTATTGATCGAAACAAATAGTAGTAGCACGAGGCAAGGTCTGGACTATAAAGCGGGTGAGACAAAACTTCCCAACCACTTCATTCTAAATGGTTTTTAACAGGTATTGTAACATTGGCCGAGTGTTGTTATGAGGAAATATTACATTTTCATATCTGGCAGCATATTCTGAGGGTTTTTCAGCCAATGCTCGCTTCAATTGAATAAGTTGCGTTCATACAAGTTCCCTGTGATGTTCTGACCAGATTTCAGTAGCTCATAATAGATAGCACCCTTTTGTTCCTACCAAATACACAGCATTACCTTAGCGCCATGGATATTTGGCTTTGGTGTCGATTCGGCTGATTGGCTGGGCTTCACGTAGGATATCTTACGCTTCGGGTTATCGTAGTGCATACATTTCTCATCGCAAGTAATGATTCGGTGCAGAGATGAGCAATGAGTAGTGAAAAAGTTAGTTGAATCATGACTCAAAATTTCTTGTACTTATAAGCCATTCATATTTATTACAATGTTGTCGAGACTCATATCCATTCGTCAAGTTTGAGGTAATCATCAAACTCATACATAACAATATTTTTGACGTTGTTGATTTCGACTCTACTTAACTGAATTTGTATAGACGATGCAAAATAAGTTTGATTTGAATACGAACATTAAAATACTCATTATGTGGTTGTATGTCAGAATGAGGTTGTCTGTTGCCGAATTCTGTATAAAATTCTGTACAAAAAAAAAAAAAAAAAGATCAATAGTGAGTATCATGAGTATTTACATAAAACTATAAGTCAAACTGAGGTTATTTATGAATCAAACAGACTTGTATGAGTATGATGTGGACGTTGGATTCATATTTAATGCTACGCATACTTATAAATCAATGTTATTGTGAGTATGAGTACGTCAGAGTAGATTAATTTCAATGATGGCTACTCACTTATACTTATAATTTCATAAGTGCGTATGAATAGCAAAAAAATTATTCTTTGCTAACCTCTGATTCGGTGGAAAAATGATTTTCTTTTATAGCATCCAAACATTATTTCGGACATTCAAAATCGTCTTTCAAGGTCTCTCGGCTTTAATTCGAAATTGGGTACCATTTCCCTAATTTTGGATGAATCCTGTTTTGAAATTGCTGCTTGAGCAGCTCCTAATGATTTTGCAAGTTCTTGTAGAGTTTGACAACAATCTTCATGAAGTAATGCCTCCAATTCTTGGTCTTCAAACTTTTTTGGTTGGCCTGAGCGATCTTTGTCTTCCGTATTAAAATCACCGCACAAATCATGTTTCGCATATTGAAACCGTTGGAACACATTCACCATAAGCTTTGGTGAGTAATCGGTGTGCTTCAGCTACACTTTTTTCAAATGACGATTCGTTGCACAAAATTCGACATTTTCGAAGCAAAAAAAAATTTATTTGGAGCGAAATTTGTTTAGATTTAAACATTTAAGGCCGATAAGTCCTATTTCGGGAGGACATTTGTAGGGGGGCTAGGTGAAATAATAGACCGATTTCATCCAGTTTCAATACGATTCGTTCTTGTAACGATAAAGATGCACTTGCTTAATTTGTTTATGTTTGTACCTATTACGGTTTAGCGGGAGTAACTATTTGAAATAGGAGAATTTAACTAAAAATTTTGTTTTGCCACTTCTAAAGGTTATCTGATTTTGCTCAAATTTTCATCATTAAGATTTTATATGATGCAGAAAAATATTAGGACTGATAGCCTCCATAGTAAACAAGTTTAGAAGTTCGCTACCGACCTATTAACGTAATGTAAGGTCATAACACCATCACGACCTTTATATAAAATACACATTACTGACCTAATTACTTTTGTAAAGTAGTTAATTCATATATAGTATTTATCCAATTTAATTTAGTTAAAAAACATTTTTTTAACAAGTCTGTTTTGTTTGCTTCTCTTTAAAGTTAACATTTTATTATATTTAAAACATTTTAACATTATGTCAGCAACAATATTGTTAACATTAAATAAATTGTTTATTTATGTTTAATTTATATTTTATTATCATTATCACCAGCGCGCTTATTATCACCGTCATCATCATTATTTTTCATGTAAATACGAGTAAAATACAACATGTTTTACTTCTACCATAAATAATAAACGTTTTTTTTACAATTTTAGCCTTTTGTATTTGTTAAATTGCATTTTTGTTGTTTTTTAAATCTTTTTTTAAAGGAATTTACAAAATATATACAAAAATTATGCAAATTAAATTTATTTAACTTTAAAGTGGTTGTGTTTTTTTTTTTTTTTTTGCTGTATGTTTTGAAAAGATAAACAAATTAATGTTAAAAATACAGTACGAGTATTGCTGAGATATGAGAATTAAACCTTTAAGGGGGGCAGGTATTTTAAAGAAAATACAAAATTTAACAGAGGCTTAATAAACCCACAGATATATTCCTGAGAATTTTGTTATTGAATACCAGCAACTCAGTATATATATTGCCAATATATGAGATAAGAGACAGCTGCTTTGACATGTAATTTTAGCGTTGCATTACTCCAAACTGTTTACTCCAAAATGTTTACTATATTAGAAACATAATTCAATATACATGGTTAAATGATGGTTTATAACCTTTTTATTTATGCGATTTAGTTTTTATTTTTAAACATTTGTCGAACATTAATTTATACAACGTATTGTCAATTGTTAGCTATGACATTTTCCCATCTTTCTGGCACCATATGGATTCCGACCCAAAAGAACTGCTCATCTTTTGAGGCTAAGAACGAATCAAGCCAATTTCAGTTACTCTGTTCAGAAATGAAGCGTATCCCAAAGAGAGCGCTCTGATTCGATCGAGACAAATAGTACATGGACGGGGCAAGGTCTGAACTATAAGGTGCGTGAGGCAAAACTTCCCAACTACTTCATTCTAAATAGTTTTTAATAAAAGGATCCATTTTTCATTCCAAGTAATGTCCAAGTGCAAAAATGATTTTATTTTATTATGTTCAAGCAGTATTTCAGACATAGGTTAGGTTATCAGGCAGCCGTGTACAACCTTCGTTGGTACAGCTCACTTGGGCCAATAACCGTTCCCTGTGTGTTACCTGAAAAGAAAATGAAAACGGAGAGAGGAGGAAATTTAAAGAAATGGAAGGAGTTAGAGGAGAAGATGTTGAGAGTAAGATAACGCAGACCATCATGGGACAGTTGCCGAGTCGCCATGAGGGGCAATTTGCAAGTCCGGTTTTATCAACCAACTGCTTTTCCTAATAAAGGCGTCTAGGCACCTTAGTTCCTTCACAGATAGCCCGGAGAGGGTACCATAGGATCTCTCACTTAAAAGTCTGTCCTAAAAGATGTGTAGGATAGTTTCTTCCTCATTCTGACAACTTCTGCAGAAGTCGTTATAAGGTAACCCAAGTCTTGCAGCATGGGTACAGAAAGTGAAATGTCTGGTGTTCATCGCCACCATATTGCTGAGTCGTATTCGTTTTAGTCGAAGTAGATATGACGTGAGTCATATCATCCTCGTGATAGCACAGGTGGATTCATTACCCCACCTCGTTTGGGCAAGTTCGTAATATGCGTTGTGTATTCGTTTCTTGCTGGTTGACAGCGGAATTCCGCAGAGGGAGTCTATCTCGTCTTCCGACAACAAGGCTCCTAATCCTGCCAAGTGATCTGCAATACAATGGCCTTCATTGTCCCTGTGTCCACGTACCCATGTGAGAACAACTGTCGAATGTCTCGCCATCTCATTTAAATATGCCCGGCATTCCTGGATCACATTCGATGTTGTATAAACACCTATCAGGGACTTAATTGCGGCTTTTTTGTCAGTATATATACGGATATCCCTACCGGATACACTGTAATATTTCAGCCAGTTGGCCGCTCTTTCGATAGCCGATACTTCGGCCTGAAGAATGCTACATCCATCAGGAAGTCTGAAAGACATTCTTATTCCAAATTCAGGGATGTAAACTGAGTATTTCAGACATACAAAATCGTCTTTCAAGATCAAGATCAAGCTCAAGTTTCAATTCGTATGGTACCAAGTTTCCCTGCTTTTGGATGAATCCTGCTGCTTTCAAACATTGCTGCTGGAGTAGCTTTGATTTTGCCAGATCTTATTGAATTGGACAACAATCTTCATGGTGTAATGCGTTTAACAAATAGTTGTTATCATAGTTCTTTGACTTAAAATAACTCCATAAAAAGAAATCCAATAGTGTTTAATCACTCGATCTAGCGGTCCAATATTGATCACCGAAACGGGAGAGGAAATCTCTTATGCTGTAATTGAATTGTTTCATGAGAAACCATATTTTAATATTTTGTTTTTTTGCGTATGTCTCTTTGTCTGCTTAGCGGTCCCCAAAGGATTAATGTTTGCAAGAAAACAACATGTAGTACAATTAGTTTTTATTTTTTGCGCTTTCTGTAAACAACAAGATCGCGGATCATTGATTTTTGAAAACCAAATGACATTCTTTTTTTTGCATGTTTTCTTGATTTCATTGTATTTCTTACAATATGAATTTTGTCTGCAGGTTTTCAGTTCGTGTCGATTTGTTGTTAGAGCGGAATGAATGACTGAATAAATGCAAGCAGACATGATGCAATTCTAATGAATTGTTTTTATTGTTTGTATTGTATATGTTTTTTGGTATGATGAAAAAGAAGTGGTAAATTTTAGTTAATTTTTGTTGATGCTGTTGTTTTCCAAAAAGAATTTCAAATATTTTGCTTACAAACACTACCTGTTTGTTACTCAAATATTTTTAATGACACTTCTTCCAGTAAGCATTCTGTACGTGCAATTATATTTCAATTATGAGCCAATATTTTAACATATGTTGTTATTTGCCAGTAGTTAAGCAAATCTAAACACATAAATTTAATATTAATTCTTTGTTTTTTTTATTTTATTTTCAACACTCCAATATTTGTTTCTGCAAAGAAAAATGTTTTATGGCAAAAAATCTTTTTGCTTTTTCAACAAACTCCTTTCACTTTTGTTTTAGTTTATTTTGAATTTTTTGTTTTATTTGCTGAAATCTACAGCGCACAATTGTCTACAGAGCAGTAAATTGCAGCTAAAATTGTTAAAAACCCAGCAAACAAGTTGATGTTCAATAAAATATAAGAATAATGGGTTTTTAGATAAGATAACTGTTTTAATGGTTATTTATGTAGATGTACTTCTGTTCTCACTTATTTATATTTTTTTCAGCTTTTTAATATACTGCATTTTTTGTTCCGCTTACTTAGAACTAAAGGTTATATCTGGATTGCATTATATCTTAGGTTATTGTTTTCTCAAGTTTTATGAAAGTCTTTTAAAAAAAATACAAAATATTTCTCTAACGGCGTTTTATTATCAGGCAAACATGTTGCCTTTTTCTTGCCCGTTACCCTCTTCGATGTTGTTTTGTGAAATGTTATATTTTTCAAGAATGAGGAAAATATTTTCCAAATGATTCCATGTAGCAGCGCAAGAATTGTTTGCCGCAGAAGTTTTCATGAACAATACAAATATTTGTATACCCTACACCACCGCAGTGTGTAGGGTATATTGGGTTAGTACTGATGTTTGTAAGATGCAAAAATATTGTCCCAACACCCACTTTAAAGTAGAACAATCTCTTCAAGATCACTTACTGAGATTAAGTAAGTGATCCTGACCCAAGGACGAACCCTATTTGCTTATAATTGGGCCACTATTTCTCCTAGCCCGCATACAACTGCCCTATCTGAATTCTCTTTATGACGATCAATCCATAATTAATTGTAGCTTCCATATAACTTTTAAAAGAAAACTGTTAACACTAATAAACTCGGTGTAGGGTATCATATATGTAGTCGGACTTGACCGACTATATTTTCGTACTTGTTTTTATTTGAACATGATGCCTCATGCTGATGATTGTGTTGGAACTAGGAAAATAGGTTGTAGGATAAAATATAGAAGGACTTGAGTTTCTGGATATTCTACTTTAATTTTCCTAAATTAAAAATGAGAGGAAATACTTCTGCGCAAATTTTTCCTAAAGAGAGTTGCGAGATCCATTTAGTAAATGGAAAAAATAGACTTTGAATCTCCGTTATACACTCAGATCCGGGCAATAGTGGAAGAGTATTCAATCCATCCCGATTTACCGATAACTCTAATAGGTTGCCCAGTTTATATTTGCCCAAGAACATATGCCTAGTTTCATGGTGAGCCGGACTTTCACAGGGAAGAGGAAATAGAGTTTCTCTTTTCCCCGAATCCCTGCAACTGTGATAATAGTCATTATGTTAGTCTACTAGGATGTTTAACTATCATTCAATGACCCAGTAATTCTTCTATAACTCTTGGAACAGAGAATATCTTGTTATATTCGGTCCACATTTTCCTCGAAGTCAATTTGCTCCATTAATTTTCAGCTTTCTGCAAAATGTGTGTTTAAAGATTCCAATTTAAATTATCCCGAAAGTTATTGCAACAGATATCACATTTGAGATATTTAAAGAAGAGTCAGGTACATATCTCTCTTATAACATTGGTGAGAAAAAACAACTTAAAATCAATAAAAAAACATTTTAAATTAATAAGAAACATTAACGGATGTCTAGTAATGATTTCAATATAGAACAATATTAACTTAAAGTTAAAAATTATTGATTTATCGTATTTCAATATAATTTTTCTATTATAATCTATTATAATGAACATTATTGAATTAACGCAGGGCTTACCTACAAGAGGTGTTATTTTGGTATTCAAAGACGAAGGTATGCCGTTAGTAATGAAAAACAACATCAGCCAAATAACCACCACGACTACGCTTACAGGACCATATCCTCTTCATGAAATTTTCCATAACCAAATCGCAAAGTGGCTGCCCTATGTCCTCGATAGCCTTACCAATTCTATCTTTGAGGTCTTGTATAGACGCTGGGCTAATGGCCCCTTTTCACGTGGCCCCAAATGAAGAAGTCGCAAGGTGTTAAATCACAAAATCTCGGTGGCCAATTGTGATCACCTCTTCGAGAGATAATAACATCGACCGGCTTAAGTTCTTGTGTTAACTGAACTTTATAAGCCTTAAGACCCAAGTCTTTATGCAAAATACGGTGTAATGACGTTTATGGAATGCCCAATTCCAAAGAACGACGAGGAATGGACAAACCTGGATTTTCTTCAACACTTTGGGCTACAGCAGCAATATTCTCAGTTGTTCTTAAGCGACGTGCACGGGCTTTATTCTTCACATCACTAACTTGTTCCAACAGCTCGAATTTTTCCACTAATTTCTGTATTGCGGTCCGACAAGGTGCTTCACGATGACCCAAAAATGCTTTAGTTTCGCGAACTGTGACTGCAAGATTTTCACCATTTTTGTAGTGAATTTTAATAATTTCAATGCGTTGTTGAAGCGTGTATCGTTCCATTTTTAGTAAATGCGTAGTTTCTACTTGTCAAATGTCAGAGAATAAAAGCTTAAAAAGTGACAGCTACCGAAATACCGGGTGAATCAAAATAACACCTCTTATTGGAAAACTCTTTCCCTTAGTGTAGTTTGGTAAAAATATTAAATCACTTAAAGTATACTAAGTTGAAGGGAATATAAGATTTGGCTAAGAATAGGATTGTCATTCGAATAAAAATTATTCGAATAATCGATGAAAAAAAAAATTGTATTCGAATAAATAAAAATAATTCCATCAATTATTGTCGAATAATCGAATACTCGAATAAATTTATTTTCAAGTTAAAATTTTAAAAAATAGTTTATAACAGGTACCGTAAATAACAGTTATACAGAAAGTTTAACTCATAACCTCTCTATGTTAGAGTCAACGGAGACATATACCAATAGAATCGTAAAAATTTATAGCAAAAAAAAATTTTTTGTTATAAATTTTTTTTTATAAAATTTTTTTGACAAATAAATGAAAAAAAAATGTTGAAAAAACAAAATTCAAAAAAAAAAAAAAATAATAAAAAAAAATGTTTTTCACACAAATTTTTCGGTAGTAAATTAATTTTGTTTTTTTTTTTAATTTTGTTTGGTTAATTTGGTGAATGGTATATAATATATTTGTAGCTCTCTTACTTTTTTTTTTATTTGTGTTGAACTGTACTGTTCAAACACCGAAATCTGATTTTATAGTTTCTTGAATTTATCATGAATATACATGATTGTGCATGCATTGCGTTATTTACTTGAATTGTAGGGGTCTTTACTACAAAAACAACGCATAAATCGTATGATATACCTATATCAAAATATATTTGTTCTATTAATAGAATTGTTTACATCTTTCGGTTCTAAGAATAGAATTGTTAAATTTTTTTTTTTTTTTTTTGTTTTCTTTTAAGTAAACAACCAGTGGCATTGCAAAAAAGGGGTACATAATGAAATGTTACACATATTAATATTGATTATAGCTTATGTGCATACATAGTATATACATAGTATATATAACTCTTAGCTTCATTACAATTGTTTCAACATTTGTTAAACGTGCTGTTGGTGGGTGCATTTTGCTGCTAAAACTTTAACCTGACCGAGTGGTAGGCTGGGTGGCCAAGCACGAGTGCCGTAGGGATTGACACACCATATTCGAATTATCATTGTGTAACTTTAGTTGCACACGAGCATATTTTTACTTAAATTAAAAATTCATAATTATAATTTCATTTCAACTAATACTGCTGCTACTGACGTAGAAAATATTTCTTACACATTTTAATTTTTTTCGCTTTTTTTTACGAAAAAAAAAAAAAACATTTTTGGTTAATTTTGGTTTTATTATTTAAAGGCATTTTTTGCTATTGTTGTTGTTATTGGTTTTAGTTAAAACAATTATTTTTAGTTGTAGTCGTAGCTAAAGCCCCTCATGTCTAAAATAAATAAATCAAAATAGAAATATTTTCATTGGTAATCGAGGCAGACAGGTTTTATTATGTTGTGGAAACACTGAGAGGAAAAATATCATAGATTTTTAATAAAACTGTTGACATGTAAAATGTTATTAAATTAGAGTTTATTTTTGTTATTTTAAATAAAACACATAAAAGAGAATTGAAAATGGGAATCTTTATTAGGACCCAAAAGTACAAGCTCTGGTATTTACTTTTTAGTGGTAATTTCATTCAAATGTCCGTAGGAAAGCCCAATTTTCGGTCATTGCTACCGGTATCTAGCCAATTAAGACTCTTGACTTTACACAACTAACCCCAAAAAAGCCCCATGATCTAGACGGCCATTTGACAGGTCTAGAATGCAAAATTAGCTTCTCTCCAAAATGATTTCTCAATAAGGCCATTGCTGCTTAAAGTGCACGAAAAACATTTCTCACAGAACGCTGATGCAGCAAAATGTTGCTTAGAAAAAACCTTTTTTTCAAGGTGAACAAATTTGGAAATTTTTAAAAATAATGAAAAATCAAAATGTTGCTGAAACATGTTGTTAAAAAAATGTAGGCAACATGTTGCCAATAATAATTTTTCGTAATAAAAAATATTTCTAACAAATTCAAATCCAACAAAAAGGTATTAAAATCAAAAGTTCGTATAAAAAAATGTTGCTGCAACTTGTTGCTAAGATAAATTAATATACATAGTTTAAGAAAAATATAGTAATTTCGACAAAATCTGAAAAAGGTCCACAAAATGTTGTTATGGAACTGTTTTTATTAAAGCTTGTGAAAAAGTCAACAATCATTTATATGAAAAATGTTGCAGCAACATGTTGCTAAGATAATGCCGTCTCTAAAACACTCAAAATCAAGCTTTCAAATATTAGAAACTAATAGCAATAGTTTTCAGAATAAACAAAATTTTAAGAATGAAAATATTTAAGTAAAAATTGTTGCTGCAACTTGTTGCTAAGAAAAACTTTGTTTTATAATAGTTTAGGAAAAATATAGTAATTTGTAAAAAATCTGTGGAAAAAAATCAAAAATCATTTATAATAAAATGTTGCAGCAACATGTTGCTAAGAAAAATGTACACAAAATGTTGTTATGCAACTGTTCTTACTAGAGCTTGTGAAGAAGTCAACAATTATTTATATGAAAAATGTTGCAGCAACATGTTGCCAAGATAATGGCGTCTCTAAAACACTCAAAATCAAGCTTTCAAATATTAGAAACTAATAGCAATAGTTTTCAGAATAAAAAAAAATTTAAAAATTAAAATGTTTAAGTAAAATTATGATATTAGGACAACAAATTTTTCAAAATAATAAAAAATCAAAATGACGCTGCAACATGTTGTTAAGAAAAAATGTTTGCAACATGTTGTCAATAATAATTTTTGATAATGAAAAAGATTTCTAACAACTTCAAATTTAAAAAATACGTATATAGGTACATATTAAAATCAAAAGTTCGTATAAAATAAAAAACGTTGCTGCAACATGTTGCTAAGAAAAACTTTGTTTAATTATAGTTTAGGCATAATTTAGTAATTTTGAAAAAATCTGTTCGAAAAAAGTCAAAAATCATTTATGATAAAAATGTTGCAGCAACATGTTGCTAAGAAAAATGTCCCCAACATGTTATAAAACTGTTTTTAACTAAGCTTAAGGAAAAATACACAAATTTGGCAAAAAAGAATATTGAAAAATGTCAAAAATCATTTATGATAAAAATGTTGCTGCAACATGTTGATAAGATAATAGTTTTTCTAAAACGCTCAAAATCCTGCTAAAAAATATTAGAAAATAATAGCAAAAATTGTCAGAGGCCTATTAACCCTTTAATGTCAAATGTTGCTTATAGGCAACATTGTATATTTTCGGTCATAGTTCTTACAGTTGTTGTTATTTTTGCTAACGGTTTTTTCCAATGGAAATTAACATGTGTGAAAATTCTTTTTCGGAGTTATATTTTTAATAGCTTCACACGTGTTCATTTGCGGGCTAGTTGAAATAATGCTCAGACGTATGCAAAAAAATGTGTAAAAAGTTGTTCTATAAAAATTCAAATAAAAACTAAACACCCAAGAATTTTTTTATAAAAAGTGAATTTTATTATAAATAACAGGTAAGAAAATAAAATAAAGTTTGCAAAGCTTAAAAAAGAGTTTTTATTTTATGTCTGGAATTTCATGAACTCAATGTTGCTTATAGGCAACATTAGTCCATAGTAGCAATAATTTTTTGAAATGCGTCCAAAAGGTCTCACAGAATCAGAAATAAAACAAATAATCGACTTCGACTGGAATAATTCTGATGATGAAGATGTTGAAGAAGAAGATGAAGAGTTATATGATTCCAATTTGGAGAGAGTCATTGAAAACAATATTGACCAGGTAAGTGTTATTACATTTAAGTTCTATTGAATCTATTGAAATCCCGTACAGGTAAGGAAAAGAGGAGAACACGTTGAAATAAATTTGAGAACCAGAATTGTTGATGAAGATGTAAATGCTGATGAAGAAGTTGAAAATGAAGGGGATACAGAAAACATCGTCGTAGAAAGTTTTGAAAACAGATTGGAAAGAAGAAACAGTTTGTCGAGAAGTCAAAGATCCAATCAAATATTTCATAGAGTTCTTCGATGATGAAATTATAAACCAGATTTGCAACGAAACAAATCTATATTCTATGCAAACGAAAGGCGTAGAGCTAAATTGTTTACCATTCGAGATCAGACGATTCTTTGGTGTACTTCTTTATTTAGGCGTAATACAAGTTCCAAATTTACGAATGGCTTGGATGCCAAACTTCAGATTATCTGCTGTTGCAGATTCATTATCAAGAGTACGCTTTGAGAAAATCAAAGAAGCTTTTCACATAAATAATAATACTCAGCAGCCGGAACGTGGTGCAACTAATTACGACAAACTTTATAAATACGTCCATTACTGGATAAAATGAGAGAGAAATGCAACAAAATAGACCAGGAGGAACACCAAAGCATTGATGAACAAATGATTAAATATAAAGGACGTCACAATCTAAAACAATACCTACCAATGAAGCCCAATAAGTGGGGTTTCAAAATGTTCACTAGGGCTGGAGTTTCAGGTATTGTATACGATTTTGCTCTTTATGTAGGAGAAGGAACGTGTCCATCTTTTGGATTAGGGATCTCATCAGATATTGTGTTGCACTTAGCTTCAAATGTTCCACAAAAAAAGAATTATAAAAATATATTTCGATAATTGGTTTGCTTCTATAAGCCTGATGATTGCACTAAAAGAAAAAGGCATTTTAGCAGCAGCAACAATTAGAAGCAATCGAATAAAAAACTGTTGCCTTATGAATGAAAAGGAGCTCATGAAAAAAGGTCGTGGATCGTATGATTTTAAATTTGAGGCAGCACATAATTTAGTTGCATGCCGATGGTACGACAACAAGAGCGTTCAACTAGTCTCAAATTATGTAGCTGAAAATCCAGTTTCAGAATGCAAACGCTGGTGTCGTAAACAAAACAAGTATATGAATATACCTAGACCTGCTATTGTCGAGTGCTATAACAAACATATGGGTGGCGTAGACCTGGCTGACATGTTGTTAGAGTTGTATAAAATCAACCACCGTTCTAAGAAATGGTATATGCGTATTGTATACTGGTGCCTCAGCACAGCAGTAGTCAATAGCTGGTTGCTGTATAGAAGAGACCTAAATCAAGACGGAATAAAGAAACATATGTCATTGTTGAATTTTCAATTGCTGATAGCAAACGAGCTTCTACACGCGTCTGATATTACGCCAGTAAACCAACGCAAAAGAGGTCGTCCATCGGCAATCCGTTCAGAATCACCGTCACCAGCGTCTCCAGCATCATCTAACATTTCAAACGTTTCATCACAAAGTTCATCGTCGTCAACAAAACGATCATACATACCAGAACCACCAACATCCGTGCGTCTTGATCAAGCCGGTCATTGGGTTGAATGGGGGGCAAAAGGAAGGTGTAGATTATGTCATACAGGTATTCCAAAATCAAAATGTTCAAAATGTAAGGTACATTTATGTTGTAACCCACAAAAAAATTGTTTTGTTTCATATCACACATGAAATATATCAAAAATTAATAAAAATAATATAAAATATCAATATTCGTTTGTGTTTCAAAATGTACCACCATGGCCCAATGTTGCTTATAAGCAACATCTCATAATGGTAAAACCAGAGGTGATAGAGGTTTGAAATTGATATCAGTTAATATTCGAGGCTCAGCCAATAACCTAATATATTAAAAATATTTTTAACCACGACCACATTAATTCTGACATCAAAGGGTTAAGGGAATTTTCTATGACTTACAATAACAACATTTTGGCACATATCTGCTTCCTAAAGTAGTATATAAAAAAGTGTGGACTGACTACACTCTTGGTTACTTAGGTACACTAAAGTAATAACTGACTCCATGCCAGGTTACTTGGGATGTTACTTTTCATTATAAGCCAAAGAAAACCAAAACTTCCCCTATAAAATCAGTTCTAACTTTAGAGTCTATATCCAATTTGACTCAAATTTTTAGGGTTAAAGTTTTGTGGCAAGTGAGAGATTATTGTGTGAAAAGGGAAAATAACTTTCATTTCTTTCAGTGTACATTTCGTTTATAGTCTAATAGATCGATTGTTTTATTGTGTGTGCATTCGTTAATTTATCATTTTTGTTTTATTTGTATTTGCTGTTGTTGTAGTTGTTTTTGCAGTTTGGTATTCGAAAAATCATAAATGTTGTTGTTGCTGGAAATATGTTTTTTACTAGCAATTTTTTTATTCGATTGTAAGACACAGACGTCCAATGACCGTTTTTGGCCCTACTCAAATACAAACACTGTTATTTAGTTAAACATTCATTCATGCGTATTTTTTTTTTTTATTTATTTAATTTATTTTTTTTTTTCAAAATTTTTATTATTTCAAACGGTTTTCAACACGATTATGGTAGGAAAGTTTAACAATAAGAAATATTAAAAAAGTCTGACGTCAATTGTGAATGTTGTGCTGCGTTTTAAAAAATGTGTTAGACTTTGCAACAATTAGTTTTTTGGTAGTAAAAGAGCTTAAAATTACATTTAATTACTGCCAGCAGTTATTTGTAATTAAAATAAATGATTTTTTTTTCTTTAATTCAAATAAAATATATGTTTATGTTGATGCTTTTAGATAACAGCAGCTGGTTAACAGAAAGATATTCATACATACATAAATTAGTTGAAAGAAATTTTTGAATTTAAATAAATTTTCTCAAATTGGAAATTTTGTATGTAACGGATTCATTAAAAATATGTATTTTAAGTTATAAAATGAATTGCTGATTAATTGTTGGAAAAATGTTTTAATTTTGTGTAAGTAGTTTGCTAAATTCCTACACAAATATGTTTATTCAAAATGAATTTTACTCCGTCTTGATTTATGAAAAATTTAAAAGAATTGAAGAGAACTCCACAACCATAGGGTAGAACTAGAAGCGCAACTGAGAGTAAAAATAATTACTCTCTCCCAAATTTGATGGCTGATGTGATGATGAAATTTTGAACCTTTTTCGTTAACCCTTCCATTATGGTTTTTATAGTGCTTTATGTCACTTTGTTTGAACAGGTTGTCCATCTCCGTTTAAAATCTACCACACTTTTGGACACCTTTTTTGTGCTCTTCAATTCTCTTTTAACAAGAGCCCAATATCTCTCCACTGGTCTTAGCTCCAGGCAGTTTTGAGGAATTGCCTCTCTTGGTGCAATTACCGCATTATTGTTCTTGTAGCACTCAAGACCTTTCTTATCATAGTGACAGATGCCAAATCAGGCCAAAAATAAGTGGACACATTAAGAAGTCTTTGGAAACATTGCTTGATGTAAATTTCGATATTTAAAGAGTCTTTTGTAACAAATGTTTGGCTTTTTTGCCGCAACTGCATATTGCTTGCCATATCAAGAACTTTTTGGGAAATTTTGTCTGCTTTTGGGTCCTAGACTTTTCTTCAACATTCCCTCGAGCATCTGCAACATAAAAAAATTGCGAAAAATTTTCCATACGTACATTTCGTCATCCATTATGCAGCAGATATATTTTTTGTATAAAATTTGACTTCAATTTCCGTGCTCTGTTTTTGGCCTCTAGATTTTTAGCAGAGTTGCTGTTTGGAACTTTTTGAGCCTTGTATGCTTTTAAACCTTCATTGGCTTTAACTTTTCGTACCAAATAGTCCGAGTACTGACCTAACCGGGCTGCTTTCCTACCGGATGTGTTGGGAACTTTTATGAAAATGCTTTCTATTTTTTTGACTTTAGAAACATCATGTGGACCATTCCTTCTACCTGAACCAGGTTTTATATCAGCGGACAAGTTCTCCCGATAGTGTTTAATAACATTGGAAAAAGTTTGATAGCAGATCTTTGATTGTTTGACCAACTTCTTGTAGGAGCAAGTTGGTTTTTGTTGAAAATATTTAATAATTTTAGTACGCACTTTTTTCTGGTCACTCATTTTAATCAGATTAAAGAAATGAACATAATTGACATTAAACATAAGAACTAACATGCTTTACAAAGGTAACTTGATAAAAAAAAATCAATTAATACTTGGGTTAAAAGTTTTAATGAAAAACGTGTGTTAAGAATTTTACAATCTCATTCCTTATATGGAAGTCTAATAAAATGTTTGTTTACAAAATAATTTTAACATTTATTTTGGTTGTCAATTTCTTAGTTTATCATTTTGAAAGGGTTGTTGTTGTTTTCTATACATTAAAGAAAACAAATTGTGATCAAGAACGTGACAACTTCATCCCAAAAAATGCTTAAATCTGCAAATTGGATTATAAGATTATCAAGCGATTTCTTTTAAACCAAATTAGAATAATGTAGCTTTCTGTTGATAGTTTTCATGTTGGAATATATGTATTCGTTAAGATATTTTCCCGTCACGTTTGTAATAAAGATTAGTAAAAAAAGAAATCAACTCAAAATTGCTTCAACTACCAATAGCTTCGTTTTAATTATTATATAGAAGTATTTTTTATATAGTGCTTCAATAGCTTATATATTAACTCTTTAAATAACTGTGTCTATAACTACACTTGTTCTTTGGCATACTTCTTGTTTCTGTAGCTATGTTTTTCTGTCTTAAACGATTTGCACCTCTTTTTCGTTCAGCATCTTGCTTTCTGTCTTTCCCAATTTCGACAGCTCTTCATGGCGTCTTCTCAGCTGCTTTATCGCAATATTCTTTATACTTTAGTGGATCTTTTTTTTAATTTTTTCCCAATTAACGCACGGTTGGTTCCCTTAATCTGTCTTTACATATAAATACTTATGCATGTTAAAATCATAAAAACATTTGTTTTTGAATTAAGAAACACTTATGATAGCGAACGCGACATACTTTGGAAATCTAAATAAACTATTTGTGTGATTATTATAACTCTTTTCACCTAAAGCCACTAAATTTTGAACTAAAATTGTGAGACAATTGCTTAGACGATCGCAGAGTACTGATAACAATCAATGATTAAGGTACCATAATGCGACATTGGAACATGAGCAAAAATAAATTAAAGATTTACCGTTCAACGAGCTTTGTTTGGTCTCTTTTTATTTGTTTGTTTTAATTTGTAAACATTTGATTACTGTTGGGGATATTTCTATTTTTAATTCCGTTTTGGTATTGCGTAGAAAACTATCTAACAAGCCTGGTTATAATAAACATTTATTGTTCACTTCAACTTGTCAGTAAGTTTTTTAATATTTATTCGTTGTTTGTTTTAATTTTAAAGTTTTAATTTGCTGTTTTCCTCTTAATTTCACATAATAGTTTTACGTAGAAATAACATCGTCATCCACAGCTATAAAAATGAATTGACAGAAACAAAAATGATCATGAAATAGTGATGCTTTTAATTTGTTTTAAAAGAACAAAACACATATAAAGTTCTTAAAGTTATTTTAATTATATTGTTTTAAAAACAAAGTTTTTTGTTTAAGCAGGAACCAAACACTTTATATTAAGTAAGAATAAAAAGTTTTTATTATTACAAAATGTTTAAGAGTTTTATTTGCGAGTTATTTTGCTTTAAATTTTATTATTTCATCTGTCGTTTTTAGATTGTTCAAATCAATCGGTATCAATATAAATCAGTGAACGGCATTAATACTCGTAGAACATGAATTCTAATAAAATTAAGTGCATTTTCTCTCTGTTGTAATATGACCAGCTATTGATAGTTATATTTGTTATAAATTCTCTCACTAGTTCTGGAAGAGTTCAACTACTTTACCCTATGTCTATACCTGATAAATTTGTGTCATGATAAATGTCAAAATGGCTGTCATAATAAGATATCAGGCATAGACTTCATTTATTACACAACTTTGTCTTATCATGTATAGATAGGCATATTTCACATGCTTATTTTGTGAAATATTTGTTCAATCTGCTTAATAATAACAACGACGACAGGTTTAAACGCCAGATATTTTTAAATCAGATTATTCACTTTATTTGCATGTGGTTGTTTTTTTTTTATTGTCTTTAACGATTTTAATAAGTTGGGTATTTTTTTATGGTTTCAATTGGAGTAGTTTTATTAGAGTATATATAAAGTAAAAAAAAAAAAAAAAACAACTTCTACTAAATAATTTGCATAAATCCGGTTTGTATGCCACCACACAATCTCAATTAGTAAAACATTCTCAGTCACAAAGAACTTTAATTCAAAAGATACACATACATTTTCACCTCTCAACGAGCGTGTGTGATGACTTATAAGATCAAAAACCAAAAATATTGAGTAGATTTCGATTGTCCAAATACCCTACAAAAGTAGTGAGTTTCTCAGTCGCTCTTTATGTTTTTATCAAGAACCTTCAAAAGAATTCAGTTACAATATCTATGGTCATTTCCACAGAAATCTCAAACGGAACCGAACATTAAAATGTTCGACTTTATTGACCCATGTCCAAATACAGTTTTTTAAGCAATTTCGCACATCAATTATAATATTAGTAATAGTAAACTATGAAATTTATAAACAAAATTAATGTTAAAACCATTTTTTTCAGTACTAAGAAGCCTTTACATTAATTTTTATTCAGAAGGCCGACTTAGTACTTAATTTCTGTTACTAGGTAGGATGACGTAACGATATTCGATAGGATGCAGTCTGCTCTAAGAGTGTTTGGATAGAATAGATAGAACAAAGAATTATTAGACTCATAGAGCCTACATTGAATGGCTCATCTATAGGGTTTTCTAAGGAGGTAAAGTATCTTGGGGTTACACTTGATAGCACTCTCACTTGGAATTCTTACTTATACGATACTATCAATAAAGCTACTAGAGCAATATATGCCTGCCAGCGACTTTTTGGTGAACACCGAAGATGATCTACTGGTCTTTTAATACAGTTATAAGGCCAAAAATAACATAGCTTCCTTGGCATGGTGGAATAAAGTCGAACAGGTGTCTGCGAGATCACTACTTGATAAGGTCTATCGCATCATCTGTATTTCTATTACTGAGTCCATGAGGACCTGTCCCACTCATGCAATTCTACACATTCCACCTTTACATTTATTGGTGATGGAGGAGGCCTATAAAGGTACATCCAGATTACCGGAGATATCCCGATTAATCCCGTTTAATACTGTGCACATTCCCATTCTAGGTATGGGAATGATCCTAGCATTGTAGTATCAGGCTATATGTCAACGACTCTAGTGTTACATAGGAAGTTTGGGTCCTTATATCTGAAAGGGATAAGCGGTTTAATCAGACAGATAAGTATGGTTTACTGATGGTTCCAAAAAGGCTAATGGGCTCACAAATACCAGCCCCAATTTGTGAGCCCAATTTTCAAAGGGGTATCCCAATGGGTATATTCCCATTGATATTTCAGGCCGAAAATTATGCCAGCCTTATGTGCTCTAATGAATGTTTAAGAATGAGAGTTAGAAATAATAGGATATTTATTATGTCGGACAGCCAGGCTGCTCTTAGAGCCTTATGATCATATGAAGTAAGGTTTGGTGTTGTTATGGACTGTTGGACTTCATTTAATGAACTCACCTTGTGCTGGGTACCTGATCATGAAGGCCACGCTGGTAATGAACGTGCTGATTGCTTGGCCACTAGGAGTGCCTGACGCCCATTCATAGGCTCTGAACCGTTCTTTGGCATCCCACATGGAACGAATTCGTTCTAGGGTTGAATCGGAAATCTCCGGATTTTTTGACAATTTACCAGGACTTAGACAGTCCAAAAGGTTCATTACTCTACCCGAACGTAGATCTCAATTGTTGCTATAGCTCGGAAATTGAGATTACTACGGGATTATTCACAGGACACTGTGGCTTTAGGTATCACCAATTTATATTAGCTAATGTTGCGAATGAACATTGTAGGTTTTGTGAACTTCAAGCTGAAACCTCTGAACATATTCTATGCGACTGCCTAATGCTGGCAATACAAAGAACAAGATGGCTCGGAAGGGCAATTATGGCCCCAGGGGATTAATTGATCTCTCATCAAATAGAATAATTGGCTTCATACGCAGCTTAAATCTGCTACGAACAAAAGTAAAGGATTACTTTTGGGACATCGCGAACAAAAATAAGTACTTATTCCAATAGAAAAATAAGTAGTCTAATCGTCAAGATCCCCCTATTTTTCGGCTTATTTGTAAGTAAAGTTTTTGCTGAGGTGTTATTAAGAAATAGTTTTGGAATATAATTTTGTCATAATCACATAAATTTACAACAATATAGACCACATCTTATGACAAATTTTTCATTTGATTATGTTCATGTTTAAATGTCGCGTTCTTGTACCTATATCATCGTTTGTTATCTGCACTCCGCGCTATTGTCGTTATCAATATAAATTCAAATCAAAATTTATAGCCTTTCATCAAACATTTTATTTTGATTTTTAAAGTTTGTCACGTTCGCTACCTTGAGTGAATCGTTTTTCAAAAGTAAATGTTTTTATTGTTTTAACATGTACTTCTGCAACCTAAATAAGATCCCCTAAGGTATAAATAATATTTCGATAATGCAGCTAAAAGGACAATTGAAATTGGCAAGAAAACATAGCAAGCTGTTGAAAGCAACAACGGAAAAATATCGTATAAGACCAAAAAAGTTGAGCGATAGAATGAAAAATTATGCTAAAGAAAAACAGAAGTTTTAGCATTTTACCGGCAGACCAACATTGGGAAAAGCAAATAATGCAATACCAATACCGAAAAATATGTCGCGTGGTAAATTATACGAAAGGTTATAATAAATAAATATTTCAACATGAAAGTCACTTCACTATATTTTAGTTTAAAAGAAACCGATGAAATGAAAAAAAGTAGTTTCTTTTCGAAAATTTTTACATTTTATGCAGCAGATGCAGTCGAAAACGAGTAATGGATACCATCCCAGCATACATTTTGGGAATTTTGGTAATGGCAACATACATTATTTTGTAATTAGTGGTCGTTATTCAGCATATGATTGTATTTAGGATAGTAGATACTTATTTTTATATAGGTGGATAATGAACTTTTGCATTTGGCACAGCTTTCTAGTGTGTTTGAAAAACGAGACGTAAGTGGTTCAACCTAAGTCGAAGCCATTAATTTTCTTGTTCATATTATATTAATTTACAATATATGTTTATGTTAAAACCATTGCTAACTTGCAATAAAATAACTCTTACATGGAGCAGTGATTAACCAACAAGACTTTAAAACACAGAAAAATAATCGAGCATGCCGGTTCGATTCCAACCCAATGCAATTCTTTTTCTGTTTTTTTTAGCTACATATTCTTGGGGTGAATGTAAGTACATTTGTAAGCGAGGCGCATACATTTTGTCAAATCACGAACAAAAATAACTAGTGTTTCAGTCAAATAATAAGTATTTATCACTTAGCTTTTCTGGCTTACTAGGTTAGTAGAGTTTTTGCTGGTATGTTTATTGTTAATTTATTAGAAACAACAAAGCTTATATTTTACACTAAACAGATAGATGTAATCTTAAACGAGTTATACTTTTTGTAGCGTTCTGGATCTCATATTTATTGCTAGTATATTGGGAACAACATAACGACAAAACCTTGCTTTTGCATAAAACATACTGCTACTATCAAAAAATGTAAATAATAAAAAATGTCTATGATTTTTTTCGTTTCGTTTTGCGTACAAATGTCGCGTTCTGGACCACGCGTTATTTCTTTTGTATCCAGATCTTAATATTGTGTAATTGCTTTATTAAACTTGAAACATATTAAATAAAAACAAGTAAGAGAGCTATATTCGGTGCCGAATCTTATATACCCTTCACCAAATTATACTTTAAAATAAAAATTTTAAATATTTTTAGGTAAACAAAATTAACATTTTTTCTTTTCAAAATTGTTTTTCAAAATTAAAAAAATTTTTTTTTTTCAAAATTGTTTTAATTTTTTCAAATTTGTTTCCAATTTTTTTTAAATATTTTTTTTTTAAATTTATTAGAAAAAAAATTATACATTTTTTTTTGTGGTATAAAAATATATTCTTGTTAAAAAATTATTTTCCCAATTTTGACCCATTGTAGGTCCAAATTACTAAAGCCTTATATAAATCGTTGTCTATATTAATGACTTAGTAATCCAGATATAGATCAAAAATAGGCCAAAAATCGAGGTTGTCCCGAGCCGGAGAATTCCCGATATATTGATGTATCAATTATGTTTGTAAGTTATTTAGGGGCTACGGAAAGTTGATTTCAACATACAGACGGACATGGCTATATCGACTTCGCTATATATAACGAGCCAGAATATATATACTTTGTGGGGTCGCAAATGAAAAATGTAGAAATTACAAACGGAATGACAAACTTATATATATCCTTGGTTAAGGGTATAATTTTTTGCCAAAATCTGTCATTAGTGTGCAAACGTAATAAGTCCCTTTTCATAAATTTTATAGGAGACACAAAAAACTAACAATAATTAATATAAATTTGACGCTATTATATATGTAACAGCATAGTTATACTCAATTCCTTTTTAATGGCAAAAAAATGGACTTAGCACATTTGTATATCACAAAATAGACTTAGCTCTTTTATATAAATTAAATAACCAAATAATTATATCGATTTTCAAGCACACAGTGTATTTTTACTTATTCTAAACGTCTTGTTTAAAAATCTAAATTTTCATAAAAAGTAGACTTAGCTCGTTTGCTCACTAAACTAACGATATATACAATTTAAACTTTCAACTAGCTCCTACCTATGTGCTACACTGTTTTCAAAACACTTAAATGAATACAAATTTTATTTAATTTGTTTATAAAATGTATTTATGTATATTGACACTTGAAAGATTTATTGCTACTTATACAGAAATAAAAACAAATAAATGCAATGTGGGTAGTTTTATTAATTAAAATTAATTTCAAAAAAAAAATTATTGAAAATAAAAAAAGTTTTGAATTTCAACTACATAATTAATTTGTTGCATAATAACATAATTTTTTTTTAAAAAGTCATTTGCTGTTGTTGTTGTTTGCTATTAATTGTATTTGTCTCTCTTTTGCCATAATTTATGTCAAGCTAATGTTGCAGTTGTTTGTGAAAAGTTGTTGTTGTTGTTGAATATTAAAGTAAAGAAGAAAAAAAAAAACAAAAACGTAAAACATGTCAATTGAACTTGTCCCATTAGTGTGCCAAACGTCATTAATTGACACATACAAAATAATTTTCTTGTTGTTGTTGTGGTTGCCACCACCAACAAAACTATGTACTCCTTACGTCGTAATTCGCCTCATTTTTGTCTCAGGTTTTTTTTTTTTTTTTTTCTTTAAATTTTGCCATACAATTGTTAATCAAGAAAGTAGTATGTAGTATGTAGTTGTTGTTATTATTGTTGCTGCTGTCATCGACTGTCTCATATTTATACAAAATACGCGTAATCGGAAGCGACGTGCTTAGATTTTTATTAAACGAAAGTACGAGTACGAGTGTTTTGAATGAAAGAAAGAAAGTGAAATCGTTTAAAGCCATACACACATGGACTGGACTGGTGGGGCTGGATGGATGGCTGGCTGACTGGCTGCTCTATAGTGAGTAAATCGGGCACAAACACACACTTGACTCGTACTCGTCATGTACAATTTTGAACATGTGAAGAAGTGAGTAAAACGTTAAAAAAAACCACATACACGCACACATAAAATTGTGAATGAACTCAAAATTTAACAAAAATTAATTAAAATTATTTATTTATACATGTGTTACAAAATCGCCAAAGAAAAGTAATAAGTTAATTAGGTCTTAAGTAATAAGTTATAGTCAATGACAAAATTAAGAAAATAATTTCATTATTTAAACGAAAGTTTATGTATATAATTTTGCCACAAAAGTGTGACATGGAAGTACTTCTTATTTACATCACTTCAAAAGTAAAAGCAAATATCTTTAGTCGTTAGAACAACTTCCTAAAAACAACAGCCAAGAAAAAGAGTCAAAGAGTACCCCGGATATTATTTCGGATAAAGGAAATGGATATTGAAGGTGTTGGCATCTATAAGCATCAAGGAAGATCATACGAACGACTAGGGCTATATATTTTCGCCTTTCCTGTGGACTATTGTTATTAATGAACTACTGGAACAACTTAATAACTTAAGATTCGGTATAATAAGCACGTAAAGAAAAAACATGGTTGTAGTGATCATAATCGTACAGCGTCATGGATTTTATATTGAGTAGCATTATAAAATGTCATAAAATTATTATTTTTAACAATAATTTAATCCATTGTTAATCGTATTATGTTGAAACTATCATGTTATAATAGTAGCACATCCATAATATGATTGTCTCCAACCGTATTTTAATTCCACCTCAACCATAATATTGTAATGGATAAACATGATTGTTGTAGCCACATGGCCATATTTTAAGGTATTTGTGATATTTTTTTATAGTTATCATAATTTGGTTGTAGTTAAAATTTTCACAAACATAACATCGTTCAAAATCAATCCTATTTCAAACCATATAGCGACAATCATGTAACTATAAACTATGAACCTAAACATTGTTGTAGATATTAAGTTTCAGTTCTTAATTTATGTGAAATACCTTGCAATGATTTTCAAAATGACTCTTATTTGAAATAGTCATTTGTGCAACATTATAAACAAAGCAATGTAGACATACTCTCATTTACCAGTAATAGGGTTCTCAGACTCATCGAGACGACCCCGAATGAATGAAGTAAGATCTCAAATGATCTCGATGGACTTACTTGGAATTGTCATTTATTCAACACTGCAGACAATGCCATTACAGCATCTTTTTTGTATATTCTGGGGTGTTAGGATCATGAATGAGTTATTGCAGTGATAAATGGCAACAGATGACTGAGAGGGCTAAGCTTGATAAGGTTTATACCTCATTTGTATTTCTATTACTGGGACCATGAGAACATTCTCTACTTATGGCCTAGGAGCCATCATGCATATTCCTACACTACACATACTGATAAAGTAAGTGGAATATAGGAGTGCATTTCGACTGCCGGCTTAGCCTACGCAAAATCTGGCGACCTGGTTAGGTACAGGCGCATTCTCAAGATTTTTGATAACGATCCTTAGATTAGTGTAAAGGAGCTGAAGTTATGGTGATGTACAATACTATTTCAGTTCTTGTACCCAAAATGGATCGGTATGATCAGTTTGGTGGCTTGATAAATTTGATCAGGTTTATAAAGTAAATAGTTTTTTATTTTTTTAAACGCTTTTATTAATTTATTGAATCTGCCTTTTATAGGCCTAACAATAAGTATTTAAATCTTATAACTAAAATTAAAACTAGTTGCTCTCCAACAAGAAAACCTAAATGGTTAACTGGCACTCATCTTAGCGGGGTGGTAGATCAGCTCTCAGAGCCTGGATCGGGCTTAGATCTGTACAAGTTATTTTGCAAGCGTATTGGGATGGTTTTGCAGCTTAACAATATATTTCTAACGGACTTTCTTGAACTCTTCCTTTACCAATGTCACTTCTAGGTCCCTGTGAAATGTTTTTATTTTTTTATATATCATGGTGCTCCCGTCAGGGTCCTTAGAATTTTAGATTGAGCCCTCTCTATAAGATCAATACTGGTATAGCTAGCCATTCCCCATAATTTAATTCCATATGTCCAAATTGGTTTTAAAACGGTCTTATACGGGATGACTTTATATTCAAGGCATAATTTTGATTGATCACTGATTAACCAATGAAAGCTAGAGGCTTTTAGCTTCATGTGAAGTCTCTTGGTTTCTATGTGACGGCGCCAAGTAAGCCGTCTATCAAGATGAATACCAAGGTAGGTGACATAATCAGACTGCGGTATATTAACGTTGTTCAGTGTGACAAGTGGACAATTTCCTCTCCTTAGAGTGAACGTAACATGTTTACTTTTCAGCTCATTCACCTTTATTCGCCAGTTTTTCAAACATGTCTCTAAACGTACGAGATAATTTTGCAGTTGACTAGATGCTATGAGTGGGTTTTCGTGTGAACTAATAATGGCGGTATCATCCGCAAATGTAGAGATTGTTAATTTATCGCACGTAGGCAAGTCAGAGGTGTAAATCAAATATAACGTAGGTCCTAGTACACTTCCCTGTAGAACGCCAGCTCTAATCTTGTATTCTCTCGTCACATAATCATTGAACTTAACTCTGAAAAGTTAAGTTCAATGATTATGTGGTAGTAAACATTTGATTTTATGTACTAGACCTTTATGTCATACCTTGTCAAAAGCTTGGGCAACATCTAAAAAGACGACAGAACAATATTTCTTTAATTCAAAAGATTTTCTAATCTCTCCAGTTAAACGATTGACTTGTTCAATGGTGCCATGATGTGCACGGAAACCAAATTGGTGTACTGGGATAATATTCAATATCTAATATATAATATCTTTTCCTGGAATATTTTCTCGAACAGCTTCGACAAACAAGGGAGTAGGCTAATAGGTCTATAAGAAGATGGCAGGGTTAAATCTTTACCCGGTTTCGGTATCATTATTATTTGAGAAATTTTTCAATTTTTTGGATAAATTCCAAGTTTCAAGATCGCATAAAACAATATAGAAAGCACAATTATTGTCACATTTGGTAGGTTCTTAATCAATGATAGAGTTATTAAATCATATCCCGGTGATTTTTTCAAGTTCAATTTATTTTTAATTACTCTATTAACATCCTCAGGGCCAATATCGAATTGGGCTGCATTAGCCATTGTTGAAACCGGGAATTCTTCGAGCTCGAACTCATTTGCCGTGGAATTAGGTTGAAATACTTCACTTAAATGTTCAGCAAATACTGTTGCTTTTTCTATAGCACTTCGTGCCCAGGTTCCGTCAGCTTTTCTTAAAGCGCTTTGTGCATCTACCGGTGGCTTAATGTTTCTCGTTGCCTTCCAAAGAGAGAAATTTGTGTATTTTGTGCTCGTCAAACTTTTAATATAATTTTCGTTTATGCGAACCTCTTCTAAATGAAGGGCTCTTTTCAGTTTTCGTACTGTTGTGGACAGCCTCTGCTTTGCAGCAGATGATCTATTATGTTGCCATTCTCTTCTGAGTGTTTTCTTTTCGAGAAGAAGAAATAGGCGTATTAGTTTTTGGAGGGGCTTGGCACCTAGAGTGTTCCAGAGCCGAAATTATCTATGACGTGAAGTCAGTGACGGTTTTATTTATGTCTTCCTCACACTGTAAATTAGGATTTGTGTGGATATGACTGCTGATATATTTCCTATATTTTAGCCAATTTGTCTTAAAACACAAAGAGTCCTTAGGAAATCTTGGGTTGTTGGGTCTCTCGCAATAAGTAATAATTACAGGAGAATGGTCAGAAGATAGATCATAGGATATTTCTGTGGATACTGTATTTCGACGAATACCTCTACATATGGCGAAGTCTATTAGATCAGGGATTTTTTTAAGATCAGTTGGCCAATAAGTTGGGTGTCCAGGAGACACGAAATCTAAGCAATTTTTGCTATCAACTAGAGCTTTATACAGCTGTCTACCTGTGGGATTCACCAACCGCGAACCCCAATATGTGTGTTTGGCATTGTAGTCTCCACATGCCAGAAACCGATTAGTGTTATAAAGAATTCTTCAAATTTTTCCTTGGTCATCGAGTTAATTCTCCAGCTGGGTATTCAAGGCGAATAGATTTTGCTTGCATATAATCCCCTATACAAATGTCCTTCTGGAACACTGTTTTAGCAGTCATAAATATGTTGACTATGCAGCAATCCTGATTAAATTTTGCACAAATTAGTTCTAAGTACTCTGAAATTATACTGTAAAGTATGGAGAACATTTGGGCAACATTTGACCCATACATGGTCTCCCTCAGTAAATGGTTTGAACATTCATAACATAGTTATGAATATAATAATTAATATCGTGACGAAATTTCGTCTAAGTAAAAAATGAAATATTATGACATTTTCTGTGAAGATTAGAGCCTAAATAAGTTGTGAAGAAAACTTTCTAAACTATATTTTGAAACCATAGGAAAGTGGAAGACAAAAATGTGTCCTAACTTAGCTAAGACTTCATCCATATTTAATAATTTTTTGTGGAAACATAATTAACGAACTATTTCTGTCTTTTTCTTTACAGGTATGTGTTTACTAAATGTTAAATATCTTCTTAAATTGTAAGTACAAATATTTCCATGATATTCGCTCACTAGGTCCGATCGAAAAAATGGTTTTTGTCAAAAAAAAAAAAAAAACAGTATTCCTCAAAATTCTAAAAATACTGCTTCTTGGAAAGACTGCTTCTTGCATAAACTATTTTTAAATAAATGAGAATTATATTAATTCCTTTAATGTTGCATTAGAATTATTAGTTTATATGCTGATCGCGCTAATGTCTAATAAATAAGTAATTATATATGAGATAATAAATCAGTCATTATTACACTAATTCCAAGTAATGCAGAATAAGTATACTTATATAGTAGTAATCATTAAAAAATTAAGTTTCTGCTGGGATATTCAATTTGGCAAATGAGGTATGCATGTAAATGTATACACTCATTTATTTATTTCAATTTACTCCGAACTAATCTCTTCGGCAATCTTTACAGTCAAAGTATTCTTTCCAGTCACCATTGAACACCAATAAACATAATTAACGAACTATTTCTGTCTTTTTCTTTACAGGTATGTGTTTACTAAATGTTAAATATCTTCTTAAATTGTAAGTACAAATATTTCCATGATATTCGCTCACTAGGTCCGATCGAAAAAATGGTTTTTGTCAAAAAAAAAAAAAAACAGTATTCCTCAAAATTCTAAAAATACTGCTTCTTGGAAAGACTGCTTCTTGCATAAACTATTTTTAAATAAATGAGAATTATATTAATTCCTTTAATGTTGCATTAGAATTATTAGTTTATATGCTGATCGCGCTAATGTCTAATAAATAAGTAATTATATATGAGATAATAAATCAGTCATTATTACACTAATTCCAAGTAATGCAGAATAAGTATACTTATATAGTAGTAATCATTAAAAAATTAAGTTTCTGCTGGGATATTCAATTTGGCAAATGAGGTATGCATGTAAATGTATACACTCATTTATTTATTTCAATTTACTCCGAACTAATCTCTTCGGCAATCTTTACAGTCAAAGTATTCTTTCCAGTCACCATTGAACACCAATAAACATGTTTACTCTTTTCAAATTGTGGACAAATTTTAATTGTAAATCTCACTCCCCATATCGCCCAAATTACTTTTGATAACCTCAATTTTTCATCGTAAAATATTGAATGCAACAAACATCTTTTCTTCTTTCTTACTGATTACAATTGTTGCTGGGGGTATAAGTGAAAGAAACTGTTGTATTATTTTATTTAATTTTTTTTTTATATTTTGTCATAATTTGCACTTTTTTTGTGTGGCATAAAAAAAAGTAAGGAAAAATTTACAACTCATCTGTTGTGTTGTGTATTTCTTGCGACACAAAATGACCGTTTAATAGCGGTCAGTCAACTCAAAAAAAAAAAAAAAAAAAAAACAAATTATTGAAAAAAACAGCAAATTTAATTTAATTTGTGTTTTTTGTTTGTTTTGTTTAAAAACACGAAAAAATATGTATACAAGTTGTTTGTAAACTGTTTTAACATGAGAATAACAAAAATAATAATAATATTCTGCTTTAAAACCCACCAAAAATTTTATAAAGTGCTCGTTAAGGTATTTTTAACAAATAAATGGAACATAAAATTCCACAAAGATGTTGAAATAAAATTAAAACAAATTTTTAATAATTATGTTATTGGGTCAGTAATTAAATATATTGAAAAACAAATTTAACATAAAAAGTTAATAATTTATGGAGTAATTAAGGAGGTTAATATTCTACATAATTGTTTATGATTATGGGTATATTATACTTATTTTAAAACAAATTAGGCAGATGTAAAAAAAATTAGGAAAATTTGCAAAATTATTGAATAGAAACTATTCAATTGAGCTGTATGAAAAACATGGGAATGGAAAATTTTACTGATAAATTAAATAATTAAACTGTTAATGTTCAGCAGCAGATATTCTTTTGTAAACATTCCGCAAAAATCTAAGTTACAAGGAATTTTGAGTTGTTGAAACTGAATTACCGATATTGCGATACAGTCACTTTCCAACCTTAATGTTGTTCTAATGAAAGTTTGGATACTACCCAAATTACCGTTACCCCCGTCTCCACGTAACATTAGTTTGGAAATTTGTATGTTCCCATTTGTCCAATTCCATTGCTTATATAAAAATTTTACGAGTTAATTAACAACGATTGGTCTTGATACATTGAGATTGTTTTGTGCAAATTTTTTGGCTGTAATTAAAAAAAAAAAATGAAAAACTTTGATTCTTCTTGTGGATTATTTTTATTTGGTCTTTTAATTTTTTTACATCAAGTCGAGAATATGATGTCATGTAAATGGCCGCCGCCACAGTTGATTGTCATTTGAGCCCTTTTTATGGCATTTTCCATCACTTTGGCCAAAACTTCCGGCGATAGGTCCTCACATTCTTGACGGATATTGTCTTTAGGAGCTGCAAGAGTCTGAGGCTTGTTGACATAAACCCGCGACTTCAAAAAGCCCCACAAAAAGAAGTCTGGAGCGGTCAAATCAGACGATCTTGCTGGCCAATGCAAATCGCCAAAATGGGAGATTAGGCGTCTGGGAAATGCATCCTTCAGCATATCGGTTGTGGCACGTGCAGTGTGTGCCGTTGCATCGTCCTGTTGGAATCACATGTTTTCCAATCCCAATTCATCAAGTTGCGGCAAAAAGAACTCGTTGATCATTGCTCTGTAGCGCTCACCATTCACAGTAACCGTTTGGACCGCGACGTCTTCGAAGAAAAAAGGTCCGATGACTCCTCCAGCGAAAACAGCACACCATACAGTGACTTTGAGCGGGTGTAATGGCTCTTCGTGGGTTACACGCGGATTTTCAGTGCCCCAGAAGCGTAAATTTTGCTTATTTACGTACCCGCTAAGACGGAAATGTGATACTCATGATTATTTTTGATGAAAAATCATCTTCCTCTTGGTGGTGATTAAGGATGGCTTGAGCGTATGTTGGACGCGATTGGCGGTCAGCAGCTAACAGCTGATGCAGCGTCTGGACTTTGTACGGAAACATCTTCAAATCTTGTACCAAAATTCGCTGCAAAGACCGTCGACTGATACCCATTTGCGTGGCACGACGTCTGGACATCGTCGGCTACAGCAGCAATATTCTCTGCAGAACGGCTACTCCGGGGTCTGCCACGCCTGGCAGCATCTCGTGTTGTGCCAGTCTCTTCGAGGCGAGCGGCTAAACGTCGCAGTGTTTCACCAGAAGGCGTTGGACGGCCAGGAAATCTGCGACGAAATTCACGTTGTGCCAAAGTCACCGACCGATTATTGGTCAAATAAATAGTCAGCAATATTCCGCGTTCTGGAGGAGTGTAGCGTAACATTGTTTATTAACGTGTATTTCGCATGTGTTTACTACACAAATGTCAAAACAGAACTGACATTAGGGGCCAATCGCAAAATTGATAGCATTTTCTGATGGGAGGATTACTTTTGCGCCACCTTGTACAATGAATCTTATGGATTATATTAACATTTTGATTGAAAGATCGATGTTTAGGTAACCAATTTAAGTAAGGAAATACTTTTTTTCGATTGCTTTCCTGTGATATCATAATTTCGTTCATTTTAATGCTCTATGACACACGACATTTCTTGTCTTGTTGTCTGGCGCGTAAACCAATAATGCTAATGGTGTTCCGACACGGGAACTGGCGAATTTCAGTTCCTTGACGTGTTTCCACAAAACGGACGACTTCAAACATGCATTAAGTTAATCGACTGGCGTTGACCATGGAATCACTGGCATTGTTTGCCTAAAATCCCCTACCACAGAATCATCGCACCACCAAACTGGCTTTGATTGTTTTGTTAATCTTGGAACGTTTTGTCTAATGTCTCCAAGGACTTTTTATGTGCCATTGTACACTCATCCCAAACGATCAGTTCGCTTTGCTCCAAAACTTGGGCCATCGTATTGTTCATGGAAATTTCGCATGTTGGATTTTCATTGATTTGCATATTCAATGGCAAAAATTGAGTGCTGAATGAGCAGTTCGACCGCCTTCCAACAACGTAACTGCAATTCCTTTTGAAGCAAGTGCAATATTATTCTGCAAGCGTATCGTTGCCAAAATCAACGCGATCAAAAAAGTTTTTCCAGTTCCACCCGGAGTAAAAAAAAAAAAATCCCTTCAGTTCCATCTTTCACAACTTTATTGTCGATTCAACAACAGTGGAACGTTTGATCGAACTGATTCCCTCAAGGCATTGCAATCATATTGTTTTTCGCATCGCAACTCTTGATTAAATGCGTCGTTCATCCTTGTTCGACATCATCAATCACATGTCCTCAATTAATGTATATCAAAGCCTCATTGTAAATTTCCTCGCTCAGTTCCATATTCGGATTTGATGTTCTAATACGCATCATTTTCTTTATTGAATCTTTCTTTTTAGAAATTGACAATAAGTATTAAAATATTAACCTAAACTAAAACAAAAGTTGTTATTGCCGCTGCAATGTCCAACATGAGTGCTGGTTAAAATGATTATATGGCCAGATCCAGTGATTCCAATCGCCTCAGTCTTATATGACCTTCAAATAACAGCAACTCCCTGGCAAGGGGATTTGGATGATCCAATAGTTTTGATAGATAGTTTAAACTGGAGAGTTTGATATCCTCGCGTATTATGGGGACATTGAGATCCCTCTGGCTGTTACTATTGCGAATGTACCATGGGGCACCTGTTATTTTCCTTAACAGTGCTGACTGCTTTCTTTGCAATTTTTGTTCCCCATAGCTGAATGCCGTATAGCCATATTGTTTTTATAAGTGTTTTGTACAAAAGCAGTTTGTATTCCAAGTCTAGAGCAGACCGTGGGCCAATTAGCCAGTGCAATTGAACTGACTTTAATTTTATTTGTGTAACCTTGGCTTCAATATGGTGGGTCCATGTTAAACGGCGATCAAAATGGATACCGAGATATCTCACATGGCTCTGTTCTGGAAGGACAACTTTCTTGTCTTAGAGTAAATGTAACGTGAGTACATTTTGCTGCATTGACTTTAATTTCCCATTTGTCCAGCCATTTTTCCAAATCGCCGATGTAAGACTAGAGTTGTGCATCATACATGGCATCTTTGTATTTGCTCCACAAATCAGTCGGTTTGATGGGAATCATGTTGATATAATTATCGAAAACAATATTCGTATTTGATGAGCATTTGACGAAAGCACAGCATATTCAAGGGTGTATTCCCAATGGGGAACAATCGCAAGCGTTGACACGCTTCTCTATACGTTCTTTGAATAATGTTATACCACGAATGCTGGCAAATTGAAACACTCATCGTTTCTTGGATGAAGTGTGTAAATGCGACCTGATGCGTCGGTGAAAAATAAATGGGGGAAATCAGTATTTCCTTGTTTTTGCCTTTGAAATTTCATTGACAATTGATTTCAAGTATAATATCTTGGCATTTCGGAGAATAACAGCGTTCGAGCAAATTTATCAATCCGGCATATTTCAAAAAATATCAATATTGTAGATGGCGGTTGATCAACTCGTTGTATTACATTCTCCTCAGTAGAGTACACTCCTTGACCATTTTCCAGGTGTACGGCTAAATGAACAACAGTTGGATGTCTTTCATGAATGGCAAATGAAAAAATGCTTCAAATTGCTTTGTTACTGCTAACATAGCGGCCCATTTGAAATTGATTGACTTCATCGTTGGAATTCTCCGCACTAACTTCATAATGTCACTGCCTTTAGTTACATATTTGCAGATGTATTTGATAAGTGGGCGTAGACAATTTAGCTTTCTGTAAAAAAACGTTTATGGACTATTGCGAACATTTAAAAAAAAATTACACAAATCGGTTCAGGCGTTCTGCGATTTTAGATATATCGAAAAAAGTGGGCGTAAAACAGGGCGTGGTCTATTTATCTTTCAGTAAAAACTTAAATTGGATTACTACGAACATTTAAACAAAATTTGCCAAATCGGTGCAGTCATTTTTCGATTTTAGATAAATTGAAAAAAGTGGGCGCGAAAGTGGGCGTTGTCAATTGTTCTTTACGTAAAAACCTAAGTTGGACTGCAACGAAATTTGATTTTTATTTATATAGATTAAATGATAATTCCTTTGTTTCTTTGTAATGATACATTACAACTTTTCGCGAGGACATTTAACTTCTACTGAGTGTATTACTAAGAGTTTAGAATAAATAATAAATAACTACTTATTTGAAAATATTTCAGAACTGCTTTCATGTAATATATATAGTCATTCCTATTATCTGCTGGTGTAAATTATAAGTTCTACCATTATTATCATTAACCCTCTAATGCTTAAAAGCATACCCAAGGCCCTCATCTCAAAAATGCCAATAAATGAAATATCAGTTATATTTGCATTTATTGGCATTTCTCGATGAGTGCCTTGAGGCATGCTTAAGCATTACAGGGTTAATTAGTATTTCAACTTAACTGGTGGCCTATAAACCAATTGGGCTTTTTGTTATTTTAAATATTATTAATTTAAACACAAAATACAATAATTTGTTATTTAATCGCAAAAACTTACATTAATATGTTTATACTGTGTTTGATATCCGCATCCGCTTTCCCAAATTTGGCTTACCAGCAATAGCCATGCAATTTTACCTTATTTCCCCACTAGCCTAATGCAAAGCAGCGAACTTTGTGCCCTTATTGGTTAAAAAAAAAATAATAAAATTAAAAATAGACTTAAATCGTGTTTGAATATTACAATGATTTTTTTTTGCAAACTGTATTCATTCAATTTTAAATCATTTAATTATAGAATTATTGTTTCCACTTAAATCTTTTTTCCCTATTTTTTTTTTTTTTTTTTGTTTTTATTTTTTGCATTTAATACTCGTATTAAACAATAATTTGTATTGTATAATATAAATTTTCATTAAATAAAAAGTGACTTTTAAGTATGTGTTTATTTTTATTTTGATTTTTTGCTAATTTTTTCCTTTGAAATTTAAAACCATTTTTGATTCATTAATTATTTGATTGATTGAAAACTTTTGTAAAAAATAAAAAAAAAAAACAATAATAATGAACAAAAACAAAAGTAGCAATAAAATAAAATAAATCTTGTCATCCATATAGTAGATTTAATAATGCATAAACATTAACTATTACACTATTATTATTTTATTTTATTACTATCTTTTTTCTGTTAAGCTTTTATTTTATAAATCAAAAAAAAAAATACATCGCGTGTCTTGGTGATTTTTTTAGATTTTTTTGTTTGTTTTGGTTTCAGCTGGTAATTAAAATTGCTTTGTTTAAATTGAGTTGCCTTGAAAAGGGTCATTAGAAATATTGTAGGTATTTCCCTTAATAAAATTCTCAAAGTTCTAGTATAGCTTTCTAAATTCATTCAATAAAATAATTTTGAAATTAATAATTCATTATTAAATTTTAGTTAAAAGTTTTGTGTTTTCAATTATATGAAATAATTTATTTAGGCTTGAATTCATTTAAATTTCTATGGAGTAAAATTTTACTGTATTACTCTCAAAGAATACTGAAACAGTTATTTTAGACAAATTTCAACATGGAAAGCATTATCGGGTTCCACAACAAACCTTTCCCTGGTATTCTTAAGTGTCTTTTAATAGTTAATGTCATTTACAGCTATTGAACTTTTTAATTTTGTACTGGGAAGAGAAGTACCTTAACTTTTCGAAAAGTTTACTTAAATAGTAATTAACTCGTATTAACCATGTAGCTTCTAAACCAAGCTCGAATCCAGGGGGTGAAATAGGAATTCCCCCTTTTTTCCCCCAAATTGTTGACCGCGCCTTTCTAAACTAATACAGATGCAAACATAATTCAAAATTCATCTTTATCTACTTAAAAAATTAGCTGACTGCTGTTTGGTACTTTTTTAAAATTCGAACATTTCAGGAGAGAAAATGGGTACTTTTTTTGAATCATATGTATTTTTTGCACCAATAAGCATAGAAACAAATCTTGTATCGTATTTTTTACATCAGGAAAAATACCAACTTTGGTACTTTTTCGAAATTAAAATCCTTAACCCTCAAACTTTAAAAAGCTAAAAAAAAGCTGTCGAATAATATTTTTTTAGGGTAATTATGACCCAATAAACTCACAACAGCCATCAGAAACTAATTTGCAAATTAAGTTTAGGATCCAAGTGCAAAAATGTGAAGAGTGCCTCAGGGCATTGTTCCCGGTTTAGGTGTAAAAAACAATAATATGTAAACATGATACGATTTTATTAAAAAAGTAATGAAAAATATACAAAAAATAAGAAAATATGTTTAACTTACTACGTGATACTCATAAAAACAAATTTTTGGCATTTGAGTGGCATAAATGAAGATCACATTTTGAGCAAACACACTGTGTTTCCTACTTTTTCATAGTTTGCACCATCTTTTTTGGCTAACCCGATTGGAAAGTGGTCAATATTGTCATAACTGACGTCATTAACTGGATGTTTTGCTTTTTCGCCAACTTTTGAACTTCCTGGCTGTGGATCTTCTTGTGGAGTATCAACTGATCATGAGTCAAGGGGGATATTTTAATCCGACTGCGGTCTCTATCTGCCATTCCTATAATTTATTTGATATAACAAAATATATAACAAATAATATAAGAAAAAAGTAAAAAACTATACAATAAATTTAGCCGCAACCCGCAACAGTGCCCTGAGTTCATGCATTCCAACACACTTTTTATTAATTGTTTAACATTTACAAATTCATAAACTGAACGATGAATATCATGCCTTAAAAAAAATATAGATCAGGAGACTAAAACTTTGATTTAAAAAAAAAATTAAAAATGTGGAAACTCAGTGCGCACAAAAAAGTACCAAAAATGGGTAAAAACGGGAAAATACATTTTATACGAAATCATTAAGCAAATTTTGATGAAATTTTAAACACCACATCCTACAGTCATAAAAAATTATCTAACAAGTTAATATTTGGAAATCTAGTGCGAAGGTGTAGATTGGGGCCAAAACCGGCTACACAGTTTGGTACTCTTTTAAAACATACATATGTTTTTCTTAAGCACATGAATACATATTTGAATCTTTTAAGTCAGATCTGTGTCATAAAATAATTTGGCAAAATAGAGTATTTTGATATTGAAAACCAGACAGGAAAAGAGAAATTGGTACTTTTTCTCCTAATGGTACTTTTTAAATATTTTAAATTATTAAACTTAACAACATAAAACTTAGCTGATATGCTTCTGAGTGAAGTAGGAACAACGGATATGGTGCTTAAAGGTATTAAGGTACCATAAAAAGAGAACAAATGCTAACTTTTCATTCCCCTAATGGTACTTTTTGAATTTTCTATAATAACACAGGTCAACAGCAAAAAAAGGCTTAAATAACCACTATATAGATTTGATTCACCATGGCTAAGTACAAAAATGGTCAAACTTTTTTATTCTATGGAGAGATTTTTTTAACAAATTTTTAAGTAAAACTGAATGTATATCAAATAAAAAACTAAAATTTTTTGAAAATGATCGAATTCACTTAATAGTGAATAAATTCGAAAATTATCCATCGATTTTTATGATCGATATCTAATTATGTTCCTATTACATGTGGCTTTGCGATAAAGCCATAAATCTAAACAATTTCTGCCATTTTTGATTTTTCATGATTTTTTTAAAACAAAAAATTTTTCTATTCTCATGTAAAAAATATTTTTTTTACTTCAATCTTTTAATATAACTCCGAAACTACTGAGCCGATTGAAACGCAATATATGTATAAAAATTTGTACATAGCATGAAGAAAATATTTTCAAAATTCATTTAATCGAAAAAAGAACATTAACTACTCAATTTTATGTATATCAAATAAAAAACTAAAATTTTGTGAAAATAAGCGAATCCACTTAATAGTGAATAAAATCGAAAAGACATAATCGATATTAATGTTAGATATCTCATTCTGTTTCTATTACAAGTGGCTTTGCGTAAAGAAATAAATCTGAAGAATTTCTACCGTTTTCGATTTTTCATGATTTTTTTTAAATAAAAAAGTTTCCTATTTTCACGTAAAAAATATTTTTTTTACTTTAATTTGATATTATAACCCCAAAACTACTGAGCCAATTGAAACGCAATATATATATGAAAGTTTAAGCACAGAATGGGGAATATGTTTTAAAAATTCAATCAATCGAAAGAAGAACATTAATTACTCAATTTTATGTATATCAAATAAAAAACTAAAATTTGGTGAAAAGGAGCGAATTGACTTAATAGTGAATAAATTCGAAAAAAAATCAATCGATTTTTATGTACGATATCTCATTTTGTTCCTATTACATGTGGCTTTGCGTTAAAGCAATAAATCTGAACAATTTTTGCCGTTTTCGATTTTTCATGATTTTTTTAAAACAAAAAAATTTTACTATTTCCATGTAAAAAATATTTTTTTTACTTTAATTTGATATTATAACTCCGAAACTACTAAGCCGATTGAAACTTAATATATAGACGACTTTAAGGCTATGTAAATCTCATCTTTTTTGAGTTTATTTTAATAACATCGGTCTATCTCTTTTTGAGTTATCATTAATTATGTAGAGAAACTTCTAAAAAAATTTATAATTTTATTTAAAATTTTTTTTAAAGAAATAACCTCTCCATAGAATTTAAAGTTCTACTGGAACCACAATACATCAAAATTGTGTAGTGGTTTAAAAAGCCTTTAAAATGTTTTCGATTTGGTTGCCTTGTGTAATTGATCTAGAAACATGAAATTAAGCATTTATGATACTGATTGATTTAGAATCCATTTGGGGACTCTTTATGGTACTTTTCTTTATTCAAATGATACTTTTTGTAATCTGAAATTAACTGGAATCAACACTGGTACTTTTTCTTAAATTTACAAATTTTTGTTTTTAAGATAAAGACCTTTAAATTTGTATATATCAAGAATTAAACATTATACTTTTGAAAGAAATGTGAATTCTTCATCAAATTGTTAAGGACATTTCTTTCTTTTGTACATTGTATGGTTTAAAAGTTACAGATACATAACTGAACACTTTTGGAAAATTTGTAAATTTCTTTAAATTTTCAAGATGTCATAGTTTTGGACCGCAAAGGGTCTTGAGCCAAAAAGTCTATGATTTGATAAACAATTGCAATACATAATAACCGTGGTAAACTTTGTTACAATGACATGTTCGACTGCTGACCGCATTGGGAAGGATCAACCCAATTTTAAAATTGAATGCATCAAAATCTGGATTTTACAATTTAACCTAAAACTTGGCAGTATGTCATCAAAATTAGCCTTTATATACCAAATTATAAATAAGTCATTACTAGACCACGTCTAAGTAATGCATTTGGTATATACAATAGAAGTCGTTAATAATTGCTAGACATTACCAAGTTTTTCCTAGGCTATATTAAATTCCAAAAATTATGCCAAAAAATCAACTAAATATTGAACCAAATTTATGATTTTTTGTATATTTCATAAAAAAGTATTCAATAGTGTCTAAAATCAGCTCACGTTTTTACAATAAAACCATAAAATTTTCGACTTAAAGTGTTCGAATTGAAATAATTTACATAATTTGAAACAAAATCTTTGTTAAATTGTTATTAAATTTTGCAATTGAAGGAACAAAAAAAAAACCCAAAATGCAGTTTTAAGATATCGAAATTTAAAACTTTACATGCCACACCACACACTCTAAATGTTCTAAAAAACATTTGCTGAATATTAATTACTCAGGTGTGATTTGATGTGGTTGGTCTCTTTAAATTTCAAGCTTGAAAAATGCAACCGGTTATTTGGTTTTAATTTAATTCTATATTTTTTGCTCCTCAAATTAATTAAGTTTAATTAATATTTCAATATAGATTTTTTTCAAATTAAATTATGCCAAAGACAACATACGCCACCACCACCGCCGCCTTTACCAGCCAGCCACTCGCCGCAAAACCTTATGAAGACAAAAAATAAATATCTGACACATCAATTAAACCACATTTTATGCAAATCAGTTTAGCGTTTTAAATTTTTTTTATTTTTTTTTATTTTTTTGCTTAAATAATTAAAAAATATTTAGATTTATTTGTATGTACGTGCATGCAGGTATCTTTTTTTTTTATTTATTTATATAAAGAAATAATTAAACTGTAACAGTTTGCAGAGTAACAAAATATTTGCATGTATCAATAAACTAGATAAATTGCGTTGATTTTATTATTTAATTGTATTAAAATTATAATAATAAAGCGAAAAAAACTAAACCACACAATGTTTTAATTGAAAGTAAAAGTTAAAAATTATTATTTAAAATACGTGATAGAAACTGATAAGACATAAAATACATACATAAATGCACAGAGAAAAGAGATTCGTCGCCACAACCGAATTTGTCGCCAATCGAATTTGGTCGGTTGCATGTACTATCATATAAATTGGTTGTAATTGCCGAATATTTCGATCACTAACAACATATTTTTAGAACACAAAATTGTTGTTGTGACCGAATTTTCAATTAAAGTCATTGAATTTTAGTACAAATATGGTACACGTAACCATTTAAAAAAAATAATTCGGTGTTAAAGACCGTAAATATTAGTATTATGACCAATAAAAGTAAATGTATTTATTTATAATTATTTTCATAGATTTTATTATTTATTTTATGCATGTATTTAGTTATACTTAATATAAAAAACAATTTTCAAAAAGTTTACACCATTAATGTCTTTAAATGCTGATAACTGCCGCACAGATGAAGGCTGATGCACATATATTTTATAATTCTGAAACTTGATACAACACATTTGATGTTGGAATGGATTTTTGGAGAGAAGTCATTATATTTCTTGATGGTTGGACCGATATTGTCAATGGATCTCTACCGCTATTATATATTGCTACATTATCAATCTGCACAGCAAACTTAGACATAAGTTCGAAATTTGTCGCAGACGATTTCTGTCCAGTCACAAAAAGTTCTGAAAGTAAAAGAAAGATGTTTATAATATATTCTGTACACAGAAACGAAACAAAACTTATACAAATAATCATAGGCAAACATCTGCGTGTATGTCTGTTGGTTTACTTTTTATTTGCTAGCGTCTTAACTTTGCTATTTTCTTCCTAGAAAGTAAAATATAATCCAGTTTCTTCTCCATCCACAGTAACAGAAGCAGCATTGTCATCGCAGTAATTTGCACACATACGTATACAGTGGGGAATATTTAATGATTCAAAGCTATGTATAGGTAGGATCACACTTTTAGTTTTTGGGTTCTTGCAGCCAACACATTTTTCCTTTCCCGTTTATCATGAACAAATATTGATGAACCGGAAAGCATGCATCCAAAAATATTTATAATATAAAACTTACCCTTTAATGATGCTGATGTAGATCCGTGAATTCTCTATAAAATTATCGAAATATATTTTATATTTAAGTTTTTTAAAATATTTTGTTTCAGAATTATTAGAAATTTACAAACAAATTTGTTTTATTTCAAATTTTCATTTAAATGTGAAATTTATTTGTACTAAAATGTCAAAACTAATCTACCATTTTTTCGATTGCTATCACCGAATTTAATTTTCTTTTTTCACAACCGAATTTTAGAAATCATCATAATAATAAAGTGATTACTGTAACTGAAAATGTATTGTTATTTAAAAAGATGATGATGATAATATTTATTTCGATTGTAATCATCAACATTTAGTTTAGAAAACTATTATTCAGAATTAAATTCGGTTGTCTATGCCAAGTCTGTTAATTGTTTTTAATGAATGTATAAATTGGTTAATACAACTGATTTTACAGTAATAGCACGACTAATTCCATTATGATTATGTTTTTATAGTTCTAAATACATAAAATCTGTAGAGTTCATTAAATATTAATAATATCAATTAAAGTTCGGTCTATATAACTACATTTTCATAATTGCAACCAATTTTTAACCAATCTGTTTTCTGTGTGTGTGTATTAACAGCTTAATGCTGAGACACATCAACATTTATTTTTAGACATTCAAATTTTAAATCTTAAAATTTGTCATTACCAAGTAATTAACTCATTATGCTAAATTCCTAAACTTTACTGGTTAAAAAAAAACCACTACTTACCGCAACTGCTTATAAATAAGTCATACTTTGATATTACTTAAACTAGTTACCAGTAATGACTTCAATAACTCATTTTAATGGCAAAGAACCCGCAGAAGCCGTTATTAGTGAAAACAGAATCGCCTCTATCGCGAATCAATATTTCACATGAAATATATTCCCTTTTCCCATGTTTCATTCATCAATTTTGTTCACGTGAAAAAATTTCCCATGTTGTGAAATTTTTAGATGGAATTTTGTAAACAATAAACAGCTGTTACGAACAAAGTCAGCTATTGTGAATGAAAAGTTCATGGGAATATCACGATAGCAATGTATTCATGTAAATGACTACTAAGTAAATAGCCAGATTATATATGAGTGTGGGTCAAAAAGTCCGTGCCTTTTTGAATGAAACGCAGGTTTTTGGATAAAAATAATTTTTTTTGTCCAACTTTTCTTCAATTCTATTACCTCTCCAAAAAAAAATAATATTTGTTGAGGTCATCAAAATTTTTGTGAGATGATTTTATCGTTGGAGTCAAATGGCTTTCCGACGAGACGTTTCTTTAGGTTTGGAAACAAGTAATAGTCACTCGGAGAATAGGGTGGAAGAGGCAGCATTTCCTAGCCTAATTCATGCATTTTTGCCATGGAAACTGCACATGTGCAGGCGTGGATCCAAAAGTTTTCATATAAAAAAGAAGAAAAAAAGAAAAATGTAGAACAAATTTTGAATTTTCATTAAAATTTATCATTGAAAATTTAAACCTCTGAGCCATGTGAGATGCCTATGGCTTTCACAATCTCTCGCACTTTCAATGTCCGATCGGCCAACACCAGAACGTGATTTTTTTCAATTGTTTCGGGTGTAAAGAACTTAACTGGCCATCCAGAACATTATTAACATCTAGCTTAATTTATAAATAAGGTTTTTATTGACACTACAACATAAGATTAACTGCCTAGGTCAAAAGTTTCCATTCTTCTAAGATATATGTGACCCTCAAAGGATAGCAACTCCCTAGCAAGAGAATTTAAATGATTTAGTAATTACTTATACCCTTCACCACAATAGTACTGATGTTTGTAACGCGCAAAATATTGTCCTAACACACACTTTCTGCTCAGGATCACTTTCTGAGTCGATTAAGCGATGTTCGTCCGTCTGTCTGTCCATGTACACTTTGTAATCAAATTACAGGTCGCAATTTTAAAGAAAATTTTACACAAACTTTTACATTGCCTCAAGGACTAATCCTGTTGAATTTAGTTAGAATCGGTGCATTATTTCTCCTAGCCCCCATACAACTGCCCTATCTGAAAATAGTTAAGCACTCATAAATATCTTAATTATAAATATATTCAAACCGAATTCATCACAACTAAGCTTTACATAAACTAAACTCGTACCGATGGGTACACAATGTTTTATAGCTCCCAAATAAGAACTATTCTCGAAAATTTCATTAATGTACATAAATATCTGAAATATGTTATTCTCCAAATAAAATTGAACACAAATATGTTTCATATATGTATACGCAAATCATCCCATCAAATTTTGTGACGATCGGTCCATAATTAGTCATAGCTCTGATATAAGGCCCACTTCCGAAAATCACTTTAACTAGCATAGATATCTTAAAAATTTTGGAATTCAAATAAGATTCAATACAAATAAGTTTCATATCAAAAGAAAACTGTTTATAATCATATACTCGGTCTAGGGTATCATATGGACTATACTTTCTTACTTGTTTTTCCATGTGTTAGTTTAAAGTGGATAATTATTTCTCCTCGCATATTGTAGTAACATTAAAATCCTTATATAGTTTTTCAATTTTAGAAGATGAGGCTGTTCCCCATAGTTGGATGCTTTATACAAGAGGACCTTGTAGTCCAGGTCTAGGGCTGACCGTGTACCAATGAGTCAGTGCATTTGCCCATGTTAGACGGATTCTGTTCGGGAATTCTGATATTATTTATCTGTATTGGAGGGAAACTATTCCTTCTTAAGGTGAATTTAACGTCTATTCACCATTTGTGTAGCCATTTCTCCAATTTATTGAAGAGAGTAAAATGTTTGGATGCTGCCGAGGGTAAGTAAGTGCGCTCTTAGGCATATCTGCCGTGTACAATATGTTTAGGGGAGGTCCTAGAATACATCCCTTGGGTACACCAGCGTATATTTGTGGTCGCACAGTGGCGCCATTTGAGTTTTTGTTAATTTTTTGTAAAATATATATTTTTTTTTTAATTTATTTTTAAATTTGTTGTAAAATATTTCTCACAATCCATAAAAGAAGGTTTATCTAATGGGTTTTCACGGTTATGATAAATTGCCCATAATGCATAAAACTCATTTTTGAACCATGACTTTTTTAAAAATTTTACCTCTAGCAATGGTGGAAGGACAGGAAGCTGGAAATTTTTAATTTGGGTAAAGGAATAATCAAAGAACTTATTTTGAAAATAGGGCAAATATAGAAATGTATAGTTTTTTTTTTTATTTTCCATCAAAGTTAAGAAATTTTAAACAAATGGATAGTTGGTAAATTTCGATTTATCTGGACAAGCACAAAGCAAACAGTACAATTTCCTTTTATTATTTTTTTATTAAATAGATTTACCAATAGAATCAAAGGGAATGACATTCCCTTTGATCTAGTTTTCGAGATGCTGTATCTGAAAGTGGACCAAATTACCTAAAAATGGTGTGTTTTTTTGAACACTGAAAATCAGTCAACTTTGAAGGGCTATATCTTCTGAACCAAAAATCTGATTGTAAAAAGAGTAGCATATTTGGTATAGTTTCCTGTAAAATAGGTTTATTCAATACTTTTTGTGGCACATGAAATTTTTGATTTTTGCAACCTTACTTGTTCTACGAGCGTCACTGTGCGACGTGAAGAGATCACATCATTTGACCTTTTTGGAAAGTTTGAAACAACTTGTAATTTTTGTGTATTAGTCTATCGTGTCAGGCTTTACCAAATGCTTGAGCAATACTTGTGTGCTCTCGAATGATTTCCGGATAAGGGTTGTTCAGATATAACAGTATTAGTGTTCAAATATGGTACCAGGCTTTCTAGTAGCAACTTCTCAAACAGATTAGAAAATATTGACAACAAGCTGATTGACCTGATTTAATTGGAAGACTTGTTGTTAACCCTTTAATGCACGAAATTTAGTTTAAAAGGGTTAAATTCTAAAGAAATGTATATAAATGCTGCTTAGTATTGAACAAAAATGTTTTTTAACATTTACTTTGTTTGCTATTTTCCAAGTTTAACAAAATTTTTTTTTAAAACCAGCATTTTTGACTTTAGGTTATCATGGATTAATGAAATCTATGTAGAATAATATATTAGGTTTTTAATAGTTATGGTCCAATAGAATACGGAAACTATCCTTATCAAACAAATTTCATATATTTTATTTATTTAATAATTTTTAATGAAGAGGTATAACTTTGCTGTTTAGGACAATTATGACCCCATATAACAGGTGGCGCATAAGTAATCCTCCTATCAGAAAATGCTATAAATTTTGCGATTGGCCCCTAATGTCAGTTCTGTTTTGACATTTGTGTAGTAAACACATGCGAAATACACGCTAATAAACAATGTTACGCTACACTACTCCAGAACGCGGAATATTGCTGACTATATGTTTGACCAATAATCGGCAAAATTTATAGCATTTTCTGATAGGAGGATTACTTTTGCGCCACCTTGTATAAATGGGTTAACAATTTTCCTGCAATTTAATCCTCTTTTAGTATAGAATAGAATTGAAAACATTTTTATGTTTAATATTGTTACGAAATTGTACTTGAATTTAAATATAACTGTTTTAACATTAAGTAAATACATTAACTGTCATAAAGTATGCTGCATTACCAGTGAATTCTTGTGCATTACCAGTGTATTTATAAAGTGTTATATAAAAGTGTGTGTGTGTATTAAAACACATAGCGACCATTTAAGCTTTTGTTGTTGTACATTTTAAATAAATAAAGAGTTGTTACAATTTTAAACTACTAAACGGCTTTTATTTGCAATCAAAAGTATTTTTGTTTATTTAAAGGAAATAAACCAACGTTTTAAAAAGGTTAAAACGTAATAATATTACGAAATTTCGTTCAAATGAACATTCCAAAATAATGAGATTAAAAATACGCATGAATTTTATTTATATTTTTTGGTATCAAGATAACGATGTCAGAAATTTGTTCTATTTTATATTTAAACATCTAAAGTTCAAAGAAATATTAAAAAAAAACAGAATTTTTTTAAATGCATGTGAAATTCAAAACTTCTAATTTTGCAATCTCTAAACGTTATCCGATTTTGCTCAAATTTTCAGCGTTTGGTTTTCAGATGCCGAAGCACAATGCGACAGATAAAGGATAACCTAGTGTGTATGTTTAAGTGCATGTGTTAATGGGCATTAATTTTGAAACGAGTCAAACATTTAGTTATTCATAATGAAATGTTTACTGTAAAAAGTGAACAATAAAAAAAAAAAGAATTTTGTTTTAATAAAATTAATATTTCATTATGAATAACAGCTTAAATATTTATATCAAACTTGTTCGTATTTATGTATGTGTTTATATAAAAATCTTCCTTGCGTTTCCATTAATTTTATTGAAATTTCCAATCACACCTAATTTCTGTAATTCATTTTAATTACACTAAAATTAAAATTTGTGTTTTTTTTTTTTTTTTGTTTTATTTCTTATTTATTTTCTATTTTGCAAATGTATTTTTAGTTAAATTTATTTTTCGCGAAAATATTTCTATAAATATCGAGCACCCAATTCAAAAATAGATAAAATACATTTGTTTTTATTGTATTTTCTTCTCGAAAATATTATTGTTGTTGTTGTTGTTAATGAATGGTTGTTGTACGTGTATAATTTCAAAAATAAATTGTCTATTTACACGTTAAAAATTTGCTTTATTTTCATGCCAATTAATTTTTTTTTTTTGCTTGACGATGAGTTTTCAAAAATAAAAAAGAAATAATTATTTCATGAGTTTTAAGAAGCAGAAAAAAAAACACTAAATAAGCAAATGGTTATGAAGAAAACTAAAATAGTAGGTAAATAAAATTTTGAACTTTGCACAGTTTATGTTTTTTTACATTTAAAAGCTTTTAAATGTTATAGACAAAATTCTGGGAATGGAAGAAATTTGTGTTTTTTTTTCCAAGGGAATTTTATTAAAATTAAAGAAAAGCTAAAGTAATTTGGTAAAACATAATGGGCACTAGGAAACGGTTCTCTGTGTCAGATCATGGAATAGACTAAAACCAACTTTTTGTCTTTTGTATAGCATCAAAGGAAGGGAATAGATATATTGTTTCTTCAGGGGTAGTTACTGGTTCCAGTTTAACCCAATGCGATTCGCTAACCCTATCGTAACCCTATTATAGTTCTCAAGTTATTAAGAAATAACTATTTAAAATTTTGATTGAACTTCATCGATTAAAGTTTGAAGACTTTTAAATAAATAGTCAGCAATATTCCGCGTTCTGGAGCAGTGTAGCGTAACATTGTTTATTAACGTGTATTTGGCATGTGTTTACTACACAAATGTCAAAACAGAACTGACATTAGGGGCCAATCGCAAAATTTATAGCATTTTTTGATAGGAGGATTACTTTTGCGCCACCTGTTATAAAAGGCTATAGTAATTTGGACTTACAATGGGTCAAAATCGGGAAAAATATTTTTTAACCTGCATTTTTTTTTACTAAACATAATTTTTTTCACTAATAAATTTTAAAAATTAAAAAAAAATTTGTAAAAAATTAAAAAAAAATTGAAAACAATTTTGAAAAAAAAAAAATTTTTTTTAAATTTTGAAAAAAAGAGTTTTAATTTTCTTTACCTAGAAATATTTGTGAAGGGTATATAAGATTCAGCACAGCGGAATCTAGCTCTCTTACTTCTTTTTTATAAATTCCCCCAGTGAGCACCGCTTTTATCTTTACACTGAATTCAAACATATCAGAAACATATTCATCTGCTGTAAATATTATTATTATGCACTTAAGATGTTTTCGCTGTTAGGGCTCAATATAATATTTGTATAATATTGCTTCACATTTTGCAGTCCTCTAAAACCAGAACAAGAAACAAATTTTAGCCAATTAAAGTAAACCTTCAGAACTGTTATACAAATGGGCACAAACCCAAAATTCTTTCCCACAAACATTGTTATACATAATTCAAAATTAAATATACAGAAAATAAAAACAAAAACTAAAAATATGTAATTGCATGTAATTATTGTTTATTAAGCCGTCATCATCATAATCATCAACACCATCATGTTGTTGTCTCGATGTCTGGTGACACCTTAACGCTGATGTTTTATTATTTGCTGTGTTTTTTTTTTTTTTTCTTCCGCCTTTCAGACATTTACCTTCAAAAATCAAATCAGAGAAAAAAAAAAAAACGACGACACCAACAAACCCCTAAATAAATTGTATAATACTCGTTTTATATGTATTTATTTATCTCATGCAAAAATATGAGTGACTAATATTGTAAAAAATCTTAAACTTGTTGTGTGTGAGTTTGTTTTTTTTTTTTTTTTTTCTTTTGCAGATTTAATGCCAATTTTAAAAATATTTTCACAAATATTTTATACGAAACGCCAACCTTTTCTTCACTATACTGCTACTCTTTTTTTTTAAATATTAGGGTGGCGCTTATATTGCATTTTTTATACCCTTCATTTTCTTCGGGATCCAAATCTTCAATAATTCTGTCAGACAGGCTTTCGAGAAGTTTCCTATTTAAAATCAGCAAAATACGTCAACAAAATTCATTATTACTTCGAAAATGTCGAGGCTTCATATGCGGGAAGTTTTGCTTTACTTCTTTAATATGAAAAAAGTGCCGCTGAAGCACACAAATTGCTCACTAAAGCTTATGGTGAATGTGTTTCATCGCTTTCAGCGTGGTTCAATAGTGGTGATTTTGATACGGAAGACAAAAAAGTTTGAAAACCAAGAATTGCAGGCATTACTTCATGAAGATTGTTGTAAAACTGACAAGAGCTTGCAAAGTCATTGGCAGCTATTTAATTTCAAAACGTTTGCGAGCAGCAGGATTCATCCAAAAGCAGGGAAATTGTGAACCAACCTTGAAAGACGATTTTGCATGTCCAAAATGAAGCTTGAAAGCTATAAATGAAAATCTTTTTTTGCACCGAGTCATTACTTGCGATGAAAAATGGATCTATTAAAATAACTCGAAGGGTAAGAGATCGTATTTATGTGAAGCCTGGCCAACCGAATCTACACCAAAGCCAAATATTCATGGCGCTTAGGTAATGCTCTGTATTTGGTGGGAACAAAATGGTCCTATCTATTAAAAGCTGCTGAAATCTCGCCAGACTATCACATTGAACCTGTACCGAGCGCAACAGATTCGTTTAAAGCGAGCATAGGCCGAAAAACGCCCAGAATTTGCGGCCAGACATGAAACCGTAATATTCCATCATGACAAAACTCTGTCACATGTTGCAATACCTATTAAAAACTATTTAGGAATAAGTGGTTGGGAAGTTTTGCCTCACCCGCTTTACAGTCCAGATCTTGCCCCGTCCGACTACTATTTGTTTTGATCGAAGCAGAACGCTCTCTCTGGTGTACGCTTCACTTTGAAACATAGTATCCGATAGCTTGATTCGTTCTTGACCTCAAAATATTTGAAGTTCTTTTGGCTCGAAATCCATATGTTTTGAATAAATTTACATTGTACAAATATTTCAAAATAAAAGCTGAAAATTTGAAAAAATCTTGCATTTTTAAGTCATACTCCCAATATATTACTGACATTATAAAAATGTTAATCGCGAAATACACGAATTTTAGAAGAGATAAACGGGTTTTAAATGTATTTTGAAAAACGTATAGGTTCACTAATCGATTTATGTTTTAAAAGAAAGGGTGAATTCCAAAATGTCTGTTTGCAAAACAACCTAAAAAATCATGCGTTTCTTAACGAAACCGTGTACTTTGACAATGTTTCATGTAACAAACTTTATGAAAAGATAAAAACAGACACTATGCTAAGTTTATTTTACAATTATAACTAAGTCCTTGCTACATTTGGTTTGATAAAGATATTACTGCAAAGTATTTTGATGTTTTGGAACTTACCCTGTTTTACTTCTATATTAGACATTGCTTCTAATATGGTTTTTCAATAGTTTTTTACAGTTTTCAAATTTATATAATTCTGAAAGGGCATGTTTAGTAGATCATTTTTGTAGAATAAACTTATGGTTCAGCTGGTCTGAATTTTTTTTACAGTGGGTCAAAGTTTTCATTAAAAAAATCCAAAAAAAAAAAAACGAGCAGAATTAAAAAAAATAAATAAACATAAATATATTTTGAACTAAAATAGATAACTTACATATGTTTTGCATGTTTTTGTAGATCTCCTTAAGGACTATTTATATTTTAAATTTCAGCTCATTTGGATTATACTTGGATTTTTTGCGATTTTTTAAAAAAAGGTAGCCTGTAATTTTGCTAATTAAGCGTAAAGAGCTTAATTTGCAACTTATGTGTCTTTGGTGACCCCCATTGAAATTGTCCGTAAACATTTTAGAATATGTTAATCCTCAAGTGTCCTTTATGAAAGGACTTTTTAATTTCCTCGAAAAAGTCTAAAATTGACCCCTAAATAGAGGAGATAGAGGGTTAAGATCTTCATCAAAAATGATCGCCATAAAATTTGACAATATAACTCTGACAATAAGAATTCTCTCAGACATTAACTTACAAAATTTTTTCAGTTAGTATAATGCTCCCTACGATCAAAAAATTAAAACTTAGACCAGCTGGACTATAAGTTTATTCTACACAAAAAAAATCTCCTCAACATACCCTTTCAGAATTATAGGGTCGCTGTTCTGTTGCAATCAAAAAGTCTCAATTGTTGGATTCTGAAATTTGCTAGTAGTTTCATTGATACAAATGTATTTGCTATTTTGTCAAAATCGTAAACACTTAAGAAATAATGAACAATTTGCCCATATCCCAAATTTTAAATTTTCAAACTTTTTCAAAAAATTAAAAAAAAAAAACAAGTAAGAAAGTATGGTCGGTCAAGCCCGACCTTATAATACCCTACACTAAGTAAATGAGCAAAATTATTATTCTTTCAAAATTTCAATAATTTGTATTCGTGAGTGATTTTCGAAAGTGGGCCTTATATGGGAGCTATGAAAAATTTTGGACCGATCACCATGAAATTAGGTGGTGTGATCAATGTCCATATGAAAGTTATTTATGTTGCATTTTATGTGTATACCAACATTTTAAGGAGATTTATGCTCGTTAAAGTGATTATCGGAAGCAGATCTTATATGGGAGCTATGACTAATTATGGACCGATCATAACAAAATTTGGTGACATAAATTCGGTATATATAAAACTTATTTGGAGAAAAAATTGTGTAGATACCTGTATAAATTAAACATTTATGACCGATAAAGTCCAATTTCGGGAGGACATTTCTATGGGGGCTAGGTGAAATAATAGACCGATTTCAGCCAATTTCAATAGGCTTGGTTCTTTGGCAGAAAAAATGACATGTACTAAATTTTATCGAAATATCTTCAAAATTGCGACCTGTACTCTGCGCACAAGGTTTACATAGACAACCAGCCAGCCAGACGGACGGACATTGTTTAATCGACTCAGAAAGTGATTCTGAGTCGATCGGTATACTTTAAGGTGGGTGTTAGACTAATATTTTTGGGCGTTACAAACATATGCACAAATCCATTATACCCTCCCCACTATGGTGGTGTAGGGTATAAATATCGATTCTAATACTGAAAACACTGAAATTTTAACAATTTTACCTGAAATACAAAAACTATTTTTAATTGGAATTTTTTTTAGCATTTAATTTTTAAATTTTGTTTGAAAATTTGAAATTTCAAATAAAATGTGTTACCTTTAAACGTTATCCGATTTTAATAGAGAGAACAATTTTAGACCTTGGGAGTTTTGAAAATTCAAAAAGTGCAAAATAAGAGCCACCCTAATGTACATTCAATATGATGTAGAAAATACATATTTGAAATTTAAAAAAAAAAAAACTAATATTGTATTACTAAATATGAGTGTTTCGTTTGTTTTTATATGGTAATGACGAAAAATGGGCACAGTGTAACGATCAAGTGTTTTAGTTTTATATAAAATACTTATACAAAAATGTTGAGGTTGTATTAAGAGCGATTTTTTCCTAAATGGAAATAACTTGTCTCGGTAGACTTTTTCTCTTGCACTTTTTCCTTTTCAAAACGTATTACACCAGAGAGCTTATAGCCATCTCACCATTCCATACTATGGGTTAAATTTTTTCTGGACAAAATTATTGGATTGAAAACATGGGAAACTCCCGTGAAATTTCAATTGACATTTACGTTTACTTATTCTTTTCTGTTTTTTAATATCTCTATACATTTTAGAATTATCATGATTTTGGTACTTATTTATAGCATTATTATCTGGACATGTACGTGCAGATAAAATCTAATCTAAATCCAATTATCTAGTGTCTGAGGAAATTTGGTTTCAGCTACATATGACAACAAGTCTTTAATTTTGCAAAACGAAATGTTAATTAAGCAAATTTTGGTTAACTGTTCTGCTGTAGAACTATAATTTGAAAATAAAACATAGTTTTTTTTACATATTTCCTCCTTTCTTTCTGGAGTCAAAACCAATTACACCTGAACTGAGTTTTTTTTCAATTTAAAGCTTCAATCGTTACACCGTGCCCCACGTCTACACATATTTTTGTGTATAATGCAATTTTGTGTTGCAGACAAATACAAAATACAAATCGTATAAATTGTTGATATAATAAAGATGATACACTAAATAGACATATTAGGATGGCGTAATTTACTCAATACTCATTCACACATCTCTCTTTATGACTGATATTCGACAAAAAAAATTAAATAAATTTGCAAATTTGTGTGCGCGCTGGCATAAATAAATATTGTAGAAAATTCAAAACAAAAAACCCACAATGAGATTGTAATGAGTATTGCAACTCAGAGGAGATTTTTTCTGTATATAACAGAATGACACATTGATCAGGCGGTATTGGAATGTGTTGGAAATGTTTGATCCAGAAAATTAGTTTAGACTTAGACTATTTGTGAATAGGGATACCAGTTTTGTTGTTCCCAAAAATAAATTCTGATAACAAACATTTATTTGAGAATTCCATGTCTCAGCCATCTCTATGTAATGCGAGTCTTTACAACAGAAAATCAATTTTAGTTACCAAAGTCTAAGAAATGTTTAGTTAAGTCTATAAATCAAAGGTTGTCATATACTTTTTAAAAATAATTTTATGTAATTATTGACCATTACAACAAGGCTCACTTGTTTTTCACTTTTTAGATTATCGATTCTCCAAAGGTCTAACAGTGTTTGCCATCTTCTAAAAATCAATTGGTAAAAATCGCAGCAAAATCGGATAACGTTTAGAGGTTGCTAATTTTATTTGAAGTATCAAGTTTTGGGTCAATCTAAAAAATAAAAAAATTAATGCTAAAAATCCACTTAAAAAATTTTACGCATATCTCAACTCTCAAATTTTACAATTTCCAAATTTTTTTTTTATGAAATTTCAAAAAATTTTCTTCGATTCAAATAAAAGCTAATTGAGGATTAACAACGTGAATTTTAACAGCTGTACCTATTTGAAATTAGAATATTACGAAGAAATTAAGTGTCTGATCACAAATATGTTAAAACTATTTATATTTTCTAATATTAATTTCATATTATTTCTTTGGGTTGCATATTAATTTCACCTTTTACATCTAGAGTAAAAACTGTCCAATCTAGCAAAGTTCGGTTTCTACACTAAAAATTATTAAACAGAAAAAATATGGGTGTATGACTTCAAAATGCGGAATTTTTTCAAATGTTTAACTTTTATTATGAAATATTTGTATTGGCTTTTTGCTACCTATGATATTTTTCCATCTTTCGCGCAACATATGGATTCCTTGCCAAAAGAACTGCTTATATTTTGAGGCCAAGAACGAATCAAGCCACTATCGGATGCTCTGTTCCAAAGTGAAGCGTATCCCAGAGAAGGCATTCTGCATCGAACAAAACAAGTAGTAGTAGGACAGGGCAAGGTCTGTACTATAAAATGTTTGAGACAAAAATTCCCAACCTCTTCATTATAAATACTTTTTAACAGGTATAGCAACATGTGGCCGAGAGTGGTCATGATGGAATATGCCCGCATATTATGGACATTTTTCGGCCAATACTTGCTTCAAACGAATCATTTACATTCGGTACAGGTTCCCTGTGATGGTTTGGTCAGTTTTTAGCTGCTCATAATAGACATGACCCTTTTGCTGCTCCCTCCAAATACAGAGAATTACCTTAACACCATGGATATTTGGATTTGGTGTCGATTCGTAATGGATCCAGTTTTCATCACAAGTAATGGTTCGGTGTCAAAATGATTTTCTTTTATAACGTTAACGCATCATTTCGAACATGCAAAATCGTATAGTACCCAATTTGCCTGCTTTTGGATGAATCCTGCTACTCGAAAACGTTTTGAAATTGCTGCTTGAGTAGCTCCCACTGATTTTGCTAGCTCTTTCTGAGTTTGACAACAATCTTCATGCAGTAATGTTTATTGGCTGAGCTGGATGATCTTTGTCTTCCATGTCAAAATAACCCCTTCTCAACCACACAAACCATCTTTCGCACTATGAAACCGATTAAACACATTCAACATATGCTTAGATGAGCAATCTAATATGATTCAGAGGCACTTTCTTTCAAATTAAAGAAGTAAAGCAAAACTTCCAGTGTATGACGCTTTGTTGGCACAAAATTCGACATTTTCGAAGCAAAAAAAAACTTTGTTGCTTACACTATAATGTTCAATAACTAAGTGAGGATAAATGACGGATATGTAGCCTTCAAAGTGACATCTAAGTTATTGAAAACAAAAACCACGTGCAAAAGATACGCCATCTTTTGTAAATTCCGCATTTTTAGCCATACACCCTATAAAATAGTTTGGAAAATATTGCTACTCCTAAATAAAATGAGCAACCTCTAAACCAAGGGTGCCCAAGCCCTATACTCTTGGTGCTCATTTGTTTTTGTAAATGCCCAGCAATTAAGCAAGTAGTCAATGTATCCCTTATAGACAGTAATCGTCACAAATGTCTTTCCACTTGACTGACTCCAATTTATATGTTTTGGTCATTTGGCACGTATGTGCGCTTTGTTGTGCAGAGAGAAGACAATTGGTTACTTTATACATCGCACTTACGTTTTGTGAGTAATTCGTTCAAACTGGTTTTGTTCAAATTGTGTTGATATAATTCTCATACAGTTAATTTTTATTTTTGCTTAAGTATACTGATATCCCATGTAACATGCACGAAGTCAAAAGTCACTTAAGTGTCACTTAGTATCCTATAGTGAAGTCACTTTAAACGTTTATTTTGTACTGCACTTTAGAAAGTCGATATTTTACACACCAGAAGCAATCCATTGGAGAGTTGTCAAAGAAAGGTTTGTTTTCAAGCTTTTTACCTGACTATATGAGGTCAGTTTGCACCCGTACATGTTAAAATAACTATTTATGAGCTGATCAAGTTACCTGTTAGGTAGCTAGTAAAGTAACTGACGCTATTTGAACAGTATGTGAACCCAATGCGTTGACTACTTTGGACCAGCTAGTAGACAGTCTCATTGAAGACAAAAGGGTCAATTGCTTAGGACATGCCCGTGTTAAAATAACTAGTCACGTAACTATTGAAGTAACTAGTTCCCACCCTAAATGATGGGTAAAATCACCAGTTCTGGACTGTCTCCTAGAACTGCTGGGTGATCTTACCTATAGGTTGTGTGTTTCTATACTCAATATAGCACTCAGCACTAGCAATATGAAATACACAAACAATTTTGTCTTGTTAGTTTTTTTTGTCGTTCTTCACTGTATACACGCAAGTGCAAAGCAACAACACTTTCGTATGCTTTGCTGGTAAACATTGTCGACAGCGATCATCAATGTAGATTTTGTTTTTGTTTATCGTATGGTATCGTTTAAAAAAGTGTGTATTTTTTCATTGTTCTTTGTATGTGTGGTTTTTACAACAAAAAATATTGAATAAAAATTAGTTTTTCTTTAAATGTATTGGTGTTTGCTCTTCCATAAAGAACTTTTGGCCACCCCTGCTCTAAACGTTATATTTTCAGCATTTATCTTTAGATGACGGATAATAAGTTCATAACATGGAATCATCATCAATCCCAAAAGTGTAAAATAAGCACCCCTATCACGAGTCAATATTTCACATGAAATATGTTTCCTTTTTTCCCATTTTTCGTTCATGAATTTTGTCCACGTGAAAAAATTCCCCATGTTGTGAAGTTTTTAAATGGAATTTTGTAAACAATAAACAGCTGTTAAGAACAAAATAAACTATTGTGAATGAAAAGTTCATGGGAATAGCACGGTAGCAATATTTGCTTCGAGGGAAATGGATATTTCATGACAACATAAATGTCACATGTTTTTCACGATAGGGGTGAAGTTTTATCCATATGCTCAAGTATAGATCGAAACTATTCAGTATCGCATGAGCATTCATTTCATTTATTAAGTCAATGGAAATATAAATTCCTTACAGACTAATAATTTTTAAAGAGATTTTTTGATATGTAGAACTCTATTATTTGTGGATTAAAACAATTTCTTTGTTGTTTGGTATTAATAGCATTAAGACGTATAAACGCACGAGTAAGTGTACTGTTAAGACCATAATTGGTTTGGTGATAAGGCACATTAAAAATTGTATTATACCTAAGCATTCTAGGTGGAACATAAAACGGAATTAATGCAAGCAGATCCGGACAGTCAATACTTTCATTAATTAAATCAAAAACCAGTATAGAAGACTGAAATTGCCTACGCAATTCCAAAGACTGTAGTCCTAGCCACGAACACTGTAATTCATATGTCGGCAAAGGATTAACTAACCGACATTCATACGACAAAGCTACTTCTTTCTTGCATTTCCTCAGTATCTCGAATTCCTAGGAATCGGATGTGGTTCGGATAAGAATACAATTTTTCCTGAAACTAGATTTTGGGATTTTCTATTTACTATTTAGTTATATACATTTACTCTCTTTTACAACTTGCTGGTTGGGTTTTGTAAACCTTAAGTTTAAAACAAGTTTAACAGATGATCTAATATTGTTTATTAAACTATTAGTTTGTGGCATTAATTCATAGTTATAAATTAATATTTAAATAAATTATATGCTATTATTAATTATAATAATTAATGTATTTCTCTTTTTTTTTTCATTGCAGGTAAGTTTCTACAATTAATAAAATATTGAAAAATGTTTTAAAATGTAAGTTTTTTTTAATAATTGTTATTAACACACAATGGTGTGTAAAATAGTAGCAGTTGTTTGACTGAAACATAAACATTTGCAAGATCATTTAACGCCAAACACAGTCATGTTGTTTATAAAATTAACATGCCCCTCGGTGTTCGTATTTGTAGCAGCAAATGTGGAGGAGTGTTTTGTTTTTTTCCTTTGAAATATTCTTCAGCTACTGTATATTTATTTTATCTTTTTTTTTTCTTACTAAATACAACAATATGGTTTATAGCATTAGTTTATGTGTAATTTATATTTTATTTTTTTTTGCCATAATGTTCTCTTAAGTGATGCTACAGAATAAAAATAAAACTATTAGTAAAATATGTTTGAAACATGTGTGGTATACTAAAGAGGATTACTGAAGGTGCTACGTTTTTAGCTTAAAACTTTAATTAGCAAATAATCTGTGATTTAAAGGAATCAAATTTAAAGCAATTCTTTTAATAACAACCTGTACTCATTACAAGGAATTTATTCAAAATCAATATTCTAAATCAAATATAAATAACTAAAGGGTCTTCCGAACCTTGACAGTTGATAACGGAGATATTGTTGAAGCTATATCTGTCGAATTGGCTGTCATTTAATCAGTTTGTGTTGCCAAATCTCCATGGGCGGATATAGCATTGAGCAACACGTGTAAATAAAAAAGTTGTTTTATTGAAATGAGTGTTCTGTTCGGGCAACGTTCCATTTTACGATGAGGCCCATTTTTTGGTGACAACACCAATCCCCATGAGATCCAAGAGCGTCCATGAAATTCTTTTGGAATTTGTTTGTGTTGTATAGAACTAATTTAGTTCTAAATAACTAGTTTCTATTAAACTCTATAGAATTTCTATTGAAACAAAACATTGTTCTTCAGAATAGTTGCAATATCACTAGTTCTATGAATCTCAAGTGGTTCTGGTTATAGTGGTTCTAGGAGTAGTGATTTTGCAACACGTTCTAAAAATTTTCCTGGATTGCAATCAAACTCAATTTCAATTTTATTAGAAATACTTTGAGAAAGTACTTTTTAGATAGGAGAGCAATTAATTCATTTCATAAAGGTATTAACTTTATTTCCCGTGTTCACTTAAACACATCAACTATTTACTTAAACTCTCTGTCTTTCTGTTGAGTTGTAGGCTATTCAAATGACGTACAAAATATAATAATAGATATGGAAAAATTCTGTTTTGATCTATACAATACAACAACAAACAAAAGTAAATAAATTAGTAAAATAAAGAAAATAATTTAATATAGAAATATCACTCGTGATTACCCAAAGTGCAACCGGCATGAGTAAGAAAACTTGGTGTGCTTGACAATTTATTAAAAAAAAAAAAAAAATATTTTTTTTATTAGAAAGCGGGCTATAGTATAAGTATTATAAAAATAACAAGTAAGAGTGCTATATTCGGCTGTGCCGGATCTTGTATACCCACCAAAAATATGTGACAATAAAATATTTTTCTGCTATAGGGGTTATGATCAATTATGGACCGATCCTCACAAAAGTTGTTTAAACAATTTAGGTCCATATAAAACTCGTTTATATCGAATTTCATCAGGATATTAATTATTGTAAGACAATTAATAATGTTCAAGTAATTTTCTGAGGGCAAACTTGAATGGGGTCTAGGGACTAATATTACCCAATTTTCGCTACACTTTATAAAATAATTTTAGAGTACTTGGAACTAATTTGTGCATAATTTTATGAGAACATATTTATGACTGCTCAAACAGTATTCCGGGGTGACATTTTTATGGGGGCTAGGTGTAAGTATTGAGCAATATTGCCCATTTTCAATACCAAACAAACCTTATCAACAGAGGGTATTTTTATGTATTCAGCCAGCTAGCTCCTTTAGTTTAGGTCCAGACTGATTCAACAGATAGGCGGACGAACGGACATAGCTAGATCAACTAAGAATCTTATGAGGACCCTTTTTGATTCTACGACCAATATTTCGATGTGTCGATAAATAAAAATAAAACCAATTGTAGTTAGAGAATGTAAGAAAAGATAAAATCACTGTTTATTGTTGGTGTTTTGTTTAAGCTTTGATATTTTTACAAATAAAGCTTGAGTATCTGTAATTCTCATTCACTCTATAGTTTTATTTGTATAATATATTTAGTTTTACTAAAGCCTTTTGGAAAAAGGTTTCCTGATGATCTGGCCTAAGCAACCAGTGAAAAATTCAGTGAATTTATCAATAAAATTGGGAATTTAGCATAAGAAAATCTTACTAAAAAAATGATACCCATTTATTTATGTGGTTGTATTACAAAATTATGATCACAATTAACCCTCTAACCCGCTAGAGTGCCTCAAGGCATGCATTACAAAACACAAATAATATATTTTTTTTTTACTTTAACAGTGACTTTAGTTACATATTTGTTAAATTTTCCCTCGAAGGTCGAAATGCATTCTGACTTTTAGATTTTGTTCTGTCAGCTGTATTGTGAGTGATGTCATAATTTTAGCACGTGATATTTTTTTAAAGGTATGATATTCTTCTTTCAGTCTGTGAATTTGTAAATATTAAACAAATAATAACAAGTGTGTTGGAACGCAAAAACTAAGGGGTGCCTCAGGGCACTGTTGCGGGTTGCGGCAACAGGAATGGCAGATAGAGACCGCAGATGGATTAAATATCCGCCTTGACTCATGATCATAATTTTAGAACGTGAAATTTTGTGTGTGATTTTTTTTTAAATCAAAGTTTTACTAACTTTTAGTCGCCCGATCTATTCTAAATATTTTTTTAAAGGTAAGATATTCTTCTTTCAGTCTATGAATTTGTAAATGTTAAACAATTAGCAAAAGGTGTGTTGGAACGCAAAAACTAAGGGGTGCCTCAGGGCACTGTTGAGGGTTGCGGCTAAATTTAATAAAAATATATATTATTTATTTTTACTTTTTTGTTATATTATTTGTTATATAAAAAGAAATGATAGGAATGACAGATAGAGACCGCAGACGGATTAAATTGTCCGCCTTGACTCATCATCAGTTGGTACTCCACAAGAAGATTCACAGCCAGTAAGTTCAAAAGCTGGCGAAAAAGCAGAACATCCAGTTAATGACTTTCCAATCTGGTTAGGCAAAAACGATGGTGCATACTATGAAAAAAGTCGAAAACACAGTGTGTTTGCTCAAAATACGATCTTCATTTGTGCTTCTCAAATGCCAAAAATTGTTTTCGTAGAAAGTAAAACATATTTTCTTACTTTTTGTATATTTTTCATTAGTTTTTCAATAAAATATCATTATCTTATTGTTTTTTACACCTAAACCCGCAACAATGCCTTGAGGCACTCTTCACCCTTTTGCACCTGGTTCCTAAACTTAATTTGAAGATTAGTTTCTGATGGCTGTTGTGAGTTTATTGGGTTATAATTACCCTAAAAAAAAATAAAACGACAATTTTTTTAACCTTTTTAAAGTTTGTTTGGGTTAGAGGGTTAATTTGGAATATCCACATTGTACTGAAAGTTCTTTATATTCAGACATCTAAATGAAACAACTTTCAAAATTCAAAATTAATTTAAATTTGGTATAAGAAAGAAATGAATAATTTGAAAACTTGCTCTCAAATTTTAAAGAGAATTTGTACTTCAATTACATTTTTTGTCACACCACTTTTAAAGCAAACTCTACAAGTTTTAAACAAATAAAAAAACTCCTTTCAAAACTACAGAAAACAACACGAAAATTTAATTCTAAAATGTTAATTAAATTCATAAGAAATGTCAGTTCTTAACCCTTTGACCACCACGGGGACACCGGTGTCCCAACACAAAAATATTGAATAACTAAATAACGAAAAAACGAAAGGGTTTCATTTTAATGTTAATTAGTTCTTAAACGTGTCTCTTATTAATGTGTTTAGATTAAAACAAGTTCGGTTACAGCTTTTACTTTTTACTGTCTTTGAAAATCAACAGTTTTATTGGTACTGTGTTCAAGAATTGTTTAAAAATTAGTCTTATGGTCGTGAAAGGGTTAATAGGATTACTACACAGAGAAAACAGATTCGTAGCTGCAACCGAATTTGTTGCCAATTTGTGGCTACAAAATTTTAGAAGGGGTAAAAAAAAGTTTGGTTGCTTCAACCGTAATTCTTCTTTATTAACAGATTTGCTGTTGCTAGAACCGAATAATTGTATGTGTCCAACCGAATCATTCGATTGGCAACAAATGCGGTTGCTGTCACGAATCCGTTTTCTCTGTGTATGTTTTTAAATTAATTTTGAATTTTGTAATCAAGTACTTATATGTACTATATCAGACTATATGACAGCCATTACCAAACTACTTCTAAGTAATGTATATGGTATTAAGTAGTCATTGAAAACTTAGTTGTTCAGTCATTAACAAGTTTTTCATGGTTTATTTCTTTAAATTTTCCATTGACAAAACAATCACCCTTATTATATTTGGCGTCGTCGACATCGTCGTCAATATTCAGTCAAAAAATCGTATGTTTCGCCGATATTGATAACAATTGGTATCATTTGACAGCGTTTTGTACTTATAAAAGTATTAAATTCTATATGCATATACCATTTTTTGAATCAATATTGACGACGATATCGACGACGCAAAATAGAATAAGGCTGAATATGAAATACCCCAGAAATTCCCGCAATAAAAACATTAAATTCTTTTAAATGTATGTCTTTACCTAGAGAAACATTTCGGAAATAACTAAATATAATTGAAGTATAAATAACGAGTTAAATTTTATTAAAAACCAATTTTTTTATTGCTTTTTAAATTTGTCTAAAACAATCAAATAAATAAATATTTTTGCTAAATACAGGATTTGTTTTCTGTATTTATTCTTAAATAAACTCTATTTAAATAGTTAATTTAATTTCATTATAAACAAACAAACAAATAAAAAAACAAAATTATGCAACAATTTGTTTTATTTATTATTATTTCTACAAATAAACAAACCAACAGATGGTGGGACAGACAGACAGGCAGAAAGACAGACAATATTTTAAATAAAGGCAGATACTTATTTCAGAGACAAGTAGTAGTGGTATAAATTTTATGTGGATTTTAGTATTTTTTGCACGTTTTAGGAATTTTAATTTAAAAAACAATAAAATTTTTCAAAAATAAAAATAAAACTGTGTTATTTTAAACGATTCTTCTGCACTGTTTACTAAAATAAACAAATAGTCTAATTTGAAATACGTATATTCTAATTTTTAAAGTAATTAAGTAAAAGCTATTGAAAATGGGTTGGTGTCTGTGCTAAGCATAGAACTATATTATGCCTTTAATTTAATGTATTAGCAACAGGTAATAGGAGATTCAATTTAGAAGAACTTCCTTGGTAATCACTTCTGCAATTGCTACCTATTTTTCACTTCTTTGGAAGTTGTTTTTTTAGCTTATTAAAAAATATGATGAAATTTCTTAATTCTCTTATAGCGTGCCTAGTAATTTAATTTTATTTAATATTTCATACGAAAAAAAAAAATTAGTTTTACTTACAAAATAATTTCTCCTTTTCATTTCTATTTATTCAAAGGCCGATAAGATAAAAACTTTGTTTTCATAAAAAACGCCTGTTCTATGGTTGTGTGTGCAAATAAGTAAAAGTTTTGCAATAAAATGGAAGTGAAAATAAATTCTATATTTATTTTTTGTTTTGTTCGTATTTGTTGTGGCTTTTGATTGATAAGAGAAAAATGTAAATGCAAAAAGAAAAAAAAACTTTTTTTATCTATTTTTTAGTTTTGTTTGCATTTTTTTGCAACTACTTTGTGGGACTTAATTTTTTTAAAATTACTTAACAAATGTTGTGTAGAAACAAGTAAGACTGTTATATTCGGCTGTGCCGAATCATGTATAACCACCATCAATATGTGACAATAAAATATTTTCTTCATATTTGGGGTAGGGTCCGAACCGACCAACTTTATGATGATCATTGTTAATAGGGTGGCCCTTATATTGCCCTATTTGAATTTTTGCACTTTCTATATAAAGTTTAGAGTTTTGGGTCAAAGTAGCAATATTTTAAACAAAAATGAAAACAAATTAAATTGAAAAGTAGATTTGAATTAAAGCAAATGTACCTAATCATTAAAATATTGAATGATATCAGTTTATATAACAGTCCTTACCAAACTACTTCTAAGTAATGCAGATGATGTTAAGTACCCAGCAAAAACTTTCATTGCAAAATAATAAGTTAGAACCCTAAATTCTTGAACTTCACTACTTACACAATAGCATTTTAGCTCATTACTTTAATACGGTGTTGGCATTGGAGGCAAGTACTTTCCACGACCTCTTTTAAAAAAGTCATTACATTAATATTACTTAAACTAGTTACAAGTAATGGCTTAAAAACACATTGATAGTTAGGTATGACAGAAGTCTTTATTGCTCATGCAAATGAATTATATAACAGATAATAAATAAGTCATTACACGACTACTTCTAGGTAATCCAGATGGTATGTATTAATCATTAAAAACTAAATTGTTCAGTAGTAGCAAGTGCTAACCAAGTTTTTGCTGGGAATACATTAACATTTAAAGCATTTCTCTTTTTGATTGACTCTAATGGAAAGCAATGGTTAAGAAACACAAGGCAACAAAACCGAAAAAATTATAAAGGCTTTTTAAACCACTACACAATTTTGATATATTGTGGTTCCAGTAGTAAAAATATGGTCCAAATTTTAATTTCTATTGAGAGTTTTTTTTTTTACATTTTTAAGTAAAATTATAAATTTTTTAGACGTTTCTCCATATAATTAATGATAACTCAAAAAGGGTTAGCCCGATGTTATTAAAATAATCTTAAAGAAGTAGAGATTTACATAACCTTCAATCAGTTTATATATTGCTTTATATTGTTCAGTAGTTTCGGATTTATAATAACAAATTCAAGCAAAAAATATATTTTTTATATGAAAATAACAAATTTTTTTGTTTTAAAAAAATCATGAAAAATCAGAAACGGCAGAAATTGTTTAGAATTATTTCTTTATCGTAAAGCTACATGTAATGGGAACAAAATGAGATATCGATCATACAAATCGATGGATTCTTTTAGAATTTATTCACAAGTGAATTCACTCATTTTCACAAAATTTTAGTTTTTTGTTTGATATACATACAATTGTGTAGTTAATGTTCCTCTTTCGATTGATTGAGATTTAAAAACATTTTCCCCATGCTATATACTAATTTGCACATATATATTGCGTTTCAATCGGCTCAGTAGTTTCGGAGTTAAATTAAAAATTTAAGCAAAAAATATATTTTTTACATGAAAATAGCAAATTTTTTTGTTTTAAAAAAATCATAAAAAATCTAAAGCGGCAGAAATTGTTTAGAATTATTGCTTTAACGCAAAGCCACATGTAATAGGAACAAAATGAAATATTGAGCATAAATATGGATTAATTATTTTCGAATTTATTCACAATTAAGTGAATTGGCTCATTTTCACAAAATTTTAGTTTTATGGATTGATATACATACAATTGAGTAGTTTATGTTACTCTTTCGGTTGATTGCATTTTGAAAACATTTTCCCCATACTATGTACAAATTTTTATATATATATTGCGTTTCAATCGGCTCAGTAGTTTCGGAGTTATAATAACAAATTAAAGCAAAAAATATATTTTTGCATGAAAATAGCAAATTTTTTTGTTTAAAAAAAATCATGAAAAATCGAAAACGGCAGAAATTGTTCAGATTTCTTGGTTTATCGCAAAGCCAGATATAATAGCAACAAAATGAGATATCAGCCATCAAAATCGATGAATTCTTTTTGAATTTATTCACAATTAAGTGAATTCACTCATTTTCACAAAATTTTAGTTTTTTGTTTGATATTCATACAATTTAGTAGTTAATGTTCTTCTTTCGATTAATTGAATTTTGAAAACATTTTCCCCATACTATGTACAAATTTTTATATATATATTGCGTTACAAACGGCTCTGTAGTTTCGGAGTTATAATAACAAATTGAAGCAAAAATATATTTTTTACATGAAAATAGCTAATTTTTTTGTTTTAAAAAAATCATGAAAAATCGAAAATGTGCAGAAATTGTTCAGACTTCTTGCTTTAACGCAAAGCCACATGTAATAGGAACAAAATGAGATATCGATCATAAAAATCGATGAATTCTTTTCGAATTTATTCACAATTAAGTGAATTCGCTCATTTTCATAAAATTTTAGTTTTTTGTTTGATATATAAAAAATTGAGTAGTTAATGTTCTTCTTTCGATTGATTGAATTTTAAAAACATTTTCCCCATGCTATATATTAATTTTTATATATATATGGCGTTTCAATCGGCTCAGTAGTTTCGGAGTTATAATAACAAATTCAAGCAAAAAATATATTTTTTACATGAAAATAGCAAATTTTTTTGTTTTAAAAAAATCATAAAAAATCTAAAGCGGCAGAAATTGTTTAGAATTATTGCTTTAACGCAAAGCCACATGTAATAGGAACAAAATGAAATATTGAGCATAAATATGGATTAATTATTTTCGAATTTATTCACAATTAAGTGAATTGGCTCATTTTCACAAAATTTTAGTTTTATGGATTGATATACATACAATTGAGTAGTTTATGTTACTCTTTCGGTTGATTGCATTTTGAAAACATTTTCCCCATACTATGTACAAATTTTTATATATATATTGCGTTTCAATCGGCTCAGTAGTTTCGGAGTTATAATAACAAATTAAAGCAAAAAATATATTTTTGCATGAAAATAGCAAATTTTTTTGTTTAAAAAAAATCATGAAAAATCGAAAACGGCAGAAATTGTTCAGATTTCTTGGTTTATCGCAAAGCCAGATATAATAGCAACAAAATGAGATATCAGCCATCAAAATCGATGAATTCTTTTTGAATTTATTCACAATTAAGTGAATTCACTCATTTTCACAAAATTTTAGTTTTTTGTTTGATATTCATACAATTTAGTAGTTAATGTTCTTCTTTCGATTAATTGAATTTTGAAAACATTTTCCCCATACTATGTACAAATTTTTATATATATATTGCGTTACAAACGGCTCTGTAGTTTCGGAGTTATAATAACAAATTGAAGCAAAAATATATTTTTTACATGAAAATAGCTAATTTTTTTGTTTTAAAAAAATCATGAAAAATCGAAAATGTGCAGAAATTGTTCAGACTTCTTGCTTTAACGCAAAGCCACATGTAATAGGAACAAAATGAGATATCGATCATAAAAATCGATGAATTCTTTTCGAATTTATTCACAATTAAGTGAATTCGCTCATTTTCATAAAATTTTAGTTTTTTGTTTGATATATAAAAAATTGAGTAGTTAATGTTCTTCTTTCGATTGATTGAATTTTAAAAACATTTTCCCCATGCTATATATTAATTTTTATATATATATGGCGTTTCAATCGGCTCAGTAGTTTCGGAGTTATAATAACAAATTCAAGCAAAAAATATATTTTTTTTATGAAAATAGCAAATTTTTTTGTTTTAAAAAAATCATGAAAAATCGAAAACGGCAGAAATTGTTTAGATTTTTTGCTTTATCACAAAGCCACATGTAATAGGATCAAAATGAGGTATCGATCATAAATATGGATTAATTCTTTTGGAATTTTTTCACAATTAAGTGAATTCGCTCATTTTCATAAAATTTTAGTTTTTTGTTTGATATACGTACAATTGAGTAGTTAATGTTCTTCTTGCGACTGATTGAATTTTGAAAGAATTTTCCCCATACTATGTACAAATTTTCATATATATATTGCTTTTCAGTCGGCTCAGTAGTTTCGTAGTTATAATAACAAATTGAAGCAAGAAATATATTTTTTACATGAAAATATCAAATTTTTTTATTTTAAAAAAATCATGAAAAATAGAAAACGGCAGAAATTATTTAGATTTATTGCTTTATCGCAAAGCCACATGTAATAGGAACAAAATAAGATATCGATCATAAAAATCGATGGATTCTTTTCGAAATTATTCACAATCTCTTCATAGAATTGAACAATTTTACCATTTTTGTACTTAGTGGTTATTCAAGCCTTTTTTTGCTGTTGACCTGTTGTTATATAAACTGACTGTGATTTTTGTTTATTACTTGGTTAGTTGTATTACAAAGAAAATAAACGATCATTTTCGGCCTCTGATAGCTTTGAGTGACGACCACTGGTGTAAATACAATTTTAAGAAATGTTTATATTTCTTTATAAAACCCTTGAAATCTTAATAATTTTAGAAACCCTTTAATTTTCCATCGTTGGTAAATTAACTGTTATAAATGTTTTTAATACAATCTTATTTATTTAATAAACACAAGTTAATATTTGTTATTGTGAGTCTTTAGCTTATAGAGGCACGTGTCTACTTAACACGATTTAAACAAAATTTGGGTTAAACTTATAAACATGTTTTAAGAAAAAAAAAGAGAAAAACATAAACAAACAAATTATTTTGTACATATTATTTATAATGAAAGAAAAAAAAAACAGAAATGAAATATGAGAAAATTAGTTTATGAAAAAAAAAAAAAAAAATAATAATAAACTGATTATTTTACTATTTACTATTGTTCTAAATTAACCCATAAACTATAAAAATAGTAAATATATCTAGTGTTTTTTTCCAGTTTACTTCCGTTCTTCTTAATTATGAATAATTTGTATTTTACTCATTCATAAATTTATAAAAAAATAAAAAAAATCTAATAGCTATTTTTTATAAAAATAAAACTATTATTTGCTAATAAATTATGAAGCCTACACTAACCACAATATACAGATTATTTTAGAGAAATAAAAAATAAAAGTTTAAATTCAAAAATTCTTGTTAATAAGGCTTTTTTTGGAAACTGCATTTCGTAATTTCAATTTTCAAAAACATGACCTTTTACCAATTATATATGTGTATGAATTTCTATGATAAATTCAAATTTACCAACAGGTTTTCCATTAAAAAGTTTTAAATTTCAGTGTTTTTAAGCATTAAGTTTTAACAAAAATACATTTATAGAATGCGGTTGTACTCCTTTGGCTTTGGCAAAACAATGGAAACTTTTAAGTTTCTGCAAAAAAGAAGACCACACCAACAAGAATATTAAAAACATAATTGGTCAATTCACAAGGTCTCTTATCATGTCATATTGTCATAATGTCCTAATATTTCACAATGGTTTTTATTGCCTTTCAAGCAAAAAATGTTCTAAAATAATATCACTCTGTATGCTATGTTTATTGTGTTATCGTAACGAACCAGTAGAGTCCAACGCTGAATGTCTAAGAGTCAGTTAAGCCGATCCGCCGAGTCGTGATTTATTAGGACATTATGACAATATGACTGATAATATACCTTGTGAATTGACCAAATATTTTACCGTTATTTCGATATTTATTATACCCATAATGATTTTGCCATTCCGTTTGCAACACATGGATAAATTCATCGCACATGGATAATACGATCTAGCAATGCCCGTCTGTCTATCTTTCTATTGAAAACACGAAAGAAACTAGCTGAAATTTTTAACAAATACTCTCTGTTGCTTGACCCCCCACATATTGATTGTGGTTATACAAGATTCAGCTCTGAAAATTTGTACATAGCATGGGGAAAATGTTTTCTAAATTCAATCAATCGAAATACTCAATTTGTGAAAATGAGTGAATTCACTTAATTTTGAATAGATTTAAAAAGAATCTATCGATTTTTATGATCGATATATCATTTTATTCCTATTACATGTGGCTTTGCAATAAAGAAATAAATCTGAACAATTTTTGCCGTTTTCAACTTTTCATGATTTTTTAAAACAAAAAATTTGGCCATTTTCATTAAAAAAATATATTTGGTGCTTCAATTTGTTATTATAACTCCGAAACTACTGAGCCGATTGAAACGCAATGTATATATGCAAATTTATACATAACATGGAGAAAATGTTTTCTAAATTCAATCAATCGAAAGAAGAACATTAACTACTCAATTTTATGTATATCAAATAAAAAACTAAAATTTTGTAAAAATGAGAGAATTCACTTAATTGTGAATAAATTTGAAAGGAATTCAGCGATTTTTATGATCGATATCTCATTTTGTTGCTATTACATGTGGCTTTGTGATAAAGTAATAAATCTAAACAATTTCTGCCATTTTCGATTTTTCATGATTTTTTAAAACAAAAAAATTTACTATTTTCATGTAAAAAATATATTTTTTGCTTCAATTTGTTATTATAACTCCGAAACTACTGAGCCGACTGAAAAGCAATATATTAATTAAAGGTTATGTAAATCTCAACTATTTCTAGGTTTATTTTAATAACATCGGGCTAACCCTTTTTGAGTTATCATTAAGTATGTAGAGAAACGTCTAAAAAAATGTATAATTTTACTCAAAAATTAAAAAAGAAAACTCCATAGAATTTACAATTAGGACTATATATGTAATACTGGAACCACAATACATCAAAATTGTGTAGTGTTTTAAAAAGCCTTTCAAATTTGTTCAATTTTGTTGCCTAGTGTAATCTAACAGGGGCTGGTCTTGGTTGCTAAATTTCCATGAACTACATCTTATTTCTAAAATAAATCGATAAAAATCATATACAATTTGCAAAGAACAGTTAGGGCCTAATTCAGAAACACGAAAGGAAAACAATTTGAAAATTTTTGTATGAAAATTACTCAGTTTTTAAATAATTTGAGAGTGTTTATCATACAAAAATTTGAAAATTGTTTCCTTCTGAATTAGGCCCTTAAACTGGTCGAAACAGAATTGTAATACTATTCTCTTTTGGGAAGAATCTTTCATAAAAGTTTAAAGGCAGTGCCGGAAAAACATTTGTAAGGAAACATTTTGAGTGAAAGAAACTGGAACATAAATAAGACTGTCAAATTTGCCGGTGGCAATATTACAGTGTCGGGCTGTTTTTCAGAGCAAGGTATTGATACAATTCATATCATTAACGATACTATGACTGGAATCGGAGACAAATCCATTTTAAACGATGTGATGTGTCCATATGCAGACGAAAATGTGCCCATAGTTTGGAGATTATAGCAAACACATTGCTAGGCTTGTAACATAATGGTTACAGTCCGTGTTTCGAAGTGACCTGCCTAATCGTCGGATCTCAATTCCATAGAAAAGCTATGGGAAATTGTAGACTGCAACATACAGACTCAAATTAAACCACAAAGGAAGCTTTATCGGATGTGATTATAAGGTAATGTCGAAATATATTTGAAAGGAGATGATTGAGTCTTTAAATGGTTCAATGTATCGTCGCACAGTGGCGCATGTAGAACAAGTGAGGTTGCAAATCAAAAATTTCATGTGCCTATGAAACATATTGAATAAACCTATTTTACAGTAAATTGTCCAACGATTTCAAATATGCTACTTTTATTACAATCAGATTTTTGGTTCAGAAGATATAGGCCTTCAAATTTTACTGATTTTCAGTTTTCAAAAAACAGACCATTTTTAGGTAATTTGGTTCGATTTCATTTACAGTACCTCGAAAACTATGTAGTGGATCGTAATTGTTTTTGATTCTATTGATAGATCTATTTATTAAGAAAAGAATAACAAAATATTGTACTGTTTGCTCTGTGTTTGTCCAGTATATCGATATTTACCAACTAACCATTTTTTCAATATTTCTCAACTTTGATTGAAAAAAAAAAATCTCTTTATTTGCCATATTTTTAAAATAAGTTCTTTAATTATTCCATTATCTAATGCAAAAATTTCCAATATTTTACAAAAAATTTAAAAAAATAATTTTTTTTTTAACTTTTCTGGAATATTTTACAAAAAATTTAAAAATTATTTAAAAAAAAAATTTTAAATCTTTTCTGAAATAATTTTAAATCATTTCGTCTTTAAAAATAAACATAAAAAATCAAAAATGTTAAAAAATATTTTATTTTACTTCTCATAAAATTGATTTTTCCACAAATTTCAACTTTGCTAACCCATAAGTAGGCACCTTAAAGGCGTAGAACCCTTTTCAAACCCTCATTTCATAAATTGATCAATTATCTATCACATGCCTTTTAAATTTTTTTGATTATCTCGATTGCTTCAAAAGTTATGATTTTTGCAAAGAAAAAGCTAAATTGGCGCCACTGTGCGTTGCTGTGGAGCGGTAATGAAATCCGAATTTACATACGCCGTTGGAAAAGAATTTTAAATGTCTATAATTAGTCTATGTCAGGTGAGGATTCAGAGGGGGCCCTAAAAATAAATTTTACTTTCCATACAAAATTTAAAAATTGATTATGAATAAGGCTTTTATTTTGTAGCACAGTGTTAAATATTTTTCCCACCATTTATATTTTCACTGTTTAATTTCCTTAATATTTTCCAACCCTTCCTTAGTGTGTTCTTTTTATTCAAATAAACAATTGTCTGAATCTAATTTATTTTGTATCATCCAACATCTCACCATCATGGGAAAATCACTAAAACCAACTTTATACACATTATAAGTACCAAAATGAAGTTAATTTGTTTTGCTTAAATACGCAGTTAAATAAATTTATTTAATTTAAAATATAAAAACAAAACAAAATAAAAATAAAAATAAAAAAACCAGCAAGAATTTATATCAAGGTCTTTCTTTATTTAGTGAATAAGTTTAACAAAAGTTAAGAAAAAAAAAAAAAAAGGAAATACAGAAACAATATTTATTTTAGAAAGGAATTTTTTTAAGTTTTGTTTTTAATACTTTAAGTTTTTGTAAAACAAAATTCATGCTAAAATAAGTTTCACGTTTTAAAAAGTAATCTTAGTTGGTTTGGTGGGTTTTTGAAAGGCAGTAAAAACATCAGCAGTTAAACTGGGGTTTAAATATTTTCGTTTTTCTTAAATTACTAATTGTTGGCTGATAAACAAACTTTATTTTGGAAATAATTTAAGAAAATAAATCTGTATACTTTTGATTGCTCTTTACCTTGACAATTTCCAAATTGATTGATGAAATTGATTTAAATACTGGAAAGCAAATTTAAAAATACTATGTATATTTGAAGGTTAGATTTTTACCAAAAAAAAAATATTAAATTTATTTGAAATTTGTATCAACACTAATAGTATTGAGGAGATAGTTTCAAGCACTAAGCCATTACTAAGTACTTGATACCTTTACATTTCTAATATTCGCTAATTATTATCACATTTTTTTCATTTATGGACCCATTGTAAATCGTTACAGTCCACTCCTTCTTTAATTTTTAATCAAAATTTATTTAGATCATATTTTATTTAGGAATTCCTATCTTCTTTATTTAAATATCATCATCTTTTTTTTCACCATATTTATAACAGAAATTTCAAAACTTTATTTGTATTTAATACCTACGTAAGTATACAAATTTTCTAACCACAAATCTCCCTCCTCCTCCAATTTGTAATTAAATATGAATTAAGAAATTGTATTTCTTTATATGCAGTTGTTTTACAATGTGTTTAAGCCTAAAAACAAACAAAAAAATAATATAATAATTTTCAAGCTGGTTAAATAATTAACAATGTGTACAACAAATAAAAACAACACAAAACAAAGAAATGTTTGAAATAAAGTAAAATTTTGTTAACAAACAAATAGACAAACAGACAAATAACAACAAAATAATACACCCGTTATAGCCAACTGCATAAATAATTACAAAATAAATATTTTAGTGTATTTTATTTCAGTTTTCAGCTCGTATTATTGCTGTGAATTATTATGAAATTTTTTTTTTACTTCATTTCATGAAGTTATAACAACACCTTTCGAAAACTAAATTTACTTAGAAAATAAAACAAATATTTTCGTATTACTACTTATTATTTCTTGTTACAAATATTTTTTCAAAATAAATAAAACCTAAGAAAAAACGTTAGTAAATGTATTACTTAGTGGGTGGAGAAAAGAAAAGTTTATACCAACCAACACTTCCTTTAAATGTAATTAACACAATTAATAGTTAAATGGCCCGGTACCCTCGGTACTCAATGGGCCATTACATGTTTTTATAAAAAACATATATTTCAGACTTGCAACTCCTTCAAATCGCATGGCTAGACATGCAAGTGCCAGTTTGGCATTCTCAATGACAGGTTGTGTATGATAATCCTCGACTTAAAGCAGTCAGAGCAAATACAGTGTACTCTCTCTTTGCGGACACCTCTCTAAAGCGGACAGTCCCAAAAACGTACACTTTTTTCTGTCCCAAAATAATTCTTTGGGATTATTTAATACTCTCATAAGCGGACACCTCTTATAAGCGGACAAATTTGTCAGTCCCTTAGGTGTCCGTTTATGAGAGAGTACACTGTAGTCGTTGCAAGAGCAACAACAGGGCTAAACAATTTAGTAGTATTGTGATTTTTTAATACTTTTTGTCATCGAAAAAATAACGAATTATAAACTAATCATCGTTGATCAATAGTGATTCTTCAGAGATTGGTAGCTTCTTAATCGAGAACGACCTTCATAAGTACAGTTTAGCCATTTCAACATTTGTGCATGTTTACTGTAACCATTTCAACATTTTTTAACAATATAGTCACAGTAACTATTTGTATAATTGTGGTAACAATAATATGGTTAACTTACTATTCACATGATTGTATCAACCATATATATGGTTATAGTAAACAAGTATATGTTTGTGACAACCATTTATATGATGAATAATTTTATCATAATATGTTATTCTCAGGTTATGATATCCATAAGCCAAGATCAACATAATATGGTAAGTCCTTCATCATATAAATGGTTGTCACAAACATATATTAGTTTACTGTAATCATATATATGGTTGATACAATCATGTGTATCGTAAGTTAACCATATTATTGTTACCACAATCATATATATAGTTACTGTGACTATAATATTGTTAAAAAACTTATACAAATGTTGAAATGGTTACAGTAAACATGCACAACTATATTTTTTTTCTGGGTGTGTGAGAAAAAAAGAGTCAAAACATTTAAAACGATTGCGTGATAAGGCTGGACATTGACAGATATAGTGGAGGCTATTCTTCTCTTCCTCATGATTTGTAAATATAATTAGCGCGCATTGTAATCTTCATTAAAAAATATCAATTCATCTGAAGTTTCATTTCCTTCAATTGTATTTTGAACTCATACACAGCACTATTTAAATACTTGTTGTTCGTTGAGAGAAAATATCCGAGAATGTTTTAGAGTTTCTAATCTCGAGCTTACATTTCTGTTACCAAGTTTATGCCACATCGAATATTGATTGTAGACCCCATAATTGATATACATACATATATTTTGGGTCTTTATGAAACATAAAGACCATCTAAGGACTGAGATCGAACAATTTTTAACATACATATATGTTAATAAAAATGAAACCACTAAACTTACAGTTTTTAATCTTTTTTTATTTGATTGAAATTATTGTTACAATTTACAAAAAACAAATATTTTTATAGTTCTAATCACTAATGTTGAAATTTTGAACCTTTTTCAAAAACCCTTCCATTATGGTTTTTATAGTGCTTTATGTCACTTTGTTCGAACAGGTTGTCCATCTCCGTTTAAAAGCTACCACACTCCTGGACACCTTTTTTGTGCTCCTCAATTCTTTTTTAACAAAAGCCCAATATCTCTCCACTGGCCTTAGCTCCAGGTAGTTTAGAGGATTTGCCTCTCTTGGTACAAATACCACATTATTGTTCTTGTACCACTCAAAGGCTTGTTTACCATAGTGACAGATGCCAAATAAGTGGACACATTAAAAAGTCTTATGAATGGAAACATTCTTTTTTGTAAACATTCCTTGATGTTAATTTCGGTATTTATAGAGCCCTTTGTAACAAATGTTTGACTTTTTGCCGCAACTGCACCAAGAACTTTTGTCTGCTTTTTGGTCCTGAACTTTTCTTCAACATAAAAAAATTTACACAGAAGCTGCGAATAATTTTCAATACGTACATTTCGTCATCCATTATGCAGCAGGTATATTTTTTGTATAAAATTTGACTTCAATTTCCGTGCTCTGTCTTTGACCTCTAAATTTTAAGCAGAGTTCCTGTTAGTAACTTTTTGAGTCTTGTATGCTTTTAAACCTTCATTGGCTTTAACTTTTCGTACCAAATAGTCCGAGTACTGACCTAACCGCGCTGTTTTCCTACCGGATGTGTTGGGAGCTCTTATGAAAATGCTTTCTATTTGTTTGGCTTTAGAAACATTATGTGGACCATTCCTTCTACTTGAACCAGGTTTTATATCAACGGTCAAGTTCTCCCGGTACTGTTTAATAACATTGGAAAAAGTTTGATAGCAAACCTTTGATTGTTTCGCCAACTTTTTGAAGGACCAAGTTGGGTTTTGTTGAAAATATTTAATAATTTTAGTATACACTTTTTTCTGGTCACTAATTTTAATCAGATTAACAACAAATGACAAAATTGACATGCTTTACAAAGGTTAAAAGTTTTAATGAAAAACGTGTGTTAAGAATTTTACGATCTCAGCCCTTAGATACACGCATGTCAATCGGATTGTCTATCTTTTGAGGGCAAACATATTTTTATCATGTTTTTGTAGGCACATTTTTAAAATTTCTTACAAAATTTTATTTTTTTTGTCCTTTTATGTAACAAATAATTTAATTTTGAAAACTCGAAAAACATTGTAAAGTTCTTTGTAACCAACATTTTCATTATCTTGCATATTTTCCACTTATTTTGAGCATTTTTGCTTACGTTTTTTTTATGTATTTTTATCTTGCCCTGGATATAGCTCTTCATAGATATCAGCATAGCTGCTTTAGGCATAGAGAAAATATACATAGAGCGGAAACTAGAAAAAAACTCAAACAAAAAAATTACTCAAAAAATTCACACATACGAGTGCTGTTTTTGTTTTAACATAGCTTTTTTTTACTAATGCATTCTCACCACTTAGGTTTTTGACAACTGAGTTAGGCCTTTGACAGGAGAGTTTTTGCTCTATGTATATTTTCTCTATGGCTTTAGGTACCTCAAATATTTCTCCTTGCTAAATAATACTTAAGTTTCTCAATCTAGAGCTAGACATAGCTCCACAACTTCTCAATACAAACTCCACTTCCTGTTTCTTCGAGTTTCTTTTATTGAGTCGAGTCATTGGCAAATACTTAAATAGCTTTAGTATTATGATTAAAGGACTCTCAGTTGACTTGCGGTGATCTTCTTGTCCTAATGGTCATGTAATCTCTTTTTGTTCTCTGAGTGTTATTATAGAAATCGCTCCACCTAATCCAAACTACTGTTGAGTCTGGTTCTTGTGAGCAATTTCTCTACATTCTTCAGTAAAACATTTTTGGGTTAGTCCAAAACATAAAAGAGGCCTGCACTAAGATTTCTACGTTGTTGTACTGATTGTTACTCTTCAACGTCCAGACAATTCCTGCATCATTCTGGATAACCCAGACATTCTGAAATATATCTACTCATACAAAGACAATAAGTCTAGGTCCTTTCCCATGTCATATAGGTAATCTAACATTATCCGATTTTCTTCTCATTTAACGCCCATTAATAAATCATTCGTTTAAGAATGACCAGTTTGTTGCACATTTTTCAGAAATTTCATTTAATGATACCGAGAATAAATACTATTAAGAAGACATTTTGACTTTATTACATAGAAGATTAAAGCCTGGTTTGATACAAGCCATCGTCTGGTTATTTAATTTTCGGATTCTTCTTGGGGTTACTTCCATAGCGTAATTTTTGGGCTGGAGTCAGTGGACACCTACACTGACAGTAACAAAGACAGTAACCAGTATAGACTGTCTTTCGTGCTCGTCATCCTGGAGGACAGAGCATGCAGGCCAGTCATCTCTTGCCGATATTCCGATCTCAAAGATTATATAAAGGTTCAGTGTAGGTACCATGTCGAGTTTGAGATTCCAAATATTTTTTTTACAAGTACTAAACGCACCCACATACTATCTGGTACTAGTGGTTAAGAGAAGCGTTCATACAGCCTTTCCTATTTATATGTCAACCTCACCTGAGCATTGTGTACCCTGCCGATAACTAACGAGGCTCTGACGATCGACCTTGTATGGTAAAACCTCCCCTGATTTGTAAAGGAAGTGTACATCTAAAGTTTCTCTCCTCCGGAAGCCAAATCAGCTACTCATCTTAAATAACATGATTACCAAAACTGGGAGGCCATATGTAACTTATAGGAGCAACAGGAATTAAGACCTAGATTGTTCAAAATTACGAAATTTTATACCTTCTGATGTTTGCATGGTTGATTTCCATGATTTTCCTATAATAAAGATCGCAGCATATTCATAATTGGTGTCAGACCCTGCAAAGGAATTAATTTATCACAAGTTTCCACAGAAGTGAAGATATTGCAACTCCTTCCGGTATGCTTCTAGTCACAGCTTTCCTTCTTCTACCCATGACCAAACTAGAATTAATGGACCTTATCTTCAGCATATTTCCCGTCTAGTAAGATATTCTTTGGTCTACTGCTAAATTACATAGGGTGAAGACAATTGACTTGGATAATACGCCACGACTTAAACTGCTCTGAGAAGTATTTCCTTCATATTACATGGATGTCAAACAATGTAAATTTTCTTGGTTGTACATGGATATCAATCACACTTTCCAGTGTTTTCCAGGAGATCGATGATTGACAGTTTGGTCTCTAGTCCTTAGCGGTATTTTGGTTTATCTTTCGCGGCCATTTCCTCGGAATGTATCCTAATTCCAGTTTACTCCTATAGATCCTTGCAAGGCGGGCATGATGAGTGATATCAATTGCTGTAATAAAGCTAGTAATATATACATATGTCCTCCGGCAATAATATATTTTTATATCAACCACCAAAAAGATGACATGAAAATACCTAGAGGGAAGGACCTAGGGGATCCCCAAAGGTTTGGTATTGAAAATAGTCAATATCGGTCCAACCAAAAAAACCTTATTAAAGAAATGGTGGGTACTCGTATATATATGTCAGCACTGCCGAATATAATACTCTTACTTGTGATAGACTGTTTTGGAAATTGCTAAAAATAACTTTCGAAGAACAGTGGAATGTTATGGGCTGGTGACATACAAATACAATTTTTATTAAACTGTAAATTACAAAAATTCTTTTCCACCAAAAAAAAAAAAAATAAAAATAAAAAATTTCGAAAGAAAAAAAAATGAAAGTGATTCCGCACGTGCGCATTGCAAAGGTGCGGAAATAGTTTTTGTCCATGTTTATCTATAGTTTTGTTGTAGTTTGGCATCATTTCGTCGTAGTATAATGTGGTGGCTAATTTTTTGTTGCTGTTGTTGTGGTATTTGTGAGTATTTTTTTTTGTATCTATGAGTGTTTTTTGTATCGGTTTGTTTAGTTTAGTTTATTTATTATTTTTTTTTTTTTATTTTTGGCTGGTTATACAAAAATGCAAATTGGACACCCCACTAAAATAAAAAAAGCAAAAACAATAAAAAAACACAACAAATCGATTTTTAGGTGTATTTTAGTTTATTTGTTGTTTTTGTAGTTGTTGCCTGTGTGATGGCTGTTGTTATTGTATTAATCTTGACCCGGTCTGAAACGTGACCGCGCTTCTTGTTGTCTGTGCACATTGAAATAATTTAATTACTTTTTGTTGTTTGTAGTTTTAGTTGTCGTTGTTGTATTTGCTATTTTTATTTGTCAATTTTTATTTATTTTTTTTTACTTTTTTCTAGTGAATATCTAAACACTACAAAGTTGTTGTGTTGCGTGTTTTTGTTTTTTTTTGAAATACAACAAAATATATGTTTTTTTATTGTTATTTCAACAAAGTTATTTTTAAACAACAAAATATGTATGGGGAAAAAACATGTGAGAAAACAATAATGCCATTAAAAAGTTTTGTCTAAAGTAAACATGCAGTCCATGTCAAATATTAAAAAATAATATATTGGGTTTTTGTTCACCTTTAAAAATTGTAGACATTTTAGAAGAAGAAATAAAAAAGCTAGCTGACATTTCCTCTCCCACAGACAGCCACTTGAAATGTCAAATTTATTTGAAGACGTCACTTTTTCTAACATTAAAAAAAAAATTGGTAAACAAAAATGTTTGAATTATGTGCAAAAATCAAATTGACTTTTTAAATATTATTAAGCTGAATTTTTATTATGGAAATTAAAAGTAAATATATTAAATGTTTTAAAGTTTATGTTCTTAGTTTGAACAAAACTACATGTGTTTTGAAGATAATTTAAGAGCATATTAAAATTATTTATTTATGTATATTAAGCAATTTTCAAAGATTTGTGTTTATTTTAAAATACATTGCTGTAGAATGTAACCTGGAGGGTAGGGAACCATACAATAGTAGAGATAGCTTCTAACTCTTTTCAAAAAAAGAGACGACCTTTGACTTGTGGTAGGCCTAAGTGACTACTTATTTGGCACTCTGTGCTAGATCATGGAATTAATACAAACAAACTTATTGTCTTTTGGATACTAATCACAAAATTGGATTACAATTATTTGATAATATTGTTTAAGTCATAATTAAACACTAGGGTGTCCCATATTTTAGACTTTGTCAATGAAAAACCTAACAATTTGAAGTTCAAACAATATTTTCAAAACAAAAATCTGCTTCAAAATAGCTTTTTATACCCTTCACCTTCGTTAGTCATTCCGTTTGTAATTTCCACAATATAATTTTCCGACCCTTTAAAGTATATATATTCTGGATAGCGGAGTCAATTAAGCCATGTCTGTCTGTCTGTCTGTTGAAATCAATTTTCTGAAGACCCCAGCTATCTTCGGGATCCAAATCTTCAATAATTCTCTCAGACATGCTTTCGAGAAGTTTCCTATTTAAAATCAGAAAAATCCGTCCATAAATAACGGAGATATGAGCAAAAACCCGAGACAACCTCTGAAAATTTCATCAAAAAAAGACAATTTTTGCATGCTTTGACAAAAAAGCAACAAAACTTAAGTTTGGATGTGTGTTGGTTTCATTGCTTTGCGTATTTTGTTTTTGATTTTTTGGTTTTTATACCCTTCACCTTCGTGAGACGGGTATATATAAGATTGTCATTTCGTTTGTAACTTCTACAATATAATCTGTTCGTCAGCAATTAAATGTAAAATTTTTAAAAGTTTTCTTGATATATTGAGGATACTATACGCTGAAAATTGGCAATTAATGCATCCACAACAAAGGTGAAGGGTATATAAGATTCGGCATAGCCGAATATAGCACTCTTACTTGTTTCTATTTAATCTTACCCATAGATATTTTTCTTTAAACATTTTATTTATTTATTGAGTCTGCCTTATATCATTAAGCCTAACAATAGGTATTTAATTCTTATAAATAAAATTAAAACTAATTTCTCTCTAACGACAGCATTCATTGATAAATAGACCTCATATTAGTTGGGTAATATATCGGCTCTACGAAGCCTTGATCGGGTATGGCTCTGTGCGAAAAGTCGAGCAAGCGGTTTCGGGTGGAATTGTATTGTCAGACTTTCTTAAACTCATCCTTCACTAGTGGTACTTCCAAGTCCCTGTGGATGTTTTCATTTCTTATGTAAAGGATTTTCCAACAAGAGGTGTTATTTTGAAGCTTTTATTCTTTGACATTTGACAAGTAGAAACTACGCCATTACTAAAAATGGAACGATACACACTTGAACTACGCATTGAAATTATTAAAATTCACTACAAAAATGGTGAAAATCTTGTAGTCACAGTTCGCTAAGCTAAAACATTTTTGGGTCGTCGTGAAGCACCTTGTTGGACCGGACCGCAATACAGAAATTGGTGGAAAATTTCTAGCTGTTGGGACAAGTAAGTGATGTGAAGAATAAAACCCGTGCACATCGCTCAAGAACAACTGAGAATATTGCTGCTGTAGCCCAAAAGTGTTGAAGAATACCCAGGTTTGTCCATTCCTCGTTGTTCTTTGGAATTGGGCATTCCACAAACGTCATTACACCGTATTTTGCATAAGGACTTGGGTCTTAAGGCTACACAAGAACTCAAGCCGGGCGATCATTAACAATATCGTGTCTTTGCTGATTGGATCCTTGTTATTATCTCTCGAAGAGGTGATCACAATTGTCCACCGAGATCTTGTGATTTAACACCTTCCGACTTCTTCCTTTGGGGCCACGTGAAAGTTAAAGTCTACGCCAACAGCCCAGCGTCGATTGTAGACCTAAAAGATAGAATTTGTGAGGCTATCGAGGACATGTCTTGGTTTCTATAAGACGACGTCAAATAAGACTCCAAGTGAATACGTTACATAATCTGACTGAGATATTCCACAAATACTCTCTGTTGATAAGGTTTGTTTGGTATTGAAAATGAGCAATATCGGCGCCCATACAAATGTACCCCCGGAATATTATTTGAGCAGTCATATATATGTTGATCATGCGGCAATCCTGATAAAATTTTGCATAAATTAGTTCTAAGTACTCTGAGGTTATACTGTAAAATGTGTTGAAAATCGGGAAACATTTGTTCCTAGTCTCCCTACAGGGCCCTCCTCAGAAAATGACTTGAACATTCATAATTGTCTTATAATAATTAATATCGTGCAGAAATTGGATATTAACAAGTTTTATATGAACCTTAATCTTAATTTTTGTGAGGATCTAAAAAGATTGGGCATTGCCGGATATAACACTCTTCTTCTTCTGTCCGCCTAACTCCCTGCGGAACATAGGTCCTCTAGATGTATGTAAAATACTGTTTGAACATGAATTGCTCCCTCCCAGACACATGGAGCTTGCCACCGAAGCGGTAGGTTTAGACAAACGTCTATGACCTCCTGGGAGACTTATCTTCTGTATTGTTGTTTTATTCATGTTATTTGTTTGACTGATTTTTCAAGATTCTTTCAATATTTATAAGGGCAAAGAAGACCTTAATGGAGTCTGACACTACTTGTTTGACTAAGCACAGGCATAGGCTTCCTGGAAGCATATGGCCGCTACTGTTGACCTTTAAAGGTTCATCCGCTACCTTTTGCACTATCCTGTCATATTAGTGCAATAATCTGATTTATTCTATTCCCCAAATAAGTCGGGTTGGCTCAAACAGATGTAGCGTTGCTAATATCATAACGGGTGTTATAATATCATTGCCGTTGTGGCCACCTGCCCCGAGGGGTCGGTGGTCGTGAGTCTTCTTAGTTGGTTACAAGGACAAGGATTGGTTTTGGACTTTACTAAGTTAAAGACGATCAGTTCCGTTACCTTATATGCTCAGCTCTGAACACATTCATATTTGTTGTAAATTATTAAAAGCAAAAACAAAACTGAATGAAGAAAATATATTTTAAATCAATTTGTATTAAATTTAAATTAAGAAACATTTTATAATTCAAGGGATGAATGAATTCTGTTATAACTTAATTCTACTTAAATAAAAGCCTTTGAATGAAGCTAAAGTATTAGATGTTGGGAATGAATTTGTGGAATGATTGGCATACATTTTTTAAGTCCGAATTAAGATTTTATTGAATTATGCTCAAAATGAATTAAAATGAAACATATTTTGCTCTTTTTGTTCTTTTTTTTTTGCCATATTTCTTATTTTTACAAATATATGGGAAACTAATTTCAGGGCCTACTCAATAACTATTTATAATGTTTTACTGGAGTTGAGCCATTAAAATTCCTTAACTCTCATGCATTTGAAACGTGTTTGTTAAGTCCAGCCAAGGTTTTGCTCTTTATAGAATTAAATACTATGTATATTTCTTTCAACAAAAGCCTTTTGAACTATTTAAATTATTTGTTTAAATTTGTTTTTTGTTTTTTTTTTTTTCATTTCAAAATACATAAATATAGTTGTACTTGTGGCATATAAAACTATTGTATGTATATAATTATAATTCGATATAATTTTAGTATTTCGTATTGTCAGCGTCACAATCTACAATAATAAGTTTCAAAAAAACCCGACATACATACCTGCACATATTTTTATTTAGGAGTTTTACTTTTTTTTTTTTCTGTTTTTCTGTTTTATATAAAAATTATACAGTAGTCTGCATAATTACGCTCTATATTTATATTATTTTTATTTTTTTTTATATTATTTTTCTATATATATATTAACAGACATATTGTTGTTATCTCTAGGCATAAACGTATGAGTTTTTTTGTTTGTTTAATTAAAATGCCAATCATGAAATACGTTGAGGAGCCCACCATAAATATGATGACTTATTATATAAAATGCAATATCAGAAAAAAATTTTAACAAAAAATACTTAAAAAAAACTATAGCAACTATTTATAGAAACTAAATTATGTAGATAAATTAAATAGCTCAAAGTTTAGCTTAAATTTAAATGGGGTTTAAACTACATTTTGGCTTTATTTTAAAGGTTTGTGTCTTTGGTAAATAGATCAGTTAAGTGCTAACTATATATGGGCATTTCCACAAATTATTTATTTTAACATACTATTTAAAAATATGTACATTCTTATGATTGAATTTATATTTTCAGATAATCTTAGTTGTTATCATGAGAAAATTTTATTGAAAACATAAAATATATTTATTGTTGCTCTTAGCTACTTTTACTATTTAAAATCGCTGAGATATAAGCAAAAAAAAAACTCGATACCAAATTTTTTTTCACCAATATTTTTTTTAGTAAAATTTTATTTTTCATATATTTTTTTTTTTTTTTGGAACCAAAATTTTTTTATATTTATCTTAAAGCACACATTGGTGAAGGGATAAAAGATTCATCACATGCGAATATAGCACTCTTACTTGTTTTAATAGTTAATCATAGTTCCCATATTAGGCCCACTTCCGAAAATAACTTTAACGAGCATAAATCACTTCAAAAAAATTCAACAGAAATATGTTTCATATGGACATAAATCACACGACCTAATTTCATGGCGATCGGTCTATAATTAGTCATAGCTCCCATATAAGGCCCACTTCCGAAAATTAATCACAAAATTTATTATTGAAATTTTAAAAGAAAAATATTTTTGCTCATAGTACATAAACTAGAACTCAAACAAAAGAAAATTAATCAAAATAATAACAAATACATACGAGTGTGGTTTTTGTTTTCACATCCCGGCGGAAAAAAGATGTAGAAAAGAGGCCTTCCTAAATGCCTTATTGTACAGATACAAGGACACCCAGCCCCATTGTCGTTTCAATTTTACACGGCGTGTCATTGCGAGCCAAGGCATTGCACACTCGCAGCTGTTAGAGGGCTGAGAGAAAGCCTACTTAAGAAGGGATATTAGAAGGTCTTCCGTTAAAGGCCTGTAAGGAGACCAGCAGCGTAATGCCTCACAGAATGTCTACATATTAACATCTATTAAAAACCCTGAAAATTAAAGCCTATTAAAAGTCTGCTGATGCAAGAAAATATGCTAAATGAATTAAACTTTATAATATCACGTGTGTAGTTTTATATATAAAAAAACTCCTTTTTCACAACTTCAAATGTTATAAAAGACTAAATTCCCAGCTGGAAAAATATATAGTAAAGAGGCCTTCCCAAATGCCTCATTTTGCAGACACAAGGACTTCGAGCCGTATTGCAAAATCATTTCAATTTTACACGGCGTGTCATTGCGAGCCTTGCATACTTGCTGCTTTTTGACAACCATTTATATGATGAAGGACTTACCATATTATGTTGATCTTGGCTTAAATAAAATAAAATTATTCATCATATAAATGGTTGTCGCAAACATATACATGTTTACTGTAACCATATATATGGTTGATACAATCATGTGAATCGTAAATTAACCATATTATTGTTACCACAATCATATATATAGGTTACAATAAACATGCACAAATGTTAAAATGGTTACAGTAACAATGTACAATGATATTTTTTTTCTGCGTGTAGGAAGGAAAAATAAATATTTAGCCAACAAGCAATTTATTATATATTTGTAAAGAGAGTTAATCAAAGAGATGCAGAGTATTTTATTTTTTGATGTAGACTATTTTCATTTAATCACTTGTTATTAGAAGGGGCTTCTTGAACACCTTCTAAGAGGGCGAGAGTGGAATATGTAAGTATGCCTTTTAGAAGGTCTACAAACTGAAGTTCTATCATTTTTTCCCACTGGGTTATTTAAAAGATTTTGCACCTTCTTCTGGTTTCAAGTAACAGTTTATAATAAAGAGAGCAAAATATTGAGTATTATAGAGAGACAATAATTGCAAAACCAATCATGTTTGAATATTATATAAAGGTTTGTTAGAACTTATTTTGCAATGCAATTTTAATTGTGTATGAAATTTTTTATAACGTCTTCTGCGAGAAGGCTGAGTAGAATGAGTATCGCTTCTTTTAGAATGTGTAAACAGGTATTTTAGAAGGCCAACAAAGAGAAGCCCTAGATTTTTTCCCGCTGCGATAGTTTTTTTTTACTAATACATTCTTAGGTTTTTGACAACTGAGTTAGGTCTTTGACTGGAGAGTTTCCGATCTAGGTTTATTAATCTATGATTTCTACTTGTTTAACAACATAGTGAAATAAATATTTGTGTATAACCCCATTTTCTTTTGAAATGTTTGAGTATAACAGTTTATTCTATGTAAAATGTTCCGTATAACAGTTTCTCCTATAGATAATATTGTGAATAACAGCTTTTTTTTTATTAAACAAAAGATTGTGTACACCAGTTTTTCTATAAAAAATGTTTTGTATAACAGTTTTTCTATAAGAAAAAATGTTGAGTATAACAATTTTTCTATACAAAATTCTGTGTATAAGAGTTTATATTTTAGAATAATTTCTGTATAATTGTTCTTTCTTTAAAAAGGTTTCCGTATAACAGTTTTTTTCTATAGAAAATTTCATGTGTAACAGATTTTTCTGTATAACTTTTCTACAGAAAATTGTCTGTATAATAATAGCCTTTTCTGTTGAAACAGTTTTTTATAAATAATGTTGTGTATAACAGTTCTTCTACAGAAATATTTCTGTATAACAGTTTTTTCTGTAAAAAATGGGGTTTCTCTAATAAAAAATGTTGTGTATAACAGTTTTCTTATAGAAAATTTTGTGTATAAGAGTTATTTCTGTAGAATATTTTCTGTATAATAGTCCTTTATTTAGAAAAGTTTCTGTATTACAGTTTTTTCTGTAGAAAATTGTCTGAACAAATATAATTTCTTTATAAACCTTTCTGTAGAAACAGTTTCTTTATAAATAATGTTGTGTATAACAGGTTTTCTATACAAAATGTTTCTGTATAACAGCTTTTCTATAGAAAATGGCATGTATAATTGTATTTTCTGTAGAAAATGTTTCTGTATAACAGACCTTTCCATAGAAAAGATTTTCTGTAACAGTTTTTCCAATAAAATATTTTGAGTATAACAGTTTTTCTATACAAAATTTTGTTCCTAATTTCTTATCTGTAAAACTTTTTAAGTTTTGCTAAAATGTTCATGAAAATTCTAAGTCAAACTCTAACCTCAAAAAAAAATTCGGAGGACAACTGAAACCAAACAAGATGTCCTTGAATAGCATCAAACAAACAAACAAAACTTCGTAGCAAATTTGAATACAATTCCAAATCAAACTAAACAAAAATTCAAATCGATTATAATGAATGAATAAACATGATTGTTTTGTCTAGTTTTTTTTTTTTTTTTTTTTTTTTTGTTCAAACCATTCAATATTATTCATTCCATCACTGTGAATGCACTTGCAAAAGACATTATAATATGTGTGTGTTTTTTTTTTTCTTCTATTACTATTTTTTTTATAAATTATTTCTTTATGGCCATAGAGGAGAGTAATAAACGGCTAGATACAAAAGAAAAATCATGACAAGGCGTGGATTTAAGATTGTATAAAAACAGACCAAACCAAAAAAATTAAAAAAAAAAAAAAAAACAATACAATACAATTTGAAGCACCGAACACCAAGTCAAACAATCAAACAAAAAAAAAAGTATAATAATAAAAATAAAAAAAAAAATAAAAATATCAAATTGTAATTGTATACACTTAATGCAAAATCATATTACTTTTTGTTTTGCGCAAAAACTACAACTACAATAACAAACTGACAACAAACATTAAACAAATCTTTAGTTTTTTTTTTGCACCAAAAGATTTATTGTAATGAGTAGAGCTACAGTGGGTGACAAAAGGTTTTAAAAATGTTAACTTATTTTTAGCACAGGAGAGAAAAGAACAAACTTGGTTAAAGGGTTTGCCCTTTACACTTTTTTATTATAATTCTTTTAAAATTAACTCAAAAGTAACACATTTTTGAAGTACATATAGGTTATTTTCTAATATCAAGACTGTCAAATTAGTTACTAAACAAAAAATGTTCTCTAGAACTGCTTAACCCTCTAATGCTTAAGCATGCCTCAAGGCACTCATCGCAAAATGGCAATAAATGCAAATATAACTGATATTTCATTTCAAAAACGTTGAAAGCTTCTTAAAACAATTTAAGTACATTTTTTAGCAACTGTTACATGAGCTTTTGAAATGAAAAATCAGTTATATTTGCATTTATTGGTATTTTTGCCATGAGAGCCTTGGGTATGCTTAGAGGGTTAAAACTAAATAACCTTTCTAAATTATGTGTTTGGCTTGATTTCATCTAAACATAGTACCTTTACTTTTACACCATACTGTGTCTATAAATAACTAGACTTCATGTATGGTGTTTTTTTTTTTCTTCTTTTTTTTTTGTATAAACTGATACATAAACTTTATTTTCATTTACTTTTTGAGGTACAACTAGTGTTATTGTGTATCTCTTATAAAATAACAGAAGAAAAAAAAAGAAATACTCTAAACACAACAGAAAAAAAAGAGTTATGCGATTGCGCGCATTTATTAGGTCATGGTCGTAATACAAACAGCTACAACAACAACAACAACATCAAGAAAAATACAGTAAATAATATTCAAAGATAAAGAAGAAGAAAAAAAGAAGAGGCTGAAAATATAAAACAGAAAAAGACAAGTTAAGTTACAGAGATCTACTGACATACAGGCAGACAGACAGACACATACCGATATTTAATCTTTTAAACATCATTATTATTGTTGTTACCACACCAACAATAACAATAACAATAACAACTAAAGCTTAATTTGTTTTAACTTGTTATTAATTACAGAAAAATATAAATGTATAGATACTTATATTTAAATAAATGTTACTCTTGTTTTTGCAAAAAAAAAAGGTTTAAAAATTTTGTAATATTTTAAATTTTGTTAAACAAATTTTGTAAATTTTTTTATAAAAATTCAATGTGACAAGTAAACATTAATATTTTTTAAATTACTAGTTAACAAATTGTAATTATAATTCCCCAAAAAAAAGATACAAATTCTGTTAAATATTAAATTTTGCATGGTTTTTCAAGGCCTAAAACCGAAAACCAACAATTATTCTTCGGTTTTTACTTTAAACTATTTTCATTAGAAACATTTTTAATTTGGAAATGAAAAACAAACCTTTTCATCAATTGATTCATTCAATTTCTCTAAAAACAAATCGCTGTAAAAATATCTTTAGATTTTTTTTAATTGTATTACAATAATTGCTTCAGATGATATAGCAGGCTACCTTTCACAGGCTAGACAAAGAAACCTTTTAATAAATAATGACACAAACTCATTTAACCCTTAATTGGTATCGTGGGGTCAAAATGGATCCCAACTTTTTTAATTAAATTATTTAGAAACCAAATGCTACTATTTATATAAGAAAACAGTTGTGTTATATAAAAAATGAATTAATAAAACTTTTATTTCTATATAAGAAAATGTTGTTTAATTTAAAATAAAAAAAAAAAAAAAATAAAAATTTAATTGTGTTTGTAATGGGGTCAATTTGGACCCCCGATAAGGGTTAAAAATATTGATCATACGAGTATTTCCTGACAATTAAACTTCAAATGACTGTTTATTTATTTAATTTTTAAAAAAATAATGCAAAATATTTGTAACAAAAGTAAGCAATACTAGTTGAGCCGGTTAGCTATGTCTTCACAACTAGAAGAAATAATTATGTCTACCTTTGTGAATTCTTACTCATTCAGGATAACATCTCTCGATTTTTATGGGTTCATTGTAATGCGAATTCTAGCTCATTCAAAACGTATTATTAGAATAAAAGAAAGTACCATAAAGACCCACAATTTGTGTTCCCACTCAGCATCATGGATGCCTAATTTCATATTTTTGGGTCCATTATTATACAAAGTGCAAAAGAAAGGTACCACTAAAGTCACCTTTTGTGAATTCTAACTCATTCAGAATCATGTGTTTATAATTCAAAAAGAACCTTTACAATAAAGAAATAGTACCATTAAATATCCCTTTTGAAATCGCATTCACTAAACAATGCTTAATTTCGTGTTTGTACATCCATCATTATAAAATATTCAAAAAGTACTATTAGTTGGAAAACAAGTACGTGTAAGTCCTTTTTTATATTCTAACTAATTCAAGATGATGTTTGTTTAATTTTCTGCTTATAGATTCATTAGTATAGAAATTTCAAAAAATAGCATTTGAAGAACGATAAAATACTAATAATTTTTGTTACCTCAATATCATTAACCTTCTACCCTTGATTCTTTCTTTACTCAGAAGCATATCAGCTAACTTTTATGTATATACAACAAGTAAAATAATTTAATATAAGAAAAAGTACCAATTTTCCACACTTGACCCCACGTCAAGTTTAAAATTTCAAAGTAATTTCCTGATTCTAGGTTCAATACTATAGACAATTCAAAAAGTACCATTTAAGAACAAAAAAGTACTTCTTAGTTTGGTTAAGTTCTCCTATTTTGGTATCATAATACCATTTAGTTCCCTATTCTTGATTATTTCTTTACTAAGAAGCATATTAGCCAACTTTAATTTATATAAGCTAAATAATTTAATATGTTAAAAAAGCACCATAAAAAGAAAAAGTACCAATTTTCCTTTATCCTCTTGAACACCCATTAAGTTTGAATTTTAAATTTGTATAGCATTTCCTATATTATGAACTGATTTTGTTTCTATAACACTTAATATTTAATAAATTATCACAAAACCGAACGAAGCCTATCGGTTTTCAATTCTTTAAACCCGAAACCGCGGTTTTGAAATTCTTTGGTTTTTTGGAAACTCTAGTTGAGCAAAAGTTGACAAAAATGCTTTAAATCCTATAAAACAATTGGATTATTTTCCAACTTTAGATCCAAGATTTATAGCAGCTGGCTCTTACTACTACAAAATTTATGTAAGCTCACACTTGGCACCAAAAAATTACCATAATGTTCAACCGATTGTGAAGAATTTTACCGTTATCTTAACAAATTCTGTTAGAGTATATTCACCCCTCAAACGTCTACACTTTTAGACTCCTTAGAGAGTTATAGTTATTTAAAATGTTCTAAAACTAAATTCTCTTATAAGAGAATACTAAAGGTAGGGTCACACATGACAAATATTTGCTCAAAAAAGCGTAACCACTTTTTTTAGCACAAATTTGTTTGACGTGTTTACTCTTACAATTGTTTTGTAAGATCAAACAGCATCAAATAAAATAAAACTAAATTGTTTGTTTTGAATCATCCTAAGTAAAATAAGTTTTTGAAATAAATAAAAGAATACAAATATATTTTATTTAGTGGTTACGTCTTTTTCGTCAAATATTTGTCATGTGTGACCCTACCTTAAGCATTATGCGACAATTACACTATCTCCGAGACAAAATATTCAACTCAATTAGTGCCAAAAAAAAAATTACTTGTTGCCTTTAAGAATATCAAAGAATTATGATAACGTCCATTGGGTTGGGGTGTTGAGGAGGTTGCAAGAAGTGGGTTGTCTGAAGAACTAAATTCGTAGCTGTCTGCAGGGATTTTTCTGCTGCTCTTTAGGTCAAGATTTAACTGATCATGCGTAAGCTATCTGAGTGGAGAGAATATCTGGTGTTGTAGTAAAGAAGGATAAGACGGTGATAATACTAGTTAGGGATAGGTTATCGCAGAGCCTAGTGGAGTAAGTTTCTGATATGTCTCCTAAATCAAATATCTGCGAATAATAGTGGATTCTCACTTCAGAGACATCAAACGCATTCATAAGATTGAATAAGTAGTTATCTGCAGACGTGCTGTTTGCAACATATATGGTAGTCTGTGTGAATGTTGCATGAATATTATATTAACTGGTTATAATGTGGGCCTTATTTAGCAATTTTAGGACTTCGAAGCTCCCAAGGTCTAAAATTGTTCTCCGTCATTTATAAACCAAATACATCGACAAGCATTAATAATTCGACACCAAAAAAGTTAAAAAATGGTTTTCGATTCTACCAACTACTAAATGCGTATTATAAATGCAAATTTTAACGTTTGTATTGGTGTATGACTTAAAAATGCGGGATTTTTTCAAATATTTAGCCTTTATTTTGAAACATTTGTACAATAAAAATTTATTCAAAGTATTGGCCATTAGCTATGACCTTCACCCATCTTTCTGGCAACATATGGATTCCGAACCAAAAGAACTGGCGGGTTACTCCCTAATTCGATTCGAAAGACAATCGTTTCGAATTTCAATGTATTTAGCACACATTTTCGAACATTTCCGTTTTTGGATTGAGTTACGCGGTAACCCCCCTGCTCATCTTTTGAGGCCAAGAACGAATCAAGCCAATTTTAGATACTCTGTTCCAAAGTGAAGCGTATCCAAGAGAGAGCGTTGTGCATCGATCGAAACAAATAGTAGTCTAACGGAGCAAGGTCTGGAATATAAGGCGGGTAAGGCAAAACTTCCCAACCACTTCTTTCTAATTAGCTTTTAACAAGTATTGCAATATGTTACCTAGCGTAATCATGATGGAATATTACGGTTTCATATCTGGCCGCGTATTCTGGGCGTTTTTCGGCCAATGCTCGCTTCAAACGTATCAGTTGCGATTGGTACGGGTTCCCTGTGATGGTCGGTATTTGGACCCACCACAAGCATCACCTTACTGCCATGTATATTTGGCTTTGGTGTCGATTCGGCTGGATTGCCGGGCTTCACATTCGATCGTAATTTTTCCATCGCAAGTAATGATTCGGTACAAAAATTTACTTACTTTTATAGCGTTCAAGCATCATTTCGGACATGCAAAATCGTCACTCTTTTTGCTTTAATTCGTATGGTACCCAATTTCCATGCTTTTGGATGAATCCTTCTACTGGCAAACGTTTTGAAATTTGCTATTTGAGTAGCAAATGATTTTGCAAGCTTTTGTTGAGTTTGACCACAATCTCCATGAAGTAATGCCTCCAACTTTTTTGGCTGGCCTTTTTGACCGCACAATTGAAACCGAAACACTTTCACCGAAAGCTTTGGTGAGCAATCGGTGTGCCTCAGCGGCACTTTGTTCAAATTAAAGAAAGAAGTAAAGCAAAACTTCCCGCATATGAAGATTCGTTGATACAAAATTCGACATTTTCGAAAAAACAACTTTGTTCAATAACCAAATGAGAATAAATGACAGATATTTTCCCATAAAAATTACAAAATATTGTACTGGTATAAGACATATACCAATACAAACAAATTATTAAATTTTATTTTTCAATATTGCTCCTTTGACTGAAAACTCGAAACTTAAATTTTCAAAATTTGGTTTTTATTTAAATGACGCAGAGCAATTTTACACTTTGGATATTGCAGAGGCGATAATAACATTATTTATAACTTAGTTTAGAATTCTAATACTTATTCTGAATTTCTAAAAGTATTAAGATTTTATCGCACTGATTCTACTTCAGAAATCCAATAATCGAACAACTTTATATGAAATTTCAATCAACAATTCAGCTGCGTATTTAATGTGCTAATTTTTAAACAATTTTTGGAACAAGTAAATAAAATTCTATAGTTTAGTATGACATAGATGTCATGTGATCAAACTTCATTATTTTTAAATAATTTTTTTTTTTTCAAATATCAATTTAACTTTGCTAACATGCAATTTCATGTTCTACACCAACATCAAATCAACAATTTATTCACAGATGATAAATGAAATTGTTTCAATTACATTCATATACCCATTCAACAAATCACTTCAATCCAAGTACTGAAATGATGAAACCTTTTAATTTTTTATTTTATTTATTAGTTTGTTGGCATTCTATTCCAACACGTTAGTTATTGATTTGAATTACATACATATTGTATGTATATCTTGTACATACATACTTCCTAATGATAAATTTTTCTCAACTCATTGGTTTGTAGTTATTTACTTAGTTTTGTATTTTTTTTTTTTTTATATTTTTTGTTCTTTGCTATATGTTTTTATTTTTGCAATACTAAGATTCTTGAAATAGTTTGAAATTCTTAGAAAATCTAAAACTAGATATGTCTGTATGTACTATATAATATTTATTATTTTATCTAGTTTATACGCCATAAGAAAACTAACTGCTGTATTGGCGTGTTCCAACTGTTTGTTATTTTGATAAGATTATTGGCATTTTTATACGTTATAAAATTTTTTTGTTTCCATAGTTGACAAATGACAAACAGCATTTAATAATGATAAGAGTGCTGGAAAAGAGTAACAATTATTGACAACAAGAATGGCAAAAAATATTGTTCAATAAATTGTCAAACTTTATTGGCCGGAAACTAGAGAAATCAATTAACCTGTCAGATGTCGTATATAAATATTCCAGATGATTTTTTTATTTTCTTTTTTTTTTTTTTGTATGACAAGTGCAAACTTTAAAAACAATATCTATATTAAACTAAACATTTATAATTATGTTTGTGGGTGTGGTGGTAATTTGATCATATGAAAATTTGTTTTTAAACTAACCAGCCAGCAAAAGACAATGAGCACAGCGTCATTCCGAACATCGTCACAATATTGTACTGATAACGCCTAATAATCTTTCACATACTCGTGTTTTTTATATTGTTACACCAACAATACTGCTAGTATTATGATTTTGGCACCCAGTGGGGGAATTCCGAAAAAAAGTGAAAATTAATCTGTAATTTCCAAACGAATTGTCCGATTTTATAAAATTTCCCTTGGTTACAGAAGATTTATAGTTGAGTTTATGTTTTGATTTTGAACCTTACTAAGTTCTTCCTATATTTGAATTTAATTAAAACATGTATGGAATGTAACATCATGCAAATGTCATCCGCGGCTTCGCTTGGTGGAGCGCATCAGAAATGTCAAATTTTCCATAACTGAATTTGGCCCATGGCATGAGTTATGTTAACTCTGAGGGCCGCTCAGAGCATATACCTTCGACTTAAGAAAACCCCACAAGAAAAAGTCTAATGGAGTAAAATCACACGATTTCGGTGGCCAGTTCACATCAGCTCCACGTTAGATAACCATGCCCTCAAATCGCTGGCGCAAAAAGTCCAATGTGGCATGAGCTGTGTGGCACGTAGCAACGTCATATTGAAACCACAACAGAAGTAGGGTTCTATAAGTCGATTGTTCGATTGTTCGAACAATCGACTTTTTGCTGAAAAAAGTCGAAAAGTCTAAGTCGACTTTTTGGTCACAAAAAAGTCGAACATTCGATTAGTTATCACAAAAGTCGATAAAAGTCGAATAGTCGATAAAAGTCGAAAAAAGTCGACTTTTAAGATTGTTAAAAAAATTTTTAATTGCAACATTATACTAAAACAAAATATGCACAGAATAACATAATAATTTTATGTTATTGCAATTTGGTACACTTACATTTTTTCTAGTGTATGCAAAAATAAATAATAAGTAAATGTTCATAAAAAATGCTCTTTCTACATATTATATATTATCGCCTTAATACATTTAATTTTTATTGCTAAACATTACACAAGGCGCATCAATAAATGCAGAAACCATGTATTTTTTACAAAAAATGGTAAAAAGTGGAAAAAAGTCGAAATAGTCGGAAAGTCGAAAAAAAGTCGAAAAAAGTCGATTTAACTAAAAAGTCGAAAGTTCGAAAAGTTGACTTTTCATAAATTACCAAAATTCGAAAGTTCGAAAAGTCGACTTTTTAAAAATCGAAAAAAGTCGAAAGTTCGAAAAGTCGACTTTTTGTTTCAACTATAGAACCCTAAACAGAAGTTGGTAGTCATCAACCTGTAGCGTTGACGGCATCCAAAATACACACTTAACAGTGACATTTTCGGAATGCGTTGAACGCTCTTGAATCTTATGTTAATTGGTATCGTCCCAAATTCGACCATTCGACACAGAAATGGGCCTCATCATTGAATACGATTTTGCATCTGACGCTTTTGAATCTAATGTGGATTGGTATCGACCCTAATTCAAGAAATGAGTCTCATCAATGAATATGATTTTTTGATGAAAATTAAACAGATCAGAACATAAATTTTGATAAATCAATTTTATCATTTTACGTGCTGTTGAATGCTGTATTCGTCCATGGTGATTTGGCAGAACAAACTGAATAAATGACAGCCAATTCGTTAGATGTCACTACAACAATATGGCCGGAAGACCCTTAAGAATATCGGGGGTGCACAGTGCGTTGTTTCCATATAACGAATGGACAAAAATATAAAGAGTTTTAGTAGACAAATGAAACTTAGTACAGACATATATTGGTTGTATGACTTAAAAATGCAGGATTTACAATAAATAGCGTATCTATAACATATCTGTCATTTATTCTCACTTAGTTATTGAACATTATAATATAAACAACAAAGTTTTTTTTACTTCGAATTTTGTATCAACGAATCTTCATATGCGGGAAGTTTTGCTTTATTTCATTCTTTAATTTGAAAAAAAGTGCCGCTGATGCACACCGATTGCTCTACAAGGCTTATGGTGAATGTGTTGCATCGGTTTCAACGTGTGAAAGATGGTTTGTTCGGTTCAGAAGTGGTGATTTTGAAAAACAAAGATCGCCCAGGCTAGCCAAAAAAGTTAGAGGCATTACTCCATGATGAAAATTGTTGTTAAACTCAACAAAAGCTTGCAAAATCATTAGGAGTTACTCAAGCAGCAATTTCAAAACGTTTGCGAGCAGCAAAATTCATCCAAAAGCAGTGAAATTCGGTACCATGGAAATAGAAGATAGGCGATTTTGCATGTCCGAAATGATGCATGAACGCTATAAAAGAAAAAAATTTTGCACCGAATCATTACTTGTGATATAAAATGGAACCATTACGTCAACCCGAAGCGTAAGAGATCGTTTGTGAAGCATGGCTAACTAGCCGAATCGACACCAAAGCCAAATATACATGGCGCTAAGCTAATTCTCTGTATTTGGTGGAAGGGTTCAATCTATTTTGAGCTGCTGAAATCTGACAAGGTAATTCTCTGTATTTGGAGGAAGGGTCCCATCTATTATGAGTTGGTGAAATCTGGCAAGACCAGAGTATCTGTACCAAACGCAACTGATTCGTTTGAAGTGAGCATTAGCCGAAAAATGCCCAAAATATGCGACCACACATGAAACTGTAATATTCCATCATGACAACACACGACCACGTGTTTCGATACTTGTTGAAAAGTATTTAGAATGAAGTGGTTGGGAAGATTTGCCTCACACGCTTTACAGTCTAGACCGTGCCCCGTCCCTACTACTTGCTTCGATCGATGCAGAATGCTCTCTCTGGGATACGCTTCACTTTGAAAGCGTGTGATTCGTTTTTGACTTCAAAAGATGAGCAGTTCCTTCGGCTCGGAATCCATATGTTGTCAGAAAGGTGGAAAAAGATCATAGCTAACAATGACCAAACTTTGAATAAGTTTTTATTGCACAAATGTTTCAAAATAAAAGCTAAACATTTAAAAAAAATTACTCAAATTTAAGCCATATACCCAATAGAAATATTAAATGTGGACAGTTTTGTCAAAATTGGGCCAAGGAAATTTTGTGTATAACACATTTGTATAGAGTCGGAATCACTTGAAGATTTCCTCCTATTGATTCTTTTTGATTTTTCTAAATTGTTAAACGCACAAATAAGGGTTTTTGTATAAAAAAGCAGTTTTTCTTTGTGAAAAAAAGTACTGAATTGCAAAGGCATCGTCAAGGTATGTTGTTACAGCAAAAATTGTAAAAAGAATTTTTTAAAATTTAAAAATTCTGATGAAATTTTAAGGTAACTTTGATTTTATCAAATAATAATTTTACATACAAATACCAACGTTTTATAAACTAACAACAAAACCAACTGCTGCTGTTTCATCGATTACTGTAGCGGCAGCAAAGCTTAAACAAAAAAGCATGTTCAACAGCAGCAACTACACAAATAGCTAAAGAAATATTGAAAAAAAAATAAACAAAACAAAATTAAAAGTTAAAATGAGTGTAGATTTTATAAAACAGCAGCAAAACAACAATAAAACAAAATATATACAATGTAAAACTAAATGAAAATAGCTAAAACAAAACCAACAACTACAAAATACTTAGTTATACATACTAAAGCAACATTTAATAGTAATAATAATAAAATAATAACAACAACATTAATAATAACGATAATAATAAAATATTGAAAATAAAAAAAAAACTTTATAAAAAATCTACTATTTTGTAAGTTTAATCAGTCACTCGGTGAGTCTGTTACCCAGTCAGTCAACCAACCAACCAGTCAGCCAAACTGGCAGTTAGCCTGACGGCCTGCCAATAATTTTGAATAGATTAGTCAAGCAAACTGTAGTAGTGGCAACAAAACACAAAAACTGCTGCTACATTAGCTGAAAAATAAAGCTACAAATAAGGTGTTCAAACTCTAAACAACAATTGTAATAATAACAATAACAACAATATACATACATACTTTTGTATATAAAACAATAACAAAGCTCTATAAAACAGTATTAACCATGCACAGTGGGATTAAGATGAAAATAAATGCTAGGGAATATAGAACTATTAAGCTATTCCTAAGATTGCTACAAAACTTGAATTAGTGCTGGTTCACACACATCAAGTTTACTTCAGTTTATAGAAGAGAGAGAAAGAAAAAGAGGAAAATCTTTTCAATCTTCTGTCCTCTCTCATCAACAAACTCAAAACTTGCGCAAGTAAACTTGAGGTGTGTGAACGAACACAGGTTAAAGTGTTAAACTGCCGATTTTCGTAAAATATTTGAATGATAAATAGTATGTAGCACTTATTTTCCAATCATTCCCACAGTGCCTGCCAATTTGATTAGAAATCCAAGCAACCAACAGTGAGTTTGAAGTGTAAAATAAAAAGTTTAAGCTTTTGTGTTTTATTTCTTCACATTACAGGTGATCACACACTGATCAATGTATAGAAACACATACATACATAATCACTCACAAACACACACACACACACCTAAACAGTCAAATGGTAGCAGCAACAACCTCAAAAAAATAACTTTATTAAAATCCACTGCAACAGCAACAATTTTAATAACAAACATTATTAAACTAATACACTCATACCCAGGCAGACAAATGAAGTCCCCCCTACCTCCCCCCCTCTCTCTCTCTCACACACTCTCATACACATTTACTTAACAACTACAAATGCAATTAAAAAACAACAGCAATAAACTAAAGCAACAACACTAAGTAACAACAAACTAATTTTATACAATCTGCATGTAAAGTGCAACAACTTGTGGTAAATAAAAAGCAAAAACGAAAATAACTGGTTGCAACGTTTTTATTTTTCAGTTGTGTGTTTTTGTTGTCGATATTTCTTTGATTTTAGTTTTAAATCTTGTTTTTAACTTTTTGGTATTACAAGTTTTTTTTACTTTTGTTGTTGTTGTTTATTGTAAACAACCAATTTAGCTTATTGTTATTGTTGTTGTTATTATTATAAATACATACATATTTATGTACATATGGCTCTATGTGAATTATAGTTTAAAAAAAAAGGGAAAGGCAAAAATTTTGTGTATGATTTTTAACAAAAAAAAAAAAAAAAAAATCTACAAAAACTAACTGGAAATAGCTTAAATATTTTCGTGGTTAATTATGTACTACTTTTTGGGTAGAAATAAAATTTTAAAAAATTTATTACATTTTTTTCTACAAAATTTTGTTCTCCTTTTTAAGCAATATTTTTATGAACTTTATGAAATTCTTCTCTTAAACGAAATTATGTTTTTCTTAATTACTATATATGTACCTACAATTTTTTAAACATAAACATCAATGAACTATTATTAACTTAATTTTTTTTTTGTTTCTTTTCAGGTATGTTAAATTTTGATATTTCTCAGAGTTGTAAGTAAAAAATTTATATTGTGAAAACAATTCATGTCATTTATGCTTATTAATATTGTATTACTTACTATATTTATTAGGAGTTTTATGTAAAATACTTATCGAATTTTTTTATTGTGTACTCCAAGATTCAAGCTGAAAGTTAGACTCAATTTTTGCATATAAATTTTGTGTATAACACTATTTTCTGTTACAATATTGTTTATATAACACATAATAATATAATGTACTACAAAAAAACTGTTTATATAATATGAAAATATTGTGTATAACACTATTTTCTATAGAAAATTTTATTTATAACAATATATTCTAGAGAAAATTTTGAATATAACACTGTTTTCTATAGAAAATTTTGTGTATAACACTTTTTTCCATATAAAATTTTGTGTATCTATACAAAATTTTGAATATAACACTGTTTTCTATAGAACATTTTGTGTATAACACTTTTTTCCATATGAAATTTTGTGTATAATACTTTTTTCCATAGAACATTTTATGTATAACACTTTTTTCCATAGACAATTTTATGTATAACACTTTTTTCTAAAGATAATTGTATGTATTACACGTTTTTCTTTAGAAAGTTTTATGTTTAACACTTTTTTCTATAGAAAATTTTGTGTATAACAGTTTTTTCTATAGAAAATTTTACGTATAACACTTTTTTCTATAGAAAATTTTGAATATAACACTGTTTTCTATAGAAAATTTTGTGTATAACACTTTTTTCCATAGAACATTTTATGTATAACACTTTTTTCCATAGAAAATTTTTTGTATAACACTTTTTTTTAAAGAACATTTTATGTATTACACATTTTTCTATAGAACATTTTATGTATAACACTTTTTTCCATAGAAAATTTTATGTATAACACTTTATTCCAAAGAAAACTTTGTGTATAACACAATTTTCCATACAAAATTTTATGTATAAAACTTTTTCCTAAAGAAAATTTTGTGTATAACACTTTTTTCCATAGAAAATTTTATTATTACACTTTTTTCTAAAGAAAATTGTATGTATTACACGTTTTTCAATAGTAAATTTTATGTATAACACTTTTTTCTATACAAAATTTTGTGTATAACACTTTTTTATATAAAACATTTTATTTATAACACTTTTTTCTAAAGAAAATTTTATGTATAATACAATTTTCTATAACAAATTTTATGTATAACGCTTTTTTCTATAATAAAATTTTGTGTATAACAATTTTTTCTATAGAAAAGTTTGTATATTACTCTATTTTCTATAGAAAATGTTATGTGTAACACTTTTTTCTATAGAAAATTTTGTGTATAACTCAATTTTCTTTAGATAATTTTGTGTATAACACAATATTTTGTAAAAAAAAGTTGTGTATAACACTATTTTCTTTAGAACCTTTTGTATAATTTTTGTTGTTTGTGTAAAAGGCCGATTAATGTGCGACCCCTACAATTAATACTTAATGGTCTTATATTTGTATGAAAAATTCCGAAAAATATTCCAAAATTTAAGCTTTAGAAATGATCCATCCCAGTATCAATTTAAACGAAATTTTCCACAGTTATTATGTATTGCAAGTGCTTATTAAATCATGGACTTTTTGACCTTTGAAGTTTTTAAAGAAATGTGATTTATTTATAAAATTGTAAAGGAAATTTATCTTACAAATAAAATCAGATTAAATGTTGTATATTGTATGGTTTAAAAGTTATGTAGAGTTATATATGTACAATTGCAAAATGTTTAAATTTTTGTAAATCTTCTGACTTGCGTATACAAAATGTTGTGTATAAAGCTGTTTTCTGTAAAGACGTCAAAAAGTCTAAACTTTCCCAATTTCAAGACTTTCAATCCAGAATATTCTTCTATGTTTTTTATTATTGGTGTATGAATTAAATATTCGTAATTTTTTTGAAATGTTTAGCTTTTATTTTGAAACTTGTACAATATAATTTTATTCAAAGTATTGGTCAGTGTTAGCTATGACCTTTTCCCATATTTCTGACAACATATGGAGTTCAAGCCAAAGGAACTGCTTATCTTTTGAGGGCAAAAACGAATCACACCAATATCGGATACTCTGTTCCAAAGTGAAGCGTATTCCAGATAGAGCGTTCTGCATCGATCGAAACAAATACTAGTCGGACGGGGCACGGTCTAGACTATAAAGCGTGTAAGGCAAAACTTCCCAACCACTTCTTTATAAATACTTTTTAACAGATATTGAAACATGTGTCCGAGTGTTGTCATGATGGAATATTACGGCCAATGTTTTCAGCAGCTCATATTAGATAGGACCCTTTTGGTCCCACCAAATACAGAGAATTACCTTAGCGTCATGGATACTTGGCTTTGGTGTCGATTCTTCTGGTTGGCCTGACTTCTCATACGATCTCTTAAGCTTCGGGTTATTGTAATGAATTTTTTCATCGCAAGTAATGATTCGGTGCAGAAATGCTTTTCTTTGATAGCGTTCAAGCATAACTTCAGACATACAAAATCGTCTTTTAAGGTCTCTCGGCTTCAATTCGTATGATACCCAATTTCCCAGCTTTTAAATGAGTCCGTTTTTAAGTTACTGATAGAGTAGCTGCCAATGATTTTGCAAGCTCTTTTTGAGTTTGAGAACAATCTACATGGAGTAATTCCTCCAATTATTTGTGTTCCGTATCTAAATCACCACTTCTGAACCGCACAAACCATCTCTCGTACGTTAAAACCGATAGAAGACTTTTACCATAAGCTGTGGTGAACAATCGGTGTGTTTCAGCGTCACTTTTTTCAAACTAAAGAAGTAAAGCAAATCTTCCCGCATGTGACGCTTTGTTGGCCCGTCTAATGACTATGCTTATCTTTTGATGCATTTTATAGGGAATGTGTCCTGACAAAAGTCTCATCCCAACACGTTTTTTCTTATATTTTATTGCCAATTTCAACGGAAGATATTTTGTAGAAAATTTACAATAAAATATCTATTTAAATGAATTTTACTGTAGATACTAGTAACAATATTTTTTAAACTAGATTTTGATAAATTTTTATTATGAATCTTGTGTTTCAAGATTCTGGCGGTAAAAATATATTTTTTAATTACAAAAAGTTTTGTGTATCACTTGACACTACTCGAAAAATACGTAATACCTAGCTTTTTAAACACAATTGTTGGATTCAGAGACCACAAGTCCAAGTTATTTAATAATTTTGTTCAGATAGATTTGAATTTGGCATCACCGTGCAATCTATACACCTTTCAATTCGATAAAAAAAAATACCCAGTGTTCGTACTACAACAACATTTCAGTAATATTAACTCTAGTTGACTTCAGTCACTAATGGTTTGGCCAATATTCATTTCAAAATTTAAATTTTCATTCTTGCTGCAGATCAGAGTTTAGTTTCAAGTGCCCAAAACGTAAATAAAACAATTGCTATTGATAAATTACTTTTGGAATCGCCTATAAATCGTTTTTAATAAATATGTAGTTGACAAAAGAATGCTTTTAGTTTGATGCCCCCTAAAAGTCAGTACAAACCCCTATTAGAGGTGAATTACAAACAAGTGAATGTGTTTTTTGTTATAATTATAGTTTATTTACCAACATGAGTGTACGTCAGTCAGCCAGTCAGTCAGCCAGCCTGTTAATAGTTGTTGGTTCTTTCTTTAAAAAAGTGCAAATAATATTTTCTAATAATATAAGTTGTTGTTATTTGTATAGCAATTGTTAAGTAGATAATTATTTAAAGAAAAATATTGAAACAGTTTTTGTTGTTTTTTTTTAGATATAGTTACGAAACAGGACTGGAAAGTTCAGCACTATTGAGTTTTGAAAATACAATAGCCAGTAACATTTTGCTACTGGAATCTTAAACTTTAACAAAACTAGGTGCTGAACGAATGTTATTAAACGTTTAAATTTTAAAAGTGAACTACAGTTATACAAGGCGAGAAAAAAAAACTAATTGTTAAACATGTTCAGAAGCTTCCGGAATTTTCTTTAATGACATCTGTTAGGTTTTACTTGATACTGTAATGTATTATTTTGATGGAAAGCTTTCTAAGATATGTTAGTTGACATAAGTGAACTTTATTTTTTTTTTTTTTTCTAGCTAAACGATAAAATTTAATTATTTTTAAAACGAAAAGAACTTGATGAAAATACAATCAAAATAAAATTGGGTTTCAAAATCTCAACATTCCATCCCTGCTACAAATTAAATAAATAAATTAGAATAGTGTTGCCATTTTGTTATATTTTTAGATTTAGATGGGAAAGAATTAAGCAAAATGCTTTTTATCATATATTCTTAAATTTAAAAGTATGGATATTTACTAGTCAGCAGATAAAACGAATTTCAAAGTAATCTGTTCTAAAGACAAAGGCAAAGAATATTCAAAATAATCCTTTAGTTGACCGACAAAAAGTGTTACTTCCACCATTGCCCATAAAACTAGGGCTCATGAAAAATGTCCTAAAATCAACAAAAATGGAACTTCTTATCAATACATTGGCCAGAAATCTCTAAAACTAAGTGAAGATATATTCGCCAGTCCCTTAAAAAAGAAATTTATATAAAGATAAACTTCGGTATAAAATAATGGAAAAAGTCGTGTTTCAATTTTTCCTTGTAGTAAAAAAACTTCTTAGGTAATAGAGGATAGACAACTAAAATTTTCATACTGCCTTGTATCATGTCCCTGAAAATTCTCCTTTTATCTTCTGCTTTAGACCGTTGGTAGGCAAATAGAGAAATTTAATTTGTGTGCATGTATGGGTAAAAAATAAAATATCCGCAACAACATCAAGCAACTGAATGTATTTTTACTCTCTATTGTTATTTTTACGCTCTATTGTTAACAATCGTTTTGTGTAAGTGTAAATTTACGAATATCTTCGTAACTTGAACAATATGAATGCGCACCACTGCTTTAGACTTCATTGCGGAGAACTGTGGGACTACTAGAAATTCGAAATCATTTTCGAAATTCGAAAAATTAAGTGATGCTAAATAGGTATTCATCGGTAGCCGAATAAGAAAGTAATGAAAATAACACTTGGAAGATTTTAGCCTCTTTTGATAATAAGAGGTGACGAACTTAACAAATATACATTATTATCATACTAAATACTGGGGTGTAACATTTTTAAAGTAAATTAAATGTTTACCTTCTCATTTGGAGGTCAAAGCGATCCGAAAACTTATATATCAGGCAGTTATTGAAAGATTTTTTGGAGTTATATTCTAGAAGATAGTTCTGACAGATCTGTGCTCCTGATTTTTTTTATTTAATTTACAAACTAAAGCTTAATGTCTTGTTTACACACTGCCGCTAGATATAGGCTCATTCGTTAAATCTAAAAAAGTTTTTAGCCATGTGACATTAGAGGGCATGACTATCTTCCAAACTTGTCAATATTTTTGTAGTTTTTACTAAAGCTTTCGTTGTGAGGAATTTCGGTTCTAAAAATGATATACACCACAACAAATACCCGCGCTTTATTTGAATGAAGATAATTTACAGACAACACTTTGTAACGAAACGACCAGGGAAGAGATTTAATTTTCTTTGTTTCAGATGAATTACCACAAAGTAAAAATTTCACTGTATCCTTCTATAATTTTCTTCTTGGAGATAGGAAGCACGAACGCTTTATCTGGCAGCATTTTCGAATAAAGACCATTTTCGCATTCCTCATTGAAAATTACATCAAGAGTTAGATTGAGCTCAACTTTAATCTTTTGGAATTTTTCTTCTATATGGTCTAATAAATTAGCTCGGAATGATATCTTCTCTACTGATTTACTTCCATATAATCAAAGGTTCGAAAGAATTTATTTTTAATTAAATTTTCTCTTAACCATTCTATCAAGGAATTCATTCCTAGGCATAATTCTTTAGTACTTCAAACATAGTGAATTCATTACAATGAGAATTAATTCTCCATATAATTAATTTCTTATTGAATCATTCAGATTTTCTTGAATTCAAATCCATTACAAAATGGCTTCATAAAATGTATTGAATGATTAAACTTTTCTTCAATTTAAATCTATTATAAAAAGGCAGTAAATTGTTTTCAATTCATTTCACATTTTGTTGATTCATTCTTCATATTGGCCAATATAAGGCTATTATACAAAAATATTAAAACTAAATCATTGCGTAATGCAATTGTAATGCTATTTATTATAAAATATCAAACAATTTATGTAAAAACGCACAAATTTCCATCATGTACAATTTTATAATACTTATGAACATGCTCTTATTCTGAATGAAAATAGTTTGGGAAAATAAGTCATGTTCGATTAATTATATATATTAAAATATTCATTCCAATTACGAATTTATTTTTTCTATGTAATGAATTAATTTAACAACGAATGAATTCTATTCAAATAAATGCCTTTGAATGAAACTAAGGGCCTGGCTCACTTAATGCGAACAAACATTTTCTTTCTTATTTTATATTGAAAACAACAAATAAATTTGAATTTGTATTATAAAGATTTTTGGTATTTGTATGGCATAACCTTTCCAAGCAATTCCATTAACTGAAATGTTGTTTTTCCTCTGGTTGGAAACCAACAATACAGTACATACTTTTTCATCAGGGGCTTCTGAACATTCTTTATTTTGTTTTTCGCATACCTTTCTCAATGAGTGGCAAGGGTATTATACGCAGTCTTTCTGAAATAACTCACATACATGATTGATGCATCAATATATCCCTTATAGTCCAACCTAGATTTAAATCTAGAACCCACAAATGGCTGAGATATAAGCAAAAAACCGCAACTATTTCGATTGGTTCACATATTTTTTAACCAAATTTTTTCACCAGTTATTTTTCCACCCACATTTTTATAACTTTCACCTTCGTGAGAAGGGTATATATAATAGTTTGTCATTCCGTTTGTAATTTGCACAATATCCTTATAGATAGCGGAGTCGATTAAGCCATGTCCGTCTATCTGTTGAAATCAATTTTCTGAAGACCCCAGATAGCTTCAGGATCCAAATCTTCCAAAAATCTGTCTTACATTCATTCGAGAAGTTTCATATTTAAAATCAGCAAAATCCTTCCATAAATAACGAAGATATGAGCAAAAATCCGAGACAACCTCTGAAAATTTCATCAAAAAAACACAATTTATTGCATGATTTGACAAAAAAGCACTAAAACGTATGTTTGGATGTGTGTTGGTTTCATTGGTTTGCGTATTTTGTTTTGTGTTTCGTTTCGTTTGTCGTTGCGGTTTTTATACCCTTTACCTTCGTGAGAAGGGTATATATAAGATTGTCATTTCGTTTGTACCTTCTACAATAGGCGAATATTGCACTCTTACTTGTTTCACAAACAATTTGTTTCTCACCAAAAATAGTTTTTAATGTTATTCTTAACTGTTGATGATTCCTCATAGCCGAATTTAGCAATCTTACTTGTTGTTTCAACATTCGTTATATCGAACATAACATCTTTCTTTAAAGTTGGATTCGTTATACCGGACTTTTACTGTACTTACTTTTAATGTTTTTTTTTTCCAAATTATTCAGATTTTCTCTGTCGGGTTTAAAAATAATTATTCAGAATTGGGCCTATTGTCGATCCAAATTTTGCAGTTTTGGTATAAGTCGCTGGAAAGATCTTTTAAAATACCTTTCTTATTGCTATCCGTGATGTAGTCAAATATATTTATAAAAAAATAACGTGGTAGTCGTGGGTTTAGTGATTGATTTTTGCTAATTTCTAATACCAAAATTCTCATTAATACAGCTGATAACTAATAGTACTTGCAGGTTACCTAGGATATAGGCGGCTATCATTAAATCAACTTCCTTACTTATAAGGATTTAGAGTTGTTAATACATCAAAAATCAATTTATACATCGATTTTACTAATTTTCTATACTAAAATTACCATGAATTAATCATTAAAATGTTGCAACTTAGCATTATTCAGTGGTTGGGGGAATTTTGGCATATGAATAGCTAGAAAAGCTCTGGCAACACTAATCTCGAAACTTCTGTAAAATTCTACAAAGCAATAACAGCAAAACTACTCACAGCAACAACAACAACAATAACACAGAAACTGTAACGAACAACAATAACAAATTGTAAACGAAACGAGTAAAAAATCAAATAAACAAAAAAAATAAAATAAACACTCTCTTCTCTGGCTGTTAATAACAGAGACAGCCTCTGTAGCAGCAGCAACAGCAGACTTTCAAACATTTCAGATGAATTTATCACAGCTAAACGTAAGCAGTGATAAGTATATAAGTATGTGTATGGGTGTTTGACGTTATGGGTGTCGCATTAGAAAAAATCATTGAGTAGAAAAAACAAACAAATGAAAAGGGAATTGCGAGTATGTGGGCTTGATTAAAAATGTGACGTCATTAAATAAGAAATAATAGATTACAAAAAAAATATATACTATACTATGTATAAAGATAGAATAAAGTAAAAGTTGTTATAAACAAACTGTACCAAAGAGGAGAGCTACAACCTATGTAGCTAGTGTTACAGAGAGCAGCTAGTGGTGAGTGGCTAAATTGAGTGAGTTGGCTAAAATGCAGCAATTTTTTTGTTAATGAGTATTGAGTAGTGCTTAAAAAGCTTTTGCTGCTAGTGTTTGAGTTAATTTCGATTTTTTGTGTTTTTAAATGAGTGCTTTCATGTTTTTTCCATTTACTTTAACTCAACTGGCATTAAGCTCAACAATTGGATTTTAGTACGATTCAATACTTACAACGTGACGGTTTATAGTAATTCTAGAGTCTATGCTGTTTTAATTAAATAGACTGACTGTATATTTAATATAAAAATTCAATTTTTAAAATCTATATTACTACTACCATATAATTATTAAAAAAAAAAAACTATTTAAACAAAATTATAACACAAATAATTTTTGCCTAATTTTTCTTGAATTGTTCTTATTTTTTTGAAGGAAATTTAAAGAAATAATAGTGTGTTTTTTTTTTTTTTGAAAAATAAAAAGAAAAAAGAAAATTTTATTCAATTACACTTGACGTGAGTGTGTGTTAATGAAAAATTTCGAAAAAGAAAATTGCAGCAAGCAACAAAGTAGAGGAAAAAAAAAGAAGCAAATAAGAATAATTAAAAAATATATACATACCTACCTAGCTACTACATACATATATAACGAAAGAAGAGAGCAAAGAAAAAAAATTGTTTAAATTTAAATTATTTAAATAACAAATATAAAAATAAAAAAAACGAAGAAAAATTTAAGGCTACTTAAAAGCAAAGAAATTTTGTTATTTTAAAGCAACCACGCCCCTGGTGTTTTAAATTTCAGCCACAAACAACCAGCCCCCACCTTACGACGCTTTACAACATACGATTTTTAGTATTTTATTGTAAAATATTTTTACTGCTAATGTTGTTGTTGTTGTAATTTACCAGTGTGGTGTGTGTAGTTTGTTGTTATTGTTGTTGTTTTTAATAATTTCTTCTGCAACATCAGTTGTTAAAAAAAATTTAAAAAAAAATAAATAAATAAAAAACAAGTACAACAAAAATTATATAGTTTTTTTTACATTCTGTGTCGTCTGTCTCTCTGTGTGTGACGTTTTATTGCAACAGTGACAGCAACAGCAGCAGCAGCAAAAAAAAGCAAGCAAGCCAGCAACCTGTATGTGCAACCAGCCCCTAATGCCAATGTTTTAAAATACGGAATCCACAATAAATTTAACGGTTGGTCTTTTTTTTTTTTCTGTTTGTCTATCTTTTTCTATCTATCCATCTAATTTTCTATATACATTTATTTATAAAATAAAATAAATAAAAAATACTTTTTTTATACAGCTCTATCCATTCATCTTTCAAAAAAAAAAGAAAAAAAAAAAAAAGATAAAAAAATAATGATTTTAAACGTGTTTGTGTTTAACAGCAAATTAAATAAATAATAAAAAAAACATTAAATCAAATATGAAACAGATTTTCACTTTTCTTTTTTTGTTTTTTTTTTTTTTAAGTCTGCTTGTTTGAAAAAATGAAAGCGCTGGAATTTAGTTTTTGGTTTTTTTGGTTTAAAGTTTTGCTGGGTTATTGATTACTGTGCGAAGTGGGGTAGAAAACTGTTGATTATTTTTTTTTTTTTTTTTTTTGGAAATTTGTATTTGCAATTAATTTGTGAAACATATTGTACAATATGTTTAAGGCGAAATATCGAAATATTAAAAATTTGGTAAATAAGAAAATAGTAAAAAATAAAAAAACATTATTAGTAAAGAAAAGTTATAAAGGATTTTTAAAATTAACAAAATATGTTTAAAATTTATAAGGAGAAAAATTTTTGAATAAAAAATTAATAATAAAAAAATAATAAGAAAAAAAGCAATAAATAAATACCTATTAATAATTAAAAAATTATAACAAAAAAAGAAAAAAAATTAAAAAAAATTAAAATAAATTAAATATTAATAAAAATACTAAATTAATAAAATTAAGGAAAAATAACAAAATTGTTCAGCAAATAAATAAAAATATAAACATAATTAATAAAATGCAAAAAATAAAGAAAATAACGAAATTTTTCATCAAATAAATGAAAACATAAAAATAAAAATTAAACATATTGTAGATAAATACAAATAATTTAATAAAAATATAAACAAATTAATAAAAAAATTAAAAAATATTAAAAGTTTTTTTATAATAAATTTAAAAAAAAGCTTATATATGAAGAATAATTATTTAAATAAATAAATTTCAATAAAATTAACAATAAAAACTATCATACTCAATTTAAATTTTCTATAATAATGCAGCAATTTAAAAAATTAATAATCAATATTGATTGAATGAAAAAAAAAAAAAAAATATATATAATTTCGCAAAAAAATTTAAATAACTTTATTAATTATTTCAAAAATTCTTAAATAAATAAAAAAAAAAAATACATTACAAATTTTTAGAAAAACCCCCCAAGCTAAATTATTTTGAAAACTTCATAGTGCAAGTTTCAGTCAAGCCTTATGCTTTAGTAATCAGAACTGTTTTGTGTGGACCAAGAGCAAAATATTTTCAATATACATACATACTAAAATTTGGGAACCAAGAAGTACGGTCATATCTGAAACGTCACCAATACACAGATAATCAATCATTCCAACATTTTTACAAGTTTTTTTTTTTTTAACAATATTATAGTCACAGTAATTATTTATATGATTGCGTTAAACATAATATGGTATTTTTTATGATTGTCGCAATCATATATATGATTGCAAGTTGTGACAATAATTTTTATGATTTGGCTTATGTTTGGCTTTATGTTGTGTCTTATGGATCTCATAGTTTAAGAACAACAATTATGTTTATTTAATACAATAATATTGCGGCAATTATGTGAATCGTAATATTACCATATTATGGTTACCACAGTCATATAAATAATTACTGTGACTCTAATATTGTTAAAAAAAAAAACTTGTAAAAATATTTGCTTAATTTACAACAATCTGTATATCGTGTATCTTGTATTGAATACACTTTTTGTTTATTTGTTTGTAAACACCCATTGTATATTGTATGAATGTACATATTTTGTATTTTAAACGTCAGAAACCAAATAGCAGGTTTCCTAGAAATATAATGAAAAATAGAACTGAAAATAATAAATTAATTAATTTTTTTGCTTGATAAAACTATAAATTTGCTGCATTTTTGTTTGGATTTTCTTTCCTCTTCTCAATAACTGACATTCATATTACATTGAAAGTAGAGTTTCCAAAAAACCGAAGAATTTCAAAACCGCGGTTTCGGTTTTAAAAAATTGAAAACCGATCGGTTTCGGTTCGGTTTTGTGTGTTAATTTATTAACTGTTAAATCAGTTGATAATATAGGAACTGCTAAACAAATTTAAAGTTCAAATTTGACCAGTGTTTACGAGGATAAAGGAAAATTGGTACTTTTTCTTTTAATGGTACCTTTTTAATATATTAAATAAGTTAAAGTTGGCTAATATGCTTCTTAGTAAAGAAATAATCAAGAATAGGGTGCTCAATTGTATTATGATACCAAAAATGGAGAACTAAACCAAACTAAGGAGTACTTTTTCATTCTTCAAAATGAATTTTCTATAATATTGAACCTAGAATCAGCTACAATCCACATAACAATGAATCAATAAACATGAAACTAGAGATATGTTTTCCTGAATTAGTATTAATTTACAAAGGGAGACTTAATAGTACTATTTCTTCCTTCCAATTGAGGTGGCGAAGCGCACCGGTCGGCTAGTAATCCATACTTTTATCGAATATTTGAAAATAACTAAGACTTTGTAACAAAAATTTTGCATTATTTAGCCTGCGAAAGTTACATCATCTGAAGCAATTATTGCAATTTAAAAAATTTAAACAAATCTTAAGATATTTTTACCGTTCTGTGTTTAGAGATATTGGATGAATAATTGGATGAACAATTTTGTTTCTCATTTCTAAATTTTGAATTTTTCTAGTGAAAATAGATTAAAAGTGAAAACCGAAGAATAATTGTCGGTTTCGGTTTCGGTTTTAGGCCTTGAAAAACCGCGGTTTCGGTTTCGGTTAAAACCGATTTGGAAACTCTAATTGAAAGCATGAAATCCAATGCAACTGTTTAAAAACATATATGGTCAATTCACAAGGTCTCTTATCATGTCATATTGTCATAATGTCCTAATATTTCACAATCCTAAAATAATACTACTTTCTATGCTATGTTTATTGTGTTATCGTAACGAACCAGCAGAGACCAATGCCGAATGCCTAAGAGTCAATTAAGCCGAGCCGTTGAGTCGTGATATAAGGACTGAGATCGAAAAATGTTTAACATACATATATGTTAATAAAAATGAAACCACTAAACTTACAGTTTTGAATCTTTTTTCAATTGATTGAAATTATTGTTACAATTTACAAAAAAATAAAATATTTTTATAGTTCCAATCACCAATCATGAAATTATGAACTTTCTTCGAAAACCCTTCCACTAAGGTTTTTATAGTGCTTTATGTCACTTTGTTCAAACAGTTAATCCACCTCCGTTTAAAATCTACCACGCTTTTGGACACCTTTTTTCTGCTCTTCAATTCTCTTTTAACAAGAGCCCAATATCTATCCACTGGCCTTAGCTCCGGGAAGTTTGGAGGAATTGCCTCTCTTGGTACAAATACCACATTATTGGTCTTGTACCACTCAAGACCTTTCTTACCATAGTGACAGGATGCCAAATCAGGTCAAAAATAAGTGGACACATTAAGAAGTCTTATGAATGGAAACATCCTTTTTTGTAAACATTCCTTGATGTAAATTTCGGTATTTATAGAGCCCTTTGTAACAAATGTTTGGCTTTTTTTGCCACAACTGTATTTTGCTTGCCATACCAAGAACTTTTTGGGAAATTTTGTCTGCTTTTGGTTCCTAAACTTTTCTTTAACATTCCCTCGAGCATCTGAAACATAAAAAAATTTACCCAGAAGCTGGGAAAAATTTACCATACGTACATTTCGTCATCCATTATGCAACAGATATATTTTTTGTATACAATATGACGTCAATTTCCGTGCTCTGTCTTTGGCCCCTGAATTTTTAGCAGAGTTCCTGTTAGTAACTTTTTGAGCCTTGTATACTTTTAAACCTGCATTGGCTTTAACTTTTCGTACCAAATAATCCGAGCACTGAGCTAATCGGGCTGCTTTCCTACCGGATGTGTTGGGAGCTCTTTTGAAAATGCTTTCTATTTTTTTGGCTTTAGAAACATTATGTGGACCATTCTTTCTACCTAAACCAGGTTTTATATCCTGGTACTGTTTGATAACATTGGAAACAGTTTGACGGCAGACCTTTGATTGTTTGGCCAACTTTATGTCGGGCCAAGTTGGGTTTTGTTGAAAATATTTAATAATTATAGTACGCACTTTTTTCTGGCCACTCATTTTATTCAGATTAACAACGAAAGAACATAATTGACGTTTAACATAATAACTGACATGCTTTACAAAGGTAACTTGATCAAAAAAAAAAACAAAAATCAAATAATACGTGGGTTAAAAGTTTTAATGAAATACGTGTGTTAAGAATTTTACGATCTCAGTCCTTATATTCAGTCCTTACAGTCATAAGATTTGTATATAATACCTGAATAACCATTGTTGCGGCTACTAAAAATTCCTGTCCATTGGTGAGGAATAGTAATATGTATGCTTGGTTTATTTCGTTGAAATCATATGTGTATTTTTATCCTAATTACAGGCAGCAATGTCCTGCATTTGTTTTTGTTTTAAATTTTTAATCTGCTAATTTCCCTGTTTTTATACTCTTCACCATGAGTCCACACTGTGAAACATTTGCTGCAAAACATTTTTAAATACTCTTTTGAAACTGCATACGTGTCCACACAGTGAAGTTTTTGCTTTTCTGTTTTTGACATTTCTGTACAGAACGAATAAATGTGGATGACATTCAACAAAAACTTCATGTACATGAATCAGAGTACACTTTTCCATTTCTCTTTCCCCTTTCATCAACAAACTCGAATGTATGATGGGGATATGGGGAGTGAGTGGCAAGGGTATATATAAATTTGTCATTCCGTTTTGTTATTTCTACAATTTTCATTTGGACTTGATAAAGTAGATATATTCTGGATCGTTATAGATAGCGAAGTTGATATAGCCATGTTCGTCTGTATATTGAAATTAACTTTCCATAGCCCCCAAATAAATTATATACATGATTCAGTCCCGGTTCAGTGGCTATTTTTTTTTTTTTTAATTAAAAAAAAATATAAAAAATTTTTCCATAAAATATAGACGAATATAGCTTTCTTACTTCCTATTATTTCAATTGATCACTAATATTTATTTATAAACTAGGACTCATGCTTTTAATTTCATTGTATTTTTCAATTTTTATTTTGTATGCTTAGATTTTTTCCAGCTTAAGTTAAAATAATTGATATTTATCCAATACCTTAGTACTTAGAACTAAAATTAAAACGTTTATAATAAATTGCTAGTGCTTTCGACTAGACTTCTTACAATTTATTTGAAATCATTCCTTTTCTAAACTGACTTGTGGACCATAAAATGCTAAGAATTCATTGTTAAATAATCAGCATTTTAAATTTTTATTTATTTTATGTATTTTTCTTAAAACAACAGTTCAAATTTTATAACAGCCAGCTTATCAATAAAACAAAACTCAAACATTTCTAATTTTAGAAATATTTTAGAAAGAAAAGAAAAAAACAACAGCCTTAAACAAATGTTATGCTAAATATTATTTAGAAATAATAAAAAAAAAATAAAAGACCTCTGATAATCTTTATTAAATCAAATCATGAATTAATGTTTTTCTAAATAACTCTATCAAAATAATATTCAAATACATATTTAAAATTCTATTAAAAACCATAATACTTGTTGTACTACAAAAATATGTGTGTGTGATGTGTCAAATATTCTCTTTTTATTTCTTTGTACAAAAAAACCAAAATGGATAATTAAAACGTGCCTGCTGTGTGTGTGTGCTAAATAAATTCTATGAAATTAAAAAGAAAGTGAAAATGTTTTCTATTTCTAGTTAATTAAATTATTGACAAAAATTTTATTTAAATTATAATTTAAAGTGAAAAAATTGTATTATAGAACATATTTTTGAATTCTCTTAAAACTTAAAATTGTTGCTTTCAAATATTCAACTATATATGTATTTGGAATACCAACATGTGTTTTAAATTATTTCGTATACAATGTTATAGCGGCTGCAACATTGTTTATAATTTTATAAGAAAATTTTATTTTCTTAAGTGTCAAATCGTGGATAATCTTAAATATTTCCCACTGTAATTGAGTGTTTGCGTTTGCATGTTGGATGTGTGTGTGTTTATGCTCTTTGGTCTGACATTGTATCTGTTGAATGCTGCGGCTGACAAGACAGCAAAACTTTTCAATTTAATTTCACAGATAAATTTCTTGTAGAACACAACAATTTTGGCAAAAAAATGTTTGTTGTTAGGCAGAGAAATCAAAAATATGTATAAAAAGAAAAAAAATAAAACGAGAAAATTTTATAAATGATTAAGAATTGAAATGAAATTTTTGATAGAGAAATTTTGAAATAAAATAAACAAAATTGAAGTACATATTTAGCTTTTACAAGTTAAAAGCAAATTTAAAAGAAAATGTACCTGAACTTAGAAAATTAAATGTTGGAAAATATTCCTGCTGGTTTTTTTTCAATTATTAAAAACGTATTTGACTTGTAAAAAGAGGTTGACATTAAACATAATTGTGGCAAAAGGTAGACAGTTTATTTATGAATTTGAAATGAAATAACTTACATACCTGATTCATACATCAATATATCTGTTATATTTCGGGTTCGTTTGCCCACAAATGATAGAGATAGAAGGAAAAAACCAGGAGAACCTAGATTTTTAAACTATTTTTGGATTAATAAATCATTAAGATCCATAGTGCCTGGATATCTAATGATAGATATTTGAACGACCTTTGCAACGATGTACATATAGCCATAGTAAGTCGAACCTAAAATGGTTCAAAATCGCTAAAAATATTTTTTAACCCAATTTTTTTTACAAAGAAAAATTAGTTTGTCATACAATATGTTTCACTAATAAATTAAAAAAAAAAAAATTTTATAAAAAATTAAAAAAAAAACAAAAATTTCGAAAAAAAAAATTAAAAAAATATTTCAAATTTTTATTTTAAAGTATAATTTGGTGAAGGGTTTATAAGATTCGGCACAGTAAGAGAGCGTACTTGTTCCAAGCACTTATAAATAAACAATTAGCTAAAATTTTTAACAAAAAGTTCAAATTTGAAAGCAAAAAATGTGACAGTTTTGGAAAATATGCTAGAACTAAACATCTCATAATGAGAGCAAAGCATAAGCTACTATAGCTACTATGTCGTTGTTTTAATCGGTAGTCTTTAGCCATTGATATTGTTTAAAAGCGTATTTGATATTGGCATATTGACATGTCATTATTATACTATAAGTTCATGAAAAAATAAATGGAGATTGAAGACTTTGCTTTTATACCCCTCAAATATGACAATTTACCCTTTTCTAGGCCAGTGAAATATAAAAGTGACAGGTCTCTTTCATTTGTTGTCAATCGAAAAATTCTGATTTAGTGACAAATTAGCTTAGTTCACTTTTTATGAATATTAAGACACAGAATATAATACACAGTTTACTTAAAAAATCATTAGAAGTTATTTAATTTTCGTTTCTTTCAATATGAATTGAATATACAATATAATGAAAAGTTTTTCAAATTTTAAAAATCCACGAAAATTTTTATGAAATTTGTATTTCTTTAGTAGTTTATAAATATAGAAAAATAAGAACATAATTAAATTCCGAAAATTGAGAACAAACTAAAAGTTATTTATTAAACAATGGAAACTTTCGTATCATTTTTACAAAATGTGTCTGGCTCTTTTAGAGATATCACTTGTTTTTTTATTACTGCTTTTATTAACTCTTAATTCCATTTTCAAAATCAATATAAATTTTATCTCTTAACACATTCCATTAAACAATTAATTATGCATTAATTCATAGGCATAACTCCTTTGTACTTCAAATGTATTTAAAACATTCCTTTGAGAATTCATTCTTTATAGAATTAATTACTTATTGAATCATTCAGATTTTCTCGAATTCAAATTCATTACAAATTAACTTTAAAAATGTGTTTAATGATTCAAGTTTTCTTCAATTCAAATATGTTACAAAAAGGCTTAAGTAAATTTATTTAAATTCAATTTGTTAATGATTTAAACTAAAACAAAACTAAATGAAAAAAAATAATTTAACTGAATTTGTATTAGATTTCAATTGACAAAAATTTAATAAATTACACAAATAATACAGATATGAATCAGCTGGTTTAAATAGAAAAATATCCAAAAGAAATGTTAAAATGGTTGTGGTTGGAAAAGAGGGACAAATATATTTCACACTCGTTGCCTATTGAAAATTGTATTGTTTTTCTCGCTCTGCAAACCACAACTATTGAACATTTTTTTGACAACAGTCATTTGTTGCATATCTGTAATAATCTGTGGAATTCTATTTAAGTAAAAGCCTTTAAATGAAGTTTAAAATTTTTTTAGATTTTTAAATACCCAATTAAGATTTTAGTGAATTAAGCTCAAATTGTATTAATTAACTGTTTTGTCTGTTCACAGCAACGATACATTGAACCAATTTAAAGTTTCAAAAAAGTTTCCATTGTATTGTAATTCACTGTCTATCTAACAAGTAAGGATGCTATGTTTAGCTGTACCCATATTTATATACCCTACACCACAGTATTCTTTAGGATAAATATGTTTTTGGTTAAAACAATTTTTTTGGTGAAAAAAATTTTGGTGGAAAAAGAATTTTGGTAAAAAATTGGTGGAAAAATCGAGGTGTCGCGGTTTTTTGTTTATATCTCAGCCATCTTTGGACTAAAGTTATAATATTGCTATATCAATCATCCATGAATGCTATTTGGGGGCTTCGGAATGTTGATTTCAACGACGCACAGCGCCATTTGAGTTTTTTCGTTGCAAAAATCATAAATTTTGAACCAAATGAGATAATCAAAAGGTTTAGAAGGCACATTTTTGGTTAAAAACATTTTTTTTTGTTTAACAAAATTATGTGAAAAAAATTTAGGTGGAAAAAGAATTTTGGTAAAAAATAGGTGGAAAAATCGTGGTGTCGCGGTTTTTTGTTTATATCTCACACTAAAGCGATTAAATTGCTTAGGAATATTGATTTTAACGACGCACAGTGGTGTCATTTGGGTTCTTTTTTCGTTGTAAAAATCATAACCTTTGAACCAAATGAGATAATCAAAAAATTTAAAATAACACTGTGTGTAATTTATTAAGTCATGGAAATATAACCATATACGGACATCACTACGTGATAAAAGATAAAAAAAAGAAACCTGTGTCTCCCAGTTTTGCCCAAAGTCATGCATTTTTTATGGGCTCCCAAAGTTTTTGGGCCTCGGTGTCATTTTTCAAAAAAAGGGATAATTTTCTCAGGGTCACATCTTGGAAACCATTCGGAATTTTGATTTACTCTCTAAGGCAAAAAATAATGTCATAAAGAACCTATAAAATGAGTGTTTGAAAAGGATTTTACGCCTTCTAGGTGCCTACTTATGGGTTAGCAAAGTTGAAATTTGTGGAAAAATCAATTTTATGGGAAGTAAAATAATATATTTTTTTAAAATTATTGATGTTTTATGTTTCTTATGATTTAAAATTATACCAAAAAAGATTTGAAAAAATATTTATTTTTCCATTGTTTGTAAAATACTTCAGAAAATATTAAAAAATTTGTTTAATTTTTAAATTTTTTTTTTATTTATTTGTAAATTATTACTCACAATCCGTAAAAGAAGTTATATCTAATGGGTTTTCACGGTTATATGTCATAAATTGCCCAAAAATGCATGCAACACATTTATGGAACCATGTCTTTTTTAAAACTTTACCTCTAGCTAAAAATGGGGGAAGGACGGGCAGCTGTAACTTTTTGCATTTGGTAAAGGAATAATCAAAGAACTTATTTTGAAAATATGGCAAATATAGAAATATACAATTTTTTTTATTTTCCACCAAATTTGAGAAATACATATTGAAAAAATGGATAGTTGTAAAATATCGATTTACCTGGACAAACACAAAGCAAATAGTACAATTTTTCATTTATTATTTTCTTAATAGATAGATCTATCAATAAAATCAAAAAGAATGACGATCCGTTACCTAGTTTTCGAGATACTGTATCTGAAAATGGTCAGTTTTTTTGAACACTGAAAATCAGTCAACTTTGAAGGGCTATATCTTCTGAACCAAAAATCTGATTGTAATAATAGTAGTATATTTGAAATCGTTGGACAATTTCCTGTAAAATAGTTTTATTCAATATTTTTTAGGGGCACATGAAATTTTTGATTTTTGCAACCTCACTTGTTCTACAGGCGCCACAGTGCGATGGACATGTTTATGACCTCCGCTATCTATAGCGATAAAAATAGTTATCAATCGAGATATTTGTAGTTTCCTGATCATATCTCAGCCCTTTTGATTATTTCTAATATCAAAATTCTTGAACGTAGGATCCAGAATATGACAAAATTTATATATATTTATATATATCCACTCATGTTGAAATGTATACAACAATGTTTCCTAAAAATTCAGCTTTTAACAGGCAACACACAAATGAACGTCCACTAATGGGAGCTGTCACTGCTTGCCATGCTGGCCATTTGAATTGTAAATTATTTGTTATTATTCATAAGATATTTAAAATACGTTTTTTTTTATAAATTTTAATGATTTTGTTTATATTTTTACCTAAAAATTGTGAATTTTCCACAAAAACAAAAAAAAAATAACGACTATTTATTATTTCACCATTATTTAATTAATTTTTATTTAATCTCTTTATTGTTATTTTGTTGTTGTCATATTAGAATTAAAATTAACATACACGAACATTTAAAAAAAAAATACAGGTCCCGCTAGTTCTTTTTGTGGCAATGTTCCCCTGGTTGGTTAATACATTATACAAGAGAAGGTTAGCTGAAATTAAACAGAGTTCAAGTGCTTGATTGGGGTGTAAATTTACTACTGAGTACTGGTGAAATGACTGTGCCTATGTAATCTAAATCAGAGACAATTGGCAGTAATTGTAATAGAAGACAGTTGTTAAAGTAACGCGTCACATCAAAAGTGGAGTATTGCTTTTATAGTGTTTCTAGAACTGCAGGGTATGTTCCACCGGCATTTGTTTATTAAAGTATTTGTTAAGTTTTGTGTGCTATAGAAATGACATGATTTAGTCAATGGTTTAATAAAATTATTTTATTTTTATTACAAACTAAATTCTAATACAGTCTGTCGCCTAACTTAAGGGTCATTTTGGAAATGAACTGTTACATGTTTAATTCATAATCTCCTGATTTGTGCTTCAAAGGCATTTTCTCTGGTTTTAATACATTATATACTTAGAATTTTCAAAAACGTTTGCTAAATAATAATCTACTTTTTTTACGTGCAAAAATTCTTTTTTTTTTGCAAAATATTTAAAAATTTATAATTTTTTTTGACATTTTATTAAGTGTTTTAAATGTTGCTGTTTTGACGTAAACACATATGAAAAATTTATTTAATCTGTTTCAAAATGTTCTTTTATTGTTTGTTTATTTTTAATTAAAAGAGATATTGGCGAAAAAATATATACACATACATGTGATTAAAATTTATGGTCAATTATTTTCCAAAGAGAAAGAAAACAAGAAAAAAAAAACTGCATGACAGTTTGTGGTCAAATACAAGTGGTTTTTACAAATATGAAATAAAAAACGAAATCTATTTTGAAATTTATTCAAATTTAAAATTAACATGATTACAAAAGATCTTAAAATATTCTAGTATAAAATTTGAAATATATTTAGTAACAATTTATTTAAGCAAGTTCTGAGTCATTTTCTTTCTATCTAGTGATTATCAAAGAAACAATTACAATCATGGCTACGGCTAAAAATAAGCTGACGTAAAAATGTTGGTAATTGTTTTAGGGAAAAATATAAAATTTTTTAGATGTTGGTTCACAGTTTGCCCCCTAATTTGTTTTCTATAAATTGATTAGGACAATTTATATATATTTTTATATTTATGGACGTGAGAGTGTTTTACACAGACAGCTATTTGACACGCTTGTGCTCTTTGTAGTGCAGAGAGAGGTCCATTGCTTACTTTATACATCCCCTGTAATCTAGCGTGTAGCCAATTGTCACTTAAGTGTCTTTAAGTAATCTATGAATAATTCTCAAACAGTTTCCTACAATTAAGCATGTCGTCAATGTCTCCCTTATAGACAGCAATTGTCACTAAAGTCTGACAACTTGGCTGACCCCAATTTATATATTTGTGGTCATATGACACGTATGTGATCTTTGTAGTGCAGAGGGAAGTCAATTCGTTATTTTATACATCCCATGTAATCTAGCGTGAAGACAATTGTCACCTAAGTGTCCCTAAGTAATCTATGAAGTAGTCACTTTAAACGTTTACTGTGTACTGCATTTTTTATGAATACCCAGCAGTTAAGCAAGTAGTCAATGTATCCCTTATAGACAGTAATTGTATCTGACCACTTGGCTGATTCAAATTTATATATTTTGAGTCATTTGACACGTATGTGCTTAAGTTGTGCAGAGAGAATTCAATTGGTTATTTTATACATCCCATGTAATCTAGTGGGAAGACAATTGTCACTTAAGTGTCTCTAAGTAATCTGGAGTGTAGTCACTTTAAACGTTAAGTGTATACTGCATTTTTTTAATGGATAATTCGTACAAACTGGTTTTATACAAATTGTTTTGATATTATTCTCAAACTGTGTCCAACAGTTAAACAATTAGTCAATGTATCCCTTAGAGACAGCAATTGCCACTAAAGTCTGCCAACTTGGCTGACCCCAATTTGTATATTTGTGGTCATTTGTCATGTATGTGCTCTTTGTAGTGCAGAGGGAAGTCAATTGGTTACTTTATACATCCCATGTAACCTAGCGTGATGACAATTGTCACTTTAGTGTCTCTAAGTAACCTAAAGTGTAGTCACTGTAAAACTTTATTTTGAACTCCACTTTAGAAAATAGTTATTTCACCCACCAGAAGTAATATATTGGATAGTTATCGGAGGAAGGTTTGTTTAACAAGCAATCGGCTATTGGACTGTTTATGAGATGTGTTTTTAACTGATCATTTGAGGTCAATTAGGGTAGATTAATCCCCTGCTAACGACATGCACGTGTTAAAATAACTAATCACGTAGCTAGTTATGCAACTAGTTTACACCCTAAATGATAGGTAAAATCACTAGTTCGGGACACACTCCAAGAACTGCTGGGAATTATGAGGAATATATGAATACATACATAAACTTTTTGGGGTCTTATATAAATTTCGGTAATACACATGGAATGAAAAAATTATACATCTGGTGCAGGTGGAATGGAAATCATAATTCTTTATTAAAAAAAAGAAAAAAAAAACTCAAAACTCATGCGTATTTATTTATAGAGATGTTAGCAATCAAGACATTAGACATTATTATTTACCTAGTCTTGTTAATATAAAATGTATAGTAACAAACTTATAACCACAATTTATTAATAAACATTATTTATAACATCTTCTTAGTCACTTTTTCATAATATGATGTTGAGTTTATTTATTTTTTCTAAAAATATAACCCCTCATCATTATATCAGTGTTTACAGGTGTTTTGAATAATAACAAAAACAATTTATATTGTTTATAAAAAAAAGATTGTTTGGTATTTGGAGAAAAAAAAAAGCAAACATAATTTATCATACACAACCAAAGAGACCAAAGAGACGGAAGCTAAAGATAAAAACCAAAAAACACAATAAAGTTTATACATACTTACTTGCATATTTATCAAGGCTAATAAAAGAAATCGCAAAACAAATAGAAAAAATAGCTGTGATAATTAATTAATGTTTTTTTTTTTTTCTAGTACAAAAACCTTATTTTTTGTTTTGGAAATATGTATAACATTAAATAAAAACGTTTTATTAATTAATAACTTGTCAGACTGTTAAAGCAAAATAGCTTTATTTGACACCTAAATGTAGGCAGCACATTGTTGCAATAATGTCATATGTTGGGGTTAACTGCAGTTTAAACTGTTGGTATAGTTTAAGCAGAAAAAATGGTTTACTTCTTCTTAATTCTTTAATTTAAATTAACAAATATACCGATAAAGAATAAGTTATTCAATATATGAAACGTCGCACAGTGGCGCCCGTAGAACAAGTGAGGTTGCAAAAATCAAAAATTTCATTTGTCGCTAAAAAATATTGAATAAACCCATTTTACAGGAAATTGTCCAACGATTTTAAATATGCTACTCTTATTACAATCCGATCTTTGGTGCAGAATATATAGCTCTTCAGTGTTCAAAAAACAGACCATTTTAAGGTAATTTGGTTCGCTTTCAGATACAGTACCTTGAAAACTAGGTAGAGGATCGTAATTTTTTTTTATTCTATTGATAGATCTATTCATTAAGAACATAATAAAAAAATTGTACTGTTCGGTTTGTGTTTGCCCAGTTAAATCGCTCTATGCGTATTTCTCTATGGCAGAGACCGCAAATAAGGGGTCCACTTATTTACAAAGGATTATTTGCTATAAATTAAAATTTACTTTTTTGCTTTAAATCTCCAGCTCCTAGCTTCTTTCGTTTGGAACCTATCGTGTTTTCAACAGACTGATAGACATCTTAGAATTTCATAAGGACCCAGAATATCAGTTTTAGATAATAATTTTTGGTATAGTCCGTTACAATGTTATACTGCTGATGTTTTTCACAAAAATGTTTGATAGAAAAAGCTCATAAAACAGTAAACAATGCACAACTTGGAATGGTCATACTAAACCACGTAAACAAAAATTCATTTTATAACAGTTTTTTTATGACTGAAAATAAGTAGTTATTTCTAGTCATAAATAGTTTATTTCCGACTCTGCAATAAAGACCAACAATAATTTAACTTCCATTGGATACTTCTGCTCTCACAAATATAAAATTTATTCACAAAAATATAAGTGAAAATCGAAAATGTAAAATTTCGAACTTTAATATCTTTTGATTTAGCGAAATCGGTTAACATTCGTTAAAATTACGATTCCCAATCCCGATTCCATTAACTTTGATACCCTAATTTGTTAAAAAATTACTTTTGTGAAAGGTTACAGTATCTGCTATGACTCTTAGGTTGTTTTGTGTGTTTTAAAAGTAGTTTAGAAGATATATAAGGCCATCAGGGCAAAAGTGGTGTAACTCAAAATTTTTCAATATCAATACAAAAGTGGGGTAAGCTACCTTTTGGTTATCAAATGTATATACTATATATAACAGATACTGTAATTTGTAATAATAAGAATACACATATATAATAAAAATAATTGAAATTTCGTTTAACCTAATAATAGTAAGTTAAATAGATGGAATTTACAATAGACCTTGACAATAAAGATTGTTGATGGCGCCCTTGGCTGGGTAGAAAATGCATTCCAATTTGCCAATTGTCTAAAAATTGTAGTATTCAGTGATATTCTTTGAATTATTACAGATTAATTATAATAAATGAACTAATTAAAAAATTTACTTTAAAAAAAAAAAAGTTGTTTCGTATGTTTTAAAAGTATTATAGAAGATATATGAGGCCATCAGCGCAAAAGTGGTCTAACTCACAATTTTTCTTGGTGTTACATACAGTCCTTACATTACCAATATCAATACAAAAGTGCGGTAAGCTACCTTTTGGTATTCAAAAGCAGATGAAGCTAAAAAAAATCGTTCTGCACAGAGTATAATATAACAAAGTAATGTAGCAAAAGTGGTGTAAGTTGAATATATCACTAAATAAATAGTTTGGGGTTACACCACTTTTGCACTGATAGCCTCATAAATGCATTATTAAAAGCAAAATATGCCATATATTTGTTTGATTTTTGAAATTATATATAACTCAAGGTTTTTTTACGATTGTTTTTATAAAATTATCTAATGCATTGCCAGATATTTGTTTGATTTTTATACCCTTCACCTTCGTGAGAAGGGTATATATAAGTTTGTCATTCCGTTTGTAATTTCCACAATATAATTTTCCGACCCTATAAAGTATATATATATAAGGATCCAGCTTATAGATAGCGGAGTCGATTAAGACATGTCCGTCTGTCTGTCTGTTGAAATCAATTTTCTGAAGACCCCAGATATCTTCGGGATCCAAATCTTCAATAATTCTGTCAGACATGCTTTCGAGAAGTTTCCTATTTAAAATCAGCAAAATCCTTCCATAAATAACGGAGTTATGAGCATCCGAGACAACCTCTATTTTTGGCCTATTTTGATATCTCGATTACTAAGTCATAAATATAGACAATATGGATATCTAATGATAGATATTTCAAAGTCCATTGTAACGATGTATATAAGGCTATAGCAAGTTGGACCTACAATGGGTCAAAATCGGGAAAAATATTTTTCAACCCCAATTTTTTTTTTTCACCAAAAACATATTTTTGTCATAAATTGTTTTCACTAATAAGTTTAAAAAAATTAATTTTTAAATTAAAATTTTTTTAAAAAAAAAATTGGAAAAAACTTAAAAAACAATTTCAAAAAAAAAACTCTCTTGTTAAAATTATTTATAATAAATATAAAAAATCCAATAAATTGTATATGAAAAATATCTAAAAACAAATTTTATTTTAATCTCTCAATAATTTTGTGGGCGTATGGGCGTGTCAAAATTTTTTATAAATATTTTCTAACTTAAATAAAACTCATATAAGAGTATTTATTTTATATTTAATAAACAAAATTTAAATTAAGCTGCTACGCACGCACTCTTATATACTTCTGTATGTTTAATTAATTACTAATTTTCAAACTTTATTTTCTTTGAAATTTGTTATCATTTACAATGTCATTCCCTTATTTCAAAATGATTATTCATTTTTAGATTTAAGTTATTGTATTTGTTATTTCAATCTGTTTAAAATGAGATTTTATTAGCAACGAATTTGTATTTAATTTATTTCATTTTAGTTTTTTTTTTTCTTTTTGAAATGAAATTACTGGTTAATTAATATTTTTTATTTGTTGTGTGTTTCAATTCACATACAATAATCATTATACATCAATTGTTTAAATTGTATAAGTTAAGGTTGAGTATATATTTAATTTGAAACCTGTTGTAGGTGGGTTTTTTTTTTATACAAGCTAATTTTATATGCCAAAAAAGAAAATATTTCATTTTATTAAAAAAAGTATGTGTTTTAGCCAAACGGTATTTAATTAAGCAAGCTAAATAATTAACCAAGAAATTTACCATAAATATCTGTTAGAAGCTATATAAATATTAATTAAAAATATATAGTATAAAAACGACATGGTCTAGAGACGAGACCGTTAGAAAGGAAATAATTAGATATTTATATATCTAAATAAAAATGCAATAAAGTTAATGAATTATTAACTACAGAAAAGTTTTTATTAATCGTTTAAAAATTTAGTTTAATTATAATAAATAAACTGCTGAAAGTATTAAAATCGGGAGCCAACTTACTACGCATTAGATATTGTGGAAAATTTTTACTCATTTTCTTATTTGAGCAAGAAATTTAGCACTTTTTTTTAATAATTTCGATGCGATAGCTCATTCGTTTACGAATGCGAAAATTCGGTCTCAGGTTTAATGTCTTTTTAGCATCACTGTAAAGTTATGCAATATTAGAGGCAATATTGCATATTTTTTAAAGCATACTTTAAGGAGCCATCTTTTATTGCAACTGAAGAGCAGCAACTATTAAATAGGATTTCTGGCTTATTTAAGCCTTTTAAAAGTTCATTGTATTCATAATAATTTTTAAGTCATTAAACTATAACAAATTATTAAATTCTAATGAAATTTGTGTGAAATTTTTCCTAGAAATCATTTGTATAACAATTAATTTAACAAATGCAAACATTAACAAATTAATCTATTTATAAATACAAACATCTTTTCATACTTCACAATTTGTTAGTTTCATTGAAAGCAAAGACGTCACGTCACCTCTGTGTCTAACTCATAAACATTTTAATTTCATAGCTCCTTAACCAGTTTCAACTTAAACCATTCAAATCAATCCATATTTATTAATCATTTATTTATAAATTCAATATTTTTCTACTCTTTTTTTTATGACACATTAAAAAAAAAAAAATCAATAACAAAAATGGTTTAGAACTTTCGTCAGCATAAAATTTAAATTTCAAATTTCTTTAAAAATAAAAACATTTGTAAATTTTTAATGGCTGTTTATTGAACTGCTTGCTATTGGCAGTTATCAAAAGAAAATACATATTTATGTATAAACTAAAACCGGCTTTAAACAAATTAAGTGTTTTATATTAGTTATTTATTAATTTGTTATCATGATTTCTTTAAATTTCAAATTTAGAAAAATAGAAAGAAACATATAACATTGACCTTGAAATTATCTAATTTCTTAAAATGATGCAATTTGTATTTGCTTGTTATTGGAAAGCACGTGTTTGTGTTCAATTTTGATAAATTAATATAACATTTCATTAGTTTAGCAGTTGAGTAGACAGACAGGTGATTGGAATGTAGAATTGCAACCCATAAGAGTTTTGGTCTCTATTAATGGGGATTATTTAAAGATTACATTCACATTGTTGAAATATTTGACTGAATAAGCATTAAATGGTTTGATATGTGGGGTTTAGCTTAACATTCTCATTCTCTATTAAGTAATATTCAAATATTTATAAGCTTTGCAAATATTCGTTCGTAATCGTTTAAAGTATGATTTATAATTTTTAATCTCCAATATTTAACAGAACTAGTTCAATCTTATTCACTCTGTTATATTTTGTTCAATTTCTTAATTATTTATCTCTTCGGTGTTTGTTTTTGTCACAAACAGGGAAACAACACATAAAACAATAATAATAAATTTATGCCATAAATCAATTTCAATTTAAGCAAATTTAATCTTTTTTTAATTTTCTTTGTCATATTGAAAAATACGGAAGAATTTTTTACATAAATAAATATCTATAAATACATATTTAGCATAATTAACACAAATATATTAAGTTTATTTTTCTTCTTTTCAAGATGTATAGAAAAATTATAACAAAACAAAGTGCAAAACAAAAAAAAAAGAATGTACTGCAAATTGAATATTTAATCAAAAAAAACATAAATATTGAAAAATTAACTAAACGAAGCAAACAATAAATTGTTATTTTTAAACACAAAATATAAAACAACTGTATATAAAAAATGCACTATAAAGAAATCAACAAAAACACGCGTTAAGTAAAGTGGACAGTCGGTCACACCACTGTATCAAAGGATGTCCCCTTATAGCACAAGTTGAATAAATTATTAAATGGAATTTTTAAACTTGATTTAAAAATAAGTTTAGTATAATAATATATATAGTTGTTGGAGTGTTAAGCAAGTACCATTATAAGCGCCCTACTTTTTAAATTTATTTTTTGAGAAAAAATGTTGCACTTTTTCTGCCCTGTGTTTAGAAAAAATCTTATATTTTATTACATGACGTTACATTTGGTCTTGTAATATATCAAAATTTAATTTAGTATCTAATTTATCTTTAATATTTATACTTTGTAGTACCAAAAACAAAATTTTGTAAAACGGGGCAGATAAAAGGCAACTTTTTTTTTTTGTCAGAAAATTAAACTGCATTTGTTTTGTAAAAATATAGACTAATTATATTCACCCCTATTGCGAATCAATATTTCACATGAAATATGTTCCTTTTTCCCATTATTCGTTTATCAACTTTGTTCACGTGAAAAAATTCTCCATGCTGTGAAATTTTTACGTGGAATTTTGTAAACAATGAACAGCTGTTACGAACCAAAATCAACTATTGTGAATGAAAAGTTCATAAAAATATCACGATAGCAATATTCCCTACGAGGGAAATGGATATTTCATAAATTTCACATGTTATTGCCAATGGGTGTGATTCACAAGCTTCACGAAAATTTTGTCATTTTTAAATACGTTAATGATCTTAGCTATGAGTGTTTATTAGCCTCTCAACTTAATATTTTTAGTAACATTAATCGATCTTAAAGATTGTTATCATTTTTAAATTCTATTAAACAGTTGAATACAAGCTAAGCTATGAAAATTAAAGCTTTGATGATAAAGAAATATCATATTGTTTTTTATAAAACTAAGTTTTTCAAAATTTTGAGGGGGACATTTTTACCTTCTGATTCTGAAAAACTTACAAAAGTTTAGTCCCGAAAATGTGTAAGAGAATAACTCCTAAAATACATAAAAATTTATTGATGTCACTATAAATTTAACGTTTCGTACATTTTACTTTTAATTAAGGCCCTTATACTTTAAGTTTGTATAATTTTCAAATTAACAATATTAAGCCAATTAATTTGCTACAACTTTTCCAATTCAATGGTGGTTGTCAATTCAATGGTGGCTGTCATTCGTGTGATTGTTTATCCATTAGGAATAAACGACCAGATAATTTAAAACTTCGATAGTAATTCAGAATCATGGAAGTAAAATGTGTTTTAAAACTTTGTATATAAATTTCTCAGTTTTTAAATATTTTTTGAGAGTTTTTCTGAATGGGATTAGTCATAGAGAAATATACATAGAGCAGAAACTCTGCTGTAAAAGGCCTAACTCAGTTGTCAAAAACCTGAGTGCTAAGAATGTATTAGTAAAAACAAACTATGTGAAAACAAAAACAACAATCGCATGTGTGATTACTTTGAGTAAAACTTTTGTTTGATTTTTATTCTAGTTTCCGCTCTTGTTGTTTCTCTATAGGATTAGTTATTTAAATATTTGTGTGCAATTTCCATAAAAAATTATGAAACAAAGTTGTCTTGTTTAGTTAGAATGATATTGCGTGATCGTCCTAGACTAATCGTGAGGTATGATTGATAATTAGCACCACTTATCAAGAATTTTAAATTTCATGAATAATTTGCACTTAAAATGTCTCTCCTTAAATGCCTTTGGTTTTCACAATCTCTAAAAAAAGAGTTCGTGGACAATAGTGCAATGGAATGTTAAACAAAGTAATAGTGCTGCTTCAAAATATGCGTAAAAGGTTTAGAAAGACATCCAAGTGTATATAAAAACATGTGAGCCCGAAACTAAATCTCAGTCAAAAACAGGGCCCTCAAAACCGAAAAGTTTTCATATAAAAAAGAAGAAAACTGTAGAACAAATTTTGATTTTCAAAACCGCGTCTCGTCAAGTAGTATAGATCTTTCAATACGAGCCAAATCAAAAGAAATGTTAAAACTTATGCTTCAAAACTGACATGTTGCCAACATCATTGACTTTTAAAGCTGGCAGACGGTCCAAATTAGACAGCCTCGAGTCCCGAAGAACCGGACCTGCTTTTTTATAAAGTATTTTTGGATATCCAAGCAAAATTGGCTACCGTTACCGCTAAGCTATTGCTACAACTTAAATACTACCCATTCAACTCGACTACCTCTTAAATACCTCTACCGATATAACTACAATTACCGTTACCATTAAAATACCGTTAGCGTTAGAAATTTTCGAAAATACCGTTACTGCTATTCTTTAAATCATTTTAAATCATGAAAATAAACAGTTCTTGTGTTCAATAATTAAGTTTATTGAAATCTACATGTTAACTAATAGTTATACTGACAGTTAGATTAGTAATAAAATATCTCTTTAATTACATTTAATTCCGTTACCGAATTAAACCCATATTAACGTTATCGTCGCATTTTAAACCTTCTGAATCGGTAGCCAACTTTCCCCAAGTTTAAACTTTTACATTTAATAAAAACTAATTGTATTTTTAAGTTTAATTTTATCTAGTTTTACTAAACCTTAGTTAAATTCGGTTTTATTTCAATTTCAACTATAGTTGAAACTTTTAACTGAAATTAAATTAAACAATATTTGGGAGTTAAGAAGAGATAGATTTTAAATTGGAATTAGGGTCTAGCTTAAATAGTTTTTGCAGTTTTAACTAAGCAAATTCAAGTTGTAAATTCAAACTTCTGTCGAATAATTAAACCTAACCCGTTATTGGTTTCATTAAACCAACAGAAGTTAAACTACAATGCAATTTTCGATTCTGAAGCAAAGACGTAAATTGGATATACCTTTTAGGAATGTCGAAAAGTTCATTCTTTTGACATTTCCCAGTCTGGGAAAAGTTACCATCTGTTTGAGATTAAGCAAGTCAGTGGATGAATCCACTCTAAATTCATGCCCACTCTTGCCCATGAGCCGCAATATAGGGTACTTATAAAACAAATAGAAAACTAAATTATATTAATTTACATAAATTAAAATTAGCTTTTCAATTTGCAAAATAACAATGACTAAGTTTAATTTTTGGGAGCAATGTCTTTATAAACCTTTAATTGAACTAGCCATAAACTACATTTAAAAATAATAAATTAAGCACCTGTATTTGTAACTTAATTTTGTTATTATCACTGTAAATAATTTCTAGTTAAGTTGTTTAACTAAACGTACATATTAAACTGTGTTTAATTTGCCATGTTAAATAATTGTTTTCGATTTTGTAACTCTCATATTTAAAGTTTAACTAAACCCAAGTTAAAAGCTTAATTTAATGAAATTATAATAGAGGCTAATTACTTAAGTTTAGTTTAAGAGTTTGCAATTAAGTTTAATAAATATATGAATGGATTTAGTATTTAAAAGAGATATTTAGTTAATTGCTTAAAGTCAAGATGTAATATTTAAGTAAAGGTTTATTGCAAGATTTTAATACAATACTTTAATTATGTATATTGTCGGTAATTTGTGAAGGTTATTTTATTTAAACTTTGATTAAACAAAACTTAGATTTTAAATATGTAATTTTAAAGGTTAAAATACAAAAATTCTTTAACATTTTTGCGTATATTTTATTTTATGCATTGATTAACCTAACTGTGACCTTTTGTGGCTTAACGGTTAATTTAAGTGTTTAGTTTAACTGAAAGGTTATTTTAGGGTTAACGGTAGCTTAGCGGTTACGGTAGCTAACCTTGCTATAAACTTTATTTAATTTTGGTTAAAATTTAAACAAATACATAGAAATGTTTAAAAGCTTTTGGAAAGCTTATTTCTTTATCTACAAGAAAAAAGATCAAGAGGAAATGTTTCATATCATACATATGTATGGGTTCATATTAAATTTTGGAATGCCTGGAGTAGGGTATCTTGCTAAAATTTCATACTAAAATATGCGTTTTAATTTTGCAAACTAACAATGACTGGTTATGATGAATAAATTAAAATGGCAAAACAACAAAAGACACCACTAAATAATTACTAAACAGAAACAAAAAACATTATAAAACACATAATTTTTTTATTTTTATTTTATTTTTTTTTTAATTCTTTTGCTTAAATTTATTATTTTGTTGTTGTTGCTGTTGTTGAAATTTTTTTGTTTAAAAGAAAATTAAGTGAAAAACAAAATACCAAAAATATTTTCTGTAGAAATATTTTAGTAAAACAACAACAGTATATTGTTACAAAAGAAACAACAAATTAATGATGAAATAATGACAATAATAATAAAATGTTGTTTGTTACTCAGTCATTTAGAAAAAAAATTTGACAGACAGACTCGCACGCACAGACATGCTTCTACACATTTCTAATACTCTATTCTGTTTTTTTTATCAAATACGTGTTTTACCACAAAACGCAAATAATTACCGTGTATCAGAAAGAAGGTTGCACAGGCGGACGGAGGGACTACTGGGTGTCAAAATTGTATAAAACATTTTGTAAACAACCTTTGTATTTATTGTTTATATTCTTTTTTTGTTTTTCTAACGCAATTTTTAATAAAATATTTGAAAATGTTTTTTTTAATTACGTTTATCATGGTATTGGTTGAGTGTAATAGTTGTAGCATAGTGCGGAAACTAAAAAAAAAAATAAATACTTAAAATATCACACATTCTCTTCAATTTTGACAACAGACTTTGGTTTTTGACAGCAAAGTTTCCGCTCTATGTATATTTCTCTATGGTTTGTGGCTACTTTAAATCTGACATCAGCTTTATAATGTTTGACATTTTTGTTGACACAAGTACTTAAGTTACGTGCTTTATAGGAGCAAACAACCTAAAAGAATATCTTATATTGTGATATTTTCTAATGGAAATGGAAAGAGAAATATCGACTTTTTAATGGTCACGCTTATTCCTCAATATTTCAATTATGGGAACGTACCTTTACTTTGAAAGTTTCGCCATACAAGTTTTTTTTCTTAACGTTTGATAGATACGGTTTCTTAAGATTCGATATCGAATGAATGCTTTCTCTCGATATCTAAGCGAAAGATATCTTTTTTGGATTTCATGAACTCCATTTATATACGAATGATGGCAGACTGGAACAACAATTCGAATTTAACCCTCAAATGCTTAAGCGTGCCTCAAGGCACTCATCGCAAAAATTGCAATAAATACAATTATAACTGATTTTTCATTTCAAAAACTTGGAAAGCATTTTAAAATATTTAAGTACGTTAAATAGCAACTGTTACAAGTGTTTTTGAAATGAAAAATCATTTATAATTGGATTTTTGCGATGAGTGCCTTGAGGCATGCTTAAGCTTTAGAGGGTAAAACTTTTTACCAGTCGAACTAAATTGTTCGAGATTACATTTTCGACTTGGCTTAACTGAATAACAATGTACTAGTAAACTATGTTTATATTTGGGCGATAAAGGAAATATTCAGCCCAATTATGAATAATAATTCCCCGGGAGTTTTTTCCCATTTTTCCTATTCAAATTCAATGGGAAAAATATCGAATAACATTCTTTCGGTTATTTATGATTCTCCGCATTGCACCCATCATATCTTAAAATTTTATTTTTATATTAGCAACACGGAGAAAAGTTCTGTGATACTAGTATTAAGTTTGACTTATAGTATATGTTGTGTTGTAATGATTATTTATATATTTATTTATTAATTCTGTGTCGTGAAGTCCAGTTTTTTAAATAATAAGTTAATTGGCAAGCAATGTAAACAACAGAATTTCAATTCAACAATAAAAGAAAACCCCTGAAGAAGTTTGAAACAAACAAACGAAACGTTGGGTGAAGAATGAGAATGAAAATATTTTGATATTTTGATTTTTATTTATACATTTGGTAACAAATGATTGACCATAAATACCCCGTAAGATTGGAATCTTAGAAACTAAAAAAAAATATATAGTTGTGCATTGTTACTGTAACCATTTCAACATTTGTGAGTGTTTACTGTAACCATTTCAACATTTTTAACAATATTATAGTCACAGTAGCTATATATATGATTGTGGTAACAATAATATGGTTAATTTACGATTCACATGATTGTATCAACCATATATATGGCTACAGTAAACATGTATATGTTTGTGACAACCATTTATATGATGAAGTACTTACCATATGATGTTGCTCTCGTCTTATGGATATCATAATCTGAGAACAACATATTATGATAAAATTATTCAACATATATATGGTTGTCATTAGTGAACGAATTTTACACAATTTTAGAAGGGGTAACAAAAATTTGGTTGCTTCAACCGACTTCAGCTGACTTTCTGTTGATAAAACCGAAACATTCTATGTGTGTAACCGAAACATTTGATGATTTTCTGTTGATAGAATCGAAAGATTCTATTTGTGCAACCGATTCGGTTGCTGCTACTTTTCTCTTTTCTCCGTGTTCTACTTATCTAAACAATAAACGATGATCCCCATATTAGTTTCTTTATATTGCTCCCTTTCCTTTTGAAAATAAAACACAAATAATCTGTTAACATTAACCATTTCGAATTGTTATACATTGTAAGTAGTTTTGGTTGTGATAACCGAATTTGTAGCTAATCGAATCATTATGCCTTAATAACGGATTTTTCAGTTGTATTTGACAAATTTAAGTTGGGGATATAAATATCTTTGCGCTTTTGTAAATAAGACATTATTAAACAACCTCTAAGTAATACAGTTAGTATGTTGAAGTCATTGAAACGTTTGTTCAGTCATTTTAAGACATTACCAAGTTTTTGCTAGATTATTTTGGATTTTAAACCAGTGATTCCAAAAGACTGTATTTTTCTGATTGAGCAGATTTGAACATTTTTCATCAATCTCTTGAAAGGAGAATTGATTTGTTCAATGAAATCTTGGGAAAAAATCGACTGCAGTGGTTCAAAAGAGATTTATATGTTCGTAACTATGGACAAATCTTTGATCTATATATGTGAACCTTAACTTTAATGCCTAAAAACGCTGAAAATTGCTATATTTTAGTAGAAACATATTCAATTTTATTTGGTAAAAGGTCAAGTTTTTAAAAACTGAAATTAAGGAATATAGTTTCCATAAAATGAAAGAAAAATCTGTCGCATACGGTACGTCACGTACGATATTAAATTTTATTTATTACTAGTTGAGCGTTCCAGTACTTATTTACCAATGTTAGTTCTTTAAGTTTCTCCAAAAAATGTTTCTTATTAAGAAAAATGAGAAGTGAATAGGAGGGTGTATATTACAAATTTAAATTTCCGAATTTTTTTATTATTTTTTTTCTTTACAAAGCATCTCCTGAAAATTTCGAATCGAATAGAAAAAAATTCAGCCAAATCGCTCCAGCCGTTCTCACGTGATGCCATTACATACTTAAATGGACCATTTCATTTTTATTATATAGAAGAGAAGATAAAATCATCCAATGATTGTTTTTATTTAAATATGAAGGATTGTAAGAAATTAAAAGAAAAAATAACGCCTCTCACGATCCGCAAGTTTTCGCATATTTCTACATGTACCTTTAAATTACTTCCGTTTTATGTCACGTTCGATATACACTTATTTCGCTCGATATTTTGGACAGCAATGTTTCGAAAGTACTTATTATTTTCTTAAAATATGGAACAACAACTTATTTTTCAGATACTCTTATTCTTAGTTTTGGAAAATCTATTCCTCTCTTAATCGTATAAATGTCACGTACTATGACATGGAATTGCCCATATCCGATGATTTTAATTTTGTATTTTTCAAACAGTAATATAGAGGCCAGGAGAGGTCTCGGGTCTCTCTCTTATTTATCAACTTATCTTACCTTCAAACATTCTAAATAGTTGGAATCAATAAACTAAAGTTTATATTTTAGAACTAAAACACCACTTTTCAACTCGCCCTAATAAAAAAACAATTAGCTTTTCTATTTAATTGTGTGTTTCACTTATTTTCCTACCCTTCCCATTTATTTTATTTCTTGATTCAGAAATTAATGTTCAATGATTTTATAAGTGGAAAATGTGTTAACTATTTAATTTGAACATATGTTTTTCATACTTTAAAATAATTACACAGTGGAGTTAAAAAATATAAGGACGTCAAGCAAAAATGATACAACTTTTAGTTCCCATCCATACTGTGAAACATTTGCTGCAAAACACTTGAGTTTGTCGACGAAAGGGGAAAGAGGAATGGAAAACGGTAATCTGTTTCATGTACACGAAATTTTTGTTGAGTATGTCATCCACATTTATTCGTTCATATTCGTTCTGTACAGAAATGTCAAAAACTGAAAAGCAAAAACTTCACTGTGTGGACACGAATGCAGTTTCAAAAGAGAATTTAATGTTTTGCATCAAATGTTTCACAGTGTGGACCAGGATCATAAAAAGGGTTTAAAAAGAATTTCATAAATAAATTTTATTTCTTTAAAATATTTTTCATGAAAATATCCCCAAGTCAAGACTAGCCGAGAATAAACTGTAGGCAGAATTACGGACTCAAATTTGTTCATGTTATTCGGTGTGGGGAAAACGTGCATAGTCTTCTTTGTATTTTGTTTAAAATGGAGGTATTTTTGTATGATGTTATAATATCGACAAGAGCTATCCACACGGGACAAATTCATGTGCGAGAAATTGTTCGCTGTGTCTTGTCAAGACGGGGGGTAACTTGAAAGCTGTTGCGAATTGGTACAGTGGTGTCTTTAGAAATAAATTCATAATTTTTATACAAAAATAATAATATTCCTGAACATGTTTAAGATCTTACAAATGATTTTTAAGAAAATTTAAATTAAATTTAGTTAAAACTTTATTTTCTACTCGAAACTTATTATTTTTAATTTCTTCAGTAGCCTTATAATTATTTACTCGACTATAAATCGATTATATTTCGTTTTATTTAGAGAATTCTTGTACTTTTTTGGTATTTTTTTTTTTTGGTTTTATTTTTGTCTTGTTATTTTTCTAATGTCTTGTCATGTCAGTTCGTATTTAGTTTTTGTTGTATTTCGTATTTAAGATATTTTTGTTATTTTATAGTCTACAATTTCCTTTTAATATTGTTTTTTTGTCATTAAAAATTTAGCGTCTCGTTGTGGTTGGTTGATTTGCTCAATACAATTCTTGAGTTTTGTCTACAAATGGGGTTTTTTTTAACAACTTTTATTATTTTATTTTTGTTTTAATAAAAAGTATTGTACTACAAATTTATATACTATACATTCATACATATGTATATAAAACAAAATGTAGTAATTTTTCTTAAACACCCACATTCCGAAGAAATGATTTGAAAAAAAAAGTAAAATAAAATAAATAAAAATTAATAGTGGGCAGTAAATTAAAAACCAAAGAATGAATTTACGTGTAGCTAAAAAAATAAAAATAAACTCCAATGAAAGTAAAATTAAAATATTTGTTTATAGTACATATATAAAACAAACAAAAAAAAGAAAAAAAAGATTTATGAAACAAATAAATAAACACTTGATTACCACCAAAAAAATTCATCTAATAAATATATATAGAATCTTATTCTGTCTAAAATAAGATGTTTAATTAAAAGTTTTTTTTCTTTCTCTTTTTTCATTTTAGTGCGGGACACTAGACGCACCCGATTCGTCATATCACAAACAAAGATCCGACAGAATGGACGTTTATCAAATTGACGATGGTTTTCACTCAGACGGTGGCACCGAAACCCCACCACCATCACCCAGTTCCGGCTCCTCAATAGCCTCCACATCAGATCATGGCTCACTGGAGAGCGTCGATACGGGTGGCACACAACGTTTGGCTGTGCTGTCCTTCGAACAGGTACGCAAGCTGCACAATGTGATGGACGAGAAGGTGGCCATACATGGACGTGGTAATTTTCCCACACTGGAGGTGACACTGAAGGACTTGGTGAATTTGGTGAGGCGCAAACTGGAGGCCGATGTGAGTGCCGGTGGTGCCGGTGTGATAGTCAAGGATATACGCTTGAACGGCGGAGCAGCTAGTCATGTATTGGCTTCAGAGGATCAGCCTTATAATGATCTGGATTTAATTTATGCCATTGAGCTGAGCTCACCACGTCACTTTGATCGTGTCAAAACAGCGGTACTGAACACATTGCTCGACCTGTTGCCCGAAGGTGTCTCCAAGCGTCGCATAATGCCGTGTGCGCTCAAGGAGGCATACGTTGGCAAAATGGTCAAGGTGAATAATAATAACGATGGCGATCGCTGGTCGCTAATATCATTGGGCAATTCGCCCGGTCACAAAAATGTCGAACTGAAATTCGTCGATAGCATGCGGCGACAATTTGAGTTTTCCGTCGATTCCTTCCAAATTGTACTCGACTCGTTGCTGCTCTTCTACGACTGCGCAGCCTTGCCAATATCGGAGAACTTCTACCCCACCGTCGTGGGCGAGTCCGTCTACGGCGACTTCCAAGAGGCCCTGTATCACTTGCAAAAGAAACTGATCTCAACGCGGCAACCCGAAGAGATACGGGGCGGCGGTCTGCTCAAGTATTGTAATTTGCTGGTGCGCAACTACAAGCCAGTCGACAATCAGCGCATAAAAACGTTGGAGCGCTACATGTGCTCGCGTTTCTTTATCGATTTTCCAGACATCAATACCCAGACGGTGAAACTGGAGGCCTATTTGCGAAATCACTTCTGGGGTGTCGACGAGGAACCCATGCAGTACCAGTACCTGATGCATTTACGTGAGGTGGTGGAGAATTCGACAGTATGCCTGATGGGCCACGAGAGACGGCAGACATTGCTGTTGATACAGTCGTTGGCCGCACAGGTGCTGTACAAGGAGCAGCAGAAGCAAGTCCATGAACAGCAGCAGCAACACCATCAGCAGCACCACCAACAACAGCAGCAGCAACAGCATCATCATCATCATCACCATCAGCAGCAGCAACACCAACAGCAACAGTATCAGCAGCAACATCAACATTTGGTTGAACAGCATACAACCACAATGACTATGGTGAATACAACGCCGTGTCAAACACCGCAGCAGCAACAACAGCAGCAGCAGCAACCTCACAATACACACACCATCTACTTACAACAGGTTCCACAAACGCCGCCACAAACAGCCACCATCTGCTGTGCCATGCCAGCCACAAACCCAGCTGATCAGACTCAGCAAACACAACAATCGCAACAGCAACAGCAGCAGCAGCAGACACAACAATCACAACAACAACAGCAGCAGCAAACGGTTCCTCAAACGGCCCAGGCCTCAACGGTACCACAAACAATACAAATACAAGCCGGACCACCTGGTTTGATCTACGCCAATGGCGTCTACTATGCACCTGTGATTCCCACAACAATTTGCACCTGCAACTCCACATGGCTGAGCACGTGATTAACAACGCTCTCACCCACAACGACTACATTAACAGCACCAACAACAGCATATACGAAGGCAGCAACAGCAGCTGATATAATTTTAACAACTACACCAACATCAAAAATAGCTCCGGCCAAGTTTATTATCGATTCCATTATACCCTTTTGCAACAATAGCAATAACAACTCCATCACATCCCTCATCAATTCTACAACCGCTAGAAACTCCACCACCACCTCATCCCCCTTCAACCATAAAACTTCCACAAATAATTTAAAATCTTCCCCCACAACTACAACTACAACATGTTGTCTACACGATGATCCAGCCGATGACAACCAACCGACCATACCCAGCATGGCCGGTGACCTGATTCTAACCCATGAACAACATGAATTCCATTTAGAAGGCAACATCGAAGATTTACCCCCAGTTCTAGTGCAGGCCAACGACAAACAAAAACTCACTGGCGAATTTGCTTATTTCTATCCCTACGATGGTTCTGAGCCTTCTCTACTTTTAATAGGTAAAGATTTTTATATTAATGTAACACCTCAATTAAGTTGATTCCACCACGATCTAGCGAACACTAAAAACACCCCAACTGATGAATAAAACTCAGAAGTTTTGTTCGCTTGCAGATCTAATTCTTACTACAGACAGATATAGTTTTAAGTATAATAGAGATAATAACAAATAATTTACATTAAATATCTTATATAGTATTTCATGTTTCATGTCGTACGTATTTCCCTTTATCCCCCCTATGTCTTACCAATATACCTTTCTCAATTTCCGTGTTGCTGTGTGTGAAACAGGGTTTGAATGTATTTTAATTATTTCTCTATTTTAATTTTCTCTTTCTTGCTTTTACTTTTTCTCTTTTTTTTTAACATTTTCTAGTCGTTAACGAATTTTTTACTTTTAAACTAAATTTTTATTTTAAATACATTAACAGTATTTTCTTTAAAACTTTAAAATTAGTTTATATAAAAAAAAAAACTTGAAATCCTAAGAAAATTGGTAGAATTCTATTTAAAAATTAAAAATATCCGCTTGAAATTCATTCCTAGTAGATTTTTTTTTAATCATTTAAATTATTTAGAAATTGCCAGATCGGCTTGGTTACTCTGTAATTCTATGCGAAAGAAAATGTTTTCGAATTTCAATGTATTAAGCATACAAATTGGAATATTCCAGTTATATGCTAAAAATATTGTAATTCAAAGGTATTTCCTTTAGAATTGAATTATGGAGTAACCTGTTTAATTTGTTAAATTAAAATTCCCTAGATGTTTTAGCTATAACTTTTCAAACCCCAATTTTATATTACTTTTTCAAAATTTAAATTTTTAATATTTTCAATGTAATAAATAAACATCTTTAAATTAAGTTTCTCTAATAGATTTCATAAAGAATTCAAAATTTTATTTAATAAATTGTAGGATTCAAATTTTAAAAAGTCTGTAGTGGAGTGCGATCTATTTAATAGGGAGAAGTTGTAAAAATAAATAGTCAAATACTTTTTCTAATAGAAATTTCAAATCATACTAAAATTTTTAGGTTATATTTATATCTCCAAAGCAGCTAGTATTTAAATTTTAGAATGTCTGTTGAAATTTCCGACCTATTAGCAAGAAGAATTTTTTTTATAATTGCTGACCTCAATATTTAGAAAAACATATTTAGGAGAGAATCCATGTCAAAATAATCACCAGCGGAATTAACCATTTTCGATTTCAATGAAATTTAACACAGTTATTATGTATGTCCAGTATTTTTCAAATCCTAAGCATTTCAACTCCAGACCCTTTATGGACCACTAATATCCCCTTTGGAAAATTTAAAGAAAACCTTAAATTTTTCACAAAAGTTTTGAAACATAATTGACCGTAACTTTGAAACTATTCAATATTCAATCTCAATTTAGATTTCATTTTAAATATAAAGATATCAGCTTTAAGATGACAATAGAAAATATTTCTCTTAGTAGCTTCTAGGTCAAGTCGTAAGACCTCAAAACCGACCTATTTAAAAATATAATTCTATATGCGTGCAAAATGTTTAGATGAACTAAACTATGTGTCAAACATTAGTTTTTGTTAGGGATTTATATGACAAGTACCACAAAAACAGAACAACACACAATAGGTCCGATTTCAAAATATAGGGAAATTTCTATATATCTTCTTAACCCTTTAAAAATATTGAGTATGAAGCAAGCTTTCAGAAAGCTTACTTTGTAGTCACTCAGCTCAACTTGAACAACAAAGATCTCAGCTTCTCAAAAAAGCTTTAAAAGCTTCTTTCAATCTTCCACAAATGTCATCCGATTTGGCAAAACTTGAACATTTCTTATGAACTAAATATTTAAAGCATACCATCGTTTAAACTTTAACAGATAACTAAGCTCTTCAAAGCTGAAGTTTTCTTTGTTTTACGATCTAGTTCAAGTTCAGCTAAATTGGTTGTGATACCTTGCAGCTCAGCTTGTTTTCTAAACAGGTTGGTTACAACTTAAATTTTCTGAAAGATCATGGATCATTCTCAATACTATTTTGCAAGCACTGCATTTAAATTTAATCAAATGTTTTAAAGAGGATACATATTCAGAGCTATTCCTGTTCCCACTTTCGCCATTCACCGTATTTTTGGAAGCATAATTACAACAATGTTTATATTAAATAAAGTTTCTAAAATCATATAATTAAGGTTAGAAATGCTGAATAAATTACATATTGTTGTAATTATGCTTCCAAAAATAAGGTGAATGGTGAAAGTGAGAACAGGAATAGCCCTGATTATTTTCTGTTAAAGGAAAACATGCTTCCTACTATATTTTCGTTCATAACTTTTAAACTAAAAGAGTGTCCATCTTAAAACTTTGGAGTTTGGTGGGTTTTTCAGATTTAGGTTTTTGATATAACCTTTGTATTCATACCATATTAAAGGCAATAGCCATAGAATAAACACATAAAACGAAAGGAGGGAGTAATAGTAATGAAAACAAATTACTCTCTTTTCACACATACGGGTGATACAATAACAAATAGACTTAGGTTTTTGGCTCTCAGTTAACTAGTTGTTATCTATGGCAATAGCTATATCTTTAAAATGAAAACTAATTTGAAGTTGTATATTGAAGTTATGGTCAATTAACAGTTTTAATACGTTTTGAAGTCTCTTTTCCATATTCAACATTTAAAAAGCAAGTGGCCTCCTTTAAAAAAAGTCTATGAATTAATGAACACTTTGAACATTTAATAGTTCTGATAAATTTCACTAAAATTGAATTTTAAAAATTTGAACAAAACTGCCTTTTGTCCGTTCTAAAACTTGTTTGTAATCAAAATATAGATTATCATTGTGACACAGTTTTGGAATTCAATACAAATTTTGAGATTAGGTTATTATTCCAGAATATTCAAAAGAATTATAATCAAAATGAGTTAGATTTTTTAAGTAACATATTTAGAAATTTCTAGATATAAAAAAGTTTTAAAAAAAATTAAAATTTAAAATCAATTTTAAAGGTTGTTTTGGAATAATACTTTCAATATCTAGCTATGAAAATTTCTATTTTGGAATCAATATAATAATAATCAATATTGAGGTTACATTTTCTCTTAATATTAAATCTACTTTAACTTAAGACTAATAGTTGGATCATGTTTTCTTTTCTTATACAAAAATGTTGCCCTTTTATTGCACTTTTTTCAAAAATTTCATATATGTAAGGCAGGCGCGCATCCAGAGGGGATGAAATAGCAATTAACCCCCCCCCCCAAACAAAAAAAAAAAAAAAAACCAAAAAGAAGGAAAAATAAAAATGTTAAAAAAAATTTTATTTTTTTCCTCCCCAAATGGTTGACCTGGATCCGCGCCTGATGTAAGGCATTGGCTGTATAAAGCAACAATTTGAAGCTATTTTCATATATCACAACGATTATGTTATAGCTTCCCAATAAATCAACAAAAACATTATAAAATCTGCTATCGATAAACATTATAGTAGAAAAGCTACGATTTTACAAATAAAGGGCAGAAAAAAGGCAATTTTTTTTTTTTTAAAAAAAAGAAAGCAGCATTATATTATGTAGTCATGGAGGTTATATTTACTCTTAATATTAAATCTACTTTAACTTAAGACTAATAGCGTGATGACGATTTCTTTTCTGTGAAAAAAATGTTGCCCTTTTCTTGCCCTATTTGTCAAAAATTTAATATTTTTAACCTATTGTTTGTAAAAGTTAACAATTTAAAGCTATTTTTCAACATCCATCACAATAAATATGGCATAGCTTAGTAAACAAGTAAAAATATTAAAAAAAATTTTAATTTGTTGGAAAATTTTAATTCTCAAAATATTGACTTACTTTCGAATAGTTATAATATGGTAAAAATTTTATGATTTTGCCAAAAAGGGCAGAAAAAGTGCAACATTTTGTGTTGCTTATGGAAAAATAAAAACAACATTAGACTATGTGAACAATGAAGTTACAGTTGCTATTAATATCAAATCTACTTTAACTTAATGAGTCGATTAGGGATGACAACAGAACTTCAGTTACGTAGCCAGAGACAACCACAAAATTTATAGTTGCTAATTTGGTAACAGAAATTATAGCTGCCAGTTGCCATCTGTAATACCATTGGCAACTGACAACGCAACTGAAGTTCGGTTGCCATCCATAATCTACCCATTAGGCTAATAGTATGATGACGATTTCTTTTCTGAGAAAAAAATGTTGCCCTTTTCTTGCCCTATTTTTAAAAAATTTAATATGTGTAAGCTATTATACGAAAAACATAACAATTTAAAGCTATTTTCAACATTTCTTACAATTAATAAGGCACAGCTTTATAAATAAGCAAAAATATTATAAAATTTTTTAATTTATTGGAAAATTTTAAATCCTAAATTTAACAAAATTCTCAAAATATTAATATATTTCAGAAATACTAATTTATCAAAGGTTAGGTCTTTCATATAGTTATAATTTGGTAGCAAAATTTATAATTTAACTCAAAAGGGCAGAAAAAGTGCAACATTTTTTTTTTTTTTTTTTTTGCAAAAGAAAGCTGACATAATCATTTGTAAACCAGGAGAAATTAAAAAAGATATTTGGTTTAAATACAACAATTTAAAAGCAGAATATTTGTGCCAAAGGGTTTAAAAGTTTATTGGCTTTAATAACATTCTGGAAGGATTTTCAACTTAAAACTTGCTTTCTAAAATAATATTTAAGCGGATATTTATAATATATTTTTTTAGCTAATTGTTCAAACCCTGACTATTGTCTATTCTTTTGTTTCTACTATGCTTAAAGTCTTATACATTTTTAGTTTAAGTTAACAAAAACAGATATATATTTTATGTTTTAAGACATTAAAAAAAAAAACAAAATATTTCTTTCCGAATCCTGTATTTCTTTTATAATTAAGCTTAAATTAAAATAATGCTATTGCTAAGTCTTGTATGTTTTTAGTTTATTTCTTTTAAAACTTCTTTTTATATATTTAAACTAAACTACAAAAAAAAAAAAAACGAAAAGAAATTTAATGTTTATCTTATTAAGGTATATAAACAAATAGACTTAAATAATTTTGATTTAATAAAACTACACAGCAACCACAAATAACTATATCTGGTTTTTCTGCAGTTTTTTAAAAAAAAAAAATAGGAATATATTGAGGTGTTAATTTTTAGGAGAACTGATTGTAATTCATTTATAATTCATATAAAACACATACAATACATACTTGCATAATTATATATACATATTTTTAATAATACAAAAACATAGTTTTTATTAATAAACTGAAACCGTGAGCAAGTAAAAATGAAAAAAAAACTACACAAAAAAACCATATAATAAATGTTACTTCTTTCCATAATTAAATTTTTTTTTTTTAGAATTTAGAAATGATTTTTTTAACTTTTCCTAATTTACCACAAAACAAAACACCATACTTTACATTTATAAATAATTAAAAAAAAAGAGAAAATATTGTAAAAACAATAAATATTAAATAAATTAATTTTAAGCCAGCAAATTTAAACAAAAAAAAGAAATATTAAGTTTAAATTATAAAAAAAAACAGAAATTCCAAATTTATTTTTTTAAATAAAATTAAACTGAAACGAAATGATATAAAACATGACACATTTTCTGGAAAAAAACGCTCATTAAACAAATAAAAAAATCTCTACAAAAAAAAAAAAACAAGTTTAGTTTTAAGAAAATACAACCAGAAATTGTAAAAATATTTCAGAAAATTTAACTTAAAAAAACAACATAAATATTTCTATACAAAGTAAAATGAAAAGCGAAAAAATCATTTAAAATATAAAGGAAAATAACAAAAAGTCTTGATAATTTTTAGAAAAATATAAGAAAGACATAAATAAAGCAACATTTTTTTATATATATAAATAAATATATAAACCACATAAATATAAATAAATAAATATTATATTACTATTATTACAAAACAAAAAAAGTTATAAAGAAAATATAAAAAAACCATATTACTATTAACAAAAGAAATTAAAAAACAAAAAAAAAATTTTTTACCTAAAAAAATGTAAATTGAGGGCAACAAAATTATTACAAAAATTAAGCAAAAGTAAGAATGAAAGAAAGAAAATATATTTTATAATAAAAAAATTCCTGTAATATTATTAAACATTTAAGCAAAAAATACCACTTTATATATATATAAATAATTAAATAAAACCTATAAAATATCTATAAATACATACCTAAACTAAACAAAAATATCTAGAAATTCATGTAAAAAAAAAAATACAACCACACAACTTTAATATTATTTAATTTAAATTATTACAAAACATACAAAAAAAAAAAACAAAACCTTGTCTTAAAAAGAAAAAGCTAAATTATTAAGGCTTTAACAAAGGCTTTAGAATTTTGGCATTGTAAAAAATCAATTTACTTATTTTATTTTAAATATTTTCTTTATTTTTATTTTTTTTTTTTTTTTTTTGGTTAAATTTATATATTAATATTAACATAAAATTAAATAAAAAATACGAAAGAATTTTTCTTTCTAGTTTTAAGTCTACAAAAAAAAAAAGAAGAAAATTTAAATAAAATAATAACAGCAAGTAAAATCTTGCATTTAAACAAAAATATACATAAAATAAAATAAAATTATTTTTAGAAAATATTTTCAAAAGAAAAGCAAAACAAAACTGTAAAATATCTATAAATATTAAATTACTTTTTTTTTAATTTTTTTAAAAAAAAAAACAATTTTTTTTTTTAAATATTACAATTATAAATAAAAAGAGTTCTGTTTAAGGTTAAGGGCTAAAAGCTGAGAAAACAGAAAGAGAGAGGTAATACTAATAACGTTTTGTTAGCAGGCAGAAAATGTTGCACTTTTTCTGCCCTGTTTTGCCAAAAGAAAAAGCTTTTCATCAAAGGTATCAAATTAAAGCTGTTTTCAAGATCTGTCTTTATGGCTCAATAAATTAAGAAACTTTTTCCAATATAAAACACAAATTATAACCCGGTTTGCTACGCTAATTGGGACCGGACCGCTAAACCGAAGCACGATTTTCCATACATTTGCATTGATTTTCATTTAATTGGTTCCGAGGTTTACAATTTTAATGGAAAAATTTTTTTTTTTTTTTTCAATGAAATATTAACGACGAAAACCGAACACTAACGACACAACTTCAAAGCCATGCGACGCAAACTCAAACAAAAACGACGCAACTTTGAAGCCATGCGACGCAAATTAAACCAAAAAAACGCAACTTCGAAGCCATACGGCCCAAACTGAATCAAAAACGATGCAAACCTAAGCACTAGCGACGCAACTTCGAAGCCATGCGACGCAAACTCAAACAAAAACGATGCAAATCGAAGCACTAGCGAAGAAACTTCAAAGCCAGCCGACGCAAACAAAAACGATGCAAATCGAAGCAGCACTAGCGAAGCAACTTCGAAGCCATGCGATGCAAACTGAAACAAAAACGAGGCAACTGCGAAATCACAGAAATTTTAAAAAGACGCAACTTCGAAACGTCACAGACCGAAGCGACGCAAACCGGGGTATTGGTGTATACAATAGCTCACAAAATATTAAAGTATTTCCAAAAAATTGTATATACAATTGGACACATCTTTTAAAAGCCCTGGAGACGATCAACTAAACATAGTTAACACATAGATGTGTGCGTGCAGTCGTTCTTTTTTGGCTTCAAGTACGCGTTGTCGGCAATGATTAATGAAAATCAAACATTTTTATTATTTTTTATTTGACGGCTGATTATTTGATCGTCTCCTGTTGTGATTAACAAAAACATTTCATTTACTTTGTGTTTACCGTCATGTGAAGAGCACGGATGTAAAAATATATACATATTTTGAGTGTAACGTCTCTACGTAAAGCTTTTAAGCTTGAATTGATGCTCTTTTAAAGCTTGAAGCATACGACACTCACACATGTTCACTGATTGAGGGGTTTAGTTGATCGTTTCCAGGGCGCTTTAATTTGTTACCAAACTTATCTGGGAAAAAGAACTTTTTTTTAAACAAAGGGCAGTAAAAAGGCAACATTTTTGTTTTCAAAACACAAATAGTGGCAGTAATACTTTGTTAACCTTAAAAACTAAACAAATTGTTTAAAATGTTAAGGTTAGAATTTGTAGTTTAATAGCAGAATATTTAAAAAGCAAACACAAATAAAAAATATTAAAAGTTTTAAAACTAAAGGCCTACTTATTGCTCGTTATGAAAAGAATGTTGTCGACCACTTTTTAAGAGAAACAAATCTTATATGGGTTTCATTAACATCGATTCAAACGATAACTGAAGTGAAAGAAAACTAAATTTTCCACTCTTCCTCAGCTGAGCGAAAATTCACAACATAGAGAGATTCAATTTCAAAGGACTACATTTGTTCGCTTTGTATTTCGTTCGAGAGCAAGAAACGGGCCTTAGCTTTCAACATTAATTACTTCACAGTTCAGCACTGTCAGAGGGCAATCACAAATATCTAGTTGGCAATAGAAAATTATAGCTGTCACTTGCCATCTGTAACACCATATTGGAAACTGACAACGCATTGCCATTCACAAAAGACCCATACGATTTTTAGTTGCGAAATCACTAAACTTGAAAGTAAAACAAAAATTCTGGGCATATTTACAGATCAACTGAATGTTGTACCCAAGTGAGCTGTACGTAAGGATGGCTGACTAAACGGCCTCTTGCACGATAGCGAACGTAAGCTTTCGTTTGCTTACGAAGCGAAAGAAATCTGATTTGGGTTGCAGTAACTTGAACTCAGTGCAAATGATGACAAGTCGAACGAAAATGTAAAGGTTTTCAAAAACAATTAGGTTTCTGTATATTCAATTCAATTTGAACGAAATTTTTCGATAAAAAATGGTCAAACTTCAATGGATTTCGAAATTTTAAATGAAAAACTGTTTAAGATTTCCTTTAAACACAAAAGCAGCCATAATTTTGTTTTTAAAATGATGTTTAAATTGGAATTATATCGTCTTCCTGCCAAAAAAGAGACTATTTTTAATAACTTCGAAATCAGTAGGAATACATAGGTAATTGTATAACCGAGGAATAAAGGCTTTCAAATGAAAGTTTTATTTAAAAGAAATATATTCAAAAATACTCCAAGAATGTCCAAAATGTTTAAAGCTAATGTGAGGTTATGATTTAATAAATGACCCAAAAGACTAGATGATAGTGTGTCTCGATGACAATCCGACGATTGCGGGTTCGATTCCCGCTAGAGATTCTGGGTATATATCTGCAGTCAAGCAAAAAGCTTTGCAGTTTGTGTTTGTTTAAAAAAAGTAATTTTTATAAATATATTTGATTTGTAAAAATTGTTTTATAGTTTAAAGAAAATCGAACTTAAAGTCTAATTTAGAAAAAAATATTTAACAATTTTTTTTAAAAATTAAAAAAGTTGAAAATCTTTTTTTGAAAAAAATGAAGAGATTCATTTAAACAATGATTCTATAATCTTTATTAGCTTGATTTTCAAATGCAGACTATATTTGTAAAACTATTAGCAATTTTTCCTAAAACTCTCTTTTACACCTCTCTCAATTTCCCTCTCTGGCTTAGCTTTTCTTAGCCTATTTTAAGAACTCTTAAAAACTAGATTTTGTTTTATTATTATTTTTTTTTTAATTTAATGTTTGTTTATTGTCTTAAGTTCTATTTCGTTTTTCTTTTATTTTTATTTTATGTTAAAAACAAACAAATGTTTTATTATTTTTATTATTACGTTTAATTATTATGTTTTTAATAGTCCTTAATTTTAATTATTACTTTTTAATATTATAAAAAAAAAATAAATCTTTTTTGTTTACAGTTAATTAAATATAATTAAAAAATATACATATTACAACAAATACAACAAAAAACCAACAAAATGTCCCCAAAAAAATGTTAAAAATGTTAATAAAATAAAAATAAAAACTTTAAAACAAAAAAAATACATCTTCAACTGTGTTATTATTTTTTCAATATTTAAAACTGATAATCAAGGCTACCAAAAATATGCTATATCTTGTTCATGGTCTTCACACTTTTTTGGCTGGCTTCGGCGATCTTTGTCTTCCATGTAAAAATTACAACTTCTGATCCGCACAAACCAACTCTCGCATGTTTAAACTGATGGAACACATTCATCATAAACTGCGGTGAGCAATCGGTGTGCTTCAGCCGTACTTTTTTCAAATTAAAAAAGTAAAGCAAAACTTCCCGCATATGACGTTTTGTTGTACTATTTAAATATAATTTTCTTTCAAATATTGGCTGCGACTACGCTGTAGGTGGTCCAATATTCGATAATTTGTTTCAGCACTGTTAATTACATTTCTTTCCCATTCCCTCAACTGCCGATTTTACGCAGCGGAATGTCCCGAGTTCACTCCGCCAATGGCAGTCAACTCAGCAACTATTGCTGCTACAAGAGGAACGGCTAGATGATATCAATACCAATCAAAAGTTATCCACATATACAAGGTTTTCCAACAAGAGGTGTTATTTTAGTATTCAAAGAAAAATGGAATTTTTTGAGATAAATGATCGGATGTTTATTTCATAATAAAGAGGAAGGTATACCGTTAATAATGAAAAAAAAAACATCAGCCAAATGGCCACCACGACCACGCTTACAGGATTAAATCCTTTTCATGAAATTTTCCGTAACCAATAACACATCAAAGTGGCTGCCCTATGTCCTCGATAGCCTCACGAATTATATCTTTGAGGTCTTGAATCGATGCTGGGCTGTTGGCGTAGACCTTATCTTTCACGTGGCCCCAAAGGAAGAAGTCGCAAGGTGTTAAATCACAATCGGTGGCCACCTCTTCTAGAGATAACACGACCATAAGATACGGTGTAATGACGTTTGTAGAATTCCCAATTCTAAAGAACGATGAGGAATCGACAAACATGGGTTTTCTTCAACACGTTGGGCTACAGCAGCAAAATTCTCAATTGTTCTTGAGCGACGTGCACGGGTTTTATTCTTCACATCACTAACTTGTCCCAACAGCTCGAATTTTTCCACCTATTTCTCTATTGCGGTCCGACAAGGTGCTTTAGTTTTGCGAACTGTGACTGCAAGATTTTCATTTTTTTTTTTTGAAGCGTATATCGTTCCATTTTTAGTAATGGCGTAGTTTCTACTTGTCAAATGTTAAAGAATAAAAGCTTCAATGGTGACAGATACCGAAATACCGATTGATTCAAAATAACACCTCTTGTTGGAAAACCCTTTAGTATTTGTGGAAAATTTCCGCCAGCTAGCTCTGCCAGCTTTGGGCCCTATCGTGTTTTCAACAAACAGACGGACGGACATAGCTAGATCGTCTTAAAATCTTACGAGGACCCGGAATATACATACTATATATACAAATATGGGATTGCGGCAAATATTTTGATGTGTTATCAATATACTCCCCATCTTTTTTGATAGTGTTAAAAAAATTCAGAAGTATGAAATCACACGATCATCACGTTGACAGACCTGGAACGCGAAATTATCTACTCACTCACATGATTTTTCAATAAAGCCATTGTTGCTCGAAGTCCACGAAAAACATTTCTCACAGAACTCTGATTTTCGTAATACACAATACTGAATAAAATAAGATGACAGTATGACATCATTCAGGCGTGATCTGTGAAAAAGCTCTAAATGAATCACCCTAAATAAGTAAGTATACAATTTTATTATTGAGTATACTTGTTATGATTGATTAATATTACTCATACGTTGACATGGTTACGAAAAATTCAACTACTACTGAGAAAATTGCATTTGTTTAAATGTATTCCCATGCCTGTTCGTTTATTTATTGAAGGCACGATAGGGCCTAGAAGATCTTCTAGCTCTACTCTTTAGGGGTAAATTTTACCCCTTTTTCGAGAAAATCAAAAAAGTCCTTTTAGAAAAGACATTTAAGGACTAAAATATTCTACGAACATTTTTGCCGGAATATTTCAGTGGGGGTCACCAAAGACACTAATGTTGTAAATGAAGCTCTAAGCTTAATTAGCAAAATTACACGGCAACTTCTAACAGGGTAGTACGATTTGTTTGTACATCATTTTGCAATAGTACTAGTAGTTTAGAAGATTTTGATTTATTACCACTTTTATACGGTATATCCTACTATGCGTTGTTGAGGAAACGCATAATCATGATGGGATCGGATGTCTATCATCTTCAGTTTTTTATATTCCCTTCAGTAAATTCGCACGTTGGAATTCCAAAATAAAAGCATGTTAACAAATTAATATAAATAAAACAATAGTAATGCTGTTAGAATATATGTGGACAACGAACATTTCTAATTTAAACAACTGAGGCGCTACAGTGGGCCAATGTTATCAACCATTGTACAAAAAAAAAAAAATAAAATAATTTGCTTTTCAAATAAATCAAATATTAATTCATATGCAGTAAACAATATACAATAAATTAAAGTGATACTAATTAATACATATCATTATATTTATTAATTATAATTACATATACCAACGACATATCGTTACCTTAATATAGAAAGGCCCTAACTCGAGTTTTTTTAAGTGGAGATTTTTTGGCTAAATATAATTTATCGAAATTAACGAAAATCTGGGCATACAAAAAGGTAACGATATGAATAATTAAGCAAATTTACAAAATTAAACTTTATATTGTGCTTCATTGACTATTAATTATAAAAGCAATAGTAGGGAAATAATTTCGTATGATGTGAGTATTAATAAATATAATTTAATTATAATTTATTACTTTTAGTTAAATTCATGATAATGTACTTAAAATAAATTATTTAATAAATTCATTTTATTTCTCTTTAAATATTGTTTTGTTTATTTTTGCAGTGTATTTAACATAGAGTAATTACAAATATTACACATATAAATTGAAATATAAAACAAAACAAAACAGTCATAAAAATTAATTGTTTTATTTATACTTTTCTTCATACGTATGTACATTAAGGTGGCTCTTATTTTGCACTTCTTGGATTTTCGATGCTACCAAAGTTTAGTGTTTAGAAGTTTGACATTTTATTTAAAGAATTTTCAAACAAATTTAATTCCAATTTAAAATATTATCCTTTTCTGGCATCATTAACCCATTATAGCTTGATACCAAAGACAATTAAAAAAAAATGTCATGTATGGCGAAAATAGGGCAACATTTGTGCCCAGTCCCATACAAAGTCCCCCTTTAGAAAATTACTTGCACATTCATGCTTGTCTTATATTTAAGTAATAGTAAATATCGTAATGAAATTGGACATAAACAAGTTTTATATGAGCCTAAATCTCCCCTATATCAGAAAAATATTTTATTGTCACATATTGATGGTGGGTATACAAGATTCTCTGGTGGGTATACAAGTCATTGCCAAATACAACACTCTTACTTGTTCGAAATGAAATCATTGAAATTTGTTTGTAATTATTTGTTTTTCTAAAAAAAAATTAAGTAATTTTTTTTCCAACAACTTGACTTTTGTTTTAATATACAAAACATTGCCAAATTATATTCGGAAACGCAGATTTATTAACTCTTTTGGAAAATAAAAATCGGAATAATAGCTAGGGAATTGAAACTATTCCGAACGAAATGTGTTACTGGCCTGTATAGATTATAACCTCTGATTTATTTGAAATTTTAAACATTTGATTTTGCCCTTCTTAAAATGTGTATCATCTACTGGAAATTATTGATTGATTTATAATACAATCATGGTCTCAAATTACTCTGCAGTTCATTGAACTAGTTCCGCCACTTCGAATTTGTTACCCAGCAGTTAAGCAAATAGTCAATGTATCCATTATATACAGAAATTGTCACTAATATCTGATTACTTGGCTGACTCCAATTTATATATTTTGGGTCATTTGTAGTGAAGAGAGAAGACAATTGGTTACTTTATACATCCCAAGTAATCCAGCGTGAAGATTATTGTTAGTTATGTGTCTCTAATTAATCTAGATTCTAGAGTGTAGTCACTGGTTCTATGCAAATTGCGTTGTTATAATTCTCATACAGTTTATTTTTATGTTAGTCAATATATGTGAAGTCAATAGTCACTTTAGTGACTCTTAGTAACCTATAGTGAAGTCACTTTAAACGTTTATTTTGTACTGCACTTTAGAAAGTAGTTATTTTACCCACCAGAAACAATCTATTGTCAGAGGAAGGTTTGTGTGATATATTTTTTTAGCTGATTAAGTATTTGAGGTCAATTAGCACCCGTACATGTTAAAATAACTAGTAATGTAGCTGATAAAGTAACCAGTTAGATAGCTAGTAAAGTAACTGACGCTGTGTAAACAGTATGTGAATCCAATGCGTTGACAACTTTGGACCGGCTCAGTCTCATTGTAATCAAAAAAAAGTAAATTGACCCCTTCTTAGGACATGCCTGTTTTAAAATAACTAGTCACTTAGCTAGTTATGTAACTACTTAGTTGTCACCCTAAATAATGAGTAAAATAGCTAGTACGGGACTGTCTCCTAGAACTGCTGGGTATCTACTGAGAACTCCTACTAGTGAATTTTCAACCAACGCGCAATGATAATGACTGGTGAATTTAACATGGGGATGTCATTGCAAGTGACCAACTGCTCAACAAATATTGCCCGTTTTTGGTCATACTTTATAGTATAATTTCAGAGTACATAAACCTAATTTGTGCAAAATTCTATCAGGAATCCTGTATAATCAACATATCTATGACTGCTCACACAGTATTTCGGAGGGACATTTGTGTGGCGGCTAGGTGAAATTATGGACCGATAGTGTATATGGTATTTTCAATACCAAACTAACCTTATCAACAGAGAGTATTTGTGCAAAATTTCCTTTCGTTTGAGCCCATTCGAGTTTTCAACTGACAGACAGACTTACGGACATAGCTAGATCGTCTTAAAATTCCATAAGGACATAGAATATACATACTTTTGTTAGACTGCGATAAATATTTCAATGTGTTGCAAACGGAATGACAATAGCAATATACCTCCCATCTAACATTTTTAATACGCTCATTTTCAATTCAACTTCTTTTTGGAAAGGGAAGCAGAGGCTGTCTGTTGCTAGCAAAGAGCTAAAAATAGAATAGCAGAATTAGAAATTACATTCCTAGTTTGACAAAACGCAATTAATTCACCTTTGGAAGGCAACGATAAATATTAAGACACTAGTGAGTCTCAAAGCCCGTTAAGGAAAGCTTGGGCTACGTGTCCAGCTTTCCTTATCGGTAAAATAATTGCAGATCACTTAAGTGCAGAATTTCAACAAATTTTTAATAAGAGCTAACTGTTTCTGCATCACCAGAAATTTATTTCAGTTTTTTGACACTTAATACTGGCGAACACGTGATACGTCCACCTGTCACACTCTACAATATAATTATACTTCAGTCTGATTGTGTTACATATCTTGATATTCATTGGACACCATGGGAATGAGGGTATAGCAGCCGATTTGGCCAAAAGGGGAACAGTGATGGCTGAGGAGGCGATTGATTCATTTTCTGGTATAACTATTCCCTTATGCTGAGAATTTATACATAAAGGGAGAATAGTTTCCCTCCTTAATTTCGTTGACTATGTGATTTCAGTGGTCCCCGTGAGAACCAGCCGGTAATTCTAATAAATCTGATCATATTTACTAGTGACACATGTCTGAGACAGTCCAGATCGTGGAACAGAGCTGTACCAAAACATAGTTGTAAGGCTGGGCAGTCACATAGAAGGTGTTGTAGCGACTCTTCCTCCAATAGCTATAACGTGGGTAACCATACGTTCCGACATGTTCCCAATGCTTATACCCGTGAGAAGCCTAATCGAATTCCTACTAAAAGACAAAAGATTCCTGGTCCTATCCACTGTCAGAGTGGGCCAGATCAATCTGGATATTCTACAAGTGATGATATTTGATCACCTGATTTCCGTCTCACTCAAAACCCATTCATCTATCAATTTCGATACGGTAACCAAGAGGGTACCATTGGTTGCGACAGATGCTTCATTTCCCCGGATGCCCTCATGTCCTGGGACATGAACTCGACGTGATGTTGTGTCAGTTGTGCCAGTGATTGGATGCAATTGAGAAGACATTTCGACTTTATAACGTTGGAGCTAAGAGCCTTGATTTATGCAAGCCTGTACAAGTAGATATGTATAGTCGAATTTTCAAGATTCAGTTTCCGGATTCTTCTCGTGGCTGTATCGTTGGTATATATCTCTGCCTGGAAAACCGTGCAGGTATCGGGTAATCGAAGAGACAGCAAAATGTCCAATTCATCGGAGAAAATTCCCGTGCCCGAGCATCTTTCTGTCTTTGAACAAACAGTGTAGACTGAGATCACGTCGTCTCGTATTTTGATCCTAAAAGTCCTTTCAAAATTCGGTGTAGGTACTATGTACTCCGATTCTTGCTCCATGATTGGACTGCCTATCTTTTGTAGGATGGTGCCGTGATCAATACAATCATGCTTCAGTCGTCTATATCAAATGGAGTTATATTTAGCATCGTCTCTAAACTGGTCTGAGAGGTGGAATTCAAAGAGCCAGTAATTGCGAGACATGCTAGTCTTTGTATCTTGTTTAGAATAGAATGGAGATTCTTGGTGTCCACCGCTCCTCACCAAACAAGAGCTCCATAGGTCAAAATAGGTCTTCTGACCGCGATGTACATCCAGTTGCATCCGCTTATATTATATATATTCTAAATTCTTATAGTTAGCGAAGAAGATTGTGAAAATATCGATTTGTCCGAATCTTGGTTGCAATAGGTTTTCCGTTGACCCCAATTAACAGTACCGAGAAATTTTGGTATTGACTGATAAAAGGATAAGATATAATCGTACAAGATTTTGCCATACAAGTAACGTTAAGTTTCAATCCGAATATTTGAGTTGCCAAAGTAGGCTAAGACAATCGTAATAAATAATTAATACAATACCTATATGGAGGCAGATACGATCCATAGAAATAGAGCAGCACCCACACACCCCTTTGTATTGTTTTTATATATATATATTTTTTTTTTGTATTTAACAACTGTTTCTTTTTAAAACATTTTAACAATTGGAAACATTTTGTAAATGGGTCGATAAAAACAGACTTATCGTACTTATTTACATATATTCATTCGTTCTTATTGCGGTTGTTGTTGAAAGTTTCTTCATTTCATTTCACTTAATTTCAATACCTTTAACATACAAATGTTAAAGAATACAAAACAACAAGGTTGTTAATTTAATTTACAATATGCAAACAAAACCTAAATAATTTTTTTTTACGGCTTTTGTTTAGTTAAAATTGTTAAATGAAAAATGTTTAAAATCAACACGAAACGTTTTTGGTTTTAATTGTTCAACAGTATTGAATGAGAAATTGAAAATGTGGCAACAGAAACAAAGACAATTCAATAGGTCGGGTTGCAGTGAGATAACAGCTCAGGATAAGAATATTTATACTTAATATCCAATCATGACATATTTAATGATTGAATTGTCTTAATATGCTTTAAAGTTAAGAAATCTAATTAATGCGGTGTACATTAACACCAATTGACTCAGAACCACTTCCTAAGAATCATTCTGTAATAAAATATACTGATGCGACTCAAAATCAATTCCTGAGTCGTTTTACAAATAACTCAATGAAACCTTCTTTGGACTCCAGGGCAAACACTATTGAAACTGGTTGTCCACTATGCACAGTGGTTTAGACACTTTTTTTTCTTTTTTGGAAATAATTCGGTATCACGAGAACTATTGGATATATTGTTGGAGCTGTGGTGATTTTGAGTTGATTTGCATGAAATATATGAAAAAATTTACACATTTTCCGAAGGGGGTAAGGTTTGCAGAACTTCTGAGGAGTAAATATCGGCTTTTTATATAAGTATTAATGAAAATTCAGAATTTAAACTAAAATATCTTTTAGTGAAACAGGATTTTCTTTATCTTCCTACTTGCTTTATAACAAACTGCCAATATTTGTTTAAGTTACAAGCTGTACAAAGTTTTCCTAACCAGAGGTGGTCGACTTTGACACTCTGTGTCTTACCTTGTATTCTAACAGGGTGGTCTCAAATTTAAATTTATGATATTAATGAAAACCTTAGGTCTTGAAGATTGATATTTTAGTAATATTAAATAATTTTATAAATTTGTGGGACATCATTTGCTTCAAAAACTAAAAAAAATTATAATATGGTGATTTTCCATGAAGAAAAATATAAAATTTGAATTAATGTACAATTTTAACGGTTAAAGATAACATAACAAAATTTGGAACTAATATAGATTCAAATGTCCTTATTTTAAAATACCGAAATTCCTAAACCGGAAAAAATGTGTTCCAAAAACTGAGTTTTTTAAGAAAAGTGCCTACTGTGACGTAATTTACCGTGTGATAGTAAAAAAAACTTTGTTAGTGTTTAAGCAACATATAGGGTTATACAAATATGGAACATCTTTGTGGATCGGTGCTTTGCCTTTTTAGAATTTGTTACTCAAACCTAAAATTATTTTTTAATATTGCCCAAGTTTGGATAGGCTTGGGGGGTGTTGTGTCAGCTTTCGTGAGCCAAATTTTACTTTACACGCTTTTGCATTAAGTTCTAATTCCGGATCATATAAAACTTGTGTATAGTCCCCAAGAAAAATTTTTTCTACAATAGAAAAAATATATGGGCTTTTTTGGAAAAAAAACGTAAAAAATACGTCCATTTTTATATGTTCCAACTTTGGATGCGTGTAACTTTTTATAGGGACCAGATAACTGTTAGCAAGTTATTGCCATTTTATTTAGAATTTTATCACCAATATAGTTGATATTTTAAAAATAATTTTCAACAATCAACAGGCCCGTCATCTCTAAAAAAACCATAAAAAGATTGAGCAAAATTAAAAACAATAAATCATTAAACCTAAATATCTCTTCAACTAATAGAGATAACCTACATATGTAAGTGTATTTTGTAGATCTTCTTAGGGACTATTTATATTTTAAATTTCAGCTCATTTGGATCATAAATGGATTTTTGGCGATTTTGTAAAAATTTTAAGACCCAGTGACCAACATTGAAGGGCCACACACTGGCCCCCATTAGCGCAAGGAAGCAGAACATATGCGAATCAACTCAAAATCACCTCAGCTCCAACCAATATCTCTAACAGTTCCCGAGATACCGAATTATTTCCAAAAAAAAAAAAAGTTTCTAAACCACTGTGCGATATTAGATGAAATCACATATAAACAGTTTGTGCTATACATACAATGTTGTCTTGTAAATATTCGTACAAAATGTTATCTTTATCGGTCTCTAATTAGTCATAGCTTCAATATAGGCCCACTGTGATGCAGTTTCTGTTTCTATCTGTGGTATGCTTAGACCATCAAGTTTCTTTAAAGGCCTGATTCTTTTGAAATATACTTTAGCACAGAGCAACCTTGTCTCTTCGGAATACGCACAATGAAGTCGATAGGAAAATATGTACAAAAGAATCCTAAAGGAGCCCATAACCATTCAGAAAACAGAATTTGTGATCACCCTGTTTCAACACAATGTGAGATACAGAGTGTCAAAATCATTGTTATAAATCAAATAGGAAAATGAAGAAATCCTTCTCTATGTTATCTCTTTTACTTTAAACGATGTGTCAAGATTAGTTGGCTAAGAGTAGCTGGTGACAAGATCAATAGTTCGTTCTTCTAATAACTTGTGGATGTACTTCCGATGAGATAAATTTGTCGGCTCTCAAACCGTTGACATAAATGCTTCAGCTCTAGATCGGATAACTATAGTATTAGTATGATTCACGGGAGCAAAGTTTAAGTAGAGCGGCTTTGTAAACCACTCAACACACAACCCTCGTACGAAATGAATGTAGTAATAGCTAACTAACTAAACCTTATTTAAAATGTATTTGTTTTATAATTTTAATAAACCTTTTTTTAGTAAACATTTAATTTGCAAAATTAAATTGCCAACACAGACAATGGTTGTCTGGTAGTTACAAGGAACACAATTTATGTTTGTCCAGAAAAACAGAAAAATAAAATTAACTTCCTCCTTTCTAAAAAAAAAAAAAAAAAAAAAAACACCAAAAATATAAATGTTTAAAAGTTTTACAAAAATATTATTTAGTACGGCTACAAATACGATTTTCTTCAGTTGGTATTCATTTGTATCTGGTTAATAATAAAAAAAAAAAAAAAAAAAAAACTCCAACACCAAAAACAGCTAAAATAAAACAGAAGACAGTCAACAACCAACAGCCAACAACTTATTATGCCACAAATGTCGCTTCTTCTGTGGCGTCTTCTTCCTCCTTAGCTTCTTCCTCTCTAGCTCTGGCAAAGCGGAGAAGTGAGTCTGTAATAAAATGTACTACAAGACGATCTTTAATTTGCCAACAACACAAACATTTTGCCCCAAAAAGAGATGATGCTATGCAATCGTGTTTATTTTTTTTTTTTATGATGAGTCCGTTTGTCCAATTGTACATATTCAGCAGCAGGCACTTTTGATTTTTCTTATGTTGTCCACTGACTCTTGGGATTTTATTAGAGTGAAAATTGTGTCATGTTGTACACACTTTTTCATATACAATTTTTCGATCGCTTTGGTTTATTGTTGGTGGCAAGATGAACTGACAAAAATAAATAAATTATCATCGTAAGATGCTTTAAATAAAGCTACAAAAAAAATGTGCTATACTAAAATATGAAAATGTGAAATATTTTTGAAGAACGAAGTTTTAAAGTGGGATATTTTTGAATCTAATTGAGATATTGACTTGAAATTTTTTATGTAAGACCAAAAATTAACTTGTCTAAACAAAAAAAATTAGTTCGGAAAAAATGTGGACCAAATTGTTCCTAATATTTGCAATCATATCAAAATTTTGATACAAATTTTAGTTTTAGAAACTCATTAAATATGTGATATGTATAAAAATCTTTATTTATTGACAAAACTAAACGAAATTTTCAACGTTTTTTAAATTTATCATTCTAAATAATAAAGTGTAAAAAGACTTGTCAAAAGGTCAAAGTGCATCCCGCAATTCCTAAAAATTGGAGCGAAAATCCCAAAAATGGTATTTTTTACTATTTTGCTCATAGGGTCCACATTTCCTTCAGGGCTGGGAAAATACTTTGGGAATAAATAGGGATTCCATCAAGGTTTCCAAAGCTGCTTTCCGTTTTCTGATCCCAGTTTTGGGATTTTAGAACATGTGGCCCAAAGTTGAAATTTTGTTAAAAAATAGGTCAAATTCCGAAGGACGTACGGCCGACATATTCGAAAAACAAGAAAAGTTGTTTTTAATAAAAAAAGAGTTAAGTCACCTTTTCGTCCTAAAAACTGCAAAAATTTACTATTTTTTGAATTTTTAAATTGAAAATCGTTTATTTTTGGACCCATAATTGATATTGCCCTGTAATCTTTTGTATGTTATTGGTAATTTAGTTGTCTAACTAACAAAAGAGATTCGAGTCCATTCGGTCCAAAAGTAAGCCCTTTATTTAAAAAAAAGCGGACCAAGGTATGGCAAAATTTTAAAATTTCAATTTTCAAATGCTTATAACTTGGAAATTGTAAGAGATAAATAGCAGACGCAAGCATGTTTTTTCAAAAATATAAAAATCTTTGAAATCGGATAGGAAACAAAAAAATGGCACGTGTTTAAAAATGTTACATATCGAAGGTACCCTACTTTGAGCCCCCATAGCGCCGCCCCTGGATCATTTGTAGGGTCCATTTTAATAACTTAAACTCGAATACTCCTTGGTTACAAATTTTATCCCGGTCGGACCAGCCGTTTAGAAATGCCAGATTTATTTCCAAAAAATTTTGATTCTACCTCACTGTGCATCGGTTTCAATATGCGAAATATGGTATGTACGGTTCAGAAGTGGAGATTTTGACATGCAAGCCAAAAAAGTTTGAAGACCAAGAATTGGAGGCATTCATTACTCCATGAAAATTGTTGTCAAACTCAACAATAACTTGCAAAATCATTGGGAGCTACTCAAGCAGTAATTTGAAAACGTTTGCGAGCAGCAGGATTCATCAAAAAGCAGAGTTCCATGATCATTGAAGCCGAGAGACCTTGATAGACGATTTTTCATGTCCCAAATGATGCTTGAACGCTATAAAAGATAATCATTTTTGTACCGAATCAATTCAATTGATTCGTTCTTGGCTTCAAAAGATGAGCAGTTATTTTTGCTCGGAATCCATTTGTTGCCAGAAAGATGGGAAATCGCTGTAATTTGAATAAATTTATATTGTACAAATTTTTCAAAATAAAAGCTAAAAATTAGAAAAAATCGTGAATATTCAAAAACGTTGGATCCCGGTGGTGAATTGGTTTTTATTGATAAAATCCAATTTTTCCTCCTTTAAATGCATTTTCCAATATATCAAACTCTAAAGCTATCGAGCTTCTGAGTAAAATGTGTTCGCTTATTTTAAGCTCTTTGTTGAGTAATAAGCCGATTAATGTTCGTACCTTAGGGCTGTATTTGGTTCTCATTGCTTTAGATCCGATGCGGCACGTGTTAACATTATCCGAGTTGAATAAATATTCAGATTTGTACAATATTATAATGATAATTATTAAGTAAAGTGTCGAAATTTTAAAAAAGTTAAAAAAAAACACCCTAATACAATTATTATTTTAAAAATCTGTATTATCAACATTTTCTACAACATTTCATTTGTTTTCTCTTCGCTGTTTTAAATGTTAAATATAATTTTCCACTTCAACCATAATAATTTTAGTTTGTTTTTATATTTTGTATTCAATATATGTATTTTGGAGTGTAATTTAAAACAATTTACAGATGCCCATTGGCGAAATACTGCATCTTAAACTGGTTTCGTTTTTTTAATAAAATCAATATTTCTACGGTGTCTTGGGTAACATCTTCTGAAAAAAATAATGGGAAATCCCGGTTAAAAGTACAAACAAACTGATGAAAACAAATGCATATACGTATACTTTATTAATATATTTTGTTTAAATTTTAATTAAAAAAAAAAAATAAAATAAATCCAAGATTAATGATAGCCACAATTTATATCGATTGTAAATCTCTAAAGACAATGATTTACTTACAATCGTTAATGATGAGGGTTTGATGTAATGAATGGATTAAGTAATTGGGTTTGACAAACAAAAATATTGAAAAGTGTATTTTAAACAAAAATTTGAGTTTATTGCAATTAATTATTATAAAATGTTTAATAATTAAAGACCGATCAAATTTAAATACATGCATACAAGTTTTTATCGTTTCAAAAGGTTTGCTTAAAATTTACCTCATATTTAAAAAGGGTTTAATTTTCGTCATGATTCAAAATATTTAAGTTTACTTTACCACTAATCAAATTATTAATCAAATTGAAAGCGTTAAATTGTTAATTGTGATTTCAAACGCCAAAAATCCATTTATGATCCGAATGATATGAAAATTGAAACATAAGTATAAAAATACTCTTCCATACGTAGGTTAATTCTATTACTTAAAGAGATATTTAGGTATATGTTTATTTTTTTTTTTTTTAATTTTGCTCCTGTTTTTGATTTTTTAAATATGGCGGGCCTACGGAGGGTCGAAATAAATTTAAAAAAAATTAATTTAAATAAAATAAAAACAAATTACTTACAGTTTTCTCCTCCCTATAGTTAGACGCATCCAAATTTGGAAAATGAAAAAGGGTCGTATTTTATACGTTTTTTTTTTACCAAAAAAGTCCCTATATTTTTTCTTTTGTAGAAAAAAATTTTCTTCAGGACTATATACAATTTATATATGATTTGAAAAGAGAACTTAATGCAAAAACGTGTAAATTAAAATATAGCTCAATTACGCGAACATGGTTCCCGCCTGACCTATCCAAACTTGGCCAATTTTAGAAGAAAAATTTATGTTTGAGTAAAGAAATTTTAAAAACGCAAAGCACCGATCCTCGAAAAAGTTCCACTTTTGTATAATCCTATATATTATTTAAATACATAAAACGTTTTTAAATACTATCACACGGTAAATAACGTCACAGTAGGCACTTTTCTAAAAAAAACATAGTTTTTGGAACACATTTTCCTCGTTTTAGGAATTTCGGTATTTGATAATAAAAAATTTCAAAAATTATAATGCCATCGATTTAAGTACACTTGGATCAACATTATTTCCAAATTTTGTAATGATATCTTTAAGCAATAACATTTTACATTGATTGAAATGTTAGATTCGAGGCACTGGCCACCGTTACCCTACGAAGCTAAACAACTGTACATCAACCCAAAACCATACGAAATTTCATAACAATGTATCTAATAGTTCCCGAGATACCGAATTATTTCCAAAAAAAAAAAACCTTTCTAAACCCCTGTGTTATGCTTCGGGTTATCTTAATGTATCCATTCTATATCGCAAGTACTGATTCGGTGCAAAAAATATTTTCTTTTATAGCGTTCAAACATCATTTCGGACATGCTAAATCGTTTTTAAAAGTCTCTCAGCTTCAATTCGTACCCAATTTCCCTGTTTTTGGATGTATCCTGCTGCTAAAAAACGTTTTGAAATTGCTGCTTGAGTAGCTCCCAATGATTTTGCAAACTCTTGTTGAGTTTTACAACAATCTTCATGGAGTAATGCCTCCAATTCTTGGAGGAGATCATTTTCTTTCGTGTCAAAATCTTCACTTATATACCGGATAAACTAGAGTTTCCAATTCGGTTTTAACCGAAACCGAAACCGCGGTTTTTCAAGGCCTAAAACCGAAACCGAAACCGACAATTATTCGTCGGTTTTGACTTTTAATCTATTTTCAGTAGAAAAATTCAAAATTTATAAATGAGAAACAAACTTTTTCATCCAATATCGCTTAAAACAAATAGTTAAAAATATCTTAAGATTTGTTTAAATTTTTTAACTTGTATTACAATAATTGCTTCAGATGATGTAGCAGGCTGCCTTTCGTAGGTTAAATAATGCAAAATGTTTGTAACAAAGTTATTACAAAGAAATAGTACTATTAAGTCTCCCTTTGTTAATTAATACTAATTCAGGAAAATATGTCTATAGTTTCATGTTTATTGATTCATTGTAATGTGGATTCTGCATCATAAAGACCCACATTTTGTTTTTATACTCAGCATCATGAATGTTTAATTTCATATTTCCATTATTATAGAAAATACAAAAGAAAGGTACCACTATAATCACCTATTGTGAATTCTAACTCATTCAGAATCATTTGTGCCTAATTTTCAATTTTAAGGTTTATTATTATAAAATATTTAAAAAGTGTCTTTACAATAAAGAAAAATAATAACATTAATTATCCCTTTTGAATTCGCGTTTCTAGTTCGATCGTTATACAATATTCAAAAAGTACTATTAGTTAAAAAAGTACCTGCAAATCCCTTTTTTATATTCTAACTCAGTCAGGATCATGTGTGTAGAAATTTCCATTAGAAGAAAAAGTAACAATTTCCCACACTTTCCACTGTCAAGTTTGAAATTTCAAAGTATTTTCCTGATTCTAGGTTCAATATTATAGAAAATTCAAAAAGTACTATTTGCAGAACGAAAAAATACTCCTTTGTTTATTTCAGTTCTCCATTTTTGGTATCATAATACAATTGAACACCCTATTCTTGATTATTTCTTTATTGAGAACCATATTAGCCAATTTTAATGTATATAAGCTAAATATTTAATGTAAATGGTACCATTAAAAGAAAAAGTACAAATTTTCCTTTATCCTCTTGAATCAACCTATATTATCAACTGATTTAATAGTTAATAAATTAACCCAAAACCGAAACCGATCGGTTTTCAATTTTTTAAAACCGAAACCGCGGTTTTGAAATTTTTCGGTTTTTTTGGAAACTCTAGGATAAACCATCTCTCGCACTTTGAATACAATGGAAAAAATTCTCTATAAGCTTTGGTGAGCAATTGGTGTGCTTCATGTGGTACAAAATTACAAGCAAAAAACACTTAGTTGTTTAATTTATAATGTTCAATAGCTAAGTGAGAGCAAATGGCAGATATGTACCCTTCAAATTGCCATTTATTGTATCGAATATTTTTTTTTTCATTCTTATAACCACTAAATGAGAATTGAACATTTTAACGGTTGTACCTATTATAGATTAGAGTGGGAATTGGTTTAAAATGTGGTGGATTTCGGGGAAGTTTTGTGTTCCAATTATGGAGTGAGATCGAAAAAATCTTAACATACATAAATGTTAATAAAAAAGAAACCACTAAACTTACAGTTTAGATTTTTTTATTTGATTGAAATTATTATTACACTTACAAAAAATATTATTTTTTTTAGTTCTAGTCCCTAGTGATGAATTTATGAACCTTTTCCGGAAACCCTTCCATAAAGGTTTATATTGAGCTTTCTGTCACTTTGTTCGAACAGGTAGTCCATCTCCGTTTAAAATCTACCACACTTTTCAATTCTCTTTTAACAAGAGCCCAATATCTCTCCACTGGCCTTAGCTCCAGGTATTTTAGAGGATTTCTTTTGTAAACATTTATTGATGTAAATTTCGGTATTTATAGAGCCTTCTTTTGACGCAACTGCATATTGATTGCCATACCAAGAACTTTTTGGAAACATTTTTTGTTTTGGGTCCTAAACTTTTCTAAAACATTCCCTCGACCATCAGCAATATAAAAATATTGACCCAGAAGCTGCGACAAATTTTCCATTATGCAGCAACAAATTTTAATTCAATTTCCGAGCTCTGTTTTTGGCCTCTAAATTTTGTCAGAAACTTTTTGAGCTTTGTATGTTTTTAAACTTGCATTGGCTTTAACTTTTCGTACCAAATAGTCCGAGTACTGAGCTATCCGGACTGCTTTCCTACCGGATGAGTTGGGCGGTCTTTTGAAAATGCTTTATATTTATTGGCTTTAGAAACATCATGTGAACCATTCTTTCTACCTGAACCAGGTTTTCTATCAACGGACAAGTTATCCCGATACTGTTTAATACTATTGGCATCAGTTTGACGGCAGACCTTTGATTGTTTGGCCAACTTTTTGTAGGACCGTGGATGGATTTTGTTGAAAATATTTAATAATTTTAGCACGTCACTCATTATAATCAGATTAACAACAAATGAACATAACTGACATTAAACATAATGATTCAACATAACACCTCTTGTTGGAAACCCCTTTACTTTGTTACAAACCAAATAAAAAAAGTTTTCCGGTCATTGATTTAAAAATAAAAATTGTTCGCTTATTTTTTTTTAACAAATGCAAATTAATTTTAAATTATAAAGATATTTATATGGAAAGAAAACAAAAAGTTTTCGGGTCTCTGAAAAAAAATAATTGTATGAGTATATGTTTTTTTTTTTTTTGCTTTCCAAGCAAAAAAGACACATAATAATTAAATATTTGTTTGCAAATAAGTGTAAATAAGAAAATTAAGATAAAAACTATGTTTTCAAACTTGCCACCACATCGAAAAGTTTACTTGAAACGCAAATTACATTTCCTTTTATAAAACAGCAAACATTTTTATATTTTCGTTACAAACGGAAATGAAATTTCGTTTTGAATTTGTAAACGAGCTCATTGTATTATATAGTTTTAGGAACACAACTGTAATCGTTGCTAAAGCTTTTCAAACTGTTAGTCAAGTTCACAACCATCATTAAAAGTAACGAAAAACAAGCTTTAAATATATAAGCACACACATACCCAACAAAACACACTAGCAATTACTTAAACAATGAAGAGTAAAAGAGACAACTAGACAGCAACTTTTGTATATCCCCCACAAACTAAACAGCACAAAATAAAGAGCCCCACTAACTAAATGGGGAGAATAACAAGAACAACAACAACAATGATGACAAACTCGTTACAATATAAATACGAGAAAAATAACAGTAGACGAAGTAAAGTAAAGAACACATAAATAAACAGTGAGACGAGTGAGTACAAAAATGCATGAATTTTTGGAAATACTAATAATGTTAACAGCCAAAGAAGCAGAGGCCAAAACGGAAAACGAAATAAAAAAATGAAACTGAACAGAAATAGAAGAAAACAGAACAAGTAGATACTACAATAATTCAGTCAGTCGTTCGGTAGCCCGCGTTTGATAAACTTGTGAAAATTGTTTGAACGAGACGAGTCACGTCAGACGGACAAAAAAAGATTTTAAATGAAAAACTCCTAAACTTAATGAAAACGGTAGATACCTATACAAAAAAGAAAGAGTTAAAGTGAAAAAAAATATATAGAAAACAAAATCAAGTATCTATAAGAAAGAAGTTTTTCAATTAAAGCCGTATAAATCAAGAATTTGCGGAGCCAAAAAAAGTTGTTTAATTTTGTTTAAAAAAAAGTAATGTAGTTCAAAACAAAGATTGATTTATGAGGAATAAATAATTATTTTTTACTAAAACAACCGTTATAAATAAAGTGTCTGTGAGTGTTCGTACATGTGTACATACATATGAGTGTTTGTAGCCCAAAGTAAAGCTATGCATGTCTAAATAAATGCTAATTCAAGCAGAAAATACACTTTTTTTATGAAATACATACAAAAAATAGATAGTTAATGGAAAACACATTATAGCAAAGTAAAAAAAAACGTAACGAAAATATACAAAGAAAAAACCCCAAAAATTTAACGAAAATTTGTTGTTACAAAGGTAAAAAGCTAAATTGCCTACCTACTTTAAATATTTTTTTTTGCTGCAACAAAATTTTAAAAGTTATTGAAAAAAGTGATAAATAAACAAAATTTTTTATTTTTTTTTTTGAAAATAACAAAAAGCTGCCAAGAAAAACAATCTAGCTGCAAAATAATATACTGTTATACCTTTACAAATCTTAAAAAATTTAAATAGTTAATAGGTATTAAATATTAAGAAATAAATACTTTCAAACTAACTTCAATCGTGCTACTGTCATCGCTATTTTAAAAGAAAACAATAATAATAGACATCATTAAAAAACATAAAATAAGCAAGAAAACTTATTTATAATAAAGTTTGTTGTGCTAAATTACAACTCGTTTTTATAGGTTTTTTGTTTCAGTTACTTTTTTTTTTTTGTTTAATTTAAGTTTTTTTATTTGTTGTCTTTTGGCATCTGAACTTTTTTTGTTTGCTGTAATAAAACGGAATAACAAACAACTACAACAATAATACACAACAGCAACAACAAAGAACTAAAACTCTACAACAACATCAACTAAATGTAAGTTACAACTAAAAAGAAGAATAATAAAAAAAATGACAATAAAAAATAACAATAATAATAATAAAATAAATTACAAAAAACGCCATATATACTGTTAAACCATTTCCATTGTTATTTTGAAAATATGTAGGTAAATATGTAAATGTAATCAAAACACTCTGGCATACATCTATATTTTACAGTCTGCTTATCGTTAAAAATATAATTTCCTAGTACTAAGAACTAATTTGTGCAAAATTTTATCAGGATTGCCGCATGATCAACATATTTATGACTGCTCAAACAGTATTTCAGGGGGACATTTGTATGGGGGTTAATCAATAGGGAGTATTTGTGCAAAATTTCAGCCAGCTAGCTCCTTTCGTTTGGGGCATATCGTGTTTTCAACAGACAGACATATCTAAATGTAAATAGGTTGAAACTACAACGCTGAACATTGAAATCAAATAGGACAATTTAACCATAAATAAGCTTTGAACATATCTACTTATATAAGTTTGTCATTCCGTTTGTAATTTCTAAATTTTTAATTTGCTAAAGTCTGGTTATATACAGCGGAGTCGATATAGCCATGTCCGTCTGTATGTTGAAATCAATTTTCTGTAGCCCTCAAATAACTTACATCATTTATACATCAATAAATCCCGATTCGTTTGCTATTTAAAATCCATAAAATCGGACCCCAATTGGCTGAGATATAAGAAAAAAACCACTATTACCTCGATTTTTTACCTATTTTTAATCTATAACCGGATTACTGTCATTAATATATACAATCACCCCTATCGCGAATCAAGCACCTTTTCCCATTTTTATACCCTTCACCTTCGGGAGAAGGGTATATATAAGTTTGTCATTCCGTTTGTAATTTCCACAATATAATTTTCCGACCCTATAAAGTATATATATTCTGGATCCTTATAGATAGCGGAGTCGATTTAACCATGTCCGTCTGTCTGTCTGTTGAAATCAATTATCTGATGACCCCAGCTTTCGAGAAGTTTCCTATTTAAACTCAGCAAAATCCGTCCATAAATAAGGGAGATATGAGCAAAAATCCGAGACTACCTCTATTTTTGGCCTATTTTTGATCTCTTTCTTGATTACTAAGTCATAAATATAGACAATATGGATATCTAATGATAGATATTTCAAAGTCCATAGCAACGCTGTATATAAGGCTATGTAAGTTGAATCGGGAAAAATATTTTTTAACCCGAATTTTTTTTCACAAAAAAAATTTAATTTGTCATAAATTTTTTTCACTAATAAATCAAAAAAAAACAATAAATTTTTATATTAAAAATTTAATTTTTTTTTTAAAAATTGTAAAAAAAAATTAAAAATTTTTTTTTTTTTTAAATTTAATTTTAAAGTATAATTCGGTGAAGGGTATATAGATTCGGCACAGCCGAATATAGCTCTGTTACTTGTTCGTTCATGAATTTTGTTCACGTGAAAAAAATCACCCTGTTGTGAAATTTTTAGATGGAATTTAGTAAACAATAGGCAGCTGTTACGAACAAAATCAACTATTGTGAATGAAAAGTTCATGGGAATTGCACCATACCTATTTTCCCTTCGAGGGAAATGGATATTTCGTAGGAACATAAATTGTAGTAGAGAATGTAAGAAAAAAAAAATCACTGTTTATTGTTGGTGTTTTGTTCAAGCTTTGATATTTTTACAAATAAAGCTTGAGTGACTGTAATTCTCATTCACTCTATAGTTTTATTTGTATAATATCTTTAGTTTTTCTAAAGCCTTTTTTGAAAAGGTTTCCTGATGATCTGGCCTAGCAACCAGTGAAATGCGCATAGGAACTAGCTTATCCCCCAACAATAAATTTCAGTGAATTTATCAATAAAATTGGGAATTTAGTATAAGAAAATCTTACTAAAATAAATTTAACATGTTTTCACGATAGGGGTGAATATTTCACATCAAATATGTTCCCTTTTCCCATTTTTCGTTCATCAACTTTGTTCACGTGAAAAAATTCCGCATGTTGTGAAATTTTTATATGGAATTTTGTAAAGAATAAACAGCTGTTACGAACAAAATCAACTATTGTGAATGAAAAGTTCATGGGAATATTACAATAGCAATTTTCCCTTGGAGGGAACTGGATATTTCATGGGAACATAAATTTCATATGTTAATGCCGATAGTGGTGAATATAAATATCTAATGATAGATATTTCAAAGACCTTTCCAACGACTTATATAACGCAATATTTTTTACCAAAACATATTTTCAATCATTACTTTAAGATAATGGTACTTTGGTAGAGGGTATATAAGATTTGGCACAGGCAAATATTTTTTCAGTAACATTAAATAGGGACATACTAAATATTATCAAATGATCATTCAGTCAGATCGAAATTACCATAAGCCGGCAAATTCTTACCGAATTTCGCAAAATATGTAATTTATAGTACAGAATTTAGTATTCGAAATATATATTAAAAACTAACGAAATCAGTTATGTGTCAACTTAAACACTCTATATACCATTGTGTAATTTTTTAAATAATTTTTTTTATTTTTAAGATTCAAAGATATCGTGCATGTTTTAAAACCGAACTTGATTAAAATTTATTTCAATTTTTACAACGTGTAACAACAGAACTTCATTAAATTCGTTATTTACGTATTTGAAACCAAGATATAGAGACTTCTAGGTCTCATTCTGGGGAACATACATACATGTTTATAAAAAAGAAACCACTAAACTTACAGTTTTGATTTTTTTTTATTTGATTGAAATTATTATAACAACTTACAAAAACTATTATTTTTATTGTTCTAATCAATAGTGATGAATTTATGAACCTTTTCCGGAAACCCTTGCATTAATGTTTTTATAGGGCTTTTTGTCACTTTGTTCGAACAGGTAGTCTATCTCCGTTTAAAATCTACACACTTTTGAACACCTTTTTTGTGCTCTTCTCTTTTAACAAGAAACCTATATCTCTCCACTGGCTTTAGCTCCAGGCAGTTTGAAGCATTTCCCTTTCTTAGTACAAATAACACATTATTGTTTTTATACCACTCAAGGGCTTGTTTACCATAGTGACAGGATGCCAAATCAGGCCAAAAATAAGTGTACACATTAAGAAGTCTCATGAATGAGAGGATGCTTCCTTGATGTAGATTTCGGTATTAAAAGAGCCCTTTGTAAAAAATGTTTGACTTCTTTTACCGCAACTGCATATTGCTTGCCATACAAAACTTTTCTACAACATTCTCTCGAGCATCAGCAACGTAAAAATATTGACCCGGAAGCTGCGAAAAATTTTTCATACGTACGTTTCGTCATCCATTATGCAGCAGGTATATTTTTGTATACAATTTGAATTCAATTTCCGTGCTCTGTCTTTGGCCTCTAAATTTTGTTAGGAACTTTTTGAGCTATGTTTTTAAACCTGCATTGGCTTTTACTTTTCGTACCAAATAGTCCGAGTACTAAGCTAATCGGACTGCTTTCCTTACGGATGTGCTGGGAGCTCTTTTGGAAATGCTTTCTATTTATTGGCTTTAGAAACATCATGTGGACCATTCCTTCTACCTGAACCAGATGTTTTATCAACGGACATGATCTCCAGATACATACTGTTTAAAAGCATTGGAATCAGTTTGACGGCAGACCTTTGATTGTTTGGCCAACTTTTTGTAGGACCAATTTGGGTTTTCTTGAAAATATTTAATAATTTTTGCACACACTTTTTTCTCGTCACTCATTTTAATCAAATTAACAACAAATGAACATAACTGACATTAAACATAGTAACTGACATACTTTTGAAAGGTAACTTGAAAAAAAAAATCAAATAAAGCTTGGGTTAAAAGTTTGAATGAAAAATGTGTGTTAAGGTTTTTTCGATCTCAGTCCTTATGACACTTGTATAGAGTATATTATAGATTTGTTATGGATTACAATAATGTGTAAGGTTTGACATAGATTTTTTAATCTATCCAACAAGATGTCATGATGAGTTAAAACGTATTCTAGAATCAATTCTAAAAATGACAATTTTATGCAAAAATTATTAAATGAAGAACTAGTACAGAACCGTTTCGTCAAAGAGATATTAGTTCTGAAGTAACAGAAATCATATTTTTTAACTTGACAAATTCTATCTCATGCTCAGCTAAGGCAATACTTACTACTCATTAGAGTTGTGCCGCTTTGAACTAAAATAAATTAAAGCGTTCTTTTTTGAGTGATTCAGTTCAAAGGTTACACTTCGACCAACAAACATTTACAAATTACAAAAACAACCGATATACGGACTAAATGAAATCGTTATATCATTTGACCTATCTATAATGTGATGCAGACATTTTGAGGACAAAAATAGGTTAAACCTATAAAGAGTTTTGGAACAAAATGCACGAAAAAACAACAACAAATAAACACACACAAAAATTATGACAAACAAAGCTGTTTTAATGTCGTGATTTTATACCTAAATCATTGTTGGTTATCAATACTCCGCTATAGTACTAATCAAGTGGTGAACATTTTAATTCAAAATAAAATTTTGTGGTTTTAACTAAGAAAAAAAGTTTGTGTATATAATAATTGCACCAAATATATTATTTTGATTTTCAAAGTGTGTGAAATGAGATCCACTGAAGTACATATATAGAATACTTCGATATGGAAACTAAAGCGTATCCTTATCCTTAAAAGCAAAAGGGAAAATATGTCGCGTGCTAAATCATACGAATGCAAATATTTGAACATGTCAGTTATCAACAGAAAGCCACATTATTCTACTTCCGAATAATAAAATAATGCTTTAAAATGCTATATTCCAATTGGCAGTTTTTTCTAGAAGCAGTCGAAAACGAGTTCTATTTTTGGTAGAGTTATATGTAAGAAACCACAAAACCTACATTTTCGATAAAACATAGTAAATGGGTGAAATGCTACGGATAAATTGAAACAATAATTGTTGAGATGATGTCTATCTCTCTAAGAATCTAAAATATAAATGATTAGTCTCGACTTCAACAAGAATGATTTCTAGTACACGCAGAAAAAAAATATAGTTGAACATTGTTACTGTAACCATTTAAAATTTGCATAGTTACTGTAACAATTTCAAAATTTTTAACAATATTATAGTCACAGTAACTATATATATGATTGTGGTAACAATAATATGGTTAATTTACGATTCACATGAATATTTCAACCATATATATGGTTACAGTAACCATGTATATGTTTGTGACAACCATTTATATGATGAAGGACTTACCATATTATGATGCTCTCATATCATAATCTGAGAACAACATATTATGATAAAATTATTCATCATATAAATGGTTGTCACAAACATATACATGGTTACTGTAACCATATATATGGTTGAAATATTCATGTGAATCGTAAATTACCCATATTATTGTTACCACAATCATATATATAGTTACTGTGACTATAATATTGTTAAAAATTTTGAAATTGTTACAGTAACCATGCACAAATTTTAAATGGTTACAGTAACAATGTACAACTATATTTTTTTTCTGCGTGTAAATAAACAAAGATTTCTAATAAATTTTCAAACGCTGAACACCAAAATATATTGTATATAATATAAGTTAAGACTTCTTTATTATTTTTTAATTCAAAGGCGTTCGAATGTCGCATTCGGGACAATTTAAATGCCCATATATGACGCTGCACATTTTATATGAGGTACAGTTTAATATTATGAACATAGATAGGAGAAATGTAGTACTAACACTGCAGAAATTTTATTGAAAAAAGTTTAAATGCAAAATGCATACGAAACGGTACTGGTATGTGTGTCGCTATTATTTGCAAAATCCCATGTGGACCCTATTCAATTGTTCTTACTGAAAAGTGAGCATTATCGCTCAGAAGTTTCCTTTATAAGAGTATATAACAATGATTTTAGCTCTACACATACAGAAATCGAACAATAAAATAAATTAAAATTACATAAATTAATTTGAAGATAGATCCGTAATTTCCTATAGCTCCCTTATATGGATCGGACCATATTTCACCATTGACCACTCGTGAGCATCAAATTTATGTTTATAAATCGTTTATATATGCTGGTATCGAGAAACCCAATTCTCGATCGATTAAAGATTAGCGAGAGATGATGTATCAACCTAAAGTTTTTCACACAAAAGAACAGTGGGCAAAAAATGGAATTGTTACAACAACATAAAATAGTGAAACTCAATTTCGTAATATATATTTTTTGAAAAGCACTGCATTCTAATGATCCACTATCATTATTCAAAGTTTGTTATTGGCGTTATAATCGTCATTTTCCTTACATTAAAAAATTGCAATTAAATGCCATGAGCTAGTTAAGTCGAAAAAAAACCCCAAACAAAACTTTTTGATTTAATGGCCCCTTAAATGTTTTGAAATGAACTTTTAAATACTGGATATAAAGATTTTATGTAGGGAAAAGGTGTAGACATATAAAATTATATGTTTGATTATGTATGTATGTAAAGGCAAACACAACCTAATGACAGTACTAAAAATTAACCCACATCTACAAATACCAATGTAGATAGAAACAAAGGTAATTAGTCATTACACAGAGGCTTCCCTTCCGTACACATACCCACCTAACCTTACCACGAGACAAAAGAGTAAAGAAAATACCAAAAACTTAAATATGATATAAAGTACTGAGAATATTATATAGACAATACTACTCGTACTTGTAAAAATAGTTTACCCTTCAAAATTATACAAATTCATATATTAATAATATTAATAACAACAACAACAATATAATAATAAACATTTAGAAAGTAACAAATACAAGAAAAAGGTAACAACAATAGAAAAAATTAATATTTACTTAAACTTCGGCCCACTTTTGCCTTAAAGGGATAAAGGACGAAAAAAAAAGTTAAGAAACACCTTTGGACAAGAAGACAACAAAAACATTAAAAGAAATTTTAATAGAAAAAAAAGTGAGCTGTTGTTGTTGGTTTTTTCCTGTGTAGGGCTGTGAGTGTGTATATATGTTTGAGTGTGTGTGTGTATCTACTTTTTTTGAGATCTATAGAATTTTTATTCTCCTTTAAAAGTTTTTATACTCGTGTATACAATATTTTGACATGCTTTTTTCGATTTCTGTGTCTGTTTGTGTTTCATTAAGAGCGCAGTCTGTTAAGTTTTTTTGAAATCTAAGTGATGAAATTCCAAGTTTTAAAACGTTTTTATTTGTGCCTATAATTTTGGTCAGGATAATGTTGCTAGAGTGGTTTAAGGTTTTAAAGTACCATAACCATTTCACTGCATTTATGTATGTGATTGCGGTAACCATAATATGATTAAGTTACCATTCACATCGGTGTTGCAATCATATATATATGATTGTGGTTAATATATATGTTTATGAAAATCATGTTCATGATGAATCATTTCTCATAATATGTTGTTCTCAAACCTAAATTAGTTACTACAATCATATATATGATTGCTATAATCATGTGAGTGGTAGCTCAAACATATTATGGTTACCGCAATCATTTATATAATTACAGTGACCATAATATAGTTAAAATACTTTTAAAAATGTTGAAATGTTTATGGTAAATATGTACAATTACATTTTTTCTCTGGGTTTATATAAAATTTAAGGTGTGTGTTATATCAGAATCTTTCAATGCAAGTTTCTGAAGAAACATCTTATATTCTCAAACTTCACATTTAATAAATTCGAAAGTTTAAATAGTTCGAGAGAGTTAACAACAACTATCCAAATATTATATTACTTTATTTGAAAAATGTGTAGTAGTGTTACAAAAGATGCTGAATACTCGCCCACTTATCTACTACTCCACTGTTCATGCATAAATCATTTAATTAGATATTTATGGAAATTGCATGTCTATCAATCATAAATACTTATAAATTTATATTTCATTAGATAATGAGAGTAACGCTTAGTACGGACAAGATCCCGAGTATAAACTATTATCCTGGATATCTTGAAATATTTCAGAACGCTACGAAACTAATACCAAGTTCTTTAGCCAGAATGCCGATGTTAATACTGATTATATATGAATTTACGAGAGTCTGGCGGTCACTCAGATTATTCACCATCCATATTTACACATCATTGGTATTTGTGGATTACTGGATATTTCAAAAGAATGTGGATGGGCTTACAGTGTTAAAGGGTTTCGACATGACTAGCTCCATTATAATATTTGTGTAGTGATGGCTGATAATGTTGTATGATATTACGCATCCTACGGAGTAAGAGTGCCTGACAGTCTTCGTGATATATTGATTTCAGTTTTGTTTTTCCCAGTTTTCAGCAACGGTATAACTATTGACGTTTCAGTTATACCCTTTCTAAACTTCCCACTCGCCAAGGTGTTTCTGAAGAGAGTTTAATAAATATGATGTCTGTAAGAAATTTGTATGTGTTAATTTGTTAAAAAGCCAAAAAGAATTCTTATGTGATTCTTTTCATAAATGTTAAATTTATGATTTCATAATTATAAGTTTAAGTTGTTTTTAAAATATCTCTTAAATCTGCCTAAAACCAAATCTTTCAAAACCACCCACTACCCAGTAGATACTAATAATTCATTATTAAGGACTGAGATCGATAAAATCTTAACATACATATACATATCTCCGTTTAAAATCTACCACACTTATGGACACCTTTTTTGTGCTCTTTAATTCTCTTTTAACAAGAGCCCAACATCTCTCCACTGGCCTTAGCTCCAGGCAGTTTGGAGGATTTGCCTCTCTAGGTACAAATACCACATTATTGTTGTTGTACCACCTTGCTTACCATAGTAACAGGATGCCAAATCAGACAGATTAAGATGTCTTATGAATGGAAGCATCCTCTTTTGTAAACATTCCTTAATGTAAATTTCGGTATTTATAGAGTCCATTGTACCAAATGTTTGGCTTCTTTTGCCGCAACTTTTTGGGGAAATTGTCTGCTTTTGGGTCCTAACCTTTTCTACAACATTCCCTCGAGCATCAGCAACATAAAAATGTTAACCCGGAAGCTACGAAAAATTTTCCATACGTACGTTTCGTCATTTATTATGCAGCAGGTATATTTTTTGTATCAAATTTGACTTCAATTTCCGTGCTCAGTCTTTTAGCAGAGTTCCTGTCAGGAACTTTTTGAGCATTGGATGTTTTAAAACCTGCATTGGTTTCAACTTTTCGTACCAAATAGTCCGAGTATTGAGCTAACCGGACTGTTGTTCTACCGGATGTGCTGGGAGCTCTTTTGAAAGTGCTTTCTATTTATTGGCTGTTGAAACATCATATGGACCATTCCTTTTACATGAACCAGGTTTTCTATCAACGGACAAGTTCTCCCTATACTGTTTAATAACATTGGAATCAGTTTGACGGCAGACCTTTGATTGTTTGGCGAACTTTTTGTAGAACCAAGTTGGGTTTTGTTGAAAATATTAAATAATTTTAGTACGCACTTTTTTCTTGTCACTCATTTTAATCTGATTAACAATAAATGAACATAATTGATATTAAACATAAAACTGACATACTTTTCAAAGGAAACTGATAGAAAACTCATATAATACTTGGATTAAAAGTGTTATTGAAAAACATGTGTTAAGGTTTTTTCGATCTCAGTCCTTAGTTACCAAAATCTCTGGATGAAAGGCACAGTGTTGATATAAACTTGTGATAAGATTGAGCTTTCAATGGTGAAGCATTAAGCAAAATCTTCCACTGAGAACACTAATACTCCATAAGGGATATCTTTAATATCTAATATGCCATTAGATATATTCCAAATTCAAGCTATAATACTCAGAAGCCATGAACTGTTTGAAAATATGATTTTGGAAGTCAATATAAAAATGTGCTTTAATATTTCCTTACTGACAAATAAATTGATGTAATAATAATATCTGAAACTAATTTGACATTGATTAGCTTTAACATAAATGGCTATATCCTATATGATACTAAATATTTCAGAGCTATATCATCAAACAATTACGATTTGTCTTAAAAATTTTTAACGAAACTTGGTGATTCATTCCCCAAGATATTCAGTTGCTGGAAGTCAATAGCAGTAACTTTTATAAATCAGTAGGCTGCCGTATCTTGGCAGCAAACGATTATAATACTAAGCATACATTCTTATTACCCCGAAGAGTAGTGTCATGTTTTATACAATTACAAAAGTGGAGTAGAATGTACTCGTTGCCACATTCTACTCCACAACCTACTTATTGGCTTGATCGACAAAAATCCAAGATGTTATAGATTTTGGTGTTAAACGAACATTTCAAGATAATTTATTGAAGTTGAGTCGTCGTTGAGCTTCATAGTTTCAAAGAATCTATATCTCCGATATATGTCCTACAAGAAAGACTAAAGAAAATTTCTTTCGCAACATCAAATATATGACGATTCCAACAGACGTCACCTAGAATCAAAAGGTTGTGTGAACCTCTAACAGTTGCTTTAAGTTCGTTAAATTTCTTGAGTTTAATCTCAAAAAGAGCTGGTCTAAGGTCAACTAAATATGAGTAACAAACATTACTGTCACATCTACAAAAGAATAAATATTATTTGAAGTGATTGTTAGTAAGAATTAAAAAAGGTTGGGAGAAAGGACAATATAAAGTTCTCGGAACAAACGCCATCCATTACTACTCTTATAGTACGTCAATAAAGAAAACTTTAAATACTTAAAACAAAAAAAATTCTACCCGAAACTGAACGAGATCCGTTCTGATACTAGTCCATCTACTTATTTACGCACCGCCATGCCATTTATTAGTCGACACCACAAAAGATATACCATTAGGTTTTCAGTTAAACGACCACTGTGGAAATTAAATTATATATTGTTAATTCTAAATGACTAACAGGTGATAGTAACCATCGATGGCGCAGAACAAATTGCAATTAGGCGATAATTATACCGGTTGTTGGGACCTCTTTTATGCGAATTATTTGGAGGTTGGCAACCGTTCAACAATGGGAGATTGTTATGAAAGGTAGAAAATGTTCCTTAATGGACGAGCCAGCGATGAGGAAATTTTTTTTAGAACTAGTACAGGAATACAACCTGGACCAGAGAATTTGTTCTGAAGAAAAGAGTCCTGAAGAATATATCCATTATAGTACAATAGACATTAGGTATCATAGGCACCGACTGTTTGCAGTCGATAAGAGAGGAAATTAAAAAATGTTCACCAAAAGGTTTGCTAACCCTCAGAATATCAGACATTGAAGTACCGGTACTGTTCCGAATCCTCTTGACAAATAACCAGAAACTCTTGCTGTTCTTCAGGGCATCAAGTATTCTAGCACGTATGCGATGTTAGTAGTCTTTCGTTACGAATATCCTTACAGTGTGACTTGATGAATTGCAAGCGATTATTTTAAAAATTCCCTTAATTGTGATACGAAGTTTTACTATTTTTTTTAAAATAAGATCTATTGCGAATCTATTTTGTTATCAAATCTAAAGAAATAGTTCCATGGAATGATGGATATTTTTGAAAATTTTAGGAAAAAGTTTGTAGATGATGTTCTTCTAACTAAAAGAAGATTCTGTTATAAGCATAAATAGGATTCTTGAAATTTTCCGCAACGACTGTTCAGCTTGCTCTCGTCTGTGTGTTCAACATTAAGTAAGTATAGTCAGTATGTCTGTTAAGCTTCCTCAATGTCAATTTTCGAGGATAATTTTTGTTGTTTTCCATTTATTTTTTTTCTTGTTTAGTTTTGTGAAAATGTGCTCGCTCTTAAGAAGGCAGCATATTGATATTTTTTGTATAACTATGTGAGAGTGTATGAGAACAAGTAAGTGTGTGAATGTTTTTAAGGTTTTTGTTCGTTTTCAAACAAAAAAAAAAAAAAAATACTCCTACTGCTCCAATTTCAAACATAATATTGCCGCATACTCCAAGAACACACAGTCTCACTGAAGTATGTATGTGAAACTTTTATATTTTCAACACACATACAGTATCTGTCAAAACATATTGGACAAAATTCTCGTTATAACTTTTTTTTCAATTCCAAAGAAAGTATATATAACAAATGTACTCAGTATTATTAACAACGAAATTTCATTTCAGTATTTCTAATATTCATCAGAATTCCAATTCCTTAGCTTAATCCAATTTATACTTCAAGCAGATCTGGATGATTGCCAATAGTGTAATATGAATTAAATGGATCTTAATTTAAAACAATTTAAACAAATGACATTCTACAAATGAAGTCTAGTACTCTGTACATACTCGATTAATGAGTATCAACTAGATAATGTTCTTTATCTTGGCGAATTACTTGATAATAAATTAAGATTTAATTATAACATTTCGCAAACTATTAAAAAGCAAACTGCCTACTCTAAAAAGTAGGAGAATATATATATATTCATTAAAAATATGGAGCGAAACCGGGGCTCCGAGGTACACGAACCACATTCCTGGTAAGAATTTAATCCTTTTAAATTCGCAGCTGACTGGAGTCACTTCGGTGAATACGTACTGGCTGTGATTTAAAACCCAAAGCGGTTAGATGATCGTTGATTAAAAGATTGATATTTAGGCTGGTGATAAATTTCAGATAGCAATTGGCGCTGTGTTCAGGATACGTATTGGGATGGTGGCCTTCATGATATACTTATCCTTGGACTTGGTTTTTGGTCGAGGTCTATTGTGTGTGGCGTCAGAAAACACACACTGCATGGGTCTCATTCCTGGTAAGAATTTAATTCTTTTAAATTCGCAGCTGACAAAATTCTTATTTAGTACTACGGGTGTTAGTTGCCCCAGGACTTGTCCTGATTGGCAATGCGGGTAGAAGATGGTTGGTTAAAAGCCTGATATTTTGGCTAGTGACAAATTTCTGGGTAGATGTTGTTGCCGAAACATCAAGGCTTTCTCTTCCGTATTAAAGTCACCACTTCTGAACAGCACAAACCATCTCTCTCAAGTTGAAACCGATGGAACACATTCACCATAAGCTTTGGTGAGCAATAGCTGTACTTCAGCAGCACTTTTTTTCAAATTAAAGAAGTAAAGCAAAATTCGACATTTTCGAAGCAAAAAAAAAACATTTTATTTAAACTATAATAATTAATAACTAAGTGAGAATAAATGACAGATATGTAGCCATTAAAATAATTGAATTGAATCCCTCATTTTTAAGTCATACACCCAATTTTATAGAAGCAATTATTGCTCAATGTATAATATTTTAACCGACACTGTAGATTTACCCATACTAATAAAATTTTTTTTTAGTTCCGTTAAATATTAGACACAACAGCAGCAGCAGCAGTAACAACAACGCACAGTTGGCAAATAAAATACAACAACACTAACGAAATATTTTAAAGTAAATCACGTTTACACAGGTTTGTTGTGTTGTGTTGTGTTGTGTTGTGACAGTGTGAGTGTGTGTGTGAAAGTATGTTTTTTTTTTGTTGTTGTTTCTCCATTCGACAACATCCTGTGAGGAAGATAACTGTCTAACATTTTGCTTATTTAAATGTTTACATTAGTGAGTGTGTGAGAGTGTGAGTGTGTATGTTTTTTGGAGAGCATATTTTTGTCCTATATCTAAATATGTACAAAAAATATATTTCTGTTTCTCTCTTTCAATACTTAACTCTCATTTGGTGGAAAACAAAAATAATAAAAATGGAATTTTATATGTAGAAATTGTTGTTTGTCGTTTTCTTTCGCTTAAATTACTTTGTAGCAATTTTCTTCAAACTTTTTTTGTTTTTTCGTCATGTTCTGTTTTCGCCTGTTCTTGTTGTTTTTATACATACATATATTTTTAAAAGCACATTTTTTGTTGCTGGAAAATCTTCAGGGACATGTGGGAGAATAAAAATGTTGAAATAATGCTAGAGATAACAACAAAATCATGTTTTTTGCTTCTTTTTTTTTTTTTTTTGCTGTTTTCCACGTTAGTTAAGTGTCGAATTTATCTTTAAAATATTGATTAGTTTGGCACAGAAAAGTATAAAAAAAGAACAAAATTTAACATTTTCAGTAAGACATGTTTTTTTTTTGGGTAGCAATATAGCAAAAGAAACAAAAAAAAAAAAATATATTGTTGTAAGTGAAATATAAAAACAGGCAGTTAAATCTGACATTCAGGGGAAAAAATAAAATGTTCGATATGTAATTTGCATTGCAAAATACAAATACATACATTAAAAAAACATTTGGATATCTTTGATATAACTTTACAGCTATATTTATTTATGCAGGTATATTTAAAGAAAAAACACGTTTATGTACTTCAGAATAATTGTAATATTAAGTCTTCGGAAAAATGTTAAGAGTTTTTTTTATGCTGTATAAAAATTAGGGTAAGAATTTCGAGGAATAAAGGTAACATTATTGTAACACTTGCCATAATAGTCCAACTATGAAGACTTTAATCAAAAAGGTTAATAATAACACATGCATCATAGACCCTGAACTTTGTTTGTCATGAAAAATTAGTTTTCAATACAAAAATTTAATTTTTTGAGTTTTTACTAAATTTTTTTTATTAAATATTATACATAATTTGTAACCTATAATAAATTATATTTCTAAAAATATATTTAAACCAAAAATCGGTTGGAAAATGTTCGAGTAATTACAATAATATTAAAAAAAAAAACTTTTTTCACTCCCAAACTACTAAAATTTACTCCAAAATTTCTTAAGAAAAAACTGTTATACACAAAAATACACTGTTATAAAAAAACTGTTATTTTCTATAGAAAAAAACTGTTATACAAAAAAATTTATACACACAATATTTACCAGAAACATTATTATACACAGAATTTTTTATAGAAAAACTGTTATACAAAAAATTCTCTGTAGAAAAACTGTTATACAGGAAATTTTCTATAGAAAATCTGATAAAAGTTTTTTTTTTTAGAAACTCAATAAATATGTAATAAAATCTTTATTTATTAACAAAACTCAATGAAATCTCCAACGTTTTTTAAATTTGTTATTCAAAATAACAAAATATCCCGCAATTCCTAAAAATTGGAGCGAAAATCCCAAAAATGGTATTTTTTACAATTTTGCCCTTAGGGTCCACAATTCCTTTGGGGGCTGGGAATATACTTTGGGGATAAATAGGGAACACGTCAAAGTTTCCAAAGCTGCTTTCCGTTTTCTGATCCCAGCTTTGGGATTTTAGAACATGTGGCCCAAAGTTGAAATTTTGATAAAAATAGGTCAAATTCTGAAGGGCGTAGAGGCGACATATTCGATAAAATTTGTATATGCTCTTAAAGAAAGTTTTTTTCTAATAAAAAAAAGAGTTTAGTCACCTTTTCGCCCAAAACACAGCAAAAATCTACTATTTTTTAATTTTTATATTGAAAGTCGTTTATTTTTGGTTCCATAATTGATATTGCTCTGAAATCTTTTGTATAGTACTTATAATTTAATTGTCTAACTAACAACAAATTGCGAGTCCATTCGGCCCAAAAGTACGTTCTATATTTTTAAAAAAGCGGACCAAGGTATGGCAAAATTTTTAAATATTAAATGCCTATAACTCGGATATTATAAGATATAAATAGCAAACACAAGTATGTTTTTTCAAGATCTAGCCGAGCGCTTTCCAATAAATATAAAAATCTTTGAAATCGGATGGGAAGCAAAAAATGTCTCGTGTTTAAAATGTTGCATGTTGAAGGTATCCTACTTTGAGCCCCCATAGCGCCACCCGTGGAACATTTTTAGGGCTTATTTTAATAACTTAAGGTCGAATACTCCTTGGCTACGCCCACGTTAATTTCCGTCCCGATTAGACCAGCCGTTTAGAAATACCAGATTTATTTCCAAAAAATTTTGATTCTGCCCCACTGTGCACTGTCTTAAATGTTCACTATTTACTTTATACACAATGTTTGGAACCCACGGCCCTGAACAAGACCTTAATGTATATCATAAAGTAATTGAAATACATGTTTTTCACTAAGTGATAGGTTTGCTAAACTTTTTGACTGTGTATTCACCACAAATGTAACAAAACACATTTCGGTCATTGCTCCATAAAATGCATTTCACAATTATAGTTCTACATATATACGAAAATACCTATGAACTTTGTATAATATGTGCCACGCCTACTAATCCAATCCAGCCCTTTTTCAGTGATAAGAAACTAATTCGTACAATGTTTAAATAGTTTTACGATTATAGTTCTTTGAAAATTAACAACTTACATTGTATGAGAGGTTCCACGAACTCATGATATTTAGAAATAACCATATCCCTGTTCCAATCCGTCCTATTTTAGGTTAAAATTCAAGCCGAAATAATAAATAGATTTGTATAAAATTTTAAGGCTGGTACGATAATGATATTCAAAATATGTAACTATTTACTTTATATGGGTGATGCCACGCCCATTTATCCAATTATGCCGATTTTCAGCAAAGCCGCTCACAATGGTATCGAAGAAAATCCCGCGAAGTTTTGCCGCTCTCAGTAACAATTTTAAGTGGATCGGCACAGTGGTTTAGACTCCTATAAGATACAAACAAATAAACAATTTTTTATAGAGATCTTTACATAGATCTTTTTTCTATTTTGTTTGAGATTTAGCCAGAAATATATTTTTTGTAGATATATTCAGTACTATCAAACACCTTGACATTCGGATAAGAACAGCATTTTTCCAGATTTGTTTAAATTTTGCAACTTTGAGGACAACTACTAGAATAGAAAGATTTGTGGAATAGAACAAATCAGGTTTCTTTGAGTTTGAGTATATGATCGCATAAATTTGGTTGGACACACAACGAGAAAGCCAACTAACGGTATAACTAGACAGTCCGTCGAATATAAGCTCTAAGGTTCTAGGAGACCTGGCAGACCTGCAAATACCTGAAGACGACAATTTGAGAACGAGTTGCATGATCATGGTGTATCCTGGAGTGAGATGAAACTGTTGTGTAATGGAAAACATTTGTTGTGACATTATGTTTCACAAGGTCTCTTATCAGTCATATTGGCATAATGTCCTAATATATCACGACTCGGCGGCTCGGCTTAACTGACTCTTAAGCATTCGGCGTTGGTCTTTGCTGGGTCGTTACGATAACACAATAAACATAGCATAGAAAGTAGTATTATTTTAGAACATTTTTTGCTTGAAAAGCAATAAAAACCATTGTGAAATATTAGGACATTATGACATGATAAAAGACCTTGTGAATTGACCAGATATATATTTATATATATTTCGAAGCCATGAAAATAAATTCAAATCAAAAACAGCGTTCACGAGGTACCGAACTGTTTCCAAAATCAAGAATAAAGTTTCTTGAGAAAATGTGTAAATAACTAGAAACAGATTTTTGACTTGTATAGCTTTTTAGAAAGATAATTCAATATAGATGACGTTATAACCTAATAAGAACGAATGTATTAATCAATAATAAACCGAAACAGCAATTTGACTATGTATTAAAAGGTCATAAATTTTTGTATTTAATATTAATATAAAGGATATAATTATTTAGTCTTGCTGGTTAAAATTATTCTATCAAAGTGTGGAATGACATGTGAATGTTATGAGTAGTTTATTGTTAAATTACCGTGTTATTTATTTTTAGTTCTTTATGATTCAAGATTGGACTGATCTAACAAAGATAGGAATTTTAATTGGCTTATGGCAAATACTACTTTATATACTTTGCGTTTAAGCACATGTATACATATGAATGTATTATTTATTATTCTAATGGTATAATATTTAATTAAATTAAAGCAGGTTTACCGAAACAAAAAAAAAAGATTCTACTTCATTTTAAGACACTATTTTTTAAAACAAACACAAACTTCGAAGCCATTAGAAAAGCTTTCCTGTAGAAAAGCTCTGAGACTTTAGCGGGAATTGAACCATTAATCCTTAGTCCAGCACACTATTATGTAGTATATTGGGTACTATTAAATAACCAAAAGTACCTTAACATGTTAATCCTTATATGAGTGTAACGAAGATCAAAAACTTTACAACAATTATTTTTGAGTATAATTATAATTGGGAACATTGGTATTTTATTTAACTCTTCAGCCACAGTTTTATGTGTATAAGTTTATAATCAAAACAATTGAATTTTTACATTAATTACGGTTCATATATTATGAAAAATAAGAAAACAAAAAATACAGCTAAAGGTTTTTTATAGAATAAGGTGGTTAGTTTATTAACCACCATGGCGGTTGGCATTAAAAACAATTATGATACATTTTCTGAACAAAACAAACGAAATAGCTGTTTAGGTGAGACATTCTCCAATTCTTTTATATCATTTGCTATACCCCCACCTTCTGTGTAATCAATAGGCTCCTCCAATTTTTGCATCATTTTGATTCCACCACAGCAGTTTGGGCAGATAAGTCACTAACAGAAGTAGTAGCCATATTATATCATATTTTAACTGGAGACCAGAAGGTATGTCACCGAGAACCATCATCAGATCGAGTTGCTTCTAATAATTCCTTTGAACAAAATATATTCAATTTAATATTCATGGAGTACACGCGACATCCTTACAAAATAACATAATATTATGTAGAGAAACATATTATATAAAACCTATTTCAGTTAGAGTGGTTAGTAATCTAACCACTCTATTACTTACGTTATTTATCAAAGAGTATATAGTATAAAATATTACTTTGTTAGCTTAAGCCAACCAAACAAACACTAAATTACAATGTAGCACTGAATTTGATGAGCAATAAACACTCTGACCTTTAATTAAATGCGGGAAAACGCCTTAGAAAATCTGCGGCTTACAACATTTTCAATTTAATAAACTAATCTAACCTGAGCAACCTGACGGCAAAGTTTTGCCAAAAAACTTAAAGGATAACTTTAATTGATTAGCAAAATGCAATATATGTCACTAAAAATCGTTTAAAGACTCTAGAAAAGGTGGTTAGAAAAGTGACCACTAAGCCGGAAAAGAGTTAACATGATTTCCAACTAGGTGAAGGCTAGTTATATCTCTAGTACTTGTTCATTGAGCCGAAATAAACAGAACAGGAGAGTAAGTTTGAACTATTAAGTTAGATATAATTTAATTCTTAAAATTTCTTTATATTATTGGTCACCCTGATACTTACTGCATGCATATTTATTTTAACTAGCTAATTATACCTCTTTTTATAATTAAATGTTAATATTTACTATTTCACTGTGGCTTGTTTGATGCCAACTAATTTACATTAAATATTTAAATGAAAAAAAAATAAAATAAAAATATTTATAAAAATGAGAAAAAGAACTAAATAAATAAATAAAAAAATGGAGAAATTATACAATAACAGCTAAACAGGCTTGTAAATAAACCAAGTTTTCTATTGCCACAAATTTAACCACAAATATTCGTTTATAGACTTACTGCAAATGATTAATTATAAAAAAAAACTTACATTTATTTAATCTTTCGTACATTTTTGGTATAATTTATATGACAACATTAAAAATATGTACATAGTTTTTGTTTTTTAGAAAAATTAAAAAAAAAAATAAAAAATATTCATAAAAAAGCCAACATGGCCAAAATTCAATGCAAAACCTAACTTTTTGGCCAATACCAAACAAGAATGTTATGTAACCAACCTGATGTTTTTCTGCTTCTACTACTTAGTTCTTTTTGTTTTTTTTTTGTACCCTCCTTCACAGTCATACATACATATGTATGTATATTAGGGTGGTACAATTTGTGTAGAAGAAAAATAAGGTGTTCCCAACTAAAATTAAAGTTTAGTTTAGGCACACATTGGGTTCAAACGCAAATAAAGCGGTAATAAATCTGAATCTTCTAATATACTGCTCCGATTGCAAAATAATGTATGAATGAATCGTAGAGGAGGACATGTGCTTTAAGAAATAGCAATTTGAATTTAACAGTCTGTAACGACTGCCTGCAGAAATCATCATGTTTATAACTAGTTTGTCCGTTAAGAGCATTGTAGAAGATTCACGAAAGATGGCGCGTGTATAAATAGTGGCAGAGATTGCAGTCGTGAGTGAGTTTATCATAGGCGCTGTTAGAGTTAACATCAACTGTCTTGTATATTTAAGTTTGTACATTATAAAGTGTGTGTGCATTTCTGAGAATTGATAAACGTGTATAAAGAGTGACTATTTGAACTGTTGTTGTTGTACATTTTAAATAAATAAAGAGTTGTTACAAATTTTAAACTACTAAAACTGCTATTTATTTACAATCAAAAGTATCCGGTTTATTTAAAGGAAATAATCCAACGTTTTAAAAAGGTTTAAACGTAACAATAGTCTCCTTTGAGCTCTATGTACTTTTTCCAACATTGCTCCAATTTTTTTTTATCCCTTCCAAAAATAAAAATTTGTCGTGGTCATAAAAATAATTACTTTTTGTGAAATGATTTCATCGTTGGAGTCAAATCTCTTTCCGTCGAGACATTTCTTCAGGTTTCGAAACAAGAAATAGTCACTCGGGGCTAAATCCGGAGAATAGGGCGGACGAGGGAGTATTTCGTAGCCTAATTCATGGATATTTTCCATGGAAACTGCATGGATTGTGAGCAAACGCGGCAGCCATCTTGCAGAAAGCTTTCTCATACCCAAGTATATATATAGTTTCCACAATTTTTCGCACTTTCAATCTCCGATTGGCCAACACCATATCGTGATTGTTTTCTATTGTTTAGAGACCTCAACTGGGCGTCCAGCGCGTACGTCATCTTCCGTGCATGTACGGCCATAATGAAATTCAGTAAACTACTTTTTTACCCTTGAAATTGATGCTGCGGAGTTCCCATAGTATTTATCAAGCTTAGGGTTTATATGAGTGATGATTTTTTTCTGCAAAAAATAATGCTTAATGAGCAGAGGAAATAAAATTTTTTCGAATTTCTCCTCTAGTCGCGATCAATGGCAGTCAAACATAAACTAAATGACGCAACTTGTGCTGACTGAGCTGTCTGTTGATAGGAGTAGTAGTAGCCTTTCATTTAAGAGCCGGGAAATTTAAAAAGTTGCGGACTCTATATAAAACTTTATAATTTCACTAAGTAAAAAAACAAACATTTTGGTTTAACTAAAAACAAACACAAAGCTATAAAGGATGCTTTTTTAGAGGATAAATATAAATTGGCAGCACTGTTTTCTGTGACGGTTGGTCCAAAGTAGTCAACGCATTGGATTCACATACCGGTTACATAGGTAAGGTAACTGACTACCTAAGTAGCTGCCTAACAGTACGGGTGCTAATTGTCTTCAAATAGTCAGCTAAAAATACATTTCATAGACAGTCCAATAAACGATTGTTTGTAAACAAACCTTTCTCCGACAATTCTCCAATAGATTACTTCTGGTGGGTAAAATAACTACTTTTAGTAGTGCAATACAAATAAACGTTTAAAGTGACTACACTCTGAGTTACTAAGAGACACTAAAGTGGCAATTGACTTCAAACTAGGCTACAGGGATTGTCACTAAACTTAAGTAAAAAGACAAGTAAGAGAGCTATATTCGGGCGTGTCGAATCTTATATACCCTTCACCAAATTATACTTTAAAATAAAATTAAAATTAGCATAAGAAGCTCTTACTAAAATATTAATTTTGTATTCCCGAATAACCTTTTAATGATAAATTTGCAGGTGCCCGTGCATCAAGACTAAACTGGCAGCTCGCTTTATATTGATTTTCTTGCGAAAACAATAAAGCAAGTTGTTTTATTTTTTCTTTACTCACTTACACACTACAGTTTGTGTCGGCAAGAAACCAACCAATTGTAGTAGAGAATGTAAGAAAAGATAAAATCACTGTTTATTGTTGGTGTTTTGTTTAAGCTTTGATATTTTTACAAATAAAGCTTGAGTGTCTGTAATTCTCATTCACTCTATCGTTTTATTTGTATAATATCTTTAGTTTTTCTAAAGCCTTTTGGGAAAAGGTTTCCTGATGATCTGGCCTAAGCAACCAGTGAAATGCGCATAGGAACTAGCTTATCCCCCAACAATAAATTTCAGTGAATTTATCAAATAAAAATTGGGAATTTAGCATAAGAAGCTCTTACTAAAATAAAAATTTGTTTGTTTTTTAAAATTTAAAATTTTTTTTTTTTTCGAAATTGTTTTTTAAATTTTTTTTTCCAATTTTTAAAAAAATAATTTTTTTTATTTAAAAATTGTTTTTTTTTTTTAATTTATTAGTGAAAAAAATGTATGACAAAAAAAAGTTTTTAGTGAAAAAAAATTCGGGTTAAAAAATATTTTTCCCGATTTTGACCCATTGTAGGTCCAACTTTACATCGTTGCAATGGACTTTGAAATATCTATCATTAGATATCCATATTGTCTATATTTATGACTTAGTGATCGAGATATAGATCAAAAATAGGCCTAAAATAGAGGTTGTCTCCGATTTTTGCTCATATCTCCGTTATTTATGGACGAATTTTGCTGATTTTAAATAGGAAACTTCTCGAAAGCATGTATGACAGAATTATTGAAGATGTGGATACCGAAGATATCTGGGGTCTTCAGAAAATTGATTTCAACAGACAGACAGACGGACATGGCTAAATCGACTCCTCTATCTATAAGGATCCAGAATATATATACTTTATAAAGTCGGAATATTATATTGTGGAAATTACAAACGGAATGACAAACTTATTCTCACGAGGGTGAAGGGTATAAAAATGAAGTGTATGAGAATTATATCAACACAATTTTTATAAAACCCATTTGTACGAATTACTTACAAAAAAGTAAAGTACCAAATAATCGTTTAAAGTGACTACACTCTAGATTACTTAGATACACTTAAGTGACAATTGTCTACATTACAAGGGATGTATAAAGTAACCAATTGACTTCTCTCTACACTACAAAGAGCACATTCGAGTCAAATGACCCAAAATATATAAATTGGAGTCAGCCAAATGATCTGATATTAGTGACAATTTCTGTATAAAAGAGATACATTGACTACATTGACTTAATTGCTGGGTATCTTTAAATTAATGAAAATTTTATTTACATGCCTCAACATTTGTCACATTGACAATATTTTAAATACGTATTTAGTTTTCATGTTGTTTGTTTGATTTATTTGTTTTAACCAACTTCAAACTCACAATTAGGAACGGAACAAATCCTTTTTTTGTAGGTCGCTCTTGCTGTTACAATAAAATGAGCAACAACAACAACTACAATAAACATACATATAAATTAAAACACAGATGTCACATTTTATTTAATTCTATGTGCTGACGTCATGTAAAAAAACAGCAATGGCTATAAATTTAGAATCATTTTGAACTAACTGGTTAAGAGAGATTTTTAAAAGAACCCTACTGTGACAGTGTATAGTATATTACAATATAAGGGCAATTTCTAGAAATTAGAAAATTCTAAATTAAATGTTCCATTAAGTAGATTAAACTGGGATTTAATTAACGTAACAGATTCCTTAAAATATCTAAAAACAAATTGTTATTACTGTTGCATGTAGTCTTTTAGCGGAGGTTGTAAATTAATACATTTGCTATTTTAGAATTCCTTAGATCATGTGATTTTTCCATTTCTATCTATGGTTATTATATAATTTGTGCGTTATCCCAACAGTGACTACAGTGTGCCAAGTAATCATATTAATTTATTGCATCTGCGCTTAGTGCACTCTTTCCAACTTATCTACACAACTTTGTTTAAAATTAATTTCCGCTGAAAATACTAAAAATAACGATCTCAGGTATTTTTAACCAGTTGGCGTACTCTTATACCATAAGCCAATTGAATGTTTGAAAAATAGTTCAGGCGAACATTAAACAAAATCCGGAAATGATATTGATTAGTGTTGTTGCAAATAACACTCGTAGGAAATGCGTTAACCTATATTAAACAGAATTTTAGTATACATTTCTCTTTTCGTTTGTTGAAGTAGTAGTATTTTTATTTTTAGTTTTCTGTGAGACTCTTATGGTTTAAGTTTTCTTCTTTTTTTTTTTAATTTTAAATTGAAATAGATGCTTTAGCCAAAATCTGCTTTAATGTGGTTTACAACAAATGAAAACACATTTTCCTCAACACGTTCTTAAGTGGCTGACCCAGCACACAAAACTTTTAAGTACAAACACAGTGTCATCTTGTGGTCATGTAGGGTACACACACAATTTTGATGACAACAAACCTTATACACTTCTCCACCCTCCACCACAAACTTAGCTTAACAAACTACTTAAGTATGAAAATGAGAATATGGGAAATACATATTATGAAATGGAGCTTGGTATGTAGTGGTTGTTCCCACTACTTATATTGCACGTGTGTTGTGTCAACTACGGATGTTACAAAATGAAAATCGTACGTACCCACTCGTTCCACTTGCTCATTCACATGTCCACACATATGAGGGTATGTGCATCTTTAATGTACAGTGGATGAGATAATAATGGAAATGTTAAATATAGTATTCGGCTGTCCTAAATGTTATATACCCACGGCCTCCGATTTTTGAACATTTTGTATAAAAATATTTATCTGGTTCACCCAATTTGGTTAATTTTATATTTTGTATTATTAGAAAATATATTCTGGCTTATTTTTGTTGAATATAGAGTTTTATGGTTGTTATAGTTATTCTACGAAGTGGTCCTTATTAAATATGGACTGATAGTCACAAAATCCAGTAGTGTGATATTTGAATACATGTCAATGATCTGTGTAAAATGTAGGTTCGATATCGATATGTATAAGACATTTATATAGGTTAATTGTCCAATTCACAATTGGAATCGTAGCATTTTATCGTTGTATGTTTTAGTTTGAAAAATATTTATGACATACAACTTACAACGCTACGACACCGATTGTGAATTGGACAAATGTGTTTTACGAATGTAGTATTTATAGGCGGGTCACACGGCATGTATTGCTTGTGTTTTGTGACATGTATTGAGACGTTTTTCCACATGTAAACATGTACATACCGTGTGATATTTGCGTGTGTTTATCAGTGTGTATTTTGAAATACAACCCTGTGTGAGTGCAAAATAAAAAACACAAAACAAAAAAGCGTAGAGAAAAATCATAACAAAAAAATGTATTAAATAGATATATAGTGAAATACAACAATTCTATAAACTAATAGAGATGATGTCACACGCAATTACATATGTACGTGTGAACATGGAAATTATGAATCGTATGTATAACGTAAATTTTGCCATACACATGGAATTCCATATGTATCGAATACATGTCCCAATACATATGGAATACATGCCGTGTGACCCCCCTTTAATAGAGGTTATGTCACACGCAATTACATATCCACGTATGAACGTGGAAATTATGACATACACTTGGAAATCCATATGTATCCAATACATTCCGCAATACATATGGAATACATGTCGTGTCACGCCCCTTTTATTTGGAGCTTTGACCAATTCTGGCCCGATATCGATATTTGTAAGAAATGATATGGGAGCTATGATCAAATATGGACCGATATTCACAAAATCCAGTTGTTTGATTTTTACATGCATAAAGGGTGTTTTTTAAGCCCGATAGAACTTACGAAAGGGTTAACTGTCAAACGCACTGTCATACTGCTCTCACTTTTTGACATTTATGATCAGTATACTCTGGCAAACCATCATGAATAGATTGACTCTTGAACAACTCAAATATCGCGCAAATTATAGACGACTGTTTTATCGCATTGCTGCATATGCAGTGATAGCAATCCACAACAGACCCTACAGATTCCATTGGATACAGAAAAATGCACCGTCTGGTGCGGTACCCCATTTCTTCAAAAAATTAAGCCGAAGCTCGCGTTACGGTCAATGGAGATCGTTACCGCACCATAACCAATGATTTTTTGATTGAAAATATGGATCCGGGCGAGATGTGGTTCCAACAGGATGTCGCTTAGTGCCATACGGCGATAACTTGAATTCGAAAAATGGACCTGTAAATTGGCCTTCAAGGATGTAGGCCCACGTGGTGTCACTGGTTTATGCTGATAAACCAGCGACAATTGACGCCTTGGAGGCCAACATTGATCCTTTTTTTTTCGTGAAATAAGGTTTCAGTTTTTTATTAATTTTACTAGAAAACAAGTAAAAGAGCTATATTAGGCTGTGCCGAATCTTATATACCCTTCACCAAATTATACTTTAAAATAAAATTTTTAAAAATTTATTTTTTTGAAATAGTTTTTTTCCAATTCTTTTTTTTTAAATTTGTTTTAATTTAAAAATTTATTTTTTTTAATTTATTAGTGAAAATAATTTATGATAAAAGAATGTTTTTTGTGAAAAAAATTCGGGTTAGAAAATATTTTCCCAATTGTGACCCATTGTAGGTTCAACTTTCTATAGCCTTATATAGATCGTTGCAATGAACTTTGAAATATATATCATTAGATATCCACATTGTCTATATTTATGACTTAGTAATCAATATACATATAGATCAAAAATAGGCAAAAAATAGAGGTTGTTTCGGATTTTTGCTCATATCTTCGTTATTTATGGACGGATTTTGCTTATTTTAAATAGAAAAATTCTCGAAAGCATGTCTGACAGAATTATTGAAGATTTGGATCCCTAAGATAAATGGGGTCTTCAGAAAATTGATTTCAACAGACAGACAGACGGACGGACAGAAATACAGACAGACGGACATGACTTAATCGACTCCGCTATCTATAAGGATCCAAAATATATATACCTTATAGGGTAGGAAAATGATATTGTTTAAATTATAAACGGAATGACAAACCTTTCTCACGAAGGTGAAGGGTATAATAAAACTTTTTGTTTATTGAAAAACACCAAAAGGTTGTAAAGTTATATTTATTTGACAAACATTTTTAAAAAAACTTAGTTCACTACACCATTTTCAACTGAATTTCAGAAATTTGCAATTATATATCTGAATTTTAACATTGTATTTAGAATTTTCTGAAATACAAATGGAAATTTCTGAAATATAATTGTTTGTAATGTAGAAGGCCAATTTATTATTGTAGTAGAATAAAATTATATTTTGCCAGCCACTGTTAAAGGGGAGTGTACAGTGATTCAAACATGATTATTTCTGCTACCAGTACATTCATATTTACTATGTTTATGGATATTTGCAAAAATAAAACATTTATACACATAAATACGCGTATGCGATATAGTATTTATGAATCTTTTTATTTATAATTTGTTTTTTTTTTTATTTTTTTTATTTTATTTTATTAAAAGCTAATGCCAACAACTGTTTGTTTAGTATAAATTCTCGTATTGTTTATGAATATTAATGTTTAATTTCCGCTTGTTTTTTTTTTTTTTTTTTGTCACATTCGCATCAAGACACATACAATTGTAGTTGGTATCTATGTGTACAACGAACTTTAGAGTCAGACGGTTTTTTTTTTTGCCGGCCCACTCGTACATTTTCTCATTCTCCAAACAGATTGTAGTTGGTTGCGGTTGGAAAATTCAAAAAATAAATGGAATACAACAATAACTAGAGCATTCTTTAGATGTTCATTTTCATTTGTCATTCGTTAAGATTTATATTACAATTTATGGTTGAGTTAGTGAAATCGTATGGTAAATGTGTACGTAAGTTACGTAAACATGTACCAGCTGTTCTGGGTGAGTGTTCCGAACTAGGGACTTTACCTATCACTTAGGGTGACAACTAGTTACATAAGTAGTTATGTGAATAGTTATTTTAACACATGTATGTCCTAAGCAAGGAATCAATTGACCTCTGTTTGATTACAATGAATCTGCTTTATAGCTGGTCCAAAGTAGCCAAAGCATTAAATTCACATACCGGTTATATAGAGTCAATTACCTTACTAGCTGCGTAACTGGATACTTGATAAGCTACTTAACTAGATATTTTAACTTGTGCGGTTGCTAATTGACCTTAAATAGCCAGTTAAAAAGACATCTTATAGACAGTCCAATATCCGATTGCTTGTAAAAAAACCTTCCTGCTACAACTCTCCTATATATTACTTATACAGGGTATAATAAACACTATTTTAAAGTACAAATAAACGTTTAATATTACTTCACTCTGGGTTACTTAGAGACACTAAAGTGATAATTGACTTCATGCTAGGTTAAATGGAATGTCATTATACTTAAGCAAAAATAAACTGTATGAGAATTATATCAACACAATTTGTATACAAACAGTTTTCACGAATAAAAAAAAGTGAAGTACAAAATACACTCTAGATTACTTAGAGATACTTAATGTCAATTGTCTTCACGCTAGATTACCTGGGGTGTATAAAGTAATCAATCGACATATCTCTGCACTACAAAGAGTACATGCGTGTCAAATGACCTAAAAATATTGTTACGTTTTTACCTTTTAAAGACGGAGGTTTATTTGCTTTAAATAAACCGGATACTTTTAATTGCAAATAAAAGCAGTTTAGTAGATTAAAATTGTAACAACTTTTTATTTATTTAAAATGTATAACAACAACAGTTCAAATAGTCACTCAGTGTCTTTATACTCGTTTATAAATTCTCAGAAATACACACACACTTTATAATGTACAAACTTAAATGTACAAGACAGTTGATGTTAACTCTAACAGTGCCTATGATAAACTCATCTCACGACTGCAACCTATATGCCACTATTTATACACACGCCATCTTTCGTGAATCTTCTACAATGATCTTAACGGACAAACTAGAACATCCGAATTCTAGAGCTTTCGATGTCAATGTTAGCAGCTTAAACATTTAGTGTTGCCATACTTACAATCAATGCTAATAACCGCATGCTATCAACATTGTTGATAAGTAGAAGCTTCTACTGATGGACGTGTTTGTAAACATGATGAATACTGCAGGCAGTCTTTACAGACCGTTAAATTCAAATCGCTATTGCAAATTTGTAACAATATAAATTGGAATCAGCCAAGTGATCAGATATTATTGACAACAACTGTCTATTAGGGATAATTGATTACTTGCTTAACTGCTGGGGTATTTCAACTAAATTTTAAAATAGATATGTGTTAAGTGTGGGATGTGGTATACATATGTTGTGGTTACGTACGGATATGATTTAACTAACTGGCAAATTGCAGTGAAACACTGTGAGAAAGTTAATGTAATTTCCTTTTAAACATAACTAGCTCTATTTAATGGTTTTCACAATAATAAAATTTTGATTACAACTTCATATTTCTCAGTGTTAAATTATTAAATTACAAATTTCTGAAATGCTATGAAAAATTATCTTGTTACAGTGTACATTGCATTGCCACAGCTTAACTATGTTAATCTATATAAATATATAAATGTCTTTGTAAGTTTGTTTGTTTATTTGTTTATTTGTTTGTTTGTTTGTTTGTTTGTTTGAGCATCACGCCTAAACGGCTGAACCGATTTTATTGAAATTTAGAACGTAGATAGATCCTTACTTGGAAGCGTCAATAGGCTATAAATTTTTTCAATACTTGGACCAGAAAGGGATAAAAAGGGGGAAAAACGGGTAAAATTGGTACCTTTAGTTTTTAAACAATAATTACTAAACGACTGAACCGATTTTTACATCGACAGGGGTAGCGAAGCGCACCGGGTCAAGCTAGTAAGTTATATATTTTTATACTACTCGTACATTGTAAAAAATTTATGAATCATAAAAACGTAAGTAAGTAAATGAAAAAGAAACATGTTATAAAATATTCTTGTTATGAAATCAACAATAACTCACTGACAGTTGTTTTAATGTAACTATAATTGATGATTGTTATTTGATTTATTTAATTATTTCAGCAGTTTGTCAGAAAATTAATAAATAAATAAATAATATGTATTACTAGAGATGAGATAAATGAAACAGATAAACGAAAAACACTTATAACATAAATGAAATTGCATTATTTAATATGTATATCAGGGATGGCAATTGACATTTTAAAATTGTACCAATCAGCCTTTATAATTGTACTTTTATGACCATAATTGCATCAAAACACCTTTTTTATTGTTAATATATTTTTGATAGGAAAAGATTATTTCCACATTTCATCTTCAAATTTTTCAAAATTCTATACAAAATGTAACTTTTAAAATCTTTGCTACACTTCAATTTTATATTAATTGCCATATATGTATAATTTTGAATATTAGATGCAAATTTTAAAGAAAAACTACATAATATAAAAATACCTAGGAAATTCATCAGTCAAAGAAATAGCACCAAATTAGAAATCGATTTAAATAAACAAAAACTAACCAGGACAAAATTGAATTTAGTAACAATTATTATGGTTTGTAATGTTCTTAAAACGTTATTATTAACATTAAAATATTGTTGTTTTTATTATATATTTTTTCATTCCCCAAAATACATTCTTAAATGTTTTTGGTTTCCTTTTACCCTTTTTCTGACTCTTGGCCATCTATTTTTAATAAAATTCTGTTTTAGGATATCGCATCCTGTGCCACGACATTGACCTTTTAGCTTGAAACCTAAATTTATATAAGTTTATCATTCTAAAGATCATTCCTAAGGTCATAATTTCTTTGATTTATATCTGAGTATGATTTTATCAAGCATTTGATCATATAATATTGAATTATTTATTCCACATATTCAATATATTTTTCGAATGTTATACAAGGTGGCGCAAAAGTAATCCTCCTTTCAGAAAATGCTATAAATTTTGCGATTGGCCCCTAATGTCAGTTCTGTTTTGACATTTGTGTAGTAAACACATGCGCAATACACGTTAATAAACAATGTTACGCTACACTGCTCCAGAACGCGGAATATTGCTGACTATTTACTTGACCAATAATCGGTCGGTGACTTTGGCACAACGTGAATTTCGTCGCAGATTTCCTGGCCGTCCAACGCCTACTGCTGAAACACTGCGACGTTTAGCCGCTCGCCTCGAAGAGACTGGCACAACACGAGATGCTGCCAGGCATGGCAGACCCCGGAGTAGCCGTTCTGCATAGAATATAGCTGCTGTAGCCGAGGATGTCATGGAAGCGCCGTCGATATCGACGTGCCACGCAAATGGGTATCAGTCGACGGTCTTTACAGCGAATTTTGGTACAAGATTTGAAGATGTTTCCGTACAAAGTCCAGACGGTGCATCAGCTGTTAGCTGCTGACCGCCAATCGCGTCTAACATACGCTCAAGCCATCCTTAATCACCACCAAGTGGAAGATGATTTTTCATCAAAAATAATCACGAGTGATGAGGCCCATTTCCATCTTAGCGGGTACGTAAATAAGCAAAATTTACGCTTCTGGGGCACTGAGAATCCGCGTGTAACCCACGAAGAGCCATTACACCCGCTCAAAGTCACTGAATGGTGTGCTGTTTTCGCTGGAGGAGTCATCGGACCTTTTTTCTTCGAAGACGTCGCGGGCCAAACGGTTACTGTGAATGGTGAGCGCTACAGAGCAATGATCAACGAGTTATTTTTGCCGCAACTTGATGAATTGGGATTGGAAAACATGTGGTTCCAACAAGACGGTGCAACGGCACACACTGCACGTGCCACAACCAATATGCTGAAGTATGTATTTCCCGGGCGCCTAATCTCCCGTTTTGGCGATTTGCACTGGCCAGCAAGATCGCCTGATTTGACCGCTCCAGACTTCTTTTTGTAGGGCTTTTTGAAGTCGCGGGTTTATGTCAACAAGCCTCAGACTCTTGCAGCTCTTAAAGACAATATCTGTCAAGAATGTGAGGACCTATCTGGAAGTTTTGGCCAAAGTGATGCAAAACGCCATAAAAAGGGCTCAAATGACAATCAACTGTGGCGGCGGCCAAATAAAAATAATCCACAAGAAGAATCAAAGTTTTTAATTTTTTTTTTAAATACAGCCAAAAATCATCGGAAGTTTACTTTTGCGCCACCTTGTAGTAGGAAAACCACGATCAAACTATAATTTTAAAATCTGTGTCTTTTATTCATCTTATCTTACATTTTGGTAGAAATTTGAAATCAGAGGACATTATATAGAAGACTGATATCAAACAATATAATTTGTTTAATTATTTGACCAAAAAGTATTTTGAAATTTTACCTTAAATAAAGGATGTTATATTGTTATTGGTGAAACTTTTCTAGGATTTAAATAATTTAAATTTTGTTCTCATAATGGTCAGCGAATAACTGCAACACTAGTCGTCACTTTTGACCACCGTAGGGAACACAAAGGCCTGATTTTCGAAACGGTGGGCCAAGAGTGTTATGATTAAAAAGTAGTAATAAGCGGTTTCGCAACCTAAAATTTGTATTTTTATTTAAACGCAATGTCCTTTAATACCATTTCCAAATATCTATAAATATTTTTATTCTGAATTCTGCATTTCTATGTTCACAAACCATACATTTTTAAACTAGGGCTCACATGCACCACTTTTTTGTTACTAAAAAAATTAGAAAATATTTTTTTGTTAGTTTTACTCAATTCGATAAGAGTAGATTCAAATACATAAAAGCTAGGTATTTTTCAAAAATAACATACCCATAATTGATTGAAAGGTGAATATTTTTAAAAGAAAACTTTACTCATAGAATAAATAGAGATACATTAACGATTTTATATTATATTTCATTAAAATTACTATGGAAATACAAATATTTTCAAATATTAATAGCTATAAGGTTCTGTGGTGCTATTATTTTGACCGGCACTGTATATATATAACTATATCTCTTCGATTTGTGTAGGTATTAGTGTATTCAATTAATCGGGATTCTGGTTTAATCGGTTAATCGAGCAAATAATTAATCGGGGTTTAAATTTAATCGGTTAATTTTAAATTATTCGATTAACCGAATAATTTTTATTTTAATTTTAAATTGAAAATAAAACCATGAATTTTGTGTACTTATTTAAGCATTTCAACAATCTTGTTTTTTAAATCCTTTTTATATACACATGTGAGTTTTTTTTTTTAGGATTTTAGTGAGATATTTTGAAGTAAACTTTTAAGAAAATAATATAATTTAAAAGGTTTCCTTTTAAACGATATTTCTTTAGTTTTAATAGAACTTGACTTGGAAAAAACTCTCTCACTAATTATAGATGTTGGAGATATCGAAAGTAACGCATGAGCAAGACTATCCAATTTCTCAGTTCTTTGTTTAGGTTTTTTTAAGCATATAAAATCCTTCATTATACCATTGGAGTCCTTTTGATATTTTTTAGATTTTAAATACTTTTAATAGTTTCGTTATGTTCTGATAAAAGACTCGTTTCTGTAATGTCTTCAGTTTCGTCTATTATCATGTCTTCCTCCTACTCATTAGGGAAAAGTTCATCATGAAACATTCTAGAAAAAATGTCATTTCGAAATTCCTTACTTTTCAGTTTTTGAGCTATACTTCAAAAAACTATTGCTAAAAGGGAATGTTCATGAGTTAAGAAATAAAATTTGTGTGTTTAAAACTATATTTTTATATATTAATTATAATAAAAAAAGAAATTTCTGTTAATCGGTTAATCGAATCAAATTAATCGGTTTATTTGTTATTTGAAAATCGGCAATTTTAAATTATTCGAACAGTTAACCGACCAAAATTAATAGGTTAACCGATTAACGGTTAATCGATTGAATACCCTAGTAGGTATATGTATATTTGCAAAGCGCTTTGAAATATCTTTATCACAGATAGTTTTTTACATAAAAATCGTTTATGACTAGCTGTTTGAAAAACTTATTGTGCAAAAAAATTTAAAAAAAAATAATAAATATTGCAATAAGGGTCGTGTTTTTTACATTGTTTTCTTACATATTGTTACACTAGTGTTGCTGTTTAAAATCATCGTTTTTGAATTGAAAACGTATTATAAAGCTCTTAAAAACATTAACTAATACTTAGTACAACAAAACAATTACTCACCTACTCAATCAACATATGTATGTAGTACGTATCCTTTCTGCTTACATTTTAACTGGTACAAACAAAACGAAACACTTTTATTTACTCTTTAATTTATTTTACAACTTTTTTTGTATTTCTCATTTATTTAGCTTTTAGCTTCCAAAGATCTGTACTTAATTTATGTCCTCTTCATTTCGTACAATAAACTTAAAAGCTTATTTGACCTTTATTTACTTTGTATGAAGCTTTTCTACTATACTCCAAACACACACACACACTCCACTAACACTTTTTCCCAACGAACGGCCAAACCAAAGCAACACGCCGACCGGCACAAAATTGCATTCATACAATAATTTTTTTCTTACAATTTTATCACAAATTTACTTGATATTACTTGACAATATTTTTACACACATTTATTAAGAAATATTTAAATTTTATATTTATGTAAACATATTTGCAATTTTTTTACTTTTAACACGATTTATTAATTAATTAATCGAGCTCTAAACACCGAACAACCGAACACTTGTTAAATTTCTAGAAAACTAAAAGAAGAATGCAAGTAATGCTACTGTTGTTGTTGTTGTCGTTAGTGTGTAGTAAATTGTACAAATGCATATGAGAGTGTTTGTTGTTATTTATCGTAATGATGATTTGAGTGGGAAATATTGTAGTTAGTTAAGAGATTAAATGATAGATGTCAAGACAGATTTGTCAGTGATGGTCAGTCAATGTTTTTGTGGTGTATTTGCAAGGGGAAAATTTTGGATGGCAAATATTGATGTTGGTTAAGAGATTAAAGATGTCAAGACAGATTTTTCAGTGATGCAAAGTGGTTTAGAATCTTTTTTTTGGAAATAATTCGGTATCTCGGGAACTATTTGAGATATTGTTACGAAATTTCACATGGTTAGAGCTGAGGCCTTTTCGAGTTGATTTGCAGTTGTTCAGCTTCCTAGCGCTAATGAGAGCCAGTGCCTAAACCATCAAACTAGGTCACCACGGTTCTCAATTTTTTTTAAAAAAATCGCCAAAAATCCATTTATGATCCGAATGAGGTGAAATTTAAAAAATAAATAGTGCTTAAGAAGATCTACAAAACAATATGCTTACATGTGTAGGTTATCTCTATTAGTTGAGAAGATATTTAGGTTTATTTATTTATTTTAATTTTACTCGAACTTTTTATGGTTTTTTTAAATGTGGCGGGACAGGGTCGAATTTTTGTCTAAAATATCACCTATATTGGTTATAAAATTCCAAATAAAATAAAAACAACTCGTCCCTATAAAAAGCTACACGCATCCAAATTTGGAACATGTAAAAAGCGCCGTATTTTTACGTTTTTCCCAAAAAAGCCCATATATAGTCTTCGGGACTATATACAATTTTTATATGATTCGGAAAGAAAACTTAATGCACAAGCGTGTAAAGTAACATTTGGCTCACTTAAGTGGACAGAACAACCCTTAGACATATTCCAACTTGGCTAATTAAAAAAAAACAAATGTTGATTTGTAAAAAATTCTTAAAAGGCCGATCCTCGAAAAATCTCCATATTGGTATAACCCTATATGTTTCTTAAATAATTACAAAGTTGTTTTTACTATCATAAGGCAAATTACGTAACAGTAGGTACTTTTCTAAAAAAAAAAAAACTCAATTTTCAGAACACATTTTTTCCCCTTTTAAGAATTTCGGTATTTGAAAATAAAAAATTTCAAAAATTATAATGTCATTGACTTACGAACATTTAGATCTATATTAGTTCCAAACTTTGTTATCATATCTTTAACCGTTAACATTTTACATTAATTAAATTTTTATATTTTTCTTTATAGAAAATCACAATATTATATTTTTTTTTTTTTAGTTTTTAAGGTAAATGACGTCCCAAAAATGTATGAAATTGTTTAATTTTACTAAAATATCTATCTTCAAGTCCTTACGATTTCCCTGCTATCAAATACTTATATAAAAAGCCTTCATGTACTTTTCAGAAGTTCCACAAACCTTGACCCCTTTGAAAAATTTTTACGTTTTTTCATATATATTTTCGTAACAATATCTCCAATAGTTCCCGAGATAAGGAATTTTTTCCAAAAAAAAAAAAAAACGTTTCTAGACCACTGTGCTGTGTTCGTTCCTCTGTCAGGATCTTCTAATGGAAAATGATTTTCGATAAAATTTAAGTAAACATAAGTTAAATTATATTTTTTAATGTACATTAGTGTTTTCAAAATTGTACCAAATTAGTTACTGGTGTACCATTGTACTTATCAAGTTCGAATTGTACCAAAAAAAGTACAAATGTACCAACTTTGCCATCCCTGATGTATATGCAACATATTCAAAATGAATAATGGGTGATTTAAAATTCTTTGAATTCGCTTAAACGTGCTAAGTCCGTTTTTTTTTTTTAAATAAAGATTTCGATAGAAAACTTTAGTGAAAAAAACAGTTGCCAAACAACACTTAACTGCAATCATATATTTAAATAAATATTTTAAACAAAAATGTTTTCTGTCTCTACATTAAAATTTATTAAAAAGGTACTTAACACGTTTACTTACTAAACAAACAATATATGTATGTAAGATTTTAGTTTTTATTGTCTAAGGCCCGTTTTCTCAATGTATCGACAAACTGTCTGTTACTAAATGTCGACATAAATTTATTATCCCGACAAACTGTCCGTTAACAATTTTGACTTTCTCAATATACCGACATTATTTTCTGTTGGCAATACCTCTCAAAATTGATGTGAAAGGTGGGAACCCTGCCTTCAAGTGACAACATGTTTACATAAATCAGCTGTTTAATGTGCCCATCGACAGCCGGAATCTTTTGAAAAATGCATTATCTTCCATGTCTGCCAAGTAGTTAGTTAGTAGCTGGCATGATAAACTCTTTCAGCATTCACTTGGAACTCATGTTATTTGAGTTCGTCCTCCATCAAATTAATGTTATTAAACTTTTTTTTATAAAATCTATTTAATTTCGTTTACAAAAACACAAACACATAAAAACTATGAACAGCAGTCAGCTGTTATTTATTTATCTGTACGATAAATAAATAATTGGCAGATGAGGTCGGGTTAGCTTTGCGATAGAATAGAATCAAATGAGACATTGAGAAAACCAAATTTCTTTAATCAGCAGTTTTTCGTTGCGAAAAAAGATAATCACCTAATGAGAAAACGGCCCTAAAACTAGTTTAAGTTTAACAAGCGGTCATGCCATGAACATTTGGGTCCATTGGGCCCCTTTGTGTTGCCTGAAAAAAGAATAAATAAAGAAAGTAGTAGAGAAAAGGCAAAGCTAATTAATAGAATGTTAGTATAGTATAAAAAGTAGAGTTGACACTTGCAAAAGAATTCAAGAAGAAAATTTATTAGTTCCCAGTAAAAAGGGAATAATCGAACTTAACCCTTATCTTGTATTTCAAAAATTAAACACACTTGACATTATTTGTGATCATTTTAACACTCTTGCCCAGCATTCTAGGATGCAATAGAAATTTTGGAAGCAATACCTTAGCTTTCATTATAATGTATGCTAAGGTATTACTTCGAATTGAGCCGCTTAAAAGCAATAAGTTTTGCATCCAAAATTAAAATTGCAAAAGTCTACCTTACATTACTGCTTCTTTGCTGCATTTTTGTAAGCTTTGACCGCGATTAGCTATAATAGAATCGTTGTACTGCTTCCATATATTTATACTGCATCCGAATTATAATTATTTTTTTGCTGGGTGGCATGTAACACCACGCCTCGGAAATAAATTTAAATAAATTCTAACAAATAAATGTATTACAACCCGTATGTTTATTTGAATATTTCGTGATATATGTCAGATTTGGACAAAATATAACACTTCCTCTTTTAAAGCATTGAAAACTGTTTGATAAACTGGAACCCATTAGTAAGGTTTAATATTCGATAGTTCAGAGAGAGACTGCCGAAGGAACAATGTCCTGGAAACCTACACAGAGAAAACAGATTCGTGATAGCAACCGAATTTGTTGCCAATCTAATGATTCTACCTTAGAGACCGAACTTTACAGTTGTGACTACAAAATTTTAGAAGGGGTAACAAAAGTTTGGTTGCTTCAACCGAAATTCTTCTGTATCAACTGACTTTCTGTTGATAGAACCGTAAAATTCAATGTGTGCAACCGAATAATTCAATTGGCTACAAATTCGGTTGCAACTACGAATCTGTATTTTCTGTGTAGTACGTAGATCTCCAAGTAAAACTGAAAGATAGTGTCATCCTTATCTTCAATTGTAGAAGTCATTATGGAGACATTCAAGTCTCCTAGCATGATTGCCAAATATGTCCGGTAATCACAGCCAACACTTTTCTCAGTTGTTTGCGTTGTATCCATCTGTCGAATTTCTCGCCATCCTACTCAAGGATATCCGGCATTCGAGGAACAGACTCGATGTCGTGTGTAGAGCTGTCAGTGATTTTATTACAGTTTGCATGTCAGTATATATAGAAATATCTCTGCCCGATAACCTGTTATTTCTAAGCCATTTAGCCACTATTTTTATAGCTGATATCTCAGCCTGAAGAATACTACACTCATTTGGGATTCTAAATGACATCCTTTTTCAAAATTCTTGGATAAGAGACTCAACATACCACGTGAAAGACCCTCCACTAATCCCTTGTTTGGAATTGAAAAACTGAAGTTTCTCGAAATGAAGCTAGATTCGAAGAGAAAACATTTTAAATACGGATATAATATGAAGAGAATAATAATAACAGTTAGTCCTAAGCAATAGCCTTTAAAATCAAATGTTAGAACTAGAGAACCGGTTCCTATCCAAGAACTAATCACTTAACTAGTTCTGTATCAGTCTCCCTCCTAGAAAATTCTTCATTACAAAGATCAAAAAATGAAGAAAAATAATTTTTGGTGGCAAGATTGAGCTTTAGATCTACCTTCATTTTTCAATATTGGCTATCAAAAGTAAATTCGAGAGCCCGCTTCGTAATCTTGTTGAAATTGAATTAGCATTATCTCCTCATCGCAAAAAACTTGTCTCAATGACCGAATTGTGTTTTGTTACATTTGTGGTGAAAAAGTTTAGAAACCCTATAACAGACTTAGTGAGAAACACGTTTTTCAATTGTTTTGATTCCAAACATTGTGTGTAAAATGTACATCGCCAATGATTAACTCACCACGACTGCAACCTCTGCCGCTATTTATACACGCGCCCTATTTCGTGAATCTTCTACAATGCTCTCAACGGCCAAACTAGTATGTTTGAATTCTAGAGCTTTCGATGTCAATGTTAGCAGCTTTTGCAATGACACTGCTGGCCTTTTTAGAAAATGGCACTCGACAACGCTGATGAATGAAATTTTTTTAAAAAGAGTTTTACTAGATATTGCTAATAAGCATGCAGCTGTGTCTATTCATCATTCTACGAAAGGAGGAGTATCAAAAAGCAGATATTGTTTTAAAAAAACTTAAGTAATCACTAATGGGTTAAATGCGTCGATTTAGAAATGTCTAATGTCTTGTTAGATCTAAATTACCATGTTTCATTTGTTTATGAGACAGCAGAGCAAAACATGACCATTGTATCAAGGAAGACTCACTTCTGAAAGAAAACATGGCGGTTTGTAAGCAAAGTGTTATAAACCCGCCTTTGGTTTCCAGAGATAATATGATTTTACCTCCATTTCACATCAAGTTTGGACTTAAGAAACGGTATATGAAGGCTTTAGGCCTTTCTTTCAAGAAAGTATCCAGGTTTTAGTACAGAAAACGGAAAGCTGGTATTCTTGATGGCCCTCGAATAAGACTTTTAATGAAGAAATACAACGATTTAAGAGCAGCTGCCTGGAAATCTTTTGTTGCTGTTGTGAAAAATTTCATAGGAAATAAAAAGGCTGAAAACTACGAGGAATAAGTCCTCGTAGTACCTTTAAAACTCTTGAATGTAATATGAGAATAAAAACACACTATCTGCTCAATCATTTAGATAAGTTTCCTGAAAATCTTGGATCATATAGCGATGAGAACATTTCCATCAAGATCTATGGGTGGTGTAAATATTAAGGAATCAGCAGCTCTCGATGTTCTAGGCATGAGAATTCAGTGTGATGTTCGCTGGACAAAACACATTTTTCAAGTGTCGAAAGAAGCATTCAAGTGCCTCGGTTTTCTAAGACGGTGTAAGAAATACTTCAATTCATCTGGTCTCCTTACTATTTACACCACTTATATCCGATTCAAAATGGAATACAACTCTCATGTGGCCGGTGCTTCGAAGTCTATTTTGGAGTTACTTGACCGCGTACAGGAGATGGCGAAGATCCTTATCGGTGACTGTAGGGTGTCCAGCTCTATTGATTCTCTGGAGCATCGTCGCAATGTGGGTTGCGACGATGCTCCAGATGGAATGTGTTCTGATAAAATTAGGGAACTCGTTTCCGAAATCCGTAGTTTCTTACGAAATACGCGTTTATCATCGGGGGCTCATCCATTCGTGGTCGATTGGCCAGTAGATCGCACAACACACTACAGAGAAAATTCGTTTTTTAGCCGTACCGTCCGTATGTGGAATAAGCTTCCTGTCGAAGTATTTCCTGTCACTTTCAATGTAGGAAAATTCAAATCAAATATCCACAAACATTAGTCCCTCTATCCTCCTTCTCATAACCTATTTTCCTAGTTCCAATACAATGCATTGCATGAGTAGGGGTCATCCCCTGAGTGCTGGTCCAAGCATAAAAAAAATGTGAAGGAGGATAGATACCAAGGTAGCAGGGATGAACATATGATGGCAGATTTCTATTGGAATATCACCCGGAAGTATTCTAAGGACCTCCATCGTAGAAAATCTAAAAACGAAGCTTCTAAACTGTAAATAATTTAAGAAAATGTTGTAAAATCGTCTATTTCCTATATTTTAACCTGGAAAACTACACGTACCATTAGAATCAGGGTATCAAATATACTTTAAATCAGTTTTAGTTTTGGCAGAAGTAACACAGGTCCTTCTTTGCTTTTACTCTATACAATGTATGTAAATTTTTCAAAAGCTTACATTTTGAATACTTCTCTTTTTGATACCCATTAGTTATAATTAGCCAAACAATGAACTAATTAGCTGCGTTAAATGTATTTCTATGCCAGGATTTAACAACACGTGCTGAGGTTCAACGTGTAACATTTTAAAACTTTTGTTATCTTTGTACTTAATCTGTTTTACAAAATTTAATGACAACATAATAGAATAGAATCAAAACAGGAATTTTTATCTCCTAATTACGATTTTGTTTCATTTCAATGCAATCTTATTTTTAACTTTTTTTACACAGTGTGTAGCTACTTATACAATTGAGAATGTATGAGTGTATGTGTGTTCGATTTTGGATTCAACATTTATATCTGAACAAACGACAAAACAATTTAGCCAAGCATTTTTCCAGGTATCTATCGCTGATTACCATAAATAATTTAATCATTAAATAATTATACGAATTTTGTAAACAGCAAAATATCTTTAAAGTCTGGCACAGTCAGCTGCAAGTCTTGCCAATACTAATAAAAAAAAAAAAACAAATACTCGTAATATTGTGATATAATTGGAAAACCTTTTTTGTAAAACCTTGTAACACTTAAGCAGAGATTTATTGTTTTGGTTGGATGGTTGGTTAAATTTGTCAATATACGAGTATGTATATAGTATAAATTCATACCTACATACTTCATGACTACTTTTGTATTTATTTGTTTTTGTTCATTTCTATTACACCCTCCCACCCATTTGAATGGATTTGTAAACCTTTGAGATTTTATTATTATTTTTTTTTTTCATAAAACTTCTATTATCTTTGTAGATTGTATTTTAGCCAATTTTGTATGCAAAAGAGTACACAGAAGCAAAAAAAAAGAATGAAAGAAAATCATCATGATTTAAAGGCAGTGCTGTTAAAGGATTAAATGTAAGAAATTTTTCAATGAGCAACAGTATAAAATAATTACAGAAATTAGAGATTTCCCGAAATTTTTAAAATTTAAATCGAATTGTGATTCGTCTTCTTATAACACAATTTGTGTGTTTCTATTTTCCCGGACTTTATCTATTAAAAAAATCTCTGTAATTTTTATACCCAATACCACGATTGTGGTGTTTTAACAATGTCCGTTCATCTGGCTGACTAGCTGTAAACCTTGTGCGCAAAATTCAGTCCGCAATTTTGAATATATTTAGGCATAATTTGGTACATGCTTTTAAATAGGTCCAAATGCGAAGCCTATTGAAATTGGTTGAAATCGATTCATTATTTCACCTAGCCCCCATACAAATGTCCGACTGTACTTTCCTACTTGTCAAAGTATAAGGAATTATTTCCTTATTACATTTTACCTCTTTTCCACACCATTAATGCCTTCAAAACTAATTAATTCGTAATCTTAATTCCTTAATACTTTAAACGCATTGAATTCAATCCTTTGAGAATTCATTCCTTATAGAAATAGTTCCTTATTGAATCATTCAAGTTTTCTTTAACCCTTTCGCTACGGTTTTTAACTGGAGGTGTTAATAGATATTTTAAGTATATCATATGGTTCGTATTGATATCAATATTGTTACGAATGTGCAATGACGATTTGAATTCAACGGTCTGTAACGACTGCCTGCAGCATTCATCATGTTTGAAGGCACGTCCATCAGTAGCATTCGGTTATTGGCATTGTTTGTAAGTATGGCAACACTAAATGTTTGGGTTGCTGGCAATGACATCGAAAGCTCTAGAAATCGAACATACTAGTTGACCGTTAAGAACAATCTCGACTACTCGGATGAAGATGGCAGTGTGTATAAATAGTGACTGCGGTTGCTTTAGTGAGTTGAGTTGATCATTGTTGCTGTTAGAGTTAACATCAACTGTCGTGTACATGTGTGTTTCTACATTATAAAGTTTGTGTGCATTTCTGCGAATTGATAAACGTGTATAAAGACACTGAATGACTGCTTTTATTTGCAACCAAAAGTATCTGGTTTATTTAAAGGAAATAAACCCACGTTTTTATAAGGTAAAAACGTAACAATATTGACTGATATTAATATTAAAGATTACGAGTCCCCGTTATACCAAATTAAATTTTTAGTCCTGGAAGCTTATCCTGCTATCTTTCTTATTTTTGTATTTCCCAAATATGTTTCTAAGCATTCTCAATCATTTTTATTACAACATTCGAGTTCTTACAAATTTTATATGCTAAAAATCAAAGACACTTTTTTAAAAGAAAAATTTTGAATTCAAAAATCTATTTACACACATTTTCAAATTGCTATCAATCGAACATTCAATGAAATAAATTGTAAATATCTCAAAATATATTCCAGAAATAGATTCAAAAATATTTTTTTAAAAATATTCATAGATATCGAAGTTATGTGCAAAAATCTAAAATGTATCCATATGGATACAATATAGCGAAAGGGTTAATTCAATTCCATTACAAAATAGTTTAATTTATTGTATGATTACGTTTTTCTTCAATTCAAATCTATTACAAAAAGGCTTAAGTAATGTTTTTATACCCACATTTGTACAAAATGGCAGAACAACTTAATTATAATACTGCTAGTCTTAGCTCAATTTTTTTTGTAAAAACAAACACAAACTGCGAAGCGTTTTGCTTGTCTGCAGATATACCCAGAATTTCTGGCGGGAATTGAACCCGCAACCCCCTGATTAATAGTCCAGCACACTATCGTGTAGTCTATCGGAGCACCAATATATACCAAAATATGGTATCGACCCTGGAGACCATCCGTAAGATATACTCCGCCCATGCGATCATTGTATTCTAGAATAATTTGAGGGCAGTTGATTTCGATGAATTTCTTCTGCTTTCTATCATACACTGACTCATGTATTCTACGCTAAATCATTTCTGTTCTTTGTTCATTTCGCAGCTTACACAAAAGCAAATCATGATCAACAAGAAATATGACAAACAAATTAATACCTCTTATTGAGGCCAAAACCATAAATTCCCCTGGCTCGTAAATAGACTAACAGCTGATCGATTTGTAAAAATTATCAAAATATAGGATGTGATACTGTAATCAAAGATTTCTAACAATATTATAGTCACAGTAACTATTTATATGATTGTGGTAACAATAATATGGTTAGTTTACGATTCACATGATTGTATCAACCATAAACGTGCACAACCTACAGTAAACATGCACAAATTTGTTTTCTGCGTGTAGGAATCTCCAAACATTTAAGCTAGCTCCAATGTCCGGTGTAACAGGTAAAACGATATTATCTCCGGACCCATTGTAGATTTAAAAACGCTAGGCAAAACCGTTTGAATCACAAAGCACTAACAATTTGATCCCCCTTTTATGCGGCTTATTGGGCATATATTCGAAGTTGGATTTTCGTCTTTGGAACATAAATGGAATCAGCAACACTGTCATCGCTATCTATACTTTCATCTGTGCTGTCTACAAAACTCAACAAAATCGATGAACTCGTGAAATTGTTCATCAGACATTTGCTTCAAATTAATATTTTTCTTATAAGGACGTTTAGTATTATCCATCTTTAACACAGTAGGTAAATAAAAGGATTCAAATAATAGTGTTTTATGAACAAAAGGTGGAAACAGCAATGTAAGAAAGGACGACATTTTTGTACCCACAAACCGGCACGACCGTCTTGAGAAGGCCTTCACTATTTCGTTTTTTAATCAAACTTTTTATTAGTTGTTTTCACTTCAAATACATTTGGTCAATTCACAAGATCTCTTATCAGTCATATTGTCATAATGCCCTAATATATAAGCGGCTTGGCTTAACGGACTCTTAGGCATTCGGGGTTGGTCTCTGCTGGTTCGTTACGATAACACAATAAACATAGCATAGGAAGTAGCATTATTTTAGGAAATTTTTTACTTAAAAAGCAATACTTAAAAACTATTGTGAAATATTAGGACAATATGACATGATAAGAGACCTTGTGAATTGACCAATTATAAAACTTAAATATAAAATGTTATCTACTTACCGTCAAATTTTGAAATCGATCATTTTATTTTAAATGTTATATTTTAATAGTTAAATTTGCGAAATAATTTTCGATGCTAATTTATTGACTTTTTGCACTTGATCGATTATAGCTGACAAATCACTTGTCAAAATATATTGGGAAGTATAACAGATGTAAAAAAGTGTTGTATAAAGACAGTTTTCACTATTTTAAAGCGAAAAAATTTTCAATACAGCTCTGGGGCCCAAAATCGAAGACCATCATGAGGCGTTCTATTAGAGGGTTAATTGATTCAATAATTTATGTAATGTCAAATCGAGTTTTTAAAATAGCTTTACAAATTATAATAAAAACATTTATTGCATTTGATTTGCCAATCAGTGTTGCCAGTTTAGCCTTTTTGAGGCTAAATTTAGTATTTTTATTTACTCTTTAGCCTCGAAATTTTGGTTTTTCTAGCCTTTTTTTAAATTGATAATAGCCTTTTTTAAATAAAAAAGGCTAGAAAAGACCACGAAATTAAAACCAAAATTTCGAGGATAAGAAGAAAATAAAAATGCTAAATTTATATTTGTGAGACATTTTCATTTTAATTCATTACTGTTTTTCATTTAGCTTTTCAATATACTCAAGAATTGTGCAGTATTAAAAGAACAAATAACAATTGCCAATACCAAGTGTTTCAAAATGAAATATAGTATTTAATATCTGAAAGCTATAAATGTCTAGCAAATTCGCTTTCAAGACAAAATTGTTATTACACATTATATTCATCGTTATATAATGGACAAGAGCCCCACAAACTCTTGAAGGCTTGTGATACTCGATGGCTGTCATTTGAAACATTATCGTCCCCAATTGAAAATTGTTTAATGTTTTCGCCACATTTTTCATGCAAGTTTGAAGAATGAGAGATAAAATAACGAACGGTTTAATTAGCGACGATTCTGAAAAAAATAATACGGCAAATTAAACTAATTGAGCAATTGCGACAAAGATTTTCATATGAAAATTCTTCGCTAAATCAATTTTTTATCCGTTAATAATACACTTAAAATAGTACTCGTAAAACCAAAAAAATATATTATGTATGTGAAAAATAGTAAATGCTTCGTACTTAAATTAAAAAAAAAAACAAAATTTAAGTTTTGTCTGTATAAAAATATATATGGGGCATTTAATGTCAAGTGAACCATCTTTTGAAATCGATGTCTTCCGATAGTTAGTTCTATTAGATAGTAATTCGGACACAATTTTTCAACAAGATCGGTCGAAAACTTTCTGAGTTAGAGGGGATCAGAATTTGACATTTTGGCCAAGCAGGTGTTTTTTCTCATCCATGTAACTTATTACCTATTGTTCTTAGCAAAATGTGTCCTAAATAGTTTACATAGCTATTTCTTCAATCTTTCGGAAAAAAACATTTTTTTTTTACTTTTTTTGCAAAATCTAAAACTGTTGACATTTTTTTCAAAATGAATTTTATGAACATATTTTCAAATTTTTTATTTAAAAATAAATATAAAACTAAATTCTTAATTTATAATATTTTAGCTTTTTTTTAGCTTTTTTTAAAGCAGTTTGGCTTTTTCTGGCCTTTTTTTGAAGTCAATATAGCTTCTTTTTTTGCCAGCTCCTGGCAACACTGTTGCCAATAACACAGGTGGATTCATTGGTCCACCTGCCCTGCATTATCATATAGTTTCTGCTGAACAATCGCCTAGCAGTTTGCATGTGAAATACTTACCATTTACGACAGCCTTGTTGTCAGTAAATATACATATCGCTCATTTGCTGCAACAACGTCATAATTCAAAAAAAGTCGTTTCGAGAAAAACGGCTTTGAATGTTTTATGACATTTTACTATTTTTTAAATAAATTTTCAACAAATCATGAGATTTCAGAAATAAAATCTGATTTAAATAGTCGATGTTAATATCTTTCTAATCTGTATTTAACTCAAATTTTTTCTTGTCAAATATACGAGAAAACATGAATTTTGATTTTGATGTTTACAACAAAAAAACACTCTCACGCAAAAAATAATTGATCTTATTGAAAACTGATAAAACTATATGAAAGACTATGGAACGGTGCATATTTTGTATTACTCAGTTCAAAAAAGCGATATGTATATCCGCTAATATTCGATAAAACAGTTGGATGCACGTTGGATTCTATAATTCCCACCTCAATAAAAAATCCATCACCGAACCTGTTTCATCTTTTAGAGCCGTCAGTATGCACCCTTATGACACCAACAGGGGGGGGGGGGGTAGAGTCCACTTAGCAACATATCCCTATTCGGAATGATTGTGCGGTATTACATATTAAATAATGGTCTTGCAATACAATAATCGACCACAAACTTCCAGCATTCAGCCTCACAGCAGAGTTGAGGGCCATTTGTATCATCATCAAGTCAACCGGCAACCAGTTTAATATAGTGAATAGAGCTTTTACACCTTTCGGTCCAATACCGCAATAGGTACCAATTGCCCTCTTGCAAGAATAGATACAGTGGCCTTATTAATCCTGTTCTGAATATTCAGGAACCAGGATAATCTTTTATCTAAAATGATGCCAAGATACTTAGCATTATGTCTGAACATTCAGTGTCGAGGGTCTAAAGTTTACGATTTTATACCTCCTCGTGAAAAGCAACGGTTCCGGGGGGTTAATACTAAGTCTACTCGTAACGCTCCACTCACTGAGTGTTCTAATTGCTGACTACATACAACTAGAGATTGTATTTAGAAATTTAGCTGCTGTAAATACCGCAATATCATCAGCATATGCGACTGTTTTGATAAGCATTTAACTCATTACTTTGTAATGTATGTTGTTGCAATATATATAATACTGCAGCAAGTAATGACTTCCTTTAGTGTCGTATTTTGAAAGTATAATGCGAGTTCAAGGTTTTGGAATTATCCCTAACGGAGTAGAAAAACAGCTTTGAAAATTATTCATAAATTTCTACTTGCGAGTATTTTGAAAAATAAACAATCTAAACATACATAAGTAGTAACCCTAGTTTATGAACATTTATGTGCTGTTTTTCTATAGCAAACGAGTGCTTTGAGTGGAAATTTTACATGTATTTTGTTTTTGTTACAATAACAAAACACATGGTAAATATCCACTCAAAGTACTCGTTTGGATTAGAAAAACAGCACATATCTATTGTTCTGGAAAACCCCAACAATAGATGTTAGGAAATATATAATAATTGGAAATCACATTTCTGTTGCGATTAAATAGAATTTTATAATTTAAAATTATTTAAGATTAATCATTTAATTTTTTAATTCAATTATTAACTATTACTTTGTATAAGCAACACATTTATGTATGTAATGAAAATTCTAGTTTTATTGCATAAATAATTTAATTTATGATCGTATGAAATCAGAAGATATTGTGAGAATTTTTAAAGTTTTTAGATGATCTTGCAAATGTAAAATATCATATAGTTTTCTCTTGTTAATGCAACTTGAAAAAACAGCACATTAATAAACTTTTTAACACATAAGTACTTCATGTACAAATGATTACATTCTTTCCTTTTAGAACTTTTAAAATAAATCCAGCTAAAGTCTATTGAGTGGATTTTGACAAAAGCATGTCATTTATAAAATATTTTTTCACGTACATATATTTTTTTCAATCATTATTTTTCGTCTTTCATTGCAGTATTTGAAGTATGTATTGTATTTTTTTCTAAAGTTTTTATTTTTATTTATTTAATATTACATTTTGCTGTTTGTTACTTTTACACGGACCATTGACTATAAAAATTAAAAATAATGCATACAGCAGCGGTCAAAATTCAGGTGAATAAGGGTATATATGTAAGCTAGTCATTGCTTATGTAACATTGGGAAATATTGATCTGAGACCCAATTCTAAGTCGATTAAGTAATGTCCATAGAGAAACAACAATAGCGGAAACTAGAAAAAAACTCAAAACTAATACATTCTCAGCACTTAGGTTTTTGACAACTGAGTTAGGTCTTTGAAAGGAGAGTTTCCGCTCTATGTATATTTCTCTATGGCTATGCCCGTCTTCCTGTCTGTGTAAAAAATATGAGACAATCTTCAAAATATTTGATAATTTTCACATACTTTTTCTAATATTGTGCAAATAAAGTGTGAAAACATTTTAAAAACAATTTCGAAAAAAAAAATTTTTTAAAAAATTAAAAAAATTTTTTTTTTCAAATTTTATTTTACAGTATAATTTGATGAAGGGTATATAAGATTCGGCAGATCCGAATATAGCTCTTTTACTTATTTAGATATAATATATATATATCCCATGTGAATTGCGTTTTTGGCTATTATTGTGCTATTATTTCGACCGGCACTGTATATACTTTAAAAACTTCAATAAGTAAATGGTCTGTTGGCTGTAGGTGTCGGCATTGGTTCGCCTTATTGTTGCATGAATACACCATTTCCTATTTAATATTAGAAATGTCTCATTAGATTTCACAAAATTTTAAACTATTATAAAACATTTCTAAAATCTTATTGGACATTTAAAAATTACAACTTAAAACTTCTGCTACAAAATTAAAAATTTCCTAAATTTTTATTGGAAATAGTGTAGAATGCAAACAGCACAGAGTTGTTTTCATAAATAGATTTTCAATGGAATGAAATAAATCATTAATCAAATATAAACTATAAATACAAATAATTGTGGTTTTAACAGCAATAACAAAAATGTTTATTTCTTTGTTGAAAAGAAAAAAATAAATAAAAAATTAAACGCACAGATATTAAAGGTCAGCGTTTGATATTTACTACAATTTGAGACGTAGTTGAATAAAAAATAGCTTCAGGCCAATGACTAATTTCTTTCCGCCTCACATGTTTCTTATATATTTTAGTAAAGTTTTTGTAGTTTAAATAACTAAATATATTTATAAATTGTTTAATTTAATCAATTCTTTACAACTTTAGTTATTAGCCATTCATAATCGATTTACTTCAATATTTTAAATTTATCAGCGTTTTACTGGAAATCCAATTAGATTTTAATTGAAAACTGTCACCTACCGTAAGTTTTATTTTGCGATAAATCAATTCGAATGTAATATTAGATGTTTATATTTTCTTATTTAATTAGAGCTGACATATCTATTGTTGGGGAAAACCCCAACAATAGATGTTAGGAAATATATAATAATTGGAAATCACATTTCTGTTGCGATTAAATAGAATTTTATAATTTAAAATTATTTAAGATTAATCATTTAATTTTTTAATTCAATTATTAACTATTACTTTGTATAAGCAACACATTTATGTATGTATGCATAAATAATTTAATTTATGATCGTATGAAATCAGAAGATATTGTGAGAATTTTTAAAGTTTAATGATGACCTTGTAAATGTAAAATATCATATAGTTTTCTCTTGTTAATGCAACTTGAAAATTCACGTGGTTGCACTCAAATGGACCAGGAAAATAATTAAAGAAAAGTAGGTTCATTATTGAACTATTTCTACATTGAGGAGAAAACTGAGCCGAAACTTATATACCCTTCTCCAAAATATACTTTAAAATAAATAAAAATTCTTAATTTTTCTAGGTAAACAAAATTATTATTTTTTTTTTTTTTAAATTGTTTTTCAAAATTTTAAAAATAATTTTTTTTTTTCAAATTTTTTTTTCGAAAAAGTTTTTTTTAAATTTTTTTCAATTTTCTAGTGAAAAAAAATTTATGAATTTTTGGTAAAAAAAAAAATCGGGTTAAAAAACATTTTTCCTGATTTTGACCCATTGTTGCAATGGACCTTGAATATCTATCATTAGATATCCATATTGTCTATATTAATGACTTAGTAATCCAGATATAGATCATAAATAGGCCAAAAATCGAGGTTGGCCCGGTTTTTTCCTTATATCTCAGCCATTTGTGGGCCAAGTTATTTGGAGTCTTCAGAAAATTGATTTCAACAGACAGGCAGACAGACAGACAGACAGACAGACAGACAGACAGACAGACAGACAGACAGACAGACAGACAGACAGACAGACAGACAGACAGACAGACAGACAGACAGACAGACATTCGGCTTTCATGCAATGTTTGCACCTTTTCTCTTTACCTAAACAAGAAAATGATCGTCAGCATCGAAGCGAACATCAGATGAGCAGCTCTTTTCACAACAATTTTACACTTTGATTTAAAGTCATGTCTTTTTAAAACCCCTAAAAAAAATCCCCTTGCATTTATACGATGCCTTTTTTGTCAACCATGTTTGCTTTTTTTGGCATCTAATCGTATCAACTACCAATAAGAAAAGAGAACAATGCAGAATATCAAAAAAAGTCATGACTTAAAGTCATAATGTAAGTGTCCCCAAAGGCTCACCGAGATTTGGAACAGATGGTCGTCCTACAGACCATTTATTTTTGAAGGAAACAAGTCCAGCAGCTATTATCTCATGCAAATCTTGAAGCTGTAAAAGCAATTCTTTAATCGAACACATTGTTGGAAGCATTGACCTCATCGGCTTGCAGACGTTTGTATAATATTAATGCATTTAATATTGCGAGTCTTAGCTCAAATATGGTATCGACCCTGGGATCATTGTATTCTCGAATAATTTGAGGGTAGTTGCTTTCGATGAATTTCTTCAGCTTTTTATCATACCGAGGAACCTTTGATTGTTGTTCACCAGAATTGGCTCTTCTGCAACGTTCAATACTTACAGATGTCGATGACTGGCGGACATATTTATTATCCTTCCATAATATAGTATTCACATGGACTCCATGGATTAAGGTCATGTATTCTACGCAAAATCATATCTACTCTTTGTTCATTTCGCAGCTTACACAAAAGCAAATCATGATCAACAAGAAATATGGCCAAAAAAAATGTAGTACCTCTCATTGTGCCTAAATCATAAATTCCTCTGGCTCGTAAATTGACTAACAGCTGATCGATTTGTAAAAGTTATCAAAATATAAAATGGACTCTACAAATGCTCCAGGCGCGGCGCTATGGGGGCTCATATAACATTTTTAAACACGTGGCATTTTTTTGTTTCCCATCCGATTTCAAAGATATATATATTTTTGGACAGCGCTGGGCTAGGTCATGAAAAAACAATTTTAAATTTTCAGGCCGAATTTTTTTCTTTGGTTAGACAACTAAATTACCAATAATATGCAACAGATTTCAGAGTAATATCAATTACGCGTCCAAAAATTTAAAAATAAAAAAAAGTATATTTGTTCTATTTTTTTGGACGAAAAGGTGACTTAACTCTTTTTTATTTAAAAAAAAAATTTCTTTAAGGACATATAACAATTTTATGTAAGATATCTTTCCGGAGAACATGTTGGTATAAAAACATGTCATAGTTTTCTAATATGTCGCCCCTACGCCCTTTGGAATTTGACCCATTTTTTATTAAAATTTCAACTGTGGGCCACATGTTCTAAAATTCCAAAGATGAGATCAGAAAACGGAAAGCAGTTTTGGAAACCTTGATGTGATACCTATTTATTCCCAAAGTATTTTCCCAGCCCTGAAGAAAATGTGGACCCTATGGGCAAAGCTGTAAAAAATACCATTTTTGGGATTTTCGCTCCAATTTTTAGGAATTGCGGGATTCCCTTTGACCTTTTGACAACTTTTTTTTCACATTGTTATTCAGAAAAAATTTCAAAATCGATGAAAATTTCATTGAGTTTTGTTAATAAATATTTTATGTGCAATATTTTTGAAGGACGGAGTTTTAAAATGGCATAATTTTGAATCTAATTGAGGTATTGACTTGAAATTTTTTTATAAGACCAAAAATTAACTTATCCAAACAAAAAAAAAAAATAGTTCGGAAAAACTGTGGAGCAGAATCAGAATGATGTGTAATCTAAGAGAGGAGGACATATTTATACACACAAACCGGCAAGACCGTCTTGAGAAGGCCTTCACTATTTCGTTTTTTAATCAAACTTTTTATTTTTTTCACTTCAAATACATTATAAAACTCAAATATAAAATGTTATCTACTTACCGTAAAATTTTGATGTCAATCATTTTATTTTAAATGTTATCCTCTAATAGTTAAATTTGCGAAATAATTTTCGATGCTAATTTATTGACTTTTTGCACTTGATTGATAATAGCTGACAAACGACTTGTCAAAATATATTGGGGAGTATGACAAATGTTAAACAGGGTTGTCTAAAGACACTTTTTTTAGTATTTTAAAGCGAAAAAATGTTTAATATAGCACTGGGGCTCAGAAATCTTACCGGTTAGAGGGTTAAATTTGTGATAAATAAGAGTGCTTTAAAATTATATTTATTTGAGCTAAGGTCTTTTTTATAAAAATCTTTATATTTTTGTTTCAATATTTCGCTACATAAATTTATTTTTATTAAATTTTTTCATGACTTAGTGGACTTGACACAGTTTCTTATAACATTGTTTCTTTATTTGAATCGTTTTAACTCTGTTTTTTTATTGAAAGTTTATATTGTCACTGAACATGCTCTGAAAAGGCAATGGAGCATCGTTTTAAGTATCTGTAGTTGAGATGATAATAAATTTCAATATGATCAACTATTTCAATTATAGTACTTAAATAATTAAAACAATTTTGGCGCTATTATAAATTTCATAACGCAGTTATACTTAATTCCTCTTGATTGAGATAATAATTTTGCAATTTTGACAAAACAAAAATGGACTTAGCTCTTTTGCATATCACTATATAACAACCAATAAAATATTATATAATTATAAGTATAAGTATATTTCAACTTATTCTAATGTTTTATATTAAAATCTAATTTTTTTTATAACAAATAGACTTAGCTCTTTTGCTAACTAAGCTAACAACATATTTTTTTTTTTTTTTGCAAAAACTTAAAAACCATTGAAATATGACCTTTCGACTTTATAAAATCTAAGTTTATTTGTTTATTTTTATAATTATTATTCTCCGTCGGATGATCTACGTTTTCGATTGTAAACTACTGTTTTGAGAAGTTCAAAACCCGTTTAAAATATTCTCTAAAGCTAAATTGATTTATACTTTGATTGCATCTACCATTTGTAGTTTTAAACAAGACAAACAAAAGTTTCCATTCAACCAAGTTAAAGTTTAAAACGAGAAACATGTTCTATTGTGTTTGAATGTTGGCCAGTGGTAACGTCATCGCATTTACCTTAAGTATCATCCAATCATCATTACGTCATGTAGTAGGGGTTTCGTGATTAGATATTAAGGGAAAAAGTGCTAAAAAAATACATTTTAGACTATTTTAAGGGATAAAATAAAGGTAATGAAATTAACTTTGTTACATTTGTGAGATTCCCAGAGAATCGTGCTAAAACCCGGGGTTTGAAAAACTAATTATTAGAAAAAATTATCAGAAAATTTATAGTATCTGATGCAGATAAACCTCCAAGATTTTTATAAATATTAAATCATTTTACAGATGTAAAAAAACTATTTTTAAAAACCCCTATTCAAAAGATCTCTAAAATTAAGTAGGAAAATGATCGTGATAAATATTTTATGATCAATTATTGTATTGTAAAATACAATAAAAAAAAGACAACCACTCCCTATCACAAATTTAATTAAAAAAAAAAAAAAAACAAATTAAAATATCATTTAATCAATTTGTTGTTTATTGAATCAAACGTAAAATAAAATGAGTATTAAATTAAATGAAGTTCGAATTTAAAAATAAACAAACACATTATTGTATTTAGATAAAAATAAAAATTTAACAATAAAACACAACCAGTTTGTTACTCAAATTGCAGTTCTAGGGAAAAAAAACAAAACAGGTGCATGACAACATTCAAAATTACTGCAAACAACATGCATGACAACATGTGTTTGTTGTTGCTGGTATTAGACATGTTGCTGATTCTCGAATACAACAACAACAACAACAGTAGGAGCAATGAAAATAGATGGGTTTGGTTTCAAACTGACATTAAATCAATATTGTTTGTTAACTGTCTATCAAATGATATTGGTCTTTGTTGCATTCTACAATACCTGACACATTGCGTGTATGTTATTTTAGGCGGTACTCTAAGCACTGTATTATGCTGTAACAAACCATATAACCTATTAAGAAAAATATATTGACATTACTAAACTACTTCCAAGTAATACAAATGGTATGTGGTAGTAAAAGAAATTTCATGACATTACCAAGTTTTTGCTGGACAGATTTTCTACTTTTAAACTTTTTCAACTGAACATAATATATCTACTTATAAAAATCTGAACTTAAGCTAACTCTCTATAATCGAAATGACAGCTTCAACAAAAAAGTGCACCCTTAAAATTCGACTTGACTTTTCTCAAAAATCTTCCACTTGCTTTATTATTACAGTCTAGCATTTTGCTTCAATCACTTGTGACTTAAAAACACAATAATTATCGAATAAATTGTTTATTTTTGTAACAAACAAAAATAAAATACACAGTCATTATTAACAATTTGTAAAAATATAATTAGTTTTTTTTTACAGCATATAACTTGAAGTGTATACTTATATAAATGCACATATTGAATATTTCAAATATGTACAATATTTGAAATTGCACTCTTCAAACAAACAACATATAAGAGGAAGTGGCTACTTAAATGAAAATTGATTGATGATCACACGTTATTTGGGCAAATGTCAAGGGTTTTTTGTTTAGAATTATTTATTTAAAGACTGGTGGGGATTTATGGTGATACTTCCTATATATAGGATCTATAGATAAAAGTTTTGTAAAGTATTTTATCCTTAACTTGCATTTGAGCCGTTACTTGTTCTAGAGATTTTTAACATTTTAACATTTTCACACTGAACTATTAACTTGTTTTTTTATGTTTTATCTAAAAACCAAATGGTGAAAATTTAAGAAAACCTTTTTAGGGTTTTTAATTTCCCGACCTTATTTGATTCCCGGGAATCGGGATTTTTCTACTTTAGCTTAATTCATAACAGATTTCATTCATTCATGTGAATGATTACATTTTTGGTAATTCAAATCTACTAGAAATTGAATTGGTTTTTCGTCATTAAGTTTTGTTTTGCTTTTAACCATTTACAAAATGAATTAAAAACAAGTAAGAGAGCTATTTTCAACTGTGCCGAATATTATATACCCTTCACCAAATTATACTTTAAAATAAAATTAAAAATAAATAAATTTTTTATTTTTTTCTTCCAAATTGTTTTTTAAAACTTTTTTCCAATTTTTTTTAATTTAAAATTTTTTTTTTTTTGATTTATGAGTAAAAAAAATTAATGACAAAAAATTGTTTTTTTCTTTTTTTAAATTAGAGTTAACAAATATTTTTCCCGATTTTGACCCATTGTAGGTCCAACTTACTATAGCCTTATATACATCGTTGCAATGCACTTTGAAATATCTATCATTAGATATCCATATTGTCTATATTTATGACTCGAGATATTGATCAAAAATAGAGTTTGTCTCGGATTTTTGCTCAGATCTCCGTTATTTATGGACGGATTCTGCTGATTTTAAATAGGAAACTTCTCGAAAGCATGTCTGACAGAATTATTGAAGATTTGAATCCCGAAGATATCTGGGGTCTTCAGAAAATTAATTTCAACAGACGGACATGGCTTAACCGATTCCGCTATCTATAAGGATTCAGAATATATATACTTTATAGGGTCGGAAAATTATATTGTGGAAATTACAAATGGAATGACAAATTTATATATACCCTTCTCACGAAGGTGAAGGGTATAAGAATTGACTTAAGGCTTTTTGTAATAGATTTAAATTGAAGAAAAATGGTATCATTCAATACATTTTTAAGCTATTTTGTAATGGATTTGAATTCAAGTAATTTGCAATGATATAAGGAATTAATTCTATAAATAATGAATTCAGTACATTTGAAGTACATAGGAATAAAGCCTATTCATAATGAATTCATTACGAAATACAATTTATTTTGATTTCAAAAATGGAATAATGGATTAATTCTTTCGTACCTTTGTTATGTATTATTACGTTTTTACCCTTTAAAAACCCTGGATTATTTTTGATTACAAATAAAGCGATCAGTAGTTAAAAAATTTTTAACAACTCTTTATTTATTTAAATTTACACATCAATTTAAATAGTCACTCTGTTTTAATACACACACTTTAAGAACACACTGGTAATACAGTTAATGTTAAGTCTAACAGCTCCCACAATACACTAACTAATTCTGCAACTCGCTGTTACTATATATATATACACAGTGTCATCTTCTAATAGTTTCATGAATTATCTAACGGAAAAAACTAGAAGATGAAAACTAATAAATTATTATCGATTTCATAATACAATGTCCGCAAAACTCACTCATTTAAAGCTCTCTCTCATTGTTTCCAAAACATATTTATTGGATAAGCGGCAGCCATTTTTGACGACTTTTTCCAATGCAATTTCGTAAAAAGAGTTGTAATAAAATTTTGGATTTTTTAGTTTCTCATATTTGAAATTACCCACCCAGCAAAAGCATTCATTACTAAGTAATGAGTTAAAATGGTATATTCTGTCAATTCACAACTAACACAGTAGTACACATTATTTTAACGAGGTTAATAACACATTTATTTAATAACTCATTACTGGAAAGTTAGAAGTTATATAACAGATAATAAATAAGTCGTTATAAGACAACTTCTATATAATGGAGGCGGCAGGTAGTAGTCATTGAAAAGTAAGCAAATTATTTCAAATATGCAACGTGACTAGTTATTTTAACACGTACATGTCCTAAGCAGAGGATCAATTGATCCTTTTGGATTATATATAGACAAATTCACTACACAATTAACGCTTAAAGTGAATACACTATAGATTACTTAGAGACACTAAAGCCACTTATATGGGATGTATCAAATAACCAATTGACTTCTCGCTGCATTACAAATAGCACATACGTGTGAAATTACCCAAAATATATAAATTTGGTGTCAAAATGTTTCAAATGATTAGACATTAGTTTATTAGGGATACATTAACTAAGGAGGGAGATCGAAAAAACCTTAACACACGTTTTTCCTTAAAACTTTTAACACAAGTATTATTTGATTTTTTTTATCAAGTTACCTTTGAAAAGTTTGTCAGTTAATTTGATTACAATGAGTGACGAGAAAAAGGTGCGTACTACAATTATCAAATATTTTCAACAAAACCCAACTTGGTCCTACAAAAAGTTGGCCAAGCATTGAAAGCTCTGCTATCAAACTTTTTCCAATGTTATTAAACAGTACCGGGAGAACTTGTCCGTTGATACAAAACCTGGCTCAGGTAGAAGGAATGGTCCACATGATGTTTCTAAAGCCAAAAAAATGTAAAGCATTTTCAAAAGAGCTCCCAACACATCCGGTAGAAAAGCAGCCCGGTTAGCTCAGTGCTCGGATTATTTGGTACGAAAAGTTAAAGCCAATGCTCAAAAAGTTCCTAGCAGAAACGCTGCTAAAAAGAGCACGGAAATTGAAGTAAAATTTTATACAAAAACTACCCCTGCTGCATAATGGATGACGAAACATACGTATGGAAAATTTTTCGCTGCTTCCGCGTCAATATTTGTGTGTTGCTGATGCTCGATTCAAATAATAAAAAACAAACAAAACTGTAGGTTTAGTGGTTTTTGGACTGACTTTTACCTTTTGGTATTGAATAACAGGAAAAATATACTTTCACAATACTAGCAGCTAGGGCTAGTTTCCCCTGTATTTCGTTCCGTGTGCCCAGTTGGAAAAATCTTCGTGGACGACATTGTCTTTGACGATTTATGTAAGACATGTCTTTTATCAAACACAATTGATGTGAAGATCAGCGACAATGTCTTGAATGTTAACGAAAAGTTGAGCGAAATTGTCTTGAATGTGGTCTTCTGTAAACTTATAGCCGAACTTTTCATTGTTAGTGTATAAACGACAAACTGAGCGACATTGTCTCTCTTTTAGTAGTCCACGATTTTCGCGACGTTTGTTCGAAAATGTCGTTGAGGATTTGTTCTGGCTGTTCCTCATATGTCGTCGACGAATATTCATTGATGTGCTCCTAGCATTGAGGATGTCTTCAAGACGTGTCCGGCTGGAATTGATGAAATATATCCTTAATAGCTTATACATTACAGTCTCTCTATTTTTTTTGAAGAGGTTTTATATTAACCTTCTTCTCTAATGATTATAGATATTTTGGGTCATTGCAAAAAAACTGTTAAAATTTCAGCAAAATAATTCAATAATTTGCGATGTTTTTAACACAATTTCCATTGACGTAGGCTCAATTAAATTTATTAAACTAACAGATTTCGTTAACAAATTCTGATCATAATGCAATTAAAAAAAAGAAACTATTCAAAAGTTTTTGTTTTTCATTTAACAAATATTATTTTTTTTCTATTTTGTAATTGTTTAATACTCGTGTATATAAATGATGACGATACATTTAAAGAGAAAGTACAATTTCCGGTGAGTGTTTTCATTTTTTCTGAAACATGTTATTTAAACAAAAAAAAAAAATCAAAAAGTTTTCCAACGGAAATGTGAAAAACACCTACAAATTGAAGTATGTACCTACGTACTTTGAACTAAAAGTTTTTAAATTATTTTTTTCATTCATTCCCTATATAGTTTCGCACATCAAAGTAAATCATGTGTGGCTTTTTATTAAAATTTATTACATTCATGTATCTCTAACAAAAGATCAGTTGTTAACTCGTATAGAAAACACATATTTATTTATAATTTAAATGCAGCAATTAAAATGTGTTCATTTGATTTATATTTAACAGAGAATATTGTTTTTCACAGCTGATTTGAAATTTGAAAAAAAAAATTAAAAAATAAATATTATGTAAAAATGAATATGAACATGCTGTTATTTATTATTAATTATTTATTTACCTAATTAATATTTTATTAATTAAAAAATAACTTTGTGTATTTTGTAATAAAAAGAAAAAATTTTGTCATTTTAAACAAAAAAAAAAAAAAAAAAGAATACTTGTTTAAATAGAAAACTACACCTGGAAAAAATGTAAATGTCAGCAGCACTTAAAAATAAAATGATGAAAAATATAAAAAAGCAACGGCCTAAAAACCACTTGACGTCAGTAGAACTTTATTGCATTTAAATAATCGTAAAATTTTGAGGAGAAAAACGTTTGTTTTTAATTATATTTGCTTTTAGTTAAATTAAAATAAAAATATCATCAACTTCATCATCACAGTAATAATAATAATAATAATAATCCATTGGAGAATTACAGTGTGTAGTAATGCAAGGAAAAATATAAATTTTGTATAAAAACTCTAACGAAATTCGGTGAATAATTTTGACAATTTGTTAAGCTATTTTAATGCTTATTATTTGGACTCTAAGTGAATTTATTTGTAATATTTTAAAGAATATATTGTTACGATTTTGCAAATCGATTTGAATTTAACTGCCTGCCTGCAGCATTCATCATGTTTATAAATACGTCCATCAGTAGATTGCATGCGGTTATTATCATTGTTTATAAGTGTGGCAACGCTAAATGTTTGAGCTGCTGACATTAATATCGGAAGCTCTAGAATTCGAATGTACTTGTTTCTCCGTTAAGATCATTGTAGAAGATGCACGATAGATGGCGCGTGTATAAATAGTGGCAGAGGTGTCAGTCGTCAGTGGAGTTGATTATTGGCGCTGTTAGAGATAACATCAACTGTCGTGACATTTGAGCTTGGCATTATAAAGTGTTTGTGCAATTCTGCGAATTAATGAACGTGTAAAAAGACACTGAGTGACTATTTGAATTGTTGTTGGTGTACATTTTAAATAAATAAAGAGTTGTTACAAACTTTAAACTACTGAAACTGTTTTTTCTTTTAATAAAGTATCCGGTTTATTTAAAGGAAATAAACCCCGTTTTTAAAAGGTAAAAACGTAACAATATTAAAATAGTAATTAAGATACTCGTACTTAGCTGCTTTAGACATGCTTAGACATGAATATTATCTGGTCTCAATTTTATCATGGTGCCAATATTTATCAACAATGCACAGTGGTTTAGAAACGTTTTTTTTTTTTGGAAATAATTAGGTATCTCGGGAACTATTAGATCTATTGTTTCACACGGTTGAAGCTGAGGTGTTTTCTAGTTGATTTGCATTTGTACAGCTAACTAGCGCTAATTGGTGCCAGTGGGTAACCCCTCAATGTTGGTCAACTCGGGTCTCAGCTTTTTTTTAAAAAACATCGCCAAAAATTTATTTATGTTCCGAATGAACTGAAATTTAAAATATAAATAGTCCTTAAGAAGGTCTACAAAAAATATACTCACATATGTAGGTTATCTCTATTAGTTGAAGAGATATTTAGCTTCATTATTTATTTTTTTAATTTTGCTCGATCTTTTTATGGTTTTTTAGAGATGACGGGCCAAAGGATTGTCTAAATTTATTTCTAATATATCAGCTATATTGGTGATAAAATTCTAAATAAAATAGGAATAACTCGGTAACAGTTATCTTGTTCCTATAAAAAGTTACACGCATCCAAAGTTGGAAGATGTAAAAAGGGCCGTATTTTTTACGTTTTTTTCCAAAAAAGTCCCTATATTTTTTCTTTTGTAGAAAAAAAACTTCTTCGGGACTATACACAATTTTTATATGATCCGGAAAGAGAACTTAATGCAAAAGCGTATAAAGTAAAATTTGGCTCACTTAAGCGGACACAACATCCCCCAGACCTATCCAAACTTGGCCAATTTAAAAAAATAATTTTAGGTTTGAGTAAAAAATTCTAAAAAGACAAAGCACCGATCCTCAAAGAAGCACCATATTTGTATAACCCTATATGTTACTTAAACACTTACAAAGTTTTTTTTACTATCACACGCTAAATAACGTCACAGTAGCAACTTTTCTAAAAAAAATCAGATTTTGGAACACATTTTCCCCGTTTTAGGAATTTTGGTATTTGAAAATACAAAATGTCTTAAATTATAATGACATTGATTTAAGAATATTTCGGTCTACATTAGCTCCAAATTTTGTTATGATATCTTTAACCGTTAAAATTGTACATTAATTCAAATTTCATATTTTTCTTCATGGAAAATCACCATATTATCATTTTTTTAGTTTTTAACATAAATTACATCCGAAAAATGAATAAAATTTTTTAATTTTACTAAAATATCAATAATCAAGTGCTAGTGTTTTCACCCATATCAAATACTTATATAAAAAGCCTTTATTTACTCCTCAGAAGTTCAACAAACCTTGCCTTCTTTGAAAAAATTTTACGTTTTTTCATATATTGCGTACAATTTTTATAAATTCTATTTAATTGATGCAAATATAAAGTAGAAATATGGGCAAACATTCCTCTCTAGCACATCAGCAGACATCCGCTCTGTTTATAAAAAAAGTTTTCAGTTCCCATAAATGCTTAATTAGGATTGAAAATACAAAATCTAACGGTTGTTCCTAGTATGGGTTAGTATAAGCCAAGGCATATTTAACCAGGTGGCAGCGTAACGCCAGCTGATTATTTTTTGCTCTACTCATGTTGTACCTTTTGAAATGTCAAAAACGTGTTTACAAAAATGTTTAAATTTGTTATAAGAGTAAAAAGATTATTTTATATTTATAAAAGTGATTTTTAATTACCGCTTTATTTCGTTTTAAAAAATGCGTTTTTGTGAATTTATTTTTTGGCAGTTTAGAATGTTTGACGCACTGTTGTTATTGTATTGTTGTAGTTACGCTGCCACCTGGTTAATACATCTTGGTATGAGCACTAATTTGAAATTGAAGGATTTCGAGGAAATTTAGTTATATCTGTCATTTATTCTCACTCAGTTATTGAACATTATTGTGCAAACAACAAGGTTTTTTTTTTTTTGTTTGAAAATGTCGAATTTTGTATCAAAAAAGCGTCATGTGCGGGAAGTTTTGCTTTACTTCTTTAATTGGAAAAAAAGTGCCGCTGAAGCACGCCGATTGCTCACCAAAGCTTATGATGAATAAGTTCCATCGGTTTCAACGCGGAAGACAAAGATCGCCCAGGCCAGCCAACAAATATTGAAGACCAAGAACTCCGTGAAGATTGTCGTAAAACTCAAAAAGAGCTTTGAAAATCATTGGAAGTTACTCAAGCAGCAATTTAAAAACGTTTGGGAGCAGTAGGATTCATCCAAAAGCAGGGAAATTGGGTACCATTCGAATTGAGACCTTGAAAGATGATTTTGTATGTCCGAAATGATGTCTGGACGCTATATAAGAATATCATTTTTGCACCATATCATTACTTGCGATGAAAAATTTATCCATTTCGATAACTCGAAGCGTAAGAAATCGTATGTGAAGCCTGATCAACCAGCCGAATCGACACCAAAGCCAAATATCTATGGCGCTAAGATAATTCTAATTAAGGAGTGAGATCGAAAATTTCTTAACATACTTAAATATTAAAAGATTTGATTTTTTTATTTGATTGAAATTATTATTACAACTTGCAAAAAATATAATTTTGTATGTAGTTCTAATCAATAGTGATGAAATTTTGAACCTTTTTCGGAAACCCTTCCATTAACATTTTTATAGTGCTTTCTGTCACTTTGATCGAACCGGTAGTCCATCTCCGTTTAAAATCTACCACACTTTTGGACACATTTTTTGTGCTCTTCAATTCTCATTTAACAAGAGCTTAATATCTATCCACTGACCTTAGCTCCAAGCAGTTTGGAGGATTTACAAATACCACACTATTGTTCTTGTACCACTCAAGACATTTCTTACCATAGTGACAGGGTAACAAATCAGGCCAAAAATAAGTGGACACACTAAGAAGTCTTATGAATGGAAGCATTCTTTGTTGTTAACATTCCTTGATGTAAATTTCGGTATTTATAGAGCCCTTTGTAACAAATGATTGGCTTCTTTTGCCGCAACTGCATATTGCTTGCCATACCAAGAACTTTTTGGGAAATTTTGTCTGCTTTTGGGTCCTAAACTTTTCTTCAACATTCCCTCGAGCATCACCAACATCAAAATTTTGACCCGGAAGCTGCGAAAAATCTGCCAGAACATACGTTTCGTCATCCATTATGCAGCAGGAATATTTTTTGTATAAAATTTGACTTCAATTTCCGTGCTCTGTCTTTGACCTCTAAATTTTTAGCAGAGTTACTGTCAGGAACTTTTTGAGCCTTGTGTGTGTTTGAACCTGCATTGGCTTTAACTTTTCGTACCAAATAGTCCGAGCACTGAGCTAACCGGGCTGCTTTCCTACCGGATGGGTTGGGAGCTCTTTTGAAAATGCTTTCTATTTTTTTCGCTTAATAAACATCATGTGAACCATTCCTTCTACCTGAGCCAGGTTTTCTATCAACGAACAAGTTCTCCCGATACTGTTTAATAACATTGGAATCAGTTTGACCATGTTGGGTTTTGTTGAAAATATTTAATAATTTTAGTACGCACTTTTTTCTCATCACACATTTTCATCAGATTAACAACAAATGAATATAATTGACATTAAACATAATAACTGGCATGTTTCACAAAGGTAACTTGATAATAAAAAAAAAAAAATAATACTTGGGTTAAAAGTTTTAATGAAAAATGTGTGTTAAAGTTTTTTCGATCTCACTCCTTATTTGGTAGGTTCTATCTATTATGAGCTACTTAAATCTGACCAGACCATCACAGAGACCTGTACCGAACGCAACTGATTCGTTTGAAGCCAGCATTGACCGAAAAGCTCCTAGAATATGTGACCAGACACGAAACCGTAATATTCCACCATGACAACGCTCGGCCATATATACCAATATCTGTTAAAAAGTACTTAGAATAAAGTGTTATGGGATATTTTGCCTCACCCGCTTTATAGTCCAGAACACTCACTCTGGGATACGCTTTACATTGGCTTGATTTGTTCTTGGTGAGAATGGATTAGTAAAATAAAAGTATGTGGAAAGAAAAACAACACTCGTATGTGTGATTATTTTGAGTAATTTATTTGTTTGATTTTGTTTCTAGTTTCCGCTCTATGTGTAATTCTTTATGTACTAAAATACATACTATTTTCACTTTATGCTTTCTACATGAAAACTAAAATGTGTAAAGGTACTTATAATAAATTAGTTTAAAGTTGTTGTTATATTTCTATGGCCTCTTCAGCTAAATTTATATAATTTACGTTTTGGTATTTGCTCCTCCTACCTTGTCTTTCTAATTTAAACAAACTGAGGAATATTTACCAGTGCCATTAATGGCTTATAATTGAATTTAACAGTTCTAGATATAATATTGAATTTGAAGTGTAATTTTTGTGCAATTTTCCACTCAATCTTTATTTTCAACTCATATAGTTAAGAGCAGACAGACAGACGAACTGAAAGACAGACAATGACCAAGTCAGACTGACAATTGCATAAACCTCTCAAACTGACGATGACAATATATAATTATAATGATATTTTTACAATGGGAAAAAAAGGTTACAGAATAAAAGTCAGAAACTAGTCAAATGACCTACAACACACTTAAATATCATAAATTATTTAAGTGACCTGGAAAATTTTGATCAAATAATAATAATAATAATAATAATAATGATTTTCTTTGTTTGTAGTGTAATTGACAAATGGCTTTTAATTTTTTTATTATTTTTTTTGTTTAGGAAACTAATACAATGAACAAAAAAAAAAAACTAAAGCGAAAGATAAACAAGAACCAACATGCAAAGTTATAAAAATAAATGTTGAAAAAAGTTTTAGAAATACTACTCTTATAGTTAGTTATAAAAAATATTATGTGAGTGTTTTAATGTATGTATAAATAAGGAAGTTAGTTTCTAATATTATTATACAGACATATCTGTGGTCTTTTGACAAAACAACTTAAGTGGAATTTTCAAATATTTTCACGAGAACGTAACGACTAATTCAACTGTTTGTCTTTAAAGAAGTTCGAATGCTTTGTATAATCCTTTGAGAGCTTTCAAAATAAATTAAGGGCATATAATATAAATAATTATTGATCTCCTGAAAAATTTGAAAATTTCACTTAAGTTGTTTTGTCAAAAGTCCACAGATATATAAGTATGTCAAAAAAGAAGAAAGATAAATAATTTCAAACGCACAAGTTTAATTAGTGTTTAAACTATTTATTACACTGCTAATGTTCATTTACTTAGTATGGCAACGGTAGTCAGTGAAATATTTGGTGAAAAGTGCACATGTGCTCATTCATCGATAGTATTCGATATAGCAACCAAAGGCATATGAATGTTATTGTTCAAAATAGATTTACCAAATGATAACCAGTCTATTGCCCATTATTCAGTTTTCTCATTTTCACGGAAGTCTTTATGCTCCGAGACTCATCTTAGCTCAACCCGAAAGACTAGATGGAAGTGTGCTGGACTAAAAAACAGAGGTTTGCGGGTTCGATTCCCGCCAAAGACTCTGTGTGTATCTGCAGACTTGCCCAAAAAACTTCGCAGCTTCTGTTTGTTTAAAAAAAAGTAGTGAAGCCAAAGCTGGATATTATTGGTTGCTTTAACCCTTTGTCGACCGATGGTACTTATAAGTACCATAACAATAATAGGCTCACAAAATGAAAACTAAACATATGTTGACCCTTTATGCCCAAAAGTACACTACCATCTTTGGAATAATATATTTTTTTGCCTATTGGCAACCTCGCTTACCTAGAATAACGGTGAAGTATATCATGTTCTCATTGTGGAGTTTATTAATGTTGTAATGATAAAAAATACTGTTTCGTAAAATACCGTGGAATAGACCTGCAATAGAAAATGTTATAAAAGTTACAAAACTAACCAATATATTAATAAAATTTAAACAAAAATCTATGAGTTTTTTTTATTTTTTGGCTGATGCTTTCGACTCCTTGCAGGTCCCTTTCTGTACCTTGCAGGTCCCCCACAAAGTTAAATTTTTTAAATAACTTCCTGAAGTCCTTATTTTCAATATTTCATAAAAAAATAAAACTTTTTCAAGGATTTAAAGCCTTGGTCCACAAGGAGTAAAGGCTGTCAATGTACAGAGAGCCTCAAAAGTTAGTAAACACTATAAAATATTTGATTTTTTTAATATAATGAAAATCCTAAAATGTATCCCATCAATTAAAATTTAAAAGTTTCGGTTCGGTTTCGAGATTGGGCTGAATAATAGATTCGGTTCTGAAAAAAAGATTTAAGATTTAAATAATCCAAAAATTTACTAGTGTTTACTCACTTTTGAGGCTCTCTGTAGATATTGAGTAGTCTGATAGATACTCGAAGATTAAAATCATAATTTCCGCCCCGGAACCCGTTTCTGTCTTTGAACCATCAGTGTAGATTGAAATAGCCTTATTCCAAAGCACAGAGTTGACTGTTCACTCTTCTCTGGTCAATATTCTCGTTATAAAAAGGTCTGTCAAAATGCTGGAATCATTCCGATTTTTACTCCAGATTGGCTTGCTCATAGTCTGCAGGAAGGTAATATAACCAGAGCGATCATGGTTCAGTCAGCCTGATTATTAGAGTCTTCTATCTTAAGGATTTCTCAGCATTGTTTTTGATTAAAATATCAAGGGGTGAGGAGTAGAGCTAATCAACCCATTGATCTAAAACAGGATATTCTCTACATGTTGTATAGGGTAGAGATTAGGGAACAATATACGGTTTAAGACACGATATTTTCCCAAAGGTCTCCTTACAAGATTCTCTGTTTCCAAGAGAGCTTATAATCTAAACCAACACTTGGCTTCTTTCGCGAAATCCAGACTAATACCATCAATACATCGAGGAAACGTGAAAACTGGAATTTTGTATTTCCAATATGTTCTGGGTCGGAACATTGTAATTAGTGCATGTGGTAAAATGCCCAATACTGTTCCCATAAGTTCGCTTATTGTGGGAAAAAATTCCCTTTTAGAAGGAGCACGACATCATCAAGATAGGAAACTTCTTTAGTGTCTTTCCCACTGAGATTGAACACAATTCTATTTACGATATGATACCACAAGAGTGGCGATATAAAACCCTCTGGCATAGTGCCTCTTTTCACAATATTACTTGCACTATTCAAATTCATACTTGAATTTGTCGACCTACCCTTGAGCATATTCCCCATCCAAGTCGTTTACTAATCTCTAAGGCACTTATGGTTTTGAGTATTTATAATATTGTTACGTTTTAACTTTTTTAAACCGTTGTTTTATTTCCTTTAAATAAACCGGATACTTTTGATTGCAAATAAAAGCCGTTTAGTAGTTTAAAATTTGTAACAACTCTTTATTTATTTAAAATGTACAGCAACAATTGAATTAAAATAGTCACTCAGTGTTTATTTACACGTTAATCAATTCGCAGAAATGCACACACACTTAATAATGTACAAACTTAAATGTACAAGACAGTAGAAGTTAACTCTAACAGCGCCTATGATAAACTCAACTCACGACTGCAACCTGTATTTATACACTATTTATACAAACGCCATCTTTCGGTAATCTTCTACAAGGCTCTTAACGTACAAACTAGTATGTTTGAATTCTAGAGCTTTCGATGTCAATGTTAGCAGCTTAAACATTCAGTGTTTTGAACAATGCTAATAACCGCATGCTATCAACATTGTTGATAAGTAGAAGCTTCTACTGATGGACGTGTTTATAAACATGATGAATGCTGCAGGCAGTCGTTACAGGCCGTTAAATTCAAATCGCTATTGCAAAATCGTAACAATATATTCACATTAAAGAAGGCATATTTACATAATATCCAAAAATTACACTCTAACATTTCACTTCTCGATAGTACAAATGTTTCCATTAACATTCTCTTCAATTAATAGTGCCTTCAGAAGATACTGGGTGACATGGACATCAAAAAGTTTTAACTCATTTTCATCGTGCCAACATCCCAGAATGAACCAGTTGGTTTTATCTAAGTCTAAGGCCGAGCTTCATAAGCTGTTAGCTGAAGTGAACCCCTTGTTTATTCTAGTTTTTATGTTATGTCGTTTCTCGGTGTTCGAGAATGTTTCTATGAAGGTGCTCGCGATTTGCAGTCTATTAACTCTGATTGTAATGGCTTTTAATTTCCATGATGATAAGACTACAGCGCTGTGGTAATCATTAAGTGTACATTAGAATGACCCTTATTTCGCTTTTTTAGAATTTCGATGTTTATTAAGTCTAGAATTGTTCTCCGTCATCTAATATTCAAATGCGAAAAGTGTGAGCAAAATCTGATAACCTTCAGAGGTTGCGCGTCATGCAAAAAAAATCAAAATTAAATGTTCCATAAAATCCAATTAATATTGGGTGTTTGACTTAAATCGGACGGCGCACGATCTGGACTATGAAGCGGGTGAGGCAAAACTTCCCAACCACTTCATTATAAATACTTTTTAACAGGTATTGCAATATATGGACGAGCGTTGTCATAATGGAATATTACGGTATCATATCTGGCGGCATATTCCTAACGTTTTTTTGTCAATACTCACTTCAAACGAATCAGTAGCGTTCAGTACAGCTTCCCTGTGATGGTGTGGTTAGATTTCAGCAGCTCATAATAGATAGGACCCTTTTGCTCCCAATAAATACAGAGAATAACCTTTGCGCCATTGAAATTTGGCTTTGGTGTCGATTCGGCTGGTTGGCCGGACTTCACATACGATGTCTTACGCTTCGGGTTATCGTAAAGGATCCAGTTTTCATCGCAAGTAGTGATTTGGTGCAAAAATTATGTTCTTTTATAGCTTTCGAGCTTCATTTCGGACATGCAAAATCGTCTTTCAAGGTCTCTCGGCTGCAATTCATATGGTATCCAATTTCCCTGCTTTTAGATGAATCCTGCTGCTCGCAAACATTTTGAAATTGCTGCTTGAGTAGCTTCCAATGATTTTGCAAGTTCTTGTTGAGTTTGACAACAATCTTCATGGAGTAATGCCTCTAATTCCTGGTCTTTTTCGGCTGGCCTGGGCGTTCATTCTCTTCCATCACCACTTCTGAACCGCACAAATCATATCTCGCACGTTGAAACCGATGGAGCACATTCACCATAAGCTTGGTTGAGCACTCGGTGTGCTCAAAAATTTTCAAAATTTAAAAAATAAGAATTTTTTTCAAAATTGTTTTGAAATTTTTTTTTAATCTTTTTAAACATTTTTTTTTTAATATTTTATTTTTTTAGTTTACTAGTGAAAAATAATTTATGAGAAAAAAAATTTGTTTGGTAATAAAAAAAATTGTTTCCCGATTTTGACCCATTGTATGTCCAAATTACTATAGCCTTATATAGATCGTTGCAATGAATTTTGAAATATCTATCATTAGATATCCATATTGTCTATATTTATGACTTAGTAATCGAGATATAGATAAAAAAATAGGTAAAAAATCGAGATTGGCCCGGTTTTTTCCTTATATTCCCGATATATTGATGTATGAATCATGTTTGTAAGTTATTTGGGGTCTTCAGAAAATTGATTTCAACAGACAGGCAGACTGCAGACAAGCCAATAGGCTTCGCGGGGTTAGAATTAAGAGAAAATGTAAACCAATTTCATAGTCAATCTATATCTATATAAATATATAAATGTCTTTGTAAGTTTGTTTGTTTGTTTGTTTGTTTGTTTATTTGTTTGTTTGTTTGTTTGTTTGTTTGTTTGTTTGTTTGTTTGTTTGTTTGTTTGTTTGTTTGAGCATCACGCCTAAACGGCTGAACCGATTTTATTGAAATTTGGAACGTAGATAGATCCTTACTTGGAAGCGTCAATAGGCTATAAATTTTTTCAATACTTGGACCAGAAAGGGATAAAAAGGGGGAAAAACGGGTAAAATTGGTACCTTTAGTTTTTAAACAATAATTACTAAACGGCTGAACCGATTTTTACATCGACAGGGGTAGCGAAGCGCACCGGGTCAAGCTAGTAAATATATAAATGTCTTTGTAAGTTTGTTTGTTTATTTGTTTGTTTGTTTGAGCATCACGCCTAAACGGCTGAACCGATTTTATTGAAATTTGGAACGTAGATAGATCCTTACTTGGAAGCGTCAATAGGCTATAAATTTTTTCAATACTTGGACCAGAATGGGATAAAAAGGGGGAAAAACGGGTAAAATTGGTACCTTTAGTTTTTAAACAATAATTACTAAACGGCTGAACCGATTTTTACATCGACAGGGGTAGCGAAGCGCACCGGGTCAAGCTAGTAATAAATAAAGAATGAGTGAAAAAACATGGCTTAATCGACTACGCAATCTAAAAGAATCCAGAATATAAGTATATACTTTATAGCGTCGTAAAATTATATTGTGGAAATTACAAACGGAATGACAAACTTATATATACCCTTCTCACGAAGGTGAAGAGTATAAAAATAAAAACCGCGTTCAAAAGATACGCCATCTATTGTAAATCCCTCATTTTTAAGTCGGACACCCAATATTTTCCTGTCTTCTATGGCAACATTTCACTGTAATTTGAATTAACTAATACAAAATGGTTGACTGTTACTCATTGGACAATTTACATACTTTAGAATTCTGGTTTAATTTTATACGCGATGAAATCATTCCAATTAAAATTATTCCAAACAAGTTCTTCTATATCAAATCAATGCAACATTGTCTTCTTGTCTGTCTTCCAGTCCCCCAACCTGACTGTCTATCTGTCTGTCTGTCTGTCTGTAATAAACATTAATGTCTTTTGATGCCATTTATGTAGGTTAAATGATTTTATTTCTTCAGTTTTTTTGTTTTGTTCAGTTCGTTCGTCATATAATTAAAATCTAAATAAAGTTCATAAAATAATCACCTTAAAAACAAACAAGCCAACACAAAAAAAAAAAAATAAAACGTAACAATATAAAATTAACAACAATTTCTTTGTTTAATCACGTAATTAAAGAATGTCTTTTTTTTTTAGTTTTTATGTATTTTGTATGAATGTGAATTTAAGTTCTTTGTATTTTTAATTAAAATATACAAATTTCCACAAATGGCACATGTGATTCACATGTTTGCATTCAAATTACTCATTTACCAACTTTAATTAAAATGAAAAATAATAATGGTTAACTTTGTATAGGTATATGGTATATATGCATATATTAGTAAATATTGAATTAAAAATAATGTTGGTTCAACAATTTAAGTATTAGGGCTTTATGTTGGAAATATGAAATAAAAAAATGGTTTATTTTTCTAATTTAGCCATCCAACCAAGCGGCCAATGAGGAACCCAACGAACCATCCAACCATGTTTAATTATTTAACCGGTCATACCTCTATGAACTCATCTGAATGAATAAATGACTGAATAAATAAATGAATGAATGAATAAAAGAATGAATGAATGTGTGAATATTAAGTCTTAATAATTGTGTTCAATTTATTGTACTCGTAATTATGAGGGTGCTAATAATTCTATATGTAGACTGCTCAGAGTGCAGATTGATTTTTTCTTTTTTTCAGTTTTGTAAAATATAGAACATGACGCCTTTACTACACCTTCATACCAGTAAAGTTAAAGAATGAGTTCTTAATATGTGCAGATTTTGTAAATAAAATATAAAAATAAAAGTCGTTAGAGGTGAATAACGAGCAGCGATTATTCTCCTAAGATTCAGAGTTCCTACTGCGGTAGAAAAAGTTAGATAATTGAATATATCGAGCCCTAACCGCGAATGGTGGTTTTGCTATGTCTCCTGTGGGCCTACGCAAAGTATGTCCAATCCATCGCCATTTTCGATTGAGTATTTCACACTGGATTGGCCATTGATTTCTTTTGCTCCATAGATTTGCGTTTGATATTGTTGCTGGCCAAAATATCCAAAGAATTCTTCGCAAGCATGAACTATGAACTATGAACTCACTCACGTCTGCAACTTCTGCCACTATTTATACAAGCGCCATCTATCGTGAATCTTCTACAATGATCTTAACGGACAACTAGAACATTCGATTTATAGAGCTTTTAAATGTTAGTTTTCTAATGTTAGCAGCTTAAACATTTAGTGTTGCCATACTAATAAACAATTCTAATAACCGCATGCTATCAACATTGTTGATAAGTAGAAGCTTCTACTGATGGACGTGTTTATAAACATGATGAATGTTGCAGTTAGTCGTTACAGACTGTTAAACTCAAATCCCTATTGCACAATATTGATGGCACGCACTTGCTACTTCATATTTCCTGGCATTTTTTATTAAATTTAATTGATTTTTAATTAAAAAAAAACAAAATTAATATTAAATATTTTTTCTTTCTTTTCAGATCAACTTCCGTTTATTTTTGTAAGTATTTTTTGTAAACAATTTTATTTATACCAATCAGCGATTAGCCAAATTTACAGTCACCCGATTTACGTATACGAAATATTATTCTTAAAGTCAGAGTTAATCACAGGGTTTATCAAGAATATTATGATCAGGTATCTCATTTTAATTTCAAAGGTTTTATACCTTTCATACAAAAAAATAAGCCTTATGTTTAAAATTTTGATAAGCTATCCGGCCTAAGATCGCATTTATTTTCAAAATTAGATTTAAGGTTATATTTAGAGCTTGAACGAATATTTCGGTCCGGTTACGAATTAACCCAAAAATCGGGGTTCGACTCAACCGAAACTTTTATAAAGAATAAACATATACATATAATGGAATTTTAAAGGAGAAAAAGTTTAGAATATCATAAACTAAAATCAAGGACTCTATGGCGTTATATACATTGTTGAAAATCTGTTTGGAATGACTTTCATTTGTTATCCATATTGTCTATATATGTATGTCAAAAATCGGAGTATTCCTAGCCATTTGTGGGCAAATTTTTCCGATTTTAAATAACAACCCAACCAAAACTATATTTATGTTGTATCGATCCGGGTTGTAAGTTATTTGGGGGCTTCGGAAAGTTGATTTCAACATACAGACGTATGGCTATATGGACACCACTATCAAAAATGATCCAAAATATATATGGAGGATGTCATGTCAAGTGAACAAATTTTTTCAAACCGATGTAATTTAGACACAATTTTTCAACAAGATCGTTCAAAAACTCTCTGAGTTAGAAGGCCAAACATGTGTTTTTCTCATCCATGTAACTTATTACATATTATTCTTAGCAAAATTTGTCCCAAATAGTTTAAATAGATATTCCATCAATCTTTCGAAAAAAATACTCCTTTTTTGCAAAATGAGCCCTTTTTTCGCAAAAGAAAGCTTAGGTCTCTTCCTTGAAGAGCTTTTTAGTTGGTAAGTGGGATGCGAGTGAGATATCTATCAAAATAAATGTTTTTTAACTCAAGACATACAATTTTTGACTTTTTTGCTAAATCCAAAACTTTGTTGACTTTTTTTTTCAAAATTTACCCTTTATATAATTTTTTTTGCTCAAAAGAAAGCTTAGGTCTTTTCCTTATGTCGATTAGTGGGATATCTATCAAAACAAATGTTTTGTAACTAAAGACATACAATTTTAGATTTTTTTTTTTTTTTTGCAAAATCATCTCGATCGGTAGACATCGATTTTAAAAATTTGTTCACTTAACATGAAATCCTCCATATACTTTATGGGTTTGGAGATGAAAAACGTGGAAATTACAAATGGAATGACAAGCAATCATGGAAAGGGGATGATGCACGACAATTAATACATATAACAGAAATTAGTAGTTCCTTGAGATAGCTTCAGTTAAGATCGAATATTAATTTATTTGTAGAATATCAGGTTTGGTTCGGCTTCAATTCACTTACTCTTACAAGTGTTTTGTAAGAACAAACAACATCAAAGATATCAAACTAAATAACTGCTGTTTTTTTGTTTGTTTTCAAATAAATAATAAGATATGAAATATACTTTATTTAGTGGTTACGTCTTTTTTCTCAAATAAAAAAATTAGAATTTATTTATATACAGACAAAAAACATAAAAATTTTACTAAATAGATTTATATCCTTTTAAGGCTATTTTCCAAATAGAAATTAATCAAGCAAATATGGTAGCAATATTTGTTATGTGAAATCGTGATGAAATTTTATAAATATTTGTTCGTTGCTTTTAATGGTAAGAATTTTGAATTTTATGCAATAAAGAAATTCTTTACATACACACATATTCTATTGTGATTTTAAAATAATTTGTAATGGATGCAACTGTATCCAGTAAAACTTTCATTACACAGAGAAAACAGATTTGTTGCCAATTGAATGATTCGGTTGCAAACATAGAATTTTTTGGTTCTATCAACAGAAAGTCATTTGATACAGAAGAATGTCGGTTAAATCAAGCAAACTTTTGTTACCCCTTCTAAAATTTTGTATCCACAATTGTAAAGTTCGATCACTAAGACAGAATCATTCGATTGGCTACACATTCGGTTGGTTTCAAATGCTAACATACATAATAGCGATATTCACAATCTTATGCATTTGTATTGTAAATTTATGAAATGGTGTATTTCTGTATATTTTGTTAGTGTTAAGTAATAATGCAATGCATATACAATGATGCAAGACCATTTGCACAATATTGTGAACACCGCTAATAACTCTTCTTTACTTGTGCATTGGCATTATAATACATTGTTTTAACCAGCTGATGTTATTGATCTGGTTCATATTTGGATCAGGAACTCATTCATGAAATATATTAGCGGTATTCACAATCTCGTGCATTTGTAGTGGAAATTCATGCAATGGTGTATTTCTGTATATATTGTTAGTGTAAAGTAAAAATGCAATGCATATACAATGATGCAAGACCATTTGCACAAGATTCTAAACTCCGCTATTAATTATTGTATATTAAGTCATTACCAAGTTTTTGCATTTTTTAGCCAATATTTAATATCATCATGTATTTTATGTTTAAATTGTTAATCGTGAATACATTATTTAAAATATCTTTGCTGTATAGATGTTAATTGAAAACATGGTTAAAAATATTTATTTCATGGTTAGCTGAGTTATTATAAAGTGAACTTTGTGAAAATGCAGTGTTGTTCAACATACATATTTCAAAAACATATTAAAAACAGAGTTTACCAAATATGGAAAATCTATGTTCAGTACTAGAAAATACAAAGCACATATTAATATTTTAAGTTAAAAAAAAATTGTACTCGTTATGAAACAGTGTTTAAAAAAGAACATTAAAGGTTTAATTCTGACTAACATTTTATTTCAGACCTTATGGACCTTTTTGATTGACCGATATCTTCTTGAATTTTTCTCCAGTTTTAATTTCATAAAATCGGTTCAGCAGTTGTTGAGAAATTTAAGGTTAAAGTCTGTCTGTCTGTTGAAATCAATTTTCTGAATGCCCCAGATGTCTTCGGGATCCAATTCTTCAATAATTCTGCCAGACATGCTTTCCTATTTAAAATCAGCAAAATCCGTCCATAAATAACGGAGATATGAGCAAAAATCCGAGACAACCTCTATTTTTGTTGCCTATTTTTGATCTATATTTCGATTACTAAGTCATAAATATAGACAATATGGATAGCTAATGGTAGATATTTCAAAGTCCATTGCAACGATGTATATAAGGCTATAGTAAGTTGGACCTACAATGGGTCAAAATCGGGAAAAATATTTTTTAACCCGAATTTTTTTCACAAAAAACTCTTTTTTTACTAATAAATTAAAAAAAATTAATTTTTAAATTAAAAAAAAAAATGTTTAAAAAATTGGAAAAAACTTAAAAAAAAAAATTTGGAAAAAAAAAATTTTAAAAAAAATAAGAATTTTTAAATTTTATTTTAAAGTATAATTTGGTGAAGGGTATATAAGATTCGGCACAGCCGAATATAGCTCTCTTACTTGTTGTATAGCAATTAGTATGAAAATGCTGATAACTTAAAAAATATTTTTGTTGTATATATTCATACAGTTTCCTTTGCATAATTACCAAACTAGCATCAAGTTGTTCCTTGCACACAAGCACATCGATAATTGTTTTAAATCTTGAAATAAGATTTATATCAACACCTGTTATTGTAGATGCTCTATCGGGATCGTTAGCACTAATTTGTAGCTTACTTCAATTGTCTGGCCGTCAATATCAAATTCGAATGGCTGTACTGTTGCAATTTGGGCTCTAATATCACTGACTTCTTTTTTAATGACTTCATGAGTTTCCTTTTTAAATTCAAATTTAATTGGTCTGCAGTATTTTGTAGAATGTGGATTTGATTTTTCCAAATATCCTTTGTATGGATCCTACTGGTCGAAGGCTCTGAGTCTTCCAAAGTTTTTATCAATCGCAATGGCACGAATGACCATGAAGTATTTTTACACACATATTGCTTGTATTGTTTTGTCCAGAAGAACCATCACATCCCCATTTGCAAAAGAGAACAGGTAAAATAAAAAAAATTGGGAGTAATTTCATTCAAATAAAAAAAGTGTTCAACAAACAGGTCAACAAGTATATGTGGGCTTAAAGAGAACACTTTGGCCTTTCTCCTGGTAGTAAAATTTGTTTAACCCCTTTTGACCCTAAGCCCTTTTATTGCACTGAAATTCAAATTTGACTAAAATATAGTACCTGAGAAAAAATTTAATAACACAGCAGGTATAAACAACTGACAAAATTTTTATCTAATTTTTTGGCTACCTTAGTTTCAATGTGTTTACTATTGAATGGCATTAAAATTTTTGAAACAAAAACTTTTGGCCGATGAAAATGAGATCTGAGCCACGGTGCGACGTGGCAGTCAATGTGTTAAATTGTCTTAAATAAAAAATTCCTTGACATTCGAATAAGAACTGAATTTATGGATATATTTTTAAAAATTATGTAGGCCATAGATGAGCAACTTTGGGGGCGTCGCCCTTTAGCCCCCATTCCAACTACGAGCTTTCTAATGGCTTTCATAAATAATATTATCTAATAAAAGCAAAAGTGGGCTGTGCTTTCAATGAAATGTGTCAGGGTTGCCGTGAAGCAAAAGCTTGTAAGAACCCCTGCTCTTCAACATGCCCCAGTTATTTCATCACACTTTAATAAATAAATCAATTCTGTTTAAACTACAATCTCCCCATCTCTGAATGATTTTGAACTATTTTCATAACACTAAAACAACGTTAATTACACTACATGTGGTTGCTAGCACACTAAAACTAAAATGGAAGATGGTGAAATGAAGAGCAACTAGAAATGTGGGCATGAAACAAATTCAAAAAAAGATTTTAACCAACTTTACTGTAAATGATTCAATTACAACAAAAGCAGGCTTTAATTAAAGTTCTATAAAAATGTTTAATTACATTTTGTGGAGTAAAATGGCTTTTAAACACAAGTGTCAAATAAACTGCACCACATGTGGTGAATCAAAAATGGATTAAGCTAAATTATATAGATATGTACATTGTACATTGTACATACATACTTATGTAATTAATTATGCATATAAAAGGATTGCAAAATTGAATTAATTGAATTTAACATTTCTATGGAAAAATAAACAATTTAATCCCAGATAAGTTTCAATCGAAAACATGACATGTCAAAAACATAATGAAGATGCAATTTATGTTGTCTTATCGTCATATTATTCAATTAGTTAGTTAACAGCCTCAGAGATTTAATTAATTACACTATTTAGCAGGGGTTTTAAATAAATTATACAAATGAAACTAGGATATAAAAATTTCAAAAATAATCATGTTTCTATAAATTTACTTTTTAGAAACATGGAAACATTCCAATTTATTGCACAATGTTTAAATTGTGTGCAAATAATAAGTATTTAATACCCTACACAAGTATTGAGAAAAAAACTTAAAAGCCGCCACATGTATGTGGGTGTTAATTTTAAATTAAATAATAGTCTTTCTTTTTTTTAAAAAAAAAGAACAAATAGATACAAAACCCATTCATGTAACTTTTATGTACAAAAGAAAAATGTCAAGTGTTGATGATTCCCAAGCAAAGTTAATTGCACTTTTTCGTTTTTTTTTTTTTTTTTTAATTTTTTGTTATCTACTCAACAATATTTTACAATAATTGTCTTGCCTTTCATTTTGAATTTTAATGCAATTTAAAAGGATTAACACAACACTTTTTTTCTCTTTTGTTGGCTTTTCAAGACATTGTCCAAAAGAAATACTTAACATTTGTATTAGGGTGGCTCTTATTTTGATGGTTTTTTTAAATTTTCAATGCTCCTAAGGTCAATAATTGTCCTCAGTCATGTAAAAATTAAATGCTGACAATTTGAGCAAAATCTGATAGCGCTTACAGGTTGCACATTTTATTTGAAGTTTCAAGTTTTGGTTCAAAAAAAAAAATTCAAAGAAAGATTGCTGTTGCCTTTTATTTACACATAGATGATAGATTTAAATATAACCAAGTAAGAGAGCTATATTCGGCTGTGCCGATTCTTATATACCCTTCACCAAATTATACCTTAAAATAAAATTAAAAAAAATTATTTTTTTTTTGAAATTGTTTTTTAAAAGTTTCTTCCAATTTTTAAAAAAAAAAAAATTTTAATTTAAAAATTTATTTTTTTCAATTTATTTGTGAAAAAAAATTCGGGTTAAAAAATATTTTTCCCGATTTTGACCCATTGTAGGTCCAACTTACTATAGTTTTATATACATCGTTGCAAAGGACTTTGAAATATCTATCATTAGATATCCATATTGTCTATATTTATGACTTAGTAATCGAGATATAAATCAAAAATAGACCGAAAATAGAGGTTGTCTCGGATTTTTGCTCATATCTCCGTTACTTATGGACGGATTTTGCTAATTTTAAATAGGAAACTTCTCGAAAGCATGTCTGACAGAATTATTGAAGATTTGGATCCCGAAGATATCTGGGGTCTTCAGAAAATTGATTTCAACAGACAGACAGACGGACATGGCTAAATCGACTCCGCTATATATAAGGATCCAGAATATATATACTTTATAAGTTCGGAAAATTATATTGTGGAAATTACAAACGGAATGACAAACTTATATATACCCTTCTCACGAAGGTGAAGGGTATAAATATAAACATTTTCTAACATCGATAACCTATTTGTGTATATAAATAGTAAGCATTGTTCGAGTTAACTTCAACCGTATTACCAGTGTGTTTTTAAAGTGTGTGTCTTGTATACCGAATTTGTGCCGAATTTTCTATACCCAACATCATTATTTAATTTTGGTCTTCTATGGGGACTTGTATCAGTTCGAACTGTAATTTGAGACATATCAGCTAACTTTAATGTCGATAAGTTAAATAATTTAAAATATTAAAAAAGTACCATTAGAAAAAAAGTACCAATTTCGCTTTTAATCCTTGAACTCCTCCTCAAGTTTGAAATTTAAATTTACTCCATTTTGCCAAAGTTATTTATGCGATTAAAATCTGTGTTAATGTACTCAAGAAAAATATGTTTTGAAAAAAGTGCCTGTTTACACGGATTTGGCCCAATATACACCTTGGCACTCGAGTTCCAAATAACACTCTGTTAGTTAATTTCTGTATAAATCCAGGAACCAATGTAAAAAGTTTTATCAAAATTGTCTTAATAATTTTAAATAAAATGTATTTTCCCATTTGTTGATACTTTTTTTATCCCCGCTGCGGTGGTAAAATTTTATTTAAATAAATTTCTGTATCGTGGTTTGAGCTCAAACTAAAATATTCATATGTCTATATCAATTATGAAAATAGTACCAAAAAAAAAACACAATTTTTATCCCTTAAGGGTTCGAATTTCCAAAAAGTACCAAACTTATATTTATTATTTTTTGATAAGTAAAGAATACGATTTCAAATTTGTTTCTATGTTTATTGGTAGGGTGCCAAAAAAGCACCAAAATACAGTTTTTACTATTTTCTCCCCTAAAAAGTTCGAATTTCGAAAAAGTACCAAACACCTGTTTCAGTTTATTTTTTAAATAGAGTAACATGCAATTTTAAGTTGTTATTAGTTCTGATGATATAAGATTACCAAATTTACACGTTTTTACCCCCTAAACGTTTGAATTTCCTAAAATCCCTTCTTAGTGGATCGTTTTGGGGAGGCAAGGAACCCATAGTTAAAGTTTCATGATTCTAACTTCAGTCGTTTGGGTTGAGCGATGATGAATCAGTCACTTACGTTTCTCTTTTATATAAAGGGTTTTTCCAACAAGAGGTGTTATTTTGAATCACCCGGTATTTCGGTAGTTGTCACTTTTGAAGCTTTTATTCTTTGACATTTGACAAGTAGAAACTACGCCATTGCTAAAAATGAAACGATACACTCTTCAACAACGCATTGCAATTATTAAAATTCACTAAAAAAAATTGTGAAAATCTTGCAGTCACAGTTCGCAAAACTAAAGCATTTTTGGGTCGTCGTGAAGCACCTTGTCGAACCGCAATACAGAAATTAAGGGAAAAATTCGAGCTGTTGGGACAAGTTAGTGATGTGAAGAATAAAACCCGTGCACATCGTTTAAGAACAACTGAGAATATTACTGCTGCTGTCCAAAGTTTTGAAAAAAACCCAGGTTTGTCCATTCCTCGTCGTTCTTTGGAATTGGGCATTCCACAAACGTCATTACACCGTATTTTGCATAAAGGCTTGGGTCTTAAGGCTTATAAAGTTCAGCTAACACAAGAACTCAAGCCGGCCGATCATCAATAAACGTCGTGTCTTTGCTGATTGGGTCCTTGTTAATATATTTCGAAGAGGTGATCACAATTGGCCACCGATATCTTATGATTTAACACCTTGCGACTTCTTCCTTTGGGGCCGCGTGAAAGATACGCCAACAGCCCAGCGTCGATTCAAGATCTCAAACATAGAATTCGAGAGGCTATCAAGGATATAGGGCAGCCACTTTGCTATTTGGTTATGGAAAATTTCATGAAAAGAATATGGTCCTGTAAGCGTGGTCGTGGTGGCCAGTTGGCGAAATAACACCTCTTGTTGGAAAACCCTGTATATAGATAAAATATTTTCCTGATATAAGGGTTATATGGGAGGTAAGGTCAATTATGGACCGATACTCACAAAAGGTGGTAGAAAGATTTAATTTCATATAAAACTTGTGTATGTCCAATTTCATCACGATATTAATTATTATAAGACAATTATGAATGTTCAAGTCATTTTCTTGAAATTTCCTTGAATGGCGACTTGGGACAAATGTTGCCCGATATTCGCCATACTTTACAATATAATTTCAGAGTACTTAGAACTTATTTGTGTAAATTATTTGGGCCCTTATTATTTTAGCCCAAGGACGAAGCCTATTGAAACTGGCTGAAATCGGTCCATTATTTCACGTAGACCCTATACAAATGTCTTCCCGAAAATGAACTTTATTGGGCATAACTGTTTAATTTATATAATTATATACTCAAATTTCGCTCCAAATAAGTTGTATATAAGGACTGAGATCAAAAAATTTTTAACATACATATATGTTAATAAAAATGAAACCACTAAACTTACAGTTTTGAATCTGTTTTTATTTGATTGAAATTATTGTTTTTATAGTTCTAATCACTAGTGATGAAATTTTGAACCTTTTCGAAAACCCTTCCATTATGGTTTTTTGTAGTGCTTTATGTCACTTTGTTCGAACAGGTTGTCCATCTCCGTTTAAAGTCTACCACACTTTTGGACACCTTTTTGTGCTCTTCAATTTTCTTTTAACAAGAGCCCTATATCTCTCCACTGGACTCAGCTCCAGGCAGTTTGGAGGAATTTGCTCTCTTGGAAATTTTGTCTGCTTTTTCTTCAACATTCCCTCGAGTTTGATAGGGAATGTTGAAACATTATTTTGTTCCTTTCTCTATCTGATTTAACTCTATTTAAATACACAGAGAACCGATTCGTGATATTAACCGAATTTGTTGCCAATCGAATGACCGAATTTTACAATTGTGAATACAAAAATTTATAAAGGGTAACAAAAGTTTGATTGCTTCAACTGAAATTGCTCTTCATCAACTGAATTTCTGTTGATAGAACCGAACAATTCTGTGTGTGCAACCGAATCATTGCTACAACGAATCTGTTTTCTCTGTGTATTTAGTTTTCATAAATTTGTTTGTTTTTTTTTTGTCATCAAGAAATTGTCTTTTCATTTAAAATTCTTTTCAATATTTATCTTAGTCAAGGGTATATAAGATTCGTTACAACGGTTTAAAGCACTCTTACTAGTTTTTTTAAAGAAAGTATAGAATAATTTTACAATTTATTAACAGCTCGACTCTTAATATCAAAAACGTGTTGCTCTATAAAATTTGAAAACTTTAAAATTTTAATGATACTGTGCAAATCTCGGGTATTTATATTGAAAGTAAGTAATTTTATTTATTTTTGCGTTGTACAAAATATACAATACATTTTTGTTTGCCATAATGATTCCATCATTTTAAAAATATTTTTACAAAACAAATTTATTTGTTTTTATTTAATAAAACGTAAAAAAGTATTATTAATGATCAAACAAAAAAAATGAAATATTTAGTCATCTATTTATTTTGTTTACCAACAAATGATGACAACTTTATTTTGTCTAAAATTTGTTTCATAAATTATTTATTTATTTGTTTTGTTCCTTTGTCTAACAGATTTAGTTCTATTTAAATATTTTATTTTCATGAGTCGTGATCTTTTTTTTTCATACCAATTTCAGCTCATATTTATTTAGTTTATTATGACTTACTATGGTTATATCTAGCTACTCATACTGGTATCTTTTAAATACGTGCATCTGTCTACTTGTTTACAATCAGTTTACTCATTTATGAGTAAAATATATTGTTCATTCTTGTGGAGTTGACAAAATAAGTGGGTGTCATGTCACACACTAGTCGGCATCATCTTGGTTCGGCGTTATCTACTCTAAACGAGACTGATAGTTATCAGATGTTTTCACATCATGCTCCTCCTCAAAGGTTTTTTTTGTCGTCATCATGATTAAATATGTGAGCAGTTTTATAGACTGTGGTGTTAGATTTTATGCTTGGAGATGTTAAATGTGTTAATTAAAGGTGAGGAAAAAGACTAATAAGTTAGTTGTTAACCCATTAAGGTGCAATGTGACTAAAACCTGGTCAAATTCATAATGGGGTACAAAGTTAAGCCAACTGTAGCACCGCGATCGAAAAAAAGTGGGAATAAATCTGGGTCTCTTAGGGCCATTATTACAACTTGCCTTTATGTCCCCAATAGTAAAAGTTAAGTTTAAAGCAACCTTTTTCTATTACTAAAAGTTACCTTTTACTATTAAGAACTTAAAGGGAAGTTGAAAGATGATGTATGGACGAATCGTAGAAATAAAATGAAATATGTTGGAATACAAGATGAGATACACGGTGTCAAAGGAAAACTTTGTACAGCTTGTAACTTGTACAAATATGAATAGATTTCAATGAAATAAACTTTGTTGCCCCATTTTCACCATTCTTTACGGTATAATTTCAGAGTACTTAGAACTAATTTGTGCAAAATTTTATCAGGATTGCCACATAATCAACATATTTATGACTGCTCAAACAGTATTCCAGGTGGAGATTTGTATCAAGGCTATGTGCAAGCAAACCTTATCCAACAATGAGTATATGTGGAAAATTTCAGCTAGCTCTTTTTGTTTGGGGCTTATCGTATTTTCAACAGACAAATGAAGGGACGGATACTCTGTTCCAAAGTGAATCATATCCCAGAGAAATCGTTCTGTATCCATCGAAACAAATAGTAGTCGGACGAGGAACGATCTGGTCTATAAGACGGGTGAGCCAAAACTTCCCAACCACATAATTTCGGACATACAAAATCGTATTTCACATTCTCTCGGCTTCAAAGGCTTTTAGATGAATCCATCTGGTTGCAAACGTTTTGCAAGTGCTGATCAGTAGCTCCCAATAATTTTGCAAGCTCTTGTTGAGTTTGACAACAATCTTCATGGAGTAATGCCTCCAATTCTTAATCTTCAATATTTTATGGCTGGCCTTGGCGATCATTGTCTTTCGTGTCACGACTTCTGAATCGCACAAACCATATCTCGCACGTTGAAACCGATGAAACACATTCACCATAAGCTTTTGTGAACAATCGGTGTGCTGCAGCGGCACTTTTATTTCAAATTAGAGAAGTAAAGCAAAACATCCCGCATATTTCACATTTTAAGTTACAAACATTGGCCTACTGTAGCGCCATGGTTAAAATATATAAATACCTCCAAAGGCAATATTCTGAAAATCCAACTTCTTCCCTATTTACGTTCCAAGTTTCAACAGAATCTGGGCAATATTTTTGTTTGAGAACGGCCCACTGTGCAGTCATATTAGGCCCAATTGAAAAAGAACTGTTCATATATATCAGAACGAACTACGGATATCTAAGAATTTTTCAGATTTTTACTTCTTAGTATTAAACTAATAAAAACTATATAAAAATGAATCTTCTTGAAAATGAATTTTCTTTGTTCTTTTTTTTAATAACTGTCTTAGTTAAATTTTTAGTTAGTTAAATTAGTTCTTTTTCTATTTAAATATTTAATTACAACTAGTAAAACAGTTATAAATGAATCATTTTATATTTTTGTAGTTTATTTAAATGTAGTATAAGTTAGTATGAATATAATTTGCGTACCTTTTAATTTAAATAAACGTTTTTCATAATTACACTCAGTTTTTTCACATAATGAGATTTTCTTGTTGCTAGAAAGAAACACCCTACAACATGGACATACAAAATTTAACTAAGTCTTATGATTTGAATCTAATTTCCACTTTACCAACAATATTGCATGTACATTTTTCTCGGCCTACTTTTAGGCTCGCATACAATTACCTTTTCGTTAGTATAACGAAATGAACTAATTCAAATTTGTTTAGTAGAAAATTGTTAACAAAAGTTTGTTCAATATTTTGCTCATTAAAAAGCAAGGCATAATTGATTCGTTCCTGATGTATACAAATGCTAGTGTTCACTAACTTATATTTTCATTTACTTCTACTTGCACTCGTTCTTAATATAAATAAAAAGCTGTGCAAAAAATAATAATTATTATAATTTAAATTTATAACTTTGTATACAGTGCCAGGCAAGACATTTTTATGTAAATTGTTTGCAGGTGGTTGGTGAAAATGTGGGGATTTTTGTTCTATAAAAATCCTTTGTTTAATTCTAGTGCGAGCATTTCATTTAAATTTATATACCATACCTATCTATGTATATTCTTTTTTCATCATCAAGGTTATATTAATACCAAGTCACCATGTTTGTTACACTCTTCCTGCTTGTTTTTTTTTTTTTAAATTATTATGAAGCGAACATGCAATCATTATCTTGTCTAGCAGAATTTTAAAGGTATTTAATGCGAAAGATAGGCGAACGAACATGTTTCAAACAATTTTAATGTTAGTTTTAATATTTAGCAAACAAATTTATTTATGTCATACAAAGGATATGCCTTGAATTCTATATACACACTTCTCTCTGGGTTAGAATTAAGATCTTAACACTGTGTAAACGATTGTATATAGTGTGTAAACTATTGTCTGTTTAAACTATGGGTTACAACGTTTAAACTATTATAATCAGTTGTTTTCATTAGGTAAACCATTGCTAAGATTGTGTAAATTACTTCCATTATTTTACCTATTTCATTAAATGTCAAGCAGTAGTTTACATAATGTAAAATACTACCTATGTAGCTAAAACTATTATTGAAACAGTGAAAGCTATTGTTGACACAGTGTAAAGTTTACTTAGTAAAAACTATTGTTTACATTTTGTAAACTACATTTTTGTAAACTATTCTTTACATTTTGTAAACCATTGTTTACATTTTGTAAACCATTGTTTACATAGTGTAAACTATTATTTACATAGTGTAAACTATCGTTTACATAGTGTAAACTATTGTTTACATTGTGTAAACTATTGTTTACATAGTGTAAACTATTGTTTACATAGTGTAAACTATTGTTTACATAGTGTAAACTATTGTTTACATAGTGTAAACTATTGTTTACATAGTGTAAACTATTGTTTACATAGTGTAAACTATTGTTTACATAGTGTTAACTATTGTTTACATAGTGTAAACTATTGTTTACATTGTGTGAATTAATGCTTACATTGAGTAAACTATTGTTTACATTTTGTAAACTACTTTTTGTAATCTATTGTTTACATAATGTACACTATTGTTTATACTATTGTTTACATAGTGTAGACTATTGTTTACATAGTGTAAACTATTGTTTACATAATATAAACTATTGTTTATATAGTGTAAACTATTGTTTACATAGTGTAAACTATTGTTTACATAGTGTAAACTATTTTTCACATTGTGTGAACTATTGTTTACATAGTGTAAACAATAGTTTATATAGTGTAAACTATTGTTTACATAGTGTTAACTATTGTTTATATAGTGTAAACTTTTGCTTACATTGTGTGAATTATTGTTTACATAGTGTAAACTATTGCTTACATTGTGTAAACTATTATTTACATTGTGTAAACTATTGTTAACATAGTGTGAACTATTGTTTAAATAGTGTGAACTGTTGTTTACATAGTGTAAACTATTGTTTACATAATGTAAACTATTGTTTATATAGTGTAAACTATTGTTTACATAGTGTAAACTATTGTTTACATTGTGTGAATTATTGTTTACATAGTGTAAACTATTGCTTACATTGTGTAAACTATTATTTACATTGTGTAACTATTGTTTACATAGTGTGAACTGTTGTTTACATAGTGTAAACTATTGTTACATAGTGTAAACTATTGTTTACATAGTGTAAACTGTTGTTTACATAGTGTAAACTATTATTTACATAGTGTAAACTATTGTTAACATAGTGTAAACTATTGTTTACATAGTGTAAACTATTGTTTACACAGTGTAAACTATTGTTTTTGTAGTGTAAACTATTGTTACATAGTGTAAACTGTTGTTTACATAGTGTAAATTATTGTTTACATAGTGTAAACTATTGTTTACATAGCGTAAACTATTGTTTACATAGTGTAAACTATTGTTTATATAGTGTAAACTATTGTTTACATAGTGTTAACTATTGTTTACATAGTGTAAACTATTGTTTGCATTGTGTGAATTATTGTTTACATTGAGTAAACTATTGTTAACATAGTGTAACCAATAGTTTACATTGTGTAAGTTATTGTTTACAATGAGTAAACTATTGTTTACATGGTGTAAACAATAGTTTACATTGTGTAAATTATTGTTTACATTGAGTAAACTATTGTTTACATAGTGTAAACTATTGTTTACATAGTGTAAACTATTGTTTACATAGTATAAACTATTGTTTACATAGTGTAAACTATTGTTTACATTGTGTGAACTATTGTTTACGTAGTGTAAACTATTGTTTACGTAGTGTAAACTATTGTTTACATAGTGTAAATTATTGTTTACATAGTGTAAACTATTGTTTACATAGCGTAAACTATTGTTTACATAGTGTAAACTATTGTTTATATAGTGTAAACTATTGTTTACATAGTGTTAACTATTGTTTACATAGTGTAAACTATTGTTTATATAGTGTAAACTATTGTTTACATAGTGTAAATTATTGTTTACATAGTGTAAACTATTGTTTACATAGCGTAAACTATTGTTTACATAGTGTAAACTATTGTTTATATAGTGTAAACTATTGTTTACATAGTGTTAACTATTGTTTACATAGTGTAAACTATTGTTTGCATTGTGTGAATTATTGTTTACATTGAGTAAACTATTGTTTACATTGTCTAAACTGTTGTTTACATTGTGTAAATTATTGTTTACATTGTGTAAATAATTGATTACATTGAGTAAACTATTGTTTACATAGTGTAACAAATAGTTTACATAGTGTAACAAATAGTTTACATTGTGTAAATTATTGTTTACAATGAGTAAACTATTGTTTACATAGTGTAATCTATTGTTTACATAGTGTAGACTATTGTTTACATAGTGTAAACTATTGTTTACATTGTGTAAATTATTGTTTACATTCCTAAATTATTGTTTATATTACGTAGACTATTGATTGCATTGTGTTAACTATTGGTTACGTTATGTAAACTATTGTATACATTGTATATACTATTTTACATAATGAAAAATATTGTTTACATAATGTGATATGTTATTTATAAAGTATTAATTAGTGTTTACATGGTGTAGAAATAAATGCTGTTTGCTTAGAGTAAACAAAAATGTATATACTATAAGCCAAACTATTTTTACACCATTACATTTCTCAATTTTGTTTAGCAAGTTCAAAAAAAAAAAAAAAAAAATTACATTTTTATGTATTTTTTCAATACAAAAATTTAAAAAGAAATTGTTCTTTTGAAATAATTTCTAAAACTCCCATAACAAACTTTGTATGAGTATGTGATCAAATATACATGTATGTGCTTAAATGCTTGGGTGTATGTGTGTTTGTTAATAGTCTACTTATAATAATCTACTAGTAAACTAGCAGTTCTAACAACACCATTGGGAACACTCTTTTCTAACATCTCTTGGGGTAAATATATGCCGTAATTCTCGTATCCAAACAGTTTTTCCCTGCTTGTTATCCTGCCTGGTTATATACAATACTAACAAAAAGTACATTCACTACAGCAGTACGTAGCCTGGTACATCGATGTTTCATAAAACATACAAGTTAACTAAGTATTTTTAGAATTTCTTTTTTCATCACTGCAATGCAAGCAATAAATAGAAAATTTATTTTTGTGAAAAGAACGTACGAGCACTTTGCTGAAATATAATTTTTTTTTTTATTCTTTCATCCATTCATGCTGTATCTTCCCCAAAAATTTTAAGAATAGCCTTTTAGTTTTCTTTTTCAATTTGGTTTGTACAATTTCTTGTAACCATAATTTGCCTTGGGCGAAAATGTAATAAAAAATTACACTAGCATAGAAACCAGTTACCAGCTCGATTTCTAATATTATGTACAATCATTTTTTTTTTTCATATTTTTTGGTTTGTATTCTATTTCTTGTATGAAATTCAAATGCATATATATATTTTTTTTTTTGTTTTTTTATGACGAACAGAAAACAGCCCACAGTTATTACGAACTCAATCAGTAAGAAAGAGATTGTAACAAAAAACTTGGAGTTAATTAAAAACGAATGAACGATTATTACTGTGACCATTTATGGAGTGGGCGGATTGAAATTATGATTGCAGATTGCTATTTTCAAAATGTTAATATTTATTTTTATGATTGTCGTTGTTTAAGTGGAAAAATTTGGAAAAATTACTGTGCCTTGGTGCCCTTGTTCTGTAAATCGATCAATTTTCAAAATCGAATATTGACAAATTGATTTTAAGCAAATCGCACGATTTTTTACATTGATTCAAAAACATTACTTAACTATGGTTTACGGAACAGAAGCGTAAACTATTGTTTACATAGATTAAACTATTGTTTACATAGTGTAAACTATTGTTTACATAGTGTAAACTATTGTTTACATAGTGTAAACTATATTTACATAGTGTAAACTATTGTTTACATAGTGTAAACTATTGTTTACATTGTGTAAACTATTGTCTACATTGTGTAAACTATTGTCTACATTGTGTAAACTATTGTTTACATTGTGTAAACTATTGTTTACATTGTGTAAACTATTGTTTACATTGTGTAAACTATTGTTTACATTGTGTAAACTATTGTCTACATTGTGTAAACTATTGTTTACATTGTGTAAACTATTGTTTACATTGTATAAACTATTGCTTACATAGTGTAATCTATTGTTTACATTGTGTAAACTATTGTTTACATAGTTTAAACTATTGTTTACATTGTGTAAACTGTTGTTTACATAGTGTAAACTATTGTTTACATAGTCTAAACTATTGTTTACATAGTGTAAACTATTGTTTACATAGTGTAAACTATTGTTTACATAGTGTAAACTATTGTTTACATAGTGTAAACTATTGTTTACATTGTGTAAACTATTGTCTACATTGTGTAAACTATTGTTTACATTGTGTAAACTATTGTTTACATTGTGTAAACTATTGTTTACATTGTGTAAACTATTGTTTACATTGTGTAAACTATTGTCTACATTGTGTAAACTATTGTTTACATTGTGTAAACTATTGTTTACATAGTGTAAACTATTGTTTACATAGTGTAAACTATTGTTTACATAGTGTAAACTATTGTTTAAATAGTGTAAACTATTGTTTACATTGTGTAATCTATTGTTTACATTGTGTAAACTATTGTTTACATAGTTTAAACTATTGTTTACATTGTGTAAACTGTTGTTTACATAGTGTAAACTATTGTTTACATAGTCTAAACTATTGTTTACATAGTGTAAACTATAGTTTACATGGTGTAAACTATTGTTTACATAGTGTAAACTATTTTTTACATAGTGTAAACTATTGTTTACATTGTGTAAACTATTGTCTACATTGTGTAAACTATTGTCTACATTGTGTAAACTATTGTTTACATTGTGTAAACTATTGTTTACATTGTGTAAACTATTGTTTACATTGTGTAAACTATTGTCTACATTGTGTAAACTATTGTTTACATTGTGTTAACTTATGTCTACATTGTGTAAACTATTGTTTACATTGTGTAAACTATTGTTTACATTGTGTAAACTATTGTTTACATTGTGTAAACTATTGCTTACATAGTGTAAACTATTGTTTAAATAGTGTAAACTATTGTTTACATTGTGTAATCTATTGTTTACATTGTGTAAACTATTGTTTACATAGTTTAAACTATTGTTTACATTGTGTAAACTGTTGTTTACATAGTGTAAACTATTGTTTACATAGTCTAAACTATTGTTTACATAGTGTAAACTATTGTTTACATAGTGTAAACTATTGTTTACATAGTGTAAACTATTGTTTAAATTGTGTAAACTATTGTTTACATAGTGTAAACTATTGTTTACATAGTGTAAACTATTGTTTACATAGTGTAAACTATTGTTTACATAGTGTAAACTATTGTTTACATAGTGTAAACTATTGTTTACATTGTGTAAACTTTTGTTTACATTGTGTAAACTATTGTCTACATTGTGTAAACTATTGTCTACATTGTGTAAACTATTGTTTACAAAGTGTAAGCTATAGTTTACATGGTGTAAACTATTGTTTACAAAGTGTAAACTATTGTTAACAAAGTGTAAACTATTGTTTACAAAGTGTAAACTATTGTTTACAAAATGTAAAATATTGTTTACAAAATGTAAAATATTGTTTACTTAATGTAAAATATTGTTTACATAGTGTAAACTATTGTTTTCATAATGTAAACTATTGTTTACATAGTGTATACTATTGTTTACATAGTGTAGACTATTGTTTACATAGTGTTAAGTAGTGTTTACATAATCTATATAAATAAAAATCAATTGTCGTTCGTTGGTAATTGCATCAGTTGAGAACGGCTAGACCGATTTGGACAATTTTTTTACTGAAATGTTCGTCATAGTCCAACTTAGGTTTTTACGGAAAGAAAAATTGACCACGCCCACTTTTACGCCCACTTTTTTCCATTTATCTAAAATCGGAAAACGGCTGCACCGATATGGCTAATCTTTTATTTAAATGATCGTAGTAATCTAATTTAAGTTTTTACTGAAAGAAAAATTTACCACGCCCACTTTTACGCCCACTTTTTTCCATTTATCTAAAATCGGAAAACGGCTGCACCGATATGGCTAATCTTTTATTTAAATGATCGTAGTAATCTAATTTAAGTTTTTACTGAAAGAAAAATTTACCACGCCCACTTTTACGCCCACTTTTTTCCATTTATCTAAAATCGGAAAACGGCTGCACCGATATGGCTAATCTTTTATTTAAATGATCGTAGTAATCTAATTTAAGTTTTTACTGAAAGAAAAATTTACCACGCCCACTTTTACGCCCACTTTTTTCGATTTATCTAAAATCGGAAAACGGCTGCACCGATTTGTCAAATTCTCCTTATTTTTCGGCTTATTTGTAAGTAAAGTTTTTGCTGGGATATTCTTATGTTGTAAATAACTCATTTGTTATTACTTTTGTATTGTTTCGCGATTTGTCCGAAAATACCGTTACTTTTTTATTTACATTCCAATTTATTTGTGCAAATGTTGATTGACTGCTTATTGTCAAATTGTTGATCAAATTAATCGGTGGACGAAAAATAAAATAAGTGCAATTGTTAATTGTGAATTAAAAAAAGTTTAAAGTGTTTCTAAAAAAGTTAACTAACGGTGATAAGTTTTTTTTTGAATTAAGATTCCATTGTAAGTACATTGCAATCAATTCATTAATTGAAATAAGTTAAATCGTGTTACCTCAAACAAATTTATAGATTAACCTACTATAGACTGTGGGTTTTGAAGTTATAAACGGTTAAAAGGTAAGAGCAAAGTCAATAAATTCTATCGCATTGTAATGCCGCCAATAAGAAGGAGCAATTTAGGTCGCAGAACTCGCAATGCTTCAAATCAAGCGTATTTTCGATCTAATCAAACTGCGGAACAACTCGAAGAGCGAAATGAAATTGAACGAAATCGATTATCACAAACACGTTCTGCACGTACACAAGAAGAAAGAGAATATGCAAACGAAGTAGATATGCATCGAATGAGACACAATCGTTCTATAGAATCCAACCGAGTGATAATTAATTCAAATGTACGTGCAAGAAGAGAAACAAATGTTGCGTTAAATACTCATCGAGCTGCATTTCATTACAACAGGACAGTCGATTACAGTGCAGACCATTCCGTTGCTATTGGTTCGATGAGCGTTGTGTGCCCACATTGTAAGGCATTGAAATATAAAAATGAAACTCCTGGATTGTGTTGCGCAAGTGGCAAAGTGAAATTGACACCGTTGATTCCACCACCAGAGCCATTGCTCTCATTGGTTTCTGGAACAGGAGCTCATTCCAAGCATTTCCTAACACAAATCCAGAACTACAACAATTGTTTCCAAATGACTTCATTTGGCGCAACAAATGTGATTCGGGATAATTTCATGCCTACTTTCAAGGTAATTTCACCACTTACAGCATTTTATTTTGTTTTCTTATGTAAATTAAACATTACAGATTCAAGGTCAAATATATCATCGAGCAGGTTCGCTTTTGCCAGTTCCGGGTGCTGACTATAAATTTCTGCAGATTTACTTCATGGGCAATGCTCCACAAGAAGTAGAACAGCGTTGTGCATACAACAGTTCGGTAAAAAGACCAATTGTTGAACAACTGCAAACTTTTTTCCATCAACTGGAAAAACTTTTTTGATTGCGTTGATTTTGGCCACGATACGCTCGCAGAATGATATTGCACTTGCACTTGCTTCATCAGGAATTGCAGCTACGTTGTTGGAAGGCGGTCGTACTGCCCATTCAGCACTCAAGTTGCCATTGAAGTTGCACATCAATGAAAATCCAACATGCAACATTTCCAAGAACAGTGCAATGGCCAAAGTTTTGCAGCAAAGCAAACTAATCGTTTGGGATGAGTGTACAATGGCGCATAAAAAGTCTTTGGAGGCATTAGATAAAACTTTGCAAGATTTACGAAACAATCAAAGCCGTTTTGGTGGTGCAATGATTCTGTTGGCAGGGGATTTTCGGCAAACATTGCCAGTGATTCCACGGTCAACGCCAGCCGATGAACTTAATGCATGTTTGAAGTCGTCCGTTTTGTGGAAACACTTCAAGAAACTCAAATTGAATGTGAACATGCGTGTCGAGCTGCAGAACGATCAATCTGGAGAAGCATTTTCCAAACAATTGCTGGACATTGGCAACGGCAAAATCCCGGTTGACATTTCGACCGGTTGCATTCAATTTCCCCCCGGTTTCTGTCAGTTCACCGAATCAAAATCCGAGCTAATCCGAAAGGTATTTCCAAACATTGCACAAAATTACAAAAATCATGATTGGTTGAGCGAACGTGCTATATTGGCTGCGAAAAACATTGATGTCGACGAATTGAATTTTAAGATTCAAGGTGAAATTGCTGTCGAATTGATGACGTACAAATCGGTGGATTCCGTTACTTCCCAAAATGATGTTGTCAACTATCCAACCGAGTTTTTAAACTCGCTGGAATTACCCGGATTACCGCCTCACAATCTCCAACTGAAAGTCGGATCGGTAATCATAATGTTACGAAACATAAACCAACCACGTCTTTGTAATGGCACCCGACTTGCGGTAAAAAACCTGATGAACAACGTCATCGAAGCAACAATACTTAAAGGAAAGTACAAAGGAGAAGACGTTTTGATACCACGGATCCCAATGGCTCTGACCGACATGCCATTCGATTTTAAACGATTGCAGTTTCCGGTACGGCTTGCATTCGCTATGACAATTAATAAATCTCAAGGGCAGTCATTGCGTGTTTGCGGCATTAACCTTGAAAATCCATGCTTCTCGCATGGTCAATTGTATGTCGCCTGTTCCCGTGTCGGAACACCATCAGCATTATTTATTTACGCGCCAGGCAACAAAACTAAAAATGTCGTGTATCATAAAGCATTGCAATGAAGGAAACTACGATATCACTGCAAAGCAACAGAAAAAAGTATTTCTTTATTTTAATTGGTTCCTGAACATCGATCTTTCAATCAAAATGTAAATATAACACCATATATTGTACATATTTTCAAATCAAATGTAATTTAAACACACCTCAAACCTACATAAATAAAAATTATCATTTAAAAGTACGTTGTTTGTCTCTTTTTACTATTTTTTCATAATTCAAACAGCTTCTCACAAATTCACAAATCGAACACAAACATTTTTTCTAATATATGGACAGGACAACGTCTGTCGGGTCAGCTAGTGTATAATATTGTTTAAATATTTAATTTTTTTATTTACACTTTGTAAAATATTTTTTACATATTGTAAATTATTATTTATATAATGCAAATTATTGTTTAAACTATTGGTTACATGGTGGAGTTTACTCTATTCACATACATATTTTAAACCATTGCTAAACTATTATTTAGCGTATACGCAATAAATATTAAATAATTATGTGCAATCACTCATTCGTATGTTGTGTAAAATATAAAGAACATTAACTATGTAAATTACTTACTACATGCAATGAATGCTTGGTGACCTTAATAAGAATACATCATTAGCTACTTTTTGTTTTAAGTTTTCTTTGTTCTATACAAAACTATTTAAAAGACCTAAAATGTCACATTTAATATTTTATTATAAATAGTGATATTAACAAAGACTGCAACTACAAACTTATACAAACAAAATTGTTTTGCATACATTGAGAAAGTCATGCAGTTACATGCTCCATTTAAAATATTAAAAAAAGATTCTATAGTTTTTGATGATAAAAAGGTCGAGCTAAGTACACAAGTTTCTATATACATATTTATGTTGCATATATGTATGTATATTGTACAAAGGTAGGAAAAATGTAAAATGTTATTTAAACAATGTTTTTAGTTTGTATCAGTTATTTTTACGACATTTACATTTACTAGTTGTACCTTTTACAAAACTTTCATAGAATTTTTTTCAAAAATAAAAGCAACCTAATGGAACTCATGAACCAGAAGAAAAAAAAAACAGCAACAAAAACGCACAAACAACAAATATAACAACAGTGATACAAAAAAAACTATATGAACTGATGCTGTAAAGTAAAAAAAAATGTTGAATGTTGATGTAAAAAGATGTAGATTTCAATAGTAAATAATGTACAGTGGAACAATGAAAATGTATGTAGTTTCTTTTTTTTGGTTTTATGAGTATTTTAACAACAATGTTACATGTAATCCTACACACACACATGCAACTATATACGTATGGGTATTAGGATAGCCCTTATTTTGCACTTTTTGGATTTTCGATATTCACAAGGTCGTTCTTCGTCATTTGAAAATCAAATACTACAAATTTGAGCGAAATCGGTTAACGTTTAGAGATTGCAGAGACTGTAAACTAAGAGCCACCCTAATGTTTTTATAGTTATACTCTGATGTATTCGCAGCCACCAAAACCTACATATACATAGATATTTATGCTAAAAGGGCAGAACATGTTCATTGTACAATGTGAAAATGTGTTTGCATATGCCCCGCATTACATGAAACTAGTTCCCCGTTGACAAATTAGCCTGCCTGCACCACTAGATACTCACCAATCTACCAGCTAGGCGTTTGACTGGCGAATTTAACGGTAGAATCACTATTACAATAATTTTCTCTAAATTCCCATGTTTATTAGTCAAACGCGGCAACGCTCTAATAAACTTATAGCTCCATTTGCTGATTTAGTTGTCATGGTCAGCAATCAATGAATATTTTATTAGCGAAGGGTAATTGGCATCACCTTCATTTATCTGAGTTAGAGAAGTACCTAGTGATAAAAATCATATTTTACATATTTAAATTTGTTAATAAATTGACTTCTTATAGTAGTTTAAATGATAGCAGTTGTGTAAAAGGTAGCTAGTGCTGTTGTTGCCTTTAAAACTGCAGGGTTTGTCTGCAAATAGCAAGTATGACATTTTCAATGTTGTTATTCTTCTTCTCTCCGTCATTGTTTTCCAGCTAAAGAATGAAAACATTGTTTTCACACTGCACACACAACTTGCTGCATAACTTAAGGCGTTTCGTAAAAATATCAAGTTGATGGGTTTGTGTGGTTCTTTACAGATTCAGGTTTTTGCTAAGAAATTTTCTGTCATGTTTGTTGATGGCGAAAATTGGAACACAAAATACTTTTTAAATTTCATTTTGATTAACATGCAATATTTTAGTAGGATTTTGTAGAAAATGTTATAGTTAAGGAAATAATAATTGAATTAATTAAACAAATTTGAAAATTAGTAAATTGTTTAACTAGCTAATCTGTTTTTAAACGTAGGCATGACTAAATAAAGGATATAAGAACTATTTTTTGATAGTCATTATTATATGTATAACTAAATTAAAAATGGGACATTGGCACGAATTGTAATATAAATGGAATTAAAAGTTTAGTTTACTAATATATATATGTTTAGTGTATCTTCAAGTAAAGGAAATATATCTTAGAGTGAGTCGAATCTCATACAAAAATTATAATGCAGATTCACAAAGGTAAATAAAAGACAGTTCCAAAAAGGCAAAAATTCTTGTTTGCTTTTTGCATATCGACCACATTTTACACCTCAATATGATTATTACTTGAATTTGATGATGGATTCAGAAAGACATAAATGCGGCCGTTTTTAATCCATAAACTAAAATAAACGAAGAACTATTGGGTGTATGACTTAAAAATGAGGGATTTACAATAGAATAACTTATATAAGTAGGTCATTTCATATCTGTCATTTATTCTCAATTAGTTATTGATCATTATAGTGTAAACAACAAACGATTGCTCACCAAAGCATATGATGGATATGTTCCATCGGTTTCAATGTGCCAGAGATGGTATGTTCTGTTCAGAGGTGGTGATATTCACACGAAAGACAAAGATCGCTCAGGCCAGCCAAAAAAGTTTGAACACCAAGAATTGGAGGCATTACTCCATGAAGATTCTTGTCAAACTCAACAAGAGCTTACAAAATCATTGGGAGCTACTCAAGCAGCAATTTCAAAACGTTTGCGAGCTGCAGGGATGTTGGCTACCATACGAATTGAAGTCGAGAGACCTTGAAAGACGATTTTGCATGTCCGAAATTATGTTTGACTGCTAAACAAATTTTTTTTGCTACGAATCATTACTTGCGATGAAAAATGGATCCATTATGTTAACCTGACCAGACCATCACAAGAAGCCTGTACAACTGATTCATTTGAAGCGAGCATTGCCCGAAAAATGCTCAGAATATGCGACCTGACATGAAACTGTAATATTCTATAATACACTCGGCCACATATTGTTGCAATACCTGATAAAAGTATTGAGATTGAAGTGATTAGGAAGTTGTGCCTCAACCACTTTAGAGTCCAGACCGTGCCCCGTCCGATTAGTATTTGTTTGGATCGATGCATTACGCTCTCTCTGAGATACGCTTCACTTTAGAACACAATATCCGAAATTGGCTTGATTCGTTCTTGGCCTCAAAAGATGAGCTGTTCTTTTGGCTCGAAATCCATATGCCGTCAGAAAGATGAGAAAAGGTCATTGCTAACAATGGCCAATACTTTGAATAAATTTATAATGTGCAAATGTTTCAAAATAAAAGCTAAACATTTGAAAAAATCCCAAATTTTTAAGCCATACGCAGTTATTTACTATTAGACTTTAAATGGTGATGCACTTAATAAACATAGCGAAGAACTAAGTTTTAAAATTTCTCGAATATTAATGGCAATGGAGGTCGGCCATCGCAAAGCTAACGTTATTCTTAAAATATCCTTTCAGCTTGACTACCGTCACCACTAAAATGTAGTTACCGAAATAACTGTAATTAGCTTTATCGATAAAATACCGCTACCGAAATAATCAACAAGTAAGAGAGCTATAATCGGCTGTGCTGAATCTTATATACCCTTCACCAAGTTATACTTAAAAATTAAAATGTTAAATATTTTTAGTTAAACAAAATGAATTTTTTTTTTTCAAAATTTAAAAAAAAAAAAATGTTTTTTTCAAAATTGGTTTTCAGTTTATTTTTAATTTTTTCCAAATTTTTTTTTTTTTAATTTTTTGTTTTTTTAAATTTACTAGTAAAAAAAAATTTATGACAAAAAAATTTTTTTGGAAAAAAAAATTCTGTTTAAAAAACATTTTTCCCGATTTTGACCCATTATGAACCAAATTACTATAGCCTTATATAGATCGTTGCAATGAACTTTGAATTATCTATCATAAGATATCTATATTGTCTATATTAATGACTTAGTAATCAAGATATTGATCAAAAATAGGCCCGGTTTTTTCCTTATATCTCAGCCATTTGTGGGCCGATTTTCTCGATATTAAATAGCAACCATGCCGGAAGAATTCCATATATTTTGATGTATGAATCAAGTTTGTAAGTTATTTGGGGTCTTCAGAAAATTGATTTCAACAGACAGACAGACGGACATGGCTTAATCGACTCCGTTATGTATCAGGATCCAGAATATATATACTTTACTAGCTTGACCCGGTGCGCTTCGCTACCCCTGTCGTAGTCTATGTTGGATATTTCAATAAAATCGTTTCGGCCGTTTAGTATTTATTGTTTAAGAACAAAAGGTACCAATTTTACCGGTTTTCCCCCTGTTTACCCCTATCTGGTCCAAGTATTGAAAAAAGTTATAGCCTATTGACGCTTCCAAGTAAGGATCTATCTACGTTCCAAATTTCAATAAAATCGATTCAGCCGTTTAGGCGAGATGCTCAAACAAACAAACAAACAAACAAACAAACAAACAAACAAACAAACAAACAAACAAACAAACAAACAAACAAACAAACAAACAAACAAACAAACAAACAAACAAACAAACAAACAAACAAACAAACAAACAAACAAACAAACAAACAAACAAACAAACAAAAAAACAAACAAACAAACAAAGACATTTATATATTTATATGATAGGGTCGGAAAATTATATTATATACGAACTAACTACATAGTTCGTAAGTTTTTTCAAAAAAACTTACGAACTATGTAGTCTGTTAAAAAAATTATGACTGTGTACCAAATAAATAGCCTCCACTGTAAGATTTCCATTAATGTGTTCCCAGGCATGTGTGTGTGTAAAGTGTGGCTAACGGTACTTTTGTTTACAGTAAAAGTGTGAAAATGTAAATGTGTGCCTGTGCGTGTAAGAAAAGTTTACAACAATTTATCGCCTCCAAAACACACATACATATACGCTCACAAATATTTTCCGAAAACCATTCATAAAGTTTTTACCAGGAAAATTAAAGTTTCAATTTGAAAGGAAATTTAAAACAAAAATTCGTTAACACTAACAAATATGTACATTAGGGTGGGTGTTTTTCATTTACTTTTCTTATAATAATATCAAATGCAAGTCAACCTTTACAAGTTTTAGGAAATTTGATAATGTAAAACTTCAATTTCATACTTATTAAAAGAAAAAATTTTTTGGCGAGATACCGTTAGAGGTTTTATATTCACCCCTATCGTGAAAAACATGTGAAATTTATGTTCCCATGAAATATCCATTTCCCTCGAAGGGAAAATTGCTATCGTGATATTCCCATGAACTTTTCATTCACAATAGTTGATTTTGTTCGTAACAGCTGTTTATTGTTTACAAAATTACATCTAAAAATTTCACAACATGGGGAATTTTTTCACGTGAACGAATTTTGTGGACGAAAAATGGAAAAAGGGAACATATTTCATGTGAAATATTGTGTGTGCATCGGTACCACCAATAATATTTTAAAACTTTTTTTCCTAAGTGTAGCTTTGGATCCTTCATTTTTCAATATTGGCTGTCATAGCTAAATTCGTGTGTCCGTTTTGTAATCTTATTTCTATAAATTAATCGATTTTAACATTATGTGAGAAATACGTATTTCAATTACTTAAGATGGAGGTTAAGGCCCTGAATATGCTGGGGGTTTCAAAAAATTATGCGTAAAGTATGTAGTAAACATTTAAGATAGTGGTGTACCTATGATTTGCACAGAAAACCAACATTAATGACTGATATTTTTGTGTTATTACTTTACATACCCTAAAAGTCCTCAACTGCACTCAGACAACGTTCCATATCCTATGAATCAACATCTATCAAGATTTGTCGGAAGTTTTTTCGGATCAACATGACAGCGATTTCTCCTACCGAAGGAGAAATCGGAGCTGCTAGCATCTAGACTCAAGGAAATAAATCTTTTAATTGAAGATTGGACAGTCTCTTTTTATCGCGGTCGCGAAAAAGATCTTCTTCCATTTTTTTATCTCAGAAAATGATGTAGTCATTTGCAATGACATTGGTGGCCGTTTAACGAAAATATGACTCTCAAGCTGATGAATGGAAATTGTTCATGAACAGCTCAATGCGAAGTTTAAAATGAGTTTTACTAGATATTGGTAATAAGCATGCAGCTGTGCCTATTGCTTATTCTACACAGAGAAAACAGATTCGTGATAGCAACCGAATTTGTTGACAATCGAATGATTCTACCTTAGTGACCGAATTTTGCAATTGTGGCTACAACATTTAAGAAGGGGTAACAATTGTTTGGTTGCTTCAACCGAAATTCTTCTTTATCAAAAGATTTTCTCTTGTCTTGTATTAGAAAAAACAAGTAAGAGTGTTATATTCGGCCGTGTCGAATCTTGTATACCTCACAGACTACTTAGAACTAATTTGAGCAAAATTTTATCAGGATTGTCGCATAATCAACATATTTGTGACTGCTCAAACAGTATACCGGGTGGACATTTTTATGGGAGCCATGTGAAATCATAACCAAACGAACCTTAACAGCAGAGAGTATTTATGAAAAATTTCAGCCAGCTAGGTCCTTTCGTTTGGGCCCCATTTTTGTTAAGAAACATACAGACGGATGGACATATCAAGATCGTCTTAGAATCTTATGAGGACCTAGAATATATATACTGTGTAACAAACAGAATGACAAAATCAATGCACCCCCCATTCTTTTTTGATGGTGGGTATAAAAATATGTAAAAACAAAAAATACTCGTATTTCCGATTGTTTTCTTTGATTTTTCCAAGCTTCAGCTCTATGTGTTTTTCTCTATGATTTAAACCTTTTTATTGAACTTGAAATTAATATTTAATAATGCTTCTTTTCTTTTCAGAAACATCAATCAACATGCGACTGGATACAAATTCAAATGAAGATTTCAAAGCGTTAGGTTCAGCGTTTTGTGTAAGTTTTTTTTTTATTCTTTGTTTAAAATAGAAAATTTAATTACTGCTAATATTAATATTTCTAGAAAATTAAACCTGAAAATTTATCCACCTGGGGTGGTTCTGCCAAACAAGATACAAGACTGCCAATAACTGATTATTCAACTTTAGGAGGTCCCCGTCACAATTGCAGTCCCTTTCCCATATCCCGTGATGTTAATAATCGCTTTATATTATGGTAACTACATAGTTCTTAATTTAACTCAGTGTTATTAATTGTATTTCTCTATTATTTTGTTTATAAGGGATGGCGACATAACCACATTGGAAGTAGATGCCATCACCAATACAACCGATGAGACTTTAACTGAAAGCAATATTATATCGGATCGTATTTTAAATGTAGCTGGTAATCAATTAAAAGATGACTTAACACATAATATAAGAGGTGAATATAAAGCCCCCAAAAGTTATTGAAAATATATTTGATATATAACAAGAAATTAATAGCTTTCTAAGTGTTAGCAGAGCTTGGAATTAATTAATTCAATTTGAGCTTAATTCACCAAAATCTTAATTCTAAACCCAATACTTTAGCTGCATACAAAAGTTTTTAGTTAAATATAATTAATTTATGGTTGAATTAATTCATCATTGAATTAATTCAACCTTTGAATGATTAAATATTTGTTAATTCAAATGTAATACATTGTTAATCATTTACAAAATGAATTGAAGCAATTTGTAATATATGTATTTGAATTAAGGTAAATTTGAATGATTCAATAAGGAATTAACTCTATAAATAATAAATTCCTAAAGGCATGAATTCAATACGTTTGTAGCACTAAGGAATTAAGACAACGAATTAATTCGTGGTCTGAATGGTTTAATGAAATTATTAAGATTTTTAATTCGATTTTGAAAATTTAATTAAGAATTAATTCTTTCGCAAGTTATGTAAACATCCCAAAATTTAAAATAATATATATTATTAATTATATTAAAATTAGCATTATTTGAATATAGAATCTAAAAACCCTATTTAATCTTAATGAAACCAGATACCACTCACATAAATCGATTGCAAATTGCCCAAAAATATGTAGTACTTTCTCTGAGCAGGGAAAATTAAATTTTCCTTATATTTCCTGGGCATTAGGTAATTTTTTGATCATGTTTTTTACTAAAACTACATTTTAAACAACGGGGGTTATTTCCTGCCAATGATTTGATTACCCATAGATTTTTTCAACAGAAAATCAGTTGAAACATAAGAATTTCGATTTAAATAACTGAATTTTTGTCACCCCAACTAAAGTTTTTCTGGCACAATAGACTGAATCATTTGATTAGCAATAAATTCGGCCATCACAGCCAAAACTATTTTCACTGAGTGACAAAACCAGAATAATGTTGTTGCAATTTAATACACATAAACTAACTTTTCTTGTAGGTCGACATACAGTGTTGGAAAAAATAATAGAAACGATAGCATTTTTTTCCAATTTTGTAAGTATATTTGTCAAGTTTAGTTTTGTTAAATAAAATTTATATGCAGTTTTGTTTATCAGACATACAACATAAGAAAAAACATAATCATTCCTCTTTTAATTAATATTTTAATACACTATATGACTAACAATGTAAAGAGTCAATATTTTTGCTGGAAAAAATAATAGAAACGCGTAAAAGGATTCAATTTTTAGAGGCATATCTTTTAATTTTTTGTTAAAAAATTGTTTTATTTTAATATTTAGAGCCTCTACCTTTGTTTTTCATAACTTCATTGCATCTGCGAGTCATGGAATCAACCAATTTTTTTTGAAAAAGTCCTTGTCAATGAAAAACCACTTTTCCTGGTTTTTTTCCCACAATTAGTCCTTATTTTTCCGACTGATGCCCTCCAGCTTCCTCTGGAGCACTCCCCAAAGGTGTTCTATTGGTTTAAGGTCCGGTGACTGTGAAGGCCATTCCATAAGAGGTACTTTGTTGACACCAAACCAATCCTTTGCCAATTTTGAAGAGTGGTTCGGATCACTGTCCAGCTGAAACTCCCATCTCAAGGACATCTCTTCCTCAGCAAATGGAAGGATTATGCTTTGCAATATATTTACGTAGTCCGGGGCGCATATTTTGTTCTTTATCAAAAATATTAAACAGACACCAGAAGAAGAGAAACACCCCCATATCATGATTGAACCACCGTCGTCTTTTACGGTCTTCTTGGTGTATTTTGGATCATATGTCTTATTGTGTGGGTGCCTAACATAATGTTACCCATGGGATCCAAACAAATTTATCTATGTTTCGTCTGACCACAGCTCAAGAAGACCGTAAAAGACTACGGTGGATCAATCATGATATGGGGGTGTTTCTCTTCTTCTGGTGTCTGTTTAATATTTTTGATAAAGAACAAAATATGCGCCCCGGACTACGTAAATATATTGCAAAGCATAATCCTTCCATTTGCTGAGGAAGAGATGTCCTTGAGATGGGAGTTTCAGCTGGACAGTGATCCGAACCACTCTTCAAAATTGGCAAAGGATTGGTTTGGTGTCAACAAAGTACCTCTTATGGAATGGCCTTCACAGTCACCGGACCTTAAACCAATAGAACACCTTTGGGGAGTGCTCCAGAGGAAGCTGGAGGGCATCAGTCGGAAAAATAAGGACTAATTGTGGGAAAAAAAACCAGGAAAAGTGGTTTTTCATTGACAAGGACTTTTTCAAAAAAAATTGGTTGATTCCATGACTCGCAGATGCAATGAAGTTATGAAGTTAAAATAAAACAATTTTTTAAAAAAAATTAAAAGATATGCCTCTAAAAATTGAATCCTTTTACGCGTTTCTATTATTTTTTCCAGCAAAAATATTGACTCTTTACATTGTTAGTCATATAGTGTATTAAAATGTTAATGAAAAGAGGATTGATTATGTTTTTTCTTATGCTGTATGTCTGATAAACAAAACTGCATATAAATTTTTTTTTAACAAAACTAAACTTGACAAATATACTTACAAAATTGGAAAAAATGCTATCGTTTCTATTATTTTTTCCAACACTGTATATACAGTATCAGCCATAGTTTTTTCATACTATATTTTTTTTTTTATAAAAATAAAGTCTTAAATTTCTATTATGTATTATTTTAAATTGTTAATATATTTATTATTGATAAACAAATACTTTTAAAGTTAATCTTTCTATAAGAGGTAACTTTAAATCAAAAAATATTTAAAGCTAGAAAATAAACCGGTCAAAACTAAAGCACCCCTTCATGGATATAATATAAAACTATTTTTAATTTATATTTTGTTGCAAATCCTTTGGTTTGGATGACACATCTCTTAGGCATAGAATATATTAAGTTTTTTATGGTGTCTTGCGATATTCCTTCCCAGGCTATAATAACGGCTTGAAATAAATCGTGAAAACTGCTGATCCTTATTTCGGCAATATTAACGATTTATTTTCATATTAACAATCTCCTACAAGTTCGCAATAGGATTGAAATCGGGAGATTGAGCAGGCCAATGAAGAACTTGAATCTTATTGCTCTGCAGCCATGTATTACAAACTTTGGAGGTGTGCTTAGGATCGTTATCCTTTTGGAACCTCTCTATAAGTGGAATCTCTTCACTGGCATAAGGCTACATTACATCTTTCCATATATCACGGTATATGAACCGTTCCATAATCCCATTAAATTTATGAATTGGCCCAATTCCATGACCAGAAAAGCAAACCCAGACCATTACATTGCCCCCTCCATGTTTAATTACTCCTTTGAAATACTTAGGATTCAGTATTTCGTTATTCCATCGGAACTTTTTAATTTGTATTTGGATTCGTCAGAGAACAGAACTGTCCTCCATTTTTGGACACTTCAGTTAAGGTGGGCTTTGGCAAACTCCAGTCTAGCTTTCTTGTCCTTATACACATAAAATTCAACATAAATAACTTTCATATAAACATTAATCACGTCACCAAATTTCGTGGTGATCGGTCCATAATTTGTCATAGCTCCCATAAAAGGCCCACTTCCGAAAATCACTCACGAACATAAATTATTGAAATTTTGAAAGAAAAATGTTTTTGCTCATTTACTTAGTGTAGGGTATTATCTGGTCGGGCTTGACCGACCATACTTTCTTACTTTTTTTTTTATAAAAATAAAGTTTTAAATTTTTATTCATGGATATAATATAAAACTTTTTTTAATTTATATTTTGTTGCAAATCCTTTGGTTTGGATGACACAAGCACATCTCTTAGGCATAGAATATATTAAGTTTTTTATGGTGTCTTGCGATATTCCTTCTCAGGCTATAATAACGGCTTGAAATAAATCGTGAAAACTGATGATCCTTATTTCGGCAATTTTAACGATTTATTTTCATATTAACAATCTCCCACAAGTTCGCAATAGGATTGAAATCGGGAAATTGAGCAGGCCAATGAAGAACTTGAATCTTATTGCTCTGCAGCCATGTGTTACAAACTTTGGAGGTGTGCTTAGGATCGTTATCCTTTTGGAACCTCCCTATAAGTGGAATCTCTTCACTGGCATAAGGCTACATTACATCTTTCCATATATCACGGTATATGAACCGTTCCATAATCCCATTAAATTTATGAATTGGCCCAATTCCATGACCAGAAAAGCAAACCCAGACCATTACATTGCCCCCTCCATGTTTAATTACTCCTTTGAAATACTTAGGATTCAGTATTTCGTTATTCCATCGGAACTTTTTAATTTGTATTTGGATTCGTCAGAGAACAGAACTGTCCTCCATTTTTGGACACTTCAGTTAAGGTGGGCTTTGGCAAACTCCAGCCTAGCTTTCTTGTCCTTAGCTGATATAAACGGTTTTTTTGCTGGTCGTCGGCTGAATAATCCTACTTCTACTGCTCTTCTACGGATTGTTCTTTCGCTAACGCATAATCTTAAACTTGTTCTTACTTGTCTAGCTGATGCTGTAGGATCTTTTTGTATAGCTCATTTGATCAAGGAATCATTATATCGTGTGGTTTTACGCGGGCGGCCTCCAGAATGTTCCGGTGAAATACGACCATTCTGCAAAAACTTTGGAATCAGCCTGGAAATAACTGATCTGTTAATTGAATATTTTTTACTCAATTCATGCCGTGATAAGCCCGCCTTCCAGTCTTCAATAACTTTAATTTTAAATTCACTGGAGTTCTTGTTTCTTGCCATCCATAGTTTTTTCACAATAAACTGTATAAAACTTAAATTATACAGACTACGCCTTCCTTTATTTTTATCTTCAGGAATTTTTAAATCCCGTTAACTGACATTGCAAATATGCAGAAAAATAGTAAAATGTTTAAACATCTTATAAGGGGGTGCTTTTGTTTTGACCGTCCCGTTTTGTATTTTTCTATGTTTTATCATTTTAAATCAACTGTTTCTAAAATAATCCTGTACTAAACGAACATTATACGAATATTAACAATATAAGTTAATAAAATATATACAAAATACACCCTAAGAAACCTTTTTTTATCAAAAAAATTATGATATGAAAAAATTCATGGAGGGGGTGCTTTAGTTATGACCGATACTGTAAATTGAAAGGTTAAGTTCTCAAAGTAATTTGCAAGATGCTTAACATTAAAACTTTTAGAGAAAATAATAAATAATACTAGTGTAGAATCTCTTAAATCTTTTAATAAAATTTACTTTATTGAAATTTGACTTTGATTATTTTAATAATTTTATTTAAAAATGCGGGATTTTTCAAAATTTTTAGCTTTTATTTTGAAACATTTGCACAAAATAAATTTACTCAAAGTATTGGCCATTGTTAGCTATGACCTTTACCCATCTTTTTAGCAACAAATGAAATCCAAGCCAAAAGAACTGCTCATCTTTTGAGGCCTAGAACGAATCAAGCCAATTTCAGATACTCTGTTCGAAAGTGAAGCGTTCTGGGATACGCGTTATGCACCGATCTAAACAAATAGTAGTATTACGAGTAATGGCCTGGACTATAAAGCGAATTAGGCAAAACTTCCCAACCACTTCATTCTAAATACTTTTACAACATGTGGCCAAGTGTTGTCATGATGGAATATAACGGTTTTATGTCTGGCAGCCATACTCTGGCTGCATATTCTGGGCGTTTTTCGGCCAATGCTCGCTTTAAACGAATCAGCTGCATTCGGTACAGGTTCCCTGTGATGGTCTGGTCATATTTCAGCAGCTCATGATATATAGAACCCTTTTGCTCCCACCAAATACAGAGAATTACCTTAGCGCCATGGATATTTGGCTTTGGTGTCGATTCGTGTGGTTGGCCGGGCTTCACGTACGATCTCTTACTCTTCGGGTTATTGTAATAGATCCATTTTTCATCGCAAGTAATGATTCGGTGCAAAAATGATATTCTTTTATAGCGTTAAAGCATCATTTTCGACATGCAATGATGCTTTTTCGCATTATTCTCCATTTCCCATAAAAAGTGGACTTAGCATGTTTGCACATTAGGCTAAAGATTTAACGAAATGAGATATAATTGAACTTTGTGAATTATTTGCTTGCATCATATAAAATTGAGCACACTACTTGATATTTAATATTATTTTTAATTTTTCAGAATGCCGCACTGGTGAGGTACGCGTTACTAAGGGCTACAATTTACCCGCTAGTTATGTTTTACATACAGTGGGTCCTGCGTATAAAGAAAAATTTAAAACTGCAGCCGAAAACACTTTACATTGTTGTTATAGGTAAGTACACGCTAAGCTTACAATTTCCTAAAAATATCTATTAATTTTTAACATATTTCCCTTTTTTTTTAATATTTTCCTAAAGAAACGTTTTATGTAAAGCCAAAGAACTGAATTTAAAAACTATAGCTGTGTGCAATATTAGTACCAATCAAAAGTCATTTCCAGCTGATTTAGCCGCTCATATTGCATTAAGTATATCAAAGATTTACTCAATACATTTTCTAGAAAATTTTTTTAAACAATTTATTTGTGTTTGCAGGAACTGTACGCCGTTATTTGGATAAATTTACATCGCAAATCGTGATATTTTGTGTTAGTCCCCATGAACGGGGCATTTATGAGGTATTGGCACCTCTCTATTTTCCACGTGATAATCTAGAAGAACGTAGTGCTTTATGGCAATTGCCTAAAGATATTGGCGGTGAATATGGTGAACCACAGCATCCTGATCGTCAAATACGCATCATACGCAATCCACAGCATAGTGTTTTAATGCGTCATCATGGTATGTACTTAGTTGTATTAATAGTTATTTAGTTATTTGGTATCTAAAATCAAATTGGGTACTCTTCTCCTAGTAATTGTTTAAAACTTTTGAGCTTAGTAAGGACACTAACCATTTTTCTACATTTCATATCAATCGGAACACTGTTAAATAAAAATTCTTATAAATCTGCAATAATAATAAAAAACTATTTTTAATACCCCTTTTTACAAACAACAACAGATTGTAAAAATTGATAAATAAATTAGGTATTGACTCTCAACAAACAGAGACAAAAACTGAAACAAATTGATAAGACAAAGAAATTAAAGGGTTCTTTCTACTCATAGTTCGCTACTCTCTTCTGTTCCATACGCTCACTCTGCTTGACTCTTTGTTCACCTTTTCCACCTTTAATCATTTTTATTGTTGTTGAGGTATTTTATTTAGTGGTTTGATAAGATTATAAAGTGAATTGTTCGAGGTGTTTAGATTGAATGTGGAACGAAGCACAGGTAAATTCAGTTTCATTGAATTTATAAACACAAACAAACGCATTTGGAAGTTGAGAAAATATCGGTTTAGAATTGAAGACGCAAATCGTTAATTACTAAAGTATTAAAATAGTGCGGAACCTTAACTTTTTTAACTTTTTCATAAGTTGGAGATCTCAGTCTTAATTTAAAAAGAATTATTGTTTGAGAAAAGCTGTGCAGTTGTTACAAGTAAATAAACATAGTAATGAATCATATTCAGAGATAATATGTATTAATCAATTGTTAAATTTATAAAGTGAACTCATGAATCCTATTTTTAGTTTTAAACAATTGAATTAAAAACAAGTAAGAGTGTTATATTTGACAATAAAATATTTTTCTGATATGGCTTATAGAACTTGATAATACATTAAAAACTAGACGCGAAAAGACCGTCTTCTTTCATCATTTGAAAGAACTGCATCATAGGCCTTTTGGTAAATTGAGTATTTATTAAACTTTCTCACTTTTAATTGCATTCTATAAGTAAATGATTAAAATAGAATTGGATGTCGGAATATATAATATGACTTTTTTTATAATAATAATTTCATTTAAATATTGGCCGCGACTGCTCTGGAGACGGTCCATTCCGAAGGTTAAATTTTCAATCACTCATTCTGCCGGAGTAATATCGGCTATCAAGCCTTGAATCGTTGCTTGCTTATCGACCAAGACTTTTGACTTTACATAACCACAAAGAAAACAATTTAGAAGTGGTATATCACACGATCTAGGCTGCTAGTTGACAGGTCCGGAACGCGAAATAAGCTACTGGGCCCGGAAGTGTGCCAGCAGGGCTGATGTTTGTAATACATCATTAAGGTTTGAGTCTTTCCACGATGAATTGTCAAACATTACTGCATAAAAATATGATGACAGTATGACACCAGACACGAGTGATCTGTACAAACACTCTAAATGAATCACCCTTTATTTAATAAAAATGTGGAATTATATACTAAAAAAAACAAGCTCGATCATGCATCCACAATTAAGTAAAAATAAACTATTCCGAATGAAAAAGGGGATTACAAAATTAAAATTTAGTTTTCAGTTTTCGGTACAACTTTGTAAAATTTATACAGAGGCTCCAAACCCCTCATTAAAATTCAATGAACTTAACTTAATGCCATAAATGACAACTAGAGGTAACTCAGAGCCAAAAACCTAAGACTTGTTATTGTGTAAAAAAATAGTAATTATTTTCCTAAAAATAAATATGTCTTGAGCAAATATGTAATGATTATCTCTCAAAGGTCAACAAAAACAATCACACCCAAACTTTAATAATCGTTGAGCTTTCTGGTATTGAGTATTATTTTATTATTTAGTATCTAATTAAGGAAAATATTAAATTTTTTTAAAAACAGGATACGAGTATTTTTAAAAAAATCTTGAATTCAACAACATTTTACCCAATATTTTATTCCGATAAAAACCTGTTCGTATTATTTATAATTGAAATGAATATGGCAACTCTTCTATGATACATCCCTAGCATATGCTATACATTTCAATTATTGTATTCAATAGCTACACTGAACAAAATTATTATTTATTTATTTATTTCATTTATTCAGAATCAAGCCCTAAGGGCCAAATATGATTCAAATTCCACTCAGAAAAAATTATTATTATTATACACTTGAGGAGAAAGAAAAGTCAAACAATTAGTTTTTAGTGAATTTATTATGAACTAGCTTGACCCGGTGCGCTTCGCTACCCCTGTCGTAGTCTATGTTGGAAATTTCAATAAAATCGTTTCGGCCGTTTAGTATTTATTGTTTAAGAACTAAAGGTACCAATTTTACCGGTTTTCCCCCTGTTTACCCCTTTCTGGTCCAAGTATTGAAAAAGGTTATAGCCTATTGACGCTTCCAATAGGCTATACGTTCAAAATTTCAATAAAATCGATTCAGGCGTGATGCTCAAACAAACAAACAAACTTACAAAGACATTTATATATTTAATAGCTTGACCCGGTGCGCTTCGCTACCCCTGTCGTAGTCTATGTTGGAAATTTGAATAAAATCGATTCAGCCGTTTAGGCGTGATGCTCAAACAAACAAACAAATAAACAAACAAACTTACAAAGACATTTATATATTTATATAGATATAGATTTAAAACAATTTTAACATAAACAAGTTTGAACAAAATTGGAAATTGTTTGGGAAAATATATTAAATTTTTTGGATTTCGTATTGATTCAATACGAAACTGCTTAGAAAAATTATGTGCTGTTTTTCAATAGCGAACGAGTACTTTGAGTGGAAATTTAACATGTGTTTTGTTATTGTAACAAAAACAAAATATATGTAAAATTTTCACTCAAAGCACTCGTTCGCTATAGTAAAACAGCACATTAAACATATGTTTTTGTAAATTTCGGATGTGTATTTTGTAAATGAGAGAGTTTTACATAGAAGACAGCTAAATCAACTTATAAATGATATAAAAACATCATATTTTACCGTTGTTTAAAAAGCAGTGATGGGGGATCATTGAGACGGTTGAAGGAAAAAAGACTGGATATTATGGCGTAGGACTGTTTTTCACAGCAAGGTATGGGTTCAATTCATATCATAAATTGAAATAGAACCATTTTAAACGATGTTAGGTATTTAAACACTGAATAAAATATGCCCGTAGTTTGGAGATTTCAGCTAGATGGTGTCAACGACAAATCTCAATCCTATAGAAAACCTATGGGAAATTTTAGATCACTAAATACTGACTCAAAATTACAAATACCATGAAATATGCTTTATCTGATGTGGTTATAAGGGAATGGAAAATATATCAAAGGAAATGATTAATTGGTTCAATGTAGAGTTCCAGTTCGGTTTTAACCGAAACCGCGGTTTTTCAAGGCCAAAAACCGAAACCGACAATTATTTTTCGGTTTTTACTTTTAATCTATTTTCAGTAGAAAAATTCAAAATTTAGAAGTGAGAAACAAACTTTTCACTTAATTATTCATCCAATATCTCTAAACAGGGATCGGTAAAAATATCTTAAAATTTGTTTAAATTTTTTAAATTGTATTAGAATAATTGCTTCAGATGATGTAGCAGGCTATCTTTCGCAGGGAAAATAATGCATAATTTGTGTAACAAAGTCTTAGTTATTTTCAAATATCCATTAAAAGTATGGAGTACTAGATGACCCTAATTGGAAGAAAAAATAATTCAGGAAAACATGTCTCTAGTTTCATGTTTATTAATTCATTGTAATATGGATTCTAGCTCATTCTAAACGTATTATTAGAATAAATACAGTACCATAAAGACCCACATTTGTATTCCTACTCATTATTATAAAATATTCAAAAAGTACTTTTACAGTAAAGAAATAGTAACACGTGTTTCTAAAAAAAAATATTCAAAAGTACTATTAGTTGGAAAAAGTACTTGCAAGTCCCTTTTTTAAATTCTAACTCAGTCAAGATCATGTGTGTAAAATTTCAATAATAGTTTCTGTTACCTCAATATCATTGTGCCCTCTATCCTTGATTCTTTCTTTACTCAGAAGCATATCACCCATCTATTATGTATACATATAAGTAAAATAATTTAGTATAATAAAAAGTACCATTAGAAGAAAAAGTAAAAATTTTCCACACGTAATTTCCTGATTCTAGGTTTAATATTATAGAAAATTCGTTTTGAAGAACGAAAAAGTACTCCTTAGTTTGGTTTAGATCTGCATTTTGGTATCATAAGAATTGAGCACCTTATTCTTGATTATTTCTTTACTGAGAATCATATTCCAACTTTACTGTATATAAGCTAACTAATTTAATACTTATTGAAATAAACGATTCAATTGTTGTTAAAATATTGTAAATAAAAGTATGTAGGGACGAAACGAAACATTTCGATCCAACAAATAATAATAATTGGTGTAAATGATTTTCATGGCCATACGCTTTAATTTCGCTTTAATTTGGTTTTTATATAGTTTCAAAGTTTATATTTTTTAATAGATGTGTGCAAAATACCTAAAGTAAAATTGTTAATAACATTACAAATGTTAGTCAGATTTTATAATTTTTGATCTCATGAATGAATCGCTGATTTTAAAGCTTTTTTTTCTAGAAATCTGTTTCTAGTCCTTAGCATTTTTTTGCTTCTAATGTATTACACAAAAACACATTTTTATCAGAGAGAGTATAATTAGTAGGATTAAGGTCCGTGTCATTAAGGACATTTTTTAAAATGTGAGTCTAAGGATGTCATAAGATAATGGTTATTTTTGCAAGCTACATAGCATATGTTCCAATGAATTTTTACATAAGAAGGTTGTTATTACTCAATATTAAAAAAAAGTATATTACGATCTTTTGATTCAGTATGATACAGAAAAATATAATTTATCATATTTTAATATTATTTGTATCATTTTATATCACTTTTTTTAAATTATATCTGAAATATAATCGAATAAGAAAAAACATAAAAAAATTGTTTGGTATAAATGTCTAACTTAAAATTTAAAGGGGAATAATACTGCCTCCGTTCCATTTTGATAGAAAATATGAGTAAACATCTATATAGAAATTCAAAATAATACGATATTTTTAAGGAGCATTTTATAGTATCAATTTATATTTTTAAAATATTTCTCTTTCCATTATGGTCTGTTATTAAAATAATAATGTACAAAATTTAGGAATATATATTTCAAAATATTCTTGCTTAAAGGATATTATTTTAATTTATTATACTTTTTCCTTTGGAAAATGATTTTTGGTGATATATTAAGAAAATTTAAAGTCCCTTCAATTTATATAAGAATAAGTTTATAAAAATCGGACAATTAATTGCCTAAAAATATATTTGAAGTTTTCTGATTATTCTTCGAAATATTAGGAAATGTTTATTATCTCGTGATCCTCTAATGACTCCACTGTGAATTTTGTATTTATTATTTACCATACAATGGCTTATAATTGAGGAAAATCTTTAGAAAATGGAAAATGCTTTTTTGAAATATTCTTTGTTCAAGAACGATTTTTTGCTTATTTTTAGGGAAATATATTGAAAATAGGGTACATAATCATTATGACACCATTATCGATAAAATTGGATAAGAGATGAAAAAGTTATATACAATTGAAATGGAGCAATTTAATACCGATCTTTTATAAAATTTTCATTTTGAAACTCGATAAAAGACTCACCAAAGCTAATTTTAAAAAATGATATCTTACACCGAGTATATGATTATAAACAGTTTTCTTTTGATATGAAACTTATTTGTATTGAATCTCATTTGAATACCAACATTTTTAAGAAATTTATGCTCGATAGAGTAATTTTCGGAAGTGGGACTTATATCGGAACTATGACTAATTATGAACCGATCGTCACAAAATTTGGTGGGATCATTTCTGTATATTTGAAACATATTTGAGTTGAATTTTATTTGGATACTATTATATTTCAGAGACCTATGCACATTAATGAAATTTTGGAGAATGGTACTAAATTTGGTAGTATGAGTTTGGCTTATACAAAACTTTTTGTGCTGAATTTAGTTTGTATATGTTTATTAGAGCGCCAAGTGACAAGGAAAATCTTTTTCTAGGGATCAAAATAAGAAACTTTGCCCAAGGAACTGTACCTCTAAAATGAATTCTAATGTTTAGTTTGACCCAAAGGTCAAATTTTGAAAAATCTTTACTAATGTATTTATTGTGTATAAGTTTTGTTTATGGAGCGTATGATAAATATAAATGTGATGTATGTAATACATAATCATACATGGCTCAGTGGTTTCAATTTTGAATGATCACTTGGGTATGAGAAAGCTTTCTGCAAGATGGCTGACGCGTTTGTTCACAATCGGATGCACAAAAGGGTGCACACATGAGCAGTTTCCATGGCTCTATCCTTCGGATTTACCCCCGACTGACTATTTCTTGTTTCCAAACCTACAGAAATGTCTCGGCGGAAAATGATTTGACTCCAACGATAAAATCATCTCACAAAAAATACCTATTTTGATGACCTCGACAAATCTTATTTTTTGGAAGGTATAAACAAATTTTAGAAACGTTGAACAAAGTGCATAGAGCTCATAGGAGACTATGTTGAAAAAAAAAAATAATTTTTTATCCAAAAGCCAGTATTTCGTTCAAAACTTTTTTACCCACCCTCGTATATTTAAATCAGTTCTTTTGTAAGAATCATGGTTGTATATTCCTAAAAATCCCCATTAATGTTATGTTATGCTATTATATCATCCGTTTAATCTTGACCGCTTTGAAATATGTGTTTTACTCCATACACACATTAACTCACATGAATTAAATTTCAGTAAAATAATTTAAATGTATCCTAAATTGTATCATAAATTAACGATAACATTGAACACAAATTTATATTTTTTTATAAATAAAAAACCAACAAACATGACAATTTTTGCAATTAAAAATTTTGGAAAGGAACATCAATTTTAGGAAATAGAGATGGACTGATAAATTACGCTTCAAACACGTAAACAAGCGTTTAGATAATGAGGAATACATAATACTCTTCAGCTAAAAGGCATTTGTTAAAATACTTTTCTAAAATAAATTGTTATTATTGGAGAATTCTTTAGTTTAATAATTATATAACAGAGTAGGACATACCATATCGATGGGAGTCACTTGTATGAGGGCTAGGTGAAATCGTTAACCGATATTGCTCATTTTCAGTGCCAAACAAATCTTTCGTTTGGGCCCTATCGTGTTTTCAACAGACGGACAGAATCTTATGAGGACCCAGGATATATATATATATTGCTCGTTATGTTACAAACGGCATGACAAAATAAATATACCCTCTCATATCTTTTGATGGTGGGTATAAAAAGTACACGTTTGGTAAGAGTTCAGTACCATTTCGGAATCTGATTTGTTCATGCTAGATAAGAAGCTTTCTAGATTATTAAAATAACCATATAAATCATTCTAAGTGATTTATCTTATTTACAAGAGAGATTCGAGAAAAAAAAACAAAACAATCGATTTTTATCTCAAAAGTGATACATTCTTATCAGAAGACGCCCCATAACAAGTTTCAAAAATATATACATACGTGAAGAAAGTGGCATAGTTATAGAATAATATGATAAAATATCTTCGTTGTATAACGAATATATGTCACACTATATAATATATGTATTTGAATATTATGTAAAGGGGCTTGGGAGTTTCTACAATAACTACATGTTTAGTTTAAGTCTGATGAAGACAAATTTCAAAACCTTGCTAAAGGTATAAGTTTATTTTCATCTACATATTATTTCTATCTATATTTAATATGAAACATTCTATTCAGGGGCCGCATTCGATATCGAGTAAAATTTATTTATTTGAGAGTAGAAAATTTAATACGTTTTATTATAATTTCATTTTTCGTCATCATTTTTCGATACGATAGCTCATTCGATCACGAATGCGGTAATTCGACCCCAGGTCTCTATAATCTGAAACTTGCTCTTGTTCAGCGGCGATGCTCCAAAATGTCTTTATATTTACAAAAAAATGTTATTAATATTTACAAAAATTTCATATTTTCTTATCTTTAGAAATTGACAATCTTCCTGATTAACATAACATACCGTCTAACTTAATAGCACCAATGATAACAATTCTGTCACATAAAGTAAATGAAAACGATGGCGTAAAAACGTAAAAAGAGCACTAATAAGCTTAAAACTGCTCTTAAACATTCATATAGAACAAAAAATAAACAAACAAAAAGATTTCTATGACAGAACCTATTATTATTTTCGTGTCTTATCAAATAACATTTTTTTTTTACATACATATGTAGAGCTCGGAATAAGAAAGAAATTTTGTATATACATTTTTTCAATTTTTCTAAATTATACCAACGAATAACAATTATTTTGAAATTAAGTGCGGTGTTTTAAAACGTTAAATTGGTGGAAAAGTTTTTGCAATATTTAAAAATTGTATTTAATACAAACATTAAAAAGTGTGGTGAATTTGCAACATCATGATAAACAATTCTTTTCAATTTTCCTGTAATAATTTTTTAATTGTTTTTTTTGTTGATATAAATTTTAGTGTCACAAGTGCTATTTTGTCCAACTAACTCCTCTCGTTATTACATATACACATCAGCTTCGCAAAATAAAGTTTTTCTGTATAGATAGTCTGTGTTTTTTAGCCACTGTTTTATGTGTATAAGTTTATAATCAAAACAAATGCATTCTTAATTTAATTAAGGTTAATTTATTATGAAAAAATAAGAACAAATACAAATACAGCTAAAGGTTTTCATGGAATAGGTGGTTAGTTTATTAACCACCATGGCGGTATAGCCAAAATAACAACGTATAAATTAGTTTGAAATAATTTTGACTAAATTTTCTGACCAAAACAAACGAAAGTGCTATGTAGGTGAGACATTCTTCAATTTCATTTGGAATACCCACACCTCATGTGTAACCACCAATCCTAAATTTTCTCCATTTTGGTTCCACCACAGCTGTTTGGGTAGATAAGTCACTAACATAAGTATTAGCCAAATTTGATAGAGGTATGTCATTATCCGAATCAAAATCACCATACAATTTTGACTGGAGCTCCGAATGTATGTCACCGAACACCATCACATCAGTTTGATCCTCTTCTTTGTTGGATTCAAGACTGCAGACACTTTCACGTTTATTGAATACAGGCGGCATCCTTATAAAATAATATAAATTTATCTAGAGAAACATTAGTATACATATTCTGGGTCCTCATAAGATTCTAAGACGATCTAACTACGTCCGTCTGTCTGTTGAAAACACGATAGGGCTAAACAAAAGGAGCTAGCTGGATAAAATTTTCCAAAAATACTCTGTTGATAAGGTTTGCATGGTATTGAAAGTGAGCAATGCCAGTTCATGATTTAACCTCTATTGATAAGGTTTGCTTGGTATTGAAAATGAACAATATCAGTTCATTATTTCACCTAACCCCCATACAAATGTCCCTCTGAATACTGTTTGAGCAGGCATAAATATGTTGATTATGCGGCAATCCTGATAAAATTTTGCACAAATTTGTTCCAAGTACTCTGAAATTATACTGCCCCCATCAGAAAACGATATTTTCTTGTCAAAAAATAATATATGTATATATAATGATATTAACATAAATTTCGACATAAGTCTTACAGATTTTTAAGAAATTAATCACTCTTTCAAATTCTGTACAATTTTGGACAATAGAAGGCCAAAACTACATATTGATGGTGGGTATACAAGATTCGGCATAGCCGAATATAACACTCTTACTTGTTTGACATAAATACTCGCCGTTCAAGATACGTCACGATAATGTGTCCGAAGTCCAGACGAAGTGTGAAAACAAGTGTAATTCAAGCCTTGAATTATAGTCAAGCAATTGAATTATAGTTGTACTACACTTTGTATCAATAGCATTGTCCAGTAAAAAGGAAACATATGATTTTTGTTTGAAAATTATTTAATTTTTTTAAATATTTTTCAAGTTTTAAACATAATTGTATTTGCACTGAAGTCAAATTCCAACAAAAAGTTCAAGTGCTTGAATTTTTCGAGCTTATTGGGTAGTTATGAAAATGGAGAAATCATAAATATATAATGTACAATAAAAGATTTGTTCGTTAACATATCGCAATGAAATTTGTTACGTTGTTAACTCTATTTTTATAGAAAATGTAAAGGTTGAAACAAATGAGCAGCTGGCGAACAAAACTAGACATGTCTTCAGTAAATGATTTTTTTTGTTGTTTTCTTTCGGGCTCTCTAAGAACACATCTATGAAGTCACGAAATATTTTCATTCAAAACCAGTTCGATCCTATGTATCTTAAAAAAATAACGAAATCTAACTTTTCGAACAAGTCTCTATCTACTTAGGTACGTAGTTGAGGTATTTGTCCCTGCTGTAAAAAACAGTTAACGGGACTAGTATGGTTTTATTCGCCAGCTCCTCAAATATATCATTTAGAAATGGAAATTCCCACAATTCCTAAAAAACAAACAAAAAATCATAAATTTGATATATTTTTGAGAATTTTGCCAATAAATTCCACATTTGGTCAGGGGATGATAAAATAATAATAATATAAATGATTTGGAATACATAATAGAATCTAAAACTGTTACCCGTTTTGGTATCTGAGCATCGAAATTGTAGAACACCCTTTAAATAAGTAAGCGTTTTTATATCCACAAAAATAATTGGGGTATATTGATTTGTTGATCAAAATTTAGATATTTTTCAAAACTTGATTGCAATTTTCTTTAAATACTTGTATATTGCAGACAATACATTGAATACACGTTATTCGTATTAAGTATTACGAAACAATTCATGTTGAAAATTGTAAGATTATGTTCATGATTTCTCTGGAACCCATACAAATATCTTCTCGAAATATGGCTCTTGATACATTTCCGTCTATAAAATAGTGGTATTCATACAACAATTTAAGGACCAAGAAGAGAGTTATGGAAGGACATGTAGCCATGTTGAATGCAAGATTTCAAATAATATTTCGTTAAAAAAACAATTCGTGATTATCGGAAAAGTGTGGGGGGATTTATTGTTAACTTTTTTAAAATGCTTATTTGAGCAACAATGTTTTACGATGCTACCTCCCTTTGGAAATAATTTTTGTCGTATTTTTGGCTTTTGGACACATAGTTTTGAGATTATAATTTTTAAATGCGTATAACTTGCCTACTGTAAGAAATAAATATCACACGCATGCATGCTTCGATAGACATAAAATCTTTGATTTTGGACGAACCACAAAAATGTTTAAAGTGTTTAAAAATGTTGCATATCTGTGACGCTCCATAGAGGCCTATGGGTTTGGTTGTCGAAACATAAACTCGAATACTCTTCTGCTACGCCTATGTAATTTCAATTTCATGTCAAATGTCATTTCCAAATGTTTGTTTTCAAAATATTTTTATTCTGGCCCACTATGCAGCGGTTTCAATTGTAAAAGACTGCAGCTCGCGAAATATAAAGGTCCTCATGTAAACGCTTAAATGCCTCTCAAACTGTGCAATCTGTGCATTTTTACACTCTCGCAAATGAACTGTAAAAAAAATGTATGGAAATTCGTTTGCGCGACAAATTAGACTCGCAAACTTGAATTTATTGTGCATTTGATTCAGCTGCAAACGAATTTCCATACATTTTTTGACAGTTCATTTGCGAGAGTGTAAAAATGCACAGATTGCGTTTACATGAGGACCCTTATATTTCGCAAGCTGCAGCTTTTTTGTTTACTTTTATTTATAAAAAATAAAAATAAAATATAAATATTTTGTGCATGTGAAAATTGTGTAACTTTGGAACATATTTAACTTTCATTCAACATTTTTAGAATTTAAGTTTATACAATTTGAAAAACTTTTTTTTACAGCTTTTGTTGAATTTATTTTTATTTGACATTTTTAACAATTATAAATTATCTGTGTAAACTTGCACAAAATTGAAAAGGTGGGTTCATAAAACACGTCGCGCAAATTTGCACATTTACACAAATAGGAAACTTAAGCGTTTAAATGAGTACCCTTAATATATTTGAAATAATCTTTTATACAATTTATATATATTAAAAATTAATAATATTACTTGATTTCACTTTGTACTTATTTGTATGTTATCTGTTTCATTCCAGCTGACGACGACTCTGACAACTGTCCGCACGATTTTGAAGGTGGTGGTTCGGATCTTGAATACGGTGTATCAGATTTAAACGGTTTGAATCTTAACTCATACAGTGGTGGCATGCAATCACAAATACAGGTAAATTACTGGTAGATAATAACATTTTAAAATAAAAATATTTATCTTAAAGATAAAAGAATCAAAACAAAATTTCATACTGAGATGTTGATTAAAAAACTGCAGCAAAGCATTTGAAAATATTTAAATATTTGTTTAAAGTGAGATAAATTGTTTTACAAAATAACATTTTGTGTTTTTAAAAAAATATATATGTAAATAATACTATTTCTCTTTAATTTTTTAAAGGCCGATTTGGATCGTCAGCACTTATTGGGCAACCGACCCAGTAATGGTGTCTATGAAAGTGTTGTGGCCGATGGCATTGAAGGCCTAGAACATCAAGAAAGGTACGTTTTTTTTATTACTAGCGTATTTTTAAAATACAAATATATAAAACGACAGCAAGTAGTTACAATTATTTATATTGTATCAAAGTGAAATTAAATATTTACTAAATAACCATCATCTAACTAAATAAATAATTAAATAAGCACGTCATATTTTTAGATTTGTTTAACAAATTTTTTTTTATTTTTGCTTCTGTTTTTGTTACTAATTTGTTGTTTGTGTGAATATTTACGCTCTATGATTTTTTTGACAAATATCAATTTCAATTTTAAAGACTGCAACTGTTGCTAATAATTAAGTTTTCTATTTCAAAACATTTTGTGTAGTTTTAATATCATTTTAAATGAAAATTATGATGGTTTTTATTTTTAATTATTCTAGTATAATCATAATTTGTATTTTTTGAAAGATATTCTTGACAGTTGATGGTCAAAATCATTTGTTTGTAGTCATAATTGTTAAATGCGACACTATGAGACCGATGGCAAAATTAGTTGTAATAAACTTTTCATTTAATAGTCCGATCTGCTCGATCATAGCATGGTTAACTGTAAAAAAGTTACGTTTTAGAATATTAAAGAAAGATGGGGTTATATTGATTTTGTAATTCCGTTTGTAACACTTTGAAATATTGGTGGTAGTCCCACAAAAGTATATATGTACATATATTCTGGGTCCATAGAGGAACGGACGTAGTCCATCCTGTTTGTTGAAGCCACGATAGAGCCTAGAGTGAAGATACCCAGGGTGATGAAATTTTCCCCAAATATTCTCTGTTGATCAGAAATGTTTGGTATTAGAAATGCGCATAATAAAATTTAAGACAAAATATATATGTTTGACGTTTAAAAACACGATAGAGCCTAATCCAATAGACCTAGAGGACATAGTTATTGCTAATAGCTAACTTATGTGTCCAAAAATTAACAAAATAGGTTGATAGTTTAGGAACAAAATATTTATGTATATGAACAACTTATACATGTTTGAATGCATGAATGTAGCAAATTTACCATTGAATTATGGTTTTATAAATACATTTATATATAGAAACGCTAATTTGGCCACATTTATGTAAGCAACAGCTACATTAATGAGAAGAAAAAATTAAAATATTCTTCTATTAGTAAACAAAACTAACACCAAGGGAGTTTTGTTTACCACAATTATAAATTCGATATAAAAAAATCTAAATTGAAATTGAAATCAGCACAAATACATGTCTGAAAACAAAAAAACAAATGTACTTTCGATAGCAATCGAATTCACTGAATATTAAAAACTAATTTTTATGGATCGTTGCACGCTGGATGACGAATGAATAATTTTTCGTTGCTTTTAAATTCTCATCACACATTTTGTAGCACCTCTTTCTCTCTCTCTCTCTCTCTCTCTCCCACCTCTTTCTCAGTGAATGATTTGAAATGAAGATCGTGTGTAAACAATTCACAAAATGTATTTTATTGTTTTAAAAAAAAAAAACAAAATCACAATTAATATTACGTACAAACATTAGCGTTTTTTTTTAGCATAAATTTTGGTAAATTGTATAAGATTGTTTTGTAGTAATAGTTGAATACAAAGTTGCTATAACTTAACAATAATTAAGTGTTTGTTTATTTAAATCACTTACTCTAGAATATTTTATAAGCATTGGAAAAACAAAGAATTTTTCTATTAAAAGTACTCCACTACTTTTTTGAACTATTCTTATATACGATCGTAGAGAGATCCTTCAGAAATTACTGTCAATATATATGTACAAAATACTGTAACATTGGCGAAATTCGTTGACAGTTTTTGTCTCTGGTTGAATTAACATTTGCGACCCCATAAAGAACGAGTACATATATGTTACTCATACTCTTGATCATTATAGATCGTTGGTAGGCGTTCATAGTGTTCAGCTTACGAAGATGTTCGTCAATTTACACGTACACAACCCGAATGTAAACAATAGAGCGTATAAGTTGCTTGATGTTGTAACGGATATTGTATTTTTTAGAAATGTCCGTGTGTTTGTTTAATTAGGTTTCCGGATGCCCTAGATAACCTAATTAGTGTGCTTTTGTTTTGCATTCCTGCGATGTCTCTAAATCTAAAAAAGTTATCTGTCATCTAAAAATCAAATGGTAAAAATTTTACCAAAATCGGATAACGTTTAGAGCTACGGTTCTCAAAAGTGGGTCCGCGAAGAACTCATAAAACAAACCATTAAGCTTAAATACTGTAATCTAATTTATCCCTCTAATGCTTAAGCATGCCTCAAGGCACTCATCGCAAAAATGCCAATAAATGCTAATATAACTGATTTTTCATTTCAAAAACTCTTGTAACAGTTTCTAAAAACGTACTTAAATATTTTAATAAGCCTTGAAACCTCTTAAAAGCTATCTTCTTTCTTATTTACTGCACTTTTTACAAACTAAGTGCATTAACAACCAAAAAAATATGGTAAGTCCATGTTGTGTTATCAAACGTTGATAAAAGTGTTTTAGAGTTTCCCGATTGCAATCATAATTTTTTTTTCTTAAAAAGGATACTTATATTTTATATATTGTAGTCAAGATTTATGTAAAAAACTGTAAGCTACTCTTTAGAGACGTGATTTATTGATGGGCATTGCAGGCTAGTTTTGCTGCCTCAGTTTTTCTCTCATATAGCAAGATGTTCTTTTGTTTTCTTTGCTTTGCAATTTTTTACATAAAACTTTTCAAATTATCCGATTTGAGTGATGAACAATAAAAAAAATTGTTTTCAATAAAAATTTACAAACTATACTTACTAAAACCAGACTATGTTTCAATCTCTAAAGCCTCAAGGGTGCCTTAAGGCACTCATTTAGTTTTTCCCACCTGGCAGGTAAACCATTGATTGTACACATTTTTAAATGTTGTTTTTGAAATCAGATGCCCAAATTTACCATAAAAAATTAAAACCAAAGTTTTTAGCCATTTTAGAAATTGGCATTAGAGGGTTATTTTACAATTTTAATTTGAAAAAAAAAATAATTTTCTTTTTTTCAACTTTGATTTATAATACTTTCTTCTTTACATTAATATCTCTGAAACGTTGAAGCTTTTATTACAATTGTTCATTGTTGTCAAAATTGAAATTAAGAAAGCCAAATTAATATTGAGAAAATACAAAGTGAAATCCGGAATTGCTAATATTTACTTAGTTTTTCAATTTTCATTTTCTGAATATTAATTTCGACTTTTTTTTATCAATATTAAATTTAAATCTTTAAGTCTTGTTACGTCTTACAACTCAAATCTCAAAAAGAATATTATTGTATCACGTTAGAAAACGACCACGTTTTGATACTTTTTTTTTAACGTTTTATTAATTTATTGAATCTGTCTTTTATAGGCCTAACAATAAGTATTTAAATCTTATAACTAAAATGAAAACTAGTTGCTCTCCAACAAGAGAACCTTAATGGCGCTCATCTTAGCGGGGTGGTAGATCTGCTCCTGGATCGGGTTTGGATCTGCACAAGTTGTCTTGCAAGCTTATTGGAATGGTTTTGCAGCTTAACAATATATTTCTCAAGGACTTTCTTGAACTCTTCCTTTACCAATGTCACTTCTAAGTCCCTGTGGATGTTTTCATTTCTTATATACCATGGTGGTCCCGTCATGGTCCTAAGAATTTTAGATTGGGCCCTCTGTATAAGATCAATACTGGTGTTGCTAGCCATTCCCCATAATGGAATTCCATATGTCCAAATTGGTTGTAAAACGGTCTTATATAGGATAACTTTATATTCAAGACTTAATTTTGATTGATCACTGATTAACCAATGAAAGCTAGAGGCTTTTAGCTTCATGTGAAGTCTCTTGTGACGGTGTCAAGTAAGCCTTCTATCAAGATGAATACTAAGGTAGGTGACATAATCAGACTGCGGTATATTAACGTTATTGAGTGTGACAGGTGGGCAATTTCCTCTCCTTAGAGCGAATGTAAAATTTTTACTTTTCAGCTCATACACCTTTATTCGCCAGATTTTCAACCATGTTTCCACACGTACGAGATAATTTTGTAGTTGACTAGATGCTATGAGTGGGTTTTCGTGTGAACTAATAATGGCGTTATCAACCGCAAATGTAGAAATTGTTAATTTATCGTACGTAGGCAAGTCAGAGGTGTAAATCAAATATAACATATGTCCTAGTACACTTCCCTGAGAAACACCAGCTCTAATCTTGTATTCTCTCTTCACATAATCATTGAACTTAACTCTGAAAAGTCTATTCGATAGATAAGACTCCAGCAATTTATGAGAACATAGTGGTAGTAAACATTTGATTTTATGTACTAGACCTTTATGCCATACCTTGTCAAAAGCTTGACCAACATCTAAAAAGACGGCAGAACAATATTTCTTTAATTCAAAAGATTTTCTAATCTCTCCAGTTAAACGATTGACTTGTTCAATGGTGCCATGATGTTCACGGAAACCAAATTGGTGTACTGGGATAATATTTCCATCATTCAAAAAAGGTATGATCTTTTCCTGGAATATTTTCTCGAATAGTTTCGACAAACAAGGGAGTAGGCTAATAGGCCGTGCTTTTAATGGTTCAAGGTTGCAGTGATGCAAACAAATTGTGAGACTCCCTGGTTGAGAGGTTGCATATTTTATTTCAGATTTCGAGTTTTTAATCTGATTTAACTGAAATTAAATAATTAATTTGTTTCTTTAAAATCCCAGTCAAGCACAATTATTCAACATCATTGTCGTTGACACTATCAACATTACAACGCATAGTGGGGTAGATTGGAAAAAAGTGGTAATAAATGTGTATCTTTTAACCAGTTGGTCCGATTGCAAAATAATAGTGTCACCACCCTATTAAAACAAAAGGTGAACTACAGGGTAGCAAAATTGGCCACCTATGTATTGCTAAACTTAATACAGATATAGACAAATATGGAGAGATTTCAATGAATTTCACAATCTTATACAGCAAGAATATAAGGAAAATTTAGTTTATTCTCAACTTTACAAAGACATTTAAGTTTCAATTGTAAAATTTTGGTTTTTTACCTTGACTGTTATTGTTTTTCGCAAAAATGGTCGGTAATAGTTCTATAAACATTCCTTATTTCTATTGAACTATCCTCAATCCGCCTAGTCGTGAGAAATAATCAAAGTCAAGCTATTGAGATTAGTATAAACAAGTAAGAGTGTTATATTCGGCTGTGCGAATCTTATATACCCATTCAATCAATATGTAGTTTGAACAGGTTGTTCAAAAATTAAATTTTATGAAATCGTATGGCCTCCTGTACGAGTTGTTCGAACATAATTTTGCAATCGGAAGAGTAATTTAGAAGATACCAATTTATTTCCACTTGTTTACGATCGTTCCCACTGTGCAGCATACTATGACGTACATGCATACACTTTGATTTTGATTTGATTAAAAAAATTACCAATTTCACTTTATTTATTTCTTTTTTTTTTGGGTATAAAATGTTACTTAAATTGAATTTGTGCAACAATACTCCCTCTATCATACCAGACAACCCATGCCCACCCCAAATATACAGTCATTGCATGCAAACAGTGTCAATTTCGATTGTCTTTAAAATATATTTTTTTTATAATTAACTTACTTCATACGTATGTATTCTACTCGTAGAGTATCCTCTGAAAATATTCCGTAGTAGAGAATATATGTAAGGAAAACTATTCAGGTCATGACTTAATGACGAAAGCAAACAAAAAGCAGGTACTAAGTATAACTGACGTCACCGTCCGTCCAACCAGCCAACAAATGCAACACGAAACGACATCTAGTGAATTCAAAAATCTATTACGTACATACATACGTACGAACAGCAATAAAGTTTTAAAGGACATGAGCCACCCCCTTTAGTTCAAAATTTCTTTTCTGTGATAAGACAAACATTTCGATAAACGGAAGGAGGAAACGGCAAAGTGTAACATTGTTAAACGTGTTAAGCAATGTTCATGTTCATGTACATCTATTTTTATTTTATTTTCTAAATTAAGTTAAAGTTCAATTACAAAATTCACAATTGTTAAACTACATAGTAACTACATAGTTTCTTCGACCCACCACTAACTTGCCAGTGTAGAAATTTTTTTTGGTATACATTTTTAATCAATCATTCTTGTGTTAAAAATTTATTTTTGTTTCGTGTAGCTGTCTTTCAATTTAATTTTATTTAGGTCTATGTTTTTTTTTTGCTATTGGTTTTAATTTCAACTGTGAAAAGCTGTCAGTATTTGTCCGACAGACATAAAAATGTTAAATGTGAAATGGCCAATGTTTGTTGTCAATGGTTGTATATATTAAGTTGGTTTCTATGTAGGATAATTTGAAATGAGGCAAAACTTGCCAACCACTTCATTCTGAATACTTTTTAACAGGTAATGCAAATGTGGACGAGCTTCAAGCGAATCAGTTGCGTTCTCTACAGGTTACATGCCAGATTTGAACATCTCATAATAGATAGGTCCCCTTTGCTCTCACCATATACCTTAACGCCATGGATAATTGGCTTTGTTGTCGATTCGGCTATTTGGCCGGGTTTCACGTGCGATCTCTTACGTTTCGGGTTATCGTAATGGATCCATTTTTCATCGCAAGTAATGATTCGGTGCAAAAATTATTTCCTTTTATAGCGGGCAAACATAATTTCGGACATGCAAAAAAGTCTTTCAAAGTCTCTGGGTTTCAATTCATATGGTGCCCAATTTCTCTGCTTTTGGATGAATCCAGCTGGTCTCGTAGTTCCCAATAACTTAGCAAGCTCTTGTTGAGTTTGATAACATTCTTCATGGAGTAATGCCTTCAATTCTTGGTCTTAAAATTTTGTTTGGCTGGCATGGGCGATCGTTGTCTTCCTCCATCTCTCCGTTTCCGATCGAAATTGAACACAATTTGAAGTTTGAATTTGCTTATAACTCTCTGTCTAAAAAGTGTTTTTTTAAAGCCCAAAAGAACTTTAAAAAAAAAGATCTTTAAAAAATAATACAAAAACGGAAATTTTAATAAAACAAATTTTTTTATTCGAAAGATTATAAACATGGCATTAACATTTGAATATGATTTCCGGCATATGGCCACTGCGACTGTTCTTGACAAAGCGCATTCTGGATACCCAATTTTGGGCCACTTTGTCGAGCATTGCTGGCCGTATGCCACGAATAACACGAACATTGCACAGTGGGGGATCTGAAAAAAAAGTGGAAATAAATCTGTAACTTCTAAACGAATGGTTCGATTTTAATAAAATTTTCCATGGCTATAGAGGAGGTGTTGATAAGTTTAAGTTTTGAATTTGGGCTTAAACAACCAAGGGGGGGCCGAGCCACGATGCCCCAAAGTGGGGCACCTCGGGTATATCAAAAATTAAAAATGATGGCAAATTTTTGTTTGCGATCCGATTTGAAAGATTTTTACATATATGGAATGTACTAGACAAGATCTACAAAAAACATTGCTTTAGCCATATATTATCTCTTATAGTTTACGAGTTATTCGCATTTGAAAAGTAAAATTTTATTTTTTTTGCCTATCTTGGTCTGCTATTTTGCTAATAACGGATCCAATTCTTTCTCGATTTTCTTGAAGTGCCTTTTTTTGAATTAACAACAAATTTGTTAATAATCTTAAGAAAGAAATGTTGAAAAATATCTACTGAGTCAAAAGTTATGTGCATTCAAACTTAAAAATTTTTGATAAATAATGTGTTTATATTTTTCTGAAAGGTAACATTTTGGGAAATATTATAAAAGCATAATAATATCAAAATTTGTATTATTGCGTGGTTCAGAGCCTTCCGAAGTAGACCTATTTTTTATGAAAATTTCAACTTTAGACAACATATTCTAAAATTGCATAGCTGCTTTCAAAAAATTAAAACCTGTTTTGTATGTCCCAATATGTTCTTCAATATTGTGCAAAGGGATTTCATAGCCCCAAGCTTGGTGCCTTCAATAGATTCAAAAATCAAAAAAATCACAATTTTGGGATTTTTTAAAAGTTTTTTGGGAATTGTGGGATTGTCAAAAACAATTTACTAATTTATTTTTCACTTTTGTATTTCGATCAAAAGTTTCTATATAAATCTAAAGTTTCATTAAAAACGATTCATAAACAAAATTTTTATTGCATTTTAAATATTGAAATTTTCCAGAAAAATCAGCTACCATTTTTTATTCCCATATTTTTGAAAAAAGTCTTCTATCATTTTTTTAATTTTTAAAATTTTTTTATATTTTTGAAAATAGGACATAATTTCCTACACGTTGATATATAATACGTATATCTTTTCTTTTCCACTAGTCTCATTAATGACTTCAAAACCCATAACTCACAGTAATTAGCTTCATCTTATAGTGTTCTCCGGTGTTTGGTTATGCAAAAGTCGGCAAGGCAGTGCAAAAAATATATTACAAAACGGCAAGATTTTATAATTTTCTGTATATTGTTGATTTTGAATCCATAAATTTGACTAGTGGAAAAGAAAAAATATACGTATTATATATCAACGTGTAGGAAATTATGTCCTATTTTCAAAATATTAAGTTTATCAGCATAAACCACGTGGCACCACAGGAAATAATCAAGAGGTGACCTTGAAGGTCAATTGACAGCTCCATTTCTCGAAATCAAGTTATCGGCAAATTTTGATTTCAATAAATCTATGGGAGCGTATTATACGTAGCGTCATCCTGATCAATGTCATCCATATTTTCAAACAAAAAATCATTGATCATGATGCGGTTACAAGCTCAATTGACCGTAACCCAATCTCCGGCTGAATTTTTGAAGAAATAAGGTCCGATGATGTCACCAGCGTGTAAAATCCTCCAAACAGTTAATTTTTCTGAATGTAATGGAGTTTCTAGAGTCTGGTGTGGCAATTTTGTTTATTAACAAACCTGTTAAGACAAAAATTAACCTCATCGCTGATCACAATTTTGCGATAAAACAGTTTTCTATAAGTTCCGCGAATCGATGACTGATTTTCAAAGTAAATTTGTATAATTTAGTAGCGTTGTTCATGCGATGTTAAGTTTTTTTTTTTTTGCGAAGATACAAATTTTTCAAATTGAAATTAAATTTTTATTTATGAATATTTTTTAATGAAATTTTGCAGTAATATAGATTTTTCTATTAAAAATGCAAAAATAAAAACAAATTTTTAAATTTGTTATCATGAATCCCGCAATTCCCAAAAAAGTTTTGAAAAATTCAAAAATAGGATTTATTAGTTTTTTGGATATGATATCCATACCAGGGGCAAGATTATCAAAACCCTTTACAAAATAGTTAAGAACATATTTGGACATCCAAAATAGGTTACTATTTATTGATATCCACTATTCGATTTGAGTATTTTTGCTCTAAAGTTGAATTTTATATAAAAAATGGGCGTGTTTTGGATGGACCTGGTCCCCTCGGTATCAAAAATTTTCAATTTTTCTTTTATATAAAATATTTGGTGTAAAGTTAGCTTTTCAAAAAGTATAAATTCCTTATACATCTTTTTAGAAATTTTTTAGATAACTTAAAAAGAAAAAATTTAATTTTATTCCCGAAAAATCGAAGTTTTTTAAATTCAAATGGAGAAAATCGGGAATATCTCCCAAGCTATAAGAGATAATTGATAGCTACGACAAAGTTTTTTGTAGTGCTCCACAAGGAGATTATAAATATGATTTTTTTTTAAATATTAACTTTTAAATGCTTATAACTCGCCATGTTTTTATAGACCTAATCGAATTTGTGCAATTCCATGTTTCGTTTCTGCTCCACTGTACACTGCATGACAAATTATACAATTATGTTAAATTAACCTTCATACGCATAAAATACATATAATTCAACATAATAAATAATTCTCCTAGACTTAAGCAAATAAAATTGCAAACGTAAAAAACACAAACATTCTCATGTAAACTAAACAATTTTGGTTGATATTTGGCCATTGCAAAAGCAATTTTAATGGCTTTTCGGCCTTAAAGTACCTAAATATTATTGTGTTTAAATAATTATTAAAATTAAACAATACGCACACACTTTCATTTATATTAAACAAATATAAATAAGCGCATTTTTAGTTTTTGCGTTTTCACCATAATTTGCATATGGCGTTTATTATTGTTGTTATTAAAATTTTAAATATTTTTTACACAAGCAAATTAAAAATATCGCTTTGAATTATAAATTCCATAAATTTATTATTAAATACTTACTTACTTGCTCCAGTTTAATGGAAAATTATTGTACGATTGATATGAATGCAAATTTTCTTAGTGAAACCTTGAAAATTGAAAACAATTTGCTGTGTATATTTCAAAAATATTTCAATAACAAAAAAAAAAATAATAAATAAACTGTGAGTCAAGTATTTTCTTAATGACTCATCAATATAACAAATTAATCAAAAAGTAAACAAATCTCCTGGAAAATAATGTTTCCTTTCAAATTAAATGGCAAATTACGCATTTAAAATTAAACTTAAATTTATTTTCTAAAATAAACACAAAATTCCTTTGTTTGATATAAATTTTAAATATAAAGGGTCTTCCAATAGTGACTTCAGAACTTTGACAGTTGATAGTTGCCATTTTGTTGAAGCTACATCTGTCAAATTGGCTGTTATTTACACAATTTAAAATTGTTTTATCAAAATGGGTGTTCGGTTCGGGCAACACTTCGAGCGCTTCGCTCATTTTACGGTGAGGACCATTTCTGGATGAATGGATACGTCAACAAGCAAAGTTGAGACTATACCAATCCACATGAGAACCAAGAGCGTCCAATGCGTCCCAAAAAAATCACTATTTGGTGTGGATTCTGTTCTGGCGGCATAACCGGTCCATAATTCTTTGAGAACGTTGTCCAGGCCATCCCCGTCAAAGGCGAGCGCTATAGGTCGATGATGAATTGGATGAAATGGACACCAACGACTAGTGGTTTCAACAGGACGGCGCTACGTACCACACAGCCCATGTCATATTGTAGCGATTTTAGGGCATGGTCAACTCACGTGGAGCTGATGTGAACTAAACACCTAGATCGTTCGATTTGACCCCTTTAGACTTTTTCTTGTTGGCTTTTCTTAAGTCGTTGGTCTATGCGAATAAGCCACAAACCACAATGGCACTCAAAGCCAACCCAACCCATGCCATCGGCTATAATAAGCCTGATTTATGCGCCTGATACATTGACAATTGGAGATTTCGGATGCGCGCCATCCAACGAAGCCGCAACGGACATTTGCACAATGTTATATTCCATACTTAATGGCATCGATAAGCCGAATAAAACATTTCCATCATATCTCATATATATCTTTTTTTTAATTTTAAAAATAGGAAGCTCTTAAGAAAAGACCCTGTATATTTTTTTTAAATTTCTAAAAAACAAAACTCTTTACCATTCCTGATAAGCAGTAAAATGTATCTTGATATAGTTGTCTTTCTGAATTTCACAGCATCTTTTTAATATTTATTTTGTTGTTTTTAATAATTTTTTGTTTCAAAAATGCTTCTTATCAACTGCTGAATGAAATGTTGATCTACATCTTGTTTTTATATATAAATATCATACGGATATTTTGTGAAAAACAAACTGTGTATCTTAATCATAAATTACAGTTAATTAACATGTCTTGATAGTCATGTAGATCTTTGTGGTATCACGTGTAAAGTATATTTTACAGCAAAATTGTAATTAATATAAGTTTATTTAGTTAAATAAGGTGACCATAGAGGTGTTTAATCATCCTTTATTAACATACGTTTAAAATCCTCAATAAGGCGGATCCATCTCAAAGCGTATAACAGTTGGACATTTTCGATTTCAAATATGAACTATTAACTGGATTTGCTTTTTATACCCTTCACCTTCGTGAGAAGGTTATATATAAATTTGTCATTCCGTTTGTTATTTCCACAATATAATTTTCCGACCCTATAAAGTATAAATATTCTGGATCCTTATAGATATCGGAGTCGATTAAGCCACGTCTGTCTGTCTGTCTGTCTTTGTCTGTCTGTCTGTCTTTCTTTCTTTCTTTCTTTCTTTCTTTCTTTCTGTCTGTCTGTCTGTCTGTCTGTCCGTCTGTCTGTTGAAATCAATTTTCTGAATACCCCAGACATCTTGGGGATCCAAATCTTCAATAATTCTGTCAGACATGCTTTCGAGAAGTTTTCTATTTAAAATCCGCAAAATCCGTCCATAAATAACGGAGATATGAGCAAAAATCCGAGACAACCTCTGAAAATTTCGTCAAAAAAGACAATTTATTGCATGCTTTGACAAAATAGCAACAAAACGCACATATGTTTGGATGTGAGTTGGTTTCATTGCTTTGCGTATTTTGTTTTTTTTTTTGTGTTTCGTTTGGCGTTGTTGTTTTTATACTCTTCACCTTCGTGAGAAGGGTATATATAAGATTGTTATTTCGTTTGTAACTTCCACAATATAATCTGTTTGTCAGCAATTAAATGTAAAATTTTTAAAAGTTTTCTTGATATATTTAGGATGATATACGCTGAAAATGGGCAATTAATGCATCCACAATAAAGGTGAAGGGTATATAAGATTCGGCATAGCCGAATATTGCACTCTTACTTGTTCTTTATTGTCTAGAGAGAAATCGGTTTTATAGATTTTAAAGCTTTTAACGCCAACCGGTGGTTTAGAAGATACACAGTATTTTCCGTTTACTTTCGTTTTGTGTTTTTAAGATATTTCATATGAATTTGTAGAAAAAACTTTATTTAAACTTTGGACCCCAAGAATTATTAATTTTTTGGAATTTTTGAATTCAATCGGACCTGAGATATAGAAGATAGAGTTTTTCCATTTTTTAGATTTGTAGGAAATACTAGGTACATATATCAGCTCTTAACTCCTTTGAAACTCTGAAGAGATATAAAGAGTGAGCCAAAAAAAAACTTATACTTGTAATGTTAAATAAAACTTATATCGTTCAATATAAAAATTCTCTGAAATTTGTTAACTTATTCAAATATTGTACAAATTCATTAAACATATTAGTCGGTATTTATAAATTTTTCCACTTTTTTCGGAAATCCTCCCATTAAAAATTTTACATACTTACGCTTTAAATCGAACATGTCCTGGGATACCTTTCCTGTGTTCTTTAATTATTTTTTTACAAGAGCCCAATATTTTTCAATATGCCAAAGTTCTGGACAGTTGAGTGGATTTGCCTCCCGTGGCACAATTGGCATGAAGCTAAATCGGGATTGAAATATTTGCTGTGCAATACGAAAAAATATAACCAAATACACTCACCACTACGTGATAAAAGACCAAAAAAGAAGACCCGTGTCTCCCAGTTTTGCCCCAAGTCATGCACTTTTTTATGGGCCCCCAAAGATATGGGGCCTCGATGTCATTTTTGCAAAAAAGTGATAATTTTTTCAGGCTCATATCTTGCAAACGATTCGGAATTTTGATTTACACTCTGAGGCAAAGTTGTAGCTCTTGTCATAAGGAACAAATAAATATATAAAATCATAAAATCAAAAAAACTTCATCTTCACGATCAAAATCGCAAAAAAACTTTAAAAAATTTGATTTTTTTCTACATTTTTTTCCCCTGTTCATGTCCATAGGTAGCAAATCGTTCAAATATCAAGGAAACATTCAACTACAAAAATGTAGCTAAGATCTCAACAAACAACTTTCTAGAATATATGAACTTCTTAACACCGTTTAGGCAGCCGCAAAACTGAAAAATTTCCCGAACATTTTTTAATTTCATTTGTTTTTTCTTTACTTCAACATTTTTTAGCCCCAGTTTTTTTTTTCACTAAAAATTTTTAATAATTTTGTATACTGTGGTGTAGGGTTTATAAGGTTCGGCACGGTCGAACATAGCTCTCTGTTTTTTATTTGGCATTTTTATCAAATAGGAACTGTCAATTGTTTAAAATTGCACAAAATTTAAATAAGTGGTTTGAAACATGTCGCGAAATTTTGCTCAAAAGAGAAATTGTTACCATTATTATAAATTATTGTTTTTTTTTTATTTGAGAATTTCTTCTTAAAAATTTCTATTTCTAAAAATTTATATTAATTCGAGTATTTGATTATTCGACAATTATTGATCACATAATTGTTCTAAACTGAAAAATTCTATTAATTCGAATAATTTTTTTCCTCGATTATTCGAATGACAAACGATTTTTGTAGGTTTGAGAATCATAACTACATTCCACGATTAGCAGTATTTGTATGAACATGATTTGATTCTGCATTAATTGTTGAAACATCGCAACGGTAAATGAAACGAAGTGCCTAGCTAATAATCGATAACGTCAGAATGACATTCTAAGCGAGCAATCTAAATACTATGAGTAATCTATGAGTAATCCAACACATCTATGAGTAATCCAACACATCATGCTCTAATTATAACTTTGATTACGATTTAAGCGATTTTAACACATTAAAAATAAGTGAAGTACCGTTTCTTTCTCGTGCATATACAAAAAAGTTATGAAATAAGAAATTGTCAAACCGAAACCAGGAACACCAAATCCATTATTTATACCATTTTAAGGTGGGCCACCAAAGGGCATCATTCCTAGTAATGGATTCAATATAGAAGGTTGCGGCAGATGACCAGCAATGGAGTGATCTCTAGTTAATGGAACGAAACCCATAAAATTGTTTCCATTCATAGGGGACATACCCGGTAATTGTCCATGTTGGCCAAACATATTGTTAAATCCAGAAGGTGTCATGGGATTTGTGAATTGTTCACCATTTGGGCCAAGATTATTTTGCAAGCCGGGTTGTCCCAGAGGAAAGGAGCCATAACCCATCAAATGATTACCATAAGCAGATGGAAAAGGCTGTTGACCAGCAAGTGCTCCCTGTTGTGGTGGACCAGGTTGTCCCGCTCCCTAACCCATAAAATTTGTAGCATAACCATTGGGTAAATGTTGTTGTTGGCCATTTTTAGGCTGTTGGCCAATTAAATTATTGTTAGCATGATCCATAGGTTGTACACCACCATTGAAAGCCATATTAGGATTTTCATATAAATAACCTGGATTGCTCATGGGCCACAGAGGCTGTGAAGGATATCCTGGATAAGGATAGTTATTAGCATAATTATACATACCACCTGTTTTAAGAAAGGTTAGGTGTAGACACTCCGTAATATATATTGCTACGTTTATCGTGCCTAATATCATAAATGTTTGGCTTATATTGCCACAACTGCAAATGTCTTGCCACACAAGCTTCTTCTTGCGGAATTTTGTTTGTTTTTTTGTCCGATATTATTCTTGAACATTACCTCGTCCAACACCCACATAAATATTTTGACCCGGAAGTTGTGTAAAGTCTGCTAGTACATAAGTTTCATCAGCCATCATACAACAGGTGTATTTATACCCTTCACCTTCGTGAGAAGGGTCTGTCTGTCTGTTGAAATCAATTTTCTGGAGACCCCAGATATCTTCGGGATCAAAATCTTCAGTAATTCTGTCAGACATGCTTTCGAGAAGTTTGCTATTTAAAATCAGCAAAATACGTCCATAAATAACGGAGATATGAGCAAACATCCGAGACAACCTCTGAAAATTTCATCAAAAAAAGACATTTTATTGCATGCTTTGACAAAAAAGCAACAAAACGTATGTGTGTTGGCTTCATTGTGTGTTGGCTTCATGCTTTGCGTATTTTGTTTTTGTTTTTTTTTTTAGTGTTTGACAAAAAAGCAACAAAACGTACATATGTTTGGATGTGTGTTGGTTTCATTGCTTTGCGTATTTTGTTTTTGTTTTTTTACTCTTCACCTTCGTGAGAAGGGTATATATAAGATTGTTGTTTCGTTTGTAACTTCTACAATATAATCTGTTCGCCAGGAATTAAATGTAAAATTTGTAAAAGTTTTCTTGATATATTTAGGATGATATACGCTGAAAATGGGCAAGTAATGCATCCACAACAAAGGTGAAGGGTATATAAGATTCGGCATAGCCGAATATAGCACTCTTACTTGTTTTTTTTATAAAATTTGGCCTCAATTTTTTCGCTCGTTCTTTTGCATCTAAGTTTGGAACTTTCTGAACTATACAACTTCGAGCCAGAATTAACTTTCGGTTCTCATCGAAATAATTGCTCGACTTATTTTGTCATACCAATATTTGTTAGACCTTTCTTTCATACTGATCCCAGTTTACTTTCAATGTTCAAGTCTTCCTTATACTGTTTAATGGTTTTTATAACATTGTGACAATGAACCTTCAGATCTGTTGTTAAAGATCTTAAACAAATCAAAAAAATTCACCGGTGTTTAATCACTTTTGAGGCTGTGTAATATTCGTTACCTTTATATGTTAAAAATTTGACCTTTGACCTAAAAGTGAATTGGATATATATGTATCTCTATTGATCTGATCGGCCTAAAAAGTCCAAAAATTCTCAAAATTTAAATCACTAAATAATAAGAGGAATTGAAAAAATTTTAATTTATTTAACAGAATTAAAAAAATGGATATTCCCTTTATCTATAATTTTTGTTTCAATTTAAAAGTTTTGGGTAATGATATTCGGTAAAATGTCAGAGTACCGAATATTGGGCTAAATCCGATTTTTAACTTAAACATAAAACGAAACCGAATATCCCCACGATCTCTAATATTCTTCTTAATACATATGTATAGGCAAACATTTTTCTTCACTGTCAATATCTGCAACAAAATCAGTCTTCAGTACTAAAGAAAAACACAATTAATTGGCGCCTACACCGATAAAAATAAATCTGTTATTTTCACCGCTTGAAAACAAACACATGCCTTTAAACGCAAAATAAACAATACACTCACAAAATTTAACTCTATATATTGACGTACTTCCTTGTGATGAATAATTTGACAAGCGTATTAAAATAATATTAAATACAAAATATCTATATAAAATGAAAATAACAACTAAAAAAACAAAAAGGAAGTGAGTGCAGCATGGAAAAAAACTTTTCAAGTTAAAATTTTGTATCTTGTAAATATACAATACATAAAATACAATAAATAACAAAAATAAAATAAAAAATATATACAAAATAAAAACAACAACAAAATAGAGAAAGGAATAATATTAAATACTACTATAGCAAATTACTCACACTGAGAGAGAATGCTGACTAAAATGACTGCGCTAAAAAATTCAACACAAAATTTTGTACTCAAATTCGTGCAAATACAGTGGGTTTCTGAAAGTAAAACAAAATCATAACAATAAAAACAATAACAAACTATGCAGATGATTAGTGTTGCCGGCTACGAGAGTCAATTTAATGAATCACTTTATTAAAATTGTGAATCCAAAATTTCAAAAATATCTTAAATAATATTCATAATTTTTTCAAGAATTTTTTATTTTTAACAAAATTTTTCTTCTCGAAGCTGTTATTTAACTAGATATTATTTATGTCTTTGTGCTTAAAAAAAGGAATTCTTTATATAATTAAAGCTCAGAGTGAATTTATTAATTAGTAAGTATTCCCTGGTATTCTGAATTTGGATGATATTTTTTTTTTTTAAATTCCTGACTTTGAAATTCAATTTAACAGAAATTGGCAACACTGATGCTGAGTACACTGAAGAGTAAAATGAAATACATATTTTTGTACTTATTTTACAGAGAGTAATCAGAGATGACAATTGTTTAATGTGTAAAATAAAACGCCAAATGTTAAAATTACACAAATAGTGAATTAATTCTATGAATATATCGAATATGGTTTAGATTTTGAAAATCGGTTTCTTAATGGCTTAGATAGGATCAACAAATTATGTCAGTCAAATCGGACCAAAAATGTCGGCACGATACAGACTAGACGTAAGGACCTAGGATGATGAAATCTTCCCCAAAAATATTCTCTGTTGATCAGAAATGATTGCAATGTTGAAGTATTGTTCAAAGAAATCAAATAATTTGAATAAGTAATTTCAACTTGTTCGTACAATTCGATTACCTGCTTAAAATAAATCGAATAATTCAAATAATTTTAATTGTATTAAATAAAGTAAAATACTCGTATTGAGCTTTTATCTTTGTCAAGTCCTATGTAAAATAGTATAATCTCAAGCCACCTTTAACAACATAACTTACATTACATATAAACAAGCACAACACTTTCCAGTTAGTCACGTCTTCAAGACATCCTTACTGATAGGTGCACGACAAAGTATATTCGCTCAGCTTATCGATTACACAATAACAATGAAAAGTTCGGCTATAAGTTTATATTCGAGACAACGTCGCTCAACTTTTCGTCAACATTCAAGACATTGTTGCTGATCTTGTCATCAAATGTGCTTCAAATAAGACATGTCTTATATAAATCATCAAAGACAATGTCGTCTATGACGATTTTTCCAACTGGGATTATTTTAATAAAAGTACACATGCACACATATGTATATGGATGTATGTATATAACCCAGCAGTTCTAGGAGACAGTCCCGAACTAGTGATTTTACCCATCATTTAGGGTGGGAACTAGTTACTTCAATAGCTAGTTAATTCAATAGTTATTTTAACACGAGCATGTCCGAAACAGGCGGCCAATTTACCCTTTTTGACTACAATGAGACTGTCTAATAGCTGGTCCAAAGTAGTCAACACATTGGATTTACATACTGGTTAAATAACGTTAGTTACCATACTAGCTACCTAACTGGTAACTTAATCAGCTACATAACTAGTTATTTTAACATGTACGGGTGCTAATTGACCTCAAATAGACATATCATAGGAAGTCCAATAAACGATTGCTTGTAAACAAACCTTTCTTCGACAACTCTCCAATGGATGGCTTCTGGTGGGTAAAATAACTATAGGTAACTAAGAGGCACTAAAGTGACTACTGACTTCATGCTATGTTACATGGGATATCAGTATACTTAATTGTGTTGTATGAGAATTATATCGACACAATTTGTATAAAACCAGTTTGAACGAATTACTCACAAAACGTTTAAAGTGACTACACTCCAGACAGTTGTATTCACGGTACATTACCTGGGATGTATAAAGTAATCAATTGTCTTCTCTCTGCACTACAAAGAGCACATACGTGTCAAGACATTTGTGACGATTACTGTCTATAAGGGATACATTGACTACTTGCTTAACTGCTGGGAAGTTTATCGATGTTACCCATATTTTCTCATTTCAACAGTCAATAGCCCAAGAAATATATTTTTTTTCCTATAAACTTAAAGTAATTTTTTTTTAAATAAATTACACTATACTATACCAAAAATATGTAGAAGTTCTTTTATAGCAATTCTGTTTTATAGGAGTCCATATATAAATCGGAAATACTTATAGTTTATCTCGATCATTTCGTTTGGAAGTTTTTTTATTAACAAATGTAGTGATATAATAATATTCTTAATGTTACAACTTCCAAATATCATAAGTATGCTGTTTTGAAATGCATTATAAAAGTATTTAAAAGATGTATGATTCACTTTTCAAACATAAACATTTTAAAAATCGGTTGGGAATTGGGTGAATTACGATCATTCAAGTTTTTTTTAACAAAATTTTAATTTTCTTTACGCTCTAAGTTGATTGTGAGGCAGTAAAATATTTTGTTCTTATTTTTCCGAGAAAGCTTTCTAAAGTAGCTTCCCTAAACATGTAAGTACATAAAAATCGATTAAAAAATTATTGAGTTATGCTAATTTTTGTGACAGATTTTTTTTGTTTTTTTTCATACAAATGCTTGCGTATTTTGCTCGCCATTTTCCAACCGATTTTTACAAATCTTTTTCTGTTTAAAAGTTGAAACTCACATCTATCAAACAAAAGAAACAAACAATTTTAAACTTAGTTTCAAAATAACATATTCATGAAGTTTTGATGTTGTCACTTTAAGAATGTCGTTGTTTCAGTAAAACGAAGTGATGGAGAAAACCTATAAGTATTTCCGTAATCTATGGACTCCACAAAAATAGACTTTCTACATGAGAACTCTTGGGAGTTTTATTCCCTAATTCGATTCGAAAGGAAATCGTTTCAAATTACAATGTATTTAGCACACAATTTCGATTATTTTCGTTTATGGATTGAGTTATGCGGTAACCTCCCTGCATATTTTTCCGTTCATTTCTATATCAGTGTGTTATTATTTTCCAACTCTTGTATCTTTGGTATAATATATATCATAATATATATGTATATCAAATGAAAACTTATTGTGTTGACTTTACAATGCTAAGTGGTTTTACATACGTTTATATCGGTTAAATCTGGGCCATTCGTAAATGAGTTCCAAAAGGAGAATAGTGAAATCTATAAAACTAAACACACTTAATGTTCTAAGCGTTTTTCAGTTGGGAAATGCCAAATCTTATTGGGTGTATAACTTAATTTTAAAAAATTTGTACAAAGAAATTTGTATTACTAGTATTGGCCATTGTTAGCTATTACATTTTTCCATCTTTCTGGCAACTTATGGATTCCGAGCTAAAAGAACATCTCATCTTTTGAGGCCAAGAACGAATCAAGCCAATATCGGATACTCTGTTACAAACTGAAGCGTAGAAAGAGCGTTCTGCTTCGATCGAATCTGGACTATAAAGTGGGTGAGGCAAAACTTCCCAACCACTTAATTCTAATTACTTTGTAACAGGTATTGTCATGATGGAATATTACGGTTGCATGTTCTGTGCGATTTTCTGCCAATGGTCGCTTCAAACCAATCAGTTGCTTTCGGTACAGGTTTCCTGTGAAGGTCTGATCAGATTTCAGCATCTCACCTCAAATACAGAGAATTACCTTAGCGCCATGTATATTTGTCTTTGGTGTCGATTTGTCTGGTTGACCGGGGTTCACATACGTTTCCTTAGGCTTCGCGTTATCCTAATGGATCCATTTTTCATCGCAAGAAATGATTTGATTTTATAGCGTTCAAGCAGCCATACAGAGATCGTATTTCAAGCATACAAAATCGTCTTTCATGCTTTCTCAGCTTCAATTCGTATGGGACCCAATTTCCCTATTTTTGGAAGAATCGAGCAGCTTGCAAACGATTTGAAATTGCTGATTGAGTAGCTCCCAATGACTTTACAAGCTCTTGTTGAGTTTGACAACAGTCTTTATGGAGTAATGCTTCCAATTTTTGGTCTTCAAACTTGTTTGGCTGGCCTGGGCGATCTTTGTCTCCCGTGTTAAAATCAGATGGTTTGTTCTGAACCGAACAAACCATCTCTCGCACGTTGAAACTGATGATGGAACACATTCACCATAAGCTTTGGTGAGCAATCGGTGTGTTTCAGCGGCACTTTTTTTTCAAATTAAAGAAGTAAAGCAAAACTTCCCGCATATGACTCTTTGTTGGCACAAAATTAAACATTTTCGAAGCAAATAAAAACTATGTTGTTTACACTATAATGTTCAATAAATGACAGATATGTACCTTTCAAAATGATATATAAGTTATTAAAAACAAAAGTTGCGTTAAAAAAATACGCTATCTATTGTAAATTCCGCATCTTTCAGTCATACACCCAATATTAACATTTACTTAACACTCGTAAGTAAACCCACTGTGCACAATTAATTCCATGACAATTAAAAATCTGCAAATATTTTAAAACTATAAAACTAACAAAAAGTTGTGATAAGAAATTTACTTTAACACAAATTTCTTAAGTACGTCAAACCAGCATCCCCAGCAGTAGTTTATCTCATCTGTCTCTGCATAAAACTATTAAAACAATAACAATTTTATCTACCCAAATAAACGTTACTATCACCCACACTCACAAGCAGTTGGCAACACTGGTCGACTCAGTGATGGTGAGAGCAGCAGAATAACAACAAAACGACGCATTTCAAAAGTGTCTTGACACCAAACGGATGCTCAAGTAAATTTAGTCGATAAAACGCTACGTCTGAAAACGGTCGATTTCAATTCATTGAACGAAATACACAAAAAAAAAAAACAAACAAGTGGAATTGGAGAAAATATAATTTTTTTTTAAGAAAAAGAAAAAAGAGAATTTTATTTTAGTATAGATTTTGTAACACCTAAAAGAAGAAAAACAAAACCCGCTAAATGTTTTTATAGATTTTTTTTAACGGCAAACAAAGAAATAAAATAGAGAAAAAAAACAAAATAAAGAAATTGACGTAATTAGTGAAAATAAAAGCGAAAAAAAGTGAATAATTTCTGGAGGAAAATCAAAGAAAAGAAAACTGATTGATTGAAAAGTGATTCAATACAAAATCAACATACTTACTCCCACCCATCCTTAGCGATTACACTCTCAGAAAAGAAATTTAGCAAAAGGCAATCCAAAAAAAATAATATAAAATAAAACCACCGTTTGTTATTAAAACCTAGTGGCTGAAAAGTCAAGCACGGGTGTTAGATCCTATCTGAATAAGAATTTTTTAAGAAAAAACTAAAAAAAAACACACACACAAGTTCTTCCCTAAGATTATGACAATGGTTGAAGGTATGACTTCCATAGATTTGGGCACTAGTCCCATGCAAGAAACCACCAGAGATATTGGCGATGTAATGCCGGATGAACTCATGGAATCGCCCGAAGAAAGGTCAGTAGTAGTATATATGTACAAGTAATAATTGACAACTGCTGGTTATATGAAAAAGCTAAATTTCAAATTATGTTAAAGGATTCTTTTTCATTCTACTGCTCCGGTTCCTTTTAGTCTGTATGATTTGTTTGAATATATGTACATTAATTATTGATTTTTCCGAGTACTTAACATAAAAAACAACTCACGTGTTTATTTTTTTTTTTTTTTGCTATCATGTTCTTAAAATATTTAGAAACTTAGTCAGTCAGTCATACATATATTCATTTAAAAGTTCACTACTTACATATATGTAATTATTGACAAACCCTTACAACCTTTCCAAACAAAAAAAAATGTATAGTTTTCCTTTTAAAGGACAATGACGTCATTAGCAACATTTACAAATTTAAATTGACATCATTATTGGCTTCTTAGCCTGTCTGTCTGTCTGCCTTTATTACGTATTAATTTAGTTTTTTTGTTTTATGGTTTTTTGGGTGTATTTTGGCTATTAATAATAATATTTTTAAAGGTCTGCTCTGAATCTAAAACAGTCCATAATTATTTAATAAATGCTTTTTGCTTTTTTTTGTAATTAATTAATTAATTTTTGTTAAATTATAACTTGATGTCACGAATTTTAAAATATTGTATTGTGTTTTCATTATAAATGATTTTTGTTTGTTTTAATACAATTTTCACAAAATGGTTTAAATGTAAAAAAAACCTTTAGAGCAGTTATCTCAACCTTATTATACAGTGCTACAGGGAAAGATGACTGAATGAATTACTAAAATAAATGAAAATTGTTTAAAATACCCCCAAAATGTTGTATTACTTCGCTTACTGAATCCTAACGCAGTCATTTCTTACTCAATTTTAAATTCTTAGAGAGATATGAAAATAACACCCCTAACCCCCAGTAAACTAATAGTTAAACTGATAGTTTTCATACAAAAATTATTTTAACCGACAGTATAACAATTAGTTAACGCTTACCAGGCTTCGTGTTAATGGGGGTAAGAATATCAACTTTAGGTCTTAATATTAGAAATTTTGTTTGGCTACCACTAAGTTGCAGTTAAATAAAACCACAAAAGATATTTTCGTTATATTTTTAATATATCATTAGCTTAGTGTGCAAACCTGTTAATTCCCTCTTCACAAAGTTTACAGGAGACACAAAACCCGTGCTAAAGCTCTTATTTTGAAATAAAGGCTGCTCTCGAATGTGGACTTCCGAACTTTGACAGTTCATAGCGGCCATATTGTTGGAGCTACATCTTAAGAATTGGCTGTCATTTATTCAGTTTGTTTTACCAAATCACCAATGATGAAATTGTTTTATCCAAATGGGTGTCCTATTCGGACAGCGTGCCGCGCACTTCTTCCTTCTTGCGTTGAGGTCAATTTCTGGATGAATGGATACGTCAACAAACAAAATTTTCGAATTTGTGACGATACCCATTCACATGAGATCCAGGTGCGTCAAATGCGTCCCTAAAAAGTGTGATTTTGCGCTGGAGGCTGGTCATCGGTCCATATTCCTTTGAGAACGACGTTTGCCAGCCCATCACCGGCGCTATGGGTCGATGATTACCAACTTCTTTTGGACTGAATTGATGTGGTGCCATCTCACGTGGAAGTGATGTGAACTGGTTACCGAGATCATGCGATTTGGCTCCGTTAGACTTTTTCCTTAAGTCCAAGGTCTATGCGAATATGCCACAAGCCACATCCGCCCTCAAAGCCAACATAGGTTAAATTCAGCCTGATTTTTTTTTTTGCTTGGACCAGCACTCAGGATATGACCCCTACTCATGCAATGCATTGTGTTGGAACTAGAAAAATAGTTTATGGTGAAAGAGAATAGAGGGAGTGGACATTTGATTTGAATTTTCCTACATTGAAAGGGACAGGAAATACTTCGACAGGAAGCTTATTCCACACACGGACGGTACGGCTAAAAAACGAGAGAGTTGTATTCCATTTTGAGTCGGTTTATAAGTGGTGTAAATAGTAAGGAGATCAGATGAAGTGAAGTATTTCTTACACCGTCTTAGAAAACCGAGGCACTTGAATGCTTCTTTCGACACTTGAAAAATGTGTTTTGTCCAAAGAACATCACACTGAATTCTCATGTCTAGAACATCGAGAGCTTCTCATTCCTTAATATTTACACCAACCATAGAAACAGATGAAGCAACATGATATGTCGTGAATTTATGTGTTAACATACAACATTGAGTCTTAAAATTGACTCTGTTCACATAACCCCATTCAGAGATTGTCACAAGATCTTGGTGTTCATGTTTTGCCTCAATGCTCCAATCTCTAAAGGGCTTGGCCTATAGTTGAATGAATATGAATGGCAAATGTCACTGTCATCTACAAAAGAATAGATAGGGTTGGAAGTTTGACTTAAAAGGTCATTTAGAAAAATAAGGAATAGAGTAGGAGAAAGAACGGAGCCTTGTGGTACCCCTGAATTTATCTTGAACTCATTTGATAATATCCCATCTACAACAGCTCGTATAGTGCGATCTCTGAGAAAGCTCGATATAAATCGAGAAAAGTCATTACCGACACCAAAAGCAATAAGTTTCGATAAGAGCGCACCATGCCACACCCTATCGAACGCCTTAGAAATATCTAGAGCCACCACCTTATTTTCGCCAAAACGGTGAATGGAACGGCAGGAAGGCAAGCAAGTCCCCCGTAGAGCGTCCTCTACGAAAGCCGTACTGCCGGTCTCTAAGTAAATTGTTCGACTCTAGATATTTCACAAGATGGTGGTTAACCATACTCTCCATAACTTTGGAAAGTGCAGAACAAATTGCTTTTGGGCGATCATTTTCAGGGTTATTAGCCTCTCCTTTTTTTGGAATTGGAGTTACATTAGCAACCTTCCAACATATAGGAAATTCTCCTGCACGGTATAACATGCTGAAAAGGTTTGCTAACGGACGGGCTAGCGTCGAAGAACACTACTTCAAGATCAGTTCTGGTATACCATCCGGCCCAGGAGACTTGTTCCGGTCGATCGCACACCCTTTGTTTTATTTAAATTCCCAGATAGGAAGCGCTTAACGAAAGACCCTCTTAATGAAATCTTCATATTAACAATTTTTACAGGAGACACAAAAATCGTTCTAAAATTATTGGTTTTACATGTTTTTAAAATCTGTCAATGCAGTTTTATTACTAATATCTTTGGTATGATTGATAATGATAAATAATCACATAACAAATTATAAAATTTTTGTTGTCTCACATTTTGTTCAAGAACTCTGGTGTTTCTAGAAAGAATTAGCTGATTTTCAATACCAAACTGATTAGAAAAATTATAAACATTTTGGTATAAATTTATTTATTTTCGGTTGTATATTTTAGACGAGATAGTGTTTTACACAGACAGAGGGACATAGCTCAATTGACTTATTTCATAAGGATCAATAATATATTCGTTGCTGGATCTGAGGTGAATATTTCTCAATGTTACACATGGAATGACAAACTTATATATACAATCATGAACCACTTGTGGTGGTGGAGGGTATAAAAATAAGATTTTTACTTCTACTTCATGTGCTAAAATGGATCATAGCTTGTGATTTATATGTTCTTGTAAAAACCTACTAAGTAAATATTAAGTAACGGGATCAGTAAGTCATCAACCTGGCCTAAGACCTACACTAAGTCATTTATTGAATCATTTCTCAGTAACACTGTGTTATTAATAAAGTTACGTTCAGAGTTTGTTTTTGCTTCACTGTGTTTCAGTTTTACTTATTTGCTTAACTACAACTACGAGAAAATAAACAAGCAAAGTCAAACAGCAAAGTAAAAAAATAAAAAAATGCTTATTAACTTATAGTTGTACAGTGAGATGATATCTGCTTGCGCAGCCAGTCACAGCGTTTAAATTCACAAATGCTGAAATGCTGTGAGCAGCTCAGTTTTTTTGTTTTTCCTATGCTTTTGCTGTGCTTTTTGCTGCGCTCTTTCACTTACAAACAACTGCTTAAGGTTTGTTTAATGTTCAGAAATTAACTGTGTGTTTGCACCATTCTCTTTGAAATGTTACATACATACACACATACATACATTATTTATGAACATTAAGAAAAACATTAAGCAGTTGTCTGTAAGTGAAAGAGCGCAGCAAAAAGCACAGCAAAAGCATAGGAAAAAACAAAAATACTGAGCTGCTCACAGCATTTCAGCATTTGTGAATTTAATCGCTGCGACTGGCTGCGCAGGCAGAAAACATCTCACTGTACAACTATAAGCTAATAAGCATTTTTTTATTTTTTGACTTTTACTGTTTGTTATAGCTTGGACTCAATTGCTGAAAAACTGTAAGCAAAGCATTTTTTTAGGTGCTTTTGCTAATTTCAAGCAAGCAATACAAACACTGGTTACGTTTTTCTACAATTTTCTCAGGAATGAAATCAGATGTGTCATTTGTGAGGTCTCATTATGTACTTATGTATTAGTTTTTAAGTTTTTTTCTAATTTTTGCACTCTTACTTCCATAGCTGTTATTAAGGATTTCAAATCTAGTCGCCCAATAAAGTCCTTTTTTGGACTTTGAAATCCAACACCGCTAGTATGCCTTTCGGGAGATCTGTAAAAAGTTTTTTTTTTATTACTTGTTGCTTTTGGCGGCGTTAGTCACATCTATCGGTTTATAAATATTTTTCTTTATAAACGATTTGTTAAAAATAAGATCTCATTATTAAATTAGTAATGTCAAAAACCACTGTTGGTTTTTTCAATTAATTTTCTTATATTTTAAATGACATTCAATGTCGAACATCAAAACCTATCGAAACGGTGACGGCTGACGCTAAAAATGACCGCGGTAGCTTAAAATCGGCTGTCAACCGACTAAAATAAAAATGACTAAAGTTTTAAGATATAATAAATACAAATTTCACGTAAATGCTAATAATACTTTTGGATGAGCAATGAAATTAATGATACGGATTATCAACATCTTGTTACAATCTTTATATTTGAATATCTAAAAGAATCCATAATATAATTTTACACAGAAATCCGCAACAGATCATATTACTTCAAAAGCCTTTGATGCTCTAGAATTGAGAATTCATTCCTTTGGCAAAAACAAACTTTATAAAGTGTCCAAATAAGACGAATATTACTCCATCTGATTTTTCACTAATTACATCCATCCATGTTTTCCCGAATGGAAAGCAAAAGGAACACAATTCAGGTGTAAAGTCCATTATGGTGCCTTAAAGTCTATTAAGAAGTTATTAAACGAGTAGAGAATTGTAGAACATCCAACTATTTTGATTTGTTGGGGAATTACAATGGGGGTTGTGTTTCATTGTTCTGCCAATAGCGGAGTTTAAGGTCGATTGAAAACAACGTTTTGAAATAATTAATTCTTCATTGAATTTCAAAATCAAATTTTATATTCTAACCATTAAAGTTTTACTACGAATGAATTCATAGGCTTAATTCCTTAGTACTTCAAACGTAGAGAATTCATACTTTTAAGAATTCATTCTTTGTACAAGGTGGCGCAAAAGTAAACTTCCGATGTTTTTTGGCTGTAATTAAAAAAAAAAAATGAAAAACTTTGATTCTTCTTGTGGATTATTTTTATTTGGTCTTTTAATTCTTTTTACATCAAGTCGAGAATATGAATATGTCATGTAAATGGCCGCCGCCACAGTTAATTGTCATTTGAGACCTTTTTATGGCATTTTCCATCACTTTGGCCAAAACTTCCGGCGATAGATCCTCACATTCTTGACGGATATTGTCTTTAAGAGCTGCAAGATTCTGAGGCTTGTTGACATAAACCCGCAACTTCAAAAAGCCCCACAAAAAGAAGTCTGGAGCGGTCAAATCAGGCGATCTTGCTGGCCAGTGCAAATCGCCAAAACGGGAAATGCATCCTTCAGCATATCGGTTGTGGCACGTGCAGTGTGTGCCGTTGCACCGTCCTGTTGGAACCACATGTTTTCCAATCCCAATTCATCAAGTTGCGGCAAAAATAACTCGTTGATCATTGCTCTGTAGCGCTCACCATTCACAGTAACCGTTTGGCCCGCAACGTCTTCGAAGAAAAAAGGTCAGATGACTCCTCCAGCGAAAACAGCACGCCATACAGTGACTTTGAGCGGGTGTAATGGCTCTTCGTGGGTTACACGCGGATTTTCAGTGCCCCAGAAGCGTAAATTTTGCTTATTTACGTACCCGCTAAAATGGAAATGGGCCTCATCACTCATGAATATTTTTGATGAAAAATCATCTTCCTCTTGGTGGTGATTAAGGATGGCTTGAGCGTATGTTAGACGCGATTGGCGGTCAGCAGCTAACAGCTGATGCACCGTCTGGACTTTGTACGGAAACATGTTCAAATCTTGTACCAAAATTCGCTGTAATGACCGTCGACTGACCGTAAATTATTAAAAACAAATTAAATGAAAAATTATATATATTCATTCAATTTGGATTAAATTTAGATTAACAAACATTTATACTTCGAAATTTTAATGAAAACTACTATGAGTTTATTCCATTATCCTATAAATTACTTGACCAAGTATACATATATGTACCAATATGAAGTGCATGAATATGCAACTGGTTCAACGTAATAAAGCACTCGAAAATTCAGATTTCCAAGTGAAATAAGCTGATTAATAAACTGATTAATTGTTTCTTCTAAGAATTTGTGTTAAAAGTTAAGTCAGGTTTACTATTCACTGAAATTAATTGGAAAAATATGTGAGTGGCTTTTTATTGAATTTACAGTCCCCTATAAAACAAGTTTATTTGCATTTGTGTCGATTAATTGTAAATTCATTGTTAAAACTTATTTCTCTAAGAAGTAGTGTCGGCTATTTTAACATGACTATTCGCCTTACACCCGGCTGGTTTAGTTTCGTTCAGTAAATTTCTTGAGCTTGCAGGCTACAAAGGCATTTTGGTGATGGAAGGCTATTCTTAAGCACAAAGATTATAATATTTTTACATTATCTAAATAATTCCTTTTTTCCCAGTGTTCCAAACCTTCAGGTGGTAGGAAACTGAAGACTTCATATATACAAATGCTTGTTTTGGGGATTGTATCAGACAAACTGCAGACAACTGAGAATTCTATGATTATTAAATGAATTTTTGTAAAATTTCAATCAATTTAAGAAGTGACTGACTAACTAAGAAGATAATTGCTGAGTTCCAGTACTTGATACTTTGTTATAATTTGTACAAATTATCACTGGAAGTTACGGGATTCCGTTCGTTTACTTTTAAAAACTTGTAACTAGAGAGCAAGAGAGATTTAAAAGTGACAGTTCGTAGATAGAGAACATGATATTTTTACTAAAAATATGTTTAAAACATATGGTTGCAAATTTAAACAAAACTAAAAAGTTGAAAATTAATACAATTACAAGTTTTGCAAAGAAGAGACAAACGTTTTAAATTGATTTATAATAAAATACAACTTATTTTTACAAATTGTTTTTCGCGTACTTTTTTTGGTTAGTTTTCAGAATGAGAGTAATTTATTTTTAATCTCTAAAATAAAGTTACTGGATATTTTTAACTGGAAAGTACGCGAACACAGCTAATATTATATGTATTTTTGCAAAAATTTAGTAACATATGAGGGTATACACAAATATAATATACACTTTTAATAATAATAGTAAGCTGACTTGACGTCATCGTAAGGAAATCCACTTAATTATGAGAACTTTAACATTCTCGTATTATTTACACACATTTTCCCAAAGTCCACTTTTATTACTAGTCATAGGTCAAGGTTAACCTCAATGTTGTTGTTATCGTTATTTTGTTTTGATATTATCATTTAAATCTTATTAAATTGTTAGTAACTACGAATGTACTAATTAAATATGTGTTTACCAAGAAATTTCGTATAGCCAGCCAGCTGGACAATTGATTTGTTTACTTGTCATTTTCTTAAGCCTCATCATCCTGACAAAAATTACAATATTTCTTGTTGTTTTGTACTGGAAAATATATTGAATTTAATTCAAGTACAAATACTATTATGTAAATAGAAATGTATTGACTGTAATAACTATTACCACAGCAATTTAAACAAGTAAGAGTGTTATAATCGTCTGTGACGTATTTTGTTTACCCACCATCAATATGTAGTTTTGGTCTTCTATGGTGACTTCAATCAGTTATGATTAATTTCTTAAAACTTTCTTATTATAAGCAATTATGAATGTTTGTATTGGGACTAGGAACAAATGTTGCCCGATTTTTGCCATACTTTTCAGTATAATTTTAGAGTACTTACAATTAATTTTGCAAAATATCATCAATATATTTATGACTACTTAATCAGTATTGCGGGGGGACATTTGTATGGAGGCTAGGTGAAATCATGGGCCCATATTTCCCATTTTCAATACCAATCAAACCTTATCAATAGAGAATATTTGGGCTCTATCGTGTTTTCAACAGACAGACAGATGGACGGTCATAGCGAGATCGTCTGAGAATCTTACGAGGACTCAGAATATATATAATAATGTGGGTCTGTGACAAATATTTTGATATGTTACAAACGGAATGACAAAATCAATCTTTTTTGATGGTAGGTATAAAAATGCAATTTTGATTCAAGTACGTGTATTAAATTGTATTTATTGATTTTTATGTTCATGGTGCCCTTCAAAATAGCATTTATGCGCTTGTTTTTGGTTTATTATTTATAAGAGAATATTAAATATTTACCTACATGGCCATAGTAGTTAAATGTTTCTGCTGTTATTGTTGTATTGTTTTGGCCATCCAATTATCAGTGGAATTATATAATGGGATGATTGACTTGCAACTACTGGTTAATACTTCACAATGCTTACTACATACCGTCTGTATTACCTAGAAGGATGGCTATCTTTACCGCTAAGCTAACGTTACCCCTAAATTACCCTTTCAGCTCAACTACCACTACAGCTTTACCGGAAAATTTCTTATGCAACAATTAAATTGTTTGACCGACTTAAACAGAAGATCACATTAACCAATTGTGGCCATAAAAAATCGATTATCATGGTTTGGTACGAAGTGTTATTGAAAAATTTTAAAAATTTTGCTAGTAAATTTCGACAATTAAAATTCGATGTTCACGACTATGGTTAAAATGTCGCAAGTTTGTTCTAAATAACTATGTGTCAATGGATGACAACTAAATTTTTGATATTTAATAATTTCACAGCCAATTTACTTCATAATATATTTTTCAAAGAATAAAACCGGCCTTCAGCTAATCCATTACCGTATCGTAGTAAGTAACCTTGTATTCCGATTTTGCTGATTTGTAAGTCCTTATAATGGGTTATCGTATTCGTTACATCGATGCATTTATATAACTTTTATTTATATGGTCAATTCACAAGGTCTCTCTTATCAGTCATATTGTCATAATGTCCTAATATATCACGACCCACCAGCTCGGCTTAACCGACTCTTAAGTATTCAGCTTTGGTCTCTGCTGGTCGGTTACAATAACACAGTAAACATAGCATAGAATCATTTTATCATTTTAGCACATTTTTTGCTTGAAAAGCAATTAAAACCATAGTGAAATATTAGGACATTATGACATGATAAGAGACCTTGTGAATTGACCAATTGTTTTAATAAATACAAACTTTGTCTTGATCTTTGGATTGTCTGCAAAAACACCTAAAATCTATGGCGGAAATCGAACTTGCTACTTAGCAGTTAAGCATGTAGTCAATGTATCCCTTATAGACTGTAATCGTCACAAATGTCTTATCACTTGGCTAACTCCAATTTATATATTTTAGTCATTTGTCACGTATGTGCTCTTTGTAGTGTAGAGATAAGACAATTGGTTACTTTATACATCCCAGGTAATCTAGCGTGAAGACAATTGTCACTTAAGTGTCTCTACGTAATCTGGAGTGTAGTCACATCAAACGTGTTGTGTGATAATTCGTTCAAACTGGTTTTATACAAATTGTGTTTATATAATTCTCATACAGTTAATTTTTATTTTTGCTTAAGTTTACTGATATCCCATGTAACATAGCATGAAGTCAATTGTCACTTTAGTGTCTCTTAGTAACCTATAGTAAAGTCACTTTAAACGTTTATTTTGTACTGCACTTTAGAAATTAGTTATTTAACCCACCAGAAGCAATCCATTGGAGCGTTGTCGATGAAAGGTTTGTTTACAAGCTATCGTTTATTGGACTGCCTATGATGCTGACTATATGCCTTTTTGCTGACTATTTGAGGTCAATAGCACTCGTACATGTTAAAATAACTAGTTATGTAGCTGATCAAGTTACCACTTAGGTAGCTAGTAAGGTAACTGACGTTTTTTAACCAGTATGTGAATCCAATGCGTTGACTACTTTGGACCAGCTATTAGACAGTCTCATTGTAGTCAATAAGGGTCAATTGACCCCCTGCTTGGGACAAGCACGTGTTAAAATAAATAGTCACGTAGCTATTGAAGTAACCAGTTTCCACCCTAAATGATGGGTAAAATCACTATTTCGGAACTGCTGGGTACTTTCAGGCTGATAGTCCAGCACGCTACCATCTAGTATATTTTATTGATGTCAATGTAATGAATTATTTAACTCTGTATTTCTGTTAATAACATAAGTTAATATGCAATATATATATATACTAGCTTGACCTGGTGCGCTTCGCTACCCCTGTCGATGTAAAAATTGGTTCAGCCGTTTAGTAATTATTGTTTAAAAACTAAAGGTACCAATTTTACCCCTTTCTGGTCCAAGTATTGAAAAAATTTATAGCCTATTGACGCTTCCAAGTAAGGATCTATCTACGTTCCAAATTTCAATAAAATCGGTTCAGCCGTTTAGGCGTGATGCTCAAACAAACAAACAAACAAATAAACAAACAAACAAACTTACAAAGACATTTATATATTTATATAGATATAGGGAAGTTGATACGACAATGTCCGTCTGTGATTACAAAAAAACTTTCTGAAATATTACACACAAGTTCGAAAATTTTAATACAAAAAAACAATGAATTATTCAAAATAACTATATTATATTAGTATGTACACTAGGCTGGGTCGATTTGTATGGACGATCAAAAAGTAAAAAATCGTATAGCAGAAACGCAATCTACGGAAAATTCTAAGAAAGTTTCCTTAAGAGACCATAGGTCTAAAATTAGTTACTTTCAAATCCAAAAAACAATTGTTTACTTTATATTTGTAACAGTTTATATTAAAAATATTCAAAATCTTTAGTAGTTCTCTATATTATACAATATGAAAATAAAATTCCACTTATGTTTATCAATAATTAAAAGTTAGCTATTTAAAAAAAAACAAAACATCCAAATATGGAAGTCAATTCAATTTATTGTAATTCTCCATATTATTATAATTCGTATACGGTTTTTTTGCAGTTTATTTATTTTGTTATTTTCTATTAATTTTTTTACAATAATAGTTGATATACTTCATTGAAATTCTTTAAACATTAACAATTATTATTATGTTAATTGTGTATACGAATGTACGTAAATATTTACGTATGTATATCGTATCTACAGCTGTAGTTCGCACTTTGTCATTTGCGTTCAGGCTTGCCAGTCTTGGGGATATGTTCCCAAATATGGGGATTTTGTAAGGTTTTTAGGAACAGAAAATATTTCATTTGGGAACTGGGGATTTAATTGAGGATATTTTAAATTATTTCGGCAATTTTATGGGGAAACTAGCTTGACCCGGTGCGCTTCGCTACCCCTGTCGTAGTAAAAATCGGTTCAGCTGTTTAGTAATTGTTGTTTAAGAACTAAAGGTACCAATTTTACCTGTTTTTCCCCCCTGTTTATCCCTTTCTGGTAAAAGTGTTGAAAAAAGTTATAGCCTATTGAATCTTCCAAGTAAGGATATATATACGTTCCAAATTTCAATAAAATCGATTTAGCCGTTTAGGCGTGATGCTCAAACAAACAACAAACAAACAAACAAACTTACAAAGACATTTATATAATTATATAGATATAGATTTATATGGATATAGATGGATGGATATGGATAATTAGTTTAAGGTTGTTTTTATTATCGATAATAGCAATAAGTTACTAATAAGTGAACTTCAATTCATGTTATTTGAATATAAAATAGAGATGTTTAATGCTATTGAATATACGTATTATAACTTCTAATATGATGGGCAGAGCAAAATAAATTTGGATGGTAAAATTCAATGCCAGTTGTAATTCTGTAATTTCGAATTGAATTTTGCTATTAAGTATTCTCAAATCTGTTTATGCTAAATGGTTGATTAGATAAAACTACTAATTAACTGTTTCGGAAGAGTATTTGCATACTGGTCAGGTTTGTTAAATACATTTTTTCACTTTCCCCAAACAGTATTTAAAATAACCCAAAAATTCCCGAAATATTGTTTTTTCTTGAACAATAAGATTCTATTAGGTTTTCAACTCGAACTCATAGAAAATACAATTAAGAAACAATATAATAATATACCTTACACTAATTATACGATCAACAGTTTTCTTTTAAAATTTTAGTAAGAGCTTCTTATGCTAAAATTTCAATAATTTTGATTTTCGTGAGTGATTTTCGTAATTAGGCTTTATATGGGAGCTATGACTTATCATAGACCTATCGTTATGAAATTAAGACACATGATTTTGGTTAAATTTTATTTGGCTACCAACATTCGTAATAGATTTATGCTCTTTAAAGTAATTTTCGGAGCTATGACTTTATGATAGCTATGACTAATCATGGACGAATTCATTATATAAACAAAGAGAGCTATATTCGGCTGTGCCGAATCTTAAATACCCTTCACCAAATTATACTTTAAAATAAAATTTAAAAAAAAAAATGTTTTTTAATTTTTTTAAACAATTTTTAATTTTTTTTTTTTCGAAAATGTTTCTTAATTTTTTAAAAAAATTTTTTTTTAAATTTAATATTGAAACAAATTTATGACAAAAAAATGTTTTTTGTAAAAAAAAAAAATTCGGGTTAAAAAATATTTTTCCCGATTTTGACCCATTGTAGGTCCAACTTATATACATCGTTGCAATGGATTTTGAAATATCTATCATTAGATATCCATATTGTCTATATTTATGACTTAGTAATCGAGATATATATCAAAAATAGGCCAAACATAGAGGTTGTCTCGGAATTTTGCTTATATCTTCGATATTTATGGACGGAGTTTGCTGATTTTAAATAGGAAACTTCTTGAAAGCATGTCTGACAGAATTATTGAAGATTTGGATCCCAAAGATATCTGGGGTCTTCAGAAAATTGATTTCAACAGACAGACGGACATGGCTTAATCGACTCCGATATCTATAAGGATTCAGAATATATATACTTTATAGAATCGGAAAATTATATTGTGGAAATTACAAACGGAATGACAAACTTACATATATATAACCTTCTCACGAAGGTGAAGGGTATAATAACGATGTCTTTATTGCGAATTATTTCAACAACAACTTGGCTATATGTGGGATATTATTCCCTCACAGAACCAATCCTATGGTGATATGTTTATCTCCAGATAATGTCACTGAAAGTCAAATTGACCACATTAAGCAGAAAGTGGAGAGGCTATCTGTTGGAAGTACGTAAAAAGCGTGATATTGATTGCGGTAGTGATAATCACTTTGTAATTTTCACTATCCGTACGAAATGTGTTACATTTTATTTGGAAACAAACATTTTTAATAGATTTATGATTGTCAAAGTAAATTTCGGATATGGACTGTTTCCCCACTATGGTGCGAATCAACATTTCACATGAAATGTGTTCCCTTTTCCCATTTTTCTTGCTTCAACTTTGTTCACGTGAAAAAATTCCCCATGTTGTGAAATTTTTAGATGGTATTTTGTAAACAATAAACAGCTGTTACGAACAGAATCGACTATTGTGAATGAAATGTTCATGGGAATATCACAATAGCAATTTTCCCTTCGAGGGAAATGGATATTTCATGGGAACATAAATTGATTGAATCGTTTTTAAAAACATTCCAACAGGATGTTTAAAATGTAACAACTACTAAATGGATTCAAGAATCGATAAACAAGCATTATTTTGATAAATTGATTAAATAACTGGTTCCAGAAGCGTTACAAATTCGGGGTACTGGCTCTGTAATGGTCCCTTAGAACTTCTTAACGACAAACTAATACGTGGTTATATGAATACCGTTACCGCTAAGCTACCATAATCCCTAAAATAACCTTTAGCCCTAAATTGGAAATACTCGTACCGTTACCTCAAAAAACCGTAACCGTTATTCCATAAATAATTTCAATTTATAAAAACAAACGTGTTCTCAATCGTTAGGTTTTTTTAAAATCTACAAAAATTTAAACCTAATATTATAAATGGCAAAGATTTATTGAAAATGTTTGTAATTTAAGTCAGAAAGTACTCGTTATCCTAAAAATACCGTAAGCGAAATAACATCTAATACTGTTACCGCTAAAATACCATTATCCAAAATACAGGGTTACCTATTAATATTTTCGAATCGGTAACCAAAATACAGTTTTCCCCATATTTCTTCTAGTATTTAAACAATAAGAGAAAATATACTCACGTTTAGAAAACACAAACAAATATACATTATTGTCAATCTAGCAAGAGTTTATTGTGACACTGTTTTTTCTTTTTTTTTTGACATTTTAATTGTTGATAAAAACTCCACGGATTGTAAATAAATGTCGCAGTATACTTAATCAAGGCAACCCGAACCCTTCAACGGGTAAAGGGATTTAAACCCTCTGTTAAAATTATCTCATCAAAATAAATAATACAGCAAAACTGACAGACGTAATGAAAGATAAATACGCAGCATCTCATTATGTTTTACAGGCGCAGTAGAAAATATACAGATATAAAAACGTCAGAAATTATCTAGCGAAAGCGTATAATGAGAGATAAGCATTATTTTGTTATCACATACATGCATTATATGCAATAAGTTTTAAAAATTTAAACATGTTTAAATGTTCTTAAAATCTTTAAAAAAAAAAAAACAGAACAAATGCTTGATCTTTATGATCCATATAAAATGAAGAAAGGTATTTTTTTGTATTTCTTTTACCGTTTCAGCATTTTTTACGCATTGCAGTCATCTGTCCCGTTAGTTTTTTATCTGACATCTATCGGGTTTGATAGTGCGGGATTTTTGTGTCGCATTGAAACGTTTTTTGTTTTTTTTTTCTCGCTATGATTCATTCAGATATATGTTATTGATTAAATTTATCTGATTTGCTGTGTTGTTGTGAATTTTATTGTATAAAAGACTTGTGACTCGTATGAGTGTTTTACTTCAAACAACAACTGACAGTTAAATGTTAATAATGAATTGTTGTTACCGGTTTTTAATGCTGTTAATTGGTAGAGAATATTTCATCAATATTGAATTAAATGCGAGCACGAGTGCAATGCTCCTTACAGCTTATTGAATTTCACCTGCAAAGATTTCTGTTGCTGTTTTTTTTTTTTTGTGTTTAGCTGCTTGAAAGAAAAAAAACATTTTCAAATAATTATGACTGAATATGGTACATTTTTCCATGGTTGTGATAAAAGGCATGTTGTTGCACATTATAGATTTCATTTGTCTTGTAATTCATGTTCGTATTGTTTCTTATTCAGTTTTATTCAATTAGTAAAATCACAATTTGACATACTAACCATCAAAGTATTTAAGGAAATAGTGCAAAAATAAAGAATTTTTACCGTAACTACGTAAACGGGATTTATTAGTTTGATTGTAAAACATGTTCTGCGTAATATTATAATGATTGGATAAAGCTTATCCATTCCTCATCATCCCTGAAGTTTGTTTATGTATTTATAAGGGAATATTGCGAATGTTTCGGGCAAATTATTGGCATGATTTTAGTAGATACATAACTTATTTGAGTTAAATTTTATTTTTCTACCAACATTCCTAATAGATTTATGCTCTTTAAAGTTATTTTCTAATTATGGACGAATGCATTCTTTGTGATACTTATTTGTGTTACATTTTATTTGGTAACTAACACTTTTAACAAATTTATGACTGTCGAAGCAAATTTCGGATATGGATCGATTCCCCGCTATGAATCGTTTTTAAAAACATTTCAACAGGATGTTTAAAATGTACTACTAAATGGATTCAAAAATCGTTAAACAAACATTATTTTGCTAAATTAATTAAAGAACTGGGTCCAGAACCGTTACAAGTTTGGGATACTGGCTCTGTAATGCTCCCTTAGAAGTTGCAATCATAAATCATTCGTATTAACGACAAACTAATATGAGGTTATATGAATGCATTCGAATACTACTAGTGGATCCACTACCGCTATTGAAATAACTGATTACCGTTACCGAAATAATTGAAAATACCTACTCGTACCGTTACCTCAAAAAAAAACCGTAACCGTTATTCCATAAATAATTTCAAATTATAAAAACAAATTCAATCCTTAGGTTTTTTTTAATCTAAAATCACTAAGGAAATAGTGTAAAAATATAGAATTTTGTTAGTTATATTGTAAAAACATGTGGTCTGCGAAATATTAGAATGATTGGATAACGTTTATCCTTTTTTCCTCGACCCTGAAGTTTGGGGATGTATTACACGGGGATATTGTGAGGGTTTTAGGAAAATTATAAGCAATAGTTTTTAAAATAGATGACTAGAAACTTTGAACACTGAGTATACAAGCAACAGTTTTCTTTTAAAATTTCAATAATTTGTATTTCGTGAGTGAATTTGGGAAGTAGTCTTTATACTTATGGGAGCTACATACATAAATAAGGGGGATTTCATGTCAAGTGAACCAACTTTTGAAATCGATATCTTCCGATTGGGATGAAATTTGCACAAAGGTTAGTTCTATTGGATAGTAATTCACACACAATTTTTCAACAAGATCGATGGAGAACTCTCTGAGTTAGAGGGGGTCAAAATTGAAATTTTGGCCAAGCAGGTGTCTCATCCATGTAACTTGTTACCTATAGTTCTTAGCAAAAAGTGCCCCAAATAGTTTAGATATCTATTCCTTGGATCTTTCTAAATTAGAGAGTTCTCCACTGATCTTGTTGAAAAACTGTGAATTACTATCCAATAGAACTAACCTTGGTGCAAATTTCATCCCGATCGGAAGACACCGATTTCAAAAGTTGATTCACTTGACATGAAATCCCCCATATTGGAATTTATAGTAATCAGAAATTAGAACTCAAAAGTTCAGAACCCAAAGCAACACAAATGTTATGATAGCATTAAATAGTAAAGTAGTTAATATTTAAAGGCATGTAAATTTGTTCTATTGTATTATTATACCCACCACCTAAAATATAGGTTAACACATGGAAATATTCGACGAAGACCCACAGATGGTCCTTGAAAATTTCTAACACGACCTAGTTATGTCCGTCAGTCTGTTGAAGGGCCTAGCGGGAAGGACGTAGGGCGATGAAATTTTCCTCAAATATTATTTATTCATGCTGGAAATGAACGCGCTGATTGCCTTGCCATCTTACTGGATTATTCACCGGACACTGTGGTTCAAGTATCACCAATTTATGTTAGGTAACGTTGAGAATGGACAGTGCAAGTTTTGTGGACTTCATGTCGAAACCTCTGAACATGTTCTATGCGACTGCCCAATGCTGGCAATATGCATCATTGATATGCATATTGATCTCACACCAAATATAATTCTTGGCTTTATACGTAGCTTAAACCTGTTGGTATGAAAAATCTAAGGCTGCACAAAAGATCCTATGGGTCGCAGTGCGTAGAGCCTCACTAATAAAAAACATTGGAATTAATCATCCTTTTCGTGATTGGCGTAGTCCTTATACGCCATCTAAAATATCGTACTAGATTAATTTTTATACTACATTAGATTTTATCTTTAATCTATTACGAAACTGTCGTAGGCGTAGATCACATACGCCAATCGGGATATGGCTGAATATTTTGAAAATAAATTTTTCAGTCATGTTCAGTAGAACTGTTTATTAAAATATATCCACAAACCTGTCATATACTCAGAAATCTGAACCGATCTTAGCTATTTTTAGTTTCTTTACACATTTTTTTTAATTTTAAATTTGATATCAGAATCTTTATTATGAACTGAAAGAACAATCTCTGAAATTTACTTTTTAAAGAAAATTTCATTCAAATGCTATATTTAAATGAAATTCAATCTTTGCTGAATTAATTCATAATCAAATTATTTCATAATAAAATTCATTCAACAAATCCAAATTGAATTAAATTTTTTTTTTTTTTTTTGTTTCATTTAATTTAGTTTTCTTTTAATCATTTACAAAATTAATTGAAAAAAATGATCTATAGCATTTTTGTAATAGATTTGAATTGAAGAAGTGGGAAAAAACTTTAATTGAATACTTTATATACTGTATATAGTTTAGAAAACACATATCATAACCGTTTGAATAAATTTCTTTCCCACTGTAGCTGTACAACGCACACAATTTGCTAAATTTAATTAATAAAATCTATATATAATATGATGTGACCAAAAATAGAATAATTATCTCAACAAATAAGCAAAGAAATATTGAGACACATGAAATTATTTTTGATCATATTTAGAAAATTTGTTTTGAATTGCTGTTCCATATTGACACAATTTAACAACTACGCATCATATATGAACTATTAATAAATAAATACAATGCTATAAAGAGAACTATTAAAACATGTTTAAATAATTTATTTTACTATTTGTTTTTATTATTTACTATAATGTTTTATTGATCATTTCACTTAATATTAACAAAAAAAAAATATGGGTTAAAGTCAAACAACAAGAATATAGTAACAAAATAAATTACTAAACTCGTTTTATAAGTATAAAACTCATAATTGTAGATCAAATATTTATTAACAGACTTTTTTTATGATCATTACTCATGTTTAAGCCATTTAAACACGTTAAAGTAAATATTTTATTTTAAATAATTCTTTCTTGTCTTTCTCATTTTAGATACGAACGCCTGTTGCATCGTGCTCAAATTGAAGATTTGAACGAGGTTTCGGGCATTGGTTGTCTTTATCAGAGTGGTGTCGATCGTTTGGGTAGACCCGTTATTGTATTTTGTGGTAAATGGTTTCCAGCCCATAATCTTGATTTGGAAAAAGTAGGTGGAATTTAGATAGTTTTTTTTTTTTTTTTTTTTTGTTATTTTAAAACTAATTTTTATAAATTTTATTTAAATATATTACAGGCCTTATTATATTTAATAAAATTATTGGATCCCATCGTAAAAGGAGACTATGTCATTGCTTACTTCCATACTTTAACCAGTACCAATAATTATCCATCATTACATTGGTTACGTGAAGTATACAGTGTATTGCCTTACAAGTGAGTATAGTTATGTTAAAGATTACTACCTATGCAAAGATTTGTTACTTGTTTTCAACTTTCTATTTTAAAATTCACAATTATAAATTTTTATGTTCATGTTGGAAACAGATGATACCTAACAGCTACTTGCATTAAAGCACTAAATGCTAGTGTTTCGAAATTCAAATCTAATCAAAGGACCCTGAATTCAAAAATCATATTTTGAAAGCTCTTTTAGAATATATAGGGCAGCGAAAGGCAAACTCACACCACTACAGTTTTTAGATATTGTAGTTGTATGAGTTGAGTAAAAAGTTGAGAAAAAAAACAAAAACAATAACTGAAATAAACAAGCATAAAAGCGTAAAACAACCTGCTTCCATCAATGCTCATGCGAGACTGACTGGTTTTGATTGTTTTTATACAATGTGTGTGCTTGCGTACATGTGAAAACAAAACCAAGAGAGCTCATTTGAGAGCTCAATGCCTTTCGCTGATATAGGGTGAATCATTTAAAGTTTCTTTACTTTTAAATAAAATTGGATGCCAGAATCTTTATTATGACCCGAAAGAACAATCTCAGACTTTTTGAGATAATTTCATTAAAATGTTTGCCACGACTACGCTACTCTTTCCATTATTGCTTCCGTCATCTCGCGAATTATACGAGTAATGTAGCCTTCCAAGTCTTATTGAGAAAACACACCAATAGGTGCAATATGAAACAAATCAAGCTATCTAGGCGTCCAGTTAAGTGTTCCAGAACGCGAAAATGGACCTGGAAGTCAACGGTAAGAATGCTGGAAATAATGACCGAAAATTGGACTTTTCGAATACACCAACTACAGCGTAGTCGCAGCCAACATTTAAATGAAATTATCTTCAAAAAGTAAATGTCAGAGATTGTTCTTTCGGGTCATAATAAAGATTCTTTCATCCAATTCCATTTTAAGTGTTTTATTTAAAACTAAAAAAACTTTAATCCAGATGTAGAGTTTTTCGATCTTTATTCTTTGATTTCTCAAATGAGGTAAAATATCTTGGGGTTACAGCTACCTATTGGGCAATATATGCCTGCCAGCGTCTATATGGGAGAACATGAGTGTTAAAATCCAGATGACTTACTGTAATCAAACTTACATATTTTTGCCGCCTTAATATGGTGATAAAATGGAACAGATCTTTGCTTGATAAAGTCTATCGCCCCATTTGTGTTTTTTCTAACGGATTCATGAGGACCTTCACGACTTATGTTCTGGCTGCTATTCTATACATCCCACCTTTATTTTGGTAAAGGAAGAGTGCACTGAAACTATCTGGTATATCCGGGCGATACAGTTGGACAGAAGCGAATATATAATTCTCAGGATCTTATAGAACGATCCTGTTGGACTATATGGTAAGAGATCAGTGGTTGAATAATGCTTTGTGTCATAATAATGTCGACTAGGTGTCGTTTGCCATTGGAAATGGTGACGATGATACCGGTGTTGATGATCCAAACTTGATTCATATGTGCTCTTACATGTCAATGTTTCAAGAGGAAATTTATGGCCACCTCATCTGCACTGATGAGTATTTGAGAAGGAAATTGAGAGTCATTATGATGATTTGTGAAATTGAAAGTCATTAGGCTGATTTGTGATGTCGGATAGCCAGACATCATTTAGAACATTATCTTCTTAAGCGGTAATGTCGGGTGTTGTAGTTGTTGTAACAGCTAAAACTATTCAATTTTCTAATCTGAGGGTTATGCATCGAGGTCAAGATCTAGAAATTAAGCTAATTCAACTGAGTTGGTGTATAAATACATTGGACTAAGTGGAATAAGATTGGATGGGCAGTAGGCATTGAGCCTGTTGCATCCCCACCTTAGTTTTGTCAGAACTACTCGTGTTTTCCACGGTAGGTATTTCTCCGAGTTTGCTATGCGCGGTATTCTGCAACCATGGTATTGATGGCGTCTCTATGAAAGTCGTTCAAAGCTGAAGTATACGAAGTTAAAAGGGTTTTAGTGGATCTCAACATAAATATATCTCCTGTGCCTGATGGTATACCAGCACTGGTCTTGAAGCAGTGTTCTTCGACGCTAGCTCGTCTATTAGCTAACCTTTTTAGCATTTTATACCGTGCCGGCAAATTTCCTGTATGTTGGAAGGTTGCTAATGTAACCGTCAATTCCTAAAAAGGGAGAGGCTAACAACCCTGAAAATTATCGCCCAATAGCAATTTGTTCTGCCATTTCCAAAGTTATGGAGAGTGTGGTTAACTACCATCTTGTGAAATATTTAGAGTCCAACAATTTACTTAGCGACCGGCAGTATGGCTTTCGTAGAGAACGCTCTACGGAAGACTTGCTAGCCTTCTTATCGGAAAAATGGTTTCGTTCCATACACCGTTTTGGCGAAAGTAAAGTGGTGGCTCTAGATATTTTTAAAGCGTTTGATAGAGTATGGCATGGTGCGCTTTTAGCATAACTTATTGCTTTTGGTGTCGGTAATAACTTCTCTCGATTTATATCGAGCTTTCTCAGATATCGCACTATACGAGTTGTTATAGATGGAATCTCATCAAACGAGTTCAAGATCAATTCAGGGGTACCGCAAGGCTCCATCCTTTCTCCTACTCTATTTCTTATCTTTATAGACGACCTTCTACGTCGAACTTCCAACCCTATCTATTCTTTTGCAGATGACAGCAACATTTGCCATTCGTATGCATTCAATTATAGACCAAGCCTGTTGGAGATTGGGGAACCAAGATATTGTGACAATCTCTGAATGGGGTTGTGCGAATAGAGTCGATTTCAATGCACGCAAGACTCAATGTTGTATACTAACACACAAACGTACAACAGATCATGTTGCTCCATCTGTTTTTATGGGTGGTGTAAATATTAAGGAATCAGAAGCTCTTGATGTTCTAGGCATGAGTATTCAGTGCGATGTCCGCTGGACAAATCACATTTTTCGAGTGTCGAAAGAAGCATTCAAATGCTTCCTCCTGAAGTCTTTCCTGCCACTTTCAATATAGGAAAATTCAAATCAAATGTCCACAAACACTACTCCCTCTATCCTCCTTCCCATAACCTATTTTTCTAGTTCCAACACAATGCATTGCATGAGTAGGGGTCATCCCCTGAGTGCTGGTCCAAGTAAAAAAAATCCCAGGAGAAACTATTTCGACAACATAACGTTGTGTTCCTTGACTGGAACAACCATCGTTTCCTAGTGTAAATGGTATTCCAAGGTAATTTACATGCAGCCTGTGACAGTCATTAAACAGTATATCAACTCAACGAAGGTGACCACATTGGAGCAGCACAATTGACCACTGACCGACCAATCTTCTTGTAGGTAGCCTACAAGGTTTCTTTATCCATGTCCTTGTTTCTACTTCGTAATGTGTGCGTTATTGCAGTGGCAAGAGTAGAATAGATAAAGAGGCTGTCAAAGAGAAACTCCTAAATGTTTGGGTGGTTCACAAACGAAATTTGAACCCCAACGACTACGACGCCAAGGTTGAGTTTTACCTCCCTCGTCTAGGTGGGGAAGAGTGTTACTGAAGGCTTCGTTGGTGATAGCAGCAGTTTACACACAGTGAAGAAGTTGTGTATTTCTACGAAATAACAATTCACTATATGCGATCGTGTGAATGATTATTTTGTTGAAATAATGTTGTGGCATTTCGCCATAATGCTGCTGTTGTTCGAATATGAGAGGTGTTTAGAGATGTAGTAGTTAAACAAAAGTGCAACTGGACCTCGCCCTGAGAAACTCCTTGTTTAACTCTACGAGGTGCTCATCGTTTGTCTCTAAACTCTACGAATGACTGTCGGCTACTCAGATAATTTACTCTTCAAGTTTTTTGCTTTGAGGATCAGATCAGGTCATCATGATTTCTGAACAAAGTCGATGCGCACATTTGGTTGATATTGTGCCCAGCACTCTTTCCTGAACCTTTCTATGGCATCCCGCGGATGCATTTGTTTTTGGTTTGAAGAAAAGCATTTGTTTTTGGGTTGAATCTAAAGTCCTCCAAAAATGAGGTAACTTTTCTGGGCTCAGAATGCCCAATCGATTCATTACTTTGACCAGAAAAAAATCCCAAATGTTGATATTGCTAGGAAATAAGAAAACTATTTGCAGAGTGATCCTAGATATCAACAATTTATTTTGCGCTAATTTGGTACAATACAGTGCAGATTTTGCGAGATGTACGATAAGGCCTCTGAACAAATGCTTTGTGACTGTCTAATGTTGGGGTCATATAGAGCACAGTGACTTGGAAGAGTTACTGTAACGGTTTCACTGTTGTCTAGCGTTCTTTCCTACACACAGAGAAAAAAATATAGTTGTGCATGTTTACAATAACCATTTTAAAATTTTTAAACGTTTTTTAACAATATTATAGTCACAGTAACTATTGATACGATTGTGGTAACCATAATATGATTAACTTACGATTCACATGATTATATCAATCATATATATGGTTACAGTAATCAAGTATATGTTTGTTACAACCATTTTTATGATTAAGGTTTTAACATATTATGTTGCTCACGGCTAATTGATATCATAATCTGAGAACAACATATTGTGATATAAAGATTCATCATAACAATGGTTGTCACAATCATTTGAATCGAAACCATATTATGGTTACCACAATCATATAAATAGTTACTGTGACTATAATATTGTTAAAAAACTGTTAAAAATGTGGAAATGGTTAGTGTAAACATGCCAAACTATACTTTTTTTCTGCGTGTAGGAAAACAACTTTTGGTTGACAAGGCTGTCGCTGAGTTGATGTGTCATTCTGGAGTGAAGATCTTAATGCCGTGGGAATTTGTCTGTAGATATTTTTGGTATCTCATGCAAGTGGCTTTATACGAAGTCTGAGCTTGTTGCAGTAAAGTTTAGGGCTGCACAAATGATAACATGGGTCGAAGAGCACGAAGCTTTGTCATTGTTTACCCAAGAGTTTCGTAAAAGAAATACAAATCTCTATATCTATACACCATTTTATCATATTGTTCTTATTACTTATGTAAAATTTGTTTTTTTTTTTTTCTTTTACAGATACAAGAAGAATCTAAAAGCCTTTTATATTGTACATCCAACATTCTGGACTAAGGTATATTAATATTCTCTTAAAATATGTTTCAATTATATATTAAATATTTTATTTGAAATGGTTCATTTATAGATGATGACTTGGTGGTTTACCACCTTTATGGCACCGGCCATCAAAGCCAAAGTACACTCATTGCCTGGTGTGGAGCATTTATATTCAGCAATATCAAAAGATCAATTAGAAATTCCTGCATATATCACCGAGTACGATATGGCAACAAATGGACTACATTATTTTACACCACAACCACAATTGACACCATCATAGACTACAATCATAAGACCAGAGGCTGTATAAAAATATTAGGCCAGACTCTTAAGTCGAACGTCAATCATTCATTCAGTCAGTCAGTCAGTCAGTCTAGAAAGTAGAGAGTAGAATTTAACAAAACAAAATACATACTAATAATAATTATATTAAAATATTAATAAAAGAACAAACAAACAAAGTAATAGCCCATCAATATTTAAATATTAGAAATTTAAAGAAAAATATGAAAAAAAAGTACTTACGAGAATTAATGAAATGAAAAACCTAATTATGTACCTTTTTAAAAAATAAAATAAAAACTCCACATTATATTGTTAAAAATAATTATAATAATAAAACATATATTTAAAAATGAAAATGAAAATGCTAATATTTAGAAATGTAGTTATTAATATTGAAAACAAAAAAGAAATATGAAAAAGAAATAAAATTGTTGTAGACATAGAGGAACCATATAGAGAGGAAACTCTGCTGTTAAAAACCTAGTAAATGAAACTATAACGTTTAAGTTGTTTACGAGTTTCAGCTCTATATAAATTTCTCTATGATTGTAGACCTTATTAATATAGAAAAAGCGTATAAAAATGTTTCAAAAGTTTATTAGCTATTTTTGAACTAATTGTCCTAAGGGATATATAGAAAAATAGCTGTTAAACTCTAAAACATATTGTTGAAAAATTAAAACCAAACTTACATACTAAATATATTTTACAAAAATTACACATTTTCTTATTTGATGACATAAGTAAAAGAAATCTTAAAAAAACATTTATTTGAACTCATTTCTAAATTTAAAAATACACTAAAAATGCCATCTAAGTAAATTTAAAAAAAAATCCCATAAAACAAAATTTGTTTTAGTACCAATTTAGAAAAAAAAAATTACAAGAAAGAAAATTTAATATGAAAAAGAAATTTGTTGTTATTGCATAATTAAGAAAAAAATTATAATTAAATTATAAATAAAAATTGTTAACTTATAAAAAAAAGTATTTTATTCCAAATGATAAGAAAATCCTAAAATTAAAAAAAAAACAAAAACAATTATATTATTTCCGCCATTAAATTAAAACTTTCTATCTATTGTAAATTTAAAAACCATTAAAGAAATATTTATTCATAATTTATATACATATTTAACAAAAAATAAAAAAAAAAAACAAAACATTTAAAACTAACTAAATCTTTATACTCTTAATAAATATATATTTGAACAAAAACAAAATGTTAAATAAAAAAAATCCTCTATTAAAAAAAAAACAATAAAAAAATTAATAAAAAAACCTATTTAAAAAAAATGTACCTTAAATTTAATGAAACACGCTGAATATATTTAAATAATTGAAAAAAAAGTATAGAAAATTAAAAGAAATTACATCTAAAGGAAATATTTTTAGAAACATTTGTATGGTACGAGAAGTTAACAGTAGAGCTGGGTGTTTCCATATTTTATTTGATACTCGATCAAACTTAGTGTTCAAGATTCGCAAATCCTATAAAAAACTCAGCTGTACTCAACATAAAATATAGAAACTATCTTATTTCTAAACTAAATCTCTTTTCAAGAAAAACTAGTCATTAAAAATGTTGTTGAAAGAAAAATCCAGGGTTTAATATTTAGTTAAACGTTTTTTACATTTGACTACCGACTACGCAATAAATATGAATCGTTTTCATATTAATGTCCACATATACTGAAAATATACAAACTATAAACCAATGCCATATATGCACAAGCTTCATAGTAGAAATATTTGTCGCAGTTTTTCCAAAAATATTTTGCCTTACAAAATATTTTACGTTGCAGCTAGAAGACAAAATGAAAATTTTTCATTTCTAAAACATTTGCTGCCCAAATATATTTATATTTTTGGTTAGCAAAAACAAATATATTGCTTGTGTATAATATACAAAAAATTTACTACAAAAACATCAAACATGCAAACAAATTGCAGCGTGAAAACCATAAACTGCGAACGATATGCGCAGTAAAAAATTCAAACAATGGAAATATGGAAGATGCTAAATGTAGACTGCCAAACCATACGAAGTTGAAAAATGTAAAATACGAAATTGTGCGAAGTTAAAAATGTTTAAAACGAAAATGTGCATTTATAAAATATTTCAGCCACATATATGGAAATATTTAGCCGCATATAGTCACTGAGTAGAAAAATGTGAAAAAAACTATGAACAACAAGTGTGCGTTGATTTGGGTGTACAAAATAAAAATTTATATTGAATCGTGTGTTTAAGAATTTAAGTGCAATAAAATAGAATCTTTATTTTTTGAGGTATGTAATTGTAATTGTATTATGAAAGATAGGAATGCTGTGAAAATATATTAAATAAGATTATGGGCAAAGGATATTATTTTATTGAATTTTTTGATTAAATGATTTTTGTAATACGAATTCAAATGTATTCCTGCTGCTTGTAATAGGAGTCCAGAAAAATTAGTAACATAAAATTTTGTATGTAAAGTGGCTAAAAAAAGATAGATAATGCAACAACAAAATGACGATATGACAGACAAGCAAAACAGCAAATGAATACAATGTAATAAAAAATAACAGGATCTACAAAAAAAAAATAGATGTTGCATAAAAATGCAAATAGATGGATTACTTTTTCTGAATGAAATCTATCAAATTAAGTGTTTGTACACTCAAATGTATCCTTTCGTAAAATTTGTAACAGGAGAACAAACAAATAAATAAGCAGCATAGAAAATAATTGTGCAAGAACAATTTGATGTGTAAGATATAAATGCAAAAAGGCACAGGCATGAGTACAACAGGATCAAAAGGAAATTAACTGTATAAAACTGCTGTATGTGTGTACATGTGTTTTGTAACTGCATAATGCTACAACAATTTACGCAAAAACCATAAACAAACACATAAATAGGTTCAATGATGATCGTGAGTGTAGCAGGAGAAAAAAAGGATAAAGAAAAATGATAGAAATTTAAGAAAGATCGACTTTGTGTTTTTAAATGCACATTCATATGTATCCATTCGTAATATTTGTAACAGGAGAACAAAAAAACAAATAAGCAACAGAGAACAAATTATGCAACGAAGGCACAACAATTTTTTACATAGCCACGAGTGCAGCAGGAGAAAAGGGAAATACAAGAACAACTACTTATACACTCAAGTAATTGTGATATACAACTGTTGTATGTGTGTCCTCTAGCTGCAAAAAGCAAAAACAACTCGTGCAAAAAAAGAAACAAATGCATAGTAAAGGAATTTCTATACATATGGAGGAGTAGAGTAGGAACCGTTGCAATTACTTGCATTTTGTTGTTTTTTTTACTGTGTATGTAGAAAATCAACAACAACTTGTGCAATCTCAAATGCAAATGAGTATGATTGGCTGAGCGTTTGTAACAGGAGTAAAATAATAAAGTACAGAATGCTGAAAAAAATAAAATTATACAATGAAGAAATTGTGGTATGTACCTACTTATATTGTGAACGATAGGAATGCAGTAAAAGTACATTAAAGAAGGTTATGGGCAAAGGATAGCGGATGATATTATTATTGCATTGTTTGTGTAGAACTGATTTTTGTTGAGTACCGTTACAGATAATTTTTTATTACGCATTTTGGTTAATTTTTAGCTCGAGGAATTTCTGTCATGTGCACTGAATTGTTGTTTTTTGTAAAGGATTTTTGTGCGTATTTGTTTTTATGGTTTTGCGTAAATTGTTGTTGCATTATGCAGTTACAGAACACAAGTTTTATACAGTTGATTTCCTTTTGATCCTGTTGTACTCATGCCTGTGCCTTTTTGCATTTATATCTTACACATCAAATTGTTCTTGCACAATTATTTTCTATGCTGCTTATTTATTTGTTTGTTCTCCTGTTACAAATTTTACGAAAGGATACATTTGAGTGTACAAACACTTAATTTGATAGATTTCATTCAGAAAAAGTAATCCATCTATTTGCATTTTTATGCAACATCTATTTTTTTTTGTAGATCCTGTTATTTTTTATTACATTGTATTCATTTGCTGTTTTGCTTGTCTGTCATATCGTCATTTTGTTGTTGCATTATCTATCTTTTTTTAGCCACTTTACATACAAAATTTTATGTTACTAATTTTTCTGGACTCCTATTACAAGCAGCAGGAATACATTTGAATTCGTATTACAAAAATCATTTAATCAAAAAATTCAATAAAATAATATCCTTTGCCCATAATCTTATTTAATATATTTTCACAGCATTCCTATCTTTCATAATACAATTACAATTACATACCTCAAAAAATAAAGATTCTATTTTATTGCACTTAAATTCTTAAACACACGATTCAATATAAATTTTTATTTTGTACACCCAAATCAACGCACACTTGTTGTTCATAGTTTTTTTCACATTTTTCTACTCAGTGACTATATGCGGCTAAATATTTCCATATATGTGGCTGAAATATTTTATAAATGCACATTTTCGTTTTAAACATTTTTAACTTCGCACAATTTCGTATTTTACATTTTTCAACTTCGTATGGTTTGGCAGTCTACATTTAGCATCTTCCATATTTCCATTGTTTGAATTTTTTACTGCGCATATCGTTCGCAGTTTATGGTTTTCACGCTGCAATTTGTTTGCATGTTTGATGTTTTTGTAGTAAATTTTTTGTATATTATACACAAGCAATATATTTGTTTTTGCTAACCAAAAATATAAATATATTTGGGCAGCAAATGTTTTAGAAATGAAAAATTTTCATTTTGTCTTCTAGCTGCAACGTAAAATATTTTGTAAGGCAAAATATTTTTGGAAAAACTGCGACAAATATTTCTACCATGAAGCTTGTGCATATATGGAATTCGTAAATAGTATTTATATTTTTAGTATGTATGTGAGGAAATATTATTTTGTTAAATATTTTTTGCAGTTTTCATTTAAAATTATGAAATATTTTGCAATTTTTTGTCTAATATAGTAGTAATTTTAAACTCTGGAAAAATCTCTCAAAATTATAGAGTTATATTGAGTTCCTAAATAAAGAGAATCGAGTAATGCTAGCAATGTTGTTGGTACATACATGAATAAAGCTACGTACACACGGTTGTCAGATTGTACAATATTGTCAGACATATGTTCAGAAAATGTCTAACAACCGTGTGAACTTACAATTTTTGTCTTACAATATTGTCAGAAAAAGTATTGTCAGTACATTGTAAGACAATACTATTGTCAAACATCTGACAATGGTGTAAACACCTTATGTTGCCATTGCCAGATCATTGTCAGAAACTTTTTATTGTCATATGTGCGAAGTTCGCATCATTGTCAGATAAATTATTTCTATTGGCAACACTGTACATTTAAAATAAACAAAAATGAAGCAACCGTGTAAACTGACAATTTTTGTTGGCAGATAAATTTATTGTTTGACAATTGTCTGACAATTAAATTGTAAGGTTTTCTTACAATCGTCTAAACTGACAATTTACCTTTTGCTTATAATATTTCATTGCCAGTACATTGCGAGCATATTGCCAGATCTGACAACATTGTAAAATCTGACAACCGTGTGTACGTAGCTTAAGTAGTGTGTACAAATTGTATCACTATTATTCCGGAAGATAAAGTACTTAAAGAGCAATGTAATTATTCCATAGTTCTATCCAGTGTTTAAAAAGAAAATCTTCAGCCATAACACCAAAAATTCTAGAAATAAACATTGTGTGTTGTTTTTGTTTTGAGAGTGTTTGAAGAAATAATTCGTTTTTATTTATTTGAATATAATATAGAATTCGTTTAGTAAATAATACGGCATCGCTTTGCAACAATGTTTATGTAAAAGTATGGTAACTATGTGAATACAAACAAAAAAAAAAATGACGAACTTTTGTTTACAATACGAACATCTTACACCAATAAACATTCACAACAACAACACACAATATACATTTTTGACTGAAGATTTTTATTTTTGACTACTTCTATTGCTACCTCAACTACTACTGCTACTTCAAATACTACTTAACTGCTACCTCAACTGCTACTTCTATTACTACTAAATTTTAAAAGTAGCAGAAGTAATAGAAAACAAACGACTCTGCTACTTTAAAACTGTTTCTTTTTTAAGGTAGCAATAGAAAACAAAAAGTTCTGCTACTTTTAAATTTTTCTTTTATTGCTACTTCTTTTATTGCTGCTACTAAAATGTGAAGGTAGCAGTAGTAGTAGTAATTGATTGACTCTTAGTTTTTATTAATTTTTTAACTAGACTACTTCTGTTTTTCGTTGTTACTGCTACTTGTAGTCTAGTTATTTAAACACTGGTTCTATCATTTCGAAACCCTCAAAATTTAACATATATGTATTTTCTTTAGCTGGACGAGAGATCTGGAGAATGCAAATTTTAAGAGAGCAATTTTTGTGTGTTTCTGTAAATAGTCACTAAATACCCCAGATTAAATGAAACTGACATAGATATATTTATGTAACTGGCGCTCTTTCTAGTTATAACCATAGAGAAACAACAAGAGCGGAAACTAGAAAAAAAATCAAACAAAAAAATTACTCAAAGTAATCACACATACGAGTGTTGTTTTTGTTTTCACATAGTTTTGTCTACTAATACATTCTCACCACTTACTGGCCTACCTAAATAAAAGCGTAAGGCGGAACGTTTCTTTACGCTTAGCTTTAACGCTGAAATGTCATACCTAAATAAAAGCGCCAACGCTACGTCAAACAATAAAAACAAGGTTATCAAAAAAATTAATTTAACAACCCGGATTATTTAAACAATAAAGTATCTTGCAGTATTGGTGTTACTGATTTTTGTTTCGTGATTTGTAAACTAAAATTTTATCAAAGAAACTAAATATTAAAGTTTAAAAATGTGTTTCTTGCATATTTGTTTCTCCTTTTGTATGTATGTGTTTACATTTGTTGTGTTTTGCAACTAACTTCACTATTAAACGCGCTGTCAAAATCGGATTTTCCAATTGCAAAGCGTTGCCGTCGCGTTATTTCGGTATGCTGCATACAAATTGTATGGGCATGAGAATTTTTGACAAGTAAAAAACGCCTTACGCTCCAATTTAGGTATGCGTGTTAGGTTTCTGACAACTGAGTTAGGTCTTTGACAGGAGAGTTTCCGCTCTATGTATATTCTCTATGGTTATAACACCTTATTTGAAAGTAACCTGAATGTCTTTGACAGATTAATTTAAAAATCATTAATAAATTATGAAATTTTTGTCATAATTAATTAAATTAATTGATTTGTCCTCTATAAACAAGTCACGGAACTAATGGGAGTTTAAAATAATTGATACTAATTTCCAATAGAGAATTAAGGTAGGGTCACACATGACAAATATTTACTAAAAAAAAAAACGTAAGCACTTTTTATACCACACATTTTTTTGACGTTGTTTAATCTTACAAGTGTTTTGTAAGATCAAATAAAATAAAACTAAATATTTGTTTTGAATTTTCCTAAGTAAAAGAAGTTTTTAAAATAAATGAAAGTCCTTAAATATAATTTGTTTAGTGGTTACGTGTTTTTCGTCAAATATTTGCCATGTGTGACCTTACTCTTAGACCATTATCGAACCAGTGGATTACTCTTTAGAATAAATGTCCATCTAATTTCAAACAGACTAAAGAAAGTAGATGGACATTTATTTTAAAGAGTAATCGACTGGTTCGATAATGGTCTAATTCAGGAGCAGGCTGGTATCCACCTCAACCATTTCGGCGGGGAAATAAATTAAACTTTATTTTGTCTTTTTTTACATTAGAAATTTTCGGTTTATTTTTGTGGGAGGTGTGTTGTCGTCTCAGGCGATCCAGCTCAACCATTTCGGCGGGTAAATACTTATATGAAATTTTCTTTTATTTTTTTCTTCCTTTTTTACATTGTAATGTAATTAAATTTTTTCTTTGCCTACTCGGGGGCACATTAATGTAAAGATTTTTTGATAAGGGTGGATCAATGTTGACAATATATGGTGGACATGTGCCCTTCGAGTCAACTGTCAAATCTTCTTTTTACCAGACATATCCTAATTCTTAGTAAATGACGTTGGTTTGCTCAATGATTATGTGGAGTTTTCTGAAGTCACAGATCTATGCGAATAAGTTGTAATTAGCCGATGCCCTCAACCATAACCCAAGGAATCGCCAAAATGCAGCCTGGGGGCAAATTCTCGAACTCGTAATCGAAATCGTAATCGAAATAAAACTCGTTCGTTATCGAGCACAATCATTATAATTTTCTATACATTTTATTCGATATCGAATACGAGTATATCAAAAACAGAAAAAACTCGCACGTTCGATTAACTATTCGATCGTGTTCGACTGCGGTAATTAGGCCTCTGATCTTTGTGGATCTCTCGGATCAGTGCAGCCGTGCGGACATTTGAACGATCTCTTATTCAAAACAAATATAAGAAACATTAAAAAACATGAAAAGATACACATTGCTGGTTTCTCCAATTATTCAAGAATCGGAAATTCATTCTGCAGAAAGGTTTTTCACTTACAAGAAACCAGTATGTAAAACGTATTCTCACGTTCTAAATTCTATTGATCTTTCAAAAGCATTGACTTCAAATTCTTATATACAGACCTGTCACACATTTTGTTTGCAATGGTTTAAATTCTGTAGTTTTTATTTCGATCGATTTCATTTTAGATTCCTAAGATTCCGTGTAATTTATTAATTCCAAAAATATTTAATAATTCTGTATTTCTGATGTTAATTTGACAGCGTTTTTTATGCTAAAACAAAAGTGAAGTTTTTGGTACAGAAATTGTTGAAAAATTTTAGAAAAACAAATAATTACAAAGAAATATCCATTCCAAATAAAATTTTCGTTTTACTTTTTCTGAAGAATCGAAATACGGAATTAATTCCACTTTCGATTGGAATGGAATTCTGTGACAGGCCTGATATTCTGCTCTATATTCTGCTGTAACTACAATTTGAACTACATCTATCAACCTAATTAGTATTAATAACCGTAATAAGTAGTTGCCTGTGGAGTAAAAATATTTAGTAATTTTAACCTGTAGATATTGATTGAGATAAACATTGTTCAACGTAAATAACTATTTCTTTTTATGGATATAAGAAGCACAACTTTGTCTAGATTTTTATATAAAGAAAATTTTATTTACCATAAGTAAAAGATATTTTAATGTTGAGTAAAGAAAGTTTGTTTCGAACTAAAAACATTCTGAAGGAGAGAGTGGAAACAAAAGGTTTTATAAAGTTCAAAATCAAACATTAAGTAAGTATTAATTAGATAGACATTAAATTAATATACATACTTATTTCCCTTTTAAGGTCGATTTTTTGGCCCGATATCGTAAAAAATCTTTCACTGTTACCATGTTAAGAAAACTATAGTGATTTGTACTAAAACGTGATCATTTTTTAATTTAGTACAGCATGGTTTTAGGCTTTATATAATTTAAAAGCTAAAAATAATCGATCACTTTAACTCTCCATATTTGATTATCCAGCTAAAATAATTACAAGTCATACTTTACAAACGACATCCTAATTACATTTAAAGTTGCTTAAGGTACGGTCACACTCGGCAAATATTTACTCAAAAAAGCGTAACCACTTTTTTAGTACAAATTTGTTTGACGTTGTTTACTCTTACAAGTGTTTTGTAAGATCAAACAGCGTTAAATAAAATAAAACTGAATATTTGCTTTGAATTGTCCTAAATAAAAGGAGTTTTTGACAATAAATATAAGAATTAAAATATGTTTTTCGTCAAATATTTGCCATGTGTGACCTTACCTTAATACATATTTTTTGCTTTTGTGAAATAACATTATACGTAACTTATCTGATCCTATATATAAAAAATTAAATATTTTTGAATGTCCAGTGCTAAATCTATAAGAAATTTTATCTTAGTCCACCTTGAATTTTTATATTTTCTTTATTATAAAGAACGTTTTGCTTGTATAGGCGACCTTTGGCCGCTTTTTCTACTTAAAAATAATATAGAAGGACCGACATTTTACAGGATCAGAAACGTGGATGAAGTAAAAAGTTGCCATAAATAACACCAATGATACAATAATACAAAATTCATTGGTTTTTACCAAAAGTTTAACAATTTCCGGTCATTAATTTGTGGTGTTTCTACTTGTTTCTCCTAATTAAATATATTTTTTTTAACTTGGCATAATTCTACGCATTTGATTTATTTTGTTACCATAAAAAATATTGTAGAGAATATTCTTAATAACCACGAGATAGTGTGATATCAAGATCCAGAAGAAGTCATTCGGTTCAATGTTAACAAGCATTTCTTCGTTTTCGATATAACATTCATATAAGAGTGGTGAGCCAAGTTCGGTAAAAACATTTTCGAGATCTCAGTTGGACACTCTCGTAGGTGCGGTTTAAACTCGTAATTTTGATTCATGAATAATCGGAATGTTTGTTCATTTTAATAAAGCGATATATATATTGTTACGTTTTTACCGGATACTTTTGATTGCAAATAAAAGCAGTTTTAGTAGTTTAAAATCTACAACAACAGTTCAAATAGCCACTAAGTTCTTTATACAAGTTTATCAACTCGCTGAAATACACACACACTTTATAAAGTACAAACTTAAATGTACAAGGCAGTTGATGTTAACTCTAACAGCGCCTATGATAAACTCATCTCACGATTGCAACCTCTGCCACTATTTATACACACGCCATCTTTCGGGAATCATCTACAATGATCTTAACGGACAAACTAGTATATTCGAATTCTAGAGCTTTCGATGTTAATGTTAGCAGTTTAAACATTTTGTGTTGCCATACTTACAAACAATGCCAATAACCGCATGCTATCAACATTGTTGACAAGTAGAAGCTTCTACTGATGGACATGTTTATAAACATGATGAATGTTGCAGGCAGTCATTACAGACCGTTAAATTCAAATCGCTATTGCACATTCGTAACAATATCGTTGCTGCGCTTAAAGAAAGATCTATGTGTTTTTCAATATCTTTTTATAAGAGCAAAAATAACTGTTTATCCTTTTTTAATAACTTATGAATCAATCTAGATAGTTGGTAGGTAGACAGACGATCAATAGATCTTTCAGATGGTCGAATAAAAAAAAATTAAAAATTACATATCGTCACCTTAAATGCAAAAGGGCATAACTACAGGAAGAAGCAAAAGGCGTTATAAATAATAAAGTATTCATGGCAATTTTTTGCGTTTGGATTTCTTTAATAAAGTTGTCATTTTTGATCGCGGGGGTCTTAAAATTTGAGATAAAAATAACCATAATCAATCAAAAACTCGATTTTGATTTTTTATGTAGTTTCGTCCGCTTACATTAAATGTGACGAAGATACAGCTGTACCGAATTTTATATATCCACCACCAACATAATACGAGCACCGATTTTTGTGCAATCATTTATCTGCTTCACCCATTTTTTTATTTTATACTAGCTTGACCCGGTGCGCTTCGCTACCCCTGTCGATGTAAAAATCGGTTCAGCCGTTTAGCAATTATTGTTTAAAAACTAAAGGTACCAATTTTACCCGTTTTTCCCCCCTTTTTATCCCTTTCTGGTCCAAGTATTGAAAAAAATTATAGCCTATTGACGCTTCCAAGTAAGGATCTATCTACGTTCCAAATTTCAATAAAATCGGTTCAGCCGTTTAGGCGTGATGCTCAAACAAACAAACAAACAAATAAATAAACAAACAAACAAACAAACAAACAAACAAACAAACAAACAAACAAACAAACAAACAAACAAACAAACAAACAAACAAACAAACAAACAAACAAACAAACAAACAAACAAACAAACAAACAAACAAACTTACAAAGACATTTATATATTTATATAGATTTTCTATTACTAGAAAATATCAGTGGTAAATTCATTCACTTTGCTAGATTCATGCATTTAAATGATTTCGAGATATATAGTGTAATAAGTCGAACAAAGTTTTTTCATATATTTTGATTCAAAATATTTTACCGGTTTAATCTATTTTGTTTATTTTTTTTTCACATAAGTTTTAAAATTATTTTTTGGTTAGACCTATTTTTCTAATTTTATTAGGGGAAATTTCATAAAAAAAGACAATTTATTGAATGCTATGACAAAAAAGCAACAAAACGTATGTTTGCATGTGTGTTGGTTACATTGCTTTACGTATTTTGTTTTGGTGTTTCGTTTCGTTTGGCGTTGTTGTTTGTATACCCTTCACCTTCGTGAGAAGATTGTCATTTCGTTTGTAACTTCTACAATATAATCTGTTCGTCAGCAATTAAATGTAAAATGTTTAAAAGTTTTCTTGATATATTTAGGATGCTATACGCTGAAAGTAGGCAATTAATGCATCCACAACAAAGGTGAAAGCTATATAAGATTCGGCAAAGCCGAAGAAATCCAATTTAATTTTGAGCAAATGCAAATCATAGATAAATGCACATTGATCGGAAACTCTCCTGCCAAAAATCTAACTCAGTTGTTAAATCCTTCATATTATTTTGAATAATTTTTTGTTTGAGTTTTTTTCTAGTTTCCGCTGAATGTATATTTCTCTATGATACAAATTTTATTTAACTGAGAAAAAACAAATTAAAATTAAGAAATCGAAATTAATATTGAGAAAATACAAATTGAAATTCAAATTAGTATTGAGAAAAAACTAATTGAGTTTAAGAAATCGAAATTAATATTAAGAAAACACAAATTGAAATTGAAATTAAAAATTTCTCTGATACATATTTTTAAATTATTTTTCAAGTATGAGTATTAACTTATTATTTCTCAATAGCAATTTAGATTAGCTCAACATCAAGTTGTGTTTTCGAAATTTATATTTTAATTTTATGGTTTTTTCTCAATATTAAATTGAATTTTTCAACATCAGTTTAGCATTCTTGATTTCAATTTATACATCTTTTCAAGTTGAAACTGAGAAAATCCAACTTAATATTGAGATAAATACAAATTGAAATTAAAAAATCCATATTGATATTAAGTAAATGCAAATTAAAGTTCACAATAGCAAATTAATATTGAGAAAAAATCAATTGAAATGAAGAAATCTTAATTAATTATGAGAATATATGAATTAAAATTCAGAATAGCAAATTAATATTGAGAAAGCCATAATATAACAATAAAAGGTAGAATCACTACAAAATATGTTTTCAATTATACATGCCTTGAATTGTCAGACTAATATAAAAAATAAAAGTACAATTGAAATAAAACATCAAAAATTAACTAAATTGAAAAAAAAAAATTAAATTTAATTTAAAAAAATATAAGAAGAAACATGTGTGTTAAATGTTCATTTGAACAAAATCTCGTAAGTTTTATAAAATGTCCTGAAAATAAAATTAAAGAATGGAGTGCAGTCTGCGGTGTTGAGCTGAAGATACACTCCCGGATTTGCATGCATCATTTCAATGACTCCGATTATATTGAACTGCATCAGGCCACCAAACGTGCACGTCTAATGCCAATTTATTTCAAATATAAACAAAATATTTCTCAATTTTCCCTAGTGATTCTACCTTCTAATGGTTGTATCATGGAGAAAACCTCAATTTAAATTGAGAAATCGAAATTTATATTAAGGAAACTCAAAAAGAAATTGAGAATATAAAAATTGTAATTGAAATATTTGAAACTTGTATGACATTTTTTTTAATAATTTTTTCTTATGAAATACATACCAATAAGCACCACAGCCCCAAAAATTCAAGCAGTTGAACATTTTGTTGGAATTTGACTTCAATGCAAATATAATTATGTTATTAACTTGAAAAATATTTTAAAAAATTAATATTTTTCATACAAAAGACATACTTATGTCTCAATGAATTAATGTTTCTTTTTTGCTGGAGGAATTAGCTTGACTATAATTCAAGGCTTGAATTACACTTGCTTTCAACTTGAATTCCAGTAAAAATGCTTATTGGGATGCTAAGAGTATGAATTTTAAACCTAATAGAAATTTATTATTTCTCTATATCAATTTAGGTTTTCTCAACATCAATTTGCACTTTCTGAATTTCAATTTTCATTTTCTGAAAATTAATTTCAAATTCTGAGGATTTCTCAATTTCAATTGGTTTTTCTCAATATTAATTTGATTTTCTCAATATCAATTAGTATTTTCTGCATAGATGACAACTAGATAGGTAACTGAGAGCCAAAACCCTAAGTCTATTGTCAAAAACCTAATTCATGAGAATGTATTGCATGTATTTTATTATTGTATCACCCGTATGTGTGAAAAGAGAGTATTTTTTTCCATTTTATTGCTTTTATTCTATGATTTTCTGTCTCAACTTGAAATAGTTTAGTTTCTCAAAAAATTGTGTTGAAATATTTCCAATTTTTGTTTATAAATTTAGCCGATTCTTAGAAACATTTGCTGTAATCGGACATAGGGCATTTGGTCAAGATAAAAATATTTTTCTATTGAACGTTTCTAAAAATTGATTCAACAATCAACTTTTATTTCACTTTACCAATAAATTATGAATGAATTTGCTTTAAATATTTACTATGGCAACAGTCGAAGTCCAAATAATTTAGTTTTAATACAAAAGTAACAAAAAGTACTATTGAGCTTAGTACCATTTAAAAATCTAATGGCAAATATTTGACGAAAATGACATAACCACTAAATAAAATATATTTGAATTCTTTAATTTGTTTCCTAAAAACGTATCTTATTTAGGATGATTCAAAATAAATATTTAGTTTTATTTTATTTGATGCTGTTTGATCTTACAAAATACTCGTAAGAGTAAAGAACGTCAAACAAATTTGTGCTAAAAAAAGCGGTTACGCTTATTTGAGTAAATATTTGCCGTCACACACGGCAAATATTAATTGTATGAATCTAATCAATTAAAGTATGGTTAACAAACAAAAACTAAAAATATTTCCTTTAATGTATTCAAATATAAATTGTTACATAAATAAATTAAGCAAAAAAAAAATCTTAAAAATTCACCCCTCCTTTCTCCCAAAAAAAAAAAAAAATTGCATTAAACGCCCATTTTTAATCATTGTTATAATAAAATTTTTTAGAAAAATGTTTTATCCTCTTCCAAAATAAATGAATAATAAAAAAAACCTTATAAATTAAGCACCTTTTTTACTGAACATTTAAAATCAATAAAAATCCAAAATTTATAAATTGTATTTACATAAATTAGATATTGACAATTATGTATTAAAATACTCTTCAAAATAAAATAGAAAATAAATGCGAATAATGCACCCAATAAAGCCTGATAGAAAATTAACAAAATAAAAAATAAAAACAAACATTTTTGGCCTACAAATATTTAAAAACAAGCTTTTTATATAAAACCAATTTAAAAAAAAGCACAAGAAAATAAAAATTTAAAAAAGCTCTACTTTTTGCACCTCAGGGATTAAATTTTGAACAACAGCAACAAACAGAATTAAAACAAATTAAATCTAAAAGATTCCTGATTCAAAAAATTAAAATTTAGGTAAAGAAAACCTATTAAATGATAATTGTTTTATATAAAATAGAAATAGCTACAAAAAAAAAACAAATAAAACTCCAAATATTTGCCACAGGGTTCCTCCTATTTATTATAAAGTTAGCAAGAAAACTTGTTATTTTTTAATTTATTTTTTTTTTAATTTAACATTTTGCAAAACTTAGAAACTTAGAAACTCAAGTTGTAAGAAAACAAAAGCATTTTTCTAAACAAGAACTTAAACTGCTTTTAGTACCAACCAACCAACCAACCAACCATACTTATCTACTCAAAAATTAATTATTTAATTAAACAACTAACTCTACATTTACAAATCTCTAGTATAAATACTTACATACATATATATTTACATAAATATAAACAATTATAAAGAAAATATTTTACACTGAAAGAAATTTCAACAGAGAAACAAATATGTCCACCTAAAACGCCGCGATTCTATTCTACAAGAGGGAGAATATTGTTTTTTTTTAAATAGTTCGATTAATATGTTTATTTAAAATACTTTAAAGATGTTAGGGCATTTGGTTACTAAACCCCAGGCTTTTGATTCCGAACAAGTTCTATTAAGATAGGTTAGGTTCCATGGGCAGCCACTCTACAGTAGTCATTGTACCGTAGACCCAGTTTTTTAGCATGTGTCCCAATTATACAGTGTCCTGTAATGAAGGAAACAATTAGCCTTATTTGCTCTTGACGAAATTCCAAAAGTAGGTTCGTCCTGCTGGTATCATATACGGGCCAAGTAGACCTCGATATAACACAGGAAGACTCGTTGGTCCACCTGCTTTGTGGAGACTCATATAGTATCTGCTGTACAGCCATCTTGCATTTAACAAAGGATATACCAGGGGGTCGATCTCCTCATCATCCATCATCGCACCCCTTTTTTCCAGTTCATCTACTATACAATTACCCTGATTTCCATCGTGAGCAGGGAACCATATAAGCGTTATCTTAGAATGTATCGCTATCTCATTAAGGGATACCCGGCATTCCTTGGTTAACCTAGATGTCGTGAAGACACCCGCTATTCCGTTAACGGTATTCCAGATATTTTATAAAACCTCAGCCAGTTGGATGCGCGTTTAATGGCCGTAATTTCTGCCTGAAGAGTCGTACACAAGTTAGTTAGCCTGAAGTAGGATTTGATTCCAAAGTTCTCAATAAAGAAACCTCCATCAGCCCTACTGCCCCTTTTCGAGCCATCAGTATATACCCTTATGACATCGTCAGGGGGGAAGAGTCCGCGCTGCCATAAATCTCTATTCGGAATTATAGTATAAAAATGCCCATCGAAAAAATATTTTGCGATGCAGAAGTCTACATTACTTTGTAGGTGTCCATGGTAGTTCAGTATCCTAGAGTGCCCATGATCCTTACCAGACCACGAACATCCAGCATTCAGTCTCACAGCAGAGTTGAGCGACATTGGTATCACCATCAAATTAACTGGTACAAAGCGTGCCACCACACCACCACTCCATAGAACAAGATGGGTTTAACAATTGCTTTAAAGATCCAATTGATACCCTTCGGCATAATACCCCAGTTAGTACCAATTGCCCTTTTGCAGGAATAGATGGCAACATAAGCCTTATTTATCCTGTTTTGAATATTCAAATTCCAGGATAATCTTTTATCCAGAATGATGCCAAGGTACTTTGCATTATCCCTGATCTCAAGACTAATTCCATTCAGTCTATGTGGTCTAAAGTCATCGATCTTATACCTCCTAGTGATGAGAACCAATTCCGTTTTTTGTGGGTTCACACTAAGTCCACTCGAAATAATCCACTCACTCAGTGTACTTAATGCCGATTCCATACAACTAGTATTGTATCTAGAAATATACCTGATTTAAATACTGCAACAAGTTCTATTGAAATGTTTCCTGAAACATTTCGTTAATCACTCCTTCTTTAGAAACAATTTTTCCATAATTTCCAAAATTTTTGTTCGAAATTTTCTCATTTTTAGGCAAGTAGTGAAGGAACTTTTAGAGTATATTTTATAAGATAACAGACAAATTATTAACATTTACATTAAATTAAATTTCAAATCCGTTACAAATACATCATATACACATGTAGCCCATTTGAAACATCCATTTTCGTTTATAAAAAACAATTTTCAAAATTAAATTAAATTTAATCTCTGAACCATTCCATTCATACCATTTGTGTACAAATCCTTAGAACAGGGTGGCTTATGAAAGCCGCTACTAAAACATAACTGAATTGTCTTTTCATGTCTTATGAAGCTCATTTCGATCTGAACGGCAACGTAAACAAACAAAATAGTCGCATATGGAGTGGTTTCCACCCAGAAATACAGCATGACAGGGAATTGCATCCAATTCGCGTCACAGTGTGGTGTGTAGTTTCTTCACGCTATATTGTCGGGCCATACTTCTTCGAACATAAAGGACAAACCGTTACGGTTACTGGAGACTGTTACTTGAGCATGCTAAAGAATTTGTCTATCCGGAACTACATCGAAAGAGAATTCCTTTCAACTCTGTGTGGTTTCAGCAAGATGGTGCAACTGCACACATAGCTCAGCCGATTATGGCCGAATTAGGCTTCAACGAGCAGGGCGAACATTTAAATTCAATTATCTTTTAGACTAATTAAATCAAGATATATTAACAAGGTGGCAGCGTAACTACAACAATTACAACTATACAAGAACAAAAGTCATTTTTCTTTGTAAAACCTTCGAAATTGTCAAATGAAAATTCACAAAAACTCACTTTTTAAAATGAAATAGTTTTTTTTAACACTCAAATATTTTACACACATAAAGCGGTGACAAAAACTCACTTTTTATACCCTTCACCATGAGTGCAAGGGTCAGTTTGTAATTTCTATATTTTTCATTTGCGACCCTACAAAGTATATATATTCTGGATCGTTATAGATAGCCAAGTCGATATAGCCATTTCGTAGCCCCCAACTAACTTATAAACATAATTGATACTTCAATATATCGGGAATTCTCCCGGCACGGTTGTTATTTAAAATCGAGAAAATCGGCCCACAAATGGCTGAGATATAAGGAAAACCTCGATTTTTTGCCTATTTTTGATCTATGTCTGGATTACTAAGTCATTAATATAGACAATATGGATATCTAATGATAGATATTTCAAAGTCCATTGCAACGATGTATATAAAGCTATAGTAATTTGGACCTACAATGGGTCAGAATCGGGAAAAATATTTTTTAACCCAAATTTTTTTTTCCAAAAAATTTTTTTTGTCATAAATTTTTTTTTTTTTCATTAATAAATTTAAAAAATTAAAAAAAAAAAATTTAAATTTTGAAAAAAAAAAAATTAATTTTGTTTACCCAAAAATATTTAAAATTTTTATTTTAAAGTATAATTTGGTGAAGGTTATATAAGATTCGGCACAGCCGAATATAGCTCTCTTACTCGTTAAAATATTAAATAATCTTTTTACTTTAGTTTTTGACATTTCAAAAGGTACAGCAAAAAATAGTCAGCTGGCGTTACGCTGCCACCTGGTTATATATGCCTTGAATTAAACTATTTTTAATACAATTTAATAGACTTTCAAATGAAAAAGATTGAATAGATTCCATGCATTAAACAAAAATATATTCCATTTTCTCAATTTCTATTGGATATTTCTCAATATTAATAATTTGCTATTCGGAATTACAGTTTGTATTTTCTCTATATTAATTTGGATTTCTTAATTTTAATTTGTTTTCTCTCAATATAACTTCGAATTTATTCAATTTCAATAATGAAAATATTGTTCCACAGAACGATTTCTGAAAGTGATTGCGATTTCGCTTCAACATTTTAAATTATATTTCAGTATATTTCAGAATTTTTCAAATGAATTTCATAATTTTCTAAAAGTATTTACTTCACAAAAATTCTTATAGAAATATAAATGGAAATTTCTGAAATACTTTTAGACAATTTTTATGAATAATTTAAAAATTTTGAAACTTCCCTGCAGAGAATGCCCATATTTAAATTGTTAGTGATTTACTAGTGACGCGTTCGTTGACAATCACCCCTATCGTGAAAAACATGTGAAATTTATGTTCCCATGAAATATCCATTTCCCTCGAAGGGGAAATTGCTATCGTGCAATTCTCAAGAACTTTTCATTCACAATAGTTGATTTTGTTCGTAACAGCTGTCTATTGTTTACAAAATTCCATCTAAAAATTTCACAACATGGGGAATTTTTTCACGTGAACAAAATTCATGAACGAAAAATGGGAAAAGGGAACATATTTCATGTGAAATATTGACTCACGATAGGGGTGAATGTCACCAGAAATACACTAGAACTGTTATCGCTAACGAATCTCTACTGACACTTAAAGGAAAGTTATCGACATTTTTATTAGTGCAATTGTTGATAGAGAAAGAGTGTTGACATAGAGACATATGGTTATAGGCTGACTACAGGGTTCTGAAATATAATCGGAATATTCTAGAAAACAATTAAAAAATAAAATAAATATTTCTGAAATATAAATGAAAACTTCTAAAATATAGTTGGAATTTTCCGAAATACAATTAGAAAATTCTGAAATACAATTGAAAATGGTGTAATTCTATGAATGTTTTTAAAAATCTGAAGTGGTTATGAGATGTTCCTAAAACTGAAGATCGGGTCCAGTAGTAGAGGCAGGTGTTTCCAAAAAATCTCTCTCCCTCTTACTTCTCTAAAGAAATCAATAAAATAATACTAAATTAAAAATACTTAATAAAGAAAGCTTTTTTAAAAAATCCTGAATAAAAAAAACTCTATGCTACAATTCTACTGATGTGCAAAACTGAAGAAACTAACAAATATTTTAGAAAATGAAAAATTGTTGAAATAGCTCACCGTATGTTTGGTCAAAATTCAAACAAAAGATCAAATAAAAACACAACAAATAAACAAAAACTATTTAAAATAATAAAAAATAAATTAAAATAAAAAATGTTACAAATCTTATATACTTAATAATAATAACAAAATAACAAACAAACTATTGAAAATAGTTATTTACACTGAAAGAAAAACATAACATGGTTACTAAATGAAAAATACAACATACCTACATACATAAATATTTTTTTGTAGTTTATAGACAGAGACGTTTTTTGATTAAATATTTGTTTTATATAAGTTTTATTGAAATAAAACAAACAAAATGGAAAAAAATAAAATAAAAAATATTGTAGTGTAGGTTGTCGAAAAATTTTAATTAATTGTTGCTCCTTTTTGTATATAAAATGATTAAATAAATGAATAAGTAAATTAAATTTAAATTAAATTCTCTGAATAAACAAACAAAAATTTAAAAAAAAAAATAAATAAAATGAACAAACCCCTATAAAAACAAAGAAATGCTTGCGTTAATAATGTAAACAACATTTGAGAAACAATAATTAATGAAAATGAATAAAATAAATAAAATTTAATTTAAAAAATTCTGACAGTTGTTTTATTGATGTACGAAATTTGTAATAAATGATGTTCATTAACTTGTTTATAATGCAGAATGGGACAGAATCTATATATTTTAAGAATATTACAGCCATTTAAAAAAAAATAAAAGCTGTTGGTAGCGTCTGATTTTAGGGCTCTTCACTTTTTTAATTTAAGTAGAATCTCGAAAAATTTAACCAAAATGTCCCAACGGTAATTAACTTTTTCAAACTATTAATTTTTGTTATCGGTTTTCAAAATTGAAAAAAATATAAGTATAAACATAGAATTTTCGAGGAATTAAATTTATTTTAATGACTTAGTTTTCTTGTACCGGCTGTTTTGAAGTTCATTTTCGTGTGCAGAAACTAAATAAATATTAATTTGTGCGGAATGGTTTACAGAAGCAGTCTATAGCTGTCTTGTATCTTATGCTTGTTAATGGGCGAAGCTTCTAAGGACTGAGATCGAAAAATTTGTAACATACATACATGTTAATAAAAATGAAACCACTAAACTTACACTTTTGAATCTTTTTTTATTTGATTGAAATTATTGTTAGAATTTACAAAAAATATTTTTATAGTTCTAATCACTAATGATGCAATTTTGAACCTTTTTCGAAACCCTTCCATTATGGTTTTTATAGTGCTTTATGTCACTTTGTTCGAACAGGTTGTCCATCTCCGTTTAAAATCTACCACACTTTTGGACACCTTTTTTGTGCTCTTCAATTCTCTTTTAACAAGAGCCCAATATCTCTCCTCTGGACTCAGCTCCAGGCAGTTTGTAGGAATTGCTTCTATTGGTACAAATACCACATTATTGTTCTTGTACCACTCAAGGCCTTTCTTACCATAGTAACAGATGCCAAATCAGGCCAAAAATAAGTGGTCACATTAAGAAGTCTTATGAACCATTTTTTATAAACATTCCTTGATGTAAATTTCGCTATTTATAGAGCCCTTTGTAACAAATGTTTGGCTTTTTTGCCGCAACTGCATATTGCTTGCCATACCAAGAACATTTTGGGAAATTTTGTCTGCTTTTGGGTCCTAAACTTTTCTCCAACATTTCCTCGAGCATCTTCAACATAAAATAATTTACCCAGAAAAATTGTCCATACATACATTTCGTCATCCATTATGCAGCAGGTATATTTTTGTATACAATTTGACTTCAATTTCCGTGCTCTGTCTTTAGCCTCTAAATTATTAGCAGCGTTCCTGTTAGGAACTTTTTGAGCCTTGTATGCTTTTAAACCTGCATTGGCTTTAACTTTTCGTACCAAATAGTCCGAGTACTGACCTAACCGGGCTGCTTTCCTACCGGATGTGTTGGGAACTCTTTTGAAAATGCTTTCTATTTTTTTGGCTTTAGAAACATCATGTGAACCATTCCTTCTACCTGCACCAGGTTTTATATTAACGGGCAAGTTCTCCCGGTACTGTTTAATAACATTGGAAACAGTTTGATAGCAGACTTTTGATTGTTTGGCCAACTTTTTGTAGGACCACAAAATATTTAATAATTGAAAATATTTAATAATTTTAGTACGCACTTTTTTCTGGTCACTCATTTTAATCAGATTAACAACAAATGAACATAATTGAGATTAAACATAATTACTGACATGCTTTACAAAGGTAACTTGATAAAAAAAAAAAAATCAAATAATACTTGGGTTAAATGTTTTAATGAAAAAACGTGTGTTAAGAATTTTACGATCTCAGTCCTTAATAGAGGGTTCGACGAGATAAAGGCTTCTCCTCTCGATTGGCTAATGATAAATATAGTTATGGATGCAATACGAGGAGATAAATTCTTCAGCTCTCATCGGCTAACTACAACTTATTATCTGTGACTAGCCAATGAGTACAATCCGACAAGATACATGCTTCGGCTCTCGGTCGGGTAATGACTAATTATTGTTAATTATAGCTTATGAATGCAATCCGAGGAGAAAAATTATTCAGCTCTCATTGGCTAACTACAACTAATTGTCTATGACTAGCTAATGAGTACAATCCGACAAGATAAATGCTTCGGCTCTCGGTCGTCTAGCTATGGGTATCTACTACGGTATTAGTACGAAGTAAGAACTATGGTCTCATCTACTTAAGCTTTGTTACCCGGGAGCAATGTATAAGTCGATCGGGACTTTGATTCTAGCTTGCTTTGTTCATGTTTTAATTGTTAAAATTCACATAAACTATTTGAGAAATATTAACAATAATATACTAATATACATATTGTATTAGTATTAATTATGTTAAGTTGATGGATTTACTTTTGTAACTGCACATTACAAGCTCTTGACGATATTGACAAGGTCTGATTTCATCGTCACCCGCGGCACGTGGACGCTGAAATTTAGTTAACTTAGCTGAGCGATTAAGTTTTACACGAGTTAACTTTTTCGAGATTTTACTGTACTATATCTAGGTAATAAATAAGTAGTAATACAAATAGTTAATAAACTGTATTGTTAAATCATTATTATTATGTTTTTTTTTTTTTTAAACGTATGAACTTGTTGCTATTATATCGTTCGACTCCAGAAAATTATCAATTTAATCAGAAATACCTATGATTTACCATTGATTTTGACTAGCCGTCCGAAGCGTCAAACACAGTGTACCATTTTACCAGAAAACCTGGCCAAAATTATATTATCATATATTCCCAGTTTTGCCCAAAGTCATGCACTTTTTTTATGGGCCACCAAAAATTTGGGCCCTCGGTGTCATTTTTGCAAAAAAGTGATAATTTTCTCAGGCCCATATCTTGCAAACCGTTCGGAATTTTTATATACTGATATCTGAGGCAAAGTTGTAGCTCTTGTCATACAGAACTAAAATTGTGAATATATAAAAAAAAACTTCACCTTCAAATCAAACTCGCAAAAAAACTTTAAAAAATTCCATTTTTACTTTTTTCCCCCTGTTCAGGACTACAGGTAGCAAACTGTTCAAAATTCTAGAAAACAATCAACTGCAAAAATATACCTAGCATCTCAATAAATAACTTACAATTTGTTTAATATATTGATTAGTTTTGTAACTTTTATAACATTTTCTATTTCAAGTCTATTCCATGGTATTTTACGAAACAGTATTTTCTATCATTACAACATTAATAAACACCACAATGAGAACTTCACCGTTATTCTGGGTAATCGAGGTTGTCATTAAGCAAAAAATATATTATTCCAAATATGATACTGTACTTCAAAGTACTTTTGGGCAAAAAGGGTCAAAATATGTTTTGTTTTCATTTTGTAAGCTTATTATTGATATGGTACTTATAAGTACCGTCGGTCGACAAAGGGTTAATGGTTAATTTTAATTTTTCTACTGTTTTTGTAAATACTAGACTTTGTGTTATATTTTACTTAAGTTTTATCAAAATCGGCCCAAGAGTATATAACAATTCGCTATCTTTCAATGAGGAATTCCAAATATTGAAAAATTTGACCTTTGACCTTCGCGATTTAAGGGTTGACGTTTTACGATCTTAGTAAAACTTTCAGACTTTATTTAAAATTACCTGGACTAGGAGGTATTGTCATACGTTTTTCATATTTTTATTCCCCATTTAACAAAATTTAACGTTAAAAAGAAATTCATTTATAGAATGTATATTTTAATAATTCCTGATTTTAATTTAAAAATGTTTTGTGTATTAAACCAGAAGAGAAGATTATGGTAATGAAATTGATTAAAATTGTAAGAAAAACATGTAATTACAATCAAATTTTAATTTTACTTAAAACAATTTCATTTCGAAAAAAATGTTCGCTTTACTTTTTCTGAAGAAGCGGCTATATCCACTCCACTATCTATAACTTTCCGGAATATATTTACTTCAAGGGGTCGCAAATGAAAAATGTAGAAACTACAAACGTAATGACAAACTTATATATATACCTTAGCCACTGATGGAGAAGGGTATAAAATTTCATAAAACCATTCCTAAAAACCTAATTCTTTAGCTTCATTTGAAAAGAATATCGATGCCTTAATATAAAAAGGTCCTAACTCGTGTTTTTTTTTTTTTTTTTTTTTTTGTAAGTCCAAATTTTTGCTTATTTCGATAAATGGTCCGAACATATATCATAATTAGCCAAACAAATCTCGAAAACACGAGTTATGGCCATTTTATATTAAGGCATCGATATATTCTTTGTTTAATGATTTATAATGGAATTAATTCATAATAAAATGTATTCAATCAATGGTTAAATTTTTGTTAACTCAAATCTAATCCAAATTGAGTGAACATATTTCTTCTTCATTCAATTTGTTTCTTTTGTGTTTTCAAAAAATTAATTGAAATACATTAACAATGAAATTGAATTGAAGAAAAATTTAATCATTCAATAAATTGTATTGTATTAAGTTACATATTTTGTAATGGGTTGGAATTAATTCAATAAGGAATTAATTCTAAATATAATGAATTCTGAAAGGATTGAATACAATACGTTTAAAGTACTAAGGAATAAATCCTGTGAATTTATTCATAATGAAACTCGAAACATTGATTCCAAAATACACACCTAATTCAAAATGCTAGGTGATCTCTAGACTCAATTTTTAATAGATTTTGATATTTTAAACCCTATCTAATCTATTAAATACTGCTACTGTAAGTAGATACCATTTAAAACCAGTTTCTTCCATTGAAAGCTGTCAAATTTATTACTAACTAATGAGGTATATTCATTCATTTATAAATTTTATTATTTTATATTCTTTGAAAATTGAATTAATTCGTTCGAATATTTTTTTCCAAAGCCATCAACTAAAGCCAAATTCTAGACGATCTCTAAACCCCCATTGTTACTTGTTTTTGAAACATTAAATCTTACTTGAAATTCTTAATACTGCTACTAAGTATAAGTAGATACCATTAAAAACCAGTCACTTCCATTGAATATTTCCATTGAAAACTGTCAAAATTTATTACTAACTTATGAGTTATAAGGTGGTTTTTTATACAAATTAAAAAACTAGGAAAACATCTTCTTTTTAACAAATAAATAACTTAAATTTTATGTACAAAATGTTCAAATGCAATAAGACTTAATTAGTTAATAACTAAGTTAACCTCATCGGCATTTTCAATATACTTGTGTTTGTATTTTTCAAACATTTCATTCAGACTATCGATAACTTTTTGATGAATTTCATTGACATATTCGGGACTGGGAGTGTCCATTTTCTCGACCTCAATGGGAGCGCCCACTAAAACATTAGAACACAAATAAATTAGAATTTAAACCAATAATAACTTGGAAATAAGTAAAGGTTAACTTACCAACTTGTACAATATGTTTTCTTTGCGGCAGAAAACCGAAGGTATACTGAAAGAAGCCACGACCCAATACAATTAGGGGAGAAACACCGGTTAATCTTTTAACAAATGTTTGCACCTTTCTTAGCATAGACTCAGGAGGATTGTCCACTTGATCGAAAATATCAACTTCACCAAAAGAAAAGGTGGGTACAATGGGGGATCTATAATAGAGATGATTTAAATTAAATACTTTTCTTTATTTATAAAAGATGTTTAAAACTTACCCGGTTCTTATGGCAATTTTCACAAATCCTTTGCGCTTTTTCAATGTCAATATATAACGTCTGGGATGAGAGTCCAATGACTCCTGAGCTCCGCCTACTAAAACTGCTACGGCATTAGATGTGAAACCGTCTTTGTTGTATTTATGTTTGGGATCATTGGATCTAGTTAGTTGGTATGTTAGCGATTCCTTGGAGCACGATACTAAACCCCACAAACGGAATAGTTCGCGTGTGAAAGGTATATAGAAATGCATATCAAGGGTGGCAATTTTGGGTCGTATGCCTGGAAATAGTTCCAACCATTTGCCGATATTGTTGCCCATGTTAACGGAAATTCCAGTGCTGTAAAAAAAAATAATAGTAATATATATAATGAAGTACATAATGAATTGCATTTGCAGCAAACAAATCGGTTCAATAGACAATTGTAAATATAAGATATAATAGTCATATGAAATTTTGTATCAAACTATTTTTACTTTTCAAAGAATTAGATATCAATGCATTATTTACTTAAACAAGTAGGAGAGCTATATTCGGCTGAGCCGAATCTTATATACCCTTCACCAAATTATACTTTAAAATAAAATTTAAAAAATAATTTTTTTTTTTTTTTTAATTTTTTTTCCAATTTTTTTCAAAAAATTTTTTTTTTAATTTTAAAATTTATCTTTTTTAATTTATTAGTGAAATCAACTTATGTATATCAACTCATTCATCATTTACAAAATTCAAAACAAAAACAAATTGAATTAAGGACTGAGACTGAAAAATGTTTAACATACATACATGTTTATAAAAGTGAAACCACTAAACTTACAGTTTTGAATCTTTTTTCATTTGATTGAAATTATTGTTAGAATTTACAAAAAAAAAATATTTCTATAGTTCTAATTACTAATGATGAAACTTTGCTTTATGTCACTTGGTTCGAACAGGTAGTTTATCACCGTTTAAAATCTACCACACTTTTGGGCACCTTTTTTGTGCTCTTCAATTCTCTTTTAACAAGAGCCCAATATCTCTCCTCTGGACTCAGCTCCAGGCAGTTTGGAGGAATTGCCTCTCTTGGTACAAATACAACATTATTGTTCTTGTACCACTCAAGACCTTTCTTACTATAGTGACAGATGCCAAATCAAGCCAAAAATAAGTGAACACATTAAGAAGTCTTATGAATGGAAACATCATTTTTTGTAAACATTCCTTGATGTAAATTTCGGTATTTATAGAGCCATTTGTAACAAATGTTTGGCTATTTTGTCGCAACTGCATATTGCTTGCACTACCAAGAACTTTTTTGGGAAATTTTGTCTGCTTTTGGGTCCTAAACTTTTCTTCAACATTCTCTCGAGCATCAGTAACATAAAAAAATTGAGCCAGGAACTGCGAAAAATTTTCAATACGTCATCCATTATGCAGCAGGTATATTTTTTGTCTAAAATTTGACATCAATTTCCGTGCTTTGTCGTTGGCCTCTAAATTTTTAGCAGAGTTCCTGTTAGGAACTTTTTGAGCATTGTATGCTTTTAAACCTTCACTGGCTTTAATTTTTCGTCCCAAATAGTTCGAGTACTGACCGAACCGGGCTGCTTTCCTACCGGAGGTGTTGGGAGCTCTTTTGAAAACGCTTTCTAGTTTTTTGGCTTTAGAAACATCATGTGGACCATTCCTTCTACCTGAACCAGGTTTTATATCAACGGACAAGTTCTCCCGGTACTATTTCATAACATTGGAATCAGTTTGATAGCAAAGCTTTGATTGTATGGCAAACTTTTTGTAGGACTAAGTTGGGTTTTATTGAAAATATTTAATAATTTTAATACGCACTTTTTTCTGGTCACTCATTTTAATCAGATTAACAACAAATGGACATAATTGACATTAAACATAATAACTGTCATGCTTTACAAAGGTAACTTGATCAAAAAAAAATCAAATAATACTTGGGTTACAAGTTTTAATGAAAAACATGTATTAAGAATTTTACGATCTCAGTCCTTAATACAAAATATTTTCATTCAATTTCGATTAGATTTGAATTAGCAAAAATTTAACCTCTCAAAGGTTGAATGAATTTAATTATAAATCAATACAACAATGAATGAACTCTATTCAAATAAAAGCCTTTGAATGAAGCTAGATTCTTAATTTGATTAAATGGCAGTGTTTTTATGGAACGAATTCTGATTTCAAGCATGTTGCAATAGTATATAAATTAAAAGAGTTAATTGATGCTCAATTATTAAGGTAGGTCCTTATCTATCCACTTCTGTTAGGTTCAGTTAATTAATCTAAAATCCCATAAAATTTTGACTAACTGATTTAAATTCTATCAATAAGAGTGCATAACAATCAGGTACATATTCAAACAGAAAATCGATAATGTGTCGTCATACAATGTTTTTTTTTTTTTTTTTAAATACATACATAACAAGGTTTGTGTATTTTTATGTACATTGTACATTGATTTGGAAATACTACATATTATGAAACCTACATAACTCTGATAAGATTTATTTAGACTTTTGAGCTTTGCTCCGTAACTTAAAATCAAAGTAGCATAATTTTAACAGATTTCTTCGAATAGCTGCAATTAAAGTATGAACTCGAAAAGGTTTGTTCGATAAGAAAACACTTGTTGGCAAGGTTTTTGATAAATAATTAAGAACACGATGATGGACTTTTTAACAAATGATTCCATTAGCAAAATGAACGCAAATTAAATTTTCTAAAAGCTCCTCCTCACAACGAAAGAATATTATTCTTTGTGTACAACTATCACTCCGGTTTCATATACCGGTTCTTAACCGTTAGGTCAAAGGAAAGCCAGTTATTGTGGTGCGATCAGCAGTGCCTATGCTGGATGGATTTGCCAAAAGCGATTCATCAAACAAGAGCGACATAAGTTGAGTATTGGCTTAACCACCAAGTCGAAAAGCCTTAGGTTCTACCTTCTGGTTCTTCTGTACGTAGCCTCAGTGTCGAATCCAGAATAACTCATTGATACTTTGCGCTCTATGATAAGATTAGTCCCACACCATTTAAATGGGGGTGTGGAAAGATGGAGATCTTGTTTTTCCTCGAGAAGAGTACAAGATATTTTATCCAAGCAACGAGTGGCCGAAGTGAAAATCCTATTATTAGTGTTCTGTTATTTTTAGGCTCTGCCACTTGATCAAAAGTCTAACCAGGAGTTAATGTATCCTTCAATTCGTGAACGACTCATTAAAACATCTTTTGTTAAAAGGTCTGGCTGGCAATAGTCAATGTTGTACGGGAGTCCGGTTTCATACACCAGTTGAGAGCAACATTCATAACCATAAGGTCGAAGGGAAGCCAGTTAGTGTGGTGCGATCAGCAGTGCCGAGGTAAATAAGGTCTTATTAAAGGACATATGGTGGATGGATTTGCCAAAGCGATTCATCAAAAAAAGCGGCAACCTTATGTATGGGCTTAATCACCAATTAGAAAATCCTTAGGTTCTCCCTTCTAGTTCTTCTATATGTATCCACAGTGTCGAATCCAGAATAACTCATTGATACTTTGCGCTCCATTTAAATGGAGGAGTGGAAAGATGGGGATATTGTTTTTCCTCGAGAAGAGTACAAGATATTTTATCCAAGCAGCGAGTGGCCGAAGTGAAAATCCTATTATTTGTGTTCTGTTATTTTCAGGCTCAAAAGTCTAACCACTAGTTAATGTATTGCAAGATTCCACAGCAAAGGTAATAAAACACCTCATTACATAGCAGAAGTTTATCTATAAAAGCAATAATGGACTGGTCAATACTAAGTCCTTGTAGAGCCGATATTATAGAGACTAGGTTGACAATATTGAAGTCTACCTCTATATTCAAGAAAGCTACTATTTTATATTGCCCGTACACGATAGTCTTCTAAATAAAACTCACGAGAGTGTGAAGCGAAGTCTCGACAGATCTGCCTTTAGATTGGGTCTATTCAAAAGAACATCAATCACCCTTTTTCTGAGTTTTGAAAAAGAAGAAGAATAGACTTATAGTTCAATAATCCATTGGTATTTTTATTATTATTATTCAAGTCAGGCAGTATATTGTTACGAATGTGGAATAACGATTTGAATTTAACGGTCTGTAACGACTGCCTGCAACATGCATGATGTTTATAAATATGTCCATCAGTAGCATTCGGTTATTGGCATTGTTTATAAGTATGGCAATACTAAATGTTTAAGCTGCTAACATTGACATCGAAAGCTCTAGAATTCGAACATACTAGTTTGTCCGTTAAGAGCATTGTAGAAGATTCCCGAAAGATGGCGTGTGTATAAATAGTGGCAGAGGTTGCAGTCGTGAGTTAATCATTGGCGCTTTTAGAGTTAACATCAACTGTCGTGTACATTTGAGTTTGTTCATTATAAAGTGTGTGTACATTTCTGCGAATTGATAAACATGTATATAGACACTGAGTAACTATTTAGACTGTTGTTGTTGTACATTTAAAATAAATATTTACAATCAAAAGTATCCGGTTTATTTAAAGGAAATAAACCATAGTTTTCAAAAGGTGAAAACGTAACAATATGTATATGCAAATTAATAGTTTAAGCATTTCAAGAACATTCTTTTCCTAGGAATACATTTTTAGAAGGAGTCAAACATATTAAATTAACATAATTTAAAATTTTTCATATCGATTTGTTTACGTTTTAACGAAAACATTGGTCAATGTATTTGTATTTATCAAAAATGCTGGTACATAATTATTAGTACGGCTTCAAGCACTACGACCCATAGAATCTTTTGTGTATCCTTAAACTTTATCAAAATATATTCAGGCTACGTGTGAAGCCAATTTCTGTGTTTCATTTCCCACTCTGTCACTCTGCCGACGCCAACATTGAGAGGTGAGAAAGTACATGCTCAGAGGCTTCATCATACAGCTAGCTAAGGAAATTCGTGGTATCTAGAGCAACAGTGTCCCGTAAATAATCCAGAAAACAGTCTCAAATCCACCTTTCGGAGCGATAGCAACTTTTGGTATCGTCGTTTGGACAGTGTAATGAAGTTACTCCAATGTCGGGCAACTTCCGATTCTACCCCAGAATGACTTCTATCCATAGAGTATCCAGTCGGGATTCCATAGAAATGCCAAAGCTCATTCATAGGCTGGTACACATTAAGATTATTAATAAAATGTTTCAAATTGAATAGCATGACTTTTTAGTTTAGTTATCGACATTCGCATCAGCTTAAAATATCGTCATCACTATAATTATTTTCCATTAAATGTAAATTATTGTTTAGTTTTACTATTATACGCATGCATACGATCGGTATTGTAGAAAGTGCAGAGATTATAATACCCCCAGTAACAAATATTTCAATTTATTTTTAAAAATGTCTAAAACACATGTAGAAACATATTTGTGAGATAAGAAAGCATTGCGTTAATATAAATGATATGCAATGTCTCTGATTTTTCCTTGAGGTGCTACTGTATTTTTAATCTTTACCGGAAGGTTAGCGATTAACATTATCGTAATAAATATCTATAAAGGACTGTCTTAATTCATTTAAATGTGTTTTTATAGCCAGCATTCAAAATATTTATAACATATGGAAGTATTGCTCGGAGAGTTTTAATAGATCCAATAATTTTTTTAAATTCTCTTGAACAAATAATTAATAAATAAGTAAGAGAGCTATATTCGGCTGTGCCGAATCTTATATACCCTTCACCAAATTATGCTTTAATAAAAAATTTTTAAATATTTTTGGGTAAACAAAATTAATTTTTTTTTTTAAACTGTTTTTCAAAATTATTTTCAAATTATTATAGCCTTATATAGATCGTTTGAATGGACTTTGAAATATCTATCATTAGATATCCATATTGTCTATATTAATGACTTAGTAATCCAGATATAGATCAAAAATAGGCCAAAAATCGAGGTTGGCCCGGTTTTTTCCTTATATCTCAGCCATTTGTTGCCCGATTCTCTCGATTTTAAATAGCAACCGAACCGGAAGAATTCCCTATATATTGATGTATGAATTCTACCCCAAAATGAGTTATAAGTTATTTTGGGTCTTCAGAAAATTGATTTCAACAGACAGACAGACGGACATGGCTAAATCGTTTCGTTTATGTCGTTTATTCGACAATTATTGATCGAATAATATTTTATTCTAAACTGAACAATGTTATTCATTCGAATAAAAATTTATTCGAATGAATAACATTATGTCACTAATAATTTAGTGACAACCCTAGTATATACATTTCGAACCATATAAAACAAGACGATCTAGCTCCGTCTGTCTGCTGAAGGCACGATAGGACCTAAAGGAACGGACTAAGGAGAATGAAATTTTCCCGAAAACAGGCAAAATCCGAACCCCGACGAAACAATAAAAATAGAAGGAGGCCTAGAAAACCGAAATTTGTCACAAAAGTTTTTGGATCAAAATATGTATATGAAAAACTTTGTTCAGACCACTATGTATATTTTGATCCCCTTATATTTAAATGGATGAATCTAGGAAGATGAAATTTACCACTGATATTTTCTAGTAATAGAAAATGTAAAACTAAACATATCGAGTAAACCAAAACAATCTGTGCTCGTATTTATTTGATGTTGGGTATATAAGATTCGGTACAGCCGAATATAACATTCTTACTTGTTATACCCTTCACCATGAGTGGCAAGGGTATATATAAGTGTGTCATTCCGTTTGTAATTTCTACATTTTTCATTTGCGACCTCACAAAGTATATATATTCTGGATCGTTATAGATAGCGAAGTCGATATAACCATGTCCGTCTGTATGTTGAAATCAACTTTCCGTAGCCCCCAAATAACTTACAAACATAATTTATACATTAATATGTCGGGAATTCTTCCGACTCGGTCGCTATTTAAAATCGAGAAAATCGGCCCACAAATGGCTGATATATAAGCAAAAAACCGACCTCGATTTTTTGTCTATTTTTGATCTATATCTGGATTACTAAGTCATTAATAGAGACAGTATGGACATCTAATGATAGATATTTCAAAGTCCATTGCAACGATATAAAGCTATAGTAATTTGGACCTACAATGGGTAAAAATCGGGAAAAATATTTTTTAACCCGAATTTTTTTTTACCAAAAAAAAAATTTGAAAAAAATTAAAAAAAAAAAAAATTGGAAAAAAATTAAAACAAAACAATTTCGAAAAAAAAATTGAAAACAATTTTGAAAAAAAAAGAAATTTTTTAAATTTTGAAAAAAAAAAAATTATTTTGTTTACCTAAACATACATATTTAAAATTTTTATTTTAAAGTATAATTTGGTGAAGGGTATATAAGATTCGGCACAGCCGAATATAGCTCTCTTACTTGTTTTTTTATTATTTTGTTTAAGTTTATTTTAAATTCTACTTTAAATATTTTCAAATACATTTGCATAGATCAACTTACCCAATAATACCATGTGGAAAACTGGCAAGTAAATAATTACGATTTGGTTTCAATTCAACTGTTTTTACTAATTCCACAGGGAAATAGTCGCGTAAATGATTTGTGAAAAAGTTTTTACGTAAAAACATCAAGCTGTCATTAAGAGAAGTAAACAATAATAACAAAATATTATTAAACACGTTTTACAACAATTTGCAAAAATAAAATAAAAACATTGCAAATAATACATACCCATTGCCTTTTACAGACGAACAAGTATTTTTATGATCATAATAGATGTAGGCCAAATAAACTAATAGAAATCCTCGACCCCAGTAATTTAAATACAGCTGTAAATGAAATTAAAATTTTCAAAAGATATTCTCAAGCTAATATTAACAACACCCACTCACCATTGTAACAGCGGCTAAAAACAGGAACAGGAAAGGTAAAAACATGAAAATATAAACATACATGGCCACCGCCAATGTTTGTATGCGCCTTTTTGGCGGCACTTTAACCGGTGCCCATTCAATTTTCTTAATATTTTTCGAAATCTCTTGAATGATTTTCTTATTGGTCTGCTTTAGATGCTCCACAGTTTCGTGCACATCCTCCGATATTTCTTTGGTAATTTCATTTAATTTTTTATTGGTTTGTTTTTTTAACGTTTCCATATTGTTAATAAAATTCTTTAGTCATGTATTAAGTACAATATAAAACAATTAATATCAAGTTTAATTAATTAGAAAAAAACACAAAAACACACAAAATTACACAAGCACACAATTAATAACAAAATACTCGTACGAGTAGAGTAGGTATTAAAATACAAAACAAAACTGCAATTGTTTTAGACGTCTGTTCTGGTTCAAGTTCTAAATACAACTGAATTTGTATTGAATTAAAAAAGTTTGTTTTTTTCTAAAATCGTTCTAAAGTTGTTGTTGTTGTTTGTCGCTCGAATCAACGTGCATTACTTCAGTTCAGTTTAATTCACTTCGGTTCAGTTAAGTTCTAACCTTATCAACGCCCATAATCTTTCAATATTTTGTGTGTGTAATTTTCATGTTGTTTAAAATCGCAAAAATAAATAAACACAAAATTTGGAAAAAAAAAATTGAAAAAATACTGTTTTTGTTTACGATAAATAGTTGTTGGTTTCCATATGAATTATAAATATATATTTCAAAATTGATTATTTTGTTGTCGTTACCTCGACATGATATCTTGACACGATAACACTATAAATACTGAACATTGAGACATGTTCGTTCTCTCTCACTATTAAATAATTCGTTTATAATGTTGTTGTTGTAGATAGTTGTCGATTCACTGTCACTATCACTTTATATAGTATATTCACTATATATATTCATTAGGATGGCTCTAAAAAAAAGTTTTGCCATATTCCCGATTTTTGTGCATTTTTTATAAAAACATTTATCTGGTTCACCCGATTTCGTTGATTTTAAAATGTGTGATCCATAACTTTTTAGCGGCCACATAAGTAACAATAACTATTTGTTTTCTAGGTCACCTCGTTTACATCATTTGTACTTTTAATTGTGTTTAATCGTCGGATTTTATATTGGTAATCAACATAAAATTATTGGTGAAGATTTCATCCCAATAGCTCCTTCTATCTAGGCCCTATAGGCCTACATCATACAGACTTACGCACAAAGCTAGAACGTCTTAGAATTTTATTGGTGGAGGTATAATGAAAATTTACATCTCTTTACCGTACCCTTCTTTAAATATTTGTGTAGCACTAGGCGTTGCACAGTGGTATAGAAGAAAAAAAAATAGAGGGAAATAAATCTGTAACTTCTAAACCGTTAGTCTGGTTTGAATGAAATTTCACATGCACAAAGAGTAAGTCTTATTGAGTTTAATTTTTGAATTTGGATCTCATGGACACACCAGGGGCGCAGCCAGGGGTCCCCAAAATAGGACACCTCGGGTATGTTAAATTTTTAAAACGATCCTTTTTTTTCGTTTGTATTCCGATTCAAAAAAATTACACATATAGAATCTCCTTGTCGAGCGCTAGAAAATTTTCTCTTACAACTTAAGAGATATTCACATTTAAAAATTAAATTTTCAAAATTTTTACCCACCCTACTCCAATTTTTTGATAACAGCGGATCCAAATATTTCCCGATTTTCTCTAGTTTTCCTTTGTTTGACTAACACCAAATGTATGTGTTAAACTAAAAAAGAATTGTTTAAAAATAATGACTGACAACAAAGTCATATGCATTGAATTTAAAAAAATTTAAAATGGCGATTTTTCGCTAATATTTAGGGAGAAAAGTACTTTTTTTCTTTTTAAGTCATCGCAAAAAATTTCTAAGAAGATGTATAAAGAATTTATACTTTATGGAAAGCCAGCTTTACATCAAATATTTTAAATGAAAAAAAATTTTAAAATTTTTGATACCGAGGGGACCAGGTCCATCCAAAGAACGCCTATTTTGTAAGTAAAAATCAACTTTAGGGCAAAAATTCTCAAATTGCATAGTCGATATCAAAATACAGTAAACCATTTTAAATGGCCCAATATGTTCCTAATTATTTTGCAAAGGGTTCCTCCGATAACCCCGCTCCTGGTATGGATATAATAGCCAAAAAAAAAAAAAAAAAATCCCATTTCTGGGATTTTTCAACACTTTTTTTGGGATTTGTGGGATTCCTGATTACAAATTTCAAAATTTGTTTTTATTTTTCTATTTGCAATAGAAAAATCTATATAACTGTAAAATTTCATTAAAACTATTCATAAATAAAAATTTTATTTCAATTTGAAAAATTTGCTCATTTACTCAGTGTAGAGCATTATATGTTCGGTCTTAACCGGCTACACTTTCTTACTTGTGTTTTTATAAAGCTAGCGTTCCCTTTAGTTGGGAACATCGACTACGGTTTTTTTGGCTCCATACAATTGGGGCCAGCCTAATCATACATTAATACACACATACATATGTAAATTGTTTTCCATGTTTTAAATACAAAAATAAACTTTTGTTATTATATTAGAATTCTTAATGCAAATGCCCAGTCAATGTTCTGAAAGCTCAAAAGCGAATTATGAAATACCTACTCTACAAAAATTTGAAAATTTTGTTTATACCCTTCACTATCAGTTTTGTCATTCCGTTTGTAATTTCCATAATTTTCATTAGCGACCTTATAAAGTATGTAAATTTTTGGTTATTTTTGGATAGAGTACTGTATGTATATAAAATGTTCGTCTGTCCGTTTGTTGGCTTTTCAGAAGTCCCCAGGTAATTTACAGATATATGCAAATTTTGGTATTGAAAATCAGCAAATACGGCCCATAAATAAGCAAAAGAAACACGACTACTTCCAATGTTTGAATATATTTTTAGCTATATACAGTGGTAAACAATATAAGAAACCTTTCAATTTTGGCAATTTTGCAAGAGACATTTTTATATAAATTTTCTGACCCCTTTTAGTGACTCATTTTTTTAACTGGACAGTACTTGTTACCTAACAGTTCGATAATAACTTTTCTATTTTAGTTTATTGATGGACTCCGGGGAGTCGATATCTTTTTTTATAATTTTTGAAACTGCTGATTTATAAATTGAATATTTACATATCTCAAATCAAGCACTAAAATGTTTTTAATTATTAAATGGATAACTCTAGCCATTTTTAATTAAAAGCTTTTATTTAACTTGCAATGTACAGTGGTTAAGAAGCGTTTTTTGTTAATGGAAACAATTCGGTATATAGGGAACTATTACAGATATTGTTACAAAATTTCACATGGTTAAAGCTGAAGTGTTTTCGAGTTGATTTGTTATACGCATCAAAGGGGGCAAGGTTTGTGGAATGTCTGAAAAGTAAATAAAGGCTTTTTGTATAAGTATTTGATATTGGTGAAAACCTTAGGACTTAAAGATTGATATTTTAGTAAAATTAAATAATTTTATAAATTTTTGGGAACTCATTTACCTTAAAACCTAAAAAAATTATTATGATTTTCCACGAAGAAAAATATAAAATTAAAATTAATGTAAAATTTTAACGGTTTCGAAATTTGGAACTACATACTTAATATAGACTCAAATGTACTTAAATTAATGGCATTATAATGTTTGACATTTTTTAATTTTCATATACCTAAATTCCTAAAACGGGGAAAATGTGTTCCAAAAACTGAGTTTTTTTTAGAAAACTGCCTACTGTGGCGTTATTAACCGCGTGATTGTAAAAAAAACATTGTAATTATTTAAGAAACATATAGGGTTATACAAATATGGAGCTCTTTCGTTTTTGGAATTTTTACTTAAACCGATTTTTTTTTTTTAAATTGGCCAAGTTTGGGTAAGTCTGTGGGGTTTTGTGTCCGCTTAAGAGAGCCAAATTTTACTTTACACGCTTTTGCATTAAGTTTTCTATCCGGATCATAAAAAAATGTATATAGTCCCGAAGAAAATTTTTTTCTACAAAAGAAAAAATATATAGGCTTTTTTGTGAAAAAACGTAAAAAATTCGGTATATCTTTTTATAGGGTCGAGATAATTGTTAGAAAGTTTATATTTTATTTAGAATTCTATCGCCAATATATCTGATATTTCCAGCCATCCATATCTAAAAGATCGAGCAAAATTAATAGAGATAACATACACGTGTAAACGGATTTTTTGTAGATCTTCTCATTCGGATCGTAAATGGATTTTTAGCGATCTTTTTTTTAAATTTGAGATCCTACGTGACCAACTTTGAAGGGCTACGCACTGGCCCCGTTGGCTGGGAAACTGATCAAACGTAAATCAACTTAGAAACACCTCATCTCCAACCATTTAAAATTTCGTAATAATATTTGTAATTGCTCCCGAGATACAGCATTATTTAAAAAAAAAAAGTTTCTAAACCACTGTGCAATGTTTGTTTGTTCGTTGTATGTTGTTTAGGTCAAAATATTTAACTGAATTTTGTAGCAGTTCTCGTAGCCCAAGTAGGCTGAAACTTTGTATTCGTGCATACACCTGATAACAATGCAATATTATGTTCGAAAATTCGAACTTATGTTGATAAAATTTGTAGAGCTGTTAAAATAATCTCTAGATCACTCATAAACCTAATGACAATTCAATATTTTATTTTCTTCTATATGTATAAAACTGAAATGGTCCATGTATATAATGGCATCACGTGAGAACGGCTGGAGCGATTTAGTTGATTTTTTTTATTCGATTCGAAATTTTCAGGAGATGGTTTGTAAAGAAAAAAAAAATCAAAAAATCGGAAAAAATTCACTTCTCATTTTTTTAATAAGAGAAATTTTTTGGAGAAACTTGAAGAACCAACATTAGTAAATAGTAGCTACCGAGCGAAGTCCCGGTCGACTAGTTTGAAATAAAGTTCGAGCTGTTAAAATAATCTCTAAATAATGGGGATTCTTAAAAAAAGATAATAAACTTTAAATTAAATCAAACTACATATTTATTATACATATTATAAAATTTATATGATATAAAAGATTGTCGAAACAAGCCCAACTTCAGGAAAATACCGAGACAAAATTTTATCTATATATGTATTAGGGTATTCAATTAATCGGGTTTATGGTTTTATCGGTTAATCGAGCTTTCGGGGTTTAGATTTAATCGGTTAATGATCGGTTAATTTTAAATTATTCGATTAACGGAATAATTTCTATTTTATTTTTAAATTGAAAATAAAACAATGTGTTGTACTTTTTTGAGCATTTCAACAAAAAAATAAATAATAGCAAAAAAAATGGTATTTGAGATACTTTTTATATACACATGTGAGTTTTTTAGGATCTTCTGAAATAATTTTTTAAGAAAAGAATATAATTTCTTTCGTTTTAATAAAACTTAACTAGGAAAAAACTCTCTCACTGATTGTAGATGTTGAAGAAATCGAAATTAAGGCATGAGAAAGTCTTTCTTTCAGTTCTTTGTTCAGTTTTTTTTTTTTAAGCATATGAAATCCTTTTGGGATTTTTTAGATTTGGAATGCTTTTAATAGTTTCGTTAAATTCTGATAAAAGACTCGTTTCAGTTTCGTATATTACCATGTCTTCTTCGGACTCATTAGTACAAAGTTCATCATGGAACATTCTAGACAAAAGGATATTTCCAAACTCCTTAGTTTCAGTTTTTGTTTTGTATTTCAATAAACTATTGCTAGATGGGAATGTTCTTGAGTTAAGAAATAAAATGTCTGTGTTTAAAACTATATTTCTATATAAAGTACAAAAAAACAGAAATTTCGGTTAATCGACACAAATTAATCGTTTTATTTGTTATTTGAAAATAGGCAATTTTAAATTATTCGAACAGTTAACCGACCAAAATTAATCGGTTAACCGATTAACGGTTAATCGATTGAATACCCTAATATGTATGTATAAAAATGCAAGGCCTGACTTACTCACTGACTCATTAATGGACAGCCCAAACGGCTTAAGATAGAGACTTAAAATTCGGTGAACAGGTACCTCTTTACATGAGCAGATCCACTAAGAACCGATTTTTTTAAAATTCGATCGCTAAAAGGGTAAAAACTACCAAAATCTGTAACCTAAAATCTCCGAAATTAAGATAAAAAATTAATGCCGTCAAAAAATAAGCTGACGCGTTTATAATATTTTATTAAGGGCTAATTTATTTTGGAAAATATTAAAGATAGGAATAAAATTGAAATCGAATTGTGCACTTCTTAAAAACATCTCGAATTTGTTTTGGTACTTTTTTGAAATTCGGACTAATAAAAGAACAAAATTGAACTGTTATTTGGTACTTTGTCTAAACAAAATTCTGAGTGAACGAAGCCGAAGGCAAAAGCTAGTATCATATAAATTGTATAATGTAATAAATAGTTTGAATTAATTTAAAGTTTATTTTAATTTTTTTATAGAATTTCAATAAAAGCAGGTTTTAAAAATATTTTTTTTTTTTTTTGGTTTTTTTTTTTTTTTTTTTGTTTTGGACATCTCGAAAATTTTTGTGAAAAATTAGCAATTTTCAGGATTGAATAACTTTAATACACCTTATGTAAGGATTCAGTTTTTTCTTTATAAATATTTTATAAAAATTACATATCTTCCAAGAAAAAAGACCTCCAAATTAGGAAAATGTCCTTTATACTTGAATATCTCTAAATCGGATCCTTTTATTTTCATAATTTGTTTACACAAAATAGACAACTGAATTATAATCATTGTGTGAAAATTACAAAATGGTATTCCAATGAGTTCAAAAGTTATGATATTGTAGTTTTTCTATAACAGAATGAAATAAAAATTGGCAATGACTTTCGTCTTAAAGTTCTAAATATGATAGTATATATCAAGCTATAATAAATCAAGTTTATGTTACACGAAATATTATAGGGCAAAAGTCACAAAAATCTATTATTTTGATAAAGTTTCTTCAATTCAAATCTATTACAAAATGGATTTTGAAAAATTTGTTCAATTCATTTTCTAAATGATTAAAATAAAATCAAATTGAGTAAAGAGCAAATATTTTCATTAAATTTGGATTAGATTTAAATTAACTAAAGTGTAATCATTCAAAAGTTGAATGTATATATTGTTGTGAACAAATTCCACTATGAATTAATTCAACAATGAATGTATATTTTCCTTTGAATGGAGCAAAAGAATTAGTTATTGGGAATGGTTTTATGGAATGAATAGTTGAGATTTTTAATTCGAAGCTTTGGGCTTAACTACATATATAATTACAGTAAAACCTTGATAATCCGGACGTCGTTAATCCGGATTATTCGGTAATCCGGACATCAATTTTTATTACATTGTTTACTCTATAATCCGGATTGATTAAATATTTATAACTTTTTAATCCGGATTGCATACAAACTATAGTGTTAATTTCTATTAAACAACTGCTGCAAAACAAATTATTTTCTAAGCAATTTCATGTTTCTAAACCATATAACAGTACCGTACAATACCTTTTTTTAATATTTCATTTTTTGTTTTTTCTTTTGAAGTTCAGTGTTTGTGCAAGATGCATTCAGTAAAGATACCACACAAAACTTTATCTCTGTTAGATTTGTTCTTTTTTAATGTAATAATTTATTTAAATGATACGTAAATATAATGTATCATTAGATATTTGTTTTAAAAGCATTTTTAATACCATAACCATGTTCTTAAATCGGTAGTCCGTATAATTTTATAATCCGGATTAGGGTCTGCAATCAATTATCCAGATTATCAAGGTTTTACTGTATAATTTTAAGTTCAAATCATATCACAACTCACAATTATTCCATTTATTTAATAATTAATTTAACTTTATCTGCATTTGCTAAATATTTATGTTTATGTGTATGAAATACTTTTTGATGAATTTCATCCACTAGTTCCGGGGAAGGGTTATGTTGTTTCTGCACTTCAATGGGTATACCAACTGTAATTAAATGAACATTAAAAAAAATGCATTTACATGTTAGCTACAGCACCAGTGTTGCCAGGGGTAGTATTGAAAAAGTTACAACTTTTCTCATTAAAAGTTACATTTTTTCATAAAAAGTTACATTTACGAATTATGTTCAATAACATATAACTAACAATAATAATTTTTTCCGTATTCAACAGGTTACTATAATCAGAGTCCGAATTACCGCATTCGATATCGAGTAAAACTGATCGCAATTTTCTTATTTGAGATTCTGGCATTCAATATCAAGCACGATATATAGTAAATTTTATTATAATTTTGATATATAAATCTATTTTCGATGCGATAGTTCATTCAATCTCGAATGCGGTACTTCAGACCGTTTTTTTATAAGTTTTAGTTGGCTACACATCATTCTTTTGATTGTATACTTAATCCCGGTATTCGTCAGCACTTAAATCAGGGACTCATGGTAGAGGAGTGAGTGCTCATGAAATTATTTCTGTAAATATTATTTAAATTAGGAAATCGATTCAATAAATCACTAAACCATTCTGATTTTTTTTCTAAATTGAGCTAAATCTCCTAGCTACATTTTTTTCCAACGGTAAAAAGTAATTTTAATATGAAAATTTGATTTTAAAATAAGACGTAGTTTTTATATCATTAAATTCAGAATAGTTGCTTGCGATTGCTATCATAAATTTTTTAACTCTGGTTGCGAAATATGTAGCAGCTGCTATTTTGTTTTTGTTCAAATCATTCAAAAGTTTTGGAGTGTATGAAAGGAACGCCAAATATTCAAAATTTCTAAACGAAAATATTCCTTTAAAGCTATGTGTTGCTCTAGAGTTCCGTCTACACTTGATTTAAATGAAAGTTATTTTGTTACTGTTTGACTTAAAATTTAATGGTGGTCTAATTAAAAGAAATGTTGGTATGTATTTTGAAATTTATATAACCTTTTGGAGTTTCAACAAAAATATACCGCGATATTTCTCATCATGTCCTCAGCTACATTAATTACATACGATATTTTCCACAGACTTCTTTAAATGTCTAAAATCAGTGTAATGTGTGAAGTCTTCCAAATGAACCAAATGGGATGTTAGCCATTTCAAAAGTACATTACTAAAATCATTCGTATTTGAAGAGTCTATCTCAAAATGATATAGACCAAGCTGGTAATAATTTTCAAATAAGTCACATTATTGTTTAATAGAAACATCCGTGGCATGAATGAATTTAAAGTACTAATGAATTTAAAGTCTGAAAAGTTACGAAAATAAGGTCCAAAACAAGAAAATTATACATGTTACGTAGAGGGATGAAAAGTTACGAAAAATGTAACAAATGTAACCAAACGGCATCACTGTACAGCACATTATTTCATTCAATACTCACCAACTTGTACAAGTCGTTGTCTTTTAGGGATATTTACTAAAAGACATTTCAATAATACGTAAAATAAACTTATGTAAGTAGAAATTTTTATTAAAACATTTGAAGGTAGTTGGACCTGATCAAAAACATCAACTTCTCCAAATGTGAATGTTGGCACTATGGGGGATCTATGTACATATATTACAAATTTGATTTTGAACATTACTAATAGCAATCTAGAGAAACTTACCCAGTTTTTATAGCAATTTTAACAAAACCTTTGCGATTTAACAATCTTAAACAGTAAATTCCCGGTGAGGTTTCAAAGAGCTCCTTTATTCCCCCTACCACAATTGCTAAAGCATTTGCAGCAGTGTTGCCAGGGGTAGCTTGGAAAAAGTTACAACTTTTCTCATTAAAAGTTGCATTTAGGAATTTTTCCCAAATAAATACTATATATAATTATGTTTAATAACATATAACTAACAATAACAATTTTGTCCGTATTCAACCGGTTACTATAATCAGAGTCCAAATTACAGCATTCGATATATAGTAAACTGATCGTAATTTCCTTTTTCGAGATTATGGCATTCGATATCGAGCAAGAAATATAGTATATTTTATTATAATTTCTAAATAGAAATAAATTTTCGATACGATAGCTCATTTGATCACGAATGCGGTTATTCAGCACCAGTTTTTTTATAAGTTTTAGTTGGCTAAATATTCTCTACACAGTATTCATTAGATTGTATACTTAATCCTGGTATTTTTTAACACTTAAATCAGGGACTCATGGTAGAGGAGTCAGTGCTCACGACATTATTTATGTATAGCATGCAAAATATTATTTAAATTAGGAAATTGATTTAATAAATCACTAAATCCTTCTGATTTAGTTTTTTCTAAATTGAGGGAAGTCTCCTAGATTCATTTTTGTTGTTACTATTGTTGTTTGCAATTATTATTATATATTTTTTAACTCTGGTTGCGAAATAAGTAGCAGCTGCTTTTCAAATAGTTTTTGTTATGCCGATGTTTAAACAATCACTTCTCCGGGATATTAGTAGGGGTTTCAAAAATTTCTAAACGAAAATATTTCTTTAAAGCTGTGTGTTGCTCTGGAGTTCCGTCTACACTTGATTTAAATGAATACTATCTTATTACTGCTAGACTTAAAATTTAATGGTTGTCTAATTAAAAGAAATGTTGGTATTTTTAAATTTATATTACATTTTGAAGTTTATACAAAAATATACCGCACCGCGATATTTCTCCTGTCTTCAATTGAATTTTTCTAACTTCTAGCATGATTTTAAGGCCACTAGGTGTATGAAATGACAGCTACATTAATTACATACGATATTTTCCACCGACTTCTTTAAATGTCTAAAAACAGATTTATGTGATCCAGCTATAATATCTGTTGTATCTGACAAAATCTTAGCCAGCTCAAGAGTACATTGCATAGATCATTTGCATTTCCAGAGTCTGTCTCAAAATGATATATACCTAGGTGGTAATAAATTACAAATAAGTCTTACTATTGTTTAATAGAAACATCCGCATGATATAAATTTAAAGTACTAAAAATGTGTACTACTTTTTTATATTATACTTAATTTAGATGAACCCTAGGGGAACAGGAACTAACACAAAACTTGTCACGTGACTAGTTCCAAAGTGATAGGGACCAGTTCTAGTTCTAACGCTTTATATGAACGGAAACTGTCACTGTAACATGGCGATGTCCTAGGACGGCGTAAATTGACACCTATTAAGCACTCTGTGATAGTTCACACCACTGTTTTTGATATTTTAATTCTGGTAATACAATTTTATTAAAATATTTTTACCAGATTTGCTTAAAATTCATTGAAAAAATAGTTGATAATTTATAAATTGTACAAGTTAAATGATATGTCCTCTTTTCACATATCACGAGACTAGTTCGTTTTAAACAATTTATACAAATTTCCCGCAGGGCTGAAAAGTTACGAAAATATGGTCCAAAACAAGAAAATTATACATGTTACGTAGAGGGTTGAAAAGTTACGAAAAATGTAACAAATGTAACCAAACGGCATCACTGATTTGCAGTAAAGCCATCGTTTATATTGTCGTTGGAATTACGATCGTTCTATCTACTGAGAATGTTTGTTACAGAATGTTTTGAACATGGTACCAAACCCCGTGAAATAAACAGTTCTCGTGCAAGTGGTATCCAGAAAAACACATTTAAAGTGGCAATTTTTGGCTGTATACCAGGAAATAGTTTTAAGAACTCAGCATACATTTGGCTCATGTTACTGGTTACACCAGTACTATAAATATAGAAAGCAATATTAGTCATATTTAGTTAAATTCTCCAACAGTTAAAGTTATTAAACTTACCAAGTGATGCCATGAGGAAAGCTTGCAAATAAATAATTACGATCCGGTTTTAAGTCCACGGTTTTTATAAGCTCAATTGGAAAATAGTATTGCTTAACATAGTTGCTCAGACTACTGGAGATTAAAAATATCAAACTAAAATACAGATTTGTGTTAATGAAAACAATTTATTTATTTTCCATCAAATTCTATTTCTATACTTACCCTCGACCATTTTTATTTGAATCTCTTGTAGCATTATCAAAATATATATAGATGAAGTAAATCATAAACATTAAATGACCAAACGAATTTAATTTGAACTAAAAATAATTAAGAGAGCTATATTCGACTGTACCAAATCTTATATACCCTTCATCATAGTATACTTTAAGATAATGATTGAAAATATTTGTTTATGAAAAAAAATTTTCTTTAAATTTCGGGTTAAAAAATATTTTTCACGATTTTGACCCACTGTAGGTCCGAACTACTATGGCATTATATACGTCGTTGAAAATGTCTTTGACAATATGAATAGTCTCATTAATGACTTAGTAATAGATCAAAAATAGGTAAAAAATCAAGGTAGGCGTGGTTTTTTGCTTATAGACAATTGTGGGCCGATTTTCCCGAATATATAATAGCAACAAATTCCGAACTACAACCGATATATTGATGTATGAATCGTGTATGTAAGTTATTTGAGAGCTTCGGAAGTTTGATTTCAACATACAGACGGTAGGACGGACATGACTAATCGACTTCGCTATCTATAACGATCCAGAATATATACACTTTATGGGGTTGCAAATGAAAAATGTAGAAACTACAAACATATTGACAATCTTATATATCCACTTACCACTCATGGTGAAGGGTACAAAAATCATACATATTGGTTTAATAAGTTTACAAACAAAAAATTGGTTTGTAAGATCAAAACCACAAGAAAATCAAGAAAAATCTTTATTTTAAACACTTACTAATATAACAGGACCGCAAACTAAAACAATTAAAGGCAAAAGTGAGAAAACGTTAACGTGTATTATAACCGGTAATATCTGCATAAACCGTTGTGTAAATGACAATTCCAAATGTTTCTCTATGAATTCCTGTTTCATGTTTTTTTTTCTTAAACTGCTCTAACTCCCGATTGTTTCAAGTGGTAAAGAAATCTGTTGAATGACATACTTCTTTACTAATGCAGCTATTTAAAGCAACCGTGAAAGTTTAAATTTAATCAATAGAAAAAGATTTTACAGTTATAAGTACGCGTAAGTATGGCTAATATAAATAATTGTTTTATTATTATTTTAATTTATCCTAGGTTTATTAAGTGCAAAAGAATATATCTCTTAAGTACAGATATGCATAATAGCGGAAGCTGTTCTAAATTTATTGATTTTACTGTTAAATACTTGTTCGTTATTTATGTATATTAGAGTTCGTTTGTGCCAGGTCACTTCATTTGTTTTTCGGGTATCATAGAATAGAATATATTGAAGAGTTACTGAGAGACAAAAAACTTAAGTCTGTTGTCAAAAACATAAGACTTGTAACAATAAAATACATGTAAATCAAAGTATTTTGTGTCAGTCATACAATTTGAGAGAGAGAGTAATTATTTTTACTCTTAGCTGCGCCTCTAGTTCTACCCTATGATAGTTTTCAAAAACATGACTTTTTACCAAATATAACTACTTTCTAAAGTACAAAATAAACGTTTAAAGTGACTTCACTATAGGTTACTAAAAGCCACTAAAGTGACTATTGACTTCATGCTTTGTTACGTGGGATATCAATAAACTATCTCTATGAGAATTATATCAACACAATTTGTATAAAACCAGTTTGAACGAATTACTTACAAAACGATTAAAGTATCTACACTCTAGATTACTTAGAGACACTTAAGTGACAACTATCTTCACACTAGATTACCTGGGATGTATAATGTAACCAATTGTCTTCTCTCTGCACTACAAAGAGCACATACGTGTCAAATTACCAAAATATATAAATTGGAGTCAGCCAAGTGATACGACATTTGTGACGATTACTGTCTAAATGATATACATTGACTACATGCTTAACTGCTGGGTGCATAGGGTAACATAGAGACGAGACGGAATTGTCAAAAACCTAAGTCTGTTCTCAAAAACCTATCTCTTGCAACAACAAAAAATGTTAGTCAATGTATTTTGTTGTTGTATCAGTTTGACAATACGGAGTGTCTCGTCTCTATGTATAATTCTCTATGGCTGGGTGCTTTTGAAGTTCGTTTGTGTTAGTGAAATAGTTTTTATTTTTTGATTAAACGTGTTAAAATGGAAGCAAAAAGTATCCCAGCAGTTATGGGAGACAGTCGCGAACTATTGATTTTACTCATCATTTGGGGTAGGAACTAGTTACTTCAATAGCTAAGTGACTAGTTATTTTAACACGTGCATATCCTAAGAAGGGGATGAATTTACCCTTTTGGACTACAATGAGCTGGTCCAAGTCAACGCATTGGATTCACATACTGGTTAAATAGCGTCAGTTCCTTACTAGCTACCTAACTGGTAACTTGATCAGCTACATAACTAGTTATTTTAAAATGTACGGGTGCTAATTGACCTCAAATAGTCAGCTAAAATACATATTATAGGCAGTCCAATAAACGATAGCTTGTAAACAAACCTTCCTTTGACAACTCTCCAATGGATTGCTTCTGGCGGGTAAAATAACTACTTTCTAAAGTGCAGTACAAAATAAACGTTTAAAGTGACTTCACTATAGGTTACTAAGAGACACTAAAGTGACTGTTGACTTCACGCTATGGTACATAATTAAGCAAAAATAAAAATAAACTGTATGACAATTATATCACCACAATTTGTGTAAAACCAGTTTGAACAAATTACTCACAAAACGATTAAAGTATCTACACTCTAGATTACTTAGAGACACTTAAGTGACAATTGTCTTCACACTAGATTACCTGGGATGTTTAAAGTAACCAATTGTCTTCTCTCTGCACAACAAAGAGCACATACGCGTCAAATTACCCAAAATCTATAAATTGGAGTCAGCCAAGTGATAATACATTTGTGACGATTACTATCTATAAGGGATACATTGACTACTTGCTTAACTGCTGGAATAGTTTTAGAATATTTGGAAGCTACATAAAAAAAATTGCATAAATGGTAATGGTTTTTGTTCTATTGTGATCCTTAACCCTTTGACGGACACCAAATTTTTAGGAGGTCTTCCAGTGGGACACTTGCTGTATCTCCGTTATTTGGAAGCTAACAATTTATGACGTGTATACACGTCATGTCCCCCCAGAAACCCTTGTTATGACGTCTATAGACGTCAGTGTCCGTCAAAGGGTTAAAAATGTAACACATTATGAGGGTATGGGTAACCTTTAATAAATGGTACAAAATATGTTGGCAACATTTTGTGTCAGAAATGAAAACGCCAATAGTTCTATGCCCAACGTTTATCCAATTTTTGTATCCCTTCCAAAAAATAAGATTTGTCGAGGTCATCAAAATAGGTATTTTTTGTCGTTAGAGTTAAATCTCTTTCAGCCGAAATATTTATTTCTTCAGGTTATCCAGAGAATAAGGCGGATTTAGCCGCTATTCTTAGATTTTTGCCATGGAAACTGCACATGTGTGTGATTGTGAGCAAACGCGGCAGCCATGTGAGATGCCTATGGCTTCCATAATCTCTCGCACTTTCACTCTCCAATCGGACAGCACCAAATCGTAATTTTTTCAATTGTTTCGGATGTGAAGACCGCAACTGGGCGTCCAGAACTTTCGTCACCTTCCGTGCTTATACGGCCACATCGAAATTCAGTGAACCACTTTTTTACCATTGAAATTGATGGTGCAGTGTTCCCATATTTATCAAGCTTAGCCTTTATTTAACTGATTTTTCCGCAAAAAAAAAAACTCTAAATGAGTAGACGATATTCACATTTGTCCAAATTCTCCGCCAGTCAGGAGGTATTCTGCTATCAATGACTGTCAAACACAAACTAAATGACGAAGCTTTTTCAAATATTGACAGGAGTCAACTGACAGACGCCTAGAAATTCAAAAATTTTAAACGATGTTATTTATCCAAACGCTGAAGAAAATATGCCCCTAGTTTGGAGACTCCAGCACGATAATAATCCAAAATACACCTCCAACATGGAAAAGCTATGGGAAATTGTACAAAATTATACCACGAATATTTCAAAGGAGACGACACATATAAAAAACAAGAGCTATCCAACAAAATAAAGAGCCACTAAAAAGGCCAGACAATTTTTGAAAAAATTAAACCTAACAGGCCTACCTAAATAAGAGAGTAAGGCGGAACGTTTTTCCCGCTTAGCTTTAACGCTGAAATGTCATACCTAAATAAGAGCGGCAACGCTACGTCAAACAATAAAAACAAGCTTATCAAAAAAATAAATATAACAACCCGGATTATTGTTTCTGATTTTTGTTTTGTGATTTGTAAACTAAAATTTTATCAAAAAAACTAAATATTAATGTTTAAAAAATTAGTTTTTTGCATATTCGTTTCACCTTTTGTATGTATGTGTTTACATTTATTTGTTTTGCAACTAACTTCACTATTAAACACGCTGTCAAAATCGGATTTTCCAATTGTAAAGAGTTGCCGTCGCGTTATTTCGGTATGCTCAATACAAATTGTATGGGCATGAGAATTTTTGACAACTAAAAAATGCCTTCCGCTCTAATTTAGGTATGCGTGTAAGTTTCCATTGTTTTGTCAATACCATAATTATGAATACCTTTTAGTTTATTTTCAGAATTCAACTGTTTTTTTTTTTTTTTTTTGTTAATCTAAATTAATAAAAGTATATTATCATATTTTAGGATTAAATATTTGGAAAAGTTTCCATTTTATTGTATGTAAATTATTACTGGCGTATCAAGTAGCATTCGTTAAACCATCTGTGCGCTTGAAATTCTTGATAAGAATTTAAAAAAAAAACGTTTTACATTCAAATTCTGCAATTCATGAAAATCGAACCAATTCGTCATTATTTTAAACCGTTCAACTTTTCCTTTGTTGAATATTCATCACAAAACTTATTCATTCATTCATTCATTATTTATTTTTACACATTCAAAAATACTGATAATAATGTCGTCATTACACGAGTCCCCTTAAATTTATACATATAGTTTTTGTTTGTTAATTTATTATACATATTTTTACTCATTTCAGTCTAGTAAAGATAAGAACTTTACAACAAAATACTATTGAACTTTACGTCTATACTTTTAGTCTAGTTTAGTGGTACACGTATTTGGAAATTTTATAATTATTGTAGTGAGAGAAACATGTGAATTACTAGTACTCATTAATTGCTTAATACTGACATACATATGTATTTAATTAAATAAAATGTATTTGTTTTTTATGTGTAGTTCATAATTCAGAACAAGCCTTTACTCAGATATTAATAAGCTTTATTTGTATATGTTTACCCTACAGATAAGTTGTTGACGTTATAAATGTGTGCAATAGTTTGTTAAGTCGGCTATTTCATCATAGGGTACAACAAGTATGATCACGGATATTAATGATGTGATTCTATATTCTATGCTTTTAATAATGTGGAAAAGATCGACTGGTTATCCTACTGGATGGGCAACATGGCTCATGAAGGTTATGAGAAGGGGTAGCCAACGAGGGTGTAATATATTCAATCATTTGGATTCATGTTGTAAATAAAATACTTTTCAAACTTGATAGCAAAAGAAGTCGCATATGTGGATAACGTATTGCTCCATATCATGGGAAATTTTTCTCCATGATAAGTGATATCATGGAGTCAGCGCTAAATTTAATACATACTTGGGCCAGGGAGAACGTTCTAGGATTAAACTCTCTACATAGACCGAATTACTACCATGCTTGGATGTTATTACACTGAAATTTTTGGTAAAATATGGGGGCTTTAACTATATATTAGAAACCGCAAACCAGTAGTCTATAGACTACGTTATATTTGGCTCCCTTTAATATCTACTCTTTCAATTCGCCCTATGACTAACCTATAAATCGCGAAAGGGCTGGATGAGTCGGTCGGTTTAGCAATCCCCCGGAATAAATTTTTATTAAAATACCAACAAGGGAGATTGTCTTCAATAACCGGTCGAATACTAATATAGCAACTAGTTCGAAAAAATTCTCTGATTATTTCCTGATATTTTCTGTGATAGCACCATTAACATTTATTTGGACAGTCCCGCCTTGGTTAAGGCTCTTTAATCGAGATGAATACTCACATTTTGTATTTCAAAAATTTCCTATGAAATATTACAATGAAAAATTATACCATACCAATTCAAAATCCATTAACAGTGGTAATATTGATTGAAAGATTTAATAGATATGTGTATGAATCAATTTGTTTATACTATTTTTCGATGTGTAGGGCACTGACCAGTACTTATTTACATATCTATAGTATATACTTTTATATGTAATTGTATACATTGTTAATGATGTAACAAATTCTGAATTGATCCTAAAGTATTTATTATAATTATATATTCTATATTATTTTTAACAATTAACAGTAATTTTTATATTAAGTAAATTAATTTCAACCAAAAACAAGAGTTTTATATTCAGCTGTGCCGAATCTAAAATATATTATACGGGCTCACAATGAATTTGATATTTTATATTACTGGAAAATATCAGTGGTAAAATCCGCCTAGATTCAAGCATTTAAATGTTATCGGAAACCTAATGTGTATATATAGTCCGAATAAAGTTTTAACCTATTTTGTTCATTTTTGGACACATAAGTTAGCTAATAGCTATAACTATTTGTGCTACATTTCGCCCTATCGTGTTTTTTAAATGTCGAACTGACATTTTGTTCTAAATTTTTGTTTCGGTTGAATCGATTTTGTACATATTCAATATGAAACATTTCTGATTACAAATAATATATGTATAATAATTTCATCCCCCTCGGTTCTTCTCTCGAAGCCCTATCTTGGCTTTAACAGACAGACGAACGGATATATTACATAGCGTCAGTTTCCTTTCTAGCTACCTAACTGGTTACTTGATCAGCTACATAACTAGTTATTTTAACATATATCATAGACTGTTCAATAATCGGTTGGTTGTAAACAAACCTTCCTCCGACAACTCTCCAAAGCGCAGCACAATATAAACGTTTAAAGTGACTTCACTATATGTTACTAAGGGACAATAAAGTGACTATTGACTTCACGCTATGTTACATGGGATATAAGTATACTTAAGCAAAAATAAAAATTAACTGTATTGTAATTATATCAACAGAATTTGCATATAACCAGTTTATACGAATTACTCACAAAACATTTAAAGTCACTACACTCTAGATTACTTAGAGACACTTAAGTGACAATTGTCTGTACGCTAGGTTACCTGGGATGTATAAAGTAACAAATTGTCTTCTCTCGGCACTACAAAGATCAAATACGTCTCAAATTACCCAAAATATATAAATTGGAGACAGCCAAGCGATCAGACATTAGTGACTATAAGAAATACAATTTTGATAAGGTTAAAAATCGGCAATATCGGCCCATGATTTCACCTAGCCCCCATAAAAATGTCCCCCCGGAATTCCGTTTGAGCAGTAATAATTATGTTGATTTTGCCGCAATCCTTCTAAAATGTTGCACAAATTAGTTCTAAGTACTCTGAATTAATACTGTTAAGTTGGCGAAAATCGAGCATCATTTTTTGACATACATAATTGATCCTTCCCCCAATCAAAAACATATTTTATTGTCACATACTTATACTGGGTATACAAGATTCGGTACACCCGAATTATTACTCTTACTTGATACACATATGTTTGTAATTTCTACAGTTTTTATACCCGACACCATAATATATATTCTGAATGTATTTAGCTATATTCGTCCGTAAAAATTTTATGATTTTACAACAATTTTGAAATATTTAATTATACATATGTACATATTATCGATTATTTTGTATTTTAAAGCTTAGTGCATGTTCATTTTTCCTTGAAAATATAACAACTTGGAATTTCTAACAAAATGCGTTTTATAATCGATGTTATGCGTTTTTTTGATAAGGAAGTTATTTGTGCTATAATTTCATTGGAATTTTTTTTGTCTGATTAGAAATTATCAGGCACTGACAATTACGTAAATTACTAAAGCGACCTTCACGAGTTTTGACAATAGTCCTAAAGCATTATTTGTCATTTATATCAAGCATCATTCCTTAAAGTAAGTAATAAGTATGAAATTCATTAAACCATATTGTAAAGTAAATCCAATATATATAAGGACAATCTTTATCTCTTTAAAAGTTTCTTCAAATGCTGCAAACATTACTTAATCATATTTGAAAAACTATTTGTTTCAATATACTTAATCCTACTAAATAAAAAACCAACTTGAAATCTATTTCTAAACAATTTTCCAGTATCAACCTTTTAACCAGTTATAACTATGAAACACTTGAATTAATCTTGAAAACTATTAATAATTAAAATGTATTTTTAACAAAATTTTCAAATTACTCTAAGCAACAATTTAAACTTATTATCCGCGAGAGTTATATGTATTAATTTTGTATAAATAAACAAAAATACTCAGATTTATACGAAAAACCGGAAAGTTAATAATATAAATGAAAAACTATTCCAAATAAAGATAAGAAAGAACGCATGAGTATTTTTATTGCTTTCATATTAAAAAGTCTAGCGATAATAATCAATAAATTCATAAATTTCTTCTTTTTGTAAAAACAAATGTTAAACACATTGTATTTTGGACATGCGATTCACTTATCAGACTCTAAAAGACTGATAAATCAGAATCAAGAAAATTTAAAAAAAAGAAAATAATAATAATTTTTATTTGATTACAATTGGTCAATTCACAAGGTCTCTTATCAGTCAAGGTCTCTTATTGTCATAATGTCCAAATATGTAACGACTCGGCTTAACCGACTCTTAGGCAATCGGCGTTGGTCTCTGCTGGTTCGTTCCGATAACACAATAAACATAGCATAGAAAGTAGTATTATTTTATGGCATTTTTTGCTTGAAAAGCAATAAAAACCATTGTGAAATATTAGGACATTATGACATAAGATAAGAGACCTTCTGAATTGATCAAATGTGTACATAAAAAAGTGTTATATTAGACTTACTTTCGGTTTAAACGAAGTATGTGTAATATACAGCGTTGTAGACATAAATCCAGAGGGAATGATACATTGACCTAATCAAAATCCGCAGAATTAAAATTTTAGGTACGACTAATTTATTAGAGGTATATTTAAACTTCATTTGTTCCTTAGTTTGGACCGATTTTGCCATCAATAACTTAATTGGGAATTTAGCACATTAAAACTCAATTTCGATCATCAACAGAGAGTGTTTGGCGAAAATTGTATCCCTCTAAACCATATCGTGTCTTCAACAGACAGATGGTCTTAATTTATATGTATACTTTAGTGGGTATACAACCAATATTTCGATGTGTTACAAATGGAATGACAATATTAATATACCCACCACGGATGATCACATGACATTTCAAAAAAATCCAAAATCAGTCCTTGGACAAATCTCATGGAAAGAGAAATATACGATAATTGTTGGTACCTAATGTATTGTGTGTAAAAGTAAATCGATAAATATTATCTTAATTCATAAATAGCTAAAGTCAAAAATTAAAAAATTTTAAAAATTCGAATTTTCGAAAAGTAGACTTATTAAAAATCGAAATATGTACATCGAAAAGTCAACTATAAAACCCTACTTAGCCATATCCCAAAGAGTACGTTACAGCATTTGAGCCACCCTAATAAGCATTTGACTGCTGTAAAAGGTTAACAAAGTCTACGTACAAAATTATTTGCTAAAAGTAGTAAACAAAATTTACATGAAACTGCAATGTAGGTTACTTAAGACATGTTTAAAAAAACCGGTTAAATTGTTTTAAACATTTTAGATAACATACTTTTAAATTCATTTGATGTTTGGTATAAAGTTTAATTGTTACCTTGTTTTTATTTGCACTTTCAGTATATTATTATTATTACACACTAGCTTAACCCGGTGCGCTTCGCTACCCCAAAGTAAAGAAAAAACTTGATATCGTACATATTACTTTGCATAATTTCGTATGTTTTCTCAGCATTATGGTTCTATAAGTAGATTATAAAGTCAGAATCGACGTTATACCGAAGAAGTCGACTTACTAAAAAAATTCGAGTATTCGATTATTTTATTATTTTTTATACCCTACACCACCGAAATTGGTATTTTTAACAAACCTTGGATTTTGAATTTGAATTTTCTAAAAACATCCATCCAAAATTATCCAAAACTGAATGTAAAAATTCATATCTTTGAATTTCATATTCAAAAGTACCGTAGCATCTCTGAAGATATTGCGTCCATTACAAGAAATGCAGCGGAGCTCCATGTTTGTATGTTTATTTCCAGAGTCGTTGTTTATTTTTATTATGGACGGATTTTGCTGATTTTAAATAGGAAACTTCTCGAAAGCATGTCTGACAGAATTATTGAAGATTTGGATTCCGAAGATATCTGGGGTCTTCAGAAAATGGATTTCAACAGACAGCCAGATAGACAGACGGACATGGTTAAATCGACTACGACATGGTTAAGCCTTATATTTTTAAAAAAGCGGACCAAGGTTTTAAAAGTTCAATTTTGAAATGCCTATAACTCTGAAATTATTATTATAGCATACGCAAGCACGTTTTTTCAAGACCTAGCCAAGCGCTTTCCAAAAATATAGAAGTCTTTGAAATCGGATGGGAAACCAAAAAATGGCACGTGTTTAAAAATTTTACATGCCGAAGGTACCCTAATTTGAGCCCCCATAGCGCCGCCCTGGAGCATTTGTAGGATCCATTTTAATAACTTAAACTCGAAATCTCTTTTGCTACGCCTATGTCAAATTTTATTCTGATCGGACCAGCCGTTTAGAAATCCCAGATTTATTTCCAAAAAATTTTGTGCCTTCTCACGAAGGTGAAGGATATAAAAATTAAAACTGTTTATTATTCTGAAAGAAATGCTACCGATAGGATATTAAGTCCCAATCAATGTCGTGTAAATAGCCCAATGGGACATACTATCCAAGGACATAGCTTCTCTCTGAAGGATAGTAGATTTAAAAAAAAAAATGTTTGCGCTTTTGAGTATTAAATCTAAACAAAAAAATTATCTAGATTTATATAAACTCGCTGCTTATAGAACGGTAGTAAAGGGGTCAAAACAAATCGGTTAAATCGCTCAAAAATGAATATGTTTAAACTTTAAAAATCAAATAAAGCTAAATTATTACCCCTATCGTGAAAAACATGTTAAATTTTTGTTCCCATGAAATATCCATTTCCCTCGAAGGGAAAATTGATATCGTGATATTCCCATGAACTTTTGATTCACAATAGTTGATTTTTTTTTTTTTTTTTGAATTCTCAAATTTAATGGCAAGGTACGTAACCAAAATGCCAGGGTATCCCACTCGATTTAAGTCGACCTATATCTTCATATAGGAAGCTGGAACGCTTAAAACAATTCACGAACTGAGTTTTAAATGACAGTATCAAAGTTTTAATGGTCTCCACCAGGGTTAGTCAAAATTAAAAGACACGTTGGTGTAAACGACGTAGAACATGAACCGTTATACGAAGCCTTACATCACACACGTGCCAGAGTGAGACGCGAAATTGTCGAAGACAAAAAACGAAAACGGGCCTGACTGCACTTAAATAATTGCAATGACGCGCGAGTTGTTAATCAACCCAGACTTACTTTACGACTGCAATTGTTGAAAAAAAAATTCCATCTAAAAATTTCACAACATGGGGAATTTTTTCACGTGAACAAAATTCATGAAAGAAAAATGGGAAAAGGGAACATATTTCATGTGAAATATTGACTCGCGATAGGGGTGTAATTCAGCTATTTTCTTAAAAAAACAACACGCAAAAATGTGTTACCACAAAAATTAGCACAAATCATTAATTTTTAAATTTATTTTTATTAACTTACGTGTTTTCGAAAGCTACTTACTATGCTTGTTCATAAAAATGAGAAAAAAAGACTTTACTGCCTCACGATAAACTTAGAGCGTGAAGAAAATAAGCACAGCAATTTTCCAATCGAATTTTAAAAAGTAAATTCTGTTTGAAAACATCATACTTATGATCTTTTTTTTTAATTTGTAATATTAACAATACGTTATTAAACTACATTTGATAATAAAAGACTACTAAACGAAGTCGTTGAAAAAACTATAAGTAGTATGTATTTCCAAACTCTATGGACACCAACAAAACAGAATTGCTATATGAGAAACCCTTCATATTGTTGGTGTAGCATGTTTTCCATTTTAGTACTTTAAACTTGAAATAAGTAATATTTTGATATCTAATAAAAAATTAAATATCCTTTTAACTTACTATTTCAAAAACTAAATTTTCTACGCCGGATGCAACCCACCTTTCGTATGTAATTATTTTCAATATTTGTAAAAATTAAAAAAAAATATCTTTCAGTGTTTTAACATGGCCACACGATTCTATACATGCCAACAATATGGTAGCTTAAACCATACACATGTTTATTATATACCAGCTGATCATTTATAAACAAAAGTCTGCTGCTAACACAACTGAGCTATCGAAGATTTTTTATATTTACTTACATATATTTCTATACTTAAACAATTCTAAAATAATTAAAAAAGAAATGGCTACTGAGGAACATAAACGTCTAGCTAACATAATCAAATCCTGTCATGATTCCCTCCGTTTATTAACCAAACAACATGGAGCTGACAAAGCTTGGCAAGAACATATTAAAGATACCGAACGCCTTAAAGAATATGCCACAGCCATGCACCAATTGGCCAATATATGGGAGAAGAACACAACAAATCAAGACTTATTGGCACAAAGTCGCATAAAATGGACCATAGAATATTGTATGGCATATTTCTTTTCCGAGCGCATTTACCTTGAAAAACGATTACGGGAACAGCGACTATTAGAGTCTTGGGATAATTATGATTGTTCACAATGCCAGTATCTAGAAGATGTAACTGAAAAAGTTAAGGTTTTAGATGTGGGCAGCTGTTTCAATCCATTCGGCAAATCGCACTATTTTGAAGTGACCGCTGTCGATTTATGTCCCGCCACAAATGAGGTGCTTAAAGGAGATTTTTTAAAAATTCAAATCCAAGATCTACCGGAGACAAATGCTGTGCAAATGTCCAATCAAGAGGTAATAGCTCTGGCCAAAAATTACTACGAATGTGTGGTATTTAGTTTGTTATTGGAATATATACCCAGTTCGGATCTAAGACTGGAATGTTGTCGTAAGGCTTATGAATTGCTGAAATTTGAAGGTATTTTGGTAATTATAACACCCGATTCTCAACATGTGGGTAAAAATGCTGCTATTATGAAGAATTGGCGCTATACGTTAGGTACTATGGGATTTACACGGATTAAATTTGAAAAATTACCTCATATAACGTGTATGGTTTATCGTAAGGCTAGTGATGCGAGAGTAGCACAAAGATGGTCGGAGTTACACAAGGAGCCAAATATGAGTTTAACAATTGATATACCTCAAGATAATAAAACATTTGATCAATAAGTCTAAAAAATATAAAAATATACAACTAAAGTCAAATTAATTGTCCAATTTACAATCGCTGTCGTAGCGTTGTACACCGCTACAATGCTACTACACCGATTGTGAATTGGTCAAATGAATTTTTCGTTATTGTAAGTTAAAATTTTTATTTTGCATTATGAGTTTCTTAATAAATGGTAACAGTTTCTGAACCTCTGAACCAATTTTGCATAAAATTGACGAGATGAGTAGTTTCTTCGAAAGTAATCTTCTCCCATTCTTCGTTTATCACGTCCTTGAGGATTGTCTTATTCCATATTGATCGCTGACGAATTTTTCTCTCCAGCAATGCCCATAGGTGTTGTATTGGATTAAAGTCTGTAGATTGTGGAGGAGTATGCAACATTTTTGGCATATTGTACAGCAGCCAAAGCTTAACAATTTCAGCAGTGACCTTAGGTTCGTTGTCTTGTTGGAAATTAAAAAATTTTCAGTCAACCACAATTTCTCAGCACTCTGCTTTATATTTCTTTTTAGAATGTCCAGATAAACAAACCTATCCATTTTTGAATCCATAAATTCCATACTACCTACTCTTTCAGCTGATAACATGTATCTTCGGAATAAAGGGATGGGAAAGGGTGTGGAGAAAAACAGGTACAGGCGGTCATGATCTGAAGATGTATAGTTTATCTGGACTTTCTAAAAATATATATAAAGCAGAGTTGCCTTGCTCAACAGTTGGCAGCCTTCCCTTTATACCAAACACACAAAAATACTTTTTTCCGAAGATACGAAATATCTTTTTTCCGCCGAAACATGTATCTTCGGAATAAAGGGAAGGGAAAGGGTGTGGAGAAAAACAGGCACAGGCGGTCATGATCTGAAGATGTATAGTTTATCTGGACTTTCTAAAAATATATATAAAGCAGAGTTGTGAGAAATTGGGGTTGTAAAGCTACACTGTTTGCTTAAAAACGTTTACAATTATTTCGTTCTTACACTGTGGTATGCAAATGTGCTAAACCCATTTAAAATGGGTTTGTCTTTATTCATTACTCATGGAAGTGTGTTTAACTACATTATTAAATATAAAAGAGCGCCTGACTTATTACTTTATTCATTTAAATTGAATCAAAAAACGTAAATTTTTTTAAATTTTCTCGTCTACTGATATATCAAAACGTAGCTCCATTACCCTTATAAAGAAACTTTAGTGGCAGCTCATAAAAAATAAAATAAATAATAGAAAATGAGTCCCTAAAAAAGGACTTATAATTGGATACTTAATATGTGATTATTTATTATTATTAATCATACCAAATATGTAATAAAAAAGCATAAACAGATTTAAAAAATATTTAAAACAAAGGATATTAGAAGGTTTTTTGTGTATCCTTTAAAATCTGTGAAAAGTTACTTATCACGGACTCTTCTACTTATTTTGGACTCTTCTTCGCAACCTCTCTTAACTATCTAAACACACCTATTGAAGAGAATCACAATGGACCTCATGGTCTCCGAGTGGAAGTACACATAGTATACACCCCTTCCTAACCTAACTTATCACGTTTGCGCTCAAACCTAATTTTCCATTATGAATAAAACATTTTTTTATAGACATTCACAAGTTTCTAGATAATTTAGTACATGTAAAATTTGAAAATAATATTAACATTAAGATAATGTAACAAATTTTAATTAAATCTAGAGATTAGTTGCTATAAAAATGTACATATTTATAATGTTAAAGATATTTCAAAATGTATAATATAGTTGCACATCCCTTTTGATTTATCGAAAAAAAAAACCATTAGAAACCGGCTGACATTTGACTAATGGTATCAAATCCAGGTAAATTAGCAAATGTTTGTTGTCATTAAATACGTCGTCATTATTTAGGCACACGAATGCGCTTGGTTCTGTTCTCAAACTCTTTTGTATGAAAACGTTTGCAGTGGTTATACATATTCGACTTGGATTTGAATGAATTGGGACAATAAGAACATTTATACAAGTCCACTCCAGTATGGGTAGCCATGTGTTCCTAAAAAACCGAAGAAACATTAAAAAATTATATATAGTAATAACATTTAAAGTTATCTACTCACTTTTAATAGTGTTGGCACTTTAAAGCATCTCGCACACACCGAACATTGATGTTTCTTTTCCGATCTGTGCCTATAAATAATATGCTTTAATTTGGCTGCCCTAGTTGTGGACACAAAACCACAAATTTCACAAACATTCCGTTTATTATCATCAGTACTATGTATATTACGTATGTGATGTTGTAAGTTTCCCTTGCCTGTATACCAGTTCTTACAGTATTTGCACTGTAGTTGGGGTTTGGGAAGTTTAATACCGTGTACAGCTTTTTTATGCTTGTCGAGAGTGTTACGGGTGTATACAATTTTACCACATTGATCGCACATACAGGCTTTGGCTGGATTATGATGATGACGATGTTGAGTTAGGTGTCGTCTTGTAGGATATCTGCAAGTGTGTTAATAAGCAATGATTAATTGTTGTTGACATGGGCTAGAAAGTACCTCGATTGAATCAAAATCATTGTGAACATATTCGAATACATATTTTAAGCATTTTAGATTATTGGTTAGAACTCATAGCCACCAGGTGCCGAACGAGTTCGACTATTTTGATGCACACAACACAAATGTAAGCGATATAGTTAATTACACTAGTTTACAAGGTTTTTATTCATGCCGTCTAACTTCAGGAAAAACTTTTGAGATATTTATTCAGAATGTTATTTTTCCCTCATGACACTCCAACTATAGCCTATAGACACTCCTATAATATGCTGGTCCCAAAAACCCTTATAATTCCGTTTAAATCCCGCACAGTGGGGTCGATCAGAAGATAGGTGGTAATAAATCTGTCTATTCTAAACTACTGCTCCGATGGCAAAATGATGTACAAACAAATCGTGCAGGAATACATAAGCTTTCAAAAAAATAAATTTGTGACCAGTCTGTTAGAATACAAGGTGAGATACAGGTATGTATATTCAATCATAGAGAAACAACAAGAGCGGAAACTAGAAAAAAACTCAAAACAAAATTTTACTCAAAATAATCACACATACGAGTGTTGTTTTTGTTTTCACATATTTTTTTTTACTAATACATTCTCATCACTTAGGTTTTTGAAAACTGAGTTAGGTCTTTGACAGGAGAGTTTCCACTCTATGTATATTTCTCTATGGTTTTGAGCACATGAATACTTGATTCAATTATGAAATAATTGAAACCAGTTCAATACGTGATAAATATTTCAATTGAAACTGTTTAGGAAATAGTTTTTTCTGTGTATTTTCGTTGTTTATATTAACGAAATACTAAAAAAATACAAATTTCTTTTTTTGCAGTTTAACCAACACATTACTTAAGGTATTCTATCTAAGATATTCTATCTAATATTTCACGACTCGGCTTAGCCGACTCTTAGGCGTACATAACACACAGAGTAGTATTATTTTAGGAAATATTTAGCTTGAAAGGCAACAACAACATTTTCAAACCATTGTGAAATAAAGGAACATTATGACATGATACCTTGTGAATATAGTTGACCGTTTATATTAAAATAAATTACTAATCAAAATGTTAGCTCAGAAGAATGTGTTGTTGACGAAAGTGATATTAATTCAAAATTACATACGACAAAATTAGTAACAAGATGCTTATGGAGCTACCCCGGATAGCAATTAAAATAATTATTTTTATTTTTAATGCTATATTACGCCTTGAATATTATCCTCCAGAATGGAAGGTTTTACTGGTTACCATGAAACCTATGCCGGGAAAATATCACACAAAAGTAGAATCATACAGACTCATCAGTCTATTGTCTAATATATCAAAGATATTTGAGAAGATACTCATCAACAATTTGTACCCGATGGTAATTGAAAACAATTGTATTCCGAATCATTAATTTGGATTTATAAGAAAACACGTACAAACCAACTATGGGGCACGGCCTCATCGTCAAATGTTGAAAGAATTCAAAGACACCAAATCAAGTTTTTAAGAATGATCACAGTTGCCCCCTGGTATATCAAAAACGTGAATATACACAAAGATCTAAACGTGCCCTCTGTAAAAACTGAGATCAAGAAACATGTAGAAAAATATTTAAAAAAGCTTGAAATTCACTGCCCCGCAACAGTGGTCACATTCTATTAAAAAAGGAGGGACACAGCAGACCTAATGCAAAGACAAGAAGGAATAATGCCAATTTAATTAGAGCAACTATTAATAAACACTTTTTCGTCCGGCACTGGCTGGACTAATTATAAGTTATAAGATTTCAAATACATGTTAGTTCATTAAGTAATGAAGATAAGTACAATAAATAAATAAAAAATGGGAAAAAACCTAGTACTGACAAAAGGGCATGATTTGACTTATATAAATATTAATGAAATCGAAAATACTTATTTTTGTCAATTAAATGCCACTGTAGACTGTGATAGCTTAACATAAATCTTAATGAATATTTTCTACCACAGCGTATGTAGCCAATAAAATTTCTCAAATGTTAATACATGAATTCGAGATGCTTTCTAAAATACGTAATTTAAATAACTGAGTAGAGATCTAGTTATAGAACCCTGACAATTCAGAACAGAAATAATTGGTTGCAACGCCAAACTAGAAACTATATGGATGATTTCTAGAGTTAGCTGTAAAAACTAAATTTCAATAAAAACACCCAAAAATTTTATTTTATATGCACTAAAATTTATTGAATTGTGTATTTTTCTTGAAATTAATTTCTTGAATATTTCTCTTTAGGCGGCTTAGTGCGATCAGCTATCCATTCGACTCTGTGAAAACGTCTACGATGATGAAACATGTTCGCCTTCGACTTGAATGTTTTACCACAATTTACGCAAGTATACAACGGTTCTCCCGTGTGAGTGGCCATATGTTCCTGCAAAACAATTATATTAAAACTAAGTATAATAAAAAAACAGTCAAAAGCAACATATTTACTAACCTTTATATCCTGAGGCCTCTTGAAGGCCTTTTCACACAAATGACATTTATGCCTACGCACGACTTGATGATTAAAGAGTATGTGCTTCTTTAAAGCTTTCGCCGTGGTCGACACAAAACCACACGTGGGACAACGATGTTCAATATCATTGTTCGTATGCATATTTCGTATGTGATCTTGTACGCTCGATTTCGACGAATACCATTTGTTACATAATGTACATTGTTCGGGTATTTTTTCAGGTTTCGGTTCGTTCAAATGATCGTGTCGGTGATGTAATTTCAAACGACATTTATCTCTAAATGTTTTACCGCATTTATCGCAAATTACTATGTTGTTGGGATTATGTGTATTTTGGTGGACACTCAAGTTTTTCGCGGTTGGAAATCTAAAATATTAAGAATACGAAATCAAATACAGCGGAATTTATGTTTTCTACAAAATACTACTACTAATTTGTTTAAAAGATTATTGTTTCTTTAAAATTTAATACAATTGAAATTCTAAGTAAAATGAAAATTAATACAATAAATAATAATTTAAGTAATTTTGTAAAATATAATATTACAACCACAATTTCAACAGAGATTCCCAATTTACTTGATAGGTTTTTAACATATTTGTTAAATTCACAAGGTCTCTTATCATGTCATATTGTCATAATGTCCTAATATTTCACAATGGTTTTTATTGCTTTTCAAGCAAAAAATTTCCTAAAATAATACTACTTTCTATGCTATGTTTATTGTGTTATCGTAACGAACCGGCAGAGACCAACGCCGAATGCCTAAGAGTCGGTTAAGCCGAGCCGCCGAGTCGTGATATATTAGGACATTATGACAATATGACTGATAAGAGACCTTGTGAATTGACCAATTATTTTTTTAAATAAATCGAATTCGTAAAATTAAAAATTTCATAATTGAGTTCACAATTTTCAATATTTATTGAATTCAGTGACACTTTTGGAATACGCAGGCGTTTGGTTTTGTTCTCAATTTCTAATGCATGTAAACGCTTGCAGTGGTTATACATATTCGACTTGGATTTGAAAGTGCTAGCACAATATGAGCATTTATACAAGTCCACTTCAGTATGCGTAGCCATGTATGCCTACAAAATCAAACACATCAGTAGTAACTGCATATCATTATTGAAGTGAAGGTTTGTTAAAGAAGCAAACTTTCAATAGTATTGGCACTTTAAATGATCTTTCACAGAAAGAAACATTTAAATTTATTTTCCACTCTGTTTGAAATGGAGATGCTTCATTTTTGCTTCTTTCGTTGTTGATACAAATCCACAAACATATCGCGAGTCGTCTTTGCTGTTATGTATGTTACGAATGTGTTGCTCTTAATTCACCTTGACTGTAGTGGAGACTTGGATAGTTTGACCCCATGCACAACTTTCTTGTGCTTATGCAGATTTGGCTGGGATGATGACGATGTTCATTTAAATGTAGTTAAGTTGGGTATCTGCATGTGTTGGAAAACTTTAAAATATTGCTTAATTTAATTCGAAATAAAAGTAATTTTTAAACCCTACAAATTCACTCAATTTAAAAAATATTTTTTTTTATATGAAGAGTTTGACATTAACTCGATATGAATTCCTAAAATCATAAATAAATAGATAGTAGAACAAAACAAAAACAACACTCGTATGTGTGATTATTTTGAGCAATTTTTTTGTTTGCGGTTTTTTCTAGTTTCCGCTCTATGTTTCTCTATGCCTAAAATCATAGTGAAACAACAAGAGCGGAAACTAGAAAAAAACTCAAACAAAATTTTACTCAAAATAATCACACATACGAGTGTTGTTTTTGTTTTCACATAGTTTTTTTACTAATACATTCTCAGCACTTAGGTTTTTGACAACTGAGTTAGGTCTTTGACAGGAGAGTTTCCACTCTAACTGTTTTAGTTAATATTTAAAATTATAATTGTTCTTTGAGATATATTAAATCTAATATATTAAGATTAAAACAAGTCTAACATCATAGAGCCTCCTTCATTTGACTTACATTTTAAAATCATTTAAATAATGATCGTGCTGTAAAGTAGAAAACAATAAATTTCAGTGAATTTATCAATAAAATTGGGAGTTTACCATATGAAAACTATCTTACTAAAAAATCATGATTTTCATTTCTCTCCTATAGAATTTTTGATAGTTATTTCAAAACTCAACATTTTTTTGCAGCAAAATATGTTTCTCAATTTTGACAGAATTTAGTCATTAATATTATTATGAATCATAGAGAAAATATACATAGAGCGGAAACTGTCAAAGACGTAACTCAGTTGTCAAAACCCTAAGTGCTGAGAATGTATTAGTAAACAAAATTAAGTGAAAACAAATTATTTTGAGTAAAATTTTTGTTTGAGTTTTTTTCTAGTTTCCGCTCTTGTTGTTTCTCTATGTTATGAATATTAACTATTACGCATTCTTTTGGATACTATTTCTGTAACAAATTCGCAATTAAAACTTTTTATTGGTCCAATATATTATCCATTGACGACTAAATTTATTATTTTTATAAAAAATTAGAAAATATTTACAGCTAAATGTGCGATTCCGATAAATAATTAGTCTACATTATATTTGGGCGTTCGAGAAAAAACATGCATTTGCACATATCCCCGCCCACTATTCACGACATAACGGATCAGGTTAATTTCTAATCACACATGGACATGTAGAGGTCCTGATTTAACAAGATATTTTAATGTATCACAAAGGGACAATAACAGAATACATGGCAATCACCCTTATCGCGGTTGGTGTATGTGTTTTACGCCTACGACAGTTTCCTACTAGATTAAAGATAAAATATAACCTGTTTCAGTAATCAGCGATAATGCTGAATATATTCTCGTGAATTAGGTTTTTGAAAACAAGGTAACTTATTTCAAACGAATAGGTCCATAACAAAACGCAATAATTACACTTTTTAAGAATTTCGTTTTTTTTCTTGAATCCAATTCCAATAAATCTTTGCAAACATTTATTAAAAACCATATCGAATATAATGGTTCAGACCAAAATAAAACATTTTAAGTATACAGTGGTGGACAAAAATATTAGTTTTTTAGGACCGTGGGCATTTTATGCTATTTTAAAGCGGAAAAACATGAGGTATTTCTTTTTCTCCTATTTATAACTTTAATTGATAGACCTTCATTGCAGAAAATTAAAATTTACACAGACCAGTGCCAAAGATTTTAAATATAATTTTAAAATACCCACTGCCCTTTTTGCCTGGACAAAAGTATTCGTTTTTTGTTAAGCTGTTTTTTTTTTTTGGCAAAATGAAGGTGTCAACGCCAACATTTTTGCGTATTAAAATTAATAATTTAAAAATTTGCCGTTTAATACGTGGATTAAGAAAAAAAATAGTTTTTTGCCAATTGTTTTCGATTTAAATATCAAAATGGGAAGAAAAGGCAAAGAAGCTACTGTGGAAGAACGAAAAATTATAATAAATTTGCGAAATCAAAATAAAACTATCAAAGAAATATCAGAAATCGTAAAAACACCAAAATCGACAATTACCAGTATAATATCATGATTTAGCGGTACCGAAGATTATCAAAATAAGAGAAGAGATGGTCGTAGAACGCTCCATGCAGCTGGTTATAGCGCCCGAGTATGTAGAAAAAATCCTGTATAACAAAAGTAAACAAAGAAAAACTATTAAATTTTTCAAAAGAATACATTAATAAAGAAAATGATTTTTGGAACTCTGTTATATGGTCAGATGAAAGTAAATTTAATTTTTACAAGTCTGATGGACGAGTTTTAGTGTGGCGAAAACAGAGAACTGAACTGGAACAGAAGCACATTCAAAGTACCGTAAAACATGGGCGTGGCTCAGTTATGGTGTGGGGATGCATGGCTGCCGAGGTGTTGGAGAATTGGTATTTATCGATGGTGTTATGAAAAAGGAACAATACCAGGACATTTTGCGGAATAATTTGAACAAGAGCGCTCTAAAACTGAAGTGTGGTCGTTATTATTTTCAACAAGATAACGACCCTAAACATACTGCGGAAATTGTGAAACATTGGATACTGTACAATACTCCCCATACCTTGAAAACTCCTCCACAGTCACCGGATTTAAATCCTATAGAACATTTGTGGGATATTTTGGATAGGCGAATTATGGACGTCATTAAACAAAAAGGATATCAAATCAAGTATTAATTAGTAATATGTTTACAGTTTTATGTTATTAATGCACACAAAACGAATAGTTTTGTCCCACAAATTTGAGTACCACATAATGAAAAAAAGTATATAAAAATATTTAGTGTATCTTAATTATCTTAAATTATATCTTATATTGAATAAAAAACATTGAAGTCTGCAACACATATTATTTTCTTGTTTTTTTTTTTCTATCAGAAATTCCAGCTTATAGAAGTTTAAGTGTAAAAAGAAACGAATACTTGTGTCCACCACTCCTATTGACTTAAATGAAATTTATCAAAAAAAATAAAAAGTGGAATAATTGCGTTTTCTTAAATATCGAATTCAGCAGAGAAATTTTTCGTTTCGTGCCACTTGTTTTTCCGATCAATTTTGTTTTAGGAATTAAAAGAACGTTTGATTTGGTTGATTACCAAAAGATTTACCCCCATTTATACAACAAAAAAATATTTCCAGACAATATTTTCAAAAAACAAAAACAATTTTTATTAAAGTTTTTTCAACGTAGGATGAAGAGATTTACAAAATAACACCCTTAATAATTTTGCATTTGCGATTTTAATTAATGAACGTTTGACCAATCAAAACAAATATTCCGAAAAAATAGCAAAGTACGGAATTGATTTAAATTTCTATCATAATTGAATTCTGCGATAGAGGGTATAACTAAAATATGGTTTTAAGATTAGTTTAAAAAAATCGGTTAACCAATGTATACGAATATTTTGTTTAATAAAAATAAATATAGAAAATCCACTTAAAAATTCTTAATTATTTCATTAGTTCTTTTATTATCTTTTTTTTTCCATTAAAAATATTTAAAGAACAAATTGCTCTTGTTTTCTAAGTACATAAAATACAAACAATAATAATAAAATAACTTATATTTACATATACGAATATAGACAATAGTCTATTAGGGACAATCGGCTATTTTAATCATTAATTCCGTTTTTGATTTTCCACTATGAAAACGTCTTCTATGATGATAATAATTAGAATTTGACTTAAACGTCGCATGGCATTCAGCACATTTATACAAAGACATGCCTGTGTGTGTGGCAATATGCTCCTAAAAGTATATAAAATATATAATTATGATCACTTTAATGGTGGCTATTCCATAACAATAATTACTTTCAAATCCAATGGCCTCTTAAATGCCTTATCACATAACGAACACTTGTGTTTGCGCTCCTTTTCATGGCGAAATATCTCATGAACTCGTAAGCCCTTGGCCGTTGTCGACACGTGATTACAAATTTTACAACGATGCTCCTCGCCATTGTCAACATGTATGTTTTTCATGTGCGCCCTAAGACCCTTGTTGCCTCTCAGCACTTTATCACAGATGGGACATTGTTGGGGTTCTTTATCCTTTCGTGGATTTTCCGAATGATGATATTCGATGTGCTTTTTGAGCGTAAATTTATTTTTAAACGTATTGCCGCATATATCGCACATACACGTGCAGACGCTACTGTGAACGGGCAGGTGAGATGAGAGTTTACTTTTGCTGGGAAATCTAAAAACAAAATAAAATTTACGTAACATAAAAAATATTGACTGGTATAATATTTACAGAGCAGAGATTTTTCCAATGTACGAGTAGTTGCTATCATAGACACGTCATAATTTTTTTGTAATTAAAAACAACTTAAGGAGATTTAAATAGATAAATCTTTGATAAAACAAATTAAGTTTTTATTAACAGATAAATCATATACATACATACATAATTTGCTTTTTTATATTCTGAGATTGAAAAAATTTACTTACGACTAAAATGACTTCAGCAAACAATTCGTTTTTTAAAAATTAAATTTCTAAATAGAATAAAGGAAAGCGCAGTACATTTTTAACCGACAAATGAAAGAAAAATATCAAACGTCCAATACATTTAATCTCGAAGGACCTACAAATATCTCGAAAAACCATCAGCAATATTTCCCAGCAAAAAAATGGAAATAGTTCAAAGTGAATGCAATTTTCACGACTTCTTAAGCAATAGTATACAGTGATAGACACTCGTTTGTACGCATATAAAATATTTTTATAAAATATCTCTAATTTGTTTATTATTGTGATTTGATTATTTGTTTTTGTATTTTGTTTACATAATTATTTAGAATTAATTGGTCAATTCACAAGGTCTCTTATCAGTCATATTGTCATAATGTCCTAATATATCACGACTCTTCGGCTTGGCTTAACCGACGCTTAGGCATTCGGCGTTGGTCTCTGCTGGTTCGTTATGATAGCACAACAAAAGCAATAAAAACCATTGTGAAATATTAGGACATTATGACAATATGACATGATAAGAGACCTTGTGAATTGACCAAATATAACAAAAACAATGAATATGATAACAGTTTTTGTTTTAGAAAATATTCGATATTTGTATATCCTCCACCACCAAAAGTGGTTAATATAGAAAGGTCGTATCTCAACTTTTAGTTACTTTACAGAAGAAGTAAAAAACTGAATAAAATCTGAAAGTAAAATATACAACTAAAATTTTTTAATATATCGAAATATAGAAGAGTTGTTTGTTTTAATATAAACCAAAAAATATGCATTCAACATTAAATGAGTTAGCGCTTTTTCCTTCAAACTATTATTGAAATGAGTTAGGGTTTTTTTAATTACTGTAAATCTGTTATTCGTCAGCATAGGAAACTGAATTTTTTAGGAGAGGTGTATTTGAGTTTTGTCTTCCAGAATATGTGAAAAACCCGATTTTGAAAAAAAACGAGATACGACCTTTCTATATTAAGCCATCGATATATAAGTTTGTCATTTCGTGTGTAACATTGAGAAATATTCATCTAAGTATATATTTTTTGATTCTTATGATATTCTAACGAAAACTCTCTCACGCCCAAAATATACAAACCAACTTAACAGGATTTCCAAAAAAGTTTGCCATTATAAGAACTGAGATCGAAAAATTCTTAACACGCGTTTTTCATTAAAACTTTTAACCCAAGTATTAGTAAATAATTTCAACAAAACCCAACTTGGTCCTACAAAAAGATGGCCAAACAATCAAAGGTCTGCCGTCAAACTGATTCCAATGTTATTAAACAGTATCGGCAAAACTTGTCCGTAGATAGAAAACCAATAAATAGAACGCATTTTCAAAAGAGCTCCCAACACATTCGGTAGGAAAGCAGTCCGGTTAGCTCAGTACTCAGACTATTTGGTACGAAAAGTTAAAACCAATGCAGGTTTAAAAACATACAAGGCTCAAATAGTTCCTGACAGGAACTCTGCTACAAATTTAGAAGCCAAAGACAGAGCCCGAAAATTGAAGTCAAATTGTATACAAAAAATGCACCTGCTGCATAATGGATGACGAAACGTGCGTAAGGGAAATTTTTATGTTACTGATCCTCGAGGTAATGTTGTAGAAAAGTTAGGACCCAAAAGTTCTTGGCATGCAGTTGCGACAAAAGAAGCCAAACATTTGTTGCAAATGGCTCTATAAATACCAAAATTTGGCCTGATTTGGCATCTTATCACTATGGTAAGCAAGGTCTTCAGCGGTACAAGAACAATAATGTTCTATTTGTACCAAGAGAAGCAAATTCTCCAAATTGCCTGGAGCTAAGGCCAGTGGAGAGATATTGTTAAAAGAGGGTGATTCATTATGCACCTTTTTATTATGACCGAAAAATATGATTTTGTAATAAATGTTGAAAATTCAATAGCTTATAACTTTTTATTTTCAAAAGGGATTTTATGAAATAAACGGTTTTCGTTAAAATGGTTTCATAGCTTTAATTTCAGTGTAGATATATGTTTCCACGAGTTTTGAAATCGCTTTCATATTTTTTTTAAAAATGCATTCAATTTTAAGTTTAATGGAATAGAACCTTAGGGAATTCCTAATATTTCGTAAAAAACCTAGTACCATTTTAAAGTACGTACGTTCTTCTTTATTTACATACCTATTTCGTTTTACGCTTTTTTGCTGATTTTAAGCTTGACCAATTTTTCTGACTCAAGTCTGTTGTTTATACTCTATACCACCATAAATGTTGATAAAATTTGGTACATACAATTTTTTCTGCCCAAGCCTATTGAAACAGGCTGAAATCGGTATAATTTTTCACCTAGCCCCCATACAAATGTCCTCCCGAAATTGGACTTTAGCCGTCATAAATGTTAATTAATATAGGTAGCTACACAAATTTTAAATATTTATAGGTAAACAAAATTAATTTTTTTTCAAAATTTAAAATTGTTTTCAAACATTTTTTTTCCAAATAAGTTTTTTTTTTAATTTTTTTTTTAATTTACTAGTGAAAAAGAATGTATGACAAAAAAAAATGTTGGTAAAAAAATTCGGGTTAAAAATTTTTCCGATTTAGACCCATTGTGGGTCCAAATTACTTTAACCTTATATAGATCGTTGCAATGGACTTTGAAATATCTATCATTAGATATCCATATTGTCTATATTAATGACTAAGTAATCCAGATATAGATCAAAAATAGTCCAAAAATCGAGGTTGGCACGGTTTTTTCCTTATACAGTGCACTCGCGGTAACGTGAACTAATTAAAACCAAGGGAGTTCATGTTAGTGAAATTGTTTACGTTAGCGATTGCCGAATTTGATGGGAAAAAATATAAAATGTTATAATATAAACCTGTTTTACACGCTGGAACGTGAAATTCTTTTATTATTATTTTCATTATTAAAATATAAAACAAGAATTATTGATTAAAATGGATTACAAAACAAAACGAGATCACGAGAAAATATACATTAAAAATAAAATTACATTGCAAATAAAATTACTCATTCGTTGGCATACAAAAAATATTAATTTAGAGGATAATACAAGGGGATTCCCTAAACTCTAAAAATCGAATTTAATGTATGTATTTCAGTGTTGTCTACATGCTTAGAAAAAATTGTTCACGTTATAGAGCTTTCTGAGTTTGTTCACGTTACAGAGTAGTCAATGTAAACAAAAGCTTGTTCACGTTAGGCGGTGTTCAAGTTAAGGGGTGTTCACGTTACCGCGAGTGCACTGTATCTCAGCCATTTGTGGGCCGATTTTCTCGATTTAATAGCAACCGAGCCGGAAGTATTCCCGATATATTGATGTATTAATCAAGTTTGTAAGTTATTTGGGGTCTTCAGAAAATTGATTTAAACAGACAGACATGGCTATATCGTCTTCGCTATATATAACGATCCAGGGTCGGAAAATTATCTTGTGAAAATTACAAACGGAATGACAAACTTATATATACCCTTCTCACGAAGGTGAAGGGTATAATAAATGCTGTAACCGAACTTGTTTAAAATGGTACCCCATTCGTTTTTCCGTTATTTAGTTATTCAATATTTTTGTGTTGGGACACCGGTATCCCCGTGGTCGTCAAAGGGTTAAAAATGTTGGTAGGTAAACAAAATTCAACACAAATAACTTTCGTATAGACATAAATCAGACGACATAATTACATGGTGATCGATCCATAATTAGTCATAGCTCCCATATAAGATCCTCTTCCGAAAATCATTCACGAAAATAAATTATTGATCGGGCTTGACCGACCATACTTTCTTACTTGTTATTATTGTAACTCTTTACTACTATTATCATTATTTATTAAATTTTATTGGAAAATAAAATATTTCAAATAATAAACTTTTCTAAAAAAATTCCACATTAAATTTTTTTTAATTATTCGACAAAAAATTTCACATGCAAATTAAAAAAAAAAAAAAATTCTTACTTAAATCAATGCTAATTATTCTACATTCAGCCACAACCTATAATACAAAATAATATACCAAAATAAGGGTAAAAAAGTCACCTATCAAGCAAAAAAAAAACCGCATTAAAAAATTCCGCCTGTGTCAAAAGTTATAGACTTTTGGCAGCTATTTTTAAATTTGCCACACTGTGCGCCGTTCTGTCGTTGGTGTCTATATTATTCAATTTAGGGCAAAAAAGTAGATAAACATTGAACAATATGCGCTCGCCGTTGACAGTGATGGCTAACCAAAGTCGTTCTCAACAAAATATGGACCAATGATGCCGCCAGCCCAAAATCCACACCAAACAGTGGACGCTCTAGGATCTCATGTTGATTTGAATATTCCCATATTCGGTAACAAACTATAACCAAGTGTAAAAAATCAAATTGCGTTTTTCTATTTTTTTTTTTTTTAATTTTGTCAGCAAAAAAATTCAAAAAATATTGTTTCAAACAAACATTATTTTGCACCAAAAAATATTGTCAATCTTTATCTTAAGTAAACTGGCGAAGGATAAAAAAGATACCGCACAGCCGAATATAGCTCTCTTATATGTTTTTCGCCTAAATGTTTGTCGTTTTAAATTTTATCGATTTTCATCACATCTGATTATCTTTATAAAAAGTAAGCTAGAGAATTACTCTATTTGTTTCACTGGTTAATATTTTATTATAAAACAAGTAACAGAGTTAAATTCGGCTGTGCCGAATCTTATATACCCTTCACCTAAGTATACATATTTATGTACATTGCCTTTACCCATGCAAAACTCTTCTTATATCAACAACAACAAGAAAAAATCATAAGATTATATCAAAAAATCATATCAAAACATCCGACAATCATATTCACACGTTCAGTGCTCACTGATAACTAACCAAATAAACACAACAATTATTTTGCACAATTGTATGTTGAAAAAATAACAACAAAAATTAAAATAAACGAAAATATGCATGCGTGTGTTTGATTTATAATTCTTATTCATTCCACATTGTGGAACAGAGGTGCGCAAAAGTAAATTCTATCACCAACACATTCAATTCTTTATTTTGTTCAGTGCACCTACAAACAAACAAATACAAAAACTGAAAAAATAAAGACAAAGTCATACACCCGAACTCATGCGCTTTTGTAGTTGCTATGGGCTGCGCACCATTGTTGTAGAATGTTGTTGTTGGGTGTGTGTGGTGTTTACGTATAATAGAGATTATAAACAACTCTCTCTTTATATATACCCTTGCCTCTCATGGTGAAGGGTATAAAAACAAAAACAAAATACGCAAAGAACTAACCAACACACATCTACACAAACGCTTTGTTGTTTTTTTGTCAAAGCATGCAATAAATTGTCTTTTTTTGATGAAATTTTCAGAGGTTGTCTCGGATTTTTGCTCATATCTCCGTTATTTATGGACGGATTTTGCTGATTTTAAATAGCAAAATTCTCGAAAGCATGTCTGACCGAATTATTGAAGATTTGGATCCCGTAGACAACTGGGGTCTTCAGAAAATTGATTTCAACAGACAGACAGACAGACAGACGGACAGACAGACAGACAGACAGACAGACAGACAGACAGACAGACAGACAGACAGACAGACAGACAGACAGACAGACAGACAGACAGACGGACATGGCTTAATCGACTCCGCTATCTATAAGGATCCAGAATATATATACTTTATAGGGTCGGAAAATTATATTATGGAAATTACAAACGGAATGACAAATTTATATATACCCTTCTCACGAAGGTGAAGGGTATAAAAATCGCTATAGGCAATTCCATATGTATATACACACGTTCTTATAAATAATATATACAAATAATTAATTTTTTATTACAACTACGGCAATCCAAATTGAGCGGCCGTTAAAATGTGTGAATTTAACAAAGTAGGATTTATTTGCATTTCTGATGTAACATTATTGACATCGGGTGAAAGCATAATAAGATTTTCATGAGATTCTATATTTGAATCAATAAAACGTCTTTTAGCTCGAATTTTATTTGCCGCGCCCGATTTAGCTTGTTTTATAATATTAGGCGGCATAGCTTGTTGTTTATAAGCAGCATATTCGGCCTTATGTAAACGCTGACGATGTTTATACATATTAGCGCTAGATGAAAAGGTCATGGGACAATTGGGACAGGTATACAAAGCTTCGCCCGTATGCACAGAAATGTGTTCCTGTGAAATAATACAAGAAAATTTATGATCAATAGATGTGTAGACGATTTCAATATAGGGCTTCACTTACTCTCAAATCTTGACCCCGCTTAAAAGCCTTATCACACATATTACATTTGAATTTCTTTTCACATTTATGATTTAAATAGATGTGCCGCTTTAGGGCACGTTGTGTAGTCGATACTTTGTTACAAATGCTACAACGATGTTCTTGGCCCATATTATCGTGCATATTTTTCATGTGGGTCTTTAAACCGGACAAGTTGCGATACCACGTATTGCAAATGGTACATTGTTGAGGTTCGGGTTTTACCTCAGAATGTTCGGATTCTTCATGTTTTTTCATATTGTAATTATTTTTAAATGTTTTACCACATTTATCACATATTTGCCGTTTTGTTGGATCATGACTGTGCATGTGTTCACGCAATTTACTTTCAGAAGGTAATCTGAAAATGAAATGATATTGTTTTTGTATAGTATTTTTCATTTGTACAACATAAAAATTGTGTTATTTCTCTTACCCTAAGTGGCTTTTGCAAAGACGTGTAAATTGATAGAAAATTCACTTAACAAATATACATATTATTAGCTTAGTGTACAAATGCACTAAGTCCGTTTTCACAAATTTTACAGGAGACACAAAAAACGTTCTAAAATCATTTGTTTTCAATATTTTTGAAATCTTTTTTTTTTTTTTTTTTTTGGTGGACTTAACACATTTTCTTATAAAATTGTTTCTTTATTTATATCGTTTTAACATTGTTATTGGATTTAAAGTTTCTATTGTCACTTAAGTTGCTCTCAAAAAGCAATGGAGCAACGTTTTTAATATCATGGGGTCGAATATATTTCAAAATTACCTAATATTTCCTTAAAACAATTTATGATTTACGTTTTTTTATTAAAATTAAATAAACTAATAATTAAAATAAGTTTGGCACTATTACATTCAATTTCATTTGACTGATTTTGCAATTTTGACAAAAAAAAAAATTGACAACTTGTTTACATACCACGAAATGGACTTTGCACACCACAGTATAACAACAAGAAAAAACTAAATTATTGTAAAAGTTGTTTAAGCAAATGGTGTACTTTTACTTATTCCAAAATATATATTGAATAAAAATATCCTTTTTATGTGATTATTAGAAAATATAGAATTTAGTTTGCAAAAGTAACCTTTATCTTATGACATCTTTAGAATTCAATTTAAAATTCAGATGAAAACAAAATATAAAATTACGGACATGAATTTCGAGATACACTTCTTCAAAGGACCTTAATCGTACTAATAATGGTGACCTTTTTGAGTTATGCTTTGATTAATAATGATTTTTATGATTTATCCTGTTTTAATATTATTAAAAAAAAATGGTATATGTTTCGTCGATATCGATAACAGAATTTTATGCTTTTATAAGTCGGGTTAAAGTACAAAACGCTGTCAAAAGTTACCAATTGTTATCGATATCGTCGAAAAAATTGAAAACCGATCGGTTTCGGTTCGGTTTTGTGATAATTTATTTACTATTAAATCAGTTGATAATATAGGAACTGCTAAAGAATTTAAAGTTCAAATTTGACGAGTGTTTACGAGGATAAAGGAAAATTGGTACTTTTTCTTTTAATGGTACCTTTTTAATATATTAAATTAGTTAAAGTTGGCTAATATGCTTCTCAGTAAAGAAATAATCAAGAACAGGGTGCTCAATTGTATTATGATACCAAATATGGAGACTAAACCAAACTAAGGAGTACTTTTCGTTCTACAAAATGAATTTTCTATAATATTGAACCTAGAATCAGGAAATTACTTTGAAATTTCAAATTTGACAGTGGTTTAAGTGCGAAAGTTTTTACTTATTGTATATACATAATAGTTGGCTGATATGCTTCTGAGTAAAGAAAGAATCAAGGATAGAGGGCATAATGATATTGGGGTAACAGAAACTATTATTGTAATGTCTATAATAATGGACCTATAAGCAGGATATTAAACACACATGATCCTGACTGAGTTAGAATATATTTGAATATTTTATAACGATTGACCTAGAAACGCGAATTCAAGAGGGATAATTAATGTTATTATTTCTTTATTGTAAAGGTACTTTTTCAATATTTTATAATAATAAACCTTAAAATTAGGCACACATGATTCTGAATAAGTTAAGTTTGTATTTTCTATAATAATGGACACAGAAATATGAAATTAAACATTCATGATGCTAAGTAGGAATACAAAATGTGGGTCTTTATGGTACTGTTTTTATTCTAATAATACGTCTAGAATCAAACAATCTACATTACAATGAATCAATAAACATGAAACTAGAGACATGTTTTCCTGAATTAGTATTAATTTACAAAGGGAGACTTAAAAGTACTATTTCTTTATTCCAATAGAGGTGGCGAAGCGCACCGGTAAGCTAGTACTCCATACTTTTATCGGATATTTGAAAATAACTTAGACTTTGTTACAAAAATTTTGCATTATTTAGCCTGCTACATCATCTGAAGCAATTATTGTAATACAATTTAAAAAATTTAAACAAATCTTAAGATATTTTTACCGATCTGTGTTTAGAGATATTGGATGAATAATTGGATGAAAAAGTTTTTTTCTCATTTTTAAATTTTGAATTTTTCTAGTGAAAATAGATTAAAAGTTAAAACCGAAGAATAATTGTCGGTTTCGGTTTTAAGCCTTGAAAAACCGCGGTTTCGGTTTCGGTTAAAACCGAATTGGAAACTCTAGTCTGATCGCTTGGTTGTCTCCAATTTATATATTTTGTAGTGCAGAGAGAAGTCGATTTATACATCCATAGTAACCTAGAGTGTAGTCACATTAAACGTTTATTTTTTACTGCACTTTAGATAATAGTTTTTTACCCACTTTACAATCAATCTTATATTGGACTGTCTATGAGATGCCTTTTTAACTGACTATTTGAGGTCAATTAGCATAACTCTGCGATGGGTAGTCATCTTGACGTAATGTAGAGGAGAAGTGTGATAATTTGTGTTGGCTATTTTGGAGGGAACAGTTTAACCTGAGATGGTTGTTCCTGGTAGGGTCACGCATTCCAGAAGGACACACAATGAGAATGTAACTAAGAACTACCCTCCCCCTCTGTCTTGTAGCGTCTGTTCTTCTTTGGGTCGGCTATCAGACTGTTCATTTCCACACTTGGCAGCAGGTATAAAATATCACCCTAAGTGGCAACTAGTCACCGAGAATAGCTGGGAAGAGTAAATATTCAGAAATTAAATTTGTTGATCGAAATTGTTCGTTTCGTTCCAAAACTTAAAAATCTGATAAATGCTTGTTTTACAGTTATTAGCAAAGTCTCCACAAAAGATTTAATTTCTTTTTCGACATTTGGAATACAGAACAATTTGTTTAATTCTAAACAAAATTTGTTTTTTTACATAAAATTAGAAAGCATAGCTTGTTCTTTATAAGCATCATAACACTAAAACGCCACCGAAGTAAAATAAATAAATAAAGGTTGTTGGCTTGAATTATGCGCCATCTCACCACCAGAGGCGCTGCAACCTGCACTAATAACAAGCATAACGCGCAATTGCAGAGTTGTCAATAAAAGCCTTTCTCCTCCTTTCACCACCTTTCCTTCTACAATCTATCCCCTTTCCAAAGAAAGTAACTCAATTTATATAGGCATATTAATTGCCTGAGTGTTACTTCTCTTTTTTTAAAAAAAAAAAAAAAAAAAATATTCGGCCTTATGTATAGTTTGACGATGTTTGTACATATTAGCACTGGACTTAAATGACATGTGACAAAAGGTGCACCTGTACAAAGCTTCTCCCGTATGCACAGATCTATGTTCCTGTTGAGTAAAACAAGAAAGTTCAACATCAAATGAATTATTTCAAAGTGTTTCCCATCCACTTACTTTCAAATGCAGACTCGTCTTAAAAGCCTCACCACCACACATATGACATTTGAACTTCTTTTCTTCAAATGTATGATTAAAATAGATATGCCGCTTTAGGGCACGTTGTGTGGTCGATACCTTATTACAAATATTGCAGCGATTATCTTGTCCCACACTATTATCATGAATGGTTTTCATGTGGAATTTTAAGCCAGTCAAGTTGCGATACCACGTATTACAAATAGTACATTTTTTAGGTTCTGGTTTTAGCTCAGAGTGTTCAGATTGTTCGTGTTTTGTCATGTTGTAATTACTATGCAAAGATTTGCCATATTTGCCGCATATTTTACACTTTTTTGGATCATGAATATTCATGTGTTCACGTAATTTAATTTCAGTAGGTATTCTGTAAATAAGATGTTTATTTTTGATATCATTAAACGAGAGTGTTATTTATTTTACCTTAAGTAGCTTTTCCGAAGTGGGTAACAGAAACAAGTTCACTTTAGTAACGTTTTTCTTTAATTACTAATGATCTTTTAACGAACAATGTATCACTATTTTTCCAAAATTTGTACATTTACCACATTCTTCTATACAATATTAATAGGAGATATTTCAGTATGTTTCTCAATAACAAAGATTTGAAGATAACTAAGATCAGACACGATTCGAATTTGTTTATATCATGGTTTATTAGCAAATTCTTGAAAATCTTGAAAAATATTCTTACTATAAGTCTTGTAAATGCAATTTATTTCCACTTTTTACATTTCGCTGAAAGGTTTGATAAATATTTCCAAATACATTTACATAAATATTTGCACAACGGTATCAAAAGTAATTTCGTGTTCGGTTTTAGTTAAAACGCGGTTCTTTATGGCTCAAAACCGACAATTATTTCTCGGTTTTCGGTTTTTTTTATTTTTATATAAAAATTCAAAATTTTGAACTGGAAAATCAATTAGTTATTATATTAAAAGTTAATTTCCATTTATTTGGATGAAAAAAACAGTGAATACAATGATTTTTGATCTGGAAATTCATCCACCAAATTCTTTAGTTGTAATCTAGCATTTAATTAACTGAACATATCTTCAGGTTTTGAAACAACTCGTAGTAAATCAGAAATCATGATCACGACGCTTGTCTGCAAATACAGTCTTTGGCGGGAAATGAACCCGCAACCATCAGACTGATCGAGCACGGTAGTCTATCGGGGCACCATCTTTTTAAATCATAGATGATATTCTAAAAAGCTGGTAGGTTATTATCAGTGGATCACCTGTACATACAACTACTTTATCTTTGTTTACCTAGGAACATACCTTTACCACAACACTCCTGAGAAACTAAAGTAACCAAATGAAATACTAAATTTCGTCTATAAATTCTTATAATACATATTTATATGCTTGTAATAGCTTAATTTTTACATTAATTTTTTATTTTTATGTCTCAGTACGGTTTCAATCGTGTAATTTTGTCAAATTTGGTGCCATAGCAGCATATTGTGATGTTATGATAAGCTGGGGATTTAACAAAACTGAAGTTGGTGGCATAACAATTTCAGTTGGCTGAGGAGGTTCAACAATCATTCGTCTTTTAGTGCGCACTGTATTCGGTACAGATTTGGCTTGTTTTATAATATTCAAGGCCATTGGTTGTTGTTTGTGAGCAGCATATTCGGCCTTATGTAAACGTTGACGATGTTTATACATATTGGCGCTAGAGGAAAATGTCATTGGACAATTGGGACAAGTGTATAATGCCTCGCCAGTGTGCACAGAGATGTGTTCCTAGATTTTAAGATAATAACAATTATTTTAATTTCATAAATCTTGAAAGAAGTAAGTAAGTAAGTTTTTACCCGTAAATCTTGTTCTCGTTTAAAGGCCTTCTCACACATGTGACACTTGAATTTCCGTTCACATTCATGATTCAAATAAATGTGTCTTCTTAGAGCTCGTGCATTTGTGGACACTTTATTGCAGATTTGACAACGATGTTCGCCGCCAATATTTTCATGCATGAACTTCATGTGCGTCCTCAAGCCAGACATGTTGCGATACCATGTATTGCAAATTTTACATTGTTCTGGTTCCGGTTTAACTTCGGAATGTTCGGCATCGACATGTTTTCGCATACTGGAATTGCAGGCAAATGTTTTACCACACTGATCGCATATTTTTTGTCGATTTGTGTCATGACAATACATGTGTTTGCGCAGTTTGGCTTTAGATGGCCATCTGAACGTGGTGATGATGGAAAAATGTAAAGAAACAAGTTGAAAGATGATTATATAAATATATGAGTTTTAAATTAAAAATTTCTCTTACCCTAAGTGGCATTTGTAGAGATGTTGCTTATAGATTTTGTAAGTAGATTTTCACTTCAGTTTATTTACATATGTATTTATTAAAAATTATAAATAAAATTGTAACACACGCACAGGAAAATTGATTTGAAAAATCTTATTGTATTCAATACTTTATTATGTTTAAAATAAATCAACATTGAGAGGACCTTTGCGGACATATGAATATTTTGCTTAAATTATTGAGATATACATTATATTGCAATATCCGTTAAAATATATGTATCTTAGATGTACACAATTTTGAAACAAAAAATCATTTTTTAACCACACAATTTGTTCCCCAAATAAATACCATAGGGTAGAATAGAGACCTAATGTCCGTAATTTCAACAAATAGATATATATTAGTGCTTAGTTACGTATGGAGTAAAAATATTTGGTAATTTTTACACGTTGATATTGATCTGAAATCAATGTCAAGTTACCGTTTAGGTAAATTTATCTACTGGGTATTTTACACCGTAGATATCTATTTGTTGAAATTACGGGCATAAGTCGCTTGGCAAAATTCTAAATTGTTATTATAGTTTGTGTATCTATCTATGTATATACAGTGAGTGACAATTAGAGATGAGCAATACCGTGATTTTTGAAGAACGTCGTTCTCAGTGTCTATGTTAAGCAAAATAACAATAACGTTAAGAAGAACAAGTAACAGAGATATATTCGGCTGTGCCGAATCTTATATGCACTTCACCAAATTTTATTTCAAAAAAAGTGAAATACTTTTTTAGGTAAACAAAAAATTTTTTTTTTTAATTTAAAAAAAAATTTAATTTAATTGTAAAAAAATTCGAGGTAAAAAATATTTTCCCCGATTTTGTCCAATTGTAGATCCGACTTACTTTGGCCTTATATACGCCGCTGCAAAGGTCTTTGAAATATCTATTATTGGATATCCATGTTGTCTATATTAATGACTTAGTAATCCATATAAATCAAAAATAGGTAAAAAAAACGAGGTTGTCTTGGTACTTTCCTTATATCTCAGCCATTTGTAGGCCCATTGTATCGATTTTAAATAACAACCGAATCGACTGTGTGAGAGATACACTCATATAACTTTGATTAAAAAGTATGTTAGAAACTGTGAAAGAACGACATTAAAAATATATGATATATATTCAGTAACAGTTGTTACCAGGGAAAGTTGAAACATATCGTCATAATCATAAAATCAAAACATTTTACAAATTTTACAGGAGAAGCAAAAAACTTCCTAAAATGAAAAATAAATAAAATTTTTTCAAAACTGTTTTCAGGTTAAGATTGTTTTTTATTATAAAATTAATATTTAAAGAAACATTTCCAATTTTTCTATCCTTAATAGAGATATGAATCTTACGCCCTTGAGGATTAGTTTTTTCTGAAACCGAAAAGGGCGTAAGTCGTATTAAAAAAAATGGTTATAGGCATTTTAAGGAAATGTTTTCTTTTTCTTTTTCTTTGACTTTTTCTTTAATGCGGTCAATATCTGAGCTATGACTGCCATATTGTACACGAGTTATGTTTTTTGCTTCTAAATAAGGAAATATTTAATTCTTTTATTGTAAGCATAATGTTTTGATAATATACTGCTGAAGCTTCTGTCGAATATTTTCATCAAAGTGGGAGCAATAACGCAATGAGCTATTTTCACAATATTTATACTGACATATTCGGTAATTTTCATTTAAATGTTTTTAAAAACTTTTTTTTATTCACTGACTTTTTTTAAATTAGCTTCACTATTAAATTTTAATTTAATTACTTTAATAAGATTTTTTCTCTATTTAACATTAATAAACTGCCTCCTTCAAGAAAGATATTTTATTAGAAAGACAACAAATGAATAACTATATGTTTTTAAAGGCGTAAGTTACTTTTTTGGCTTATGAATTGGTTGTCTTTGCACTTAGAATTTTGATAATAAAATCGTCCTTTTTAGTTGTAGGAGTGTAAAGCTTTGTACGAACCTGTATTTTGATACGGTGCATCATAATCAATCAAAAAGTCAATTATGATTTTTTGTAACTTATGGCTTTTTTGATTTCATATGACGATATAAAAAGTCGACCAAACAGTTTGTTGTCGAATATTTTTCTAATATCCTTAATTTAAAATGTTTTAGAAATTGTATTCAGACTAAAAATGTTTATGCATACACCAAACAGTGGAGTGTGTTAGAAAACAATATCCTTAAAATTGTGGATATACAGCAAAGTCGGCTTAAGTAAATTCATCGTCCTGTACTATTTAGAATTAGATTAAACAAAATTCCAAAAAAATGAAATTTTAAGCCGATTAACCGACTGATAATAGACGATATTCGGTTAACCGGTTTATAAACACTAGTTTAAGGTAATTATATTTAAATAAAATTAAAATAACGCATAAATAAAATAAGTGAAATTTGCTATTTTTAAGAATTTACTGTAAAGTTTTAGAAAATTACTATTTTATAGCGACTTTAGATTCGAAAATGTAATTTAAAAAGGTTATTATTTTATTTTTTTATGGTTTTTCATATACCCTCTTCTGTAAACCGAATCAGAGTAACGTTTTAGTTTTTTAACGAATTCACACCTTTCGATGTTCTATATGGGAAATTCCACGAGAATGACTATCGCGACTGAAAAAACAAAAACCCTTGAAACTTTTTGTCAAGATGATTTTTTACAACTTATTACAACATTTTAAATGCAAAAATAATAGTTTAAAGCGACTATATTTAATTTTTTAATTTAATTGGTATGTTTTAGGCTAAGATTGCGGCGAAAACTAAGCTCCCAATTAGCATGTAATATGAAATGTATTTGACTCGTGATTGTTTTTTTGCTATATCAAATTGTTTATTGAAACCGATATATATTTTCTATTTATTTTTTTAGTTTTTTTATACATATATTTACAGAATATATATTGTTTTACTATGAGAGAAAAATTTGTCACGTATAAAATCATCCAAAGATTATTTTTATTTAAATATGACGGATTATAAAGGAAAAATATTTGATTTAGTGTAAGAAATTAAAAAAAAAAAAACATAACGCCTCTCACGATTCGCAAATTATAGCATTTTTCTTCATGTACCTCAAAATTACTTCCGTTTTATGTCACCTACGATATACCCTTATTTCGCTTGATATTTTGAACAACAATGTTTCGAAAGGACCTTTTATTTTTTTTAAAATGTAGTACTATCAGAATGGAACATAAAGACCAAATTATTTTTCAGGTACTCTTATTTATGCAAAATCTATTCCACTCTATAGGCATACAAATGTCACGTACGATGACATGAAATTGCCCATATGTATATCGAATCCACATGATTTACTCGTTTTAATTTCGAGTAAGCAAACCTTTTTCAATAGACAAAATTGTACGATTTACAGAACATAAATTTATCATTTATTCGTTTTTGAAATCACTCGATTTACAGAACAGGGGTGATAGTTTGTTTAACAAGTTTTTCACAATTCAGCAGCACTATGGCGGTACTTTTGAGAAAGTCTTCACAAATTTTTAGGTTATTTTTAAAGAAACATATGGTTAACCATGTACATTTTAGGTGACGATATGTAATTCTGTAAGCAAAGCTGTATTTTTGTGACGGTTTTGTACTAAAATATAATAAACTTGAACAGTAATAATCGTTAAGGCAAACTTTCAAAGACAGTTAAAAGTTTTCAGGGAAGAACCTCAGATTCATTTGGCAAAATAAACCGAAACTTAACACAACCGAGTAACGATTTCGATTTTAAACGAATGTTTACATTTTAGTGTTTTGTAATTCGAATGATTTACCCGTTTTACTTTCAATGTACAAAATCGTTTGATTTGCAGAACAAACATTTTTCGGCTATTCACTTTTTTTAAATCTCTGATTGGCAGATCCGGGGGATATAAGCGGCTGTGTGAGGATGTTTGCTTTTGTATTTATATATATTTATTCTCAAAAATAATGATCACAAAAAGACCTTTTTAAATATTTTTACTGTATGAATTCTATACGACATCCAGGTCAAGTTTAAACATGATAAAAAAAACATTCAAATCCCCAAGCATAAAGCTCAAGAAAACGGGAAAATATGCACACAAAAATGCAAAAAAAACATATAGGAAACATCAAAAATAAGAGTTTAAATCAGAGTTTGTTTTTGCTTCACTGTGTTTCAGTTTTACTTATTTGCTTAACTACAACTACGAGAAAATAAACAAGCAAAGTCAAAAAATAAAAAAATGCTTATTATCTTATAGTGGTATAGTGAGATGTTATCTGCTTGCGCAGCCAGTCACAGCGATTAAATTCACAAATGCTGAAATGCTGTGATCAGTTCAGTATTTTTTTTTCCTTTGCTTTTGCTTTGCTTTTTGCTGCGCTCTTTCACTTACAAACAACTGCTTAAGGTTTTTTTAATGTTCAGAAATTAACTGTGTGTTTGCACCATTCTCTTTGAAATGTTACATACATACACACATACATACTTTATTTATGAAGATTAAGAAAAACATTAAGCAGTTGTTTGTAAGTGAAAGAGCGCAGCAAAAAGCAAAGCAAAAGCAAAGGAAAAAACAAAAATACTGAACCTGATCACAGCATTTCAGCATTTGTGAATTTAATCGCTGTGACTGGCTGCGCAAGCAGATAACATCTCACTGTACCACTATTAGCTAATAAGCATTTTTTTATTTTTTGACTTTTACTGTTTGTTATAGCTTGGACGCAATTGCTGAAAAACTGTAAGCAAAGCATTTTTTTAGGTGCTTTTGCTAATTTCAAGCAAGCAATACAAACACTGGTTTAAATTAGGTTTATTGTAATAAACATTTTTTACAAAGAACAATAAATTGGTTTTCCTCAAAATTAAATAATATTTATTTGTTACATAAAACTCCAAAAAATTTAATTTTGTAAAAAAAAATTTATAATCGTCTTTAAATTTCATAAGGACTAAAAATACGCAAAAGCTTCCTTTTGCAAAAAGTGCCTGAAAAACTTGCCCTGATGATAACTAATAAGCTTCTGAAAATAAGTGAATACCTTATTTTTTGTCACTGATTAATTACATTCATTTTTTGATATATTAAAAACTGATTTATAATAATTTTGTTTCATAGTTTCCTTACCCTTAAGTGACCTTTGCTTTTAAATCCAATGTTTAGTTTTTGAAACATAAATAATTTTTACATTTGCCATAAGCTAGATAATTTCTATAAAAATTACAAAAACAAAAAAAAACACACACTTTTTATTTCATATAAAATGCAAGATGAACTTTTGTTTGATCTAGGCTAACTGGTAGTAAGAATTTCTACAAAGGCTTTAAAAAATTAAATAAGTAATCAACTGAAATGATTTATTTTTCGGAATTATTTTGAACATTTAAAACAAAAATTAGTATTTAAATAAAGTATGTAATTTTATAATTTATAATAATGTACATTCGTGTTTACGTACATATGAGTGTATGTAATGTGTCATTGTGTTGTTTGTGTGTCCTGGGGTCTAATTCTCGCATTCATATAACTATTTTGCTGATTCCCTTATTCATTTTAGAGTATTCGAAAACGAGAAATATAAAAAGCATTCGAAATTTATTTCGATTACAAATGCGAGAATTACCACCCTGGTCTATAGCATTTCTTGCTCAATGCAAAGTCATGTTTGCATATAAAATTTGAGGATTTAATACCGCAGATGGTGGTAGGATGGGCATTGGTGTTACCAAATGAGAGGGTGTAATTTCACCTGGGATACGTTTTGTTTTAACAAACTTACTGCCCTGTTTAGCTTGTTTCATAATATTTGGTGGTATCGGTTTACTACGATCTGCCTCCCATTCGGCTCGATGTAAACGTTGCCGGTGTTTATACATGTTGGCATTCGAAAAGAAAGTCATGGGGCAATTAGGACATGTATACAACACTTCGCCTGTATGCACAGATGTATGCTCCTAGTAATATTTAAATATAACAAGAAAACAAACATATAATTAATAAATTTAAAATTAAATGTATGTTAAAAATATTTACCCTTAAATCCTGGGCCCTTTTAAATGCTTTATCACACATGGTGCACTGGAATTTTCTTATACACTCATGATTGTGATAAATATGTCTCTTGAGAGCTCTGGCTGTTGATGAGACTTTATTGCAAATCTGACAGCGATGTTCGGTCTGCACCCCCTCGTGTATGTTTTTCATGTGTTGTTTTAGGCCCGACAAGTGCCTTAGCCAGGCGCCACAGATTTCACATTGTTGGGGTATGGGCGCTGGTTTCGGTACATCAGAATGCTCCAGTTCGTGATGTTTTTTAAGACTGTAGGTACTTTTAAACGTTTTGCCACATTTATCACAGATCACCGTCCTCTGGGGATCATGTACACTGCGCATGTGATCTTTAAGTTTTGTTTCAGTTGGACATCTAGACAATTATAGAAGAAAAGGTAGAAATTTATTGAAATTTTAAAAAATATCATTGCAACTTACAAAGAGAGACAGTAGTTTGGTATTTTTGTTTCAGAATCCATATCTTTTTTTGGTTTTCTTTTTCTTTTCTTTTCTTTTATATTATATTTCATTTTAAACAAACACTTTTTGCAAATTGTTTATACTTTAAACAAAAAATAAAAACTTATTAGTTTTTCATTTACAATATATCCAATTGAATTTCAAACGTTTCTAATTGTAGTTCAGAAATTTGAAAACAAGTTTGGAGGTGGCAATATTATGGTGTGGGTCTGTTTTTCAGTGCAAGGTATGGGTCAAATTCATATCATAAAATATACTATGACTGAAATTGGATACAAATCTATTTTAAACGATGTTATATATCCATACGCTGAAAATATGCCCCTAGTTTGGAGATTCCAGGACGACTATGACCCCAAACACAACTCTAGCTTTGTAACCGAGTGGTATCAAAGTAGCCTTTGCGATTATAAGGGAATGATAAAATATTTCAAAAGATTCGATTGAATCTTTAATTGGTTCAATGCATCATCGCTGTTAAGCCGTAATAAAAACAACATATCCGACAAAATACTGAATGAAACCTAAGTTTCCATTGTTTTGACAATAACATGAATAAAACGAAAAAGAGGAATTGTCTCGATCGATTTGTAAAGCCAACATTTTTTGATATTGTGCCATCTATTTTTCGATAGCTTTTGACATTAGGAGTGTTAGACATTATAAAAAACAAAGTGATCCAAAAGAAGATTTTGCAGTTTATGAATAATTCCGGAAGGAACGATTTAAAGAAACTCCAATTTCTGGATTAACAGTGAAGGAAAGTCAAAAATATTCCACTCAAAATTTAAGAAAAAAACGACATGGTATTCTCAAACTTCACAAATGCTGCAGGATAAAAATATTCAGCTGATTAGCTGCCACAATTTTTGTGGAAAAATTAAATGAATTCAAATCAATGAAAAAAACTCACCAATGAGATAATGGAGAATGGAAAGTGTTTACTTGAGAGAAGTTTGGCTTGGCATAATGAAAATTTCATAGAATGACACAAGGTCTCAAAGGAGAGACTAACCTCATTAGTTTGCGATAATGCTGCTGGTACACAGAAGTGTAAAGCATCAGTTATTGGAAAGAGCTTTAAAAAATGTCCCTGAGAATGATTTAACAATATCTTAGTACCAGAAGTGATAGAGAATTTTAAGAAAATCGGTCTAAAAGATGTTAGTAAAATCTTTCTGCCATAGGACAACATCCATACGTGCAGGATTTCAATGCTGAAAACGTTATTGTGAAATTTTTTCCACCTAATTGGACGACTTTAATCCAAGCGATGGATCAGTGAGAAATATGGAGCTTTAAATGTCATTATCGAAAAAATGTCATTATTAAAAAACTACTAAAAATTGGTACTCAATTAAGGGAAAATTGATTATTGATTAGACAAGTTTCCATTGTGTTGTCAAACACTTATCTACTTCTAAATATCTCTCTACTGATTCCGTAGTTATTACAAAGGATTATGTGCAAATTAGTATGGCTTTCAGAAGTATAAAAGTAAAAATTATCATTCCTGAACCTATTTACCTTATTCATCATATAACATTTTGATAGCGAATTGTAATCTGATTGAAATAAACAGACACACAAAATAAATATACACATTTTGAATACAATGTACCAAAAAAAAAACGTTAAAAATTTCAAGAGAAAGCGGCATTCTCAATTATCAGAATATCATTTATCATAAAAACCTGAAATTTCAAGATTAATCCCAATTTTCTCAATTTCTAGTTTTTATTTATGTTGACGATATACTGACAGTTCTCATACAAAAATTATATTAATTGGATGTGTATCGTTACGAAAATCGATAACCAAAGATAGAGAAAATGGGGCTTATAGATTTTTCGTGAAAAGATCGAAAGTTGTTTTAATCAATGTTGCGGTAAAATTTGCCATTGTCGTCACTTATATGCTGAAATTCCTAAAACACGAAAAATATATTCCAAAATATTAGTTTTCTTCTTAAAGACGTCGCTCTGTCGTTATTTACTGTGTGATATCTTACACTATATGCAGAGCCTTTAAGAAATTATATATTTTTATAATCGAAGCGTTTTTAGAAATTTTTAGATAAATATGAAATTTTCTAAAAATTTTCGTTAAGTTTTCTTTTAGAAACATATATAATATTCTACCATACATGTATACGACCCGAAGAAATTTAGTATATAAAGAAATTCTTGGGAAAAAAACGTAAAAAATATGCTCTATTTTAGATATCCCGAATTTGGATTCGTGTAACTTTTTATAACAGACAAGATAACTATATGAAACTTTTATCTATATTATTTAAAATTTTATCAGAAATATTAATCGGAATGGAACAACCGTCTCAATGCCTACTGGTCCCGCATAGACCGTGCCGCTCCAAATGTATGCCCAGCATGTGGTCTGGGTCCCCATGATAACCCCACATATTCAACTGTACAGCCAATCTTTTTTCACTTAGTCCAATGTATTTGTGGACCAATTCCGTTGAAGTAGCATAATTTCTTGGCTTTTACCTCGATGCATAACCCCCAAATTAGGAAATTGTATAGTTTAAGCTGTTACAACAACAACCTTTATGCTATATAAATATAATTTCTTGACATTCTGATGTGAACTGAATTTTATAGACACAAGGTGAGCAACTTTTGGCGATCGCCCATTAAAATAAAAAGTTTCTAAACTACTGTGTGACAGGGAATACTATAGTTTTGCTTCATTACTTTCCCGATTTGAAGGTTTTTCAAGAAATCGTCCTCGTGCACAAAATTTCAGTACATTTTGTGAATTTTCTGATTTATTTTCAATATATATTTCTTTTTTTTAATTTGACATTTTTCGCATTCCAATTCCGGTTGAAACATTTAAGCCAGCATTTTTAAACGAAAAATCATTTGACGAACTATTTATATACGGTTTTACCAAAAATCTTACAACGCTTCGATATTAACCATTAAATTTTAAGATGGTCTGATGTGAATACCTCAAATTTACTTTATTTTTGTTTATAAAGATGATCTTAATGACTAAAATTTTAAAATCTTTGATTTAATTAGGGTAATTATAAAAACTTATTATAATTACACCAATAATATATTGACAGTTTAAGCTACAGGTAAGAAGTCTTTCAGTGATCTCAGAACTCTTAAAACTTGTAATAGATGTTTATTACATAACCTCTAAGATAATGATGTTATATGTGCACACTCATTTGCAACAACACCATGTTTAGTATTTCACTTAAAAATTTATTTGGTTTATAGAACAAGGACTAATAATATTCTAATAATTTTTACCATATAAGTACTAAAACATACAAATAGCTAGGTAGATAAATGCTTAAAACATATGTACATGTATGGACATATAAGCCTTGCAAAATATCAATCAAGAGTCAAATTTTGACACTAAAAACGAATTTAAAAAAAAAAATTATATATTTAAAAAACTTAAAACTAAATTGATTTTAACATTTGATGATTTGGTGTTTCCAAATACATTTTTTTTATCATATTTTCAATAGACATAAAAACACATACATATTATTAAATAAATAGGCCACTTAAGGTAGGGAATTAATTGTTTTAGAGTAGTTTCAACGAAATGACTCTAGACATTTGAAATTATTTTCGATAATAAAAAAAAAAATATAGAAAAATGGTACTCACTTTTTCTTACATTCAGGACATTCAAATTTGAATTCTTCTCGTGGCACATGTTTCGCCACCATGTGATGTTCGAACGAAGCTTTGGAGGAAAATGTCTTTGAGCATTTTTCACACTGGAACGTTTTCTTGTATTTCGATGGAGGTGGATTGGGTAAGTGTGACTGTTCGTGGCCCTCCAGTTGCGTGGAGTCACGGCAGACCTTATCACATGTTTTGCACTTGAAATGTTCGGGATTGTAATGAACCAGTATGTGTTCAGCCAGAAATTTGCGCGTGGCAAATCGACGACCACAACATTCGACAAAACCATGATCATCATTGTGATCCAAACGGAAATGAGCACGCATTTCACCAAATGTGTGCACTAAAAGTTCACACTTAGGACAACGGATTTTTTCAAAGAATTTCGTAATGATGTTATCATACTCGGCTTGCTGGGCTTGACGGGCCTCGATTTCTTCGCGGCTCATGCGTTTGGGTTCTACCAGAGGTTTTTCTCTCTTTTTATATTTCTTGGGGACATTGCGTTCCTTTTTCATGATAACAGCAAACTTTTCTTTCTTCTTTTTAGTCTCGCCCCAGTCTGAGACATTCGAAGCATCTGACTCTGACTCAGAGTTGGAGGAATCATCAGAGTCTTTATTGTAGTTATCGTTATCATCATCGTAGTCGTCTTGAGCATAGGCATCATCATCATCGAAATTTTCAGTTGATATGACAAAGCCATCAACGTTTTGTTCGTCTGTAGAATTTTCAGTTTTAATTTTTGTCTCCGATGCATCGCCGGCATTGGCCTGTTGTGCTGTTGAACATGATGGTTGGTCTTCCACATCTTTTTCGTTCTTAATGGCAGTCTCCGATGCCGGCAGCTGCTGCTTCTTGGAGCGCTTGAGGCGCGGCATAGTTGTTTTAGTTTTTTCAACGTCCGTTTTCCGAGGTCTCCCTCTTCTTTTACTTGTGCCATCATCTTTATCTGATTTATCCAATGAATTTGACAATAATGCATAGTTTATGTCTTCCAACGAGCCAGATTCGTTTAATCCAGCTTTAGCCAGACTCTCGTTTGAAGCGAAAACATCTATATTTGACTCTGCCGCAGGAGATTGTTCTTTTTTAATACGTTTTGTCGAGACCTTTGGACTTTGATCCCTAGCAGGAGGACGTCCACGACGGCTAGATCTTGCCGCTCTATCGGGTACATTAGCAGTCTCTAGTATTTCTATTTGTGGCAACAAATCCAAATCATGCACCTCTACCTTCACTTCCGGGTCGAATATGGAATCACCCATGCCATTATCGCCCATAATGGGGTCTTGGGCCATAGAAGGATCATCTTCGGACTTAAGCCTAACATCTTGAGGCAGCGGATCGTCCAATACTATAGTCTTGACTCCTATATGTTTATGGACTTCCTCTACTCTCTGATAGAGTATATGGAAATCTCTTAATACCTCCCAACATGTCATACATATTTGTTGTACATCTTCACAGTTCCTGTTTGTCTAGATACAGAAAAAAAATATTTCAACCATCATTTAGAAATTACAGGCGATTTTGTCTAAGGACACACACACACTTACTTTTAACCAAAAATATTTGTTAATAATCGCACTTATATCTAGACGTAAGCCCTCCTCGCCAAATATTTCTAAAAATTTTGGACCCGGTATCGTTGGATATTCTAAGCATAGCAGGCATTTAACCACCATGTTGTTTTTTCTTCAATTTTTTTGACTCGAGTTGAGTGGCTTCGATTTTTCTTTCTTGTTTTGCAAGTTCCGACTTTTTTTGAAGTTTTTTTTTATTAAGTAAATATTGAAAACTTATAATACATTTGTGTGTTAAACATTTTATTCTATATTTGTTAAAAACTTATCGAGTAATATTAATTAATTAAAACATAAAGATTAATTTAAGATGTAAAAAACTGCACAAAAACTATTTTTTCTCTCGACGCTACAACACAAGCAGTGATGGTAATTTTGCGATTTTCTGTGTGAATGTAGCGTTTTTTAAAACTATACGTGGGAATTTTATTTATTTTTTATTTTTTTTAAAAACAATTAAAAATTATATTAGAAAAAGTTTATTTTAAATCTTTAAAGAATTCATATGCAATTTTTTATTTTTTTTATGTAAAATACAAATATTTATTTCCGAAACAAATTGTCTAATTTTTTACTTTATTGAAATAAATTCAAGAACTAAACATGAAAATAACATAAAACAACTCTTGTCAGAACATACAATAACTCATATTTAGATTTCGTAAACATTTTGTTACTTATAAGCAATTAGATGCCAAAATATTTATAATTTCAGTGATTTGTAGAGTTTTAAATTTTTAATTTTTTTGGGAGTTAATATCATTTATTAAAGTCCAAATTACAATTGCTTTTAGTCCATTTTCTTCTTTAATTTCCAATTAGAATTTTGTATTTTACAAATTATTAAATATGTATCCTTTAATATTGGAATAAAAAACCTAAAAGAATTTGCAAAAAAAAAACATTATTAAATAAAACTATACTTTTTTAAAAACCACTTCAAAGAGAGAAAACAAATTAGATTGGTTTTTTAAAGTAACATTGTAATGAATAAACAACTCACACTTAGCGGGTCTCGATAAAAAAGTTATCATCATTGTTCGCTATGTAATTAGTGTTGGTAAGTGTGAAGAAATAATTAGTGGTGCCCAGTTTTTCAATTAGTGTGTCTTTTGAGAAAGCTTTTGACAACTAGATGGCGCACAAATCGAGCCGATTAAGGTTATTGTCTCGGCTATTAATTATATACTTATTTCTATGTATATCGACATACAGATGACCTTTTTAGTTAAAAAATTTGAATAAAATCACGAGTTTGTTTTTTTTTGCTGTGGGTATTTATGTTAATTTTTATACCCTTCACCATGAGTGGCAATGGTATATATAAGTTTGTCATTTCGTTTGTAATTTCTATATTTTTCGTGGATCGTTATATATAGCGAAGTCGATATAGCCATGTCCAACTGTATGTTGAAATCAAGTTTCCGTAGACCCCAAATAACTTACAAGCAGAAAATCGGCCCACAAATGGCTGAGATATAAGGAAAAAACCGGAACAACCTCTTTTTTTGGCCTATTTTTTTTATCTATATCTCAATTACTAAGTCATAAATATAGACAATATGGATATCTAATGATAGATATTTCAAAGTCCATTGCAACGATGTATATAAGGCTATACAAAGTTGGACCTACACTGGCTCAAAATCGGGAAAAATATTTTTTAACCCGAATTCTTTTTTTTTTACAGAAAACATTCTTTTGTCATAAATTTTTTCATTTTTTTCACTAATACATTAAAAAAGTTTTTTTTAAAAAATTGGAAAAAACTTTTAAACAAAATTTAAAAAATTTTTTTTTTAAATTTTATTTTAAAGTATAATTTGCTGAAGGGTATATAAGATTCGGCACAGTCGAATATAGCTCTCTTACTTGTTTTAACCAAAAATCGATTTTTCACTGAATTTTAAATGTTGCTTTAATTTGGTAACTAGTGGCCCAAATGGAAAAAGGACGATAATCTGTGATCACTACTTCAACTAATAATCTTAAATTCTTATGAAAATTAACTGAATCAAAAACGTGGATATTTGTGCTGTATATTGTTACGAATGTGCAATGACGGTTTGAATTCAACGGCCTGTAACGGCTGCCTGCAGCATTCATCATGTTTGAAGGTACGTCCATCATTGACATTGTTTGTAAGTATGGCAACACTAAATGTTGACATCGAAAAGCTCTAGAAATCGAATGTACTAGTATGTCCCAAGGCGAATTCATATAAGGTGTACTCGTCCCTACAACAAATACAACAATACAAAAACAACATACATTTTTGTTTTTGCTTTTCATCCCATCTGTCAAAAAATACAAGTACGGCGAATTCAATATTAAACTGGAATTTAACAACAAACCAGTGTAAGTTTTATATTTATTGCTTTATTTCATGTGGAGGATGTTAAAATGTTCGATGAAAGTTCAAACGCGTGGAGAAACAGAAGAATATGAATATAAAACAATAGGAAAAAAGTGGACGCATCAAAAACACACAAACACAAAGACACACATATATATGACGCGCACCAATATTAACACAAATTTTGACAATTGAGATGAAAAAGCTGATGATCAGCTGGGCTAACGAGTACACCTTATATGAATTCGCCTTGGTATGTCCGTTAAGAGCATTGTAGAAGATTCCCGATAAATGGCTCGTGTATAAATAGTGGCAGAGCTGGCAGTCGTAAGTGGAGTTTATCATTGGCGCTGTTACTGGCATACCTAAATTGGAGCGTAAGGCGTTTTTTACTTGTCAAAAATTCTCATGCCCATACAATTTGTATGGAGCATACCGAAATAACGCGACGGCAACGCTTTGCAATTGGAAAATCCGATTTTGACAGCGCGTTTAATAGTGAAGTTAGTTGCAAAACACAACAAATGTAAACACATACATACAAAAGGAGAAACAAATATGCAAGAAACACTATTTTTAACTTTAATATTTAGTTTCTTTGATAAAATTTTAGTTTACAAATCACGAAACAAAAATCAGAAACATCAATACTGCAATGTACTTTATTGTTTAAATAATTCGGGTTGTTATATTAATTTTTTTGATAACCTTGTTTTTATTGTTTGACGTAGCGTTGGCGCTTTTATTTAGGTATGACATTTCAGCGTTAAAGCTAAGCGTAAAGAAACGTTCCGCCTTACGCTTTTATTTAGGTAGGCCAGTTAGAGTTAACATCAACTGTCTTGTGCATATAAGGTTGTACGTAATAAAGTTTGTATGCATTTCTGCGAATTGATATACGTGTATAAAGACATTGAGTGACTATTTAATTCTGTTGTTGTTGTACATTCTAAATAAATAAAGAGTTGTTACAATTTTAAACTACTAAAACTGCTTTTATTTGCAATCAAAAGTATCCGGTTTATTTAAAGGAAATAAATCCACGTTTTTAAAAGGTAAAAACGTAGCAATATGTTATATACTCGTAGCATTAAAATTGATAGTTTGTTTTGGGTGTTTCAGCTGATTGAAATCTATATTTATCTGGGGGCGAACTGTTTCAGACAATAAGTAATGAAAGACTTTTATTTTTGTTTTAAATATATTACTTTTTATTTGTAGGCAGTTTTAAAGAACATATTTTTTTTATAATGACATTTATATAATGAATATGTTTTGAATAATCATCGTTTTGGTTTGTTTAATTCTGCTTTGAAATTTATTTTCATATTTTGTTTGGTTGTTTGTTTGTTTATCATTCATTTATTCATTCATTCTATGTACTCCATTTTGTTTGGTTTTTTTTTTTTGTTTATTACTTTGTATTGTTAAATTTATCTATATATTTTGTTATGTTGTTGTTTTTTGTCGGTTAAAGTTTATTAATGTATGTAAATTTTCATTCATTTCATTAACCATTTCATTGCAAAAAATTCAATTAAATTTATTTATTACTTAATAATTCTTTTGTTTGTATTAATTTCTTTACTTTTTAGCTTAGAATTAAGTAAATAATAATTATAAAAAATAAAAGAAAAAAAGAATATCTTTTGTTTTTTGTAGTTTTTTTTTGTTGTTATCAATAGTTTATAATATAATTAGTATATATTTATATGTATGTATATGTGTATATTATTATTATTATTTTTCATTAATATCATAGATCACTGAATTATTATTGAAAGAAAAGTAAGAAAAAAAAAAAATATAAATTTTAATGACTATTTTTAGTTTTGTTTGAAATAATTTATTATTGAAAATGTTTTTGTTTTTCTGTTTAAATATAATTTTGGTTTTATAGGTATGTATGTATGAATGTTGCGAATATATTTGCACCAATAGATGAGTAGTTTTGTTTTTCCATAAACTCCAACTTTCAAAATTGCATTTGACACATGTCACAAAATTTAAAATCATGTTTGCCGTTACTAAGTATAAACTGGTTGAAGTTTATTAAAAAAAACCTTTCGAGTATGATTGAATTTTACAAATATTTTTTGGTTTTAGAATTGCTTTTTTTTTTGTTTTGCATTAAATTGTAAAAACGATGAGGTAAAAATTATTATTTTATTTTATTTAATTTTTCATTCATTTATTTTGAAAACATAACAAAGTATTTTCAATTAATAACAATAAAAACTATATACTTATTATAATTTATATATTTTGGTTTTATTTTTGTTGCTGTTGAATTATTTATTTAATAATAAAATTTACATAAATTCTTTTAACTTTTTTTTTTATATTTTTTTTAAATATTATTTTCATATTTATTTCTCATTTTGTAATTTAAATATATTCACTAATATATGAGTAAATTTATATTAATTATTTATTTAATTTAATTCTATTTTATTTTATTTATTTTAACAATTAACATAAAAATATGTATGTAAAGTGATTTTTTGTTTATTGTTGTATATCCTTTAAATTATGCCTAAACGTTTTTTTTTAATATTAGTTAATAATGTAAGAGCATGTAAGTGTTTTAACAAATGTGCGCTAAACTGAGTATAACCTGAAAATTAATTTCTTCTAGGATTCTAAAGTGTTTTAAATGAAGTATTGGAATTTTTACAATTAAGAAGTTACCAAAAAGTTGCCACAATCTTACAAGTGAAATGCTATGTCCTCTTTTTACAACAATCTCAATCTCAGGTTATTTAACACTCTTTTGATAAATTTTGCAACAATCCAACAATCCAAGCAGTGGCGCAAAAGTAATCCTCCTATCAGAAAATGCTATACATTTTGCGATTGGCCCCTAATGTCAGTTCTGTTTTGACATTTGTGTAGTAAACACATGCGAAATACACGTTAATAAACAATGTTACGCTACACTGCTCCAGAACGCGCAATATTGCTGACTATTTATTTGACCAATAATCGGTCGGTGACTTTGGCACAACGTGAATTTCGTCGCAGATTTCCTGGCCGTCCAACGCCTACTGCTGAAACACTGCGACGTTTAGCCGCTCGCCTCGAAGAGACTGGCACAACACGAGATGCTGCAAGGCGTGGCATACCCCGGAGTAGCCGTTCTGCAGAGAATATTGCTGCTGTAGCCGAGGATGTCATGGAAGCGCCGTCCACATCGACCAGACGACGTGCCACGCAAATGGGTATCAGTCGACGGTCTTTACAGCGAATTTTAGTACAAGATTTGAAGATCTTTCCGTACAAATTCCAGACGGTACATCAGCTGTTAGCTGCTGACCGCCAATCACGTCTTACATACGCTCAAGCAATCCTTAATCACCACCAAAAGGAAGATGATTTTTCATCAAAAATAATCATGAGTGATGAGGCCCATTTCCATCTTAGCGGGTACGTAAATAAGCAAAATTTACGCTTCTGGGGCACTGAAAATCCGCGTGTAACCCACGAATAGCCATTACACCCGCTCAAAGTCACTGTATGGTGTGGTGTTTTCGCTGGAGGAGTCATCGGACCTTTTTTCTTCGAAGACGTCGCGAGCCAAACGGTTACTGTGAATGGTGAGCGCTACAGAGCAATGATCAACGAGTTATTTTTGCCGCAACTTGATGAATTGGGATTGGAAAACATGTGGTTCCAACAGGAAGGTGCAACGGCACACACTGCACGTGCCACAACCGATATGCTGAAGGATGCATTTCCCGGGCGCCTAATCTCCCGTTTTGGCTTTTTGAAGTCGCGGGTTTATGTCAACAAGCCTCAGACTCTTGCAGCTCTTAAAGTCAATATCCGTCAAGAATGTGAGGACCTATCGCCGGAAGTTTTGGCCACAGTGATGGAAAATGCCATAAAAATGGCTCAAATGACAATAAACTGTGGCGGCGGCCATTTACATGACATCATATTCTCGACTTGATGTAAAAAAAATTAAAAGACCAAATAAAAATAATCCACAAGAAGAATCAAAGTTTTTCATTTTTTTTAATTACAGCCAAAAAACATCGGCAGTTTACTTTTGCGCCACCTTGTATAATAACGTAATTTACGGTTGTCTTCAAGGCGAATTCATTTAAGGTGTACTCGTTAGCCTAGCTGATCATCAGCTGTTTCTCCCCAACTTTTAAAATTTGAGTTTATGTTGGTGCGCGTCATATATATGTGTATGTTTGTGTGTTTTTGATGCGTCCACTTTTTTCCTATTGTTTTATATTCAATTTCTTCTGTTTCTTCACGCGTTTGAACTCTTCATCGAACATGAAATAAAGCAATAAATATAAAACTTACACTGGTTTGTTGTTAAATTCGAGTTTAATATTGAATTCGCCGTACTTGTGTTTTTTGACAGATGGGGTGAAAAGCAAAAACAAAATGTATGTTGATTTTGTATTGTTGTATTTGTTGACTGACTCTAGAGGAGCCACAGTATATTTTTTCTAGTACCTACGCCGACACCTCCAAAATGAAATGACAAGCGAAGAAAATGGTGCAGCTAAACCTAAGCAAAACCTTTATGAAATCGAAAAGGAAGACATGTCCTCCGAGTTGCAAATAGACGAACAGAAACTAGAGGATCATGAAACTGTAAAGAATGATTTGAGACAGAGAGACACGACTAAAATGGAAAAGGATGAAAGAGGTTGGCGTAATATAAGCGCACTATAAGATACGTCAGATCATTTGAAACAGGATGTTCAGCGACTTTGACTACGAGAGAAAACATAACTATCACATAAAAATATAATTTTTTTCTTCTTGGACCAGCACTCAGGGGATGACCCTTATTCATGCAAAGCATTGTGTTGGAACTAGAAAAATAGGTTATGGGAGTGAGGAAAGAGGGAGTAGTGTTTGTGGACATTCGATTTTAACTTTCCCACATTGGAAATGGCAGGAAACACTTTAGCGGGAAGTTTGTTCCACATACGTACAGTACGGCTAAAGAACGAATTTTCCCTGTAATGTGTTGTGCTGGCCAATCGACGAAAAAGGTGTATTACGTAAAAATCTGCGGCTATCAGGAACAAGTTCCCTAATTTCATCAGAACACATTTTATTGTGGTACCGATAGAACAGTAAAACGCAGCCCACTCATATAAAAATATATGAGTGTATCCTCAGTACTACTGTTGTAAAGGAGAAAGTAGGTGAACATGGTTAACCCTCAGCAACTCGGAGACTCTTGGCTATATTAGGTTTAAAGAGGGCTGAAGTTCTTGTACAAAGTACCAAATGAGCGGTTTGTACCTTTCTCAACTCGAAGTCCTGCAATAACTACAATCAACTGATATCCAGATATATAAGGGGAAAGCTAGCTTGATATTAGCACCTGAGCTACATGTGGACTCAATTGATGATTGTCAAACTCAGCTAAAAATGGACATACTACTGTTCATGATGAGAAGAACAGAAGAGGATATTGAGGGTGCTAATTGACGAAATCGCTAGCAATGATGTTGATTCATTTACCATGTTCCAATGCGTCAAATAGTTAATGGTTCTCAAGTGCAAGGTTGTATTAAATTCCTTTTTCGAACTAAAAATATAGTATGAATTCCTCTTCCTATTCTGAAAGATATAGGAAGCTATAGTAACATTAATAAAAAGTTAAAAACAAGGAGCTTCCGACTTTTGCTCCCGAAGAAACCGAGCGATGAATTCAAGTGGACTGAGGGTGTTTCAGGTTAATCTGAATAACTATGAAAATGCTGGGTTTTATGGAAAACGAAGTTATTTGAGTGACCTTAATGCAATAATCCGTTTACTAAAATAACAACTAATGTAGTAGATGTTTGGATGAATAATAGGAAGATATCTTTATCTCAAAATGAGATAAAGGGCCCTGGCTGGTTTTCAGTAAAGTTCAGTATTCAGTCACTAAATTTTTGATTTTTCGCTTCGTTGATTTGACGATATCAACGCTAGAGCGAAAGGGTTACTAAACCTGATAGTAGCATCGGCGCAAATACTCTATGGCTAGGACAACTTACCCGCGTTCCATACGAACCTTGGTAAGCTGGTGCAGTACATGGGGCAATGCTGTCATAAGTCGATGTAATGATAATGCCTATCATGCTCTGTGGGAAAGCTCGACCATGAACGACCGGAATGAGTGTTTACTACAACACCTTTTATCTACTTATCTTAGTATTTCTAATAAAAACCAACGATTTTCAATAAGATAAGGAAACAGTTAACATTAACATCACATTGGTAGGTAATACTGACATAATTATTGACTGAAGGTTATCACGCAAATGCTCTTTCTCCTTCCATCATAGCATTATTTTCATGATACAGACATTGAAAAACCCTTTAAAAATCCTCGGATTACTTCATTTGTCATGTCGATGATATTCAACCACTAGAAATGGAAAGATTGATCGGCACATTGGATCTGGACGACTCTGTGAATTTATTATTGATGAAACTAAAGGATGCTTCATACCCATATTGTAAGGAGCGGTAAGATTATGACCAGGGCAAGGATTTCTATGCAAATGCATGTTTGTAGTCAGTAACTCAAAATCACTTTTGACAATTTATCTGTCCGAATCGAAGAATTGGCAACAAAATGGCATCAATTTGTTGTTGCATATTTTTGCATATTTTGTTATAAATGCATATTTTGCTTATTTTTCTTTTAAATGCATATATTTAGCATATTTTTCCATTTTATTGCATATTTAATTTTCTTTTGGACATATTTTTATATCAGTGTACACTGTACATACATATATTTGGCAACTCTATTTAGTGTTGTAAAAATAGTAAATATATTGACACTAGAATTATATTGTTGAAAGAAAAATTCAACTTTTCAATTTATGAATCGATTTTTTAGCTTTTTTAAATTGTCGACATTTCGAAAAAATTTTTATATCGACTTTTTGACTTTGTTCTCTTTGTGACACATAATATTAAAGCCAATTAGCATTTCTGTGCTCAAATTACATCTTTATTTCTGAAAATATTACTAAACTACAGGTATTCAATTCGCTGAATGCACAAGTAAAATTAATTGATGATGCTGCCAATAAAATTAATAATGTAAACGGAGAAATTTCTTACCAAATTAAAACAAAACTAAAGAATATATTAAGAAAAATACTGGATTTCATATAATAAAAATTAGATAGCAATTTTAATGAAGAAAATAAAATTGAAAACTGGCTTCATTTAAATATGCACCTTTAACTTCTGTTGACGTTGAGCGTACATTTTCAATGTATTAAAGCTGTTTTCATCTGAACAGACAAAGTTTTATTTTTGGAAATTTAAAAAAAATTGTTTATACAAATAGAAATCTAAATTAAGTAATTTTGTAACATGAAAATAAATAACTGACTGATTTTTTTAAATATAAATAATGTATAATTTACATACATACATGAATTTTACTTTGAAAAAATATATTTAAAACCTTTTATGTTCCTTTATATGTACATATATATTGAAAATGTGACCTGAAATTTATATCTGTCTTTTATTAATAAATATATTTCAAATAAAAAAACTTGTTTTTATTGCATATTTTTGTAATTTTTAGTGCATATTTTCTCTCTTTATAGTGCATATTATAAGCGCATATTTTTAATTTTTTAGTGCATGAAAATCCTTGCCTTGATTATGACAGACCAGTTAATAACCATAACTCTTTTCGTGTTACATACCAACGTAATGTCAATGAGTTGTACCCTGATCTTGTTGTATAACTTTGGTCTATTTTACAAATATTAAGATTATTAGATAATAGAAAAAACTCCAACAACCATGGTGAAATCCTAGACTTATGCTGGTAAGGAAGGATTGTAGTTGTATTTTGAATAAGGCGAAAAGGGAGAACGATTCACGGAACGGAATTATCGCCACAGTTTCGGTACTTAAGAGGGAAACCAGTAGGGCGAATGGAGAGCTTTTCTTCGGATATATAGAGAGTACCATAGAGGCATCACGCCTACGAAAGACATATTTAGGTATACCGGAATCTTCGTACACAAGATTTCGTGATGAAACCAGATGGCAACATTACGTAAAGTGGTACTTATAAGTTCACAATAGCTGGGTTAAAGATACGTTTAGAACAATGGCCTTGTACCGAAAGACCTTGCGGGATTTGTAGTCAACATATGTAGGTGAACTGGTGATTCCACTATGAAAAAGGAAAATATAATGTAGCATCTTTTAAGACCTTCAAGTTATGACTTATTAAAATTGTTATTGGCATTCCGATATCGGAGTATATACCTAAAGAACGGATGGAGGTTATACATTCCCAAAGTGGAATATAAACCACAACAACACAAAGTTAGTTACAGCAAGGCACAACACCATTACTTTATGGGAAAGTCAGTGGAAACAGCCTTAAACTACTAAATTGATCAACGAATAAAGCACAAGTTTGGGTATGGGTAGTACACGATGCGCAAAGAGGCACTATATAAGGAAGTATTGCTATCACCACTATTGTGGAACCTTGATGTAAATAGAATTCTGTTCAAGATGAGAGGGAAACGCACCAAAGTATTTGCATATGTTGATGATGTGTTTGTGTTTCTTATAAAAGGTAAGTTTCTTTCCACGATAAGAGAATCACGATATTAGCATTGAAGGTATTACTATCTTGAGTCAAAGAAACGTCTCAATCCCATGAAAACCGAATACAAAATTCAAGTCTTCTCGATGGGATGGTATACTCTGGAATTTTCGACCAAAACACTCCTCTATAACATGTAGGAGGTGTAAATACTATTCTGTCTTGTGCTTACAGAGGAGATAAGCCTTACTCCTCATCAGAAACACTTCTGCAAAGTCGATTCTACAATTGAAAGATTTTGAAACGAATTATGGGAATCCCAGATTTTCTTCAGACCATTTAAGACTATAATACCACATAATACTGGGTCACGAAATCTGTCCTTCATGATTATGAGATCACTGCCTATTCAAATATGGAAATGGTCACTGTTTAGGAAATTTTCTTTAATGATCTCGACTTTTTGGGTATCCCTCAAACTGTCCACTGTTTTTCAAGGCGGAAGTTTGCGCAATATCTTTGCCTGAGAGAATAATCAGTTCCAACGTTGTAAATTTGAAATATCTACTGGATTCGATACATTCCTTAACCCAGCAAGAGCATCACCATGTAGAGATAAGAGTGGCCTCGAGATTGCTGACGAATTTGCAATAAAGAGGTAATTTTAATGCGAATCAGAGGCTCACATCGACATTCGCCATATTTGGTTGTCACTTGTAGAATATACGGTATATTCGGCCCTCCTCGGCAGAACCAAGACTCTAGATATCTATTAAGTCTGACATATAAGGATCTGTACTGTCTCATGGAATAATTTGAGTCAAACCATCGGCATTATTTAATACTTAATAGCAAATGTTTAGCATAAACTGAACAAATGTATTTGTTTTCAGATTTGTTAACAGATTAATAGAACAGAAATTCAATCCAAATGATGGAGTGGAACAACATTGAAATCGAATAAGGGAAAATCTCTTACAAACATCCGCTTTAACATTAGTTCAGCTTAACATCAACCCTCCATCTCCGGATGAAATAGAAACCGCTATTGAAAAACTAAAGAACAACAAATCACCAGGTTTTGACCGGATTCCACCTGAAATTTTAAAATGCTGCCCAGGTAAAATGGCTTAGTTACTTCATCCACTCTTCGAAAGAATTTGGTACGAAGAAAAATTACCAGACGACTGGCTTCAAGGAAACCTTATAAAAATATCAAAAAAAGTAAGAATTATCTCACTTTTGTAGATTATACTACTGCATTTGACAGCATATTCCATTGCAAAATATGGGATATCTTAAAAAACTCTGGTATTCCGAATAAGCTAATTAGCCCCACAAGAGCTCAATATGACAACTTTCAATGCAGAGTCTTGCACAGCAACTGGCTCTCGGAACCATTTCTTCCGAAATCGGGTGTAAGACAGGGATGCCTACTGTCTCCAATACTCTTTCTGATTGTTATAGACAATGTCCTAGAAAATACGGTTGCAACTAATCGACGCGGTATTCAATGGAACTTAACCAGTCATCTCGAGAATTTAGACTACGCTGACGACATCAGTTTTCTGTCCACTAAACATTCGGATATCCAATCGAAACTTGATGACTTGGTTGTTCACTCAGCAAATGTTGGTCTTAAAATTAACCCAGGTAAAACAAAGGCGATGAAAATAAGAACCGCAAACAATAACCCTTTTGTCATCGGTCGTGAACAGGTTGAGTTTGTCGACAAATTCTGCTACCTCAGAAGCATGGTTTCATCAACAGATAGTGCAAAATCAGACGTCGATTTCCAAACTGCGAAAAATTTGGAAATCAACCATTATATCAGTCAATACTAAAATAAACATATTCATGTCAAACGTTCAATTAAACATCTTCATGTCAAACGTTATATCAGGTTTTACAAATCGCTGCTTGCGTTACATTTTGAAAATCTGGTAGCCAAACGTCATAACCACCGACGAACTATATAGAAAATGCAACATTGAGCCTATCCAAATTATTATTGAAAGATAAAAGTGGTAATGGATCGGGCACACTGTTAGGAAGGATCCAGATAAAATAAGCCGCCAAGCCCTAGATTGGAATCCACAAGGCAATAGAAGAAGAGGTCGTCCAAAGACCACATGGAAAAGATGCTTGTTTAAGGACATCGAAAACAGCGGAGGAAGCTGGAACGAAATAAAAGTACTTGCGAATGTTCGAATATCTTGGAGAAATTTTGTTGAGTCCCTATGCTTCGCAGGGAGCTAAGAGGACAGAAGCAGAAACGCATTTTTAAACTTCATAGGCGATGCCGTACGGTTTATCATTATCCGACCTGACTCAAAATGTCAACATTACAGTTACACTTATCAGATCTCTCTCTTTGAAATAGTCTTAATTGAAAATAGTTGGATTGTGCCAAGATGAGGCGAATACTGTGTTTGTATTTTAAAAACTTGGAATATCCTTAGGAGAAACATTTAATATAAATTTGTACATATTTACCAAAAATGTGTCTATAAACCCTAATGGTAGAAAGTTTTACCTAGATCTGACAAATATTTATCATAACATGTAGTAAGAGGAATATGTATGTTATAACAACTCATACAAAGAGCAACAATAACAATTCAAATGACGTTTAATAACCAGAAGCTCTAACAATTTGACAATTTTGTAGTAAATGTTCTTTATGACAATTATTATAAAAAAAAATATATCACGTCTAGACTTGCAGTCATATTTTGAAATATAAACTTGACAGAAATATTGAATTTCCTATTTAGCACACATTTGTTACAACATTTGTTTGTTTTAAATTTAATTATACAGTTTATACATAATTTTATACAAATGAAGTTTGTTTTTTTTATGATTTATTTAAATATGTATATTAGGCTGACACGCAGAAAAATGTGATTTTGTTACCACCCTCAAAATAAACCTTGGTTAAGATGTTAAGATGTCTTCTACAATATTTTGGGTCTTGTGATAACCGTTCGTCAGCTGGACCATTTAAAAAAAACTTTTTTTTTAGTTTTTTGATAATCTGTATTTGTATTTTCTCACAAAACAACATATATAAAATGGGGTATAATTTCCAATGATGCCCGATATTATATGTATTGTTCTTGCATTGACATAACTGGCACACTAAGAACTAGTCCTTCAGAGGTACTGAACACCTGCACCTTGTTCTAATTGAACTTCACATTATGGCCACCTCTGCCTGCAACGCAGCGACTTAATGCATCTGTATGTTGGAGATGGAAAACCAACCTTCGGACTATATTACTACATATACAGATTTTAATAGGGTGTTCAAAGTCTAGTTCCCTCCAGGAGTGAGAGGTGTAGGGGTAATCTCGTGTACAAATATGTCACCAGGATATATGTATACAGATGGTTCTAAAATGGTCTATGGTGTTGATTCTAGTCAAGCAATGTAAGAATACTCTGACAAGGCTATGTCGTGTATCTGACATTACTTTAGTTTGGGTCTCTGCGAATAGAGCAGACGCGGATCCAGGGGTTGAAACAGGGAAATCTCCCCTTCCCAAAAACCGAACAGTTTAATATAAAAAAGGAATAAAATAAATATTTTAAAAAGTTATTTTCCCCGCCCAAATGGTTGATCTGGATCCGTGCCTGATCTAAAGACTACTATGGCAGACGAGTTGGCCAGAATGGGATCTGCTTTGATTATCTCCAATGCGTTTTCAGTAGCAACTCCACTGGGTACTATTAAAATTATTTTCTTCAGACACTTTCTTACAAAGGCTGAGAATAAATGCCGTAACTTAGATACATGTAGGCGGGCCAAGCTAATGTGGCCCTCCTTTAACGAAAAACGAACTATGCAACTGATAACCCGTAATAGAAAGGATATAGCAGGGATGATGGCAGTATTAACGGGATACTGGATGCTAGGCAAGCATGCAAGTCGCCCTGCACTTCCCTTTAACGACCTCTGTCGTAGTTGCAAGGACAGGGAGAAAAAGGAAACGATTTTCCACCTTCTCTGCGAATGTCCAACAGTGAGTGTAAAGATGCACAGTTTCCTGGGTGAGGTAGCTGGGTTTAGATTTAATGACCTATTGAGATATCTCACGGCTACAGGTTGAGTCTAATAACTTCTACATTTTAGCAAACATTACGATGCAAATGTCACTACATCTGACAAGTGGTCTTGCCAATTGTTCGAGCGCAAGGAACTACCACGTTAACCAACCAACTAAAGACGTGCACAGTTACAACTGTTCGTACAAGTTTCTGTGGGTTACTGAAGTGAGTGCGTATTGATCAGTAGTTTATATGCTGGTTTTATTATACTCCAGCAGTTCTAGGAGGGTGACAACTAGTTACATAACTAGCTACGCGACTAGTTATTTTATTTTTTTGTCCTAAGCAGGGGGTCAATTGACCAAAATAGTCAACGCATTGGATTCACATACTGTTTAAATAGAGTCAGTTACCTTACTAGGTACCTAACTGGTAACTTGATCAGCTATATAATTAGTTATTTTAACGTATATGGGTGCTAATCAGGGATGGCAAAGTTGTGTACTTTTTTTTGGTAACCAATAACTAATTTGGTACAATTTTGAAAACACTAATGTACATTAAAAAATATAATTTAACTTATTTTTACTTAAATTTTATCGAAAATCATCTTCCATTAGAAGATGCTGACAGAGGAACGAACACAGCACAGTGGTCTTGAAACGTTTTTTTTTTTTTTTTAAATAATTCGGTATCTCGGGAACTATTGGAGCTATTGTTACGAAAATATATATGAACAAACGTACAAATTTTTCAAAGGGGCAAGGTTTGTGGAACTTCTGAGAAGTACATGAAGGCTTTTTATGTAAGTATTTGATATCAAGGAAAACCTTGGGACTTGAAGATTGATATTTTAGTAAAATTAAATAATTTCATAAATTTTTGGGACGTCATTTACCTTAAAAACTAAAAAAAAATATAATATGGTGATTTTCCATGAAGAAAAATATAAAAATTGAATTAATGTAAAATGTTAACGTTTAAAGATATGATAACAAAATTTGGAACTAATATAGAGCCAAATGTTCTTAAATCAATGACATTATAATTTTTGAAATTTTTTATTTTCAAATACCGAAATTCCTAAAACGGGGAAAATGTGTTCTGAAAATTGAGTTCTTTTTTTAGAAAAGTTCCTACTGTTACGGTTTTTGCCTTATGATAGTAAAAACAACTTTGTAAATATTTAAGAAACATATAGGATTATACAAATATGGAGATTTTTCGATTTTTTGTCTTTTAAGAAATTTTTACAAATCAAAAATTTTTTTTTAATTAGCCAAGTTGGAATATGTCTGAGGATTGTTCTGTCCACTTAAGTGAGCAGAATTTTACTTTACACGCTTTTGCATTAAGTTCTCTTTCCGAATCTTATAAAAATTGTTCCGAAGACTATTATGGGCTTTTTACATGTTCCAAAATTTGAATGCGTGTAGCTTTTTATAGGGACGAGATAACTGTTTGCAAGTTGTTTTTATTTTATTTAGAATTTTATAACTAATATATGTGATATTTTAGAAAAAAAATCTACCTTCCATAGTCCCGCTATATTTAAAAAAATCATAAAAAGATCGAGCAAAATTAAAAAAAAAATAAATAAATAAACCTAAATATCTTCTCAACTAATAGAGATAACCTACACATGTAAACATATTTTTTTTGTAGATCTTCTTAAGCACTATTTATGTTTTTAAATTTCACCTCATTCGGATCATAAATGGATTTTTGGCGATTTTTTTAAAAAATTTGAGAACCGTGGTGACCAATTTTGGGTGGTAAGGCACTAGCTCTCATTAGCGCTAGGAAGCTGAACAACTGCAAATCAACTCGAAAAGGCCTCAGCTCTAACCATGTGAAATTTCATAACAATATCTTAAATAGTTCCCGAGATACCGAATTATTTCCAAAAAAAAAAAACGATTCTAAACCACTTTGCATCACTGATAAATCTGTCTTGACATCTTTAATCTCTTAACCAACATCAATATTTGCCAGCCAAAATTGTCCCCTTGCAAATGCAGCACAAAAACATTGACTGACCATCACTGACATATCTGTCTTGACATCTATCATTTAATCTCTTAACTAACTTCAATATTTCCCACTCAAATCATCATTACAATAAATAACAACAAACACTCTCATATGCATTTCTACAATTTACTACACACTAATGACAACAACAACAACAACAGTAGCATTACTTGCATTCTTCTTTTAGTTTTCTAGAAATTTAACAAGTGTTCGGTTGTTCGGTGATTAGAGCTCGATTAATTAATTAATAAATCGTGTTAAAAGTAAAAAAATTGCAAATATTTTTACATAAATATAAAATTTAAATATATCTTAATAAATGTGTGTAAAAATATTGTCAAGTAATATCAAGTAAATTTGTGATAAAAGTGTTATAAAATTGTAAGAAAAAAATTATTGTATGAATGCAATTTTGTGCCGGTCGGCGTGTTGCTTTGGTTTGGTGACCGTTCGTTGAGAAAAATTGTTAGTGGAGTGTGTGTGTGTGTTTGGATTATAATAAAAAAGCTTCATACAAAGTAAATAAAGGTCAAATAAGCTTTTAAGTTTATTGTACGAAATGAAGTACAGATCTTTGAAAGCTAAAAGCTAAAAGCGTTTTGTTTGTACCAGTTAAAATGTAAGCAGAAAGCAATCCTACTACATACATACATCCATACATATGTTGATTGAGTAGGTGAGTGATTATTTTGTTGTACTAAGTATTAGTTAATGATTTTAAGAGCTTTATAATACGTTTTCAATTCAAAAACGATGATTTTAAACAGCAATACTAGTGTAACAATATGTAAGAAAACGGTGTAAAAAGCAAGACCCTCATTGCAATATTTATTTTTGATTATTTATTTTTTTTTAATTTTTTCGCACAATAAGTTTTTTAAATAGCTAGTCAAGATTTCCAAAAAATTAAAATCTAATTAAACGATTTTGATCTAAAAAACTATCTGTGATAAAGATATTTCAAAGCGAATTGCAAATATACATACATATACCTACACAAATCGAAGAGATATAGTTATATATACTATATATACAGTGCCGGTCAAAATAATAGCACCACAGAACCTTAAAGCAATTAACATGGGAAATATTTGTATTTCCATAGTAATTTTAATTGAAATATAGTATAAAATCGTTAATTTATCTCTATTTATTCTATGAGTAAAGTTTTCTTTTAAAAATATTCACCTTTCAATCAATTATAGGTATGTTATTTTTGAAAAATACTTAGATTTTATGTAGTAAGAAATTATCGAAAAAATATAAAATATTTATGATTTCGTTTTAAAAAATAGTTATGAAATTATAGTTTGAATTTATTCATATCGAATTGAGTAAAATTAACAAAAAAATATTTTCTAATCTTTTTAGTAACAAAAAAGTGGTGCATGTGAGCCCTATATTTGGAAATGGTATTAAAAGACATTACGTTTAAATAAAAATACAAATTTTAGGTTGCGAAAGCGCTTATTACTTTTTAATCATAACACCGTTTCGAAAATCAGGCATTTGTGTTCCCTACGGTGGTCAAAAGTGACAACTAGTATTGCAGTTATTCGCTGACCATTACGAGAACAAAATTTAAACTATTTAAATCCTAGAAATATTTCACCAATAACAATATAACATCCTTTATTAAAGGTAAAATTTCAAAAGTCGCATTACCATTCTTCAACATTCAAGTACCAAAATACTTTTTAGTCAAGTAATTAAACAAATTATATTGTTTGATATCATTCTTCTATATAATGTCCTCTGATTTCCAATTTCTTACCAAAATGTAAGATAAGATGAATCGTTGTTTTCCTACTATAACATTCGAGAAATATATTGAATATGTGGAATAAATAATTCAATATTATATGATCAAATGCTTGATAAAATCATACTCAGATATAAATCAAAGAAATTGTGACCTTAGGAATAATCTCTGGAATAATAAATTTATATAAATTTGGGTTTCAAGCTAAAAGGTCAATGTCGTGGCACAGGATGCGATATACTTAAACAGAATTTTATTAAAAGAGTCACACAAAGTGTAAAAGGAAACCAAAAACATTTAAGAATGTATTTTGGGGAATGAAAAAATATATTTGGCATACAAGTTCGATACAAAAATTGCAAAATAAAAACAACAATAATCATAATAATTGTTACTAAATTCAATTTTGTCCTGGTTAGTTTTTGTTTATTTTAATCGATTTCTATTTTGGTGCTATTTTTTTGTCTGATGAATTTCTTAGGTATTTGTATATTATGTAGTTTTTCTTTAAAATTTGCATCTAATATTCAAAATTATTTTTAATGTTTGAAAGTTTATTGAATTAAAAATAAATTGATACAAAAACAACAAAAATCAATTTAACAGTTTTAACGTAATATTATTATATATAAATATGAATGTCGTGGTGCTATTATTTTGACCGCAGCTGTACATGTATACATATATGGCAATTACTATAAAATTGAAGTGTAAGTAAATTTTTGTAACAAAGATTTTAAAACTTACATTTTGTATAGAATTTTAAATAAATTAGAATATGAAATGTGGAAATAATCTTTTCCTATCAGAAATATATTAACAATAAATACTGTGTTTTGATACAATTATGGTCAAAAAAGTACAATTATAAAGGCTGATTGGTACAAATTTTTAAATGTCAATTGCCATCCCTGGTGCTAATTGACCTCAAATAGCCAGTTAAAATGACATATCACAGACAGTCCAATAAACGATTGCTTGTTAACAACCCTTACTTCTGGTGGGTAAAATAACTACTTTCTAAAGTGCAGTACAAAATAAGCGATTACAGTGACTTTACTATAGGTTACTAAGAGACACTAAAGTGACTATTGATTTCACATGGGATATCAGTATACTTAAGCAAAAATCAAAATAAACTGTATGAGAATTATATCAACACAATTTGTAAAAAAAAAAATTTGTACGAACTACTCACAAAACGTTTAAAGTGACTACACTCTAGATTTATTATATTTAATTTGAGACACTTAAGTGACAGAAAGTGTCTAAGATTTACGTGGGTATCTGCCGCATAGGCTTAATCCCATGGCGGTCTTAACACCGGATAGAAACAATGCGTCTATCACCGCCATTGAATGACTTGCAAGGTACACTCAATTGGCCACTTCTTGTACAATGATTGCACAGATCAATGTACAATCCCCTTGCTCGAGAGCTCGGGCTATCTAATCCCTGCCATCCATAGCTAGCTAGACAACTGACCAGCCCATGACAATTATCAAAGCTGCAACATCCGGCCTGCTGATCCAGTCCGATGTATGGTCTCTGACTTCAAAAGTTCCCAGCCGATAAAAGTCAAAGTGAGTGTACTATATCACACACTTTTGACCTCGACCGAGAACCAAGCCCAACGACCAGTACATCACGAATGCTACTCCCTCAATACGTTTCCTGAGCACTAACTTGCCCAAATATCAGTCCTTTAACCAACGATCTTTTCCCCGCTTTGGGTTTTAACCACAGCCATAGCGTACCTCACCGAAGTGACCTCACCAACGGTCCTACAGGACCGAAGTCCTGGGGCAAAGGACCCCCGCTATACTAGATGAGACTCTAGTCAGCTGCGAGTTAATAAATTAACTCTTACCAGGAATGAGGTCCGTGCACCTCGGAGCCCCGGTTTCGCCCCATATTTCCCCTTGAGGCATAACCTCAAGGTGTGGAGCTCACCAAGATGCTTATCCATGCCCCAAGGGGGACACTTAAGTGACAATGGGATGTAAAAAGTAACCAATAGTCTTCTCTCTGCTTTACAAGCACATACGTGTCATATGACCAAAAAATATAAATTAGAGTCAGCAAAGTGATAAGACATTTATGATGATTACTGTCTATAAGGAATACATTGACTACTAGCTTAACTGCTGGGTAGTTTTAATAATACAAGCGAGTATAATACAAGAGAGTTACACTCTTGCACGTCTTTACAACTAACCAAGGCGAATTCATATAAGGTGGATTCAGTCCAACAGCTGATTACTTTTTTTTCGCTTCTGTCCACTATTTAAATATCTACGCTATCTATATTAAGTTTAAATAGACATTTTTTTAATGTTTCATTACTATTTTTTGACATTTGCTAAAACAAATTGTTGTTTTTGTATAACTGCCACCACCTTGTATGAATTCGCCTAGCAATCAATCATATATGTTGTTTTGGCAGAAAATACAAATTTTTAAAAAAACTTTTGTTGGAAGTGGTCAAGTTCATGAACGGTTGGTACGCGAGCTAAAATATTATGGGAGACATCCTAAAACAAACCAAAGTTTATTTTGAGGGAGGTAATAAAATCACTTTTTTCCTCTGTCGCTCAAATGTATGTATGTTTGTTATTAATAGTTTATTAATTTATTTATTCAGTAGTATTTATGTTCTAATTCTGTTTGGTTTTTCCTTTTTGTAATATAAAATGTTTAAATGTTAATTCCCAATTTGTTAAAGTTTTCTTATATTTTTTATTTATTTATTTAATATATATATATTCAATTGTAATTAATGTTTCAATATACATACATAGACTAAATACTGTAAGTTATATTTATTTTTAATATTTTAATTTAAATATTAAAGGATATACGACGGCGGGGATTATATGATTTTATTTTATTTTGTTTTGTTAATGTTTCATTAATAAATTTGTTTATTACAATATTCTTTTTATTTTTATTTTCATTATCTTTGTATTTATTCATTTAGAGTTAATACAAACGATTATTAATACGAGTAGTATTTTATTTTGTAGGTTTTCAGATTTTAGAAATGATTGTGGTTTTTCTTTTTTTTGTTTTTTTTTTTTGGTTTTAGTAGGACAAGAATTGTGGCTCTAAAATAGAAATACATATGTATGTAGTTAGTAGTAGCAGTATTAATTAATATTTGTTTGTAATATTTTAGTTTAGTTGGGATAGCAATTGGTGTTTTCCAAAGAAATAATTGGCAGAATCTTTTAATATTTTTTTAAAGTTTTATTTTGTAGTGGCTGTCTGAATATTTATGTATATTTTATTTTAAATTAAACTGCCTGTGTTAGTAGATATGTGAATTTGCTGTTTGTTGTCGGTTTATTTTAGTTTACTCAAAGTTTAGTCATTCAAGCGAGCCTCTAAGGTTTAATATAAATAAATTAATTTTTAGGTTTGTTTGCTTTTAAATATTATTAAATTTAAATTACATTAGAAATAACTTTTTACAAATATTGTCCGACAGATTCCCTATACATAGACTGGTCAACAATAAGTTTTTTTCTTTCTTTCTTCAAAATCTATGGCAACATTAAACCTTTAAGAAAAACTTTCCTTAAACCGTTTGGTTTTGTCAAAGAGAATCAATAGATTTTAGGATTTCTTTTATGCCTTCAATGCGCCCATACACCTTTGTAACGCTTTATTATTATTATTTTTTCTCTCGGTGTATTTTATACAAATTATTTTCTTTACTTAGTTTCATTTTAAATATGTTATTATTTAAATTTATTTATATACGTTTAGTTGTGTATGTATAAGTATTTACAAATTATTTAAATTTTATCAATAAATATAATATTTACAAAAAAAAGTTTTTTTTTTTTGGAGGTTAACGTTTTTTGGGAGTTTGAAATTTTTGTTAAGTGTATGTTGGTTTATAAAATGTTAAGAGAACAAAAATTAGTATTCGTTTATTAATTACAATATTTAATGTTATTACTTTTAAATTCTATACAATTGGTCGAGTATAATAACTAATTGCTACTGTTTATTTTAAAAGGAAAGTTTCTTATAATTGATATTCTTGTCCTACTTTCTTACTTGTTTTAGAAGCATTTCTGTGCATTGAACTTTAAATGTCACAGAATTCAAAAAGTATTTCAAGCTCAACATTTAAAGTTCAATTAACAGAAATACTTCTAAAACAAATATGAAAGTATAGTTGGGTAAGACCGATTATAAGATGCTCTACAACTGTTACTATGTACATAGTTATATATATGCGTTATAGTGATTTTCGAAAGTGTGTCCCATATGGACTGATACTCTAAACTAATTAACAATAAATGTACTTTTATTGAATTTTATTTCCATAAAAATATTGAAAAATAACAGTTTTTGTGCTTTTCGGTTATATGATTTATGTGAATGATATGACGAATTATGGACCGATCTTCGACCAAACTTAAATATTTATGAGATTTAAATTATCATTTGTATAGAGTTTTAGTTAAAGAAACTCTATTAAATACACATGTCAAATTTAGTAAAATGATTTCTAAAATTGCGACCTGTAATTTGTGCGCAAGGTTTACATGGTCAGCCAAGACGGACGGACATTGGCAAGTTACGTTAAGGACATTCTTCTCAAGAATCATCGGTTTATCGATTTCGAATGCCAGGGGATTAGCGGGGTGGCTAAGTTCGAGTCGGCGGTATTAACATCCAGGAATTTTGGGTTATGATCACAAATGTTTGTAGTATTCTTCAGGCTGAGATGTTTTGCTATTAAATGGCTGCGAATTGGCTTAGATATAAAATAATATAAGGTAGTGATATCCAGTGTATGTATACTGACAACCCAGATATGACGATATCCCTGATGGGTGTTTACATCACATCGATATGCTGATATCTTTAAATGGGATAGCGATTCATACATGCTGTAAAAAGGGTTTTAACGGATTTTAACGTAAAAAAGTCTCCTGGGCCAGATGGCATACTAGCGCTGTTCTTGAAGCAGTGCTCCTCGACGTTAGCTCGTCCATTAGCCAACCTTTTCAGCATTTCATACCGTGCCAGCATATTTCCTGTATGTTGGAAGGTTGCTAATGTCACGCCAGTTCCTAAAAAGGGAGAGGCTAATAACCCTGAAAATTACCGTCCAATAGCACACTGTACTTTCCAAAGTTATGGAAAGTATGGTAAACTACCATTTGGTTAAATATTTAGAATCCAACAATTTACTTAACGACCGCCAGTATGGACGCTCTACGGGAGACACCTATCGGAAAAATGGTGTCGTTCCATTCACCGTTTTGGCGAAAGTAAAGTGGTGGCTCTAGATATTTCCAAGGCGTTCGATAGATTGTGGCAAGGTGCACTATTATCGAAATTTATTGCTTTTGGTGTCGGTAATAACTTCTCTCGATTTATATCGAGCTTTCTCAGAAATCGCACTATACGAGTTGTTATAGAGTTCAAGATAAATTCAGGGGTACCACAAGGCTCCGTTCTTTCTCCTACTCTATTCCTTATTTTTCTAAATGACCTTCTACGTTAAACTTCCAACCCTATCTATTCTTTCGTAGATGATAGCAACATTTGCCATGCATATTCATTCAGTTACCTATAGACCAAGCCTGTCGGAGTTTGGGGCAATGAGGCAAAACATGAATGACAATGTTGATTCATCTGTATTTAAGGATGGTGTAAATATTGTGGCATCAGACGCTCTTGATGTGCTGGGCATGAAAATACAATGTGATGTCCGCTGGTCTAAACACATTTTTCAAGTGTCGAAAGAAGCATTCAAGTTTCTCAGTTTTTTGAAATGGTGTAGGAATTACTTCACTCCATCTGATCTCCTCACTATTTACACCACCTATATCCGACCGAAAATGGAATACAACTCCCATATATGGGCCGGTGCTTCAAAGTCTATTTTGGAGCTGCTCGACCGCGTACAAGAGAGGGCGAAGGTGATTATTGGTGACAGTAGGGTGTCCAACTGTATTGATTCGCTGGAGCACCATCGCAATGTGGGCTGCGTTTTACTGTTCAATCGGTACTACAATGGAATGTCTTCTGATGAAATTAGGGAAGTTGCTCCTGATACTAGCAGATTTTTACGTAATACACGTTTTTCGTATGTGGAACAAACTTCCCGCTGAAGTGTTTCCTGCCATTTCCAATGTGGGAAAGTTCAAATCGAATGTCCACAAACACTACTCCCTCTTTCCTCCCTCCCATAACCTATTTTCGTAGTTCCAACACAATGCTTTGCATGAATAGGGGTCATCCCCTGAGTGCTGGTCCAAGATAAAAAAAGGATGCTACCTGTGAGCTTCCTCAGATGGCGGAGTAAAACTTCCTGCTCAATCGCAAGAATGATATAGTCCAAGTTGGACCGTGCGCCTTCAAGCATATCTTTTTGGACTACAATACTCACAACTGAGCAGCATGGCGGCGGTTATCACCGTGCACTGTTAATTTGCCACTCTTGATAGAAGACTGGGACAAGAGTTGTCAGAATGAGCAAGAAGATATTCGGCTTTTGGATATTTACGTATCAGGTTTCTGAAACACCTTTCTTTCGGCAGTCCTTCTGAGTTGGAATGCATTGTTGCATCAATTAACAATATATATATGCGTAATCGCAACATCTAAATCGCTCCTAGTGAGGACAATAAACCCGTTGAATAACTGAAACTTCCGATTTTCTGTTCGATAAACTAGAACCCTTTAAAGTTAAAATTTCATTCTCATGGGACGAAACGAAAAATTTCGATCAAAAATTTATATACATGTTTTCCATCAAATTTAAACTTCTACAGAATTTCGAAATTACCTTTTTTTTACCTTTTAGTTCATAGTTTTTAAAAGCATCTAAACATAATATAGCGTAGAAAATTAGAGGATAACAAAAGATATCTAGCCGTTTTTTTTTATAAATAAATAAATAATTGTCCAATATGTTAACTTATAGTTATACTGTAGGGTAAAATAATGATTGCATGAAATCTCTCCGTATAACTTTAGGTTTAAACAGAACTATATATTGTGATATATAGTTATGTATTAATCAAAAAAACATTTCTATCAGAAACAGGATAATGGCCTTTTGTAGATTGCTGTATTTCTAAATTGTTGAATTTGGTTTAATAAAAATTAGTTTATAATGTTGGAATTTTAGGGATGTCATATGATCAATTTTATTTAAGAAGGATATATAAAGATATAAGAGGGCGAGTTAATAACTCCGTGACTTTTTCAATTTCCCGCCTCTTAACTGAAAGGGCTACACTGCTCCTGTTAACAGGCATCTGTCAGTTGACTCGTGTTAAAATTTTAACAAGCTTAGTATGTGTTTGATAGCCATTGATAGCAGCTAACCGCGTGACTTGAGAAGAAAATGGAAAAAGTGAATTTCGTGAAAGTGCCAGAGATTGCGGAAGCCATAGGCATTTCACATGGCTCAGTGTTTTAAATTTTTAATGATCACTTGGGTATGAAAATCTTTCCTATTGCTCACAGTTGGGTGAAAAAAAAGGGTGTACATATGTGCAGTTTCCAGAGTAAAAATCCATGAATTAGGCTACGAAATGCTCCAACTTCCACCCTATTCTCCGAATTTAGCCCCTAATGACTAATTTTTGTTTCCATACCTGATGTAATGTCTAGGCGGAAAGAGATTTGACTCCAACGATGAAATCATCTCACAAAAAATACCAAAACAATCATATTTGTCGAGGTCATCCATGAAAATTGTTGTAAAAATAAACAAAAGCTTGCAAAATCATTAGGAGTTGCCAAGCAGCAATTTCAAAACGTTTGCGAGCAGCAGAATTCATCCAAAAACAGGGAAACTGCCTACCATACGAATCGAAGCTGAGAGACCTTGAAGGACGATTTTGTATGTCTGAAAGGCTACTTCTACGCTATAAAAGAAAGTAATTTTTTCACCGAATCATTACGTTGGATGAAAAACTTATAAATTATGATAACCCGAAGCGTAAGATATCGTACGTACTGCCCGGCTAATCAGCCGAATCGACACCAAAGCCTAATAACCATTGCGCTAAGGTAATGCTTTGTATTTGGTGGAGCTGCTGAAATCTGAAACTAGCATTTGCCGAAAAACGCCCAGAATATGCGGCGAGACATGAAACCGTAATATTCCATCATGACAACGCTCGGACACATTATGCAATACCTGTTAAAAACTATTTAGAATGAAGTGGTTGGGAAGTTTTGCCTCACCCGCCTTATAGTCCAGTTCTTAACCCATCCGAAAACTATTTGTTTCGATCGATGCAAAATGCTCTCTCTGGAATACGCTTCACCTCTTGTCCTCAAAAGATGAATAGTAATTCATATGTTTCCTGAAAGGTGTGCAAAAGGTCATAGTTAACAATGGCCAATGCTTTGAATAAATTTATATTGTACTAATGTTTCAAAATAAAAGCTAAAAATTTGAAAAAATACCGCATAACCCAATATTATTCGAAATATTAGAAAATTTTTACCAATTGTTTATTATGTATACCGAGGTTCCCTCATGTTCCCACTATGAATTGTTTATGTGGTGTCAACCATACAATGGATTATAATTGATGAACATCTCTAGAGAATGGAAGACGCCTAGGATTCATAAGCATTACTATGAGATCAATATTGTTAAAATTGAATAAGCTGTTAAAAAGTAACATACATACGAGTTAGCTTTTTATATCAGCAGTTTAGATTTTAAATCAGACAAAATGTTTGACATAATGTGTACGACAACCCTATGTCTATACATGACAAATTTGTGTCATGATAAACGTCAAAATGGTTGACAAGATAAAAAATTATCAGGTTTAGTCTTCATTTATTAGTATTATTGCTTCGTTAGCACAGAACTGTAAGTCCTTTTGCTCAGACAACTTTGTCTAGACAACAAATGTAATTTATTGTTATGATAAATATTTGTCAAGTATAGACAGGGGGTGCAATGAATATAAATAAAAATATCCACCAAAAACTTAAATTTATTGATTTTAAAAACTGGTTAACCGAGTGATAAAGTCAGGGTAAACCGGTTAACCGAAAATCCACATTTTAAATTAATCGGTTAACATAAAACCGAAATGCGAAGAAAAACCGGGTTTCGGTTAATCGTTTAATAATCACTATCTACATATATATGCATAAAACTTATATAACATCGTGGTTCTTTGCTTGAGACATTTATGCTCCGATTTTCTATGCCAAAATTTGTATAGAAAACAATTTATAAGAAACTTTCCTTTATGATTTTTATTTTGTTACTACAAATGAATTATCTATCGAATAATTAAAATCTTTCGATTTTCTTAATAATGAAAATTTAGTGGAAACAAATATTTTTTAATTTCTTTACAAAATCGAAAGAAAATTAAGCAATATTTTAGATGTTTTGTTATTACTGATGTTATGTTTATAATGTGTTTTTTTTTTTTTTTTTTAGTTTTGGTTATTTTATTATTTATTTAATTATTACAATAATTTATTTATTTATTAATATGTTGTAAGTATGTACTTTATTTGTTTGTTTTGTTGTTAAAGTTAGCTTAATAAGGCATATAAAATTTGTATTAGTATTTTAGTGATTGTGTTAGTGTTTAAGTTTGTGGTGTGTGTATCTGTGTAAGTGTTGAGGTTTTAAATGTATGTATGTGTTTTTTTTTCTGTAGTTTTTTTACAATTTTATTTTATTTAATTAGTAGTTGTAGTGCTCAAAAAGATGTTTTTTTTTTTTTATTACATTTGGTTATTACTTTTATTTTAATTATTATGTTTTTTTTTTGGTAATTTTCTTTTCGTTTTCATTGAAAATAAAATTCTATATGTATATGTATAATATGTATGTATATGTATAAGGCCTTAGTGTATTTTTTGTTATTTCATTTATAATTACTTTAATTTATTATTTCATTATTTTCTACCAATCATATTCAAATTGTAGTAGTGTCAGTGTTTCCTTTTCATTTCCTAAACATTTTTCTATGAACTCGTCTTCTATTTGCATTTGTAAAGGTGTGAATTATGTATGTTTGGTAGTAGTTATGCATTAGGTTAGTTACTAGTAGATACTCGTAGTTTAGTTAATGAATGTATGTCTGTATGTACGTATGTAGTTATGGGTGTCTAGATACTTAAATTTGCCTGCTATGGGGTTATGTTAGAATTTCATTATGTCCATTTACATTCTATATTGTAATTGTCAGTTTATTTTATTTAACACTTTTGGGTGGTAGTTGGTTCAAAATCATTTATCAATCAAAGTCTTAAAGCTGAACGAAAAAACTGGGCTTGTAATAAATTTACAATGTTAAATCCCCTAATACCAAATGAGACACAGTTGAAAGCATTTAAAATAACTCTTAATATTATATGCACACAATGGAAACTTTTAATCTATTACTAGAAATATGGCTGTGTGGGATCTATAAATATGTGGATATAGATATTTTCTGATATAGGGACTGATCCTCACAAATGTTGGTAGAAAGATTTAGGTTCATATAAAGCTTGTTTATGTGCAATTTATCGCGAAACTAATTATTATAAAGCAATTATGAATGTTCAAGTCGTTTTCTTAGGGTGACCTTGTATGGGGACTAGGGGAAAATATTGCTCGATTTTCATCATACTTTACGGTATAATTTCAGGTTACTTAGAAATAATTTGTGCAAAATTTTATCAGGATTACCGCATGATCAACATATTTATGACTGCTCAAAAAGAATTCCGGGGGACATTTGTATTGGGACTAGGTGTAATCATGGACAGAGATAGACAGACAGACGGACATATCTAGATCGACTTTGAATCTTATGAGGACCCCAGAATATATATACTAATGTAGGTCTGCGACAAATATTTTGGTGTGTTTCGAACGGAATGACAAAATCATTATAGGGTAGAAGGGGGACCATACGCCACTTTTGTTTTGAGGCGATCTCATATTACAACCACAATAGATATTCTCAAAATTTTCTTTGTTTCGGATACTTAGATATGTTGGTTTTAGTTTTATTCATTTCAATCTGGTCTATCTATCTGTCTATCTGATCTTAATATAAATATTTTTCTTACATTTCTAGAGAAATCACCGAAGGGATGGAGCAGATTTGTCATTTGTAAAATAAAAAAAAAAAAAAATCCAAAAATATAAACGTATTTTACTGTTTAAACTAGATATTAATGGTTTGTTTCACTTAACTTAACAAAAAAAAAAATTAAACAAATTGTGACTGATTTTTTCTATATTTTATCAACATTTTGCTCTACATCACAGGGATTCCTTGTAACTGTAGTATGTGCCCCAGGGGGAGTTTTTAGTTTTGATATACATTTTCTTCATACTTCTAATTAAATGATGGAAAAAACTTTTGTCACTTATTGTTCACTATTATTGACATTCTATCACCAACCAATATATTTTTTGTATCACAAAAACTAAGGATGTTAGCACAAAAAATTCATACTCTGAAATATTAAACTTTCCAACTTTCTAAAATGGTAAATATTCGATAAACGAAAACATAAATTGATAATGTAACAAAATCGATTCTTAAGTTATTCGTGTTGGCAGATGCGAATGATCCCCCATCTACCCTACTCTACATCTATTTTGATGGGGGTATAATAATATGTAAGAAAACAATGCAAATATTTCAATAATTATTTTATTTTAATAATTTTTTTTCGCAAAACAAATGTAAATAAAAATGGCTATATCCAAAATTTGCGAAAATAATAAACGATTTTAATGCTGAAATCTGAGATAAAAAATCAATTAATAAAGCAGGCGTTTTAAAAATCATAAAAAATGTTGTGAGAAAGATACTGTAAAAGCTCAACATATGGGAGTAGTTTAGACAAGATCATTTAATAGAAAAAGATTTTAAGGAATTCCCAAAAATTAAGCCTAGGGAGTTTATCAATATTCTAAAATTGGAAATTAGTTCTCGAACAGTTAGCCGCAGGGCTAGTAAGGCAGGTTGCTATCGACCTGTGAAAAAGCCGTACTACTCGTATACATTTTTCCAAAGAACGTTTAAACTAATCGAGATAGAAATGGAATTCAGTATCTTTTCGGATGAATCCAAATACAATTTAATGGGAGAACATATGTAAGACGGCCGTAGGAAAAAAGACTTTGCGGTGGCATTATTATGACGTGGGACTGTTTTTAAGGGCAAGGAATAGGAACAATTCATATCGTATAAGATAATATGACTGAAATCGAATACAGATACATTTTAAACGATTTGATGTATCCATACGCTAAGGAAAATATGCCGCCAGTTTGGAGATTCCAGCATGAAAATGACCACAAACACAGCTCTAAGGTTTTAACCGATTGGTTGCAATCCACTGAGGTTGAAGAGACTTTGAAATAAATTTCATATGTTGTATGTATATAATATTGACTGCTTCTGGTTATACATCCAAAAATAACATAAATTAAAAATCCATCTAATGTTTCTAATTGTCCAATATTACATACATTTACTGCTTAGTATAAAGAAGTTAACATTTTCCGAAAATCGTGTCTCTGACAGAGATCCAAAATGTAAACTTCTAAAATATTTATAACCGTTTATATCGAATAAAAATAATACTAAGTATCTATACAGATTACAATTAAACATTCGATAAGATGAATCTTGGTCTTCTAGTGTATAAATTGGACAATCTTGGACTAACCGCTTATATTCCTTAAATTGATTGATTGTATTGTTTAGTGAAAATAAATCGAAACTATTTCTGTAATATCTGGAGTCTCTCGAGGTAGTAATTTGGGTACAGTTTTTTATTAAAAATGTTAATGTATGCCGAGGATGAAAAAGAATTCTCAACGGGAAAATAATGCAGTAAATAGACCTTCGACTTATTTTGCAAACACAAGAACTCCCATACTAGTCGCTTGTGTTAGAGGTCTTATTTAATTGTTTTATGTATACTTTTTTTATTCAATCACTTGTTATTAGAAGGAGACTCATATGCTTTCCAGAACACCTTCGTAGTACGGTGGAATAACTATCGGATCTTAAGTAATCTGTAAACAGTTCTTTTAGAAAGCCTACAAAGTGAAGTCCTACCAATTTTTCCCGCTGGGCTTCCTTAGTTTCAACCACTTCGACTAATGTTCTTCACGTCAATTAGATCTGGATATAAATTTAATGGATCTAAAGATACAACTGGTAGATACAAAATTATAAAAAATAATAAAAAGTTGAAAAATTAAATTTAAATTATTAGTAAATTAACTCTTAATTCTCACATTTCACAAACGTTGGGGAATATAATTTGATGATCTTTGATTATTTAAGTCAGATCGCTTGCGATTCGGCCAACAAGTATCCGCTAATTTCCATGTAATCCTAATAGTAATCTACATTTAAACATATGAAAATTGTTCGGCGCTTATTTAACTTTGGTGTAAATGATTCTGAGTTTCAAATCATCCAACAAAATATTATATTTTTCTTGAGCTCAGACGTTTGTGGTAGAATTATAACTTCGATCCTATACAAAAAGTGTGTGAATTCATCATTGACTTTGAATGATTTTATAAATAGAAATTACCTTCATTTTTACATGATTATAGCCACAGATTATGTAAATGCCTTTTGTCATTCAATGCTGATTTATTTAAAGGATGATCTAACTTATCAAATCACTCATTCAGTTTATGAAGTGATCAACCACTGCCCGAGCTCGCAACACTAGTCTTGAAGAAAAGCTCTTAGACGCTAGTTCATGCTTTAGCTAAATTTTTCAACTGTTTGTATCGTGATAGCAAATTTTCTGTACTCTAATTATCTTCCTTAATATCTGAATTTGTAGGGAATGGTCTAGGATTCCGGAGAGATGGTGTCGTTTCAATCAACGTTTTGGCCAAAGTAAAGTGATGGCTCAAGATATCTCAAGATGTTCATTATTGTGTGATATGTTGATTATTCTTGTTAAAACTAATTGATTTTGGTGTCAGTTATAACTTCTCTGGTTTTAGATCGAGCTTTCTTAGTCAGGGCACTGTACGAGTTGCTGTAGATGGGATGTCATCAAATGACTTTAAGATTATTACTTATTTCTCTAAATGATTTTCTGCCTTCCAACCCAATCTATTCTTTTTTGCAGATGACAACTACATGACTTTCATATTCAATCAATTAGAGACCGAGCCTGTCATAGGGTGGAACAATGAGGCAAAACATAAATGATTTGCTTAATCAGAATCTTGTGACAATGGGATCGTACTAATATGGCCGATTTCAAATCAAGCAATGTTGTTTTTTGACACAAAAACGTGCGACACATGAAGTTTCTTCATCTGTATTTATGAATGAGGTAAATATTATGGTATCAGAAGGTGGTTTTGTTTAGGTGTACTAAACATATTTCTCAAGTGCCGAAAGAAGTATTAAATGGTTTTGGTTTTTTTGAAACAGTCACTTCATCTGATCTTCTTAATATTTACACCACCTACATAGTTATGTGTATTCCACCAAAAATACCATACAACTTCTATGTATGGACCAATGCATCAAAAACTACTTCAGAGCTTCTCAACTAGTAGATATCAAAGGTGACAATTGGTTATCCAACCCTATTGATTCACTAGAGTGATGTAATAATGTAAGTTATATTTCATTGTTTTATTATTACAAATATGGCATGTGTTATGCTGATATTAGGGAACTTGTTCCTGATATCTGCATATTTTTTTACGAAATACCCATTTTTCACCAAGAACTCGTGCATTTGAGAGCGATTGGCCACTATACACACTACAGGGAGAATTCGTTCTTTAGCCGTCACTTAACTTTTTGAAGAAGTCTTTCCTATCACTATAAAAATAGGAAAGTTTAAATTGAATGTCCACAAAATCTATAGTTTGTACATGTTTACTGTAACCATTTGAAAAGTTCTTGAACTATATTAATTATATGATTGCGGTAACCATAATATGGTAATGTTACTATTCACATTATTGTAGCAATCATATATATGATTGCAGTAAATAAGTATATGTTTGTGACAACCATTTTTACGATGAAGGCTGTACCATATTATGTTGTTCTCGGCATATGGTTATCATAATCTACGATATAATAATTCATCATGAACATGATTGCCATAAACATATATTTATTTACTACATAAAACTCCTCAAATGAGTGTTATGACGGGAAAATAAAAATCCTCAAATAAATTTTAGTTTATGACGGCAAATTAAAACTCTCTTTGTAAGAGTTTCATGTGAACTTTTATTTTTGCTTTAAAAAATAACTGTTTTATATGGATTTTTAAAGTCCCTGATATTTTCCTGATGCTGGGTATGTCGCGACAAGCTTTCATATCATATAAATTGTATAATGTAGTAGATAGTTTGATGTAATTTAAAGTTTATTTTCTTCTTTTTAGAGCATTTAAATAAAAGTGTTTTCTTGATTTATTCTTTATACAGTTTTCTAATTTATATTCGAATTGTCGAATAAACTTATATTCTGAAACTACTTTAAAATTCATGAATTTTTTTTTTTTCAAAATTTGTATGTTTGAAATTATGTTTTATAGAATCTTCATTCTTTAGAGATTATTTGAACTGCTTTCAAAATTATTCGATCATAAGTTTGAATTTTCGAACATAATTTCGAATATTCTGTTGTCATCAGGTTTATGCATGATCTAAAGATTATTTCAACAGCTTTAAACATTTTTCGAATATAATTTCTAATTTTCGAATTTGATTTCGAAATTTCGAACATAATATTCCAATGACACCGGGTATGAGAACTGGCTAAAAATTCAGTGACAAATTTTGACCTAAACAAAAAAACATTGCAATTTAAATAAAAGCTTTTGAAAAAATCATTAATAATTAGTATTTTTTTAATAGTATCAGCTCAGATTTTGCTTTAAGACCATCAAAGTGTTAAACAAATTTCGAACCATTAAACCCCACTGTGTAAAATTGTCCAAAATTGATATGAATTAGTTTTAACAATGTTTTGATCTAAATACGGGTTTTAATTCTTTTTTTAAATAATTATATTTTCTAGTCGCTACATGAAATTCTATTAGTTTTTATACATACGTAAAGAAAAAAAATTAAGAAAAGATAAGTTTTAGATTGTGATTTTTTTTTATGTTTTATTTCGAATTGCTTTGTATTTTTTTTTATTTAAATATTATAAAGTGAAACTGAAACAATAAGAATAAGAATAATCATAATAAAAATTAATACAATTTATTTAGTTTTGGTTAATAAATCTTTTTTTTTTTTTAATTTACGGTTTTTCATTTTGTCTTGGTATTTTCATTTATTTTCATATATTTTTCTTTTCCTTTAACATGGCAGTGATGTCTTAATTTTACATAAATTTTTAATTTGTTTATTTCATTTAATTTAATTTTATTTAGTTTTGTTTATTTTTTGTTGGTTTTGTTGTTATTTTCATTCAATTAATAAATTTCCTAAATCAAATTATATTAAATATAATTAAATATATGTAATAATAAATGTTTGTATGTATGTATGGTAAGTATGTATATATGCATGTACTAAATATATGAATGCTTGTATAGGATACTTTTGAAACTGTCAAAATAATAATGTACATAATTAATTGTTCCTAGTGCATAATTATAATTATACATAATAATTTATTTTAATAATCATAATCGCAATAATAATAATTTTATTAATTAACATACATACTCTCTTTCATTATTTATTTTGTATGGGTATGTTCAAATGTGTGTCTGTGTATTTTGCTGTGTGCATGCATTTGTGTTTTCAAATACACACACACATACATTTCCATAACACCTACACACATACACACACGCACGCAGCTTGATATACAATAAATTTTATTTTAAATGATTATTATATTTATTTATATGTTTGTTTATGTATATATATTAAGTATATTTCATTATTTAATATTTAAATACAAATAGTTTTTTTTTTTAGTGTTTTTCCAACCAAATAATGAAATAAATAACAAAAATTATTTATAATTTAATTACATTTTCAAAATTAATTCAAATTATTGATATTTATGATAAATTTATAAATATATATGTAACTATGTATGTTGTTGTTGTTGTTGTATATTGCACAGTGGTCAGCCAAATATATAATTTTGTAACTTTTAAAAAACTTAGGCAAAGGATCTTTTGTATGTGGTAAAGCATATTTAAAGGGATAAACATTAATACATGTCCTAAATAATGTATGCAACACTTATTTATAATAAGTGGGACGTAATCGAAAAGGCAAGGTAGGCTACCGTTACTGCTAAGCTAACGTTACCCCTAAAATACATTTTCAGCTCGACTACCGTTTCCGTATAATAGTAAATACCGTTTATTTATAGAATAATAATTTAAATTGTAAAAATAGTTATTTTTAATTTCAATTATTTAATTTATTGAATGCTACAAAACTTCGAATATAATAAAATACCACATTTGTCAACTTATTTCTAATTTTTTTGTAAATTTTATTAATAACTTGACCGGGGCTTCGCTCGGTAGCTATTTACTAATGTTAGTTCTTCAAGTTTCTCCAAAAAATGTATTTTATTAGAAAAATGAGAAGTGAAAAGGAGGCAATATATTACTATCTTCTGAAAATTTCGAATCGAATAAAAAAATCATCCAAGTCGCTCCAGCCATTCTCACGTAACGAGAGAGCAATAAAATGGAAAAAAAATTACTCTCTTTTCACACATACAATAACAAAATACATGCAAAACATTCTCATGAATTAGGTTTTTGACAACAGACATAGCCCAGCCGGAAAAAGATACAGTAAATATGCCTTCCTAAATGCCTTATTTTGCAGGCACAAGGACACCCAGGCCTTGCATACTCGCTGCTGTTAGAGGGCTGAGAGAAGGCTTAATTAAGAATGCATATTAGAAGGTGTTCAGTTAAAGGCCTGCAAGGATATCTGCCGCGTAATGCCTCACAGAATGTCTACATATCTATTAAAACCCTGAAAATTAAATCCTAATTGAAAGTCTGCTGAAATTAGAAAATATTCTAAATGAATTCAGCATAAAACCTAAAGAATGGAATACATATATATAAAACTCATTCACGCGAACTTAAAATGTTATAAAATACTAAATTATTTAGAAGATTTTGCACCTTATTCTGGTTTAATGTAAAAGTTTATAATAAAGAGTGCGAAATAAATACTATTATAGAGAGACAATAATTGCAAAACCAATCATGTTTGAATATTAAATAAAGCTTTGCTAGACCTTATTTTGCAATGCAATTTTGATTGTGTAGAAGGAGAAGCATAGCCCTTCTAGAACGTCTTCTGCCAGCAGGCAGAGTAGAATGAGTATCGCATTTTTTAGAATGTGTAAACAGGTCTTTTGGAAGGCCTACAAAGTGAAGACCTAGAATTTTTTACCGATGGGAGGTTTTTTGCTCTCAGTTACCTATCTAGTTGTCATCTATGATTACAGCTATCACTAAAATACCATTACCGAAATAACAGCAAATACCGTTACCGCTAAAATACCAAAATAATCCAAATTAGCGTTACCGTTACCTTATCACCTTTCAGTTTCGAATCGGTAGCCAACCTTGCGGTTGAGGGTATGATAGGAAATTCCAACACCGAAGTTACTATATACTGTTACATGTAAAGCTAGCGCTGTGGCTTATGCTATCTATAAACGGTTGTCAGATCTTACAATATTGTCATAAAAAATGTCTAACAACCATGAGAACTTACAATTTGTGTATTGCAATGTTGTCAGAAAAAGCAAAAATTCTACCCCTAAAAGGTGGAATCCGTCTGGTGACACGAAAGTATTATCGAACTTATCTAGGAAATTGAAGCACGGCAAAGTTCATGGGATGGTGATTGCGCTGAGTATAAACTTCCCAAAGTTATTTTATGGCAAGAGGTCCCAGATGTCATACAGGTAAGTTTGAATGATTGCAAAGTAAAATGGGTAAATCTCCGTACCTCCCCTTCAATTGCAATTTGGAAAAATTCGGAAGAAAAAGTTATGACAAGCCACTGATGAACTATTTCAAATTGTTTGTTTAAAATGATTGTACTATCAGACAACCGTGTGAACTGACAATTTTTGTTGGTAGATAAATTTATTGTCTGACAATTGTCTGGCAATGAAATTGTAATTGTACAATCGTCTGAACTGACAATTTACCTTTTGCTTAACATATTTCATTGTCAGATACATAGCTTTAGAAATATTTTATTTTGAAATTAATTCGGTAGCTAGTGTACGATTAGAGATATCTTAATGAAATTGTACACAGTCAGAGCTGAGGTGTTTTTGAGTTGAAGGAATTAATTTATTATCAGATTTTTCCAGATTACTAGCGTTTCCACAGTACGTAGAAGTAGTTACGAAGGTGACAATTTCGAGCAAACATCATTGAATAAAGCAGTATTTTGTCATAGCGGTATTGGGTCCATACCGCTTCCAAAATTTCATTTTCCAAAATAACAAGTTCCAACAAAGTATTATTCAGCTATATGTTTACGCGATATCGAAATCCATAATGAATGGGCCTATTATGTTTATAAATGGTCTTCTAATAGGGACTTCCGAACTTTAAATGTTGAAGCAACATTTGTCGTATTGACTGGCATTTATGCAGTTTGTTTTGCCAAATCAGCATGGACAAATATAGCGTTCAACAACACGTATAAATGATAAAATTATTTTATCAAAATGGGTGTTCTCTTCGGACAACGTACGGTGAGTATAATTTCTTGATGGATGCGTACGTCAACAAACTAAATTGTCGAATTTGAGACGATACCAATCCACATGAGATCCAACAAAGTCACAACAAAGTCACTTTTGGACTGGCGGCATCATCGATCCATATTTCTTTGAGAACGACGTTATAGGTCAACGGCGAGTCATTGATTACAAACTTATTTTGGCCTGAATTGGATGATATGAACACTAACGACATCTGGGTTAACTGGACGGCGATTTGATGGTATGGTCATCTCACGTGAAGGTGATGGGAACTGGCCACCGAGATCGGGCATTTTCACTCCATTATACTTTTCCTTGAGGAGTCTTCTTAAGTCGCTGGGCTATGCGAATAAGCCATAAACCACAGCGGCCCTCAAAGCAAACTTAACAAATGCCATCGACCAATTGCAGCTTGATTTGTGCGCCAGAGTCATGGAAAATTGGACAATTCGCTTACATTTGCACGATGTTACATTCCATACATAATAGCTTCTATAGGACATTTCACATACACTTTTTTATTAAAGATAGGAAGCGCTTAATGAGAGACCCTTTTCAACTAAATTTTAAAATTTTGATATTTTTTTAAGTGTATAACTAAGTATATCTGGCGTAGAACCTGTAATAAGTCAATAGATGGGTGGGAAAGCATTCAGAATTTAATAATATTAAATGTTGCTAAAACACAGCTCTAATCAAACATAATGTTAACATTGTAAGTTATCCAAACTACAGACTTTGTCTCAGAACACCAATTGTATGAGCAATTATATGTTCTTTCGATCAAAATATCGATCTTTATGATATTTATTCCAATATACATACATACCTATACAGTTTACTCGGCGAATTCTAAATATTTCTCTTTCTCTATGACAAGATATTGGCTTATAGAAACAATTTATTGAATTACTATAATGATTATTAAAGTCTTGCAATTTTTTCTCTTAAAAGAAGAAATGAGACCTTTGATTGTATTCATTTTTATAATGTGTCATTATTAAAAAAAAATTTATGACTTATTTTTAGTTTTTAAATAAATGATCACTAAAATATGTTTCACTTCTAGCTTAAGTCATAGAGAAATATACATAGAGCGGAAACTCTGCTGTCAAATACCTAACTCGGTTGTGGAAAACATAAGTGGTGTGAATGTATTATTAAAAAAACTATGAAAAAACAAAAAGCTCGTATGTGTGATTATTTTGAGAAATTTGTTTGATTGAATATTTTTCTAGTTTCCGCTTTATAGCTTTAGTATCGAAATTAAAGAACTGCTACTACCTCACAATGTCCTGAGGATTGTCTTATCTCAAAATTTGTTTATAACCGCCCGCCTTAGCGAGTTATAGATTTGTTCACACAACGAACCATTTGTTTCGTGTGGAGAACTTTTACCGATGTTAGGTTCTTATTCGAAAAAGGTTTTCAAAACATTTGTTCACACTACGATGCCTGCCATCAAATGCAATTTTAAAAAATTACAATGAAAATTATTAACATGATAAGTAGAAGATAGAAGAACATGAACATGAAATTTGTGTCCATAATTGTGCCGATGTTTTAGTCTTGTGCACACAAAACGTGGCTTGTCAAGAGAGGGAAAAAGAAGAGCAACATGGCCAGCAACCTCTTTCAAGGTGGTGGTAGTGGCGAATTCAGCAAATTCAAGCGAATTTTGTATATATGTATGTAGTTTGACAATCTCAACAATGAGAGTGTTTTTTTTTTAATGAATAATGAATTCGTTCGAATTTGCATGAATTCGCTTTGTCTGCTTATAGAACACAATCGAGTAAGTTAAAAGCAAGTTAAGAAATCAATAGAACCGTAGAGTTACTCTAGTTGGTAGGGTTATTTGAATGGGTTCTACTATCTCTTTGCCATTATGTTGCCATTATTGACAGATCTAATCTTAACAAATGTGTGCTCAATGATCCCAGTTAATCTGCCAAAAAACCTTGAACAAATTTTAAAATTCTTCGGCTTAGATTTAGCTCTCTAACTCATCGCAGCATTTTTCATAACGATAATAGTGAAATATTATGATATTTCACTAAAAACTCTTTAATGAATTTTCTATATTTACTATTAACTTTTTGTACTACTTCCATTATTTTTAAGTCACTGAACAAGTATGTTTTGAATAATTGTCATAAAGTATCTGCAGAATAGCGATCAAGTTCTTAATTTTTTTTTTCTACAAACTTTTTTGGCGCCTAGATAGATTATAGAATCTTGCTGTCTGTCATACAATGTTAATAACAAGTTCAGGGACAAATTGTTTAAACATATCTTTTTTATATACTAATACACTCTGCTACCGACAAATTTATTTTCTATAAGAGTCTGGTAACGTCAATATGGGCAACTTAATTCAATATGTTGTATTGTTGCTGACCCCGTTGACATTTCGACCGGCTGTATTCAATTTCTCGTCGCTTTTTGCCATTTAACCAAATAAAAATCGGAACTCATCCGCAAGGTGCTTCCAAACATTGCACAAAATTATAAAAAATCATGGTTGGTTCAGCGAACGTGCTCAACCAATATGATGTCGACGAATTGAATTTTCAAAGCGGTGGATTCCGTTACATCCCAAGATGATGTCGTCAACTATCCAATATAGTTTTTAAACTCGCTGAAATTACCCGGATTATCACCTCACAATATCCATGAATAACTGATGAATAACTTTATCGAAGCAACAGTACTTAAAGGAAAGTACAAAAAAGAAGATGTTTTGATACCAAGAATCCCAATGGTTCCGACTGACATGTCATTCCATTTTAAACGCTTCTAGTTCCCTGTACGATTTGCATTCGCAATGACAATTAACAAATTTCAAGGGCAGTCAGTGCGTGTTTTTGGCATTAACCTTGAAAATCCTTGCTTCCCAAATGGTAATTTGTATGTCGCCAGTTCCCGTGTCGGAATACTATCAGCATTATTTGTTTATGCGCCAAAACAAAAAATGTCATAGGATTGCAATGAACGAAATTATGATATCACAGTAAAGCAATTGGTTACCTGAATAGCCATTTATCAATCAGAATGTAAATAAAACACTAACTGCAAATCTAAATAAAACATACTCCAAAATTCGTTATTTTTTCTATTTTTACACATTTCAATATAAATAAATTTTGCCGTTCAGCTAGTTCCTAATAAATTCCTAAAATAAATTTTAAACTTTTGAGAATTTGTTGAAAAAACGGTATTTCCTTTATTATGAAACCTTCCAAAATTGAAAGTAAAAATTCTTATTTTCTTATTTATAATAAAAAATACACTCCATCAACTTTTCTTTTGTGTAAATCAGTGATCGGCGCTCATAGCCAGCAAGGACAAAACATTATTGGTTATTTACCTGTAAACAAAGTGCATAATCGAAATGCCATGTGTTCTGTATAACGACGACTGTTGAAAATTCTCATAGGGAAAATGAGTTAAGAGTTTATTTTTTGTTATGAATATAAAATAATATATCCATAGAAGCGTTACTGAGAGGGAAAAAACCTAAGTCTGTTGTCAAAAACCTAAGTCGTAAGAATGTATTAGTACATTGGTATGAGGTTGTATTGGTGCCTTCTTAGTTTGGCGACATTGTCGACGAAGCGTCTATAATTTTATATTTGCATTTGATGAGAAAAAACAAAGGAAGGAAAAACATAAATTTGAAGACGACTCTTCCAAATGTTATAACAAAATAAGCAGTTTCATTATCGACATCTACTTCAGAAAAGTACCAAAAGTATCCGACTCATCAGGCAGATATATTGTCAGATTGCCGTTCAAAAGTTCACCTAATACTCTTTGCGATTCTCGTAAAGCAGCAGAACGAATTATTGCAAAGTTTTATCGGAATCAGAATCTTATCCTCAGTTTTTTAAACTCTACTCAGATTTTCTCAACGAATATGAATCTTTGGGTCACATGGTTCCATCAGCTCAGGCTACAATTCTTACAACAGAATACTTTCTTCCACATCATGGAGTTATTAGGGAGTCCAGTACAACAACTAAACTGAGAGTTGTATTTAATGGATCATGCAAGACAAGCAGTGGTCTGTCTTTAAATGATATCTTACACACTGGGCCCAAGCTTCAGTTAGATATTTCTGATGTGATCACAAGATGGCGTCAAGAAAGTATAATTACTAAAATATACTAGTGAGTCTCTGGTTCCAATGTCTACATATGGTCCCAAAAGCAGTACCTAGTTAATAGTACTAGACATCCAGTACAGTAGTAGACATTCAATGATACGCACATGTTAATGTCTATTGTAAATAGCATTGTCTGGGGTATAAAAGTCACTAGTACTGGTGACTTTGTCAGTAGTGAAGGAAATTTTCATCAGACACACAGACTTCTATAAAAATGTTTAAATTTTCATTTATTTAAATTTTCTTCTATTTTTAATGCCAAAAATTAAAACTCTGTTCTAACTATACATAAAATTCTACCACAAATAAAATTAACCCAGACAGTCCAGAACTGGTGATTTTACCCATCATTTAGGGTGGGAACTAGTTACTTCAATAGCTATGTGACTAGTTATTTTAACACGGGCATGTCCTAAGCCCGACAGACTTCAATGAGACTGTCGAATAGCTGGTCCAAAGTAGTCAACGCATTGGATTCACATACTGTTTAAATAGCGTCAGTTACTTTACTAGCTACCTAACTGGTAACTTGATCAGCTACATAACTAGTTATTTTAACATGTACGGTTGCAAATTGACCTCATATAGTCAGCTAAAAAGCTTGTAAACAAAGCTTTCTTCGACAACTCTCCAATTGATTGTTTCTGGTGTGTAAAATAACTACTTTCTAAAGTGCTGAACAAAATAAACGTTTAAAGCAAGGTTGGCAACCGATACCGTTATTAATACCGATACCGATTAAATACCGTTTAAAATTGAGTACCGGTATTGATACCGATACCGAAATAATTATTTCGGTAAAATACCGGTATTCAAATACCGTTTCCCTTAATACTGGTATCATACCGGTACAATACCGTTATCATAACGGTATCAATACCTTTATTATACCGGTATCAATTGCAAATCAATACCGGTATCATACAAGTTTCAATACTGATATCATACCGGCATTATAATTAAATTTTGCAAAATTGTTAAAATTACATAATTTAACAACTTTGCTGCTAGTAGAAAATAGTATTTGAGCCTTGTCCATCCCTGCTTGATGTTCAACTAATGCAACTCTGTCTTAGTTGTTTACTTACATACCAAGGCGAATTTATAGCAGGTGACCTCAGAAGAACAGCTGATTATTTTGTCACTTGTATAGATAATTGGATTGTCAATTCAAGCAAAAACAACAACAGGCAACTTTGACAATTCAATTATCTTTTAACAAAAACAAAGTACCTGTTGTTTTGACATATTGTATTTTTTGTAGCTCTTTCATATATTTCGATTTTTTATACGTTTTTGTTAGGTTTGATGTACTTAATTTTTATACCGGTATAAATACCGATATATTAGTTTTATACCGGTATACCGATACCGATATAATTTAAATACCGTTACCGATACCGATACCGAAATAAAAATAAAATTAATACCGATACCGTTACCGATACCGTTATTCGTTTCGGTTGCCAACCTTGGTTTAAAGTGACTTCACTATAGGATACTAAGGGACACTTAAGTGACTATTGACTTCATGCTATGTTACAGGGGATATCAGTATACTTAAGCAAAAATAAAAATTAACTGTATGAGAATTATGTCAACACAATTTGAACAAAACCAGTTTGAACGAATTACTCTCAAAACATTTAAAGTGTCTACACTTCAGATAACTTAGAGACACTTAAGTGACAATTGTCTTCACACTAGATTACCTGGGATGTATAAAGTAACCAATTGTCTTCTCTCTGCACTACAAAGCGCACATACGTGACAAATGACCAAAATATATAAATTGGAGTCAGCCAAGTGGAAAGACATTTGTGACGATTACTGTCTATAAGGGATACATTGACGACATGCTTAACTGCTGGGAAGTGTCAAAAATTAATAAAAAACCATTTTTTCGTGTTTCGGAAAAAAAGTGTCCTGCAAAGTATTAGAAGGGTAATAAAGTGGTTCGGTCTGTATTTAGTCGAAAAATCAAAGTTAAAATTTCAAGTATTTTGATGTGTTTAAGTATCTCACAAGTACAGTGTACTCTCTCATAAGCGGACACCTAAGGGACTGATAAATTTGTCCGTACTAAATAATCCCAAAGAATGTTTTTGGGACTGAAAAAAGTGTCCGTATATGGGACGTGTCCGCTTTAGAGAGGTGTCTGCAAAGAGAGAGTACACTATATGTTGAATTCACATATCACAAGTACGTGTGAAGAGAGTAATTTATGTTACTCTCAGCTTACTAAGTATTTGAAATCAGACAATCGATTTTTGAGATATAGAGAAAAATTGATATATTAATGAAATTCTTATTAGATGAGAAAGTTTTACATTAATGAATATTTAAGTAACTAAATATTAAAACAAATTGTTTGTATTTAATATTTGACAATACATAATTTAATTAAACAAAAATCAGTCTTTAACTAATTTAACTCAGCATTTCCGTTGAAGTTATTTAAAAGTTACACAATTAAATACAAAATACATACGCATGTATGTATGTATGTATGTATGTAGTATATGGCTGGGATACGGAAACATACAGATTTGATCGATCGATTGATTGTATTAGTAGTGTATAAGTTTGTGTGTATTGCTGATTAAATTGAAAACTTTATTTATTTAAATATGTATTTATGTAGTAAGTATGTGAGTATTTTAATAGTTCTACTTTTATTTTCTTTCCTTTACTTTGTGTTTGTTTCATTATCTTTCTCATAACTTTCTTTTAATAAACAAAATAAAAATTATGCTTCTTTTTTTGTTTGTTGTCTAATATTTACACTAAATTATCAATTTATATATATTTATATGTATATATTTTTATATTATTTTTCAACTTTTTATTTGTTTATTTTTCTTAATTAAATTTACTCTAACTATAACAGGGTTTGGGGGGGTCTATAATGTAATTATTGTTATTATAATATAATAATAAATATTTAACTACTAACATTATTGGTTTGCCTTTTTTAAAGTGAATATGTATGGTATGCTGTATTATTATAATTTTTTTTTTGAAATTTTTTTTATATTTTTTTTACTAAATTTACTTTAGTATTTTTATGTGTTTTGTTTAATTTGTATATGCTGGTTTATTTAATTATTTGACAAATAATTTATTTCTAGTTAAATTATGAATTATTTATGTATGACATCACATTATGTTTTTTTTTAATGTTTATTATTTTATTTAAATTTATTAATTATTTTTTATATCATGACCAATTTTCATCAGTGGGCATAATTACACAGAATTTTACTAAGTTAAGAGAGAAAAAAAAAATATAAAAAATTACAAAATTTAAACATATAATTTTGAATAATTGAGAAATTATAAATGACAAAGTAGAAATTAATCGAATTATGTATATTTGATTGAACTTAAATTGTACATAAATTTATTTAATTTAATTTAAATGTAAAGCAATTATTAGCAGTATTAGAGAGGTTTTCTTAATTATGTATAAATAGTAGAAAAAATATTTTGAATTTGAGTTTTTTTGTTTGGTTTTTTTTCTTTTTTGTTTTTCCGCTTTTTTTTTGTTTTGTATTTTGCTTTGAAGAGTAGAGTTTATAGAGTTATAGAGTATGTAAATACTGACATTTTTGTTTTGTGTTTTTTTTTTTTTTTTTTTTGATAATTGATGGTTCGAAAAAAAGTATAAGCAAGAACAACAACAAATGTACAAATATATATGTATATATATAGTAGAAACTGTAAACTGTAGTGTAGTTAGTGTAGAGAGAGAGAGAGAGAGAGAGATAGAGTAATAATTGTTAATTTTTGTTATGTTTAGAAAAAGCTCTTTAAGAATCCAGCTGGTCCAGCCTGTAAATGAAAATGTAAATTTTAATACGATTAGTTAATTTTGTATTTATAAATAAAGAAATAAATAAATATATTTTATCATCATAATCAAACAAAAACTGAATCAAATCTCTTTATAGCAATGAACAATTTCTTAGATCTTTAAGAAAAATCGTTAAATCAATACAAATTTTATTTAAATATGCACATAGTTTCTTCGATATAACAAATTTGTTTAAAAGCAAATCACATTTTTTATATATATTTAAATATCTTTGCAATAGTTATTTCCTAGAACGCAAAGAAGAACGGGAATTAAAAACTAAAAAAGAAGAAGTTTGAAACAAACAAACGAAACGTTGGGTGAAGAATGAAAATATTTTGATATTTGGATTTTTATTTATACACTAGCTGACCCGGTGCGCTTCGCCACCCCAATTGGATGAAAGAAATAGTGAACTTTGAATTTTTAGGTTTAATTTTATAAAATAGTCAAAAAGTATTATTAGTTGGAAAAAAGTACCTGTGAGTCCCTGTTTTAGATTCTTACTCGGTCAAGATCAAAATACTAATAATTTTTGTATCCACAATGTCATATAGATGGCTTAGTGACTTTCTTTCTTTACTCAGAAGCATATCAGTAAAATAATTTAATACATATAATAAAAAGTATCATTAGAGGAAAAAGTACCAATTTTCCACACATTAACCACAGTCAAGTTTTAAATCAAAGTATTTTCCTTATTCTAAGTTCAATATATTAGAAAATTCCAAAAGTACTATTTGGAGAACGAACAAATATTTCTTAGTTTGGTTTAGTTCTTCATTTTTGGTATCATAATACAATTGAGCACCCTATTCTTGATTATTTCTTTACTGAGAAGCATATTAGCTTACTGTAATGTATATAAGCTAACTAATTTAATATATTAAAAAAGTACCATTAAAAGAAAAAGTACCAATTTTCCTTTATCCTCTTGAACACCCGTTAAGTTTGAATTTTAAATTTGTATAGCATTTCCTATATTATCAACTGATTTTGTTTCTATAACACTTAATGTTTAATAAATTATCACAAAACCGAACCGAAACCGATCGGTTTTCATTTTTTAAAACCGAAGCCGCGGTTTTTTCGAAACTCTACTATAAATGTATTTAAATAAAGAAAAACAAAGAAAAAGTACCATAAAGTCTGCAATTTAATTTTTACTCACTGAGGAGCATATATTTTGTATTTCTAGGTACATTATTATAGAAAATTCAAAAGGTACCATTAGAATAATGAAAAAGCGCCATAATGTTCCCAGTTATAGAATTCTACTCGCTCGAGTCCATACAATATTATGTTCATGTTTCTAGATTTAATTTGATATTTCTTAGTCCATTATTAGAGAAAATTCAAAAAGTACCTTTATAATATAGAAAAAGTAGCATTAAGCCCCCACTTGTGGATTCCCAATCGGTCGGGATCATATAAGTTTTATTTCACATTTCTAAGTTCATTGGAGAAGAAGATACGAAAAGTACTATTCAAATATAGAAAAAGTACCATAAAGACTCCCCCTAGAATTCTCACTCCTTTATGAACATATAGCTTAATTTCATGTTTCTAGGCCAATTATTAAAGATAATTCAAAAAGTACCATTAGAATAAAGAAAAAGTACCTATAGTTCAGTTCTAACATTTTGGTACCTAAATTTTATCACCTACTCCTAACTCTAAATTCACTCAGATACATATTAGCTAACTTTAATGTCGATAAGTGAAATAATTGAAAATATTAAAAAAGTACCATTAGGAAAAAAGTACCAAATCCCCTTTTCCTCCTCAAGTTTGAAATTTAAAAATATTCCATTTTGCCAAAATTGTTTATGCTATGACATGCCTCAAACGATTAAAATCTGTGTTAATGTGCTATAGAAAAATAAGTTTTAAAAAAAGTACCAAACTGTTTACCCGGATTTGGACAAATATACAGCTTGGCAGTCGAGTTCCAAATAGCACTCTGTTAGTTAATTTTTGCATGAATCCATGAACCAATGTTAAAAATGTATCGAAATTGGCTTAAAATGTATTTTTCTGTGTTTACTCCCTTTTTGGTACCTTTTTTATCCCCATTGTGGTGTTAAAATTTTATTCAAAAAATTTCTGTATCGTGTTGGGAGCTTAAAATAAAATATTTATATGTCTATATCAATTTGTAGAAAAACATAGTTTATGAAAAAAGTACCAAAAATAAACACAATTTTTATCCCTTAAGGGTTCGAATTTCCAAAAAGTACGAAACATATGTTTTTCATTTTTTGATAAGTAAAGAATACGGTTTAAAATTTGTTTCTATGCTTATTAGTTTAAAAGATACATAGGGTGCCAAAAAAGTACCAAAATAGAGTTTTTACCCATTTTCTCCTTTAAAAGTTTCGAATTTCGAAAAAGTACGAAACACCTGTCAGCTTATTTTTTAAATGGAGCAACATGCAATTTAAAGTTTTTTGGTATCTTTATTAGTTTTGAAGATATAAGGTTACCGAATTTACCCGTTTTTACCCTTTTTTACCCCCTTAACGTTCGAATTTCCAAAAATCCCTTCTTATCGGATCGTTTTGGGGAGAGAGGAACCCACAGTTAAAATTTCATGATTCTAGCTTCAGTCGTTTGGGCTGTGCGATGATGAATCAGTCAGTAACGTTACTCTTTAATATATATAGATTTGGTAACAAATAATTGACCATAAATAAACCGTAAGATTGGAATCTTAGAAACTAAAATTGTCAACATCATTGGTCATAAATAGAAAACTAGATAAAAAAATTATGATATGGTCATTTTCCACAAAGGAAAATATAAAATTTTAATTAATGTAAAATTTTCAGGGTTAAAGATATCATAACAAAATTATAATTTTTGACAGTTTTTGTTTTGAAATACCGAAATTCCTAAAACGGGGAAAATGTGTTTTTAAAAACCGAGATTTTTTTTAGAAAAGTACCTACTGTGACGTTATTTACCTTATGATAGTAAAAAAAACTTTGTATTATTTAAGAAACATAAATGGTTATACAAATATGGAGATTTTTCGAGGACCGTTGCTTTGTCTTTTAATAATTTTTTACACAAATCAACATTTTTATTTTTTTTAATTCGGATCATAAATGGATATTTGGCGATTTTTTTTTAAATTTGAGACCCGAGGTTACTAACTTTGATAGGCCTCACTCACTGGCCCCCACTAGCGCTAGGAAGCTTAACAAGTGTAAATTATCTCGAAAACACCTCAGCTCCAACTATGTGAAATTTCGTAACAATATCTCCAATAGTTACCGAGATACCGAATTATTAAAAAAAAACACACACATTTCTTAACCACTGTTCACAGGTACAAAAAATTGATATGTCTACTCGAAACTTCAAATAAAATGTTCAAAAAGGGAAGAAATTTTGTTTTATAAACTCTTTAATTTCATGATTGAAATCTTTAATATATATGTCCCCTCTTATATAATCTTCCTTTTTATAGTTCCCCTCTTTCTATAGTTTTCTACCATTATATTAATTTCTGTTCATAAAATCCTCCTATCAAATAGAATTCCATTTGCACTGGCAACTCTACTCAGTTTGCCAAACATTTTAGTTGTTACATTGTCTCCTCTTAAATCGTTCGTTTTAAATTCGTCGTTATATTTTGTGTTGTCCGTCATTAGTAGAAAATTAAATAAAGTGTTAAATAAAATATTAAACGTTTAAGATAATTAAAAAAAAATAGCTATTAAACATTATAATAAGTGATTGTTGTGTTAAAATAAAGTTTTTGTTAAAATAAAGGGTAAAAAAAAGCAAAATCATCAATAAGATGTGTTTGCAATTATTTTGTTTTTGTTGTATCTAGTGGTTGTTGTTGTTTTTGTTAACTAAAGCCCTTTGAAGATGATTTTGTTTGTGAGTCGCGCGATGCTGTGCACTCAAAGGTGTTGTTGTTGCTAGTTATTGTTTTTGAATAAGAAAAAGAGTGAATGAGAATATAAGAGCGAAATCTTAATAAGTAAAAGTAGAGAAAGAAAAAAAAGATGAAAGTGTTTTTTACACAAACAAAATCATTGTTTAAAATTGAGTAGGGAAGCATCATAGAGTTGCCAATATTCGAGCTAGTGTAAATAAATCGGAAATCGGTACGGGTATTTAATTGTAACATAATAATGTAATAAATCCAAATGTAAAGAGAAGTAAATTGTATTTCAGGTGAGTGTATTATTTAGAAACAATAATTTTTATGTATTAATTATTTATTGAATTTATACCTATTCTCAAATTTTTAAACAAGTGATTTTTGTAAAGGTTCATATTAGAAGTAAATATAAATACCTATTAAGGGCCTTATTCAAAAACAATTTTTAAATTTAAACAAAGTGTTATAATCAAATTGTGTATGGAAATTTTGGTTTAAATTTTAATCTATCTGTTATCAAATTTTTATAAAAAATCTATTATTTGGCTGACAAATTTGATAAAAATCTAGAACGTATGTATATGTATGTATATAGATTTTATGAAAAGTTTACAATTACACAAGATTTTCATAAAATCATTTAATTAATGAATAAAAAGAATAAGTGTTGATTTTAAATGAGAACTAAATGACAATTAAAAAAAGTTTACGTAAAAAATATAATTTGACTTAAATTTAATTAAAAGATGTTGACAGAGGAATGAACGCATATGCATATGGGCAATTCCATGTCATCGTACGTGACATTTGTACGCCTATAGAGTCGAATAGATCTTGCACAAATAAGAGTATCTGAAAAATAATTTGGTCTTTATGTTCCATTCAGAGGGTGCTGTATTTTAAAAAAAATAATAAGTTCTTTCGAAACATTGTTACCCAAAATATCGAGCGAAATAAGGGTATATCGTACGTGACATAAAACGGAAGTAATTTTGAGGTACATGTAGAAATATGCGAAAATTTGCGAATCTTGGGAGGCGTTATGTTTTTTTTTTAATTTCTTACACTAAACGAAATATTTTTCCTTTACAATCCGTCATATTCAAATAAAGACAATCATTGGATGGTTTTATCTATATAAATATATAAATGTCTTTGTAAGTTTGTTTGTTTATTTGTTTGTTTGAGCATCACGCCTAAACGGCTGAATCGATTTTATTGAAATTTGGAACGTAGATAGATCCTTACTTGGAAGCGTCAATAGGCTATAACTTTTTTCAATACTTGGACCAGAAAGGAGTAAACAGGGGGAAAACCGGTAAAATTGGTACCTTTAGTTCTTAAACAATAAATACTAAATCGTTTCAAGGGTTTTTGGGTTTTAAGTCGTGGTAGTCATTCTCGTGGAATTGCCCATATGCATATGTATATATATGGTAATTACTTTAAAATTGTAAATAAGTTTTTGAAACAACGATTTTAAAAGTCACATTTTGTATAGAATTTTAAAAAAAAATATATTCGCAATAAAAAATTTGTTTTGGTACAATTATGGTCAAAAAGGTACAATTATAAAGGCTGATGGTACAATTTTAAAATGCCAATTTTAAAATCCATTCCTGGATGGAATACAATATTGTTATAAGAGGACCGGTGAAACCATTCAGCGACATCATGTCAAGCCAATAATGAAGTGGCAGGCTCAAAGCTCCGGTCAAAAGAAGAATATCCCAATATTCTACCAAAACTTTTTTTTTTTTATTAATTTCTTAATGATATAGTGTACTTTATTTAATGTGCTGTTTTTCTATATATATAACGAACGAGTACTTTGAGTGGAAATTTAACATGTGTTTTATTATTGTAAAAAATCTCTGCGTATCCGAGGAGTACATGGTTCGGAGTTAGTGCATCGTCTTCAGCTGAGTCAAGAGCCAAAAAAGTTAAGGCACCGGCCATATGTGGTGCCGCAGGGGGATTAAATCTCCACTTTATTTCGTCGTGTTTAGAGTAGACTTGGTGTAGATCTTTAAATCATTAAAAAATTTCAGAAAAGTTTAATTTAATGTATCATCTTTAGTCCACTACTTTATATTATTTATATTATTATGAATTCCAAACAACTTGACCTTAGGTCTTCTGATTTTGATCATATCTGGTAAACACATAGTATGTACTTTAAATATTCACTAATGTCGGATTTTATTTATTTAAGATTTATTATAATCATTTTCCCTTTGGACAACATTATTAAAAAAATATTTGTTCTCAAAAAAATTCATGATGCAAATGTTATCCACCTAAAATTCCAAATTTGTTCATTACATTAAAATGTTGTTGTGACGAGAAATAGTACTATTTTTATTCCAACCCTTAAGAAAACATGGGGGCTTTATTAATGTTGTCATTACGTTTGTAACAAAATATTGGTCGTAGAACCAAAAAATATATATATTCTGGACCCTTATAAGATTCGAAGACGATCTAGCAATGTCCTTACTTTTGTCTGTCTGTTGAAAATACAACAGAGTCCATACGAAAGGAGCTAGCTGAAATTTTCCACAAATACTCTCTGTTGATAAGGTTGGTTTTGTATTGAAAATGGAAAATATCGCTCAATGATTTCACCTAGACTCCATACAAATGTCCCCCCCGGAATACTGTTTGAGCAGTTATAAATATGTTGATTATCCGGCAATCCTGATACTCTGAAATTATGCTGAAAAGTATGGCGAAAATCGGGCAACATATGTCTCTAGTCCCTATACAAGGTCCTCCTCATCAAATGACTTGAACATTCATATTTGTCTTATAATAATAAATATCATAATATGATATTGTATTTTTGTGAGGATCTGGATATGAGTATTTAAAGTTACAAAACATGCTAATTTTCTTCATTTTGACAAAAATTTAAATCGCGAATAAAATCGAGAGTTTTTTTTTCGAAATTTAAAAGAATAAAAATGGGAATGTTCCAAGGATTTCAATGGGTATGGTCAATGAAGCTCGTTGGTGGTAGTCATAAGAAATATTTGAAATATCCGAATATACCATTCTAACTAACTTTGCGATTAAATTGTTATAGTATCTTTTATCTTAGTAGTTTCGGAAATCTAATGTTTGATTAGTAAGAATGATTAACTTAAAAAATAATAAAAACAAGTGAGAGTGCCATATTCGGCTATGCCGAATTTTAAATATCCTACACCTAAATATAATGAGACTTGCAGAAACTGCACTGGTGTATAGACTAGAATATCCATATTCAGTGTTTCTTATTCAGGATTAGCGCTAATTATGTGCGTAATAGCGTATAGTTCGTTTTATACGCTATTAGTATTTTATATACATATTTTGTTTGAAATACAAGTTTACGCAGAACATAATTTATTTGAAATATCTAAATATTTTATCAATTTATAATTGAGTAATTACAGATTCTAACCATTTTTTAAAGATTTTTTCTTTTACCACAGGAATATTTTGTTAAGGAAATTTGTTTAAAAAATATATTTTTTTTTGTTTTGACTCAATTTTACGTATAGTCAGTTCCATGTCATCGTACGTGACATTTGTATGCCTATAGAGTGGAATAGATTTTGCAAAAATAAGAGTATCTTAAAAGAAATTTGGTATTTATGTTCCATTCAGAGGGTACCATATTTTAAAAAAATAATAAGTTCTTTCGAAACATTGCTGTCCAAAATGTCGAGCGAAATATGGGTATATCGTACGTGACATAAAACGGAAGTAATTTCGAGGTACATGTAGAAATATGCGATAATTTGCGAATTGTGAGGGGCGTTATGTTTTCTTTTAATTTCTTACACTAAACCAAATATTTCTCTTTTACAATCCGTCATATTTAAATAAAAATAATCTTTGAATGATTTTATAATAAATACAATTAAATATCTTACGTGACATACCGTACGTGACAGATTTTTCTCTAATCGGTTTCAATAAACAATTTGATAATAGCAAAAAAACAATCAGAGACAAATTCATTTCATACTACATGCTAATTGGGAGTTTAGTTTTCGCCCAATTTTAGGCTAAAACATACCAATTAAATTAAAAAATTTAATTTAGTCAGTTTAAACTATTATTTTTGCACTGAAAATGTTGTAATATGCTCTAAATGCTTTCAAATAGCAACATTTAAGTGTTTTCTCCTATTCAAATCATATTGGAAAAAAGTTTCAGGGTTTTTGTTTTTTCAGTCGTGGTTGTCGTTCTCGTGGAATTATAGTAAGTGGACCTTATATGGGAGATATGGCCATTTATGGACTGATTCCAGCCATAAAATCCAGTACTATAATAAATTGATACATCATTATCAGAAGTGGTCCTTATATAGGATCTATATCCAATTATGAACCGATATTTACAAAATCCAATAGTATGATATCTGCATACAAATCACTGATCTTTGTAAAATGTTGGTCTATATCGATATTTATAGTACCACATCCTAACTTGATTTTAGGATGTGGAACTTATGTGAGTACTTATGTGCTATTACCAATTATGGGCTGATCTTCATAAAATTCGGTACATCCATTTTTAAATTTATGAGGATTAATTATGTTGAATTTCATAATGTTCATTTTGGATCGAAAGCGATATTTGTAAGATGTGGTCCTTATATGGGAACTACTTATGACCATTTATGGGTACAACTTCATGAAATTTTGTACGGCGATTTTTATTTATTCGAGAATTATATGTGTTGAATTAAAATTTGATGAGGTGGACCTTATATGGGTCAATTATATACCAATATTCACAAAATACAGCAGATAGATTTTTCCGTAAATACAAGGTGGCGCAAAAGTAATCTTCCGATGTTTTTTGGCTGTAATTAAAAACAAAAATGAAAAACTTTGATTCTTCTTGTGGATTATTTTTATTTGGTCTTTTAATTTTTTTTACATCAAGTCGAGAATATGATGTCATGTAAATGGCCGCCGCCACAGTTGATTGTCCATCACTTTGGCCAAAACTTCCGGCGATAGGTCCTCACATTCTTGACGGATATTGTCTTAAAGAGCTGCAAGAGTCTGAGGCTTGTTGACATAAACCCGCGACTTCAAAAAGCCCCACCAAAAAAAGTCTGAACGGTCAAATCACGCGATCTTGCTGGCCAGTGCAAAACGCCAAAATGGGAGATTATGCGCCCGGGAAATGCATCCTTCAGCATATCGGTTGTGGCACGTGCAGTGTGTGCCGTTGCACTGTCCTGTTGGAACCACATGTTTTCCAATCCCAATTCATCAAGTTGCGGCAAAAAGAACTCGTTGAAGAACCGTTTGGCCCGCGACGTCTTCGAAGAAAAAAGGTCCGATGACTCCTCCAGCGAAAACAGCACACCATACAGTGACTTTGAGCGGGTGTAATGGCTCTTCGTGGGTTACACGCGGATTTTCAGTGCCCCAGAAGCGTAAATTTTGCTTATTTTCGTACCCGCTAAGATGGAAATGGGCCTCATCACTCGTGATTATTTTTGATGAAATATCATCTTCCTCTTGGTGGTCATTAAGGATGGCTTGAGCGTATGTTAGACGCGATTGGCGGTCAGCAGCTAACAGCTGATGCACCGTCTGGACTTTGTACGGAAACATTTTCAAATCTTGTACCAAAATTCGCTGTAAAGACCGTCGACTGATACCCATTTGCGTGGCACGTCGTCTGGTCGATGTCGACGGCGCTTCCATCACATCCTCGGCTATAGCAGCAATATTCTCTGCAGAACGGCTACTCCGGGGTCTGCCACGCCTGGCAGCATCTCTGGCAGGAAATCTGCGACGAAATTCACGTTGTGCCAAAGTCACCGACCGATTATTGGTCAAATAAATAGTCAGCAATATTCCGCGTTCTGGAGCAGTGTAGCGTAACATTGTTTATTAACGTGTATTTCGCATGTGTTTACTACACAAATGTCAAAACAGAACTGACATTAGGGGCCAATCGCAAAATTTATAGCATTTTCTGATAGGAGGATTACTTTAGCGCCACCTTGTATAACTGATCTGTGATAATGTTGTGTTCTATATCGAAATTTATAAGACATTTATGAAGGTTAATGTATTTTTCGGAAGTGGTTCCTATATGGGAGCTATGGCCAATTATGGTTCCATATTCACAAAACTAGATTCGGCGATTTCTATATGAAGATTATTTATTCTGATATTTTACTTGATAACCATGTTTATAAAAGATTTATGCGTATTTAAGTAACTTTTGGAATTGAACCTTATATGGGGGCTATACACCTAAAATGTGGTCTCGTAATTTATTTTTGCTGAATTTTGTAAGGATATTGCAATTTTATAGGCACTTATGTGCCATTGATCCATATTTTGGGAAAGCCCCAATTTCGGATATATAGGTAATCGTGTTTTTTTTTGCTTATATCTCAGACATTTGCGGGCCGTTTTTGGACTATATCCGATATATTGATGTATCAATCAGGTTTGTATGTTATTTGGGGGCTTCGGAAAATTGATTTCAACAGACAGGGGCCATAGCTCCCCCCGGCTCCTCTATATATAACGATCCATAATATATAGCTTATGGGTAAGCAAATGAAAAATGTTGAAATTACAAACGGAATGACAAACTTTTATATACCCTTGACACTCATGGTGAAGTGTATAAAAATATTGGTGGTTGAAAAAAAAACTAAAAAGTTCATTGAATTCACTTTGACTTAAAGCAATCGCTGTAAAAATCCTCAAAATTTTGACCATAAAGAAAGAATTAAAAAAGAACTACTTTTTTTTTTTGTTGCATTTTGAAAGGTGCAATTAAAATGTCACAAAGTAATAACTTACATCTTGTTGTTGTTGCTGCTGTGTTTGTGCTTGTTTGACTTTTGCTTGGGCAATCTTTAAGGCTCTGCAATTGAAGAGACAAGAGAAAAGCATATAAGTTAATAAATAAAGTACATCGTACACTCATAACGAAATGAATGAGGCAATAAATACATAAATGAATAAATAAATTAACACATGTATTTTTGGGAAACATACTGTTGCAAGTCCATAATTGTCTTTTCCTTGGCATTTTGTTCTTCTTGAGACATCTGTACCAATTTGAGTAATCGTTCTGTTTCCGCTGTTGCCTTCTTGTGTTCTTCTTTGGTATTTTGTAGTTCTTTGATGCAACTATTGAAAGGTAAAACAAAAATAAACATTCATGAGCTTGTTTGTGTGTGAATTGTGTTAAACTTACGCTTCCAATTGTCTTTGTGTTTCCATGAGTTTTTTGTTCAGTTCTCCGGCAGCTGCTGCACCACCACCTTGAGCTTGCAGAGACTTTTCTAATTGATCCACTTGATCTTTTCGTTTGCGCAGTTGGACATCGAATTCGACCATTTTCTTTTCTTTCTCCTCAATATCTTTGCGTTTGGCTTCGATTTGTTTGCGTTGTTCTTCGATAATTTTGCGCTCACTCTCGACCGCCTTGGCTTGATTATCAATTTGATTGCGTATCTCCTCCAATTGCTTTTGTTGCTGTTCCAGTTGTTGTTTTTGTGCTTCGCTGGCGGCAGCATTTGCTCCTCCCGCTTGGCTGATCTGCTGTATTTGTTGCTGTAGTTGTTGTATTTGTTGTTGGGCAGCTTGTAGTTGTTTCGCTTGTTCCTGGTTGGCAACCTTCAATTAAATGAAACAATTGAAACAAGAATAGTTGAGATTGTTTGTTTTGGTACTTACCTGGCTCTTTTGTAGTTCTTCAACCAAAATTTCCAATTGCTGTTGGAATTGATCTCTTTGTGTTGTGGCAGCTTGAAGTTCAGCTTTGACTTTCTCCAGTTCTTGGTTGAGTTGTTGCATTTCTTGTGTGTTCGCAGGTGCTTGTTGTTGTTGTTGCTGTTGTTGTTGTGCTTGCTGTTGCAACTGTTGTTGCATTTTCTGCATTTGAGCATGTTGTTCCTTAATATGCTGATCCATCATCTGGAAGAGAAGTGTTTTGGCAAGTTAGAAATGAATTTTAAAATACTAAAAATAACATATGTATGTACCTGTAGACGTTTATGCATCTCTTGAGCCGCCTTATCTGCCATATCGGCCTTGTTCTTTTCCGCCTCGATGACTTTGCGCCACTGCTCCAATTCTTCTCGTGAGGCTCCTCCTTGGGCGGAGGCACCAGCTGCCTGCACCGCCTTTTCGGACTCTTGGAGTTTCTGTTGCAACGTTTGAATTTCCTTTTGCATTGCTTGAATTTCGGCAGGTGCAGCTGGAGCCACGGGTTGGCCATTGCGCAGTTTACGGTTTTCATCTCGGGCATTTTGGAGTTCTGTTTCGGCATTTTGCAGTTCTTTTTGGAAGTTCATTAGGATTTCCTGGCTCTTTTCCAATTGATGCACTAATTGTTCCCTTTCGATTGACAGCTGTTTGCAGTCGCTTTCCAGCTGTTGTATGTGTTTTTCGAGTTGTGGATGAGGTTTGTCTGCTGCTCCATTTCTGGCAGATTGTCTCAGAGATTCTTTCTCTGCTTCGGCCTTTTCGAGGCGGTCATGAAGGCGACCCAGTTCGGCAGACATGCGTTCAAATTCAATACGAGTAGATTCGTTGGTTTCTTGTTGTTTGGCCAAATGCATTTGAGCTTTCTCGAGTTCCTTAGCCAAACGTCCTGCTTCCAGTTCGGTGGCATCGCGAGATTGCAAAGCTTTTTCTAAGCGATCTCTTAATCGGTCGATTTCTTGGCGATCCCCAGCTGATAACGAAGCTGTGCGTACTGAGTCAGCGGGACTAATGGCGGAGGCTTGTTGTAATCTTAAGCGTTCTACTTCTTTTAGTAACTTCTCGTGTTTATCTCGGGCCTTTTCTCGTTCAATATGTGCTCTTTCCAGTTCGCTACGTTGTTTCTCTTGGTTGGCCAGCAATTTGGCCACTTCTCCCTTGGACAGTTCGAGTTGCAAAGATGTTTCGTGGAGTTTAGATTCCATGGTGCCAATTTCATTTTCGATTTTCTCATACTTGTCCTTGTACTTTTCAAATGTTTCTGATTCGTATTGGGATTTGCCTCGTATTGTTTCGAGTTCCATAAGGGTTTTGTCCAGCTTCTCTCGCAGACGCTCGTTTTCTTCCTTAAGGCGACGAGTTTCCCGGCCAAATGTATCGGTGTCTTGCAGTTTTCTAACTTCTGTCTGGCTCTTTTCATAGCGATCTCGCATCTTTTCGAGCTCAATGGCATAGTGGGCACATTCATCTTTGGCAGCTTCAACACTGGCACTGGCCTTGCTTTGGGCAGCATGAGCTCGCTCCAACTCATAGCTGACGCGTTCGAGTTCTGATTGCAGGTGCTCCTTCTCGCCCTGTGTACGACGCAGATCTGTTTGTATTTTATCGTAACGTTCTCTATGATGTTCGAGCTCAGCACGAGCATTATCTTCGCATTCCTTGGCACGACTAAGTTGCAATGCAGCTCGATCACAGGCTTCTTGCAAACGAGTGCTTTCCTCCTGAAGCTTGCGTAGATCTTCTCGTGCTTTTGAGGCTGCCAGTGAAGAGCGCTCTGCTTCGACCTCCAAACGAGCACGATCAGCTTCGGCTGTATCACAGCGTGATTGTAGGCGATAAATTTCATTCTGTGCACGATCGTATTTCTCCAGCATTTTCTCAAATTCTTTGTTTGAAGTGTCCTTCTCGTCAATAAGTTTCTGACTGGCATACAAAGCTTTGTCCAATTTCTCCTTAAGAATCTCCACTTCCGTAACAGCATCATCACGTTCCATCTATTGCGTAAGAGTGAGAGAAATGTCACAAATTTATGTTAGTTATTAGCTATATTTAAGGTGCAGATTCTAAATATAAAAGTGATAATTTTGTTTAAGCTACGACTAACAAACAGCCAATTGTTTGAAGTAATCATGCATTTCTTACTTCATGTTCTCAGTTTTCAAACTTGTTATTGAAAGGTTTTGTTTTCTTTTTGTTTCTACAAGTGTGGAATCAAAATTACCTGAAGTTTTTGTTGTATGACATGTGATTTCTCATAACGCTCTTTGAGTACCTCCAAATCGGTTTGCATGGCTTCTCTGTCGCGTGCTGCTTTCTGAAGCAGTGTTTGTGATGATTCTGATCGCTCTTTAATAGTTTCTAATTCATCGGAGAATTGATCACGTTCCTTCTGGACACGTGTCAGTTGTATCTACATTTTGGGTTTTTATTAGATTTCAGAATAACAGTTATGTACAACGTTAATTTAAATACAACATAAATAAATACATGTATATGTTGGGTGGTTTTTTTGTTTGTATGATGATTTTTTTTGTTTGGAAATTTCGAGGAGGATTATTTTGACACTCTAAAAGTTTGAGTTAAATTGGATAGTGTTAAACCATGCAGCATCGGCTCTGAAGTTTAGATATACATTTATATGGAGAAATTGTTTTTTTTTTTTGGCAAAATATTTGTTATAAAATATTAAACTTCTGAGTTATAACAGAATTGTAATCTATATAAATTTATCTTCTAAAAGGTAGTCAAATAGGAAAATTAGTTTTAAAATTGTCGAGTTATAAATATAGAAATGGTAATATGGGCTTAATCAGCTTTACCTGATCTTGCACACATAGAAAGGAAGTGAGAAATCGATCACTCCAAAGAAGCTACGGATAGCTTGCTTCGTTCCATGACGGGTATCTGAATGAGTACTACTTTTTTTATCATAATTTTTAAGATAAAGCTGAATTTAACCCAATCAGGTTAAATCCAGTTGTTTCGTTGATACCATATCTTGCAATGGAATGATTGGACGACACACGAGTTCCAAAGAATCGGACGGATAGAAACATGAATTTATTTATTGAGACCGCCGACGTATTATATATTACCTACACCGATGATAGTTCTTTTAGGATTAAAAGACCGGCTGGGCCGTATACTCTGTCCTCCAGGGCAACGCGATATCAAACAATTTTTTGAAGATACATCTGTTCGATTTAAAAACATTTGAATTTTGTTAGAAATTCAATCATTTTAGAATGTGTTTCATTACCTATAGAACTATCTATCTCATATTTATTGTGATAGATCTGGCCTGATCGTCGGCTACCTTGGGGATTCCATTCCAATGCATTCTTGTGATGCTGCCAATTGGTCTTCGCAATGTGTGGCCTATCCATTTCCACTTTCGTCTTGCTATTTGACGAATGTTAGTCGCCAGTTTATGAAAACTTGAAGTCTTCTCGCTATAGTATTCGTCATAAGCCATGTTTGGCTGACATACAGCAGTGTGGATTTCACACAGGCATTGAGAATATGGATCTTTGTAATTTTCGAAATTTGGGGGGATCTCTACATTTTATTTAACTGACCAAAAGCTGACCTTGCCTTATTTAGCCTGAGTGACACGTCTTTTTCCACTCCTCCATCTGTCGACATCATGCATTCTAGATAACAGAAGGATTTAACAAATTGTATGCATTGGTCTTGTACTACAATGTGGTTGTCAGCCCAACTCTATTTGCCAACACAACCAAGTCATTTATTTTTCTCTGCATATCGTTAAACTTGTGCGATATGATACAAATATCGTCAGCAAAATCCAAATCTTCTAGATGGTTTTGGAGATCCCAGACAATGCCCTTCCATTTACTGCATACTTTTATCATAAGCTCGTCCAAAACAATGGTGGACAATAATGGAGACAGAGGGTAACCTTGTTTAACTCCAGCGTTTGTCATGAAAGATTCGCTGATCATGTCATTGTGACGAACTTGAAGTGTGGTATTGTTATACATAGCTTTAATCAACTTTATCAATTTTGTTGGTACACCTTTTGCTTTTAATGCATCTCATATTGCACTACGTTTTATTGAGTCTCAAACTTTTGTAAAGAAAAATATTTTCAAATGTGTTAGTAGTTTCACCTACTGATGTTTTTAAAAACCCAATAGCCTATCGTAAGCAACACGATAATCTGTACGACATACAGATAACGATACTTTCTACAACTTGAAATATAGTTGTTAAACATATTGATAAGTTAAAAAATTAGTTGTTGACCAATAATTTCCTAAATGCCGTGACAAACAAGATTTTTAGAAGCTTCCTCGTTATAAAAGCTTCTGCAGAAGTCATTGTAAGTGATTCTTAACATTTGTGTGTGTATATCTATTGAGTGAATTTTGTGTGAAATCAGCTGTTTACTCCTTAAGAGAGGCACGCCAATATAACGTCTGAATTGGTTCGAATTTATGGTGATGCCGGCTTTCGCTTGTATAGATTGTCTCGCTATCTCATCTAGATATACAAGACATTCTTGGACAATTTTGGATGTGATGTACACACTCTCTGGAAATCTAATGGCCGCTTTAGTCTCAGTAAATATATGGATATCCCTGTTCGATATCCCTTGATATTTAATTCATTTCCATGGCTATTTGATGCATCAGTGAATATATTGTTACAAATGCGCAATAGTGATTTGAATTTAACGGTCCGTAACGACTGCCTGCAACATTCATCATGTTTATGAACACCTCCATTAGTACAAGCTTCTACTTATCAACAATGTTGATAGCATGCGGTTACTAGCATTGTTTATAAGTATGGCAACACTAAATGTTGAAGCTGCTAACATTAACACCGAAAGCTCTAGAATTCGAATGTTCTAGTTGTGCGTTTAAATTATTGTAGAAGATTAACGAAAGATGGCGTGTGTATAAATAGTGACAGATGTAGCAGTCGTGAGTTGAGTTGATCATTATCGCTGTTAGAGTTAACATCAACTGTCGTGTACATGTGAGTTTGTACATTATAAAGTTTTTGTGCATTTCTGCGAACTGATAAACGTATATAAAGACACTGAGTGAATATTTGAACTGTTGTTGGTGTACATTTAAAGAGATGTTACAAATTTTAAACTACCAAAACTGCTTTTTATTTGCAATCAAAAGTATCCGGTTTATTTAAAGGAAATAAACCCCGTTTTTAAAAGGTAAAAACCTAACAATATGAATGACATTCTCAGGAAGATGGCGGCCATTTTCATAATTGGATCTAATTATAAAACCTGGATCATATAGTCAACAGGAACATCCATATTGGGGTAACTAAAATCTAGTCATGACCTTAATTAGCGGTGTTTGTGGCTGTTTGTTTTGCCAGGATATGTAATGGTAACCAGTTTAGAATAGTGCACAATGCCAGTAGTCTTAAGTGCAATTGTTATCATAATCTCCACCATTCTCAAAATATGTTTGAACATGTTTTGGTGATTAGATTAGACGATATATGCACCAAATTAAGGTGAAAATACATCGATACAGCCTCAAGAAGAATGCAATAATTAAATCTCGAGACCAATGTATTTGAATTGAATTTAGTCACTGACCAAACTTAGACAACGTTTTGATGCGTTTGTACGAAAATCTGGGGCTTTTCCGATTTCTGCGAAATATTTAGTATTTATTTCCTATTAATTAGGTGATAATAAATATAAGGAAGGATAAATTACACTAGCCTTATTAAATGTTTAAAATTGTAAATTGTAAATTGTTTCTTTCATTTTCCATTACACATGGGTACTTTTTACGCAGGGGTAATATTTGTTAGAAATATTATTCATATAGACAAATATTCCCTTAAAATTAACGACGATATTAATATTTAGTAAAATATTTGTTTCAAAATCTTAAAATAATTCCATTTATACATGTTCGAACTTGTAAAATCCATTCCAAACTTCAGAGTAGAATCGGCACTGGGCGGTTACTGCGTAACTTAATTCGAAAACGAATATGTTCGAAATTCTGTGCTAAGAATTCCTTTCGAATCGAATTAGGCAGTAAGCCCTCTGGTTAACATTAACCGATTTAAATCAAGTTTTCAACGTTGCAGTTTTATAACAAGTGTCACAATAATCCAACCCGCATAACTCGAACAGCTAAAAAATCATCTTAATTTATATAATACATGAGTATAAGTAAGTAGTAGATATATTAGATTATATATTTTTACAATATTCAACACATACATAATACACACTATACGTATATGGAAAGGATAGTAACCATATTACATTTATGTAGTTGTAGGTATATAAGGATATAGGATATAGTTATTAGTATGTAGAAGGAAATTAGTTAGACTTTTAGATAGATACATAAGTAGTTTGATTAGATGGTGATTTACAAGTATAATTAATGTCTACATTTGCAACCTATTTATGTGGAGATTATATACTCGTATTTAAGTATATTAAGTAGTTTTCTTTTGTAGACTGGATGCACGGTACGTTAAGTAGTAATGGTGATGATGCTTACCTGAACCTTTTCAAGTTTCTCGCGAATACGATCGGTGTCCAATGTAAGAGTTTCACGTTCTTTCTGCACACGTGCAGCCTGACCCAAAGCCTTATCCAATTGGGATTGCAAATTGTCATAGTCGTAGGTTAGTTTCTCCTTCTCCAAGACCAAACGACGATTATCAGCACTGCCCTTGTCCAGTTTCTCTTGCAAATGATCCACCTCATTTTGTGCCTTGTCCAAAGCATTCTGTAGTTTTTCTTGCTGCAATTGTGCTTTACCCAAAGTGGCTTGGGTACGTTCCATTTCCTCCTTCATCTTATCCACCTCTGAGAAGGCCTGTAAAAACAAATTTCAACATTGTAATTGAGCGTGTCATAAATTATGTTTATTGCTGCGCTCATTTACCCGATCTCGATCTGCGTGTATACGTGAGATGCCACCTTGTACTTTCTCCAGCTCTTGACGCAAACTTTCCTGTTCACCCTGGGCATTTTCCAATTTGGCTTTCAGTCTATACACTTCACCCTGGCTCTTTTCCAGTTTCTCCTGCAGGGCAGCCGCTTCCTCGCGAGCTCTTTCAGCATCCGACTGAAAATGTTGGTGTGTGAAACAAAAAGCAGATTTTGTATTTAAGTCTTTTTTACATGAAATGGTGTTAAATGATAGTTATCGAAATAAATGCACAAAGAGGACAGACTGACTGACAGAAAAACGGCTACAAACAAAAGCAATTGAGCGACGTTAACATAAATGATGAATGCACATATGTATGTATGTATTTATGTAGTACTTATATGAATCTTTTATACACTTTAGATACGATTACGAAAAGATGTTGAAAATGATATACGCGAGTACAAAAACAAATGTATGTACAATAATAATGTAACAACTATTACAAAGAGAAGGCAAACAAAATGTTACAAAAGTTATTTAGTGGTGGAAGTTAGAAGTGCAGCAATAATGAAAAGAAAAGGATATTCAATGTACAAGATACAAAATTATTTGCGAAATAAAATTATTATGTATTTATGTATGTAAAAAAAAAACAATATGAATAATAACTCTCGATTCTTTAGAGGTTTTAGAATGACTGTAATTACAATGTCTAGACGGTGGGAAATTATTGGAGTTGTAGAGTGTTTCTTAAGAGACGTAGTTTGTTTACTGCGGAATCCTCAAACAAAATTAGAAAAGTATTATACTTTGACACCATAATCAACATTACTAAGTTTCCATGGAAAGACCTTTGAAATACCAGTTTTTCAATATATATTGTCTATATACAAAACTTAGGTTTTGAGCTAAGTATAGGCTAAAATATATGGACTCTGAATAATTTGTTATAGACAATTATCTGTATTATAGTAATTTCTAGAGTTTCCAGTTCGGTTTTTACCGAAACCGTCAATTATTCTTTTTTTAATTTTAATCTATTTTCTGTAGAAAAATTCAAAATTTTGAAATGAGAAACAAAATTTTTCATCCAATGTATCTAAAAACAGATCGGTTAAAATATCTTAAGATTTTTTAAAATTTTTTAAATTGTATTACAATAATTGCTTCAGATGATGTAGCAGGCTACCTTTCGCAAGCTAGACAAGGAAACCTGTTAATAAAGAATGACACAAACTCATTTAAAAATATTGATCTACAAGAATTTCCTGACAACTTAATTTCAAATGCCTGTTTATTTATTTAATTTAAAACCAAAAAAAAAAAAAATACAACATTTTTGAAACAAAGACTTAGTTGTTTTCAAACATCCGTTAAAAGTATGGGATACTAACTGACCCGGTGCGCTTCGTTCGCCACCCCGATTGGAAGAAAGAAATATTAATATTAACTCTCTCTTTGTGAATTAATACTAATTCAGGATAACATGTCTCTAGTTTCATGTTTATTGATTCATTGTAATGTGGATTCTAGCTCATTTGAAACGTATTATTAGAATAAAAAAAGGACCATAAGGACCCATATTTTGTATTCTCACTTAGCATCATGATTCTGGGTGCATTATTATAGAAAATGCTAAAGAAATGTACCACTAAACTAACCTTTTGTGAATTCTAACTTATTCAGAATCATATGTGACTAGTTTTTAATTTTTAGGTTTATTATTATAAAATAGTCAAAAAGTATTATTAAGTAGTTGGAAAAAAGTACCTGAGTCCCTTTTTTAGATTCTAACTCGGTCAGGATCATATGTGTTTAATTTTCAGCTCATAGGTTCAATATTATAGAAGTTTCAAAATGTACAATTCGAAGAACGAAAAAATACAAATAGTTTTTGTTACCTCAATGTCATAAAGATGGCTTAATAACTTTCTTTCTTTACTCAAAAGCATACCAACCAACTAATATGTAATTTAATGTAATAAAAAGTACCATTAGAAAAAAATTACCAATTTTCCACACTTGAACTCCTGTCAAGTTTGAAATCAAAGTAATTTCCTGATTCTAGGCTCAATATTATAGAAAATTCAAAAAGTACCATTTTGAAGAACGAAGAAGTACCCCATAGTTTGCTTTAGTTTCCGTTTTTTGGTATCATAATACCATTGAGCCCCCTTGATTATTTCATTACTGAAAAGCATATTAGCCTAACTAATTTAATATATTAAAAGAGTAAAATTAAAATAAATTTTCTTTTATCCTCTTGAACACCCTTCAAGTTTGAATTTTAAATTTGTATAGCATATCCTATATTATCAACTGTTTTTGTTTCTTAAACACTTAATATTTAACAAATTATCACAAAGCCGAAAAAAACGAAACCGATTTGTATTCAAAACCGCGGTTTCGGTTTTGAAATTCTTCGGTTTTTTGGAACACTGAAAATTTTCTATTTAACAGTATATTCTAAAAAAATGTTCTTCATTTCCAGTTAATTTTCAGTACAATAGGATTGTATTAAAAAATAAACCGTTTTCTCTATAGAAGTTTGTTTATTACATACTTCTCTATAGAAAAGTTTATATATAACACAGATTTTTATAATATAACAGTTTTGTCTAACTAAAAGTTTGTGTATAACATTTGCTACATTTTGTGTATAACACTTTTTTCTATAGTCAAGTTTGTGTATAACATATTGTTCTATATAAAATTTTGTATATAACTGTTTGTGTTTCACAGTTTTCCCTACAGAAAAGTTGTTGTATAACAGTTTTATCTATAGAAATGTTTGTGCATAATAGTTTATTTTTACAGAAAAAAGTTTGTGTATAACAGTGAATAACCACTTTTCCTATTGAAATGTTTGTGTATAACAGTTTTCTCTAGAAAAAAAGGTTTGTGCATAACAGTTTTCTCTATAGTAAAGTTTGTGTATAACAGAGATTTTTCTATAGAAAATGTTGTCTTTAACAGATTTCTCTATAAAAAAGTTTATGTACAGATTTTTCTACATAAAAGTTTCTGTATAAGAGTTGTTCATTTTCAGTATTTTGTAATTTTCAGTATAATAGGATTGTCTTAGAAAATTATCCGTTTTCTCTATAGAAAAGTTTGTTTATTACATATTTCTCTATAGAAAAGTTTATATATAACACAGATTTTTATAATATAACAGTTTTTGTTTATATAAAAGTTTGTGTATAACAGTTTTGTCTGTAGAAAAGTTTGTGTATAATGGTTTTTTTAAAGAAAGATGAGTGTATAACACTTTTTTTTAAACTTTGTGTATAACACTTTTTTCTATAGACAAGTTTGTGTATAACATTTTGTTCTATATAAAATTTTGTGTATAACTGTTTCTGCTATAATAAAATTTTTGTATAACAATTTTCTCTATAGTAAATTTTGTGTATGACAGATTTTTCTATTGAAAATGTTGTTTTTAACAGATTTGTATGTGCAGTTTTTTCTGTTTTCTCTATAAAAGAGTTTGTGTTTCACAGTTTTCCGTACAGAAAAGTTGTTGTATAACACTTTTTTCTATTGCAATGTTTGTGTATAATAGTTTTCTCTAAAAAAAATTTGTGTATAAAAGATTTCTCTATAGAAAAGTTTCTGTAAATATAACACAGATTTTTCTAATAATTTCTGAAAAAATATAGTTTTTGGATGAAAACTAAATTTTTGGATGGGAGTTTTTCAATAATAAACAAGTAAGAGAGCTATATTCGGCTGTCCCGAATCTTATATACCCTTCACCAAATTATACTTTAAAATAAAATTAAAAAATTTTTTTTTTTAAATTGTTTTTTAAAAGTTTTTTCCAATTTTTTTAAAAAAAATTTTTTATTTAAAAATGTATTTTTGTTATTAGTTAAAAAATTTATGACAATAAAATGTTTTTTGTGAAAAAAATTCGGGTTAAAAAAAATTTTCCCCGATTTTGACCCATTGTTGGTCCAACTTACTATAGCCTATCGTGGCAATGAACTTTGAAATATCTATCATTGGATATCCATATTGTCTATATTTATGAATTAGTAATTGAGATATAGATCAAAAATAGTCCAAAAATATAGGTTGTCTCGGATTTTTGCTCATATCTCCATTATTTATGGGCGGATTTTGCTGATTTTTAATAGGAAACTCTTGAAAGCATGTCTGACAGAATTATTGAAGATTCGGATCCCGAAGATATCTGGGGTCTTCAGAAAATTGTTTTCAACAGACAGACGGATATGGCTAAATCGACTCCACTATCTATAAGGATCCAGAATATATATACTTTATAGGGTCGGAAAATTATATTGTGGAAATTACAAACGGAATGACAAACTTATATATACCCTTCTTACGAAGGTGAAGGGTATAAAAATACTTGTACATATTGTATACAGCTGCCCTGCCGGACACTCACGATCCTTAACTTGTCCTGAAATATTTAACAAAAAAAATCTTACCTTTTCTTGAAACTAAACTAAATTCATATTCATAAACTATTTTTAACTAAGTGAGAATTATATTGATTCAGAGTTAGCTTGGGTCAAAGTTGGACAATAGTTTATAAAATTCTTAATTTACCTATGACACTTTATTTTGAACAAAAGTCACTTCAGTAGATTATTCAATATTTTACCTATGAGATACTTAAGATAACACTCCTTGAACATAAGTATACTCAATAAATCGATAGTTATTACATACAAAAATGATTAACTGGTGTTAGTAAATCGCTGTTGAAACTTTAAAAAATTAATTCATGATCGATCCAATCATTAAGCACTGAAAAATTTTATGTTTTATGGCAAATTTAAATGTATTAGCGCAAAAATTAAAAATATGTGCTAAGAAACGTTACGGTTTTTCAAATACTTATGAATTTAACGGGTTTAAACATGTAATTGAACGTAAGTGGAAAATTTTGGTTCAAATGACAGCAATTATTTCAGCTAAAGATAGCATTTACTGAATTTATGGCGTTTTTTTTGAAATAGCGGCAAATGCTTAGAAATAAAATAAAAAGTGAACACAAAAACAAAATGGCTGAAATATCTTATGTTAGTATGTATGTATGTTAGTTCATATATATGTATATGTTTTTTTTTAGTAATGTATGTAATTGTGTTGATATGTTTGAAATTGTAACGGTATTATGATTTAATTTAACAAGGATTTTTTTTTTAAATATTTAAAATTCAAATGCTTTTCTTTTTCTGTTAAAAACAAATTGGTTATTTTGCATTTTAAATGATGAAGTATAGTAAGTATTTAACTTGGTTTAGATTGGTTTCGTTGGAAGCAATTACTCACAAAACGTTTATCTGTTTCGCCCTATAAGTATGAATGCAAGCAATAGATACAATAGATAATTGAGATTTGATATTTTTGTTTTTTTTTTTTTTTGTATTTTGTAGTAGTTGTTGATTTTATTTTTAAACGTATTCGACAGTTTAATAGTGGTTGGTTTAAGTTAATTATGAAAGTAAAAATTATGAAAAAAAACGTATTAAATTAAAATCAATTAAACTGGGTAATTTTTTTTTTCTTATTTTATTATTTATTGGCTTTGTGAGATAATATTTAATTTAATTGAACTTAAAAGCCCGTTAAAAAGTTAATAATTTTAGTTTGTTGTTTTTGTTTTGAAACAGCTTATGTCAAAAATAAAGCTACATTTAATAATTATAAAAAAATATAAAGAAAATATATATATATGATTGTAAATATACCTCAATATAAGTTTTATATAAAAAAAATAAATACATGTGCTTAAATATTTAACTAAGGAAAACGTACGTCAGTAAAATGGCCCAAATATTCACCCAAAATATTTGGGAAAATCACCAATTTCTTTTATATTTATTTAGATCCCAGTATACAAGGCCTTTTGGACAATGAAAAAATCAATATGCTCCAATATTTTTGGTGGTAGGTAGAGTAAGAAATATATTTGCTCGTTATGTATATTTCTTATAGAAGAGCTACGCAATTATAATTATGAATCGATACTCACAAGATCCAGTATTAATATTTATGCATACTTGAAACAAATTTATGTTAAATTTCGTATTGGTATCCATATTTATGCGAGTTACTGCATTTTGTCATATGTGGACCTTATACTTCTGCCTATAGTGGAGCGATCGTCATAAAATATTTGACCGTGATCGCTAAGTATTTGAGGCTTATCGTCCCAGTAACGATATTTACAAGAGTTTTATTAGTGTTATAGTTATTCTCGGAATTCCATCCAATATGAAAGCTGTGGTTAATTATGAACTGATCGTCACAGAAATGTAACCGTTCTAGTGATCTATAACTTTGGTATTGAAATATAATCCTGAAATAAACAACTCGCAAATTGAAGTCTGTACAATATATAAGAATATATTCTAACATATGTGGTTCTGAACAAGAAATCTGAATAAAATTTCTAATTAAATACATATGAATCATTGTGAGCCATGGTTCAATGAAATTATGTTTTACATAATTTGATTTAATGAGCATTTTATTTACTTAATATGATAGTATATTTATTTTCATTATGCTTGATGTTGAGCTTTCAATATATGTTGAGAGTGTTACACAGTAATGAACGCAAATGATCGTGCATATCGCTTGGGATCTGATTAGCAATAAGACTGATACTGTTCATGTTCATGCTATATACAAAAACGATCAAAAGAATGAATCATGAAAGGCTGTATACGTTAAAGTTTGACACCATGTTTATAATTAACAGCTTCTGTCTGAAGTTCAGAAATTTATGCATAAACTTATTGTTATACTACAAATAGATGATTCAAACATTTTGATACAAATTTGTTGCAAAAATATTCATTTTAAAATTCATATAAATTTTGATACATAAATAGTCCTTTTAAACTTTCATAATGCGAGACATGAAAGGGACCTGTCACTTTAACATGTCATTCACATATAAGGTGGTAAATTGATAGCCTGTGGCAGGTCATTGCTAGAATATAATAATACTACTGAGAAAATTCTGTTAAAATTAATAGCTAATAGTTTTTTTTTCCAAATCATTTACAAAATGTCAAGTTTATGTCAATTTTGAAATGTTAATTGAAATACCAGTCATATTTTCACACTAGTTCGTTTAAAACAATTAAAAGTGTTGTCTTCGGCTGTGCCGAGTCTTATATACCCTCCATCAATATGTAGTTTTGGTCTTATATGAGAACTTGAATCAGTTAATCAGGGGTGCCCCTACAGACTACACGATAGTGTGCTGGACTATCAGTCTGGTTGCTGGTTCGATTCCCGCCAGAACTCTGGGTGTATCTGCAGACAAGCAAAAAGCTTTCCAATTTGTATTTGTTAAAAAAAAAAAAAAATAAAAAACATTTACCGAACTGTACAGAATTTGATAGAGTGATTAATTTCTTAAAACTTTAAATGCATATACATATCCTTATATGTATATTCGCTTAGAATGCGTAGTTGAAGATTTAACTCTAAGGTCAATGTATAAGAAACATTTTGACGAAGTTTTTATTGCACTAGAAGATCGTTTCCTGGTTTGTGGCGACTACAACGCTAAGCATATATATTGGGGTTCCATATTAATGAATCCCAAAGGCAGACAGCTGTACAGGACTCTATGTGATCGAAAAAAATTGCTTAGTTTTTATTTCACCTGGTCACGCTACTTATTGGCCTTCTCATCTTGGAAAAGTCCCTGATCTAATATATTTTGTCATATCAAGGAATTTAAATAGAAACTCTATTACTGCAGAAATATCATACGAACTATCTTCTGATCATTCTCGCGTTATACAGAAGCTTCATTGTTCAAGACTGATTGGTTGGAATATAAAAAATATATCAGCAGCCATATCCACACTTAATTTAACATACAGTGTGAGAAAGATATCAACAATATACTTCAAGTCTCTAATCTTTTTGGCCTTGGATCACTCTAAGTGCCAAATTCCTCCTAAACCTAAAATGTATATTTCAGAAAAGAGGAGATGTATAAGAGATAAGCAACATAAAAGATCTCCTGCTGCTAATCAGAGGCTGTCCATTGCAAGTAAGCAACTAAAAAGAGCCCTTCATTCGGAAGAGGATCGCAGAAATCGAAACTATATTGAAAGCACACAAACTTCTCCCTTTAAAATGCACCTAAAAACATCAAGCCATCGGTATAGGGTCAAAAAGGAGATGTAGAAGAGATTAGCAACATAACAGATCTCCTGCTGCTAAGCAGAGGCTGTCCACTGTTTTAACTTTTAATGCGAGACATGAAAGGGACCTGTCACTTTAACATGTCATTAACATATAAGGTGGTAAATTGATACCCTGTGGCAGGCCATTGCTAGAATATTATAATTCTATTGAGAAAATTCTGTTAAAATTAATAGCTAATAGTTTTTTTTTTTCCAAATCATTGACAAAATGTCAAGTTTATGTCAATTTTGAAATGTTAATTGAAATACCTGCCATATTTCCACACTAGTTCGTTTAAAACAATTGACGCAAATGCCTCGCAGGCAAGTAAAAGTGTTGTATTCGGCTGTGCCGAATCTTGTATACCCTCCATCAATATGTAGTTTTGGCCTTATATGGAAACTTGAATCAGTTATATTCCGAACTGTACAGAATTTGATAGAGTGATAAATTTCTTAAAACTTTAAAAGCCTTATGTCGAAATTCGCTTAGAGAGCGGAGTTGGATATTTAACTCTAAGCTCAATATATTGCCTTCCACGATTTTCTGTGACTAAGAAACATTTTGTAGAATTTTTTATTGTACTAGGAGATCGTTTGCTGGTTTGTGGCGACTACAACGCTAAGCATATATATTGGGGTTCCATATTAATGAATCCCAAAGGCAGACAGCTGTACAGGACTCTATGCGATCGAAAAAATTGCTTAGATTTTATATTGCTGATCCTTTAAAAGTCCCTGATCTAATAGATTTAGTCATAACAAGGAATTTAAATAGAAACTCAGTTACTGCAGAAATATCATACGACCTAAGTATCTTCTGATCATTCTTTCGTTATATAAACTATTATGTTTCATACAGAATTTTCTTTGGTCAAAACTGATTGGTTGGAATATAAAAAATATATCAGCAGCCATATCCACACTTAATTTAACATACAGTGTGAGAAAGATATCAACAATTGTATGATATACTTCAAGTCTCTAATCTTTTTGGCCTTGGATCACTCTAAGTGCCAAATTCCTCCTAAACCTAAAATGTATATTTCTAATACAGAAAAGAGGAGATGTAGAAGAGATAAGCAACATAAAAGATCTCCTGCTGCTAATCAGAGGCTGTCCACTGCAAGTAAGCAACTAAAAAGAGCCCTTTATTCGGAAGAGGATCGTAGAAATCGAAACTATATTGAAAGCACACAAACTTCTCCCTTTGGAAGGCAGCTAAAAACATCAAGCCACCGGTATAGGGTCAAAAAGGAGATGTAGAAGAGATTAGCAACATAACAGATCTCCTGCTGCTAAGCAGAGGCTGTCCACTGGAAGTAAGAAACGAAAAAGAGCCCTTCATTCGGAAGAGGATCGCAGAAATCGAAACTATATTGAAAGTTTAACCAGTACCAAGCACACAAACTCTTCCCTTTGGAAGGCAGCTAAGAACATCAAGCCATCGGTAGAGGAACAAAGTCCGATAAGAAAATCTGATGGTACCTGGGCACGTAGTGCAAAGGATAAGGCCTTAGTTGTCGCTGAACATTTAAGTAATGTGTTCCAATCAAACAACCCAACAAAAAATTTTGTATTAGGAGAGTGACCTGTTCGCATAGAAACAGACTCTGAACTAATCAATGTTAGTCTAGAAGGTGATCAGAAAATCATAAAAGATAATCTTAGACTAAAAATGATTGGAAACCTACCAGATGTGGCAATTGTTGCGCTCACAGTATTATTCAATGTGATCTTGTCTCTAGGAACTTTTCCGAATGATTGAAAAATCTCCAAAATTATAATGATACCAGGAAAGGATTTGTCATTGGTTTGGACCGATTAGCTTATTGCCTTGTTTGTCTAAACTACATACTTGAAAAAATAATCCAAGGAAAAATAGTCAAAACATTGTCCCAGATCATCCATTTGGATTCCCTGGGCATCACGAAATAATTGAGCGTAATTGGAGAGATACGAAAATCTTTAGAATTAAAAAAATACTGTTCGGCAATATTTCTAGATGTTGCTCAGGCTTTTGTCAAGGTGTGGCATAAAGGTCTAATACACAAGATAAAATGCCTACTGCCTTCTAACGATCTTACCTATTGGATCACTTGTTTAGGATAAAGAGTGGCGATTATGTGACAAGCGAATATGAGATCACTGCTTGGTGTACCTCAGGGTAGTGTTTAGGGACCAACCATGTACCTATTATACAACTCTAATTTGCCCGAGTCTGAAGAATTAACCACTTCCACCTTTGCAGATGACACTAGTTCTCATGTGGACTTAAATGTAGCATCTAGAAACCCAGATAATTATCTCAGACGCATGGAGACTTGGCTAACAAATTGGAGAATACAAGTAAATTAAATCAAAAGTAAGCTCATAACGTTTTCACTTAGGAGAGGAAGTTGTCCACCAGTGAATATCCCACAGTCTGATTACGTTACATACCCTGGTATTCATTTAGATAGACGCCTTACTTGGCGTCGACACATAAGGACTGATATTGTAAAATTCTTAACACACGTTTTTCATTAACACTTTTCACTCAAGTATTATTTGATTTTTTTTTATAATCAAGTTACCTTTGTAAAGCATGTCAGTTATTATGTTTAATGACAATTACGTTCATTTGTTGTTAGTCTGATTAAAATGAGTGACCAGAAAAAAGTGCGTACTAAAATTATTAAATATTTTCAACAAAACCCAACTTGGTCCTACAAAAGTTGGCCAAACAATCAAAGGTCTGGTATCAAACTGTTTACAATGTTATTAAGCAGTACCGGGAGAACTTGTCCGTTGATATAAAACCTGGTTCAGGTAGAAGGAATTATCCAGATGATGTTTCTAAAGCCAACAAATAGAAAGCATTTTCAAAAGAGCTCCCAACACCTCCGGTAGGAAAGCTGCCCGTTTAGGTCAGTACTCGGACTACTTGGTACGAAAAGTTAAAGCCAATGCAGGTTTAAAAGCCTAAAAGGCTAAAAAGTTCCTGAAAGGAACTCTGCTAAAAATTTAAAGACCAAAGACAGAGCTCGGAAATTGAAGTCAAATTCTATACAAAAAATATACCTGCTGCATAATGTATGACGAAATGTACGTATGGAAAATTTTTCGCAGCTTCTGGGTAAATTTTTTATGTTGCAGGTGCTCGAGGGAATGTTGAAGAAAAGTTTAGGACCCAATAGCAGACAAAATTTCCTAAAAAGATCTTGGTATGGGAAGCAATATGCAGTTGCGGCAAAAAAGCCAAACATTTGTTACATTAAGGAATGTTTACAAAAAAAGATGTTTCCATTCATAAGACTTCTTAATGTTTCCACTTATTTTTGGCCTGATTTGGCATCTGTCATTATGGTAAGAAAGGTCTTGAGTGGTACAAGAACAATAATGTGGTATTTGTACCAAGAGAGGCAATTTCTCCAAACTGCCTGGAGTTGAGTCCAGTGGAGAGATATTGGGCTCTTGTTAAAAGAGAATTGAAGAACACAAAAAAGGTGTCCAAAAGTGTGGTAGATTTTAAACGGAGATGGACAACCTGTTCGAACAAATTGACATAAAGCTCTATAAAAAATATAATGGAAGGGTTTTCGAAAAAGGTTCAATTAGTAATTAGAACTATAAAAATATTTTTTTTTTTTTTTTGTAAATTGTAACAGTAATTTCAATCAAATAAAACAAGATTCAAAACTGTAAGTTTAGTGGTTTCATTTTTATTAACATATATGTATGTTAAACATTTTTCAATCTCAGTCCTTAGAAGCCAAACGGTTACACATTATACTAAAAGCTTCTAATTTACACCATCGATCGAAATTATGGCTTAACTGAAAAGTCATCCTGTATAAGACGGTTGTCGAGGCCCGCGATGTTGTCGAGTAGGACGACGATTTCCTCGATATCGATAGCTATCGATAGCCCGCTACGTATGCCTGTGGTCATTTACACTATTGAGAATGCCGCTTAGGAAGATTGAAAGTTAACAATTAAAGTCCTGTCAATCTACCTAAGTTTGTAAGAAACAACAGCAGCATCAGCAGTAACAAACCCAATCCTTTTTCTAAATAAAAGTTTATAACGTGGAAAACATAACTGTTTCATTTATCACGATTATATCTAGTTGCAAGTAAGTGCATCCTGCAACGAACGAAAACAGCAACAACAACAAATTTCAATAAAAGGCTAGAAATTTGTTTAACGGTATTTAAATCAATTTGGACATACGGAGTCCAATTATGGGGAACAGCAAGCAAATACCAGTATAGATCTCATACAGTAGGCACAATCCAAAATTCTTAAAACTATGACGGGAGCTCCAGGGTACATAAGAAATGAAAACATCCTCAGAGAGACTAAGATGTGCCTTTGGTCAAGGATGAATTTAGAAAAACTCGTGAAGCTTATTTGTCAACAGATGAACAGACGGACAGACATAGGGCAGATCGTCTTAGAATATTATGAAGACCCAGGATATATATACTTTTTGGTTCTATGACCAATATTTCGATATGTTACAAACGGAATGTCAAACAATTATTGATGCTGGGTAAATTAAAAAAATCCACATTGGAACAAATAGGTTTCAAATTAGCCCTCAGATTTCTTAAAGTTTATCTTAATGTAACTGCATTTTAAAATGAAAAAAAAAAACAAATTAAAAACCTCCTAAATTAATTGAAAAAAATAATAATAGATTTTGACAGAAGCTGTATAGAAATATTGAGTTGTATTTTGATGGTGGTGTTGTATTGATCTGATGTGTATTGAAATTTATAAGTTTATATGTAAAATAGTGTTTTCGTTCATTATTAAGGATTTTTTGAATTTTTGTGTGTTTGTTTTTTTTTGTAAAATATTTCAAGTAAATTACATTATGATGCTTTGAAAATTATAACACAAGAAGCACATGTAATTCAACTGATATTTAATAATATAAAATATTGTTATACATAAGTATATTATTAATTTTTTTTATTTTAGATTTTTTTTTCCAATAATCATATCATATTAACACCACTTTCAAGTCTTAACAAAAAAATTTTCAGATTCAGAATAATAAATAAGTATATGTATATTTAATAGATACATTCAAATTTATGAAAAGAAAATTATGTTAAGAAATCATAAAAAAAAAACAAGAAAACAAATACAAATGAACCAATAAATACGGTATGAAGCAATTGATGAATTCAATGAACTGTCTTTGGGTACCTGAGTGACTCTGAGCTCGGCTTGGGTACGTCTCAGTTCGGCAGCTGCTTTATCAGCGCGCTCTTGTGCTCGATCCAGCTCTTGGGAAGTTGTTAAAGTTGTGCGACCAAATGTTGTCTATTGTTTAAGATTGAATTTTGAAAAGTTTTTTATTAGTTTTATATAAACACAAATTGCACAAATATTGTTAGTTTTTTTTAAATAGTTATAGTAAATAATTGCAATTGATTAAGTAGAAGAAAACAGTATAAATATGTTTTAAACAAAATTCCAGCAGGTAAATAAATCAAATGCGTGTGTGTAGAAAAGAAATTCTGTAAGACGAGTTTGTTCTACGTTTGTAAGTAAATATACCAAATGCCAATAATAATTGTTTTAGAAAGAAAAAACTCTTAATTTTCAAAAGCAAACTCGCCTTTTTAATTGTTATCGTAGTATTATACAAAATGTGTTTTTTTTAAATAATTGCAAACTTGAATAATAACGTTTGTTATAAAAGTTGTAGACGCAACACAAAATATATAATATTTTTATTTAAGTGCATTTTAACGCTTTAAACTTGTTTTGTAAACAACAAAAAATTAACAATATTTATTAACAAAAATCATAGTAAATTGTATGTATGTATTTATATTCGTTTATTACATATTAATATTTCATTTACAAACTACTAGAATCGCCTCTAGTTTCTAACACAACTTACCGATATTTTTCCAGATTCGTGTAATAATTTCTGAACCGACTGTAAGGCGTTAAGAAAGTGCTTTTAGTATTTAGTTTACCGAGTGTATTTATTTTTTATTTACTTAAGTAGTTCATATTTATGTGGCTTATACATATATACTTTTTTATTTATTTCTCTTATGCAGTATGTCTACAGTCATAGCATATTGTGTACAGTTGTGGTCAAATATTTTAGTTGAATTTGATTGCAGGAAAGGTATTAATTTTGAGGTTAACTAGATTTAGGGAATTGAATCTCTAGACAAAATTTGCATTCATTTGAAACTGTGTAAAGTTCTTAATGTTTGTTTAGTTTTTTTATAAAATTATATATTAATTTCACAATAATGTTTGTGAATTCATCTTTCACCAATGGCTCTTCAAAGTCCATGTAAGTTTTTTTTCCAAATTTATTTTTTTTTTAACAAAAAGTCTCAATCACATTACAAAAGGTAGTGAAATATTTTTCATTTGATAAAAATTGTCTATGTATATAATTTAATATACCACAGTGGGGCAGAATTAAAATTTTTTGGAAATAAATCTGGCATTTCTAAACGGCTGGACCGATCGAGATAAAATTTAACGTGGGTGTAGCCAAGAAGTATTCGAGTTTGTGTTATTAAAATAAGTTATTAAAAAAATAAAAATCTTTGAAATCGGATGGGAAACAAAAAAATAACACGTGTTTAAAAATTGTACATGTCGAAGGTACCCTACTTTGAGCCCCCATAGCTCCGGCTGTGAAGAATTTGCATGGCCCATTTTAATAACTTAAACTCGAATACTCCATGGCTACGCCCACGTCAAATTTGATCTTGATCGGTCCAGTATTTTAGAAATGCCAGATTTATTTCCAAACAATTTTGATTCTGCCCCACTGTGTACACTCAGAGAAAAACATGGTTGTGGTAAACATAAACTATGATTGTAGTCAAAACATATTATGGTCAGTATTAGTATCATAAAACATCATATTATGATAAAATATATTTGTAATATCATTGTCATACATGATCATAATATGCTCTAAAGTAATCATATAATGATGCAAAGCAATCATAATATGACCAAACTACTAATATTATGACCCAATGAAATCAAATTTGTCATCAAATGAAATCAGATTATGATCCAAAATAATAAAATTAAATTTTGTATTTTTGGGAATACAAAATTAATTTTTAATAGGTTTTATTTTAAATCTACTTTTACAATGATAGAGTACTCCACTCTGCAGTAAATTATTGGGTATATGACTTAAAAATGCGGTATTTATTATAGATGTCGTATCTTCTGAACTCGACTTTTGTTTTTAATAACTTATATGTCATTTTGAAGGGTACATATCTGTAATTTATTCTTAATTAGTTATTGAACATTACAGTGTAAACAACAAAGTTTTTTTTGCTTCAAAACGAGTGAATTTTGTGCCAACAAAGAGTTATATGCGGGAAGTTTTGTATTATTTCTTTAATTCGAAAAAAAGTGCCGCAGAAATGGTGATTTTGACATGGAAGACACAGATCGCCCAGGCCGGCCAACAAAGACTTTGAAGACCAATAATTGGAAGCAGTACACCATGAAGATTGTTGTAAAACTCAGCAAGAGTATTGGGAGCTACTCAAACAGCAATTTCTAAACGTTTGCAAGCAGCAGGAAAATAGGGTACCATACGAATTGAAGCTGAAAGACGATTTTGTATCTTACGAATGCTGCTTGAAATCTATAAAAGAAAATCATTTTTGCACCGAATCATTACTTGCAATGAAAAATGTATCCATTACGATAACCCGAAGTATAAGAGATCATATGTGAAGCCCGGCCAACCGGACGAAACGACAACAAAGACAAAGTGATTTATGTCATATGAAACTTATTTCTGTTGAATTTGTATGCTCCTTAAAGTGATTTTCGGAAGTGGGCCTTATATGGGAGGTATTTTCAATTATCGATTTATCCAAAAATAATTTAAAATGCGATGCTTTTTATATAAAACTAATTTGTGGAGGAACTTGTGTGGACATCTATATATATGTAACATTTATGACAACAACGTCCTATTTCGGGAGGACATTTGTATGGGGCATCGTCCTTGAGCCGATAAATATACATGTGCCAAATTATATTTTGAAATATCTTCATAATTGCGATTTTGATCACAAGTTTTGTATGGACTGCCAGACAGAAGGACGGACATCATTCAGTCAACTCAGAAAGTGATGCTGTCGATTGGTATACCTTAAGGTTGGTGATGGACTCCCCATTATGGCGGAGTAGGGTATAAAAATGCTTACTTAAAAAACATAGTTGCATTTTTCACCGACAAATATTGGTATTTTTTCCTTATTGAACTCAAAAATACAACTCTAAGAGTAGACAGTATGCAAATACTCAATACTTTTACACCATTAGTTTGAAGCGATCATTGGCCGAAATATGCCCAGAATATGCGGCCAGACATGAAACATATTTAGAATTAAAAATTATTTTTGGGAATATCCTTTTTTTTTAAATTAATGTTTGTTAAAATGTAGAGCAAATGAAACTTACAGAGACTCAAACTTTACTTGTAAAAATATCATAGCTTAGACAAACACCAACAATAAACACTAATGCAAAAGCATTCTACAAATTGTGAGAACAAGATATTATTAAAAGTAAACATATATTGTTTATATCTTAAACATACTATTAATACACATATATAAACTTAACATTTAATGGTTATTTGTTTGTCTATTTATTATTCTTTAGTTGTGAACCAGTGAACCATACATAAATTTATAGTTGCGATGAATATTTAAATGTTTACATTAGCTAAATTACTGTTGAAATTAAATTAAAATAACAATTATATTGTTACAAAGTACACAGTGTAGTTGTCGTAACCATGCAGAGCCACGTTTTTTCTCTGCGTGTATCAGAGATATACAAACATATTTTCAACAAGTAAGAGTGGTATATTCGGCAATGTTGAATCTTATATACCCTTCACCTTTGTTGTGGATGCATTAATTGCCCATTTTCAGCGTATTGCATCCTAAATATATCAAGAAAACTTTAAAAAATTTTACATTTAATTGCTGACGAACAGATTATATTGTTGAAGTTGCAAACGAAATGACAATCTTATATATACCCTTTTCACGAAGGTGAAGAGTATAAAAACAACAATGCCAAACGAAACACCAAAAAAACAAAAACAAAATACGCAAAGCAATGAAGCCAACACACATACACACAAATGTACGTTTTTATCTATTTTAGATGAAATTTTCAGAGGTTGTCTCGGATTTTAGCTCATATCTCCGTTATTTATGGACGGAGTTTGCTGATTTTAAATAGGAAACTTCTCGAAAGCATGTCTGACAGAATTATTGAAGATTTGGATCCCGAAGATATCTGCGGTCTTCAGAAAATTGATTTCAACAGACAGACGGATGGACAGATGGACATGGCTTAATCTACTCCGCTATCTATAAGGATACAGAATATCCTTATAGATAGCGGAGTAGATGGAAAATTATATTGTGGAAATTACAAACGGAATGACAAATTTATATATACCCTTCTCAAGAAGGTGAAGGGTATAAAAATCAAGAAAGTCGTGGGTTTTTCATTATATCTCTGTTATTTATGGACCAATTTTGCAGATTTTAAACAAACATTTTCTGGGCTAAAGTTTCTAATTGGGAAAAATTTAACAAGAATTCGCGGGAAAATTTGTTTCAAGCCCCCGGATTTCATTATGAGAGAGAGAAATATTTGTCAATTTTCGCAACAAAAAAATGTACGAAAGCACTCACTGGCGGCACTCAAAAATAAAACCCCCTCATACACATTTGGCTAGAAGAAATAAAGTGTTCCTTTGCCTCGATTCTTGGGTATTGTGGACTTTTTTAAAAAATCCGGGAATCTCGAAATTAATTTTTGAGCTGTGGTTTCTTCGGCAAATTTTCTTGAAATGCCTTTGTCGCAAAAAATTTTAAAAAATTTATATTCAAAATATGTTTATCGAAAATTTAAGTTATTTTTTTTTTTTAATATTTTCAGAAATATTTCATGTTTTAAAAACTTTATTACAAAATAGTAATTTTAAACTGAAAAATGATTTTGCAATTCCATACTTAATTCTGCAAACATCCTTAAGTATTAAAATAACAAATTGTACTCAGTTAAGAGCTGAACATCCGTAGATTTGAAATACGCAAACTGTTTTAAAAACTTCCAATTAAATTCTATCTTATTGAGATAAAATTGCTAAAATATATATTTTTCAGTGAAAACCTTAAAATGATAATATCCCGAATACTGATGGTAGGATTTTAAAATGTTGTTCATTTTTGTGTTCAGGGCATCGAAATTATACGAAAAAGATGTTTTGCACAAGGAGCCCATTTCAGAATTTTCTTTTTGTATCGTAGTACGACTATAATCAGTAAATGAGCCATTGTACAGAAATGCATATTGCTATATTATGAGATATGTGCCATTGTGAGATTATATTTTGAGATTAATCAGAACCACCCATTGCATTCTATGATATGTATCGTAGCTATGGGACTCTGACATATTCATTCAGAACATTAAGAAAACAAGTAAGAGTGTTATATTAGACTGTGCCGAATCGAATATAAGTACTAACAATATAATACAGACATCGTTCAACGTAAATTTTGTATATTCGACATATTGTGACAAATTTCGGGGTTTCCTCCTGTTGATCAACAGAGAATATTTGTGCAAAATTTCATCTCCCTAGGCGCTTTCTATTCCCAGACATACTGATGGAGATAGCTAGATTGTTTTAGGATTTTACAAGGACCCAGATTGGGTCTACTACATATTCGACATATTATATTGGGTGTATGACTGGTGATTTTGATACATAAAAAGACAAAGATCGCCCAGGACAGCCAAAAAAGTTTGAGACCAAAAATTGGAGGCATTACTCTATGAAGATTGTTGTAAAACTCAACAAGTGCTTGCAAAATCATTGAGAGATACTCAATCAGCAAATTCAAAACGTTTGCAAGCAGCTCGATATATTCAAAAGCTGGGAAATTAGGTAGCATACGAAATGAATCCGAGAGACCTTGAACCTTCAACAACCAGCAGAATCGAAACCAAATATCCATGACCCTAAGGTAATTCTCTGTATTTGATGAGAGCAAGATGATTCTATCTATTGTGAAATGAACTGAAATCTGACCAGACCATCACAGGGAACCTGTACCGAACGCAACAGATTCGTTTCAAGCAAGAATTGTCCGAAAAACGCCCAGAATATGCGGCCAGATATGAAACCTTAATATTCCATCATCACAACGCTAGGCTACACGTTGCAATTTTTTTTAAAAACTATTTAGAAAGAAGTGTTTGAAAAGTTTTGCTCTCTCACCCGCTTTATAGTACAGATCGTGCGTCGTCCGACTACTATTTATTTCGATCGATGCAGAACGCTCTCTCTGGGATACGCTTTACTTTCGAACACAGTATCCGATATTGGCTTGATTCGTTCTTGGCCTCAAAAAATGAGCAGTTCTTTTGCCTCGGAATCCATATGTTGCCAGAAAGATGGGAAAAGGTCATAGCTAACAATGGCCAATGTTTTGAATACATTTATATTGTAGAAATGTTTTAAAATAAAAGCTAAAAATTTAAAAAATCCCGCATTTATAAGTCATACACACGCAATATTTCGATGTGTTACAAACGGAAAAACAAAATCCGTATAACCTTCATTCTTTTGGTGATGGATATACCAAACCTACGATAATTTAAAAAATCTGTTTAACTTTAACCGGAAATAGAATTTCGAGGCTTTAGAAAAATTCTGTTTATAATTTAACTTAATTAAACTTAAGATGTTTTGTAAGATATATGAATACTAAATATAAATAACTCCTATGAAGCAATGTCATTTTTAGGTTTTTTTTCTCTAATTAGTTCCACACATTTGACCATAACTGTACGCAGTAATATTATGTGTAGCATACTTTTGAGGGGGTTAAATTTATTTAATCAAATACATATACACATATACATACACAAATATCTATAAATATTTTTAAAAACTAGAGAGGGGCGATTACTAGCTGGTTTGTAGTTATTTATTGTTGTTTTTTTTTTTCTTCTTTTCTTTTGTTTATTTTTCTGTTTTTGCAGTATAATTTTAAATTGTATTTAACATTAATTATAAAATCAATTGCGTGAGTTTTTTTTTTATTTTTATTGTTATTAAATCAAAACCTTTCGTTTGGAGAATTATTGGCAGTATTTTATAAATATTTGATAATGAAGATGATGGTAATAGTGATAATGATGTTCAATTCTTTTTTGTTGGTTACTATAGAAACTAAAACTAAATTGATGTATGTATATTAGGGTGGCCTCATTTAGTTTGAAAACCTTGAACATTGAAATTTTTATGCTTTGATTCAAGTCACCAAATTTACTTAGAACGTAATAAACTTTTATTTTAGTTTAGAACTTCCTCTACTTTTTTTAGGCCACCCTAATGTATATCCATTAGGGAGGTTTTGTTTACTTGCTAGTAGAATGTAGTACTTGATATTAAACTACAACTCTAAATACTTGGCTAAAATCGGATAATGATAACCTGTGGCACATTGGCTGTGATGTGTATTAATACATCAATATTTCCTCTTGTAAATGTATTACCAAACTTCTGAAGAGATGAGCCGGGGGTTAACATTATCCGATATGACTCAAATATTTCTATGACTATATTATTATATCAAGCGCTACACTAATCTGTTTCGCACTCCTCAAACTTCTCCAAAACAAACCCCTCTAATGTACATGTATTAAGAGAAGAAGTGATAGATAGACAGAGACAGGGAAAGAGAAGTGATTTAAGTGCACCAATAACAACAACAGTAACAATAGTAAATTTGTTTCTATGTTTTTTTTTCTTGTTTTGTTTTGTGATTGTGTGCAAGCTTGAAACTATTAATACATACTCATTTTCTTTAAAAGTATTTTGTTACACAGATACTTAGTTACAAAGATACAGATACCCAGAGACTAGTGTAGTTCTAGTACTACATAGTAAGTATCAAAATACAAACACGCTAAAAGGAAATGGTAGTGCAGTTTAGTAGGGGGAGGGGGTTGGTTGTAGCGAATTGATCTGTTTTGAATTGGGTTTCTTTTTAAGGACGATTGATTGTGGGGGGGGAGGGTTGGTTATAATTTAGTAGGGTTTCTTAAAAGTTAATTGAATTAACTAAAATAACTAACTAACAAAATAACTAACTAACTATTCCCTGCTGGCAATTTGAGTGAGTTAAACTTCTATAAATTAAAAATCAATTACTAAAAATATTACAAAACCAAAAAAAATTTAAGTTTAAGTTGAAAGTTAAAGTTAATGTTAAAGAAAAACTTATTAAATGATATTAAAAAGTAAAAAAAAATTATATAAATATGTCTTACTTTATGTAGTGTGGTTTGTTCATCTAGCTGCATCTAATATTTTTTTATAAATAGTAGTAGTAGTAATTAGGAGTAGTAGTAGTAGTAATAGTAGTAGTTTTATTAGATGGAATAAAGGTAGTCGAGAGTAAATATGAGGTGTACATGTAAAAATAATAAAAATAAAATTATATATGTAAATAAATGTATATTGTTTTATTATCTTTATGTTCTTATTATATAACTTTAATTTTAATGGGGGAAATAATGTTAACATTTACAAATATTTATTATTAATCAATATTATATATATATATATACTTTTTGCCAAATCAAAAATACAACACTTATGATATCTTTGATTCTAAATGTTATCAAAAACCAAGAAATTAAATTAAAAAAAACAAGTAAAACATAAAGTATTGAAAGTATGAAAATAATAAGAGAAATTTGTTTGTTTGTTTGTAATGCTTAAATGAGAATGTGGTGAGTACCTGTGAACGTTCCAAATCGTGTTTGAGTCGTTCGTTTTCGAGTTCGAGGCGCGCTATGCGCTGCTTGGTGGTCTCCCAGTCGGCATTGCTGCGTCCCATTTCACAGGTGGCTTTTTCCAATTCGGCTTTCGATTTGCCTAATTCGCTTTGTGAAGCCTCAAGCTTGATTTCTAAACGTTCACGTTCTGTGACGGCACGTTCAAGGCGAGTATTTAGCTTTTCAACTTCACTTTCGAGGGCACGCAATTTTATTTTGTAATCGGCAATTTCACGCTCATGCAGTTCCCGTTCCTCTTGTTTCTCATGTTCGGCACGATCTCGCTGTTCTCGCAGTTGAGCCATTTGCTTCTCTTTATCGCCAATGGCCTCTTCGAGACTTGTGAGAGCGCCCTCCGAACTGCTATGATGAGCTTGCATTGCCGATAACCGTGCACGAGCCATATCCACCTGGTTATCTTTCTCCTTGAGCAAATCCTCTAAGTTTTCAATCTATATATATATATATACACACACACACATATACATATATACACAGAGATACATTAAAAAAAAACAAGTAAATATATTTATTATAAATAATAAGCGGAAATAAATGAGAGTTGATTTGTAGTTGTTGAGTCAATGAGAAAATAAATGAGCCACATAGTTATTGAGGTATCTACAATACGTTTGCATAATCTCTACTCTAGTTATTACATAATTATTTTAAATATTTAACTATTTAAACAAGCTCTTTGTTTTCTCATTCACTTATTGTTACTGGTGGGGGGTTGGGAGTAGAGAGATAGAGAGAGAGAGAGAGAGGAAAGAAATTTGTTTTTTTTTTGGGCAACACCACCTTTCGTTGGAGTACACAGATTTTACGATCTTTGATTTCCATGTGATCCTTGAGTTCGGTTAGCTCGCTGGTAAGACGATTACGCTCCTGAACAGTCTGCATGGTACCCTGATTCTTCTTTTCCAACAAACGATTCTTCTCCTCGAGCCGGGCCCTCAACTCTTCAACATCGGACTGCAACATGTTGTAGTGTTCCTCCTTGGCACACAGCGACTCTTTCAAAACCGCAATGTGCCTCTGGTAGTCCTAGATTACAATTTGATGAGAAAAATAAATAAATCAAATGTTATGCTTAATGGATTGCTTTTATTGGTATTGGCTGAAGTCTAAACAAAGTTTTAGCCTACTTTTTTTTTTGAAATTCTACTTTACACGTTTTGCTTGGATTTTTTTGTTTTATTTTTTTGCTGTTAGTTACCTGATGTTGTTCTTCCAATGTTTTCATTTTGGCCGCCATTGCCAATATTTCCTGATCCCTCCTCTGTATTTCAAGACGGAATTCGTCCAACTTTTGTTAGTGATTGAATTAGAAAAATTTAGAAAGATGTTTATAATTAATTTCTTTGTTTCAATTTTTCTTTTTTGTTATGCATTAGATGTGTAAATTAGATTGAATGGTTTTGTTTTATTTTTTTTAGTTTTCAAAGGAATTGTTTGTTAATGTAAAATGAATTTACTTTTTATGATGACTTTTATGTCTTACGATCATGAAAGGTGTTGGGGTTTTATATTTGTTTTACACTTATTTTTTTTTCAAAATCAAAAGGAGTTCGAAAGTCAGTAACTGGTTTTAGAATTGTAGGTCCGTGTTTCAACCTCCGGTTGGGGTGTGATGGTAGTTGGTAGGCTTTTAAATTAAAGAAAACAATGTTTTGATAAATGTTTTTTTTATTTTTCTTTTAATATCATCTGCTTTGCCAAAATACTATTTTTTATTTTTATTTTTTGTTTTAATATCATTTTATTATTAATTTTTATTTGTATTTCTATTTTTATTGTTTTTTTTTTTTTAATATTCTGTATTATAATATAAAATATTTCATTATATATAAGTATATGTAAGTATAACTGATAAATATAATTCATAATTAAAACATACAATGAAATGAGAATCATAAGTGGAAAAATACTGCAATTTTTATTATGTTTTACCATAGTTTAGAAATTAAACTTACTAATTTAAGTATGTTGTATTTCATTTAGAATTACACTAGTTTAAGTATGCAATTTCGAATAACTAAAGGCAAATCCAAATTTCGTATCATGAGTATTTATGTTTTTCTTTTTTCAATATTTTGTATAAGATTCAGGCAGTGTAAGTAGTTAGTTAAATAATAGTTTTGTGTTAAATGGACTTTTAAAACCAGTTTCCTACTTATATGCAATGGCAGTTTCTTTTTTATTAAATACTCTCGAAGATGACATTTCAAAAAATAAATATAAAAATAAAAACAAAGAGCTGCTATAACGAGGTAAGGCCCTGGATTGTTTTTTATATGGCACAATTGAATCATGAAAATAATATCAAGATCATCATAGTGAACCTAACTTCTAAAAATCCTATTTTAAATACAACCCTGCTTCTCGAAATAGTTCTCCTTCATTTAATATTTGACTAATGCCCGTTACTTAACAAATAGATAGATGTACAGTGTAAAATATTCAGCAGATAAATTTACCTAAAAGTTAATTTCAAATCAATTTCTACTTCCGGGTAAAAATTACCAAAAATGGTTACCCTATAAGTAACTAAGCACTGGTATATATCTATTTTTACGTTAGCTCTTTGTTAAATTCTCTATGTTCCTTTCTTGTGATTCCGATTTCATTTGAGTGTCAGTCAGTCCGGGTTAATGGAGCGATTATGACACGGAAGACAGATATCGCTCAGGCCAGCCAAAAAAGTTTGAAGAACAAAAAAACGCAACAAGAGCTTACAAAATCATTGGGAACTATTGAAACAGCAATTGCAAAACGTTTATGAGCAGCAGGATTCATCCAATAGCAGGAAAATTGGATACTATAAGAATTGAGAGACCTTGAAAGACGATTGATTTTGCATGTTCGAAATGATGCGTGAACTCTATAAAATAATCATTACTTGCGATGAAACATGGATCCATTACAATAACCAGAAGTGTAAGAGACGGAATAAAAACCTATATATCGTTAACAAATTAGAAGGTTCTTATTTACCCTTCATCTTAAAATGGACTAACTAAGAATTGTTTAACAAAATAATATTTGGTAAAAAAGTAGTTTTTTAGTCATATCACAAGTTTTTATGGACATACTAGATTAAAAAATGTCTGTAAGTTATCTTATCGAATGTAAATGGACCATTTATGAAGCATAAATAGATACTAAACATATCTGGGACTTTTGAAAGATAATTTCAACCAACATATGGATATCGTTAAACCTACTTCCATATAAGGATCCTCACGCTGAGAACGTACAAGCCAATTGTAGATTAATAGAGGTGCCCGGAGCGCTTTAATAATCTGGCCGACTTTGGTTAATTACTCTGTCCAAAAGAAGATCCAAATAGTTGTTATCGCTTCCCAGTATGCAAAGTTTCGAGTCCACTTTTTATCGAATCTATTTCGAAATAAAATCGAAAATATGGATTTATTACGAGGCTCCTTCTATTGTCCATTTTTAGTACATCGTATTTAAATATTTTATGGAAATTAAGAATAATTTTCGATACACAGTTCATAGTTTTTTTTTTTGTATAAAATGTTTACTATAAATTACAAACGTTTGTAATATATAATTCTGTAAATTAAAAATAAATGCCATTTTTAGTTCTTTTCTCAATTTGTGAAAAAATAGTATCGAAAAGGGTATAACAAATGATTAATTTTCGAGACAACTTCGAATCATTTTGCATACTGGGTCGGATTTGAGACTACTTACTGGATTATTTAGCAGAGACAGTAGTCTTTGAGCTTTTGCGAGCTCTCCGATGCACATTCTGAGCACGTGCTTTGCGACCGTCAAATTTTAATGGTCCCAGAAGATGTATTTGATCTTTCATCAAACAGGATAATTGGGTTCATACGTAGCCTGAAGTTTAGAGCTGGACAAAAGATGATATGGGTCGTATTGCTTGAAGCATCACTAATAATAATAAAATTAGGATCCGGTAAAGTGAATTACAAAACTTTATACTTAAATTTTATCATCATGGTGAAGGTGTAAGGTTATAAATATACTAATTCAAAAAATTCCTGTGTGTGTTGGAATGTTTTGAAGGCCTTGAAGTAAAAACAAATTATTCTTTATGAAATGTACTTAATGTGCGATCTATAGATAATGTTGTTCTCGAATTGCTTAAGCAATTTCTAAGTTGATCATAGGAGATTAGATTGTGAATCCATGGCCAAAAGAAGAATAGGATGCATTCTTTAATAAATAATAAAAGGTACGACAAATAAAAACAAAGTTAATTGGAAGGAGAATCTGAATACAATTTTAGGGAAGACTTTGGTGACTCTATTATTATATGTAACAGAAACGATTTGGTGAAACATTTTTTTTAAATCAATTTTATTAGTGAAAAAATAAGGTAGGAAAAACTTGTATAGTCTACCATTAGATATCCATATTATCTGTATTAATGACTTAGTAATCCAGATATAGATAATAAATTGGTCAATAATTGAGGTTTTTGATTACATCTGAGCCATTTGTGGGCCGATTTTAATTAGCAACTGAACCGGGACAATAGTGGATATATTTATATATGACAGTTGATTTCAATATACAGACGGACATGGTTATATTCACTTCGCTATCAATAAGGATCCAGAAACTTATATATACCTTACATTTCCAGCTTAATTCTTAATACTTACTTAAAAAAAAAAATTTCTTTCTACTTAAATTTAGAACCAAATATAAATATTTATCCTGGGCCAGTCATGGATCCAGGGGGGGTGAAATAGGGATTTGCTCCTCCCCCCAAAACCAAAAAGTTTTCATATAAAAAAGAAGACAAAATTAAAAATGTAGAACAAATTTTGATTGCCTGTCCTGGGCCCTCATAAGATTCTAAGACCTATTCGGATGTGCCGAATCTTATATACCCTTCAGCAAATTATACTTTTCAAAATTGTTTTTAAAAATTTAAAAATTTTCTTTTTTTTTCAAAATTGGTTTTCAAAATTTAAAAAATAATAATTTTTTTTTAAATTGTTTTCAAAATTTTTTCAATTATTTTCAATTTTTTTTTTTAAATGTACTAGTGAAAAAAAATTGATGACAAAAAATTTTTTTTGGTAAAACAAAAAATTCGTGTTAAAAAATATTTTTCCCGATTTTGACCCATTATAGGTCCAAATTAAATAGCCTTATATAGATCGTTGCAATGGACTTTGAAATATCTATCATTAGATATCCATATTGTCTATATTAATGACTTAGTAATTCAGATATAGATAAAAAATTGGCCAAAAATCGAGGTGGCCCGGTTTTTGCCGGAAGAATTCTCGATATATTAATGTATGAATTAAGTTTGTATGTTATTTGGGGTCTTCAGAAAATTGATTTCAACAGACAGACAGGCAGACATGGCTTAATCGACTTCGATATTATATTGTGAAAATTACAAACGGAATGACAAACTTATATATACCCTTCTCACGAAGGTGAAGGGTATAAAAAATGCCGCTGAAGCACACCAAAGCTTATGGTGAATATGTTCCACGACGCGGAAGACGAAGGACAGCCAAAAAGGCATTACTCAGTGAATATTGTTGTCAAACTGAATGGATCCATTACGATAACTCCAAGAGTAAGAGATCGAACGTGAAGTCCGGCCAACCAACCGAAACGACACTAAAGCCAAATATCTATGGCACTATGGTAATTCTCTGCATTTGGTGGGAGCAAAAGGATTCTATCTATTATGAGCTGCTGAAACCTGACCAGACCATCACAGAGAAACTGTACCGAACGCAACTGATTAGTTTGAAGCGATTATTTTCTGAAAAACGTTCAGAATATGTGGCTTGACATGAAACCGTAATATTCCATCATGACAAGTCCCGGCCACATGATGTATTACCTGTTAAAAAGCATTTAGATTGAAGTGGTTGGTAAGTTTTGCCTCACCCGCCTTATGCTGGGATACGCTTCACCTTAGAACGGAATCACAGCTAACAATGGCCAATACATTGCATAAATTTATATTAAACAAATCTTTCAAAATAAAAACTCAATATGAACTTTAATATTACTTAAAATTTTTGTGAGGATCGGCTCATAATTGACCCTATCCCACATATAACCCCTATATCAGAAAAATATTTTATTATCAATAAATAATTTATATATAATGATACTAGCTGAACCGGCAAACGTTGTCCTGTCATACAAATTATTTCTAGTGAATATTTTGGTTGTTAAATAAAAAATAACAAATGTATTCTAAGTGAATTTAGCATTTTAGGTATTTTTGATGCCAAATGAAGAGAAATACAAACAAAATTTTTGGCGAAAAATATTAAAAAGAAATTGGTGGGTAGGGACATCCTAATGACCTAGCGGTATGAAATGAACTTTACGACCTATTCTCGTTTTAAGAAATTAATCACTCACTGCTCTGACTGTGCAAAATTTTGTTAAGTCATCTTCAATGCTATCTAAGTCAAGGTGTATTAATAACACAGCTGATTATGTTGTCATTTGACAATTAACAAATATTGTATTTGTTGCCGAGACGCTCTCATCTAATTAATAATTCTTGATCGTAGTCATGGCAGAACTAACAAGGTACAATTATTAGAAACTATGTTCTCAGTTATAACTTCCCTAAAATGTTAAATACATACAAACTAAAGAAAACTAAGAAAACTCATTAAAGCAAACGTCAAAAATAATATAATTTTCATATATTTTAAATGCAAACAGAAGTTTTTATACTCAAATCTAATTTTAAATAAATGTTTCAAAAAAAGTGTTTGTAAATGTTATTTTGAACAAAACCATATGAATTTTGTGAAATGTTCAACAGATAAAATAAGTGAGTGAGCAAGTGGTGTAAACCTAAAGAAACAATTTAATATTTTATTTTCCTTCGTTTCTGTAGTTTGACATAATAAGGTAACTAATTGAAGGTAACTCTCCCTAACAATTCTACCTGGTTGATTGTACCATGGATCGAATTATTTCCAAAATAAAACGTTTTAAAGCAGGGCTGGAAATGTTGATAGTATCAAACTTTTCATACATTATTTTCAAACACCCCTATCGCGAAAAACCTGTGAAATTTATGTTCCCATGAAATATCCATTTACCTCGAGGGGAAAATTGCTATCGTGCGAATGAAATTTGCATTCACAATAGTTGATTTTATTCGTAACAGCTGTTTATTGTTTACAAAATTCCATCTAAAAATTTCACAACATAGTTTCACGTGAACAAAATTCATGAGCGAAAATTGGGAAAAGGGAACATATTTCATGTGAAATATTGACTCGCGATAGTGGTGAATATGTTTAAGTGTATTTCATAATGCGAATCTAACATAAATCGAACCTAAATTTAATAAGAGAAAACAAATACTTTTGCAGCTAATTTTTAAACTCATGACTTTTAAAGATTAAAAATTAAATATTTGGATTTGCCCAGATGAATTTATAAGTAAGATAAATAATATATATAGATATATATGTATATAGTATGTAAGTAAGTATATTGTATGTATAATTATTATTCAGTATGTATTTTATAGATTATTGTTATAAGTAGTATAAGTTTTTTTTGCTTGTTTTTTTGTATCGTTTTCAAAAAGATTTGTAACAGTCGATTAATTAGTTTCGTAATAATAATTAATTATAATCATAATAATAATTGTAATAATAGTTTAGTGTATACAATAATGTGTATATAAATGCAAATACAACACTGTAGTTTTTTTTGGTTTTGGTATTTTTTTTTTTTTTTTTTAATTTTCTAATATTTTCTAAGTATGATTTATAATGGATTTTTTTGTTTTTTTTTTAATTTTTTTTTATTTTTGCTTGTATAGGAGAATATAAAGGATTGTTAAAGTTTGTTTGTTTTTTTTTTATTTTTTGTAATTTTCATTAAGGAAGTGTTTTATTTATTATCGTTGCATATCGATGCTTAAAAAGGACATGATTAAGCTTGTTTTTTTTTATTAACTATATAAGTATGTATGAATATATTTGTTTTTAAAACTACTGGTTTTAAATAAAAATTGAATAATAATAATAAGTAATAGTGAAGTTATAAATAATACTTGTAAATCAATGATAGATTTTATAACTCATTATAGGTTTATTATCATTTTGTTTTTAAATGATTTAGTTTCAAATAAATAAAAACAACTACAGTTAAAGATATTTAATATATATTAACTGAAATAATTAAGGTCTACTTAACAAACATTTACATTGTATTAATGATAAAAATAAACAGAATGTTTAAATTTCGTTTTAAAGTAAATTTTTTAAAGGTTTACACACAGTTTCAATATAAAGTTATATTTATTTCTTTTATATGTTTTACTTAAGGGGTTTAATTAGTATTACATAAATTTGTTTAAACTTAGTTTTACAAAATACAATAGATATTTTTGGTTATAATGCTTTTCATTTATTTGTATGCTTACTTCTTTAATTATTAATTATTAATTATATTTTTATTTTGTTAATTGACCTTCTTTTCTAATGATCACACTCTCTAGTTTTTAAGAAAAAATTTAAAAACCAAAAACATAAATAAATTAAAAAAAAAAACAAAATTAAAATATTGCGCCTACATTTATGCAGTTGGCCTAAACTACTTTCTTTGTTTTTTTAAATATTCTTAAATATTCAAGGGTTTCTTTTTGTTGAGTGGGGGGGGTGAGGAACAAATATGATTGATATTCAATTTGAAATTAAATTTAGTGTTTTTTTTTTGTTAATTTGTAATTAAGGTTTTGATTTAATAAATCTCTTAAAGCGAAAAAAGAATTTTTTTGTTGTTGTAGTAAGTAGTTAAACTAATATTGCATTAATCAAAGTTTTTTTTTTTTTTTTTTCTAAAAAAAACTTTTTTCTCCATAAATCATATTTACAGTCTTGTGGTTTTTTATCTCAAATAACAACAAACAAAATTGTAATAAATGTTTTGAAATTTTGGATTAAAACACAATTTGTTACTCTAAGGTTGGAGTTAAAAGTTGTTAAACATTTCTGAAAATGTTTGAATGTTTATTATTAATTATATTATAATGTTTTTTTTTTTTTGTTTAATATTTATAGCGTTGTTAGCAAAAAAGTATTTTTATTAGGCACTAAATGTAATATTTATGTTGTAGGTGAACACAATAGAAGCGTTAGGCGATAAAACTTTAATATCCTGAATATTAGAATAAAAAGCTCCTTTTGGACATTTGTTATATATATTGCAAATTCCATAAGTATTTAAAAAATTTCAATATTTTTATTGATTTGTGTTAAATTATGTTCCTTATTTTGTTAATCCTGGATTCAAGTGATAGTTTATATGGAAGACAAAAACATAATTGGTCAATTCACAAGGTCTCTTATCAGTCATATTGTCATAATATCCTAATATATCATGACTCGGCGGCTCGGCTTAACCGACTCTTAGGCATTCGGCGTTGGTCTCTGCTGGTTCGTTACGATAACGCAATAAACATAGCGTAGAATGTGGTATTATTTTAGGACATTTTTTGCAATAAAAACCATTGTGAAATACAGTGTACTCTCTAATAAGCGGACACCTAAGGGACTGACAAATTTGTCCGCGTATAAGAGGTGTCCGCTTATGAGAGTATTAAACAATCCCAAAGAATTTTTTTGGGACTAGAAAAAGTGTCCGTTTATGAGACGTGTCCGCTCTAGAGAGGTGTCCGCAAAGAGAGAGTACACTGTATTAGGACATTATGACAATATATGAATTGACCAAATATTAAAGATTTGTTTTCGATAATGCCCTAAATTTCAGTAAGATTAAAATTTTATGTTAAAAATAGAAGTCTTAAGGATGAGTTTAGGCTTATTAGAGAAATATCGTTTAAAGCAGGGCTAGGCACACAGTTAAATATAATAAAAAGTTGTGCTTGCATTCAAAAGTGCGAAACAATTACTACACAGAGAAAACCGATTCCTAGAAGCAACCGAATTTGTTGCCAATCGAATGATTCTGCCTTGATGACAGAATTTTACAGTTGATACATTTCACTTAGAAGGGATAACAAAAGTTTGGTTCTGCTGCTAGAACCGAAAAATTCTATGTGTGCAACCGAGTCATTCGATTGCCAATTAATAATTCAATTCTTAACCATACGATTAAAGTTAATACATAGGCTTAGTTCCTTAGTACTTTCAACGTATTGAATTCATACTTTTAAGAATTTATTATTTATAGAATTGTTTCATAAACCTTTTAAAAAATGTCTATGAACAGATTCCGAGATACAGACAAAAATCTGAAAAAAATCGAGATAAATACATGGAGCAGAGTGTTCTTGACCGAACTTGTTTTATTACGATCGGTTTCAAAAGTTGTGTCACTTGAGATGAAAACCCTCATATACATATAATGATCGCTCATGGTAAATTGTATACAAATATTTGAATATTCAATTTGGATCAGATTTGAATTAACAAATATTTAATCAACCAAAAGTTTTATTAATTCTTATAATTATTAACTCAACCATGAATATTAATAGATATTGAAATAAAAGCCTTTGTTTGAATCAAGCGAAAGAATTACTTTTTTATAGAATGAATTTCTAATATACGTACATTCATTCTGAATTAATATTTTAGTGAATTAAGCTCAAATGAAATAAATTAATTCGAAGCTCTTCATGTTGAGATTTTTCTAAATATTTCTATCAGTGCAAAATCTAATGACGAGTGGCTTTAAAATGTCATTGTATCTCTGGATTAAAGAGAGATTGAATCTCTCACCAACACATTCAATTCTTTATTTTGTTCAGTGCACCTATAAACAAACAAATATAAAAACTGAAAAAATAAAGAAAAAGTCATACACCCGTGCTCATGCGCTTTCGTAGTTGTATAGTTGAGTGGCCAACGACTACTAAATCATAAGAGCATAAGAATGTGTGCCATTTGATTTTGCACAATTGTGCTATGGGCTGCGCACCTATGGATTGAATGCCTTTCTACAGAGTTTATATGAAACAAAGGGTGTTAGAAATTTAAAAATCTTACATTAAATAAAATGTAGGGTAACTGGCCTACCTAAATAAAAGCGTAAGGCGGAACGTTTCTTTACGCTTAGCTTTAACGCTGAAATGTCATACCTAAATAAAAGCGCCAACGCTACGTCAAACAATAAAAACAAGGTTATCAAAAAAATTAATATAACAACCCGGATTATTTAAACAATAAAGTACCTTGCAGTATTGGTGTTTCTGATTTTTGTTTCGTGATTTGTAAACTAAAATTTTATCAAAGAAACTAAATATTAAAGTTTAAAAATGTGTTTCTTGCATATTTGTTTCTCCTTTTGTATGTATGTGTTTACATTTATTGTGTTCTGCAACTAACTTCACTATTAAACGCGCTGTCAAAATCGGATTTTCCAATTGCAAAGCGTTGCCGTCGCGTTATTTCGGTATGCTGCATACAAATTGTATGGGCATGAGAATTTTTGACAAGTAAAAAACGCCTTACGCTCCAATTTAGGTATGCGTGTAAGAATAATGTAATGTACGGTATACTTAAAAGCAAGAAACAGCTGATCGATTTTGTTATTTGTTATATGACATTCAGAATAGCAAATTTTTCTTAAAGTATCAGTTTCACTTAAAGATAATTTTATTGCGGAATATCGTTTTTTTTTAGTTTATTCAGTAAGCAAAACCATTTTTGAGTTATGCGAATATATGTTGTGCTACCATTTCGAAATAACGGTATAACTCGAAAACAAGAGGAAACATAAAAAAACGTATAGCACCACTAGATTCAACGTACTCGAATTAGGTTAACCCACTGGGTGCCTCGCTTGACAGAATAAATAGTGTCAAAGTGTTATTAATGTTTTTCTGGAAAGTATTTAAAAACAAATGGTTTTATATCACCAATATATCTCATTTTCGTTTAAGTTTTACTTGGTTGCTAGTCAACTACACAAGTATGTAGTATAATTAGAGATGAGTTATTCACGAACGAACAATTTTATCTGAACAATTCAGTTGATTCACTTTATTATTTTTGTTCATTTCACCATGCTAGTAATATGTCAAATTTGTTGCCATTAGCTGTAGTCATCTGTTGGTTTTGTTCACTCAACCACCACAGAATAAAAATGAACTTGCTCATTTATTTGTTCTAAACAAAAATGACCAATAAGTAAATAGAACGATTATGCCCAACTTTAACTAAACAATTAAACATTATCTATCAGAGTTCGATCAAATATTAGGCTTTGGATTAGAACGAAATACAGAATTCGACCTGTATTTAGAATTTATTCAAACATTGGACGATTAACAAAACTTGTATAAAGAACATCATAATTCAAATCCAAACATCATAATTCAACATCATATTGAAAAAAATCCACCAAAAACATTTAAAGATTAGCTAAAGAATGCTCATACGAAGATAATTTAATTATTTCGGAAGTAGAAAACTTTCGGTCGGTTTCGGAATTGTCCGAATATTATAATTCGGGTTTTACAATAGATGACGTATCTTTAGAATACGGTTTTTGTTTCCAATAACTTATGTGTCATTTTGAAGCGTACATATCTATCATTTATTCTCACTTAGTTATTGAACATTATGGCGTAAACAACAACGTTTTTTTTTTTTTTGGTTCGAAAAAGGTTCGAATTTTGTGGCAACATAGGTCATATGCGGGAAGTTTTGCTTTACTTCTTTAATTTGAAAAAAGTGCCGCTGAAGCACATCAATTGTTCACCGAAGCTTATAGTGAATGTGTTCCATTGCCTTGTGTGGTTCAGAAGAGGTAATGTTAACATGGAAGACAAATATTGCCTAGGCCAGCCACAAAAGTTTGAATACCAAGAATTGGAGGCATTACTCCATGGAGATTGTTGTAAACCTCAACAAGACCTTGCAAAATCATGGGGTGCTTCTCAAGCAGCAATTTCAAAACGTTTGCGAGCAGCAGAATGCATCCAAAAGCATGGATATTGGGTACCATACGAATTGAAGCCCAGAGACTTTGAAAGACGATTTTGCATGTCCAAAATTATGCTTGAACGCTATAAAAGAAAATCAATTTTGCACCGAATCATTACTTGCGACGAAGAATGGATCCATTACGATAACCCGAATAGTAAGAGATCGTACGTGAAGCCAACCAGCCGAATCGACACCAAAGCCTAATATCCATGACGTTAAGGTAATGCTCTGTATTTGGTGGGAGTAAAAGGGTCCTATATATTATGAGCTGCTGAAATCTGACCACACCGTCACAGGGAATATGTACCGAACGCAAACGATTCGTTTGAAGTGAGTATTTGCCGAAAAACGCAGCAAGATATGAAACCGTAATATTCTATCATAACAACGCTCGGCCTCATGTTGCTATACCTGTTAAAAAGTATTTAGAATGATGTGGTTGAAAAGTTTTGTAAAACGCTCTCTCTCTGCAATACGCTTCACCTTAGAATAGAGTATATGAAATTGGCTTGATTCGTTCTTGGCCTCAAAAGATCAGTAGTTCATTTGGCATGAAATCCATAGGTTGCCAGAAAGATGGGAAAAGGTTATTGCTAAAAGTGGCCAATACCCAATATATTGAGTTCAGTTTCAGCATCAAATCGGTTGATTTGTAAGAAACTGTTAAATATTTGGTCAATTCACAAGGTCTCTTATCAGTCATATTGTCATAATGTCCTAATATATTACGACTCGGTGGCTGGGCTTAACCGACTTTTAGGCATTCGGCGTTGGTCTCTGCTGGTTCGTTACGGTAACGCAATAAACATAGCATAAATAGAAGTATTATTTTAGGACATTTTTTGCTTGAAAATCAATAAAAACCATTGTGAAATATTAGAACATTATGACATGATAAGAGGCTTTGTGAATTGACCAATTATAAAAATAATACAGAATAACCTTAAATTTTAAAATTTTCGGCTGCGGCATTTAATTTATTTTGAGGGTGCTTTTAAGCCACAAAGAGGAACACTGTTGTGAATTTTTCGGTATGTCGGACTTTGTGTATATATTTTTATATTTTTTCGGTGCTTTTAACTCTACGCTACGTAAGTTTATAATTTTATTTTCTTTACCTCAAAGCACTATTATTTACTTTATATTTTAAAGCAATCATGGAATTTAAAAGTGATTTAAATTCAAAACCTATCATGGATCTTTCTTTGCTTTAAATTTGAAAGCAATGTGGATCTTTCATTAATTAGGCAATCGTGGATTTTTCTTTACTTTTATAGGATTTATGACACTATTTTTAATCTAATAGAAGATTTATACTTCATCCAGACACTGATTTAAGCCGACTACATTCAGCTCTAATCAGTGGCCGGCACTCATAGCCACCAGGGCCCGAACGCGATCGACTATTTAGATGTACACAATACGAATGTGAGCGAAACTCGAAAAGGAAACAGAATGGTAATTGTGTATCCACAAAAGAAGCACAAAATTCGTTTTATATTCTGTTTGTGCCGATCACTGGTTGCAATAAACCAATTTCTATTCTAAATGGCTTAAAACCCAACTTGTTAATATTGACTGCATTAAAACTACGTATGTATTTCTGCAGAGATGTTTTTGTATATTTTGAAAATATACTAGAGTTTAATAAAAGCTTAAAAGTAAAATTATAAATTTGAAATTACAAATAATTGAAATTTCTTGAAATGGCCATTGTATTAAGAGCATTAGATTTTTATTACTTCAGTCCATTTTTAACGACATCAGAGTCTAAAATGTATTGTCTATATAAATTTGGTGATTCAACAAATACCCATTTTGAGTCTGATTAAAAATGTTCAACACTAGCTCATATATTTGAGAAAAGGAAATAAGGCCATTTGAAACAATTTTGCTATATATATTAGCATTTTTGCTAATGTGAAAGTATATTTTACCAGCTGTAGTAATTATCGCCTAACGCTTCAATTGTGTGGTGTTTTTATTTGTTACCCCTACAAAATTTATCGTAATATTTCTTTATTTCTCTATAAGTATTTATTTATGTAAGTATTCAAATGTAGATTTCTCTAAACTGCTTCTCTTCCTTATTTCTTAATAATTTTCTTATTTTCTTCATTAGTTTTAGACTAAGTATATTCTAATCAAAATAGTTTAAATATGTATGTATTGTATTTCCCTAAAACAAAAAAATTGTTTATTTAAATTTGGCATTTGGTATATTGTTTTGTTAATAAGTAAGTAAGTAAGTAAATGCATAATGTTCTCGGGTCTAGGAATCCAAAAAATGCACATTTTGTGTTTTATTTTGTTTTTTCTGTTCATAAATGCATTTCAAAGCCGTGTTTGTTAGCAGTTTGTTTTTTTTTTTTCAAATAAAAAAAGAAACGTATTAGTAGTATATAAATAGTTATTGCTAAAGAAATAGGAGAATATATGTATGTAAGTAAATGTAAAAAAAAGAAAGGAAAAAGAATAGTATGAGCGCATAATGCAGTTTTATTTATATTTTTGTTTAGGTTTGTAATTTCTATTGTTTCAATTCATATAAAATCAAATTCCTTTTAGCAAAAAGCCGCTGTAATTGTGGCCGTAGTTGCAGCAGCTACATTTATATATATTACAATATCCTATAAGATATCATCATATAAGACCACAGTTGTATGTTTGTACATATATTAACATAAGTACAATACTTATACCGTTTTATGCTAATTAAACTCTTTTGTAACATTTTATTTGGCCTCCTCTCTGTTAGGGCTTTTGTTTTCAATGATAATGAGAGAGACAGAGAGAGAGAGAGTAAGATTGAGAGATATAGCACGAGAGACAGTTAGAGATATATGTATCTCTAATTCAGAATATACTTAAGTACATATCTTTTTTATTTATAAGTATATATGTATAATTTTATTTAATTTAAATAGGTAAGTAAATAGGTTTTTTTTGTGGGCAGTAATAGGCTTTATTGTTGCAGCGTATGATGGTTGTAATTCTTAGAAATTGAAATATAAATTTATTGGTTTGGCTTAAGAATCTAGAGATAGCGTATCTACGTCAAATTTAAAACTTACTTGTCGTTTTTGCTCTTGTGGCAGTTTTGGATAATCTAAATCTATTTTCGAATATGGTGACATGTGATGCGGATGATGAGAGTATGAGTGTCCTAATGAAGTACTTGTCGTTAACGGATGCTGCATGTGCGAGTGAGTGTGTTGCAGATGATGGTGCGGATATGAAGAGTGTAGTAAGTGATCGTAGGCAGCTCCGGCCGCCGAACCAGTCAAACCACCGCTACCGAGACCAAGACCACCGCCACCACCACCCATGGCACTGCGCACATCGTGCAGGGCACTGCTGGTTAGGGTGGCCGGGAAAGGTGCCGTCGTGCTGGCCAGTGCGGCCAGCGGGTGGGTTTGCAAGTGGTTTTGATGCTGGTGTATGTGGAATTGATGATCGGGATTCAGCTGCTGCTGTACCGAGGCATGTATATGAGCTGAGGGATGTGTGCTGGTCGGTAGTTGGTGAGCATATTGTTGGGTGCCAGCGAATTGCTGTTGGATATTGTGAGCCAGCATTTGCTGGTGTGTATTGTATTGTTGTTGCTGCTGCTGCTGATGTTGCTGCTGCTGCTGCTGTGTTGGCAAATGATGTTGCTGCTGATACAGTTGCGAAATGGCGGGATTCGAGGCGTGCAGCGTAGACATTAAATTGCGCTGCTGCAAGATATTATTGACATTGTAGGCATTCACATCAGATGGATTGTATAGGGTTTGAGAGTACGGATTTATATAACTACTACCGGCCACGCCACCTGTTGTCGCCGCATATTTACTGCCGCCCAAGCCGACGCCACCTACACCCACCCCCACACCACTGGGATAATTGAGATAGTTATTGAGATTCGATACCGAGTACGCGGGTCTTAAGCGCGTTCCACCAACCATACCACCCATGCCCAGTTGGCCGGGTGCCGCCTGTGGCGGTTGTGTGTATTGCTGGAAGTACATGTTCGGCTGCGACGAAAAACTCGCGGACATTTGCATTAGATTATCGTTCAGATAGGGCGGCGAGGTGTCGCCCGGATGCAGCGTGGGATAGCTAGATATAACACGACCGGGATAGTGCGTTAGGGGTGTGACGGTTTGGGCGGCAGCCTGTTGGGCTTGAGCCAGACGTGCGTGATGGCCGAGTATTTGGGAGGAGCGCGATATCGACTTGTGGGCCTCGTTGAGCAAATTAATAATATTCGAAGAGGAAGACTGATGCAGGGGCTGTGGACCCACCGGCTGATAACCGTAATAATCATTCATCATTGAGGCGGACGGTAGGCCAGCAATGCTATATCTGCGCCTACGAATGGGCGAGGTTTGACCATAATAACTGGCGGCCACTGCCGCTGGATCATACAAATAGCCAGCCGATGTCGAGGGTCCTCCATACAAATCATACGGCCCTGGACCTCCGTAGCCTGGAGAATAATACTGTCCTATAATATCTGGCAATGGTGGGCTTCCAGCTGGCGCATAGTTACCGTACATCTGAAAAGGGCGATTTGAAATTGTTTTTTTTTTTTTTTTTTTTTTTGGTTTTTTGGTTTTTGTTGGGTGCTCGTATTTGGTTTTATTTATTTATTTTTGTTTGTTTGTTTTGTTTCTTATATATTTTTTTGTTTTGTTGGGTAGTTAAGACTAATTCAGAGAGTTTGTTAGTTGCGTTTTTTAAGTGTCTTCTTTTTTTGTTCATTTAAATTATTATGGATTAGTGATTTAAAATTCTAGGACTTTAATTTCAATACAGAAAACACACACAGAAAACTATTCATATGTAAGTATTAGAGAATAAAAGAAGGGGGTATAATAATAAATGATCATCAAGTAAAAAACAAAAAAACAACATAAATAATTAAATAATTAACATGATCTTCAAACCAATAATAACAAAAATAATAATAATGATGATATTAACAAAAAGAGAGCTCAAACCTAATTTGCATTGCCACTAAAATTTGTTAAGTATTTAAAGGATATACATAGTAAATAATTTATTATATTTGTTTATAATTAAAGGGTTTTCTTTAAAGTCTAGGAAACATAAAGATTTTTGATATGTTTTTTTTAGTACAGATTAATTGATTGATTGATTATTACCAAAATACTTAGATTTTGCCCGAACACTTACGTACTACTGGCCCCATAATTTTTATAAAGATTTTGTATTTTTTTTTTGTTTTCTTTTTTGATTATTATAATTGTATAAATTATAATTAATTAAGTTTTTGTTTTTTTTTATTAATAATTAATAATTAATTCATATTTTGCATTTGTTGTTTTTCTTAGTTTTTTTTTCTTTCTTAATAACAAATAAATTTAATAAATTTAAAAAGAAAAATAATAATTTGATAACTAATGAACACACATATTTAATCGAAAGTTTAATTAAATTATTGTAATTAAAATGTTTTTGTTAATTATTAGCAGTACATATATCTAAGATATATAACTCTATATACGTTATAGTTTCTTTATAAATTTTGTTAATTTTCTTTAATATTTTAAACTTTTTAAGTTGTTTTTCATTTGTTTAATTTCTTTTTTCTTTTACATATAGATTTTGGCAAGCTGCTGCGTACTGGTTGGGTTTGGTTTGGTTGGTAAGTTGTTTTAAAAGTCCTGGTCAATAATTTGTTTGTCTTTACAAAAAAAAAAAAAAAATAATGTCATTTATAGATAAGTGTAAATTAAAGTGAGGTGTGAAGTTGGTTAGAAATAAGTAGTAAGAGAGAGAGAGTTATGTATGTGTCTTATTGTGAATAATTAGATAGAGTTATAAGAAGGCGAGAGATAGAGAGAAAGAGATGTCAAATGATTTTGAGTTTTAATGTATGAATGAAAACATTTTATCAATTAATATTATTTTTCTCTTTTTTGAAATGGTTGTGTTTCTTTTTTTTTTATTTGTTGTGAAAACGAAAAGTTAACCAGAAATTAAACAAAAAAAATTAATATAAACAAACAATAATATTCAAATACTTAATAATAATTAATACATTATATAGAAAAATTTGGATGCATTTTAGTAAATAACGTGCATATAAAATAGACGGAAAATAAATTCGTTTCTTTTCTGGCAGTGAGTCAGAGAGACAGAGAGAGAGAGAGAGTTAGAGAGAGAAAATCAAACAATATAAAAAAACAGAAAATAAAAAAAATTCAGAGAAAAGAAAATTAAACAGACAGAGACAGAAATATTTACACAATATTTATCACACAGAAAACAGAGACCTCAAGAAAACAATAAATAATGAAAATATAAAATTTTATGTTAAATAAAACTACAATTTTAGCAGTATCTTTTAGAAAATTTATTTATTTACAATTATCTTTATTTAGTTATGTCCATTGTTGCCAAACAATTATGATTTTAATTTTAATTCTTAAAAAAATAAATATTTTAGAAAATTTCCTTAAATTTTGAAGTAAAAAAAGGTTTTACTAAAAAAATTCTTAATTGAGAGAAGATTGTTCATAAGACTCTTGGAATACTTAGTTGTAATAGGGAAGGGAGTCCACCTTTTGAAAGTAGAGATAATACTCAATATTATAACACAATTTGTTTTATAGCCACCACCGAAAGATAACACCAAGAAATATTCTGGGATCTTATAAAATTTTAAGGCAATCTAGCAATGCCCTTATGTTTGTCTGTTGAAGGCACGATAGGATCTAGAGGGGAGAACTTAGTGGGATAAAATATTCCCCAAATACTCTCTGTTGATCAGAAATGTTTGTTACTGAAAGTGGGAAAAATCGGTTAAACCAAAAACAAATTTTAGAACAAAACATGAAAAGGTCTAAACAAGTAGACCTAGAAAATAGTTATTGCTTATGTGTCCAAAAATTAACAAAATATATATAAAAAACTTTGTTCGGACATAAGAAAGCATAATTGAAAATATGAAATTAACAAAAACGGGTGAATCATATAAATGTTTTTATACAAAATGCACAGAAATCGGTGGCTGTGTTCTTTTAAGCTATGAACTCAAATAGAATTATGGATAGATGGTAGTTATGATTATACGTATTTGCATTCGCCTTATACGGGAACTACGATAAATTACTCTGTCCAACAGGAAATTTCAGACTTTATTCTTTGCAAAACCCATTCGGGGGTTTGTTCGTATTTAATTCTTATGGCCTCATAGAGCTGAACAGCTTTTTTATGAATGTCCTGCTCCTCGCTCTTGAACTCAAAACAAAGCATTTAAAAGTTAGTAACTTGAAAGAAAACTTACATTCGACTAAGAAAAAGTTTAAAAGGAAAAACCGAATTTTATATAAAGACTTTCCTTTTAGAACAGGCGCGGATCCAGAGGGGGTGAAATAGGAATCCCCCCCCAAAAAATGAAAAGTTTTCATATAAAAAATGATAAAAAAGAAAAATTTAGAATAAATTTTAATTTCCCCCCCCCCCATATAGTTGACCTGTATCAGCGCCTGTTTTTGGTTATGCGAGTAATCTTTCAGTCAAATTAGATTTTTTTTGCTTAAAAAGCGAACTAAAGCATTTGTTCCAAGGCGAATTTATAAAAGATGTAAGCAGTAGCGAATTCAGGAAAGTTCGAGTGGATTCGAATCAACTTTACAAAATATTTTAGTAGTTTTGAGTGTCAACTAGTCTACTTTCATTTCGTTGACAAAAAATCAAACAAAACGTATGTTTGGATGTGTGTTGGTTTCATTGGTTTGCGTATTTTGTTTTGGTTTTCTTTTTGGTGTTTGACAAAAAAACAACAAAACGTATGTTTGGATGTGTGTTGGCTTCATTGGTTTGCGTATTTTGTTTTTTTTTTTAAGTTTTTGTTTTGTTTGGCCTTGTTATTTTTATACCCTTCTCCTTTGTGAGAAGGGTATATATAAAATTGTCATTTCGTTTGTAAATTCTACAATGTAATCTGTTCTTCAGCAATTAAATGTAAAATTTTTAAAAGTTTTCTTGATATATTTAGGATGCTACTTATATGCTGAAAGTGGGCTGTTAATGCATCCACAACAAAGACGAAGGACAGATAAGATTCGGCATTGTTTTGTTTTGAAATTGTCGAATTTTGCACAAACAAAGCGTCATATGCTGGAAGTTTTGCTTTACTTACACCGATTGCTGACCGTGAATGTGTTTCATCGGTTTCAACGTGCGAGAGATGGTTTGTAAGGCTTAGAAGTGGTGATTTTGACACTGAAGACATTGGAAATTGGATATCATACGAATTGAAGCCGAGAGACATTGAATGATGATTTTGGATGTCCGAAATGATGCTTGAATGTAAATATAAATATAAAATAAAATAATTTTTGCACCGAATCCACCATTATAATAAACCGAAGCGTAAGAGATCGTATGTGAAGCTGGGCCAACCAGCCGAATCGACATCAAAGCCAAATATTCATGGCGCTTAGGTGTTTGGTGGGAGCAAAAGGGTCCTATATATTATGAGCTGCTGAAATCTTCACCGAACGCATCTGATTCGATTGAAGCAAGCATTGACCGAAAAACGCCCAGAATATGTAGCAAGACATGAAGAAGTAATATCTTATCATGACAAAGCTCGTCTACATGTTGCAATACCTGTTAAAAACTATTTAGAATGAAGTGGTTGATAAGTTTTGCCTCACCCTATTTGTTTCGATCGATGCAGAACGATCTCTCTGCGATACGATTCACATTGGAACAGGTTATCCGATATTGGCTTGATTTGTTCTTAGCCTCAAAAAATTAGCAGTTCTTTTGGCTCGTAATCCATATGTTGCCAGAAAGATGGGAAAAGTTCATAGCTAATAATGGCTAGTACTTTAAATAAATTTTTATTGTACAAATGTACAATTTTTATATCATACACTCATTAATTCATTATAATAGACCAGCTGATTATTTTTGTTCACTTGTTTAGAGTCTCGAGCTGTCAAATTCACTAGTGTTGTTGTTGCGAATACTACAACAAACGGAAAAGTAACAAAAAACAACAGTTAGACTGTGAAAGCTGTATCCATATAAACAAAATCACATTACATGTGGTTTTTGTAAATCTTGTACTTGTTGTAGATTCGCCTTATAATGAATTCGCCTTGACAGCAAATTAAAAACATTTGAGTGAGTTAAGAATCTAAGGGCTTGGAAAAAGATGCCAATAGAGTATTTTTCTCTGATTTAGATAGTTTAGATAGGGAGTTTCTTATATCTTAGCCATTTATGGGCAGATTTTCAAATTACGAATTTTCAATAGTCCACGAATTTTCAATAGGCTATGGAGGATTCGGATATCCTATTTCAACCAAGACATGGACATAGCTAAACCGACTAAGCTATTTGTAAGTACCCAGAATACATATAATTTATATATATATTACTCATGCTGAAGGAAATAACATTTTTGATATGGGAATCAAATTTATTAAGGGCCATTATTCCACTTGCCTTTAAGTTCATAATAGTAAAAGGTAACTTTAAGTAATAACAGGTGGCGCAAAAGTAATCCTCCTATCAGAAAATGCTATAAATTTTGCGATTGGCCCCTAATGTCAGTTCTGTTTTGACATTTGTGTAGTAAACACATGCGAAATACACGTTAATAAAAAATGTTACGCTACACTGCTCCAGAACGCGGAATATTGCTGACTATTTATTTGACCAATAATCGGTCGGTGACTTTGGCACAACGTGAAGTGAGTTTACTTTTGCTTTAAAGTTAACTTTTACATAAAGGCAAGTTGTAATAATGGGCCTAAGTGTTTTCTGAAAAACTAATTAACTACACTTAATCTCTTTGTTCTGCTTCTTTTTCTGTGAATACGTTTTTGATTAAAGGAAACTGGCTATAACATGTCATGAGACCACATTACCAAAACGCCAAATATTGATACAACAAATTTTGATACTGCTAAATTAAAAAAAGAAAATTGTAATAAATTTATGGAAAATCAAACAAACGAAAAACCAAAAAAAAAAGAAGGAAAAGAAAATTGAAATAGTAAAATAAAATTTAGTATTCTTGTGAAGGTGTTATTATGGCAGTGGAATTGAGGTGTGGATAAAAGTGGAGTTAAAATTTACAAAATGTTCGTTTTACATTGATTGAGAGTGTTAAACCGAGTGTTAAACATGAAACGGTATTGTTGGTTTAAACATTGTATGAGGGCTAGTTAGTGTCTCTCTTTGAAAGTAATTTATAAGTGAAAGTGGCTACAATTGTTTGGTAATTGCACTGGTGGTGTTTTTGGAAAGTATTTAGGTACCGAGAAAGTGCTGATGTGTTAGTTTAATACTCGAATTACCACATGATTGATTTGTGTATGATTTTGTTTCATCTGATTAGTTAGGAGATCAAATCAATTGAGTCTAAGTTAGTTTCGCTATCCTTTGATTTTGTAAGTGTAGTGACTTGCTATTGAATTTAAAATTGTTTAATTTGGTTTCTTGATTGATTCAAAAATGAGCAACGAACGACATACATTTACAGAATAGTTAAAATATATATTTGAATATATATATATATATTCTCAATAATTATTAATAATATACATATACATGGATTAAATCAAAAAGTAATACAGTTTTATGGTTATACATATTTTATTGACTGGGTTTAGAATTAGAAATAAACTCAAAGAATAACAAATAGATTTCAAATTTAAAATAACAGAAAAAAAAATATAACAAAAATATTTACAAAACAAAAAATATAAATTTAAAAAAAATAAAAAAATATTAAAACAAAACCAATGTTTTTGTTTTTTTTTTTTCTGTTTCTTCAATTAATTAATTAATTTTTACAAATTGTGTTTCAATTAGTTTTGTTGTCTCTTTTTCATTCATTCATTTTATTTGGATGCTTTTCTAGTTGCGCTGGTGTTAGGAAAATTTTAATTTTAATTAAAAACTTGTTGTTTTGGTTAACTTTCCCAAGCAGTTTTCATTTTTAGTTTAGAGTATTAAGGTTTTTGTTTCTCTGGGTTTTCAATTATTTAGAATTTTTCTTTTGTTTGGTGTTTTAAAATTTTTTTTTTTTTTTGATTGTTCCTATTTTAGGTTGACGAATGTGTTTACAATAGATTGATTTTGTTTTTATTTTTTTTTTGCATTTTTTTATTATTACATAAGAACAACAACAAAATTATAATTCAATTCGAGTTAAATAATGAATAAAAAAAAAAAAAACAAATCACAATTATGCCAATTATTTGGAGCCATTATGATCAATAAGTTTCGTGAAAAATCTAAATTGTTTGGCAATCAACTTGACAAAACAATTGTTTATCATGGTTTTAACAACGACCAAAAAAAAAAAAAAAAAAAACATAAAATTGAAATTGTTTAAAATAATTGTTAAAATAGTTTGTTTCCAAAATGTACTTTGATTAATTTGTGCATTTACAATTCCAGTTCCTTAATGAACAACATCGATTGAGTGTTTTTTTTTTGCTATTGTGGTTTATTATTGTTATTTCTTTTTTTGTTTTTTTTTTTGCTATTTTCTATTTATTTAGTTTTGTTTTATAAAATTGGCTTTAGGTTAAAAATTAAAGGTAATTTCAATAATAGTTCATGTCCTTGTTGGATTAAATGGGTAATTTATTGTTATTTGCTGCAGTTTTAATACTCATTATAATATGCTGGGGCACTTATATAATGAAACATTCTAGGGATTGTATTTTAAAATTTTCAACTTTATTTGAAATGTAAACATTAGTGTGGTCCTTGTTTTGGAATCTATCGATTAATCTTCCTAATGTCGAAAATTATTCTGCTTCATTTAAAAACCAATTGCTGTTTTTTAAGGTGGTTGTTGGGACAGTATTTTAGCACGTTAAAAACATCAGCACTAACCCAATATACACTTCCCACTATGGTAGTGTAGGGTATAAATATGTTCTAACATCGTTAACAAAATATAACCTGATAGCGAAAAAAATCATAAAATTTCATGTACGCATGGAAAACAACATGGTTGTGGTAAACATAATCTAAAAGCAACATATTTTGATAGTGGTCTTTATCATAAAATATCATATTATGATAATATGTTTTAAAGTAATCATATTATGATCCATAGCTATCATAATATGACCTATCGTAATCATATCATAAAACATATTATCTTTCAATGAAATCATATTATCATTAAAACTTAGTTTTGGGAATACAAAATTTTATATGACCTAAATATGAGGGACTTACAATAAATAGATTGTGTTTTTTTTGAAGGCAGTTTTTTTTTAAGAACTTTAATGCCATTTTGAAGAGTAAATATCTGTCATTTATTCCCCATACGAATTCTAGCCAAGAGACCCTGAAAAGCGATTTTGCATGTCCGAAATGATGCTTGAACGCTGATAAAATAAAATAATTTTTGCACTGAATCATTATTTGTGATGAAAAATTTATCCATTACAATAACCCGAAGCGTAAGAGAAAGCCCGATCAATCAGCCGAATCGATACCAAATCTAAATATCCATGGCGCTAAGGTAATTCTCTGTATTTGGTGGGAGCAAAAGGGTCCTATCTATTATGAGCTACTGAAATCTCACCAGACCATCACAGGGAGCCTTTACCGAAGGCAACATATTCGTTTGAAGAGATAATTTTCTGAAAAACGCCCACAATATGCGGCCAGACATAAAACCGTAATATTAAATCATGACAACGCTAGGCCACATGTTGCAATACATATTAAAAACAGTTTATAAAGAAGTGGTTGGGACGTTTGACCTCACCCGCCTTGTCTGGAGACCTTGCCTCGTCCTACTGCTATTTGTTTCGATTGATGTAGAACGCTCGTATATCTGGGATACGCTTTAATTCAGCACAGAGTATTCAAAATTGGCTTGATTCGTTCTTGGCCTCAAAAGATAAGCAGTTTTTTTTTTTGGCTTGGAATCCATATGTTTGCAAGAAAGATGGGACAATTTCTTAGCTTAATTTGAATAAATTTGTATTGTACAAATGTTTCAAAATAAAAGGGAAACATTTTAAGTCACTGAAATTTATTGTTGTATTATACAAATAAAACTATAGAGCGACTGAGAATTACAGACACTCAAACTATGCTTGTAAATATATCATAGCCTAAGCTTAGTACTCTGTTCAAAATTTCGTGCGAAATGCTGTCAAACTACATATAAAATATTTGAAATGAAATATATGCGAAATAATTTCGCAAAAGCAGAACTCTGTTCTTATTATGGAAAACATGTGAAATACATCTGGCAACCTTATTTTTCAACTACGAATTAATATAAGCAGCACTTCTTTAGCACGAAATTAAAACCAACAGCTGATCATTTGTTGCACATAAAATTTTTCGCTCGAAAAATCCATAATTTTTCGCAAACATAAACAGAGCACTAGGCTTTATTTTGAAAAACATGTGAAATACATCTGGCAACCTTATTTCCATTCATTTCAACTAAACAAAGCACTGAATATTATTTAACATTGTATTTTCGCAATAAAAGCGATTAACTTTGTAAAATCGCTAGATATACTACATTATTTGCATACTAAATTTTTCGCATGAAAAAATTATTATAGAAACTTAACATTTAATGATTATTTGTAGGTTTAAATGATTGTAACTACTTGGTCAATGCACAAGGTTTCTTATCATGTCATATTGTCATAATGTCCTAATATTTCACAATGGTTTTTATTGCTTTTCAGCAAAATATGTCCTAAAACGAACGTCTAAGAGTCGGTTAGGCCGAGCCGCCGAATCGTGATATATTAGGACATTATGACAATAAGACTGATAAGAGAACTTGTGTATTGACCAAATATAACATGTTTACCTATTTACTTTAGCTGTTTGAAAAATCATAAAGTTTCGGTGAACCATACTGATATTTATAATAGTGATGAAAATATAAATATTTACAGTAAATTAAATTAAAATAACAATTATTTGTTACAAAGAATAGAGTATTATTGTCGTAACCATGCTGAACCATGTTTTTTCTCTGCATGTGCATACCTTAAGTCCAAAATTTAATATTTTCAAAAATTTGTTTAAACGGAATTTTAAAAAATTATAAAACTTCTTTTCGCTACTAAGTAATAAATGTTACATGAGGACAACAAATGCTAATTTTAACAGTTGTATCTATTATAGGATAGCGAGGGTATTGATTTGAATTTTGCCGATTTCGAGGATATTTAGATTTTGCTAATTTGCTATTATCTAATATTTATTTTGAACTTGATTCGTTGGTTTACAATTTCACACATAAATTAGACTAGAGTTTTGTGATGGAATAGCAGTATTTCATGGCTACAAAACCACAATTATTTATCGGTTTTTGGTTATTTCTTTTAGAACTACCATTAAGTAACTGGGAAAAATAGGATTTTCTGAGCGTTTTTCTTTTACAATTTCAATATATTTTTTTCCTGAATTATATTCGGAAGTGGGTTATATGGGGGGCTATGACTAATTATAAACCGATCGCCCTGAAATTAAATTTGTTAAATTTTATTTGGATACCAACATGAGATTTATGCTCGTTGACGTGATTTTGTGATTATGCTCGTTAAAGACTTCATACGGGAGCTATGGTCAATTATGAATCGATCCGCAAAAAATGTATAGATGTGATTTGCTTTTATATAAAACTTATTTGTGGAATTTGTGGGGGTTCCTATATAAATTAGACCTTTATGACAAAAAAGTTCTATTTCGGGAGGACATTTGGATGGCGGCTAGTTTAAAAAATAGACCGATTACAGTCTGTTCCCAAATCTCATCAAAATATCTTCAAAAGAACAAAAATGGTGTTCACATGAACAGACAGCAAGATTTAATATTTTTAGGTAAACAAAATTTAAAATTAAAAAAAAAATTTTTTTCAAATTTTTTTCGAAATTGTTTTTTAAAAGTTTTTTCCAAACTTTTTTTTGGAAATTTTAATAAAAAAAAAATTTTTTATTTTCTTAGTGAAACAAAATTTTTGCCAAACAAATTTTTTGGTGAAAAAAAAAAAAATCGGGTTAAAAAATATTTTTCCCGATTTTGACCCATCTTACTCTACTTATATACATTGTTGCAATGGACTTTGAAATATCTATCATTACATATCCATATTGTCTACATGAATGACTTAGTAGTCCAGATATAGATAAAAAATAGGCAAAACATCGAGGTTGTCACGTTTTTTTCCTTATATCTCAGCCATTTGTGGGCCGATTTTCTCGATTTCTAATAGCAACCGAATTGGAAGAATTCCCGATATATTGGTTGATCAATTATGTTTGTTATTTAGGAAATTTGGAAAGTTGATTTCAACTGACAGACTGACATGGTCACATCGACTCCGCTATCTATAACGATCCAGAATAAATATACTGTTGGAATGCAAACAAAAAATGTAGAAATTACAAACGGAATGACAAACTTATATATACCCTTGCCACTAATGGTGAAGGGTATAAAATGAAGAACACACGCATTTGTATGATAAAACTGAAAAAGTAACGATCAACCTAGAGTGCGAAGAAATCGACATTTAGTTGAACAAATTTCAAAACAACATACAAGGTGGGGCAAAAGTAATCCTCCTATCAGAATATTGTATAAATTTTGCGATTGGCCCCTTATGTCAGTTCTGTTTTGACATTTGTGTAGTAAACACATGCGAAATACACGTTAGTAATCAATGTTATGCTACACTGCTCCAGAACGCGGAATATTGCTGACTACTTAAATGACCAATAATCGGCAAAATTTATAGCATTTTCTGCTAGGAGGATTACTTTTGCGCCACCTTGTATGTTGTTTTGAAATTTGTTCAACTTATGATTTGTTGATGTTTTAACTTAGAGAATGTTGTTATTTCACTACATTTGCCAATAAAAATGGTACTAAACGAAGTGATCGAGAAAAACTATAAGTATTTCCGAACTCTATGGACTTCAATACATCATAAATGCTATATGAGAACCGCTGCATATTATTGTGGTGTAGCATAGTGTAATTAACATTACTTATAATTGAACAATATTTTTGACTTCTGGTTAATATGGGTTAAAGGTTTAGTGTAGACGTTTAACTTTGCGGACATTTTTGACCCCAGATAAAAAAGGGTTAACAAGAAATTCAAATTACAAAATCGTGAATTAATAACACGAAGATATAAACTGAAATTTAACATAATAAAACAAGCGAAATGCTTTTTTTCAGAAATACTTTAAAGAAATTTGTGATCAAAAGCTAAATTTCCTCGAAATCCTAAAGTTTTTAATCGGTCGTCATGCTAATCGTCATTTGAAATTTATAAAAATCGAAAATAAAATCTATAATTTTTTGAAATTTTAAAAACATAAAATTTGAGACTATGCACAAAATTTTGTGAATTTTTTGGTATCATATTCTGAAAATGTTTAAAATTAAATAAATAAAGTATTTGTAAATGGATTTTTTTTTTTCATATTTTTCACTAAATATTCTGAAATTTTCACTAAAAATTCATTTTAAATTTCGTTGCAATATGAAGCTTTAAACTATTTGCAAAAAGGATTTTCTTTTATTGATTTTACTAAATATTTAAAAAAGAAAAATGCAAAACAACAAAGATATTATAATAATTCCTAACAATAAATGGTCCAAAAATATTAGCTGTTTGTTTGATTCTATATTTAACCAACATTTATTAATTTAATTCCTAAAGCCAATGTTTACGCTCAATAAATTTTTATTAGTACCAGCTTCTTTCTACTTTTGCTACAACATTTCTCTATGTATAAATGTATCGATGAGGTTCATTAGGAGAAACTGTGACTTTTTATATCTTTATTTTTAGTTTTTTATTTTTTGTGCAAAAAAAAAAAAAAAACGTTCATATCTTCTTTTTCTGTATCACAATTCTGCAGTTGTAGTTGGTTGTAGTAATTACTGGTAGTAGTGGTAAGTAGTTTTTAATACAAAAATACAAAAAAAAAAATAAAAAATATATATAAAAAATACAACAAATAAAAAAACAACACACAAAAATAATAATGTTTTCTGTTTAAGTATTTTTTTTACATAAAAAAAAGAATGTAGCACAATATTACTTTTTGATTATAGTTTTCTATTTATTTTATTTTATTTTTTTGCTGATTTTATTTTTTGTTATTCTCTGGTTGTTTTGTTTGTTTGCAAATTTAAATAAAAGGCAGTTTTAGTTGAGGTTTTTTTTTTTCTTCATTTCTTTTTTGGTAATACAAAAAAAGAAGACACAAAAAAATATATTTACAACAAGACAAACAACAATAACTGGGGTTGGGAAAATAAAGCTTTCACCACAAAAAAAAATTGAAATTATAAAAAAAAAAACGTTAGAAGAAAAAATTTAAACAAAAAAAATTAAATAAAACTATAGTGTTGAGTATCAAAAAGAAAAATGAATAAGAAAATAACACACATACATAAACATCAAAAAAGTACACACATACAATGAAGCGTTAAAGAAGTTTTGAAAGAAAATTAACAAATAAATATTTTATTTTAAATTAATAATTAAACTTGAAATAAATAAATAATTATTTATTTAGTTGAATAATGTTGGAATAATTACTCTTCCATACGCACAAGAGCAGAGCACTTAATGAGTTTTAATTATTGCTAAATACACCAGAGTGATTAGGTGGCTGTACTTACCCAGCAAATACGAAAGCAAGTTTTATCTCAAATTGAGAATGATTTCAAATCAAAGATTTCTCAAGTTGAGATTGGTTTGTTAGAATTGGAAAATTATGGTTTTCTTGCTTTCAAGCTTTTGACTCTTGTGTTTGCTGGGTACTTGTAGTTTTTAGTTTTAATTATTAATAAGTGTTAGTTTGTGTGTGTATTAGGTTGGCCCTTATATTGCACTTTTCCGATTTACGATGCTCCCAAGGTCTAAAAATGTTCTACGTCATATAAAAACGATTTGCGGAAAATATGAAAAATCTATCTTTTGAACGCGGTTTTTGTTTTTATTAACTGATATATCATTTTAAAAGGTACCTATCTGTCATTTATTCTCATTAAGATATTGAACATTATAGTGTGAACAACAAAGTTTTCTTTTTGCTTAAAAAATGTGGAATTTTGTGCCAACAAGGCGTCATACTTCTTTAATTTGAAAAAAAGTGCCGCTGATTCACAGCAAGTGCTCACCAACGCTTATAGTGAATGTGTTCCAGCAGTAACAACTTGCGTGAGAATGTTTGTTTGGGTCAGAAGTGGTGATTTCGACACAGAAGGCAACGATCGCCCAGGCTCGCCAAAAAAGTTTGAAGACCAAGAATCGGAAGCATTACTCCATGAAGATTGATGTCAAACTCAACAAGAATTTGCAAAATCATTTCCAGCTACTCAAGCAATAATTTAAAAACGTTTGGGATCAACAAGATTCATCCACAAGCTGGGATATTGACTAGACCATCCCAGGGAACCTGTACCGAACGCAACTGATTCCTTTGCAGTGAACATTGGACGAAAAACGCCCAGAATATCTGACCAGACATGAAACCGTAATATTCCATCATGACTACTCTCGGCCACATTTTGCAATACCTGTTAAAAACTATTTAGAATGAAGTGGTTGGGAAGTTTTGCCTCATCCGCTTTATAGTTCAGACCTTGCTCCGTCCGACTAATATTTGTTTCGATCGAAGCAGAACTCTCTTTCTGGGATACGAGAGTATGCCATATTGCACAGTGGTTTAAAAAGGTTTTTTGTTTTGGATATAATTCGGTATCTCGGGAACTATTGGAGATATTATTGGAGCTGAGATGTTTTTGAGTTGATTGACGTTTGTTAAGCTTCCTAGCGCTAATGGGAGCCAATGCGTGGTTTCTCAAATTAGGTCACCTTGGGTCTCAAATTTTTGAAAAAAAAAAAAACGCCAAAAATCCATTTATGATTTAAATGATGTGAAATTTAAAATATAAAATACGCTTACATGTGTAGGTTATCTCCATCAGTTGAAGAGATATTTAGGTTTATTGATTTCGATCTTTTGGTGGAAAATATAAACCAAGGGTCCAAATTTATTTTTAAAATATCAGCTATATTGGTGATAAAATTCTAAATAAAATAAAAGAAACTTGCTAACAGTTATCTCGTCCCTATAAAAAGTTATACGCATCCAAATTTGGAACATGTAAATAGGGCCGTGTTTTTCACTTTTTTTTTCAAAAAAGCCCATATATTTTTTCTTTTATAGAAAAAAAATTTCTTCGCGACTATATACAAGTTTTATATGATCCGGAAATAGAACTTAATGCAAAAGCATGTAAAGTAAAATTTGTCTCCCTTAAGGGGACATAACCCCCCTCCCCCCAGCCCTATCCAAAATTGGTCAATTTTTTTAAAAAAATTTCTGTTTGAGTAAAAAATTCTAAAAAGTTAAAGCAGTGATCCTCGAAAAAGCTCCATATTTGTATAATCCTACATGTTTCTTAAATACTGACAAAATGTTTTTACTACCATATGGTAAATAATGTCACAGTAGGCATTTTTCTAAAAAATTCAGTTTTTAGAACAAATTTTTCCCGTTTTAGGAATTTCGGTATTTGAAAAGAAAAATTGTCATAAATTATAATGTTAATGATTTTAGGACATTTGACGCTATATTAGTTCCAAATTTTGTTAAGATACCTTTAACCTTTAAAATTTTATATTAATTAAAATTTTATATTTTTCTTCATGGAAAATTATCATTTTATAATCTTTTTAGTTTTTAAGGTAAATTATGTCCCAAAAATTTATAAATTTTTTTTAATTTTACTAAAATATTATTCCTCAAGCTCTAGGGTTTTCACCAATATCAATCACATATATAAGAAGTATTTATTTACATCTCAGAAGTTCCACAAAACCCTGCCCCCTTTGAAAAACTTTTAGGTTTTTTCATATATTGCATGCAAAATGTGTTACACTAAACTTTCTCTTTCTCTCTGTGTTTGAATTCAAAAGTTACATTTGCTATGTAAGTATACACATTTTGCTTGCAAAATATTCTTAATGACTATTTATATTTTAAATTTCAGATCATTAGGATCATAAATGGATTTTTGGCGTTTTTTTTTTTTTAATTTGAGACCCGAGGTGACCAACTTTGAGGGGTTACACACTGGCCCCCATTAGCGCTAGGAAATTTAACAAATGCTAATCAACTCGAAAATGCCTCAGCTCCATCTATGTGAAATTTCGTAAAAATATCTCCAATAATTCCCGAGATACCGAATTATTTCTACACAAATAAAACGTTCTTAAACCACTGTGTATTGGCTTGATTTGTTCTTGGCCTCAAAAGATGAGCAGGTCTTAAATTTCAGATCATTCGGATCATAAATGGATTTTTGACGATTTTTTTTGTTTAAATTTGACACCCGAGGTGACCAGCTTTGAGGGGCCACACACTGGCACCCATTAGCGCTAGAAATCTTAACAAATGTAAATCAACTCAAAAATACCTCAGCTCCAACTATGTGAAATTTCGTAAAAATATCTTTAATATTTGCCGAGATACCCGATTATTTCCAAAAAAAAACACTGTGTATTGGCTTGATTCGTTCTTGGCCTCAAAAGATGAGCAGATCTTTTGGTTCGGAATCCATATGTTGCCGGAAACATAATGAATTTGCGAATGTGCAGTCTTTTGGAAACATTTATTTTCATGTTTTTGCAAATTGGACCAGATAAATTAATATTTGTTTACTGGACCTTTTAACTGGCTTTATCTAGGCTTGAGTCCTTTAGCATCGAGCAAAAAGACAAGCTTACTGTTGCAGGCTCTAGCTTGAATAATTTGAATTCGAGATCTGTTGGTCGAGACACTTTAAAGTGGAATCTTTAGACAATAGCTTAGAATTGATGCGATGCATGTGAGATTATGAGAAACCTGTGGGCCGAATATAGCGGGAGAGGTCATTTTATGAATCGGGTACAATCGTTTCATGATTGCTTAAGCTACCACGCTACCTCGTTACCAACCAGCTAATAATTTGCTAATAATTAAGTAGAGATTTATTTAATTGTGATATTTTTTTTTTAAGAAATTCCTTTTTAAATGACCTACAATTACACAGTCCCATTAATTACCACTAACATATTTAAAATGTATCCCAAGATCTTACTTTAATAATAAATTATCTTTAATTAGCTGTATAATGTACTGGTATATATTAAATTGCAATTTGTTTTCTTTACTTTGGCAAAATTTCTAATGCGTGGCTTACAAATTTATATGCACAATTAAGCATAAACTACTTGAGAATTATACATAAAATATATTAGCTTGTAATATGAAAAAAAAGAAATATATGCATATTAAATAAATTATAATAAATTCTATATGATAATGCAAGATCTATGGGTGGTTTAGTAAGTAAGTGAGTGAGTGAGAGTGTGTGAATATATATTTGTTAAGTGTTTAAATCCTTGTACATTGTACAGCCATATCTATATGTTGTAAGTACTAACACGCAGTTATACAAATCTATGTAAATGTATGTGTTGTTTTCAACTTTTTTTTTTTTTCTATTTGTTTGCTGCTTTAATAAAAATTGAGGTCATGTGACGCCAAAAAAATAAAAAAATTCAATAAATATGGCAGACTTGATGTCGCCAAACGAAAAGTTACTCGTACATAAATAATTTTTAAAACAGTGAGGAAAGAGTAAAAAATAAATTGAAATAAATAAAATAACATTAGAATGGATGTATCTATGTAAGTAGTTATGTAGTGAACTAAAATAAACATTACATTCCCAGCAGTTAGGCAAGTAGTCATTGTATCGCTTATAAGGACTGAGATTGAAAAATTTTTAACATACATATATGTTAATAAAAATTAAACCACTAAACTTACAGTTTTGAATCTTTTTTTATTTGATTGAAATTATTGTTAAAATTTACAAAAGAAAAATATTTTTATAGTTCTAATCACTAATAAAGAAATTTTGAACCTTTTTCGAAAACCCTTCCATTATGGTTTTTATAGAGCTTTATGTCAATTTGTTCGAACAGGTTGTCCATCTCCGTTTAAAGTCTACCACACTTTTGAACAACTTTTTTGTGCTCTTCAATTCTCTTTTAACAAGAGCCCAATATCTCTCCACTGGACTCAGCTCCAGGCAGTTTGGAGAAATTGCCTCTCTTGGTACAAATACCACATTATTGTTCTTGTACCACTCAAAACCTTTATTAACATAGTGACAGATGCCAAATCAGGACCAAAATAAGTGGACACATTAAGAAGTCTTATGAATGGAAACATCCTTTTTGCTAAATATTCCTTGATGTAAATTTCGGTATTTATAGAGCCCTTTATAACAAATGTTTGGCTTTTTTGCGGCAACTACATATTGCTTGCCATACCAAAAACTTTGTGGGAAATTTTGTCTGCTTTTGGATCCTAAACTTTTCTTTAACATTCCCTCGAGCATCTGCAACATAAAAAAGTTGACCAAGAAGCTGCGACAAATTTTCCATACATACATTTCGCCATCCATTATGGAGCAAGAATATTTTTTTTATAAAATTTGACTTCAATTTCCGTGCTCTGTCTTTGGCCTCAAAATTTTCAGCAGAGTTCCTGTCAGGAACTTTTTGAGCCTTTTATGCTTTTAAACCTTTATTGGCTTTAACTTTTCATACCAAATAATCCGAGTACTGACCTAACCGTGGTGCTTTCCTATCGGATGTGTTGGGAGCTCTTTTGAAAATGCTTTCTATTTTTTTGGCCTTAGAAACATCATGTTGACCATTCCTTCTACCAGAACCAGGTTTTCTATCAACGGACAAGTTCTCCCGGTACTGTTTAATAGCATTGGACAAAGTTTGATAGCTGACCTTTGATTGTTTGGCCAACTTTTTGTAGGACCAAGTTGGGTTTTGTTGAAAATATTTAATAATTTTTGTAAATGAACATAATTGACATTAAACATAATAACTGACATGCTTTACAAAGGTAACTTGATAAAAAAAAAAAATAAAAAATCATATAATGTAAGGTGGCGCAAAAGTAATCCTCCTATCAGAATATGTTATAAATTTTGCGATTGGCCCCTGATGTCAGTTCTGTTTTAACATTTGTGTAGTAAACACATGCAAAATACACGTTAGTAAACAATGTTACGCTACACTGCTCCAGAACACGGAATATTGCTGAGTATTTATTTGACCAATGATCGGTCGGTGACCTTGGCACAACGTGAATTTCGTCGCAGATTTTCTGGCCGTCCAACGCATACTGGTGAAACACTGCGACGTTTAGCCGCTCGCCTCGAAGAGACTGGCACAACACGAGATGCTGCTAGGCGTGGCAGACCCCGGAGTAGCCGTTCTACAGAGAATATTGCTGATGTAGCCGAGGATGTCATGGAAGCGCCGTCGACATCGACCAGAAGACGTGCCACGCAAATGGGTATCAGTCGACGGTCTTTACAACAAATTTTGAAGATGTTTCCGTACTACGTCCAGACGGTGCATCAGCTGTTAGCTGCTGACCGCCAATCGGGTCTAACATACGCTCAAGCCATCCTTAATCACCACCAAGAGGAAGATGATTTTTCATCAAAAATAATCATGAGTGATGAGGGCCATTTCCATCTTAGCGGGTACGTAAATAAGCAAAATTTACGCTTCTGGGGCACTGAAAATCCGCGTGTAACCTACAGTGACCCGCTCAAAGTCACTGTATGACGTGCTGTTTTCGCTGGAGGAGTCATCGGACCTTTTTTCTTCGAAGACGTCGCGGGCCAAACGGTTACTGTGAATGGTGAGCGCTACAGAGCAATGATCAACGAGTTCTTTTTGCCGCAACTTGATGAATTGGGATTGGAAAACATGTGGTTCCAACAGGACGGTGCAACGGCACACACTGCACGTGCTACAACCGATATGCTGAAGGATGCATTTCCCGGGCGCCTAATCTCCCGTTTTGGCGATTTGCACTGGCCAGCAAGATCGCCTGATTTGACCGCTCCAGACTTCTTTTTGTGGGGCTTTTTGAAGTCGGGGGTTTATGTCAACAAGCCTCAGACACTTGCAGCTCTTAAAGACAATATCCGTCAAGAATGTGAGGACCTATCGCCGGAAGTTTTGGCCAAAGTGATGGAAAATGCCATAAAAAGTGCTCAAATGACAATCAACTGTGGCGGCGGCCATTTAAATGACATCATATTCTCGACTTGATGTAAAAAAAATTAAAAGACCAAATAAAAATAAAAATAATCCACAAGAAGAATTAAAGTTTTTCATTTTTTCTTTTTTAATTACAGCCAAAAAACATCGGAAGTTTACTTTTGCGCCACCTTGTACTTGGGTTAAAAGTTTTAATGAAAAACGTGTGTTAAGAATTTTACGATCTCAGTCCTTAGACTGTAATTGTCATTAATGTCTGATCTGATCTGGCTAACTGCAATTGATATATTTTGGGTCATTTGACACCTATGAGAAGTTTGAAGTGTAAAGAGAAATCAATTGGTTACTTTATACATCCCCAGTGCGAAGTCAATTGTCACTAAGTAACCAGTGTATCTAAGTAACCTAGTAGTCACTTTAAAGGTTTATTTTATACTGCTATTTATAAAGTAGTAATTTTATCCACCAGAAGTTATCTATTGTAGAGTTGTCGGAGGAAGATTTGTTCACAAGCAATTGGAAATTGGACTGACTTTTTAACTGACTATTTGAGGTCAATTATTATTTTACCCAACAGAAGTAATCTATTGTAGAGTTGTTGTAGGAAGGTTTGTTAACAAGCAATCGCATATTGGACTGTGTATGAGATTTCTTTTTAATTGATTATTTGAGGTCAATTATCACCCGTACATGTTAAAATATTTAGTTATGTAGCTGATCAAATAACCAGTTAGGTAGCTAGTAAGGCTACAGACTCTATGTAACCGGTATGTGAATCCAATGTGTTGACTACTTTGAACCAGCTATCAGCTTAGCTGGTCCATGCACGTGTTAAAGTAACTAGTTTCGTAACTACTTACTAACTATTTGCCATCCTAAGTGATAGGTAAAATCAATAGTACGTTACAGTCTCCTAGAACTGCTGGTTGGTACATTATAAATGTATATATAATTTGTGTAAATGTATGTAGTTAGTTATCTTTTTTACTCTAAAAACAAAATATTATGCTTTAGGATTTGTAGATGGTTTTTTTTTTTAATGTATTTCTATTTGTAAAATTTCTATTTTTTTATAACTGTTCTGTTTTATCAACAATTTCTGTTTTTTTTTTTTTAGTATCTTTTTGTAAGCTTTTATTATATCATTCAAAGACACTGCGTGTGTAATTTTGCAACTATTATCCTGTCATTTGAAATAACATCAAAAAGAGAATTACAAAAAAAAAGAAGGTCAAATTTTATCTTCAATAGTTAGTAGTTTTTAATGTTATTTTGTTTTTGGTTTTCGTGAATGTGTTTGTTTATATCTATAGAAGTGTACGAGTATTATTATTATTTTGTTCTATCTTTAACAGATGAAAAGTGCAGTTCATTGCTGTCTATTCATACAATACATAGTTACATGTGAATATTTGTGTGTTGTTTTTGTATTTTTTTGTTGTTATCAAACAAATTAATCAAAAACAATAACAATATAAAGACCACAGTACAAAAAGATTTTAATATAAAGATAGTGACTGTTGTAAAGGAAGGACTACTAAATACTAACTACATATTTAAAAGAAAATACGAAAAAATAAAAATACATTACATTACATTTCACCAAGTGTGTATGATATAATACAAAAAAAGGTGGATTTACTAAAATGAATTGAAAAGTTTCTGGCCTCAGGTCATGTATACAGGGCTTAATATATTCTGTTTGGATCGTTGGGCGTTGATCAACCCTTGGATATTCGCTACTTATCATTTCCAGTGCCAATGTGCTTTGCTATGTTTAGATTCTTAATTCCTTCAGTATTAAGTAATATAAAGTTGATTAAAATCTATAAGAATCCACAAGGAATCTTTTTTTTTCGCTTAAAGAAATTAGCATCGACGCAAAAATTCTTTTTGTTCAGGAGCACAAAAACGGAAAATCCTATAGCGTAATTAGCAAACTTCTTAATATACCATTTCCTACGGTTCAGTGCATAGTTAAATAAAAAGTCAAGACAAGGTCGGCCAAAGAAACTTTCCAGACGAGATGTTAGTCTTGTTTTAAAAGAAGTGCCAAAAAATCCGAGAATATCAGGGCCCAAATAAGAAGAAAGGATCGAAAATACAACTGATAAGAAAGTTCATCCAAAAACAATTTAAAGGGCATTACGATCTCATGGGTATGCAAGCATAGTTCCCCATAGAAAACCTTTGATATCTGATAAGTATAGAAGACTTCGCCTTGAATTTGCAAAAATGTACATTAATAAAGGCATTGATTTCTGGAAGAAGGTATTATTTACGAACGAAAGCAAGTTTAACTTGTTCGGAAATGACGGGCATGGAAAAGTTTGGCGTAAAAAGAATACAGCACTGGGGTTGGCTGGTTAGTGTTTATTGATGGTATTATAGATCGATACTACTATAAACACCTTTTAGAACGTAAAACCATCAGTTGGTATGTTGGGTCATTGTCACAGTTGGATTTTCCAACAAGACAACGATCCCAAGCATACAGCGAATATTGTGAGAGATTGATTCCTGTATTATGCACCAATGCAGCTGAAATCCTCTCCCCAATCCCCAGATCTTAACCCTATTGAGCACGCTTGGGATATTTTAAAGCGAAAAATTGCTCACGTAGATGTTATCAACAGAGAAATGCTAAAAGAAACACTACAGAAGTGCTGGTCAAAAATTTCCCCTGCTATGACCGAAAATCTGGTCGCATCGATGCCGAGACGTCTGCAGACAGTGATTGATGCTAATGGTGGACCAAAAAACTATTAATTTTATTAAAATTTAAAGAATCTTCTTGTTATGTATGAAGACTTTTGTTAATCGTTATTTTTTGTTTAATTTGTTTTTTTTGTTATTTTCTTTGAAACACACCGATTACTCACCAAAGCTTATGGTGAATGTGTTCCATTGGTTTGTAACGTTCAGAAGTGGAGAGGCCAGACAAAAAAGTTTGAAGACCAAGAATTGGAGACATTACTTCATGAAGATTGTTGTGAAACTCAACAAAAGCTTGTAAAATCATTGGGATCTACTCAAGCAGCAATTTGCGAGCAGCAGGGAAATTATGGACCATACGAATTGAAGCCGAGAGACCTTGAAATACGATTTTACATGTTCGAAATAATGCTTAAACGCAATAATAGAAAATCATTTTTGGACCGAATCATTACTTGCGATTACCGTATTTACACTAAAGCCAAATATCCATGGCGATAAGATAATTCTCTGTATTTGGTGGGAGCAAAAGGGTCCTATCCATTATGAGCTGCTTAAATCTCACCAGACCATCACAAGGAACCTGTCATGACGGAGAACAGTTAGATCTTGGGAACATCCTAATATGAAAACTCTGTATAACACTCTATTCTAACTTATTAAGGAGTGAGATGGTAAAATTTTTAACACTCGTTTTCCATTAAACCCAAGTATTATTTGATTTTTTTTTTTGATCAAGTTACCTTTGTAAAACATGTCAGTTAATATGTTTAATGTCAATTATATTTATTTGTTGTTAATTTGATTAAAATGAGTGACCAGAGAAAAGTGCGTACTAAAATTATTAAATATTTTCAACAAAACCCAACTTGGTCGTACAAAAAATTGGCCAAGCATGCAAAGGTCTGCTGTCAGACTGTTTCCAATGTTATTAAACAGTACCGGGAGAACTTGTCCGTTGATAAAAAACCTGGTTAAGGTAGAAGGAATGGCCACATGATGTTTCTAAAGCCAAAAAAATAGAAAGCATTTTCAAAAAAGGTCCCAACAAATCCGGTAGGAAAGCAGCCCGGTTAGCTCAGTGCTCGGACTATTTGGTACGAGAAGTTAAAGCTAATGCAGGTTTAAAAACATACAAGGCTCTTAAAGTTCCTGACAGGAACATTGAAGTCAAGTATTATAAAAAAATATTCATGCTGCATAATGGATGGCGAAACGTATGTCCTGGCAGATTTTTCGCGACTTCCTGGTCAAACATTTTATGTTGCTTAAACAGTATCGGGAGAACTTGCCCGTTGATGGAAAACCTGGTTCAGGTAGAAGGAAGGGCCACGTGATGTTTCTAAAGCCAAAAAAATAGAAAGATTTTAAAAAGAGCTCCCATCACATCCGGTAGGAAAGCAGCCCGGTTAGCTCAGAGCTCAATACAGGTTTAATACATACATGGCTCAAAAAGTTCCTGACAGGAACACTGCTAAAAATTTAGAGGCCAAAAACAGAGCACGGAAATTGAAGTCAAGTTTTATAAAAAAATATCCTTGCTGCAGAATGGATGACGAAACGTATGTTCTGGCTGATTTTTCGCAACTTCCTTGTCAAAAATTGTATGTTGCTGATGCTCGAGAAAATGTTGAAGAAAAGTTTAGGACCCAAAAGCAGACAAAATTTCCCAAAAAGTTCTTGGTATGGCAAGCAATATGCAGTTGCGGCAAAAAAGCCAAACATTTGTTACAAAGGGCTCTATAAATACCGAAATTTGCATCAAGGAATGTTTACAAAAGAGGATGTTTCCATTCATAAGACTTCTTAATGTGTCCACTTATTTTTGGCCTGATTTGGCATCTGTCACTATAGTAAGAAAGGTTTTGAGTGGTACAATAATAATAAAGTGGTATTTGTAACAAGATAGGTAAATCCTCCAAACTGCCTGAAGCTAAGGCAGTGCAGAGATATTGGGCTCTTTTTAAAAGAGAATTGAATAGCACAAAAAAAGTGTCCAAAAGTGTGGTAGATTTTAAACGGAGATGAACTACCTGTTCGAGCAAAGTGACAGAAAGCACTATAAAAACGTTATTGAAAGGGCTTTCAAAAAAGGTTCAAAATTTTATCACTAGTGATTAAAACTATAAAAATATTTTTTTTTTTTTGTAAATTTTAATAATAATTTCAATCAAATAAAAAAAAAATAAAACTGTAAGTTAAGTGGTTTCGTTTTTATTAACATATATGTATGTTAAGAATTTTTCGATCTCACTCAAGTGATCGAGGGATTTCATACAAGTGACTTCTCGCACAATCTAACTCATCATGTTATTCTCATTGCGAATAAAACTGATATCTATTGGAAAATGATATAAAATAAAACGTTTGGTCATGCTAGAGAAACCAGAGCTCCTGGAGGAAAGTTATTGAAGGATAGACTAAAAATTTTGGTTTGCTGTTATGAATGTTTAACAAAAAATCGTTGAAAGGCAAAGAAAAGCCACTTGTTTCGTAACAAAGTGTTGTTGTAAATTATCTTCATTGAAATAATGGATATTTTTAATGGTAGAATAATTTTTAGAACCGAAATCTTTTTCAGTGAAGGCTTTATTATTCCTTGGTAGTGCCTTAAGTCAACCTCCCGAAAAACATTGATTAAAAACTACAAAATATGAAAAAAGTATAAACAATAGTCATGTCTCCTAATGTCACACCGCTTAAAACTTATTCAACAAATATATCTCGATATAACGAATTTTTCGATTTAAAGAATGGACCTGACAACATATCGTTCGTTATACCGGGATTTACCTGTATTTCAAATACAAATCAAATGTGCCTCATACTTTTGCTAATACGGGATTCACACGATGACTTTTCAGTCATGGAATTTTAGCAATTCTCTTTTACTCCACCACTCTTGCCAAAAAACTCATAAAATCATGACTTAAAGTCACAGAAAAAGACATAGCGTAATCCCGTATAAAAAATTTAATAAAATAAATATCGTAGCAGAAAATTCTCTCATATAAAGGTTTGTTTTAAGCCCGCAAGAACTTACGAAAGGTTTAACTGTCATACTGCACTCACTTTTTGACATTTATGATCAGTATACTCTGGCAAATCATAATGAATTGATTGATTCTTACACAATAATACCATATTATCAAAATTTACTTTGATCGATTCGCACAACTGTAAGACGACTGTTTTATCTCAAACTTGTGTTCAGAGTAGGGGCTCATTTTTGGCTTAACGGGTTTGTTACTAAACAAAATTTGACGCATATGGAGTGAAACTAATTCTCAACAGACTCTACAGCCCCCATTACATCAAGAAAAATGCACCATTTGGTGCGGTTAACACGATGGTGGCATCATCAGACCTTATTTATTCAAAAGTAAAGCCGGAGCTCGCGTTACAGTCAATGGAGATCGTTACTCCATCATGATCAATGAAGTCACTGATGTATGCTTATAAACCAACAACAATTGATGCCTTGGAGGCCAACAATGCTCGAAAAAGTGTCGGAAATCATTTAAATTTACTTTTTTGTGTTATTTTTTACAATTCGGTCTTAAAAAACATCCTTTATTTAAATTATGCAAAATAGTTTTAACACATTATTGCAAAAAAATTTAATACTGTTTTTGAAAATCCATCAATATTTAGCTCAAATCTAAAACTGCTTTTCCTCATTTGCACTTAAATTCCAATGCGCATCAATAGTTTTTCAAGTACAAGACATTATATTTATTTCATTTCTTTAATATATATTTTTTTAATTTTTTTGTTCAACGACACTTTCCCCATAGAAATCACTGACTGGATGTGAGTGGAAAATTTGTATGGAAGTGACATCTAAAGCTGCTCTGCTCTGCGTGTGAATGTGATTGTGAGTGATTAAATATTTGTTTGAATAATTGAATGCATATTTTTTTTTGTGTAGATGTTATATAAATGATGATAATAGTGTGTGTGTTGATAATTTCTATACAGTTTGTGAAAGATTTATTTATGTATTTCAAAATTATAATTGTCATTTTCACAATGAAATTGAAAAAAAAAACTAAAAAAATAATAAATAGAAATGAAAAAAAAAACTATAATAAATTAAAGAGAAAAACGGATGTGCAATAGTGCAAATTTTCAAACTACAATTAAAAATGTTTAAAAAAAAAAATAGAAAAAATAAATAATATTGTATATGAATATCTTTTCTTGTAACAGCATCAATCATCATTATGATTAAATATGAAAATAATGATGGTATAACAAATACATTAACGCCAGTTTTTCATTTAGCACACATACATACATATACAAACATACACATACATATACACACTAGGGTGGACCTTATTTACACTTTTTGGATTTTCAATGCTGTCAAGGTCTGAAATTGTTCTTCGTTAACATCCAATTGCTGATTTTTTTTTTTTTTTAAATTGGCTAAAGCTTAGAGTAGGGTTCTATAGTTGCAACAAAAAGTCGACATTTCGAACTTTCGATTTTTAAAAAGTCAAATTTTTGAACTTTTGACCTTAGATAAATGCTTGCGACTTCTATAAATATTTAAATAATTGACTTTTCGACTTAAGCTTTTTATGAAAAGTCTAAACTACTAAAAACTAGTGACAACTAGTTACATAGCTAGCTTGGAATCATAAGGACCCACCAGTTAAGCAAGTAGTCAATGCATCCCTTATAGACAGTAATTGGTACTAATGTCTTATCACTTGGCTAACTCCAATTTATATAGTTTGGGTCATTTGACATGTATATTCTCTTTGTAGTGCATTGAGAAGACAATTGGTTACTTTATACCTCCCAGGTAATCTAGCGTGAATACAATTGTCACTTAAGTGTCTCTAAGTAATCTGGAGTGTAGTCACTTTAAAGGTTATGTGAGTAATTCGTACAAACTGGTTTTATACAAATTGTTTTGATATAATTCTCATGACATCTCATGTAACCTAGCGTGAAGTCAATAGTCACTTTAGTGTCTTTAAGTAACCTAAAATGTAGTCACTTTAAACCCACCAGAAGTTGGAGGTAGGTTTGAGTACAATCAATTGGTTATTGAACAGTCTATGAGATGGCTTTTTAACTGAATATTTAGGTCAATTACATGTTAAAATAACTAGTTATATAGCTGATAAAGTAACCATTTAGGTAGCTAGTAAGGCAACTGACTCTATGAAACCGGTATGTGAATCCAATGCGTTGACCACTTTGGACCAGCTATCAGACAGTCTCGTTGTAATCAAAAATGGTCAATTGATCCCCTGCTTAGGATATGCACGTGTTAAAATAACTAGTGATGTAACTAGTTTTGTAAATAGTTGTCATCCTAAATGGTAGTTAGTTTGGTACAGTCTCATAGAACTGCTGGGGACCACCCTAATACACACACTTCCAACGAATACACACAAATATACATGCATACATACAACTACAATTGTTTTTCACATGTATGTCAGCATTTGTAACGACAAATCCTTATGAAAACTACCAGATTTAAAACTGTCGAGAAAATAAATTAAAATTAAGAATAACAAAAATAAAAATAAATAAAAAACTTGCAGAAATAATAATAAAACATAAATACAAGAGTAAAAGTACAAGGTTACACAAGCATTCAAACAATTATGACAGAGTAACATTTAGGAGAATGATAACAAGGATTAAGGCAGAAGAGACACACACAGTCCCTCAGTGTGTTCCAAATAATCGAAGATTTGACTTTAAGACGTTAATATTCGTACAACACATGACATTGAAGTAAAATTTTATAATAGAAGTATGAGTCTGTGAGTTTGTGTTAATTTGTATGATGTGTGCCAGTGTAAACAATGTATATAAGGTTAAATACACAAACTAAGTCATATACTTACACCCACTCATCTGCACAAAGGTTAATTTTTGTGAAAATTTTTGTACAAAAACAAAACAAGCAAATCTTACAAAATTCTATGTAGATTAAGCATCATTTACGTTGTATCTGTGTTTGTATAGGTTTGGTATGAGTTTGAGTTTGAGTGTGTGTGTTTGTATTTGAAATTTGTTATAGCGTGTTTGTGTATCTACTTGTAATTAGAATGACGTTTAACCTTACAAAACACATGTGTACATACTTTTTACTTATTACATACCCCCCCTCACTTAGACTTTGCCAAATTATAGTAATTTTACACACATTGCAGTAAGATTCGCAAGAAAATGTGTGTTAAGGTGGCCTTATTTTACAGGTTTGGGACGTTCGCAAGGTCTCAAATTGTTCTTCGTTATTTAAAAATTAAATGCTGAAAATTTTAGCAAAATCGTATAACATTTTTTTATTTTAAGTGTAGTGTTTATTAAATTGTTGAAAAAAATTCCAATTAAAAATAGTTTTTGTATTTCATTTATCCATAGAATAAGATTAATGTGCAAACGTGATAAGTACCTTTTAACAATTTTTTCGGAAGAAACAAAGAACGTTCTAATAGCCAGTGTTTAAAGTATTTTTGAAATCTGTTAATGCAGTATTATTACGTCCAAGCTGATCCGGTACGCTTTGCCACGCCAATTAAGTAGTATAAAGAAAAAGGACTTTTAAGTCTCCCTTTGTGAATTCTCACTCATTCAGTATAACATGTCTCTAGTTTCATGTTTATTGGTTCACTGTAATATGGATTTTAACTTATTCGAAACGTATCATTAGAATAAAGAAAAAGTACCATTAAGACCCATATTTTGAATTCTCACTTAGAAGACTTAATTTGATATTGAACCATTTAGGGGATGAAAGTTGTTACTAAAGTAAAATGTACTATTAGTAGAAAAAGTACCTAAAGTCTCTTTATTGCTGATTCTAATTCAGTCAGGATCATTATTATTAAAGAAAACTCAAAAGGTACCACTTGAAGAACGAAAAAAGTACCATTCGTTATCCCTTTTTGGTACCTTAATATTATTAAGCCCACTATCCTTGATTCTTTCTTTACTCATAATCATATCAGCCAAGTTTTATGTACATAAGTTAAATAATTAAAAAAGGGCCATTAGAGAAAAAGTACCTGTTATATTTGTCCCTCTTTAAAATTTCAAAGTTCTTCATTTTGGCAAACAATTATTGATACAATGATATTTCTCAAACGGTTCAAATCTGTTTTCATGTCTTCAAGAAAAGCTATGTTTTAAAAAAGTGCCCAATATATACCTTGGCACTCGTGTTCCAAATAAAACCATGTTAGTTATTTTTTGCATTACTATAGAAACAAATGTTTAAAATGTTATAAAAATGAATCTAATATGTTTTAATAAAAATTTATTTTCCCGCTTTTACCTTTTAAAAGTTCGAATTTCCAAAAAGTACAAAATTATAATTTTTTATTTTATGTTAAGTAATTAATACGATTTAGCCCCATTATGTCTGGTTAGGTGCTAACTAACAGTTATACTGTAGTTTAAAATTATTTTTGTATGAAAACTGTCAGTATAACTATTAGTTAACACATAACCAGACTTCTTGTTAATGAGGTGCCAAAAAAGTACCAAAACATAGTTTTAACCCGTTTTTTACCCAAAGAGTTTTGAATTTTTAAAAAGTACAAGATTCCTGGCTGCTAATATTTTAAGTAGTTAAAAATGTAAAGGGTGATTTTTAAGCCCGATAGAACTTGAAATTGTAAAAATAACACAAACAAGTTAAATAACTTTTTTATTCAAAATATCAATAAATAACATTGACAGGCCATCTCGGCTGTTCTTGATGAAGCGCATCCTGGACGTACAATTTTGGGCTACTTTTTCGAGCATTGCTGGACGTATGTACGAATAATAATTGTTGCTGATTTACTTATCAGCATAAGCCAGTGATTTCATGTGGCCCCATAGGAAGCAATCGAGAGGGGTCAAATTGTACGACCTTGCCAAAATCGCCAAATTTTGATTTCAATAAATTAATGATTGCGGTCGCCGTATATCACGTAGCACCATCATGTTGAAACTACATCGCGCCCGGTTCAATGTCATTCATATTCTCAAACAAAAAATCATTGATCATAGACCGTAAAGGTCCGGTGATGCCACCAGCTTGTAAACAGCACCAACGCACAGTGGCGCCTGTAGAACAAGTGAGGTTGCAAAAATCGAAAATTTCACGTGCCTCTAAAAAATATTGGTTTAACCTATTTTACAGGAAATTGTCCAACGAATTTAAATATGTTACCATTAATACAATAAGATTTTTGGTTCAGAAGATATAGCCCTTCAAAGTAGACAGATTTTCAGTGTTCAAAAGAACAGACCATTTTTAGGTAATTTGGTCCGGTTTTAGATACAGTATCTCGAAAACTTGTTAACGGATGGCCATTATTTTTAATTCTATTGATAGATAATATATTTATTAAGAAGAGAATAAAAAAGAAAATTGTACTGTTCGCTTAGTGTTTGTCCAGGTGTATCGATATTTACCAATTATCCATTTTTTCAATATTTCTCAACATTGATGGAAAAAAAAAAAAATAATAAGAATTCTAATATTCGCCATATTTTCAAAATAAGTTCTTTGATTATTCCTTTACTTAATACAAACATTTACAGCTGCCCGTCCTTTTCCCATTTTTTGCTAGAGGTAAAATTTTGAAAAAAAACATGTTTCCAAAAATGTGTTTTCATGAATTTTTGGGCAATTTATGAAATATAACCCTGAAAACCTATTAGATATACTTTCTTTTATGGATGGTGAGCAGTGTTGCCAGAAGCTGGCAAAAAAAGAAGCTATATAGACTTCAAAAAAAGGCCAGAAAAAGCCAAACTGCTTTAAAAAAAGCCAACAAAAAAAGCTAAAATATTACAAATTAAGAATTTAAGTTTATATTTATTTTTAAATAAAAAACTAGAAAATATGTTCGTAAAAGTAAATAAAATTATAAAGGTACACTTCAGCAGCAAACAAAAAATAACATTAAGCATTAACAATAAATATATACACAGAGAAAACAGATTCGTAATAGCAACCGAATTTGTTGCCAGTCGAATGATTCGGTTGCATACATAGAAATTTTTTGTTCTATCAACAGAAAGTCAGATGATAAAGAAGAATTTTGGTAGAAGCAACCAAACTTTTGTTACCCCTTCTAAAATTTTGTAGTCACTACTGTAAAATTCGGTCACTAAGGTAGAATCATTCGATTGGCAACAAATTCGGTTGCTGTTACAAATCTGTTTTCTCTATGTACATATGTATATATATTTTTATATTCAATAACACATTAAACATTTTTAACTTTACAATTTTCATTGTACTAAAAAGTCGTTCAACCTCTGCATTATGTACTTAAAGGAAGTACTAAAAAGTTAAATACTGGATTAGCCATGTCAGAAAATGGACATTGTTGGTTCTATATTTGTCCATTTGTAGTTTAAAATATTCTGCCCTGAGCCATAATTTTCGTAATTTCATTAGCAGTTTAATTTTTCACATACATAATATCTTTTTTTGGGTTTACGAGTACTATTTTAAGTGTATTATCAACGGATAGAAAATCGATTTAGCGAAGAGTTTTCATATGATAATCTTTGTCGCAATTGCTCAATTAGTTTAATTTTCCATATTATTTTTTCAGAATCTTCACTAATTAAACCGTTCTTTATTTTATCTCTCATTCTTCAAACTTGTAGGAAAAATGTGGCAATTTTCAATTGAGGACGATAATGGATCAACTTCTTTGCATTGTGTTACAATTTGAAAACACAAACTATGGAGAAGAAATTTTTAATTAGAAAACAGATTTGTCGGATCCGCTGAATTGCTTACAAATGATTTATTTACTTTTTGTACTTTGTGCAATACTGGTTTCAAAAAAAGATAATACACCAAATTATAATCAGTATGTTAATCACTTAAATGTTTGGCTTTGTAGCATTGTTGGTTTTAACTCGAACCATACATCCACAATACGTTTAACGGCTATTTCAAATGACAGCCATCGAGTATCACAAGCCTTCGAGAGTTAGTAGGACTCTTGTCCATTATATAACGATGAAAATAATGTATAATAACAATTTTGTCTTGGAAGTGAATTTGCTAAACATTTATAGCTTTCAGATATAAAATACTCTATTTAATTTTGAAGCATTTGAAATTGGCAATTGGTATTTGTTCTGTTACTACTGCATAATTCTAGAGTCTGTTGAAAAGCTAAATGAAAAACAGTAATGAATTAAAAGGAAAATGTCTCACAAATATAAATTTAGCATTTTTATTTACTCTTTAGCCTCGAAATTTTGGTTTTAGTTTCTAGCCTTTTTTAATTTCAAAAAAGGCTATTTTGAAATTAAAAAAAGCTAGAAAAAAGCCACGAAGCTAAATCCAAAATTTCGAGGCTAAAGAGTAAATAAAAATGCTAAATTTAGCCTCAGAAAGGCTAACCTGGCAACACTGATGGTGATTTTACAAAAAATTAACAATTTTTTTTTAGAAATTTTTTCAAAATATTGAAAAAAAAACAAAAAAATTATATTTTCTGGAATAATTTTAAATCATAAAAATCTTTAAAAAGAAACATAAAAAATCTAGAATTTAAAAAAAATATTTTATTTTTCTTCCCATAAATTTGATTTTTCCATAAATTTCAACTTTGCACCTAAAAGGCAAAGAACCATTTCAAACAGTCATTTCATAGGTTGATCAACTATCTATCATATGCTTTATACATTTTTTGATTATCTCATGTGGTTCAGAAGTTATGATTTTTTGCAACGAGAAAACTGAAATCGTTCCATTGTGCAACGGTGCATTTTTCAGGATTTAATGGTGTCTGTTGTGGATTGGTCTCATACAACCATTTTTATAATAAATACTTTTATCATAATATGTTGTTCTCAGATTATGATATCCATAAGCCGAGAACAACATAATATGGTAAGTCCTTCATCATATAAATGGTTGTCACAAACATATACTTGTTTACTGTAACCATACATATGGTTGAAACAATCATGTGAATCGTAAATTAACCATATTATTGTTACCACAATCATATAAATAGTTATTGTGACAATAATATTGTTAAAAAAATTATAAAAATGTTGAAATGGTTACAGTAAACATGCACAACTATATTTTTTTCTGCGTGCACCGTTAAGCCAAAAAAGTAAATTTGGATAATTTGGTAACATTGTTCAAAAGTCAATCCATTCATGATGATTTGATCACAAATGTCAAAGGTGACAGCAGTTAAACTTTGCGTAAGTTCTATCGGTCTTAAAAAAAATACTCTTTATTTTAAACGTGATCTATGTTAGTTTGGAAGATATAAGGGTAACGAATTTACCCGTTTGTACCCCCTAAACCTGCGAATTTCCAAAAATTCCTTCATACTGAATCTGCATACAAAATGTATTCTTAAAAAATGATTTAACAAATTTGTGGCCAAAAGCAAAATTTTCCAATATCAGTCAATTTCATATCGGTGCCCAAGCTGGCCCAAAACTGGTAAAATTGTAATTTTTAATGCTCATTTAGCATTTATTAGAAACGAAATAATTTTTTTTATACATAGCTCCTTTGACCCTAAATGTTGCTCGATTTTACTCACATTTTCAGCATTTGGTTTGTAGACGACTGAGATCAATTTTAGTTCCCTAGAGCATTGAAAATCTAAAAAGTCTAAAATAAGAGCCAGTGTTCATTCAGAAAATCGAAACGTTTTCGATCTTTACTGTAGTTCATACGTATTATACACTTCCAGATTGTAATCTTCAATTTGTTGCTTGGCGTAATTATTTAATTATATTTCATTTATTTTTAAGAACAATGCTGTGCATTTGATACATAAAAGCTTATATTCCCTAAAGAGAGAAAAAAAAAATAATATTTTTTAAAAAAACCTACAAACAATAAAAATGATTTATGTAGTAAAACACAAACATGCTTATCGCGATGCTATATGCAATAAAATGTTTTTATGAAACATGTAAAATAGTAATAATAATTACAATATTCAATATATTTTAATTTTAGCCATTATTGCAACTATTATCTTGGTGTGCACATGTAAATGAAAGTCTAAAGCCAACACATTTTGTGCAAATAAGTTTAATTGTTCGATTTACTGTGGGGTTTTATTATTTTTTTATAAGATAATGTTAATCCTTTATAAGAAAATTGCATGTGATATGAATCGTGAATTTTATATTTGATTTTAGCTAAAGGTATATAATTAGATATCTCGTAGTTTCAGGCTGTTTCTTGAGAATTTTCTAAAATCCAAATATGACAATTATAATGATTATCGAAGTCATCAAGATGCAAATTCTGATTTTGTTTGAAAAAACATAATTTTTTGTGAAACCTAAAAGTTTAAAAATCTCGAAAACTGACATATTTTTGATCAGCATGACAAAACTATATAAAATCAAGTAAGAAAGTACAATCGGCTGGCCCGAATCTTATATACCCTTCACCAAATTATGCTTTAAAATACAAATTTTAAATATTTTTAGGTAAACAAAATATAATTTTTTTTTTTTTTTTTTCAAAATAGTTTTCGAATATTTAAAAAAAAATTTCAAAATTTTAAATTTTTTTCGATTTTTTATTTTTTTAAATTTCAACACAAATAAGTGTGATATATAAATTATTAATTTGATAAATTATGCTTTAAAGTTTTAAATATTTTTAGGTAAACAAAATATAATTATTTTTTCAAATAGTTTTTGAATATTAAAAAAAAGTTTCAAAAGTTTCAAAATTTTTAATTTCTTTTTCGATTTTGTTTATATATTTTTTTTTTAATTTAATTTTAAAAAAAAAAATTTTTTTTTTTTTTTTTTTTTTTCAATTTAATTTTTTATTTATTGTATCTTCATTACTTAATGAACTAACAACAAGTATTTCAAATCTTATATCTAATAATTATAATTAATTAGTCCAGCCAGTGCCGGACGAAAAATTGTTTATTGATTGTTGCTTTTATTAAATAGGCATTCTTCCTTCTAGTCTTAGGTCAGCTGTGTCCCTCCTTCTTAATCGAGTGTGGCCACGGTTATTCAATATGTTGCGGGCCAGTGGGTTTGGGTGAATTTCAAGTTTTTTTAAATATCTTTCCACATTTTTCGTGATCTCAGTTTTTACAAGGGGCACGTTTAGATCTTTGTGTATATTCGCGTTTTTGATATACCAGGGGGCATCTGTAATCATTCTTAAAAACTTGTTTTGGCGTCTTTGGATCTTTTCTACATTTGACGCTGAGGCCGTGCCCCATAGCTGTATGCCATAACACCATATCGGTTTTATGATCATGTTATAAAGTAGAAGTTTGCAATCTAGACTAAGCGTAGAGTTTCTGCCAATGAGCCAATTAATTTGAATTGATTTCAATTTCATTTGAGTCAATTTTGCATCTATATGACTTTTCCATGTAAGACGACGATCGAGATGTATTCCGAGGTATTTAACTTCCGATTGTTGGATTATTGTTTGGTTATTGATATGAATGGGGGGGCATGATTCTCTACGTAATGTAAATGTTATATGTGTACATTTTTGCTCGTTGACTTTAATTTTCCATTGTTTTAACCATTTTTCTAATTCAAATATGTGATTTTGTAAGTAACGAGACGCTTCTTCAGGGTTTTCATGAATGCTTAGAATAGCAGTATCATCTGCAAATGTTGATGTATGCGTGCGATTGTTAGTTGGCATATCAGACGAATATATCAAATATAAAAAGGGTCCCAGGATACTGCCTTGGGGAACTCCAGCTTCAATGGGTTGGGGACTACTTAAAAAGTCTCCTTCTTTAACCTTAAATGTTCGACCAGTTAAATAGCTTTTCAATAGCTTATGTGTGTTTGCGGGTAAATTTTGACTCAGTTTGTATATTAAACCATCATGCCATACTTTATCAAACGCTTGAGAAATGTCGATAAAGAGAGCGGAACAATATTTCTTTTCCTCAAACGCTTTTCTTACAATATTTACAAGTCTATGGGTTTGTTCGATAGTACTGTGTTTTCTTCTAAATCCAAATTGATGATTCGGTATACAATTGTTTTCAATTAACATCGGGTACAACTTGTTCATGAGTATCTTCTCAAATAGCTTTGATATATATCAAACTTATTTGTGTTGAAATTTAAAAAAATAAAAAATCGAAAAAAATTTAAAATTTTGAATTTTTTTTTTAAATATTCGAAAACTATTTTGAAAAAAAATATATATCTGTTTTTTCAAAATAGTTTTTGAAAATTTAAAAAAAATTTCAAAATTTTTAATTTTTTTTGGATTTTTTTTTATATATTTTTCAAAAAATTCTTTTTTAATTTTCAAACTTTTTTTTTAATTTAATTTAAAAAAATTTTTGAAAAATATATAAAAAAAATTGAAAAAAAAACAATTAAAAATTTTGATTTTTTTTTTAAATCTTCAAAAACTATTTAAAAAAAAATTATATTTTGTTTACCTAAAAATATTTAAAATTTGTATTTTAAAGCATAAATTATCAAATTAATCATTTATATATCAAACTTATTTGTGTTGAATACTCATTAAAATGATTTTCAGTTGGCCTTATATGGGAGGTATTACTAATTGTGGAACGATCCTTTCCATGATTTTCGCCAAAAAGTTTAAATGTAAGAAAATTTCCACGGTTTCATTCATTATTCCCTTCAAATCCCAAAAAAGGAAAATTAATGAAAATTTTCGGCAGTGTATGTCACAAAGAAACATTAAGAAGACTTTTTCCTTAAGTATACCTAAACAAGCCAACACATAGTATAGTTACACAAATTACACGTCTAAAGGAATGTTGTGAACGAGTATTAATGTTTGAATTTCATTTCAGATAATAAAAATATCTATGTGTTGGTATATGCTGTCTGTTTTTTTCTTTATATTATATTGTGAACGTGTGTAAGTGGGCTGATTGTTGTTGGGTAGTCAGTCAATGAGAGCCGGTGGTGCTCTCTAATGTACAAGAATTCCAAAAACAAACAAAAAACACAAAAAAGAAGAAAAGAAAACAACAAAACTTTATGTAAGAAACTGTTATGTTGGTTGTAATATACTTATTTATTTTCGTTCTCATTTTCAAAGTCTATTTTTAGGGATACAAATTATTTCTTGTTGTCTATTTTGTATGTATATGTATTTGTATTATTAAGGGGAGCCTACAACTTGTTTATTTTATGTGAGGATATATGTACATACACACATACATACATATTGTAGGTACATTATGTAAATATGTTTATGTTTCTGTAAGTATATGTATGTATGTATGGGTATGTTAATTTTTGTGTGGGCGGCTCTATTGTTGTGTAGTTGTTGTTGCTGTAGGTTGTTGTTTTTTCTTCTTCTATTATTGAAGGTTGTAAGTGTCAATGCGTGCTCATTCAGACATTCATGCTCACTGTATACACTAACATAAAGACGAATATTTTCAACATCTAAACGTTTTACACTTGTCCACGCATTATACAACTGCATACATACATTTACGCAACATTTACTCATACATTCAGAAACATATCTGTTGCAATAATGCAAAACATATTAAGTCGATTTACGTTAAATTAGGTTTTTGTGTATATTCTGTAGAATTGTTTTGCTATGTTATCTGAGCTTTGCTTCTAAATTCCATTTTCATCTGAAGATACAACGTTCTTTAAATAATATTTAAAAAATGATAATTCACTTAAGTCGACTTTGATTTTAAAAATATTTATTTATGGTTACGAAATAATCAAATGATGCTGCCATAATCATTTTTATAAATTTTATAAAACTATGATTTTGAACTTAAGTGGTTTTAATGTTTTGCCACAACACCAAAGACGAGCAGTTGCATTTAAAAACAGGCATTTTGCATATAATTAAAATTGTTTATATGCATGTGAATGTATTGATGCTGTAGATATTTTCATTGACATCAGAATAGTATTTAAAATTAATTAAAAAAGTTTTAAGTAAAATACTTTAATATGTCTACAAGATAGGCTAACGAAAAAGCTAATAGACACCCTCTATGGAGATTGTTACATTATAAAATATACTTTTCGAAAATGTTTGCACTTGGACTAACTAGGTCTAAAGGACACGTAGGTCTGAAGGATACATCACTTTTCAAATCTACTATTTGTATGTATATTAACTAAAGAATTGACTAAAGAGTTAAGCTTGATTTTTATGTGAGGGAATCTGGGAAAGTTTTTCAAGTCAATAGCTTGAAAAGTAAGCTCTTGCTCATTTTGCAAATTTTTAGAAAAAAAACGTTGTTTGCTGAAACTTGCATAAAAGTGCAATATTTTCTTTAAAATAAATATAGCTTTTGAGTTTTTTTACCCACAACCGGACATCTAATAGTGGTTGTAGATCCAACAACATACATACATTCGCACAGCCTTAAAAGTGAGTACCCAGCAATTAAGCAAGTGACAGTTACTATCTATAAGGGATACATTGACCCCTTATAGATAGTAATTGTCACTAATGTCTTATCACTTGGCTGACTCCAATTTATATATTTTGGTCATTTGACGCGTATGTGCTCTTTGTAGTGCATAGCAAAGACAATTGGTTACTTTACACATTCCAGGTAATCTAGCGAGAAGGCAATTGTCACTTAAGTGTCTCTAAGTATTCTGGAGTGTAGGCACTTTAAGCGTCTTGTGAGTATTTCGTTCAAACTGGTTTTATACAAATTGTGTTAATATAATTCTCATTAATGTTTAGTTTTGCTTAAGTATACTGATATCCCATGTAACATAGCATGAACCACTTTAGTGTCTTTTAGTAACCTATGGTGAAGACACTTTAAACTTTTATTTTGTACTGCACTTTAGAAAGTAGTTATTTTAACCACCAGAAGCAATCGATTGGAGTGTTGTCGAAGAAAGGTTTGTTTACAAGCTATCGTTTATTGGACTGCCTATGATATGTCTTTTAGCTGACTATTTGAGGTCAATTAGCGCCTGTATATGTTAAAATAACTAGTTATGTAGCTGATCAAGTTACCAGTTAGGTAGCTAGTAAGGTAACTGACGTTATTTAACCAGTATGTGAATCCAATGCATTGACTACTTTGACCAGCTATTAGACAGTCTCATTGTAATCAAAAATGGTAAATGGCTTGGGACATGCACGTGTTAAAATAACTAGTCACGTAGCTATTGAAGTAACTAGTTCCTACCCTTAATTATGGGTAAAATCACTAGTTCGGGACTGTGTCCTAGAACTGCTGGGTAAACACCATTGAATTTGTTTATATTTTTAAGATCATGTAAATCATTATAGTTCGACTTAAATGTTTTTTTCAGAACCGAATCTATTATTTAGCCGAATCTCCAATAAACCGAAACTTTTAAATTTTAGTCGATGGATAGATTTTAGGAATTTCATTATCTTGAAAAAAATCAAATAATTTGTGGTGTTTACTCACTTTTGAGGCTATAGTTGGGTCCTTATGAGTTTGGGTCCTTATGAAACATAAAGACGATCTAGATTCTTGTTGTGTGAAAGTAAACAAGAAAAATGTTTGTATAAATTTTTCCTAGTTTTTTGAGCTTTTTTGCTTTCTTATTTGAAATGTGTTTGTGCATATTTTAACTATAAAAGTTTGGTCTTAAAAAGGGCAGCAGTATTAAGAGTATCACTGGAAGAAAAAATAACCATTAATAAGCTATTTGACACTCGGGAATAATATCTCTATGTATCAGCAGATACAAAATATCATTATATATAAACAAAACAAAAAAGAAGAACTCGAGACAGATTGATATAAAATTTATGAAAGATGTACATATTTTAAAAATATATTTTATCTCTTATAGTTTACGAGTTAAATGTAAAAAATGTAAAATGTAAAAAAAGTTTAAAAATTAAAAAAATTTTAGAAGACTTTTTTCAAAAATATGGGAATAAAAAATGGTAGCTGATTTTTCAAGAAAATTTTAATTTTTAAAATGCAATAAAAGTTTTGTTTATGTACCGTTTTTAATGAAATTTAACACTTATATAGAAACTTTTGATCAAAATACAAAAGTGAAAAAGAAATTAGTGAATTGTTTCTGACAATTCCCAAAAAAATTTAAAAAAATTCCAAAATTGTGACTTTTTTGATCTTTTGAAGGCACCAAGCTCGGAGCTATGAAATTCCTTCCCACAATATTGAAGAAGATTTTGGGACATACGAAGCAGGTCTTAGTTTTTTGAAAGCAGATATGTGATTTGAGAAAATGTTGTCTAAATTTGAAATTTACATAAAAAATAGGTCTACTTCGGAAGGCTCTGGACCACGCAATAATATGAATTTTGGTATTATTTTACTTTTATAATATTTTTCATAATGTTGAGAAAATCCGACTTTTTTTATTTTTTTTAAGTTTGAATGTACATAACTTTTGACTCAGTAAAGGTTTTAAAATATTTTTTTTACTATTATTTATAAATTTGTTGCTAATTCAAAGAAAGATATTTCAAGAAAATCGAGAAAGAATTGGATCCGTTATTAGCAAAAAAGCAGACAAAGGTAGGTTAAAAAAATAAAATTTTACTTTTCAAATGCGAATAACTCGTAAACTATAGGAGATAATATATGGCTAAAGCAATGTTTTTTATAGATATTGTCGAGTAGATTCCATATACATTAAAATCTTTCAAATCGTATAGCAAACAAAAATTTGACATCATTTTTAATTTTTGATATACCTGAGGTGCCCCACTTTGGGGCACTAAGGCTCGATCCCCCCTTGTTGTTATAAGCCCGAATTCAAAACTTAAATATATCAATACCTCCTCTATAGCCATGGGGTATTTTATTACAATCGGACAATTCGTTTAGAAGTTATAGATTCATATCCACTTTTTTTTCATTTCCTCCACTGTGCATGGGAGCGTATGAGTAATATTTGTCAATTATAACAAGTATACTCTAGAAACAAATGAAGTCTTTTGTATTACTAAAACAAATTAAACAAAAGTTGGTCATAACTAAAATAGTATTAAATAAAATGGAGTTTAGCAGTTTTATTTCATTTTTAATAAGAAGGATGTATGACTGGATTAAACAGTAGGAATTATTTATTACAGTATAGATTTCCTATATTTTAATCATAGCATTTATTTATTCACTTACAATTCAGCATTTATTCGTTTACTGTATAAAAAGGGGACTTTTTGCAGTAAATTTTTGCTGAGTGAATTAAAGAGCCCTACTAGCTCTTCTTAAAGGCTATTTTCATATTCCATTGATACCTTTTCAGAGGTTTTCTTTTGATTTTTTAAAACTACTAAATCTAGAAGCATATAATTAGGTGCACATATTCCGGAATTAAAAAGCAGAAATAGTAGAAATATAAAAGGAGGATGTTATACATGCACTTATGCTGATAGTACTTTCCGAACATAGAAAAATTAAAATTGGCACGTATGTTGCTAAATATAGCAAGAGAGGCTGGTTATGAAGTAGATAAGAGCGATCCAGTGAATTTTTAAGAATATCATTCTCAGTGAACGTGATTTATAAATCACTGTTCATTTAAACAGTGACCGTGATCACGTTTTGTATATGTTAAGCTAAATAACAAAAATGTTTACAAGAATACATAATGTAGTATTACTTTCATGTTTAAAAGCATAGGAAAATAACAGAGTTAAGCAAAGAAAAACAAATTGTGAGAGAACTAAGAACTGGGGGAGAGCCACTCATATAAATATGAATTAACAGTATGTTAAAAAATGAGAAAGAACGACATTAAAAGTACCTGTTACTTTAGCATTTGTTACCAATGATTTTTCGAAAACGTTGCCAGTGAATATTGAAAAATGTAAAAGAAAGGCATTTAACAGATGTTGAAAAATATGAAAGAATGACTGAAATGTACCTGTTACTAATTTATCTTTACAACAGTACACAAAACAATAATCAATCATTATTTTTTGCTCACTTTAAAGAAATAAAATATGAATTGCTAAACCAAAGTTTAAATAAATTTCTCAAGAAAATATAAAAACACAAATAGAATGGATCTCATCAAAATCACCAGACTTCGACTCGGCCATGCAAAAATTAACCACGGCAGCATCATGGATATGCAAATCTTACCACCGTATAATTGTGACATATCGTACCCAACCAATCCGTTTCATTTTCTATCAGTATGCCCTCTTTACAACACTCAAAGGATCAACACCTTCGGAAACATAGATCCGCTACAATGTTTAGCTAACCCAACAGATCATAACATATCGATAACAATACATTTTTTAAAGTCTACTAACCTTTACCAATCTATATAATTTATAAAAATCATCATCATACAATTTATAATATACTGATCATTGTATTAAATGTATTCATTAAATAACTATATTATACCTGTGAGCTGAAGGTCTCAGTCAATATTGCTCTTTATTTTAAATTAGATTATAATTTTAATTGTACTGTAATTCTTTATAAATAAATACGTGTTACTAGCTGTTTTCAGTAACAGTTCCTACCAGTGATTTTTCAGAGTATGTAACTGAGAGCCAAAAACCTGTCAAAAACCTAATTCATGACAATGTTTTGCCATGTATTTTGTTATTGTATCACTCGAATGTGTGAAAAGAGACAAATTTTTGCAATTAATATTTCTGTCTCCTTCCGTTCTATGAATATTTCTCTATGTAATGTGGCTTCAGTGACAAACTCTTAAAATATGCATGAGTGAAATCGGATAATCCTAAATATTTCAGTTTCTGCAAAAAAAAAAAAAAATTTTATTGAATATTGAATTTCGGTTATTAAAAAATTCCTTGATCATTATTTGTACAAGGCCTCAAAGGCTAAAACCAATTCAGACCTTTCTGGAAATTTGATAATGAAATTAAGAATTTTTCATAATAATGATTTGAAAAAAAAAATATTTTAATAAGTTTTTGTTATTTCTTCACCGTTATAAATATGATTTGGATAAATTCACTGAAATTTATTGTTGGGAGAGAAGCTAGTTACCAAGTACATTTCATTGATAGCTTATGACAGATTATCAGGAAACCTTTCCTTGCATTCTTACATTGGAGTGTTAAATATAACAAATTATTAAAAATACATACTATGAATTCCCATAAAAATTATTTGGTTGTTTAGTCAATTTAACACTTAAAGTGCATCTGAAAAGTGCTTTTGCATCATGAATGCATTTTTTGAAAACAAATTATTTTAATTATGTAGTCTAAAGAAATCCGACATCATCTTCATATGATACGAATATGTGAAGTTGAGACCAAGTTAATTTTCATGAACAATATAAATAGTGATTTAAAAGAATAAAAATTAATATGTCCAGAATACTCCGGAAGGGTATATGGTTACTGAATATTGGCCAAATAGGAGGACCCAAGGCTAAAAACTTTTGTTTTTGGAGAGCTCTTTGGTTATTTAGTTCAATATCTCCCATTATAGGAAATATATATGTATGGAGGTTCGTATAATATTCTACCATGTAAATACACCCCTTCCCGAATTGAAAGAATTGACGATCAAAGCTGATGATTCCACAATATTATTTTATTTGTTTTAAAGTAACAGACTTATCCAGACAAAAGGTCTGTTTCTTTAATTGAAACTCTTAAGTTTACAAATCAATTAAAATTTTTTTTTGCGTTGTAATGAAATTTTAGTTTTTTTTCTCAGTTTATATAAAATGTTTAGTAGATTAGATTACTAGTTTTTTCAATAGAAAAGAATTCAAAGAGTTTAAAGTTCTTATGTCTTAGTAAAAAACGCTCATTTAATAGTAATCACCCGTAACTAATTTTTTTTTTTTTTTGGTTTTTAATACATAAAAAAGCTACTCAAAAAAGAAATCAGAAAAATCTTCATAGGAAAAAGACGAAATGCACAAGATAGGATTTGATTTTAGACCTATAGTTTCTTGGAGAAAGTTTCATGGAATTTTTCATAGATTTCGATTCTGCTATACGATTTTTTATGTTTTGATCGTCCATACAATTTGACCCAGCCTAATATATATGTATACAAACGATTTCGTTGAAATCGTATCGTAAAGCCTTTAACTGGGATCAAATGGGATTTTTCCCAGCGCTAGTGGATTTTTTTTTTCACAAAACGCAGAGTAAAATTATAGCTGTGCATGTTTACTGTAACAATTTCAGAATATTTACACGTTTTTTTTAATAATATTATTAACAGTAATTTCATATATGATTGTGGTAATCATAATATTGTAATGTTACGATTCATATAGTAATCATATATATAATTGCAGGAGTACATGTTTGTGAGAAACATTTATATGATGAAGGATTTACCATATTATGTTGTTGTCGGCTAATAGATATCATAATATGAGAACAACTTATTATGATATAATGTTTCATTATGAGCATGGTTGTCATAAACATACATATATTTATTTACTACAATCATATATATGATTGCGACAATCATGTGAATCTTAACTTTACCATATTATGGTTACCACAATCATATAAGTAATTACTAAGACTATAATATTGTCAAAAAACTTGTCAACACTCTTTCTCTATCGACAATTGCACTAGTTAAAATGTCGACAACTTTCATTACGTTAGAGACAACAGTTCTAGTGTATTTCTAGTGACATTGTCAACAAATGCGTCAATAGTTTGGTTTTTTTTATTATGCTGTGCAGTCAATAGGTATAGAAAATAATTACCAAGTCAGAAGTGATACAGTGATACAAGCTCATGTTAAATGTCAATAGAAAATTACATTGGTTGGAGTATATATGGTAATAGTGCTACTGACAATGTCACTAGTAAATCACTACAGATTCACTATTGGCATTCCCTGCAGGGTAGTATTTAGAAATATTTTTATTCCAAATTTAATAATTCTCTACCTTTAATCGCTTTGTTGCAATGTATTGATTACTACTTGTTTACATTAATTCTCATATATATTTTTAATAGAATCCTAAGCATTTAAATAGAATTTTTAGAATTAATTTAACAAAATTTAAAATGCTGGAAATTGGAGTTTTGTAAGAGATTGTAGATTATATAAAAAATACACCTACATTCATTACCGACTTTTTTGAAAAAAATCGAACAAATTTTAGAGGCTTTTTAAACCACTACACAATTTTGATGTATTGTGGTTTCAGTAGTACAAATATGGTCCAAATTTTAAATTCTATGGAGATGTTTTTTTAAACAAATTTTTAAGTAAAATTGTGAATTTTGTTAGAAGTTTCTTCACATAATTAATGATATCTCCGATGTTATTAAAATGAACTTAGAAAAGTTGAAATTTACATAACCTTGAGTCCTTTCAATCGGCTTTATAATCGGAGTTATAATAACAAATTGAAGCAAAAATATATTTTTTTTGTTTTAAAAAAATCCTTTAACGCAAAGCCACATATAATAGGAAAAAAATGAGATATTCGAATTTATTCACAATTAATTGAATTCGCCCATTTTCACAAAATTTCATGTGCTTGTAAGCGTGTATTTTAAGTGAAAATTTATTACATGTATTTTGATTTTGTTACAATAACAAAACAAGCACATAAGATTTTGTGAAAATGAGCGAATTCAACATTAAAAGGTTATTCGGGAATACAGAATTAATATTTTAGTAAGATAGTTTTCTTATGCTAAATTCCCAATTTTATTGAAAAATTCACTGAAATTTATTGTTGGGGGATAAGCTAGTTCCTATGCGCATTTCACTGGTTGCTTAGGCCAGATCATCAGGAAACCTTTTCCCAAAAGGCTTTAGAAAAACTAAAGATATTATACAAATAAAACTATAGAGTGAATGAGAATTACAGAATTACAGGGATTCTGGGCCTACTGCCTTCGATCGTTCTCCAACCTTCTGACTATATAACCCCATGCACAGATTTTGATAGGGTGTTCAAGGTCTTAATTCCCTCCAGGAATAAGTGGGATAGGGGTAATCTCGTATACGAATATGACACCAGGATATATACTGATATTCTAAAATGAGCTGTGGTGTTGGTTCTGGCGTCTTCTGTGACGAACTTGGGGTAGGTATCTCATATCGTCTTCCGAATGAGTGTAGTGTTTTCCAGGCGGAAATCTTTGCAATCATGGTACCTTGTAATACACTACATGATCATAATACTCGCGGCAATATAGGTATTTTTGTCGACAGCCAGGCGGCACTTCTTTCACTGAAGACCTACACATCTTCATCTTCACTAGTCAGGCAATGTAAGAATTCTCTGTCAAGGCTAGATCGTCTATCTGACATTACTTTGGTTTGGGTTCCTGCGCACAGAGACCACTACGGTAATGAAAAGGCAGACAAACTAGCCAGAATGGGATTTGCCTTAGATATCTCCAATGCGGTCTCAGTAGCAATTCTACTGGTAACTATTAAAGGTATTATCTTCAGACACTTTCTTACAAAGGCCGAGAATAAATGGCGTAATTTAGACACATGCAGGGTAGCCAAGTTGATGTGGCCATCTTTTAACGAAAAACGAACTATGCAACTGATAACCCGGAATAGAAGGGATATATCAAGGTTGCTGGCAGTATAAGGGGGGCACTGGACATTAGGCAAGCGTGCAAATCGCCTGGGACTTCATTTTAACGACCATTGTCGTAGCTGTAAGGATAGGGAAAAAGAGGAAACAATTTTCCACCTTCTCTGCGAATGCCTAGCCCTGAGTGTCAAGAGAGATAAATTCCTGGGCAACTAATATCGACCAACCTTGGTGAGTTAGCCGGGTCTAAACTCAATGACCTACTGAGATATCTCACAGCTACAGGTTGGGTCTAAGAAACTGGACTTTTTTTGTATACATTCGACATACATTACGACGTAAACGACATTACATCTGACGAGTGGTGTAGTCTTGTCAAAATGAAGTCCCTTCGAATCTACTTGATTGTTCGCGCGCAGTGAACTACCACGTAAACCAACCAACTAGAATTACAGACACTCAAGCTTTATTTGTAAAAGTATCAAAGCTTAAACAAAACACCAATAATAAATATATTTTTTTACATTCTCTACTTTCCTAAGTTTATTTTAATAACATTGGACTGAATTGAAAAATTTTACCATTTTTGTACTTAGATAGCCATGATGTATCAAATCTATATAGTGGTTAGTCAAGCCTTTTTTTGCTTTGGAAAACTTGCACGGGTTAACATTATCGAATTATACTCAAATTTTTAGAGTTTGGCTATTGATATAATAGTCGCAATAATCTAACACAAATTCCTCGAAATTCCCAAAAAGTGCCGAGTGAAGAAAGTACCAATAAATCATATTTTGTGGTGTGTAATTACAACGAATTATAGCAATATTAAGCTTTAAATTGTAATAAAATTTGATTGAACGTCCTTAATTATTTTTGGATTTTATAGAGCTGAATAATTATATGGTCTACAGTGCGTATGAGGAATAAGTAATTGTGTTTAATATTCATTTTCTGTCTACGGGTGGTATGAGTAATATTTGTTCTACATTAATTTTTGTTTTCTTGACTATTTTTCTTTATTATTTTCTTAATACTAACTTAAAATGCTTAAGAGCTTCTAAAATTAACACATACAAGCTTTATTAAACTCTAACCCTCAATAAAATAAAATATTTAATTTATATAAACACTGAGCAAAAGTCTTAATTTTGAACAAAAATTCTGTAAAATTTGTGATAAGTATTAACAAATAGAATTAAGAACTTTAAGTTTTTCTGCTTAGACTTCAGGTTAATATTTCATTGTTACCTTAGCTAAAGCTAAGAAATACTTGCAAATCTTAACAATAACATACGTAAATTAAATTAAATTATTAACAAATAATTTATTACATTATTTAAAAGAAAAACAACTCCCAAACCAGAGAGTTAAGACTTTAAAAATCGATCAATTCATTCATGTGTGTGTTTTAAGTTAAGCTGTATGTACAAATTCTATATAAAAGGTCTGGTACGAGTTAAAACAAAAATTAAGTTGTAAAGCCGTTTGGTCCTGTTTATATCAGTTTTCATTTTGATTTGTTTTTTTTTTTTTTGTTTCCATTTAATATTTAGTTAATTGAGATGATTTAAATGGTTTATGAATTATAATGGCGTAGTGAAGATGAATTTTTATTTATTGATGACCTTAACGATGGCTATTGATTTGATAGATTGATTGATTGATAGATTGATGGATTGATTGATTGATTAGTTAAAAAAAATTTTGAGAGTGCCGTTAAATAAATCCTGTTTTGTTATGTATTTGCATACTACCTTATAGTAGACGTAGGCATTGTCCATAAGTTTGGGTTTACTTGTTTTGTTTGGGGATTTAAGCCTTTCGAAGCTGGGATATTAATCCTAAGGTTATGCTACGTTTTAAAACGTAATTAATTTGTTCTTTTTGTTGTTGTTTTTTTTTTTTTTTGGTAAGTTGCAGTTTCCTACTGCTATTGCTGTTGCTGTTGTTGCTGCAGCTGCTTTGTTTTTATTGTTATTGCTGTTGCTGTAGTAGTAGTAGTGACCAGTTACTTTTAAAGGTCACTACTTATTAAGCTTTTTGTCGTATGCGTACGTTATTGTTGTTGTAGTAGCTGTATGAGTGAGCAAAAGAGAGATACACACAGAGAGAGAGAGAGAGTAGTTTCTACGTTTTTGTGGGGTGTGTGTATTATGTGGGGGCTCAGACAGGCTACCAGCCAGTCCCACTATTACGGTACGTATGAGTATTTTCTTGTTTTTAGATTTGTTTTCGTAGTTTTTCTGTTTGAATTATTAATCTAAAATTCTCTTGCTCTGGTTTTGCTGCCTACTCGTTTCTTTTTTTGTTTGCCTTTCCTCTTGTTATGTATGCTCTCCCTTGTTTTGTGTGTTGTAATGTGTGGAGGGGTTTGTTTTTTTATTCTTATGCTCCAATATTTTTTGTCGCCTCTTGCTCTGTGTCGCTTGCGTTGGTTAATGTTTTCCTTGTTGGAGTGTAATTCGATAGCTTGGAATCTGTGTGTGTGTGTGGCTGTGGCTGTGAATTTGTTATTTTTTTGTTTTTCTTAATATGATGTTTCCTGGTAATTATCTTTTGCTATTGTTTTATTTTTGTTGTTCCTTCCCTCTTAGTATTGGTTTTGTTGTCTTATTATGGCTTTTGGTCATAAATTTATAATGTGATGTTTGATGGTAGCTGGTTTACTTGCTTCTACTCCCACTCACAAGTGAAGCATAGAAATTTCTATGTCTGTCTGTCTGTTTGTTTGTTTGTCTGTACATACGTCAGTTTATAGGTCTGTTCCCGCCTGTCGTTCCAATTAGTTTGTTGGTTCTTTGTACAAATAGTGAGTGAACTTCTTTCTTTCTTTCTTGTCTTGAAGCTGAGGAAATCTTATATATGTTGTTAAGTTATTGTTGTTTTTATTATTATTAATTTTCGTTGTATTTTGTATATATTTTTTTATATGGACTTTTGTCCCGATTTCGTTGTTTTTTCTTGTGTGTGTGTTGTATTTAGCTTTTGGCTTTGCTTTGCCTTTTGGCTGGCTGGTTGCTTGATTTGTATTTGTTGTTTTAAAATTATTGATTTTATTTTTTTGCATAGAACACAAACAATTATTTATTTGCACCTTGTTAAATTTTTAATTTTGGTAATTTTTTCCTCTAGATTTTTATTTTTATATTTTATTTAGAAATAATAATAATTTTGTTTGCCACTTGTTTTAATTGCTTTATTTTTTTCTTTCATGAGTTGTGTAAAGGCACCAGGGGGAATCAAAAATTATGTGTATATCCTTTTAAAAGGATGTATATTTTTGTAACAATTGCTTTGAGTTGTCGATTCTTTTTTTCTTTTTTTTTGCCTCAAACAAACTTGAAATTTTTTTCTTTAACACATTTTTATCATTTTCTTAAACGCGCCGCCGTCTTTTCTTTTTTTTTTACATTTCACTTTAAAGAATTTAGCAAAAAGAATTTTCTATATTTATATTTTATTTTAGCTTTGAATTTCTTTCTAAATTTGAATTATTAGATATTTTTTTGCTTGTATTTTTTGCGTCCAATAGTAAAGCTATTTTTGGTATAAACGATTTTATTCTTATTATTTTTCTTTTTTTATTATTTTGTATCTTTTTTATGCTGAAATATTTGTGTTTGAACGACACACACTCTCGCGCTTTGCTTCGTTTCGTGTTTCAAAACCTTAAACGTTGCTTATACAACTGCCCTTACATACGTAGCTTTAATGCTCGGTAGGCCTTCAAAAGTGCATTCCAATGCAAGAAAAAGCTTCAAAGCTTCTTCACTCTCCAAATGCATATGTTTTTTGTGTGTGTGTGTGTGTTGTAACTGTAACTGTAAGTGTAAGTGTTTTGTTATTGTATTTGTTTGCTTAAGCTTTCGTGTTCGCTCTCTTAATTTGGTACTTTCGTAGTGGCATTTCCTCTCTGTGCGTGTGAAAGCTTTTTAAGGGTTTACATTAAAGCTGTTCAAAGTATTGATTTCTTTTTTGATAAACTCAAAACGTACTACAACATATAGCTTTTTTGTGTGTGAGTTTGTTTGTAAGCTTCATTCCAACAATAGATGATGTTACGCGGAACATTAACGTCTTTTTTTTTTTGTTGTTTTTGTTTTGCTTTCTGTTAATTCTTTATATCCTTGTTCTCGTTTAACGACATTTAATATGGCTTTTATTTTTCGCCTGCTTCTCTGGTGTGCATTTAAAATGCTACAGCAAAGGACTATGATGTGTAAGTACCGCCACAGACAGAATGAAGGCGCTAGGCGTTGCGGTGTCGTCTTTTGTTGACAATTTTAAATTTATATGTGAAAGCTTCACAGTTTGTGATAAGCTCTATTAGTTTTATTCATGTGGCAATAACTCAATATAACCTAAATTTTCATAGTTGTTTTCTGTTTTTTCTTGGCAAGTAATTCCAGACCAAGCGGCTCCAATTTGTAATAAAAATAAGCAAGTCGTCTAACAAAATCCCAATACTACTACTTACTATTGGCATGCATATAATGTTTTATGACCTATTAAATTACACACATTTTTATGGAAAACATTAAGTATTAAATATGTTTAATATCTATATATATAGTTCTGTTACAGAATTTGTTCGAAAATGGAAAAAACCTAAAAACAATTCCAATCTTGTCCGATATTTATTGAATATTCACAAATTTTATAGATTTTTAAAATTGTATAAGTATTTGCTTAGAATTTTTAACTTAAATTCGCACAACTAAATCCTTATTCAAAATTGTCCATACATTTCTTTTTGTTTTTCAAAAAGGAGAAAAATTTCCAAGAATCGTATGTATCCCAAAAATGAATTGTCAAATTTTCCATGACTCTGTCCCATAAATCAAGCTGAATTTATGTTGGTTTCGAGGCCGCTGTGGGTTGCGGCTTATTCGCATAGACCTTAGACTTAAGAAAACCCAACAAGAAAAGTAAAGTAGGAATTAAACTTCTTTCAAAGAATAAAAAAGAATAAAATCAATAATAAACAAGTAAGAAAGTATAGTCGGTCAAGCCCGACCAGATAATACCCTACACTAAGTAAATGAGCAAAAACATTTTTCTTTCAAAATTTCAATAATTTATGGTCGTAAGCGATTTTCGGAAGTGGGTCTTATATGGGAGCTATGACAAATTATGGACCGATCGCCACGAAATTTGGTCACGTGAATAATGTTTATATGAAAGTTATTTATGTTGAATTTTATGTGTATACCAACATTTGTAGGAGATTTATGCTCGTTAAAGTGATTATCGGACGCAGGCCTTATATGGGAGCTATGACTAATTATGGACCGATCATAATAAAATTTGGTGACATGAATTCCCTATATATAAAACTTATTTGGACAAAAACTTGTGTAGATACCTATATAAAGTAAACATTTGTGACGGATAAAATCCATTTTCGGGAGGACATTTGTATGGGGGCTAGGTCAAATAATGGACCGATTTCAGCCAGTTTCAATAGGGATCGTCCTTGGGCAGAAAGAATGATATGTACCAAATTTTATTGAAATATCTTTAAAATTGCGACCTGTACTCTGCGCACAAGCTTTACATGGACAGCCAGCCAGCCAGCCAGACGGACGGACATCGTTTAATCGACTCAGAAAGTGATTCTGAGTCGATCGGTATACTTTAAGGTGGGTGTTAGACTAATATTTTTGGGCGTTACAAACATCTGCACAAATCCATTATACCCTCCCCACTATGGTGGTGTAGGGTATAAAAATATTTAATAAAAAAAAATTAGTATAATTTCTATACTTATAAACAGATTCACTTACTATTAACATTAAAGAAACAATTCATAAGCTCAATAAAATTAATCCATATGAAATCATATCACATCCAAACAAATATGATATGAAATATGTCAAATCGCACAATCTCGATGGCCAGTTCGCATCACCTCCACGTGAGATCACCACACCCAGAGAAAAAATAAAGTTGTACAAATTTTTTAACAATATTATAGTCACAGTAATTATTTATGTGATTGTGGTAACCATAATATGGTAAAGTTAAGATTTACATGATTGCCGCAATCACATTTATGATTGTAGTAAATAAATATATGTTTATGTCAATCATGTTCATGATGAATCATTATATCATAATATGTTGTTCTCAGATTATGATATCCATAAGCCGTGATCAACTTTATATGGTAAATCCTTCATAATAATAGTTGTCATAAACATATACTTATTTACTGCAATTATACATATGAAAGCTTTACCATATTTTGGTTACCGCAATCATAAAAATAATTACAGTGATTATAATATTGTTAAAAAATTTTGAAATGGTTACAGTAAAAATGTTCAACTATATTTTTTCTCTGCGTGCATGCCCTTGAATTACAATGTGGCTTGAGCTGTGTGGCATGTAGTACCGTCCTGTTGAAACCACATGTCGTTGGCGTTCATATCATCTAATTCAGACCAAAATAAGAAGGTAAATATCGACTTATAGCTCCCGCCGTTGACGGTGATGACTTGGCCAGCGTCGTTCTCAAAGAAATATTGACTGATGACACCACCACACAGTGGTATAGAACAAAAGAGGAAAATAAATCTGTAACTTCTAAAACTTTAGTCCGATTTGAATGAAATTTTACGTGCGCAAAGAAGTTGTCGAGTTTAAGTTTCGAATTTTGACCTCATGGTCCCACCATGGGTGCGACCAGCGGTCCCTAAAGTAGGACACCTCGGGTATTTTTAAACGATACTATTTCTTCGTCTGTGATTTCAAAAATATTACATATATAGAATCGCCTGTGCTCTTATAACTTAGGAGATATTTGTATTTGAAAATTAAATTTACAAAATTTTTTCCCGCCCTACTGCAGTTTTTTGATAGCAGCGGCTCAAAATATTTCTCCGTTTTTCTTTTATTGGACAAACGATAAATGTGTATGTCAAACAAAAAAAGATTTGTTTAAAAATTGTGAATGACTCTAAAGTTATATGCATTTGAATTTAAAAATTTTAAAAAGGACATTTTTCGCTAGTTTTTGGGAAGAAAGTAGTTTTTCTTCTTTAATATTCTAAATGCACAAAAAAATAATAAAATTTCTGATACCGAGGGGACCACGTCCATCCAAAAAACGCCTATTTTTTATGTAAAATTCAACTTTAATGTAAAATTCAATATAGTAACCTATTTTAGATGGCCAAATATGTTTTTAATTATTTTCTAAAGGGTTCCGATAACCCCGCCTCTGGTATGGCTATTATAGGCAAAAAACTAAAAAAAATCCATTTTTGGCATTTTTGAACACTTTTTAGGGAATTGCGGGATTCCTGATCACAAATTTCAAAATTTGTTTCTATTTTTCCATTTTCAATAGAAAAATTTATATAACTGTAAAATTTCTTTAAAAAAATAATAATAAGTAAAAATTAAATTTCAATTTGAAAAATTTGTATTCTTGGAAAAACTCAATAGAAAGCATTTCTTGTCATATTTTTCAAAAAAGTATTCCATGAATTTTTTAATTGTCAAGAGTTATATTTATTTTTGAAAAATAGGAGTCTATCTATTTACTTATATATTTTACGTGGCAAATAATTTAGGGAAAACTTAACAACTCGCATAACTTATGCGGAATGAAATTGCAACAAAAATTTGACACTGGCCAAAGAAAAAGTACATGAGCTATTAGTGTTTTAGGACTTATTTTGAATTACGTTATGTTTTGCCTTAATACTTTAAAACCCCATTTGAAAATCTGGCTTTTAGTTATTTCAAAATGTTAACAAAAAAAGAACTAACTTGAAAAAACATTTGTAATTTTTTCCATATTTTATATATTTTCATCGGGAACAATTTAAATTTATTATATTTTATATCAAGTGGCAGAGAAAGACCTATTATTGATAAGATGAGCAAAGTAGAATATAATCTTCTTTCTAAAAAAATATATATATGGATCTTAATCAATCAAATGTAAATTGAAAATTTTGACTTTTTTGGAATTTGATTTGACCATCAATTCTAATTAATATATTATGAAATGTGTACACAAAATTTATCATTTCATAAAAAGAAACATCAGAGATTATTTTTTTAAAAAGAAAGTTCTTCTTAGCTGTTCCATCATCCAACTGTCACGCCCTGATGATTATGGTGTTTTCCAACAACCTTCAAATTCCAGACTTTTTACAGTGGAAAAATGTCTCATTTTTTTTAAATTAAAAATAATTTGAGAGTTTTTTTGACCTTTATAAATGGAAGAGTTTTTGTAGATTATTTAAAATAAAAATCGAGAAAAATTCAAATAGGAGCTGAAAAAAATGCAAATATCGGTACTTTTTGAAAATATAAAATTCGGTATTTGATATAGATTTTTTGGCAACAAGTTATAATAAACACTTTGTATATGTTACATACTTTGGCAGTAAATAGCGGCCATATTGGTGAAGATACATCTGTCGAATTGTTAACAATACATGCAAATGATAAAATTGTTTTATCAAAATGAGTGTTCTGTTCGGCCAAAGTTCTGCACGTTTCATCCATTTTACGGTGACGCCAATTACTGGATGAATGGATACGACAATAAACAAAATTTTGGTATTTGAGATAGCAATCCACATAAAACCCAAGAGCGTCCAATGAATCTTGAAAAAGTTGCTGTTTGGTGTGGATTTGGTCAGGCGCACAGTGGTATAGAAAAGAAAGAGGGAAATAAATCTATATCTTCTAAACGGTTAGTCCGGTTTGAATGAAATTACACGTGCGCAAAGAGCTTTTGAATTGGGAGCTCATGAGCCCACTAGGGGCGTGTCCAGGGGTTACTTTCGGTCATATTATGATTGTTGATGGATCATAATATGATTCATCAGAAAGTTGTATGAACTAATCTTACGATTATAATTGATCATAATATAACATATTATGATACTTATAATCACCTTAATGTGTTTGGACTACAATGATACATTTTACCATAATATGTTAGATTATGGTTATCACAACATGATTTTTGTATGGAAGCAGGTTTTGTGTTTTGGCTGGTTCTAAATTTTGCAAATTTACTTCCTAAAAATAAGTCATATTTTTTAGAGGTCATCCTACTGTATATGAGCATCAATTTATCCCTTATCATACATCTAAACGTACATATGTAACAACAACATTAAAGCCCAGCATCAAGCAATTTCCCAATTTAAAGCGATTTTTTCCTCACATTTTACAAGATTAAACTTTTAATAAATTTGAAACATTAAAGCTAAAATTACGGAAATTGTTCATTAAACTCAAGTAATTGAAATGAAAACGAACGAACCAGTACAAAAATATATATAAAAAAAGAAACAGAACAGCAGTTGGCATAAATGTTGATTTTGTGTGCCAAAAAAAAAAAAAAAGAAAAAAATTTTAAAAAAAGAACAAAAAGAAAAATCTTTAAGATTAACTTTTATTTAATGTTCAAAGGATTAAAGAGAATTTGATAGTTGAGCAGTAAAATGGAAAGTTATCTAGGTTTATGGATCACTGGACGAAATTGACAAGAAGTTGGATTACAAAACGTTCATCTCGTTTCGTATCGTAACGTTTTATTTTCTTTTTTTTTTTTCTTTTTCATTTTATCATACACTCATTATTTAAATATTTTCTTTAGTTGTGTAGTTTACTGAAATACAATAAAAACAACACAGCAGCTGGTAATTAAAATTTACATTAAAGTAAATACACAATGTAGGATGAGCAAATATTTGCGGTTCATTAGAGATGATAAGAATAAATGAAGAGTGTAATTTGTTTGAATCGTTTCTTTTTTTTTTTTTTTTTTGCCTACAAACAATTGTGATTAGTACAGCAATTGAGGATTACATGTTTAAAACTGATGTTTATTTTATTCGGTAGCATTATCTGAGTCGATTTGGTATCTATGCCTGTAATTTTGTAATGGTTTTTGTGACATCATTGATTGGTTAGTTAATATTCTGTAGACAGAACATATGGAAGTTTTGATACGAGTGTAGGTGATCTCACTTAAGGTTTCCATAATATCGATACCGATACATTGCCAGAGGATACAGAAATGGCCATAGCAGAATGCCTTCAAAACATGGGTGTAGCTGAGACCATGGATGTATTTGTAGAGGCAATAAATATTTCACAGAATTTCAGCACAATGGACAAACCATTGGATTATGCAACTTATGTTGAAGATGTAGCAGCGCTCGAAACCGTCGACATTAACAGCAACAACAACAAAAGCAACCTTCAAATGCAAAAGAGCCAGATCTACATTGCCAACAGCTGAAGCTACTGGACCGTCAAACAAAATTGTTACAATATTATGTTTGGCTTTTATATTCTGATATATTCTTAACGAACTCCTGAAGAATAATTTATAATTCAATACATTCAAGTGAGTTCATTATATTAACATATTATTCAAAGTCACATTTCCCCAACAAAAATTTAAAATTGTATTTGTTCATCACTTTTCAAACGATTTAAAAAAATATGTAGTAAGTATGTTCCCAAACGTCCTGTTGCCCCAAAAAGAGACAGACAAACTTGGTTAGAAAAACATAATAATTGCATTTGATAGTTTGACAATTTAATTGCAAGTCTTAAACCCACTTACATACAAATATAATTTTACTTACACATAAACAAAACAATCAATAGTTTGACATTTCTTAAGTGGAAAAAAAAAACACAAACCAAAATACGAAAAAAGTAGAAAAAGAGCCTAAAATTGACATTATTTTTAAACAGGGCTGGAAAATTGAGATTTTTTTAATAGTAATGAACACTAAACGAAAGAGTAGTTGTTTGTTTAATAAATAAGCTATATTATTATACCCTACACCACCATAGTGAGGAGGTTATTATGCATTTGTGCTGATGTTTGTAACGCCTAAAAATATTAGTCTAAACTCAGAATCGCCAATTTTTTTTTAATTTAATTTTTTTTTTTTTTTTAATTTATTTGTGAAAAACATTTTATAAAAAATCGAGGTTGTCCCGGTTTTTTGCTTATATCTCAGCCATTGAAAAAAATTTTATAAAAAAATTTTTTTTTGGTGAAAAAAAAAAAATTCGGGGTTAAAAATGTTTTTCCCGATTTTGACCAATTGTAGGTCCGACTTACTTTGGCGTCATAAACGCCGTTGCAAAGGTCTTTGAAAAATTATATTTTATTACTGGATATCCATATTGTCTATATTAATGACCTAGTAATCCAGATGTTGATCAAAAATAGGTCAAAAATCTAGGTTGTTCTAGTTTTTTTCCTTATATCTCAGCCATTTGTGGGCCGATTGTGTCGATTTTAAATAGCAACCGAGCCGGACGAATTCCCCATATATTGATGTATGAATCATGTACGTAAGTTATTTGGGGGCTACGGAAAGTTGATTTCAACATACAGACGGACATACGGACATGGCTATAGGGTCCCAAACGAAAAATGTAGAAATTACAAACGGAATGACATACTTATATACCCTTGCCACTCATGGTGAAGGGTATAATTATGTTTTGCCCCAGGAGTAGCCCTTTATGGCTGTTGAGTAGTGTAATTTGTTTACATTATGTATTGAAAATTTCCAAAACTTAATAAAAAAAAAAAAAACAAAAACAAAGGTATTTAAATACTCGTATTAGTCCGAAAATGCGCATAATAGTTATATAGTGGAAAATCTGCAGCATTTGTCGATATTGAAAAGTATTGAAAAATAACAAACGTACTGAATTTTCCATCCCTGTTTTAAATTCACAACAGGCTCAGTTCTAACCCTCTGGTTTATGCTTTTAGGATTTTATTTTTAGGGGAAAAAATGGCAAATTACTTTACCAACCATACATTAAGACAACATCCATACGAAACCAAGTTGTCAGTTGCCATCGTTTTAGTTTTATTTTTTTTTTTTTTTGCTTTTAATTGTTGTTATGTATTTTATTGTTTTTCGTAACTTCTTTTGAAATTTAAGATACAAGTTGAACTCAACAACATAAAGAAGCTGTGACGACATATTATTCTTTTGTTGCATTTGACGTTAGTTGTTAGGATTTACTAACATTTGACATTTGTAGGTCTAGGTTTTACCTGGTTTATTTTCGAAATCAATTCTTTTTTTGTGCAGGTGTGTATGTATGTTTCATATTGAACAATTGCAGCATTGTTTGTATAAGTGCAGTAATTGTCAGTTATATCTGATTACTTGGCTGACTCCAATTTATATATTTTGAATCATTTGTCAATTATGTGCTCTTTGTAGTGCGGAGAGAAGTCAATTGGTTACTTTATACATCCTAGGTAATATATAATCTAGTGGTAAGACAATTGTCACTTAAGTATCTCTAAGTAATCTAGAGTGTAATCACTTTAATCTTGTCTGATTACCTGGCTGACTTCTATTTATATATTTTGGATCATTTGTCAATTATGTGCTCTTCGTGGTTCAGAGAGAAGACAATTGTTTACTTAATATATCCCAGGTAATCTAGTGGGAAGACAATTGTCACTTTAGTGTCTCTAAGTAATCTAGAGTGTAATCACTTTAAACTTTTATTTTGTACTGCACGTTTTTGGGAGTAATTCGTACAAACTGGTTTTATATAAATTATGTTGATATAATTCTCTTACAGTTTATTTTCTATTAAGTATACTGACATCCCATGTAAAGTCAATTGTAACTTTAGTGTCTATAAGTAATCTAGAGAGTAGTAATTTGAAACGTTTATTGTATACTGTACTATTGGAGTTGTTGTGGGATGAATTTCGTCATCTGATTTCAGAAACAACATTTAAAAGTTTGTACAAGCAATGGTTTACCTGCCAGGTGGAAAAAACTAAATGAGTGCCTTGAGGAAACCTTGGGGCTTTAGAGATTGAAACATAGTCCGGTTTTCGTTAGTATAGTTTGTATATTTTTACTGAAAACCTCTTTTCTAATTGTTCATCACTCAAATTTGTTCACTCGTCCAGAAATTTCTTAAAATTTTATGTAAAAAATTGCAAATTGAAGCAAAGAAACCCATAAATTTTGCTATATGAGAGAAAAACTGAGGCAGCAAAACTAGTTTGCAATGCTCAAGAGTGCCTAAAGGCACTCATCAATTAATCGCGTCTCTAAAGAGTAGCTTACATTTTTTTACATAAATCTTGACTCCAATATATAAAATATAAGTATACTTCTTAAGAAAAAAAAAAAAAAGAGTCTATGTAACTGGTATGTGAATCCAATGCGTTAACTGCTTTGGACCAACTATCGGACAGTCTCATTGTAATCCAAAATGGTTACTTGTAACGTTGCACGTAGCTAGTTATGTATGTAGTTGTTACCCGAAGTGATAGGTAAAACCACTAGTTCGGGACAGTCTCCTTGAACTGCTGGGTAGCTGTAAAAGCAGTTTAAACTTGTATGCCAGTGAGAAAATATTATACACACACAAATGCATTATAAATTGTTACAGTAGAATGCAAAAGTGGGACACTGCTGCACTTACATATAAATACAACATAAAACTTAATTAAAACTAGAAAAACAATAGGAAAAAAACATATAAATTCATTTATAGAAAAACAGGTCCTTTTTAGCATAGAATAGAAGTGGGTGTTAGGAAAAGTGACGCCAACTGTTTGAAAGAAAATCGCGTTTCAATGCACACAAATGATTCAAAGTTAAAAAATTTTAGAAACTATACGAGTAGACAACTGAAGAAAATGTTGTGATCTGATTAATGATAAATAAGGTTTAAATTTTGCTAAAAATTTAAAGGGGAAAACACACACATATGCAAACCACTTGTCAGTAATAATTAAATAAGAGTACGACTGAGCAGTGAACACTAGGGTGCCCCTTATATAGCAGTTTTTGGTATATCATTAATAATGCTAAATTTTTATATTGACAACCATAATAAATGTTAATACTATATTTTGTCAATACTGAGAAGCATTCACATACATTTCTTCTGAATTTAAATCTTCACATCACGAAAAAAAATATTCCATGTAAAACAAGTAAGAGACTATATTCGGCTGTGCCGAATCTTATATACCCTTCACCAAATAATAATTCAAAATAAAAATTTTAAATATTTTTAAGAAAACAATATTTTTTTTTTCCAAAGTTGTTTTTTAAATTTTTTGAAAAAAAAATTTTTCGAATTGTTTTTTTTAATTTTTTTTTTCCATTTTTTAATTTTAAAAAACTTTTTTTTGTTTTTTAATTTTTTTTTTTTAATATTTAGCGAAAAAAACTTGGTAAAAAAAAAATTCGGGTTAAAAAATATTTTTTTCCGATTTTGACCCATTGTAAGACCAACTTACTATGGTCTTATATACGTCGTTGCAAAGGTCTTTTAAATATCTATCATTATATATCCCTATTGTCTATATTATTGACTTAGTAATCCAGATATAGGTCAAAAATCGAGCTTGTCCTCGTTTTTTCCTTATATCTCCGCCATTTCTGGACCGATTTTCTCGATTTTAAATAGCAACCGAGCCGGAAGAATTCCGGAGATATTGATGTATGAATCGTGTATGTAAGTTATTTGGGGGTTTCGTAAAGTTGATTTCAACAGACAGACAGACGGACTTGGCTTAATCGACTCCGCTATCTATAAGGATACAGAATATATATTCTTTATAGGGTCGGAAAATTATATTGTGGAAAATATAAACGGAATGAGAAACCCTTCTCACGAAGGTGAAGGGTATAAAAAGAGTTCGTGCAGTAAATGATAACACTAACTATTAAAAATAATATTTTGAGAATTTATGTTGATCATTATCACAAAATTTTTCAATTTAATTGAACGGTATGTAACAGCTGCTTGCAACATTCGTCATTTCCATCAGTAGAAATTTCTACTTATCAACAATGTTGATAACAGGCTGTTATTAACATTTTTTATACGTATAAAAACATTAACTATGAATCAGCATTAAAAATTCTAGGTGATCATTGTGGAAATGTAACAATCGAGTTTTTTCCGTTAAATTATTCAAGAGACTTCTAGAAGATGGCGCTGTGTATATAAACATTAACAGCGAGTTGTGAGTCAGTCAATATGTCGTAGGCGCTGTTAGAGTTGACATCAACCTCGTATTGTTGTATTAATTTAAATAAATAAAGAGTTGTTACAATTTTTAAACTGCTGATCGCTTTCATATGCAATTAAAAGAATCCGGTTTATTTAAAGTAAATAAACCACCATTTTAAAAATGTAAAAATGTAACAATTTCAATAGTCTAACTTATATGTATTCGAAATTGCTTTGAGCAGTATTGTTATGAATTTGCAAAAGCGATTTGAATTTAACAGTCTGTAACGACTGCCTGCAGCATTCATCATGTTTTAAACACGTCCATCAATAGAAGTTTCTACTTATCAACAATGTTGATAGCATGCGGTTATTACCATTGTTTATAAGTATGGCAACACTAAATGTTTAAGCTGCTAACATTGACATCGAAAGCTGTAGAATTCGAACATACTAGTTTGTCCGTTAACAGCATTGTAGAAGATTCACGAAAGATGGCGCGTGTATAAATAGTGGCAGAGATTGCAGTCGTGAGTTGAGTTGATCATAGGCATTGTTAGAGTTAACATCAACTGTCTGGTACTTTTAAGTTTGTACATTATAAAGTGTGTGTGAATTTCTGCGAATTGATAAACGTGTATAAAGACGCTGAGTGACTATTTAATTTTGTTGTTGTTGTTGTACATTTTAAATAAATAAGGAGTTGTTACAATTTTAAACTACTGAACGGCTTTTATTTATAATCAAAAGTATTCGGTTTATTTAAAGGAAATAAATCAACGTTTTAAAAAGGTTAAAACGTAACAGTATTTTTGACTAAATTTCCTCGAAACCATTACAATTAGCATTTTTAGTCTTCATTTAGTATTTATTAGATTTCAGAAAAAAAATTAATTTTTTTTAAATTTCGTTAATGAAATTATACTTTACCCGATGTTGCTCAAATTATCAGCATGTGGTTTTTTGATGATGGATAGAAAAGTGCAGTCTAACGAAACTCTTGTCCAAAGGGACATTCACACTTGATTGAAAAATACGAAACTCAGGTTTTCTTGTAGAATATCCAGAATGCTCTGGCCCTCTCTGTCAAAAAAATTGCCAAGAACAAACGCTTATATGTGATGGTTAAAGAACGTAGACTAAGTAAATTTTTAAGATCAATAGCATTCCATAGTAAAATAGTTGAACTTTAAAAAATATTTTTTAAAAATTTAAAATAAGTATTATAACAGTTTTCAAAACTAACGATATGGAGTATTGAAAAACATTTAATTTTATGAAATGTTTAGACAATAAATAACTCAAAAAAGTCTTAAGAAAATCCCATACATTTTAACATTTAGCTTTATATATTAACCCCATTATTTTATTATTTTGTTGGCACTGCTAACTACCATTTTAGCGTTTGAAAATTCAAACGCCATAAATTTAGAGTTAAAATCACTAAATTGGCACCAGTGATTGCGACTGTTTGTCTGCATCTAAGCAAGTATGTACTCTAAATGTTTAGTGGAGTATGCACATAAAATTATATTTATAAATTCATACGCACATGAATTATTATATACGCAAATATACTACATATCGAGCTCTAACTCTATCTTAAGTGCATAAAAACATACTTTATAGGAGAAGTTTTTTTTTGTGATTGTTTGCATGATTTTATTCAATGTAAACATAGGGACACTATTCATGTAAGCTAAAATTGTTTTTGCAATAAAATTTTAACAATACTTGGGGAAGGATATTAAATTAACTATTTGCATTAAAAAATTAAAGTTGATTATATTGTTGGTTGAGATATTTTCGCTGTTACGGCTCGATATGTATTGTATAAAAGGTGGCTTTTATACTCAACATCAAAAAAGATGGGGGCTTATTGATTTTGTCATACCCTTTGTAACATATTGAAATATTGGTCGTTGAATCAAAAAGTATATATATTCAAGGTCCTTATAAATGCTAAGATGAACTAGTTATGTCCATCCATCTGACAGTCCGTAGAAAACACCATAGCGCCCAAACAAAAGGAGCTAGCTCGCAAACATTTTTCAAAAATACTCTCTGTTGATAAGGTTTGTTGGGTATTGAAAATGGCAATATCGGTCCATGATTCCACTGATACAAGTTACAACACAATTATGAATGTTCAAGTCATTTTCTGAGGGGGAAACTTGTATGGAAACTAGAGAAACATATTACCCGATTTTCGTCATACTTTACAGTATAATTTCAGAGTACTCAAAATTAATTTGTGCAAAATTGTATCAGGATTGCCGAATAGTCAACAGTATTTCGGGGGGACATTTGTATGTGGACTGGGTGGAATCATGAACCGATATTGCCCATTTTTAATTACCAACAAACTTATGAACATAGAGTATTTGTAGAAAATTCCAGCTAGCTCCTTTCATTTGGGCCCTATCGTGTTTTCAACAGATAGACAGACGGATGGACATGGCTAGATCGTCTCAGAATCTTATGAGGAGCCAGGATATATATACTTTTTGATTATATGACCAATTTGTCGATATTTTGTAAAGGGAATGACAAAATCAATATACCCCCAACTTCTTTGATGGTGGTTATAAAAATACCTCTCTAATGCATACCCAGCAATTCTAGGAGACAGTCCCGAACTAGTGATTTTACCCATCATTTAGAGTGGGAACTAGTTACTTCAATAGCTACGTGACTAGTTATTTTAACACCTGCTGTCCTAAGCAGGGGGTCAATTGACCCTTATTTACTAAAATAAGACTGTCTAATAGCTAGTCCAAAGTAGTCAACGCATTGGATTCACATACTGGTTAAAAAACGTCAGTTACATTACTAGCTTCCTAAGTGGTAACTTGATCAGCTACATAACTAGTTATTTTAAGATGTACGAGTGCTAATTGGCCTCAAATAGTCAGCTAAAAGACATAACATAGGCAGTCCAATAAACGATTGCTTTTAAACAAACCTTTCTTCGACAACTCTCCAATGAATTGCTTCTGGTGGGTAAAATAACTACTTTCTAAAGTGCAGTACAAAATAAACGTTTAAAGTGACTTCATTATAGGTTACTAAGAGACACTAAAGTGACTATTGACTTCATGGTTGTTACATGGAATATCAGTATACTTAAGCAAAAATACAAATTAACTGTATGAGAATTATATCAACATTTTGTATAAAACCAGTTTGAACGAATATCTCACAAAACATTTGAAGTGTCTACACTCCAGATTACTTATATACACTTAAGTGACTACTGTCTTCACGCTAGATTACCTGGGATGTATAAAATAACCAACTGTCTTCTATCTGCACCACAAAGAGCACATATGTGTCAAATGACCAAAATATATAAATTGGAGTCAACCAAGTGATAAGACATTTGTGACGATTACTGTCTATAAGGGATACATTGACTACTTGCTTAACTGCTGGGTACATTTATGTATTTATATAAGTCCTTACCAGTACATGTGTTTGTATATCAAATTACCTTGTTAATAATCTGCTTAAACTTAACACGACTGGCTATTTTAAGATGTTTTATTCATGTTATGCTTCATTCTACTCTAAATATTTTTTTATGTATACTTTTGCTTCATTTTTTAAGTTGTAACATCATTCATGCGGTCGGGATTTGTTAGACGGTTATTAAATTCACACTTCATATTTAAGTACTAAATACATAAAAGTCACATACATACATACATTTGTATGTACCTAGATACAAACATATTAGGGTGGCCCTTATTTTTTATTTTTTGGATTTTCTATACTAACAAGTTCTAAAATTGTTCTCCGTCATCTAAAAACCCTCATATGTACAATAGTAACAAAGTAACTCATTTCAAACTTTACTTTAACTATTATAATTCTCCAGATATAGAATTATAACAATTTTTTAATCCAATCTGGCGAATCTTCAGTCAACTATGTATCATGGTATCGAAATAAATCCTTCAAAGTTTACGCGTGCCTCTAATACAGTTTTCAGCTAAATTAAATGAAATAGTAAACAAATGTTTCAGACAAAGTTTAAAGAACCTCGCAATTTTAGTTATCCAGATATTAAAAATTAACTATTTACTTCGTGTAGGAGATGACTCACCCACCGTTGCGATCTCTTCCATTTTTGATTAAACCTTAGTGATAAGAAATTAAATCTTGTAAAGACTTTCACAATTATGCGAGTACTTAGTTCTCCAGATATTCAAAATACCTATTTACTTTATATGGGAGCTGCCACACCTACTAAACCAATTACGCCTATTTTCAGCTAAACTCCGTATAAAGTAAGAAATTGATTTGTAAATAGTTTAAATACTTTATTGTATAACTATAGTTCTCCAGATATTAAAAATTAACGCATTACTTTATATGGGAGCTGCCACGTCCACTAATGCAATCCCAACCATTTTCAGCCAAACTTTGTAAAATGGTAAGGCAACTATTCGTTCCAAGTTTCAAGTATCTTGCAATTATAGTTCTCAATATATTTATAAGTAACTATTTACTTTGTATGAGAGTTAACACACCCCCTGTTTATAACCCTCCCATTTTTTATTAAACTTCAGGCACTGATAAGAAATTGATTTGTATAAAGTTTGAAAACTTGCACAGTTATAGTTCTGCAGGTATTCGAAAATAACTATTTGCTTTGCACTATAAGTTCCACGCCCACTAATCCAATCTCGCCCCTTTTAAACCAAGCTTCGTATAGTGATTCATACAAAGTTTTAATACTTTTACGATTATAGTCAGTTCATAGCCCATTTTCAGCCAAGATTCAAACAATCCGCCTTTAAGAATTACTCTGCGTTACAAACGAAAAAAAAAAATTAAGTACCCGCTCTGAAATGTCTTGTTTTCTTATTTATACCTATAGTTTATTAAACATAAAATTATGTATAAAAAACTCCACAAAAAAATGTTTTAAATTTATAAAATTTTAACACCCATTCCGATTTGAATAACGATTCCAATGGCCTTGAAATCGTTATTCAAACTTCTTTACATCCTGGTGGAACCTCTCAACCTGCTCATCGCTGACCGCATCCAGATTAGATGGAAAAAAAAGGAAAATGAGAATGAAGAAAGGGAATTTTCAATGACATTGACATGTCGTCAACTAGCCGTTCTACATTTTCGGTTCTGTTGTTCCCTAAAATCCCTTTTATAACTGCTTGCAGTGATAACCAGGCATCAAGTTCCTTGTTAGTAAGCTTTCCATCAATGTGCGTAGTTGTGGTATTGAGTTTGTCATCACTTAACTTGGAAAATAGTGTCTTTAAATATAAAAAGCCATCTCCCTCTTTATTCATAGCATTTTCAAAAAATTTCATCAAACCAAGTTTTATGTGCAGTGGTGGTAAAATGACATATTTAGGATCTGTCAATGGTATATGTTTCTCATTAGATATGCCCCATAAAAACTCTGTCCATTGTGGCTACGTTTTTCATTAAAACTTTTAACCCAAGTATTATTTGATTTTTTTTTTTTGATCATGTTACCTTTGTAAAACATGTCAGTTATTATGTTTAATGTCAATTATATTCATTTGTTGTTAATCTGATTAAAATGCATGAGCAGAAAAAGTGCGTACTAAAATTAATAAATATTTTCAACAAAACCCAACTTGGTCCTACAAAAAGTTGGCAAAACATTCAAAGGTCTGCCGTCAAACTGTTTCCAATGTTAATAAAAAGTACCGGGAGAACTTGTCCGTTGATAGAAAACCTGGTTCAGGTAGAAGGAATGATGTTTCTAAATAGAAAGCCTTCTCAAAAGAGCTCTCAACACATCCGGTAGGAAAGCAGCCCGGTTAGCTCAGTGCTCAGACTATTTGGTACGAAAGGTTAAAGCTAATGCAGGTTTAAAAGCCTACAAGGCTAAAAAAAGTTCCTGAAAGGAACTCTGCTAAAAATTTAGAGGCCAAAGACAGAGCTCGGAAATTGAAGTCAAATTTTATACAAAAAATATACCTGATGCATAATGGATGAAATGTACGTATGGAAGTTTTTTCGCAGCTTCTGGTTAAATTTTTTTATGTTGCTGATGCTCGAATGAATGTTGAAGAAAAATTTAGGACCCAATAGCAGACACAATTTCCCAAAAAGTTCTTGGTATGGCAAGCAATATGCAGTTGCGGCAAAAAAGCCAAACATTTGTTACAAAGTGTTCTATAAATACCGAAATTTACATCAGGGAATGTTTAGGATGTTTCCATTCATAAGACGTCTTAATGTGTCCACTTATTTGTGGCCTGATTTGGCATCTGTCACTGTTGTAAGAAATGTCTTGAGTGGTACAAGAACAATAATGTGGTATTTGTACCAAGAAAAGCAATTTCTCCAAACTGTCTGGAGCTGAGTCCAGTGGAGAGATATTGGGCTCTTGTTAAAAGACAATTGAAGAGCACAAAAAAGGTGTCCAAAAGTGAGGTAGATTTTAAACGGAGATGGACAACCTGTTTGAACAAAGTGACATAAAGCACTATAAAAATCATAATGGAAGGGTTTTCGAAAAAGGTTCAAAATTTCATCATTAGTGATTAGAACTTTAAAAATAATTCTCTTTTGTAAATTGTAACAATAATTTCAATCAAATAAAAAAAGACTCAAAACTGTAAGTTTAGTGGTTTCATTTTTATTAACATATATGTATGTTAAAAACTTTTCAATCTCGGTCCTTTTATATAATTTTAAATTATGAATATAAAAGTTTTTGATTTCAATAATTGAATTTGTTGAAATATAGAGAATTAGATTTCCTACCGGATATCAGAATTTATAGAAAAATCTTTATTATACCCTTTACCTTCGTGAGAAGGGTATATAAAAGTTTGTCATTCCGTTTGTAATTTCCATAATATAACTTTCCGACCCTATAAAGTATATATATTCTGGATTCTTATAGAAAGCGGAGTCTATATAGCCATGTCCGTATGTGTGTTGAAATCAATTTTCTGAAGACCCCAGATATCTTCGGGATCCAAATCTTCAATAATTCTGTCAGACATGCTTTCGAGAAATTTCCTATTTAAAATCAGCAAAATCCGTCCATAAATAACGGAGATATGAGCAAAAATCCGAGACAACCTCTGTTTTGGGCCTATTTTTGAACTATATCTCGATTACTAAGCCATAAATATAGACAATATGGATATCTAATGATAGATATTTCAAAGTCCAATTGCAACGATGTTTATAAGGCTATAGTAAGTTGGACCTACAATGTCAAAATCGGAAAAATATTTCCGAATTTTTTTTTCAGAAAAAACATTTTTTTGTCATACATTTTTTTCACTAATAAAGTAAAAAAATATATATTTTTAAATTAAAAAAAATTTTTTTAAAAAAATTTAAAAAAACTTTTTTAAAAATGAAAAAAAAAATTCTTTTAATTTTATTTTAAAATATAATTTGGTGAAGGGTATATAAGATTCGGCACAGCCGTATATAGCTCTCGTCTTATTTCTTAAATAAAGGGAACAAAAAAAGTTTTGAAATACTTTTGGGAGATTACATCTCAGTTGAAATTCCAAAAAGTCCAAACTATAGGCCACCCTAATACATACATACAATATAAGTATGTATGTGTGAGTTGTAAATGTTGAGTTCTAGTTTAGTTTGTTCGTTCGTGGTGAAACATCGCATAATTAGTTTAAGCAATAACCTAATTGTTTATATATTCTAGTTTTAGTTAATTGCAATTGTTGTATATGATATATCATGTATCCGTGTACCACTGTATGCGGTAGCTGTGATACACACACGGGGATATTAAGATACCTGAGCTTGTGTATAATGCGGAATAAAAAGCAGAAAGGAATAACAAAGAGTTTAAAAATATAACATTAAATTTAAGGTTATAATTAGCATGTTAAGTAAATTCTACAAATATATTTATATTAAATTTAAATGTAGATTTCTTTAACTTTAAATAACACCCCTTTACTTTCAACACACTTATGTACATATAAATATATAACTGATTTTACTTTTATGTTATAAATATTCTCTTAGTGTTTGAAAGTTAATTAAAAATAGTTTTAAAGCCCCTATTTGTCTCTCTCTCTATTATTAAAAACTGAACAATTATCGCATAATCCTGTTTATGAACAATCTAATGATTAATTAATTGCATTATTATGCAAATCAGGTTTGAGAACACCTCATTTGATGTAGTGGTGATATAAAAAAAAAACAAACGTCTTCCTTTATTTTACATTGCCCCACTGTGTGCGGAATTTAAGCCAAAAATAACTTTATAATCTTTTAGAAAACTTTCAATAACATTTTACTCGACAACAAAAGAATAATTTAGTTTTATGTTCAAAGTTTGTGGCTGCAAAAAGTGGTTGTATGAAAATTATTTGGTTTTAACATGAGTTTTCGAGCATACTCTGTTTTATAAGGACATATATACGCCAACACATATCTCACTCAGAACATGTACGTGGAGTAATAGGAAAGTTTTAAAAATGTTTGTGAAAACTTTAAGTAATTTATTAATATATTAGAATAGCTGTTATTTAAAAAAAAAGAATGATAGGAATGGCAGATAGAGATCTTAAACAGATTAAATTATCCGCCTTGATTCATGATTAATTGGTACTCCACAAGAAAAGTCACAGCCAGGAAGTTGGCGAAAAGCTAAACATCCAGTTAATGACATCCGTTATAACAATATCGACTACTTTCCAATCCAATGCGATATTCATTGATGCTTCTCAAATGCCAAAAATAGTTTTTATAGAAAGTAAAACATATTTTCTTTTTCTTCGTATCCTTTTCATTAGTTTTTCAATAAAATCATATCATAATTAATGTTTACATCTTATTGTTTCTTACACCGAAACCGGCAACAATGCCCTGAGGCACTCTTCACTTTTTGGCACCCGGTCCTAAACTTAAATTGCAAATAAGTTTCAGATGGCTTTTATGAGTTTATGAGTTCTCATTTGAACAAGTAAAAGTTTTCGCTGTAGCACAGTGTAATTAAATGAACAATATTTATTGCAATCATTTTTATATGTTTGAGGCTTAAGAGCGGATATTATAATGAACAACAATTACGACAATTTATTTAACAAAATATAAATATCAGATTTTTAATGAAAGATTTACTCTAAAATTTATGGAGTTTTAAGTGCCTTGTGAATGGTTAGTAATAATAATAATAATAATAATAATAATAATAATAATAATAATAATAATAATAATAATAATAATAATAACATTAAACTAAATCATAAAGAGATTTTCCCCAATTACAAATATTCATGAACTTTAGCATTTCCTGCATCCTACACACATTGTCCTCATTTGGCCTGTAAACTTTTCGAGTAATCGACAAAAAACCCACACTTACCACAAAAACACGCAAACACACACACACTCTACAGCAAATAATTAAACATAAACATTAGTACAATGGCATTTGAGGGTAGAGGATTCCGTACTACCCACCGTATACTTGTTGTGTAATTTTTGTTGAGTTGGTCTCAATTACTCATACGCATTGTGTGACCACCAAAATGTATTTCTTGCTGTTTTTTTGTTTTTTTTGTTTGTTTTATTATTTAATCATAAATTTCTTGGTGGCTGGTGTACGTGTGTTTATGGATGTCTGTAGTGATTATTGTATTCATGCCGTGGTTACATTTCGTTACTCATTTACATTCATGCATACGAAATTTTTTGCTATAAATGGCTGGTTTTAAGTGACATTAAACATTTTTACAGTTGTTCCATTCATTCATTCATACATTCGTTCGTTCATTCATACCCCAATTTCCCTGGAGGATGTAATTGTTGGGAAAAAAAGAAAAAAAATTAGTATAAAGAAACCAATGTTTGAAAGTTAGTGTGTGTGTGTGTGTGTATAAATGTTTAAGTACACATTTCAAGGATAACAACTAAAAATTGGGGTACCCACTTGTTTTTTTTTTCAGTTTTCAGTTGTACTTTTTTTTTAACATAGAAGTGCTATTAAAAGCACCATGAAAGTTTATTACAAGCCAGAAAAAAAATACAATATTAGAAAGCAAAAAATTGAAAACAGAACACAATCTCTTTACACACAGCTACAACAAATCCTGTAAAAACGAATAAACTTTTATTTATTTCACTTTGTAATGGAATAATATGTTCTTGTTTTCTTTTTTTTTTATAAAATATACGAATACAATGATGCGTGTTTCAAGATTATGAACGAAAAATTCAAACACATACAAAATACAGCAAGAAAATCTAATAAAAATGTTATGAACACAAAAAAAAAACTCATTCATTCTCATTCATGGTGTAGTTATGTACAATAGTATATTCAAATATACGAATACATTCATAAATATTTGTGAGTATATATGAGTTTTTATATAAAACCAGCTGGAACAAAATTAAGGGCTTCATTTTGTAGGCCTTCTACAAGACATATTTACACATTCTAAAAGATGCGATGCTACAGTCATTCCAGTCTGCCTTCTCACATAAGATGTTCTAGAAAGACTTTGCTTCTCCTTCTAAAAAATTGTACAAATATTCAGAATTGTACTGCAATATAAGATCTAACAATTGAGGAACTAGATACAGTAGAACATATTGTTACGTTTTCAGCTTTTGAAAACGTTAGGTTACGGTTACTTGGGTGGGTTGCTCGCAAGTTAGGGAGTTCACTCGGAGGCCTTGTGGCCCATTGTGATACCCTTAGAATTACCATTCCCTTATTTTAAAATTTCATACATAAAGGGAGAATAGTTGCCCATCCTAATTTCGTTGACTATGCGCTTCTTGTGATACCCGTGAGAACCAGCCGGTACTTCTAATAAATGATCATATTTACTAGTGGCACATCTCTGAAACAGTCCTGATCATGGAAAAGAGCTCTACCAAGACGTAGTAGTTTATGCTCTTGTAAGGCTGAGCAGTCACATAGAAGGTGTTGTACCGATTCTTCCTCCTCCTCATCCAAATAACTTTTACAATAGCTATAACGTGGGTAACCCATACGTTCCGACATGCGTCCAATCATACAGTGCCAAGTGATTATATCCGTAAGAAGCCTGATCGAATTCCTACTAAGAGATAAAAGAGTCTTAGTCCTATTCTCTGTCAGAGTGGGCCAGAGCAATCTGGATATTCTACAAGTGATGATAATTGACCACTTGAGTTCCGTCTCACTCAACGCCCATTCATTTATCAATTTCGATACGTTCACCATGGGAGTGTGAATATCCCTTTGCGCAAGAGATACCTCCAGGGACGACCCGTTCATTGCGCATTCGTCGGATACTTCATATCCCCGGATGCCCTCATGTCCTGGCACCCATATCAACTCGACATGATGTTGTGTCACTTAATAAAGTTGGAGTTAAGAGACTTGATTGATGCAAGGCTATCAAGTTAATATGTATAGTCGAATTTTCGAGATTCAGTTCTCGGATTCTTCTCGCGGCTGTATCGATGGCATATATCTCAGCCTGGAAAACTGTGCTGGTATCCGGTAATCGAAGAGATAGCAGAAGGTCCAGTTCATCGGAGAAAATTCCCGAGCCCGAGCTTCTTTCTGTCTTTGAACCATTACGGAACAATGCTCAACCCAAAGTTTTCATTCAATGTTGTATGTTCCACAGCTGTGTTAATAATACCTACAGATAGAACTATAGGGCGGGTGAGGCAAAACTTCCCAACCACTCCTTTCTAAATAGTTTTTAACAGGTATTGCAACATGTGGCCTAGCGTTGTCATGATGAAATCTTACGGATTAATGTCTGGGCGTTTTTAGGCCAATGCTCGTCTCACACGAATCAATTGCGTTCGGTACAGGTTTCATGTGATGGTCTGGTCAGATTTCAGCAGCTCATAATAGTTAGGACGCTTTGGGTACCACCAAATACAGAGCATTAATTTAGCGCATGGATATTTGGTTTTGTTGTAGATTGGACTGGTTGACCGGTCTTCACATACGATGTCTTATGTTTCGGGTTATCGTAATGGATCCATTTTTCATCGCAAGTAATAATTCGGTGAAAAATTGTTTTCCTTTTATGGCGTTCAAACAGAATTTCATACATACAAAATCGTCTTTCATGGTCTCTCGCCTTCAATTCGAATGGTAGCCGATTTCCCTGTTTTTGGATGAATCCTATTGCTTGCAAACGTTTTCAAATTGCTGATGGATTAGCTTGTAATGATTTTGCAAGTTCTTGTTGAGTTTGACAACAATCTTCATCGAGTAATGCCTCCAATTCTAGATATTCAAACTTTTTTTTGCTGGCCTGGGCGATCTTTGTCTTCCGTATCAAAATCATCACACAAACCATCGCACGTTGAAAACGATGAAACACATTCACCATTCGGTGAGCAATCGGGGAGCTTCTGCTGCACTTTTTTTTAAATAAAAGATGTAAAGCAAAACATCCCGCATGTGACGCTTTGTTGGCACAAAATTCGACATTTTCGAAGCAAAATTGATGTTCAATAAATAAGTTAAAATGAATGACAGAAATGTGCCCTTCAAAAAGACATATAAGTTATTATAAACAAAAACTACGTTCAAAAGATATGCCATCTATTGTAAATCCCGCATTTTCAAGTCATACACCCAATATGTTGATGCCTTAATTCATTACAAATAGTTTCCCTAAAAGCCCTCTTTAAAAGCTTGACTCAGTAGACTTTCAGTTATACATTATTTTTCACGCCTTTTAATATAATATCCTAAGTAGCAAGCAATTCTATGATGTATTACTGGCCTTCAACGCAATACCTTCTAATATAATTTCTTAAGTACGCCTTCTATCAGCCCTCTAAAAGGAGCGATTATGCAAGACATTGGCTCTCAATATCATGCAGTGTGAAATTGATATTATTTTTCAATGCGGCTGGGTGTTCTTGTGTCTACAAAATAAGGCCTTTAGGAAGGCCTTTTTACTGCATCTTTTTTCCGCTGGGAATACATATATATATGTATGTATTCATATGTATATGAATTAGTGTTTGTGTGCGTGCATGTGTTTGAATATTTTGTATATTTAAGTGACTCAAATAAATGTGTATTCATGACAAACTGTATGTTTAAATGGTCATTTTGTTATTTGCTGGAATGTTTAAACACAATCAAATGGTTGGTTTGATGCCAACTTACTTAGAAGACGAATGCGACGATAATGTCGTAAATAGAAAAAACAAAACTGAGACATATACTCTATACGAACATATATATTAGGGTGGTCCTTATATAGCTTTATTTGTATTTTTGATGCTCCCGAAGAGCAGTAGGGGTAGGGTTCCTTACATGGATACTATTCAATATATGTTGAGTTTTAAAAACTGGAAAGAAACATTTCCGCAGAATCCAACATGGATATTTCGTAATAATTTTGTAGTGTGAAACAATTTAATCTTAAAAATGGTGAGAATTGTTTGGAACTTTCTTTGTAGCCTTTCGATAATCCTTTCAAAGATTAATAGCTGATGTTACTCAACATACTAAACTTGTACATTTAAGTTGGTGACATTTACAACTTTTTTTTTTTTTTTCCATCCACAATAGTCCTTCCTAATGTTCTTGTACTTGTAGACAAACATATAAAAATAAATGTTAGCATGAAGTCATACTATAGTTTAATACCAATTTAATATCTTATTGTTGCTTTATTTATGAAAACAAAACGCCAACAAATTGTAAATAAAACTCAAAATATTAAACAAAATCATGACAAGAAAACTAATGTTTACATATGTAAATGGTTTACAAGTATAAAAGCAGAATTTTCTGTAAGAATGTAAATGTAATTTTGACAAACATTTCAAGAAAACTAATAAATTTCATTACTATTGAAGAATGTGTCATTTTTATTTACAAAATTTCGATAATTATGGACTCTTTAAATTATATTGACAATTAAATAGTTAAAATTTTTAAATTATTATTGTATGTGTATTTTAATATTTTGGGATTAATACTTGTTTAACACCATAATCTTTGGAGCCTCTATTGTGCGACTTGCTAAACAAATCGATGACATTTTACAGAAAAATCTTTGATTCGTAAATATATGTAATTAGTTTACATGATATTTGGATACAAATAACATTAAAATTATAACATTAACATTTTATGTACTTCAGACCGTGGAAAAAGTTTGACAATTATCGTTTATTTGAAAATTTCTAAAACTTCCAAAAATTTTTTTAAAAAATTAAAGATTTTTTATTTTCCAAAAAAAAAAAAAATTCTTCAAACTTATTAATATGAACTTCATGTATACAAAACCATTGTAGTTTATACCAGTATATTTAATGCCATCAAAATTTATTCAAAGTTTGAAACCTAAAAAAAGTTTCTCATATATCCTTTTTTTAAGATAACACAAATTGACATTAAATTCATAAAATACCATTATGATCTGTAAGATTCTAAAGATTTTGTACATTTTTTATTTAAAAAAAGTGTTTCTTATTAAAATCTATAAGGACTTTTATTTAGACTCGTGAATTTTAAACGAACTTAAGCTTACAGGTTGTAATTTTTGATGGAGTATATTGTACCATAAAAACTATTGAAAAATGTTTGTTCATAAAAAAGTTTGTCATATATCCTTTATTTAAAATTTTCAAAATTTTACTCTAAAATTGAAGATTTGTAATATATTCTATTAATATATAAAAACTATTGAAGTTTTTAAAGTTTTAAAGAAATTTTTCTTACAATAAGTGCTATAAATCATACTTTAGATTTTTAAATATTAATAGATATTTTGCATACAGGTTGTAGTTTTTGATGAAATGTGTTATGCCATAAAAAGTTTTAAATAATTTTAGTTCTGGCAAAAGTGTGTCATATATCCTAATTTTAAAAATTTCCAAAATCTCGAATATATTTAAAGATATTGTTATAAAACTAATTATAGAAATAATAATTAATTTTCAACAAAATTTGTCTTCAAAGTATCGATGAAAACAGCCTCAAAACTTATTAATATAAAATCAAAATATACAAACAGGTTGTAGTTTATCATAAATCCTTTAATGCCATCAACATTTATTCAAAGTTTGAAACCTAAAAAAAGTTTCTCATATATCCTTTTTTTAATATAACACAAATTTACATCAAATTCATAAAATACCATTATGTTCTGTAAGATTCTCAAGATTTTTGTACGGTTTTTATTAAAAAAAAATGTTTCTTTTAATAATCGATAAAGGCTATTAATTAGGCTAGAGAATTTTAAACAAACTGTAGCTTACAGGTTGTAGTTTTTGATGGACTGTATTATGACGTTTAAAATTTTAAGTTATTTTAATTCTAGCAAAAGTGTGCCATATATCCTTTATTTAAAATTTTCAAATTTTTACTCCAAAATGTATGAATTGTAATTTATACATTTTATTTATATATGTACATTTATACGTGTTCATTTTATGAACATACATATAAAAATTATTTTATATGATTTACACTTTTAAATATTATTGGATGTTTTGCTTACAGATTGTAGTTTTTGATGAAATGTGTTGTGCTATAAAAAGTTTTAAACAATTTTAGTTCTGGCAAAACTGTGGCTAAATCTTTTATTTAAAATTTTACTCCAAAAGTAAAGAATTGTTATACGTTCTATGAAAATATAAAGCTTCTGGTAGATTTTGAAAATGTATCTTATAATAAGTAGTGCAAACCACACTTTTAGACTTTTAAGTATTATTGGATTTTTAGCTTACAGCTTGTAGTTTTTGATGGAGTATGTTATGCAATAATAAATTATAAATTCTTTTAGTTTTGGCAAAAGTGTGCCATATATCCTTTAATTAAAATTTTCACCATTTTACTCAAAAATTTATGTATTGTACTGCATTCTATGTGTGTGTACAAATTTTAGTAGATTTTTAAATTTTAAAGAAATTTGTCTTATAATAAGTTTTGAAATCCATACTTTAAGCTTTCAAATATTATTGAAAATGTTGCTAACAGGTTGTAGTTTTTTGTAGGCAATATTATGCTATGAAAAATTTAAAACAATATTAGTCTTAACAAAAGTTTGCCGTATATCCTTTTTTAAGAAATTAAAAAAATTACGTAAAACCTCAAGAAAATGTTAAATTTAAATATCATAATCAAATTCGTTAGTAATTTAATATGATAATTATTCAAGCTTGAGGTCTTTTTTATAAAAATATTTCAATTTTTATTTCAATATTTCGCTACATCAATGTGTAGCATCTTCAGGAAAATATTTGTTTTTGTTATTTCAAAATATTTGTCATATGAAAAAGTATATGAAAATTTATACATACAAACAAAAAATATTAAATTAGTTTTTTAAATTAATATAACATAACAAACAAAAATTTTTTAATTGATGTAGCGAAATATTGAAATAAAAATTGAAATATTTTGATAAAAATGACCTCAAGCTTGAATAATTATCATATTAAAGTGAAACAAAAAGGTCAAATAAAATTAAATAACTAAATATTCGTTAGCAATTGTAATTCAATTTTTCATATAATAATTGTTAGAACCTTTCTATAGACTCCTCTGTTTTAAACGTAATTGTTCCTTAAGGTATCTTTTTTTGAAAGGCTAAACTTCAAAATCATGTTTGATTTAATTAACGCAATCAAATTATTTGGAAATTTGCAAACTTTAACTAAATTATTCCTGTAATATTGTTAGGAAAACCTTTCTGGTACATGTTTTAGTGTAGAACTTTCTCTTTGCTGTCTTGTACAATTTTGAGCCCAGATATAAAAGGGTTAAAAAAGTTCGATAATTTAAAATTTAGGATTTTAAATATGCATGAAATTTTATTATTCTCTTGGTATCAAATTATAATGGGATGATATACAAAAACTTGTTTTTATGGATTATTTAAGCTTTAAATTTAGCTTCTTTGATCCAAAACTTCAAATAATATTGAGCAACGTTTGGGCATCGAAAATCCAGAAAGTGAAAAATAATTTTGTCACACAAATATTAACAACATAGGAACCTTTCAGAACAAGTGAATCTTTTAGTTCTGGATGGTACTTTTTTAATATTAATCGAATTTTGTATTTTTATGAAAAATCACACTGACCCTAAAAGGTGGGACAAGTTTGTGATGTGAAGAGTACAACCCGTGCACGTCGCTCAAGAACAACTGAGAACATTGCTGCTGTAGCCCAAAATATTGAAGAAAACCCAGGCTTGTCCCTTCCTCGTCGTTCTTCGGAACGAGGCATTCCACAAACGTCAGTACACCGTATTTTGGATGATATTGATCTGTACAACGTTTACTTTCAACAAGACGGTGCTACGTGCCACACAAGCAACGAACCATTGCTCTTTTACGGGAAAAGTTTCCGGACCATGTTATCTCTCGAAGAGTTGATCACAATTGGCCACCGATATCTTGTGATTTAACACCTTACGACTTCTTTCTTTGGGGCCACGTGAAAGAGAACAGCTCAGCGTCGATTCAAGACCTCAAAGATAGAATTCGTGAGGCTATCGAGGACATAGGGCAGCCACTTTTCGATTTGGTTATGGAAAATTTCATGAACAGGATATGGTGGTGTAAACGTGGTCGTGGTGGGCATTTGGCTAATGTTGTTTTTCATTATTAACGGCATACCTTCCTCTTTATTACGAAATAAACATCCGATCATTTATCTCAAAAAATTAAATTTTTCTTTGAATAACAAAATAACACCTCTTTTTGGAAAACCCTGTATAATGATTAATCATGAACATGATTGCCATAAAAATACGAATGAGGCGCAGGTTTTTGGATAAAAAATCATTTTATTTTTCAACATAGTCACCTCTGAGCTGTATGCACTATGTCCAACAATTCTCCAATTTTTGTATCCCTTCCAAAAAATATGATTTGTCGAGGTCATCAAAATAGGTATTTTTTGTGAGATGATTTCATCGTTGGAGTCAAATCTCTTCCGCCCTGACATTTCTTCAGGTTTTGAAACAAGAAATAGTCACTCGGGGCTAAATCCGGAGAATAGGGCGGAAGAGGGAGTATTTCGCAGCCTAATTCAAGGATTTTTGCCATGGAAACTGCACATGTGTGCACCAGAGATTAGCAATGAGTAGTGAAAAAGTGAGTAGAGTTGAATCAAGACTCAAAATTTTTTGTACTTATGTATATGCATTCATATTTATTACAATGTTGTCGAGACTCATATCTACTCGTAAAGTTTGAGGTAATCATCATACTTATACTTAACAATATTTAAGACATTCTTGATTTCGACTCTATAGACGATGCAATATAAGTATGATTCGAATACGAACATTAAAATGCTTATTATGAGAATTCTGTAAAATTACACAAAAAAAAAAAAAAAAAAACATGTATGAGTCGAATGTGTTGAATCAATTATAAGTCAGGCTGAGGTTATTTACGAATCAAACAGATTTGAGTTCGTATGAGTATGATGTCGAAGTCGGATTCATATTTAAGCTACGCATACTTATAAATTTATGTTATATTATTACGTCAGAGTAGTTTAATTTCAATGATGGCTACTCACTTATACTTATAATTTCATAAGTGCATATGAATAGCAAATAAGTGATTAATTGCTGATCTCAGGTGTGCACATCTCTCGCACTATTAATATCCGATCGACCAACACCATATCGTTATGTTGTGGGCGTCCAAAATGTATGGCATCTTCCGTGCTTGTGCGGCTACAACGAAATACAAAAAACTACTTTTTGACAATTGAAATTGATGGTGCAGCTTAGCCTTTATTTGAGTGATGGTTTATTTCCGAAAAAAATAATGCTTAAAGAGCAGACGAAATTCACTTTTTTCCAATTTCTAATCAAATCACGAGGTAGTCTGCTATCAATGGCTGTCAACTACAAACTAAATGACACAGTTTGTTAAAATTTTGACAGGAGTCAACTGACAGATGCCTGCTGACAGCAAGAATATTGCTCTTTGAAATAAGAGCCGGAAAATTAAAAAAGTAGCGGATTTATTGAACCACCCTCTTGTATTTATTTACCACAATCATATAAATGATTAATACAATCATGTGAAAGGTAACTGAACTATATTATGTTTACCGCAATTATATAAATAATTACTGTGACCATTATATTGCTAAAAAAAACGTTTAAAAACTTATTTTTTCTCTGGGAATAGTTGAGCAAGTAAAGGATCGATCAGTGAGGCTTTCAGATGATAGAATAAAACAAATTTTGTAGAGGTATAGTGTTGACCAAACTTTAAAAGGCTGTATTATTTTCTAATTCATCCCTGGTAAATTATTCAAATGTTCGATAGAGCTTAATGCATTTCAGCTGGCGATATGTAATATATATGTAAAAGCATAATGAATATAATATACATAAAAGCTAACGATTTCTATGACATTTCTTTCTACTCGTATTTACCCATTTGAAATGCAATTTAAAATGCTCGAATTCCAAAAAATAGTAAACAAAATTAAATAATTTTTCATGTCTCAGTTTTCTTTAAAGCAGCAAAAACAAATTGTTTGTGTAAAGATGTAAATTGTTTTTTGTTTGTATTTTATACTTAAATTGTGCAATTCAATTCAATTCAAGACAAGTCTCATAATAATCTGTGTACAGAAAAAATTATCATCTTGAAAAGAAAAACTAAAAACATTACGATGAAGAACATGATGATGATAAAAACATACTGGGGAAGAGGATGATGATGCTGATAAAGATATTTTGTGTTCCTCAGTTTATAAAATGTGCGTATAAAAATAAAAATTTCTCTTACAAAATAAAATCAAATAAAATAAAATGTATGTATTTGTTATAAAAATTAGCATTTCAAATATTTAAATTATTAACAAAGTAAATACACATAAATATATAAATAAATACATAAATGTTAAGAAAACTGAAATATAATACAAATAATTCAAGGTAGCATTAAATAACCATAAAAAAATAACAAGAAAAATTATAACAATTGTTTTTTTTTTTTTTATTCAAACAAAATCAAAACTATTTAAACTAATTTGTCAACTTCTACAATACAAGTGTTTGAGTTTTGAAGGAAATTGTTGTTTTTTTTTTAATAATTTTTGAAAAATTGCTTAAGAAATAAATTGATAAACTTTTATCATTCTGTTAAATTTGAATAAGTTATTAAAAGTGTTAGATTTTTTTTTTGTTTTGTTTCTATAAAAATGTTTGTAATGTGATGAAACAACACAGTTATGCAATTTTATTGAAGAAAGTAAAAAAAGTTAAATCAAATACAACGTAAGAAAAACCCAAAAATAAAAATTATAAAAAATTTGTTAAAAATTGTGTAAGAGGAGTTGAGATGTTTTTTTTTTTTTTTGAAATCATTTCATTCAAAATTGTTAAATTAGTTTTGATAATTTCTTGCTAAATTACTGCAGTAATTTAGTTGTAATGAGATTTGTTTAATTTGCAAAAATAATTTTGTTTTGGAATTGAAATTATAAATTGATTATAGTCTTGAATAAATTACCTGTTTTTGGGCCATGGCTTGCATCTGTTGGAACATTTGACGCTCTTCTTCTTTGCCTAGATTTCAGTATGAGAAATTAAAATAGAAATTAATATTTTTTTATTAAATTGTTTAGTAATATGTGTATACATATATTTATATAAAATATTTAATATGTTTTGCTATATTGAGTTTTATAATTTTTACTTCCAGTGGAATAATGCTGTTTTTTCGGGGTAAGTACCTATCTTTTCGAAAAATTATAATTATACCTAAAGTACTAAACATGTCGAATGTAAATATTGGATACAAATAAAGAAATTCATGCTACAGGGTTTTCCAACAAGAGGTGTTATTTTGGTATTCTAAGAAAAATTTCATTATTAGAGATAAATGATCGGATGTTTATTTCATAATAAAGAGGAAGATATGCCGTTAATAATGAAAAAGAACATCAGCCAAATGGCCACCACGACCACGCTTACATGACCATATCCTTTTCATGAAATATTCCATAACCAAATCGCAAAGTAACTGCCCTATGTCCTCGATAGCCTCACGAATTCTATCTTTGAGGTCTTGAATCGACGCTAGGCTGTTGGCGTAGACCTTATCTTTCACGTGGCCCCAAAGGAAGAAGTCGCAAGATGTTAAATCACAAGTTCTCGGTGGCCAATTGTGATCACCTCTTCGAGAAACTTTTCCCTTAAAAGAGCAATGGTTTCGTTGCTTGTGTGGCACGTAGCGTTGTCCAGATCAATATCTTCCAACTCCGACCAAAATACTGCGTAATGACGTTTGTGGAATACCCAATTCCAAAGAACGACGAGGAATGGTTTTCTTCAACACTTTGGCCTACAGCAGCAATATTCTCAGTTGTTCTTGAGCGACGTGCACGGGTTTTATTCTTCACATCACTAACTTGTCCCAACAGCTCGAATTTTTCCACCAATTTCTGTATTGCGGTCCGACAAGGTGTTTCACGACGACCCAAAAATGCTTTAGTTTAGCGAACTGTGACTGCAAGATTTTCACCATTTTTGTAGTGAATTTTAATAATTTCAATACGTTGTTGAAGCGTGTATCATTCCATTTTTAGTAATGGCGTAGTTTCTACTTGTCAAATGTCAAAGAATAAAAGCTTCAAATGTGACAGCTACCGAAATTGGGGGAGATTTAAAATAACACTTCTTGTTGGAAAACCCTTTATCGGAAAACCGCGGTATCGGATTTAAGAAATTGAAAACCAATCGTTTTTTTTCGGTTTTGTGATAATTTATATTTAATTTAAATAATAAGTGTTAATAATACAGGAAATTCTTTATAATTTTAAAGTTAAAACTTGACGGGTGTTCAAGAGGATAAAAGAAAATTGGTACATTTTCTTTCAGTGGTACTTTTTTAATACATTAAACTAAAAATATATACATTAAAGTATGTATCAATGGCTTTAGGATACCAAAAATGGTTTTATGATAAAAAAGATGGTTTTATGATACCAAAAATGGTGAACTAAATCAAACTAAGGAGAACTTTTTCGTTCTTCAAATAGTACTTTTTGAATTTTCTGTAATATTGAACCTAAAATCAATAAATTATTTTGAAATTTCTAATTTGACGGTGGTTCAACTATGGAAAATTGGTACTTTTTCTTCTAATGGTACTTTTATTTATTGTAATATTAAATTATTTTACTTATATACATAATAGTTGGCTGATATGATTCTAAGTAAAGAAAGAATCAAGGATAGAGAGCTTAATGATATTGAAATAACAAAAACTATTTTAGTATTTTTTCGTTCTACACATGGTTTTTTGAAATTTCTATAATAATGACTTATAAGCAGGAAATTAAACACTAGCAGGTAAATTTTTCTAACTAATACTACTTTTTGAATATTTTATAACGATGAACCTAGAAACACGATATTAAGCATTCATGGTTTAGTGAATGCGTATTCAAAAGGGATAATCAATGGTACTATTTCTTCATTATAATTGTACTTTTTGAATATTTTATAAAAATTAGGCACACATTAATGAGTTAGAATTCACAAAAGCTTTCTTATGTGTTTTCTATAATAATGGACACAGAAATATGAAATTAGACATTCATGGTGCTGAGTAGGAATAGAAAAGTCTTTATGGTACTTTTTATTCTAACAATACGTTTCGAATGTGCTAGAATCCACATAACAATGAAACTAGAGACATGTTATCCTGAATTACTATTAATTCACAAAGGGAGACTTAATATTACTATTTCTTTCTTCTAATTGGGGTGGCGAAGAACTTTACTTATAAAAATGTATTTGTTACAAAAATGTTGCATTTTTTTTAATTGAAGTTAATTTGCCAGAAAATACTCGTATGATAAATATTATTTTTTAAATGAGTTTGTGTCATTCTTTGTCTAGCCTGCAAAAGGTAGACTGTTACATTTTTTAAAATATTTAAAGAAATCGTAATATATTTTTACATCGATTTGTTTTTAACCCATTAATGCCTGACCCCCGAATCCGTTGTCCGATTTTGATGAAATTTTATACAGACAGTACTTAAGGCATTTATATTACAGTGAATATTTTTAATTTTTTTTTATCCGCCTGCAGGGTCTGGGTATTTTTCTACCCACTTCTAAAATGTATGTTTTTTTTAATTAGCTACTTAGAAAAAGGAAGCTCTTAACGCATTTTCGATGTTTTGATGATTACGTTGTAGATTTATCAATAAATAGCTACAGGCGCGGATCCAGAGGGGAAAATAGGAATTCCCCCCCCCCAAATCGAAAAATTTTCATATAAAAAGGAAAAAAGGAAAATGTAGCACAAATTCAAATAACCCCCACCCTACCAAATGGTTGAGCTGAATCCGCGCCTGCTTAGATTTCATACTAGTTGTGTTATGTTTACCATTTACCATCAATAGACCTACATAAGTCTGGCTTGATAAAAAATCTTGTGACATTTTTTAATAGAGAAAAATAAATTCAATAACTCGGTAAAATTGACAAAGTTCTAAAATTTATCAAAAATTATTCAACATCTTAAAGTTTTAATAGTTGTTGGTTAACAATTATAAATAGATGAGGAAAATAATGACACAAACCACAGATATTTCCCTTCGACTCTACATGATTGTTCGGACGCAGTGAACTACCACGTAAACTGAAATTGAGTGTATGTATAAATCTAAAGTTGTATCTTGACCGTTCACAATAATGGAAATATTGGTCTCCATAATATAGAACCATATTTTTGTTAATGTAGAGAAAGTCTAGGAAACATTATATAGAAAATGTATTAGTATAGTTTTTACAAATGAATAACAAATTGAGAAGGCATGGAAAAATAATGATAAGAAATAGAACATAAACGTACACAAACAAACGACAGAAAAGTTTTAACACTCCCCAGCAGTTCGACATGGACTAAATACACCAGTAGAATACAGTAAATTATATGCAGGGTCATTCGTCCCGAATGTACTCGTTGTAACGCAGAGTGGAGACAGTCGTTACTTAAACATTTCATAATCTAGAGATGGGGACATTTGAAACTTGTTTTTTTGTATTATTCTTCAGAAAGTAGTTATTTTACCTGTTATAATAAATCGAATTCAGAGTAAATTGTCAATTTGTAAACGACAAACTGTAAGTTATTTTCTTCAAAGAGTCAATTCACTTCCTCCTATGACAAGCCTATGTTAAATAACTAGTCACCTAACTAATTATGTGGCTTGTGGTAGCCCGAAAGTAGGTGAGATTGCTTGTTCCGGAATGCCACCTCGAACTGTGGGGTATAAAAACCCCTACACACACATAAGTAACATTTTGTTTAACATAAGATAATTGTGGTATTCACTATCAGTATAAAAGTACATCATTATTTCATGGTCGAAAACATGTTAGTTAGGTTCTGTCAACCTTTTACTATATAAATATTTTATATAATCATGTATTCTTATACCCTTAGATGTTTTTTATTATGATTTTCTAAAAAAAAACAAAGGGCCTGGCTCACTAAATGCGAACGAACATTTTCTTTCTTATTTTATATTGAAAACAACAAATAAATTTGAATTTTTGTTATTGTTTTTAATATAAAATAAGAAAGAAAATGTTCGTTCGCATTTTGTGAGCCAGGCCCAAAATTTTTCTTGAAAAATTAAATTCATATTTCATATGTTTTACAATCCAAATATGCCGAAGTGGGTATTTTTATACCCAATCCACAAAATCGTACTTGTAGCTTAGAAAGTGGGATTAATCACTTGGTTATTTTTTTACTGATAGAGGACATCCAAGATTACTAGACACATGGAGGGCATTGGGGATTTCCTCTCCCCCCGTTTTCTAGAGCCACTTACTTTCGAATTTTGTGATTTTGTAAAATTGCTCAATTTTGGGCCACTAGTTTCCGACCAAGGCATCGATCGATTCCTACCTTATCTTTATCCAAAAGAAGATTTTTATTATCGCTCATCTAGAATTTTCTAAAAACAACCTGTAAGTTGAAATTTATTATGACTTTTAATTAATATGAAACCAGGTAGCAGTGTTAACAATTGAGAAGTATTATAGCACATTATAGTAAAATATGGGCAATATCGGTCGATGAGTTTACCCCCATACAAATGTCCCCCGGAAATATGTTGATTATGCGTCGATCCTAATAAAATTTTGCATAATTTAGTTCTAAGTACTCTGCAGAAAATTACTTGAACATCTTATGATAATTGATTTATTTTACTACGATTGGCCTAATAATACATATAGCCAGTCGTAACTTGAACCGTTACCATATCGACCATTATTACTTAAACGGTAAATAGTTAATATATTTTAGGTTTTCTTTTTCGTAATAAATAACATGGTGGTATAATATAAAGTTGGTGTACCCACCAACTATATGGCCAACATTCAGAAGGACATGGTAAATCTGGTTTTATTTATTAAGTATTTTTACATTTTCTAAACATTTTTTTAACATAAATCTTAGTAATTATTTAAAGCTAAGTACAAAATTTATTAATAGAGTATTCATAATATTACAGCATTTAGCTTTAATGTATGTTGCGTGTCATTAATAAAAAAAACGAAAGCGCATGTTTAAATTAAGTTTTAATCACAATATATAATAAAATTCTAGCAATGGCATTCGAGTTTTGCTTTTATGGAAATCGACACACGAATGGATATAGTTCAATGCGAGCTTTGATACGCTACATGAGCAAGTGCAGCAAATTATCGATTAAATTTTTAATCATGCACTTAAATATTTTAATATTGATCAATAGATTTAATGTAGTTTTTAAATAGAACTTTTCCTAGAACAACTTGCTTATTAATGATATTTTATAATTGTTAAGGATTTATATTTTTCCAATTTTAAGGGATTTTTCCTGGATAATGGATAATTTTTAACCTACTTTCCTGTTTCTATTTTGTCAAATCACCCCACTTTAAATAGCTTTATATAAAACTACCCCTTTATTTATAAACCAACTAAAATCATTACAATTTCCGTAAATAATGTGGTTAATATATAGTACTCCTCTGAAAAACAATGCGTGTTGCGTGCTAGTAATTATTAACTGCACGCCGCGGAATGTTCGAATTAATAAATTTTCAATAAATCAAATTTAAATTAAACCCATGCAAAACAAAAAAATTCACTCGCTCTTCATTAACATTTAGTTGTTATTGTGTATTAAGTACTACCTAACACACTGTTAACATTAACTAACTGAGCTTTTCCACTTAAAGGTACTTTTACAAATTCGTGTCATGTAATTGAATCAAACTGAAACTAAATTTCAACAAGTTGACAAGCTAATCAAGTAATTTAAATTGTTTTCTTTTTAGCCAGATTCAATGTTCTACTTTACATATTGAATTACATTCATAATCATTGTGTTGTAGATTTTGTAGAACCCATTCTTATGTATAAAGGAATTGTTGTAACGTCTGAATAAAAATCTGATAATGACTAGCAATAAGTAAATAACATTTTCAATTACTATATAACATCTGCCTTACTTAGAATTAGTCTAATGACTTACTTATTAGACATCTAAATGCAAATACGAATAACTGTAATATGTCATAAATAGAATCAGTATAATTCTCATTTAGTTATGAATAATTTACTCATAAGTGGTTAGAAAACCACGACGTAGAAAACCAGCCTTCAGCTGATCCATTGCCGTATTGTACCATAATAACTAATCTGACATTACGTTTCTGTAAGTCCTTATGATGACTATAATAAGTAATGAGTTCATAATATTCGTCTATACGGAATCTTATATACCCACCACCAATATAATACGACCACCAACTGTTGTGCGTTTTGTATAAAAACATTTATCTTGTTACCCGATTTTGTTAGTTTTATATTTTCTTAAACTAGAAAATATGTGTGGTTAATTTCAAATTGCCAGATAGGGGCCTTATATAGGATCAACATATAATTATGGATCCATATTCACATGTGTTTTTAAGTGTTTTTCGGAAATGGTCTCTATATGGGAGCTTTGACCAATTATGGACCGATCTTCATAAAATTCGACACGACAATGTGGGCTGGGAGAAATTGTGGACCGATTCTTACCATTTTCAACAGAGTCTGTTTTTTTATATTATACTGCAATATATTAAATGAAATAGCAAAACATTTTCGAAAAATATCAACTATTTTGGAAGTTGTCTTACTTAACTCTGGTTCTACTTTTCCCATGTTCAATACCAAAGATTTCTGAAAACAAAGAATATATAGGGGAATCAATTTTATCTACCTAGGTCCTTCCGACGATGCCCTGTTGTGCCTTCAAGAGACGAGCGGACATAGCTAGATCGTTTTAGATTTTTACCAGGACCCAGAAACAGGAGCGGATCCAGGGGGTTGAAAAGCTAAATCCCCCACAAAACCGAAAATTTGTAAATAAAATAAATTTTAAGTTATTTCCCCCCCACCAAGTGGTTTACCTGGATTCGCGCCTGCCCAGAATATAAGTATATAACTTTTGGGTCATCGACCAAAATTTCGATATTTTATAAAGAGAATGACAAAATCAATATACCCACATATTTTTTGTGGTTTGTATTAAAATGAAAGGAGTTCGACTTTGGTAAAAATCGAAAGACCCAAGGTCAAAAACTTGTGTTCATGTATAGGTAAAGCATCGAGGTAGTCGTGGGTTTTTGTTTATATGTCAGCCATTTATGGGCCGATTTCGCCAATTTTAAATAGCGTCCGAACCGAATAGCCGACATATTATACCGCCCTCTAAAGTTGAAGATGTTTTTGTGAAAAATCTTCAGGATTTTCTAATATTGAATGGTGTCATTTAACAAATATAGTGTCGCCCGAAGAAATTTGCCTTTCACTTTACCAATCTGTATATATAAAAAGAAGTGTACTCTTTAATGCACCACTAACTGCGAAACGGATCGACCGATATCAACCAAAATTTCAGGGTACTTTGGGGATATTATGGCATTCAGATTTTCCTATATACTCCCATACAAATATCAACAAAATGGCCTTCGTTTTCCCAAATACTTTGAAAAATTACAGGAATCACGCGCAATACTCGCACCCAAAAATGTGCACGTCAACGCAATCAATTATCACATTCATGAAAAGTTACCAGGTCCAGATGCCGCAATGAATCGAGATGATGCAGTCAATTATCCAGTTGAATATATGAAATCATTGGAACAGCATGGTAAGCCACAGCATTGTTTGAATTTAAAGATCGGCTCATCTATTATTTTACTGATGAATTTAAATGCGCTTAAACTGTGTAATGACACAAGACTTCCAGTAGAGAAATTGATGACGAATTTGATTGAAACCACACTATTGACTGGCAAGGAGAAATTGTGCTTAACTATACCGCGTATTCCACTGAAACCAACAGACATGCCATTTGAATTCAAGCGCTTGCAATTCCCATTGTGTCTGTTATTTTCCATGTCTATCAACAAGGCCCAAGGACAAACGCTTCAAGTATGCGGATTGAATTTAGAGAAGCCGTGCTTCTCTCATGGGAAGCTATACGTGGCCTGTTAAAGAGTTGGCATTCAAAATGCTTTGTTTGTTTATGCTCCAGATGGAAAAACGAAAAATGTTGTGTATACAAATGTATTACATTATGAATTAAAATAAGACAAATTCTTTAAAGTTTCATATAAAAAATTCTAGGACTTTTCATTATTTTTAGTGTATTAAAACACTATAGACCCAGCTTACGTTTATAGTACAACATTTTGTTTTATAGGTGACAAAACAAACAATTTAAAGGCAACTCGACGATTCCTCTTCAACCACCTTGAAGGCAAAGGAACGTTTGCCGGGGCAGCTTATATACAAATTACATATATCTCTAGATATAGTGAAAAATTATACTTTCATACATCTACGTCATATAAAGTACAACTAAAAGTAGCAGAGACTTTGATTTTCAATAAAATCGGAGTAGATTATAAAACAGACTCTCGGGGAAGTACTAAAATTTGGTATATGCCCAATTATAGATTGATCTTCTTATGCTCAAGATTTATGTTGAGATTTCGTATGTGAGCACTTTAGTGACTGGGACTGAAAAAAATATTAGCATCATTTACTTTATACAAAACTTGAAATGATTTTTAGGTTAAGTCTAGTTAAAATGATTAATTACATGTTTGAGACATTAAATTACTCTCTCGGAAGGGTTTTAGGCGAAAGAGTGGATTGATTGCAACCAGTTTCAGAATCAAATAAACTTTTTATTATCTGTAGTTTTATTTAATGACAATATTTAATGTTTTTCGGCGTTTCAACTCTGGAACAAGCAACATACAACTGGCCGTGCGAAAAACACGAATTTTTTAAGTTCAAAAAAGTTAAAAAAAAAACTATTTAAAACTTTCGTCGAATTTGCATTATTAACCACTGAGTTGAAAGCGAAAACAAAAACTACGGATTTAGAATGCGGCAGTTAAAAAAATCCATTTTAAATTTAGTAAGGACAATTAGTTTAGGATTATGTTTCAAAAAGTACCGCATTATGCGTAATAGAACCGTTTGGGGAAATTTTTTGCCCCTCTTTAGAAAAGAAAAACATTTTTTTTATTAATGGAAATACAATTTTTTTGTAAGAAAGTATCAAAAAGAGGGATCAATTTGACACTAAATTTAAATTTTTTTGTAAAAAAGTACCAAAAACAGTGAACAATTTGGCACCAAATTTCAAAAAATTGCCAAAATCCATTTGAAATTTGATTAAGAAGGACTACAATTCCATTTAAATTTAGGTTTTGGAATATGGGTTACAAAAAAGTCCCACAAATCTGTCCACTTATTTTTTTGCATAAGTTCAGATTAAGTTAGATTTTCGGTGCTAGCTTTATTAGTTTCGGAGATGTTAACATTTTTTACTCATTTTTACTCCCTTAAAATTCGAATTTCCTAAAATCTTTTCTTAGTAGATCTACACATCGTGAAAGGTACATACATACAAAATTCAAGATCTACAAATTTTTAAAAGTTCAAAATCGGGAGACATTTTTGTATGGGCAAATTCGAAAATCGGCTTCACGAATGTACCGAATGGACCTAATGTAGTGTTTTACGAGTCTAAAACCATCTTTACAAAACTACCTTTCTAATGAAACCGGTTTGAAACTAATCGGTTAGATGGTTTCAGAGTCTATAATGGGCATACGTAGAAACATTATTTGTGTTTTATATATACAGTGCACTCGCGGTAACGTGAACACCGTCTAACGTGAACACCGCCTAACGTGAACAAGCTTTTGTTTACATTGACTACTCTGTAACGTGAACAAACTCAGACAACGTGAACAATTTTTTTCACTGCATTTGTTTTCTAAACATGTACACAACACTGAAATACATACATTAAATTCGATTTTGAAAGTTTAGGGAATCTCCTTATATTAAAAATGTGTTTGTATCCTCTATATTTATATTTTTGTATGGTAACGAATGAGTAATTTTATTTCAAAGATCTCGTTTTGTTTTGTAATGCATTTTAATCAATAATTTTTGTTCTACACAGAGAAAACAGATTCGTTGTTGCAACCGAATTTGTCGCCAATCGAATTTTGTCGGTTATGAATACTATCACCTAATTCGATTGAAACTACCGAATTTATATAGTACGTGTAACCGTTTTAAATGAAAAATATCTATTACTATTGTGCATTAATTTCAAAATGGTTTGACGTATTTTTTAATTTTTTTTATTGAAAATACAAAATAAACAAAGAAAAACTCATAATACAATAATAATAGAAAACAAAACTCAGCCAATACATCAATGATTTTGGTAATGCACGAAAATAGTATTTCATTTTAGGAGAAATTTAGCTCCATCGGAACATTACGGGACTGTTTATATATGTACATATTTCAGAAGAAATCCAACTTAATGTAGAGCAAAGACAGTCGTGCAAAAATAAATTGGTTTTGAGGTTGCGATTTTTTCAGGGAATTTGATTTTATCCATGTACTTATTTGATCCGAATAGTAGTGGCACCAGACATTACGCACGTATACTTACTCTAACATATTCTTCAGGTTTTTGCTTAAAATATTGTATCAATATCTATCTGGTTTTCCAGCCTTAGATTACAAATGATTTTCTTGTTTTCTATTTTCTATTTTGTATTATATTAGTTTAATAATTTTTTTCAAAAAAGTCAAATAACAATCTACCAATTTTAATTTCATTTCGGTTGAGAACAACGAATGCTACTTTTTTATTAATATCACAATCGAATTTTTCTATTACATTCACCAATATTCGGAATTTAAACGCATATTAGCAGAATTCAATTTAGTTGTAATCACCGAATTCACAAAAACTAATTTAAAAAGTAATAAATTGGTAACATCAACTGATATAACAATAGTCTGAACCTTAATTCAATTATAACAATGGTTTTACAATTCTTAACACAGAAAATCGGTCAAATTAGTAGATTTTTAATAACAATAACAAAATATTGATTTAGCTTATTAAAAATACGTAATTGTAACTGTTTTCCAACCAATCTGTTTTCTGTGTGTATATTTTAATAATGAAAATAGTAATAAAATAATTTCACGTTCAAGCTTCTAAAACACAGGCTTATATTATAAAATTTTATATTTTTTCCATGAAATTCAGCAATCGCTAACGTGAACAATTTCACTAACATGAACTCCCTTGGTTTTAATTAGTTCACGTTACCGCGAGTGCACTGTATATAAATTCATATAGACAGAAACAAGCGGATGGATTCTAAGTTGAATGAGTAGATAAATCAAATTTTAACTAATATTTTTGCTGGATTAGTAATTAAATGTATAATTTACCGATGTTTTTAATGTAATAAGGGAAAATGTTTACTAAAAATTTGTTAAGATAAAATATTTGTTTGAAATAAAAAAAGTTTTGGTCTAGATATTTCCATTACAACATTTTCCATTCATATATTAGATACATAATATGGTCTTGTAAACTCCTAAAAGCCTTTACATTTATTATTTGTTACAGTTTTTTTTTTTTTTTTTTTTCTTTTTTAATTTTAAACTTATGTAAACATATCTAACCTCAATTTTATTTATGCACAAACAATTTAAATATTTATATGCAACTGAATAATAGAGATACACTTGAGTGTGTACGTCTGTCTGTCTTTATGTCTGTCTGATAGCAACATTGAATAAAAAACGAACACAGTAAAAGTTTAAATATAAAAAAACACACTTACCCATGCCTTTGGCCTGCAACATTTCCAATAATTTTTTAATACTTTCATCGCGTGCAATCAAAGTTTGTTTTTGCGTTTCAACACGACATTCTAAATCTTTAATTGTTTCGCGTAAAATGCTAATTTCACGTTGCAAATGATCATTCTCAGCATAAACAGCTTCAATTTGCTGTTGCATCTCTATATTCGGCTGACGCATACGAGCACGTAGTTCCTCCTCTAATTGACGCACCAGCATGGCTTGTTTCTAAATTTGGTGGAATAAAATAAGGAAAAGGAAAAATGGTAAAATAATACAAAATATTTTATTTTATTTTTTTTTCTTTACAAACAGTTCATTAGCTACAACATTTGCAGCTACTCTTATGTTAAATATAGAAATTTTTATGAAAAAAAAAACATATTTTGGTTTAACAGAATTTATTAATTGAATTTATTAGTTTAATATTTGTATAGATATGTAAATATACATTTTGTTAGATGGTAAGCTATGTATGTTATTGCAAATTTACCCCCCGTTTGGAAAAGCTATCATTTTGCTCATGTAGCGAAGAATTTGACAATGTTATATTTTTATTCTCTCATAAATTCTTTATAAATTTCAAAGAGATACATATTTGGATTTTTTTTCACATAGAAAACTGACTTTTTGTGACAACCGAATTTGTAGCAAATCGAATGATTTGATGGTATACACGATGTTTTCAGTTCTACCAATAGAAAGTCAGACGATAAAGATGAATTAATATTTAAACAAGCCAATATTTGTCATTAAATCTAAAATTTTGTACCCATAACTGGAAACTGAACACAGTATGTAATGTTTAGAGTCCGATCTTTTTACCGAACTTATTTCAAATCTATATTTTTAATATTTTTTGAAAATTAGAATAATTTTCGGTTCCCAGTTCTTAGTTATTTTTATTATTATTTATCTTACCCCACATTAACATTAAACACTTAACTTAAACTTAGCACTAACTGTAGGTCTTAATATTGAAAATTTTGAAATATGACACTTTATTTTTGCTACCACTAAACCAGAATATTTATTTTGGTTAAATTATTTAAATTAAGATTTATAGTTAGTGCTAACTTTAAGTTAAGTGTTTATTGTTAATGGTGGTTATACAATCATTCCTGCTTCGAAGACATCATATCATCGAATCATTATAGAACATTTTTAATATCGAAAATCTGAATCAGGATAATAATGTCTTTTCGATTATTTATTGCTCTGCACTCTACATGGAAAATTACGCACATTCTCGACATTATATCAAAGACATATGACTAAAAAGTGATTAATTTTCGAGACAACATCAAATCTTTTTACATACTGGGAAGCATTCGGTAGGTAACAAATTCGGTTGACCCAACGAATGTGCTTTTTTTGTGTAACAAAACTTTACAGAGCAAATTCAAAAAATAAAGGAATACATTGAGTAAGATTATTATCCATTAAATATTTTTCCAAAATGAAAACAAAATTTTGCAAATTCAGAAGGTCTGAAGCACATAATAGTCTGGAGAATTATTCAAATTATTATCGGTTTTTATATCTTGTTAGAAAGATAATTCAATGTAAGTACCCATTTGCTACGATTTACAAATCAAATTTGTAGAAAAACAGGAATATGGCAGTTTTTCCTCCGTAAGTGCATTTCCATCAGGAATAAAAATATAACTTGTATTCGGTAGAGTACTAACATTTAAAATTTTAATTATGCACAAATTTGTTTATGACATATACTGTTATACACAAGATTTTCAATTGAAAATACAGCAATATACAAGATTTTCTATAAAAAATACTGTTATACACAAGATTTTCTATAGCCAATACTGTTATACGCAAGCTTTTCTATAGGAAATAGTACTTTACAGAAGATTTTCCATAGAAAATACAGTTATACACAAGATTTTCTATAGAAAATACTGTTATACACATGACTTCTACAGCAAATACTGTTATACACAATATTTCCTATAGAAAATACTGTTATACACACGATTTTCTATACAAAATACTAGTACAGACATGATTTTCTATAGCAAATACTATTATACACATCATTTTCTATCGAAGATACTGTTATACACATAATTTTCTATAGAAAATACTAGTAAACACATGATTTTCTATAGAAAATACGGTTATACCCAAGATTTTTAATATAAAATACTGATATACACAAGAATTTCTATAGAAAATACAGTTATACACATGATTTTCTGTATAAAATACTAGTATACACAAGTTTTTCCATAGAAAATTCTGTTACACACAATAACTATAGAAAATAATGTTATACACATAATTTTCTATAGCAAATACTGTTATATGCTAGATTTTCTATAGCAATTACTGTTATACGCAAGATTTTCTATACAAAATATTGTTATACACAAGATTTCCTATAGAAAATACTGTTATACACAAGTTTTTCTATAGAAAATTCTGTTACACACAAGATCTGTAGAAAATAATGTTATACACATAATTTTCTATAGCAAACACTGTTATACGCAACATTTTCTATAGAAAAATACTGTTATACACAGGATTTTGTATAGACTGATACTTTCAAATACTGATAACTATTTGAAAGTATCAGTCGCTAGAGTACTACGGGAGTTTTGAATATGAAATAGTACAATCGCATCAACTTTTTCATCCCTGATCTCCATCATCGAAGTCACTATCTCGATAAATTTTCGCATGAGAAATTTAGTACAAAGCAAAGATTTTGAATTAATATAAAGTGTATTTTTTATAGGACGAAGAACTTTTAATTGAAATAAGAAAAAAATTTAAATATTCATCCAATTAAGTAATTAGATAATATTATGGCATTAATGTTCAAATATAATTTCGAGGATGCCGGAGGTGCAAATTTTCACACACCCTTCACACTAAATCAGGCTGTATTTTAGCAATAACGCTTCGAATATTCGTTTCCAAGTGCTCGTCGTTTCTGGTTAATCTGAATAGACCTGGGGCTATACATATCTCCAGAGAAAATAATCTAATGGCGTAAAATAACATGAGCGAGGTGGTCAGTAACAGGTCCATTCATTCGTTCGCCAAATATTTGTCTCTATAAATTGATTGTATCGCGCGCTGTGTGACATGTGGCAACATTCTGCAGAAACCACATGTCTTCAATACTAATTCCTTCCAATTGAGCCACAAACAAGTTAGCAAGCTTGTCTATTTACGGATCACCGTTGACTGTAACGTTCTGACCGTCGTTATTTGTGAAGACATATGGACTAATGATTCCGCAGGCCCATAAGGCGCACCAAACATTAGGTTTTACTGGATCTAATCATGTTTCGACAATGGACTGAGGATTATCATCACTGGAACTGTGGCAACTCTATTTATTTAATTTAACCAAAAGTGTACTTCATCACTGAACAACATTTTCAAATAAAGGGTGTGTGATAGTTGGACCTCCGGGTTACACCATGTACGCGATAGTCGCGGCGGCAACATGCCCGAAATCATATTTAAACATTAATGCCATAAAATTATTAAGAACGGTTTTCTCTGTTTTCTTTCAAAATAAAGCTATTATAAAAAATATTTTTTATTTCAACTTTACAAAAGATCTTGGAACTCAGAACATGTGGAGAAATATGATTTGGTGACTTTGAAAAAAATCCCAAATTCTATTTCCCAACATTGGGGATATATAATGTTTGGAAGACATCTTGGACAACTGAAAATTACTGAAGAACCCCTTTGTGGTATTGCTAAACATATAAACTTCTTGTTTAATGTATTCTTTGCATTATTATTGGGTGTATGACATAAAAATGCGGGATTGTTTCCAATTTTTAGCATTTATTTTGAAACATTTGTACAATATAAATTTATACAAATTATTGGCCATTGTCAGCTATGACCTTTTCCCATCTTTCTGGTAACATATGGATTCCGAGCCAAAAAAAGTACTCATCTTCTGAGGCCAAGAACCAATCAAACCAATATCGGATAGCGTACCGCATCGATCGAAACAAAAATTAGCCTGACTGGGCACGCACAGTGGGGGATCTAAAAAAAAAGTGGAAATAAATCTGTAATTTCTAAACGAATAAAATTTCCCATGGCTATAGAGGAGGTGTTGATAAGTTTAAGTTTTGAATTTGGGCTTAAACAACCAAGGGGGCGCCGAGCCACAATGCCCCAAAGTGGGGCACCTCGGGTATATCAAAAATTAAAAATGATGCCAAATTTTTGTTTGCGATCCGATTTAAAAGATATATATATATGGAATGTACTAGACGAGATCTACAAAAAACATTGCTTTAGCTATATATTATCTCTTATAGTTTACGAGTTATTTGCATTTGAAAAGTAAAATTTTATTTTCTTTGCCTACCTTGGTCTGCTATTTTGCTAATAACGGATCCAATTCATTCCCGATTTTTTTGAAGTGTCTTTTTTTGAATTAACAACAAATTTATTAATAATCTTAAGAAAGAAATGTTAAAAAATATCTACTGAGTCAAAAGTTATGTGCATTCAAACTTAAAAAAAATAAAAAAGTCGTTTTTCCGCCATTTTTCCGCCATTTTTTTTTTTTTTCGAAAAAAGTAACTACATTAATTTTCAATTATACAGAAAATGAGAAAAAGATAAATACTGTGTTTATATTTTTCTGAAAGGTAACATTATGGGAAATATTATTAAAGCAAAATAATATCAAAATTTGTATTATTGCGTGGTCCAGAGCCTTCCGAAGTAGACCTATTTTTTATGAAAATTTCAACTTTAGACAACATATTCTAAAATCGCATAGCTGCTTTCAAAAAATTAAGACCTGTTCTGTATGTTCCAATCTGTTCTTCAATATTATGCAAAGGGATTTCATAGCCCCGAGCTTGGTGCCTTCAATAGATCCAAAAATCAAAAAAAATCTTAATTTTGGGATTTTTGAAAAATTTTTTGGGAATTGTGGGATTGTCAAAAACAATTCACTTATTTCTTTTTCACTTTTGTATTTCACTCAAAAGTTTCTATATAAGTCTAAAGTTTCATTAAAAACGATTCATAAACAAAATTTTTATTGCATTTTAAATATTGAAATTTTCCAGAAAAATCAGCTACCATTTTTCATTCCCATATTTTTGAAAAAGTCTTCTATCATTTTTCTAATTTTTAAAAATTTTTTATATTTTTAAAAATAGGATATAATTTCCTACACGTTGATATATAATACGTATATCTTTTATTTTATAAATTCAAAACTTAAACTTATCAACACCTCCTCTATAGCCATGGGAAATTTTATTAAAATCTAGCTATTCGTTTAGAAGTTACAGCTTTATTTCCACTTTTTTTTTCAGATCCCCCACTGTGGCACGGTCTGGTCTATAAGGTGGGTGAGGCAAAACATCCCAACCACTTCATTCTAAATACTTTTTAAGAGGTATTGCAAGTGTTGTCATGATAGAATATTGCGGTTTCATGTCTGGGCGTTTTTCGGTCAGCGCTGGCGTCAAACGAATCTGTGATGGTCTGGTCAGATTTCAGCAGCTCATAATAGAAAGGACCCTTTTGCTCCCACCAAATAGAGAGCATTACCTTAGCGCCATTGATATTTGGCTGGTTTGCCGCGCTTCACATATGATTTCTTACCCTTCGGGTTATCGTAATGGATCCATTTTTCATCGCAAGTAATGATTCGGTGCAAAAATTATTTCTTTTAAAGCGTTCAAGCTACATTTCAGACATACTAAATAGTCTTTCAAGGTCTCTCAGCTTCAATTCGATGATTTTGCAAGCTCTTGTTGAGTTTGACATGGAGTAGTGTATCCAATTCTTGGTCTTCTAACTTTTTTGACTGGCTTGGACGATCTTTGTCTTCCGTGTCAAAATCTCCACTACTGAACCGCACAAACCATCTCTCGCACGTTGAAACCGATAGAACACATTCACCATGCTCTTTAGTGAGTAAGATCTTTTGATTTGTTGGAATATTTCTTGTTGAAAAACTTACTATTGGGATTTTCGAATATTTTCCACATTGAAACCATCCATTTGCAAAATTTTTCGTTTAAATTATTTACACTAGTCCTCAAAAATTGCAGATTTCAAGTCTAACTAATACTGGTAAAGAATCGCAGATTTTGGCAGACCAAAATAAGGAAATTGGTGCTGATAACAATATAGTACTCCTTTTATTTCATTTTACAATAAATGCTATTAAAATGTTGTATATTATCTTGGAGGAATTGAACAAAAAGAAATCTAGTAGCGTGATTGATTACTTGGGAATATTATTGTAATTTTTAACCACTTCATATGACAGAAATCTGCCGCCACTTGAATATGATGTTGCTATTTAAACCTTTTAGGTAATTTTGTGACTGGTTACTGTACTAATCTAATAGAACTTTCCGCTACTAGAATATTGGTTACGGTTTAAAACCAAATTAGGTTAAATTTTATTGAAAACATGTCTCTTTTCTAACACATTTAGACCAGTTAAGTAATACATAAGTAATATTTTAGTCACGCGACTGAAAGGTGCTTTGTTTTAAATATTTGTGGAATAAGCGTGAATATTAAAAGCTGTTAAATTTAATAAATATTTATAATACTTCAATGGCCTCTTAATAAAAATTGTTGGAAAACATTCTATTTGAATTTGTTTGTTCTTATAAAACTCACTTAATATCAAATAATTATTTGGTCAAAATCGAAATTATTGTTGCTTTGTGAAATATTTGAACAATAGCTTTGCTTGGTATTAAAAACCTCTTATGAATTATCACAAATTGTGACACATTTTTTAAGTTTCAATGAATATAATAATAATAGTTCGTAGTGGTTTTCTATTACTGAACATACCTAATGTAAACTTCAATATTTTGTTTTTTCTTTAATAAAAATTATTTAATATCATTGCAACTACTCACTTGATTTTCTGTGCTCAATAGTTTCAGCTGATCATTGATTAAACTATATTTGGCGCTCTCTTCTTTGCGTAGCGCTCGCTCTTTTTTCAGTTCGGGCGACCAGAAAGTCTTAATGCTGTGCATGGAACTGCCTAGCTTTTGATTTGTCAACTCTAGCTCACGTTTCAGTTGCGCCAATTCCCGCTGTAAATCTGTATTCTGATGTTGCAAATCGCCCAGATGATAACCACGGTCCACTGTAGGCATGCCGGTATTAAAACCTGTAAAGAACATGTTTGATTTATTTTAGAAATATTGTAATAAATTGTTTTAAGCATAATAATTGTGTATTACCTAAAGGATTGGGACTCTGCCTAGCCGAACGGCCATATAATTCATCCTCCAAGTAAAGACCTCTTTCCAACGATCTATCACGGGAACGATCACGTGGTTCACGTATGGGTATGAATTCACGATCATGATGATCTACTAGACCTCCTCTATCCAATGATTGATATCTAGGGGCTCCTAAACGAACAAAAAAAAAATATTTTAGGAATAAAATAAAATAGAACAAGAAATTTTAAATGTAAACCCCTATTCATAATTAGTTTTTAAATTTACAAAATGTTTATAAAACAAAATTTCCACACAAAATTAGATTTATAAACCTTTAATAAATTTACAAATTTAATTAGGCTTTAAATAGTTATGGATTGGTCTTAAATGATAATTTGTTTATGTAATAATTCTATTATATTTGTTATTAAGTTCTTAACTTACTTGGATAGTCAAGTCCATGTGACATTACTGGTCTGCTGGCACTACGACTCCTATGATGTCCCGCCCCCGCGGGACTTGTTGGCTCATCCATGTCTCTGTAGTATGGACTGCCCATTGCTGAAATTCATATAATTATGGTGATGATATTATGAGGATGATGGGTTGATCGGCTTGGGTATTTTGAATAAAACAGTGCAGGGGGGATTTTTGTATTTTGGAATTGCTAGTAGCGTTTTAAATTTAATGCTTTCAAATAGTAAAACAAAAAAATAAAAAATCAACTTAGGTTAAGTGAAACTTATAATTTTAAAAAATAAATTACACAAAAATTAAAATACAAATAAAAAAAGGGTGATAATGTGAGTAGTTTTTGTGTGTGTGTGTGTGAATGTGCTTTTAAAAGTGTGCCACTAAAACCTAGGGGTTCATTTTATGGCCGATTTGGCAAATATATTTATTTACTTTGTTCTTAATAAGCGTTTTTTAATTTAAGTCATAAAACGGTAATGATTTCATAAACTCTTAAACCTGTGCAAAAATAGTAGCTATTATCTGACATATCTTTAACAATCCTAATTATTTTATTTTCTTAACGTTTAGTTCTGTTTAGCAGTTGTGAGAAACAATACAGAAATAGCTAAACTTTCATATCAATTACTAGAAATTTAAATTGATGACGAAATTTTTTGATTAAATTATTTTAAGTGCAACATTCAATTACTCAAATTGAAACGTAGTTTAAGTAAAGAAATATGCAAAGGTTATATTATAAAGTAATAGAGTAATTGATTTAATTACGAAAGTATTTAATGGAAATCAGTATTAGTTTTTATGAAATCTGTTTAACATTCTCAACAGTAACTTTTTTCTGGGAATGATTATGATTATTACATAGTTTCATTACCATTTTGAAGGATGTTCCATGAAATTAAACAACATGAAAAAACTCAATTTCATTTATCATTTGATGGTGTTATTAGAATTAACAATAATTCCCTTTGATTATGGAATACCACTTCGTTCATGTAACCACCTTGTATCCCTTCGTAATAGCTCAACTTTTCAACATAATGTTTCAAGACCTTGTCGACAGTTTTTGGCTGTAACTCACAAATAGGTCAAACGATATTCTCCTTAACCCTCTAATTCCAATTTCTAAAAAAATGGCTAAAAACGTTGGTTATCATTTTTTTATGGTAAATTTGGGCTCTGATTTCAAAAACAACATTTAAAAATGTGTACAATCAACGGTTTACCTGCCAGTTGGGAAAAACTAAATGAGTGCCTTAAGGCACCCTTTGGGCTTTAGAGATTGAAACATAGTCGGGTTTTAGTTTGTTTAGTTTGTCAATCAATATTGAAAACCACTTTTCTAATTGTTCATCACTCAAATCAGATAATTTGAAAAACTTGTACACTCGATCAGTCATTTCGTAAAATTTTATGTAAAAAATTGCAAATCAAAGCAAAGAAAACAAAACAACATTTTGCTATGAAAGGGAAAAACTGAGGCAGAAAAACTAGTCTGCAATGCCCAAGAGTGCCTGAAGGCACTCATCAATAAATCACGTCTTTAATATATAAAATAGAAGTATCCCTTTAAGAAAAAAAAATATGATGGCAATCGGGAAACTTAAAAACACTTTATTTAACGTTTGATAACACAACTGGACATCCCATATTTTTTTTTGGTTTTTAATGCACTTAGTTTGTAAAAAGTGCAGTAGATACGAAAGAAGGGAGCTTTTAAGAGGTTTCAAGGCTTATTAAAACAGTTTTTGAAATGAAAAATCAGTTATATTTGTATTTATTGGCATTTTTGCGATGAGTTTCTTGAGGCATGCTTAAGCATTAGAGGGTTAAAGTTCTTGTTTCTTATTTCTCGATCGATCTTTGACGATAAACTTTAACAAAAGCCTAACGGGCTTAAATTCCAAAACCAAAGCAGGTTGAAAAGAGTAATTACCTGAATTGACGATTTGCAGGGAGTTCGCAAATATTGCTGAAATAAAAGATCTTAAATTTGAGCTCAAATCGGTAATATAGCACTATAACGCTCACCATTAACCAAAATAGCTGTTTCGATGTGTCTGGATTCAATCACACAGTTCAATCACACTTTTTAATAAACGAATATCGGTTATCAATATTTCTAAACGTAAATTTAGTTTAGAAGGGTAATGTACTTATAGGACTTCCACTTGGGGACCTCCAATGGCTCCATTGTAAACTCTTCAAAAAAGAAAGCAAGGGTGTATTTTCTAACCATTAATATATGAAAGAACTACCCCACAATAAGTACTATTATATCTGTCTTTAAGTCACTTTAATCCCTGATAAAGAAACTATATCCTCTGGCTGACACCAACCAACATTTTCAATTAGGCTTGGTATTGTCTACCCAGCCCCTGAAATCTATAGCGTCGCAGTCCAGGTTAGTGACAGATACTGCACGTACTACACGTACTGCACGTCCTGCAATATTCTGAAGTACTATTTTTCCATTTACTAGTCCAAACTCTAATAATTCCTATAATTAGCTAATATTTCTTTTGTCCAGAACTTCAGGATGATTCATTTAGAGTCAAATTATTCATATTATTATGTTATATTATTTTGATTTATAAACGTTTGACAATTAATCATGGAAAGATTCACACCACAACAACGTATCCAAATTATTCAGCTGTATTAAGAAAATCAGCGTTCTTATTCGAGCAATAGTGGCTTTATTAAGAAATCATCAAGCTAGATACCGAAAGCAATGCTAAATATAGTAGTAAATCGCTAGATATCGGTAGTAATGCTGGAAAGATTGATCGAAAATTGGACCTTCCGAATGGACAAACTACAGCGAAATTGTAATTTTCTAACATTTACACTAGCATTCAACATTTTTTGAACGCAATTATTTTCAAAAAGTAAATTTCGGAGATAAAAAAACCTCTAAATGAATCACCCTTTAGTATAAGTCTGGTACCAATAATGTTCAATCTGAAACTCTGTACATATTGCAAGGATAACACCGAGTAACACATGGTACCCAACGCAGTACATACATTCACCTTTCGGTCCCCACCATTAGATGTTTTGGGGATTCTCATATAGTACTTTGTTTTATTGGAGTCCATAGAGTTCGGAAATACTTTTGGTTTTTCTCGATCACTTTGTTTAGTTAATTTTTTATTAGCAAATGTAGTGAAATAGCTATTATTGAAGTTTCAACTTAAGAAAATCATAAGTGTGTTATTTTGAAACTGTTTTAAAAATAGTTTCTTTCCTTTAAAAGATATTCCAATTTTCACACGCCCTTCGTTAGAAAAATTTTCTCAGTGGTGAAGCACACTTTTAGTTAAATTAGTAAACAGAATTGCCGCATTTGGAGATATGATAATGCTCAAGCTATTGTTGAAACACCACTACATCCAGAAAAACTCAATTGGTCAATTCACAAAGTCTCATATCAGTCATATTGTCATAATATCCTAATATATCACGACTCGGCGGCTCGGCTTAACCGACTCTTAGGCATTCGGCGTTGGTCTCTGCTGGTTTGTTACGATAACACAATGAACATAGCATAGAAAGTAGTATTATTTTAGGACATTTTTTGTTTAAAAAGCAATAAAAACCATTGTGAAATATTAGGACATTATGACATGATAAGAGACCTTTTGAATTGACCAAATGTTTGATGCGCTTTATGAGCCGGTGGTATTATTGATACATATGTCTTAAGAAATAACGAAGGTCAGAACGTTACGGTCGACGAGACATGTTTACTAAATTATTCGTGCCTCAATTGGAAGGCATTCGTATTGCAGATATATGGTTTCACCAGGATGGTGTATGTTACATGTTACATAGCTTGCGATACAATCAATTTATTGAGAGAACATTAGATTGTTTTCTCTGTGGACATGTAAAATTCCAGGTCTATTCAGATAAAACAGAAGCGTCGTGCACTTGCAAATGAATATTCTATGCGTTATTGCCGAATTTGACATCCAGGTTACCCAATGTACGCGCTAGCCGTGTCGGCCACATGGCTAAAATCATATTTTAACATTAATGCCATAAAATTATCTAATTAATAAAGACCCAAATGTCTTTATATTAAAATGGCTTTTTTTATTTCAATTAAAAGTTTTCCGCCTCTATCAAAAACACCAGTTATTTCAGTACTCTATGAACTCCAATAAAACTGAATTGATACATGAGAACCCCTATATATTGATTTCGTTCACTTTTGTATCTCTGTGTTGTTAAGGCTCTCAAAAGATCAAATAATTATTTTTGTTAAAAATTACAGGCAAGAGATAATATAAGTCATATGTATTTTCTAATATTCCTCACGCTGAGAAAAAACATGGTTGTGGAAAATATACTCTAAGAGTACTGATAAGATTTATAATGGTAGTCCATATTACGATCATTGTTAGTATTATAAAATATCATATTTTGATAAAATATAATCGTAATATCATTTTCATAAATGACCAAAATATGTTCTGAAGTAATAATTTTACCCAAGAAAATAGTACTATAATCCAACGTAATAATATTTATAATCAAATAAAATCATATTTGATCCAAAGAAAACATATTATCATTGAAAGTTATTTTTGCGATTACAAAATTTAATTTCAATGCAAAGGGTTTTCCAACAAGAGGTGTTATTTTGAATCGGCCGGTATTTCGGTAGCTGTCACTTTTAAAGCTTTTATTCTTTGACATTTAACAAGTAGAAACTACGCCATTACTAAAAATGGAACGATACACGCTTCAACAACGCATTGAAATTATTAAAATTCACTACAAAAATGGTGAAAATCTTGCAGTCGCAATTCGCAAAGCTAAAGCATTTTTGGGTCGTCGTGAAGCACCCTGCCATGTTAGTGATGTGAAGAATAAAACCCATGCACTTCGCTTAAGAACAACTGCGAATATTGGTGCTGTAGTCCAAAGTCCTATGCGCTATCGAGAGATGATTAATGATTTCTTGTGGCTGGCTGATATTGATCTGGACAACGTTTACTTTCAACAAGACGGCGCCGTGTTATCTCTCGAAGATGTGATCATAATTGGCCATCGAAATCTTGTGATTTAACACCTTTCGGGCCACGTGAATGGTCTACGCCAACAACACAGGGTCGATTCAAGTCTTCAAGGCTAGAATTCGTTAGGCTATCGAGGACATAGGACAGCCACTTTACGATTTGGTTATGGAAAATTTCATGAAAAGGATATGGTCCTGTAAGCGTGGTCATGGTGGCCATTTGGCTGATGTTGTTTTTCATTATTAACGGCATACCTTCCTCTTTATTATGAAATAAACATCCGATCATTTATCTCAAAAAATGCCATTTTTCTTTGAATACCAAAATAACACCTCTTGTTGGAAAATCTTTTACTAAATTCCCAATTAAAATGGAAAAAGCGTCGTCTTTGACGATTTATGTAAGACATGTGTTATATCAAACTTAGTTGATGACAACATGAGCGACAATGTCTTGAAGATTAACGACAAGGTGGGCGACATTGTTTTGAATGTGGTCTTCTGTAAACTTTTACCCGAACTTCTCCTTGTTATTGTGTTTAATGACCAACTGAGCGACGTTATTTAACGACCAACTGAGCGACGTTATCGTCCACGATTTTAGCGACATTTGTTCGAAAAAGTCGTTGACGTCGTTGATTTGTTGTGGCTGTGCCTCATATGTCGTCAGCGAATATGCATTATCGTGCATCTATGATTGCGGATGTCTTGAAGACGTGTCCAACTGGGCAACAATGAACACTAATGCTAAAACATTCTAAAAATGGTGAGAACAAAATACTATAAACATATTTTGTTTTCATCTTAAACATATTATGATTACGCATATGTTTACCTATTTATCATTCTTTAGTTGTTTGAAAAATAGTTATGCTTCGGTGAAACATACTTAAATGTATAATTGCGATGATTATAAAAATGTTTACTGTAACTAAGATATTGTTGAAATTAAATTCAAATAACAATTACATGTGTACCACAACAATATATTGTTACAAAGAACACAGTATAGTTGTATAGTATAGTTGTCGTAACCATTCAGAACCATGTTTTTTCTCTCTGCGTGCTGATGGCAACACCCATACTGATCTATGGTAGTTCTCTTAATGTAGTTTGAATTGGTGTATCATACCCTCTATGGACTTTACGACATCTAATCCTAAATTTGCATAATATTTTTAAAACTAGAAAATTAATTTTAAAAATTTGCACACACAATTATGGTGAATTAGTGAGTGATTAAATACAACTAAATTCATAAAATAATGAATTAAAAGCAGTGCAGGTTGTTGGGTGACCAACCATTTTTTTTTTTTTATTATTTTTTTTGTAATTGTAATTTTGTTTTACCATAATTGCAATCCAGTTTGAGGCTTTTAAAATGTTAACTTGTCAAATGAAAAGCACGATGATTATTCACCTAGAAAGGTGAATCAACTAACAACTACTAGTGGTTGTTTTTTTGCTGATGTTGCAGTTGTTACTGCTGTTGCTGTTGCTACTATTTTGTAACTATAGATCTAGAGGTGTTTTAGGTTGTTACATTTATTGTTGTAGTTGTTAGCAGTTTTAAAGCAAAAAAAAAAAAAAAACATTTGACAGTGATTTTGTCATTTTGTGTCAAGTGTTTTCCAGAGTGTATGAGTGTTTTGTGGGGATGTGTTTATTTTTAATTGTTTTTTTTTTTTTTGTATTATTGTTGTAGTTAATGTTTTTTTTTTTTAATTAAAATGAATAAAAAAAAATGCATCAAAAGAAATCAACGAAATGAATTTTTTTTTTTTCATAAAAAAGCAACAAAAAGAAGAATGTTTCATGCGCATGCGTGATGTAAGATAATAAAATTAGTTTAGGATAAATTTGTTAATTTGCACTCTTAAAATTAAAATTATTATTTTAGATTAGTTTTAAATTTTCTTAAAAACAAAAAAAAAATTGCAGCCTTAACGCATGTTTTCTCTATTTAAAACTGAAACAAATAAAAACATATTGACTGTTTTCGTGCATTCATTGATTTGAATTTTTAAACAAATTTTGTTTAAAATTGTTATTTAATTTATCTTTTTTTTCAATTCCATATGTTCCCGTTTTGCAGTTTGTTTATTAAACAGAGATTGAAAAGAGTTAATTTTAGTGGTATATTTGAATATATATTTTTTTAATATTAATAAATTTTCATATTTACTTAATAACAATTTGCAGTTAACTGGCTTCAATTTAAAATTTATAACGAAAGTCATTTGCAATTTACATATTTAAGCGAAATAATTACACTGCGTTACAGTGCAATAAACGCTCTACATGTGTCCTTAAGAACCAGATTAGGAGTCTTATTTTCCAAAACAATAGTACAAACTTGAAAAATATTCAAATTTCAAATCTTCTTCATATAAATTGCTTATGTTTCAAAACTTTTTTTTTCTTTTTTTTTAATTATTTAAATACTTAAATATATTTAAAATAATATACTTTTTTGAAAGCTTATCAAAACTAAGCCATTTCTATAATAAATTCCTAAACTTCTAGACTACTCGGACCTGCATTAGTCATTTAATGCGCCTTCAAGAGCTGGGTTGTTTCTGAACGAACTAGTTCAATAAAACAGAGTGAAATTGCTCAGTATTCTTGTTCTTTTTGAATCACATTATTATTTTTATTCTTTTGATGTCTGACACTTTTATTTTCTAAAGAACTTATGTGAGGAAAATAAGCATTAAAAATTTATATTAAAAACTCATTTTTATTGGCATAAATTAATTTAAAACAATATTAATAGAGCCGAATATCGTTTTCAAAAGCAGCAGGTTTGTTCACTGTCTATAATAATTATACTTTAAAATAAAATTAAAAAAATTGTTTATATTTTTTTTTTTTTCAAAAATTGTTTTTTAAAAGTTTTTTCCAATTTTTTAAAAAAATTTTTTTTAATTAAAATTTTTGTTAAATTTATTTGTGAAAAAAATGTATAACAAAAAAATGTTTTTTGTGAAAAAAAAAAATTCGGGTTAAAAAATATTTTTCCCGATTTTGACCTATTGTAGGTCCTACTTACTATAGCCTTATATACATCGTTGCAATTGACTTTGATAGTCATATTGTCTATATTTATGACTTAGTAATCGAAGTATATATCAAAAATAGGCCAAAAATAGAGGTTGTCTAGGATTTTTGCCCATATCTCCGTTATTTATGGACGGATTTTGCTGATTTTAAATAGGATCCCGAAGATATCTGGGGCAGAGAGAAATCAATTGGTTACTTTGTACATCCCAAGTAATCTAGTGGGAAGACAATTGTCACTTAAGTGTCTCTAAGCAATCTGGAGTGTAATTACTTTAAACGTTTATTTTGAGAGTAATTCATACAATCTGGTTTTATACAAATTGTGTCGATATAGTTCTCATGCAGTTTATATTTGTTTTGCTTAAGTATACTGACATTCCATGTAACCTAGAGTGAAGTCAATTGTCACTTCAGTGTCTCTAAGTAATCTAGAGTGTAGTCACTTTAAACGTTTACTTTGTAAATAACTAAAAGTAGTTATTTTAGCTACCAGCAATTAATCTATTGGAGAGTTGTCGGAGAAAGGTTTGTTTACATCTAACCGGTTATTGAACAGTCTATGAGATGACTTTTGGACTGACTATTTGAGACCAATTAGCACCCGTACATGTTAAAAAAAACTAGTTCTGTAGATGATAAAGCAACCAGTTATATAGCTAGTAATGTAACGGACTCTATGTAACCGGTATGTGAATTCAATGCGTTGACTAATTTGAACACTCTCATTGTAATCCAAAAGGTTCAATTGGAAAACATTTTCCTATAAGAAACTTCTGTAATAACGAATTCTCGGTTGCTTCGATGACATCAGTAGTCCTCAACATAAGATTACATAACATTTTAATTACGTCTGAATTCTGAACTTTTAGGTCCTTGTTGTTTACTATACATTTCAATAGATATTTGTTAAAACAAAGGTCAAAATCTTAAAATGTGGGGGTGTTTGAAAACCTTTTAATTATTTTGCTATTTTTGCATCATCGCTACTCACAAAGTCTGAAATTGTTCTCTGTCAGCTAAAAACTAAATGATGAACATTTTGGCAAAATCGGATAACGTTTAGAAGTTTCACATTTTATTTGATGGTTTGAGCTTAGAAATATTTCCCAAAAAAAATCAAATACCCCAATTATTACATTTTCAAATTTTTCTTAAAAGAAATTTCCAAAAATTAATAAAAAAGAATTTCCATTCTAATAAAATGTTAATTAAAACCTAAATTTTGTTTAAAAATATTGGGTGTATATCAGCATGTCATGACAGAATTATTGAAGATTTGAATCCCGAAGATATCTGGGGTCTTTAGAAAATTGATTTCAACAGACAGACGGACGGACAGACGGATATGGCTAAATCGACTTCGCTATCTATAAGAATCCAGAATATATATACTTTATAGGGTCGGAAAATTATATTGTGGAAATTACAAACGGAATGACAAACTTATATATACCCTTCTCATGAAGGTGAAGGGTATAAAAAGTACCGCTGAAACACACCAAGTGCTCACCAAAGCTTATGAAGAATGTGTTCCATCGGTTTTACCATGCGAGATATGGTCTGTGCGTTTCAGAAGTGATGATTTTTACACTGAAGACAAAATTCGCCCAGGCTATCCAAATCATTGGAAGCTATTCAAGCAGTAATTTCAAAACCATACGAGTTGAAGCCGATAGACCTTGAAAGACGATTTTGCACGTCCGAAATGATGATTGAATTCTATAAAAGAAAATTATTTTTGCATCGAATCGTGCGATGAAAAATTAATGCATTACAATAACCTGAAGCATAAGAGATCGTATGTGAAGACCGACAACCAGCCGAATCGACACCAAAGCCAACTATCCAAGGCACTAAGGTAATGCTCTGATCTGAGCTGTTGGCCATCACTTGGAACCTGTACCGAATAAATAAACGCCCAGAATATACGTCCAGACATGAAACCATATTATTCCATCATGACAACGCTCGGCCACATTAATCAATTAATCACTTAAAAACTATTTAGAAAGAAGTGTTTGGAAAGTTTTGCCTCTCCCGCTTTATAATCCAGACCGTGCTTCTTCCTACTAGTATTAGTTTCGATCTATGCAGAACGCTCTGTCTGGGATACGCTTCACCTTAGAACAGACTATCCTAAATTGACTTGATTCGTTCTTGGCCTCAAAATATGAGCAGTTCTTTTGGCTCGGAATCTATATGTTGCAAGATAGATGGGAAAAGGACATAGCTAAGAATGGCCAATACTTTGAATTAATTTATATTGTACAAATATAAAAAGCTAAAAATTTGAAAAAAATTCCGCATTTTTAAGTCATACACCCAATATGTGTTGGAAAAAGTTGTAAAGCATTTATGCAAAATATTTGTTAGTACGGAAAAAACAAAAGCTCTATTTTATAATATCGTCGACTTTTAAAATTTACTTAAAAATTTAGTTTGTTGTGAGGCTGTAAAATTTGGGATTTGAGATATGCCTGCAATTTTATGATGTCAGAAAATGTGTATTTAAGGGTAAATTAAATACAAAAACTATTTGTAATTGCAATTTTTTTCATTTTGTAGTTTTTTTTTTTTAGATAACAGTGCTACTTTGATACAGAACTCTAAATGTTATCCAATTTTGCTAAATATGGCATAAGGTTTTTAAATGGCGTAGATTAATTTTAGACCTTGGGAGCATTGAAAACCTTGGGAGTGGAAAATAAGATCCAGGGTAATATATTAACATTTAAGCAATTGCGAATGAATTTCCTTTCTAATTTTAAGAATTATACTATATTAATTTATAGCAACTCAATACCATTTAATTTGCAATGCAGGCAATTATTTCCTTTTTTAAACACTTTAAATTTCGAATTTTATACAAAAAATAATTCTTTTCAATTTATAATTTAAAATACAAAAGATTTTATACATATTTTTTACTAAGCAAAGTTTGATAATATTTGTTAAAAATTGTTGTATGAACACAATAATTTTCAAACAATTTTCGAGTATTTGCAATGAGTTTGGTTTTAGCTAAATAAAGTACTAATAAAAAAATATAATTATCAACTTATTTTATGCCAGCTGCGCAATGGGCCATTATATAAATTTTGTAGCCAAATAGTTTCTTCTATAAAAATGAATTAAATTTTAAATTGTGAAGTTTAGACTCTGATTTATAATGAAATAAGCACTTTGAAAATATATGACAGACAAATGTCTCGTTTCGAAATTATCACTAGAAGCTATTAAGAAAATTATGTATGTATCATTCCCATTTGAAGAATTAATAATCATTTTATTGATGAAAGAAAGGGTTTACGTCATACTGTGGTCACTTTTTGACATTTATGACCTGTATATTCTGACAAATTATCAGGAATAGATTGACGCTTGAAACACTCTACCGAATTATCCAAATTTCTTTAAAAATCAGTCATCTATTCGCACATCTTATAGACGACTGTTTTATCACATAATTGTGTTCAGCGATAAGCCCAATTTTTGACTTAACGGGTTTGCTAATAAATAAAATTGCCTCATATTGAAAAACCGTTTGGTGCGGCTTACACGCTGGTGGCAACATCAGAACATATTTCTTCAAAAATTAAGCCGAAACTCGCGTTACGGTTAATGGAGATTGTCAATGATTTTTTGTTTGAAAATATGAATGACATTGATCTGGGCGAGATGTGGTTTCAACAGGATGGCGCTACATTCCAACTATCGATTTATTGGAATCAAAATTTGGCGATAACTTGATTTCGAGAAATGGACCTGTCAAGGTCAAGCGATTTCCTATGGGGCCACATGAAGTCACTGGTTATGCTGATAATCCAGCAACAATTGACGCCTTGGAGGCCAACATTGATCGTTCGAATAAAAAACTGATTTTATTAAAAATTTCTTTGAAGTGTTATGTTCTATTGGGCTGAAAAAAATCCCTTTACATATTGTACATAAATGGCAAAAGCATTATCTTTGAGAGCACTGAAGTCACAAAACAATAACTAGGCATAATAACACACTGCGACATTCAGACTCATACCCAATAAACAGGAAATAAAAAGAAAACTTTTCTTCTCAAATTTGTAGCACATACAATGCAATTTAATAAATATTAGAATTTCCCCTCCTTCATGCTTTCGACGAAGTCTCATCTGCTAGCATTAAATATTTAAAAGAAAATTCATAACTATACATAAATATATTTGCCATCTTCACTAAAAACTAATGGCAGCAACTTTTGGCTGACGCTAAAACAACTGCAACCGTTAATTTTTTCACACTCAAAGATTTAAAAAAAAAATCTGTTTCATTTAGATTGTCATAATGCTGTTGGAATAACTGGTGGAGACAAATAAATTTAAATTTTTTATGGAGCCAAAACACAGCAGGCCATATAATTGTGAGCTAACAAATGAGCCAGTAAAATTAGATGCTGAGCAGTCAGCATCATTTATTTGGGACTGCCTTCACAAACTTTATAATAATGCTTTTAAATAATGACATAAATAACTCCAAAAATTAAACATTATAGAAAACTAAATATAATAGGGAGGTCCATAATTATCTGTTTTTTGATTCTTCTCCGTAAACTAATAACCAAGTGCTACACATTTGAGCCATCTATCTTCTACCTTAATATCGAGATTTTTTTGGATATCTATGTTTATTAAGGATATCGTTACAACAAAGTGTTTTTTTTTTTTGCTTCAAAAATGTCGAATTTTGGGCCAACAAAGCGTCATATGCGTTAAGTTTTGCTTTTCTCCTTTAATTTAAAAAAAGTGCCGCTGAATCACACCTATTGTTCACCAAAGCTTATAGTGAATGTGTTCCATCGGTCAACGTGCGAGAGATGATTTGTGCGGTTCAGAAGTGGAGATTTTAACACGGAAGAAAAAGATCTCGCAGGCCAGCCAAAAAAGTTTGAATACCAAGATTGTTGTCAAACTCAACAGTAGCTACTCAAGCAGCAATTTCAAAAAGTTTACGATCAGCGGGCCGAGAGACCTTGAAAGACGATTTTGCATGTCCGAAATGATGCTTGAACGCTTTAAAGAAAATCATTTTTGCACCGAATCATTACTTGTGATGAAAAATGGATCCATTACGATAACCTGAAGAGTAAGAAATCGTATGTGAAGCCCGGTCAAAATCGACACCAAAGCCAAATATCCATTGGCGCTAAGGTAATTCTCTGTATTTGGTGGGAGCTAAAGGGTCCTATATATTTTGAGCATCTGAAATCTGGCCAGACCATTACATGGAAATTGTACCGAACTCAATTGATTCGTTGAAGCGAGCGGTATTGGACAGTTTTGACCCCAGATATAAAAGGGTTAACAATGTTCTAAAAATTTAAAATTAGAAACATGTAAATAAGCAAGCCAAGGAAACAATGAGGCGTTAAATATTAGACCAAGCCTGTCGGAGATTGGGGCAATGAGGCAAAACATGAACGATTCCCTTAATCGGGACCTTGTGACAATCTCTGAATGGGGTCGTGCGAATAGAGTCGCTTTCAATGCTCGCAAGACTCAGTGTTGCATATGGACACAAAAACGAACGACAAACAATGTTGCTTCATCTGTATTTATGGATGGTGTAAATATTGTGAAATCAGACGCTCTTGATGTTCTGGGCATGAAAGTACTGTTACGAATGTGCAATGACGATTTCAATTTAAAGGTCTGTAACAACTGCCTGTAGCAACACTAGGTGTTTGGGCTGCTGGCAATGACATCGAAGGCTCTGAAATTCGAATGTACTAGTATGTCCGTTAAGAGCATTGTAGAAGATTCCCGATAGATGGCGCGTGTATAAATAGTGGCAGAGCTGGCAGTCGTGAGTTGAGTTCATCATTGTCGCTGTTAGAGTTAAGATCAATTGTCGTGTACATGTGTGTTTGTACATTATAAATTTTGTGAGCATTTCTGCGAATTGATAAACGTATATAAAGACACTGAGTGACTATTTAATTCTGTTGTTGTTGTACATTCTAAATAAATAAAGAGTTGTTACAATTTTAAACTACTAAAACTGCTTTTTATTTGCAATCAAAAGTATCTGGTTTATTTAAAGGAAATAAACCCACGTTTTTAAAAGGTAAAAACGTAACAATACAATGTGATGTCCACTGGTCTAAACACATTTTTCAAGTGTCGAAAGAAGCATTCAAGTGTGTCGGTTTTTTGAAACGGTGTAGGAATTACTTCACTTCTGATCTCCTCACTATTTACACCACCTATATCCGACCGAAAATGGAATACAACTCCCATGTATTGGCCTGAGCTTCAAAGTCTATTTTGGAGCTGCTTGACCGCGTACAGAAAAGGGCGAAGGTGATTATTGGTGACACTAGGGTGTCCAACTCTATTGATTCGCTGAAGCACCGTCGCAATGTGGGCTGCGTTTCACTGTTCTATCGTTACTACAATGAAATGTGTTCTGATGAAATTAGGGAACTTGTTCCTGATACCCGCAGATTTTTACCTAATACACATTTTTTGTCAAGAACACATCCCTTTGTGGTCGATTGGCTAGTGGACCGCGCAACACATTACAGGGAAAATGCGTTCTTTAGCCGTATGGTACGTATGTGGAACAAACTTCCCGCTGAAGTGTTTCCTGCCATTTCCAATGTGGGAAAGTTCAAATCGAATATCCACAAACACTACTCCCTCTTTCCTCCCTCCCATTAACTATTTTCCTAGTTCCAACACAATACTTTGCATGAATAGGGGTCATGCTCTGAGCTGGTCCAAGAAAAAAGAAAAAAAATAGTCTACGAAATGTATTTTTAAAAAATTATTTCTAGATATTTGTGAAAACTAAATTTCCTCGAAATCCGCCAAATTCAAATCTGTCGCAAGGCTAACCCGAAATAGGCATACCAGTTTAAATATGCTATTTTAATTCTCGTTTAGTATTTATTAGAATCAAAGATAAATTATAAAATGCTCATCTTCCAAATGTTTTGCAATATTGGTCAAATTTTCAGCATGTAGATTTCTTATAAGGAAGGTGGAAGAAATTATGGACTCATCGATATGGGCAGTGTGTTTTTAAGAGCTATACGATGTTTGGACACCTTATTTCGAACAATTTCTGCTAATGTAAAACCGCGCTGTGTTTTTCATTACAGAAAAAATATTTAAGCAAAATCAAAATATTTTGGAAATACATAGATCATTTGAAACTCGAATACTTCACTGCACAGTGGGGCAGAATCAATTTTTTTTGGAAATAAATCTAGCATTTCTAAACGCATGGCCCGATCGGGCCCATTTAAATAACTTAAACTCGAATACTCCTTGGCTACGCCCATGTCAAATTTTATCCCAATCGGGCCATCCGTTTGCCAGATTTATTTCCAACAAATTTTGATTCTGCCCCACTGTGCACTGCTATAACTATATCAATCGGAACTGCTGGTTAGAAATTCCGGAATTATTTTCAAAATTATTCGATTTTTCTGCCGGACGGACGGACTTGAATCTAAATTCAAATACTGCAGATTCCGAACGAATTAAACTAAAACTTAATATTTAAATTCATCTGGTGTGTTTGCTATAAGAAATATTTGTAATTAATTCTTAAAATATTGAATAACCAAAGATCTATTTGTTAACATACAAGTCTTTTGTGATCATTGCAAATATTCGAAAATACATATTTTACCAAATTTGCTGTATATTATTTAAAATAAAGTATTTAAATATTTCATTAAAATCTTAAGTAACTACAATATATATTAAATAATTAAACAGATAAATAGCAATTTATTCAATCCAATTCAAAGCCAAATTTTTTTTTAAATTTTCTTAATAAATGTGGTACATCATTAGTATATACTTGATATATTCAAATAAAACATTGAAAATATATTTAATATATACAATCTGCACGATAACAGACAGAGAATAAATACTTAAAATATAAACCTAAACGTAAGTCATTGAATAATTTTTAATTGTATTCAATTTCATTCAATAGCTAAACTGTAATTGCATTTGGTAATTTAATAATAATTATTAATTTTTTGTTTCTTTTTTTTTTTGTTAACTTGGTTAGTTTAAGCAAAAATATATAAAAAAAATATACATCAACATAAAAAGAAAGTATATTCATTTATTTATTTATTTATTCATTCACCTAAAGGACTTCCACGTGTACCGTAATCCCGTGATGGTGAACGATCAACTGTTGGCAATTCCGTAAGTCGTCTGTTACGACCCGGGCTACGAACACCAGAGCTTGTTACAGGATTGTAATCGTCTCGTGACATAATATGCCGCGGTAAAGCCGCGGTTGAATTTCAATTTTAATTTCTTCTAATGACCGAACACACTCGCAATTTGGAAATGATTCGATTACACACTCAACTTTCGTATTGCTTTAGGAGTAGAGTGTGAATGTAGCATCTGCAAATGCAAAAGAGATAGAAGAGATAGAGTGAGAGAGTTAGAGAGACTTAGTTAGACAAACATATTTTTAATAATACATACTACATTTTTTTTGGCATTTAAATATGTGAATTGTTTAACAAAATAAACAAACAAAAATTAACTCTCAATAAAATGGTGATTGACGGTGGTGGGAGGTGAGTTTACTAAAGTGCATTAAAATAAAATGTGCTCGGTGGTGAGTGGTTCTAAATTGTTTAAAAATTTTAATTGTCATTTATTTCAATTACTAGTTAATATGTACTTGTATTTTAAATTATTCGGCAACATAATTTTGTTTATGTGAAGGAATTACAAACAATATTCTTTTCAAATCAATACATGAACTGAAATGGTTTTAGCTTTAAAATATAAAGATCAATCGACCTTTGCTAGTCTATAGTAAAAAATTTATTATATTTTGTTACTTAGAAGATTAAATATGTATATTTTGTTATAAAGTGATACAAGAAAATAATTTTTTAATTACTTGCAGTCACTGAGTAACATACTTTTCAGTGCCTTTAAAACACACTATGCATAGTATAGAAGCAGTATAATAATGAGTTCTTAAATACCCACAGAATTACTGAAACTTTTCATACAAAAAATCAATATAATTCTCATGTAGTTAAATATTTGTTTGCGTAAAATATTTAACTAAATAGTTCTGTTCGGGAGAAAGCATTTTTTCCTGTTGCCTTCGTAAGAATTCGTGCAAAGTTTTAAGTTGTGATGTACAGTCCTTTAAATATACATGTTGTAATGATATCATTCCATATTGTGATTGTTTTGAACATATAGCTAAAATCAGATCGGGGAGAAAATAGGTTTAGAAAAGTTCAAATAAAGTTCGAACTTGATTGAATCTCAAAAAAATTTACCTTTTTATCCTTTAGTTCAGCTCAACAAATATTAACGTGAGGGCAACAATTTTAAGATATGGTCTCCTCAAACAAACTAAACTCTCATTTTAGTCGGGAATTTCGACAACTTATTTTGTCTCTTCAGACCAATCAGCATCTCCTCTTTATTACTTAAATTTTTGAAAATAATTATTGATGCTTATATTAAGCAGATCCCCTCTACCGAAGGCTCAGCATGCCTAAACGAAATGTAGATCAACCGAAACTGCGAATCACTCATTGGATAACTATCCATATAAAAAGATAACTGAACTATAAGGAATAGGTACTCTTTAGTTGCCTTCCATGATATAGAGGATGATTTCAACAACTTTAAAACAGAATCAGTTATTGACGATATGCTGCAATTGGAAATTAATCCAGCTTTTATGTCACTTATCGGAAAACTTAAAAACAACAGAGTCATTGAAGCTACTCTATGGAGTCTGCTCGTGGAATTAGTGGAATCTGTGCAAAAATATGTATTATGTTAAAGTTACCATTAGGTAAATTTATTTGCTGGGTGTTCTACACTGTAGATATTTATTTGTTGAAGTTAAGGTTAATAAACTAAATTTGAACCTGAATACACAATCCAGTACCACTTGTATTCTCCAAAGCACCGGCTTGCTGGTTAGCTACCCTATCTAATGTAATGTTCTCTATAATAAGCACGCTAACGCCAGGCATCTTGGCAAATGAAAAAGACTACCCCGCAGGGTGGTGTACTATCCCCATTTCTGTGGAATCTGGCTATGAATACCCTGTTGGTCAGGATGGACAACAGAAAGATCAAAACAGTCGCGTATGCTGACGATGTTGCAGTATTAATATCTGGTAAATTTCTGGATACAATATCCAGTTGTATGGAGTCTGCATTAAGTACACTGAGTGGGTGGAGTATATCGAGTGGATTTAGTGTTAACCCCCAAGAAACGGAACTGGTTCTCTTCACTAGGAGGTATAAGATCGATGATTTTAGACCACCTAGACTGAATGGAATCAGTCTTGAGATCAGGGATAATGCGAAGTATCTTGGCATCATTCTGGATAAGAGACAGTCCTGTAATCTAAACATTCAGAACAGGATTAATAAAGCCTATGTGGCCATCTACTCCTGCAAAAAGGCAATTGACACTAACTGCGGTATTATGCTAAAAGGTATCAATTGATCTTTAAAGCAGTTGTTAAACCAATTTTGTTCTATGGAGTATTAGTGTGGAGTATTAGTGTGGTAGCGATACTGATCACAGGCGCTATAAGGTCTACTTCCTCTAAGGCACTTTTTACTATCTTAAACTGTTTACCATTCGATTTGATGGTGATACAAATGGCTCTCAACTCTGCTGTGAGGCTAAAAACTGGATGTTCGTGGTCTGGTAAGGACCTTGGACACCCTAGGATACTGAATTACTATGGGCACATACATTACTGCATCGCAAAACCTATAGGCATTTCTATATTATGATTTCGAATAGGGATTTATGGCATAGCGGACTCTTTCCCCCTGATGATGTCATAAGGATATACACTGACGGCTCTAATAGGGGAAACAGGGTCGGTGGAGGTTTCTATATTGAAAACTTTTGGATTAAATCCTTCTTTAGGCTACCTGGCTGAGGTATTATCGAATATCTGGTGATATATGTATATTTACTGACAGCAAGGCTGCCGTTAACGGAATAGCGGGTGTCCTCACGACATCTAGATTAACCGAGGAATGCCGGGTATCCCTAAATGAGATAGCGAGACATTCTAGGATAACGCTTATATGGGTCCCTGGACACGATGGAAATCAGGGTAATTGTATAGCAGATGTATTGGCCAAAAGGGGTGCGATGATGAATGATGCGACAATCGACCCCTTTTCTGGTATTTCCCTCGTTAAATGCAAGATGGCTGTTCAGCAGATACTATATGAGACTGCACAAAACAGGTGGTCTAATGAACCTTCCTGTACCACAGCGAGGTCGACCTGGCCCGTATATGATGCCAGCAGGACGAACCTACTTGTGGATTACCGTCGAGAGCAAATAAGGCTAATTGTCTCCCTTATTACAGGACACTGTTTAATTGGGGCACATGCTAGAAGAATGGGCCTACGGTACAATGATTACTGTAGAAGCTGCCATAATGAAGAAGATGAAGAGACTGTGTATCACCTTTTCTGCCAATGCCCGGCTCTGACAAACCTGAGGGAACGCATCCTCGGATCTCCATTCCTATCATGAGCTCCATTCTCCATTCCTTGGATGAGCTATCAAGGATGAATCTGGGAATCTGGCTGGTTTAACCTGGAGGCATCGGAAGTATTGTAAATACCCTGCTGTCTACCTCTTGGGCATCACAATGGGATCAGATTTGAATGGACCCAAGTGAGCTGCTTGCAGAGCGGCTGCCCATGGAACCTAACCTAACCTAAGGCCACAAAAACATGGAAATAGAAAAACGAAGGTCAAGTCATTCAAATATTCACTGACGGATCAAGAGCAAATGAAAGGGTTGCATGTAGTATCTACTCGGAGCAGTTGAATATGAGACTAATCCTTAAGCTACCAGATTGCGGCAGCTAATTCAGTCGAGAAAGAAGAGGAGGCAATCAAAAAAAATTCTCACGGTGGCCAAGAATCATAATGCGAATAGCGCGATAGACATAAAGTATCACAAAGGGACTTATGATTGAACTCAAGTGGAGGATGCTGCCAATTATACCTAACAGGAGGCTGGCAATTAAGCCTTACCTAAGTATTGTCTCATTTTATTAATATTTTAACCAATTATTTTGGAATGATAGATTTTGCTACTAATGTATTTTTAAATTTTTTAAAAACTTGATTGAAGAAGTTATTTTATTTTAAATAGTGAGTTATTTAAATAGAATGAGTCAATAAAGGATAATACATAAGAACTGCATTGTGCTGTATAAGTAATTTGAAGAATTGAAAAAAATTTAAGGCTTTCTCTAAGATAACTTCTAGTGTACCATGAGAGATGCTTTTCAGAGATCAGAAGCCGATAATTGTATCAGTAACATAACTTTTTTTTATTTTGTCGGCCTTGAATCACTATTAGTACCTGTCAAATTCTTTTAAAACCTGATATGATATTGGAAGACTTCTTCTTGAAAGAAGAGAGAGTGGTAACAAAAAAGATCTGCTACAAAGCAAAATATTAACATCAATTAAGAAACTTTTTAATCTCCCTCTTTTAACAGAGTATCGTAGAAGTGATAATTACATTAAGATACTAATACTTAAAGACAATTGTCAAATAATTAAAATCTCGAATAAAATCGAATTAAAAAGAAATTAAAATGTATCTTAAGAGTATGTGTTTAAAGAAAATTATCACAATCTAAAGTTTGTTTGTGTTTATAACAGAGTTAGGTATTAATATCGCACTGGTTCCTCTAAAGAGAGTCAACTCAAAATTTAAAAATTTTCAGTAGAGGCAAAAAGCTGTTTTTGTTTTTAGTACATTACAATGAAAGTTGAAGACAGATAAATGTATTTCATGGGGAAAATGTAGAGAAAATGATGTAAGATTTTCACAGTGGGTAGATATGACTACTGTACATCGATTTCTTGCAAAAAGTGAAAATTGAAAAATTTTGAGTTGACTATTTTTAGAGGAACCAGTGCGATATGTTCCATACGTTATTTACGATCTTCAACTGCTAATTTTGGGTAAAAATCGAAGTTGTCGTGGAATTTTATATATGTTTAGCCATTTTTATTGTTTTGTACATGAAATCCACTCCTGTCACTGATTAATCATCTCGTAAAGAGAATTGAGTGGCAAATTGAAAAATTCTAATTAATAGATTTTATTTAAAACATATAAATCTTGCACATTAAAATACCGGTAAAGTAATCAAAAAGTTTATAAACTCGGACAAAGATTAAGATTTTAATGGGGGTTGACTTCATACTTATGTATATATATCAAATTAAAGAAAACCCCACAAATAAAGTCTAACAAGGTCAAATCACATGATCTCGGTAGCTATTTCACATTACCTCCACGAGATGACCATGCCCTCAAATCGCTGGTGCAGAATGTGGCATGAGATGTGTGGTACATAGCGGCATGCTGTTGATGTGTTGAAATATGTACAGATGACGCCACCAGCCCAAATCCACAGCAAACAGTAACTGTTTTGAGATGCATTGAACGCTCTTGGATCTAATGGGCATTGGTATCGTTCCAAATTCATCCAGCAATGGGCTTCACCGTATAATGGGCGAAGCGCAACGAACGTTGCCTGAACAGAGCACCCACTTTGATCAAACAATTTTATCATTTGTACATGTTGGTGAATATTATATCCATTCATGGTCATTTGGCAAAACAAACTGAATAAATGACAGCCAGTTCGACAGCTGTAGCTTCAACAGTATGGGCGCTATCAACCGTGAAAGTTCGGAAGTCCCTATTGGAAGACCCTTTACAATGGAAATTGAGCAATTGAAATTTGATCTATGAACCTCAATAAAAGACAAGGCAAAGGGAACTTAAAATTTTTGAGCAACTTCAAATTGTGTATGACCATAAGCCATCAATGTACCAAGTTTTGACAAAATTTTAAATTGTTAAGGTCGTAAAATTTTGTTTCCTCCCAATTATAGTGATATGATAGCGTATCGAACGTCATAACATTTATTATTTATTTTCAATATCATATAAGATAACTATTAAAAAATTATGTTAAATCCATTTGAACTTCAAATGATGTGAACCTCGTTGTCAAAACGGAAACGTGATTTAGAGCAGCAATGACGATTTATTAAAATTAAAATTTCCATTTAGGAAAATTTTCGATAAATAACAATAATTTATTGTAAAAGTTTTAATTTCTATTGTTGGGAATTGAAAAATGTGGATATTTTTGTTCGCATAGAAGATATCAATGTATGACTAGCAGCAGACTTATAGTAAGTACATGTGTAAATGTGTGTACTTACTTCATTCACATGCAATATAAAATTGAAAATAATTTTCAGATATTATTTATTTACATACAAATAGACATACACATACACACACACACAAACACTTTTATTCAGATATTTTAATTCATAGACGAATACGGCAAAATTGATAACGTGTTGGGAAATTGGTACAAAGTCGATTCCATCATCGATAACTATAGACACGACATTGCATGTCGTTGAGCCGTAACCAATACCAAACAATGAATAGAATTGAGTTACTACTACCACTACAACCATACAAATGTTATTCACACACAGTGAATTAAACTACAAAAATCTAGACAGATATAGACTTACTGACAGACGGACAGCCTGAGTCAGAGACTCATGATTAGAATATTTATACTTTTTTTTTTATTTATTTTAAATGTTTTCCTTATTGCTTTTTTTTTTTTTGTATTCTTCATTTAAATGTAGGTGTATGTGCGTGTGTTTGTCAGTTTACTACGTAAAATATTCATTTTTCACCTGTTTTCTTTTCCTCTATATTTTTATTTTCATTGACTCTATTATTAAATGGTGGATATTTTTAGTTTGTTGGGGCATTTTAAACTCATTGATCATTTCATGGGAGATATACTTGAACTATAGTGTGACAAATACTCAATTAAATATGTAATTAAAAGTCAAACAAATTACAAGTTCTATGTAAAAGTGTTCAGAAAGTGTTATAAATCGAACATAAATAGACAGTATGTATTTATTTATATTATGAATCCTTATAGATAGGGAAGTGGGAGAAACGATATCCATATGTCCTTATGTTGGTTGTAATTAATATTTCGAAGGCTTTAGATATATTACCAACACCTATATAAGATCGATATATCAGCTATACTTTCGAGAATTTTGATATTTTATCTTGGTTAATAGATGAATAAAACATGAGCAAACATTTATTTATTGAATATGTATATCAAATGAAACTTATATCAAAGAACTTTCCAACGCCTACCAAATATTTCCAGACTATTCGCACTTTTATAATGAGTTCCACTACTGAATTAGAAAATTCACACATACACAATAATGATTTTTGCGAAAGTTCTGTGTTTTAAAATTAAGACTTATTTTTTCTGTTAGGGCTTGATATGTAAGTGAATGTTTCCTAACAAATGTGCATATTTATTTTGCTACTATTGGAAGCTAACCAAAGACTTCCGAAATTTTAAAGTTGATGGCGGCCATATTGTTGAAGATTCATCTGCCGAATTGGCTGTCATTTATTCAGTTTGTTTTGCCAAATGAAACGATATAGCGCGTTTTGCCCATTTCACGGTGAGGCCTATTTCTAGATGAATGGGTACTCAAACAAATAAAGTTGTCGAACTAGGGGCGATAGCAATCCACATCCACACCACTGTTTGGTGTGGATTTTGGGATGGCATCGCACATTGGTTGAGGTTCGTAGAACGAGCGGCTAAAAATAGAAGAAGTTGTCGAAGGACAATGATACTTGGCACATAGGCATTTTTTATTTGAATTATGATCCGCCCACCTCCCATACAAAGTGAAAATTAAATTTTGATCTACAGCATTGTTTTTACACTTGTTTAAATACTCAGAATAATTTTGTGAAATTTGAAAAATATCCGCCCACTTCCCATACAAATTGAATTGAAAAACTGGCATAAATCCCTTGATTTTTAATGCATCAACTCAATTTTCACAAAAAATAAATATTATAATTGTAGAATGGGCTCCTAAAAATATATAACGCCCACTTTTACGCCCATCTCCCATAGAAAAAACATGAATAAGTAATTTAAGCATAGTCTTTTAATAATTTTTTAACATCATTATCGTACTCCAATCCAGCTTTGCGCGAAATCTATTTATAAATGGGTCTGAAGACAATAAAAGATTATGCATTACGTCTTCATTAGTGGCTACACGTCCAATTCTTCGCGAATGATGTATACGCTCTATAGTCTTTATTCCTCGCTTCCTGAGCTTCCTCGGAAAGCACCTGATAAAAATGAAATCATTGAATAAGGGCCTATAGATAGAGACATACTATTGGCAGAATAGCTTCTTGACTAGTATGTATATTACATTATGTAATAATTTTAAATAGAAAAGATGGCAACAAAACCATGCATGAACGAAAATTCATGTTTTGTTACTTTATCACTTTATAGTTTTTATTGTTTTTTTTTTTGAAAAGGAGCTTTTAGATGAGACTACAAGCCATAGAGAATTATACATAGAGACGAGACACTTCGATTTGTTAAACAAAAATACAACAAATCATATGTCTGATACAACAACAAAATACATTGACTAGCATGTATTTTGTTGTTGCAAGAGATAGGTTTTTGACAACAGACTTAGGTTTTTGACAATTCCGTCTCGTCTCTATGTTACCCTATGCTACAAGCTGTAATTTGACATCTTTCATTAAATAGCGAAGTTGATGAACATTGAAATTTTGATGTTGTTTATATTTTGTTCTACGACATTTTTTATATGGCACTTTTTCCAACTTTTTTTAATGCAAATCTCATCTATGACAATTGTCATTTACGTAAACATACAACAAAGTCAAATGATAAGTTAACTCTGATTGTACCAAAAGATTGAATATACAATAAATTTGTATGCCATTTTAAACAAGCGAACATATATGAACTTCGATCGTGTCTGTCCAAACAAATAATAATTATATCAGCCTAATATTACGGAATCATAATACTCAGATATCTGACAATAAAATACCAAAAAAAAATTATCCAAATCGGCGAACATGAAAAAAATGAATTTCGGCCACTCTTCAACCAATGTGCGGGCCATATTTCTTTGAGGCCAGGCCGTTACCATCAACGGCGAGTGCTATAGGTCGATGGCCAACTGCTTTTGCCCTGAATTGAATGATATGGACACCAGCGACTTGTGTAGGGTTCTATAGGTCGATTGTTCAAACTATCGACTTTTTGCTGAAAAAAACCGAACAATTAATTACATCATCCCAAGAAACTAGAAAACATAGAATAATATATCCATAGAAGCGTTACTGAGAGGGAAAACTCCTAAGTCTATTGTCAAAAACCTAAGTGATGAGAATGTATTAGTACATAGTTTTGTGGTTGTATTGGTGCCTTTTTAATTTTCACCAGACACACAGAGTTCTATAAAAATGTTTAAATTTTAATTTATTTAAATTTTGTTCTATTTTCAATACCAAAAATTTAAACTCTGTTGCATAAATTAAATTATACCACACAAGGCGAATTAACAAGGTGAGTGCGTCCCGGCAACAAATACAACAATGCAAAAACAACAGGCATTTTGTTTTTGTTAAAATGTAGAACGAATGTCAAAATCAAGGCGAATAAAAGTATTACTATGTTATTTACAATAACAAATGTAAACATAAACAAAGTTTGACAGAAGACTTACATTAAACCACGGCGAATTAAGAAACAGCTGATCTTATGCACTCACCTTGTTAATACGCCTTGATACCACAGATAAAATTAAGTGTCAAAAATTAATAAACATTTTTTTTTCATTTGAGCAAAATCAACGTGTTTCGGAAACAAAAGCGTCCTGCAAAGTTTTAAAAAAATTTGCCAAAAATTGTGGTTCGGTCTAAAATTTCAAGTATTTTGATGTGTTTAATTCTCTCACAAGTTGTTGAATTCACATATCACTAGTACGTGTGAAGAGAGTAATTATTGTTACTCTCAGTTACGCCTCTAGTTGTTCCCTATGCTAGAAAAAGTGATTAAAAAAAAAATATCGGAAAAAGTCGAATAGTCGATTAAATTCGAAAAAGGAGATTTTTTATTTTAAATTTTTATTGTAAAAATTTTATAAAATGCGATATTCTCATCAATAACTCTAGCATACATATATTTTTCACATTAAATTAGGATAAAACGTCACAAAATAATCAAAAAGTCGTAAATAGACCAAAAAAAGTCGACATTTTACAAACAGCTAATGTCGAAAAATCGAATTTTTATAAATCGAAAAAGTTGAAAGTTCGAAAAGACGACTTTTTGGAAATCGATAAAAGTCTAAAGATCATAAAGTCGACTTTTTGTATCAACTATAGCACCTTACCACACAGGTCATGTCACATTGGATATTTTGCACATTGGACATTTGGCCCTAAAAGTCAATCCATCGGAAAAAGTCGAATAGTAGATTAAAATCGAAAAAGTATTTTTTTATTTTGATTTGTTGTTGTAAAACTTTTATAAAATGCGATATTCTCATCAATAAATCTAACATACATATATTTTTTACATTAAAATAGGATAAAATGTCACAAAATAATCAAAAAGTCGATAATAGAAAAAAAGTTGATTTTTCATAAATCTATAAAAGTCTAACGGTCAAAAAGTTTGTTTCAACTATACAGTTGAACTACACAGTTCATGCCACATTGGATATTTTGCACATCGGACATTTGGCCCTAGAAGCCAATCGGATGGGCGCCACCTAGCGAAGTCACGGCAGACATTTGCACGATGTTATATTCCATACATAATGCCATCGATAAACGATTTAAAAATGTCTACGATATCTCACACAACCTTTGTTTTATAGGGAGCGGTTACTGAAAGACCATTCCCAGCAGTTTTAGAAGACTGTCCCGAACTAGTGATTTTTTCCCATCATTTGGGGTGACAAATAGTTACTTGTTATATTAACTCGTGTATGACTGGCTGGTCCAAAGTAGTCAACACATTGGATTCACATACCGGTTACATAGAGTCGGATACCTTACTAGTTACCTTACGGGTACTAAAGTCTTGAAAACAAACCTTCCTCCGGCAACTTCTTTTTAAAAATCAGTACAAAATAAACTTTTAAAGTGACTACATTCTAGGTTACTTAAAGACACTAAAGTGAAAATTTATTTCACGGAATGTTACGTGGCATATCAGTCTACTTTAGCGAAAAGAAAATAAACTGTATGAGAATTATATCAACACATAGTGTATAAAACCAGTTTGTACGAATTACTTACAAAAAAGTGCAGCACCAAATAAAGGTTTAAAGTGATTACACTCTAGATTACTTAGAAACACTAAAGTAACCAATTAACTTTTCTCTGCACTTCAAAGAGTTAGCCAAGTGATTATACATTAGTGACAATTACTGTCTATAATGGATACATTGACTACTTGCTTAACTTCTAGGTTTATATGTCTACTGTGTTGCTTTGATTTTCGTTAAAATCATTAATTTCGATTTCATGAATTAAAACATTAAAACGTACTTGTTCTTGAGCGGCCGTTTTGGAAAATGTACTTAGTTACATGGTTTTGAATTTCAGTTAACGATATGAAAGGCATTTATTATTATTTTACTTTATTTTAATTTTAATAAATAATTTAGGTTGACACTTAATTTCAATGATGTTGACAGGTGTAAGTTTGTTTAATGGTTCAAAGACAGCCACTATTTGGTATTATGTAAAACAAATTACAAATTTTCAAAATGCATTGGATGGGGGATGATAGACAAGTACTTAATTTCAACATACGATTTTCATTCAAAGGAAAATATTCAAAATTAAATTACATTTTTTGTAATTTTTTTATTATTCTGTATAATGGCTACCGTTACCCCATAAATACCCTTTCTGTTCTATCGTTATTGGTAACCGCAGCAATTACCTTTCCCATACCGTTTCCAAGTGCTCATTATCTTTTGTTTAATTTGTATTAATAATAATAATTGAAATTGCCTAAATATCGTTACCGAACTAACATTAAATACAATTACCGATAAAATACTGCTACTCCATTAACACAAAATATCGTTAACTATTTTCGAATGCATCTCCATTAGTCTTAGCATGAGCCAAATTACTTCATTCTTAACTCTTCCACTTGATACTTCCATTTCTGTCATCTTCCATTTATAACTGAAAAATAGCCTTCTATGGGTCAAATTTCTTGACAAATATGTGAATTTATTTCTATGCAAGCAAAATCGATACTGTGGTTTCTATATCATTTAATCGTGTCTCTGGCATAACAAGTGTAACTACAAGTGTATATGTCAGGCCAAAATGACAGCTTTGTGGTTAACGTTTGGCAAATGGTAAACATTTTTTTTTAACATTTTTCTACATAAATTTTAACAATGTAATGTACTAGTTGCACAGAATTTTTTATTTTATTAAATTGCCTAACATACATGCTGCTTTTTTAAAATATTTAGTATTAATTTTTGGCTAAGAATGATCTGAAGCAACACCAAGGCTATACATGGCGGAAGTTTAGAAAGCAATATTCTTCGATATTTATTATCACACAGTTGTATTTAGAACAAGCATGAGTGTTATATTCGACTGTGCTGAATCTTGTATATATCCACCATCAATATGTGACAATAAAATATTTTTCTAATATAGCGGTTATATGGACCGATCCTCACAAAAGTTGATAGAATGATTTACGTTCATATAAAACTTGTTTATGTCAAATTTCATCAAGATATTAATGATTAGAGTATTACGAATGTTCAAGACATTTTCTGAGAGGGAAATACTTAACAGGAGTGATTTATTAACATAAATATTAATAAAAAAGAAACCACTAAACCTACAGTTTTGATTTTTTCTCTTTAATTGAAATTATTATTACAACTTACAAAAAATATTATTTTTATAGTTCTAATCAATAGTGATGAATATATGAACCTTTATCGAAAACGCTTCCACTAAGGTTTTTATAGTGCTTTCTGTCACTTTGTTAGAACAGATAGTCCTTCGTTTTAAATATACCACACTTTTGGACACCTTTTTTGTGCTCTTCAATTCTCTTTTAACAAGAGCCCAATATCTCACCACTGGCCTTAGGTCCAGGCAAAATAGTAAAAAAATAGTAAAATTTGGCAGTTTTTTGTCGGAAAAGTTGACTTAACTCTTTTGTTATTTAAAAAAAAACGTTATTTAAGAACATATAACAATTTTATGTGTTTCCGTAAGGTATTTTTACGAAGAACATTCTGGTATAAAAGACATGTCTTGTTTTTTGAATATGTCGGCCCTACGCTCTTCGGAATTTGACCTATTTTTTATCAAAATTTCAATTTTGGGCCACATGTTCTAAAATCCCAAAGCTGAGATCAGAAAACGGAAAGCAGCTTTCAAAACTTTGATGTGTTCCCTATTTATTCCCAAAGTATTTTCCAAGCCCCAAAGGAAATGTTGAACCTATGGGCAAAATTGTAAAAAATAACATTTTTGGGATTTTCGCTTAAATTTTGGGGTAATGCGGGATGCTCTTTGACTTTTTGACAAGTTTTTTTACAATTTGTTATTTACAATGACATGCTTAAAAAACGTTGAAAATTTCATTGAGTTTTGTCAATAAATAAGGGTTTTATTACATATTACATAAAACTAAAAATTGCATCAAAATTTTAATAGGATTGCAAATATTAGGAACAATTTGATCCACATTTATTCTGAACGTTTAGACAATCGTTTAGACAAGTTATATTTTGGTCTTACAATAAAAATTTCAAGTCAATATCTCAACTAGATTCAAAAATATCCAACTTTAAAACTCCGTTCTTCAAAAATATTTCACATTTTAAAAAATAGGTCAAATTTCGAAGGGCGTAGGGCCGACATATTCGAAAAACAAAACATGTGTTTTATACCAAAATGTTCTCCATAAATATACCTTACGGAAACAAGTAAAATTGTTATATGTTCTTTAATAAAGTTTTTTGTTTAATAAAAAAAGAGTTAAGTCAACTTTTCGTACAAAAAACTGCCAAATATAACTATTTTTTGAATTTTTAAATTGAAAATCGTTTATTTTTGGATCCATAATCGATATTGCCTTGAAATCTTTTATATGTTATTGGTAATTTAGTTGTCTAACTAACAAAAGAAATTCGAGTCCATTCGGTCCAAAAGTAAGCCCTATATTTTAAAAAAAGCGGACCAAGGTATAACAAAATTTTAAAAGTTTAACTTTTAAATGCCTATAACTCGGTAATTACAAGAGATAAGTAGCACACGCAAGCATGTTTCTTCAAGACCTAGCCAAGCGCTTTCCAAAAATATACAAGACTTTGAAATCGGATGAGAAACAAAAAAATGGCACGTGTTTAAAATTCTTACATGTCGAAGGTACCCTAATTTGAGCCCCTATAGCGTCGCCCCTGGAGCATTTGTAGGGTCCATTTGTAGGGTATTTTTGAATAACTTAAACTCGAGTACTCCTTGCTACGCCCATGTCAATTTTATCCCGATCGGACCAGCCATTTAGAAATGCCAGATTTATTTCCAAAAAATTTTGATTCTGCCCCACTGTGCACCAGTGGCTTGAAACAATTTATCGTCGAGATACACAAAACTACGTGTAACCCCTAGCGGTAGGCAGCAGCATTCTAAAAATTACCCCTGCTTATATGCCACATATTTTTTAAACCATCCATTAGAATACGGTTTTGAATATTTTCATATTCCATTATTGACAGTAACGATTTACGAGTTTTTGTAAAGCCTACTTACTACTTTCATAAATTTGTTTTCAACACCAAACAGACTTCATATTAATATGTACTTCAGGCAATAGCAAAAAAATAGTTTGTTCACAATTAATATTAATAAAATAAAACCAACATCATTTTAAGGCCATCCAACCAGCATTAAATGAATTTAAGAAATGTATAACTAATTGAAGGACAACCCCAAACAATATTTGTGCGCAATGGAGGGTATACAGAGTTCGACCTCGCCATAAGTAACACTCGTACCCGTATTTGTTAAAAGTTTTAAAATCAACTACAAACCAACAACTACTGCTGCTGTTGCAAAAACAAGTAACCACACAAATATGGTTTGGTTTAAATCATACCTCGTTTTGGATTATGTTTTCAATTGTTTAAAACTATAAATAAAAGAGAGAAAAAAAATAATATTTTCATTCATAAAGATCTAGATCCAATACTCGTACATGTTACTCGCCCGCCCGACTGCCTGCCTGGCTGCCAGTGGGAGGAGGGTTAATTTTTTTTTTGCTTTCATGTAGGTATTAGCAAATATTTACAATGGGAAAAAAGTTTGAATGTAAGTAGTTGCAGTGGTAGTGGAAGTAATTGCAATAGTAGTTGTAGTTGGGATGGATGGATGTCGGTCGGTTGTTTTTGGGTGTTGCAGTTTTTATATGATGTTTGCAGTGCGATATGCAAAAACAAGTACTCGTACGTGCATCTATCTATAGTAGTTTAATATGATGTGAATTGTGGGCTGTGGATACACCCGTCTCGTCAACTTTATTATCATTATTATTGTTATTATTAATGTAGGTAGGTAAGCAGGCAGGCAGGCAGCTATCGAGCTGCTGCTGCCATGTATAGATGTGGCAAGAGGAAAGTCGTTATGCTGTGTAGGTGCATAATATTTATAAGAGAGTGGCTGGCTGTGTGCTTTTTCTTTCTTGTTTTTTTGTCTTCTTCTACAACTAAATGTGCAACTTTTGTTTAGGGGTTTGCGTGCAATTGTTTGCTACAAACACAAGGCAAACATATTTGGACTTTTTTTTTATTTTCATTATTTCAAAATATAAAAGTAAAATGGGAAAAAAAGTTGAATCATGTTTAATATACACACGAGTGCACTTGGCATGCGATTTGTTTGTCAAACAGCAAAAGAAGAAGTTGACTATTTTTATTATTATTTTTTTTTTTTTTGTTTCGAATAATTCGGGCTACATTTTCAATATTGTAAATGTCTTTTGGATGCAACTCACAAATATTTGAACTAAATACATAAAGACTACTCGCAGTATCTTCTAAATTGGGCTACTTTGAATAATTAATATGAAAATGCATTTTTGTTCCAGTTACATTTTGTTTTCCGTTTGCAAAACATTGTAGTTGCAACATTTTTTTATGTCCTATGTATGTAGGTATTCATGTATTTTGTACATGAATGCAACCATGTTGATGGTAAAATGTTAAAGTCCTAAAATTAGGAACTAGGAATAATGCAGTTACTGTTATTTAGAGTTAACGACAGGAAGCGTTAAACGTTTATTACATTTTCAAAAGATTTCTGGATACGAAAAGGAAGAATATTTTTTGTTTTATCTTTCATAATATCAATTCTAAGTTATAACCAAAGGTTCCTAATAATTAATTACACTATGCTAGTTGAAAAAACTGTCAAGCGGGGCACCCGGTAAGTTAAACTAATTCGACTACGCTGAATTCAGTGGTGCTAACCGTTTTTTTAGGTTAGCTCGTATTTTCGAGATATACCGTTATTTCGAAAATGGAGGAGGTTGCACAACATATATTCGCGTAAATCAAAAACGGTTGAGTATATAGAATAAACTAAAAAAACCGAAATTCCACAATAAAATTACCTTTAAGTAAGGTTTAACATTTTTTTAATCTGCGCAGTGGTTTTAGAAATATAAATTTTTTTGGCAAAAAAAAAAATAGTTTTTTAGGAAAATTTCGAAATTTTTGTTTTTTAAAACGGCATAAAAAATTGGAAAATGAAGCTACGCGCATAGAAAGCAAAGTTCCAAATAAAACAACCCCCAAATGATTAAAATCTTTTCACAACTTTTGATTTTATTCTCAAAAGATGAAAAATTTTAGTTTTTATAATAACCACACATAATAATAAACTATGAATTATAATATATATGGGGCATTTCACGTCAAGTGAACCAACTTTTGAAATCGATATCTTCCGATCGTGATGAAATTTGCACCAATGTTAGTTCTATTGGATAGTAATTCGGATAGTAATTCGACTCAGAAAGTGATTCTGAGTCGATCGGTATACTTTAAGGTGGGTCAACCATTGGTCGACCAGTGGGGCGACCATATAGGTCGCTTAGGAAAAAACCTAAGCTTTCTTAAAAAAATAAAAAAGGGCCCATTTTGAAAAAAAAGTCAAAAATGTTTTTGATTTTTTAAAAAAAAAGTCAAAAATTTTTTATTTATTTTTTTTAATTTTTTTTTTCCAAAAATGGAATAAATAGCTATCTAAACTATTTGGGACATATTTTGCTAAGAACAATAGGTGATTAGTTATATGGATAAGAAAAACCACCTGTTTGGCCAAAATGTCAAATTTTGACCTCCTATAACTCAGAGAGTTCTTGACCGATCTTGTTGAAAAATTGTGTCCGAATTACTATCCAATAGAACTAACATTGGAAAAATTTAATGAACAATCACCAGCCGAATCTGATGAACATGGCGAGGGGTTTCACCAAGTAACAGCCAGACTCGAACACTGGTATAGTGGCAAAAAATAAAATAAAAAATAAATCAAATGAATAAAATCAAAAGTTATGAACAGATTTTAATAATTTAGGGCTTGTTTTGTTTGGAACTTTGCTTTCTATGTGAATGGAAAAAATTAAGAGCGTAGCTGCATTTTCCAATTTTTTATGCCGTTTTAAAAAACAAAAATTTCGAAATTTTCCTAAAAAAATATTTTTTTTTTGCTAAAAAAAATTATATTTCTAAAACGATTGCGCAGATTAAAAAAATGTTAAGTCTTACTTAAAGGCAATTTCATTGCGGATTTTCGGTTTTTTCAGTTTATTCAATAAACTAAACCGTTTTTGAGTTACGCGAATATATGTTGTGCAACCTCCTCCATTTCGAAATAACGGTATATCTCAAAAATACGAGCTAACCTAAAAAAACGGTTAGCACCACTGAATTCAGCGTGGTCGAATTAGTTTAACCCGCTGGGTGCCCCTCTTGACAGAAAAAAAAAGTTTCAATTTCATGCACAGTGTTATTATACGATGTACAAAAAGAATTAAATTAAATTTGATTTCTTAACCATTCCATTAAAGCTTAGTATTTCAAATGTACGAGTTTGATTTCATTTCTTTCTTTAAAGAATTATCTCCTTATTGAGTCATTAAATTTTCTTTAATGCAAATCCTTTAAAAAAAATCTTAATAAATTTTATTGAATGAATAAATTTAAGAACGAATTAATTCGTCGTCTTAATTCCTTGGTACTCCAAAGGTATTGACTTCATTCGATTAAGAATTCATTCTTTATAGAATTAATTCCTTATTGAATTATTCAAGTTTTCTTGAAATAGTAAATTGGTATATCCTTGATGGTGGGTACATTGAATTTGTCTTTTCGTTTGTAATAAATCAAAATATTTGTCGCAGACCCACATTAGTGTATATGTATATTCTGGGTTCTTATAAGATTCCAATACGATCTGCTCATGTCCGTCTGCCTGTTGAAAACACTATAGGGCCCAAACAAAAGGAGCTAGCTGGCTGAAATTTTCAACAACCACTCTCTGTTGAGATGATTTCACCTAGTCCTCATACAAATGGTGGTGGATACAAGAATCGTTACAGTCGTATATAACACTCTTACTTGTTTTTAATTTATTTTGTAAATGATAAAAAATATTTTACTTCAATTCGAATTAGATATGAATTAATAATTCAACGATGAATGAATTCTATTTAAATAAAATCTTTTAAATAAAGCTAAAAAATTAAATGTAGGGAATGGATTTATGTAATAAATGGCTAACAATTTCAATTCCGAATAAAGAGAGAATAAGCTCTAATTGAAATTATTAATTGAAAGTTCTCCTTAGAAGAATATTTTTGAATTAATTTTGTTAATAATTCCATGAAAGGTGCACTCAAAAAGTTGAAGTTACGAACACAGCTGATTACTATTTATTTGTTTATGTTGTGATCGCTATTGTCAAATTTTCTTTATGATTGTTGTTGTCAAAAAACATTCAGTTTTATATTAAAAATAATAAAAAACTGTAAAGTTGGTCAATTAGAAAATGAAAGTATGATGGGGATGAAAACATTCATTCCAACTAAAAAAAAATCGATTAAAACTATGGATAACTTCTGGTTTAATCAGAAGTGCAAAATTGCAATCAGATCCCGAGAGGAAGCATTCAAAATCTGGCATAATATCAAAAATGCCGAAACTGATTCGATGCGCAAAAGGGCGAGATCTTCATGAGCAGCGCCTCCGAGCCAAACTTCTTACTGCTCCTCGGGACAGTAAAAGCCTTTGGTCATTCATTAAAACAATAAAGGATAATGCTAGTTCATCAATTCCTACTCTTTTAAGGGATGGACAAAGGTTGACAAAGCTAATCTTTTGGCTGAATTATTTGCAAATAATTCGAACCTACCGGAAAGCAATTAACCACTACCCGAGCTCGAAAGAGTATCAGTTACTATGCCGAATATATTATTTCGCGCTCGCGCAGTTAAAAAGGTGTGATGCTATATCAACACTGGTCTTGAAGCAGTGCTCTTCGACGCTAGCTCGTCCATTAGCTAACCTTTTCAGCACTCTATATTCAGCACTCTATTTCCTCTATGTTGGAAGGTTGCTAATGTAACGCCAGTTCCTGAAAAAAGAGAGGCTAACAACCCTGAAAATTATCAACCAATAGCAATTTGTTCTGCACTTTCCAATGTTATGGAGAGTATGGTTAACCACCATCATGAGAAATATTTAGAGTCCACACAGAGGAAACGGATTCGTGATAGCATCCTAATTTGTTGCCAATCGAATGATTCGTTTGCACACATAGAATTTTTCGGTTCAATCAACAGAAAGTCAGTTGACAAAGAAGAAGTTCGGTTGAAGCAACCAAACATTTGTTACCCCTTCTAAAATGTTGTAGCGACAACTGTAAAATTCGGTTACTATGGTAGAATCATTCGATTGGCAACAAATTCGGTTGCTATCACGAATCAGTTTTCTCTGTGCAACAATTTACTCAGCGACCGGCAGTATGGCTTTCGTAAAGGACGCTCTACTGGACACTTGCTAGCCTTCTTATCGGAAAAATGGTCGTTCCATTCAGCGTTTTGGCGAAAGTCAAATGACGGCTCCAGATATTTCTAAGGCATTCGATAGGGTGTGACATGGAGCACTTCTATGAAAACTCATTGATTTTGGTGTCGGTAATAACTTTTCTCAATTTTTATACAGCTTTCTCAGAGATCACTCTATACGAGGGGTAGAGGGGTTAAGTGGTACCGCAAGGCTCAGTTTATTCTCCTACTCTATTTCTTATCTTTCTAAACGACCTTCTACGTCAAGCAACAAACCTTATCTATTCTTTTGCAAAAGCCAGGAACATTTGCCATTCATATTCATTCAATTACAGACCAGGCCTGTCGGAGATTTGGACAATGAGGCAAAACATGAATAATTCCCTTAAACGGGACCTTGTACGAATCTCTGAATGGGGTTGTGCGAACAAAGTCGAATTTAATGCATGTAAGACTCAATGTAGTATGTTAACACACAAGCGCACAACAGATCATGTTACTCCATCTGTTTTTAAGGGTGGTTTAAATGTTAAAGAATCTGAACCTCTTAATGTTCTAGGCATGAGTATTGAATACGATGTCCGATGGACAAAACACATTTTTCAAGTGTCGAAAGATGCATTCAAGTGCCTTGGTTTTCTAAAACGGTGTAAGAAATACTTCACTCCATCTGATCTCTTTCCTATTTAAACCACTTATATCCGACCCAAAATGGAATACAACTCCCATGTATGGACAAATACATCAACAAGGATTTTAGAGCTTCTCGACGAGTAGAGATCAAAGGTGCTTATCGGTGACACACAGTGGTTTAGAAACTTTTTTTTTTGGAAATAATTCGGTATCTCGGGAACTATTGGAGATATTATTACAAAATTTCACTTGGTTAGAGCTGAGGTGTTTTTGAGTTGAATTACATTTGTTCAGCTTCCTAGGGGTAATACGGGCAAGTTTGTGCCCCCTCAAAGTTGGTCACCTCGGGTCTAAAAATTTTTAAAAAAATCCCCAAAAATTCATTTATGATCCGAATGAGCTGAAATTTAAAATATAAATTGTCCTTAAGAAGATCTACAAAAAATACGCTTACATGTGTAGGTTATCTCCTTCAGTTGAAGAGATATTTAGGTTTATTTATTTTTTTTTTTTAATTTTGTCGATTTTTTTTTTGGTTTTTTAGATATGGCGGCCCTACGGAGGGTCGAATTTTTTTTTCAAAATATCAGCTATATTGGCAATAAAATTCTAAATAAAATAAAAAAAACTTGGTAACAGTTATCTCGTCCGTGTAAAAAGTTACACGCATCCAAAGTTGGAGCATGTAAAATGGGCCTAATTTTTTACGATTTTTCCTAAAAAAGTCCCTATATTTTTTCTTTTGTAGAAACAAATCTTCTTTGGGACTATATACAATTTTTATATGTTCCGGAAAGAAAACTTAATGCAAAAGCATGTAAAGTAAAATTGGGCTCACTTAAGCGGACACAGTATCCCCCTGACCTATCCAAACTTGGACAATTTTAAAAAAAATATTTAGGTTTCAGTAAAAAATTCTAAAAAGGCAAAGCACCGATCCTCGAAAAAGTTCCGTATTTGTATAACCCTATATGTTGTTTAAATACCTAGAAAGTTGTTTTACTATCACACGGTAAATAGCGTCACAGTAGGCACTTTTCTAAAAAAAATCAGTTTTTGGAACACATTTTCCCCGTTTTAGGAATTTCGGTATTTGAAAATAAGAAATGTCAAAAATTATAATGTCATTAATTTAAGGACATTTGGATCTAAATTAGTTCCCAATTTTGTTATGATATCTTTAACCGTTAAAATTTTACATTAAATCTAATTTTATATTTTTCTTTATGGAAAATCACCATATTATAATTTTTTAAGTTTTTATGGTAAATGACGTCCCAAGAATGTATAAAATTATTTAATTTTACTAAAATATTAATCCTCAAGTCCTAAGATTTTCAACAATATCAAATACTTATATAAAAAGTCTTTACTTACTCTTCAGAAGTTCCACAAACCTTGCCCCTTTCGAAAAATTTGTACGTTTTTTCATATACAGCGTGCAAAATGTGTTACACCAAACTTTCTGTTAAGTCAGTGTGTGTTGGAATCCAGAATTAACATTTGATATGTTAGTAACATTTTGCATGAAATATATGAAAAAATGTACAAATTTTCCGAAGGGGATAAGGTTTGTGGAGCTTCTGAGTAGTAGATATATGCTTTTTATATAAGTATTTGCTATTGGTAAAAACTTTAGGACTTGTAGATTCATATTTTAATAAAATTAAAGAATTTAATTAATTTTTTGAACGTCATTTACCTTAAAACTAAAAAAATTATAATATGGTGATTTTCCATGAAGAAAAATATAAAATTTGATTTAATGTAAAATTTTAACGGTTAAAGATATCATAACAAAATTGGGAACTAATTTAGATCCAAATGTCCTTAAATTAATGACATTATAATTTTTGACATTTTTTATTTTCAAATACCGAAATTCCTAAAACGGGGAAAATGTGTTCCAAAAACTGAGTTTTTTTAGAAAAGTGCCTACTGTGACGCTATTTACCGTGTGATAGTAAAACAACTTTCTAAGTATTTAAACAACATATAGGGTTATACAAATACGGAACATTTTCGAGGATCGGTGCTTTGCCTTTTTAGAATTTTTTACTGAAACCTAAATATTTTTTTTAAAATTGTCCAAGTTTGGATAGGTCAGGGGGATACTGTGTCCGCTTAAGTGAGCCCAATTTTACTTTACATGCTTTTGCATTAAGTTTTCTTTCCGGAACATATAAAAATTGTATATAGTCCCAAAGAAAATTTGTTTCTACAAAAGAAAAAATATAGGGACTTTTTTAGGAAAAATCGTAAAAAATTAGGCCCATTTTACATGTTCCAACTTTGGATGCGTGTAACTTTTTACACGGACGAGATAACTGTTACCAAGTTTTTTTTATTTTATTTAGAATTTTATTGCCAATATAGCTGATATTTTGAAAAAAAAATTCGACCCTCTGTAGGGCCGCCATATCTAAAAAACAAAAAAAAATCGAGCAAAATTAAAAAAAAAAAAAAAAATAAACCTAAATATCTCTTCAACTGAAGGAGATAACCTACACATGTAAGCGTATTTTTTGTAGATCTTCTCAAGGACTATTTATATTTTAAATTTCAGCTCATTCGGATCATAAATGAATTTTTGGGGATTTTTTTAAAAATTTTGAGACCCGAGGTGACCAACTTTGAGGGGGCACAAACTTGCCCGTATTACCCCTAGGAAGCTGACCAAATGTAATTCAACTCAAAAACACCTCAGCTCTAACCATGTGAAATTTTGTAATAATATCTCCAATAGTTCCCGAGATACCGAATTATTTCCAAAAAAAAAAGTTTCTAAACCACTGTGTGACAGTAGGGTATCCAGCTCTATGGCTGGAACATCGTCGAAATATGGGTTGTGTTTCACTGTTCTACCGACACTACAATGGAATTTGATATGCAGAAATTAAGGAGCTCGTTCCCGAAACCCCTAGTTTTTTTATGAAATACAACGCATTACCGGGAAAATTCGTTCTTGGAATAAGCTTCCTGCAGAAGTCTTTCAATGTAGCAAAATTCAAATCAAATGTCGAGAAACACTACTCCCTCTATCCTTCCTCCCATAACCTATTTTCCTAGTTCGAGCACAATGCATTGCATAAGTAGGAGCCCTGAGTGCTGGTCCAAGCAAAAAAAAAAATACTTCTTGATTCCAAGTAGGGTTGTCAAACCGGTTTTCGAATTACAAAAGCACAGTTTTCGAATTATTCAACAATCTGAATATTTTTGTTTTATTTATTTTCAGATTCTATGCAAATTTAGAAGTTCAGCTCAGTTTAACATAAAAAGAAGTTTAAAATCCACACAAAAGAACTAATGTTGCAACAAATAGAGACTTAAAACAAGATTTTAATTTTTTTCACAAATTTTCAGAAAGATAAAACACATTAAATCTTGTATACAATACAATTTTAACAGTAACTACCACTTCAACTATAAGTGAAAATGTTTCTTCTTTATTAAAAAAATAAATTTAGGAATCGTTTCAAAATTTTAAATTTGATTAGGCGGATTGAGATTTAAAAAAAATGCTCACGTATGAGTTAAGAGTTTATTAGAAAATAATGTTTTTCCAAAACATTTTTGTCAACCATTACGAAAGATATTTGTGAAAAACAAAATAAAGTCAAGGAAATTTCGAAATTGAAACTTAAATATATTTTAAACCAAAGGTGGTGAACTTTGATACTCTATATCTCAGCTTGTAATAGATTGGACAGATATTTTATTTTCTGAATGTCTGTGTCCTCTTGTACCATTTGTTTGTAGATCATTTTGCACTCGGACTAGTAGTTTAGAATATACAGATTTATTACCATTTTTCTTACAATAGAGACCACTGTGACGGATTTGAACGAAATTATGATGCTTTTGGGGTTCAACATATGCTAGGAAAGTATAATTGGAGTGTTTTGAGGGAGAAAAATAAAAATATTTATAAAAACTGAAATAACACTGTTAAGTTTTATACATTGTTGCAATTTAGTATTTTCCTTTAGTACGAGTATTTTACTTCCAGGAGTGCTCCTGGGTTTGTATAGTGTGATTCATTTAGAGGTATTTTTCATTTGTTTCTTATGATAATGAAATTATCTTTAAAAAGTAAATGTCAGATTTCGTCATTTATAATTACATTTTAAGAGTTTACCTCATTAGCCAGTGATTCTATAGAAAATTTTTTTTTAAAATAAAGTAGAAACTTTAGCAAAACATTTCCCTGTATCTTAATTTACAAGAGAATTTAAATCAAAAGCCCACTAACACTACATTTACAACATCGTCCTGCCCACAGCATTGGTATGAAAGTAACTCATTGCAATGTTCTACTAAAATATTCATGGCTATACGTGCTAAACACTGCAGTTAAAAATAAAAAATAAATAAAAAAAAAGAAGTTAATATATATTGCAGCCTCAAACTGTTTCTATGTCAAAAGTAACACTGCTCTCACGTCCTAAGGACCTTTAACTAACTACGAGTAGTTTATATAATAAATTAGTTTCTTAATTAACTCGCTCTTAAACATTGCAATAAATCATTTGTACTGGTAAGTGCTGTCAAATTGAAATCCATCTTTGAACATTTCGCGCCAAAAAAAAAAGGTGCAAAAGTCTAAAAATTTGCCAATAAATTAACCACCACCATTAAAAACAGTAAAACACATATAAAAATAAAACTGAAACTAAATACTTTTAAGGTTTATGCACTCGAGCACAACAATTGCTGTTAAATTTTTCGACAAACCACAAAATTTCAAATACTCACTAACCTCTCAATAGCCCTAGAAACTTGGTTGTTATTCGGCCGTTGTTGCTCTGTTTGTGTGTGTGTGTGTGTGTATGTGTGTGTGTGTGTGTAGTAATCAAGGGGTTGAGCGCAAAGTAAAATTCAAGCAATAACAAAACATTCCACTAAACAAATTGAAAATATGTATTTTGTAGTAAAACATTAATGAAACGAATATTAAATAGACCTACAAACAATGAGCTTTATCACAGCCAACCATCCAAACAACCACCCACCCAATCCTACCCATTTAATCAGTTGCATATTCAACACTGCATATAAATTCACCACACACTAACACATTGAAACTCTTGATACCCAGTTAAAAGGAAGTAAAGACACAGAGAGAGAGAGAGTACATAGAGGGCAAGTGAGAATTGTCACACTTCCAATGCATGCTCCTTTCATAGACATTTATTAGAGCTATGTTGTCATTTCTGGGCAAATTTTCTCTCTCTCTATCTCTCTCTATTTAAGTATAACAGACAGTGTTGCCACACAAATTGTACCTCTTGTCCCCAATCTGAAAATCATGGTCACAAACAAAATTTCTATTAAAAATGTTATTATTATAGAAACATTTTACTTAGTTTTAATTAAAACATGAATTCTATTCAAAAAAATAACAATTTTGTCAAACTTTTTGATAAAAATTAAAAGTTCTCGGTTCCTAGACCAATTCTCTCTGATAGCGAGCTATTTTATTAAGAATATTTGATATCCTACGAGGGCTTCAAGAACAGGTTATTGAGTTATGCCAAAATTTGTGATATATGTTTGCTTTTTGGACTTTTTCATGTTTTCGTGCGTATTCTTTTTTTAAAACAAAACAAAGTTGACAATTGGGAATCATCGTGACTTTAAACTACCGTAACTGAAACCTTTGATACAAAATAAACACTTTCAAAAATTAGTTTCAAAAGAACATATTTATGATATTTTGAAGTTAAAACTTTAAGAATACACTTTATTTTACTAAAATAAAGCGATCGAGAATAACTAAAAAAAGAGTTTATTATAAATTTCGAATAACCTGGTTTTGATAAAAGTCTGTTTTTGATACTCTAATCCTGTATATGTTGTAAAATGTTTAAGTTTTTAAATTTTCTTAAGATACTATTTCTAGACAGGAACAATTATTGATTTAATGAATACAATACTGTATAATACTACATTCCTTGCTATAGATGGTTCAAATTGATAAAAATTAAATAATAGTTTTAATAGAAATCATTGCAAATATAATGAAAAGTAACCCAGTTACACTCCCTTCTTTTTGTCCTTTCCATTGATCGTACAGTCCATTCTTTTTGTCCTAATAATTTCATAGGCATACATCTATCATGATTGTATCAACCATTTATATGATGAAGGACTTACCATATTATGTTGCTCTCGTCTTATAGATATCATAATCTAAGAACAACATATTATGATAAAATTATTCGTTGTCACAAACATATACATGTTTACTGTAACCATATATATGGTTGATACAATCATGTGAATCGTAAATTAACCATATTATTGTTACCACAATCATATATATAGTTACTGTGACTATAATATTGTTAAAAACGATGAAATGGTTACAGTAAACATGCACAAATGTTGAAATGGTTACAGTAACAATGCTCAACTTTATTATTTTTCTGCGTGTACCTTGAAGACAGCAATCGAAGGTGTCAGAGAAGAAAAATCTCCTGGTATAGATAAAATCACTTCCACAATGCTAAGTAAACCTGCCAAACTCAGCACTGAGATTTTACTTGTTTATTTTTAACTCCATATTACAAACTGGATACTTCGCGGCCTCCTGGAAAAGTTGGTGCTTGAAAGCCTGATACCACATCTTAATATTAATAGGATTATTGCTGACCATCAATTTGATTTCAGAAGAAGACACATTACTATTGAACAGGTGCATCGAATAACAACCCTTATCAGGAAAGCGTTCATACCGAATTCCTTTGCATTATTTATAGATATCTCTCAAGCATTTGATAAAGTCTGGCTCGATGTACAAAATTAATATTTTATTATCTGAGAATGTACAATAGTTACTTAAAAGTAAGTTAAGTGATCTCTTTACGACGACGAATTTCCACGGATGTACTCCAGCTATGTATTCTAGGGCCGCTCCGAGCGTACTGACTCACACATACACCTTTGCAGACGATACAGCATTTGTAAGCTTTCACAACAGAGATAATCAATGAGTAGTGAAAAAGTGAGTAGAGTTCAAGCATGACTCAAAATTTCTTGTACTTATACGCATTCATATATATTACAATGTTGTAGAGATTCATATCCACTCGAAAAGTTTTAGGTGATCATCATACTCATAGTTAACAATATTTATCAAGCCAAATTTATTTACAGTTAGTCCCAATTCTACAACAAATACAACTTTACAAAAAACAACATGTATTTTGTTTTTGTTAAAATATTTTATAGCTGTCAAGAAGCTTAACAACAGCTGACTGCAAAAATCCAAAACAGGGCAGAAAATAAATAAAAACGTGAAATTTACTTTCACGGAGCACAGAAATGCAATTTATTTATATTTTTTTATATGTTGATTGTTTTAAAACGATCACTTTTCTACTATTTTTTGTTTTTTCTTAAAAGAAACAAAGAAATGTAAACAAACTTTGACAGATACAAGTGAAAAAACATATCGAGCAAAAAATAGTCAGCAAAAGCCAGCTAACGTCACCTTGATATTTATGATGTTGTTGATTTCGACTCTTCTTAACTCAATTTGTATAGAGGATGCAATATAAGATTCGAATACGAACATTAAAATTGTCATTATGAGGTTGTGTGTTGTCGAATTCTGTACAATTACACAAAACAAAACATGTATGAGTCGAATGAGTTGAATCAATAGTAAGTATCATGAGTATTTTCCTAAAATTATACGTTAGGCCGAGGCAAAAGTCGCCTGTTGTTGTTTTTTCTTTAGGGTTTGATGTATTTTTCGCCACAACAAACACAAGCGAATTGACAGTTCACTTGTCTAAACAACTGAATAAAAAAAATAATCAGCTGTTCTTCTGAAGTCACCTTTTATAAATTCGCCTTGGCCGAGGTTATTTATGAATCAAGCAGATTTGAGTTCGTATGAGTATCAGTATGATGTCGACATCGGATAATTATTTAATGCTACGCATACTTATAAATCAATGTTATTGTGAGTACGTCAGAGTAGTTTAATTTCAATGATGGCTACTCACTTATACTTATAATTTCATAAGTGCGTATGAATAGCATAAAAGTGATTCATCTCTGATTCACAAATATCCCTCTGTAGCATTTGAAAAACTTCAGTTTCACATAAATGAGTTGGAGAAGTGGCATCCCAAATAAAAGTTAATGCTACAAAATGTGCTCACGTTTCGTTCACTTTAAGAAGAGACAGTTGCCCCTCAATTCAGATTAAAAACCTACAAAGGTATCTTGGTATCCATCTGAAGTCAATTCAAATGGAATGGTACTCGATCAGACCTAGACTTGAGCCACAAGTTTATCTTGTATAAGGCGGATTAATAATGTGAGGATACCGGAAAAAACCTTCTAAGGTATCTTGGTATCCATCTGAAGTCAATTCAAATTGACTGGTCCTTGGTCAGCCCTAGACTTGGGCCACAAGTTTATCTTGTATAAGGCGGTTATAAAACTAATAAGGTCATATGGCATCCGGCTATGGGCAATAGTCTTGAAAAGATACAAAGAAGACAGTATAAACAGTAATAACAGGTGCTTGTTGGTACGTTAGAAATTGTAGTATCCATAGGCATCCCATTGTTTCAAAAATGCTCTACTTCGAACTACAAGGAATAATGACTAATTGTATCATCTAAATCCCCTTGCAATTGAATAGCTATCCTTTAAAGGTCACGGACCTAGACAGAGAATCTTATTGATGAATACTTATGTTGGATACTGCGGTGGCAAAATTCCCAGAAATTTGTTATATTGCATGAAATCCCCAATGTGGGGAGAAATCGCCACATCTGGCTGTACTAATAACAGCGGCTCATATTTTCCATGTGAGACTGGATTCTTCCGGTGACGATTGAACGATAGCGTCATATACATACCCCCAATACATAAGTACTTACAACATGCAACATACATACATACTGCCATTAATATTAGCATGCTTCTTTCTATCAGACTGTTCTTGAGTTATTTTCTTTATTGTTGTTTTTATGGTGAGACAACAAAAAACAACTACAACATATTGCAACATAAAACCCCCAGCGTATGAAGAAATAAGGTTAAAAATCGAAATCAATAAAAAATTATTGGACTGATCTAAAATTAGACGTACGCAAGAGAGTATTTTATTGTCTACCACTATTTTTTGGCCCCCAAATCCTCATCTCACCACAACCCAACGCCCCCAATACTCACTAAGTATGAGTGTGTGTGTATATATGTTCTCTTGGAGAGTACAAAAAAAAAAAAAAAACAAACACACAAAAAAAAAACTACAAGTAGTAAATAGAATTGAAAACATGACTATTAACCCATATTGACTTGAGAAGGTTGACTTTTACCACGAACGTTATAAAAACCGTTAAATTTAAATTACACACTAAATCGACTATAATTGGTTAAATTAAAAAGAGTTAATGATTTTTATTACTGGTTAAATGAAAACTGTCATTACAGCTCACATTTAGACAATATTTTAATGATTAAATATTTGAAACTGGTGCCACTCAAATTATTGTAGTTTTGTGGCCATAAGATATTTAAATTTAACTGTTTTGGTTGAAAAGTATGTAACCTTACATATAGAGGACACCAATTGCTAGGAGTTTTATTAAATTACTTTGACCTTTGCTATGACATTATGTCAGTTAGGAAAGAGTTAGCATTTTAAAAATTTAAGCTAAAATTGATTCAAAATTTGTATTATGTGAAGGGCATATTAGGCTCATATTGGTTACTATCGCCAAGCGAAGAAACTGATTTATAAAGCATATTTAAAGTGGCGGAAACAGAAATGGAATACCGTTCTCTTTTCGGATGAATCCAAATACACCAGAGGCAGTGATGGCAGTGATATTAAGGACTGAGATCGAAAAATTCTTAACACACGCTTTTCATTAAAACTTTTAACATAAATATTATTTGATTTCTTTTTTATCAAGTTACCTTTGTAAAGCATGTCAGTTATTATATTTATTGTCAATTATATTCATTTGTTGTTAATCTGACTAAAATGAGTGACCAGAAAAAAGTGCGTACTAAAATTATTAAATATTTTCAACAAAAGCCAACTTGGTCCTACAAAAAATTGGCATTTTCGATGTCAGTCCTTATTAACTGAATCGGATACATGTCTATTTTAAACAGTGTTATCTATCCATACGCTGAGGAAAGTATAACTCACACAGAGAAAACAGATTCGTGGTAGCAACCGAATTTGTTGTCAATTGAATGATTCGGTTGCACACATAGACATATTCGGTTCTATCTAAAAAGTAAGTTAATAAAGAAAAATTACAGTTAAAGCATCCAAACTTTTGTTACCCTTTTCAACATTTCTTAGCCACAATTGTAAAATTCGGTCTCTAAAGTAGAATCATTCAATTGGCAACAAACTCGGTTCCTATCACGAATCGGTTTTCTCTGTGCACAATCCAATTCCAATGTGTTTTGACAATCCAATTCCAATGTGTTTTGAAGTGGCATACCGCATGCCCAATCTCCAGATTTTCGGTCGTGCCCCGATCGTAATAAAATTAGGTGACATCACTTCTGTATATATGAAACATATTTGTGTTGAATTCTATTTGGATTTTTAAGACATTTATGCTGGTTAAAGTGATTTTCGGAAGTGGGCCTTACATGGTAGCTATGAATAATTATGGACAAATCGTCATGAAATTAGGTGCCATGAATTTTGTATGTATGAAACTTATTACTGTTTAATTTTATTTGGATACCAAAAATTGTAAGACATTTATGCTCGGTAAAGTGATATTCGGAAGTGGGCCTTATGTGGGAGCTATGGTCAACTAGTGATCCGCACGAAATGTTTAGGTGGAGTTCTTTTAATATAAGACTTATTTCTGTGAAATTTGAGTGGATACCTACATAAATCACACATTTATGGCAGCTGAAGTCCTATTTCGTGAGACGTTTGTATAGGAGCTAGGTGCAATAATGGTCAGACTTAAATGCGTAAAACAAATTTATCGAAATATCTTCAAAATGGCGAACTGTACTTTGAGCAAAACTTTACATGGACAGCCAAACACTTGACGGACGGACGGACATCGTTAAATAGAATCAGAAAGTGATTATAAGTGGATCGGTGTTTGAGCGTTGCAAACATCAGCACAAAAGCACAATACCCTCCCCAATTTGGTGGTGTGGGGTATAAAAACTGAGTCACTAAAACGGCCAGACAATTTTTGAAAAAAAAGTAAACTAAGTTTTCTATTGCTTTCTCAATACCATAATAATGAAATATTTATAGTTAGTTTTCTATTTTCAGAATTTAATTACATATGTTCTTATTTTTTGTAGCTGTTATAAGTAAATAAAAGTATAATACTACTTTAATACCAAAAAACTAATATCTTTAGAATGTTTTTGGATTGAGACATATTTGGAAAAGTTTCCATATTGAGAAGGGTCCACCGGAAACGGAAATTAAAATGTTAATAAACAAACGTTTTTTGTTAACATTGTATTAAAAAAATATCGATATGTTTACATTGGGTGTATGACTTAAAAATTAGGGATTTACAATAGATGGAGTGTCTTTTGAACGCTGTTGTTGTTTTTGATATGTACATATCTGTCATTTATTCTCACTTAGTTATTGAACATTATAGTGTAAATAACAACATCTTTTTTGCTTCAAAAGTGTTGAATTTTATACCAATGAATCGTCATATGCGGGAATTTTTGCTTTACTTCTCTAATTAACAAAAAAATTTTGCGGAAGCACACATATTGCTCACCTAAGCTTATGGTCAATGTGTTTCATCGGTTTCAACGTGCAAGAAATGTTTTGTGAGTTTCAGAAAAGGTAATTTTGACACGGAGACGAATATCTCCAGGCCAGTTTAAAAAGTTTAAAGACCAAGAATTGGAGGCATTCCTCCATGCAGATTATTGTCAAACAGAAATTTCAGGATTCATTCAAAAACAGGGAAATTGGGAACCACACGAATTGAAGCCGAGAGACTTTGAAAGACGACTTCGCATGTCCGAAATGATGCTTGAATGCTAAAAAGACAATCAGTTTTGCACCAAATCATTACTTGCGATGAAAAATCCATTACAATAAAGCCCGCCAAACCAGCCGAATCGATACCAAAGCCAAATATCCATGGCGCTAAGGTAATGGTCTATATTTGGTGGGAGCAAAGGATCCTATCTATTATGAGCTGCTGATATCTGGCCAGATCATCACAGGGAACATATACCGAATGCAACTGATTCGTTTGAAGCTAGCATTGGCCGAAAAACGCCCAGAATATGCGGCCACACATGAAACCTTAATAGGCCACATATTGCAATACCTGCTATAAGCTATTTAGAAAGAAGTGGTTGGGAAGTTTTGCCTCACCCGCCCTATATTTCAGACCTTGCCCCATCCGACTACTATTTGTTTCGATCCGTGCAGAACGCTCTCTCTGGGATATCCGATATTGGCTTGATTCGTTCTTGACCTTAAAATATGGTCAGTTATTTTGGCTCGGAATTCATATGTTGTCAGAAAGATGGGAAAAGGTCATATATCAAATAATATAATGAATTTTTAGTTCTTATCACAAGAAAATTGAACTGAAAATATATTTTGTCTTGGTCTTCGTGTGTACTGTTCAAATCTTTCTATCAACAACAAATTAAGAAGCCGCTCAAAGCTCCATAAACGGTAAATATTTCATTTCATTTTATTCCTGTGTCAATGTCGCGTTCTGGTACCTAAATCATTATTTGTAATCAATACTCCCCAATGGTTGCAATCAAGTAGTTAAACATTTTAATTAAAACCAAAATTTAAAGGTTTTGAATAACACAAAGTTACTGCTTATAATAATCACACCAGAGATTTTATTTTGATTTCCAAAGTGTGTCTCGTTTGCTATCATAAGTACATATTAAAAAAAATAATATTTTAATATGCTTTATTTATCAACAATACGGCACTTGTGATAAATTAAAAGAGATCCACTTAGAAAGAGCAATCGAAACTGGCATAAACAAATAGCAAGCTGATGAAAGAAACAAGCGAATCATATTAAAGGATGTAAAAAAAACTATTGCAAATATTTCAACATGAAAACAATTGTTATCAAAAAATAGGACCAAGAAAAAAATGGTTAGATTACTTTATTTTTTTTTTTTTTCAAATGCTTAAGAATGTCGCGTTCTGGATTGTGGAAATACGGTCTAAATTTAATGACTTAGGACAATTAAAAATGTTGATTTGTTGGCTTAAAAAAAAAAAATAAATAAATTGTCAAGTTTATGGCAATTGAAACTTGGAAGAAATAAAAATTACCGGAAAAGCAACATATGCACATATGTGGTTCGAAAATCACCCAATTGCACCAACTTATTTGGAAGCTGTGCTCTAGTATAAGTATTTGTCGACTTACAGTTGGCTGTAGATATAATAACATCGGATAAAAACGTACTTATATAACAGTCAAATTCTTTAAACAAAATTTAAATAAAAAATTTTAATTTTTCAGAATTTGAAATTATATTCACTATATCGATGGGGTGGTCTTTACTGTGACTATGTGTTTGGTTCATAATATTTCGATTAAAACTCTTCTTTTAAAGTTTTTGTATGTATATCACTCAGTTTTTTAATTATTTTAAGAGCTTTTCATACAAAAATTGTTTTCCACACAGAGAAAACAGATTCGTAATAGCAACTGAATTTGTTGCCAATTGAATGATTCTAACTTAGTGACCAAATTTTACAGTTGTGGCTCAACATTTTAGAAGGAATAACAAATGTTTGGTTGCTTCAACCGAAATTCTTCTTTGTCAACTGACTTTCTCTTGATAGAACCGAAAAATTCTATGTGTACAACCGAATCATTCGATTGACAACAAATTCGGTTGCTATCACGAATCGGTTTTCTCTGTGCAGTCGTATTTCCGAATCAAGCACTTAGTTCAGAGTTTTTAAAAATCAGCAATCCATTCCATAAAACAATTATTGAGCATCACTCAATATTAAATAATTCATTCAACTTTTAAATTATTAAATTTGTTATAAGTAGTTAATTCAAATCTAATCCAATTTGAATGTTTCATTCGTGGATTGAATCACAACTCGACCGATATAGTCTTTGATTTGAGTATGCCTACTGGTCTATTTACCGGACATAGTGGTCTTAGAACCCACCAATGAGACCTCTGAACATATGATTAGAGACTGCTCAATGTTGGCATCGTGTAGTTAGAAATGACTCGGAAGGGCCTTAATGGGCCCTGGGGTCTCTCATAAAATATGGTAATTGGCCTGATCATAACAGGAAGAGTGTTGATGAAGTCTAAGGCAAAACAAACTAATTTGGACATGAACGAATTAATGTTTTAGAGTTAATTTTTTTTAGGTTTTACTATAAGATTTATACATACTACACGTATAAATAGAGAACATTGTGTTAGTCTAGTGTAGGAATTTTGATAACGATTTAAAATTCTATTACATGTGAGATAAAGACTACAATTTGTTGAGAATGAGTTTTTCTATTTCTACTTAATTAAGGTACCCATTGGTACTCAGTGTACAACTAAAACTATTCTCAATTTAACAACAGTGCATATACTTAGTAGGAGTAAACAACAAATTGTTGAGGAATATTTTAATATTTTAGCCAAAATAAATTACTTTTTTACAAAATATGTTTTTCTTTTTCTTGGCCACACTAATATGGCTATAACCTTTAAATTAAAATGATTATATTATAATTTATCTACTATATTATTTATAAAATGGTTATGAATTGGATGAATTTATTATTTTGTATTACAAAAAAAAAAAATATTTAAATAAATTTTCTGTTCACTCACCTGCTTTGCTTAGTCTGTGAATTTTGAATGTTTTCTTTTAAACCTTGGATCGAAAGAAATATTTTTAAGGGGATTGATTTTGTTGTTTGTATATTTTGTTTCTTTTTATTTTTATTTTTTTGTTTGGTTTATTTTATGCTTCTTTCTTCTATTTCCTTATTTGTCTAAGACGTTGCGCGTTTTTTTGGTTTTTCTTTTGTTGATTTTTCAAATAAATGCCTTTTGTTTTAATGGTTGTATGCGTTAGAATGTAATTGAAATTTAAGCATTTCCATTTAGTAACTATCTAGTTTGGGTTTTAGATTTTTGCTGTAATCTGGAGAAGTGGTTTTTCTTTATACATCGGTGACCGGATAGAACACACAATTTTTTTAATTTTTTTTTACAAAAAAAAGTTTTATTTATTATGTTTATTAATTGTAGGTGCAGATTTCATGACGCTGAAATAAAAATAAATATTTGTACTTTTTGCAAAAACATACGATTATTTACACCATTTTCAAAATTGACATTGAAGTTTTTTTTTTCTTTCTAACTACATTATTTCTCTTGATTTTTAATTTTGTTTACAAATTAAAGAAAAATATTTCATATTGTTTATGTTTTATAAGATTTATTAAATAAGTCTCTTACAGACTTTTTTAGTTTTTCTAAAATTTTGGAAAAATTCACTGATGAGCTGGCTTAATTAAGTAACCGGCGATATACACATAGGAACTACATTTCATTGAATGCTGTTTTCCCCCAATAAATTCATCTGACCTTACATGGTCCATTATGAGATTATAACTATTGGTCGAAGCTTGACCGAATACATACGAAGATCAAATATAACTATTGTCTTCGACTCATTCACATTATATACTGAACATTTGTGCCAATTATCTTGAGCGCACTAGCACCGTTATTTATGTAAAAAGGACTTGTTAACTTAACTACAAAAATAAATCAAACATATTTCTAAACTCCGTATTTTGATAAAATGATAAAAAAAATGAAATTTGTTTATGGAAATTGTATTTAAAAACATTATTGTTATAATTGAGCAGCAATTATTGTTTTTGAGTAAATCAAAGAAAACTTGATGCTACCTAAAAATTACTATTACAAAATAGATATTTTTTCAATGAAAGTTATCCATTTGTGTAACTTTTTGATAAACATGAAACTTTTTTATCTAGTTACATTAACATATATTTTAAAAATAATATAAAGTTTGCACTTGACTTGTTTCAGAAACAAACAACTCTCACTATTGTAAGTTTCATACGAAATATTCTAATTTTATTGGGAACTTCAAAAGTAAAATGACAAATGAACTTTTTAAAGAGTATAACATCATTTTCATATATACATGTTTATTCTGAAATAACTATTCGTCTTTATACACTCGTTCTACAGTGCATTCGGCTTCCGTTGTAAGCCATTGAAAAATATTCACATAAAACTCTTCTTATCCAACCAAAAAATAAAACATTTACAAGCTCTAAAGCAAATGTTTTATTTTTTGACATTTGAAAAAAAATTAGTTAAGTAGGTCCAGTGAAGCGTTGTCACTTGACTTCTTTCTGCACTAAACACGGATTTCTCGGCTTTACTTCACCATAATTGGGAGGCAGTATTTAATAATTTTTTGCATTAAGTGATGCATTTACCTTTACAAAACAGTAGGCTCCCAATAATTCAATTTAGCACTTTTTGTTGCTTTGCTGATTTTTGAAATAAACGATTCAATTACGTCATTGTCATATAGTTCAGAATGCATAAAATATTTACAAAATACAGAATTATTTAAAATCACGGAGAATATCCTTAATAAAGTGGCCCAATATAATAAAATACTTTATGTAGTTAACAATTCGAATCGGTTTTGGAACGGAAAACTTCTAAATTTACTTTCTCTTCGGTAACTTGCTAGTTTTTACAACATTTGTTTAGTATCTTGGGAATTTTTTAATACAAAATTAATGGACATATTGGGAAATAAGGACTGAGATCGAAAAATTTTTAACATATATATATGTTAATAAAAATGAAACCACTAAACTAACAGTTTTTAATTTTTTTATTTGATTGAAATTATTGATAGAATTTACAAAAAAAATTAATTTTGTAGTCCTAATCACTAATAATGAAACATTGGTTTTTATAGTGCTTTATGTCACTTTGTTCGAACACGTAATCCATCTCCGTTTAAAATCTACCACACTTTTGGACACCTTTTTTGTTCTCTTCAATTCTCTTTTAACAAGAGCCCATTATCTATCCACTGGACTCAGCTTCAGGCATTTTGGAGGAATTGCACCCTCTTGGTACAACTACCACATAATTGGTCTTGTACCACTCAAGACCTTTCTTACCATAGTGACAGATGCCAAATCAGGCCAAAAATAAGTGGACACATTAAGAAGTCTTATGAATGGAAGCATCAGCTTTTGTAAACATTCTCTGATGAAAATTTTGCTATTAATAGAACCCTTTATACCAAATGTTTGGCTTTTTTGCGGCAACTGCATATTGCTTGCCATACCAAGAACTTTTTGGGAAATTTTGTCTGCTTTTGGGTCTTAAACATTTCTTCAACATTCCCTCGAGCATCAGCAACATCATAACTTTGATCCGGAAGCTGCGAAAAATCTGTCAGAACATACATTTCGTCATCCATTATGCAGCAGGAATATTTTTTTTTATGAAATTTGACTTCAATTTCCGTGCTCTGTTTTTGGCCCCTAAATGTTTAGCAGCATTCCTGTCAGGAACTTTTTGAACCTTGTATCTTTTTGAACCTGCATTGGCTTTAAGTTTTCGTACCAAATAGTCCGAGCACTGAGCTAACCGGGCTGCTTTCCTACCGGATGTGTTGGGAGCTCTTTTGAAAATGCTATCTATTTTTTTTGGCTTAATAAACATCATGTGAACCATTCCCTCTACCTGCACCAGGTTTTCTATCAACGGAAAAGTTCTCCCGGTACTGTTGAATAACATTGGAAACAGTTTGACGGCAGACCTTTGATTGTTTGCCAACTTTTTAAGGGACAAGTTGGGTTTTGTTTAAAATATTTAATAATTTTAGTACGCGCTTTTTTTCTGGTCACTCATTTTAATCAGATTAACAACAAATGAACATAATTGACATTAATCATAATAACTGACATGTTTTACAAAGGTAACTTGGTCAAATATCAAGTAATACTTGGGTTAAAAGTTTTAATGGAAAACGTGTGTTAAGAATTTTTCGATCTCAGTCCTTAGTATTGAATGTTGGCAATTATAGAAGGAAAAATGTATTTAGAATACAAAACAAATACAGAAAGCAAGAAAATTAATAGGCTTCATTAACACAGACAGAAAGATCGGCTTTTTTTACATTACCTTGCTTCACTTTTGTAAGCTTTTACACCGAGTATCTATTATAAAAGAATTGTATTGCTTCCATGTAATTCTATTGCAGCCGATTTATATTTATTTTCAGATGGGTAAGTTATCACAGATTTTTATAATTTATTTCTCATTAATAACAATTTTACACATACATATATTCGTTATGTTGTAACGGAGTTATTATCATCCCGGAGAAAAAACTTTCTGCTATACAGATGTCGCTGAGTTGACAACCTTTGGCCAAATGAGAGTCAGATTGGAAACGATAGTTTTAATGTAAAACACTTAAATATAAAACCAAATACTGCCTTCTTGCAGAAATGATTATCAAGTTAATTGCTTTTTAAACTCTTTTATACAAATATCACGTACAATTTTAAGAAAATTCTAAATAGGTTTAGATGTAACGGTTAGTTTACATTTCATCGCTATAACTGATCTACCTACTTTACATACATCAAAATCAATAACCGGTTCGTTCCGTTAAGAAAACAGCCGACTACGTAGCCTCAATATCTGGGAACATATATTTTTACTTAGCTAATCATTATCAACGTTTCAATCATTCGATTTTACAGATTCTTTTTGATTTTGTTTAAATATAGATGGAGTTATTTGTCCAATAGAATGAAAGTTTCTTTTTAAGTTATCTAAAAAATTTCTTAAAAGATGTATAAAGAATTTATATTTTTTGAAAAGCTAACTTTACACTAAATATTGGAAATGAAAAAACTTTTGAAAATTTTTGTTACCGAGGGGACCAGGTCCATCCAAAAAACGTCTATTTTTTGTGTAAAATTCAAATTTAGGACAAAAATTCTCAAATCGCATAGTCGATATTAAAATATATTATCCTATTTTAGATGGCCCAATATGTTCTTAATTATTATGTAAGGGATTTCGATAACCCCACCCCTGGTATGGATATTGTAGATAAAAAACTAAAAAATTCCATTTTTGTGATTTTTCAAAACCTATCTAAGAATTGCGGTATTTCTGATAACAAGCTTCAAAACCACATTTCAGCCGAAACTGCTTGCCAGATTTCTTAAACCAACACAGACAAGACTCAGTAGAGCCGATTTAAAATCGTGCTAAATTAAGAACTTCTTGTCCATCGAGGCTCTTAATCGATTGTACATAATTTTTGGTTTCAGGACTAAACATGTAAATATAAGTAAAGTCATATACAATAGATAGATATTGATTATGGTGGTAGCCATTTCATGACTTTTGAATTTAAAAGTCTGCGGTAGGATCGACTTAAATTATTTTTTGAATTTTACCTTTTGAAGACTCTCAACATTTTAGGTACATAAGAGAGTACATAAAAGAAGATAGTTTGTTGGTTCTTTTGGTTGTTTCAGATTTTTGAGCAAATATTAATTGCGACCATCCAAGTTTTATTTTAGTTTTGTTATCAAAATATTTAAATTCAGACAGCAGGCAGAATTTTAAAAGCCTTCCAACACCAGCAACTCATGTGTCATTTCAGATTAATATTTGATCAAAATATTCATTTACGCTCTCTAAATATTGCTTAAAGTTTCCGGAGCAATAACTCTCAACAAGATATGAACAAAAATAGCATAAATAGTGATGCTAAATTGCTTTCGCCATATAGTGAAAAATTCTTCTAGAAAAAGAGCTCTTTCTTAGAAAAATACAAGCATATGTAGCTGAAATAAATAAATTAATTCAGCGTCTACTTAACGGAGATTAATTTGTTCTAAAAACACTACCAAAAGAATGGGTCTGAGAAATTCGTCCGTCCATGGACGACGTTAGTAGAGCTTTCACTGTATATTCTAAGAAACATTTTTGGAAAGTTTGCAAGCCTTAGTTTTTTAATAATATTAAAATGTGAACGAAAATTATTATGTAAATAATTCTAGCCATTTTCCCTTTAGTAAAATACATTTAATTATTGCTTTTTATGCAAAATATTACATTGCTACAAAAAATCCTAACAATTATTATCGACTTTGAATGAATTTTGCCAAAGAAAATAAAATTTTCCTATACATTTACAGAAAATAAATTTCATTTCCTTTGTTTCGATTATAGCAGCCAAAAAGTATGCTTTAGTATTTTTTAATACGTTCTTATTTGTATTTAACTTTGTATCTGCACAGGATCATCATGTCAATGTGTGTATGACATACACACATACATATATTCTTGACCTAGCAAAAATATAGCAAACACGAGAACTAAAAAAAATAAGAAATAAAAAACTTTCTTTGTCACAATTGGAAATGGTGTATGCATGTGTGTGTGAGAGTAGATTTAATTAAAAATACAATCTTTTATAAGCAGTTTTTTTGTAGTTTTTTTTTTATTGTTGCTGTTGTGTATTTTGTATGTACATATAAATATTGATAAATATTTATTTGTTTTGTTTTTGCTTTTACAGAGTTTTGAATTGCTAAAGATTATATCACTTTTAGTGTTGTTGTAGTTATTTTTTTTTGTTTTCTAAGAACAACAACAATAATATTTGTGTCTGTTTTTTTTTTTGGTTTTTCTTTGGTAAGCGATTTTGTTTCTATGATTATACATAGTTGTTTAATGTTTTATCAGCAACATCAATAACGATGTTGTCTGACGACGACGTCGTCGTCATCGTTGTTCCGTACGTTGACGTCGTCATGTTTTCCCTATAAAGCCACTGACATACATTTCACTTGTTCGCCAAGAACAACCATTAACAATGAGACACAAACTCACAATAATCGTCATTTGTCACATACATACATTCATACATACATATTCAAGTATAGTAGTTACACTCTTAACATTAACGCTCCTGTTTCCAAAACACACACACACAGATACTTCAAGTATCTTTAATGGTATGCGTGAGCGTAATCATGTATGAGTAATATTGTTTATGTGTGTCTGTGTATGTGTTTGTATGCGTGTTTGTGCGCCTTGTACACTACGCACTTCTGTACAGCGCATCGAGAGGAGTTTTACACGAAATCAAATAAATAAAAGAAAAAACTTTATGTGTGTGTTTTTTCTTTTCTTTTTATGTTCCTTTATTTTCTTGTCAACTTTTTTTTTAGTTTTTGAAGCTCCACGAAATGGTTCAACAATCCTACGAGAAAAATAATGAAAATTTACAATACATACGAGTGAATACATAGCTCTAGATGTATAGAAAGTATACATGTGTAATTATATAGTCCAGGGATGGAAAATCTTGTTAATTTTTTTAAGTTTTGAAAGTAATGCAAACAAATATACTCTTCATCTTAGTCTACTTTTTTATTTTTTTAAAAACTCTTTTGTGAAAAACTTTTTTTGAATAAGCTATTGTTTTTGTTTAGAAAACTATTTTGTCTATATGACTGAACAATTCTAGTTGGGGTGATAAAACTACGCTGTCAACTGATTTTCTGATGTACAATAATATAATAATTTGATTAGAAACATCACATATAATCAGTTTTTTTCTGTGCATAAATAATATTCAAATTTTAAGAAGAAAATTTATAAAGAATATCCCGAAATTTCCGAAAAAAAAAAATAATAACAGAAATTCCTGGAAAAATATTCCCGATTAGGAATTTTATAAAATATCTCCGAGTATTTTTGAATTTGAAGTTGTATATAGTTGCAGCTTTATACCATATATTTTTAAGATCTAACACTTATTCCATTATAGTAGCAAACAACATAACACAGCATCAAATTAATTATTCCAGCATGAGCTTTGCTCACTAATATCTTAATTCAGTATTAAAGCATGTCAGCAATTTAGTACATAAAACCATTCTAGAAACACTAATCCCCTGATTAAGAGCTAGGTCGGAAATCTCGAAAAATATTTAAAAACTATTAGATTTTCATTTCTATTTTTAAAACAAAATTTCCGTCTGTCTTTCTGCATCATGGTCTAATGCTGTTGCTTCATTCAAATGCTTTTCTTTTAATGTATTTTATTTATTGGTGAATTAATTCATAGTGGAATTCATTAAAGCTTTGAATGGTTATATTTTTGTTAATTATATATAATATAAATGAATAATAAAATACAGTACTGGATAAAGAAGAAATAGATTTTTGTACGGAAACCTTATTTTTAAGACACCGATTTTATGAGAAATCCAGCAGCCCGTTTTTTTTTTTTTTTTAAAAAATAGGGTATAATATCAACTTGAGCACATGAGACGTATTATTGGTTAAGTTAATCCAATAATTTTTTAATATTTTTAGATTTTTTTAAGATTTTCTTCAAAAAGTCTGGTTAAAAAATTGTTCCTGAAATTGGTAGAACCAAAGTTGCTTTATAGTCGTAGTAAAGGCCTTTGAAATATCAAAATATTAGCAGATTTAAAGCGTCGCCCACACGAAAGTAGATGTACTCACTGGTATAGACTTTATTAGAAGTAGAAATTTTAATGCAAAATAAAAAAATTCACTAGAACTCAAAAAGCTGTTTTATAAACGGGTTTAGAGTTTTTATCAGACATTTATTGGGCGATTTGAATGATTTTTTCTGGTATATTGTGTATATATATCGAGTAAAAATAGAGGGGAGCGTATGCATATAGAAATATGCATAAAGCGTAAACTAAAAACAAATCAAACAAATCAAAAAGTCACACATGCGAGTGTTGTTTTTGTTTTCACGTAGTTTTTTATTTATACATTCTCAATTAGGTTTTTGATAACTGAGTTAGGTCTTTAACAGAAGAGTTTCCGCTTTATATTTCTCTATGGTCGTATTTGTTTATATCATACATACACAGAGAAAACAGATTCGTGATAGCAGCCGAATTTGTTGCCAATCGAATGTTTCTACCACAGATGATGAACAGATACGTCACGGTGTTAAAATGTATCAAAGTGGCATCACACATTTAACCCCATCGGATGAAAGGGATAGCAAATACGTATGTAAAATGTATGGCTATCCTTTTTCTTCGATGGGGTTAAATGAAGAAAAGCTGATACACCACTTTTGTAAACGTCAGTTTTGACGAATCTGTATATATATCTGTGGTTTCTACCTTAATAACCGAATTTTACTGTTGTAGCTACAAAATTTTAGAAGGGGGTAACAAAAATTTCGTTGCTTCAACCGAAATTCTTCTTATCAACTGACGTTCTGTTGATAAAATCGAAAAATTCTATGTGTGCAGCAGAATCATTCGACTGGCAACAAATTTGGTTGCTATCACGAATCTGTTTTCTCTGTGTTGATATTGGAGTACATCAAGAGAAAATTCTCTTGTCGAAGACCTAACTCATTTCTCAGTAACCTAAATGGTGAGAATGGATTAGTAAAATATATTAGCGAAAACAAAAACAACACTTGCATGTGTGATTTTTTGAGTAATGCTTGTTTGTTTACCATTATATGTGTATTTCTCTAAGGTTTATATCTCAGCCATTTATGGGCCGACTTTGCAGCTTTTTAATACAAAAATGAGCATGTCAATATCTGATATATATTGATATCATATATACAAAGGCTATGTGAGGGCCACTTAAACAGATAGTTCAGATGATTTCCTTTCCATAATAAGGCTCCTGAATATATATTCTGGTGAAGGGTATACAAATTGTCTGTGGCCAATTTGTAGTAGATATGAATTGATGAACAATTTAATGATTCAATATAATTTGTTAAGTTTTTTTGCAATAAATTAGAATTCAAAAAATGTAATGAATCTATAATGAAATCTATTTCTATATCTATATATATATATATATATGGAGCATTTCATGTCAAGTGAACCAACTTTTGAAATCGATGTCTTCCGACTGGGATGAAATTTATACCATAGTTAGTTCTATTGAATAGTAATTCAGACACAATTTTTCAACAAGATCGGTCGAGAACTTTCTGAGTTAGAGGGGGTCAAAATGTTGGCCAAGCAGGTGTTTTTTCGCATTCATGTAATTTATCACCTATTGTTCTTAGCAAAATGTTTCATCCCAATCGGATGACATCGATTTCAAAAGTTTGTTCACTTGACATGAAATGCCCCATACATATAAAACACAAACAACTGATTAGCTCCAAACAGGTTTCATTGGTTTTAGATGCTTTTAGACATCTAAAATACTACATTAGGTATATACAGTCCATTCGTAAAGCCGATTTTCGAATTTTCCCATACAATGTTGTATGTAGGAACCTTCCCCGCTGTGTATATCCACTTAGAAATTTTTGTCAATTCGAATTTTAAGGGGGTAAAAACGGAACTATATAGCTAGCACCAAATATCCAACTTAATCTGAATTTATGCAAAATACAAGTGGACAGGTGTGTGGTACTTTTTGATTTTTGTACTTTTAAGTGTATAAAACGGGCAAAAACAGAGTTTTTTTACTTTTTTGTATCCAATACCTCAGAAATTAAATTTAAATGGAATTGTAGTCCTTGTAGAAAAATTTCAAACGGAATTTGATACTTTTTTGATATTTGAGCGACAAATTTATCCTTTTTTTTTTTTTTTTTTTTGTTACCTTTTATACAAAAATATTTTTAATGAAAAAAATGTTTATTACAAAACCCCTTAATGAATAAATAAAGAAATATATCGCTCATTTGCTGCAACAACGACATAACTCAAAATCCGTGTGTATTGAACTGAGTAATACGAAATATGCGTCCTTCTATAGTCGTTCATATAGTTTTATCAGTTTTCAAAAAAGTCAATCATTTTTTCCGTGAGACTGTTTTTTTGTTGTAAACGTCAGAACTAAAATTCATGTTTTCTCGTATATTTGACAAGGAAAAATTTGGGTTAAATACAGATTAGAAGGATATTAACATCTTCTATTCAAATCAGGTTTTATTTCTAAAATCTCATGATTTGTTGAAAACTTATTTAAGAAATAGTCAAATGTCATAAAACACTGAAAGCCGTTTTTCTCGAAACGACTTTTTTGAATTATGACGTTGTTGCAGCAAATGAGCGATATGTTTTTTCTACAGAGTGACTAAAAATTTACGAGTCAATTTCGCATAATGCTTTTTGAAACATAACGGTTCCGGACTAATTTTTCTTGTTAATTCGATAATATTTTCAGTTTTCTGTTTCTACTTTAGTGAAAACTGAGTGGTTAATAGTGAAAATACTACGAAAGTGTTAAGTATTTTTTTAACTTTGTTTGAACTTTGAAAATACCTGTTTTTCGCTTGTCTTGTCGAAACTTGGAACGACGAAAATGGAGATTTGGTACGAAAAAACTCAAAATATAAAGGGTAATAAATTAACAACATTTCAAATAAACAAACAATTGGTCAATTCACAAGGGGTCTTATCATGTCATATTGTCATAATGTCCTAATATTTCACAATGGTTTTTATTGCTTTTCAAGCAAAAAATGTCCTAAAATAGTAATACTTTCTATGCTATCAAAACAAACCAGCAGAGACCAAAGCCGAATGCCTAAGAGTCGGTTAAGCCGAGCCGCCGAGTCGTGATATATTAAGACATTATGACAATGTGACTGATAAGAGACCATGTGAATTGACCAAATGTGTTTATGTTTTAGAGTAGTTACAGACGATGGGTATCCGCTAGTAGTCGATAAAACTCGAAAAGATAATTTTTTTGTTTTAGAAATTTAAAAAAAAATATATTATTTTTATTATCAATAAAAAAGCCAAAAAGTCGGTTTCCGGAAAAGTCGTAAAGTCGATTAACTGAAAAAACGAAAAGAAGACTTTTTGTTTTTACAATTGAACCCTAATAATTTTTTCTATAACGGAAAATATTTTACAGAGGCAGGAGGCTAGTTAGCCTCTTTTAATCTAATCACATCCATAAATCAGAAGCATATACAAATTGGTCTTCTAAAAGTCCAATATCAATAAAAAAAGCCAAAAAGTCGACTAACTGAAAAAAGTCGAAGTTGATTTTTTTAATTTATAATTTTTGTTGTAAAAATTTTATAAACTTCATTTTAAATAAAAGCAATCATATCTTTTTCACATAAAAATAGGAAAAAATTTTGAAAATGTATGAAAAAAATCGAATGTTCAAAAAGTCTACTTATTAAAAATCGAAAAGAAGAATTTTTTGAATTGGTAAATTTTTAGATTTTTAATTTTTGTTGTAAAAAACTAAAATATATTTTTGTTATCAATATAAAAGCCGAAAAGTTGGATTTGACAATTATGTTAATCCAGAAAAGTCGACAACTGAAAAAAGTCGAATAGTCGATTCTTTTATTTTTAATTTTTTGTTGTAAAAATTTAATGAACTCGTTTTTTCTCCTCAATAAAAGCAACCATATATCTACATTAAAATAGGATAAATAGTCAAAAAAAAAAAAAAACGAAAAAGTAGAAAAGTAGACTTTTTGTTTTAACAATAGAACCGAAATTGTAACGCATCCAAATGGAAATTATACTCGTTGAAGTCCTTTTTGGTAAAACACTTATAAAATATATAATCTTTTTTACAAGTTACCATTTTGGATAAGCGAAACATTTTATAAAGGCCAGATAACTGGCCTCTTTAAATTTAATCACAAACATTGCGAAAAAATTCAAAAATATCTAACAGAAATTTAAAAAATTCAACCCAAATATCTTTTAAACTAAAATCATTTTCAGTAACTACTATTTCAATATACAATTTTTAACATACGGATAATAAATGAATTTTGGTGATTTATTTTTTATTTATTTGAGCTTGAGATGATTAACTTTGGAATGACGTATGCAAATTAAATCAGAAACATTTCAGCTTTGTTTCCATTTGAGATATCAACAATGATTCATGAGCCAACAAATTATTTCCAAAAAAATAAAATAATTATTGTATCTATTACCAATAAATAGAGTCTAATTTCCATCCCTGATGTAATCATTAACTTTATTTTTCATGTACTTATACATATGTATGTATGCTTGTAAGTATTTATGTATTAAAGAATGTATGTATATATGTATTTTAGGTTGGAGTGTAAGTATGTATGTAAGTAGTCAGTAAGAAATTTTGTCAAAGTTTTTAACATCAGTAAGAAAAAGTTTTCTATTTTGTTATTTTTCATGACTTTTTCCATAAAACATCAATCGATATATGCCGCTTATTAAAAATTCTTTTGCTTATACAGATATATATATTTACAAAGTAAATTAAGGCAGCATTTTTAAAGAAAATATTAATTTTTTTTTAGTTTTTATTTAATCAGTTATTCTTTTTATTTATTATAGGTAGGTAGGTATGCAGTTATTTATCGTAAATAATTTTTCTGCTCTTAAATACAATACAATTTTTCATTTGAAATTTTCTCTGAAATCACTCCATTTTTCTGTATCTATAACAGCAAATACGTGTGTTTTTTGCCGTTTCTTTTTTTTTATTCATAACACTTTTTCACTACCGTTATTTTAACCAGAAAAAAAAAAATAGGAAAAAAAAAATAAATTAATTTCAGCGTGTATGTACAATATATTCTTAACCCGATTTTTCTATATGTATTTTTCGTATATACCTTTTTCTTCTTAAATTTCGTAAAATTTTCGTTTTATTTTATTAGTTGTAGTTAGTTGTTGTAATTTAAATACATTTATAATTAATTTGGTGGGTTAAATTTTGGATATATTTATATATTTTCTGCTCGCTGCTTTTCTTTAGAATTTCTTTTTTTACATCATCTTTTTTCTTATTTATTTTTTGTTGAATTTTTTCTTATATATTTTTTTTTTAGAATTTTTAGATAATTTTTAAGAATTTTATTTTAGTAAGTAATATTTTAAGCACCAATTATTCCGACGTATACACCTTTTTTTCTTCGATTTCTATACTTCGTCTAAACTTCTTTGCAACTATATATTTAATTTTCTTCTCTATCTATAACAACGTATAAATACAAATTTTTTCTTCTTTTGCTGCTCATCTAATTTAATACACCAAAAACAAAAAAAAAAATCGAGAAGAACTTTTTGAAAAAAGAAACTAGTAAGCAGAAAATTGTGTGTGTGTATGTTGTAGTTGGTTGGTATGTGGTATGTTTTTCTTTTCTGTTTTATTTTTTTTTTTTTTTTTCTATATTTTTTTCAAAAATATTTTATTTATCAACCCAATTGTGCGGCACTTTTAGCCAGTTTTTTATTAAACGCCGTTTTCCAACTAACTACCCTTAAAGAACTGATTTGTTGGCCCCATGTCGGTCGCTTGTTATACCCCGAAAATGTTTAGTCGTTATTACATTTGCCATGGAAATTCACCACTTTGCTCAGTCAGTGTCAGTAACTTTTTCTACGCGCTCTCTATCTCTTCGGCAATGTGTTTGATACACATTTATAATCAATGAAAATACCGTTCTTTTATTTAGCGCCGGCGCTGTTGGCGCTTATTAACCAACAACACACTCTACTACTCTGTTTTCCACTCTATTTGTGTGGAAAATTTTGGAGTAGTCTAGTAAAAAAGAAATTCCATTACTATTGGAGGCACACACAAAAAGTAAACAGTTATATTCTGTCTAACTGACAATTGGAATGTTGGGAAATGTCATTTTAAGGAATCGACATAAGCCCGTTCAAATGACAGCTGTGTCAAAAGTACTGCATAGCTGTTGTTAATGGTAGTATGTAGTAGTGGTAAGGTATAAAGTTACCGTAATATGTACGTATGTTAAATGGTAGTCAAAATATTTCCGTTATATTTTAAATGAAAACTCTTAACGAAATGTAATGCAAATTAATCAGCGATCCAGCTCTGAACATTTAATTTTTTTAATAATTCGGTAGCTTGTGAACGATTGCAGATATCATAAAGTCATGTCTGAATTGTTTCTGAGTTGATTTGTTTTTTGGCTGTAATTAAAAAAAAAAAATGAAAAACTTTGATTCTTCTTGTGGTTTATTTTTATTTGGTCTTTTAATTTTTTTTACATCAAGTCGAGAATATGATGTCATGTAAATGGCCGCCGCCACAGTTGATTGTCATTTGAGCCCCTTTTTATGGCATTTTCCATCACTTTGGCCAAAACTTCCGGCGATAGGTTCTTACTTGGTCCGATCTTGCTGGCCAGTGCAAATCCATGTTTTCCAATCCCACTTCATCAAGTTGCGGCAAAAACAACTCGTTGATCATTGCTCTGTAGCGCTCACCATTCACAGTAACCATTTGGCCCGCAACGTCTTCGAAGAAAAAAGGTCCGATGACTCCTCCAGCGAAAACAGCACACCATACAGTGACTTTGAGCGGGTGTAATGGCTCTTTGTGGGTTACACGCGGATTTTCAGTGCCCCAGAAGCGTAAATTTTGCTTATTTACGTACCCGCTAAGATGGAAATGGACCTCATCACTCATGATTATTTTTGATGAAAAATCATCTTCCTCTTGGTGGTGATTAAGGATGGCTTGAGCGTATGTTAGACGCGATTGGCGGTCAGCAGCTAACAGCTGATGCACCGTCTGGACTTTGTACGGAAACATCTTCAAATCTTGTACCAAAATTCGCTGTAAAGACCGTCGACTGATACTTATTTGCGTGGCACGTCGTCTGGTCGATGTCGACGGCGCTTCCATGACATCCTTGGCTACAGCAGCAATATTCTCTGCAGAACGGCTACTCCGGGGTCTGCCACGCCTGGCAGCATCTCGTGTTGTGCCAGTCTCTTCGAAGCGAGCGACTAAACGTCGCAGTGTTTCACCAGTAGGCGTTGGACGGCCAGGAAATCTGTGACGAAATTCACGTTGTGCCAAAGTCACCGACCGATTATTGGTCAAATAAATAGTCAGCAATATTCCGCGTTCTGGAGCAGTGTAGCGTAACATTGTTTATTAACGTGTATTTCGCATGTGTTTACTACACAAATGTCAAAACAGAACTGACATTAGGGGCCAATCGCAAAATTTAAATCATTCTCTGATAGGAGGATTACTTTTGCACAAGCACAGAAGATGCCGAACGTTCTAGACGCCCTACACCTGAAGCATCGGAGATTGAAAGTGCGAGAGATTGTGGAAGGCATAGGTATCTCACATGACTCAGTGCTTTCAAGTTAGAATGATGACTTGGGTATGAGAAAACTTTACGACAAAAAGGGATGCCACGTTTGCTCACAATCAATTAAACATATGCAGTTTTCATGGCAAAAAAATTGCTGCCTCATCTAACCTTTTTTCGGATTTAGCCCCGAGTGACTATTTGAATGAGTCGAAAGAAAGAGATTTGACTCTAATGATGAAATTATCTCACAAACACATACACAGTTTGATGATCTCGACAAATCTTATATTGTTGAAGGGACAAACAAATTGGAGAAATGTTGGACAAAGTGTTTAGAGCTAAAAGGAAACTATGTTGAACAATAAAATGATTTTTTTATCAAAAAACTTAGAAAATATAAAACTATAGAAATCGAGTGAACCTAGATAAATATTCTATATAAAATGCTCAACATTCGGTGACCGTATTATATATTTGCGTTGTGTATATAAGATTCGAATACAGTCTACTCTTGTCGTAGATCCACTAAAAAGCGTTTTTTTAAATCTAAGGTTTACGGGGTAAAAAGGGTAAATTTCATAACCTTATATCTATTAAACTAATACAGATATCAAAAATATTTAAAATGCCTTTATCTTCTTAAAAAATTAGTAGACAGGTGTTTGGTTGTAACTTTTTGGCTCCCGAAATTTACTGGTATTTACTTTCAAATAAGTAACATCCCAATAAAAATGTTTATTGGAATTCAAGTTGAAAGCAAGTGTAATGCAAGTTTTGAATTAAAGTCAAGTAATTGAATTATATATAGTTTTATTACACTTTATATCAGTAGCATTATCCAGTAAAAAGGAAACATGAATTCAGGCGATATGTTTTTTGTTTGAAAAATATTTAATTTTTTCAAGTTTAAAACATAATTTTATTTATATTCAAGTCAAATTCCAACAAAATGTTCAAGTGCTTGAATTTTTGGGGCTATGGTGCTTATTGGAATGCCACTGTGCGACCATAATTTGTTACTTGGTTTTCTTTAGTTTTAACGAATTATGAATTTGAATGGAAGATCTTGAACGGAAATACTTGTGTTTGATATCGTCGTAAAGCCACTCACTTTGGAAACCACACTATAAGTAAGAATCTTAACTACGCTAAGACACCGATCTGCGTCGATATTGGGTAACGAAAAGATGCGACCCAAATCGAATCACCTTTTTATACCCTTCACCTTCGTGAGAAGGGTATATATAAGTTTGTCATTCCGTTTGTAATTTCCACAATATAATTTTCCGACTCTATAAATTATATATATTCAGGATCCTTATAGATAGCGGAGTCGATTAAGCCATGTCCGTATGTCCGTCCGTCCGTCTGTCTGTTGAAATCAATTTTCTGAAGACCCCAAATAACTTACAAACTTGATTCATACATCAATATATTGGGAATTCTTCCGGCTCGGTTGCTATTTAAAATCGAGAAAATCGGCCCAAAAATGGCTGAGATATAAGGAAAAAAACGGGCAAATCTCAATTTTTGGCCTATTTTTGAGCTATATCTGGTTCACTAAGATATTAATATAGACAATATGGATATATAATGATAGATATTTCAAAGTCCATTCATAAATTTTTTTCACCAGAAAATTACAACAAAAAAAAAAAAAAAAATTAAAAAAACTATTACGAAAAAACAATTTTTGAAAACAATTTTGAAAAAAAATTATTATTTTTTAAATTTTGAAATACAATTAAAAAAAAAAAAAATTGAAAAAAAATGATTTTGTTTACCTAAAAATATTTAAAATTTTTATTTTAAAGTATAATATGGTAAAAGGTATATAAGATTCGGCCTATTTTTTATCTATATCTGGATTACTAAGTCATTAATATAGATAATATCAATATCTAATGATAGATATTTCAAAGTCCATTCATACATTTTTTTCACTAGAAAAAAAAAATAAATTACAAATATTTTTGAAAAAAATTAAAAAAAACTTTCAAAAAGAATTTTTTTTAAAAGAATTTTGAAAAAAAATTATTATATTTAAAATTTTGAAAAACAATTCTGAAATTTTTTTTTTTTTAAATTTAGAAAAACAGTTTTGAAAAAAAAAATTTTTAAATTTTGAAAAAAACAAAATAATTTTGTTTACCTACAAAAATATTTAAAACTTTTATTTTAAAGTATAATTTGGTGAAGGGTATAAAAGACTCAACACAAATCCATACGAATGCATTTTGTATTTTATTTATGCCAACAAGTATATTTTTAATTATTCATAAAAGAGGTAAAAAGAGCCGAAAACTAGCAGAATAAAATATTTACATTGAAAATTAATGAAACAAACATTTGTATATATTTTAGTTTGACTACGCTAATTAATATTACAACGACGCTATTCAAATTAACCAAGATTCAAAAAGCGACGCGAATCGCGAAATAGTTCTAATTCTGATTTTTAAATAAAACTTTAGCAAAACATTTCAATTTCATGATTTTTTATTTTTTTCTTTATTAAATATCATTTTTGTGATCGATTTTTATTTTTAATTTTTTTTACATTCGTATTAATTATTCATTATTATCTACTTTTTCTGTTGCAAAACCTAATACAAAACTAATTATTAAAAAGAAAATAAGTTAAAATTTCATTACACTACACATCGAACTTATAAACAACAATAGCTTCATTTAGAAAAAAAACGTACATCTAATAATAAAATACATAAGTATAATCGTAATAATAAAGATAATATGTATAATGTAAGTACGTATAATTACAACCAAAATTTAATAAATTGAATATATATGTAATTTTGTGGGAGATTGTTAAAGTTTTATTTACAAGTGAATTCTTCGAAATTCTCTTCACAGACATCACATTGTACTTGACAGCACCATTTGAATTGACAACGACACTGGGTGGTGCGTCGTATTGAGTGTGTATTGTAGCCACGCCCACAACAGAGTAAATCACAGCTTTGAGGTCCATGCAAGGTGCGATTACAAACACGACCCTGAGTACCCTGTACACCTTCCTGCACATTACGCTCACAATAATTGGGTGACGTTTGCAGATAAACCAAATCCATGCGTTTGGGAAAATTCATAACCTTGCCGGCACGATTTTTTCTAAAAGCAACAAATAAATTATTTTGATTAGAGTATTAAGTGTAAACATATCTGTAAAGACATGGTTTGAATTAAAGTACTCACTTGCTTAAAACTAATTTCAGTCCATTTTTGCCTTTGGCGGCTTGAACAATTTTGGCTTTATTGTATTTCTTCATTAAAACATCGCCCACTACACGAAATGAGGGTAAACTTTTCCAGCAGGTCTTCATAACACAAGACCCCGAGACACCATGACATTTACAATCGGTTTTCAAAAGATTTTTAACCAGCTGAAAGAAATGTATAAATTAATTCAAAATGCTATTTTATTGCTGTATTAATATATCGTCTAAGTAATTACCCTTCTTCCTGCTCGGTTATTGTGTAAATTCATTAAACTTCTGGCATCTCCCTCAATTTCGCGGGCATCAAGAAATTTACGTGCAAATTTCATGCCAAATTCAATATCAGCCGAACATCCGCCCCATTTCCATGGCTGTTGAGCCTCACCCGGTGCACTATCGAAACCTGCGTGTGAACCTTTGCGCGAAGTGGGCTTGTGGCGAACATCACAGCCACACAGCGAAATATTACCTCTGGCACAAGCTGCTGTTACTGCATGAGCTGCTCCCGCACTTGCAACCGCATAGGTGAAGGCAGCTTCTCGAGATCCTAAATGGAATAAAAACAAGTTAATTATACTTAGGCTGAAAGTACGTACTACCCTATAAAACGTTCAAATTTAAACCGAATATAGCATAAAAAGATCTTCAAAATATAAAGCAAAGCGATAGAGTAATACTTTGTGAACAAATTATTATACCAAATACACACTTTGTATCTTAAGCATGAATATATAACTTTATAACAATAATAGAAACTCACCCACAAACATGACATGACCAAATACATCCTTCTTCCACACTTGTGTACAATTCCAGCGATGACCTCTGAATTGATATTGACATTCTTGTGCGCCTAATTGATGACCCTCGCCCAAGGCAATCAAAGCATCTGGAGATTCAGTGCAAAGTTGTCTTTGCTGGGGCGTTAAGCCAGGTATACGGGCACATAGAAGTGATGATGTAAAACTGGATACTAATCTGACAATAATTAATCGAAATAAAAGTAATTTGTTAATAAAACGAACAACGAAAATAACAATAAAATATTATACAAGACCAAAAACAAGAAAGAAAAAATTAAACATCTTCACAAAGAGAGAGATATATTGATAAATATATCTTAGATCATAGCAACAAACAAACAAAAAATATAATATCTAGTAGATATTTAGATATAAAGAAACAAAAACAAAAAAAAAAAAAAAACAGACAAAACCATTCATTTTGTGATAAATATGCCGTCAAATAATTAAACCCACATACAATTCATACAACAATTCAAATGATTATTTATTATAACAATATACTTATTCAGTGGAAAAATACACTGAGGAAAAATTATTTTAATATATTTATGTATTAACTAGCGTTTAACCAGCTCTTTGTAAGTGCATATAAACAAATTTAAACAAATAAATTTAATCCAGGTTCTATATTCAAGTTCTTTTTATACCCACCATCAAAAAAGATGGTATTGACTGATTTTGTCATTTCGTCACATCGAAATATTCATCGCAGATGCACAAAAGTATATCCTCATAAGATTCTAAGCCGATCTAGATATTGAAAACATATTTTGATAAAGTTTTTCGGTATTGAAAATGGTGAATATTTGTCCATGATTTCACCTACAAGTTGTTCCCTCGGAGTACTGTTTGAGCAATCATAAATATGTTGTTTATGCGGCAATCCAATTTTGCACAAATTAGTTCTAAGTACTCTGGCGTGCATTATTATATGATTGATTTTAGCATTTTTAAAGATCCACAAATGAACCACTAAGTTTTCCATTGTGGATTCATTCAGGATCATATACATAATTTAATGTTTCTAGGAAAGTGTAGAAAATACAAAAAGTACCATATTTCCCGGTTCATTATAATAAAAATAAATAAAAGTATTATTAATATAAAAAAGGGTACAATTATGTAATTTCCCATTCATTCATTCCAGACCATATATTTTTAATTTCCTGTTTCTAGTTCCATTACTATACCAAAGTGAAAAGGTACCATTAGAAGGATGAAAAACTACCATTTCTATGCTTTTATTATTACAAAAGATTAAAAAGTACCATTAGAGGAAAAATGTACCATAAGGTCCATAAGTCTCTATGTTTATTATAGAAAATTCAAAAAGTACCCTTAGAAAAAAGAAAACGTACCAATAAATGACCCTTTATAGATTGTCACACATTCAGGATCATATATATCTAAGTTAATGTGTCTAGGTTCATTATTATAATACATTAAATAAGTACCATTAGCATACACTTTTTTGGTACCAATAGAAGGATGAAAACAAATTGTACCATTAGGACACCCTAATTGGTAATTTTATTATTGAACTAACTAAAACAAATGTTCGATATTTTGAAAATAAATATTCTAGGCAGGATGCACTAAGTAAGGTGAAATCAACAACACAGCTGATTTTTATTTATCTATTTTGAAAGTGCTTGGGTTTTGTCAAACTGAATTTATTTTGAAAAAATAATATATTTTATTTTCAAAGAAAAACATTTTTAAATCAAAAAACATGAATGAAAATGTGAATAAAAAGATTTCATATAATGAAATTTGGGTAAAGCACTATTAAACCGTTGTTCTTTTTCAAATATAATTTAAATTTAACGGCCGATTTTTAGTTAATATTCCAAAATAACATGCTCTTGTCAGCAAGAAGTATTGTGTTTGTTGTGTTTGTTGTCGAAACGCTCTCACCTTACTTATTAGATCATGATTCTAGGTTTTGAAAATTTGAGAAATTTAACCCCTATAATCAGAAGCAATTGTTTTATAAACCTTTGATTAATTTAAAAATTGTTTATGAATATGGGAGTAAACTTTTAGCGAGATAATTCGTACATTATATGATCCCACTTATCGGGGTCAATTTGCAAGGAAGAATTGAACCGGTGTTGACTTGACAACATCCGTTTTTGTGTATCACATCTGTAATACTTTCCCATGCTGAGTGCCCCTTAATACATATATTGACTAATATAAGTTTTTATTGTTTTATACTCCTATGTTTTTATATGTATAATCGAGAGATTTAAGAAAATGTTTGTAATCGAATGAAAAATAAAAATAAGGAGTGAGATAGAAAAAATCTTAACATACATAAATGTTAATAAAAAAGAAACCTCTAAACCTATAGTATTGATTTTTTTTATTTGATTGAAATTATTATTACTACTTACAGAAAATATTATTCTTATAGTTCTAAACAATAGTGATGAATATATGAAACTTTTCCGGAAACCCTTCCATTAAGATTTTTCTTTCTGACACTTTGTTCGAACAGGTTGTTCATCTCCGTTTAAAGTCTACCAAACTTTTGGACACCTTTTTTGTGCTCTTCAATTCCCTTTTAACAAAATCCCAATATCTCTCCATTGGCCTTAGCTCCAGGCAGTTTGAAGGATTTGCCTCTCTTGGTACAAATACCACATTATTGTTCTTGTACCACTCAGTAACTTGCTTAGCATAGTGACAGGATGCCAAATCACACCAAAAACAACTGGACACATTAAGAAGTCTTATGAATGAGAGCATCCTCTTTTGTAAACATTCCTTGATGAAAATTTCGGTATTTATAGAGCCCCTTGTAATAAATGTTTGGCTTCTTTTGACGCAATTACATATTGCTTGCCATACTAAGTACTTTTTGGGAAAAATTTCTGTTTTTGGGTCCTAAACTTTTGTATAACATTCCCCCGAGCATCAGCAACATAGAAATATTGAGCCGGAAGCTTTCAAAAATTTTCCATACGTACGTTTCGTCATCCATTATGCAGCAGGTATATATTTTTTTATAAAGTTTGACTTCAATTTCCGTGCTTTGTCTTTGGTCTCTAAATTTTTAGTAGAGTTCCTGTCAGGAACTTTTTGAGCCTTTTGTGTTTTTAAACCTGCATTGGCTTTAACTTTTCTTATCAAATAGTCCGAGTACTAAGCTAACCGGACTGCTTTCCTACCGGATGTGTTGGGAGCTCTTTTGAAAATGCTTTCCATTTATTGGCTTTAGAAACATCATGTGGACCATTCATTCTACCGGAAACAGGTTTTCTATCAACGGACAAGTTCTCCCCATACTGTTTAATAAAATTGGAATCAGTTTGACGGCAGATCTCTGATTGTTTAGCCGACTTTTTGTAGGACCAAGTTTGGTTTTGTTGAAAATATTAAATAATTTTAGTACGCACTTTTTTCTCGTCATTCATTTGAATCAGATTAACAACAAATGAACATAATTGACATTAAACATAATAACTGACATACTTTTCAAAGGTAACCTATTTAGAGATCCCATAGATCCTAAGGGATATATGAGGTCCGTAGTGATAGTTTTTAACCGAATAATATCTCTACGAGTGTACAGTTCTATCCAGCGTGATACGACAACGATTTTATTGATTCTGTATTAGGGTTCCTAATTAAAATTATTATTTTCAATCCATTTAAATTTTTTTGTATTAACAAAAATTTTATAATTTAAAGCTTTAACGTATTCAATACTTGTTGACCGCACCGGTTTCACTCGGTAGCTATTTACTAATGTTAGTTCTTAAAGTATCTCCAAAAAAAATTACAAAATTTAGCCAAATCGCTCCAGCCGTTCACTCATTAATTTAATTTTTATTTAATTTTTATATATAAATATGTATTATGAATTAATTCTATTACGAATTAATTCAACAGTGAATGAGCTCTATTCAAATAAATTCATTTGATGGAGCCTAGAAAATTAGTTTTTTGGAATGAATTTCTGAAATTTCATAATTTTGAATTACGATTTTAATGAATCTGAATCTCATAAAAGAATTTTCATATAAGTCTAACACATACCAAGAGTATTCATGTTTTTTTTTAGTGTAATACTCATTCGAAATTATGTGAAACAATAGCAACAATAACATTTTTATTCGTGTTTATTAGGGTGGGCCTTATTTTGCAATATTGCGATTTTCGGTGCTGCATCATCTAAATATTATCGAAAGCCGAACATGCTAACCCATAATAGGTACATCTTTTATTAAAATTGAAAAATTTTTATTTCTTTGAAATTTCGTTTAAAAATGAAAATTTGAGATATGATTGAAATTTTAGGATCTCTTTTTGGTATCAAATTATAACCCAATATAATGTCATAAAATTTATATATTTGATATTTAAAGATTTCTACATTTGCTGATAATACCGCCATTATTAGCTCACAAGAAAATCCACTCATAGCATCTAGCCAACTAGAAAATTACCTCCTACATATGGAGACATTGTTAAAGAAAGAGTTCAGGAAAGTCCGAGCAAAATAAATTGTAAACCAGCAAAACCATTCCAACCGCTTGCAAGACTTCTTGTGCAGCACCAAAACTGTTTAAGTGTCTGTAGAGTAGATCTACCACCCCGATAAGATGAGTCCATGATGGTTCTCTTGTTAAAGAGCAACTAGTAGTAATTTTAGTTATTCGATTTTAATACCTTTTGTTTTCTCTTGATAAATGAAATACAAGAAGTAAGTGTGTTATATCCGGCTGTGTCTAATCTTGTACACCCACCATCAAAATGTGTCAATAAAATATTTTTATATGGCAAGTAGGGTTAATTATGATCCTCACAAAATTTTGGTTTAAATATTTAGGTTCACATAAAACTTGTTTATGGCCAATTTCATCACGATATTAATTATTATAAAAGAATATGAATGTACAAGTGATTTTCCTAGGGGGACCTTGTATGGTCCCCCTTTCAGAATACTATAATTAATTTATGACTGCTCAAACAGTGTTCAGAATTCATGGAACGATATTACCCATTTTCAATACCAAACAAGCCTTATCAACAGGGAGTATTGATGGAAAATGTTAACCAACCAGCTACTTTCGTTTGGGCCCTATCGTGTTATCAACAGACAGACGGACGGATATAGCTATATCGTCTTAGAATCTTATGGGAGCCAGAATATATATACTTTTGTGAATATGCAACGAATATTTCGATCTGTTACAAACGAAAGAACATAATCAATAATAATTGTTTTCAACATTTAGTTTTTTTTTTTTTAAATCGTACAAGTTTGGCTTCAACATTTGGCTCAAAATCCAGAAACTTCAAATAAAATTTATCGTTATCATCAAATTTGGTTTCTAATAAGAAAAAAACAATTGTAGACCTTGGGAGCATTGATAATCCCAAAAGAGCAATGTTTAAGGGCCATCCTAATGTGTATGTTTAAACATTTGTTCCCAAAACTCCAACATTGTAGTTGGTGTGTGAGTATTTATTTAAGTTGGTTAATTTTATTTTTTTTTTAGTTAATTTGACTTTTAAAAACCGAAACTAACAAACAAATAAACAAACTGACAGTCAGTAAGTTTGGCATGAACGAATGACTGGCGGCATTTTAAAATACAATGCATTTGTACAAGTACAATACATTCAAAATACTATTATTAAATTTTTACTTTTTTATTTATTTATGTGTTTATAAAATTTTGTTTCATTTTCAACTACAAAATGGTTATTTTGTTATTGCAGTTGTTTGTATTTTTTTTATTTAATAATTTTTTGCCGCCTTTTTTCTCGCGGCTCAATGCATTGTGTTGTTGTTGTTGTTGTTATTGTTGTGGCAATGCTTAAGATCTTGTCACTTGAGCTACAATATATTGTAAATACAATAACAACATCGAGTAAATAATAGTGAATAATAGTTAATAAACGTTTTAAGCTCCTAAAGATTAATGCGTTAACATGACGATTTCATGCTGTGTCAAATGTGCTACCAATCTATTGTCTATTCTGATTTAGGTGTATTGCATCTACATAAGTAGCTATGAGTGTATTTTTTATAATAAGTAATCAATAGTTTATTTATTTTGTATTTATTTTTATTTTTTTTTGTATTTCATTTAAGCAGTTAATTACATTAATCTAACGATCATAATCGTGTAAATAATACAAAACCAACTTTGTTGTACTCTTGTCAATTCGATTTCAAACAAATTCAAATTGACGTTAACAGCATTTCAATTCATTGAATTAGAAAAAAAGAGACACAAAATCATACAAAAGTTCATCAAATGAAGGCGGGGGAAAAAGTTATTTCGATACAAGTAAAACAACTTGGAAGTCTCAGTCTGGTTGTGGAACAGATAATCATAGGAGATTTACAAACATTTTGTATATTTTTACTTATATGTATCTTACATGACTAATTCCGTCTTGATTTAGTTTTAAATTTTGTTACAATATACAAAAAAAAAAAAAAAACACTTTGAAACAAATTGAAATTTCTTTTGCTCCAGACAAATATTTCTGACATGACTAGAAAAAATGCATTTTGCTTAATCCAATCAAGCAGCCAACCCGCTGCCTGCCTGCCTACATCAAACTCATTAATTGTATGTGGCACGACTTGGCAGTTAATTGTCTTAATTCCGCCATAATTACATAAATCAAACTGAATTTAACTTCAGGTGGATTTGTATTTCAAATCTCTATACATCACTTATGTATGCTAGTATATGTTTCCGTCCGTCCGTCCATTCATCCATCCATCCATCCGTCTGTCTGTCTGACAGTGTCTTTGCATGTAAACTTATTCACCCATGTAAATCTTATGTAGCTGAGTATGGGTAAGTGTAAATTAAAGATCATTTTCATGATGAAGTTTTTAAGTTTTCGCTAGTGATTCATAGACGATCTATTTAGTAGTCACATGGTAAGAAATTTGTTTTTGGGGCATTGGTTAGAAATAAATATTCTTTTGTTGGTTATTCTTTTATATTTGGCATTTGGGTCAGGCTAAATTACACATACTATTGCACAGTGGGACAGAATCCAAATATTTTGTAAATAAATCTGCTATTTCTAACTTAATTATCAAATTGACATGTAATTTTAAATAGTTTTAACGACCGATCCTAAAAACCTCTCAGGAGTAGTGTTGTGGGGTTTCAAGGTCGGTCAGCTCAGACATGTAAAATGTTTAAATTTTGCAAATTTTTTATGATTTTAATATTTTCTTAAAGCAATAAATACAAAACTCATATGAAAATAGTTTCAAAGTAATTACTTTTACGAGTCCAAAACTAATTTGAAATTTGAAAATTGTGAACATTTTTTTGGCCAAAAAAACTGCTATTACTCATTACTTCCTAGAAAAAATGTTTCTTAGGGAACTTATGTATAATCTATATAAATATATAAATGTCTTTGTAAGTTTGTTTGTTTATTTGTTTGTTTGTTTGAGCATCACGCCTAAACGGCTGAATCGATTTTATTGAAATTTGGAACGTAGATAGATCCTTACTTGGAAGCGTCAATAGGCTATAATAGGGGTAAACAGGGGGGAAACCGGTAAAATTGGTACCTTTAGTTCCATAACAATAAATACTAAACGGCCAACATAGACTACCACAGGGGTAGCGAAGCGCACCGGGTCTAGCTAGTGTTTTATATTTTTTTGAAAGGTATCATTATAAGCATAGCTTTAAAAATGAAAAGGCCTTAAATTTATAAATTGGGCAATAGTTTTAGATACAATAATGCATTGCAAAACATTCGTATTCTTCTTTTACCAACCACGAACCTAATGTGATCCTTATGAGCAATATTCGTAAAAATAACAAAAATTTTTTATATTTTTTTGGAAAATAAACTTATTTGCTTCCACATTTATATTTGCTATCAAAAATTGCACTGATGAAACAAATTTTATTTCAATATGTTAACGAACAAACCTTTTTTGGAATATATAATCTATAGAGTCGTTTGATCATTTCAATTTTGATTTATTTTTTAATTTTCAAATACTCGCCATTTAAAATTTTTGGAAAAATTAAAAAATTGAGATATTGTGCAACTTTAAATATTCGTATCCTATACAGTTGATGTCGGCTTTTATTAAATATACGATTCATTAGACAAATTTCTTTCAAATGAATCTTAATTCAATGAAATCCGTAGTCATCTTTAGACTACATAATAAACAAATATTTGTTTTATAAAAATGCATTCATGATGCAATTTTCAGATACATTTTTGAAAATGTTCTCTAAATAATCTTAAACAATTTTAATTAACCACAAGAGTGCCTCATGGCATACATTACAAAACACCAATTATCACAAAAAGTAATTATATTTTTTTTTTTTTTAATTTTACGGTGTCTTTAGTTACAGATTTGTTAACATTTTCCTGGAAGGTCGAAATGGATTATGACTTTTAGTTTTTGTTCTGTCAGATGTTTTCTAAGTGATGTCATAATTTTAGCACGTGAATTTTTGTGTGTGATTTTTTTTAAATCAAAGTTTTTTAGTCGCCCGATCTATTCGAAATATTTTTTTAAAGTTAAGATATTCTTCTTTCAGTCTATGAATTTGTAAATGTTAAACAATTTACATAAATTGTGTTGAGAATGCAAAAACTAAGGGGTGCCTCAGTGTTATATTGTATAGTTTTTTACTTTTTTGTTATATTTTGTGTTATATAAAAACAAATGATAGGAATGGTAGATAGAGACCGTAGACGGATTAAATTATCCGCCTTGACTCGTGATCAGTTGGTACTCCATAAGAAGATCCACAGCCAGGAAGTTCAAAAGTTTGTTTTTAAATACCGCGAAATAATCCAGAACAATTTTTATTTCATCTAGCGTCCACTTTTTGTTGGGTTTTTCTCTTTTTAATTTTTATTTAGAGTGGTCGGCTCCATAGCTTCAATTTTGTGTGACGATAAATTATTGTTTACAAATATCAGCTATTTTTTGCTACGCAATACACGCAGCATAAAAAGCTATACAGGTTTATTATTGCGCAAAAGCAATGATGTGATAATTGCAATTCTGTGTATTTTGTTGTTGGATTGCAAATAAAAGCTACAGTATTTTGTATTTGCACCATATGCATCAAACACTGAACTCCGCTAGTATGTTTGCTCAAAATGCGATCTTCATTTATGCTTCTTAAATTCCAAAAATTGTTTTTATGAGTATCATCGTAGAAAGTAAAACATACTTTCTTACTTTTTGTCTTTTTCATTAGTTTTTCAATAAAATCGTATCATAATTAATGTTTAAATCTTATTGTTTTTTACACCTAAACCGGCAACAATGCCCTGAGGCACTCTTCACCTTTTTGCACCTGGTTCCTAAACTTCTGAGTTTATTGGGTCCTAAATAATTACCCTAAAAAACAACAAGTAAGAGAGCTATATTCGGCTGTGCCGAATCTTATATAGCCTTCTCCAAATTATACTTTAAAATAAAAATTTTAAATATTTTTAGGTTTTTCAAAATTTACAAAAAAAAAAATTATTTTTTTTCAAAATTGTTTAAAAATTTTTTATTCTTCAAAATTTTATTTTTCGAAATTGTTTTTTTTTAATTTTTTTCCAACATTTTTTTCTTTAATTAATTTTTTTTTTATTTATTAGTGAAAAAATTTCCCGATTTTGACCCATTGTAGGTCCAAATTACTATAGCCTTATATACACCGCAATGGACTTTAAAATATCTTTCATGAGATAACCACATTGTCTATATTAATGACTTAGTAATCCAGATATAGATCAATAATAGGCCAAAAATCGAGGTTGTCCCGGTTCAAGTAAAAAAATGATTGAAGAAGAACTGAAATACGTAAGTCAAGTGCAAGTCTGTTAGAATATCATAAGTAAAATCAAAAAAGATCCACAGAAAATTGTTCAATATTTCTGCAAATCACACAGATTTTAACATCTCCGTAGTTCCTCTCATATTTTGTTTCTGTAAAAGAAAATATTGCAAGATAACTAAAAACTTTCAAGAATGTTAATATTAAATGTAAATATATTATGATTTCAATTTTAATGTCTTCAAATGTTAATTTACTGTTGCAAAATAAAAACAAATTAAAATTGTATTTGAATTTTAAGCTTGAAGTCTATTATTTATTTGACTTGAATTGAAATATTGGGTGTATGACTTAAAAATGAGTTTTTTTTTTTTCAAATATTTAGCTTTTATTTTGAAACATTGGCCATTGTTAGCTATGACCATTTTCAATCTTTCTGGTAACATATGGATTCCGAGCTAAAAAAAACTGCTAATATTTTGAGGCCAAGAACTAATCGTGCCAATATCGTATACTATATCCCAGAGTTTCAAATAGAATATAATGAAATGACGCGACCTAATTTAATGGCCTTGAGTCCATAATTGGTTAATGCTCCCATATAAGGCCCACTTTCGGAAATCACTTTAACCAGCATTAATCTCATAAAAATGGTGCTATGCAAATCAAATTTAACAGAAAGAAATTTCATAAAGAAATTAATCACAACAATTCAAAATAAATAAGTTTCATATAGAAATAAATTGGTATAACTTTCATATAAGGCTTTCGAAAACCACTCACGAGAAAAAGTCTGTCTCCACCAACTATATTCCTACTTGTTCAAATTAATTTTATGCGGTTTCGTTAAACTTAAATAAAGTATATTTTATTATTTGCCATCAATTTTTCAATCTATCCTCGTAATTATCACACATATTTACTCCCAATGGTTTCATATAAGTTTGTTCATAATTTTCTCATATTTTTCCAGCAAGATGGAAAGCGCGATAACATTTAAACACAGATTTCAAACAGTTTACGAGTTATATGTATCTTAGATAACTCTAAATAAAACAAAATGTTGCTATAAATTTCTGTTGCAACATAACGTTATATTGCGTGATAATATTTATTTCATTTCTTCCTCCACATTCAATGGTGTCATGTGAACATCTGTCACTGTTTGTTTGTTTGTTTTACTCTTCGAAATGTTGCGAAATTTAGCAAATTTACTAGTATTTATTGCATTCCCTGTGCCAGTCTTAACACTTTAGTAATAGGAATACAATTGAAACTAGTGCAATATTTGTGGAATCATGGTGTGCTCATTTGTGGAATACTCACATGCACACACACATACATATTGCGTTATATGAGAGTTTGTTGCATGCTGCAACAAATGACGCCTTAAGACAAATATTTGTTTAAACAAAGAAACGAAATCCTGATTTATGCCAGATAAGAAAGTGAGGAGAGCTGGAAACAGGATACCAACTCACAATTATTACATTAAAAATAATTTTATAAACAAACTTTACTCGTAACTAAATAGTTACACGTAAATATTGAACTCGTTTATATTGCTCAGACGATGTGAATTAAATGTGTTGCAAGCTGGGGAACATGGTTTTTATGGGAAACAACTAAGGGTATTTTGGACGACCATGTGTGATCATGGGATACCCTACTATACAGTAAAACAAATATTGTAGAACTAGACGTTTTTGATATTATTTTCGTAAAAATTTATCAAATTATTTATTATGTAATTAGCAGATTTTGTTGAAACTTAAGAGGATCTTATGAAATATGTCTATAAATTAAATTTTAGGTATAATTAACCCTTTGATTAGCATTGTGTCAAAATATTCCCTAAATATTGCCTTCGTTAAAGTCTGGCAAGATGGACAAAACACAAAATTATTAGATTACTACCTGCGAATGTACATAGACTGCTTAACAATTACATACTAGAAAAATCTTTACAAATCAGATCAAAAGATGTGGCATCTTCACATCGAAAAATATCTGCTGGTGTACCCCAAGGAAGTATTCAAGGGCCGATCTTATACAGTCTACTCGCGATAATAAGAACTAATTAAATCCAGGCCTGTTCACTTTTGCAAGATTGTTCATACTTGCGAATGGCATCTAATTCCCAACATTTTTCCCATACAAACAGCTATGGAAATCCCCAATTTTTTATGCAGTTGAATAAGAATTTAGCTACTACCCTGTTGATTTAGATTTCAACTCTGTGTAGATAGATAAAATCCGTTAAAAAAACAAAACTAAGTTGTTCATATTTTAAAGGTTTTACACTAAGTTCATATTTTAAAGTAGCCAAGGAAGTAAAAAAGTGTTCATATTTTGGGGTGTTTATATTATCGCGAGTGGACTGTATATGAAAACCTCTCAACAGCTTCTGAACAACTACAGCCTCACATCGGCGAATTGGAAAATTGACTGGACAAATGAAAAATAAAAGTCAATACTACTAAATGTACTCACATTACATTTACTCTAAGACAAGAAAACTAACTGTCCTCCCATACACATAAACAATATAAAAATTCCTGAACAGAAACATGTGAGATATCTTAGACCCACCATATTGAAGCAAATGTTACACAAATAAAATTAAAGTCAGCTCAGTTGCACTGGCTAATTGGCCAACGGTCTGCTCAAGACTTGGAGTACAAAGTACTATTGTACAAGACAGTCATTTTTAAGTTAGTAATTGTTATACCCTTCGTGAGAAGGGTCTGTCTGTCTGTCTGTCTGTCTGTCTGTCTGTCTGTCTGTCTGTCTGTCTGTCTGTCTGTCTGTTTATCGATATCTCGATTGCTAAGTCATAAATATAGACAATATGGATATCTAATGATAGATATTTCAAAGTTCAATGCAACGATGTATACTGTATACAGTAAGTAGGACCTACAATGGGTCAAAATCGGGAAAAATATTTTTGACCCGAATTTTTTTCACAAAAAAAATTTTTTTGTCATAAATTTTTTTCGCTAATAAATTAAAAAAAAAAAAATTATATTGAAAAAATTTGTTAAAAAAAATTGGAAGAAACTTAAATTTAAAATTTAAATTTTTATTTTATTTTATTTTAAAGTATAATTTGGTGAAAGGTATATAAGATTCGGCACAGCCGAATGTTGCTCTCTTACTTGTTATAGTTAAAAAAAAAATTTAAAAAATTTGATTTGAATTTGATTATTTTTTACGACTAGGCGGGTTGAGATTTATGAAAAAAAGGTTTTAACGTCTTAGTTTGGAGTTAATTAGATGTAAAATAAAGTATTTAGAAAACATTTTTGACAACTATTACGACAAATATTTGCGAAAAACAAAATAAATTAAAGGTAAACATTTCAAAATTTAAACGTAAATTTCTTTTAAAGTGTGAGAGATAACCAAATGAAATAAACAGGATTTTTTATTATACCATTTTCTTTATAAAGAAAATTTATTTAATATCTGTCCGTAATTGTAGAAGTTACAAGCTCTACAAAGCTTTTGCAGACTGAAGGTGGTCAACTTTGACACCCTGTATCTCATCTTGTACTCTAATAGGGTAATTCTCTGAAAGCTTATTCCCTGGTGTACTTTTTGCTAATACATAATTTTTCAATCGGAAGAGAAGTTTGGAAAAGTCATATCTATTTCAACTTTTCTTTAGATGCTAGGAGACTATAGTTGGAGTGTATTGTCTTTTTCTAATCTTTATTAAAATGCCGTTACCCTTTATCCGTTTCGAATCGATAGCCAACCTTTTAACATTTTAATTTTCGTTCATGGTGGATTTTTCCATGGAAATGTTTTTTTAAACATTCTTTACAGACTCAGGTTCATTGTGGGAAAACAAAAGATAAATTGTGTACCCTGTAGGGTACAATATGTATACATGAATTAAGATGCAGTATTATATATTTTTCCTTGGACTTTGCAAAATATTTCGATGTATTAGTGTGAGTTGCATGAATGTTCGTTCGTTTGTATTGTGTAAGTGCAACATTGCAGCATACAAATGAATTAAAATAAGAAAATATGCGTGTTTCCTACGATGCCTAAATGATAGAGACGCGCTTGCGTGCAGTTAATGATGAAAATGAAATTGTAAATAATTGATTGAAATTTTAGACAGACCAACAAATAAACAAACAAACCAACACACACACATATAAATAGACAAACTGTGGCATACATACATATGTATGTACTTATGTTTGTATATTTTTTTCTTCTTCAGCAGTTACATTCATTTTATTCATTAAAACCCAGGAGACAGCAAGTAGTAATACACGTTGCATACCACATTTGTCCAAAGCATGTTTATTATTTGTTTTTGTTGTCGTTGTTGTTGTTCTCATTGCTTTGCCATGTAGGTGAGATTTTTGTGGGCTACCGTGAGGATGTTTTGACACACCTTTCGTTTTTATTTTTCATAAATCATGTTGTTTCACATGTTTTTCATTTTCTGTTTTGTTTTCTTTTCTTTTCGTTTTTTTTTAATTCAGTTTTACTTTATTACAGTATTGCTGCCTTATAAGCAATGCTGCCTTCGATTTTCAGTTTTAATTTTAGCAATGTTGTTAAACATTAAATTCGTTGTTATCACCAGTCATCCGTCGACTAAAACAATATAATTATTTATTTATTTATGTATGTGCTCCCTGGTACGAGTTCCACTCATACTTTATTTATATGCTACCAAAAGGTTGAACTTTAACCCCACATATAGATTTATCACCTGCAGGAGTATTTACGAATCAAAATGTTACATGTCTTTGATTTTCAGTTTTTCGTTTAAAGTCTATATTTAAAAAAGAGAATTGTTTATAATTATACTTATGTATGATGGAATCTTTTGTGGGGATACTATTGATTACTAGGGTTATTCGAATCTTATATACCCTTTCCCAAAGTATTGTTGGTAAACAAATTATCGACTCGGCTATCTATAATGATGCAGAATATATACTTTATTGGGACGCAAATGAAAAAAGTAGATATTACAAATCGAATGAAAAACTTATGGCTGACAGTTTTATTTTTACAAAAAACGGATCTATTTCCTAAATAGCTGAAAAATTACGGGATTTTAAAAACATACGCGGGACAAATGATAAGAAATTTGCTTCCATTATCTTAATACCATATTTACAATATACAATCTAAATATTATAATAAATCCAGTTAAGTTAAATAAATATTCTGCCAGTTTTTAAATATACAGATTAAATTCGTATTTTATATTAAACTACTTTTTTTTTATGTGATCCAATTAAAATTCAGATTATACATCTGTTACAAATATCTATTGGTGTTAAAGCGATTTTCGTTATTATTTTTCGGGATATTGGTTAAGTAAACGAACTCTTTTTTGATATATAAATACATATTAAAAAAACAAGTAAGAGAGCTATATCCGGCTATGCCGAATCTTATATACCCTTCAACAAATTATAATTTAAAATAACATTTTTTTAAAATTTTTTTTCGAAATTGTTTTTTAATTTATTTTTAAAGTTTTTTTCAAATTTTGTTAAAAAAATTGGCTAATTGTTGTCACAAAAAATCGATTATCATGGATTGATAGAATTTTACGAATTTAATAAATAATTTAAAATTACGAAAATTTAAATGTTTGATTTGAATAATAGAGTTAATTGAAATCTTCAGAATTAACAAGTAAGCCGTGTCAAATCTTGTACACTCACAATCAATATGTGATAATAAAATATTTTTCTGATATAGTGATCATATGGGGGGTAGAGTCAATAATGGGTCGATCCTTACAAAAGTTGGTAGAAAGATTTTGGTTCATAAAAAACTTGTTTATGTCCAGTTTCATCAAGATATTAATTCCTAATTCGCGGTAACGTGAACTAATTAAAACAAACACGCATACCTAAATTGGAGCGTAAGGCGTTTTTTACTTGTCAAAAATTCTCATGCCCATACAATTTGTATGCAGCATACCGAAATAACGCAACGGCAACGCTTTGCAATTGGAAAATCCGATTTTGACAGCGCGTTTAATAGTGAAGTTAGTTGCAAAACACAATAAATGTAAACACATACATACAAAAGTAGAAACAAATATGCAAGAAACTCATTTTTTAAACTTTAATATTTAGTTTTTTGATAAAATTTTAGTTTACAAATCACGAAACAAAAATCAGAAACACCAATACTGCAATGTACTTTATTGTTTAAATAATCCGGGTTGTTATATTTATTTTTTTGATAACATTGTTTTTATTGTTTCACGTAGCGTTGCCGCTTTTATTTAGGTATGACATTTCAGCGTTAAGACTAAGCGGAAAAAAACGTTCCGTCTTACGCTTTTATTTAGGTAGGCCAGAAAGGCAGTTCATGTTAGTGAAATTGTTCACGTTAGCGATTGTCGAATTTCATGGAAAAAATATAAAATTTTATAATATAAACCTGTGTTTTACACGCTTGAACGTGGAATTCTTGTATTATTATTTTCATTATTAAAAATAAAACAAAAATTATTGATTAAAATGCATTACAAAACAAAACGAGATCACGAGAAAATATACATTGAACTAAAATTAAATATTAATTTAGAGGATACAAACACATTTTTATTATAAGGGGATTCTCTAAACATTAAAAATCGAATTTAATGTATGTATTTCATTGTTGTCTACATGCTTAGAAAACAAATGCAGTGAAAAAACTTGTTCACGTTATAGAGCTTCCTGAGTTTGTTCACGTTACAGAGTAGTCAATGTAAACAAAAGCTTGTTCACGTTAGACGGTGTTCACGTTACCGCGAGTGCACTGTATAAGACAATGCGGAAAATCGGTTGAACCCAAAAAAAAATATTTAGAACAAATTGTCCGTCCATCGAAATTTGGCATAAATAGTTATTACTACTAACTTATGTGTCAAACAAGTAAGAGTGCTATATTCGACAATTCTTATAAACCCTTCACCGAAGTGGTGAAAAAAATTGAAAAAAGTTTGATGAAAAAATATATAAAATAGGTGAAGAAATCGAGGTAGGTAATCTCAGCCATTTGTGTGCCGATTTTCTGCATTTTAAACACCAATCTAAGATGGACTATAGCGGATATATTTAGAGGCTTCGGAAAATTGATTTCAACAGACTTACGGACATGGCTATATCGGCTAAGCTATCTATAACGATCGTGAATATATTTTCTTTATGGGCAACATTTTTTAATTTCCCGGGAGAGAAAAAACATCAGTTAATGCATCTAACTATCTGTTGCTTGAAAAGAAAAAAATATATGGATATAATAGAATAATTCAATTAGTATCAAATTTGGACATCGCACTGAATCTGAATATTGTAACAATGACTGACATGGGTATATGCTAGGGTTTTGGAAATTTGGAAATTTCTTAAGTTTTCTTCTTACCCCCATTATCACGAAGCCTGGTTAAGTGTTAACTTATAGTTATACTATCGGTTAAAATAATGTTTGTATGAAAACTGTCAATATAACTATTAGTTAACACATAACCAGACTTCGTGTTACTGGGGGTAAGAAGAAAACTTATTAAGAAATTTCCAAAATTTCCAAAACCCTAGCATATACCCTTGTCAGTCATTGTAAAAGATATACAAATGAAGAAAATTGGTTGAACCGGTAAAAGGATTTGGATAAAAATATATGTAAGAATTTCTAAGGACTCACCACTATACATATTTTGTTTCCGATAACATATAAATTTATATTAGGGTGATTAATGTTTTTATACAAAATGCAAAAATATATAATTACAACAAAAAACTATTATCAGAGAAAATTAAATATAAAGAAATTTTTGCAGTGTCCATAGCTTTAAATTAAAATTATTACAATGAATTTTAAGAAAATTATCATTTATAATTTCATAAGAAAGAACTGGTCGAGTTATATCCTGTTTTTATACAGCCTTATATACAGTAACATTCCCAAGACTATATCGTATAAATAAAGCTATCGCCTTTAACAAATCATTTTCATGTTGTTAATAATTGAACCCTGTTTTTAAACAAGAGGTTAAACATTATTTAATTATGTAGCACACAAACAAAAAAAAACATATAAAACAGACTTACTTAATTTTAGTTTCTTTCCTTACTCAACTCTGTCATTAAATGACCCCTCAAGAAGATCATGTAGTACAGACACTGGTTGTGTATGACGATAATGTGATATAGAATCTTTAACTCATCTTCATTGTACACGTTCCTCAGAATGTGATTTTTTGTGATGCTACGATTATTACTAAGTGTATTTTTTGTTAAATTTTTCACCAACATGTTAAACATGATTTTAACATGTCCGCATTTTTGTTTTAATTTTTTGAGTTTCTTTTTTTCTTAGCAATTTGGTAGTAAAGTAATAATTGGTTTAAGTTTAAATGCTAAATGATCGACTACTGACTGCTCTGTGGCGAACAGAGCAACACAGCAACAGCCCTCGTCTCATGATTCCCACTTGAATTCTTTACCTCGAAGAGACGTGAACTGCTAAAAATTTATGAAAATTATACAGAAACCAAAAATAAAAATAACATGCGAAAAGAAACAATTAAGAGTTTTATATTAGGCTATGCCGAATCTTATATACCCACCATCAATATAATACGACCACCTATTGTTGTGCATTTTGTATATCTGGTTTTAATTTTAACTAGAAGATATCTGTGGTAAATTTCACATTGCTATTGGATAATGTATTTTCCAGATGTGGGCCTTATATAAGACTATATATAATTACGGATCCATATTCGCATGTGTATTTAGTTGTTTTCGGAAGTGGCCCTTATATTCGAGATATGACCAATTATGGACCGGTTATCAGACGAACGGACATAGCTAGATCGTCTTAGATTTTTCCCAGGACCCAGAATATATATACTAGGGTATTCAATCGATTAACTGTAAATCGGTTAACCGATTAATTTTGGTCGGTTAACTGTTCGAATAATTTAAAATTGCCGATTAATTTGTGTCGAATAACCGATTAACCGAAATTTATATTTTTTTGCACTTTATATTGTTATGAATGTGCAATGACGATTTGAATTTAACAGTCTGTAACGACTGCCTGCAGCATTCATCATGTTTGAAGGCACGTCCATCAGTAGCATGCGGTTAGTATGGCAACACTGAATGTTTGGGCTGCTGGAAATGACATCGAAGGCTCTGGAATTCGAACATACGAGTTTTGTCCGTTAAGAGCATTGTAGAAGATTCCCGAGAGATGGCGTATGTATAAATAGTGGGAGAGGTGACAGTCGTGAGTTGAGTCGCTGTTAGAGTTAACATCAACTGTCGTATACATTTGAGCTTGTACGTTGTAAAGTGTGTGTGCATTTCTGCGAATTGATAGACGTGTATAAAGACACTGAGTGACTTTTTAATGCTGTTTTTGTTGTACATTCTAAAGAAATAAAGAGTTGTTACAATTTTAAAATACTAAAACTGCTTTTACTTGCAATCAAAAGTATCCGGTTTATTTAAAGGAAATAAACCCCGTTTTTAAAAGGTTAAAATGTAACAATATATTCGAAAAATTTCAACTACTTTGGAAGTTGCCTTACATTTTGGTCCATAACTCTGGTTCAGTAGACTGAAGAATATTTGGGGAAAATAGTATTGCTCTAGGTCCTTCCTACGAGGCCCTATCGTGCATTGAACAGACGGATGGACATAGCTGATCGTTTTAGATTTTTACCAGAACACAAATACCTTTTGCCATTACGACCAATATTTCGATGTGTTACAAACGGAATGAACAAATCAATATACAGCCCATCCTTTTGGGTTGGTTATAAAAAGTCAAAAACATTCAACTAAAAATAGTCAACATTGAGATCTTGTCAACACAGCAAACAGCAACATCATCATCATCATCAACTGCTTGCTATACATCAAGTTTGATTAACAACAACAGTAGTTAAATTGTTGCTGATACATGATTGCAACAAAAAATAAGGTATTTTTCTGATTTTGTAAAGAAATCATTAAACAACATTGATGGGTAGATTTAATGCGATACTTGTTTGTGTTTATTATTGTTGCTGCTGCTGATGTTAATGACATCAATGTGATGTGTTTGTGTTTGTTGCTGGTTGTTGAGTCTGCGCATATGAAATGCTAACAATGATGTTGATGATAATGCTGTTGTTGGCTATAGGGCATCATTGTTTATTTTTATTGTTGTCAAATGTGGTGGTTGAAGCGCCTGAGTAGACATGTAAGTTCGAGTTCATACAAACATAAATACGTTTTGGGTTATTATCTTTTACAACACTATTAACAACAACAAAAACAACCAGCATTACAAGCAATTATTTGCCATTGTTCCTGATTTTAAAAGAAAAATTCAGCAATTAAATACCAAAGTCAGATTCTGTTATTTGGTTTTGTGTTGTCAGTATTCATTATTTCGGCTTTTGGCGTGACCGTCATGCCCTCAATGTTTTCTTTTCTTTAGAGTTTACAACAATATGTAATTGTCTAAGGATAGTAATATGTACAACACAACTATTGAAAAATATATGTAATTTCCAATATACTGGTTATTTTCAATTAAAGGCCTTTCTTCTTATTAAGTATGTACTGATATACCACTTATAGTTACAGTAAATATATCATCAAAAATAAAGGCACTTTGGGAAGAAACCAATCTACATGAGATTCAAGAGCATCCAATGCATCCCGAAAAAATTACCGTTTGGTGAGGATTTTGGGCTGACGGTGTCATCGGTCCATATTTCTTTGAGTATGACGTTGACCATGTCAATGATTACCAACTACTTTTGTCCTGAGTTGAATGATATGAACACCAATGACATGTGGTTTCAACAGGATGGCGCTACGTACCACACAGCTCATGCCACATTGAACATTTTGCACGAGCGATTTGAGTTCATGGTCATCTCACGTGGAGGTGATGTAAACTGACCACCGAGATTGTTCGATTCGACCCTGTTAGACTTTTTCTTGATATATTCTGGATCCTCATTAGACTCTAAGACGATTAAGATATGTCCGTCCGTCTATTGAAAACACGATAGATCCCAAACGAAAGGAGCTGGCTGGCAGAAATTTTCCACAATTACTCTCTGTTGATATCGTTTGGTATTGATAATTGACAATAGCGGCCCATGATTTCACCTAGCTCCCATACAAATGTCCCACCGGAATATTGTTTTAGCAATCATAAATATGATGCTTATGCGACAATTCTGATAAAATTTCGCACAAATAGTTCTAAATATTCTGAAATTTTACTGTAAAGCATGAAAAAAAAATCAGGCATGAAAAAAAAATGACTTGAACATGCATAATTATCTTATAATAATACTCTGCTACAAAATAACACTTTTTGTTAGAACTTGAACGTACTTCAAAGATTTTGAAACACCCTTAAAAATTTTAAGTTATTTTTATAAAACTGTTTTAGGGTAGGTCGTAGTTATTTAGTACCTCTAACTCACACATTGCTACCCCTATTTCAAAATTTAAAACAATTATGGATAGGCAAAGAATTAAGCTTTCATAAAATGTTTATTCCAAAAAATTTTGTAAGTACATATATTCTGGGTCGTTATAGATAGCGAAGTCGATATAGCCATGTCCGCCTGACCGTCTGTATGTTGAAATCAACTTTCCGTAGCCCCCAAATAACTTACAAACATAATTTATACATCAATATATCGGGAATTCTTCCGGCTCGGTCGATATTTAAAATCGAGAAAATCAACCTCGATTTTTGTCCTATTTTTTATCTATATCTGGATTACTAAGTCATTAATATAGACAATATGGATATCTAATGATAGATATTTCAAAGTCTATTGCAACGATCTATATAAAGCTATAGTAATTTGGACCTACAATGGGTCAAACAAAAATTTTGTTGTCATAAAATTTTTTTCACTAATAAATTAATAATTTTTTGTTTTAAAAAATAAAAAAAAACAAATTGGAAAAAATTAAAAAAAAAAATTAAATTTTGTTTACCTAAAAATATTTAAAATTAAAGTATAATTTGGAGAAGGGTATATAAGATTAGACCCAGCCGAATATAGCTCTCTTACTTGCTTTTCAACTCATTTCAAAATTTTGTTTACGTATCATTTAGGAATTTATTAGAAATAAGGAAGATGTTTTTAGAAAAATATTTCGACATCCTTTACCGAAAATATTTGTACAAGTTACAAGATGTACAAGATGTAAGTTTTCCTAACCCAGATGTACAAAGTTGACTACACCGTGAGACGTTTTACTTGGTATTAATCGAATTTAAGAATGCATTCTATAGTGTATCCCACATGGCCATATGGACCTCACCAGCATTCAAAGACATGACAAACAAAGCAGCCTTTCATATTTTTATGACTCAATTAAAACTGTATTGAGGGAGGTTGTGTATTGTCACATCTACTTTTTAATATTGACTTGTACAACTTAGGAAGCTTTCTGACTCTAGCAGGATGCTGTGCTGATGATGCAAGATACCGAATAAAAGTTGTTAAATACATGCGATCTATACGATATAAAACACTATAGGGACGAAACGAAAAATTTCTATAAAAAAATTAATTTTTGATTCTTTACTCTTCTGAATACGATAATATTTGGTATAAAATAACAGCTCATTCGGATCGTACTTGGAATTTTAGCGATTTTTTTAAAAAAATGTGAAACCCGATGTGGCGTGTATTTTAAGCGCAAAGAGCTTTATTTACAACTTTTGTATCTTTGGTGACCCCACTGAAATTTTGCGGTAAAAATTTTCGAAGAATATTTTAATCCTTAAATGTCCTTTTTGAATGGACTTTTTTAGATTTTCTCAAAATATGGGTCAAATTGACCCCTAAAGAGCGGAGATAGAGGGTTAAGATCTTCCACAAAAATGATCCCCATAAAATTCCGCAATATAACTCTGACAATAAGAATTCTCCCAGACATTAACTTAGAAAATATTTTTCAGTTAGTATAATGCTCCCTTTGATCAAAAAATTAAAACTTTGACCCACTGTAAAAGAAAATTCAGACCAGCTGGACTATAAGTTTATTCTACAAAAATAATCTACTCAACAGCAATTTCAGAATTATAGGGCCGATGTTCTGGTCCAATCAAAAAGTCTCAATTTGTTGGACAAAGTAATTGCTTATTGAGCAAATTTAAGTTCATTCAAATCACAGTTACGTCAAAATTATAAGATGCATTAACCAGATTATTTTTTGGCTCTATTTTATTATATGACGCACTCTATTCTCTTATATGATGCATCAGCACAAAAGTGTTGTAACTTAAACTATTTACTTAGTGGTATAATTAACTTACACCACTTTTGCTACGTTATTTGTTATATTATGTGTGAAAACGATTTTTTCAGCTCCATCTGCTTTTGAATACCAAAAGGTAGCTTACCCAATTTTTGTATTGATAGTTGGTAATGTAAGGACTGTATGTAACACCAGAACAGCAACAAAAAAATTTTGGTTTACACCACTTTCGCGCTGATGGCCTATATATCCTTAATAAAATCCTGAAGAGTAATTCCTAGATTCTTTAAGCCTTGAAAATTATATAAATTGTTTTCAGTAGCAGATAGGAATTGGTTAACATTATTAGCTTTTATTTTTGTTTAGCAAAAGCTGTTAAAAATAATGTTTTCCTTTTTAAAATTTTCAGATTTAGAGTCACAATAATCAAATCCATACCAGGCGAGATTCCCCAAAAAACTGTAATACATATAAACTTTTGTCAAAATTGTTACGCTTTTTTTCAAAAATTCATATTTTTTAAAACTCAAAAGGGAAGTCTAACAATATGTTAAAGTTTTCATAAACACTTAAAATAACAATAAATTTTATTAAAATCGCTTTCACATGGATTCTTCCAACTGTTAATTTTTAATATAAACCAGATTATATTAATTATAAACAACAACTTTAACAGGCACAAACAAATTTAACTAGACTTAAATAGGCTTCCCAAATCTGGTGCTAATTAGATCATACAATCATAAAATCACTATCATTATAATTAAAGTACAGCATTAACTATTCGGGTTTAACCAACCATGGTTTGTTTTATTTACACACAAATAAATTTGTTTATGGTTTTTCTGTTTATTTAATTTGCTGTCAACTAAATCTTTTGTTTTATAAAACATTTCTGTTTATTGTTTAACAAATAATTTGTCTGTATATATTTTTGTACCATTGTTTTGGTCATGATTTCCCGTATGAGCGTTTTATAAAGCAGTTGTGGCAATTGTATTGAATTGTATGAAGTGAATTAAAAAAGTGCAGAGCTGTGAATATCTGTGATTATTCTCACCCCTTTGCATTTGACTGACAATGAATGACACAGCGACTGACATTCAACACGTGTTAAATGACTGTTGAACTTCATTCATTCATTCACTCAACTTTTTTGTCATCTGCACAGAAATAAAACATACAACACAAATCTTTACGATCTTAAAAATGCTTTTAGTAATTATTTGGGTTTGGCTTTAGGGACTTCCGTTTAAATTAAAACATATTTCTTTCTGCTAGTTTATTTTTAACGAAGTTTAAACTTTAATTACGGAAATGAAGTTTGTGAGATTTCGTATCAGTTTTCGTTGAATACTTTTGTGAGCTTCAACATGTTCGATGGTTAAAGAGAATGTAAATCGAAGGTTGATTGATAAGTCTGCAAAAACTATTTTTATAGTGGTGGAGGGCTTAAAAAAGAGCATAACTCTTAAAAATGTTGCTATACAGAAAAAATCAACACAAATAAAGTTTAATTTAGAAAGAAATCACGGTCCCTAATTTCATTGCGATCGGTCCATAATTTGTCATAGCTCCCATTATTCGAATTATTCAAATTTTAAAAGAAAAATATTTTTGCTCATTAACGGAGTTTATGGTATTATATGGTCGGGATTGACCGACTATACTTTCTTACTTGTTTATAATCAATAATGTATTTTACATAAAATTTTACAGCTTTTTTTCATTCTCTGCATAAGTGTTTCTTTGGGAATTTATATATGGGGGATTTCATGTCAAGTGAACCAACTTTTGAAATCGATGTCTTCTGATCGCGATGAAATTTGCTCCAAGGTTAGTTCTATTGGATAGTAATTCAGACACAATTTTTCAACTAGATCGCACAGTGGTTTAGAAATGTTTTTTTTTTTTTGGAGATAATTCGGTATCTCGGAAAATATTGGAGATATTGTTAAGAAATTTCACATGGTTGGAGCTGCATGCAATATATGAGAAAAACGTACATATTTTTAAAGGGGGTAAGGTTTGTGGAACTTCTGAGAAGTAAGTAAATGCTTTTTATATAACTATTTGATATTGATGAAAACCTTCGGACTTGAAGATTGATATTTTAGTGAAATTAAATAATTTTATAAATTTTTGGGACCTCATTTACTTTAAAAACTAAAAAAATTATAATAAGTTGATTTTCCATGAAGAAAAATATAAAATTTTAATTAATGTAAAATTTTAATGGTTAAAGATATCATAACGAAATTTGTAGATTCAAATGTCCTTAAATTAACGGTATTATAACTTTTGACATTTTTTATTTTAAAAAAACCGAAATTCCTAAACCGGGAAAAATTTGTTCCAAAAACTGAGTTTTTTTAGAAAAGTGCCTACTGTGACGTTATTTACCGTGTAATAGTAAAAAACTTTCTAATAATTTAAAAAATATCAAGAGTTATACAAATATAGAGTTTTTTCGAGGATTGCTGCTTTGCCTTTTTAGAATTTTTTACTCAAACTTAAAATTATTTATTAAAATTGGCAAAGTTTGGATAGGCCTGGGAGGTGTTGTGTCCGCTTTAGTGAGCCAAATTTTACTTTACACGCTTTAGCATTAAGTTCTCTTTCTGGATCATATAAAACTTGTGTAGAGTCCCGAAGAAAAATTTTTTTCTACAAAAGAAAAAATATAGGGACTTTTTTGGGAAAAAACGTAAAAAATACGGCTCTTTTTACATGTTCCAATTTTGGATGCGTGTAACTTTTTATAGGGACAAGATAACTGTTAGCAAGTCTTTCCTATATTATTTAGAATTTTATCACCAATTAGTTGATATTTTAAAATCATATCTAAAAAACCTTAAAAAGATCGAGCAAATTAAAAAAAATAAATCAATAAACATAAATATCTCCTCAACTAATAGAGATAACCTACATATGTAAGTGTATTTTTTGTAGATCCTCCTAAGAACTATTTATATTTTAAATTTCAGCTCATTTGGATCATTAATAGATTTTTAACGATTTTTTTTAATAATTTTGAGACCCGAGGTGACCAACTTTGAGGGGCCACGCACTGGCCCCCATAAGGGCTAGGAAACAGAAAATAGCAGAATTTAAAAAATAAATAAACCTAAACATCTAGTTTTTGTATATCTGCTTAAAGACTAATTGTATTTTAAATTTTAGCTCATTCGAATCATACTTGGATTTTAGCGATTTTTTAATCGCGTGTATTATTGCTAATTAAGCGTAAACAGCTTTATTTACAACTTTTGTATCTTTGGTGACCCCCACTGAAATTTTCCGGCAAAAATCTTCGTAGAATAATTTAATCCTTAAATGCCCTTTTTGAAAGGACTTTATTTGATTTTCTCGAAATAATGGTTAAATTGACCCCTAAAGAGAGGAGATAGAGGGTTAAGATCTTCCACAAAAATGATCCCCATCAAATTCGACAATATAGCTCTGATAATAAGAATTCTCTCAGACATTAACTTACAACATTTTTTTCAGTATAGTATAATGGATTTTTGTATGGAGAATATTGTTGATATTAAATATAAAAAATTCTTTACAATTGTAGAACTTTTTAGTGTAGAAAGATTTTAGTTTAGTTAATTTATCACTTTTTAAAATTATTTGAAAAAAATTAAAGTTGTTCGTTTAGAACATTTTCAAATGCATTTGCATTAGGAGTGCATTTGAATATGGTCAAAATTGGATGAACCAAGGTTAAACATATTCGCGTTTTCCGTGTTCTTTGGTTAAATTCATAATATAAAATTTTTAAATTTTCTTTGAAAATAGGAGTAGAGGACGAAGTTCGAGCCGCTGATTTTTTTAATTGTTTAAGCCGCCGCCGATTCATGGGGCTTTTATCGACTAAACTTCATAGCTGACTTTGATTTTTTGGATCTTCCCTAAACAGCTAAAATCCTAACCAAATTATTCATTTATTGGTTTTGTCATTCCGTTTGTAACACTTCAAAATACGTGTCGCAGATCCACATATATATGTGTCCTCATAAGATTCTAAGACATCTAGCTATGTCCGTCTGTCCGCCTGTCTGTCTATTGAAAACACAATAGAGCCCAAAAGAAGCTAGATGACTAATAAGGTTTGGTTGCTATTGAAAATGGGGATTCTTGATTTCATCTAGCCCCCAGAAATATCTCCCCGCAATATTGTTTGAGCTAGAATTTCAAAACCGCGGTTTCAGTTTTGTGATAATTTATTAAATATTAAGTGTTATAGAAACAAATAAGTTGATAATATAGGAAATGCTATACAAATTGAAAATTCAAACTTTGCGGGTGTTCAAGAAGATAAAGGAAAATTGGTACTTTTTCTTTTAATTGTACTTTTTTACTATATTAAATTAGTTAGCCTATATACATTAAAGTTGGCTAATATGCTTTTTAGTAAAGAAATCATCAATAATAAGCGGCTCAATGGTATTATGATACCAAAACAAGTAAGAGAGCTATATTCGGCTGTGCCGAATCTTATATAGCCTTCACCAAATTAAATAAAATTAAAAAAAAATTGAATTTTTTTTTCGAAACTGTTTTTTAAAACTTTTTTTCAATCTTTTAAAAAATGTTTTTTTTTTTAATTTATTACTGTCTTTTTTAAATGTTTTTGCAAAAAAAAAAAATGGGTTAAACAATATTTTTCCCGATTTAGACCCATTGTAGGTCCAACTTACTATAGCCTTATAATGGACTTTGAAATATCTATCATTAGATATCCATATGTCTATATTTATGATATAGTAATCGAGATATAGATAAAAAATAGGCCAAAAATAGAGGTTGTCTCGGATTTTTGCTCATATCTCCGTTATTTATGGACGAATTTTGCTGATTTTAAATAGGAAACTTCTCGAAAGCATGTCTGACAGAATTATTTATGATTTGGATCCCGAAGATGTTATTATTGATGAAGATTTGGATCCCGAAGATATCTGGGGTCTTCAGAAAATTGATTTCAACAGACAGACGGACATGGCTTAATCGACTCCGCTATTTATAAGATTCTAGAATATATATACTTTATAGAGTCGGAAAATTATATTGTGGAAATTACAAACGGAATTTATACCCTTCACGAAGGTGAAGGGTATAAAAAGGAGAACTAAACCAAACTAAGGAGTACTTTTCGTTCTTCAAAATGGTACTTTTTGAATTTTCTATAATATTGAACATAGAATCAGGAAACTGTTGAAAATTCAAGTGTGGAAAACCGATACTTTTTTTCTATTAAATTATTTTACTTGTATACATAATAGTTGGCTGATATACTTCTGAGTAAAGAATGAATCAAGGATAGAGGCATAATGATATTAAGGTAACAACTATTGATATTTTTTCGTTCTTCGAATTGTATGTTTTGAAATTTCTATAATAGTGAATCTATAGACAGAAAATTAAACACAAATGATCCTGACCGAAATAGAATATAAAAACAGGGACTCACATGTCCTTTTAACCAACTAATAATACTTTTTGAATATTTTATATGGATGGACTTAGATTTTGTAAATGCGAATTTAAAAAGGGATAATCAGTGGTACAATTTCTTTATTGAAAAGGTACTTTTTTCATATTTTATAATAATAAACCTAAAAATTAAAAATTAGGCACACATGATTCTGAATATGACTGTAGTGGTACCTTTCTTTAGCATTTTCTATAATAATTTACCAAGAAATTTGAAATTTATGATGCTGAATGAGAATACAAAATGTGGATCTTTATGGTACTTTTTTAAATATATTAATACGTTTCGAATGAACTAGAATTCACATTACAATGCACCAATAAGTATGAAACTGGAGACATGCTATCATGAATTAGAATTAATTTACAAAGGGAGACTTAATAGTATTATTTATTTCTTCTAATTTAGGTGGGGAAGAGCACCGGGTCAGCTAGTACTCCATACCATATTTGAAAATAACTAAGTGTTTTTTACAAAAATTTTGCATTCTTCTTTATTAATCAAATAAATAAATACTCATTTAAAGTCTAATTGTCAGGAAATACTCGTATGATCAATACTTTTAAATAAGTTTGTGTCATTCTTTATTAACAGGTGCCTAGCCTGCAAAAGCAATTATTGTAATACAATTTAAAAAATTTTAAGAATCTTAAGATATTATTACATCGATTTGCTTTTAGAGACATTGGATGAATCATTGGATGAAAATGTTTGTTTTTCATTTATAATTTTTTCATTTTTTTTACTGAAAATCGATTAAAAGTAGAAACCGAGGAATTATTGTCGGTTTCATTTTTAGGCCCTGAAAAACCGCGGTTTCGGCTTCGGTTAAAACCAAACACGAAACTCTGGTTCGAGCAGTCATAAATATGTTGATTATGTGGCAACTGAATATGAGCCACCCTACTATATATCTCTAAACTCCTGACTATCTTAAACACATATCTGATCAAACGTCAGCAGGATAAAATCAGTTGCTGCAAAAATAAAGAAAAGCATTTTACTTAAATTTACTATATAAGCCGGTTTTAAAGATTTTTGTATATTGGATTCTTCTTTAAAATTACAGAAAAAAAACTAATCTTTTTTTCATTTCACTCACTGTACTAGACTATTTATGTAGTCATTGAATTAAACGCACTAAAATTAAATCAAATTTTTGCAGCTTCCCCTGATATGTATTTCTTATGTGGTACATGGTGCTTGCTACAATTAAGTCTAAAAAGATTTGATTATCATAACTGACATACCGAAAATAGATAAAAAAAAATGAAACGAAACGAGATTAACATATTCATGTTATTAAAACAATAAGCCAACAACTAACCAGCCAACTATCTATATCTAGCCAGGCCAACCAAACCAACCTCATTTATTGCCCAGGCAACAATCATTTAAAAACTCATAAAATTATAAAGAATACTTACTTAACTTAACTTAATAATAATATTTTTTATGCGTTTACTTATTTTTCCAAAGCGCAGGCGTATATACTTGTTGTACACATTGGTGGTGGTGGTGGTGTTGGTGACCACCATCATCAGTATTAGCCATGCTGCAATGCCATTCCAAGCCATAACCTAAAAGGTAAATGCAAAGAGTAAAAAAAAAAGAAACCAATTCCATACATAAAACATGCATTGATCACAAGCGTGTGCCAATAACTCGCGAAAACCACACGACTCTAGTTAATACACATGTATGGACGTGAGTGAGTAGATTCGGTGAGTTTTCTTGGTTTGGATGGTTGTTTGGTTGCACGAAAGTTGTATATTTGCTGTTGTTGTCGTCGTCGTCGTCGTCTACCCACCGCTGTGGTGTAAATTGCCATTGAACGTAGTGGTCCATTGAAATTGGGAAATATTTTCGTTTATACGCTCAAAAAACCTCTGACAGTTATGAGATGTTAAAGCTACATGATACTACTGACTACTTGTACAAATTTTGTAACTGATCATATTTTCAATTAAACGAATAAAAAATGTTGAAGGTTTTTCTATCATTTATTGACAAATTATAGTTTTCTTTATTTCTTAAACTATTAAAATTAGTTTTTTATTTTGTAAAAGTTATATTATTCATCATTTCATTTACTACTTGCCAAATATCTTGAGTGTATTCCAAGCGGCTTGTCTTAAAACAAGCAGCAAAAAAAAAAAAAAAACGAAAAAACGTTAAAACAGTTTATATTTGAAGCATTTTCAAACAAACAAAAAAAGAAAAACCTCCATAGTTAAATGTAACGAAAGTTAAGTATCAATACTTCTTTAAATGTAATTACTACCTTACTGACAATCTTAATATTTATGGTTAATATGGTTATTTCTCCTCAGAAGTGGAAGAAAAAAAGATAAAATATTTTTTTATGCGATGGAATTTTTTTGTCGGCTAAAAGAACATCTTGTGTTTTTTTATTTTTGTTATCTTTCGAAAGTAAATGAAAATTTTGCGGTAAAACTAATATTGTTATTTCCTTGTGGATAAAAGTGCTTGTAATTATTCTTAAAATAAGGGGAGTTGGTGTAAAGGCGTAGTGAAAATGTCTAAGAAATGAAGTTTGAAGAAAAATTCTATACATATGGTTTTTAAAACTAAATAGTAAAAGTATTTGAAGAATTTTTCAATAATGCACATATTTTACTCTACAATGCAGCCAATAAAATAGTTTAAGAAGTCCATAAAAATATTGATTATATGTTTGAATCTGCATACAAAGTAAGGTATTACTTATTAGCGAGATTTCGGTATGTTTGGTAAGGTAGAGCCGAAGAAATTAAATCTAATATCTGTGAGTTGCTAAGTTTTCCCTGATTAATATGCCACGTAAAACACATAAGGTAGACATGTTATATATCAATGGATAGGGCATTTTATCTATTTTTCAAAAATATATATAACTTTTGACAATTAAAAAATTCATGGAATCCTTTTTTTAAAAATATGACAAAAAATGCTTTTTAATGAGTTTTTGCAAAGATAAAAAATTTTCAAATTGAAATTAAATTTTTATTTAAGAATAGTTTTTAATAAAATTTTACTGTTATATAGTTTTTTCTATTGAAAATGGAAAAATAAAAACAAATTTTGAAATTTGTAATCAGGATTCCCGCAATTCCCAAAAAAGTGTTGAAAAATCCCAAAAATGTGATTTTTTAGTTTTTTGACTACAATATCCATACCAGGGACGGAGTTATCTGAACCCTTTAGAAAATAATTAAAAACATATTTGGCCTTTTAAAATGGGTTACTATATTTTAATTTTACATAAAAAATAGTAGTTTTTTGGATGAATATCAACACTTTTCAAATTTGTTGTCATTTGAAATATTTAATGTAAAGTTAGCTTTTCAAAAAGTATAAATTCCTAATACTACTTCTTTGAAATTTTTTAGATAACTTAAAAAGAAAAAAAGACTTTTTCCCAAAAAACTAGCGAAATTTTTTAAATTCAAATGCATATAACTTTGATGTCAGTCACGATTTTAAAACAATTATTTTCTTATTTGACATAGACATTTGTTTTTAGTCCAACAAAAGAAAAATAGAGAAAATCGGTAAATATTTGAACCCGCTGTTATCAAAAAACTGGAGTAGGGTGGGTTAATTTTCAAATGCGAATATCTCCTAAGTTATAAGAGATAATTGATAGCTACTACGAAATTTTTTGTAGCGCTAATCGAGAAGATTCTATATATGTATTTTTTTGAAATTGAAACAGACGAAGAAATAGGTTCGTTGTAAAAATTTAATATACCCGAGATGTCCTACTTTGAGGACCTTTGGCCACACTTCTGGTGGGTCCAAGCGGTCAAGATTCAAAACTTGAACTCGGCATCATACAAATATTCTGGGTAATGGGAGATCAGATGAACTTGCGAAGCTCGAGCGAGCATACCCGGAAGCTATTGAATTTGATATTTTACTCCCTTATCCGTAATCGATGGAATATGTTGGACAGTTGGCCGTGCCAAAGGAGCCCAGAACATTCTAAATATTCTACAAGTGAAACTCGCCGGCCATCTGTGTGACTTCTCTGGGTTCTTATTCATCGATCATATTCCATATCACGTCTAAGCGTAACATATTGTTACGTTTTCACCTTTTAAAAACGGGATTTATTTCCTTTAAATTAACCGGATACTTTTGATTGCAAATAAAAGCAGTTTTAGTAGTTCAAAAGTGTAACAACTCTTTATTTATTCAGAATGTACAACAACAACAGAATTAAATAGTCACTCAGTGCCTCTATACACGTCTATCAATTCACAGAAATACACACACACACTTGTTAATACACACACACGATGTTAACTCTAACAGCGACAATGATCAACTCAACTCACGACTGCACCCTCTCCCACTATTTATACATGCGCCATCTATCGTGAATCTTCTGCAATGATCTTAACGGACAACTAGAACATTCGAATTCTAGAGCTTTCGATGTTAATGTTAGCAGCTTAAACATTTAGTGTTGCCACACTGATAAATAATGCTAGTAACCGCATGCTATCAGCATTGTTGATGGGTAGAAGCTTCTACTAATGAACGTGCTCATAAACGTTAAATTCAAATCGCTATTGCACATTCGTAAAAATATTTATCTAATGCTGACCCGTTAATTACTCATTCGTCAGCCTTCTCATTTCCACGGATACCCTCATGTCCCGTTACTCATCTTACCACGAATCTATACAATCCAGTAGACATGTAGTCTTCACCACGTTGGAACTGGCAGACTTGATTGCTGCAAATCTCTTCTCATTGATATCAATGGCCGACGACCGTACTTGAAGTTTAAGATCATCAGAGATAATTTTAAATTGAGATCACATAACTCCAATTGATCAATTCTGCGGCCCAATCTTCTCTAAGCGTTCTAAAGGTATTTCAAAATTCGATGTAGGAACCACATTGTTATATTTTAGTTCTCAGATTGGCATGTACATACTTAGTAGGATAGTGCCAATAATGTAATGCTTCAGAGCTCCTGATTCTTTGAATCTAAGGGCAGACTTTATGAAAGTGTTTCTGATGAAAATATAAAGAATAAGTAAGAAGGAGCTCATCGCCAATAATCGTAAGACAGGCTAGTCTTTACAGCTATGGAGCAACCAGAAATTATACCTAAGTAGATGATTTCTTTCAAGAATTCCAGAGTTCAATCAAGTTCATTCAATTGAGAAGAACTGAAATTTTGATTTTACTGCTACATAGTAACAATTTGGGATTCTTTTTAGGATTGAATAGCCGACCATTTTCATTCAGTTCTATTATCTTATCGTTGAAAAAATATATATTTTAAAAGGAGCACGTTTCATTTCAAGAAATTCAGCATTAAATTCTTTTATATTATTGTTTCAAAACATGTAAAAATTGTATGCAGAACTTATTAACTCACAGTTCACTTGTCTAATGAGTATGCATATTGAAGCTATAATACAAACATTTCAATCATTTACAGAAAAATAAGAACATATTTGATATTCACTACATAAAAAAATACCAGTGTAAACATGATATAAAGCTTAATTACCCGTTTTGAGAACCAGGGTTCAGTAGGTAATGAACCACGAACAACTGTTGCGCGACCTGTTCGCACTGAAAAAGCTGTGGATGCTACACAGTGGTTTAGTAACGTTTTTTTTTTTTTTTTTGAAATAATTCGGTATCTCGGGAACTATTGGAGATGAGGTATGGTTAGAGCTGAGGTATTTCAAAATTTGTCACCTCGGGTCTCAAAATTGTTTGAAAAATCGCCAACAAATATTTGAAAAAATGTACAAATTTTTCAAAGGGGGCAAGATTTGTGGAACTTCCAAAGAGTAAATAAAGACTTCTTATATAAGTATTTGATATTGTTGAAAACCTTAGGACTTGGAGATTGATATTTTAGTAAAACTAAATGATTTTATACATTTTTGAAACCTCATTTACCTTAAAAACTAAAAAAATTACAATATGTTGATTTTCCATGAAGAAAAATATAAAATTTGAATTTATGTAAAATTTTAACGGTTAAAGATAACAAAATTTGGAACTAGTATAGATCAAAGTGTCCTTAAACTAATGCCATTATAATTTTTGACATTTTTTATTTTCAATTACCAAAATTCCTAAACCGGGAAAAATGTGTTCCAAAAACTGAGTTTTTTTAGAAAAGTGTCTACTGTGATGTAATTTACCGTGTGATAGTAAAAAAACTTTGTAAGTATTTAAGTAACATATAGGGTTACACAAATATGGAACAATTTTGTGAATCGCTGCTTTGTTTTTTTAGAATTTTTTACTCAAACCTAAAATTATTTTATTAAATTGGCGATGTTTGGATAGGCCTGGGGGGTGTTGTATCCGCTTTAGTGAGCCAAATTATACTTTACACGCTTTAGCATTAAGTTCTCTATCTATCATATAAAACTTGTGTATAGTCCCGAAGAAAAATTTTTTCTACAAAAGAAAAAATATAGGGAGTTTTTTGGGAAAAAACTTAAAAAATACGACCCTTCTTACATGTTCCAACTTTGGATGTGTGTAACTTATAGGGACAAGATAACTTTTAATAAGTTATTTCTATTTTATTTAGAATTTTATCACCAATATAGCTGATATTTTAAAAATAAATTTCGACAATCCTTTGGCCCGTCATCTCTAAAAAACCAAAAAAGATCGATCAAAATTTAAAAAAATAAATCAATAAACCTAAATATCTCTTTAACTAATAGAGATTTTTAGTGATTTTTTAAAAAATTTTGAGACCCGAGGTGACCAACTTTGAGGTGCCACGCACTGGCCCCCATAAGTGGTTGGAAGCAGAACATATGCAGAACATATGCAAATCAACTCAAATTCACTTCAGCTCCAACCGTGTGAAATTTTGTAACAATATCTCCAACAGTTCCCGAGATACCGAATTATTTCCAAAAACTAAAGTTTCTGTGCTGTACGAGAAAACGTCCACACAGATGCATCAGAGTCTACTCGTCGACGTGCTACTCAATTGGGAATGTCCAAACATCTCTGTGTCGCATTCTGAAATTTTATCTGGGGATTTTTTCATATAAAATTCAATTGGCTAAAGAATAATTGCTTAGGGATACACCAAAACGGATATAATATGCCAATAGATTAATTAAGCTTACGAGTGAAAATAACAACTTTTTGAACAATCTCATTATGAGCAATAAAGCATATTATCATTTAAATGGATATGTTAACAAATAAATTTGGGGTATACAGAATCCTAGAGCAGTGCATCAGCGACAACTACAACCTCTCAGATGCACAGTGTGGTGTGGAATTATGGCTGATAGAGTTATCGATCCATATTGTTTAGAAAATTATACTGGAGAACCAGAAACCTTCTCTGGGGTAGTATATTTTGGGTAGTGGATAGTGGAACATTTTTTACGTCCTGTAATTCTCAATGATCCTGATTATAGTTCCAGCAAGATGGAGCTACAGCTCATACCGCGAGAGACACAATGGTGATTATGCAAGAACTTTTTGAACACCGAATAATTTTACATAATGCTGATTGTACATGGCCACCTCGTTGCCCACATTTGACGGTCCTTATCTTTTTTGTAGGGTTTCTTGAAAGGACGGGATAACATCAATAAATCACAAAACATTCGCAACTTAAGCAGAATATTCGCACAGAAATTGCAGTCAGAAACGTTGCTCAACTTCAAAACATCTTGAAGAGAGCCATTAACTGCCACCAGGCCATTTAATGGATATCTTTATTCATAATTACCTTAAACAAAAATCAATAACAAACTGTAAAAATAAAAAAGTTATAAGCATTTCAAATCAGTCAGTCAAAGTAGAATATCTTAGCATATTTATTGCAACTTCTATAACAATTCTGATGAGTTTATTACGCCCTTTTGCTTTCTCAGTGACGATATGTATCATACTTTCTTACTTGTTTTAATTAGTTACCAGATACCATTAATATCTGCCTTCATCATAAATGTAACATCCTTTTCAAACTCTGTTCATTACTTTCACAATTACTGTCATTTGGAAAATCGATAAGAAAGAGTTAAATTTTAATTTCCTTATTTATTATTTAATATCATTGCGATATTTGTTGATTTCCATCAATATTATTCATACATTTTGGATTTTCATTTAATTATTTGATATACAACCACATGAAAAAGACGCATTTTACTTGTCATAATCTTAAATTGAAATCTATAACTTTTATTTTTATTTTTTTGTTGTTGTCTAGTTTACAATCTCGATGTGTAAAGTTGTTGCATTGTCGTTACACTAGTTTGTTTTTGTTTTCTATCGATAAACAAACCTTTCAACAACATCAAAAATCATGTAAATCGTTATCGAAAAACGCCTAAACTCTAAAGTTGATTTGTTTTTGTTTTTTGATTTTTGATTTGGTTCAAAATCGCTCGCCAACATTCACTAAAATCCAGATCGAACAAATGCAAAACAAAACTAAGAAAATAACAAAAACTCATTAAAATGTCCAATTAAATTAAAAATAGAAAATATGTCTAATAAAATAAAAGAAAAAGTTAAACGAATTTCAAAAGTACTATTTTTACAGATCTCAGTACATCGATCGTAGATTGAACTCATTACTTAATAGGCAGACATTTCATTGTCAGACACTATCGTTTGTTGCTTCAAACTAGGAAGAGATGAAAACCAACAACAACAACAAAAGCAACTACAATAATGAAGAAAAGCACACACACAAAAAAAAAAAACTAAAATCAATTTTTCCAACCAACTTTAACCTTCTTCACAAACTTCGTGAGATTGATCGTTGTAAATAAAAAAATAAAAACTGTAATGCCGAAGTAATGCCAAAAACAATAACAACAACAATTACAAATCAACAAAGAAGTAAAAACATCTAATATTGTGTTAAGAAGGCAAACTTGGTAGGTTGTCTGCAAAGAAAACTACAACAAAAAAAAAAAAAATAACAATAATAATGAAACATGTTGAATGGTTGTAGTTACCAACTATTAACCAGCAATAACAACAAGAACAATAAAAAAAGTTACTCACTTATGTTCAGTGTTGTAAATGTCTTTATTCAATGGATTTCTTTATCTCCATCATCGCTCAATAACGAACAATCGGAAGTTCCCAGAATTGTTGTACGATTATTTATTTTATGGAGTCGCAACGACTCTAAAGTTTGGAAATTCGTATGATATCTGCAACAGTAGGGCGAAAGCAAAATATTTTGAAAATAAATCTGGTATTTCTAACTGGCTTATCCAATTAACATTAACACACAGACATTGCAGAGAAGTGATCGTTTTTATTTTTAATTAAAAGACTCCGGTTTATTGAAAGGAAATAAACCACCGTTTTTTAAAGGTAAAAAAGCTTCAATATACTTTTATATATTTTTTTTAAATGTCTCTCAATTAGGGTTTGGGGTACGAAAATTCCCAACTGGAACTCTATTAGATAGAAAAAAGTAAAAGTGTTAAATTCGGCTGTACCGAATCTTGTATACCCACCATCGATATGTGTCAATAAAATATTTTTCTAATATTGAGGTTATATGCGGGATAGGACCGATCCTCACAACAGTTAGCCTCCAATTTCATTACGATATTAATTATTATAAGACAGTTATGAATGTTCTAGTCATTTTCTGAAATGGTGACTAGGGACAATTGCCCGATTTCCGACATACTTTATAGTATAATTTCAAAGTACTTAGAACTAATTTGTGCAAAATTGTATAACAAATGTACAAAATTGTTACTATTTTCTTAAAGTTATAATTACAGAGATTATTCTAACATAAAAAGTGTGTCCCATTTTTAATAGGTATTTTTTACAGGTCCTTTGATTTAGCCTCATTATTGTAAAATCCTAAAGCAGTGAATCGCCAACGGAATACAGTTTTATGTAACGTATGCGGTTAAGAATTGCAAAAAAATATAAAACTTTATTTTTTTTTTTTATAAAAATAAACAAAATATTACAATATAAAATAAATTTATAAAATAGAATATTGTATTAATTTAATGTGAGTAAAATATAAATTTCATAATTGGACTTTTGTGGCAGTTTTGATTTTAAATATCTGTATACGCACTTTTTTGATCTCTTTTCTGAATTTGATGTCTTACTTTTATATGTTTTTAATTATAAATAATCTACTAACTTCCTTCTACATATTTAAAAAAAAAAAAACAAAATCCATAAATTCTATTTAATTTAAAAACATTGGGACATTTGTTCACTTTAGAAATGCATTCAAGTGTTTTGAAAAACACCAAAATGGTCTGGGCGTGACAGTTGGATGCTAATATATTAGTTAGATTGACGATCGAACCAAATTAAAATCAATATTATAAACTATTGTAAGTGAAAAAAATTTAGGTGAACAAAATATGTAGTAAAGAAAAATATTAAAGAAAACAATTTTTTGTTGAAATAAAAATTTGGCGGAAAAAAAATGTTGGTTAAAATAAATTTTTTTGGTGGAAATAATTTTTTGGCTTAATCTCACTATTAGTGGACCGATTTACTCGATTTTAGATAGCAACCTAAGTTGGACTATAACAGATATATTGATGAATCAATCATGTATCAAAGTTAATTGGGAGCTGCGGAAAGTTGATTTCAACAGACAAACGCACGATCTATAACGATCCACGATCCCAATTGAAAAAAAAAAAGAAAACGGAATGACAAACTTATCCACTACAGTGGATTGTTTCAGAGCTACAAAATTTGTTTTGGAAAATCATTTATGCTGCATATTCTATATCTTATCAATTTTAATGCATTAATTATTGGAAAATATGCTCCTAAAATATGCTTCAAAAAATCGAAATATGATCTACAAATTTTACAAAAGATGCACTTATATTTTTGTATAGAAATATTTAACTATGAATCACTTAATGCCCAAAAAATACACAACAGAGTTGACAGCAGATATACTTCTTAATTTATACTAACAATTCAATTATTGTTCTTCTGAGAAAAAGATGGATATACAGTATCGGCCATAACTAAAGCACCCCCTCATTGATTTTTTTTTTCATATTATATTTTTTTTATAAAAACAAAGTTTTAAATTTCTATTATGTATTATTTTCAATTGTTAATATGTTTACTATTGATACACAAATACTTTTAAAGTTAATCTTTCTATAATAGGTAACTTTAAATCAAAAAATATTTAAAAGTAGAAAATAAAACGGACAAAACTAAAGCACCCCTTCATGGATATAATATAAACATTTTTTTTTTTATATTTTGTTGCAAATCCTTTGTTTTGGATGACACAAGAACATCTCTTAGTCATAGAAGATATTAAGTTTTTTATGGTGTCTTGCGATATTCCTTCCCAGGCTATAATAACGTCTTGAAATAAATAGTGAAATTTTCACGATTTATTTTCATATTAACAATGTGCCACAAGTTCTCAATAGTATTGAGATCGGGTAATTGAGCTGCCCAATGAAGAACTTGAATCTTCTTATTGTATTGTAACCAAGTCTTACAAACTTTGGAGGTGTGCTTCGTTATCCTGTTGGAACCTCCCTATAAATGACATCTCTTCACTGACATAAGGCAACATTACATCTTTCAATATATCACGGTACATGAACCGATCCATAATCCCATTAACTTAATAAATTGGCCCAATTCCTTGACCAGAAAAGCAACCCCAGACCATTACATTGCCCCCTTTATGTTTAATTGTGCCTTTGCAATATTTAAGATTCAGTCTTTCTCCTTTTCATCTGCGTACACGCCTTATTTCATCGGAACTTTTTAATTTATATTTGGATTCGTCAGAGAACAGTACTGTCTTCCATTTTTGGACACTCCAGTCAAGCTTTCTTGTTCTTAGCTGATATAAACGGCTTTTTTCTGGTCGTCGGTTGCATAATCCTGCTTCCACTGCTCTTCTACGGATTGTTATTTCGCTAACCCATAATCTTAAACTTGTTCTTACTTGACAATCTGATGCTGTGGCATCTTTTTGCATTGCTCTTTTGATCAGGGAATCCTCATAACGTGTGGTTTTACGCGGATGTCTTCCAGAACTCCCCGGTGATGTACAACCAGGCTGCAAAAACTTTGGAATCAGCCTGGAAATAACTAATCTGTTAATTTAATATTTTGAAATCAATTCATGCCGTGATAAGCCCGCCTCCCAGTTTTCAATAACTTTTATTTTAAATTCACTGGAGTACTTGGTCCTTGCCATCCATTGTTTTTTTACAATAAACTGTATAAAACTTAAATTATGCAGACTACGCCTTCCTTTATTTTTATCTTCTGGAGTTTTAAAATGCATCCGTTGTGAGTCCCGTTAACTGACATTGCAAATATGAAGTAGCATAATAAAATTTTAAAACATCTTATAAGGGGGTGCTTTTGTTTTGTCCGTCGCGTTTTGTGTTTTTTTTAAGTTTTATCATTTTAAATTAATTGTTCATAAAATTATCCTTTCCCAAATGAACATTATATGAACATTAACAATATATGTTAATAAAATATATTCAAAATACATCCCAAAAAAACGTTTTTCAACAAAAAAAACAAGTAAGAAAGTATGGTCGGTCAAGCCCGACTATATAATATACCCTACACTAAGTAAATGAGCAAAAACACTTTTCTTTCAAAATTTCAATAATTTATGTTCGTGAGCGATTTTTGGAAGTGGGCCTTATATTTGTATGGGGGCTAAGTGAAATAATGAACCGATTTCAGCCAATTTCAATAGGGTTGGTCCTTGGTCAGAAAAAATGATATATACCAAATTTTATCAAAATATCTTTAAAATTGCGACCTCTACTCTGCGCACAAGCTTTACATGGACAACCAGCCAGCCAGACGGACGGACGGACATCGTTTAATCGACTCAGAAAGTGATTCTGAGTCGATCGGTATACTTTAAGGTGGGTATTAGACTAGTATTTTTGGGCGTTACAAACATCTGCACAAATCCATTATACCCTCCCCACTATGGTGGTGTAGGGTATAATTATGATATGAAAAAATCCATTGATTAATTGTAATATCTTGGAATTAATACTTGTTTAACGCCATAATCCTTAAAGCCTCCATCATGCCATTTGCCTTTTATAAAAATATTGATCTGGCTGTAAAGAAGCATTCAACCTTAAGTATTTTAATCTATATATGAAGTTATAAAATCTCGTGGTAACGAAATCTCTTAATTACAATGGCAAACAAGTAAGAGTGTTTTATTCGGCTATGCCGAATCTTATATACCCATCACTAGTATAATACGGCCACATATTGTTGTGCGTAAATATGAATGTTTTTTATACAAATTGCTAAAGTATCAAAAATTCATTATTAGAATTTTGTTCATATTTTTTGGAAATTATGGGATTCGTTTCCTAAAAAATGTATTAATTACACACTGCTATAAAAACACAATTTTTGTCAGAACTTGAAAAACGGCATAATGGTTTTCAAATATTTTGAAACACCCTCAAAAGTTTGAGTTATTTTGAAAAAACTGCTTTAGGGTAGGTCGTAGTACTTTAGTACTTCTAACTCACACATTTTTAGACCGATTTCAAAATTTTAAACAATTAAGGAAAGACAAAGAATTGGAATGTTTTGTACTTTCCAAATACAAGTATGTTTACTTGATAACAGGTTATGCTTCTAATTAAACAAAATATGGGTGAAATCTCTTCTCAGTTGCTTTATTCTAACATTCATTTTACATAACATGCATACTGGACCACAAGATTCACAAAGTCATTCGATTTTTAATATATATTTCAGTTACTACTTATACACGGAGTGGTAATCAATTCAAAATGGTAATAATATGTCCATTAATTTCCCCAATTATAGGCTTTAATAAGGAGACTACTGCAACTTATAAATTCTAGTTAGAGGTTAAGGCAATTTAAAATTAGAGCCAAATTAGACTTCTTCTCTTTTTAATTTGGAGGACTCTTATCTAAAACATAATGTGCATAAGTGGTACTTTTTTTATTCCTTAAATTGTCAAATTAAATTTTTTTCCAAAACGAATGAATTAATTACTTTACAAACTGTTACAGCTAAATGATGATAATGATGATGATTTCAATCGGTAAATAACAAAAAAGCCCTTTTACACGCGCTTACACGATTTTAATGGATGCAACAGCAATGAGCTTCAGATAAAATAATAAATGCTGGAAAACATCACAAAATTGAGGTTACTACTCGCATTCGTACTCTCTCGTTCGAACGCAAACAATTTCGATTGTAAACGAGCATGTAACGTTAAAGCTACAGCAGCAACAGCATAAGCTGGAGATGATGATGATGACGAGGAAGACAACTTGGAACTCTTAACTTACATACACGTGAACTCCGTACATAATACATTCAAACACACATTTGTTCCAGCGAATTACAACCTCGTTTCTTTTTTTTTTTGTAACATTTTGAGTGAAAATGGTTCGTCGAAGAATACCTTTTTGGGATGGTTGATATTTGATGTTGTTGTTAATATTTCTGCTGCTGTAGTAGAGAAGTAGTTTGGCTGAAAAAAAAAAATAACTTGGTCGACTGGCCGGCTGTTTGGTTGCCATTAATGGGCAACCAATGTTGAAGACAACTTCAACTAAACAACAGCATAAACATGGAAAAAATTACCCATTACAATGGTGGTCAATGCACAGACAGACAGACAGACAACCGAAATGTGATCAAGATCAAACGTTAACCAAAAACAACAATAACAACAAAAACAACAACTACAAAAATAAATGAAAATAACCCAAATGAAAAAAAGCTTTGTAAAGTAGAAAAAGGAATTCGTTTTAACAAAAACGACAACATCAACATCAAACTATGAAAATATTCCGGAAAAAATTAAGCAAAAATCCCACCAACAACATTAAGCAAGTTGTTGTTGTAGGTTGTTGCTGTTAAAACTGACAATACAACAGGGAAAAATGACTGAAGTCAGTCAATTTGAGTGTAATAATAGTATGGGAAACTAAAACGATACACTTAACTACGATTCAAAAACTAAAACATAAAAAGAAAAACAAAATCGTATAAAAAATTAACCTTAGCTTCTTTATTTGATGCCCTACACTACTTACACGTTAGCTTAAATATCGGTTCACAATTGATCAAGATATAGGCTGAAATGGAGTTAAAATCATTCGAACGAAGGAATTCTGAAGTGTATTTCGGTATGATCCATCTCGAAGCTAAGATTTGCCAGGCCCGGACAGTCGCAGACATATCACAGTTTCCCATCATTCCGTCAACTTTTACAGAAACGTGCACACAAAACAACAATTGAACGATAATTGCCACTATTATATTCAGCAACTGATACTGCGGAAAGTTCTTCGTAAAACGAACTTGTCTGTGCATATTCCTAAAGTATTTACTGAATTATAAGTTTACCCCAACAAATCGGACTCCTTGATAATCTGTTATCCAGTAGATTCCAATCATGGAATGTTACGCCATCTGGTTAAGAGATGCTCGGTACTCAAGGACCGAGTATTTGAATAAAAAAAGGCAACAAAATGTTTACTTGTTTGACAGGAGCGGATCTAGGTCAACCATTTGGGGGGGAAAATCAAAATTTGTTGTAAATTTTTCTTTTTTTCTTCTTTTGTATATGTAAAGTTTTCGGTTTTTAGGGGGGGGTCCTATTTCAACCCCTCTTGATCCGCGTCTGATGTTTGAAGATACTTTCTTTCTTCTAGTATGCCATTTAGCTTAGAGACTCTCGAGTCTACATAAAACTTTCAAACTTGATATTTGGGATAGGTTAGGTTACGGGGGTCGTAATTTCGCCGAGACCTTGTGGCAAATTTTCACGTAGGCTGAGAATCATACATGAAAAGATAATAATCGCGCTCCCTAATTTGGATGTTGTAACTGTGCTCCAAGTGAGAGCCAACCGGTACTTCTGACAAATTTGATCAGAAGCGTCAGTGACACATCTCTGAAAGAGCCCTCTACCAAGATGTATTATTGTGCGTTCTTGTAAAGCAGGGCATTCACATAGAAGTTGTTGTAACGATTCTTCCTCTGCGTCATCTAAATTTCTTCTATAATAATTATAACGTGGGTAACCAATACGTTCCTACATGTGTCCGATCATGCAGTTCCTAGTAATTATATCCGTAAGGAGCCTGATCGAATTTCTGTCAAGAAATAAGAGAGTCATGGTCCAATCCTTTGCCTGAGAGAACTAGAGTATTCAGGATATTATACAAGTGGTGATATAAGACCACCTGACCAAATATTTAGAGAAATTTCTTGCCTCCAGTCAGGAAATGTTAGTCGATCCCTCCAACAATTACCCGTCAAGTCTGGGGAAAAGCACTTTCATCCATTCTTAAAGCCATATACTTTACTATTATACAAAGTGATATTTATTCTTGAAAGTCGCGAACTTGACGCTGTAGAACGCATGCTGTAATAAGTATAAGGATTCCGTACCCAGACACTAGAAACATTAAATCCAAAATTCCTATTTTCAAGTTACCCCGACTAAACAGATCCGAATTGTCGCTCTTGGACAATGCAAAGTACCTGGGTATCATACTCAACAGGAAATTATCCTGGAAACTAAATACAGAGGCAAGAGCGGCTAAGGCCATGACGGCTATGTATGTCTGCAAAAAGGCCATAGGCATGAGATGGGGTATTAGACCCTGGAACATGAATTGGCTAGTTGATACGGTTACTAAACCTATATTATGCTATGGGGTCACTGTCTGGTGGAAGACAATGGATAGGGCCTCAAACCGTATACTCTTTGAGAGGGTATTAAGAAGCATGGCAATCCTGATAACAGGAGCATTGCGAACTACCGCGACGAAGTAGCTCTTCATTCTACTCAACTGGATACCAGTAGATCTAATGGCCAGAAAACTGTCATTGAACACGGCCTTCAGGCTCAGCGCCTGGAACGCATGGAATTACAGATCCTATGGACATGCTTGCATAATAGGAAGTATACAAAATCTTCCTGATCATATTGATTACAGCACTCCCAAACCCTTCTTCCTGAGGAACTTCCATTTCTCAATCCCATCCAATATGGAATCTGTCGATGGTCTCCCTGTTGATGAAATGAGGCTATCCATCTATACGGATGGGTCTAAAAAGGGGGACAGAGTGGGCGGTGACTTCCAAGTGGATGTAGCATTCTTCAGGCCGAAGTTTCGCCTATCAAAAGAACGGCCAATTGGCTCAGATTTTAGTGTAACTGGTAGGGATATCCGTATATATACTGACAGTAAAGCCGCAATTAAGTCCCTGATAGGTATTTATACAACATCGAATATGGTCAAGGAACGCCGGGAATCCTTAAACGAGTTGGCGAGACATTCGACAGTTGTACTCACATGGGTACGTGAACACAGGGACAATGAAGGCAATTGTATTGCTGATTACTTGGCAGGATTAGGAGCCTTGTTGTCGAAGGCGAGATAGACTTCCTTTGCGGAATTCCGCTGTCAACCTGCAAGAAACGAATACATGACGCATATTATGAACTTGCCCAAACGAGGTGGGGTAATGAATCAACCTGTGCTATTACGAGGACAATATAGCCTGCGTTGGACTGTAGACGCACGTCATATCTACTTCGGCTACAACGAATACGACTCAGCAATATGGTGGCGATGATCACCGGACATTGGACTTTCGGTCCCTATGGGCCACGTACTACCTAATACACCATTAAGCCTCTTGCGTACTTTGATTGAATTTTCAAAGCTTTTACTTCCAAACGGGAATGAACAGGATTATACACTGATAATTCTAAGATGATATGTGTTGCAGGATCTGGTGTATTCGGTGATGAAGTAGGCTTGAAGTTCCCCATACGTCTTCCAGATAAGTCTTTTGTCTTTCTAGTCTCTGATATTGATGATCAGAGAGATACGAAAAGTTCTACGCGAAAAGATCATTCTTAGGAGATCTGTCATACACTTGGACAGTCAGGCAGCACTTAAATCTTATACCACGTCTCTTCACTTAGTCAGACAGTTTAGGGAATAGCTGTTCAAACTAGGACATCTATCTACATTAGTTTGGGTCACTGATCATAGAGCGTAGTACGGTAGTCAAGATCGCTTAAAACCGAAAACTTTAGGCAAAATATAAAATTTTCAGGACAATATGGCCTGTATACGATGTGAAACGCAGTATACAACATTCGAATAAAAACTGGTTACCCACATCGGACTATTAGCATACAAGCAGACTAGGACTTGCCAATACCGTGGAATGGAGGAAAAAGTTTTTCACCTTCTACGTGAATCACTGGATCTTCACAAGCTTAGACACAAATATGCTGAACGGCCTAACTGAGGTATCGGGAAACAAATTGTGTGTTGGATCTAGTACTCACTTCTCTAGCATTTACCCTTGATCTAATTTGTCGATTTCATTAAGGTTCATAACGGAACCTTGTCATTAATGGAGTCATATCCATTATAATTGATTGCTTGTGGACAACGAAGCGATCTAAAACGTAAGCCAACTAAGTAAATGAAGTTCTTCATGATTAACACAAATCTAGTTAATGAATTTTTCAAGAATTAGTCTATAAATAGCTGCCATATAAAGGTGAAAATTCAGGACATCTCCTTAAATATCACAACACTCTTGCAGAAGTTCATATTGGGAAATTTTGTTGTTGATTGGATTTAATAAATCCAACAAAATAAAAAAAATTATTTAAGTTCTTAAGAATATTAACAATGATCTTTTATTATAAAATAAATAAAATCCAACTTCCAAAAACACAACTATTTTAGCGTACAACATTACTCACTTTGACCACTCACTACGTATCTCTATATTTCTCTGGCATTTAAACAGCTTGAAGATCGGATAATTCACAGATTCTCCGTCTGCCAGTGGCTTTTGCTAACCTACCTAAAACTAAAGAGGTCGAGTATGGCAGGATAAAGAGTTTTTTTTTCTTTGCCTCAAATGCAACAACAACATACATACATATATCCATGATTATTGCCCTCCACTCAACTGTAGACGCACATCAATCTTCACATTGCAGCTCAATAGGAAGAAAGAAACGACAGATTCAACATTTTCTTGAACAACAATGAAAACGTGCATGGAGCAAAAAACAAGAAGAAAAAAAAAAACAATAAAAAAATTGTTTATGATGGGAAGGTATTTTTTTGTAGAGCCATAGATTTGTTGTAATGGCCATAACAGATTGAGTTCAGCTTTAAAGTTGTTTTCTTTTCAGATCTTTTTTCCCTCGTTTTTTTTTTTTTCTTCAAATTTTAATGGGGCAACCAGCCAACCAAACGACCAGGCAACAAACATTGTTACAAAAATGCATTCCAGCCACATCCATCAATAGACTTTTATAAAATAATCGTACTTTTGTGTTGTAAATTATAATAATTATTGTTATTAACGTTGTCAATGAGTTAAAGTACTTGGACTGATTTAAATCTTTACATTTTAACCGCTTATGTTTGTATTTAATGATCAGACTGGCAGACAGCCTCAATGTCTGTTGGTTTAACTGGACATTGGCTTAATGCTTATTTGCGTTTTACTTCAGTATGAATAAAATTGTTAACAATAAAAATAGTTAAATGGGAAATGAATAATTTGAAAATAAGCGGTGTAAGAGGGTATTTAGTTGAGTTTTTGATTTATAGGTTTCTATTTGGTTCATTAGAAAGTAAGAAGTAATTTTAGGATTTTCAAAACATTTAGTTAATTAAACATTTATTTATATCTAAATAAATTGCATAAAAACTTAAGTTTTTTGATTTTTTTTTAAACTCAACATTCCCAATACTAAGATATTTCAGTTAGTTTTATAATCTTTTATAAAATGTCTGTTATTTTGTATGTGAGAGAGATTTGTTATCATAAACGTCAAAACTGAATTTAATCTCTTCAATAAACAAGGTGTTAAATTTCGTACATCCACCTTCTGGGTCAGCAAAGGATTTCGAATGCGATACTTGTTTCATTTAATACCACATATTTTATAATAATTTGTCCATTTAATTATGACTATATTCCAAAATATCTCTCTAAATTTTCCGATATATCTGGAGAATTCAACGCTCAGTAAATTGTATATAAGGTTTATATAAAAAGAGGGATTAACAAGAAACTAAATTTACCAGGAAAGCATTAAAATACACCCACCAATTTGGAGTTACAGCCAAACAGAAATTTGTTTATGACTTCCAATGCAGTAATTTCTCAATATCTCTCTTCAAACTTTGCAACGTTTCACAAACAGCTACTAAACATTCAACTTTTATCCACAAAAAGGCTTGTTGAGTTGACCTCAACGTTTTTTTTCTGGATTTCTATTTGAAACTGTGTTTCCTAGACATTATTGTCAATGCCATATTGAAAATAGTTGAAAACATAATCTATTAATGGAATGAAATCTTTTATTTCATTAAAGAAATCTTCGATTAGACCCGGACAAAGATCTTGTTTTAATCAGACGTGCATACACGCAGAGAAAAAATATAGTTGTGCATGTTTACAGTATCCATTTCAACATTTTTAAAAGTTTTTTAACAATATTTATACAGTGCCTATAGTATTGTTAAAAAAACTACTAGGGCGCTTAAAATATCCGGGGGTAGTAAAAGCTTTTCGTCATTCGTTAAAAGAGTAAAGGACAGTGTTCCTCAATTCAGACTCTATTAAAATATGAACAAACATTCACTGATCCAGTTGATAAAACCAACATTTTGGTTGAATAATTCGCAAGTAATTCTCATTTGCCGGAAAGTGCTCACCAACTGTACGGGATCGAAAGGGTTTAAATGACTACACCAAATATATTTTTAGAGCTCGTGCTCTTTCAAGGGACAGATTGCATTTCAGCAGTGTTCCTGAAGTTCTCTCGATTTATATTGAGCTTTCTCAGATATCGCTCTATAGATGAAAGCTCATCATGGGTACCGCAAGGCTCCATTCTTTCTCCTACTCTATTACTTATTTTTCTTACGATATCCCAATCTTCCAACCATATATATTATTTTTCAGATGAAAACAACATTAACCATTCATATTCTTCTTTTACCATTCATACTCTTATTTACAGAGCTTTTCAAAGATTGAGGCAATTAGGCAAAACATGAGTGCTTCTCTACATTCCGATTTAAAATCCGTGATTGGGGTCGAGTTGATTTCAAGAATTGTTGTATTTTGACATACAAATGCGCGACAGATGATCTTCTTGCTTCATTTATATTTAAAGGTGGTATACATCCCTGCAAATAATATTGGACAACTTTAAATGCACTTTATATGATATGAAGTAAAAATGAACTAATTACGTAATGCAGCAATGGTCCATGTTATTGTTAAAAAAGCGTTTGTAGTTAAACGACATATTTACGTGTAAACACGATTGCAATACTAATCCACTGGGGTGGTCCATGGAGTAGTTTTAAACTGGGTTTTATGACATATTTACGTGTTAACATGATTGCAAAAGACTACTCCGATGGGTTTTATAGTCCAGGCTTAGGACATCGTAATGTTAACCCTCTAATGCTTAAACATGCCTCAAGGCACTCATCGAAAAATGCCAATGTAACTGATATTTCATTTCAAAAACTTTGAAAACTTCTTAAAATAATTTAAGTACATTTTTTAGCAACTGTTACATGAGTTTTTGAAATGAAGAATCAGTTATATTTGCATTTATTGGCATTTTTGGGTATGCCTAAGCATTAGAGGGTTAAATAGACCATGTTTTTTCTATAAATTTGGGTTGCCTTTGAACTAGTCCTAGTACCATATGGGCTATATTTTACAAGCATTTATGGACTAGTCGTATTTTTTGGATATTACAAGTATATCAATTGTCTTTGTTTTTAACGAATTTTAATTTAATTGAAATTGCGTATTTGACAAAGGTCTGTTGTTAAAAGATAACCTGTTATCTAGTTTTTAACCGGAAATAATACAATGTATAATAGTGTGAACTTTGCTTAAAAAGGGATCTTTAGTGAATTTTTAAATATGCATTATTAAGGGTCTTTAATTTGTTATTGGTTTGAAAGGTCTATCTATGCCATTATGTGTGAAATATAACATCGTGCAAAAGTTATATTGGATTTGACGGCAGTTGTGGTGTGTGACTTATTCGCATAGACCTGTGGCTTAAGAACAACCCACAAGAAAAATTCAAACCGATCTCGGTGGCCAGTTCACATCACAAAAGGATGTTTGTTCGACTTTGCAATTCTAAATAGTAAACTAATAAAAACTTAATTACATTGTGGAAAAATAATACCAGAATTCCACAAAAAAAAATTTTAGAATTTGGCCCGAGACTGGTGAAAAACTTATGTCATATTAAAAACATACTAATGTATATAAAACTTTGCTTTGGGATTTTAGAACAAATAGGCTAAATCCGAAATTTTTACATAAAATTCAAATTTCTGCAATATTCCACTTTGAAGTCACACATCTTTGAACTCTTAGAAAGTTTTGATTAGAAATACAATTTTCTAAACAAAACAGTTAATTTTAGTGTAATTCGAACTAAACTTATTTCCGATATTTCAAAAATTCTGCATATTGAGACAAAAATTGTTAAATTGGATATAAGTACAAAAACATATCGCAATGAAATATTTTGATAGCAATTGTATATTAGGTATGTGGGTTGCTCGCAATTTAGCGAGTTTAGTCGGAGGCGTTGTGACCCATTGTGGTACCCTTAGAAATACTATTTCTCTTATTCTGTGAATCATATATAAAAGGAGAATAGTTTCCCTTCCTAATTTCGATGGCTATCTGGCCTACCTAAATAAAAGCGTAAGGCGGAACGTTTCTTTACGCTTAGCTTTAACGCTGAAATGTCATACCTAAATAAAAGCGCCAACGCTACGTCAAAAAATAAAAACAAGGTTATCAAAAAAATAAATATTACAACCCGGATTATTTAAACAATAAAGTACATTGCAGTATTGGTGTTTCGTGATTTGTAAACTAAAATTTTATCAAAGAAACTAAATATTAAAGTTTAAAGAATGTGTTTCTTGCATATTTGTTTCTCCTTTTGTATGTATGTGTTTACATTTGTTGTGTTTTGCAACTAACTTCACTATTAAACGCGCTGTCAAAATCGGATTTTCCAATTGCAAAGCGTTGCCGTCGCGTTATTTCGGTATGCTGCATACAAATTGTATGGGCATGAGAATTTTTGACAAGTAAAAAACGCCTTACGCTCCAATTTAGGTATGCGTGTATGTGATTCCCGTGATAACCAACGGGTAATTTTAATAATTACTAGTGACACATCTCTGAGATAGTTCAGATCATGAAAAAAAGATCTACCAAGATGTAGTAGTCTACGCTCTTGTAAGGCCGGACAGTCACATAGAAAGTGTCGTACTGATTCTACCTCCTCTTCGTCTAAATAACTTCTACAATAGTTATAACGTGGGTAACCCATGCGTTCCGACATGTGCCCAATTATTCAATGCCCAGAAATTATACCCGTCAGAAGCCTAATCGAATTACTGCCAAGAGACACAAGAGTCCTGGTCCTTTAATTTGTCAGAGTGGGCCAGAGCATTCTGAATATTCTACAAGTGATGATATTTGACCACCTGAGTTCCGTCTCTCTCTTGCATTTTTCTTACATTCAGCTATCCAGGCTCCGTAGAGCAGATCTACCACTAAGATGAGTGCCAGTTAACCATGAAGGCTCCCTTGTTCAAGAGCAACTAGTTTTAATTTTAGTTATACGATTTAAATACTATTGATAGGCCTATAAAAGGCAGATTCAATAAATTAATAAAGCATTTAAAAAAAGCTGTAAAATAGGATACGGTCACCCAGGGTTACGTCCAGGACGATCCTTCATTTGCCCGGATGCCCTCATGTCCTCGAACCCACATTAAATCGACGTGATGTTGTGTCAGCAATTATAAATAATAAAGCAAATTTTGAAAAAGAAAATCAACTCAAAATTTCGTTAGAAAAAATACTTTAAATACGGAAGGACCTTGGGAAACTCCTATAAACATATTTTAGACAATTTCTATGTTAAAGCTGTCCTTGTTGAGATTTCTTTCAAAACAATATAATGGCATTATAAGTTACCTAAAGTACTTTTTTTTTAGGAAGCAAAGACTAACAGCAGTTTTTATACCCTTCACCTTCGTGAGAAGGGTATATATAAATTTGTCATTCCGTTTGTAATTTCTACAATATAATTTTCCGACCCTATAAAGTATATATATTCTGGATCCTTATAGATAGCGGAGTCGATTTAGCCATGTCCGTCTGTCTGTCTGTCAGTCCGTCTGTCTGTCTGTCTGTTGAAATCAATTTTCTGAAGACCCCAGATATCTTCGGGATCCAAATCTTGAATAATTCTGTCAGACATGCTTTCGAGAAGTTTGCTATTTAAAATCAGCAAAATCGGTCCACAAATGGCTGAGATATAAGGAAAAAACCAGGACAACCTCGATTTTTTACCTATTTTTTTACCTATATCTGGATTACTAAGTCATTAATATAGACAATATGGATATCTAATGATAGATATTTCAAAGACCTTTGCAACGACGAATATAAGACCATAGTAAGTTGGACCTACAATGGGTCAAAATCGGGAAAAAATTTTGAACCCGAATTTGTTTTCACCAAAAGTTTTTTTTGGCTAAATATTAAAAAAAAAAAAAATTTAAATTTAAAAAAAAAGTTTTTTAAATTTAAAAAAAACAAAAATCGAAAAAAAAAATTTTTTCAAAAAATTAAAAAAAAACAACTGGAAAAAAATTAATTTTGTTTGCCTAAAAATATTTAAAATTTTTATTTTGAAGTATAGTTTGGTGAAGGGTATATAAGATTCGGCTCAGCCGAATATATCTCTCTTACTTGTTCAATTTAAAAAAGTAAGAAAATTCAGAATTTTCGATATTTTCAAATTCAGAGTCAATTATTTTTGAACTCATAATAGATATTGATTTAAAACTTATGATTTTATTATTTATTGTTTAACTAAGTAACAGAATATTTTTTAATGAAATCAGTTATATATTGTGTCCGATATTTTGAAATTTCAGTTCTCAAATAAATATCACTCAGTAACTATGTTTATTTTATTGTGTATATCTGAGGTGGTATTTGGGGTCCGTCATCAAAAAATAAACTGCTAAACCTATAAGAAATTTCATGCCAATTGGATCACCCAGTTAGAAATGGAATTCATTTCCAATATATTTGTATTCTGCCCCACTGTACATTCGACGAATTTTAATATTTTACAATTTTTAATATTGTATTCTATTGAAATTAGAACAAGTTAGTCTCGATAGCTTCATATAATCCCTGAATATCATATTTGTGTTCTAGTGAATCGCATAACACATTAAAAGGAAAGCTACCCATAAATAGCAGGCACTTCAAACTTGGGTTAATTTTCAAGCACCGTTGTTATACTATAGATTCACTCCATCTATCCATGGCACTTTTCCAATTGTAGCCAACCTGAATCATTACTGAATCACATTCTTATTTCCAACGGAAGGACACACCCACTTTATGAGTTAGCATTAATTCATAAAAGCTGGCTCAATCTGATGTCACGACGACCAGGCGTCAAAACTGAAGTTAACGGTTTATTTATCAAATGTTGCAAAAACTAAAACATAAAATTAATCTATTTAATTAATAGAGTGATAAAAGATATTGACTTATCTCAAGCTTAAACACCAGGTATGTTTTATGAAAGTAAACAAGTTAATATGCTTCAATAAGTTAACACGAATTAAATAAACCATACCATAGTTTAACATATAAACCATTTCAATGTAAGTATGGTAATAAAATTTAAATAATTTTTATTCAAAGCCTTATCATTTCCATCCTATTTAAATTCACATCCTTCCATTTGTTTATTATGAATAATAAATGAATTTGATTAGTTTTTTTTTCTTTGCTTTTTTAATAAATATTTCAAACATGTGGCATAAGCAATTAAAAACTTAACATACCATTGATTTTACAGTTGGTGGCACAAAAATCTTGTTTATTTTGATTAAATTTAAAACAAAATTTTATATTTGCATTTAAACAACTGTTTTAATGGTTGTCACTCAAAATCTAAAAAACTATTAATAACATTTTAGTTTAAAATAGTTACATACTTAAATACTTGTATACTAACTAATAATATACATATTTCTTACATTTATGTAAGTATTTTACAAATCGAAATCTAGTTCAATTGAAAATTAAATATACAAATTGTTTAACACTTTATATTTCATTTAATTTTAATGGTGGCTATAATTACAACTACGAGGTGTCTTAGTTAAGACGTAAAATAATTTATTGAATTTCGTTTTAAATGCTGTACATTTAAACATTACATTACACATTTAATAATAATAACTACAACTAAATAACAATTTTAATAATAAATAATTTATTTAAATGTAAGACTGTAATAATAAAAAAAAAACACAACAGTTGCCATGAGTTTGATTAAATTTAAAATTATTGAGATACAATTAATATGGTCCAACTTATTTGTAATAGAAGTATCAGAATAGTAAGTGCGAGGATCAGATAAAGAAATTAAAACAGAAAGTTGTTTTTTCACTAAAAGTTTTATTTTTTGGTCCGAAATTTTGATGAATATCAAGAATGTGCATTAGAGCAACTCATTTCTTGTGAAGAGAAAAAAATGTTTTTATTAACATCCTATAAATAAAACTTTATTTGTATTATGATGTTTTGCAAAATATTTTCAATTGTATTTCAAAAATTTTCATTTGTATTGCTATTAGAATTTTCTGAAATACATTTAGAAAATTCTGAAATACAAATAGAATTTTCAGAAATACAATTATAAATTACTAAAAAATTAAAAATTCTGAAATAGAAATGGAAATTTCTGATATACAATTGGAAATTCTGGAAAACAAATACAAAATTCTGAAATATAATTGGAAATTTCTTGAACTCAATTGGTAATTTCTGAAATACATTTGGAAATAATGTTGTGTTAACCGTTTTTGAGTTGGACCGTATTAAAAAAGCGATTAATTACACATTTGATTAGAAAGGTATTAAATATTAAAAATAAAGCTAATAAATGTTATTTTGATCCATGAAAATAACTTTAAATGCGGATAAATTATCTTAAAAGTAGTAGAAAATAGTCTGGTACTGTGGGTCTCGTGTTGGTTCAACTGTGTGATACAAATTTAACTTTAAATTCAATTTTTCAAATCCCTTCTCTGATCCCCGCTGAAGAGTAGAAGTGAATGTGAATATTACAGTAGTGATACTGGTTGGATACCTGGATGGAAAGGGTCGAGTACCGAATCAGCGCCCCTTTAAACCGTAATGAGTCTTTAACCAAAGCATTCAGTTTAACGAACGAAGGCATTTATCCTTCCGACGTCTAAATGCGATAGATCCTGAATCTATATGCAACATCCTGAATCCCATAGTCGTAAAATGGTAGTTTATATCATGGCGTTTATATTCCACAGTTGTGCCCGCGAGGCTAAGTCTAGCCTCAGTGGACCATCTCGCTTATATATAATCGACAAATTTCCCGTATTAAGAGAATACATTCTATTTACCAGAGTTTAGATACCTTGGTGACTCAGTATAGTCCAATTGTGGAATGTTTCGCCATCTCGTTAAGAGATTCCTGGCATTCCAGGATCGATGTCAAATAGACACCATCTGACAGATTTTAAGCCTGTTTAGCTATCACTACAGATCTGAACCAGATCTGAACCAGTTCCCGGCCGAAGTTTTAGCTTGAAAAACACTACGTTGGTTATTTGAAAGACATACCCTTTAGAAAGAAACATCCGTACCTGTCTGGGCAATATATAAACCTCCTCCCTCAACCTTGAGATATCAGTGTATTATCACATTTTGTCCAGTCGAGATTAATACTGAAAAATGTCTGTCAAAGAATGGTTTGGGATTGCAGTAATCAATATTGTTCGGGATTTTCTCTAGATTATCAGTAAAGTGATCAGTGGAGTACCACATGAAACAGGTTTTTGAAATTTTAAACTAGTGGAGTACCACTTTGGATGAATACTACTGGAATATCAATTTAAACTAGTGACGTACCAATTATAAAAAAAAACAAGTAAGAGTGTTATATTCGGCTGTGACAAATCCCTAAAACCGAAACCGACAATTATTCTTCGGTTTTCACTTTTAATCTATTTTCACTAGAAAAATTCAAAATTTAGAAATGAGAAACAAACTTTTTCATCCAATTATTCGTCCAATATCTCTAAACACTGATCGGTAAAAATAGCTTAAGATTTGTTTAAATTTTTTAAATTGTATTAGAATAATTGCTTCAGATAATAGCAGGCTACCTTTCGCAGGCTAAATAATGCAAAATCTTTGTTGTACTAGCTGACCGGTGCGCTTCGCCACCTCAATTGGAATAAAGAAATAGTAGTATTAAGTCTCCTTTTGTAAATTAATACTAATACAAGAAAACATTTCTCTAGTTTCATGTTTATTGATTCATTGTAATGTGGATTATAGCTCATTCTAGACGTATTATCAGAAAAAAACAGTACCATAAAAACCCACATTTTATATTCCTACTCAGCATCATGAATGTTTAATTTCATATTTCTGTGTCCATTATTATAATAAATACAAAAGAAAGGTAATACTATAATCACCTTTCGTGAATTCTAACTCATTCATCATTTGTGCCTAATTTTAAGGTTTATTATTATAAAATATTCAAAAAGTACCTTTACAATAAAGAAATAGTAACATGAATTATCCGTCTTAAATTCGCGTTTCTAGGTCCATCGTTATAAAATATTCAAAAAGTACTATTAGTTGGAAAAAGTACCTGCAATTCCCTTTTTTATATTCTAACTCAGTCTGGATCATGTGTGCTTAATATCCTACTTATTGGTTCATTATTATAGAAATTTCAATAATAGTTTCTGTTACCTCAATATCATTATGCCCTTTATCTTTGATTATTTCTTTACTCAGAAGCATATCAGACAACTATTATGTATATACAATAAGTAAAATAATTTATTATAATAAAAAGTACCATTAGTACCACTGTCAAGTTTGAAATTTCAAAATAATTTCCTGGTTCTAGGTTCATTATTATAGAAAATTCATTAGCGGTATTCACAATGTAGAGTACTTGGCCTGGTAACGTAGTAAAAGAGCACAATATCAAAAACTAAAAACCAAATACATTAGAAATTAAAATGTTTGTCAATAAATAGATTTTCTGCTTTTTTACTAGGCCAAGTACTCTACATTGTGAATACCGCAATTTTGAAGAACGAAAAAGTACTCCTTAGTTTGGTTTAGTTCTCCATGTTTGGTATCATAATACAATTGAGCACCATATTCTTGATTATTTCTTTACTGAGAAGCATATTAGCCAACTTTAACTAATTTAATATATTAAAAATGTACCATTAAAAGAAAAAGTACCAATTTTCCATTATCCTAGTCAACACTCGTCAAATTTGAACTTTAAATTTGTTTAGCAGTTCCTATATTATCAACTGATTTAATAGTTAATAAATTATCACAAAACCGAACCGAAACCGATCGGTTTTCAATTTTTTAAAACCGAAACCGCGGTTTTGAAATTCTTTGGTTTTTTGGAAACTCTAGACAATTGTATGGGGGCTAGGTGAAATCAAGGACGGATATTGTCCATTTTCAATACCAAACAAACCTTATCAACAGAGAGCATTTGTGGAAAATTTCAGTTCTTTCGTTTGGGCCCTATCGTGTTTTCAACAGACAGACAGACGGACGCACATAGCTAGATCGTCTTAGAATCTTATGAGGACCCAGAATATATATATTCTTTTGCGGGTCTGAGATGAATATTTCGATTTATTATTAACGAAAAACAATTTGACAACAGAGTTATTGTAGTAAAAATTAACCATTACAATGGAGAACAACGCAAAATGTTTTCAAGGGATGAAGCATTTTAATGGATTTTTTCATCGTAAAAATTTTTGCATTTGGGTTTCAGACAATCGATATGTTATTGTCCAAAAACAAATGCATAACGTGTCACTGTTAGGTGCGGATGTTGGGCTTGAGGCATTATTGGAACAAACTTATTCATTCTTCGCGATGCTCAATTAATTACATAATATTGATGCATGTGCTTTCAACAGCCCGTGAAATAATTCAATTTGTACATGAGACATTTCCTGATTTTGTACTATCTCTTTTCGGTTTTAAGAATCATGAGATCCCTACGGACTGAGATCGTAAAATTCTTAACACACGTTTTTCATTAAAACTTTTAAACCAAGTATTATTTGATTTTATTTTTGAACAAGTTACCTTTGTAAAGCATGTCAGTTATTATGTTTAATGTCAATTATGTTCATTTGTTGTTAATCTGATTAAAATGAGTGACCAGAAAAGAGTGCATACTAAAATTATTCAATATTTTCAACAAAACCCTACTTGGTCCTACAAAAAGTTGACCAAACAATCAAAGGTCTGCTATCAAACTGTTTCCAAAGTCATTAAACAGTACCGGGAGAACTTCTCCGTTGATATAAAACCGGGTTCAGGTAGAAGGAATGGTCCACATGATGTTTCTAAAGCCAAAAAAATAGAAAGCATTTTCAAAAAAGTTCCCAACACATCCGGTAGGAAAGCAGCCCGGTTAGGTCAGTACTCGGACTATGTGGTAATAAAAGTTAAAGCCAATGCAGGTTTAAAAGCATACAAGGCTCGAAAAGTTCCAGACAGGAACTTTGCAAACAAATTTAGAGGCCAAAGACAGAGCACGGATATTGAAGTCAAATTTTATACAAAAAATATACCTGCTGCATAATGAATGACAAAATGTACGAATGGAAAATTTTTCGCAGCTTCTGGGTCAATTCTTTTATGTTGCAGATGCTCGAGGGAATGTTGAAGAAAAGTTTAGGACCCAAAAGCAGACAAAATGTCCCAAAAAGTTCGTGGTATGGCAAGCAATATGCAGTTGTGGCAAAAAAGCCAAACATTTGTTACAAAGGGCTCTATAAATACTAGGGTATTCAATCGATTAACCGTTAATCGGTTAACCGATTAATTTTGGTCGGTTAACTGTTCGAATAATTTAAAATGGCCGATTTTCAAATAACAAATAAACCGATTAATTTGTGTCGATTAACCGGTTAACCGAAATTTATATTTTTTTTGCACTTTATATAGAAATTTAGTTTTAAGCACACACATTTCATTTCTTAACTCACACAGATCATATTTGTAATAATATGAAACAAATGACAGTTCTCAAAAATGTAATATCGAACCTTTGAAAAGAGGTTTTCAGAGTGAAAGAAAAAAATACAATTTTCAATAGGCAACAAGAGTGATATATATTTGTCACTCTTTTTAAACCACAACCATTTTGACATTTTCTTTTGTTGGTTTTCTATTGCCATATTACTGGAACTGTGTAATTTGTGGTTTTCTAGAAGTATAGCACAAAAATTAAAAGTTAGGAATTTGTAAATGAACCTTTTTCTAGAATGTACTATGATTAACTTTGTCCTAATGAGTCGGAGCACGACATGATAATAGATGAAACTAAAGACATAACTGAAACGAGTCTTTTATCAGAAACTACTAAAAGTATTTCCAATCTGAAAAACTCCAAAAAGGACTCCAATGCACAGTGGATAATATAAGGTGTATGCATCTCATAATTGATTTTGGCAAATTTTTGAAAAAAGTGTTGGACTGTTTTTAATTTATTCGAACTTTTTTCGAAAAAGTTTAATTACTTTTGCAAATATAAACCGATTTTAACAAGTAAAGTCTCATTTTTTCGCTATAAACTTGTCTTTAAAACAATGTGCACAAAAAGTATGTTTTCATAGAAAAAAATTAAAATAGTTATTGTAGAATTTGAAAAATTACAAAAAAATAATAAAGAAAATGCTAAACTTTTTATAAAAACTTAAATAATTTCTTTATGAAAGATTAATTGTTTGCCTCTCCATAATTGTTTAAAATTTTTAAATCGCTCTAAAAATGTGTGAATTAGAGGTACTAAAGTACTACAGTTTTTAAAAAAAAAAACTCAAAATGTTGAGGGTGTTTCAAAATCTTTAAAAAAGGTTTTTAACTTTAAACTTCGATAGCATTTTTTTAAAGTATCATACATACAAAGGTTTTATTTTTCCAAAAAAAAAAAAAAAAACAAAGCTAAACGTCTGTTAACAAATGTCAGTTGTTAATACTACTAAAACTAATGAAAAAGTACGTAAAAACACCTCTTTTACTTGACTTAACATATCACTTTTATACAAAAACTAAAAAAAAAAAATCAAAAATGTATTTTTAACCGTTCACTACTTTTTTTATTATGATCCGATTTTTAAGATTAAAAAAGCAAATTAAAGCATAAAGTCCCACCTATTGAGAATTGAGAATTTTATATAAGAAATTGGATATTCTTTACTTTTGATTTCTCAAGTTTTATTAAATCTAATGAAAAAATCGTTTAAAGGAAAACATTTCAATTATATTCATTTTCAAGAGCTTATTTCAGAAGATCTCACTAAAATCCTAAAGAAACTCACATGTGTATAAAAAAGGATCTCAGATGCCATACTTTCTTTGTTGAATTGTTATGATTTCTATATTTTTTATGATTTTGTTGTTTTTATTTATAAAATGCTTAAATAAGTATACAAAATGTGTGGTTCCATTTTCAATTTAAAATTAAAATAAAAATTATTCGGTTAATCGAATAATTTAAAATTAACCGATTAAATCTAAACCCCGATTAATTATTTGCTCGATTAACCGATTAATCCAGAAACCCGATTAATTGAATACCCTAATAAATACAGAAATTTACATCAAGGAATGATTACAAAAGAGGATGCTTCCATTCATAAGACTTCTTAATGTGTCCACTTATTTTTGGCCTGATTTGGTATCTGTCACTATGGTAAGAAAGTTCTTGAGTGGTACAAGACCAATAATGTGGTATTTGTACCAAGAGATGCAATTCTTACAAACTGCCTGGAGCTGAGTCCATTGGATAGATATTGGGATCTTGTTAAAAGAGAATTGAAGGGCACAAAAAAGGTGTCCAAAAGTGTGGTAGATTTTAAACGGAGATGGACAACCTGTTCGAACAAAGTGACATAAAGCACTATAAAAACCATAATGGAAGGGTTTTCGAAAAAGGTTCAAAATTTCATCATTAGTGATTAGAACTAGAAAAAAATTTCAATTAAAAAAAACATTCTAAACTGTAAGTTTAGTGGTTTAATTTTTATTAACATATATGTATGTTAAAAATTTTTCGATCTCAGTCCTTATATTATAATTCAAAAATGAGAATCCGGTGTTTTTGGATAATCTAATTCATTTTATGTCGATTTTATTTTAATGCGAGTATCTAACTGAAATGAGGCCTCAGATGGTGTTAAGTAGATTCGAATACAAATGTTTTACATAAAGCTTTAAACTTCTGTTGGAAATAACACATTAGACGATCATAAATTTTTTTCACGATTTTCTCTAATTGAAATTATGCTAATTTAGAACAAGCTACATAAAAAAATCGAATCAATGTCATGTGCGAATTAAAAACCCAATCGAATTGCATTGTAAACAAATAATTAAATGTCCTTCTTAATAAAAGTATTGAATATTGATTTGTCATTAATTTAAATAATACTGCTACATTTTAATGGAGATTGAATGTTTTTCGAAAAAAAAAAAATAAAAATTGTTTTAAATGAATTAATAATTGTTTAACTTCTTACCATAACAAAGAACCATAAAAAAAATGAACAGCTAGATTTCAGCACTTAAGCTTTTCATCATAGTTGTCAGATATTAATCTTATCAAATACAAAATACTCGTACCTGTCAGTTTCTAATGGATTTTATAGTTTTTTTTTTTGTTTTTGTTTTGCTAAAAAGATTTTTCTTGTAACAATCCAATATTTATGTATCTTGATTTATAATGGAATTCATAAATATTTAAGTTTAGACGGACTTATGTATATAGGAAAAAAAAAAAAGAAAGATAAGAAATTTACATTTACTTATAAATAGATCAATTGTAAAGTAAGATAATAATGTAGAATTAACATATTAATAATATTCACCTTATTTTCATTATCCAAAGCAAAAATATCAAGAGCTTATTACGTTTATACCACATGTCTTGACAGTACTCGTGCGTCGTTTTCTCATATTATGCTGATCGACGACGACAATAATTTTGATTTTGACACTTGATAAAATTTCATTGAAATTTTAATTTATTTATTTGAATTAAATAAACGGTTCGTTATATAAGTGGCTGGATTTATTGATTTATGGTTTACAATTTTTTTTTTTTACTTTTTAATTCACTTGATAAATTTTGTTTTGATTTGGAGGTTTTGTTTTTTTTTTTTTATTTATTTATTTTTTGGCTTAACACGCACTTTTCGCTTATTCAAAAGATTTTTTGTTACTTTTTGTTACGTTTATTTTATATTTTTTTGGCGTTATTATTTTTTTTTCACACATTTATTTAACGTTTCATTAAGGCCTGCTCTGCATGGTGTTCCAAACAATTTTGTATTTTTCTTTATTTATTTTTATATATTTTTTTTGATTTTTTTGGTTTTTGTATTCGGAGCGCTGGATGCTGGTAATGAATTAAGTTGTTATGGAAATTATAACACACTGAGAACACACACTAGCACTCAGAGTCAAACTTTGGACACTTGACAACACTTTGATTTTAAGAGTCTCTTAAGAACACAATGCCTATTGGGAATTTGCATAAATCATCATCATCATCAAGAACAGCAGCAGCAGCAACAAGAAACTTAGTCATGATTGTGATCATTCTTCATATGCGGCCGCATTGCGATCATGATCATTATTCATCAGCTAAACGAGCTAGTTGGCGTTGAAAAGCATCTTTTAGCAGCATCCTTAGAGTACAACAACAATCAACAACACCTTCATTTTTCATTTCCACTCAAAGTATATCTGGCCATTTGGCAAATCCCCTGCTATATTCAAATATTCAATTCACCATGACCGAAGAAGAATGACTGCTTGAATGCGATTGTGCCATCATTATTCAAAAATACATATAAACGATCGTATAATAACGTTTGTTGCGCATGCGCAAATGCAATATTTAACACTTTTTTTTAATATTTTTTTATTTTTTTAATTCTTGTAGTGTTGCAAGCTATGTTTGTTGTTGGAGTTTTAAGTCAAGAGTTTTTTGTTTCTGTTATCAATTGTGTTAAGGTTTTTGTAATATTTAAATGGGCCTCTTAATGCGAAATCAAAGTTGAAAACCGTGGCTTGCATGAGCTGTGGCTTCTTTGATTGGCGGTAAATTGTCTCTTTAAGTTTTCTGATGTCCCAGCGATGGTTTAGCTGGATGCTGGTTAATTATATTTTAAATAGCCCAGCAGGTGAAAACCACATTAAGCAGCATATTTTTTTTTTTAATTTCTTACCACTAAATCCCCAATAATATTTAAAATTATGATAATTTCCAACAAACAACAAAATAAGTTTTTTCTTAATTTTGTTCAAAAGATTAATCTCTTTAGGCTGACCGCGACCGTATCTAATAATAGACACTTCTTAGTCAAGTTAATTTACATTTGAATGGAAACAACACAGCATCAGTCATGCACACTCTTAAGCCACGACAAAACGGTGTTAAATAATAACAATAAAAAAAAACACACCAACGAAAAACTCAAGACAGAAAAAAAAAATAATATAATAATAACGAAAGACTATCAAAAAAATTAGAAAACGATTTACCAAAACATTCCACCGTATTACGTGCGTTTATGATTTTATATTTAAGTTTTTGTGATCAAAGAAGATTTTTCTTCTCAACCGGTTAACGATCACACACTAAACTAACCAAATGAGCCGGACGAGACTGACTAACAGCTTTCGTTTTCGGTCCAAACTATTAAACGTTTATAAGGGAAACAAACAAACAAAACAAAAAAACCAAACACACGGCTCGTTAAATTGGCCACGACTTAAGCCAACGAATGTCAAATAAGAACTAAACTCGATCTGTGAAAAAGTGTTTAGAGCCATTGGGTTTTTAGACACCACAAAAACACTACTTACTTACTATGTTCGTTAACAACCGGCAACTCAAACCGGCCTGCAATCCAACATACAACTTGCAGCATGCATGAGCCAGAACCTATTCATTCACATTTCGACCAATAGTAACGGTTTATTTTTGGTATTAACAACACACACACAACAAATAACAACAACAGGTAGGAAATACTAACAACATTACGCATTTTAGCAATTTAACATTTTACCTTCGCAACAAGTTCGATGGCATCTTGACATTCGAGCAATTAATTTATCTCTCATTCAAATTTGCCACTTCTACTTCTTGAACACACTATTAATAAATTCATATTGATTTTGAATTGTTATAGAGTTATAATTTCATGCAATCTCCTTACCTTTCATCTGTGCCTTGCTGTCGTTGTCGTTTTGTAAATAATACTTATTAAAAATTATTTATTATTTTTTATTCTTAGTGACATTATAACTAATTGCGTTCATCAAACATTAATCAAACATTCAATCATCGTAGTCGTCGTCGTTGTATTGTTGCCACTTACAAGTTAATTTTAATTAGTTAATAAATTCTAATTTAATAGTTGTTGTTTTTTTATTTATTTTTTTTTTTAAATATACCTCACATCATACATTCATATTACTTAACATATATAAAAATATCACTACCTAATCGACCATCATTTGTTATTAATTTTATGGTCAATTGCATATTTCATTATATTTTATTGTTTTTTCCTATTCACTTATTTTTAGCTAATTTTCTAATGAATTCTTATGACTTTTAAAGTCTATCAATTATAAGTAAACCACTCCTTGATTTAGTAGCCTGATAAGCTTTTAGGGAACTAGGTTAGTAAATAATCTATGTTTCACTAGGGATGTTCCGTTATATTAATGGACACCAGGCTTCAAATTCAAATGATTTTTTACCTACGTTTTTAGATTTGACAAATTAAGTAGAAGTTATCCCCTAGATGCACCAGATGGCGCTTAAACGGTCGACTGGATGGCTTTGATTATGCAGACGACATTAGCTTGCTTGTACATAGATATGACGACATGCAATTAAAACTGAATGTATAGAAACCAAAGCAGCAAATCAATGGTATAAGAATAAACATCCCAAAAACTAAGGCAACAAATTCGCGACAATTTATACTACAAGTACAACAGATCGATGATGTTCAATCATTCTACTACCTGGCCATTATAATAACAAAAAAAGTGGAGGCTAGAGAGATGTTGGAGACCTCATAAACAATGCAAGACAAACATAAGGCCAGCTTAACCATTTCTGGAAATCTCGGCATATCTCCAAGTGCGCCAAAGTAAACATCTTGAACAGCTCCGTTAAATCTGTTGCACTATATAGTTGCGAATCATGGAAATCGTATAAATGCCCTTCAAGTACATATTTATTAAAAGGTACCTACGTCGCATTCTAAAAATTGACCGGCCGAACATCACCTCGAACGCACACCTATGGAATGAGATTGGACGTTGAGTCCGAAATAAGAATGCGAAGGCCTCAATAACAGCCGTTGGAAAAATCACCCGAGTCACAGATGCCGTCGACAACTAGATACCGAAGCAGCCAGAGTTAACAAAACGGGGAACGAGTTGAAGTTCGTGGAAGCAGATTAACAAGAATGGAATTTAATCGTTAAGGTCATATGCTCCTTATATGAACATTTGGTCAATTCACAAGGTCTCTTATTATATCCTAATATTTCACAATGCTTTTCAAGCAAAAAATGTCCTAAATTAATACTACTTTCTATGCTATGTTTATTATGTTATCGTAACGAACCAACAGAGACCAACGCCGAATGCCTAAGAGTCGGTTAAGCCGAGCCTCCGAGTCATTATATATTATTACATTATTACAATATGACTGATAAGTGGCCTTGTGAATTAACCAAATATGTATATATACATATATACAACATACAAATTTTGTAATACTGACATCAATACATTTATAAGCCGATTTTTTGACATTTGACCTTCAATGCCTCGTGTATGTTTACTTTCAATACCTTATTTAGAAAATGGCAAAATTTCCTTAATGTTTGTTTAATGTCAACAAATTATTAAGGGTTTTTGTCTATGGATTTGTTAAGTATGACAGCAATATCGGCTTTGTATAAATTTTAGAAAATGTTTGGACTTCACCATTTCAGAGTCATGAATAAGGCTACTTAATTTGCAAAAAGAGCTATTACTTATTTGTCATTATGAAGGGTCTTCCAATAGGGACTTCCGAAAATTGAGAGTTGATAGCGGCCATACTGTTGAAAATAGATCTGTCGAATTGGCTGATAGATCTTCTGATTAGCTATTCTGTTTGTTTTGCCAAATTACAATGAACGGATATAGCGTTCAACAACACGTGTAAATTATTGGGTATATGACCTAAAAATGCGAGATTTTTTAAATGTTTAGCTTTTATTTTTAAACATTTGTTCAATATAAATGTATTCAAAGTATTGGCCATTGTTAGCTAAGATCTTCTCCCATCATTCTGGCTACATATGGATTCCGCGCCAAAAGAACTGCTCAACTTTTCAGGATACTTTTAGGATACTCTATTCTGAAGTGAAGCTTCAATCGAAACAAATAGTATTCAGACGGGGCTAGGTCTGGACTAAAAGGTGGGTGAGGCAAAACTTCCCAACCACTTCTTTCTAAATAGTTTTTAACAGGTATTGCAACATGTGGCCTAGCCTTGTCATGATGAAACATTACTGGGCGTTTTTCGCTTCAAACGAATCAGTTGCGTTTGGTACAGCCTTCCGGACTCTTTACAGAGAGTTTACTTAGCGCCATGGATATTTGGCTTTGGTGTCGATTCGATCGATTTGATTCACGTACGATATCTTACGCTTCGGTTTATCGTAATGGTGCAAAAATTATTTTCTTTTATTGCGTCATGGTCTATCAGCTTCAATTCGTATGGTACCCAATTTCTCTGCTTTTAGGTGAATCATGCTGCTCGCAAACGTTTTGAAATTGCTGCTTGAGTACCTCCCAATGATGTTGCAAGCGCTTGTTGAATATTACAATAATCTTCATGGAGTAATGCCTCCAGTTCTTGGTCTTCAAACTTTTTTGGCTGACCTGGGCGATCTTTGTCTTCCGTGTCATAATCATCAATTCTGAAACGAAAAAACCATCTCTCGCACGATGAAATCGATGGAAAACATTCACCACGAGCTTTTTTGATCTATCGATCTTCTTCAGTGGTACAAAATTCAACATTTTCGAAGCAAAGAAAAACTTTGCTGTTTGATGTGTATTGATAGATGTGTACCTTCAAAATGACGTATAAGTTATTAGAAAAAAAAAAACCGCGTACAAATACACATGATACGCCATCTATTGTAAGTCCCCAATAAAAAAATATCCAAAAAAAGAAAATAAGTTCGAACAAACTTAAAATAAATAAATAAACCTCAATATTTTTTGTAGACCTTCTCAAGGACTATTTATATTAAAAATTTCTACTCATTCGGATCATAAATAGATTTTTGTCGATTTAAAAAAAGTGAGACCCAAGGTCACCAACGTTTCTAAGCAACTGTGCGTTATAAAATCGTTATCATTTAATAGGAACAAAGAACCCAAATTTCTTCGTATTAAAAAAGTTGTTTACAATAAAAATACTGTATGAAAAATATTTCGGAAAGTTTACTATTTAAAATTTAATTTTCCAAAATATTTAAGATTTTAAAACTACTTAAAAGAGTTTATTTCTGAATCTTATCTCTTGTGAATTCCATAATATTTAATATACGATCTCACCATGCATGAACATAATTTAATATTACATACAATATTTAATTTTGCTGAATATGTGCATTTTGGGATATCCCCCTTTAAGGACGACTTTTTTCTATGAGATCCTCCAAGGCTTTTCTTATTATTTATACCTTATTTTAAAGATGACTAAAGAGTGAAACCATTTGCATGATTTGGCAGCATCAATATGTATGTTGTTATTAAATATCTTTGCTCACTATTAAACGTTTTAAGGTTTGAACATTTTATCAGAAATTCTTTATTGAAATTTTTATTCATCGTTTTAGGAAATTCCGAATTGTGTTACATTATGACAAACATTGGCGTTAACAAAAGTGTCAGTGATGTAATTTAGCCAACAAAATAAATGTTTTACTAAAAACAACCGCCTGCTGTGTTTGGATAATTTAACATTCTGTTAAATATTTTTATGATCGAGTGTCTGTCTGTCCGTCCGTCTCCGTTGATTCATTATACAATATTTTATTACTCGTTATAGTTTAATAATTAAGACATAAATCATCAATAATACTAACAAATATTATATACATACATATGTATAGATAAATATTAAGTAATTTATCTGAAAACAAAAAAATAATTCTAAAAAATTATTTATAATAAAAATGTCTTATTTACACTGAAACACGGATACACACACACACACACATCTTTACACCATCACATCCGTTTTAGTAAAAACTTTGTTGTTGCTGTTACTGCGAGTATTTCGATATGGGAATGATTCTTTTTTTTTTTTTTGCTGTTGTTTGTATTTAGTTTTTAATTTAATTTTTCGCAGAATTAAACGTAATGTTGTTTGGTAATTATATACCAAAATTCCTGTTAATAAAATCTCAATTATCTGATAAATATTGTCGTTTTGTTATTTTTATTTTGTTCTTCTTATATTTTTTATTGTTATATTCTTATATAAAACTAAAAATAAAAAAAGAGCTAGTAATATACCTATATATACTAGTGAAAGTAAATGATAATATACTTATTAGCCCTACAATAGAGAAAAGGTAATTTAAACAATTGGTCAATTCACAAGGTCTCTTATCATGTCATATTTTCATAATATCCTAATAAATCACGATTCGGCGGCTCGGCTTAACCGAGCCGAACTATCCTCATTCAGCATTTATTAAAAATTAAAAATTTTTTTTAAATTTTCTTTGTAAAAAATTTCCACGCCATAACAAGGTGGTTCCAATAATCTCGTTCGTCGGCTCGATGCTTGATTTCGTTCCACTTCATCTGCAATCTCGAAAGCTCTGTAATTAGTTGTCGCTTCCAGGTATGAGCTGGTCTCCTTCCCTGCGGAAATTTTTGACAATATTCATTTGCGACCCCATAAATTATTTATATAAAAATATTCTTTATATATAGCTTAGTAATTAAACGATATCCGTCTGCCTGTTGAAATCAACTTTTCGTAGCCCCTAAAAACTGTAGGATAGTAAGTTTCCTGTATGACTTCCTCTTTCTTCGACATGTATTTAAAGAGCTGTCTGATGTTAGAGTGGAAATCACAGATGGCTGTTTTAAATAGCGCACAGTTAATTCGACACTGACCACTTTATTTGTTTAGTTAATTGTTTATTATAATAGAGAATAGCACTACTACTCTATTAAGTAACAATACCCAAGGTATTTGTTTACAATACACCAACAACAACAAACACAACATCGAAAAACAAATAAATACAATTGAAATCTGTGCAAAACAATAGTTGTGTTCCATTTGTTTTTTTCTTTTTTGACGCGTCAACGTTTTGGTTTTGAATTTCCATTCCATTCATTTCATTTGTTTGCTTATTTGTTGGTTGGTTTGTTTGTTTGTTTGTTGAAGCTACTTAAACTACACTGTCTCCAGTATTGCCAGTTAAGGGAATTTATCTAAAAACAAGGGAATTTGTTTGCGAAAAAAGTGAAATTAATAAATTTTAGTGTCAAAGAATATTTGTACAAGGCGTCCTGGCTATAAAGAGTGTGCCAAAAATAGTTATATTTGTACACATTAAGTTATTAAAACTTACACTATTCAATATAGAAATTCTCAAAAATACGTAAATTTGGGATCACATGCCCCTAAAGTGGCCACCTCCTAATTTAAAATGATCTCAATTTTCTATTTTTTATCCGATCCGATCCGAAAGATTGCATTATTTATGGGATACTATAGTAAAGGCCTTAAAAAACCTTGTTAAACGTATATATTACATCGCTTTTTGGTTCTAGCAACATGTTGCAACAGTTAGCCAGTTAGCAAAGAAGCAGCATTACTGTTGGAATAACCGAATTTTTTCACTCAACTACAATTTTTCATTCACAGAAAAACAAATACGAATCAAATTAAAATTGTATGTTCTTAAAGGAATTATTTAGGTACCTAACATTACAACTTCTAAGGATATTAATATTTAGAGAATATTGTAACAATAATAAGTTTGTTTATATACAATCTGATTTAAACAAATTCTTGTTTTCCTGATTTTACATAGTCGGAATTATTATGTTGTTTAATAAATAAATAGAATTTATTGATTTTATAACGATGAAAAATACGAGTGTGACAATACCGATAACCCCCTGTCTATACCTGATGCATTTTTATCATGATAAACGTCAAAATGGTTGTCAAGATAAAAAATTATCAGGTATAGTCTGCATTTATTAGTATTATTGCTTCGTTATGACAAAATTGTTAGTGCTGTTGCTCAGACAACTTTGTCTTGACAACAAACGTCATTAATTGTTATGATAAATATTTGTCAAGTATAGACACCCCCTGTCTATAGGTTCATGTATTATGAAATAAAAGAAAAAAACTGCTTTTTATAGAATGGGGTGGTTAGTTTATTAACCACCATGGCGGTTGGCATAAAAAATAAATTTTTTTAGTGTATAAATTTATTTAAAAGCTAATAATTTTGACCAAAACAAACGTAATAGCTGTGTAGGTGAGACATTCCTGAGGAGTTATTTCATTTGGGAGTCATTTCGAGGCACTTTGGCAGGAATATTCAAATATATATTTAATGTCAAAACGCATTAACGTTATTGACTGTTATTCATATAACATCGTTTTCTAGTTCATGAATATCAGACATCATTGAATGGAATGGCGAGACATTTGATAGTCGCACTTAAGTGACCACAATGGGTTATGTAGGCCAGTGTTATTACAGATTCCCATCAAGCTCGTTGAAAATTTTTATTGCTTATTTGGTATTTCCCTGACTATGTGAAAACGGTTTATAAATTATATTGATTATAAGCTCGATCAGGTAAGGTGAGATTTTGGTGATAAGAAATTGTAAATTAGGGATGAAGAAGAAAAAATGGCAACACTAAACCAATTTAGTCACTCAGTCACTTCAAACAAACATTTAAAACTTGTTAATATTTGTATGAATATGTAGTACCTATGTTCAAACAAATAGAATGAACCAACAAAAAATGTGGACCTGAGTATATGTGACAGTAGCAAAGCAATTTCCGTTTCTTTTAATTATTTCCCTATACATATATATTTGTTTGTTTCACAAAAGCAGTCAGCAAAGTAATAAAAAATATAAAATGATTTTTTTTTGGTTCTCGACAAAATCGACAGACCATATCAGATAAATCGTCTTCTTCCGATGGAATATTTACAGACATGTTGATAATGGAACTAATACGAATGAGTGCTCGTCTATGTGAGAAGTTTTCATTCACTAAATGACCAATGATCATGTTGTCATCATGCCAAAGTTGGCAAGCGAGACGACTAAAGGTAACAGTATGTAACTAAGTACTACTCATTAAATTAGTTTGATGATTACGAAGTTTCAATAACGGTTATTCATTTAAGCCAGTTACTTCAATTAAATAAATTTGTTTAATAATTTGTATATGTATATTGTCCCTGTAACTTAAGTATTGCTTGACATTTGGTAAACACATAATGGATTAATTTGCAACTTTTTATGACTTTATATTAGTGAAGGCGTTCTAGGATATATATTTTTTAAGACTTTATAAAATAAAGAAAATCAAAATATTTTGGAAATAAATCTGTCATTTCTATTCATTAAATTCGATATTTTAAGTCATTGGAATTTGACTCGAGTTTGATAAAAGGCTTTTATGCCATATTCAAAATATATTAGCGTATATAAAACTGTATTCCGTGGGGGTTTAGAACACATAGGCTAAATCAGAAATTTTAAATGGTTTATATTTGGAAGAACCTGTGAGGAACCCCTATTAAAAATTGGAAACATTTTTCATGTTGGAATAATCTCTGCAATAAAATAATACACATATTTTTAGGGGATAATATTTGTATGTAGGTTCTTAACTAAAAATCGATCAAGATCAACATTTTTGTAATCAGAAGGAGCATTTGCTAAATGAAAGACTTAATTTTATTGGAAATCAAAGTAAAATTTTCTGCGATATATAAAAAACACTGCATTGTGAAATTGGAGAATATATAATATAAGAGTTCAACTAAATTGTTACTATTACTGATTGGTCATTTATTAGCATATTTAAAGCGTTTTCTAAAGGTCAAATCAAGGACTTTAAGAATATCTTAATCTTTGATTTTAGGCAAATGAAAAAAATCACATGCATTTATAAATGTTGCATGTCTTAAGTGCCCTACTTTGAAACCCCACAGTGCCGCTCCTGAGAGGTACCAAGTAAAATAGCATGTCTGTAGGATCAGCCAGTTAAATAGCTGATTTATTATCAAAATATTTTTATTCTGTCTCAGTGAACATTCTACAATACCGCCAATCACAAAATACATAAAAATGTGTAACTTCTAACTACTAGACAGATATCCTTACAATTTAATGCTCAATAGAGGAGAAGTTCATCTTTCAGAATGTAAAGTTTGGAGAACAGATTCGAATTAAATAATTCAGAATTAATAATGTGAACAATTCATTCCCAAAAATCATTTCCAATAAGCAAATTATTTCATTTAAGGCTTTTATATGAATAGAGTTCATTCATTGTTGAGTAAATAAATCCATATTGAATGCAATTATTTGTTTTTCATTCCATTTGTTTTATTTTTAATCATTTACAAAATTATTTGAACAATTTTATTATTCTATATATTTAAAATATGGAATGATATGGAATTAATTTTGAAAGGAATCAAGTCAGTATGTTTGAATTAATTCGTAATTAATATTTTAATGGAATGATCAAAATATCGAATTTGATTTCGAAAATTTCATTATGAACTTTTGCTTTGGATTTATACATTTTAAGTACTGACGGCCATCTTGGACCAGCACTCAGGCATGACACCTACTCATGCAAAGCTTTGTGTTGGAACTAGGAAAGTAGGTTATGGGAGGGAGGATAGAGGGACAGAGTGTTTGTGGACATTTGATTTGAATGTTCCTATATTGAAAGTTACAGGAAAGACTTCAGGAGGAAGCTTACTCCACACACGGACAGTACGGCTAAAGAACGAATTTTCCCTTTAATGTGTTGTGCGATCCACTGTCCAGTCGACAACGAATTGATGAACCCTTGGTTTTGGGAAGAAGTTCCCTAATTTCAGCAGAGCTCATACCATTGTAGTATCGGTAGAACAGTGAAACACAACCCACATCGCGACGATGTTCCAGTGAGTCAATAGAGCACCCGACGCGGTCGAGAAACCCCAAAATATACTTTGAAGCACCGGCACACACATGAGAGTTGTATTCCATTTTCGGTCGGATATAAGTGGTATGTCTTAAACCGTTTAAAAAAAAAAACTTGAATGCTTCTTTCGACACTCGAAAAATGTGCTTTGCCCAGCGGACATAGCACTGAATACTCATGCCTAGAACATCAAGAGCTTCTGATTCTTTAATATTTAGACCACCCATAAAAACAGATGGATCAACATGATCTGTTGTGTGTTAACAGACAACATTTAGTCTTGCGTGCATTGAAATCGACTCTATTCGCACTACCCCATACAGAGATTGTCACAAGATCTTGGTTAAGTGTATCATTCATGGTTTATCCGACAGGCTTGGTCTACAATTGAATGCATATGAATGGCAAATGTTACTGTCATCTGCATAAGAGTAGAAAGTGTTGAAAGTTTGAGGTAGAAGGTCGTTTATAAAGATAAGAAATATTGTAGAAGAATGGACGGAGCCTTTTTCGTTTTTACACTCGATTTGTTTGTGTTTTAGCTTCATCACCAATGCAATCATGCATTATAATTAATAATAATAAGGCTTCAAGCACTGTGACAAATATGGTATTTTCAACAGTCCTTAGCTTCATCGTGCCAGGGTCAAGCTACGAATGAAACCAATTATAGCGTGAGGGGAAATAACTAAAACATCACCAGGGGCCATTATATTTACAGGTCTCATCGTGTAGCTGATATTGACCCAGCATTAAGTGAATTGGTGATATCTAAGACCACAATGGCCGTTAAATAATCCAATAAGTATTCTTTGAGCAGAGTAATGAATCGTTTGACCCGCCTGAGTCCAGACAAGTTACCCGAATTACGAACAAATTCCGACTCAACCCGGAATCGGCCAAGCAATCGGCCGGTTCGTTCCTTGCGTAACCCTCATAACCAGGTACTTAGCTCAATGTCAGATCATTATGCTCACCAAGTTCATTTAAAGATTTAATGCAGTCCTCACCTCATAGGACAATAAGGCTCTAAGTGCCGTCTAGATGTCTGATATAACAAAAATCCTAAAGCTTCGTAATCTCATTCACAAACACTCCGTTGAACATATAAGGATGACGTAAATTTTCGTCTGGAATATTCTTGGGTATTCGTAGATTGTCACAAACATGTCGTAGTTAAAATCGTCCTACCGAGAACTTTATTCGCAGTGTGATGGATAAATTTGAGTCCAATAGTTCAGTAGACAATGAACCAATATACGTACGACGATGAAACTCAAGATCTGCCGATAACTTTTCCACTGTCCGTGGGAGTGTGCAGGAGAATACGAGGCAGTCAGTTTCGTGTCGTGACTTGGGCCTGCACTCGTCCAAATTCAACTGACCCTGAAGGTTAACGATCATTGTCAACGTCGTGTCTTCGCTAAATGGGCCCTGGAGCAGTTGGAAATTCAACCTAATTTCCATTAAAAAAAATCATCAAGCAAAGCTGTCAAATTAGGGACGTTATTAATCCACATGAGATTCAACAGCGCACAGTGGTATAGAAATAAAAAAAGAGAGATATAAATCTGTAACTTTTAAGCTCTTAGTCCGATTTGAATGAATTTTGACACGCGTAAAGAAGAAGTGTGGTCGAGTCTAAGTCGCATGTGCCAGGGGTGCGTCCAGGGGTCCCCAAAGTAGAACACCACGGCTATGTTCAATTTTTAAAACGATCCTATTTCTTCGTCTGTGTTCCGATTTCAAAAATTACATATGTATATAGAATCTCTTCGTCGAGCACTGTTTGGTTGGTTGGTTTACGTGGTAGTTCACTGCGTGCGAACAATCAAGTAGAGTCGAAGGGACTCCGTTTTGACAAGACCACACCACTCTTCAGATGTAATGTCGTTTACATCGTAATGTATTTAGAATGTAAACGAAAAAGTCGAGTCTGCTAGACCCATCCTGTGGCTGTGAGATATCTCATTAGGTCATTGAGTTTAGACCCGGCTATCTCACCAAAGGTGGTCAATATATAATTGCCATTAATGTATGTCTCGTGACACTTAGGGCTGGGCATTCGCAAAGAAGGTGGAAAATTATTTCCTCTTTTTCCTTATCCTTACAGCTACGACAATGGTCATTAAAAGGGAGTCCCAGGCGATTTGCATGATTGCCTAACGTCCAGTGCCCTGTTCATACTGGCAGCAACCTTGATTTCTATTCCGGGTTATTAGTTGCATGCATAGTTCGTTTTTCGTTAAAAGATGGCAACATCAACCTAGCTACCCTTCATATGTATAAATTACGCCATCTATTCTCAGCCTTTGTAAGAATGTGTCTGAACATAATACCTTTAATAGTCCCCAATGGAATTGCTACTGAGACCGTATTGGAGATATCTAAGGGAGATCCCATTTTGACTAGTTCGTCTGGCTGTTCATTAGCATAGTTGTCTCTGTGCGCAGGGACCCAAACCAAAGTAATGTCAGATAGACGACCTACCCTTGACAGAGAATTCTTACATTGCCTGACTAGTTAAGATGAAGATGTGTAGGCCTTCAGTGAAAGAAGTGTCGCCTGGCTATCGACAAAAATACCTATATTGCCGCGAGTATTATGATCATGTAGTGTATTACAAGCTACCATGATTGCAAAAATTTCCGCCTGGAAAACACTACACTCATTCGGAAGACGATATGAGATGCCTATCCCATGTTCGTCACAAGACGACAGAACCAACATCACAGCTCATTTTAAAACCATCAGTATATATATCCTCACTACTGGAGGGAATTAAGACCTTGAACACCCTATGAAAATCTGTGTTTAGGGTAATATAGTCAGACGGTTGGAGAACGCAGTAGGCTCAGAATCCCGGCGTCGCCATATGTTCTCGATCTCCAACATCCTCGCTGCACTGTAGACAGAGTTTAGTGCTTTTGAAAGTCTAGTTCTTAGTGTGAGGGTTATACCATACTTCTTACGACAGGTATAGTAGGCCACCGTTGCCTTCTTAACCCTATGTTGAAAATTTAATTTTCAAATGCAAATATATCATAAGTTATAAGAGATAATTGAGAGGTTTTTTGTAGTGCTCGACGAGAAGATTCTGTATATAAAATTTGTATGAAATCGGAACACATACGGTCAAATTCAGCATGACTTATGCTCCAGAGCAGTGTTGCCCACACACATACTACAACAGTTTCGTTTGTGTTTGTTAGGCAGCGGAGAGCAAAATTCATCACAATATTTTAAGTCGTACACTGAAAAGCTTAAAGTAAAATGAAAAATGTTACGACATAAAGTACGATAACACACAATACATTGTGCTTCGCCATCCATATTTTCTATAAAAAAAAAATCATACTCCCAATTCTCATCAAACATTTTGCTGTGTGTATTTGCAAAAAAATATAAGAGCATTCAAAAAAGTTGCGTAACAAGATCTTGCTTCAACAAGTGCTAAACAGCGACTGATTTGATTTTGTTCTCTGAGATGAAAACAAAGCAACAAACACATGATCATTATAAGAAACCACACAAGTAAGCTTATAGTGTATGTGTGTCAACGTAACGTTGGCAGAATTTGCTTGTCCTATCTCGCGTGATAGGAAAGCAAAATTGTGGGCAACAATGCTCCAGAGACATGTAAAATTTGACATTTCGTACGCGCGCTACCCAGCGAATCCACGGCAGACATTTGCACGATATTATATTCCATACACAATGTTATCGATAGGCCTTTCAAACGTGAAAGAAACATGAAAGTTTCCAAAGTAAAATTTAAACTTCTACAGAGGAACCAAATTGTCTAGCTCATTTAACATGTTTGTTGTATTGTTAGTCACTGTTGATTTTTTTTTTAGAAAATTAAAATTTACATGAAATAAAACATTAACAAATATTTGATTAGTAGTCTTAAAAATCTTCTTAATGGTGATTATTCATGATAAATTTTATAGATTTCAAATAATAAAAAAATAAACATAAAATTCATATTAATAAAATACTTTACTATAAGTATACAAGCATAAATGTGTACATTACCAAATTAATAATGGTAAAAACTAAATAAATAAACAGACAAAAAATACTCTTACAATAATAAAATCGTAATAATACGAGCATTAAAGCAAATGTTTAACAAATACCTACTTAAACTTGTATCAAATAACAACCAGTTTAAAGTTAAAAACAAACAAATCAAAAAAGAAAAACATTTGTGCATTTAAGTTTTCTTTAAGATTTAAAATTTGAAATTAGTTGCTTATTTTAATAGGCTTAACTACTTTATGTCTACTTATGTCCAATAAAAATTAGGATTCTAGTCTGCAGTTTGGTGAGATGGCGTTACCACTAGACCTCTCAAATAATTAATAATTTATACCAAATAACCAACCTACTGAATAGTCACAAGATACACCACAACTGGCTTCTTGGCTGACTGTCAGACTGCAATAAAATGAACTAGTATTTATACATACATACATATGTATACATACTTAATAACATACTTAGTAATTTAATATATCATTCATTGTTTTATCATCAATTCATACTTTAGGTATTTATTTATTTATTCAGTCAGTCATTCATTCATTTCTGTTCTGTTCATTCATACATTTATTCATTTATTTATTTATTCCAATTGTAATTTAGTATTTATATTATGGAAACTAGTATAACTATGATTAAATATTTATTCTACTAACCGTGTACCACCAACCACCAACCACCGCTGTGAATTCAAATGATCTTACAAATGCTGATCCTTGATCCAACAACTGCGGTTTATTTTCAATGAAACCTTCGGTTCGATTCTTTTTAACTGAATGGCTGGCTCTTGTTGCTCATCATTGAACAGTTGAATTTATGTTGAAAGTTTAATGTATTCTTTAGCTGAGATAATTACTATGTTGCTGTCAATATTTCCGAACAACTACATACAATATATTGGATATTGTACATAAATTCTCGAGTGTTTTATGTCAATAATACAGTCGTGGTTTTTATTAAAAGTATAGTACACTATTGACCATGACCATGGTTATAATTAAAAGCATAGTACATTATTGACCATGATCGTGGTTATAATTAAAAGCATATTTCAATATTGACCATGATCGTGGTTATAATTAAAAGCATATTTCAATATTGATCATAAAAAAATGCATAGAATTTTGAAGTTTGGTGCTTTACTAATATCTCTCTACGATCTACAAATATTCAGCTTTAACGCTCTTTCTTAGCGGTCGAAATTTCGACAATATTTCAATATATTCTCTAGGTTGGATATGTTTGAGATTTAGCTCAAGCTCTTTATATAAACAACTTATTTGTAATCAATATATTCCGAGACTTCATTGAAATATACTCTACTGGAATTCCGATTCCCAATAATATTGCGAGTATGACTTAAAAATTACAGATTTTTTTTTAATTTATAGCTTTTATTTTGCAGCATTTGTGCAATATTCATTTATTCAAAGTATTGGCAATTGTCAGCTATGATCTTTTCTTATCTTTCTGGCAACATATGAGACCAAGAGCGAATCAAGCCAATTTCGGATACTCTGTTCTAAAGTGAACCGTATCCCAGAGAGAACGTTTTGCATCGATCGAAGGAAATAATATTTGAACGGTGCAAGGTCTGGACTATATGCCGGGTGAGGCTAAACTTCCCAACCACTTCATTCTAAATAGTTTTTCTGGCCGCATATTCTGGTCGTTTTTCGGCCAATGCGAATGGTCTCACCAAATACAGAGCATTACCTTAGCGCCATTAATATTTGGCTTTGGTGTCGATTGGTCTGGTTGGACGGGCTTCACATACGATCTCTTACGCTTCGGGTTATTGTAAATTATCCATTTTACATCGCAAGTAATGATACAAAAATGATTTTCTTTTATAGCGTTCAAGAATTATTTCGGACATGCAAATCGTCTTTCAAGGACTCTCAGCTTCAATTCTTATGGTACCCTATTTTCCTGCTTTGTATGTAGCAGGACGTTTTGATATTGCTGATTGAGTAGCTCCCAATGATTTTGCAAGCTCTTGTTGAGTTTGACAACAATCTTCATGGAGTAATTACTCCAATTCTTGGTCTTTAAACATTTTTGGTTGTCCATTGAAACCAATGGAACACATTCATCATAAGCTTCGGTGAACAATCCGTGTGCTTCAGCGGCACATTGTTTCAAATTAAAGAAGTAAAGCAAAACTTCCCGCATATGACGCTTTGTTGGCACAATATTCGATATTATCGAAGCAAAAAATAAACTATGTTGTAAATCCAGCATTTTTAAATACAATTTTTATAATGCAATAAATTGTTTGTTTTTGAATATTTTTGAGGCCGTGAAACTCCACGCCCTTTAGTGTTTAAAGTCAAAATTCAAAACTTAAACTACACATCCTCTATAATAGAGTCAGTCGTAAAGAGAGAAGCTTCATTTGAGAACGTATTGGATTTAAAATAAGAATATGTTGGTGCATTCGCACTAAAAGAAATACACTGGGGGAAAAACGACGTTGCAAAATCGACAACAATTTACATTCAAAAAAGTGAACATATTTTAATAAATATAATGGATAAAAGTGAAGTAAATAAATGGTTTAAAAGTCAAAATGTAAAAGAAAGCGTAATTGTGTTTGATAGCGAATTTGTGTTGATGTATATGAAGATCCAGGCAGCGCAAGAAATGAAAAGATCACCGAATCTAGTCACGACATACAACTTCAAAAATTCCTGGAAACAATAAACATGCCTTCAGTTATTTTAACTATCATAGAGGGTTTATTCATAAAGGAAAAATTGACGAACGATCTGGTGTCAAATCGTACAAGAACAGTGTCAATTTGACAACGAAAAAATGGTGTCAGTATCCACATTTCCTTTGGGGCTGGGAAAATACTTTGAGAATGAATAGAGATCACATCAAGCTTTCCAAGGCTGTTTTTCGTTTTCTGATCCCAGCTTTGGGATTTTATAACATGTGGCCAAAAGTTGAAATTTTGATAAAAAAATAGGTCAATTTAAGAAGGGCGTAGGGCCGACATATTCGAAAAACAAGACATGTCTTTTATACCATCATGTTCTGCGTAAAGATACCTTATGAAAACACATAAAACTTTTATATGTTCTTGAATAAAGTTTTTTTTTTTAATAAACAAAGAGTTAAGTCACCTTTTCGTCCAAAAAACTGCAAAAATTTACTATTTTTTTAATTTTTAAATAGAAAATCGTTTGTTTTGGATCAATATTTGATATTGCCTTGAAATCTTTTGTGTGTTATTGGTAATTTAGTTGTCTAACTAACAAAAGAAATTCGAGTTCAGTCGGTCCAAAATTAAGCCCTATATTTTTAAAAAAGCGGACCAAGGTATGGCAAAATTTTAAAAGTTCAATGAAATGCCTATAACTCGGAAATTATAAGAGATAAATAGCACATGCAAGCATGTTTTTTCAAGACCTAGGCAAGCGCTTTAAGATTTGTTTAAAGATTTAACATGTCGAAGGTACCCTAATTTGAGCCCCCATAGCGCCGCCCCTGGAGAATTTGTAGGGTCGATTTTAATTATTTTAACTCGAATACTCCTTGGCTACTCCGATGTCAAATTTTATCCCGATCGGACCAGCCGTTTAGAAATGCCAGATTTATTTCCAAACAAATTTTGATTCTGCCCCACTGTGGGTTGTTGAACTATTGACACCGAATGGTGTCAAATCGTACACGGATGTGTTAATTTTTTCGCTGGGTGTATTAATGTTGTAATTTGTTTACAGTATTTTTTATTTTTTTTGGGTATGTGTAAAAATCCGAATAATCTTCGGGCCCCGGATCACTGTTGGGTATTTCCAATTTATATTTTATTCCCCCCACTCTGCATCGTTTGGTATATTCAGAGCCTTCTGCTTATTTTCCGATATAGTTACTTCGTCAAACCCCGTCACAGATATAACCCTATCGTGAGAAATCCATGTAATTTTGTTTCCTCAGACTATGGATAACAAGAGCCCACTGCAAATTCAATAATGCGTTACCTACTGATCAACCATACATCGCTCATATGGTTTCAGATTATCCAAATAGGTCAAACTTAGATCTCCAACGGCCAGTGCCTAATAACAACCAGAACCTGTTTTATTAAAAAATAAAACATTTAATTTTTGAGATTTATTTGTTGTTCTCTCTGCAGACCTAGAGATTATATAGAAGATCATTTCGTTCCTCCGGATTTGCTAAGTTTTCCTTAAGCTGTGACAATGACTCCAAGTATTTTGAAAATAATGTTTTTAGTGTCACATGAGGAGTCACATGTATGATTTCAATTTGAGTCTCTTTTTTGTAAATCTCATGATTACTGTTTCCTATACTGATTTGATAAAATTCAGAATTGTTTTTTAAAAACTGAGCAACAGTAATAATTTATTTACTGAACAAATTATTGCTACAAAATAGCAAATTTCCAGCAATATATGTTCTAAAATATGCCAAATTTGTTTGTTCATTATCTATATTATTTAGTTTTTAAGCTACGGATTCTAGCATGATTTTCTTCCTCCATACATATTTGATGCCTGTCAGAAATACTGATGCTGGTTTTGTCATCATGATATTTTATCAAATGATAGTAATCAATGATCTAAGATAACTAAAGAAAAAGTTTATAATTAAACAGATTATGTAATGTGTGTAAGAATTTCTTAGTCTGACTTGTCAGACTAATATGTGATTATGACTTTGAAAATAACATAGTGAAGCTATTATTGGACTTTTACGTCTAATTAAGGAAACAAATTTTAATTTTTAAAATAATATTCCAAGCAGAGATGTTTTTAGTTTCAACTTGAAATAAATTAAATATATCAAAGTGAAAATCTTATTTAAATGTAGTAAACGGCTTCATGTTTCAACTTGTTACTAAATAGCTGAACATATGCTAATGATCTACTACTTTATATCTACATAATTCTATCTACCTTTTTCTACCCATGCATTTTCATTCCAAGTGCAATCAAAATATTCATACATTATGCATTTTTTTTTTTTTTAACTAATTATCATCTTCTATGACTCTGTTTCTACTTCTATATCTGGTTCTATTACCAGTTTTATTTGTTTGTTTGTTTATTTATTTATTATTTTAAAATATTTTATTGAAAAAGATTGTATTTGGAAAGAAGAAAGTAATTTTGCCTGACAGCAAACATGAACATTCGTTTTGTATGTAGTAAGTATTTATGTATGTATGTATCTGTGTGAAGTAAATTGGAATTTTGTTTCCCTACAAACAGACAAACAAACATAAAACAAGGAATATGTGGTAACCTGCAACATTAACCCAATTTTCTTAAATTATGTAAATATTTTGTATAAATATTTATGTTCATATCTACATACTTATGTAGATAAATACCTATAAGAGTAGTAGAATATTTTTTAAGTCCATAATTTTGTTTATTTCATTTAAATATCTATAATTTAGTTTTTGACATTATAGGCAGTAGACCGTTGTACATACAAATTATTTTTATTTCAGCTTAAAGTCAATTAAAAATGTGGTTTTTATTTAATGATTTTGATGAGGTGTCTCTGCACATGCGCATTCTCTCTGTCTGTCTGTCGGCATGTTGTTTTTTTCTATTGCAGCATCATCATCATCATGGCAATTACTGTGGTCGTCATTATCACTGCATTTTTACGATGTTCATACAGTTGCAGTTTTGGTTGTCTAATATATAAAATTTATATGAAACAACTAAAAATTCATAAAATACTTGAATTTAATATTCGCATAATTTCAGTTATGAAGTCGCAACTCATAATAGTTAATTTGTGTTGTTATACCCTACATTAGAGTATATAAATGTTATCTCTGTTTGCCGATCGGTATTTTATGGAAACTACAAATGTGACGACAAACAAAAGCCTCGAGAGCCAAAGATAACAAAACAAATAAACTGTGCCGAATACACCCAATCGGTTTTAGAACTTCTTTGACAAAATATATAAAGCAGAAGATAAGAATGCCTTACTGAAATCGGTCGATGATCCAGAGGATGCCAACATCACTGCCCTACATCCATTCACATGTCAATGCTCATCATACTATCTAAGATAGCTCAGACATTAACCTAAAAGGTGAACCCACCTTTGTTATTACTACTTTGAAATATAGGTTCTCGATATTGAACTTGTTAGCGACGAATAGCTGGTAGCTTTTTAATATGAAGTGGTGACTGAGCCACATAACAATCATATTAAGAACATAATTGAGAAGGCTGAGAGACAATCCAAACATTAACATCCAATAATAAGTAAATGGATGGATATTGAACCACAAATACGTTAAAGCTTGATTGAAATTGTAAAGTGAAGTTACAAAAGTCAATACTAATACAATACATATTAGTATATTGTTGTTAATAATTCCCAAATAGTTTGTGTGAACTTTAATATTACATATTAGTATACAGTTGTTAATAATTCCCAAACAGTTTATGTGTATTATAATATAAGACATCTAAGAAAAACATGAAAAGGGAAGCTAGAATCGAAGTCCCGATCTACTTATACTTTGCATCCGGGTAACAAAGCATAATTAGACGAGGCCAAAATTCTTACTTCGTACAAATACCATAAAATCCGTAGTTAGCCGACCGAGAGCCGAAGCATTTATCTCGTCGGATTGTACTCATTAGCTAGTCGTAGCCAGTAAGTTGTAGTTAGCCGATGAGAGCTGAAGAATTTATCTCCTCGGATTGCATCCATAGACAGTAATAACGAATAATTAGTCGTTAGCCGAAGCATTTATCTCGTCGAATCATCTATTAGAAGCTTCGCCCATCAACAAGGATATTCCAGAGATCCTAGACAGCTCTGTGGTAAGGATTTCAAAGGAAGCAGACCTTTGAAGAACCTGGACAGACTAAGCATACCCCGGATAGAAACAAAACTGCATCACAAAATGAGCTCCGTAAGAACAGTGTAAAGCTAAGTGTGTGAAATGAACATTTATCACAAAATATATCCGTAATATACGGTAAATCTTTCATTTAAGAATATTTACCAAAAAGACTTGATTTTTATTTTCCATAAAAATTAATTACATTTACCGCAGCTCAGGATATATATGTCATCAATTTTACTAAATTTGGAAGTCATGACGCGTCATTACTACGTTCTAATGTTAGGGGTAGTTGGAAAGCTGTTAAGTGATAAACTAATAACAGTTAGGAGAACTCACACAAATTTCAGTTAAAGCTTTCATACTTTCAAATCTGCTCTACCTGATGGCAATTTCCTGCTGAAGAATAGGAGAATACAATATACATACATTTATGACATGGTAATTAATAATTTTCAGGGCTTCTTTCCCCATAAAAATGGACAGCATACAATATAGTCATTATTGATGAATGAAGGGATAACATATCATACAAAGCATACGATTTCAGATCAGCCTATCCTTTTTACTTAAAACTTTGGAAATAATCATTAATGTGTATATTAAATCATCTCTCCAGTTACTTATCATGCCTACGAACAGTAGATCTACCGAAACACCGCTACAATCGTTGATTCTCGAGTCATTTAATTTTGTTATGGAAAACTCATAATCTTAAGATCAATCGAGTTCATTAACATTGCCAAATATCATGGACTAGTATTGGATACTTAATTATATTGGAACCTTGTGTACAGTTGGATTTAAGACTTTTGTTGAGGCTACCGCATTATATAAAAAATGGAGACTGTCGAGTGTCTATGTAGGTGATATTGAGACATTCATTGGTTACCCCAAATGGGTTCCTGAACATGGGGCAGTTATTGGAAACTGCAGTGCTAACACACTTGTGAATGGCAATACAACGCTAGACTTTAATGAGTTCTGTTGTAATATTGACATCACTATCACGAAGAGTAAACAACTATTTCGCTTAAACTTCATATTATTGCCAAGGAATGATGGGTGAAAGAGTCCACTGGAAGGGACACCATAAAAGGGTAATAAATATAGGTATACAGAGGATACGACTTGCAATAAATCTGCCAATAAATGCCACCTCAGGAATCTTATAGCGAAACTCTAGTAAGTTCTATAGTTGAAACAAAAAGTCGACATTAGAACTTTCTGTGATATTTGAATAGTGGAATAAATGTTGCTAAATTGTGAATATTTTTGACAATTTCTTAAAATCAACCTAATTTATTATTAAAAAAGACATTTTTAAATTTTTAACAATAATTTTTAAAAATCAATCTAATACAAATTTTATTGAGACAATGAAATTGTATTATGATACTCCAGTTTTTAACAAATTTTAATAATCAGTATTGTCGTCTGTAAATACCTTTAACATCACTACTCACTGTATTCTAGGCACACACGCTCAAACCTTGCGACTGCTTTACAATGTATTTTACAGAATTTCGAACCACGATGAAGAAGATGAAACGATGTCCGCCATTTGAAGACTTAAGACGCTGAATGTTTTGTCAACAAATACTTTGTAATATGGTGACTTGAGTGGACTCCATACCTTTACTGGATCAAGAGGATGGTTGGAGAGCAAAGATGGCTACCGATTCGAAACGGTAAAAAGTAACTTTATTCGGTTGTTTAGTCCTCCAATTTCCACAGCTCAATTGGGTGCATTTGGTTGGTCCCTTTGTGTTACCTGAAAAGAGAAGTACTGAAGAGAGTGGTAAAGATAAAGATATATTATTAACAGATATATATGTATATCTAGTATATAAGTAATATTTGAAATGTTGCAGAAAAGGTCGAAGAAATTATCTAGAAATACCTGTGATTCAAAGCCACCATGATGAGCGATTTACATATTCGGTCTCAACAACTATCTGATCTTCCTAATATAGTCGTTGATGCATCCCAACTTCATATCCAAAATTCAGAAAGACATAGATCTCCCAGTGTCCAAAGTCAACTTTCAGGCCATCCAGTTTTGTAGCGTTTGTTGGAATCGTACTCATTGCTCCATGGCTTATCAGAATTTTCCTTCTCCCTAATACTCTCTCAAAGAGTATACAATTAAAAATTCAGAATTCGTTCCTGCGTGTAACACCTCATCTCATGCCATCCTGCAGATATACATAGCTGTCACAGCTTTTTCTGTCAAGAATGATACCTAAATGTGTTGCACTATTTGAGAGTGTCATTTCAATACCGTTCTATCGGAGTAGCGTGAAGATAGGAATCTTCTATTTCTTTGATATAAATTCGAGCTCAGTTTTGCTTGGATTCACACTCAGTTCATTGCTGATACTCCACCGACTTAGTTTATTGAGTGCCGCCTCCAAAGTTTTATAGATCATCGAAACCAGCTTCTTGAGCATACAGTTTATTATTTCGGTAAATTTGCTGTTTGGTAATGGTATTTTAATAATAATGACAATTTCGGGCTGGCTTCAATAGCCTATAATATTTACAAAGATTAAAAATAAATTAACATAGTTGGTGTTATATTACATTTAAACTTTTGTAGATTTTAGTAAACTCAGTTTTGGAAACAAAATATTTTGGTAATTTTAAATTATTTTCACAATAACGGTAACGATGGCGGTTACGGTAACCAAACTTGGTAATTGTAATTAAAATATTTACATAGTTTGTGGACTATTTTAAAATACACTTTTATTTTAAAGATTCTGTTCCCAATGAGTTTGCAAGTTCTCGTTGAGTTTTAAAACAATTTTCTTGAAGTAATGCCTCCTATTCTTGGGCGATCTTTGTCTTCCGTGTCGTGTTCTTATATACTACAGTTTATTAAACATTTAAAAATATGGTCCAATGAAATTTTTGTATGTAAATTTTCTCAAACTTTATTAAAATATTCCTCTATTCATAATAAATTGAGATATGTTCTTTTGACATTACATTTTTATTGAAAGTAAAATAATTAATTTTATTTGTTCTATCATTATGCACGTTTACTTCAGCGATTATTAAAATCATATGTAGAACAAGTTATTTCAATTTAAATCTTTCTAACCCACTTCTTCTATTAGCGTAAATCTTTATTCTACCTGACCGTCTCTATCATTTTTCTTGTTTATATTTGTTGTCATATTTTCTGATTGCCAATATTGTATTTTATTTGTAATATTAATGGGTTTCTATTATGCATTTTTTTGTTTATCAGTCATTATTTTTATCCAACATATAAATTAAGTCATAAAGATGTGTTTTAGCCATATTTACTCGTAACATTCATATAATTTCATTGACTTTTAACGGTGCATGAGGAGAACACGAGTAGAAGAGAATTCTTGTGAAGAACGACCATAACGTCATCAATCAAATTTTCATTTAAGAGTTGATATCGGTATTTAAGCACGCATTTTTATGGGTGTATGTATTCATATAGATAGACTTATTGGGTGTATGTGGTAATATTTTGTGGACAAAATTTCAATGAATAGATTATAGCTGGCTGGTTTGCAAGTAACAAACTTAATGTGATCGAGTGCGTAGAATTTCAAAACTTTTAATATAAATTTAATTATGTTGGGTGAGTAAATATGGTCTTACTGAACCATATACATATAAGATGAATTTCCTAATCGTATATGTGTATATGTATTATTGTTATGGATAATATCCTGATATTAACTGTTCTGATATAAGAATTTACAAGTACATGTAAAGAGTGCGGCGAAAAAATATAGTTTATTTTACGTTACCATGTAAATGAGAAAGCTTGTCTTGTCTAAAGATTCCATTTCTCAAAATACTGAGGTATTTTTTGTAAATGTTTTTAAGTTAAAATATACAGAAAATTTAAAAAAGTACGACATTTTTAAAGGTAACATTGGAAAAAATAGTACTTCTTGTTGATACGTTGTGTGTTCGCGCTCATTGAAGATAATATGTGCATAATTTCATGTTTCTAAAGAGTCACACATGGAAATGTATTTTAATTATTTTATTTATTTCAAAACATCCTTTTACTTAAGACAATTCAAAAGAAACAATTAGTTTTATTTTATTTGATGTCGATTGATCTTTCTAAATGCTTGTAAGAGTAAACAACGTCAAACAAATTTGTGCTAAAAAAGTGGTTACGCTTTTTTGAGTACATATTTGTCATGTGTTACCATACTTTAAGTTTACTAAATTTAAAAACAAAAAAAAAGGAATATTAGCACCCAAGCACTATATACAGAGCTAAACAATTTGGAAAGTACCAAAAGAAATAATGAAAAGTACCACTACCGAAATAACAATAAATACCGTTACCGCTAAAATAGCGTTACCGAAATATTCCAAGCTACCGTTACCGTTACCTTTTTACCGTTTCGAATCGGTAGCCAACCAGGGAAAATTACCATTATATTCGCCTTTTGTAGATTCTAATTTATTTAAGATCTTATCTCATCCTATCCAGTCTTTATCTTCTTTCACTCAATAGGGTACCAGCTATCTTCTAATTTTTATGTTGGTAAATTCATTGATTTATAATAATACAAAAGTATGATTAGAGGAAAATGATACCAATTTTCCATTTACCACCTTGATTACCTATCAAACTTCAAACACGACCTGGCATTTTTTATATTTTTCATTTGTGACCCTACAAAGAATGTATACTCCGCATCGTTATAGATAGCGAAGTCATTATAGCCATGCCAATCAACTTTCCGTAGCGCCCAAATGTTATATATGGACAATGTTATGTATGGAATAGCATATAGGGCAAATACGCAATATTTTGTGAAAAATGTCTGTTACCATTTTGCATTAGTGTTTCAAGCATTAAATTTCCTCCTTCAATGATTGGTTCGTTTGCTGGGATAGAATTTTGACTTCAAGTTACAATAAAAATAAATATAATGGTGTTAAAGTAATCACAGCTCAGTTTTGTTTGTTAACGCCACATCCATATGTCGTCAACATCAATATCATCCAATTTAAGCAAAAAGAACTCAGCAGTAATAAATCACTGCATAACCAGCCTCACTTTCAAAGAAGTATGGGCCTCCAGCCCAAAATCCGCAATAAACAGTGGCCATTAGACGAATTTGTTGTTCGACAATCACTTGTGGTTTGTCTGAACCCGAAATGCTCAATTTTGACGATTAACAAAGCCATCAAGGTGAGAATGTGCGCCATCGCTTAAGATGATTTTGCTCGAACTTTGGCCGTCAAACATTTTTGAAATATTGTTAAACAATAAAAATGCGTTTTTGTCGCCTGACTATAACCATAACTCAAACCTTACATGATGTTTGCAAGAGATGCCAAAAAGGTACCAAAAAAACAGTATTATCATATTCCATCAACTGTTGCTAAACGCGATAGGCGCCTGGAGTCATACATTGTAAGGTCTATTGAAAGTATACAGAATCTTCCCAATCATATTGACTACTCCTCTCCCAGACCATCCTTCTTCAGGAACTACGGTTTTTTAATTCCGATTAACACGGGATTAGAGGAAGGTATTTCCCTAACAATAACGGTTTCTTTATTTACACAAACGATTCCCCAAATGGTGATAGTGTTGGCGGAGGTTTCCACATGCAGAAAATTGTGATTATAGCAATTGGAATATTCGTGTATATACTGAGCTGGGATAATATTCCTGACAGGTGCATACACAACATCGAGTGTGATCCAGGAATTCCGGGCATTCTTGAACTAGATGACGAGACATTCGACACTAGTAATAATACGGGTATGTTGATATCACAGCCAACTGTGTTGTTGATGAATTGAGGAAAAAAGGCGTCATGATGACGGAAGGTGAGCTAGACTGCCTATGTGATAGTCCGTTGTCCACGCATTAGTGATGGATACCATGAACTTGCGCAAATAAGGTGGGAGAATGAAACTACCTGTGTGATCACAAGAATGATATGGCCTGGGTTGGACTGACAGCGCACGGTTTACTTCCTGGGTGACGGGCGTTGTAGATTTGGCAACCATGCCGGAACACTTGACTGCCTCATAATGACTTCTGCAGGAGTAGTTTTAATGAAGAAGTGCTTTTTGTTTCGCATTCAATGCATTGTGTTGGAACTAGGAAAATAGGTTATGGGAGGGAGGATAGAGGGAGTAGTGTTTGTGGGCATTTGATTTGAATTTTCCTATATTGAAAGTGATAGGGAAGATTTCAGCAGTTAGCTTATTCCACATACGGACAGTACGGCTAAATAACGAATTTTTCCTATTGTGCGATCCACTATCCAGTCGACGACGAATTAATGCGCCCTTGCCGATGAACTTGTATTGCGTAATAAACTACGGATTTCTGGAACAATTTCCCATTGTAGTATTGGTAACAAAACCCATATTGCGACGATGTTTCAGTGAGTCAATAGAGCCGGATATTCTATTGTCACCGATAAGCACCTTTGCCCCACTCCTATACGCACCGGTCCATATATGAAAGTTGTATTCCATTTTGGATCAGATATAAGTGGTGTAAACAGTAAAGAGATCCGATGGAGTGAAATATTTCCTACTTCATGACACTTGAAAAATGTGTTTTTTCCAGCGGACATCGCACTGAATACTCTTGCCTAGAACATCAAGAGCTTCTGATTCTATAATATTTACACTACTCATAAAAACAGGTGGATCAACATGATCTGTTGTGTGTTAACATACAACATTGAGTCTTGCGTGCTTTAAAATCGTCTCTATTCGCACAACACCATTCAGAGATTGTCATAAGATCTTGGTTAAACGTAACATTTATGTTTTGCCTCATTGCCCCAATCTCCGACAGGCTTGACGAATGAATATGAATGGCAAATGTTGCAGTCATCGCTGTCAAGAATAGATAAGGTTAGAAGTTTAACGTAGAAGGTCGCTTAGAAAGATAAACAATAGAGTAGCGGAAAGGACGGAGCCTTGCGGTACCCCTGAATTGATATTGAACTCATTTGATGAGATTCCATTTACAACAACTCGTATAGTGTGATCTCTGAGAAAGCTTGATATAAATCGAGAGAAGTTATTACCGACACCAATTATTTAGGACAACAATTCATTGCCAATAATTCTGAACTATCGGATATGAAAACTCTATTTTGAGGAATATATGATTATTGGGACAAAATATGTAACTCGCACCTCATGGTAGATTGAAATCCGTCGAATGAGTGGCATTTCTAATAATATACCAAATCACTCTGACCATTATATAAAACCTCCTCGTTTATATATCGTTGCGAAAACAACAACTGGAATCTTAGAAATTAAGAGTAAACTTTTATGTTTTAAGTTTACAAATTTAAATTTGCATAACAATTTACTTTTATGCATCTTCTAATACTTTGTAGACTACACACTGTCTGACATTTGTATCTTTGTTCCTTTTTTTATATATTTTAAAAAACTCACCATTTCCACCACGTACTGTGAGCGCAATAAATTCTTCAAAAATACCAAATTCACAGAGAATAACTAACGAAGTGTTCAAAAACGTAACTACATATCTATGTTTTATACTCATGGACATGGAAATATACTTTTTTGGGTCACATATGTTTTTGTTACAATCATCTAACAAAAATGTTAATTAACCCAACTAGAAATATCATTATCGTCGTCATCATCATCAACAGCAGCATCATTTGTGGAAGTAGTGTTTGGCATAGAGTTTATGATAAGTTGGATGATAATAAATGTGTGTTAGTAGCAGCACACAGCGGCACGAGTGGTAGCAACTGTTGTATTTACTATTTGATATTCTTGCTGAAGCAGAAGCAGCAGCAACATCTTCTTCTTTTGGCCATACAACCAGCCTCGTCCATTCATACATTTAATCTTCTCTTTTTTTATAATTTTAATTTCATTGATTGCATGTGGGATTTTTTAACATTGACTGTCAGAGTGAGCGTTTGTTTGTTGTTGCTTCTTTTATTAATTTATATTTGTTGTTTTATATTTGGATATTTGGATATTTGTTGTTTTTTTTTTTTTTTTTGTTTTTGCAAAAGTTCATAACATTTCTCATTTACCACAATTAGCTGTTAATGTGCTAGATAAATGTTTTGACTGCTGCTGACGATGTTTCTTACATTTAACACTCACACTTACCCATACTTGCATATTTTTCTACACATTTACAGACACACAGTCGTACCTGATAGACAGGGTCCTCTCCATTTACTTCTATTTCTAATGCTAAATACAAAATACTTCTTAATTTTCAATGATTCTCATTTGCATTTGCATTCGTATTTCGCAGTAAAGTTGTTAATTATCTGCACGTTACTGTTGCTTAGTGCTGCCATATAAGACGATTTATTCCCGAAAGTGGGAAATTAATGTTGTCTTTGGATTTGAAACGGTTAAATGATAATGGTTACGCTAATTTGGATTATTTCGACAAGTTTGGCGGTAACCGTATCATGGCTTACTTCGTTAAATCGGTATTTCGTAAATCAAAAATTTTTATATTCATAATCTAAAAGTTTTTACAAATACTCTCTGGATTTTGTATTGGAAATGAGCAATAACGGTCTATGATTTCACCTAGCCCCCATACAAATGTCCCACGGAATACTGTTTGAGCAGTCATAATACTTCAATTGTTGAAAAGGAAAATAACCAATTTGTTATAAAGAGCAGCGGTAGTGTCGATAATATCTGCTTTATTCGGCTATCCCGAGTCCGTCTTAAAATTTTTGTTATAAACCATATTTCACATTGCCATTACCATCTAGGAAGCAATATTTCCAATTAAAATGCCAAAAGAAATCGTAAAATCGGACCAATGAGTATATTTATAGATAAACATTTAATTAGTAGATAATAGATTGGAGAAGCAGAAAGAAGAGAAATAACATTTTATGTCAGATGAAATTTATATTTGTTGCACAGTGGGGTTGTAAGGAGCCACTAACTAGTCCTACAAAAAGTTGGCCAAACAATCAAAGGTCTGCCGTCAAACTGTTTCCAATGTTATTCAACAGTACCGGGAGAACTTGTCCGTTGATAGAAAATATGGTTCAGGTAGAGCAATGGTCCACATAATGCTTCTAAAGCTAATAAATAGAAAGCATTTTCAAAAGAGCTCGCAACACATCCGTTAGGAAAGCAGTCTGGTTAGTTCAGTACTCGGACCATTTGGTAAGAAAAGTTAAAGCCAATGCAGGTTTAAAAACATACAAGGCTCATAAAGTTCCTGACAGGAACGCTGCTAAAAATTTAGAGGCCAAAAACAGAGCACGGAAATTGAAGTCAAATTTTATAAAAAAAAAAAATACTCCTGCTGCATAATGCAGCTTCCGGGACAAAATTTTGATGTTGCTGATGCTCGAGAGAATGTTGAAGAAAAGTTTAGGACCCAAAAGCAGACATAATTTCCCAAAAAGTTCTTGGTATGGCAGGCAATATACAGTTGCCGCAAAAAAGCCAAACATTTGTTACAAAGGGATCTATAAATACCGAAATTCACATCAAGGAATGTTTACAAAAGAGTATGCTTCCATTCATAAGATTTCTTATTTTTGGTCTGATTTGGCATTTGTCACTATGGTAAGAAAGGTCTTGAGTGGTAAAAGAACAATAATGTGGTATTTGTACCAAGAGAGGCAAATCCTACAAACTGCCTGGAGCTAAGGCCAGTGGAGAGATATTGGGCTCTTGTTAAAAGAGAATTGAAGAGCACAAAGAAGGTGTCCAAAAGAGTGGTAGATTTTAAACTGAGATGGAGAACCTGTTCGAACAAAGGACAGAAATCACTATAAACACCATAATGGAAGTGTTTCCGAAAAAGGTTCAAAATTTCATCACTAGTGATTAAATAGTTAAAGTTTTAAAATTATAATTGTTCTTCTGAGAAAACGATGGTAGTATAATTATAATATCTTGGTATAATCTTTAGAGCATCTATCTTGCTACTTGACTTTTAAAATCGTTAATATGCTGTGAAGTAGCATCCAACCTTAATTTTCATCTTTTAATAACCCAGCAGTTAAGCAAATAGTAAATGTATCCCTTATAGATGGTAAATGTCACTAATGTCTGTTCAGTTGGCTGACTCCATTCGACACATATCTGCTATTTGTAATGCAGAGAGAGATCAATTTGTTACTTTATACATCCCATGTAATCTAGCGTAAAGACAATTGTCACTTAAGTGTCTCTAAGTAATCCTTAAACGTTAATTGTTTTATGCATTTATCTCTAAGAAATTCGAAAGGGTCAACTGACCCTCTGCTTAGGACATACACGTGTTAAACTAACTAATTACGTAGTCTGCTGGGAAATAACTGTCTGTCAGTAGCGGTAACTTTGTATGTGAAGTTACAAAATCTTTCGATAACGAAATCTCTTATAAATCGAAATTGAAATGAAAACAAATATGAATGTTTTCGAGACATTTAATGAATTTTTGATACATAAAAAAACTCTAGTTTTTTTTGAAGCAAAATGTTTTGAAATTATAATTTTCAATTACTGATAGAGAAATGAAGCAAACTTAATGCCAGTTTCTCGAAGTCAAAAGAAGTTAGTCGATAACATTTACTTAATGTTATTTCTATAACAAATTCATTTTGTCCAGACAATATGTTGCTAATGTATATTTTAATATGCATATTAATATGCATTTTGAAGTTAAATATAACAAAATTTGCATTATCAATAAAATATGCAAATCAATGCCATTTTACAGAAAAATGTGCGATTCGGATAGATAATTAATCTACATTGTATTTGAACGTTCGAGGAAAATAACTATGGTAACATTTATAATGATTTTAAAAATTATGCAATTGTTTTTATGAGAAACATATGTGGAAATTGTAATTATTAGATTTGGGAGTTAATATATACAATTTATATGGTTACACTTTTGTCTATTTATGCAGTTTAAAAAATAGTTTATGGAAACTTTATTTATACAATTATGTATTTAATATGTTGTATATAAATGTAAACACACATACACTAAATATATAAAATATGCTGGTTTAACCTTCTTCTCTATAGCACGTTCTCACAGTGGGGAGTCCAGTGTTGTTTTTCTTTTTCAGTTTTTAATATTTCCAAAATAATTTGCAAACTGTAAAGAAACACACAATCCAGCAGCAAGTAACTCTCTGCTACTTGACATGGAAGCCGTTTACAAAACGAGCAGTGTGCTGCATTTGAGTGTGGGATTCTGCATTATTGGTCGGTCTACTTACAGCTTGAACTGAAATAGAAAAAATGTCACAGTTTGATATAAAAATGTTGACAATGTAAGTAAGTAAATACATACATACATTCGTTTGAATCAAAGTATTAATTTTTATAATTTTAATTTTATCAAACACATAAATCAATCAGTTTTGATTTGCGAGATAATTGTTATTTCAATGTGCGAAACCAAATAGGTTTGTTTTTTTTTTTTATTTTTAATTTTTTTGTTTAATAAAGTTGTGCTTATTTAATTGATACGCTACTAAGTTTTGGTTAGATGAAGTTAGTTGAAGGTAATGATTTGTGACAAGATAGATGGGTGCACCGATAGACTAGATCAATCTAAGGGTTGAGGTTTCGATTCCCACCCGAAAATCTGGGTGCAAAAAAGCTTCAACTCTGGGAGCAAAAAGCTTCGTAGTTTGTGTTTGTTTAAAAAAAATTTAAAACATTTTGTAGAAATATAATTCCCCAAAAATATTAAAAAATCCAAAAATGGAAATTTTCAACACATACTTAGGGTATATATATATATATATATATCTGTATTCAGTGGGGATTCCCTGCTTCGGGATTTAAGAACATATAGTCTAAATCCGAAATTTCAATAGAAATTGGTTTAAATTTGGAAGGACCAGTGAAGAACCAGTATTGAAAATTTGCATTTGTAAAAAAATTATCAGGTGTCGAATTTGACTACAATTCGATAAAATTAAAAATTTATATAACATTCAACTTTAAAGTCACCTATTTTTGGGTTCGTTCAAAATATTTTTTGTGATTGGAAAATGCGGAATTTTTAACACGAATTTGTACCAACGAAGTTTTGCTTTACTTCTTTAATATCAAAAAATACCGCTGAAGCACACCGATTGCTAACCCAAGCTTATGGTGAATGTGTTCCATCGGTTTCATGTGGATCAGAAGTGGTGATTTTGACACGGAAGACAAAGACCAATAATTGGAGGCATCACTCCATGAAGATTGTTGTAAAACTCAACAAGAGCCTGCAAAATCACATGGGAGCTGCTCAAAACGATTGCGAGCATCCGGTTTCATCCAAAAGACCGATAGACCTTTACAGACGATTTCGCATGTCCGAAATTATGTTTAAACACTATAAAAGAAAATGTTTTTTGCACCGAATCATTACTGGCGATGAAAAATAGACACCACAGTCAAATATCCATGACTCTAAGGTAATTCTCTGTATTTGATGAGAGCAAAAGGGTCAAATATATTATAAGCTGCTGAAATCTGACCAGACCATCACAGGGAGCATGTACGGAACACAACTGATTCGTTTGAAGCGAGCAATGACCGAAAAACGCCAAGAATATGCGGCCAGATATGAAACCGTTATATTTCATCATGACAACGCTCAGCCGTATGTGCAATACCTGTTACAAATTATATAGAATGAAGTGGTTGGAAAGTTTATAGTCCAGACCGTGCCCGTCCTACTATTATTTGTTTCGATCGATGCAGAACGCTCTCTCTGGGACACGTTTCACTTTGGAACAGAGTATCCGATACTGACTTGATTCGTTTTTGGCCTTAAACGATGTGTAGTTCTTTTGGCGCGGAATCCATATGTTGCCAGAAAGATGGGAAAAGTTCATATATAGCTAACAATAGTCAATACTTTGAATAAATTTATATTGTAAAAATGTTTCAAAATAAGAGCTAAAAATTTCAAAAAATTCCTTACTTTTAAGTCATACACCCAATAAATAAAAGAGTTAGTTGTAGTATTGTCTCCGATATTACAAAAATTGTGAAATTTGTGAATTCAAAAATATACAGTGAAATGAAATTTGTATCATTAGAACAATTTTTTATAACAAATGTAAAGGTGGAAACAAATATAAATTAAGGAAAAGCAAATACCGAAATTCCGTTTTTTTAAATTTTGCCATAAAGTCCACATTAAGTTGGTAAATGAATAACACGAATGATTGTGAATACATCATAGTATCTAAAACTGTTTTGAAATTCTAAACTCAAAATTATTATATTTTACGTTTTCTATTATAAAGATATCCTTGTTGAGAAATCATTAAAAAATATAAAAACAATATCTCCTGCTTTGGGAGTATTTTCATATTTCAAGGTATTGTGATATTTAAAAATTCTGAGGTGAGATTTCACAGTACCACTCCCGATTGTTCTGTGAGGTTCTTAGTCAAAATTCTTACTCGAATACTCCTCTGCTACGCCTATGTGAAATTTCATGTCAATAGGATCAGCCAGTTAGAAATATCAGATTTGTTTCCAAAATATTTTGATTATGGACCACTATACACCGGAGTCAAAGTTCAAACTTTTAAATATATGCTATTTTTCATAAAAATTTACAAATTATTAAGTACTTAATAGTGGAGATTGATATTACGTCAGAAAAATAATACACTTTAATATTAATATTATTCAAAATGTACACTTTAATGTTCGTTTGCTCTCCAGCATTCGCAGCGTTTACTCTCTCCCTTACATAACATAATTTTAGCATGGCGAGTTCCCACTTAGGTTAGGTTGGGTTATAAAGGCAGCCAGTGTTAACCAGCTTACTTGGGTCCATAAATTGGTCCCTTTGTGATACCCTAAAGATCATGCTCAGGTCCTTCACATGTCAGAAATGGGTTCACTGCCGAACCAACCTGACGCACGAATGAACGAATCTATCTTCCTGACATCCACAGTGGATAGATCCGCTAGGCCATGCAAAAAAAGGACTGCCTATTGTACCAGACCAAGCCCCAGAAAGAGCTGGGCAAAGACGGAGGAAATGTTTAACCGTTTCCTCCACGTCTTCATCATGGCAACTTCTACAGAAGTCATTCTATGGAGTGTTCAGTCTCCTAGCATGCGCAATAAACAAGCAGTGCCCAATAAGTACTGATATCAGAGCTCACAGCCTAGTCCATGATAGGCCCGTGTGGGACATTGACCTGTGATGGTCAAAATCGGGCGATGTGAGCCTCGATATCGAGCAATTTATCAGATTAGTCCATCTGAGCTGAGTGGATTCAAATAAGTTACGCTGTATGAGTGATTTACAGCAGGATAGCGGTAAACCGACCATAAGATCGATCTCATCAACTTGTAGATGTGAGCCTCTTTTGGCCAGTTCATCCGCAATAGCATTGCCAGGCACCCAGAATAACTCCAGGTTAGAATGTCTCGCCATCTCGTAAAGAGATACCCGGCATTCATGTACCAATCTGGATGTAGAGTAGACACCAGATAGGGATTTGATAGCAGGCTTACTGTCAGTACAGATTCGGATATTCACACCAAATAGCCTATACTTAGTACTTCATCCTGTGTACCGCCCTTTTGATCGCTGAAATTTCAGCTTGAATTACACTACATTGATCCTGTAGCCTGAAACACACCCCCTTCCGAAAATCGGGAATATAGAAGACACCACTCACCCCAGCCGCAGACTTGGAGCCATCTGTATAGATGACAAACGTGTCCCTAGAAGAAGGTAAGCAGGTTTTACATTGTTGTTTCCTGTTTAAATTATTGCTTTTGTTTGCTATTACTTTAAACTACAGCATGTAAAATGTGCATTTTTCGAAGTTCTCAAAATAAAACGTTTTTCTTAAGTGTTTCTAAAAGAAGCTAAATTTTTTACCGACAATATTATTCCTTATAACCAAACGAAACACAAATAGTAAACAATCCTTCAATTCATGTCTAGATAGATCAAAGTTTATGAAATATATACATAAATCTCTAGTTAACCTGACTCCACACACCGGGAGTGAAAATACTTTAAGAAATATTTGTAGGCGTTAAAATAACTTTAAGTTACATGATCCGTCACAAGAAAAGTAACCTTGTATTCATTTGTCATTTTCCAATCGAGTTTAAATCTTTGATTAAGTGACATTATAAATACGTACAGTGGGTATTATTGATATAAAAAGTGAACTATAAAATCTATAATTCTTCACAATTTTTAGTACATAATGTTATAATATTTATACGAATTTATTGTACATAAGAGGGCAGGTCAATAAGTCCGTGACTTTTTGAATGAAACACAGGTTTTGGATAAAAAGATATTTTATTTTTGTACCTTCTCAAAAAATAAGATTTGTCGAGGTCATTTAAATATGTATTTGCTTGTGAGATAATTTCATCGTTGTAGTCAAATCTCTTTCCGTCGAGACATTTCTTCAGGTTTGGAAACAAGAAATAGGCTCTAAATCAGGAAAATAGGGATGATGAGGTAGCAATTCGTAGCTTAATTAATGAAATTTTTGTAATGGGAACTGCAAATTGTGAGCAAACGCGGGAAAGCTTTCTAATACCAAAGCCATGTGACATTTCTATGGCTTCCACAATCTCTAACACTTTCAATCTCCAATCTGTGAACAACATATCGTGAACGTTCAGAACGTTCGCCATCTTCCGTGCCTGTACGGCCACAACGAAATTCAGTAAACCGCTTTTTTACCATTGAAATTGATGGTGCAGAGTTCCCATAGTATTTATCAAGCATAGTCTTGGTTTGATTGATGAGTTTTTTCCGCGAAAAATAATGCTTACGAAATTCTCGTTGTTCCATTTACTCCACAAGTCACGCGGTAGTCTGCTATCAATGGGTGTCAAACACAAACTAAATGACACAGCTTATTAAAATGTTGACAGGAGTCAAATGAGAGATGTCTGTTGCCAGAAGCAGTGTTGTATTTTAAGTTAACAGGCCGAAAATTCAAAAAGTCAGGGATTTATTGACCCGCTTTCGTATTTTAAATATAAATTTTCTCTTACATTTTACTATATTTTCTTCCAATATGTCCCTACCTCAAATCCACTGTACATTGTAAGCTTTGCATGTCAAAATGTTCCAACGTCTGTGCCTCTCCGCCTATACTTAGCATGTCCACCTCTCAGTAAATAAGTTTTTTAATTTTCTTAACCACCGATCCAATCGAATTCAATCACATCAATTAAATTAGTAGTTTACATATCAAGTTTTAAACATTTAACAATTTGTTTAGACACATTGTAATATTATCACTTGTAATATTACTTGTTATTCTGTTTCTATTACTATTACTATTTCCATATCTGTTTCTATTTGTTGTTTTGTAATACTTGTTCTTGTTAACACAACTAAATCCCTAATAAAATACGTATAAAATCTAATCGTAATGAAATGAATAAATACAAATTTATATGGACATAAGACACGAAAAAAACCAAAACCTTTGACTTTCATTGCATTTAATCATTTTATTTATTCATTGTTGGCTTTGCGAAGTGATGTTGTTTGAATGATATGGACAACAGCAAACCAAAAAAAATTATTAATGTACTTTTACTGTTGTTTTAAACAATACAAAAAAAATAAAGGAACTGAAAATGAAAAGATTACATTACACCGGCGTGTTTTGGTTTTTAACATAAATCATGAGTGCCTGATTGGTTTTATATGTTCTGTAAGCACTGTAAATATGTATTTATGGATATACAGTGTGTGACAAATATATTACAAACAAATATGTGATACATAATACAAATATCTGATTGAATATAAAACATGTTGTAATTTATTTCTCTTGAAATAAGATTAAATTAATTAGACTTCGGATTATAAAACAATGTCCAGTTGATAGATGGCGATATCCGCGTTTAACAACGGAAAAAAACTATTAAAGCAGTAGTTGTAAGAACGATGAATTATATTCGTTTCTCCTGCATGCTGAGAAATAATGTAGTTGTACATGTTTACCATAACCATTTCAACATATTTACATGTTTTTAAACAATATTATGGTCACTGTAATTATGTATATGATTGCAAAAATAAGTTTCATATAGAAATAAATCACGCAACATAATTTCATGGCGATCGGTCCATAATTGGACATTTGAAAGTGAAATGAATTGCAAATAAATTCAGTGTAGGGTATGTGGTCGGTCTTGATCGACTATACTTTTTGTGATAACCGACTTTATCTGGTTTTCATACAAATGCTTGCTTGTTCTTTTTTTTTAAATAAACATAGCTGACAATATTATGCTTTAGTTAGGGACTTTAAACTACAGTAAAGAAATGATTTTGTCATTCCTTTTATAACTGATCAAAACATTGGTCGTATATACCATACTGTACCATACTCTCTGTTGATAAGCTTTGTTTGGTATTGAAAATAGATAATATCGGTCAATAATTTCACCTAGCCCCCATACAAATTTGCCCCCGGAATACTGTTTGAGAAGTCAAAAATATGTTGATTACGCGGCAATCCTAATACAATTTTGCACAAATTAGTTATAGATACCTACTCCGAAATAATATAGTAAACTATGGAAAAACTCGGGCAATATTTGTTCCTAGTCCCCATACAAGGTCGCTAGATGAGGACATACTAAACCGTTTTCAACAATTTTGAAACACCCTCAAATTTTAATATTATTTTGAAAAAACTGTTTTAGGGTTGGTCGTAGTACTTTAGTACCTCTAACTCACACATTTTTAAACCGATTTCAAAATTTTAAACAACTTTGATAGGCAAAGAATTAAGCTGTATGCATAAACTGTAACTGTTTCGCTTTATTTTTTATTTTTTTCGTAATTTTTCAAATTCAAACCTAATTTTCGTGTGTTTTTAAGACAATTTTATATAGACAACAAGTAAGAGAGCTATATTCGGCTGTGCCGAATCTCATATACCCTTCACCAAATTATACCTTAAAATAAAATTTAAAAAATTTTTTTTTTTTCAAAATAGTTTTTAAAAGTTTTTTCCAATTTTTTTAAAAAAAATTTGTTTAACTTCTTAGTGAAAAAAATTTATGACAAAAGAAAGTTTTTTGTGAAAAAAATTCAGGTTAAAAATATTTTTCCCGATTTTGACCCATTGTAGGTCCAACTTTGTATAGCCTTATATACATCGTTGCAATGGACTTTTGAAATATCTGTCATTAAATATCCATGTTGTCTATATTTATGTCTTAGTAATCGATATATAGATAAAAAATAGGTCAAAAATAGAGGTTGTCTCGGATTTTTGCTCATATCTCCGTTATTTATGGACGGATTTTGCTGATTTTAAATAGGAAACTTTTCGAAAGCATGTCTGACAGAATTATTGAGGATTTGGATCCCAAAAATATCTGGGGTCTTCAGAAAATTGATTTCAACAGACAGACAGACGGACATGGCTAAATCGACTCCGCTATCTATAAGGATGCAGAATATATATACTTTATAGGGTCGGAAAATTATATTGTGAAAATTACAAACGGAATGACAAATTTATATATACCCTTCTTACGAAGGTGAAGGGTATAAATTTTTTCCAAAAAATTTTTTTTTTAGAAATTCTTAACAAAAACAATACTTATAACTTACAAATGTATCAAAATGTGTACATGATTTTAAAGCGTAAAGCGTTTTCTTTACAAACCCGTTAAAAAATGTAAAGTCGGACTAAAACTGACTGAGCTACAGGTCGAAAAGTTGATGAACATAACTGAAAACGTTTTTTTTAGAATAACTTCAAATTTGAGGGTGTTTCTGAAATGTTTCGACACAATTTGTAATGTACTTAGCAAGACCTATAACCCACGCTATGTTGTTTTCCAAGTTTCTTTTTTCACTGTAGCATCGTGTAATTAATATCGTGATGAAATTGGACACATACACGTTTTATACGAACCTAAATATTTCTACCAACATTTGTGTAGACAAATATTTTATTGTCACGTATTGGTGGTGGGTACACAAGATTCGGTACCAGCCTAATAATGGGTTTTCCAACAAAAGGTGTTATTTTGAATCACCCGGTATTCGGAAGCTGTCACTTTTAAAGGTTTTGTTCTTTGACATTTGACAAGTAGAAACTACGCCATTACTAAAAATGGAACGATACACGCTTCAACAACGCATTGAAATTATTAAAATTCAGTGCAAAAATTGTGAAAATCTTGCGGTCAAAATTCGCAAAAATAAAGCGTTTGTGGGTCGTCGTGAAGCACCTTGTCGGACCGCAATACAGAAATTGGTAGAAAGAATCGAGCTGTTGGGATAAGTGATGTGAAAAATAAAACCCATGCACGTCGCTCAAAAACAACTGAGAATATTACTGCTGTAGCCCAAAGTGCTGAAAAAAATCCTGGTTTGTCCATTCCTCGTCGTTCTTTGGAATTGGGCATTCCACAAACGTCATTACACAACGTTTACTTTCAACAAGGTGGCGCTACGTGACACACAAGCAACGAAACCATTGCTCTTTTATGGGAAAAGTTTATGGACCGTGTTATCTTTCGAGGAGGTGATCACAATTGGCCACCGAGATCTTGTGACTTAACACCTTGTGACTTATTCCTTTGGGGCCACGTGAAAGATAAGGTCTACGCCAACAGCCCAGAGTCGATTCAAGACCTGAAAGATAGAATTCGAGAGGCTATCGAGGACATAGGACAGCCACTTTGCGATTTGGTTATGGAAAATTTCATGAAAAGGATATGGTCCTGTAAGCGTGGTCGTGGTGGCCATTTGTCTGATGTTGTTTTTCATTATTAACGCCATCCTTCCTCATTATTATGAAATAAACATCCGATAATTTATCTCAAAAAATTCCATTTTTCTTTGAATACCAAAATAACACCTCTTGTTGTGAAACCCTTTATAACACTCTTAACGAGTGAGATCGAAAAAAACTTAACATACATGTATGTTAATAAAAATGAAACCACTAAACCTACAGTTTACCACATTATTGTTCTTGTACCACTCAAGACCTTGCTTACCATAGTGACAGGATGCCAAATCAGGCCAAAAATAAGTGCACACATTAAAAAGTCTTATGAATGGAAGCAGCCTTTTTGTAAACATTCCTTGATGTAAATTTCGGTATTTATAGAGCATTTGTAACAAATGTTTGGCTTCTTTTGCCGCAGCTGCATATTGCTTGCTATGCCAACAACTTTTTGGGAAATTTTTCTGCTTTTGGGTCCTAAACTTTTTCAGCAACATAAAAATATTGACCCGGAAGCTGCGAAAAGTGTTCGTCATCCATTATGCAGCGGGTATATTTTTTTTATAAAATTTGACATCAATTTCCGTGCTCTGTCTTTGACCTCTAAATTTTTAGAGTACTGACCTAACCGGACTGATTTCTAGCGGATGTGTTGGGAGAAACATAATGTGGACCATTACTTCTACCAGAACCAGGTTTCCTATCAACGAAAAATTTTTCCCGCTACTGTTTAATGACATTGGAATCAGTTTGACGGCAGACCTTTGATTGTTTGGCCAACTTTTTGTAGGACCAAGTTGGGTATTGTTGAATATATATATAATAATTTTAGTACGGACTTTTTTTTTGTCACTCATTTTAATCGGTTTAATAACAAATTGGGTTTATGGTTCAATCAATTAACTCATTCATAAGTTTAAAATCCAAACAATTGCATTTTTATTTTAATCAAGTTTAGTTTATTGTAAAAAGTAAGAATAAAGAAATCAAAACATGAAAAAACCTCCCCATTCCAAGGTTTTTTGTGGAGTAAAGTGGTTAGTTTACTAACCACCGTGGTGGTTGGCATTAAAAATAACTATGATAAAAATGTTTGTTTTGTATAAATTTTTTTGAAATCGGATATTTTTGACTAAATTTTCTGACCAAACACCCGAAATATCAAAGTAACACTGAATTAGATGAACCATAAACACTCTGTGCTTTTTTTATTGAATGCGTGAAAGTCTCTTAAAAAAACTGATTTTTACAATATTTTCAAATTAATATATTTATCTAACCAGAGCACCCAGACGGCAAAGTTTTACAAAAAATCATAAACGATGACTTTTAAAATAAACAATGGTTTAGCAAAATGGCAATAGATGCCAATAAACTATGTTTTAAAGACTATAGAAAATGTGGTTAGTAAAGTAACCATCCAACCGCAAAGAGTTAATCGGGCGATGGAAATTGACTATCATATTGGACAAGGATGACCTGCAATGGTCTACAGCATGTATGAGACGAATCTCTTTATTTTCTTGCAACTTTACGTAAGCCTGTAATTTTTTTTTTTTTTTTTTCTTTTGATTTCTTAACAAGTTTACAGAACTTACCCAATTTGGAACACTGGTGGATTACCAAACAAAACTCAAATTGGATTTTGGGGGGAGACCATAAAACTCAGGAGTTGAGTTCGAGAATTGCGGCTTCCTATACGAAGGTATAGATCGATGTGGTAGTTCCTGAAGGGGACTCTTAAAGGGCGTAAGCCAGAGTTGTGTATGGCGGTTGTCCATAACTGTTTTTGGCGTTTTTTTTTCGGCCAAATAATTCTCTGTTTACTTCCAGAGTAACTTAAAACTAAACAAACAAACAAGTTTATAGCACTTTGTATATTTCTATTTTAAGTTCATACTTAGAAATTTCGGTTAATCGGTTTATTTGTTATTTAAAATCGGAAATATTAAATTATTCGAACAGTTAACCGACGAAAATTAATCGATTAACCGTTAATCGGTTAATCGATTAAATACCCTAGTATTTGCATAATTTAGAGTTGTTCGTAGAATAACTGTAACGGTATTTTAGAGGTAAATTTAGTCGAGGTGAAAAGATGATATAAGTGTTGCTTAAAATAACGATAGCCAACCTTGAAAAATATATTTTTTTCCAATGTTCCTATTATTTTATTCATCACTGTATAATTGTGATTAAAGACATATGTGTATGCACATGTTCAAACGAATGTACATATGAATGTACGTATGTATTTATTCTTCTGGAGCTTGTTTTCGATGTTTGTTAAATCGCTTAGTTCAATCACTAGCTCAGGGGCTGAAGCTATTTGTTATCCGCCACATTTAATCTATCTAATCACAAAACTGAGAGACTTGTTAACTTGGTACAGAATGGACATCACAACAACAGCAGAAACTCCATGGTAAAACAATCCAGCCGGCCTGCCAGCTAAACTAAGTCCCAGCTAAAGTGTTTCTAATTCTTTAACACTTGTAACTATGTTTGATTTGTTTTGCATTGTGTATTTAGCCCGGCCAACTTTATGGTTAAATGTGGTAAATAAATCAAAATAGCATTTCAATTAAGCTGTAAATTTATTTATTTATATAAAATTGGTTAAATGTTATAAATACTCGTACACAATATGACACTACCAATGTACGTCCGTCTGTCTGTATGTCTGTCTGCCGATCTATCTATTTAGTTAGTGTATCTATTGATTTTTATGAATGTATGTGTAGGTTATTTTAAATAAAAAATCAATAAATCATTAGGTGTTGCAAAAAAATAATGGTATGTAAAATAAAATAAATAAATGAAAATATAAACAAAATATAAATGTAAATGAAACGATCGAGCGAGTGAGTGAACGAGTGAGAGAGAGGGAGATAATATTTAAAAGTCATCTCAAGTCAAGATTTATCATTCACATACCTTAATTGATATTTAAATATCGTGTTATTTATTATCGATTTATTTAATTAGGTTTGTATTTAATGAGGAAATAACAAGACACGCCCACTCATTCATTAAAACGATCCAGTGATCAAACGATCTAACGATGGGGTGTTTTCAATGACTATCGGTGTTTCGTGTTTATTTCTCAAGTCTTACGTTTTTTGTTATTGTTGTTTTTGTTTTCGTAATTGTTATTGTTGTTTTTATTTTATTTTTTTAATTTTTATTCTCCCACCGCTCACAAACAATCTCGTGGATTTGTATTCTTTTTGAAAATTACCTACAGAGTAGACGACCGTACGACCGTACGTTGATTTATTGTAATTCGTGTTATTTATTGTAAACGGTGTGTCTAAAATAAATTTTTCTTAATTGTAACTCAGCAAAATTGTCATAAATTAATAAATCTTTAATTTTATTTATGTATTTTCTCTATGCGAAATCATTGAATGCGACAAAAAAAATCTAATTCGAATTACGACTATTGATTTGTATTTATTTGTTATTTGTTATTTATTATATTTCTATATTTTTTTTTTTTTTTTCTAATTTTATGTAAGCAATTTAAGTAAGATTGATATATGGCCCAGGGTGAAATTCTGGCGCAGCAAACATTACAAAACATTTAATTAAATTTATGTCAAAAACTAATAGCAATTAAAATTACTGATAATTTATTTCCTATTCTTTTGAAAAGTCACTCCTTGAAATATCAATTATGCATATTTATTTGTTATAAGTAACGCCAGCTTATATTGAGATGTGCCATTTTGAAAAATAATACCAGTACCTAGTTTAAATGTATATGTATTAGAATTTCATACAAATGTATCTGTATAGATATTGTTAATAAATCATTTAACTAGATATTTATCTTACAAGTACTAAGTTATATTGAAAAACATGTCTATTTCAAATACCTAATTTTTTTTGTGCAACATTACACTTTTTATCGAACTTATTTCGAATTAAAATCAATAATATGGTTTTATTATGATGCTCTATCCAATCTCCATTTTTAGTATATGGTATTTCAATATTTTATTTTTCTATTGGATGTATGACTTAAAAAAGGGGGATTTTCAAAATTGTTATCTTCTATTTTGAAACATTTGTACAATATAAATTTATTCAAAGTATAGGCCATTGTCAGCTATAGCTTTTTCCCATCTGTCTGGCAACATATGGATTCCCAGACAAAAGAACTGCTCATATTTTAAAGCCAAGTACGAATCAAGCTAATTTCTGTCATAAAGTGAAGCGTATCCCAGAGAGAGCGTTCTGCATCAATCGACACAAATAGTAGTCAGAGACTATATAAGGGAGAGGCGTAACTTCCCAACCACTTCATTATAAATAATTTGTAACAAGTATTGCAACATGTGGCCGAGCGTTGTCATGATGGAATATTACGGTTTCATGGCTGGCCGCAAATGCTCATCTCAATCGTTCAATTTACAGCAGCTTATATAGATAGTACCCTTTTACTCGCACCAAATACAGAGCGCCAAGCATATTTGGCCTTAGTGTCGATTCGGCTGGATGGCTGGATTTCACATACGATCTCTTACGCTTCGGGTCCCTAAAAGCTTTTGAATATCTTCTAATTAATTTTAATATTTTTTCAAATAAATCATATTTTCCAGATGTTTGGAAAATATCTAAAGTTGTTCCCATACGTATAAAATTAAATAATACTGATATAAACAAGTTACAACTAATTTCTTTACCTTTAAATTTAGGGAAACTTTTTGAAAGAATAATACGAGAAAAAATAGACTACTCGTTAAATGAATTACATATTCCAATTCTTCAATTTGGGTTTCAAAAAGGTCACTCTACAAAAGTGATGTAAACTCTATTCTTCGTAATTGTTTTTGTACAGTAGCAGTTTCAAAAGCTTTTGATCATATATGTATATGGAAATATATATTGAGGGGTACCACAACGTTCCATTTTAGCACCACACCTTTACAACATTTTCACGTATGATTTTCCTCACAATTTTCCATAATCAACTGGCTTATTTTATTATTCCTTCTTGTATTCCCATTGTGAATCCCCATTTTCAAATTGTTTAACATTTTTATGATTATTGGGGAATCAAAATTAATACATCGAAATGTGTAGAGATTGCTTTTGTTGAAAATCTGAAATACCTTGTAATCAATTTTAATATTCTTTTTAAATTTAATAAACATGCAAGACTTGTTTCATAAGAAATCATATAAGATAATGGGTGTTTTTTCAAAGATTAGTTATAACAAAAAATTTAAAAAAAGAAAACGGACTTATTTTATATAAAACCAGTATAAGACCTGGTTTCCAATTTGGTTCAATGTTTTAACTACTGTTATGAAAATGGAAATATTTTAACGAAACATTTTGAGATATTTTATTCCATAAAAATTTCGAATCTATAAATGACCTTATTAAAATTTATATATACATACAGTGTCATTAAAAAATAACACCAATCGGTTTGTATGTGTGCGATATTCTGAGAAAGTTTTTAAATAGACTTGTAATACACTAAAATCATCATAATAACGAAACATTTATTGAGAAAAAAGTTTTCGTATCGGCTTTCTATATGAAGAAATTCCTAGCTTTGATTTAAATCATAACTTAAGTCACCGGTTTTTTAAAAAAGTACATCTAGCTCTCATAGAAGATAGTGCCCTTTTGAGAATTTTGTGTTAAATTTTTTATTTCTTTATTATATTTAAGTATATTTTAAGAGTTTTCTATATGTTTTAAGTAATATTTTACTTTTGTTTCAAAAAGCTCGTTCGATTTGTCGGTGATATTTACAAAGATATTGTGTTTGCACAATATAATAGCCAAGATCCAAAATATCTGTGAATGTCGTTCGCAAAAACCATGCATTTTTGAAATTCTTTGAAGGTTTGTGATATTCGTGTTCACTTCCTAGTGCTTAGACAGCAATGAAAATTGCGACATGTTTAAAAAAAAAAACTGAAAAATTTTAAAAAATCTTAAATTTTGCTTGAATTTGTATATCATCTCGAGCGATTATCACTAGACTTGAGAGGATAACAAAAACTGTTTTTTCTGTAAGTCGCCCTAATGTAAGATTTTTTAATCAAAAATCTATGATTTCACCTAGCTCCGTACAAATGTCCCCTTGGAATACTGTTTGAGCAGTCATAAATATGTTGGTTATGCTGCAATCCTGATAAAATTATGCACAAATTAGTTTTAAGTACTGTGAAATTATACTGTAAAGTGTGACGAAACACGGGCAACATTTGTCCCTAGTCCCATCTTCCTTCTCAGAAAATAATTTAACATTCATAATTGTCATATAATTACACTCTGCTACAAAATAACACTTTTTGTCAGAACTTGAAAGGCGACCTAATAGAGTGTTGTAGGGCTAGGTGAGGACATACGAAAACCGTTTTCATAGATTTTGAAACAGCCTAAAAATGTTTAGTTATTTTGAAAAAACTTTAGTACTTTAGTATCTCTAACTCACACACTGTTAGACCGATTTAAACATTTTAAACAATTATGGATAGGCAAAGGATTGAGCTTTCATAAAATGTATGCACAAAACGTATATTTTAAGAAACTATGTAAATTTTTATAAAAAATGTCGCTTTATTTTTTTTTTCGTAATTTTTAGATTCAACAATAGTTATTTTAATTTTTTTCTGTGAAAACTTATTTTTTTTGCACAAGATTTTAAAGATAATTTTATATAGACAAAAACGAGACATTACTTGTTAAAATCGGTTTATATTTGCAAAAGTGATTAAACTTTTTCGATACAAATTTTACAATTATTTTTTTTTGTAAAGAGTTTTCCAACACGAGGTGTTATTTTGAATTACCAGGTATTTCGGTAGCTGTCACTTTTGAAGCTTTTATTTTTTCACATTTGACAAGTAGAAACTACATCATTACTAAAAATGGAACGATACACGCTTCAACAACGCATTGAAATTATTAAAATTCACTACAAAAATATTGCAGTCTCAATTCGCAAAACTAAAGCATTTTTGGGTCGTCGTGAAGCACCTTGTCGGACCGCAATATAGAAATTGGTGGACAAATTCAAGCTGTTGGGACAAGTTAGTGATGTGAAGAATAAAACTCGTGCACGTCGCTCAAGAACAACTGAGAATATTGCTGCTGTAGCCCAAAGTGTTGAAGAAAACCCAGGTTTGTCCATTCCTCGTCGTTCTTTGGAATTGGGAATTCCACAAACTTCATTACACCGAATTTTGGATGATATCGATCTGGACAACGTTTACTTTCAACATGCCACACAAGCAACGAAAGCATTGTTCTTTTAAGGGAAAAGTTTCCGGACCGTGTTATCTCTCGAAGAGGTGATCACAATTGGCCACCGAGATCTTGTGATTTAACACCTTGCGACTTCTTCCTTTGGGGCCACGTGAGAGATGAGGTCTACGCCAACAGCCCAGCGTTGATTCAAGACCTCAAAGATAGAATTCGTGAGGATATCAAGAACATAGGGCAGTCACTTTTCGATTTAATAATGGAAAATTTCACGAAAAAGGATATGGTCCTGTAAGCGTGGTCGTGGTGCCCATTTGGCTGATGTTGTTTTTCGTTATTAACGGCATACCTTCCTCTTTATTATGAAATAAACATCCGACCATTTATCTCAAAAAATGTCATTTTTCTTTGAATACCAAAATAACACCTCTTGTTGGAAAACCCTGTATAGTTTTTTGTTTTTTTTTATTCATATGCGCTAGGAGAAAATACTAAAGAAGGTGTTAATGAAAAGTTGAATAACTTCAACAATTTTCATTCGATTTGAAAAATTAAGACCATGTTTTGTTAAGAACAAAATTATGTTTATAAATTGGTATAAATTTGTATAAGCTTTCATATCAAAATAAGCAATGCGACCAAAATCAAAAAAGTTTATAAATTTGTTTTTTTTTAGATATTATTAACAAAAGCATTACTTATGATTTACAAATGTATCAATAAATGCATATCATTTTAAAGTATAATCAGTTGTCTTTCCAAACCCGTTAAAAAATTTAAAGTCGGACAAAAACTGATTTAGTTACTGGTCGATAAGTTGACGAACATCACTGAAATCGGTTTTTTTAGAATAACTTCTCAATTTAAGGGTGTTTCTGCAATTTTTAGACACTATTTGAAATGTTTTTTCACTGTAGCACCGTGTAATTAATATCTTAATGAAATTAGACTTAACAAGTTTTATATGAACCTAAATCTGTCTACCAACTTTTGTGAGGATCGGTCCGTAATTCCTAAAGTAATTTGTATATGATAGTATGACTTAGCTTTTATTTTGAAACATTTGTACAATATAAATCTATTGAAAGTATTGACCATAATTAGCTATGACCTTTTCCCATCTTTCTGGCAACATATGGATTTCGAGCCAAGAGAACTGCTCATCGTTTGAGGCCAAGAACGAATCAAGCCAAATTGTTCCAAATTGAATTGTATTCCAGAATTGTATCAAAACAAATAGTAGTCGGACGGGACACGATCTTTAATATAAGGCGGGTGAGGTAAAACTTCCCATCCACTTCATTCTAAATATTTTTTAACAGGTATTGCAACATGTGGCCGAGCGTTGTCATGATGGAATATTAAGCTTTCATGCCTGTCCGCATATTCTGAGCGCTTTTAGGCCAATGCTCGCTTCAAACGAATCAGTTGAGTTTGATACAGGTTCCTTGTGATGGTCTGGCCAGGTTTGAGCATCTCATAATAGATAGGACCCTTTTGGTCCCACGACAAACAGAGCATACCATAACGCCATGAATATTCGGATTTGGAGTCGATTCAATGCCTCTCGTCTTCATTTCGTATGGTACCTAATTTCCCTGATTTTGGATGAATCCTGCTGTTCGCAAACATTTGCAATTCCTGCCTCCAATACTTGGTCTTGAAATTTTTTTGGCTGGCCTGCCCGATCTTTGACTTTCGAGTCAAAATCACCACTTCTGAACCACACACATCATCTTTCGCACATTGGAACCGATGGAACACATTGACCATACGCTTAGGTGAGCAATCGGTGTGCTTCCGCAGAATTTTTTGTTAATTAAAGAAGTAAAACAAAACTTCCCACATATGACGATTCGTTGGTACAAAATTCAACACTTTTGAAGCAAAAAAACTTTGTTGTTTACACTATAATGTTCATTAACTATGTCAGAATAAATGAAGATATGTACTCTTGTCAATATGTCAATATGGGTATCAAAATGACTGTTTTGACAAATAGATACTCGTAGGGTACAAAAAAAATGGAATTTTACAAAACATTTTGGAAGACTTCCTAAAACAACCCAAGGCTTAATTCGAGGAAGGTAGCAAAATCAATTTTCTTTCTGTGAGTCGGCCTAATACTCATTTATTCACTTGTGTATTTAAACATTCTTATTATAAATTAAAATTGTTGTTGTTTGTTCCTGTTACATTTAAGACCAGAAACATATTCTACATAAATTATAAGGTTTGCACGAAACTCTATAAATTAAACCGATTAACAATAATTTAATAAATTCTGTTGCATTCAGGGTGTGACATTCTGATGGGTAATTTAACATTTTATCAATAGTTTTAATTTTCCTTTTTTTAAATTTCTTATCAAAAAGAACAAATTTTGTGGAAAATATCAATTAGTGGAAATGAAATTTTTAAAACAAAAAAAAAAAAATTGGCGCCAGAGAACAAAAAGGAATTCAAGAAAGAAAGTTGAACATGTTTTATCTGTATAAGAAAAATAAACTAAACCAAATTTAGTTTAAAAGTTAAAATCTATATTGGTGGTTTTGAAGTTGTTACCTGTGGCAGTTGGAACCTGTTGTACAAAAATGTAGTGCATCCTTTTAGTAACCAGCTGTTAAAAGGTTTAGACGATTGATTAGAAGACCCACCTCTAAGTGAACAAATTAAATTTAGCACAGACTGCTCAATTTAGTTTCATATAATGCACTAACAATCGGAATGAACGGATGCACACTGTACACAAAACATTTCATCACTTCTCGTACACATTTGTTGAAGTATGCTTACTGATCTTAAGGTCTTTAATTAACACCTTGCAAACGAAAAAAATAAAAAAAAAACTGAAAATGCAATTTCAAAATTCTTGATTTTTTTGCTTACTTATTGTTTATTTGTTCTATGTACAAAATAAATTCAATATGTTTGTATTTATTTGTAGAGTATTGTCTTGCAAAAATATACAATAGATTCCATTGTGTTGTCTTATTAGTCGTATTATTGGCTTTGGGAATAACAAAAATACAAACAAGCTAAATATTGAGAGACAAAAATTGAAAAAGTTTCAAATTACATTAATGTATTCAAATAAATAAAAGTACAAATAGACATAATAAAAGATGAGCAAAAGGTGTTTGTTGTCTGTCTGTTATTTCGATTCCTCAAATGACTACAAATTGATGGTGTGCGGTATCAGGTGAAATATGCAACTATTACAACATCAGTCCTTACAACATGGTTTGATTACGCACTTTCATGCATTAGCATCGAACATCAAACTGTTGCGTCTATAGCTGTACTGTTAAATGTTTTTCTGTTAATGTTAGAAACATTTAGCAGTATTGGCAGATTAAATTTAGTTCCAAGTGCGGAGATAAACTTAACAGATCCATAATAGAATATTAAGTCAATACCCCAATAACAAATTTGGATTTTTTGGAATTACATACTGAAGAAAAAAAATATTCATGCTCTTTTAAAAAGTGCTTCTTAGAAGCAGTAGTGTGTGCAAATAAACGATGAATTGTAAGAGAGGAAAAAACCAATGATTAAAACAGTGTTGTCACCGAGAAAATTATAAATTGCACATGGGTCACATCAAAATTATACATTCGAGAAAATTACACATGTAAATTAAAGAAACTCATATAGAAGCAATTATCCAAATCTGAACCATTATCTTCAAATGGTATGAATTAAAATCAAAACGCCCTTAAAGTTATGATTTTTGGTACATATATTCTGGATCGTTATAGATATCAAAGTCGATATAGCAATGACCGTCTGTCCGTCTGTATGTCGCCGGGAGAATTCCTGATATATTGATGTATCAATCATGTTTGTAAGTTATTTGGGGGCTACGGAAGTTGATTTCAACATACAGACGGAAAAACGGGCATGGCTATATCGACTTCGCTATCTATAATGATCCAGAATATATATACTTTGTGGGGTTGCAAATGAAATATGCAAAAATTACAAACGGAATGACAAACTTATATAAACCCTTCAAAAACTGATCCCATTGTGATACCCAAGGGGTAAACAGCTGGGTATTTATCATACGTCCATTGTTTCCAGACTAAACCCACCAGATTCCCTGATGAAGGAGTAGTTTCGTCTAAGACTCATCCTTGATAACTCATCTAAGCATGATAGGAATGGAATTCCGAGAATACGTTCCCTCCGGTTTATCAGAGCCGGGCATTGACAGAATAGGTGGAACACCGTCTCCTCCTCTTCCTCATTGTGAGAGCTCCTACAGTAGTCATTGTACCGTAGGAACAGTCTTTTAGCATGTATCCCAATTATACAGTGTCCTGTAATGAAGGAAACAATTAGCCTTATTTGCTCTCGGCGAAATTCCATAAGTAGGTACGTCCTGCTGACATCATATACGGGCCAAGTAGACCTCGATATAACACAGAAAGACTAGTTGGTCCACCTGCTTTGTGCAGACTCATATAGTGTCTGCTGTACAGCCATCTTGTATTTAACAAGGGAAATACCTGAAAAGGGGTCGATCTCCTCATCATCCATCATCGCCAACCCTTTTGGCCAGTTCATCTGCTATACAATTACCCTGATTTCCATCGCGACCACGGACCCATATAAGCGTTATCCCTGAATGTCTTGCTATCTCATTAAGGGATACCCGGCATTCCTCGGTTAACCTAGATTTCGTGAAGACTCCCGCTATTCCTTTAACGGCAGCCTTACTATCAGTAAATATGCATATATCACCAGATATTTGATAAAACCTCAGCCAGTTGGATGCAGGTTTAATGGCCGTAACTTCTGCCTGAAGAGCCGTACAAAAGTTAGGTAGCCTGAAGTAGGAGTTGATCCCAAGTTATCCATAAAGAAATCTCCACCGGCCCTACTGCCCCATTTCGAGCCATCAGTATATACCCTTATGACATTGTCAGGAGGCAAAGTTCACGCTGCCATAAATCCCTATTCGTGATTATAGTATGGAAATGTCTATCAGAAAAAGGTTTTGCGATGCAGTAGTCGACTTTACTATGTAGGTGTCCATAGTAGTTCAGTATTCTAGAGTGCCAGACCACGAACAGCCAGCATCCAGTCTCACAGCAGAGTTGAGAGCCATTTGTATCACCATCAAATCAACTAGTAACCAGTTTAAAATAGTAAATGGCGCCTTAGAGGGGATTGACTTTATAACGCCTGTAATAAGTATCGCGATAGTCCTGAGAACTCGTTCAACGGCATTCCGGTGAGTAACATTGTCCAAAGCGTGCCACCACACCAACACTCCATAGAACAAGATGCTTTAAAGATCCAATTGATACCCCAGTTAGTACCAATTGTCCTTTTACAGGAATAGATGGCAACATAAGCCCTATTAATCCAGTTTTGAATATTCAAATTCCTGGAATATTATTTTATCCAGAATGATGCCAAGGTACTTTGCATTATCCCTGATCTCAAGACTAATTCCATTCAGTCTAGGTGGTCTATCTTATACCTTCTGGTGAAGAGAACCAAGAGAGCGAAATACTCCACTCACTCAGTGTACTTAATGCCGATTCCATACAACTAGATATTGTATCCAGAAATTTACCAGATATAAATACTGCAACATAGTCTGCATATGCTACTGTCTTGATCCTTCTGTTGTCCATCTTGACCAATAGGGTATTCATAGTCAAATTCCACAGAAGTGGTGAAAGTACACCACCCTGCGGGGTTCCACGATTGTCCACTAGCTGAGTATCTCTCCGACTAGCCGGCGAACACATATATCTATTCCAAGTTCATCCATCGTAAAAAGCCCCTTCAATATCGTGAAAGGCAACAAATGAATACTCCTTATGTAGTAGCGACTCTTCAATGGAGCCAACTAAAGAATGAAAAACTGTTTCAACAGATCTGCCCTTGGTGTAGGCATGTTGGGATTTAGATATGAGTTCTATTGGAATGGTCATTCTCAGGTATACATCAATAACCCTTTCTAGGGTTTTAAGCAGAAAGGATGCAAGACTAATTGGTCTATACTCCTTTGGTTTAGTATGAATCGCCTTGCCTCCTTTAGGAATAAAGACTACTATACACCTCGTCCACCATTTAGGAATATAGGTCCACCTAATACACGCTGTGTATATGTTAATGGGCCATGGTATAACTATATCTTCATTATTTTGAAGATCAGCAGGAATGATGCCATCCAGCCCGAGGGATTTAAACGGGTCGAAGCTCTTGATTCTTTCTCTGTTTACCGGAACAGAGTTACCACACGGAGCAACAAAATCAGCAGCCCCATTATATTTCCTTACTGTTCAGAGACCATCTACCACAGGGTTTCTGAATATAGCTTGGTACAACCGGAGAGGTTGATAGAACTTTACGTAAACGGTTAGTCTCTGAGGATCCTTCCACGCCACTACAGAAGTCCCTCCAGGCTTTCCTTTTCGCGTTCCTCGTAAGGTTCTTAAAGTGATTCACTGAGGACTTGTATACCGACAAGTTACCTAGCCTCTTTGCCTCATTGAACAGTTTACGACACGTTCTTCTGGCGGCTTATTCCTACCTCTGCGGATGATCGGCCTGTTCGGCCAAATTAGTAGCCGATTGGAACGTTTTCGTAAGTGTTTCAACTGCTACCTCAATATCTTCCCCACTTTCAATAGTCGGTGGGTTCGGTAAAGACCGAGAGAGTACATCGCATTGCAACTCCCAATTGGTCTTCCTCCTATTTAGAATGGTATTAACACCCCTATAAATTACACCAATATTGAAATCAATATATTGGTGATCTGAAAAGGAGACAGTCCAATTACTAATACAAGTATGTAACTACTACTGCATACATATCTCCTCGACTTTGTTTTAGCTTCTACAGATTCCGTTGGATTTTGTTATTTGCCAAATAAAACCACCAAATTGTTTATATATATTTTTTATTATTTTTGTAATTTATTAAGAGATAAATAGTTAGAATTTTGTTTTCATTTTTAATATTTTAACATCCATACAATTTTCAATTGAAATCTATTTAAATAAAATTGTTGGTTCAATCAATACCTTAAGTACAATAAATTTTAGTATAGATTTCCTAATACGTACACGTTTAAGCAACATTCATAACGATTCAATTGAAAATTGTGATAAAATGATGTGACTTGATTCAATTTGACTTATTCATACAAAAAAGAGGTTTAGAGTTTTTTTTCTTGTTTTTTAAAATTTTAAATAATTACAATTGTGTTAAAGTTGTTTATTAATTTTTAATTTTTATATCATTTAGATTTGAAATTTAGTTGTTTGTTTTAACGAAATTTACAAAATTTTTAGATTTTTGTTTTATGTCTATTTTAGAGCTTAAAATTTAAATTAATTGGTGTTTAAGATAGAGTTTCATTTTCATTTGAAATAACGTGAGTTTTTTTTATATAAGAATTAAATTTTTTTCTTTGTTTTTTTAGTGATTTATTTAGATTTTTTTATTAGTTTTATATAAAGTTAAAGTTTTAAAATTATAGATTTAATAGAAAAAGAAAATTGAGAAATAAAATTAGAAGAAAAATACATTTTAATGCCAATTGGCTAAAGGTACTTAAGTAGTATTTCATTATTTTTTTTTTATTGTATTAATTAATTAATTACAAGATTTATATAGTTTTTTAGTTTAGTTTTTTTTTTAGATTTTCATTTTTTTTCGAATAACCTAAGTGTGAAGGAGATTTATAGAGTGTATGTTTTAGAGAGTAAAAGAGACAATAAACAACATTTTAACAAAGTTTAAATTGGAAATATTGTGTATAGTTTTTGAGTTTCTGTGAGTAAATGTGTGTGTCTGTGAGAGTATTTGTTTAATTAAGTAATTCGTTGGTGCAGTTAAAAAATCGTTTATATTTTGAAAAATTATTTATAATTTTTAAGTACGAAAGAAAAAAAAAATAATTAGTAATTCAAAAATTGAATTTGGAGGGAATAAAATAAATTGTCCTAGAGTCTAAAGTTTATATTACAGAATAAAGAAATGATGTCTTGTTTAAGTATTATTTGTATTATTTCTTTGTATAGATGGCATTTTCAGGATATTTCAACAAATATATTCGAATTGAATTCGTGATCGGGTTGTCTATGACTAAAAAAGGGAGGAAACAAAAGTGTCGAGCACTGGAAGGTATTGGAACTTATTAGAATTTGCCTGCAGAAAATGTTAATAGTGAAATTGTTGTGATTTACTAGTGTTATTGTCAGTAGTACTTCTGACCAGATGTACCCCAGCCAATGTAATCTTCTATTGACATTTAACATTAGCATTTCATTGATTAGGTAGTTATTTTCTATACTTATTGACTGGAAGCATTTTGAAATCCAATATACTTTCCTTAACAACTTCTGACCACCAAGACATATGCACCTGTGTTTCCCATGAAATAAGGCAAGATATCTCCATTGAATGCCCAGATATCCCAGAAGTTATGGATGCTGTAAATCACCTAAAAACGAATAAGGCCCCTGGAGCCGACAACATATCGCCCGAGATACTTAAAGCCGACCCCCATACTACAGCGAACATATTGCTTTCCCTTATTCAGAACTTCTGGCTCACACATAAACTTGATCCGAATTAGAAGGAAGGAAGTATAGTATATATCCCCAAAAAGAGTAACCTGACAAACTGCAAAAACTGGCGGAGAATATCCGACACTGTAATAAGGGATCTAAGCCCGAACAAGCTGGCTTCCGGCCCCAAAAATCCTGTGTAGACCACATCAATAGTCTACAAATAATTATAGAGCAATCTACCGAATTACGCTCTCCGCTTTACCTTCTATTTATCGCTTTGAAAAAGCATTTGACACGCTGAATCAAAACTCAATATGGAGCGCTCTTGGGTCCCACCAATGATAATAAGCCTTACTCAAACTCTATATCGTGATGTTAAATGTCGTGTTGTCCACAATAACGCTTTGAGCAGTAGTTTTGATGTTGTAGCTGGTGTCCGCCAGGGCTGCGTGCTGTCTCCTTTGCTTTTTAATATCGTGCTAGATTTTATAGTTCGTAATGCTACTCAAGCTAATAGAGGCATAAACTGGGGTCTTAACCAACAACTCGAGAGCCTCGAGTATGCGGATGATATATGCCTCCTTTCACACTGCTATAAAGATATGGCATCTAAACTTAAATGCATTGAAACAGAGGCCATAAAAGCTGGTCTAAGAATAAACGTAAGCAAGAGTAAGGCAATGCGATGCAATAGAGAAAACACCAACAACTTTCGTATAGGGAACAATGAACTTGAAGAAGTCTTGTCATTTTGCTACCTAGGCAGCATCTTAACAAACACAGATGGCTCCAGTAAAGATGTAGCGTACCGAATCTAAAAAGCCAACCAAGCATTCGGTACCCTTCGGTCAGTATGGAAATCATCTGCCATATCCAAGAACACCAAGATCGATCTCTTTAACTCTTGTGTGAAGTCTGTGCTTCTTTATGCTTGCGAGACGTGGAATACGACAGAACACGACTTAAACTCTCTACAAGTGTTTGTTAATCGATGTCTCCGAAGAATATTAAAAGATTTCTGACCCAACACTATTTGTAATACGGAACTCTGAAGACAAACAAATCAGCTGCCAGTCCATATTGATATATTGAACCGCAAAAGGCGCTGGAATGGTCACACGCTGCGCAGGCCTTCAGATGACACAGCTAAAATTGCCATTGACTGGAACCCACAGGGTAGGTCACGAAGAGTAGGCAGACCGTTACACACATGGCGTCGGCAACTAAACATCGAAGTCAGCCGTAATGATCTAAGCTGGAGAGAAGTAAAACAAATATCATCAAACCGAATCGAATGGAATAGATTCGTTGTGGCCCTTTGTTCCCAATAGGAACCACAGGACATAATATATATATATTGACTGCACTTCATAATAAACAAGTAAGGGAGCTTATATACCCTTCACCAAATTATACTTTAAAATATATACGGACATGCCTATATCGACTTCGCTATTTATAACGATCCAGAATATACATATATACTTTGTGGGGTCGCAAATGAAAAATGTAGAAATTACAAAGGGAATGACAAACTTATATATACCCTTGCCACTCACGGTGAATTACACTAGAACTGTTGTCTCTAACGTATCTTTACTCACGCTTTGGTTCTTTTGGTTTATTTATATAACAAAGGTATAAAATCGCTAAATTTCAATTGTATGTAAGTATATAACTTTTTAACCGTTCTTCCAATTTTTATAATATTTGTCTCATAGTAACGATTTGTACCCTAATTTTAATATATTTCTCTAAAAATTGTGTTTGAACAAAGGACATCTCATGAAAATTCTAAATATTGTTCTCAATTATAAGCCATTGTATGGTTAATAAGACATACAAAAAATCAGAGTAAGACCATGAGAGGATCTCGAAATAATGCACATTCAGTAAAAATTTCTTAATATATAAGAATAATGAAAAAGCTTCACATATATATATTGGCATATCTTTGTAAATAGTTGTCTTATATAAAGGGACTTCCATTTTCTTAATATATCACTAAATATCCCTTTCCGAATGAAAAATCCAATAAATTTATGTATCCTTTAAGCAGTTTTAAAATTCATATTCCTAAATTGTGTACATTATTATTTAAGTAACAGACCATATAAATAAAAAATTTTAAAATGGTCCTTAAAAAATATTGTATTATTTTGAATGTCTATATAGTTTTTTACTTATATTTTCTATCATAATTATTAGCTCGGTTTGGCAATTTATCATGAATAGACTCACACCAGAACAACGTTTGCAAATTGTTCAAATTTATTTTGAAAATCTTGGTTCAATTCGACAAACTAATCGGTCATTATAATAATTTTATGGTGCTCACAATTGTCCATCAGAGCGATTAATTTAAGAAACTATGTATCGTTTTCGCAATACGTGTACTCTTAACGCACAGAACAAATGTGTCAATTCGTCATTGTGCTAAACAATCAAACTTGTGTCCGTCCATCCACTTTATGGAAAATTTTGCGTAATGATCTTGGTTTGTGTGCTTACAGGATTCAACTTGTAAAGGCATCGATGCTTCACGATCGCATCGTGCATTTAGTGAATGTGCCGAAAGAGGCATCGGTATTGATCCACAAATTCATTTGAAAATTTTGTTCAGTGATGAGCACACTTTTGATTAAATTGCTTTGTCAATAAATAGAAATGTAATGACATCCTGAAAAACTCACTGTTTGGTGCGCTTTATGGGCTGGTGGAATCATTGGTCTATATGTCTTCACAAATAATGATGGTCAGAAAGTTGCAGTCAACGGTGAGCGATATAGAGACATGCTTACTAATTTTTTCGTACCTCAATTGGAAGGCATTAGTATTGCAGACATGTGGTTTCAGCAAGATGGTGCCACATGACATACAGCGATTCTTTAATAGGTATTATGTGATCAAAAATTATAAAATGTGACTAAAAATTCTTTATATTGTTACGAAATTGTACTTCATTTTAAATATAACTGTTTTAACGGCTGATTTAAAGTTGTATAATGCCTCTCAACAGCAGTGCTTCTCAAACTTCAAAAAAATCTGTGGGTATTATTAACATTGCTGTAGAACATACAACATTGAATAAAAGCTTTGAGTTGAGCATTGTTTGTAAGTATGGCAACACTAAATGATTTATAATTAACATCGAAAGCTCTAGAATTCGAATATTCTAGTTTCAAAATCATCGGAGAAATAGAGCTTTCTAGATGGTAATGCAGCGTATACAAATACCAGTAAATTCTTGTACATTACCAGTGTGTGTGTATTAAAACACATATCCATCATTTAAACTATTCTTGTTATACATTTAAAATAAAGAGTTGTTACAATTTTAAACTTCGAAAACTGCTTTTATATGCAATCAAAAGTATCCGGTTTATTTAAAGGAAATAAACCAGTTTTTAAAAGGTAAAAACGTTTAAAAACTGTTTTAGGTATTTTACATGTACATATCTATTCAAAAATATGATATTTGGACCTATATAAAAACCAAAATAAAAAGAATTTCGAAATGCTGGAGAACTTTAAATTTTGTATGGCCAAACCAAATTATAGGTTTGGCCATAAGGTCATGCACTTTTTTTATGAGCTCCCAGTGATTTGGGACCTCGGTATAATTTTTGCAAAAAAGTGATTATTTTCTCAGTCTCATTCTTGCAAACAGTTCGGAATTTTGGTTAGCTTTCTGAGGAAAAGTTGTAACCCTTGTCATAAAGAACAAAAATTGATCATCTTCATGATCAAAATCGCAAAAAAAGTCATGAAAAAACCGTATATGGTTATTTTTCCATGACTTAATAAATTTGGAAAGATGTTAATACTTAAAAATTCATTCTATATTTTAAATATTATTAAGAAATGGTTGAAGTAAATATCACAAAAACATTAAATATAAATAACAAATTGACTTGGAGATTAAATTGAGTTTAATCTACGAATGTTGTTTTTGGATTGTCGATAATTTTGTTTTATTTGGTAGTTTAAGCGACCAATATTGGCAGGATAAGCTCTGCAATAAATCCGAAAGTACAAATACCTGATGAACAAATATTTGTACAGGAAAACATAAAAAATGGATCAATCCAGCGTTTTAATTTTAATGTTATTTTTGGTATTTTTCTTTCTTAATAATTATCTAAAAATTTTGAAGTCTTAAATTTGTTTCAATATTTATCCCGGAGTTAGACGTTCTTAAACAACAAAACCATATATGTTTTACATCGTGAACAAAAACCTAGTAAACTAGTGTTAATAATTGGCATTTGATCTTCAAGTAAAAACCCCAACCTCTAAGGTCGGTATTTTCTACATTCCTTACTTTTTTTTAGCGATTTCTCAATACAATACTGTCGATTTTCCATTAAAATTATCTGGCAGCCCAGTATTGTATGAGTACTATCTCTTACATATAAAACTAAAGCATACTTTAGGGATGTTAAGTAAAAGTAGGAAAATTATAACAGTTTTTGTTTTAAATATTTGAAATGTATTTTTGTTATACAAATTTAAGGAAATTATAATTTTTTATTTATAAATTTGTTTCAAATAAATATCTTACGGAAAATTTAAAAAAATCTGCACTAAAATTTCAAATCTGCTTGGGAAATTAAAGATGACATTATCCTGAAATTGCTCTATATACATACTATTTTGGTTTTATTTATTATGTTTTGTTTAAATATTTTTTTGTTTTTGTTATTTTATAATTCCTTTAGTTGCTTAAGTAACATGCTTTTTCTCTTTTTTTTTATTTTTTGTAATGTATGATAATAGAATTTGAATTATTTTCATGTATTTCTATGTATTTTGTTCTAATATTCTGCAATTAGCTTTGTCTAATTTCCTTATTAATTTTGTCATTTTAATAAGGAATTCACAGCCTTTTAGCATACGTTATATTCCTTCCTATAGAGTTTTGTTTTAATTGGTTTTTATTGTTGTTTTTATATTTATTTATATTAATTATACATTTATTTATTTTTAACAATCTACTTTAAGCTTGTTTTTTTTATACTTTGTATCTACTAAATTGTAATACATACGAGTATAATAATATAAATTTCGTTTTATTATAAAATTATTTATAATGATTTATTTTTTAAATATTTTCTTTAGAAAAACATGCTCTTTAATGGTTTTATGTATGATTTTTCGTTTGTTTAGCACATACGTTTATAATTTTCACTCTGTATGTGTTTTTTTTTTATGTTTAAATTTTAGCCTTTAATGTTTAATTTTAAAAATTAGTTTATTTATATTTATTTCTTTTAATGTTTTCGTTATCTTTATTATTTTACGTTTTTTTTTTCTTTGTTTTCTTTTTTTTGCATTTATGAAAGCTAACATGTGGACGGACAAAAATAATTATGATTTTTTTTTTTCTCTTTTAAAAATTCTTCTGCAAGTATTATGTTTATTATTTGTTTTGCTTTACATCTATTTAGAATTTAGGTAATTTTGAGATTTTAAGTCTATGCAATTTTGATAAATTGATTTAAAGTATAAAAGTAAATGATAAGAGACTAAGATTACATTGAAGGGAGATTTTTAACCTGATGTTTATAAGCTAATTTCTTTTATATTATGTATAGAAGATGATTTGAATATAAATCCTATTTATATTTGGAGAGTTGGAAATTGTACAGTAAACAACCATAGGCGATATACGCTGGCTCATAAGAAAAGATTTATTGAAATGTAATTTTAATACAAGTTTGAATATTCCTATTGCATTTAAGAAGTTTAGCAGTTGAATTGCAAATTAAGATATCATTGAGAATGTTAATACTAGATATTTTTGTCATGATAAGCTTCAAAATATTTGTCTAGAGAAAAAATGATCGGATTACAGGTATGTTATGAAATTCGATCGATTTGAAATGGTGTGATGAATTTCGATCGATTTCAAGAATAAGTTTTTGAATCAATCAAGGAGGTGACAGAAATCGATTTCAAAAACGAAACGATTTGAAAACAAAGACAGAGGTGACGTATTTATTATTATCGTTTTGTCCATTCTTTAATCTTTTATTGTTGAACTCATTTGTGTCACGTTTTCTTCATCAATTATTTTAAATAAGTTTATATTTGTTGTCCGAACTCTAGTTTGATAGAAAATAATAAGCCATTGGTTCAAAAATTACTCTTGAAATCGATCGAAATTCATTACATATTTTTAAGTCGATCGACTTTCATCACATACCTGAATGGCTTATTATTTCCTAGGAAAATCAAACCCAGATTACAAATAGTTGACAAATAAGTTCAAAAATATCAAAATAAAAGAATTAACCATTTTCGAAATCGGTTTCCATCAGATACCTAGGGGGATTACAGCATAACTCAATCTGAAAACGGAAATGTTTCGAATCGAATTAGCTAGTAACCCCCCTGATAGCATTTGGCACAGTATCATATTAAAGTGCGTTTTTACAGCTTTAATATAGCTGGCAATGTGATATGTTTTATGAGATACGAATGCATAGAATAAAATATACATAGAAACGTTACTGAGAGACAAAAAACCTAAGTCTGTTGTCAAAAACCACAAAATACATGTAAAATTTTAAATCAATGAATTCGAGGAGAGAGTAATTTTTTTATTCTCAGCTTACTCTCAGTTGCGTCTCTAGTTCTACTCTATGTACGGATGGCTCTATTCAATTTTTGAAAGTTTTCAAAAAACCATTATACAAGCGGATTGGATTTTATTTGTGTTACTGTCCCAAAAGTCGTACGTAAAGTCTTATCGTCTATAGCAGCCATTATGTGTGTTCGTAAATGCAGTAAACACAGTTTACCGTTCGAAAAAGCAAGCCACAAATTTATGCAAACATTGCATTATTTAGTTTACTGTTGCAAAAGTTTACAGGTCATTGCATCAGTCATAGAATAAACGCATAGAACGGAAGGAGAGAGAAAAAAATATCTCTCTTTTCACACATACAAGTGATACAATAACAAAATACATTCTCATGAATTAGGTTTTTGACAACAGACTTAGGTTTTTGGCTCTCAGTTACCTATCTAGTTGTTGTCTATGGCATTAGTGATGCACAAATTTAGTGCATTTACGAATTAAGACAACTTTGTCTTTATAATAAATGTCATTAAATGTTGTCAAGTATACGTATATACGGCAAATAAGAAATATATAGCCAATAAATACATCAATAATGCAAATTTAGAAATGGTTTAGATATCCATAAGAAACATTAGGCAGCAAAGTTTGAATTCCCAGAATACTTTAAATCATTCAAATATGATAAAGTTATGTGAATTTACTTCAAGAAAGTCCTATACCAAAATTCATTAAAAACTACACTAAGCAACTTAAAAAAGACAGCCCCTTCTTCTCAATCTCTGGTTATCGTTATTCGTAACGATATACTTCCAACCAACAATTTTTTACTGAAATCGTTAAAAAATTATATGAATCATTTAAAAACTGTAAAAGTTATTCAAAATTGTAAAAGTTATTCAAATTTGTAAAAGTTATTCAAAATTGTAAAAGTTATTCAAAATTGTAAAAGTTCAAAAATGAACTTTGCATAGTGTCTGTTTTTATCTATTCATAAGATTTGCTGCATGAAACATTGTCAAAGTACACGGTTTCGTTAAGAAACGCAAGGTTTTTTTGTTGCTTTGCAAACAGACATTTTGGAATTCACCCCATTTTCAAATAAATATTAAATATTTTTAGAGCATAGTTTTAGGATCCGAAATCAAAAGTCGAATTAACTCGGAAAAATTTTAGACGATGTTTAAAAAATTAATTTTAATAACTGTTAAAGAAGTTTTAAGTTCTTATTCATAATAAATTTTAAAATTTATCAAAGGCTTGTAAAACATTTTATGAAAATTTCTATATTTTCCATATTTAAAATTTATGGGTTCTTTATATAATTGTTTACATCACTTGAATAGTAAGGGCCTGGCTCACTTAATGCGAACGAACATTTTCTTTCTTATTTTATATTGAAAACAATAAAAAAATTCAAATTTATTTGTTGTTTTCAATATAAAATAAGAAAGAAAATGTTCGTTTGCATTTAGTGAGCCATGCCCTAAATAAAATATGTAAAATATGATTAAATTTTCATAGAGTTGTGGCAAAAAATAGCTTCTAACCTTTTATGAATCTTTTAGAAATAAATTATAGCCTGACATTAGAGTACCAATGATTTTTCTAAATTGTAACCTTCGGAACAAGTTCTACGGAAGCATTACATTACGGAGCCAGTATTTACATATTTCTTAAACGGTTTTGTAATCAATTTCCTAATCAACGATTTTTGCTTGAAATTGTCACCCTCGAATCAAGTGCCAACGAAGTACTAATACTCCTTCTTAAGAACGATTCTAGAACTAGTTCTTCTATTAAGGTTTTTGGTTCAAAATGTTCACACTTGGAACATTTAATTATGTTTTTCATTATATTACAGAATATGTTTGAAAGTCTTATATTGACTGGGTATATGTTTGCTTATCGATTCTCGAATTCATTAATCGTTTGTTACATCGATTTTAAAAAAATTCAAAATACAATAATTTTTTCAAAAACATTTGAATGAAAATTTAATCACGGAAGGAAACAATCATAGAGAAATATACATAGGAAGGAGAGAGAAATATTAATGGATAAAATTACTCTCTTTTCACACATACGGGTGATACAATAACACAATACATGTAAATACATTATCATTAATTAGGTTTTTGGCTCTCAGTTACCTATCTAGTTGTCATCTATGGAAACAGTCATCAAATTAATATATGAAAAACACTTAAAAACTGAGTGATTTTAAATTGTTTTTCAGTTGTGTTTCTGAATCAGAATCTAATAAATAGAGAAATTCACATGGAGCGGAAACTAGAAAGAAACTCCAACAGAAATATTACTTAAAATAATCATACATACGTATGTCGTTTTTGTTTTCACATAGTTTATTTTACTAATACATCATGACTACTGAGTTAGGTCTTTGATAAGTGTTTTGTTACTGTAGTGAAAACAAAATACAAGTAAAATTTTAACTCAATTGTACCCTCTTGGGATATAGAGAATTGACATAGAGCGGAAACTCGCCTGTCAAAGACCTAACTCAGTTGTCAGAAACCTAAGTCGTGAGAATGTATTAGTAAATCAAACTATGTGAAAACAAAAACAACACTCGTATGTGTGATTATTTTTAGTAATTTTTTTGTTTGAGTTTTTTTCTAGTTTCCGCTCTATGTTTCTCTATGTCTTGGGAGATAGACATTGCTAGTAAAAGTAAAAAGAAATTTATGTTTCAGTTTTCAGCCAAAATAAAAAAATTCTAAAAAAGATATAAGGAAAAAGCTCAAAAAAGATTGAACTAAGCAATCATTCATGGAACATTTTGATAAGCATTTCTATTACAATAACATCTGTATGATGCGATACTTTCAGGAATTCCAACTCTTTATTTTAATTAAATAAACCAAAAAATCATCTTCTCTACACATTTCAATTTCTGGACATAAACGTTTGATATAAACTTTCAATCTGTTAACTTTCATAATTCGCCTTCAACTGATAGAATATTTGTCGCCAACAATAAATTGCATTCATTTAGACTTTGAAAAACTAATAGAAAGAGTAATAACTTTATGCTATTTTTAATTTTTTCCTTTGTTAATAATTTTATAGTCTAAGATTAAAAAGATTGGAAAAAAGTTGAAGTTTTTTTTTGGGGAAGGTTTTCTTTTTTTTTTTGTTTTTAATTATGGACTAAGAGTTTTCATTAAATGTTTATTTCTTTTAGAGTAAAGTGTTAAAAGCATAAATAGTAAAATGTTTTTTAAACATATATATTTTTGTTTTCATATACATAGGTATGTAAGTAAGTATGTAAGTATAATAATTATTACATATATATATGTATGTATATAAGGGGTGTATATAAAAATTATATAAATATTTTTATTTTTTTTTTTTTTTTTGATTAATTTTAGTTTCATAATTAAGAGGATGTTTTCTTTTAAATTTTTTTTTATTTTTTTTTAGTTTTGAATTAAATTAAAAAAGAAAGGCTTTAAAATTCGGTACTAGCATTATATGTTTTTTTTATCATTTATAAGGACTTAAATATATACAAGAAGTTTTGGGTTTAAATGTTTGTTTTACTTTATAGTTTTAATTTTTAAATAGATAAAATTTCATTTATGAATATGAAGGCTTCAGTTTTGTTATAATAAAATCTCTAAGTATTTATTTGTGGTAGTTTTTATGTTTTTGTTTTTAAATATAATTAATAATTTAAAATGATTTTCCGCTTGTTTTATTTTCAATAATTTAATTTACTGGATTTTCTTAGAATTCATTGAAATTTTCTGATTTTGTTTTTAAACTAGTAAGTATTAGTTTTGTTTGCTCTTAAATACATATATATACTATATGTCTGTATACATATATTTTAGTAAGTTAATAAATTGTAGTAAAAAGTGCACATATTACATAAACAGTTTTGTTGTTGTTGTTGTTTTGTTTATATATATATAAGTTATAATCTATAATAATTATATAAATAGAAGAAAAAAGTTCTATCTAATACATACTCATACTAAATATGTTTTTCTTTTTTTTTTAAAAAAAAAGTATTTATAACTTTTAAAAAGGTCTTACTTCTCAATTTGTTGTTATGTTTTGTTTTGTTTTTTTGTTCATAGTTAAAATATAAAAACAAATAAAAATAAATAATGATTAAATAATTAAATTTAATTTATATAGTATTAATTAAATATGTATGTATGTATCTATGTAGGTATAATACTTGTATTATACTTAATTACAATAGTAATGATAACAATTTGAATTTGTTTAATTGTATAGTAGTAATTAATAGCTAATACATAGTAATAATGTGTATTTTTTATTAATTTTATTTTCAATAGTATTTAATTAATAATAATAGTAAGTAAGTAATAGTTTCACTCATTTCATTGAAGTAAAGCTTTTTTTTTTTTTGTTTTCTTTTTGAAATAATTTAATTTAAAAATTTCAATAAATAATTTGAAATTTATTTAGCTAAATTTTACATGGTAGTAATAGTTAGAAGTAATAATAGTAGTAGAAAAACTAGGAAGAGGATGTGTTTGTGGCTAGGAATAAATTCAAGGTTTTTATACTCTATATAAATATTTGTAAGTATGTAAGTATGGTTGTATGTATAATTTAGTAAATGTAATGTACAATTTCTTTTTTTATATATATATTTGTTTTGATTTTTTTTTAGTTTTCTTAGTTTTAGTTTAAATCATGATTGTTGTTTGTAACAATGTCATTGCTGACAAGCTCGTTAGAGTCCTTAAGTGTTGTATCACTAAAAATAAAATCATTTTTTCAAAATATGTTACTTAAACTTAAATGCTCTTCTTACCTCTTTTCGATTGGGCAAACAATTGCCGGTTGTCCTTGATACTGCAAGTTTTGAAGGTATTCCTCCCTGCGTTGGTGCACCAGCTTCTCTTTTTCGGCTCGTTCTCTCTGAAGTCTAAAGTTTAAATAAAATAAATTTTACTTTTTATAATATGCTTATTTGGTACATGTTTTGAATTTTAAAATAAATAAAGTTATTATTAGAAAAATATAATTTATTAAACTTAAAATAAACCAAGAAGTAACAATTAAAACATTTATTTGTATTCGTAATTGTCTTCTCTTACCAATGTTGTTAAATTTCCATCCCAAATGCTAGTCATAAAATTATTATAATTGTTAGTAAGTATTTGTATTTTCAAGTTAAAAACAAAATTGTGTATTTAAAATATTAAAATCTTTTCACATTTCATTGTGAAATAACTGTAAATTATTTAAAAAAAAAAATAATATACATAGAGCGGAAACTAGACAAAACTGAAACAAAAAAATTACTCAAAATAATCGCACCTAAGGACTGAGATCGAAAAAGTCTTAACATACATATATGTTAATAAAAATGAAACCACTAAACTAACAGTTTTGATTTTTCTTATTTGATTGAAATTATTATTACAATTTACAAAAACAAAAAAAAAATAATAATATTATTCTTCTAATCACTAGTAATGGAATTTTGAACCTTTTTCGGAAACCCTTCCATTAAGGTTTTTATAGTGCTTTCTACCACTTTGTTCAAACTGTTTTTTTGGAAACCTTTTTTGTGCTCTTCAATTCTCTTTTAACAAAAGCCCAATATCTCACCATTGGCCTTAGCTCCGGCCAGTTTGGAGGATTTTCTCTCTTGGTACAAATACCACATTATTGTTCTTGTACCACTCAAGACCTTGCTTACCATAGTGACAGGATGCCAAATCAGGCCAAAAATAAGTGGGCACATTAATAAGTCTCTTTTGTTAACATTCCTTGATGTAAATTTCGGTATTTAAAGAGCCCTTTGTAACAAATGTTTGGCTTCTTTTGCCGCAACTACATATTGCTTGCCATACCAAGAACTTTTTGGGAACATTTTTTGCTTTTGGGTCCTAAACTTTTCTTCAACATTCCCTCGAGCATCAGCAACATCAAAATTTTGACCCGGAAGCTGTGAAAAATGTGCCAGAACATACGTTTCGTCATCCATTACGCAGCAAGAATATATTTTTTGTTTTTTATAAAATTTGACTTCAATTTCCGTGCTCTGTTTTCGGCCCCTTAATTTTTAGCAGCGTTCCTGTCAGGAACTTTTTGAGCATTGTATGTTTTTAAACCTGCATTGGCTTTAACTTTTTGTACAAAATAGCCCGAGCACTGAGCTTACCGGGCTGCTTTCCTACTGGATGTGTTGGGATCTCTTTTGAAAATGCTTTCTATTTTTTGGCTTTAGAAACACCATGTGGGCCATTCCTTCTACCTGAACCCGGTTTTTTATCAACGGACAAGTTCTCCCGATACTGTTTAATAACATTAGAATCAGTTTGACGGTATACCTTTGATTGTTTGGCCAACTTTTTGTTAGACCATTGTTGTGGCAAAAACTATAAGCAATCACTGAACATGGATGAAAATCGGTATACGGAGGTTTTGATTGCTGATTTCGAATCTGAGGAAAAAATTTTCCAAATTCAAAATGTCGGATCCAATATGGAGGCGAAAATTTTAATATGTCTTCTGATTTACATGAAGGGGGCATACAAGATTTCTGATTTCGAATCTGAGGTAAAATTTTTCAGATTCAAAATGGCGGATCCAATATGGCGGGAACTCTCCCATCTAACTGAGATATTCTTACAAAAAATTTGCACTTTTTCCGATTCCTCATTCGGAACACTGCCGCATTCAACTTTACCAACAAAAAAAATATAAACAGCAGCATTCTTCTCCTCTTTCTTTTGCTCATCCAACCAAACTTCCGAAAGTTCGCTATTTTGCAAGCGGAGGCTGCCACGAAAAATTATATATCTCAAAAAATGTAAAAAGTGCAACATGAAATTGACAAATTAAACTCAAAATTCTTCATTTAACACGTTTCTGAAATGTCCAACTTTTTAAAAGTTTATCCAAAATTACTTTTCCGTTTTTTCGCCAAAAATAATTTTTTTTACAAAATCTTTTTCTTCAACTATTAAGCACTTACTATCACTTTTGTTTTCTATACTTAATTTAAATTTATATTTGTTTTATAACTACTTAAACTTAAAAATTCGACCAAATTCCACTGTATATATGTACTGCTTTCAACGCTTTGTTCACAAACAATGACTTTGACCACTTGCTAAACAGTCGCCGTTAATTTTTTACAAAAACAAACCTTGCGTTATTTGCTTTATTGTTTCTTTATACAATTCCAACAACAAAAAATGCATTCTTGAAACTGAAAAACATAACTTTTTGCCTCAAAAATGGGTGAAATTACCTATAGTGCAATTATAAAATACCACTAAAAGTTATTAAAGGATCTATTAAAAAATTTTAACTTTGAACTTATATAAAAACCAAACTATAGCGAATTTCTAAATTCTGAAGAACTTTAAATTTTGTATGGCCATGGAAAACTGTATAATAAATATTATTGAATTTCTTTGATCGACATTTTTTGTTTCGTTCCTACTGTAATTTTAAACATAATAATGAAAATCTTAATATTATTATAAATGATAAATCAATAGGTCTATAATGGATGGCAACTGCGTTGTTATTTTGGTAGATGTTTTTTTGTTGATTTAGAACAATTATGTTCATATTCTTATTCTCTTTTGTTTAGTCGCCACTGAGACAGCGACGGATGGAAATGCTTAGCGGGTGTATTGCTATTTTTTATTTTCACCAACACACCTGCAGTTTAAGCAGGTGCTTTCAAAAGACACGCTTTGGGCGTGTCTTTTGAAAGCAGGTTTTGTCTTCAATAACTTATATGTCATTTTGAAGGGTAAATATTCTCGCTTATTTATTGAACAAAGTTTTTTTCCGTTCGAAAATGTCGTATTTTGTTCTAACAAAGCTTCTTATGCTTTAAAAAAGTGCGCTGAAGCACACCGATTGCTCACCGTAGCTTATGGTGAATGTTTTCCATTGTAGTGAGAAGTAGTGATTTTGACACGGAAGACAAAGATTGTCAAGGTCAGATAAAAAAAGTTTGAAGACCAAGAATTGGAAGCATTACTCCATGAAAATTGTTGTCAAACTCAACAAGAGCTTGCAAAATTATTGGGAGCTACTAATGCAGCAATTTCAAAACGTTTGCGCCAGCAGGATTCACCCAACACAAATTGAAGCCGACAGACCATAAAATATGATTTTGCATGTCCAAAATGCTGCTTAAGCGGTATAAAAGATTGCTTAGAATCATTACATGCGATGAAAAATGGATGCATTACGATAACACAAAGCGCAAGAGATAGTACGTGAAGCCCGGCTTACAAGACGGCTGGATGGTAAAGCCGAATATCCATGGCGCTAAGGTAATGATCAGTATTTGGTGGGAGTAAAAGTGTTCTATATATTATGAGTTGTTGAAATCTAGCCAGAACATCACAGGAAATCTGTATCAAAAGCAACTGATTCGTTTAAAGCTAGCATTGGCGGAAAAACGCCCAGAATATGCGGTCAGACATGAATACTAGTTAAAAACTATTTAGAAAGATTTGGTTGGGTGTATTGCCTCACCTGCCTTATAGTCTAGACCTCGCACCGCCAACGCCCCTCCCGTTACGATTGATGCAGAACGCTTAGATCAACATAAATTGGCTTAATTCGTTCTTGGCTTCAAAAGATGAGATATTTTTTTTGGCACGGAATACATATGTTGCCAGTAAGAAGGGAAAAGGTCATAACTAACAATGGCTAATACATTGAATAAATTTATGTTGTACAAATGTTTCATAATAACAGCTAAAATTTGAAATTATCCCGCATTTTTAATTTACACACCCGATATTTATGGCGTTTTTCTTGAATCATTATTTTACACGTTTATTTAACTTGATAAAATTTGTAGATGTTAATAAATATTTTTCTATTTATCCTTTTTTTAACTTTTCTTTTCAAATCTACTTTGCATTTTTGAACAAGGGTCCGGTCAACAAATACATGATACTATATAGAATCTATGTTAATAGTTAATTGAATCAATAACAAAATCAAAACCTGCCCAACTAAGCAAAATCTGGGGAATAGGTAACCGTTTCGATTGAGAACTTTTTCAATTTAAAGATTATACATATAAACAAACCACCATTATTTCCTAGGAATTCCTGGGAACCCTAATACATACTCATATTTAAAATGTGCATAGTATATTTTTAAAATCTACTTACTTAATACGGGATTGTCGCATAAACTGTTGAATCTTTCTGGCAGCTTGATTTTGCGTGGATTGTGAATAAGTACGTCTTAAAAAAATAATGAAACGTATGATAACATTGTACCTTTAATAATTATATAAATATGCCATTTTACTACTCACTTCAAAGGTCCCGATGGACTAGTCTCTTTTGGTGTTGTACACGATTGTGGAGAACTTTCAGTTTCCTGCTTATTGAAATTATCGAAAAAGCTAGACAAACACTGTGAATTGGTGCTGTCCTGACTGTCGGTATTATGTAGACCCGACAAACTACCCGTGCCGGTCAAATGATTGGAAGTTTGAGATTTCTTAAAACGTTTATTGCGACAATACGAACGATAACCGTGTTGAATGACTAAAGCGGCATTGGTCATTTGACGATAGTAGGCAAATTGTTTATAGCGTCTGTAGTAGTTTTGTATAACAATTGCAGCTGTGCGTTCTTTGTTTTGCTCTTCGAGCTTTTGACGTCCCTTGTAGGAACGATAGGCTTTTTGTATGCATTTAGCAGCCTCATATAGTTCGCGTTGTTCGGTGTCTGTAAGAAAAATTGGTATAGAAGATTTTGAATTTGTTAGGGATTGTCAAAAATTTCAGTTATACCTGTTAAAGTCAACTTTGAAAAATCAGCCTCAAACGGATACTGGGTATTGCTAGAGGCATGTAAAAATTCCGTCAATTGTTTGGTCGATGGTGGAGGACTGGGTGAAGAGACAGAAGGATCATGACCCAATATGGAATAACTAGCGGGCGATTGTAAAGGTCCCGAACTGGCAGGACTTAGACTTGAGCAAGGTGTGCTGACTTCATGGTAACGATAATTGTGATCATTGAAATCAAAATTAAATTCATTATCGAAATGAGCATTGGGCAATGAATCCAATAGGGGATCCATAAAACTATCATTCAAACCCGTCGATTCGGTGTTTAAGGGTTCTGTCATGGGACTACCCAAGACCATCATTTCATCAGCCTCATTCTAAAGTAAAATGAAAGAAAATAGTTTAATTAATTTGGGTTACAAATGAAATATATCAACAACATTTACCTTTATACGTTCTGGCATAGCAGCTATGATATGTTCAGCTAATGTTAAAACTTTAGCATCAGAATCCCCTAAAAATGTTTAAGAAAAATATTTCAAAATCAAATTATTTATTTCATTTTTAATTAAAGATCAACAACAATTTTACAATTTTTAACATCAAAAATACACAAAATTAGTAACATGAAAACTACATCAATGTTTAATATAATAAAGAAAGACGCTTTTGTACATAATTAGTAAAGTATGTATTATAGTTTATAATGAAAATGTTAGGACTAAAATGTTTTTTACATGAAAACAAGCTGCTGGTATGATGCCTAATAAATTCATTATTATATTAGTTAAATAATAATGAAATTAATTAGACTCCATCAAAAATTTAAATTAAAAAGGAAAAACTCATCTAAGCAGTTTTTTTTTTTTGGTTTACAACACAAAAACTAAAAATTCAAATGAACGTTAAATAACAACGAATAGACAGACATCAATATTTATGTGGTATGTAAGTATTTATTAACGACTATATTTAGACATTTGATTATACGAGTTTATACGAAACAGCTGTAATTTTATTTGAATATATTTACACGTCAATCTATTTTTGCAAATATGTTTGTAATGAATGTAATTTTATGACAGTAACACAAACTCACTGTATTGAATGCATTATGACTGAAACTAAAAAAAAAAAACAATAATAATCCATTTAAAGTTTTTAACATAAATTAACAATAAAAATCACATCAAAAACAAATTTAATCATACAACACAAATAATTATTATATTAAATTTTAATTTGAAATATTTATTATACAATCATCAACGAATATCCATATTATTTTATATCCCTTAAACAAAAACATTTCTTATAAGTAGCTAAAACATCAGTATTTATTGCATTATGTATGTTTGAATCAATTTTTGAAATAATAATGCACAGCGATTTTTAGAAATCATTTGAAATTAAAGATCTGAAACTATTATTTAATTACTTAGTACTTTCATAAGTTCATTTAGACATTTAATGGAATAGGAGGATGTAAACATGCGACATTTTTCGAACGTTACTTACGCAGCAAGTGTATCGTACTGTTAAATTGTTTGAAGACATTGGAGAAGTGGTTGACGGTTCTAGATTTTGTCGTCCGCTCAACGTGCGAACTACCAGAGCTATTAAAGCTGTGGGAACTGAGATCGAAAAAATCCACTCCGTAAGCAGCAACAAATGTCGCAGGATATGAATATATCAAAGGTGTCAATTTGTCTCATCATTAGATATGACTTGAGACTTCGGGTTTTCATCTACCTGCGACAGCACTGACGCAGAACCACAAGGAAAAATCAAAAGCAATGCTTCGTCAGTACACAAGTTCCGTTTAAAAGTTTTACGATTTCAACAGGGGAGGAGTTTTAAAACTAACAAAATGACAGAGTCTATGCTACGTCATCTCGACAAGCATCGGAAGTGTTCCTAGAGTACACCCTGCTTCTGTGATATTATGGTGAGGAGTCGCATATGATGGGACAACAAAGTTCCATTTTTGCGAAAAGGGAATAAAAACCTGATTAAAAAACCAATTTGCTCAATATTATTCCTACTGATGCTTGGCCTTCTGGTAGTCCAGATCTGAATCCTTTAGATTATAAATGGAGATCAGTACTACTCGTCACCAAATATTGTAATCACGAGCCCTAATCCAGGTCTTTGGTCGTGGTGGAAGGTAAACGGCGGCAACTTTGAACAACTATACTTTTCTAATTTCCTGTATTGGGGTTAAACCAAAAATTGGTAGACAATTTTGGACAATTATGAATGTTTAAGTAATTTTCTGAGGGGGACCTAAGGGGGGGACTAAGGACAAATGTTGCCCGATTTTCGCCATATTTTACAGTATAATTTCAGAGTACTTAGAACTAATTTGTGCAATATTTTATCAGGATTGCCGAATAATCAACAACTTTATAACTGCTCGCCAGTATTTCTGGGGGACATTTCTATGGGGGCTAGTGAAATCATGAACCGACATTGCCCATTTTCATTACCAAAGAAACCTTATCAACAGAGGTTTGCGCCTTATCATGTTTTCAACAGACTAAAGGACGGTCATAGCTGCACCGTCTTAGATTTTCATAAGAATATATATACTTTTATGGATCTGCGATGAATATTTCGACGTGTTACAAACGGAATGACAAAATCTTGTTGAATACCAACTTTTTTGATGGTGGGTATAAAAATCTAGAATCAGAATTTGAGCAGTAAACCACAACCACATGAGAGCAAACGACTGGTAAGAGAGTAAACGGGAGTATTATTTTTAATATGGTTCTTGATTTTTAAGCTCTAGAGGTCTTTGTACCAAGAGAGTTAAAGAGTGGTAAGAGGGATAACGAGAGTTTTATCTTGAATCATAGATAAATACACATAGATCGGAAACTCTGCTGTCAAAGACCTAAACTCAATTGTCAAAAAACTAAGTGGTGAGAATGTATTAGTAGAAAAAACTATGTGAAAACAAAAACAAAACTCGTATGTGTGATTATTTTGAGTAATTTTTTTGTTTGAGTTTTTTTCTAGTTTCCGCTCTATGTTTCTCTATGTCTTGAATATGGCTCTTGAGCTATATGTACCTAGGATGTGTCAACTGCAGAACAAAACAAATTCTCCTAAAAGGAAAGCAGATGCAAAAGCAGTTGGGACATTAAAGATGAAAAGTGTATAGAATATGTAAACTTCTCGCACAAGTTGTACGGCTTAGGGTTATATCACCCGACTTTTCGAAATTCATATGGTCGGATGACGAGCTGAAGCTTATTCAAAGAGAAGTCCTGGGCTAATTTTTTGTGGAGCTGAAAAAGGGCCAATAAAACCAAAATTTTCAGGATTATCTATTAAATTCCGGTTGGCTTGTATATAAATGCAAAGGCAGAAATTCCGCACAGTAGAGCGGGAAAAACCATGACAAACTGCCGCATTATACCTAATAGAGATCAGTTGGTAGCATGATAGTGTTTGTTATTTATGGTACCTAACCGACAATCTTCTAGGCGGAGATTTACTCCTTCGTCATTTATGTTGTTGAGTGTTTGAAGTGGATATTGAGGGGTTTGAGGCTGCACTTAGATCCTTATGAGGACTGCGTTAAGGTTGCCCAGATATACTAGATGGTAGTCTGCTGGACTATCAGTCTCAATGTTTCGAGTTCGGTTTCCGCCAAAGACTCCCGGTGTTTTCAGCAAACAAGGCAAATCGCTTTGTAGTTTTTGTTTGTTGAAAAATCTCTGATGGAAATTTGTGGAGTACCTGGATTATTTGGTCAACAAAGGGTCCCGAAGCGCGTGGTTATACTAAAAGGGGGATTTGTTCTTGTGTTGTATCAGAATTCGCTCTCCAAAGAAGTGATTTATTTGGGCTTAAGTAAGTGAAACGGTTTCAGATGCTGCTATCGCTCGAAAATAGCGATATTAGAGTACTTAGAAACTATTTACAGGTCATTTGATAATGTCAGTTTATTTTGGACAATGATGAGTCGTAACCATGCAGATGTATTCATGTCAAACCTGGATTCTGGAATTCTGATTGGAAATCACTAAGAAATTACATTCAGGAAACTAGGTTCTAAACCTAGCCGACCACGGCTATAGGCTTCCGAATAACGGGGAAGAACATTTCCTCAAGAGCGCACTACATGCCGAGATGGTCATATGTTTGTACCCGAAATGGGTATGGTACATAAAACGGCCCTTCTGTTCAACATATCCTATTCAAAATATAATGGTTGTGCTGAATGTATCATCCAACAAGAGCAACTGCTACAAAAGCTATGTGCAGTGTCCCAGAAATAAATCCGTATCATATCAAGAAATATGAAGGACTCAGATTAGATAGAAGCAAATTGTTCAGTCCAGAATCAGGGCAATTGGATATTCATTACTATTAAAAAACTTTCAGTACGAGGGTATCAGCACAGATTATTCGACATCTCAAATCTGTTGGGATCAGAAATTATTACGAATTTAGATGATACGATTCTGGATTTTTGGCTCCATACATTTGAAGCTATCTTAATGTTCTACATAATATTAATGATTCAAAAAATCTCTGTGCATTCAGAACATATTATTTGCCTTTGTTTAAACAAAAATATTTATAAATCAACTTCAATGACACAAATGTTAGTTAGTAATTTATGATTGCATGTGAGTACAAGTGTGATAAGGATTGTATTATTGGGTGTATGTGTGTGTATATATATATGTATTAATGTGTAAGTGTTAGTATTTCAAATTAAAAGCACACAATTTTACAAATAAATATAAAAAGGAAACACAAATGTTTACACATGAGTGTTTATGTATGTTACTTAGTATATGTCAAAAATGTACAAAATATCAAGGATACTTTTTTATTTGTTTTGTTATTCCATAATATTAGTTGTTATTATTATTATTAGTAGTAAGTAGTAGTGGTAGAAGTAGTAGATTTTGAATGACTTCTATTTAACTGACCTACAACAGCATCAATATTCTTATTTGGTATAGTTACATCGTCATTACAATCGTCATTATCAATCGTCGATGTATCATCATCGTTATTTTTGTCTGGCAAAGGACTTGAATCACCAGTTGATACTTCGCCTAATTTTGTTAATAATTTTGAAACACACAGTTTTTTTTTTTGGTTTTAGAAGTAAAAACAAACAAATTATATCAAATGAACAGAAAATTAAAATAAATTAAATTAAATATATATATATTTTTTTGGGAAATCAAAGAAACAAAAAAATTTAAAAAAAAAGAAAAAATAAATTAGGAGTGTAAAAATGCAGTGATTGAAAAATGGGGAAAGGGATAAGAAAATTTAAATAATTTTATGGTTTATAATTTTTGTCACACTTACACAAGGCAAAATCCATTTTTCTTAGAGGTGAAAGAAGAGAATTCGTGGTATTTGCTGTGGTACCTATTGTATCCAGTGGTGACTCAATGGAGCTGTTAAAATTGTCATGTGCATCAAGACTGTAGTAGGGAATGTAAGTAATAATAAAATGTTGATTTATATTATAGAATAAAACAATAAAATGTTACTTTTCATTGTGTAGTAAACCAAATATCTTACCTATGCAATCGTGTTATGTCTTTAAATGATTTCATGGGTTTAGTTCTAATGTCCATGCTAATACCACTATCAATGGATGACCGTTTTGAAAAACGACTGCTATTTGGGGGACTTTGATTGCTGAAAATAATAACAATGATTTAAAATTTGTTAAAATAATCAGTTATAATTGAGAATTCTTAGTTGTAAGGAAAATGTTAAAGTAATTTTAATAATATTGAGTGAAAAATGGATTGGATTGAAATTTATGATAAGGGCAGTTACTTGTATAGGGGGCATAAGTAAAACCTATAAAAGACCTTCAGAGTTAAGGAAGTAATTTAGAAAATGTCGATACACACTATGTTCTTGTAAATAGTGTTATTAATTGTATATGTCTCTCAAGGCCGTGTTTTGATTGTTGTCGTCATAGTTATACTGCTTTCGAGAGTTCTTTCTGGATAGTAATAAGTAGCTACACTCAAATAAAAGCAAAATATCGTTAGGTTTAAAAGTGCCAAAGTGTACAAAAACTGCACAATTCGGCTCTAATTATACTTAGGTAGATCTTGTATACCTGGGAAGTAGCTTATCACTATCTGATATGGCAGTTGATATTCATTGTGAGCCTTGTTACATCTATAGATATAAATGGCTTCGGAAAACGTAATTTGATGCAAAGATATCTGAGTAATCACTATAAACAAGCTGCCGAAATCGGATGGGATTAACTCTTAGATGCCATTACGATAGTGTATGATGTTTCGTGGAAGGTTATTCTGCATCAGAACTAATGATTGGAGTTGGTAAGGAATTAGGTCTATATCGGAACAATACAATTCAAAAGAGAGCGATCTAATTGTCGTGATAACGCTAATCTTTGATTGTTGTACATGAATTGCGAGGAAATTTACTATTCGTATATTTTTAATTCTTCCCCGTAGAGAAAGGATAGAAAGAATTAGTTCTTAATTTCATCTTCGAAATCAAAATAAATGTTATCTCTTAACCATTCCGTTAATGAATTCATTATGAAATAATTCATAGGCTTAATTCATTTGTACTTTGAATATATTGAATTCATTCCTTTGAGAATTCATTCTTAATAGAATAAATTTTCTGGAATTCAAATCCATTAGAAAATAGCTTTAAAAATTTATTGAAGGATTAAACTTTTATGCAATTCAAATCTACTACAAAAAGGCTAAGTAAATTTTTAAAATTCAGAATGTAAATGATAAAGATCAATACAAAAGCAAAAATTAATGAAAAAAAAATATTTTAATTCAATTTGTATTAGATTTGAATTAACAAAAATGGAATCATTCAAAGGTTGAATGAATTTTGTTATGAATTAATTCAACAATGAATGAATTCTATTTAACTAAAAGCCTTTGAATAAAGCTAAAGAACTAGATGTTGAAAATGGATTTATGGAATGAATAGCTGACATTTTTAATTCCTAATTACGATTTTAGAGAATTAACTCTTTGAGGTTTAGTGGTCACTTTCCTAACCACCTTTTTTAAAGTCTTCAAAATATTTTTTTGAGGCATGTATTGGCATTTTGCTAAACAATTACATTTTTTGAAGTCATCGTTTATGTTTTTTGCAAAGTTTTGCCGTATGGGTGCTCTGATTAGTTTAATATATTAATTTGAAAAACTTGTAAGCCGCAGTTTCTCCAAGGGGCTTTCCCGCATTCAATAATAAAAGTTGAGAGTGTTTATTGTATATCGAATTCAGTGTTACTTTGTTATTTTGTGTTTATTTGGTTGTCTTGTGCTAACAACGTAATATTTTATACTATACTCTTTGATAAATAATGTAAGTAATAGAGTGGTTAGATTACTAACCACTGTGACTGAAATAGGTTTTATATAATGTGTTTCCCTACATTATTGTATGTAATTATGTAATGATTCCGCGAGTACTCAATGAACGTGATATAGAAGATATTTTGTTGGGTGAAAGTGACTGCTGTCTTGAATCCGACGACGAAAAGAATTATGAGGAGCAAACCGATCTGATGGCTCGGTGACATACCTTCGAATGATGACATATCTCTATCAAATTTGGCTCATACTTCTGTTAGTGACTTATATACCCAAACTGCTGTGGTGGAACCAAAATGGAGGGGGATTACACAGGAGTAGGGGGTATACCAAATGATATAATAGAATTGGTGAATATCTCACCTACACATCTATTTTATTTGTTGTGGTCAGAAAATTTAGTCAAAATGATTTGCTTTCAAACAAATTTATCGGCTACGAAAATTATTGTCATAATTATTTTTAATGCCAACCGTCATGGTGGTCAATAAACTAACCACCCCATTCCATAGAAACCTTCAGCTGTATTTTTATTTGTTCTTATTCTTTAAATAAATTAACCTTAATTAAAGTAAAAATGCAATTGTTTTGATTATAAATTTATACACATAAAACCGTGGCTGAAAGAGTTAAGCCCGTAGGTATAAGTCTGTCTTCGACCGAGATATTCGATATATCTTCCTTGGTCCAAGTGGTAAGAACGGACTTTGTAGATATGGAAGTTGACAATCTTAAATATTCGAATAGGCCAGGGAGGTTATGCATTACTAAGTAGATTAACGAGTGAATAACAATGGCCCTATGTTAAATAGTTATCTCACCGAAATACACAATTGCCTTTAACCTCCTCACCACACATTCTGAAAGCACGCATAAATTTCACAAGATACTCAAAGATTCAGGAGGCAGCACCCTATTATTAACATACAGAACGTTTGGTATGTCAGCCATTGGCAACCTTCAAATAACCTTCGAGTATCATCTTCATGGTTCTACGTAACACAACGTCATATTGATGCAACTGTTCCTGGGATGTCATCGGGTGATTCATGCTAACATCGACATCACATAGTTAATTGAACGATCCGAAGAGACAGGATCTACGTATGTACGCCGAGTGTATACATAGAGACAATATAAATTCCACGGTCGCAGGATATCGTATGAAAGTCGTATGATTTGGAAGTCACATAACGCCATGTAATGTTAACTATTTATGACTAAAATGCGAAAACTTTAAACGCTCTACATGTTCTAAAAACACTGAATACTAATTTCCAATAAGATAACTAGTCACAATTTTGAGGAGGGCATAATAGAGGAAACTGCATATCTATGTACTAGTTTTTCCACAAAAGGTATGACTGACAAATATGGGTTATTAAAAAGCGCTTAACTGGCAATGCTGTCTGCATTGATTTCGCCACTTCAATTATCTCACAATAATGTCAAAATGAATTTTATCTAAATTGTTATTTTAAGGAATGCTTCTTTAATATGTATGCACCGCATAGCAACTGGTGATCGAAGTCTCGAGACAACGGTACTCAGAGATGAGGGATGAACCAAACGTAATGTTACGGTGCCGAAATTAACACAAAGTGATAGGTTGTAAATTACCTTTTCTACACTCAGTAATTTAAAAACAAAAATTTCAATACTGCTGCGGTCCTATTGAAAATTTCTGTAAGATTTCTTGATTTCTATTCTCATAAAAATCCAAAACACTGATGAAAAACAAAAAAAGCAAATAACTGAAAATAAGCCACATGTTCGCCACAAAAATCAATTTCTGCCATTCTTTATACTATGTAAACCGTATAAGTATTTTTATAGTGGAAATAAAACTCCTATTGACCCAAAAATAATCCAAATTACCTTGTTACAGCAACTGGCCTCAAAAATACACCATCATGACTGCGTTGTGAATCTGTAGATTCGTATATGGCAAATGATGGATGATCATCACCGTCATCGTTGCTTAGCTGTAAAATAAACAAGTTATTCGCAAATGAATTCAACATTCAAAATATTTAAATTATTTTTTGTGGCTGACAACTTACTGAATATTTATTAAGATTGATGGACAAACTAGTTAAAGAGCCTCTATTCTGTTTGCGCTGGCGTTCATGTTCCAAACGATAAATTTCCGCAACAATATTTTTGTGACTAAAAACGTTATTTAAAGATTAAAAATAAAAAATATTTAAATTGTTTTAAGTATTTAGTTACCCCTTATTATCAGCCACATCTAAAGGAGTTTGTTGTGCATGATTTTTAATCTTTAAAGCATTTTGATTCCATTTATACAACAAAATGGCGGTATCCAAATGTCCGCGAGAACAGGCCCAGGTCTAAAGAAGATTTTAAGATTTATTTTGTTCTACTTATATTAGTTTATTTTCTTTAAACTCTTACCAATGGCGTATAGCCATGTGAGTCCTGGCTGAAAGCATCTATTTCAGTTTCCAATATTATGTGGGGATTTTCGCTACGCCAGTTTAAAAGAGCACACACTAGTTTATTATAACCCAAAGCTGCAGCTAAATGCAAAAGAGTCATGCCTTTGTAGCCCGAATTCCAGTTACTACTGCTGGAGGCACTGCTTTGCCAAGACATTTTCGTCAATTGATGGCAATAACTCACCAGTTTCTCTTCGAGGTTGCCCTGCAGCGAAAATATTTGCTGCGAGGCTGTAACGGTTACAGCCTCGCCTTTAGTTTGCATAGTTTCCTCGATGGTAGTAAGACGATTGTATAGAGAAAACTTGTAAAGACAATCATTGGTGTTGGCATCAAAGGGTGCCTCCTGGCAAGTCATCATTTTATATTCAAACATGACAGAGTCTGATATGACAAAACCATCACAAGATACCTGTAAAGTGGCATAACCCACTTCATGTGAAGGGCAATAACAGCGCAAGACACCCTCTTGCACGAGGACTGTGGGCACCGGATGTGAATCAAACAATACTGTGTAGTGGGCATCGACAGACCAAGGACCGGCTACTAAAACTTTTACACCACCCTCTGGGTAAGACCAGTCTGGACTGAAATCACATATTTTCAATACCTTTTTGTCACAACTCAAAGCAGACGATGTTGAACCATTGTCATACTGGGAAAGTTGATGTAAATTTTGGCATGATGAATTTATACTTAAAGCTTCATTTGTTGCCACTCCCGAGACAGCTTGCTCCAGAGCAGTGTTTGTAAGAGCTTGCTTATCATCCAAATCCAATTCGGGAAATTCGACCAACATATCGAATGCATCCAAATTGGCAAACACGTCATCGGTATCCTCATCATCAGCCTCAGCTCCTCCGGACAACTCGGGATCTGGTTCACATTGCACATTTTGTACAATAGTGGTATTATTAACAGCTGTTGAGACACCCGAGTTCATAAAATCGAGTGAAGTCAATAGAGTACCCTCCACTGGCATATTCGCAATAAGAGTTCTCTGTATATCTTCATGTGATAGATCTAAGGTTTCATTGAAGAAACCCAATGTATCGTGTAATTCCGAAGATACTTGTTGCTGTTGGTGTGGATGTACTTGCGCCTGATTGCCTCCATGATGGGTTTGTTCTAAGTTATCAAAACAAATTGTTGTGGAAGTTGAAGTTGGGGTTGCATGATTATTATGTTGTAAATTATCAGTGTTTATATTGTTGTTGTGGTTGTTCTGGCCATTTGTATTTAAGGGTTGTTGCTGGGGACTTGTTATAGAATTGTTGTTGTTGTTGTTGTTATTATTATTATTATTGCAATTGGAAGCATCTGAGGATGATGTTGCACAACCAGTGGTATTTTTATTATTTTTGTTACAATTGTTATACTCATCTAATTGATTGTTTCTGTTGTTACTATCATTATTGTTGATGTTGGAAGTGTTTATGCTTAAATCGTTGTTATTAGAAGACATCTGAAAATATGGGAAAAAAATATTAGAAGACATCTGAAAATATGGGTTTTTAATTAAGAATTGTAAAGTGTTTGTTGACTCAAAAATTATATCGCCGCTTTGTTATGATAAACGCTTTCTACATATAGTCGAATTGCTCAACGATCGATTTTTATAAATAGCTAGCCTCAATATCACACATTGGATCGATATTCATGTACTGTAGTTTAGAACGACATTCATAAAGAATCTATCAATACCATGGTAGAAGCAAACCGCGTGAGCGCCGTACTTGGAAATTAAACGACACGGAGAAAAAGCTGCCATGGAAAATAAGAGTTCCAAATTTATACTGATTACCCTGACCACATGATTGGTATAAATTAAGGTATCTTATTTTCCATAATTAGGGTTCCTAATTAGAATTTTTTTTTTAGGAATTCCCGGGAAATATCGAGATTTTTTTATAAGTTTTCTTAAATAAACAGATAAAATAGATTCGTTGAGATTGTGCTTATCCCATGATTCGATTATATCCACAGATTTTTTCGATACTACCAACAAAAAATCTGTTGATACTGAAGAATTACGATTCAGCCAACCCTTGGTTGGAGAACCAAAACAGCTGTGATTTGCACAAAGTACCGCAAACTTTAGAACAAACAAGTTCTCGGTGAAAATATTAAGGAGCATCTCTCACAGGATCGGCATGATCGGATGTCATCTGTGGCTCGATCTTATGGCTAGAGACTAGATACTGCAGGTGAATGGATTCGGACAAGACCACACTAGGCTTACTTGGTAAATTCGCGAACAAGGTTGTTGTATGAACTTTACCTCAACACAGATTTAATGTTTGGGTCAGTGATGCCTGTTGGTGTCTTTCAAAAAGTACCACAAACTTTGGAACGAAACAAAAACTATTAGTTCTCGATGAAAATATTTAAGAATATCACGTTCCCTGGGACTAGATCTTATGACAAAATGATTTTAGACTATCGAGCAGCTGAATGCAATTGGAATTGCCGAACAAGATTGTCTATTGCACTTTACGTCATCACAAACTTTAATGTCACGAAGTCTACGGAGGATGTTTGTGGTGTCTTTTGTAAGTGTCAAGAAATGTATTGTATCAAGTATACCTCAAAACTTTATTATAAAAAGACAATACAATAATTAAAAAATTTCGACAAATTTTATTTTAAAAACTATTTATTCCACTTAGTTATAAGGAGAATATAAGGCCGCTGCTAATGTCTACATATAGTTTATTTTTAAAAGTTTGCATTATTAGCAAATTTATTAAATATAGAGGTTTTTTTCTACAAATATATTCATTTTGCGTTGTTAGTAATACCTTTTAAATTGAATTTAATTTGAAACATTGGTAAATTTTAGCATGTTTTGTTCATATTATCTAGTGGTCAGAAGGGAAACGATGATAACTGAGGAGGCGATTGATTCCTTTTCTGGCATTTCCCTTGCAAAATGTAAAAACTATGGACTAATGAATCAAACTGTGCTACAGCTACGTCGACCTGGTCCGTATAAGATGACGGCGGGACGAATCTACTTATAGAATTCCGTCGAGAGAAAATAACGCTAATTGTTTATTTTATTACAGGACATTAAGTAATTGGAACACATGCTAGAAGAATGGGACTACGGTATAGCGACTGCCCGGCTCAACAAACTTGAGAGTTTTTATATGAGTTATCGCGGATGAAACAGAGATGCATTCATTCCTTCATCAGAGAAACTGATTGATTCAACTGGAAACAACGGATGTCGAATAAGTATCCTGGGTATCACAATGGGATCAGTTTTGAATGAATCCAAGTTTTGCTTGATGCGTGCCTGACCATGGGCACAGATTAAACAGATACGAAACAAATGACAGTTCTCAAAAAAGTAATATGGTTATTTTGACGATCTACAACGTATTGTGTTGTCTCTGCTTAAAATACATACAAATTCCTTTTTAGAACAGCAACTAAAAAGGAATTTTTTTTGCTTGCCTCCATCACGTCTACGAATTGGTATTAAAATGTGTATTTGAGGCAAAAATCAACATAGTCTCTACAAAGTCCTTATATTCTACTGTTCAAAAACTTTCGACAAAATTCAATCCAGAAAAAATATAAAGTTATAGTGTATAAATGTTTCAGAAATTGAACAAGTTTTGCCAGCATTTATTGTACTTAACAGATGAAGTAGCTTGTCTCTATTTGACGATGATATAGACCAAGAAAGTATACTGGCTAACTAAACCAAAGAAAACTTATCAGCAAATGTAACCCCAATATGGTTCTGATCTAGATCATGATACCAGGAAATGTGTGTTAAAACACCTATTTGTCACTACTACAAGTCAATTTATGAAAGATTCCGGAATTATAGAGTGTCCAGGGCCATTTGGCCAAAACTGAATGCTAAAACAACCAAAGCACTGTTAGAGTTGGATAGATATAATCTAAGGATTCTAGTAGGAGTGATAACCGGCCATTGCGCAATTTGGGCCTTTAAAGGCAAATGGGATAACCACACACAGGATTTTTGCAGGGTGTATGGGGATGTAGAGGAGCTAGAGACAGTGGAACACATCATGTGCAACTGCCCTACGTTACAGAGTCTTAGACTTAAATGGCTAGGAAACATATTTCTGGACGAACTCAGTAATCTTGCTGGTTGTAAACTGTGCAACATACTGGGTTTCATTAAGGGAATAGGGTGGCTATTTAAGCTATTTAAAGATCTAACCGAACCCTCAATGAAAATCTTACTCTTCTTCTTTCTTTCTTTCTTTCTTTTTTCTCTCACTAGGCGGTTTTCGGACTCGACTCTTCTCTATCAACTTTACGAACAATCTACCTATTGAAGGGAAACACAATGGACCTTATGGACTACGAGTGGAAGTACACAGAGTGTACACCCCTTCCTAACCTAACCGCAACATCCCATCGGTAATTATTGATAAATACAAATATTACTTAAGCAATTAGTACACGGTTGTCAGAAAAATATTCGGTAAATGGTTAAAAAACGGATGTTTCAACATAATTTCACACGGTTGGTTAACCATTTACTAAACATATTTTTGACAGCGTTGTAAGATCTGACAACCGTGTATACATAGCTGTTTTCTCTGTTTAATTTCAGAGAAAAAAATAGCTCTGTTTCAATCAATAGCAAGTAATTATTTAATCGACTCAAAATTGATGACAGTTTTCTTCGTAAGTGTCCCACCCTATGGCCAAATATTGCATTATTTCAACAAACTTAAAAAAGTTGCAGACGCTGATACTCGATACGCGATACTGCTGAAAGATCGGTTAAGTTAGTGAAAGACTTTCACGGCTTAATTACTGTTGAAGAGGAACAAAAATGTTTACTACGTTGTGTACAAGAACACAGAAATATATATCCAGACTATAAAAAGCTAACTCTAAAAAGAAAATTTAATAATAAATATAAAATTTAAATATGAATAAACTAATATATAACAATTAATATAATCTTTTTCTTTGTATTCTTATCCGATTGTGATGAAATTTAGCCTTATTTCCTGCTCTTCTAGGAAGGGTGTAGGCAGAAAATTTTAGGAATTGGATGAGAGACAAGGGTACCCACACTATACAGAGCTATACTCTGTATTCATATCCATTTTATTTAATAAATGTGAGATACAAATAAAATCATGTTTTATTTAATGAATTAACATTAAGTTATCTATGAGTTTCATACTAACATTAATGTTAAAACTTTAACATCAAGTCGGCACGGGTTATCGTTATCCGATCGCAATAATATTTTGGATTTCATATGCAAATAAATATGCATATTTAAATTCGAAAAAAATCGTCCTTTTAGCATGGGACACTCTAATGAATATAGTATCAATATTATTTTATATGAATACATATGTACCAAATCCAGTCTTACCTGTGCATTTTCAATATTATTATTGTTGCTATTATTACCGACGACCGAAGAAGTGGTAGATTTTTGATTTACGTCCATAAATGTTTGCGATGATGATGAAATCGAAGATGATGATTCGGATATAGAGTCCGAAGATGAAATAATTAAATGTGTTTGTTGTTGTTGTTGATTGAGTTGAGATTGTGGTGAAAGACTGGAGGTGGAGGAGGATGAGGGTTGATGTTCTGGTGACATACACATGGGTTCAACAGTTGAAGAGGCAGCCACTACAGTATTAGATGCTGTAAGGGATGATGATTGCTGCTGCTGTTGTTGTTGTTGTTGTTTATGATGTTGCAATTTATAATATTGTTCTTGTGGTGTAGCATGTTTTTGTTGTTGCTGCTGTTGTGCAGTATGAGAATGTAAAGAATTATTGTTATTGCTGTTGTTGGAAGTATTTAATTGCTGTTGATTGTAATTATTAAATTTTGTTGTTGCTGCTGTATTATTACTTGTATTGCAATTGTTATTGTTGTTGTTATTGTTGCCATTGCTGCCGTTCATGTTATTATTATTTATGACATTTAATTCATTGTGTTGTTGATGATGAGGTGTTGACATCAATTGTGGTGTAGTTGTCGTTGTTGCAATATTAGAATTTGAAGAAGTAGACGAAGTAGAATTTGTTGCTACAGCTACTGGTGTTGTCGATGTTGTTGTTATTGTTTGATTTGAATGTGAATTTTGGTTTGTGGTGATGCTGTTGATATTTGTGTTGTGGTTAATTTTATTATTTGTATTAGAATTCGTTGTACTCATCGCATGATTCGGATGCTGTTGGAGAGTGTGATGAGAATGTGTTTGTGTATTCAACATATCGACGGCAACTTCACCACTACCACCCACTACTAAACCACCACCATTGTTGCCAGTGGCAGAGGAAACGGATGCTAAGTTATTGCTGTTGTGTTGCTGTTGATTATTTGTGTTATTATCCATTGCAGTAATTGTTGTTTTTGCTATTTGGAAACGATGTTGCTGCAGCTGTTGTTGTTGTTGCTGTTGCTGTGATTGCATAGTGGCATTGCTATTATTTGCAGTATAACGTAGTAAATTGTTACTATTGCTGTTGTTATTATTAGTACTGTGGTTGGCATTATTATTATTATTGTTATTTTGGTTGTTGTGTACTTGATTGAAATTTGATTGATTTGTATGCATTTGTTGTTGATGCTGCATAATTAAATTATTTCTCGATGCTATCAATTGTTGATGATTTGCTGCTGCTGCTGCTGATGAATTACTACCGTTTGCATTATAATGATGTCGATAGTGCTGTTGCTGCTGCTGCTGCTGTTCGTTGTGTGGCGGTATAATTTGAAATTTAATGGCCGACTCTTGTGTCAGCTGTTGAGTTTGCCCATGATGTCCATGACCATGATGGTGCTGATAGCTATTCGTATCCATGCTATTTGAGGCCTCACGTATTGTTCTTTTATCCGCCCATCTGGAATAGAGCTTTAATTATATTTTATTAGATTATTAGCCACAAATTATTAGTTATAGAAAACTTACCTTGGGTCCTACTACAACATTTGGCGTATTATTGGCATTGTATGGTTCCACAGCAGTTGTGGCTGGCAAACGTTTTTCATTTGTTGCCTTTATAAGACTCGGCCGTCGCATTACCGGATGCGTACAGGTTTTACCATCAGCACAGGAGGCATCACCACAGCCACAATCTAATTGTTTGACTAGAGCCGCTTGTCGTGATAGACGTTGTTTTTCCATTAATTGGCAGACTATGGATTCCACAGTTTCGGCAGTCTATGAATAAAAATATGACAATGCATTTTTTTAGATTTTTATCTTCTAATAATAACTTACCGATATTTCTATATCATTGCCGGAGTCGGATTCATCATCTGATGTTACAGTGGATACTAAAGAGTTAGAAAAGAGATACAAATTTAAAATTTATTTAAGTTCTGTTACAATTATTCAATTCACAACCTATTGTGTATGAGTTGTATGCCGTCTGATTTTATAATATATAGTTGTAAAATTCATACAACATACGATACGTTGTGAATTGTGCAAATAAGATCGGTGTCATAATGGGTTTAAAAAATACTATCTTGATCACAAAAAGGTTGCTAAGTAAAATAAGCACTACTATATAATTCTTAGAGATTAAATAAGGGTTACTTATCACCATAGACTGCTGTAAAAACGCTGCCAAGGAAATACATCTAAATAAATATATATATTTTCTCTGAGTGAACGATGAGGAATTAAAATAAGTTTATAATAAACCAATAAACGTCTATGAAATTAAAAGTGTGGAAATTCAAGACCACAGTCATTAAACATTTCGCAAAAAAATTTTTAAACAGTTTTCTTTTCTGAGGTCTGTATTACGTGCAAATGTTCATATGCTAAATTTCATAGTAATCGAATTAAAACAAGTAAGAGAGCCGAATCTTATATACCCTTCACCAAATTATAGTTTAAAATAAAAATTTTAAATATTTTTAGGTAAACAAAATTAATTTTTTTTGTTCAAAATTGTTTTTCAAAATTTAAAAAAAAAACAATTTCAAATTTTTTTTTTTTTTCAAAATTGTTTTCAATTTTTTTTTTTCGAAAATATTTTTTAAAATTTTTTCCAATTTTCTTTTTTTTAATTTTTTTCCAAATTTTTTAAATTTATTAGTGAAAAAAGAATTTGTAAAAAAAAAAAATATCCGGATTAAAGAATAATTTTCGCGATTTTGACCCATTGTAGATCCAAATTACTATAGCCTTATATAAATCGTTGCAATGGACTTTGAAATATCTATCATTAGATATCCATATTGTCTATATTAATGAGTTACTAATCCAGATATAGATCAAAAATAGGTTGTCCCGGTTTTTTCCTTATATCTCAGCCATTTGTGGGCCGATTTTCGGAAGAATTCCCGATATATTGATGTATCAATTATGTTTCTAAGTTATTTGGGGGTTACGGAAAGTTGATTTCAACATATAGACGGACAGATGGACATGACTATATCGACTTCGCTATATATAACGTTCCAGAATATATATACTTTGTTGGGTAGAACTTAAAAACTGAATGACAAACTTATATATACCCTTGCCACTCATGGTGAAGGGAATAAAAAAATGTCCTACGAAAAATGTATTTTAATTGTAAAGCACTTCATGATCTAACGAAAAAATAAGAGATATATTTGTATCATGGAGATCTGAGATGTCTCCTGGATATAGAAGGTGCTTTTAACAATGTTGAAAGAGCACATACCAATTCTGATATAATCCAATAATGGATTATGAAGGCACTCTTACAACGGCAAATTCATGTTGAAATGGGTGGAGCTATTTGATTGTTATTAGAAAGGAGTATTCCTGTACTCCTGAAAACTTTAATAGGTAAACGTATTCAATCGACTATGTAAGGTTCAGAGATATACATGCACTGGTATAACCGGCACACTACGAACTAGTTCAACGAGGCTTAATGCATCTGTATGTTGGATATCGAGAATATATGGCCACACGGGAATATTGGGCATATTGGCTCTGATCTTCAATCAACCTTCTGGCTAATATAGCAATTCGGACTTTGATTGGGAGTTTAAGGTTATAGTTCCCTCCAGGATTGAGTGTTGCAGGAATAACCCCTTTGACACCAGGATATATACAAACGGCTCTAAAATGACAAGTGGTGTTAGATCTGGTGTATTCTCTGAGTGTTTTTCAGGCTTAAATATGTGCAATCGTGGTAGTTTCTAGTAAAATACTATTTAACTGCAGTGGTGGCAAAATTGGTATTTATGTCGACAGTCGGGCAGGCGGCTCTTCTATCATTGAATTCAAATACTATTACATCTTTATTGATCAGACAGTGTAAGAATGAGCTGTTAAAGTTGGGAAGTCTATCTTACATTACTTTAGTTTGGACCACTGCGAATAGACCATACTAACCAACATTGATGAGTTATCTAAGGAGTGAGATCGAAAAATTCTTAACATACATATTTGTTAATAAAAACGAAACCACTAAACTTTAGTTTTATTTTTTTTTTAATTGATTGAAATTATTATCACAATTTACAAAAAAAAGAAGATATTTTTATAGTTTTAATCACTAGTGATGAAACTGCTCCAGGCAGTTTGGAGGAATTCCCTCTCTTGGTACAAATACCACATTATTGTTCTTGTACCACTCAAGGGCTTGTTTACCATAGTGACAGGATGCCAAGTCAGGCCAAAAATAAGTGGAGACATTAAGAAATCTTAATAAAAAAAGAAATCTAAAAAAAATCTCATACCAAGAACTTTTTGTGAAATTTTGTCTGCTTTTGGGTCCTAAACTTTTCTTCAACATTCCCTCGAGCATCTGCAACATAACATTTTGACAATGAAGTTGCGAAAAATCTGCCATACATACATTATGCAGAAAGAATATTTTTCAATTTTTTTGGCCTCTAAACTTTTAGTAGCGTTCCTGTCAGGAACTTTTTGAGCCTTGTATGTTTTTAAACCTGCATTAGCTTTAGCTTTTCATACCAAATAGTCCGAACACTGAGCTAACCGGGCTGCTTTCTTACCGGATGTGTTGGGAGCTCTTTTGAAAATGCTTTCTATTTTAGTGGCTTTAGAAACATCATTTGGACCATTCCTTCTACATGAACCAGGTTTTCTATCAACGGACAAGTTCTCCCGGTACTGTTGAATAACATTGGAAACAGTCTGACGGCGGACCTTTGATTGTTTGGCCAACTTTTTGTAGGACCAAGTTGGGTTTTGTTGAAAATATTTAATAATTTTAGTACGCATTTTTTTCTGGTAATTAATTTTAATCAGATTAACAACAAATGAATTAAACATAATAACTGACATGTTTTACAAAGCTAACTCAATAAAAAAAAAATCAAATAATACTTAGGTTAAAAGTTTAAATGAAAAACGCGTGTTAAGATTTTTACGATCTCACTCCTTATGTCCAGACTTAATGACATACTGAGATATCTGATAGCTAAAGGTTGGATTTAGTACCCTCCCCATTAGCATACATTATGATGTAAATGACACTATATTTGAATAGTGGTGTGATCTTCTCAAAACGGGGTCCTTTCGACTCTTCTTGACTTTTTGCGCGCATTGAACTACCACGATAACCAATCAACAATCTATGATGGCTCAAGCATTGAAAATCGCACAAGAATTGGATTGGACAGTAGTTACGGATTTCCAATAAGTAATATTTGCAGTATCTGATGCAGCTCGACTGATACAAATGAGACCGATATATTCAAGGCAGGGGTGATAGTATTATTGACCTGAGAGTAGTGAGCATATGTCGCAAAGAGCAACAATTAAAAACGAATAACACATATTGAACCTTATTTCAATTATATTGGAGGTAATACAACTATGGATGAATTAACACAGGTTTTAGCGGATCTTAAATCGGTTGTGAGAATATACAACCCGACCTTGACTTTGTATATAAGATATCAGTCACATTGTGAAATAAATGTAAAAACTACGAAATCCTTGTGGGAATCGAAGAGAATACTAGGCATGCGTAAACCTAAATGTATGATGGAATAATTACAGCACACACTAATTAAGTATTTCCTAATGAAGACTAGACTGTGAAATTATGATATTTGAAGATAGTGAGGTGAGGAAGGGGAAAAAACCTTACTTGTTATGTCTGTGTCATAAGTTCCGAAACATTTCCGCATCATAAAAACAACTACACAGAAATAGAGCAAAGTCTGTAAGGAACGAACCATGTTTCGTCGTTTACTACATAGCATTACATTTTTCAATTAACATTATTAGTAATTATCATACTCGGAACATATTCGGAACTCAACATTTGCTTTAAATTGGCGCATACAGGGTTCAAAACATACTACACGTGCAGCTACTTCACATTGGAAATGTTTGGATGAGACCTCAAAAGCCTATAGCTTTTAAAGAGAGATATTTTGGGACATGCTACATTTATACTTTTTACTACTTTCATTATTTTTCAGAAATGCGGCTGGGTTATAAGGAATCCTACTCGGAATTGGTACAAAGTAAGTATTAAATGATTTATTTTATACTTACGCATGGGCTTTAGCTGACTAACGAGTTCCTCTTTAGTCCACTCCTTTTTGTCACCCCACAAACTGATGCTGGGTGCAATAACAGCCATTTTATTATCATCCGGATATGGAACATTTAAATAATGAACCAAAACGATATCGGGATTCTGATATTTAAAAAGAGAAAACGAAAAATCACAAGAGTTTTATTGAAAGTACATACATATGTAAATAAGAAATAAAAACTATTAATGTTTCAAAAAGGTACCTGTAACAACCAATAACATCTGCGATGAAATGTGGGCAATATGGCAGAATGTACATAACAACCATAGATGCACTGAAAACAAAAACATAAACATAAAAATGTTGTAAAAATCAAAGAATTCAATATAAATTATTAAAGTTTTATTGTTATAGATAGATATTGAGGCAAGAAAAACAAAAATATTTGTGTATTTATTATGGATAAATTAAATTAGTTTTTTGTTATGATTTAAGTTTAGTTACAAAGAAAGAAATATTGTAAAGGAAAAAGAACAACCTCCAATTGGAACTGATGCCAATATACCAACCCTTTTTCTTGTCAACATCATCAACAATAAAAAGTGCAAGAGTAACAAAAGCTAAAAAAAAAAAATAAAGAAAATTCTTACAGAAATGATAAATTTGTATATTTCTGATATACCGCTGTTTCGTAATCTAATTCATTGAGCGAGGACCAACCAAGCGACCAACTCCTTCAGTTGTAATTTTCTTTGATGGCATGAGTTTCTATTCTTTTTTCTTTTTTTTTTGTTTGCACATTTCATGTGCATATTAGTTTATCGCGTAAAAATATTCCAGACATTAGACAGACGCGTTGTTGTCTTAGCATTTCCGTCTTCAAACAATACATAAATCTTAAAGATACTTTTTTTTTCTTGGGCTTTACAGAGGCGAAAATCACAAAAAATCATTTCTAACAAAAAAAGGCACCATTTACATCTACGTTTAAACATATTTAAGATAGAAGTTTGAATGAGTAGAATGAAAAAAAAAAATAACAACTAGAAAAAATGGGTTGGCAAATATAAATTCATAAAAATTAAAACTCAAAGCGAGCATACGATGAAAAAAAATTGGCGAGAAATTACTTAGATTTTTGTTTTTATTCGTTTGATAAAAGTAGAAAAAAAAAAAACAATAGATATTAAAAGACTTGCCGAATAGCCAAATTAGTAAGGTCTTTTAAGCCTGTTTATCACTTAAAATGGAAAAATTTCACTCTCTTTTGGGCATCTTTGTAGTTAAGGAGAACCGTTTGGATACCGAAGCTTAAAATATACCATACATCCAAATTCAAGGATAGCTATCCATCTTGCGTAACCAACCTTTCGAATTAATGAAGTTGTGGATTATTCCCAAATCGTTAGTGGAGATACATGTCTTATCTTAAATCGCCTAAAACTAGGCAGTGGCAGAGACAGGTGTTCCGATGAACAGTTGGGAAATTCCAAAAAATGTAGAATTAAATCTATAATTTCTAGTCCGATTTTAATACATACTTGAGTTTACGTTTTGAATTTGGTCTTTAAAGATGAAGTAGTGTACCAATGGTTATATGAAAAATTTAAAAAAATTTAAAATTTATGTTCTTGATCCCATTTGAAAGATTTTTATAGCGGATCCAAATATTAGCTAAACAAAATTGTTTTATTAGCTAGTTGGCATCATATTTAATTTTCCATATACCCGGTACCGTACATTGGGTCCTTGAGGATTAAAGTCAAACCTAAACTCAACTACACCTCCTCTATAGCCATAGAAAATTTTATTAAAATTGAGTAAAACAAAAATATTTACACTTTTTTTTGAATTCCCCTATTGTCTCTTCCTCCTATTCGTTGTTGCAGCTTCTGCAAAATTCGCTGTACGGAAGTTGTAGTCTACGAAGCTGTTTACCAAAATGCCAGTGGATACTTATATTTTCTATTATGTTCCGTAAATGGAGTGTAGACGAATTAACTGCAATTCTCGCCAAGTTTTATCTTGCTTCGTTACAAGTTTATTATTTCTCCTATCTTTCAGTGTACATTCTCCCATCTTTAATTGACAATGAGATATAAACCGATGTGGCAACTGTTCTCAATCTGATCGACCAGGCATTTCCCAAGTCCAGGTTCTCAGATAATGTGAGGGTCTCGTACTCTTTTCAAAAATTCAATGGCTTTCATAGACAATTTTAGATAAGATATACACATTCTCTAGGGATATATTGGACGCCTTAATACCAGGAAAGATGAGGATGTTCCTGCCTCATATTATTTGATGTTGTGTGGATGTCCTTATATCCAATATACTACATTAATCTAAGGGATAGTCTCAAATTCAGCTGGTCGGAGTGAATGCCACATCCAAACCGTCTGTATGTTTCGGATGAAGCGTTCTCTGCGAATTCATATTTTATTGGCAAAGATATTAGCATCTATACCATTAACAGTTTACCCTCATAAAGAGATAAACCGATGTAGCAACTGTTTTCAATACGATTGTTCAAAAAGTTCTCCCCAATGTACCCATATACAGGTTCTAAGATGATCTGAGGGTTTCGTTAACTCTTCAAGATACTCACATTCTCATGCCTGCCGTACTATCAGTAAAGTTATACGATTTCTCTTATAGCCATTGCTTCGGGTTGCATTTTACTACAGAGGTCTAAGATATAGTCTACAATGCAGACGAAATGAGTAAATGCCACATCCAACTCTAACCGGTGATTTCGTCACGTCTATAAAAATTGGGATGGCATTGGATGGATCGATGCCAGTGGTTTTTTTCCGCCATCTTTCATAGCCTTCATGGATATGACAACTGTTCTCAATACAATCGGCCAGAATGTTATCTTTAATATCCCCAAGTCAAGGTTTTCTGATGAGGTGAGGGTTTCCTCATATTTCCAATATTCACACGGCCTTCATAGACAACTTTCGGTATACACAGTCTCTAGAATTTCCTCATCTTGTTTTTTTTTTCTCCATTACCCCTCTTGGCTTCCATAAAGCATCTCCATATTTCTCGATGTGTAGCAGTTGTTGTCGCGTCTTCCTATGTAAGATGCACTGTTCTAGATCTTGGAGTATCGTGCGGCTCCATGGTCGACCACGGCTTCTTGAACCTTGAGGTTTCCACTCTAGCGCCATCCTTGTGATCCACCTCCATTTCCTACGTTTTATTTGCGTTAGTATGGGTTCCTCGTTGGTGAGGTTCCAGAGATCTCTATTGCTGATGTTGTTAGGCCAGAATATTCTCCATATGATACTGAGGCACTTGTTAATGAATACCTGTAGTTTTTGCGTGATGGTGTTCGATACTAACCAAGTTTCACTTCCGTACAACAGAGTAGACTTTACACATGCGTTGAATATTCTAAGCTTGGTTCGTCTGGATATTTGTGAGTTTCTCCACTCGAGTTGGCGTGAGAGGCTCCATGTTATTCCTCTTCTCTCTATACAGACTTCGCTCATGATGTCATCCAGCTATAAAGTGAATAGCAGAGGTGATAGGGGACATCCTTGTTTTACTCCAGCGTTTGTGTGAAATGGTTGTCTTATATTTCCGTTGTGAAGAACTGATAGCTCTGCATCCTCGTACATAGCTCTGAGATTCACGTTATTTACTGGGGTACTCCTTTCTGATGGTGTCAGAGGCTTTCTTGAAATCTACGAACAGTATGGCGTACTCCGCCATTCTAGAGATTGTTCTATTATAACGCGTAGAGTGTTGGCCTGGTCTATGCAGCTCCTGTTTTGCCGGAAACCTGACTGTTCATCTCTTAGAATGTTCTCAATTTTAATTTGAAGTCTTCCCTGTATTATGACTGCTAGTATCTTGTATATGGTGTTAAGCAGAGTAATGTCTCTCCAGTTATTGCAATCTTTCAAGTCGCCACTTTTCGGTAACTTTACGATGATGTCATTCTTCCAAGTTGGAGGTAGCTTTTCATCCTCCCAGACTGATGTGATGTGTGGTCGTAGAAGTTCAGCTGTGGTTTCGATGTCAACCTGAAGAATTTCAGCTGGTATTCCATCCGTTCTAGGAGCTTTCTTTACTTGTTTTGCCAGTAGTTGGTACTGCTGTCTCAAAGTGTTGCTGTTGCTTAACTGCAGCTTGAGTTCCGTTCTTTGAGAAACCAGGTTCCAAGTGTCGTTTGATATCTAGGTCTTTCTTTGTGGTTGCGCTATACCCAATGTTTATTCTGCGACTTGATTATATGTTGCTGTGATATCTTCTCATGAGTGGTGTTGGTTTATTGGTAGCTGTTCACAAATTATTGATATGCTTATTGCTTCGGTCTGAGTTGTACTACAGTGATAATCTCAAACTTAGCTGGACGGTGTAAGTAACATTCAACTCTACACCGCGATATCGGGCAGTCTGTTCAATTTTGGATGGGATTCTTTAAAATAAGTCTGTCATTGGTCCATTTTGATCTATCCGGTATCTTTATCGAAAATCCGGGATAAAAGATTGGCCAGATTTCTCGGCCTCTGGTCATATAACAATTGGACACGACAAATCGAACTGCGAACTGTTTGGAAATAAATCTAATAAATAAGAAATTTCTTAAGACTTTCAACATAAACGATGGTTGGCAAAAAACGTAGGACTTCGGTAGGACTCTTAAAACAAACAAAGAAAAAACAATCTAAAATTTAACCCTTAAACAAAAACAAAATAAATAAATAAATAAAAAAAATCGCAAGTGTGTGATTTTTTTTTCTTGACTAGTAATTTAGCATGTTTCCGTTAGGAAATCATAATTCATGGCATTTCCCCAAAATTAAAAACAAAACGAAAGAAAGAAAATAATAAAAATAAACCAAACACCATAGTGTTGAGCAAAATAGCAAAAAAAAAAAAAATTCAAAGATAAATAAACATACTCGTGCATGTTTGTTTGGAAAAGGAAAACAAAAGGAAACAAATCTCAGCCGTTTTTTTTTTTCTCCTGGTTTTGTAATTTTTTCTAATTGTATTCTTTATTAAGTCGTAAATTAATTTCAAAGAAAATCCTAATAAACGACGCTAATTTGCCGGTACTTAAAAACACTTAGGAAACGGAATATAATGTAATGGAATATGTTCGTTGGTTGGTCATTTCAACTCCTTACTTACAGAATTTCATTCAAGAAGTGTGAATATGGAGAGAGGAAAAAACATAAAAATCATGGCTAATTGCCTAATATGTTCATAACTAGCAAAAATGCTTAACATATTTGGTTAAAACAGGAAATTTGTAAAATAAATTTGTTACATAATAAAACATGTAAATTATGTATAATTTATATAAAAACAGATCCTCGCCTGTTTATTTACTTACCTCAGTGCCTTGTACTTTAAGTTTCATATGATCTTCTCTTGTAGTTTTGCCATCTTTACGTTTTTTCCAACAGTAGCCATCACGTCGGTAGCGCACCTTTTTACGTGAATACAACAAAAGGGAACCACTTTTCGGCCTGTAATGTTAAAAGCAAATGAATAATGCAATGCATAATAGTTAAAACGTTTCAATTGATTTAAATAAAAATTTGATTCATTCCATTAAACATTAAACAAATGGTTAGCTTACCCCCATTAACACGCAGCCTGGTTAGGCGTTAACTAATAGTTATACTGTCGGTTAAAATTATTTTTGTATGAAAACTGTTAGTATAACTATTAGTTAACACATAACCAGACTTCGTGTTACTGGGGGATAGTGAGCAAACGTGAAAATGAAAATTTAGATTTTGATACAAAACGTAAGAATAGGTTAAAAATCCACTATTTGCTAAAAAACGTTAACAATTATTTTCCATTTTTCTTATCAAAATTTTTAAATTTATTTATCATCTCGACTGCTGATATCAAAAGCGTTGCTCCATTTTCTTTAAATAGCTACTTTAGTGACAATGTAGACTTTAAATCAAAACCATAAAAATAAAGAATGTGGAGGAAAAATACAAAATAAGTTATGAAAAATGTTTTAAGTCCCAATATAGAACTTTTAAGTAGCCAATGGACTTCTCCCAAACAGCTCATTTTTAATCATACAATCATTATTAATCATACAAAAAAGAAATTAAACCAGATTTAAAAAAAAAAAAATAATAATAATTAAAACAAAGCATTTTAGAACGTTTTTTGCGTCTCCTATGAAATTATTGATAAGGGACTTAGCACGTTTGCACACTAAGCTAACGAAATGTAAAATCAAAGGAATAATTTTATACCTCGATTGTGTCTTAAGGACTGAGATCGAAAAAATCTTAACATACATATGTATATATTAATAAAATTTAAATCACAAAACCTATAGTTTTGATTTTTTATTTGATTGAAATTATTATTAAAACTTACAAAAAATATTATTTTTATAGTTCTAATCAATAGCGATGAATTGTTGAACCTTTTTCGGAAACCCTTCCATTAAGGAGCTTTCTGTCTTTTTCTTTGATGTAGTCCATCTCCGTTTAAAATCTACCACACTTTTGGACACCCCTTTTGTGCTATTTAATTCTCTTTTAACAAGAGCCCAATATCTCTCCACTGGCCTTAGCTCAAGGCAGTTTGTATAATTTTCTCCCTTGGTACAAATACCACATTATTGTTCTTGTACCACTTAAGACCTTGACAGGATGTCAAATCAGGCCAAAAATAAGTGGACACATTAAGAAGTCTTATGAATGAAGCATCCTTTTTTGTAAACATTCCCTGATGTAAATTTCGGTATTTATAGAGCCCTTTGTTACAAATGTTTGGCTTCGCAACTGTATGCCATACCAAGAAATTTTCGTGAAAATTTTCTGCTTTTGGGTCCTAAACTTTTCTACAACTTTCGCTGGAGCATCAGCAACATAAAAATATTGACCCGGAAGCTGCGAATGATTTTCCAGAACATACGTTTCGTCATCCATTATGCAGCAGGTATATTTTTTGTATACAATTTGATTTCAATTTCCGTGCTGTCTCTGGCCTCTAAATTTTTAGCAGAGTTCCTGTCTCAAACTTTTTGACCCTTGTATGTTTTTAAACCTTCATTGGCTTTAACTTTTCGTACCAAATAGTCCGAGTACTGAGCTAACCCGACTGCTTTCCTACTGAAATTTAGAAACATCATGTGGACCTTTCCTTCTACATGAACCATGTTTTCTATCAAAGGACAAGTTCTCCCGATATTGTTTAATAACATTGGAATCAGTTTGACGGCAGATCTTTCATTGTTTGGCCATCTTTTTGTAGGACCAAGTTGGGTTTTGTTGAATATATTTAATAATTTTAGTACACACTATTTTCTCGTCACTAATTTTAATCAGATTACCAACAAGTGAACATAATTGACATTAAACATAATAACTGACATGCTTTACAAAGGTAACTTGATCAAAAGAAAAATCAAATAATACTTGGGTTAAAAGTTTTAATGAATACCTTTGTTAAGGTTTTTTCGATCTCAGTCCTTATATATGTATTTAAAAAAAATTTTATAGTTATATTGATCGACTTTTGCTATTGTCTTTATTTAAATAATATGTTCAAAATATGTTCAAAAAATTTATTTCTTTTCATAAAAGAGGCAGCTCTGCCGTTTTTTACCGTGTAAGATATCATTAGTTGGTTGTTTGATTTACGTGGTAGATCACTGCGTGCGGACACTCAAGTAGAGTCGAAATAAGCTCGTTTTGAGAAGACCACTCGTCAGATGTCATGTCGTCTACATCGTAATGTATATTAAGTAGAATGTCAAGTTTGTTCGACCCAACCTGTAGCTGTGGGATATCTCAGTAAGTAATTAAATTTAGACTCAGGGCTAGACATTACCAAAGAAGGTGGGAAATTGTTTGTTCCAATCATTACAGCTACAACAATGGTCGTTAAAAGGGAGTCCCAGGCTAATTGCATGCTTGCTTAGCGTCCAGTGCCCCGTTAATACTGCCATCAACCTTGATATATCCCTTCTATTTCGGGTTGTCAGTTGCATAGTTCGTTTTTCGTTAAAAGAGGGCCACATTAACTTGGCCACCCTATATGTGTCTAAGTTACACCATCTATTCTCAGCCTTTGTAAAAAAGTGTCTGAAGATAATACTTTTAAAAGTCCCAGTTGAATTGCTACTGAGACCGCATTGGAGATATCTTAAGCAGATCCCATTCTGGATAATTCGTCTGCCTGTTCATTGCCATATAAGTCTATGTGCGCAGGGACCCAAACCAAGGTAATGTCAGATAGACGACCTAGCCTTTACAGAGAGTTCATACATTGTCTGACTAATGAAGGTGTGTAGGCCTTCAGTGAAAGAAGTTCCGCCTGACTGTCGACAAAAATATCTATATTGCCGAGAATATTATACTTGTAATACACTATATGAGTATTACTAGTTACCATGATTGCAAAAATTTCCGCCTGGAAAACACTGCACTCATTCGGAAGACGGTATGAGATGCCTAACCCAAGTTCGTCACAGAAGACGCCAGAACCAACACCTCAGCTAATTTTTGAACCGTCTGTATATATCCTGTATATATATCATATTCGTACACTATATTACCCCTACCCCACTCACTCCTGGAGGGAATAAAGACCTTGAACACCCTATCAAAATCTGTGTATGGAGTAATATAGTCAGAGGGTTGGAAAACGATCGGAGGCAGTAGGCTCAGAATCCCCGCGTGGACATACATATGTTCTCGATCTCCAACATCCAGATGCGTGAAGCCTAGCTGCGCTGCTGGTAGAGGTGGCCATAATGTGAAGCTCTATTGGCACAATGTGCAGTAGAGTATTCAGTGCTTCTGAAGGACTAGTTCTTAGTGCGCTAGTTATATCAATGCAGGCTGATCTCTGGACTTTATATAGTTGGTCTACGACATATTTCCTTTTAGTTGCAGTCCACCATATAAGAGATCCATTAGTAAGAATTGGACGTACTATAGCCGTATACATCCATTTCACTATGCTGGGTCTAAGTCCCCATTTTTTACCAAACATCTTACCACAGGTGTAGTAGGCCACCGTTGACTTCTTAACCCTATGTTGAGTATTCAGTTTCCATGATAACTTGGAGTTCAGATATTTTGCATTATTTGGAAGTTTGAAGCTTGGAATCTTGGTGATTGTCGTGATGACTACAAGTTCTGTTTTACTTGGATTCACTCCAAGACCACTTACCGTGGCCTAGTTGTCAAGCAACCCTAAAGCAGTGGACATAATATAAATGATCACATCCAGAAACAATCCTGATACCAGCATCACCACATCGTCCGCATAAGCGACAACTTTTATCCCTTTTCTGTATAGATCAATGAGAATCGAGTTAATTACGATAAGCCATAGTAGTGGAGAGATTACCCCTCCCTGAGGTGTGCCTCTTCCAACTTGCTTGGACTTTGTAGGAAGATATAATAAAACCAATTTTGTTATATTTACAAGGTGGCGCACAAGTAAACTTCCGATGTTTTTTGGCTGTAATTAAACAAAAAAATTCTTCTTGTGGATTATTTTTATTTTGTCTTTTAATTTTTTTTACATCAAGTCGAGAATATGATGTCATGTAAATGGCCGCCGCCACAGTTGATTGTCATTTGAGCCCTTTTTATGGCATTTTCCATCACTTTGGCCAAAACTTCGCGATAGGTCCTCACATTCTTGACGGATATTGTCTTTAAGAGCTGCAAGAGTCTGAGGCTTGTTGACATAAACCCGCGACTTCAAAAAGCCAGAGTGCAAATCGCCAAAACTGGAGATTATGCGCCCGGGAAATGCATCCTTCAGCATATCGGTTGTGGCACGTGGAGTGTGTGCCGTTGCTCCGTCCTGTTGGAACCACATGTTTTCCAATCCCAATTCATCAAGTTGCGGCAAAAAGAACTCGTTGATCATTGCTCTGTAGCGCTCACCATTCACAGTAACCGTTTGGCCCGCGACGTCTTCGAAGAAAAAAGGTCCGATGACTCCTCCAGTGACTTTGAGCGGGTGTAATGGCTCTTCGTGGGTTACACGCGGATTTTCAGTGCCCCAGAAGCATAAATTTTGCTTATTTACGTACCCGCTAAGATGGAAATGGGCCTCATCACTCATGATTATTTTTGATGAAAAATCATCTTCCTCTTGGTGGTGATTAAGGATGGCTTGAGCGTATGTTAGACGCGATTGGCGGTCAGCAGCTAACAGCTGATCCACCGTCTGGACTTTGTACGGAAACATCTTCAAATCTTGTACCAAAATTCGCTGTAAAGACCGTCGACTGATACCAATTTGCGTGGCATGTCGTCTGGTCGATGTCGACGACGCTTCCATGACATCCTCGGCTACAGCAGCAATATTCTCTGCAGAACGGCTACACCGGGGTCTGCCAAGCCTGGCAGCCTCTCGTGGTGTGCCAGTCTCTTCGAGGCGAGCGACTAAACGTCGCAGTGTTTCACCAGTAGGCTTTGGACGGCCAGGAAATCTGCGACGAAATTCACGTTGTGCCAAAGTCACCTACCGATTTTTGGTCAAATAAATAGTCACCAATATTCCGCGTTCTGGAGCAGTGTAGCGTACCATTGTTTATTAACGTGTATTTCGCATGTGTTTACAACACAAATGTCAAAACAGAACTGACATTAGGGGCCAATCGCAAAATTTATAGCATTTTCTGATAGGAGGATTACTTTTGCGCCACCTTGTATAGTAAGGAATACCTTCGGAAGTTTAAATTCTGCAGACTATAATATCAATTACACTTCAGATCCTAATGGAGTCACACTAAACTAAATATGTGTATAAATACACCTAATACACCTAATACTCATTAAAACACAATAAATGTGTTTATTTCTAATTTTGAAACCAGATGCCACAGGTTTAGGTGTAACTGATAAAAATTTCATCAAAATCGGAAAACGGGGGACAGGTCTTAATGGGTTAAGTAATAAAAAATAGATGTCACATACATATGTAGTTCCGATAACAACTAAACAAAACCAGAATCTATTGAGAAAGTGAAAGATATAAATAATAATTGTGGCATCTAATTTATGCTTCCAAATTTTTTATCTATGGTTCCCCCTTTATTTGAATTTGCTGAACTCTGAACTTTGTGCATTTTGAGACTCCATTCCGAACTAAAGTGACCCACAAACATGTACTGCATCCGCTTCTGTGTTAGTAAAATTGTCATATGTAGCTTGAGAATGTGTGAGTTACACAGTTATTGCAGTATGCAAAATCAAAATTGTTTTGATTTTGTGAATGAACATCAAAGAAATGTTTTAGCATTCCAATGAACTTTTGATTTATGTAATATTTACAAATATATATTGATTATTTACATATTAACTTAACAACAAATAACGTTTACATCCCTATAATAAAATATTATAATCTTTTGGTTATTTATAAATTTTCCTTGCATTTTTTAGTCAGTTGCAATAACAAAAAATAAAAATAAAAAATCAACGAAATGACTCACCTTGTTTTAACTTCTTTCGACTGCCACTCATTGTGTTTATCAAAACTGATAAGAATCGCAGCGATTTCCTGAAAATATAACAAAAAACATAATAAATGGATGATTATAAAACAAATCTCTGGACACATTTAAGTAGTCAAATGAAGATAAACAAGTATTATTTATGACGTAAAGATAAAGTAACTGTACATTAATAAATTAATGACGTTTGTATATATAAGAACAAGTATAACAATTAGGGAGAACGATTTACAAACCGGGAGAAATGTTCATGAAAAGTTAATTAAAAAAATCAGTTTGGGATTTGAGAATAAACAGGCTATATAACAAATATTGTATATTTGTAATTTTTTTCGGGTGTATAAGATTTGAATTTGTGTTTAGCTACAATAATATTCAAAATTATTCTCGAAAAATTGAACGTCCAGAATACGCTTTGTCAAGAACAGCCGCGGTGAAATTATTTTCAAATATTAATACCATGTATTGATCATATATTGATGTTTCGAATAACAAATTTGATTTGAATTAACTTGTTTGTGTTAATTTTTATAATTTCAAATTCTATCCGGCTTGACACAACACACTTTATTAAAGAAATTCTAAACCATGCAGTTAGTTAAATCCACAAACCATGATTTCCATAAACTTATTTTGCATGCACTTCTCATTTTTTCTCTTTTCCCTGTAATACTTATTTTCAATATCGACCTTGTATTTTCTATAACTCCTTATTTTTAATGTTTAGGCTTTTTATAAACCAAAAAGAAAAAATTTGCTGAATTTTATAAATTTTTTATACATTTTTATGAAGGTCTTGCTACTATTTTTCTATTGGCAAAGACGTGCGTAAACATGTCTAACATCTGTATGTTGTGGCAAAAACATCATAAATATTACTAAAATCTTAAAAAAAAAAAAAAAATACAAACACATAAATATTGTATCGTTAAAATAAAACAAAATATATTTGAGTATCCTTTGAAGGAAAAAAATCACTGAATCATTGAAACGCTGATTGAATCAGAAGTACTACTTGAATTCTTACATTTTAAACTCTTTGTACAAGCTAAACACAAACAGCAACGAGAGCAAAAACAAAAACAACACTGCATCTTTATTATACGGAAACGGAAATAGATTTTAAACATGTTTTACAAGTGTATTTTAGATATTTGATTTGATATTCTTAGATTTATTTATTTACTCCTTTTTTTTTTTGGTGTAAAGAAACACACACAAACACGTATTGATACATACGCACACAATCCTTTATAGGAGTATTTTATGACACATGTATTTAAGTGTGTAAAAGTTGTATGTACATAAATTTACTAGATTATATAGTGATCATAAATTAAATAGAAGCAGTCACGAATTTTGAATAATAATGCTTACAAAACCCAGTGAACTGCTATTTGCATGTTATTTCAAATATATGATCACAAAAGTAAAAAAAAGTATGCTGATCTGATTGTCATAAAATTTCATCAGAGGAGTATTTGAGTTTAAGTTTTGAGGACGTATCCTACAGACCTTATGGGTTCTCAAAATTCGGCACCTAATACATGAAAAGTTTTTAAACGCTTACTAGTTTTTTGTGGTATGTCCGATTTTAATATATTCTTAAAGCTCTCGATGATGCCTTTGAAAAAAACAGCATTGTGTGCTATTTATCTTTGAAATTTCTTCACATTTTGACCAGGCTTTTTCACAATTGTGGACACAATTTATTCAAAGTACTCCTGTCAGTTACGAGTCCAGGGGGCTAATTACCGCAGTCGAACACGATCGAATACTTATTCGAACGTGCGAGTTTTTTATATTTTTGGGATTCTCTTATTCGATATCGAGTAAAATGTATACAAAATAATAATGATTGTACTCGATAACGAACGAGTTTTTACTCGAACGCTAATAATTTATTCGATTATTCGATTAATTTATTTCGATTACGAGTGCGAGAATTTGCCCCCAGAAATAATCATAAACCGCTAGTACTCTTCGCTTCATAGAAACAAGTTTCTTATGTTATTATATCTCAACAAGGTTAGCTTTAAAGTACAAAACGCCTAGAATATAGTAATAGGGACGAATGTGGACTTTAGGAGCGAAATTTTAAAAAATATGAAAATTAGGTATTTTGTTTGTTTTTTAGGAACTGATGGATTTGCTTTTCCTAAATCGTTTATATGTTTCCACCTTTACAATTGCTATGAAAAGGTGATACGAGTATGTTGTCGAACAAACCATTAATTAAATATTATCTATATAAATATATAAATGTCTTTGTAAGTTTGTTTGTTTATTTGTTTGTTTGTTTGTTTGTTTGTTTGAGCATCACGCCTAAACGGCTGAACCGATTTTATTGAAATTTGGAACGTAGATAGATCCTTACTTGGAAGCGTCAATAGGCTATAAATTTTATAAATACTTGGACCAGAAAGGGATAAAAAGGGGAAAAAACGGGTAAAATTGGTACCTTTAGTTTTTAAACAATAATTACTAAACGGCTGAACCGATTTTTACATCGACAGGGGTAGCGAAGCGCACCGGGTCAAGCTAGTGTCTTTATAAATTCTCCAATTCAACAATTATTGTCTTAATATGTAGAAATATCGGAGAAAATTTTACACCGACTTCCACACTTTTTTGTTTAGAAAAGTATCTTTCCAATCACACGAAACAAATTTCAAATCAATATTTTCTACATGTCCAAAAATAGTCACTTTAAACTTGAATAATACAGAAATTTTGAATTTGAATCTTTACAAATATTACAATATTTTTATTATCTTCTTAAAGATATTATTTCAACAACAAAAATGTGTCCCATTTTTTAATAGGGGTCAGGACCTTCACAGGTCCTTCAAAATTTAACCTACTTTATGTCAAAGTTTCGGATTTAGTCTATTTGATCTAGTATCCAAAACCAGGGAATGCACATCGGAATATAGTTTTATATACCTTTTATGTTTTAAATATGCCATTTAAGCCTTTTATCAGCCTCGGACCAAATGTGGTTCTAATGGGAAACAATTCCTAAATTCCAATTTTTGGAATTATGTTATTAGTTTTATACAAAATTAATATTTTACTATTTCATAGTATGAGTACTGACACAACGGGTCTCTTAGTCTACACAGACGGTTCTATGAAGAGAGATCGAGTTGGCGTAGGTGTCTACATTCGGGAATTCGACATTAGGCTATATTTTAGACTTCCAAATGAATGTAGCATAATTCAGAAGGGCGGCTAACTGGCCCAGTTATAACAAGATATCAGGCAGGGATATTCTTATATATACTGACAGTCAGGCCGCAATAAAATCTCTAATAGGTGTATACACAACATATAATTTGGTCCAGAAATGCCGGGCATCCTTAAACAGTATGGCGAGACATTCAACCGTCGTACTCAAGTGGGTACGGGGACACGGAGATACTACAGGCAACTGCGTTGCTGATGATTTGGCGAAAAAAGGCGTCATGTTACCAGACGGAAACATAGATTTCCTATGTGGAATTTCGCTATCCAAATGCAAGCTACAAATTAATAATTTCTACTATGAGCTCGCTCAGGCAAGATGGGGTTGTGAACCCACATGCACTATAACCAGAATGATATGCCCCCGACAGAATCGTGGGCGAACAACATATCTTATTGGCTTGTCACGCTCACAATTGCGTGGCGTAGTGGCGGTCATTACCGGGCACTGTACTTTTGGCAACCACGCAAGGACACTTGACTTGCCCTACATGGACTTGATACCATTTTTCATCTTCTTTGTCACTGTCCGGCATTAGGTGATCTACGCTTGCGGTTTCTGGGACACCGTTCCATAAATAGTCTTTCTGAGCTCTCGAATATGAGGCTTTAGGGCATTAATGCCTTTATACGGAGTAGTAATTGCTTAAAAAGACCAGACATGGGAATCTCTCTAGAGTAACCTAAAAACCGCAATCTTATTGATGCGCAATGTTTGTAAATCTCCTTCTCTCTTTCTTGAACATCTTCATCTTCTCTCTATTCATTTTTATCTGCCCCTCTTTTTTTCTAACTTTCTACTTTCAGGTAACACAAATTTCGCGGCTGCCTAGAAAATTTATTTGCGATATATTAAATAACCAATCCTATCCTACGAGTATTATGTTGGGTCTTTCTTTCCGAACTTTGACAGTTAATAGCGGTCATATTGTTGAAGCTACATCTGTCGAATTGGCTGTCATTTATTCAGTTTTTTTTTTTGTGCAAATGATAAAATTGTTTTCTCAAAATGTGTGCTCTGTTCAGTTATAGATTTGCCGAAAACATAGCCGCTGTCCGAGATGGTGTGAAGGAGAATCTGAGACAGTCGATTTCGCTCGTCCTTTCGCAGATCACAACTTGGCGACGTTTGCGTTGTGCCTTGGGCCTGCACTTGTACAAAATTCATCAGACCCAGGAGCTGAAGATAAACGTCCATAGAAAGCGACGGGTGTTCGCTGAATGGGCCCTGGAGTAGTTTGAAACTGACACTAATTTTCATTAAAAAATCATCTTCTGCTATTTCTGGATGAATGGGTACGTTCTAAATTGTTGAATTTGGGATGGTGGCAATCCACACGAGTCAATGTTTGGTGTGAACATTGGTCTGGCGGCGTCATCGGTCCATATTTGTTTGAGAACGACAATGACCGGGCCATCTCTGTAAACCACGAGCGCTATAGGACGATGTTTACCAACTTCTTTTGACCTGAATTGTATGATATGGATACCAAAGACATGTAGTTTCAACAGGACGGCGTTACGTGGTATACAGTGCATGCCACATTGGACATTCTGCATGAGCGATTTGAGGACATGATCATCTAACGTGAAGGTGATGTGAACTGGCTACCGCGATCGAGGGAGTTGCAGGTCTATGCAAATAAGCTACAAACCACAACGGCCCTTAAAGCCAATATAACCCATGCCATCGGTCAAATTCAGCCAGATTTATGCCCCAGAGTCATGCAAAATTGGACAGTTAGGATGAGCAAAACCCAGTGAAGCCTGGGGAACATTTGTAAGATGCCTTTTAAACGAAAAAGAAATTTCGATGATCTCTTAAACTCTTGTTTAAATACTAAATCGAATCAGAAAGTGTTACTAAGTCCAACGTTATACTTCAAAGTGAGTGTTGGATCATTACTTTTGGGTGTTACATCATCAGCACTAACGCATAATATCCTTGCCCACTATGGTGGGGCAGGACAAGAACATCAGTCAAAATACTACCTGAAATTTTTTGCAGGTTTTAGGGATAGAAATTTAGAAAATATTAAACGATTTTGATTATTTCAATCATCATTAACCCTTTGAGATTCCTAAATGTATCATATGCGTTTATTTAAATGCAACACACTGTCGTAGCCACCACATTAAACAAGCTGGTGATGTATGAGTGTATTTGAAATTCGCGACAATATGTCACTCTAAAGTGGCTTACATAATGGACTACTACCACAGATGCTCACCAAATAAAAAACAAGAAAAATAAAATGACATGAACTCTTTTTTGGGAACCAACAGAAGAAAAAAACTGAACAAGTAAATCACATACATCAGTTTTGCCAAAAAAACGAAGAAAAAAACATACAAGTTAAATTATTCATAAAATACCCTGACTGGCAGCAAAAAAAAAACAAAACGAAACAAAATCAAGCATCATTTATTCAAATTGATAAGTACAAATGGATTTTATACTCCTCACTCACAGTTTTTGTTATATTTGCTATATGATAGCCATTTTTATAAATATTAAAGCAATATTTTGTTTTTTTTTTATTTTTATTATAAAATCTGTAACCCTACCATTTTGGACAGTTATTTGTTATTAATTGATTAATTTTTATAGGAAGCCGGTAGTAAAAAAAAACCGTTCAACCTTTCAAGTTAAACATTATGCATAAATAATTCCAAAGACAATAAAAATAACTCGCGAGTAAAACCAACAATGGACACCAAATGACTTCTTATATGACACCTGTAAATTAAAGGATTGTGGTTTATTACTCTGTGCCAGAGTGTGATGTCATGTATACATACATGTGTTCCCCATATAGTAATAGTGTCCAAACCACACACACACTTTAGCACTCACTGGTCAGTTTAGATGCAGGATAAATACTCTGATGAAGGCAGCCTAAAAAACCACACACACACACACATATTTATGTTGGTTGTGTGTCAAGGCAAAAAGTTTCCTCATGCTAGATACATTTTGTTACTTTTCTGTTGCTGTCTCTTGTGGTTAAATGAAAATTTTTAAATCATTTCCTCTCCAGCATATTTTACCACACACACAACCACACACATGAGAACTCTAGAGTAATGGAAGGATATCATACACACATTTAACATATTACTGCACATGTAGGCTGCAGCAGTTTTACTTAGTATGGGAGTAGGAAATTGTAAAAATATTTACTTGGAAAGTATGTAGTTACAACAAATTTTCATTAGGGAATAAAATTGTTGCTACACATACAAACAAACCAACATACATACAGTGTCGCTCAAAACATATGGCAAAAAAATTACTTCTATACTATTTATATAGGGATTGTTTTATAAAACAAACAAGTAAGAAAGTAGGGTCGGTCAAGCCCGACCATATAATACCCTACACTAAGTAAATGAGCAAAAACATTTTCTTTCAAAAATTCAATAATTTATATTCGTGAGCGATTTTCGGAAGTGGGCCTTATATGGGAGCTATGACAAATTATGGACCGATCACCATGAAATTTGGTCATGTGATAAATGTCTATATGAAAGTTATTTATCTCGCATTTTATGTGTATACCAACATTTTAAGGCGATTTATGCTCGTTAAAGTGATTATCGGAAGCAGGCCTTATATGGGAGCTATGACTTATTATGGACCGATCATAATACAATTTGGTGACATGAATTTCGTATATATAAATGGAGAAAAACTTGTCCAATTTCGGGAGGACATTTGTGAATTAATGGACCGAATTCAGCCAGTTTCAATAGACTTGCTCCTTGGGCCTTGTTGGTGTAGGGTATAAAAATAAAGGGTCCTTCATTAAGCACTTTCTATCGTTAAATTTAAATACAACAAAGTGTATGTGAGATATCACACACTGTTTTCGGATGCCAAAATTTTTAAAAGTTTTATGCTCGTTGAAGTCAACCGATCACCATAAAACTAGGTCGTGCGATCAATGTGTATATGAAACTTATTTGTGGATACCAACATTTTTATGGGATTCATACTCGTTAAATTGATTTTCGGAAGTGGGCCTTATATGGGAGTTATGACCAATAATGGACTGATCGCCATGAAATAAGGTCGTTTTTGGATAATTTTTGGAAGTTCAATTACGAATCGATCCGCACACAATTTTTAAGTGTGATTTATGGACAAATTTGTGTGATATCTATATAAATCAAGCATTTCGTCCTATTTCGGGAGGACATTTGTGTGGTGGCTAGGTGAAAAAATGGACAGTTTCATTAGACTTCGTTCTTGGGTCGAATCTATTAGGATAGGTGCAGGTACCGCAGGAATTATATAAATTGATGTTCGTTAATTGCCGTAAGCGCAAACAAATGCTTCATATTTCTTTAATTTATATTATTAATTTAGAGTAAAATACAGATAATTAAAATTATCTCAATTTAATTTAGAAGTTTCTAAATTTCATTTGGTTCATTTTCATATTAAAATTATCAATTTCAATTGGATTTTTTTATTATTAATTTAATATATCACATTGATATTCTAAGAGCTAGTTTCTGGGATAAAGATAATCTACATTCTTCGTTTAAACCTAGATTAAACTAAAAAGTGTGTTTCTCACTTATTGTTTATCTATATAAATATATAAATGTCTTTGTAAGTTTGTTTGTTTGTTTGTTTATTTGTTTGTTTGTTTGTTTGTTTGTTTGTTTGAGCATCACGCCTAAACGGCTGAACCGATTTTATTGAAATTTGGAACGTAGATAGATCCTTACTTGGAAGCGTCAATAGGCTATAAATTTTTTCAATACTTGGACCAGAAAGGGATAAAAACGGGGAAAATTGGTACCTTTAGTTTTTAAACAATAATTACTAAACGGCTGAACCGATTTTTACATCGACAGGGGTAGCGAAGCGCACCGGGTCAATCTAGTAAACTATATAATCTGGGTTTAACCTTAATATAAAATGCCAAAGCACAAACAAATGAAAAATAAAATTAACAATTCAGAACAGAAGCTCTTTGTTTTGCTTTGCTTTATTAACATCAATATAATTGTTAATATACATTTTATATACTGTAATGTCACTTTTTCTTTTACAAAGTTAAAATTTATAAAAAAAAGTTATGTACGCTTATAAAATTTAAAGTATTGTCATATTTATATGAAACATTTTGAGTAATGCACATGTGATTTGACTGAAAAGTATGGCAATGCTAACAAAATCAATCCATTAGTGAGAAACAAAATCATTGGTTAAATCCCGGCTAAATATGTTAACAGCGTTTAACTGACAAGTAAGAAACTAGCTCTAAATTTCAATTGGAATTTTCTCAATTTCAATTTGAAGTTCTCAATTTTACTTGGAATTTTCTTTATTTAAAATTGAAATTCATATTCTCATTTGAGATTTTCTCAATTTAAAATATAAATGAAACTAAATTTAATATTGTACTGGAACAGTCAGGCTGACATGTTATGGTGTGGGGTTGCTTTCTGGAGAAAGCTTATGACATTTGCTCAAAATTGTTGGCAATATGGACAAATATGTGTACAAAAATATATTGCAGGAGCAGATGCTGCCTCATGCTCATGATAAAATGCCCCACCAATAGATATTTCAACATGACCCTAAACACTCATAAATATTGGTGAAGGGTTTTTAGAACCCCTTAGAATAATTTTTGTCTTATGATTTTTTATGTTTTTGTTAAATTTTTTAATAAGGACTGAGATCGAAAAATTATTAACACACGTTTTTCATTAAAACTTTTAACCCAAGTATTATTTGATATTTTTTTTTTTATATTTATATTCATTTGTTGTTAATCTGATTAAAACGAGTGACCAGAAAAAAGTGCGTACTAAAATTATTAAATATTTTCAACAAAACCCAACTTGGTCCTACAAAAAGTTGGCCAAACTGTTTCCAATGTTATTCAACAGTACTGGGAGAACTTGTCCGTTAATAGAAAACCTGGTTCAGGTAGAAGGAATGGTTCACATGATGTTTATTAAGCCAATAAAATAGAAAGCATTTTCAAAAGAGCTTCCAACACATCCGGTAGGAAAGTAGCAAGGTTACCTCCTTAATCGGACTATTTGGTACGAAAAGTTAAAGCCAATGTAGGTTCAAACACATACAAGACTCAAAAAGTTCCTGACAGGAACGCTGCTAAAAATTTAGAAGCCAAAAACAGAGCACGGAAATTGAAGTCAAATTTTTTAAAAAAATGTCGAAACGTCTGGCAGATTTTTCGCAGCTTCCGGGTCACAATTTTGATGTTCCTGATTCGAGGGAATGTTGAAGAAAAGTTTAGGACCCAAAAGCAAACAAAATTTCCCAAAAAGTTCTTGGTATGGCAAGGAATATGCAGTTGCGCCAAAAAAGCCAAACATTTGTTACAAAGGGCTCTAGAAATACCGAAATTTACCATTCATAAGACTTCTTAGTGTATCCACTTATTTTTGGCCTGATTTGGCACCCTGTCACTATGGTAAGCAAGGTCTTGAGTACCACTCAAGATCAGTAATGTGGTATTTGTACCAAGAGAGGCAAATTCTCCAAACTGCCTAGAGCTAAGGCCAGTGGAGAGATATTGGGCTCTTGTAAAAAGAGAATTGAAGAGCACAAAAAATGTGTCCAAAAGTGTGGTAGATTTTAAACGGAGATGGACAACCTGTTCGAACGGAAGGTTCAAAATTTCATCACTAGTGATTAGAACTATATTTATATTTTTTTTAAATGTAATAATAATTTCAATGAAATTAAAAAAAAAATGAAAACTGTAAGTTTACTGCTTTCATTTTTATTAACATATATGTATGAATGTTAAGAATTTTTCGATCTCAGTCCTTAATATCATAATATTAAACTGAAATTAAATTTCCCTGTTAATAATAATGAGGATGTATTTTTATTTTACAGTGCATTTGTGGTTTCTAAAATCTTTACTTTCTTTGGAATTGGCAAAAAAGTTACAACGAGAATATTGTTAAATATGTTTTGACCGATACTGTACATTATTGAAGTCAAATTTTCCAAGAGAAGGAGTTCAAGTTGTTATTTACAGATATGAACATATATGTATATATTTGTACTTATGTTCATATGTATGTGTAGGTAAATATGTGTGAAAAATATTTCCATGTACTTGCAGCAATACTTTTATTATAAACAAGGTGCGAAAAACCATTTCCTTCCGCGTGACCTGTGGTATGTGCACTTTAACATGCATGCAATATTCTTATGCTTTTCCCCGTTGTTTTTCGGGCCACTCATTTTATGAGGATGGTCAAATTTTTAAGATGATAAAAATGAGAAAGTACACTTTGAATATATGTATGCAGATATATAGCGAAAGATGTTGCGATACGAGTAGTCTGCATATTTGAGAGGAAACATTCAAAATTTTTCGTGATATACGCCTAGTACGAGATCAATCACTGGCCGCATTTGAATGAATATCAGTAACCAACTAAGCTAAACAAATCACAAGGTCTAATATCATGGCATATTGTCATAATGTCCTAATATTTCACGACTCGGTGGGTCGGCTTAACCGACTCTTAGGCGTTCGGGGCAGGTCTCTGCTGGTTGGTTACGATAACACAATAAACTTAGCTTACAGAGTAAGTAGTATTATTTTAGGACAATAACAACATTTTCAAGCCATTGTGAAATATTAGGACATTACGACAATATGACAGACCTTGTGAATTGACCAATTATGTTAAAAAGCATGACGTAACATATTAAGCAATTCAACTCTAGCAGGTCCTTAGCACTGTTGAGAATATTGGTGAATAGAAAAATAACATAAGACTCAAATTTATGTTATAAATCCAAAAATTTTAAGAAATTAAAGCTAATGAACAAATCAAATTAAATTCAACTAAACAAATAATACTCTTTTGGCTATTCAACCAATTTCTAACAAAAACCTAATCTATTTAGTTAATATTACAAAAGAATATGAAATATTTGTTTACATTTTCTAACAAAAACCTGGTTTAAAACTGTTAATAATCATTGTACTTTCTTTGTTCAAAAGATTCACTCATTCATTTTCTTTATTGTATAGCAAAAGTAGTAAGTTTAATTTTTGCCAGTGTTTTTTGGAAATTTTCTTCATCAAATTCCCCGTCTTCCACGAGTTCAGTTTGTACCAACTAAAGGTGTCCACAAAAAATGTGTGTTTGTAAATGAAACGAAACAAAATTATATCCTCAGGCTCACGTAATGCTAAAAGTCAACTATTTACAATGAACAACTTATGTTTCTTTTTTTCGGCTTTTTTGGCTTTTTATTTTTCATTTTCGCTGTTTTACTTGTGAATTAAGAGCAACCGCAAATATTCATTTGTCAGAGGTAAAGTTCAACGGCGTCCAATGCTGGCTTAAATGCAAAGTGTAGAAAAATTTAATTCGGCTGAGGGTCGCGCAATGAGGAATGGGCGCTAGCAAAGCAGAGAAGGCAAATGAAGTCAGGAATGATGATGTTGATTATGATGGGTTTTCGAAATGCTACAACATATTTTAATACAATGTATTTATAGATTCTCGTAGAGATGACAGTGGTGATGATGATACTGGACAAACACTTAATACCAAGTATTTAATACATTCGCTGCGCTCATAAACACACGTTCACAGGCTCATTCATGTTCAAACGATATGAATGCCAACCAAGTATATAAAACAAGTTGACTAAATTAAAAATAAAAGTTTATTAAAATACCAAAAAAATAAAAAAAAAGCAAACACGTAAAATTCTGTGCAAAAAAAAAAATAAAATACAACCAACAAATTTACAACAACTAAACGAATGAATGGCCCATACGGAGTAAAGCAACATTCCAAACATTGGTAAAGTGGAAGTCAACCTGTACGTATGTTAAATATGTACGAGTAGTATTTTTTTTTTTTTTTGGTTGGATGGTTGTTGGTTAACTAGTTGGATGGTTTGTTCAGCTCGTAAATGCTATGAAATGATACCCAGCGATATTTTTAAATTTGAACGGCTGGTAAGAGATCATAAGGTATTACTAAAATGGTTCTATGTCTAAAATCTAAAAACCAAATGATAGAACTTTGAGCAAAATCGGATAACGTTTAGAGGTTGCAAATTTCGAACCAAGTGATCGATATCGATCGTCAGCATAAATAGCAAAAATTGCACAAAAAATGCAACTGGGTTGCACGCAAATACCTTTCTACCTACCGGACGGACGGACGAGCGAGAATGAATGAATAAATGTAATATTGTCCAAATACAAAACATAAATAAAATTACGCACGCTTATTTTGGTCGTGTAACAACCAACCAACAACAAGCAGTTAAAACAAACAATACAAAACAACTCGAAACTACGTCGAAATCTCTGTCCTCTGTCCTCTATCATCTGTGTACTTGGAGCTCATGGAGAGCAGCAGCCAGCAGCATCACAAACGAACGTGTAAGAATGTATGAAAGATAGATAGATGCATTTTTACCGGCAATTGGTTTAACACAGAAAATGTGACCAGAAGAGTGCGGGTAACCACATTGTTTTAATTTTTCCAAATTTAAACACTAGATAAACAGTCTTTTTTTTTTTGTACGGTTTCCTATCATATAAAGTAACAAAAATAATATAAACAAATAAAGTAAAGTGACCAAACAAAAGGTTAAATATTAAAAGTTATTGTTTTCAAAACAAAAAACAAATAAAATGTTTTTTTAAAAGTTTAATTAATAAAATCAAAGTAAATTTTCATTGTTTTAGTTGAGAGTTGTTGAGGAAAGTTTTAGACGTGAGAAAATTAAGAAAAATTGTCGCTAGTAACTAAACTAATGTAACTAATTTATGCAGAATGTGTGAACTGATTAAATTTATTGGCAGTTGTTATTAAAAAGCTTAAAAGTTAGCAATTCAAGACATTAAAACAGTGGTCGGCACTCATATCCACCAGGTGCTGAACACAACGAATGTGAGCAAAAGTCGTTAAAATTATTTAAATACATGTAAGGTAAAAGGTCAAGTTTCTGTTATTATGATTCACATTTTTTTCTTTATATCCGGTAGTACAGCAGCATTTACCTCCAAACACATTCAGACAACTGCCGCGTTAAATGAATATAATTAAAACTAGTGTCAAATAAAAGCTTTCATTTTTACTGATATCTGCGTTAAAATATTTAAGGACCTACAATTTTATAAATCAAAATATACTATTGGGTGTATGACTTAAAAATGCGAGATTTTTTCATATTTTTGGCTTTTCAAATTTGTACAATATAAATTTATTAAAAATATTTTCCATTGTTAGCTTTAAACTTCTCATATCTTTCTGGAAACATATGGATTCCGAGCCAAAAAAAACTGCTCATCTTTTGAGCCCAAGAACGATCAAGCCAATTTCGGATACTCTGTTCTAAAGTGGAGCGTATCCCAGAGAGAGCGTTCAGCATCGATCGAAACAAATAGTAGTCGGACGAGACAAGGTGTGGAATATAAAGCGTGTGAGGCAAAACTTCCCAACCTCCTCTTTCTAAATAGTTTTGAATAGGTATTTCAACACGCGGCCGAGCGTTGTCATTATTAAATATTACGGTTTCATATTCTGGGCATTATTCGACTAATGCTCGCTACAAACGAATCAGTTGCGACCGGTACAGATTCAGCAGCTCATAATAGATATGACCTTTTTGATCCATCCAAATACAGAGTATTACCTTAGCTCCATGGATATTTGGCTTTGGTGTCGATTCGGCTGGTTGGCCAGGCTTCACATACCATCAAAATCGACTTTCATGGTCTCTCGGCTTCAATTTGTATGGTACGCAATTCCCCAGCTGTTAAACGAATCCTGCTGCTCGCAAAGGGTTTGAAATTGCTGCTTGAGTAGCTTCCAATGATTTTGCAAGCTCTTGTTGAGTTTGACAACAATCTTCATGGAGTAATATCTCCAATTCTTGATCTTTAAACTTTGTTGGCTGGCCTGGGCGATATTTATCTTCTGTGTCCAAATCGCCACTTCTGAACCGAACAAACCATCTCTCGCACATTGAAACCGATGGAACACATTCACCACAAGCTTCGGTGAGAAATCGGTGTGTTTCAGCGGCACTTTTTTTCAAATTGAAGAAGTGAAAAAATTTGACATTTTCGAAGCAAAAAAACTATGCTGTTTACACTATAATGTTCAATAACTAGTGAGAATAAACGAATTTTTGTAAATCCTAAATTTTTTAGTCATACATTATATATTTTACATTAGATTTCGAATTTGAATGTACTGAATACAGCCTTCTGCTTAAAATTAACATTTAACATATGCAAAATCGTTACGATTTTTTGACAAATATTTCAGTAATGTGAACGTACCTTATTTTGTAAGGACTGAGATCGAAAAAATCTTAACATATATATATTAATAAAAATTAAACCACTAAACTTACAGTTTTAATTTTTTTATTTGATTGAAATTATTGTTACAATTTACAAAAAATATTATTTTTATAGTTCTAATCAATAGTGATGAATTTATGAACCTTTTCCGGAAACCCTTCCATTAAGGTTTTTATAGTGCTTTATGTCACTTTGTTCGAACATGTAGTCCATCTCTGTTTAAAATCCACCACACTTTTGGACACTTTTTTGTGTTCTTCTATTTTCTTTTAAGAAGAGTCCAATATCTCTCCACTTGCCTTAACTCCAGGCAGTTTGGAGGATTTGCCTATCTTGGTACAAATACCACATTATTGTTCTTGTACCACTCAAGACCTTGCTTACCATAGTGACAGGATGCCAAATCAGGCCAAAAATAAGTGGACACATTAAGTAGTCTTATGAATGAAAGCATCCTCTTTTGTAAACATTCCTTGGTGTGAATTTCGGTATTTATAGAGCCCTTTGTAACTAATGTTTGGCTTCTTTTGCCGCAACTGCATATTGCTTGCCATGCCACGAACTTTTTGGGAAAATTGTCTGCTTTTCTACAACATTCCTTCGAGCATCAGCAACATAAAAATATTAACCCGGAAGCTGCGAAAAATTTTCCAGAACATACGTTTGGAAAATGAACATGAACTTTTTGATCCTTGTATGTTTTTAAACCTGCATTGGCTTTAACTTTTCGTACCAAATAGTCCGAGTACTGAGCTAACCGGACTGTTTTCCTACCGGATGTGTTGGGAGCTCATTTGAAAATGCTTTATATTTATTGGCCTTAGAAACATCATGTAGACCATTCCTTCTACATCAGCGAAACGCAGTGAACTCTCAAATGAGATCTCTTGTTTTTGTTTTCACATGTACGCAAGCACACACATTGTATAAAAACAATCAAAACCAGTCAGTCTCGCATGAGCATTGATGGAAGCAGGTTGTTTTACGCTTTTCGCTTTTATGCTTGTTTATTTCAGTTATTGTTTTTGTTTTTTTCTCAACTTTTTACTCAACTCATACAACTACAATATCTAAAAACTGTTGTGGTGTGAGTCTGCCTTTCGCTGTTCTACATAAACCAAGTTTTCTATCAACGGACAAGTTCTCCCGATACTGTTTAATAACACTGGAATCAGTTTGACGGTAGACCTATGATTGTTTGGCAAACTTTTTGTAGGATCAAGTTGGGTTTTGTTGAAAATATTTAATAATTTTAGTACGCACTTTTTCTCGTCACTCATTTTAAACAGATTGACAACAAATGAACATAATTAGCAATAAACATAATAACTGACATGCTTTACAAAGGTAACTTGATAAAAAAAGTCCGTGCCTTTTTAATGAAACACAGGTTTTTGGTTGAAAAAAATTACTTTATTATTCAACATAGTCACCTTTGAACTCTATGCACTTTGGCCAACATTTCTCCAATTTTGTTATCCCTTCAAAAAAATAAGATTTGTCTTCAAAGTATGTTTTTTTTTGTGGGATTATTTCATCATTAGAGTCAAATCTCTTTCCGCCGAGGCATTTCTTCAGGCTTGGAAATTAGAAACAGTCACTCGGGGCTAAATCCGTAGGCAAATTTATGGATTTTTGATATGGAAAGAGTACATGTCTGTACCCTTTTGAGCACCCGATTGTGAGAAAACGCGGCATCCATCTTGCGGAAAGCTTTCTCATACCCATGTGATCATTCAAAATTAAAACCACTAAGCCATTTGAGATGCCTATGGTATCCACAATCTCTCGCACTTTCAATCTCCAATCGGCCAACACCATATAGTGAATTTTTTGAATTTGTTAATGTTTCGGATGTTCGTCATCTTCCGTGCTTATACCACAACCAAATGTTTACCATTGAAATTGAGAGTTTCCATAGTATTTATCAAACTTGGAATTTATTTGAGTGATGGTTTTTTTTTCCCCAAAAAATAATGCTTACTGAGCACACGAAATTCACTTTCTTTCATTTTCTCCTCAAGTCACGAAGCAGTCTGCTATCAATGACTGTCAAACGCAAACTAAATGACACAGGATGTTAAAATTTTGACAGGAGTCAACAATTAAGATGCGGGAAATTCAAAAAGTCACGGGCTTATTGACCCACCCTCTTACTATTCATCTAAACAATACTTCCTGGTGTATTATCCATATCCGTCAATGAATATTTTTGCTCAGCTCTGGTGTAACTGACTTTTAATATATTATAAAGATGGATATAATAATTTTTAGCGCAATGTCTTCCATTCCGAGATTTAATCATTCATTTACCTCGGATTTTTCATAATTTTGAAAATTTACTCATACTGTGACATGTATAGAATCATATCCAAAGCTGGACGATATCCTATTTTACTAAAAGTTCATCGAATATAATAAGATTATTAAAAACACAAATTGAAAAATATTAAACTCAGAAATACATTTTATAATTTGAACAAAAAATAGACCTTAAAATAAAATCTTTATTTTCTGAAATTTAAATACAAGTAAAACTCAAAAAATTATCATTAAAATTAAGTTTTTTTAAATAAAAATTATGAAATAAAAACCATTCCGTGCATAGAGAAAATATACATAGAACGGAAACTAGAAAATAACTCAAACCAAAAAATTACTCAAAAAAGTTACACATACGAGTGTTGTTTTTCTTTTCACATAGTTTTTTTACTAATACATTCTCACCACTTAGGTTTTTGACAACTGAGTTAGGTCTTTGACAGGAGATTTTCCGCTCTATGTGTATTTCTCTAGCATTCCGTGTTCCGATATTATATCTTCTGAGAATAAAATCGATGTAATCAATTACTTTTTCCTGTTGTTCCTTGTATCTGATTTTTTTTTTTTTTTTTGGGAATTTCAAAAAAAATCAATAATTTTCTATCCCTGATTTAAACAGCAAAACACAAAATATACAATATTATAAAAATGTTGCAAAATAAAATCATGTTGTGACATCTTGTCACAACATTGTTAATGTCTTCTTTGCAACCAGTTAAACCTTTAAACTTTTAAAGTAAACGGTTGTTAATGTCAACACATTCTGGGTTCATGATTTTTGAGGTGATGATGGTGTGATGGCTTCTTTACATTCATTCACCATTTACATTACGCGCGTCGTCAATGCCATCAACAATAAACAACCAAATAAAAAGTAAACTTGACTTCAACTCAAACAAACAAACGAACGAACAACACAACAATATAAGACATTAAATTTAAATAAAATAAAATAAGAAATAAAACTACAAACATCCAAAAACAGATGGATAGATGATGGATTCTTCAAGTTAAATGCAGCCAACATATACCCAACCCCAAACATACTCAAAACTTACACTTAGAATATGTTCGAATAAGAATGATTGTACTTGGAATAATCTAAATTTTTTTTTTTTACACTATTTTGGTATTTTTAGTGTATTTTTGAAGTGGCGAATGTAAAATACACGAATATAAGTACATACTTTTAAGTATAAAACTAAAAGCAAACAAGAAACTGACCTCATTTGTATTCCAACGATGACGTTGTGACGGAAAACTGTCAGCTCTTGGCAAGCTTTCCAAATTGTCTGGTAGTTTGATGGGATCTCCATCTGAAAATAAAAGTTAAAAGCAAAAACAATAAATAAACAAACGTTAGAATACAATAAATATTTCGGTTTTTTTTTTTTGTTTCTCTACTCCTTGTTAAAGGACATTTTAAAGAACATAAAAAATATCGCCAACAACAAGAAGAAAATCAATTTGTGTTCGAAGAGTTTTTTAGGAGTTACAGAAAAAAAACAACTATAAATACTAACAATAAACAGTTGAATAATTTTAAAAATCTACATATTAGATATACATATATAGAAAGCACAAGAGTTTGTTAAACTACAAAAAGTGAAATTAAATTGTATGATTTAGTATTTAAGACAAGTAATTTGTAATAAATATAAGCTTCACCCAATTTACATCTTCAAATCAAAATAGTCCAACAACCGTTTTTATTTCCTTTTCCGTATCTCTTTTTCTTCTTTGAATATGAGTTTGTTTAAACATAATTGTTAAATTAAATTCACACTCTTAATGTTGACGTTTACATAATCAAACCGATACTTAAGTGTCCTTTTCACAAAATCCAATACATATTCAACAAAATATTCAAATTTATGATAATTGACTCTTTGACATTTTCATTTCAAGTGGCAAAAAACACACACTTACACACACACGAACTTTTAAATAAACACAAAAACACACATGTTTATGAGAGGCAAATGCATTTGTAACTTGACTGTTGTGAGTTTGTAGGAACGTTCGGCGATGAGAACAAACTCAAACATGGTAAGAAAAAACTTGGTTTGATATGAATATTAACAAACAACAACAACAAAAAAAAACAGATGATTTATATCATTTTAAATACATTAAATGCAAAATATGTACTCATACGTAGATGGGTAGACATTTTATTGGCACAGTGGTTTTATGGGGAAGAAAATATATTTTGAAAAGGAATGTACATATGTACATTAGGGTGGCCCCGTTTGTATGGAGAAAAAATAAGGTATCGATGTTTCCGCCTAAAATGAAAATTTGATTCATTCTAAGACTACCTTTTGAAATTTTTTCGTCCTTGAGTCAATATTTGGCGAGCTGGATCAAAGGATAAAAAGGTCCTTTTTTGAGGTTTTTTACATTTTCTCCATATTTCTTCCAAAGGAAGTATATGTAAGTTTGATATCATATAAAAGGTCTTTAAAAGACGCATTCAATAGGTTATTAGAATCTTAAAAAAAAAAATTAAAATTCAAAAACTTTAAAAATTTTCGACAAAATTTTAGTTTTTTTTTTAATTTTTTCATAGAATTTATTCAAATAAATATATGAAATTCTTGATCATAAACATAATGTAATTTCACCGAAATGGTGAAAGCTTATAAAATTTGAGTTATTTTGATGCCCATTACATATACTAAGAATTGAGTATACAGAGATTGTCAGATAGGGATGAAATTAGGTTTAAACAAATTTGAATAAACATTGAACTGGACTGAATTTTAAAAAACGAGAAAAACCGTTTCGGTGAAATTACATTATGTTTATGATCAAGAAATTTCATCTATATATTTGAATAAATTCTATGAACAAATTAAAAAAAACTAAAATTTTGTCGAAAATTTTTAAAATTTTTAAATAAAATTTTTTTTTTTTAAATTTTTAATAACCAATTGAATGCGTCTCTCAAAGACCTTTCACATGATACCAAATTTACATATACTTCCTTTGGAAGAAATATGGAGAAAATGTAAAAAACCTCAAAAAAGGACCTTTTTATCCTTTGATCCAGCTCGCCAAATATTGATCTCAGGACGAAAAAATTTCAAAACGTAGTCTTAAAATGAATCAAATTTTAATTTTAGTCGGGAACATCCGCAACTTTAATTTTGGGGCCACCCTAATGTACATATATGAATAAATAAATTACAATTACTAGATTTTTAAAAAGAAAAAGAATCAGATAGAATTTCGTAAACTTATAGCTACATAAATGGTACCAATATATCAAATAAACGAGGGAAGTTTCAGGATTCAGTTTGACCTTCACAATATCAGATTGTGTTCTAAACACAATCTGCACATCTGGTATTAATATACTGCTAAGCATCAACTCTTAGCAGTATATTAATTTGTGTAAATTTACTTATTATCCCAGTTTTGGAATTTTTAATTTCAATTTGGGAATTTAATTTTTGTATGCTTTTATATATTTTTTAAATAAAATATACACTTATAATGAATTTATAAAAAAAAAAAAAAATTATTTTTAGAAATTTTCTCAACATTGGAGATTTTGGGATTTTAAAATTTTATTTTGTGATTTCGGAAAGTTTCAGGGGGATTATTGTGTAATTCCATTCGAAAAGAAAATCATTCAAATTTTTATGCTTTATACATGGAAATTCAAAAATGATTTCTTTCGAATCGAAATTCACAATTAATAACCCACTAGAATTTTTGGTAAATGTTTAGTTTTTTTAAAAAAGATATCAGATTATCTATTTTACTGAACAACAATTTTAGTTGTTTGTTATTTCGCCATTACTGGGATTTTTCAATAATCATTTTGGGAATTCATAAAGAATATTAACTACAATAAACAATTTTTAGCAATTTTTTATCATTGGAAATTTCTGTAAAAAAAAAAATCTGTAATTATTAACATGTTTAATTTTTCCCGGTTTTTGGGATTTGTCGCTAACATGTTGGGAATTAATTAGTATCAATATTCAGATAAATTATTATTTTCAGAAATCTGTTTTAATGAGATAATTGTAAAATTATATACAACTTTGTGTAAATTTCTTAAACCCAGTTTGGGGATTTTCCATTTTAATTTGGGAATTAAGTTTTCGTAAGATTTTTTTGATAAATTTTTTATTGAAAAACATATTTTAAATAAATATTCTTCCAAAAATTATTATTTTTATTTATTTTCTAACTAAACTATTTCATTATTTTTAAGATAATGAAAATCCTAAAATCCATCCATCGATTAAAATATTAAAGTTTCGGTTTGTTTGAGATTGGACTGAACAATATATTCGGTACTGAAAAAAAAGATTTAAGACGGACTATAATGATTTTCATTATCTTAAAAAAATCAAAAAATTCATTGGTGTTTACTCACTTTTGAGGTTGTATTGAGTAAATTTTCTTATAATCCTAGTTCCACTTTAATTTGGGAATTAAATTTTTTTAGATTTTATTACATTTTTTTTAATTGAAAACACACATTTTAAATAAATATTCTGCCAAAAATTATTATTTTTAGAAATTTCCTAAACATTGGAAATTTTGGGATTTTTAGATTATATTTTGGGAATTTAGAAATTTTTAGATTTGCTGGTAAATTATTCATGCTCTCTAACAAATTTACTATTTATTTACTGATGGAAAATGTTTATTGACTTGTTATACTATTCCCCGATTCTGGGATTTTTCAAAATTATTTTGGAAATTAATTTAATTATTGTATTCAGAAATGTTTTTTTGTTGTGTGTTTTTATGAAATTATTGTAAAATTATATAAAATTTTGGGGATTATTAATTTAGGAATTCCGATTTCTAAGATTTTATTACTTTTTTTACTGGGAAATAAATAATTTCAATACAGTGCACTCGCGGTAACGTGAACACCGTCTAACGTGAACACCGCCTAACGTGAACAAGCTTTTGTTTACATTGACTACTCTGTAACGTGAACAAACTCAGAAAGCTCTATAACGTGAACAATTTTTTTCACTGCATTTGTTTTCTAAGCTCTAGACAACTATGAAATATATACATTAAATTCGATTTTTAAAGTTTAGGGAATCCCCTTATAATAAAAATGTGTTTGTATCCTCTAAATTAATAATTTTTGTATGGCAACGAATGAGTAATTTTATGTCGTGATCTCATTTTGCTTTGTAATGCATTTTAATCAATATTTTTTTTTATATTTTAATAATGAAAATAATAACAAAAGAATTTCACGTTCAAGCGTGTAAAACACAGGTTTATATTATAAAATTTTATATTTGTTCTATGAAATTCGACAATCGCTAACGTGAACAATTTCACTAACATGAACTCCCTTGGTTTTAATTAGTTCACGTTACCGCGAGTGCACTGTATTTACTTATAATATTTACTTATATATATTCAGAAATCTGTTTTAATGAAGTTATAGTAAATTTATATACAATTTTGTGTAGATTTCTTATAAGCCCTGTTCGGGGAATTTCCATATCAAATAAATATACAACCAAAATTATTATTCTTAAAAATTTTCTGAACATTGGAAATTTTGGAATTTTTAAATTTTATTTTGGGAATTTAGAATTTTCAATTTTCTTTAATATTAGTTACTCTTCCCTGTTTCTGGAATTTTACAAAATTATTTGGGGAATTCTTCTTCTTCTTCTGTCATCTTAACTCCCTGTGGAGCATAGGGGCTCGATCATTCGCAAGTAATTTTATATTAGTTTCAGCTTTTTCCGCTGTTTTCGATGTCCTTAAGCAAGCTTCTTTTCCATGTGGTCTTTGGCCGACCTCTTCTTCTATTGCCTTGTGGATTCCAATTTAGGGCTTGGCGGCTTATTTCATCTGCATCCTTCCTAAGAGTGTGCCCGATCCATATCCACATTATTTTTTTAATAATAATTTGGATACGCTCAATGTTGCATTTCCTATATAGTTCGCGATTTGTAAAACTTTGTAGTTTACAATTCAGTGCTATTGTTGTCAGCCACATTTCGCAACTATAAAGGAAAACTGGTAGAACGTTTGACTTGAATATGTTTTTTTTAGTATTGACTGATATAATGGTTGATTTCCAAATATTTCGCAGTTGGAAGAACGCACTGTTTGCCTTACCAATCCTATGTTCAATATCTATTCTTGCACTATCTGTTGATGAAACCATGCTTCCCAGGTAGCAGAATTTGTCAATAAACTCAACCTGTTCATGACCGATGACAAAAGGGTTATTGTTTGCGGTTCTTATTTTCTCGCCTTTGTTTTCCCCGTGTTAATTATAAGACCAACATTTGCTGAGTGGACAGCCAAGTCGATTGCATATCCGAATGTTTAGTGGACAGAAAACAGATGTCGTCTGCGTAGTCTAAATCCTCGACATGACTGGTTAAGTTCCATTGGATACCGCGTTGATTAGTTGCAACTGTATTTTCAAGGACATTGTCTTTAATATTCAGAAGGAGTGGTGGATACAGTAGGCCTTACACCCGATTTCGGAAGATATGGTTCCCAGAGCCGGTTACTGTTCAAGACTCTGCAATGAAAGTTATCATATTGAGCTCTTATGAGGTTCATTAGGAATACCACAGTTTTTTAAGAGATCCCATATTTTGCAACGGAATATGCTGCCAAATGCGGTAGTATAATCTACAAAAGTGAGTTACAAATTACTTTGCCATTGTTCTACTTGTTCAGCGATAATTTTTAGTGTGTTGATGTGGTTAACACACGACTTGTTCGACCGGAATCCAGCTTGTTCCTTACGCAATTTCGTTTCTATTGTATTATTTATTCTATTTAGGAGGATATTTGTAAGTATTTTGGATGGTAGAGAAAGACGTGAGATTCCACGATAATTCTTACATTGCGAAAGGTCCTCTTTTTTTGGTATTTTTATAAGGATTCCTGGTAATTTTTCTTCGTATCAAATTTTTTCGAAGAGTGGATAAAATATCGAAGCCATTTTACCTGTCAGCATTTTAAAATTTTAGGTGGAATCCGGTAAAAACCTGGCGATTTGTGGTTCTTTAGTTTTCTAATAGCGGATTCCAGTTCATCCGGAGATGGAGGGTTGGTGCTCAGCTGAACTAATGTTGAAGCGGACATGTCATTGGATAGTCCAGCATATGGTGCGCTGTTGTTGAGGGTTTCCATAAAGCGCATCCTCCAACGTATTAATTGTTCATCAACGTTTGTTAGCAGAGTTCCATCCTTGGATTTGATGGGGCGGTCAGGTGGTTTATGTCTACCAGTTAATCTTCTCGTTATCGCATAAACAGTTTTAGTGTCGTTTTTGCTTGCGGCATCATTTGCCTGGGCCGCAAATTCATCGGTAAATATCTTTTTTTTCTCTCCTACAAGCTTTTCTTACTTCCTTATTTTTTATTGTCTAGTTCAATGCGTTTACTAAGCGATTTTTCGTTGTTCTTTGATGATTTCAAAAATCGTCTTTCATCGATTAAGGACCAAGTTTGGGAGCTCATCCACTCTTTCCTTCCCTTGTGGTCTTGTCCCAGTATTTGCTCACATGTTTGTAAGAGATTTTCCTTTATTTGATTCCAATGTTGTTCCACTCCATCATTTCGATTAAAGTCCTGTTCTCTTAATCTGTTAATATCGTTTTCTACCGCATGCAGAAAGATAGGTGTTTTTAATTTTGCGACATCAAACTTATGTGTCGACAACTGTTAATAGATGTCACGGGAAATTAATTTAAATGTCTAATTCAAGAAATTCCCATTCGAAACATAGTCATATTTCTAAAAAAACGAGTACAGTGCACTCGCGGTAACGTGAACTAATTAAAACCAAGGGAGTTTATGTTAGTGAAATTGTTCACGTTAGCGATTGTCGAATTTCATGGAAAAAATGTGTGTTTTACACGCTGGAACGTGAATTTCTTTTATTATTATTTTCATTATTAAAATATAAAACAAAATTTATTGATTACAATGCATTACAAAGCAAAACGAGATCACGAGAAAATATACATTGAAATAAAATTACATAGCTAATAAAATTACTCATTCGTTGCCATACAAAAAATATTAATTTAGAGGATACAGACACATTTTTAATATAAGGGGATTCTCTAAACTTTAAAAATCGAATTTAATGTATGTATTTCAGTGTTGTCTATATGCTTAGAAAACAAATGCATTGAAAAAAATTTTTCACGTTATAGAGCTTTCTGAGTTTGTTCATGTTACAGAGTAGTCAATGTAAACAAAAGCTTGTTCACGTTAGACGATGTTCACGTTACCGCGAGTGCACTGTATTGGGGTTTTACTTATAACTCCGCCAATAATGTTGGGAATTTGGTGATTATCAAAACCAAAATTATCAAAGAATATCTAAAAAATGTATACAAGATTTCTGGTATGTTCGTAAAGATAATTTTTTAACCAAAATAAGGATACAGTTATATAAACTTCGGTCCATAAATGACTAAGTTATGAGCAAAAACCCACGACTACCTCGATTGTTTTGGAGTATTTTTTTATATATTAGTTTCGCACAAAGAGTGTAACATTTGTTTTTGGAAGACTTTTTTATATTCATTGAGGTTCTTTAAGAATACTAAGAGTTTTGCCAAAGCCAAATAACACTTATTAAATTTTGTAATTGAATTACTCAAACTAACATCAATAAACAATTAAACAATTACAAATTTCTGATTTAAAAACCTACTTAAAAAAAACCCAAATTTATTTTCATTCCAAAACACACATTCATTCTCAACATTCGAAACATTTCATTTAGCTCATCCTTTTAATGTAATATTTATTTAAACCCTGTGTGATTTACAACCATTTACGATGAGTTTATGGATTTCAAATGGTTTTTGTTTATTTGAATTCAACACACGAATGCGTAAGTGAATACATTCGTATTCGAATGTGAATGTGAATAAGTAGATGGGATTTGAATGTAATTGTTTTGGAAAATGTCATCAATTCTCATTCAGAGACATAAATATCTTTTAAACTAAAAACGTTGAAAACATTAAAACATTTTGTATTTCAAAACACATAAATATCTCTCTCACACATGTTAGACTCAAGGAGTTTTTTTTTATTCTTCTCTTTTTTTATTGTATTTTGAATAATTACAAATTGCACTTAAGGAATACAAAATTACACTTTCTTTACCTTAAAAAGAATTGGCCATAAAACTATCTTGTTGGAGCATAAAATTTATGTGAACAAATACAAATTGCAAAAACTTTGCAAAAACAGTAATTTAGTAAAAAAAATTTCTTAAAACTGTTTTCGTTTTTTTTCTTTTATTGAAGTAGGAAAAAGAATTGAAGTAATCCCAACAATTTCAAGTGTATATTAATGTAGATGTTAGTAGTTTATAAGTTGGTAAATTTATTTATTTTTTATTTCTACACAATATATTAACAAATCAATTTTTATTGTCAAACTCTGTGGTAACTTTTTAGCCCATACTTTGCTGTCTTTCACATACACATTTTGGAGTTTCCCAGAGTATTGTGGAAATATCTACAGTTTTTAAACGGTCTACAACGAATTCGATATGAACTAAATAGTAAGATAGATTGGCTTATAAAGGCTCTTAAAAGTGTCAAGTAGGTCCCCCTCCATAGGTACCCCTGTGATACCTGGATACAAAGGGGTCAGGTAGAGAACAGCAATTCCTCATAGCAATTTGAGCCTTCAACCAAACCATCTTCTGCAAAAACTTGTCCAGTATTTCCAATTTATGGTCAGCCAAGGTCGGGAAGTCCAGTGTAGTTAGTTAACAATCTCCTCCTCTCATTCATCATGACAACTCCTAATGAAGTCGTTGTAGAGGAGCTTTAATTCCCCAGCATGCAAACCTAACACGCAGAGACGTGTGATCACATTCCGTAGCCAATTAGGTATAGATTAGAGATGTGGTTTGAAGACTGCCAAACATAGACCACCTGACCCTTGTCGACTAATTGGCGTGGTATCATAAAGTACCCCCTGGATCCTTCGTTTGCACAATGAGTACACCAAACAATCGGTCAACATCATCATCCAAGACCGAGGGCAGCCCCTTTTGAACAATGAATACATTCCATTCCAAGGAACTTTTCAGTGTACCGTTACCCAGATAGTAGTCCAACTGTAGAATGTCTCGCCATCTCATTAAGAGATCCTCGAAATTTTAGAAACAGAATTTCAGGGACTCTCATAGAAGATATTAGGGCCGGCTGACTATCAGAGAAGTTCGCAGTCTACCCAAGGCTGAGATCTCCACCTGAAGATCACTACTCTAGTTCGGTAGTCTAAAATATAAACGCGTTCCAATCTGTGCAATATAAAAGTCTTTCACAGAATATGGCCATCAATGCACCTAGGGGAACTAGACTACTTTGAAATACATTCAGAACCATTATTTTGCAAGTTACTGATACATTAATACCAACTGTAGGGCAGAGCATAACAAAATGCAATTATTTGCCTGTGTCTTTATGTTTATCATACACACTGATATTGTTTGCCAAACAATACATATTCATAATCGTATGTACATTAAGGTGGCCCTGAGATTTTTCTCATTACTATAAGCGAATAATTGTAAGGGAAATATTTAAAACATTATTGAATTTACTCTTATCCCTAACAAGGCTGCCTGTTGTACTGCAGAGACTTTGAAATCGGCAATGAATATCAACCCATCTATATGAATACCTGAATATAGGGAGTGAAAGCGAGGTTCTTGTTTCAAGACGTAATGTTTCCAAGTAGAAATTCGACGAATACAAGTCATGGCTTCTGTAAGCAATTTTGTAGGGTTGAGAAGCTCAACTCCCTTACAAAACCTGTTTTCAGGTAAGCTCCAATTTTTGCTGGGTTTGCACCTAAATTTTTTGTGAATTATTTAATATACTGAATCAATTATGTAAATGAAAATTAATTCAGGAACACCCCAACTCTGACTGTGTAAAATTTAATTTAGATATCTTCAATGATTTACGAGCTACCGATTTGTTTGCAAAATAAAATGTTTACAAACCTTTGTGCGTTAGAAGCATAACAATTTCGCCATATTAGATTCATATTCTTTTATTAGACAGAATATCTCTCTCAAATGGCTATTTACGATCCGCCACATTTGAATAGCGTTATAGAATATTAATTATCTGTCTTTACGAAGACTAAACTCCAGATTACAAAAGAACACTAAGTGGCAATCGATTGCTTCTGGTGGGTAAAATACCAACTTTATAAAGTGCAGTACAAAATAGTTTAAACGCACTACACTATAGGTTACTAAGAGACACTAAAGTGACAATTGAATTCACTATGAATTACTTGGGACATACAAAGTAATCAGTAGATTACTTAGAGATGCAAATGTCTTCACGCTAGGTTGCCTAGGATGTAAAAAGTAAACAATTGACTTATCTATGCATTACAAAGAGCACATACGTGTCAAATGACCCAAAAATATATAAATTGGAGCCAGCCAAATAATCCGACATTAGGGAGTACTTTTTAAATAAAATTTTTTTTTTCTGTTTTTGTCATACAGAGAAAATAGTTTTGGTTGTGATAACTGAATTTATTGCTAAACACATGATTTAGTCTAAATGTGCGAATTTTTCTTTTGTGGTCGAAAAATTGTTGTTGTGTTGACAACAATTTTGTAATATAAATCTTAATTCTTTTGTGTTAACTGATTTTCTGTTGCTAGTATGGAAAATTAATATAATTAAATCATTCGATTTTTAGCAAATCACAACCAATCTGTTTTATCTGTGCAGATATAATACTGTAACTTTAAGAAGAAAACTGATAAAGTAGTTCTCGACATTTACCCACCAAAATGTCGCGGAAAATTTTTCACGAATAAGAACCCTAGTGAATTCACAGATGAACAATTGAGACGATTCCAAACTATCTAGTTGTTAATATTGAGTGTATGACTTAAAAATGCGGGGGGTACATATCTGTCATTATATCCTTCACCTTCGTGAGAAGGTTATATATAAGTTTGTCATTCCGTTTGTAATTTCCGACCCTATAAAGTATATAAAGTATCTGGATCCTTATAGATAGCTGAGTCGATTAAGCAATGTCCGTCTGTTTGTCTTTCTGCCTGTCTGCCTGTTGAAATTAATTTTCTGAAGACCCCAGATATCTTCGGGACCCAAATCTTCAATAATTCTGTCAGACATGCTTTCGAGAAGTTTCCTATTTAAAATCATCAAAATCCGTCCATAAATAACGGAGATATGAGCAAAAATCCGAGACAACCTCTGAAAATTTCATCAAAAAAAAATACAATTTATTGCATGCTTTGACAAAAAAGCAACAAAGCGTATGTGTGGATGTGTGTTGGTTTCATTGCTTTGCGTATTTTGTTTTTTGGTGTTTCGTTTGGCGTTGTTGGTTTTATACCCTCCACCTTCGTGAGAAGGGTATATATAAGATTGTCATTTCATTTGTAACTTCTAGAATATAATCTGTTCGTCAGCAATGAAATGTAAAATTTAAATTTTGTACCAACAAAGCGTCATATCCGGGAAAAGTGCCGCTGAGGAACACATATTCCTCACCGAAGCTTATGGTGAATGAGTTCCATCGTTTTCAACGTGCGAGAGTGGTTTGTTTAGTTCAGAAGTGGTGATTTCGACACGGAAGACAAATATCGCCCAGACCAGCCAAAAAAGTTTGAAGACCAAGAATTGAAGACTGTTGTCAAACTCAACAAGAGATTGAAGTATCATTGGGAGCTACTCAATCAGCAATTTCCGCAGGATTTATCCAAAAGCAGGGAAATTGGATACCATACGAATTGAAGCTGAAATACAGCTTTAACGCTATAAAAGAAAATCATTTTTGCACCGAATCATTACTTGCGATGAAAAATAGATTCATTATGAGATCGTATGTGAAATCCGGCCAAAAAGCCGAAGCGACTACAAAGCCAAATATCCATATGTAAATGATCCTATCTATTATGAACTGCTAAAATATGGCCAGACCATCACAGAGAACCTGTACCGAACGCAACATATTCTGTTTAAAAATATTTAGAAATAAGTGGTTGGAAAGTTTTGCCTCACCCACTTTTTAGTCCAGACCTTGCCCGGTCCGACCACAATTTGTTTCGATCGATGCAGAACGTTCGCTCTGGGATACGCTTCACTTCATAACAGAGTAACCGAAATTGGATTGATTCGTTCTTGGCCTCAAAAGATTAGTAGTTTTTTTTGGGGCGGAGTCCTTATGTTCCCAGAAAGATGGGAAAAGTTCATAGCTAACAATGGCCAATATTTTGTATAAATTTTTAATGTACAAATGTTTCAAAATAAAAGCTAAAACTTTGAACAAATTTCGCATTTTTAAGTGATACACCCCATAATAGGTAGATGCCATTCCATCCCATAATAGGTAGATGTCATTCCAATGTCCGTAATTCCAACAAATATATATCTACGGTGTAATATACACAGCAGATAAATTTACCAAAGAGGTAACTTGGCATTAACTTCAAATCAGTATATACGGGTAAAAATTACCAAATACGTTTACACCATACGTAACTAAGCACTGATAGATATCTATATGTTTGTGGCAACCATTTTTATGATGTAATGCTTCACCATAATGTGTTGTTCTCGGATTATGGTTATCATATTCTAAGAACAACATATTATTATATAATGATTCATCATGAACATGATTGCCATAAACATATATTTACTTACTTCAATCATATATATGATTGCTACCATTATGTGAATGATAACTTAAACATATTATGGTTACCGAAATCATATAAATAATTACATTTGAAATGGTGATGAAATCACAACAAAATTTTTGATAAATGTTACATATCTTAAACTTTTTTTAAGGCCAGCCTAATACACATAAGTATAACCGAATGGAATGGGTGAGTGAGTAAATGAGTGAATGAATGATACATGTTCCATAAAGTTACATTCGCTTCTTTTTTTTTTTTTTTTGTATGTCATCCAACCATTCATTCATATGAAAACAAGCAAAACAACAATAAAAAAGACCAACCAATTGACTCTTGTACAAGTTACGAGCATTCGAAATAAAAAAAAAAAAATAAAAATAAAAAATATTTATTTAAAAAAGAAAGAAAAATGTGTATAGAATCATTGCCAACGTGTAGTTTATGATCCTTAAAGTGTGTCCTGCTTGTTGTTTTTGGTTTGGTTGGCTGTTGGTCGTTTGGGTCGGATCGGATGGATGGAATTGTCGCGTGTTTTATTACGTTTGGCTTGTAAACATTGGAATTAAACGCTTATTACAAAGTGTACAACAACATTTTTATACAATACAAGTTGATATATATATCTTTTTTTTATTTGTTGTTATTTTCACTCAATGTTCAATGGTTATTTTTCCGAGGATATTTTTGCGTTGAAAGAGTATGTGCGTTTTTTTTAGCGTTTTTGTAGTTGTATCCTTTTTTTTTTTTTTTTTTTGTACAATATTATAATAAAACATTGTTACTTTTAAGTTTTATTACCGAACTAATTTGTCATGTCCCCTTCGCAGGAAAATACAATAGTTGGTTGTAGCAAAGGAACTGAAAAATATTGTTATTTATATTCTCATCTAAATGTTAATGAATGTTGTTGTTGGTTGTATCGTTATTATAAATAGTTGCTAAATATAGTCATTATTATTATTATTTTATTTTGTTAATGGTTATTTTTGAGCGAGAAGAGGTTACAAAGAAAGTTTCCATGTTATTTTAAAGATAAAAGTTTTTAAGAGTCAATTAAAATTGATGAATTAACCCCATGTTTTTATAAAACTTTTAGCTTATTCCATTCGCAACAGTAACGAAAGAAATTTTGTCTTCGTCTTTATTAAAAAAATGTATAATATTCATACGAATTTCTTTGAACATCTGAAATTTTAATTTTAAGGAAAAAAAATTGTGATTTATAAAAATCAAATTTGTAACAAATTCGTCTCTTTACGAATTATTCGTTTAGAAATTCAATTTTATAAAAACAGGCTATAATATATGTCCCGGTTAGGGACTACTTTTCTACATATTATAATTATTTATGTCTGCGGTCTCAAGAGGAGAGCCTCGAGGGTTCTCGCTTAAAACACCTGTAAATATTCGAGTTGCCAAAGATCCTTTGAACGACGTGGCGAGTAATTGGCGCCACTCAATAGCCAATCTCAACAACTAGTTGAAAAACGCATGTCTGGAGCCTCGAAACAGCAATCCCGATACCAGAATCGGATGCGATCGGCTAATCATTAGTTCATCTTAAACTCTCCGGATTACAGAATCCACAAGGAATGAAAACCAAAATGATTCCCAACTGTTGAAGACTTTAGCTTTAAATCAAGGACACGATTCAGAACATGGAATATTAGAACGCTTCTGGAACCTTCAAGATAAGCCCAAATATGTAAGGAGTTCAGAAACTATAACCTTCTCTTCCTCAGTTTATGTGAAACAAGGTGGCATGATTATGGCACAATAACAACTTATGGTGATTTTTGGTATATGCAAGCCAAGTAGACTCCCTCAATCGAGAGCGCCTAAATAGTATGGAAGCCTCATTCTGATAAGATTATATCCATCCTCCTTCACACCATGAGTTCATGAGTTCCCATAAAATACCAATATTTGTGTTAACTGGGCCCACTAGGAGTGTCTTTTATTATCTTTTCCAAAAGGCTGTAGAAGTCTTCTTTGTAGTTGGGGTCAGGGACTTCAGTGGGGACGTAGCATTGAATGCATGTGATGTTAATACGGCAAAGAAAACTTCTACAGCCTCTTAGAAAATATAATAAAAGACACTCCTAGAGGATATATTTTACTTCTTATTGGTGATTTCAAAGCACAGGTGGGCCCAGTTAACACAAATATTGAGTATTTTATGGGAACTCATGGACTGCGGCAAAAGAACAAGAACGGCGAATTATTTACCAGAATATGTGTGAGCAATGGTCTTACTATCGGTGGCAATATCTTTCTTCACAGAGACGTGCACAGAACAGAAACAATTTGGTTGTGCTCAATAGGCGTGGAGCAGACGGAGCCCCAGACAAACATCACAGTCTTTGCCAAGACGATACGACATATCCAAATTGAAATCCGCAAATACTCTCGAAAGTAACTTAGTTCCTTAATGACTCGATATGAAGCTGTCCCGAACAGCAACAGAGGGCAATGGAATGCTATAAAATTAATTTTCACAGACAGTGCTAAGCTACAGCTTGGGCATCTTCAACCTAAGCCTCAAGAAAGGATCTGAGTCGCTACTTGACAACTTATTGAAGATAGATGACAATTTAAAGGTGCCATTAACGTGCCCAAACAAGAGCTTTCAAAACTATCCTAGAGGACCAGTGAAACGAATTTCGTGGCGAGACATGGAAAATATGGCCACGGAAAATATGGCATGGAAAATATGGCCACAGAAGCCCAGTCATCTGTCGATACTCATCGAAGTAGAGATTTGTACAAAATTGCAAAGCAGATAATGTAACTTTACTTCACTGTAAATCAGATCCGACATGAGTGCGCTTTGCCCAGACGAAATCAAGTTGCCAATGCTATACGTGCACAGAAGAATGGCAAGACACCAGACGTAAACAACATTAATCCTGAACTGCTTAAGGCAGATCCGACTCTTAGCGCTGATATAATCAGAGACTTTTGGACATCCCACTCTCTTCTTGATGAACTTATTGAAGTAGTCACAATTAAACTACCCAAGAAGGGAGACTTTACGTAATGCAAGAACTGGCGGGGTATAACTCTTTTAATGTTTTAAAGTTTTTAATATTTTAAAAACTTTAAAACAATCAGTAAATCATCAGGATTCTTAAAAAAATCATTTTAGTTTTATTTGAGGGTAATTTCTAACATTTGCCAATTTCGAACTTCAAAATTTTGAAAAACAAATTAAAAGTGTTCATGAATTTTAAAGTATTTTCAGAAAAAAAATCTTAGAGAGATCTCTTCGAAAATTCGAATTCAAATTCGAAATATTCCAGGTGTTCTAAAAAGAAGAAAATAATTAAATAAAAAAAAAAACATTTTTAATCCAAGCTTTTATTTAAATGCTCTAAAAAGAAGGAAATAAACTTTAAATTAAATCAAACTGACAGTAGATCGTGTCATTATAAGATCGTTTATATTGATTGAGTTGAGTGTTTGATATGTTCCCTTTATATGACAATTATAAGTGTATTGACTCTTTTTGTATGTAATTTGATGACGTTGGTAAGAGTTTTATATTGTCTTAAATGTATTAAAAAAACGTATCTTATTTTAGCTGGGAATTGCCTTTATATTCCATTACATTTATTAACTTTGCCATAAATAATAACTTGACACGAAAAATATTAAAAATGTTACACTTAACCAGAAAAAAAACAAAAACAGTAATAAACAATTACTAATGGCAAAAACAACAATTAAAATCATAATTTTACACAGAAAACAGCATGTCAAACCCAACTAAAAACAACAATTAACCACGGAAATAATAATTTAAGCCACTACTTTTATGGAATTAAAGAATATAGCAAAAACTCTTTCTTCATAGAGTGAGAAACACAAGAAGTAGAAAAGAAAGAAAAAAAAAATAAATTAATGAACTTTTAGGCAAAAATATACAAAAATGCATTTATTATGAAATGCGATTAAAGCCAGTAAAATGACAGTAAAATAAAGTAAGTAAACGATACAAGGAAAAAATTTACATACACAAGGACTACAACAATAAAAACTGACTCGGAGCTCAGAGTTATTTTGAATTATTTTTAGTTGGTTTCAATAATAAAGAAAAAGCTACCCAGTTGGAATTTAAGGAACAGGAAAAGTTATTGAGGATTACATTGGGACATTTATGAAAGTCTTTCACAAGACATTTCATCTCATTTTCATTAGCAGACAATGTTTAAAAATCAATGTTGGCTACCTATTAAAATTGGTTTAAAGGTAAAGGTAACGATTATTTCATTGAAGGTACTTTAGCGGTAACGGTAGTCAATCAGAAATGGTATTTTACCTCGGATTATTGGTAACGGTAGATAATCTTGTTGGATACCTTTTCAAATCGGTTAAAAGGTAACGTTTATTCCAGTAACTGTGTTTTAATGTTATTTTACCGACCGCTAAACCGAGTTGTTAATACAATAAACTCATGTAGAGAAGTAAATTTCTAAGAAATGGCTAAAAACTTTGGTAATAATTTTTTTATGGTAAATTTGGGCATCTAATTGTACAAATAAAACTTTGTACAATCAATGGTTTACCTGCCAGGTGGAAATAACTAAATGAGTGCCTTAAGGCACCCTTGGGGCTTTAGAGATTGAAACATCGGGTTTTAGTTAGTATAATTTGTCAATTTTTATTGAAAACTACTTTTCTAATTGTTTATCACTCAAATCACATAATTAGAAACGTTTGTTCACTCGACCAGCCATTTCTTAAAATTTTATGTAAAAAATTGCAAATCAAAGCAAAGAAAACCAAACAAAATTCTTTTATATGTGGGAAAAACTGAGGCACATCAAAACTAGTCTGTAATGCCCAAGAGTGCCTTTAGGCACTCATTAATTAAAACACTTCCACATGGACTTCCCATTTTTTTTTTTTGTAGTTAATGCACTTAGTTTGTAAAAAGTGCAGTAAATAAGAAATAAGAGAGCTTTTAAAACGTTTCAAGGCTTATTAAAGTATTTAAGTACGTTTTTTGGAAACTGTTCCTAGAGTTTTTAAAATGAGAAATCAATTATATTTGCAGTTTTGCGATGAGTGCCTTAAGGCATGCTTAAGCATTAGAGGGTTAAAATAATTGTAAAGGGTCTACCAGTGGGAACTTTCGAACTTTGGCTGTTGATAGCGGCCATATGGTTGAAGCTTAATCTGTCTGTCTATTTTGATTTGTTTTTCCAAATCACCACAGACGGATATAGCGTTCAGCAACACGTGCAAATCATAAACTTGTTTTATTAAAATGGATGTTCTGTTCGGCCAACGTTCCGCGTCCTTCTCCCATTTTGCGGAGCAATATTTCTGGATGAATGGGTAAGTCTACAAACAAAATTGTAGAATTTGAAATGATACCAAACCAAGAGCGACCAATGCAACCCGCAAAAATCACTGTTTCGTGTGTATTCTGAGCTGGCGGCGTCATCGATCCAAATTTCTTTGAGAACGACGTTGGCCGGACCATCACCGACTACTCCGAGCGCTTTAGGTCGATGATTATGGATGATATGGATACCAACGACATGTGATTTCAACAGGACGGCACTACATGCCACATTGAATAATTTGTAAGAGCGATTCGAGGGCATGGTCATGGCCATCGTGCGATTTAACTCCGTTAGACTTTTTCTTGTGAGATTTTCTTAAGTCACAAGTCTATGCGAACAAGCCACAAACCAAAGCGGCCTTCAAAACCAATATAACACACGATTTATGCGTCAGTCATGGAAAATTTTATATTTTGGATGCGAGCCATCCAGCAAAGCAGCGGCGAACATTTGCATGATGTTATATTCCATAACGAATAACGAATTTCGATGATGTCTCACACACCCTTTATTAAAAGTAATTTAGCTGAAAACTTCAGTTGGGCGCTGGTTGAATTTTGAGGATATTTCAGCAGATTGAGTGGATTAACATTGCTTGCTTGTTACTTTGACAAGATATCTATGGCAAAAATTTCCAATTGGGTTATATAAGTTGTTATTATTTCTGTTAATATTTTTGTTCTCATATACAGTTAAATATTCGTACTGTTGGTATTGTTTTATTCGTATTTTTTCCAGTACTTCTTATGTCAAAAGTCAAACAAAGCCTTTATTTAATATGTATATTTGTTGTTGTTGTTACTTTTTGTTCATATTTTTACATATAAAACTTAATGATTGTCTCAAGGAAATGCAATTATTATTTTTGTTATTGTTGTTTTCAGGAGAGAATGAAAAAATAAATTTTTATTTTTTCCCTCCATTTTTCATTTCATTTATTTTGCAACAAAATCCAACAATACATTAAACCAAGAACTAAGAAAAAAAATAAAATTTTTACAAATAAAATGAAATTTATATTAATGTATTTTTAGAAAAAGAAAAAAAAGAAATATTTATATAGAGAAGACAAGGAAACCGTAATAGTACTCTGTTATTGTATTAAATGACGTACATTCCAAAAGAAATGATGACGAGACGTCTGAAAATACAACCAGTGAAACAACAACTGCAACTCAACTCTAAAACTCCTAAAAATCCTAGTAAAGGGTGTGAGGAAGTGAGGTGAAAAAAATTGTTAAACATATGAATGGACTTTTGAAACAACAACAAATTTAAAAAGGTGGTATTTGTTGGAAAAAGTAGAAAAAAAATATTTATTAAATTAATAACTAACATTAAGGGTATTCCGAGAAGTAGGCAAAATAATTCAAATATTCGGTTTAAGTCCTTCATATTGGTAACGGTAGAAAACTTGATATAACCCTTACAAACCCCAGACGCCGAAATGATTGCTCTATAAAAGTAAGCAAAGAAAGAATGACACACATCTCAAGAACGATGACGAAATAATGGGGAGCAGGAGACAACATTTCTCGAAAGTACTGAAAAAAAACACTACAATATTTAACAGACGCAGGATTGCAAGGATAAGAAAATGAAGAAGACCTTGGAAATATAACAATAACAGAACTCAACTTAACAACTGTGATAAGCTCACCAAGGCATACTTTGTCTACCGATCATTGAAAGATTAAAAGAAAAAGTCGAACTAAAATTAGTGGAGGAACAATGGCAGGGGCGAAGATGAAAACTGGTAAGAGAAATTAAATCCCAGCAAGTAGGCAATATCAAACCTAAATCCCACTTTTTGCGGCCATTGAAAGATTTAAATAAAAATTCTAACTAAAATTAGAGAGAGAAACTAACAAGGGAGCACAAGAATAAAAAAAATTATTAAAATGTGACTTAAAATTGCGGAATTTTTTAAAATTTTTCGCTTTTATTTTGTAACATTTGTACAATATAAATTTATTCAAAGTATTGGCCGTTGTTAGCTACGACCTTTTCCCATCATTCTGGCAACATATGGTTTCCGAACCAAAAGAACTGCTCAGCTTTTGAGGCCAAGAACGAATTAAGCCAAATTTGGATACTCTGTTTTGAAATGAAGCGTATTCCAGAGAGAGCGTTCTGCATAAACGAAACAATTTGTCGTCTGACGGGGCAATTTCTGGACGGATGAGACAAAACTTCCCAACCACTTCCTTCTAAATAGTTTTTCAGAGATATTGCAACATATGGGCGAGCGTTGTCATGATGATGGAGTATTACGGTTTCATGTATGGCCTCACATTCTGGAAGTTTTTCGGCCAATGCTCCATTCAAACGAATCAATTGTGACCGGTACAGATATCCTGTGATGGTCTGGTCAGATTTCAGCAGCTCATAACAGATAGGACCTCGTAGATATTTGGCTTTGGTGTCGATTCGGCTGGTTGACCGGGCTTCACATACGATGGCTTACGCTTCGGGTTATTGTAATGCATCCATTTTTCATCGCAAGTAATGATTCGGTGCAAAAATTATCTTTTACAGCGTTTAAGTAGCATTTCAGACATACAAAATTGTCTTTTAAGGTCTCTCAGCTTGAATTTCCCAATTTTCCTGCTTTTGTATGAATTCTGCTGCTTGCAAACGTTTTGATTTGATTGCTAATTAAGTAGCTTCCAATGATTTTGCAAGCTCTTGTTGAGTTTCAGAACAATATTCATTGAGTAATGCCTCCAATTCTTGGCCTGCAACCTTTTTTTAGCTGGCCTGGGCGATCTTTGTCTTCCGTGTCAAAATCATCACTTCTAAACCGCACAAACGATCTCTCGCACGATGAAACCTATGAAACACATTCATCGTAAGCTTCGCTAAGCAATCAGTGTACTCCTGCGGCACTTCTTTTCAAATTTAAGAAGTAAAGTAAAATAGGGCAAGAAATTTGTAAATCGGCTCTATTTGTGCACTACGAGACCACAAAGTTGGTTAAATAATTACCGTTATTCAGTGAACAGTAAATTTTGGATTTATCCAAATGTGTCAACTGGACGCCCAGTTGAGGCCTCTAAGCCCGATATGGCGTTGGACGATCGGTGATTGAAAGTGCAGGAGATTATGGAAACCATAAGCATCTCACATGTCTCCTTAGTGGTTTCAATTTTGAATGATCAGTTGCGTATGAGCAAGCTTTCCGCAATATGGGTGCCTCGTTTTTGCGCCGTGTCGTAACCGTAAACGAAACGTGGATCAACCCAGACGGGCAATAAAGTAAAATTTATAAATATTAAAATAAAAGCTAATTTTTACTTAAAATATATCCATATTTACTTGTATATGAGTTTTTGTCTTCGTAGGATACCGTTAACCTATTCGCAGGTATGACCAAAAAAATAAAAATTTTTTAACGGCAGTTTCAAAACTCCATTTTCAAATTTTTAAAAATTTGGTTAAACAAATTTCAGAATTTTTTGATCATCTTATCGGGATTTATTGAATAAAAATATGGAAAAATTATAAAAATATCTCTTATAGCTTTTCCATACCTGCGATTTAAATTTTGAAATTTTCGAGAAAAACTAATATTTGACAATTTTTCGGCGAATAAGCTCTATTTCCTTACTGTTATGAATTGTAAGTAAACCCTATTCAGAATATTATAATTCAGATAATTTTAAATATACTCTGAAAGTTTTACTAAAATTGGAAAACGTTAAATTTTAAATCGTGAAGGTCAAAGGTCAAATTTTTCAATATTTGGAATTTCTAATTTAAAGATAGCGAAATGTTATTTATTCTTGGGGCAATTTTGATGAAATTTAAGAAAAATATAACATATAGCCTAGTATTTATAACAACAGCTCAAAAATGGAAATTAACCCTAAAAATTTTTCAGGATGATTTTTTTTTTTCAATGTTCACCAAACTGGGGGGTGAGAATGGCAAATATCCAACTTTCGTTTATTAAGGGCCACCCTAGTTTCTATGGCAAAAATCCATGAATTAGGTTACGAATTGCTCCCTCATCCGCCCTATTCTCCGGATTTAGCCCCGAGTGACTATTTCTTGTTTCCAAATCTGAAGAAATGGCTCGGCGAAAAGTTATTTGACTCCAACGATGAAAACATCTCACAAACAAATACCTATATTGATGATCCCGACAAATCATATTTTTTGGAAGGGTTACAAAAATTGGAGAAACGTTGGATAAAGTGTATAGAGCTCAGAGAAGACTATGTTGAAAAATAAAATGATTTTTTATCAATTAACCTATGTTTCATTCAAAACGTCACGGACTTATTGAGCCGCCCTCATATTAGAAAAGATTTTTCATTTTCAATTTATTTTTTCTCAATATCTGAATTTCAATTTATCCTTTCTTAATATTAATTTGAATTTCTTGATTTCTATACAAATATATTTGTAATTTCTCAAAATGATATGGTGGAGTCAAAAGAGAATACAAGATTTAGTTATGTTGGGTATCTAACAGTGAAAAGTATAAAAATGTAAAAAAAACTAGAATTTACCTCCTAGAAGTACTGAATCTTGGATGAATACCCTTACTAAATAACTAGCTAGTTATTATGAAACAAAGTTATGGTTACGACTTTGTATAATATTTTAGCATTCTCTCTCATTTAAAATTTGAATGTATGTACAAGAAGTATGTGAACCGTTTTGGTTTAGCTTTATGTTTTTTTTTGTTTCTTTAGTGGATTTAAACATGCAACAGTATTTAAGAAAGAAGACAGAAAGACAGATTTGCTTTAAGCCATTTTTTATATTTTTATGCCATTACACATATGTTTATTTAAATATAAGCTTGATTTAGGGTCAGGGTAAATCCCTTTAAAAAATATTTTTAAAAAATTCACATCTTTCACACACACACACACACACACGTACCACATACTATAGATCAAACACCCAAAAGGAAAACAGTGGTTAAAGAGGTTCTTAAAAACAACCAAATGGCGGCAGTCGTGGTAGCAGTAGAAGTAGTTGTTACCAACATTTGTTTTCTGGCCAAAAATCAAAAAAATTAAATGAAAGAAAAAATACAACAATGTTTTTTTTTTTTTTTTTTGTATTAGCATTTTTTTATACTTAATAACAAGACAGAAAAACAGGCTGGCAAAAGAAGAAAAAAATATTGTCAGAAACCAAAGCGAAAAAAAACGAGCAAAAAGAAATAGAAAAGTTTGGAAAAGGTATAATTTGGTTTAATGTGAATATTTATCATCTTTAGTCTAGGATGGAAGGATGATTTTATGTTTTACGTGTATTTACATTTATTTCATGTAATTTTCAATTAATTTAAATGGTTTTTTTTTTAAATTCTTAACACAACACAACCATAAACACACACCCCTGTGTAGCACCTACTAATAAATCTCTATTTAAATGTGGAGTAATTTAAAAATCCATTACAGGACATTGATAATAAATGTTAAAACTGGTAAACTCATTAATCTAAACTAAAACTAATATTTATCTAACAAATTAATATACACGTGCAGTCCATGCACATTTCTCCGCCCTCTCCAGTTTAAACGTCATCTTCCATTGTTTGGTTGAGAGTGAACAGCAGCAACCGTTCACACTATTAAACGAGAACCCACAATGACCAAAAACATCGATAAGCCTTTAAATAAATATCAACAATTTGTGTGTGGCATATTTAGGAAACATACATTATTATTTCACCTTTGCACTCACCCACCTTTTATGTTATTTGGTTATGTTTTAGATTGGAAAACTAATTCTGACAATGTTTTAGGCTAAAGTCTAAAAATATACAAATATTGCTACTGGTTCACAGTGTAACGCATTTGCAATAATTAACCTGCTATTCATTGAACTACTTTCGCCACATCGAATTAGTTACCCACTGAGAACTACTACTAGTGAGATTTCAATCCACGAGCAACGTTATTGACTGGTGAAATTTACATGGGGATGTCATTGCAGGTGGCCGTTTGGCACACTCTGGATTACACTTCACTATTAAATTCAATAGTACTAAGGACTGAGATCGTAAAATTCTTAACACACGTTTTTCATTAAAACTTTTAACCCAAATATTATTTGATTTTTTTGATCAAGTTGCCTTTGTAAGGCATGTATGTTATTATATTTAATGTCAGTTATGTTCATTTGTTGTTAATCTGATTAAAATGAGTGACCGGAAAAAAGTGCGTAATAAAATTATTAAATATTTTGCAACAAAACCCAACTTGGTCCTACAAAAAGTTGGCCAAACAATGAAAGGTCTGCCGTCAAACTGATTCCAATGTTATTAAACAGTACCGGGAGAACTTGTCCGTTGATAGAAAACCTGGTTCAGGTAGAAGGAATGGTTCACATGATGTTTCTAAAGCAGCGAAAGGCATTGAGCTCTCAAATGTGCTCTCTTGTTTTTGTTTTCACATGTACGCAAGCACATACATTGTATAAAAACAATCAAAACCAGTCAGTCTCGCATGAGCATTGATATAAGCAGGTTGTTTTACGCTTTTCGCTTTTTATGCTTGTTTATTTCAGTTATTGCTTTTGTTTTTTTCTCAACTTTTTACTCAACTCATACAACTACAATATTTAAAAACTGTAGTGGTGTGAGTTTGCCTTTCGCTGTTCTAAAGCCAAAAAATATAAAGCATTTTCAAAAGAGCTCCCAATACATCAGTTAGGAAAGCAGTCCGGTTAGCTCAGTACTCGGACTATTTGCTACGAAGTGTTAAAGCCAATGCAGGTTTAAAAACATACAAGGCTCAAAAAGTTTTTAACAGGAACGCTGCTAAAAATTGAGAGGCCAAAGTCAGATGTTCTGGAAAATTTTCCGCAGCTTCCGGATCAATATTTTTAAGTTTGCTGATGCTCGAGGGAATATTGTAGAAAAGATTAGGACAAAAAGCAGAAAATTTTCCCAAAAAGTTCTTGGTATGGCAAACAATATCCAGTTGCGGCAAAAGAAGCCAAACGTTTGTTACAAAGGGCTCTAGAAATAACGAAATTTACATCAAGTAATGTTTACAAAAGAGGATGTTTCCATTCATAAGACTTCTTAATGTGTCCACTTATTTTTGGACTGATTTGGCATCCTGTTACTATGATTAGTAGAGAGATATTGGGCTTTTGTTAAAATAGAATTGAAGAGCACGAAAAAGGTGTCCAACAGTATGGTAGATTTTAAACGGAGATGGACTACCTGTTCGAATAAAGTGATAGAAAGCTCAATAAAAACCTTAATGGAAGGGTTTCTGGAAAAGGTTCAAAATTTCATCATTAATTATTAGAACTATAAAAATAATTTTTTTCGTAAATTGTACAATAATTTCAATCGAATAAAAAAAGACTAAAAACTATAAGTTTAGTGGTCTCATTTTTATTAACGTATATGTATGTATGTTAAACATTTGTCGATCTCAGTCCTTAATGTATTTGAAGTGAAAAAATAATAAAAAGTTTGATTAGAAAACGTAATAGTGAAGGCCTCCTCAAGACGGTCTTGCCGGTTTGTGTGTACTAAAATGTCCTCCTCTCTTACATTGTTGTTTTCACCTTTTGTTCATAAAACACTATTGTATTCTATTATTTGCATCCTTCTATTATTATTCTATTATTTGCATTATGGTTCTATTATTTGCATCCTTTTATTTTACTATTGTGTAAAATATGGATATTGCTGTCCTTATACGAAAAATATCAATTTGGAGCAAATGTCTGATGAACAATTTCTCGAGTTCATCGATTCTGCAGAGTTCTGTTGACAGCACAGATAAAATTATTGATAGCGATGACAGTGTTACTGATTCCACTTATGTTCTAATGACGAAACACCATTTCTGAAAATACATGCCCAATAAGCCGCATAAAAGCGGGATCAAATTGTTTGTGCTTTGTGATTCAAACGGTTTTGCCCACCGTTTTGAAATCTACCTGTTACACCGGACATTAGAGCTACCTTAAATGTTTGGAGATTCCTAATTTCGTGCATCACATCCTGTATTTTGAAAACTTTTACAAATCGAAGCCGCTTTTACAAATCGAAGTTAGTCAATTTACTAGCCAGAGGAATTTATTTGGGCACAATGTGAGGTACTAATTTTGTTTGTCATATGTGTTGTTGATCATGCTTTGCTTTTGTGTAAGCTGCGACATGAACAAAGGACAGAGATGAGTTTGCGTAGAATACATGATCTCAATCCATAGAGTCGATGTGAATACTGTATTATGAAATGGTAACAAATATGTCCGCCCGTCATCGACATATGTAGGTATTGAACGTTTCAGAAGAACCAATCCTAGTGAATAACAATCAAAGGTTCCTCGGTATGATAGAAATCAGAAGAAATTCATTGAAAGCAACTGCCCTCAAATTATTCGAGAATACAATGATCGTATGGGTGGAGTAGATCTCATGGATGGTCTCCAGGATCGATACCATAATTGAGCTAAGACTCGCAATATTATGATTAGGTTGTTCTATAATTTTGTGAACATAGTCTCTACAAATGCATTAATTTTATACAATCGTCTGCACGCCGATGCGACCCATGCTTCCAACAATGTGTCCGATTAAAGAACAGCTTTGACAGCTTCCAGATTTGCGTGAGGAAATAGCTGTCGAAATTGTTTCCTTCAAAAATATATAGCTTTTATCACTACAGCCTGGCATATCAGGTGATGGGAAAAGAGCATCTCATCAAGTTGCTGATGTTCGGTTCGATCCTGACGATCATTTTATTGTTTGGGTGGAGAGAAAAGTCAAAAAAAAGGTGCAAACAATGCAAGAAATGTGACACACAAGTCGTTTGTTTCAAATGCGACCTGGGTTTATGCGGTCAATTCGGTCAAAATTGTTTCTGGACTTTGTTTGTTCCCTTTCTCTCAATAAAATTTGTTCAGAATTTTTTTCGCCTGAAAATTAAAACTTAAGGTTTTATTGACTAAATCTACTTGAAAAAAAAAATTATTGGCTTCATCGAATAATTTTGACGGTCTTACCAGTTAGAGGGTTAAAATATGCAAATAAGACTATAAAAAGAGATGCACAGTGGTTTAGAAATATTTTTTTTGTAAATAATTTGGTTGCGCGTAAACGATTATAGATATCTTAATAAAATTTAACACAGTCGTAGTTGGAATGTAGACTAGTGGGAGGACTCCCACAGTGGTCAACTAGGGCCCAAAAAATTATAAAAAATCACCAAAAATTAAGTTATTATCCGAGAATTTTACATTTAGATAGTACGTGAAAATATCGCTTAAACGTGTGTATTATCTCTTTTAGTTTAAGAGAAATTAACACATTGCCAAGTAATGAGTTAAAATGCCAAATTCTGGTACTTCACTACTCATACAATAGCATTTAAACTCATTATTTTAACACGATGTTGTCATTGGAGGCAAGTACTTACCACAACCGCTTTTAAATATGACATTACATTAAAAAGGAACGAAAATTTGATAAAAAACTTAAACTCGCCGATTTTTTAAAAATGAAAATCTGAAGTCGGTTTTGGATTCTCTACTCAAAATGTATTGAGAACTCTCTACTTAGAATATATTGGAATTTCTACGCAGATAAATATTTGGGAAGCTGAAAGTTCTTCACTCTTAAACAAGTGTTCACCAGTGACAATATTATGAAATTGTCAAATATTTGTCTATCCGTGAATTAAATTTTTATTTTCAAATATCAACTCTTTAAAAAATATGGAATAATATACGTTACGGCAGGATGACAGTCGCTTTTCATCATAGCAGATTGAAAATGTTCCCTCTTTTCGAATAGAAATAACTTATTTTCACTTATTATTCACTTATAGATTTATAGTATGTACAAATGTACTTAATTTACCTTTACTTTTTTAAATTTAGCCACTTACTCTCCTCACAAACTTTAAACAAATTAATTCAGTAGTGAAATTCTTTGACCATCAAAGTTCAATGAAACAATCAAATGGTTAAATGCTTTACAAATTAATTACCTTAACGTTACACTGTGTGTAGTTAAGAGAGTGTGTTTGTAGAGTGTCAGCAAATGACCACATGCATCCCATCCCATCCCATCCATTTTGCCCACTTTCTCTCACACTCTCAGTTATCTATACAAAATGAAAGACTATTATCACAGGTCGTATACAATGCAACTGGCTAATAAATCTATTTTAGATTTACCTAATCGTATGTGTTGTACGACAAATAAAACATACAAATCGAATGAACGAACAAACACACACACACACACTCAAACGGAGACACCCGAACAAATATTAGAAATAGATAAATAGATACAAAACCTAATAGATACGCACTAAATTGTACAAGTTACGTCTATACAGTACAGTAGTGGCAGTTGTAGTAGTAGTAGACTCTCCAAAAAAACCCCTTAATAAAATGTTTTTGTTTCAGTTTCTGTTTCAGTTAGGTAAAACTAATTGTTCGTATGGCTAAAATGGACAACACAATATTAATCCAAATTACCATCAAAGTGATTTAATTGCTTGGAATTGTTATTGTTTTGTATCGTCTCGGCCCCAATGTACGACTACTGCTAATAGATATAGAGATAGCCTGAAGAGTGGGGAGTGTTGTGCAAATATTGAATAATAGTCAGGTATAACTGAATTGTGTGTTTGTGTTTTAACCGAAATATAAACTTATTTACACACTTACAAATAACTCTATTACGAAACTACAATTACACAACTGGCACAGGCACTGGCAACTAAACAGTACCAGTAGTTAGTGTTTGTAAGCAAAGGTTTGATTACTTACTCCTTTCCTCGTCAGCTATTCTCTAGCCAAAACTCTTGCTTTGCTTTAGGAAATTGAATATCAGCCAACACTAAAAGGGTGTTATATTTCATGTTCGTGTATTTAAAAAGTTACACCCTGCCTTAGCTCATACTCCTTCCTCCATAGCGCTGAGAGAGTTAAACAATTGATATGTCCTTATATTTGTCGTGCAAACATTCAATGTGACATTAGCAATATGTCTGTCGGAATGCCACTTTATCTGTGTGTGTTTGTTTGTTTGCTAGTTGGTTTATATTTATCATTGTTTACTTTTTTTTAAACTTTATTCTTTTTAAAGTGGAAGAACAATCGATTACTATTGTTTGGTATTCTATCTAGGTAACAATTAAGAAATTCCTCAGATTTATCATTCCAAGTTTCCAAAGAAATGATTGTTACAAAAAGAGTTTTTAAATAAATATTCAGACATGCTCTAAGCGGTCAAATATTGGTTGTATGTATCTTTTTAACCCGGTCTTTGTTTTGAATAACTAATATGTCATTTTGAATAGTACATATCTGTCATTTCTCACTTAGTTATTGCACATTATAGTGTAACTAACAAAGTTTTTTTGCTTTGAAAATGTTGAATTTTGTATCAACAAAGCGTCATATGCGGGAAGTTTTGCTTTACTTCTTTAATTTGAAAAAAGTGCCGGTGAAGCTCACCGATTGCTCACCAAAGCTTATGGTAAATGAGTTCCATCGGTTTCAACGTGCTAGAGATGGTTTGTGCGGTTCAGAAGTGGTGATTTTGACACGGAAGACCAAGATCGCCCAAGCTAACCAAAAAAGTTTGAAGACCAAGAATTAAAGGCATTTAGGTTAGTTTAGGTACTTCTTGTGATCCCCGTGAGAACCAGCCGGTACTTCTAATAAATCTGATCATATTTACTAGTGGCACATCTCTGAGACAGTCCAGATCATGAAAAAGAGCTCTACCAAGATGTAGTAGTCTATGCTCTTGTAAGGCTGGGCAGTCACATAGAAGGTGTTGTACCGATTCTTCCTCCTCCTCAATCAAACAACTTCTACAATAGCTATAACGTGGGTAACCCATACGTTCCGACATGCGTCCAATCATACAGTGCCCAGTGATTATACCCGTAAGAAGCCTGATCGAATTCCTACTAAGAGACAAAAGAGTCTTAGTCATATTCTCTGTCAGAGTGGGCCAGAGCAATCTGGATATTCTACAAGTGATGATATTTGACCACCTGAGTTCCGTCTCACTCAAAGCACATTCATTTATCAATTTCGATACGTTGACCAAGGATGCCCTCATGTCCTGGGACCCATACCAACTCGACGTGATTATATTAGTTGTGCCAGTGATTGGATGCAGTTGAGAAGACATTTCGACTTAATAAAGTAAATACGTATAGTCGAATTTTCGAGATTCAGTTCCCGGATTCTTCTCGCGGCTGTATCGATGGCATATATCTCAGCCTGGAAAACCGTGCAGGTATCCGGTAATCGAAGAGACAGCTAAATGTCCAGTTCATCGGAGAAAATTCCCGAGCCCATGCCTCTTTCTGTCTGAACCATCAGTGTAGACTGAGATTACGTCGTACCTTAGGACAGTGTTTGCGGACCAGTAATCCCTTGTCGGTATCTTGATTCTAAACATCCTATCAAAATTCGGTGTAGGTACCAAGTAATCCGTTTATTGCCCCATTAAAGGCATAACTCCATGAAGAATGTTGTCCAACAAGAGCTTGCTAAATCATTGGGAGCTACTCAATTAGCAATTTCATCTCAAACGTTTGCAAGCAGCAGAATTTATACAAAAGCAGGGAAATTGGGTAGCATAAGAACTGATACCAAAAGACCATGAAAGACGATTTTGCATGTCCGAAATGATACTTAAATGCTATAAAGAAAATAATTTTTGCACCGAATCATTGCTTGCGATGAAAAATTGATACATTACAATAACTCGAAGCGTAAGAGATTGTATGTGTAGCCCGGTCAACCAGCAGAATCGACACAAAAGCCAAATATCCATATCGCTAAGGTAATGCTCTGTATAGGGTGGAATTACAAAAGTTCTATCTATTATGAACTGCTGAAATCTGGTTAGACCCTCACAGGGATCCTGTACTGCTCACAACTGATTCGTTTGTAGCGACCATTGGCCCAAAAAAGGCCCAGAATATGAGGACAGTCATGAAACTGTAATATTCCATCATGACAACGCTCGGTGACATGTTGCAATACCTGTTAAAAAGTATTTAGAATGAAGTGTTTGGGAAGTTTTGCCTCACCGTCTTTATAGTCCATCCGACTACTATTTCTTTCGATCAATGCAGAACGCTCTCTCTGGGTTACGCTTCAATTTGGAACAGAGTATCCGATATTGGTTTGATTCGTTCTTCTGTTGCCAGAAATTTGTTGTGTAAAAATGTTTCAAAATAAAAGCTAAAAATTTGAAAAAATCCCGCATTTTTAAATCATACAGCCAATAAAATCATTAGATAACACAAGTTAGTTAACGAGATAATGACTACTTTTTGAAAAAACTCCTCCTTTATGTCCTTATGTTCCGGGACCCATATGATAAGGACTGAGATCGAAAAATTCTTAACACACGTTTTTCATTAAAACTTTTAACCCAAGTATTATTTGATTTTTTCTTTTTGATCAAGTAACCTTTGTAAAGCATGTCAGTTATTATGTTTAATGTTAATTATGTTCATTTGTTGTTAATCTGATTAAAATGAGTGACCAGAAAAAAGTGCGTACTAAAATTATTAAATATTTCCAACAAAACCCAACTTGGTCCTACAAAAAGTTGGCCAAACAATCAAAGGTCTGCCGTAAAACTGTCTCCAATGTTATTAAACAGTACCGGGAGAACTTGTCCGTTGATAGAAAACCTGGTTCAAGAAGAAGGAATTGTCCACATGATGTTTCTAAAGCCAACAAAATAGAAAGCATTTTCAAAAGAGATCCCAACACATCCGGTTGGAAAGCAGCCCGGTAAGCTCAGTGCTCGGACTATTTGGTACGAAAAGTTAAAGCCAATGCAGGTTTTAAAACATACAAGGCTCAAAAAGTTCCTTACAGGAACGCTGCTAAAAATTTAGAGGCCGAAGACAGAGCACGGAAATTGAAGTCAAATTTTATAAAAAAAAGTTATTCTTGCTGCATAATGGATGACGAATATGTATGTTCTGGCAGCTTTTTCGCAGCTTCCGGGTCAAAATTTTGATGTTGCTGATGCTCGAGGGAATGTTGAAGAACAGTTTAGGACCCAAAAGCAGACAAAATTTCCCAAAAAGTTCTTGGTATGGCAAGCAGTATGCAGTTGCGGCAAAAAAGTCAAACATTTGTTACAAAGGGTTCTATAAATACCGAAATTTACATCAAGGAATGTTTACAAAAAAGGATGCTTCCATTCATAAGACTTCTTAGTGTGTCCACTTACTTTTGGCCTGATTTGGCACCCTGTCACTATGGTAAGAAAGATCATGAGTGGTACACGAACAATAATGTGTTATTTGTATCAAGAGAGGCAAATCCTCCAAACTGCCTGCAGCTAAGGCCAGTGGGGAGATATTGGGCTCTTGTTAAAAGAGAATTGAAGTGCACAAAAGAGATGTCCAAAAGTGTGGTAAACGGAGATGGACAGAAATCACTATAAAAACCATAATGGAAGGGTTTCCGAAAAAGGTTCAAAATTTCATCACTAGTGATTAGAACTAAAAAATCAAAGTATCAAATAAAAAAAATCAAAACTGTAAGTTTAGTGGTTTAATTTTTATTAACATATATGTATGTTAAGAATTCTTCGATCTCAGTTCTTAGTAGCTGTTGAACTTATCAAACATTTCGTTGAACAATAAGTCACCCTCAGAGCTAATTCGTTGTTATGAATAAGAAATTAAAACCGCAATATAAGTTTCTTGATCTGTTAGGTCCTTATGGCAGTTGTGGAAATGATTTTCAATCTCAGCCAGTTTCCTAAACTCTTCGGTGATCAGTAAACCCTCGAGAAAATTAGAGATGAAGGTCTTTAAAGTGTCATTTGGACATATTATCCACTGATTAGAGACAGCTAACAGGGACCGAGACCTTACATCAGTAGAGTTTATTCCTGGCTCGTAGAAGCACCAAAGGTCCCAAAACTATGACAAATTAACCATTTAACTATAAAATTAGTTTCACTCTTTTAAAGTGTTTTCTGTACCAAACCTCTAAAACAGCCTTTGATGGATTTTCCTTGTACTCAAATAAATTTCAAACATTTTTAACATTTCAAATATATTTAACAATAAAATTCCACCATAAATTTTATACAAACATTACATTTGTTCCTTTTTTTTTTTTTTTTTTTGGAAAACTGATTGTTGAATATTTTATAAGACTGACTTTTTAAATTGACATGGAGTTTTGTCCACACAAAAAAACCAGTGCAGCACACACAACTAAAAACTTCCTCAGGTGAGACAGTAAAGAAAGGAAAAAAAAAACAATATAGAAAAACATGGGGTGGATTTGAACTCCCAATTGTTCGATGTCGTCGTCAACATCAACATCATCACAAGCTTCGAAGACGAGCAGACCAGAATGAATACAGTTTAGTGAATGTGTGTGAGAGTGAAAATGAGAAGGGAGTTTTTGGTTTTTGGAAACAATTGTCAAATACTGGTTGAAAAAGATGATATCAATGAAACCACACACAATAACCAAACTCGGAAAAGAAGCAGCAAAAAATAAAAAAAATAAATGAATACAATGAATGAACAAACAATTACAAGGAGTACTCGTACCGACTCTTGCCCACCCCCTTTTAAATCCTGTTAATTGTGACAAGTGTGCCAGAACTTTTATGCAAAAATGTGCAAGAGAAGAAAAAATAAAAGCAAGAGGAAATCATGGCAAACAAAAAAAAAAATTCAACTTAAAACAACTTAATTTTGCAAGTGATCTCAAGAGGCCAGGTGACAGTTGTGGAATTTCACAAAAAGAAACAACCAAACTTTTAACAGGATTATACGGGAATACAGGATTTTTTTATTTTTCCTTTTGTTTTATTTTCTCAGTTCTGGCAGTTTGGTATTAAGTTGTGTTTAAAATAAATGATTATTTAGTTGTTTTACGAGTAAGTTAACTTAACTTAAATTTAACAAGTTACTTCCCTTTACTTTTGTAGTTTTAATTCTTTTTATTTTCACTTTTTGGCTTGCCAGCGGTTAAACTAATAAATTTTGCGTTAAATAGAGACATAGAAACAGTAACAAACTAAATAAACCTTGTTTTAGTTTTCATAAAAAGTTTATTTCGAAGCAAGAAGTGTGAAATTGGTTTTTCGAAATTGTAACAGGAACAAACAAATACCTTACTTTGGTTGGTCATTTTAAGCACTTTAAAAATATTGTTGCTTTTTTTCAAATTTACTTCTACAATTTAACAATTTCAATCTTTAAATCACCTTAAAAAAAAAACTAAAAAAATCAAAAAACTGTGTAGACACAGTAATAACTACAATTTGTTTTCACTAGTCTGTCATAATTGAAAATCATTCATTCTTCCATTTATGACATCTCCACATCGTCTAGTACCAAAAGCCTCTAAATTGTTTTAAAATTCCATACAGGTGCTCAAATACTAAGTATGTACTATCGTTTTCTTTTCTACTTCCTTTATTTAATGACATGAATTTGCTATACAGCTCTCATAATTCATTTGGCATTTTTCATTACGAGCAATTAATTAATAATTAAGCTCTTCCAGCCATCATCATGGTAGAATCATCATCATCATCATCTTTTAGCACAGTGGCAAATTAATCATCATTTAATGCCACAGCATCGTCAACATTTTGTAGAAGGAAAAGTAGAAGGATGCAAAAAACATCCAAATGAGATTTCTGCATTTAAAATGTTAAATAAATACAATTCTGAATTTATTTGGTTAGTTGGGCACCTACTTAAGGGGTAATCAGTATTATAGGTTAGAGGAAAGATTTGTAAGAAAATCAAGAAGAGCGAAAATTAACATTTGATGGGACCTATCAAACCAGAAACAATTAGAAACAATTATTATATGTATGTCAGTGAAATTAGCCACACAAATTATTAAATTAGAAGGCCAAAGGTCACAAAAAACTATATATTTTGGTTGTTATTATATGTCCACTTTTCCAAATCGAATTCGCATTCAAAACACGGGTGTGCAACGAACTCATTTTATAAAGGGTTTTCCAACAAGAGGTGTTATTTTAAATCACAAGGTATTTCGGTAGCTGTCACTTTTGAAGCTTTTATTCTTTGACATTTGACAAGTAGAAACTACGCCATTACTAAAAATGAAACGATACACCCTTCAACAACGCATTGAAATTATTAAAATTCACTACAAATATGGTGAAAATCTTGCAGTCACAGTTCGCAAAACTAAAGCATTTTTGGGTCGTCGTGAAGCACTTTGTCGGACCGCAATACAGAAATTGGTGGAAAAATTCGAGCTGTTGGAACAAGTTAGTGAAGTGAAGAATAAAACCCGTGCACGTCGCTCAAGAACAACTGTGAATATTGCCGCTGTAGCCCAAAGTGTAGAAGAAAACCCAGTTTTGTCCATTCCTCGTCGTTCTTTGGAATTTTGCATTCCACAAACGTCTTTACACTGTATCTTATGGTCGAAGTTGGATGATATTGATCTGGACAACGTTTACTTTCAACAAGACGGCGCTATGTGCCACACAAGGAACGAAACCATTGCTCTTTTACGGTAAAAGTTTCCGGACCGTGTTATCTCTCGAAGAGGTGATCACAATTGACCACCGAGATCTTGTGATTTAACACCTGGCGACTTCTTCTACGTGAAAGATAAGGTCTACGCCAACAGCCCAGCGTCGATTCAAAAATAGAATTCGTGAGGCTATCGAGGACATAGGGCAGCCACTTAGCGATTTGGTTATGAAAAATTCCATGAAAAGAATATGGTCCTGTAAGAGTGGTCGTGGTGGCCATTTGGCTGATGTTGTTTTTCATTATTAACGGCATACCTTCCTCTTTATTATGAAATAAACATCCGATCATTTATCTCAAAAAATGACACTTTTATTTGAATACCAAAATAACTCCTCTAGTTGGAAAACCCTGTACTATTATTAGTTTTTCTGTCATTAGAATTAGGCACAAACAAACTTTTAGTTTCACGAGTACATTTTGTCTCAGAATCATTGTCTGAGAAAAAAATTGGATTTTTTAAATTTTTTAGCTTTTTATTTTATATTGGCCATTGTTAGCTATGACCTTCTTTCCCATCTTTCTGGCAACATATGGATTCCGAGCCGAAAGAACTGCTCATCTTTTGAAGCCAGGAACGAATCAACCCAATATCGTATAGTCTGTTCCAAAGTGAAGCGTATCCCAGAGACACGCTTCATCGAAAGAAATAGTAGTCGGATGGGCCACATATTCTGGGCGTTTTTCGCTTCAAACGAATCAGTTGCATTCGGTACAGGTTCCCTGTGATGATCTGATCAAATTTCAGCAGCTCACAGTAGATAGGACCCACCAAATACAGAGAATAATCTTAGCGCCATGGATATTTGGCTTTTGTGTCGATTCTGCTGGTTGACCGGGCTTTTCATACTATCACTTACGCTTCGAGTTATTGTAATGTATCTATTTTTCATAGCAAGTAATTATTCGGTGCATAAATGATTTTCTTTTATAGCGATCAAGCATCATTTCGGATATGCAACATCGACTTTCAAGGTCTCTTGGCTTCAATTCGCATGGTACCCAATTTCCCTGCTTTTGGATGAATCCTGCTGCTCGCAAACGTTTTGAAATTGCTGCTTGAGTAGCTACCAATGATTTAGCAAGCTCTTGTTGAGTTTGACAACAATCTTCATGAAGTAATGCCGCCAATTCGTCGTTTTTAAACCTTTTTGGCTGGCCTGGGCGATCTTTGTCTTCCGCGTCAAAATCACCACTTGTTAACAAAGAAAGACCTTGCATAAATAATCTGATTGATCAAAGGATTAACACCAAAAAATTTCACTAAAATCTATTTGAATATTTGACCTTAAATATCTCAAGTATCTTACACGAAATTTATGGTGACTTTTAGCACCTTATTTATAATATAATGAAAATGTTTACTTCACTATATTGTATGCCGCAGGAAAACGCTTATAAAACTATTATCGTGCTGCAAGAGAATATTTCTTCCTAGAGACAAGAAATATACGTCCACAACCACAGTATCGGAAAGTTCTCTAAAAGCTATATGTGCTCTCTATCTACTCGTCCAAATATTGTCAAATCAGCGACAGCAGAATAAGCCGAAAGTTTTTTCTTCAGGGAAGAACTTTCGATGACAAATTTTGGTTCTATCTTCATTTTTCAATATTGGCTGTCATAAGTAAATTCATGTGCCCGGTTTGTTATCTTATATGTGTATTTATTACTATGATTATATTGATTTTAACATTGTCGCAATGACCCCAATGTGTTTTGTTACATCTGTGGTGAATAATGCACAGGTAAAAAGTTTAGAAAACCTATAACTTTAACATTGAGATTAAGGCTCGAATAAGCCGTATGTGCAAAGTGGATATTGAAGGGGCCTTTAACAATGTGACGCCAGAGACGATTCTTTCGGCTCTAGGCGGCCTGAATATAGATCAGTCTATTATCTGCTTCACAGGTAGACTTCTGACCAATAGAGTCATCATTTCTTCTATGTGGACTGCTACTATCTTTAGATCAGCGAACCGAGGCACACCACAGGGAGGGGTTCTATCGCCACTCTTGTGGAAACTATCCATTAATATACTACTCATGAAATTAGACTCCATGAAGTGCAAAACTGTTGCATATGCTGATGATGTTGCTGTAGCCGTTTCGGGGAAACGTCTTGAAAATTATTACTATGCCTACAAACTTCATTTAGTACACTAAGCCAGTGGACTTGGTGTGAATCCTGGGAAAACGGAGCTTGTGCTTTTTTCAAGAAGGTATAAAATCCCCTCGTTCGCACAACCACGCCTTAACGGAGTGGAACTTAAGCTCTCGGATAGTTTTAAGTATCTAGAAATTATTCTAGACTCTAAGCTATCCTGGAGCCAGATTCAGGCTGCAGGATCAATGTAGTGTAATTCAAGCTGAAATTTCAGTCTGACAATGGTATTGAGGATGAACTGGCCAAAAGAGTTTCACGTCTACAAGTTGATGAGATCGATCTTATGGTCGGTTTACCGCTATCCTGCTGTAAATCACTCATACAGCGTAACTTATTTGAGTCCGCTCAGCTCAGATGCACTAATCTGAAAAAATGCTCGATATCGAGGCTCACATGGTCCATTTTTTACCATCACAGGGCAATGTTCCTCACGGGGCTATCACGGGCTAGGCTGCGAGCTCTGATTTCAGTGCTTACAGGGCACTGCTTGATTGGTGTACATGCTGGGAGACTTAAGTCTCCTTACAATAACTTCTGTAGAAGTTGCCATGAAGAAGACCAGGAGGAAATGGTTGAACATCTCCTCTGTCTTTCTCCAGCTCTATCTGGAGCCCGGTCTGCTACAATAGGCAGTCCTTTTATGCATGGCCTAGTGGATCAATCCACTGTGGATGTCAGGAAGATAGATTCGTTCATTCATGTGTCAGGTTAATTCGGCACTGAACCCATTCCTGACATGTGAAGGACCTCTTGAGGACCTGATCATGATTTTTAGGGTATCACAAAGGGACCAATTTATGGACCCAAGTGAGCTTGAGGTTAACACTGGCTACCTTTATAACCTAACCTAAAGTATGTAGTTATCATTAAGACAGTGGTAAAGTTGTAAACGTAGTCATTTGAAGTTTGGTATACCTCAGATTTGGACTGAACCGAATAACCACATTTATGACTGCTATTTGATGTTAAATTACAACCGTCAACTAAAGAGTTTGGAAATAAAATGTTATAAACCTGCCATTTCATTTTGCCTCCATTACACATTAAATTGAGAATTATGAAGCCGTATGTGAAGTTATTATATAAAACTGGTCCATGATTTGCATTTCTATCAAGAAAGTTTTCAGTTGTAAGTACAGAAAAACTAAAAGCTAAAGCCAAATAAGAACGAAAGACAACAATTTCATACATTCAATGAATGATTAAGAAGCAGCGGTTTGGAAATCAATTTGTTGCTAAACAATTGAAAATTACGAGCAATTAGTTATAGACCTTTAAATTTGCTTTAAACATGTTGGATAATAATATGTGTATAAAAGTACATTATAGGCACAGTCATTTAGATAAGTTTCCTGAAAATTTTTGATCGTAAAGCGAAGAAAAAAGAGAACGTTTCCATTAAGAATTAAAAGGTTGCTGGGATCAACATATGATGACAGATTACTGTTGGACTATCACAAGGGAGTGTCCTAAGGACCTTCATTCGTGGAATATCTAAAAAAAAAGATTCCAACCTCTTAAAAAATATAATAAAATATTGTAAAATCGTTTATTTTTGTTTTTTATCTCTGCAATTTCTCGAAAACTACACGTAGCATTGAAGAAATAAGTATAAAGTTGAAATCAGGATTCGATAAAATCAGTTTTATACTTTTAGTGGCACCAAAATCATTGTAGAAATATGGTAATATGTAGAGTATTTTATTCAATACTTATTCTATATTGTAATCAGAGTAATTACAACAGTTCCTCAACTGCCTCTTGTAACTTCTTCCAAGCTTTTTGTCGAATGGGTTTGAAATCTAATTTTCTGAAATACAATTGGAAAATTCTGGAATACAATTGGAAATGGTTTATTCTAATGATGAACAACAGACTGCCAAAACGTAAGTCAGAATTAGCTATAGAACACTCGTATCCCATTTAGAGGTAATAATTCCAATCGGTTCAACCTCCAAGCGGTCAATTTTAGTCAAGAGTTCACTGAATATTAAAATTTAATATTCTAAAATGGATTTCAGCAAATTGAAACACAATAAAAATGATTGCCATGAATAACATTTCTACCGGAATCTTCGCTCCATAGCACACTGGGTAATTTGAGCTACTTTTTAGGCCAAAATAAATTTCAGTAAGCGTGTCAATAAGTCCGTGACTTTTTGAATTTTCCGCCTCTTAACTGAAAAAGAAAAACTGCTCCTGTCAACAGGCATCTGTGTGTTGAGTCCTGTCAAAATATGAACAAGCTGCGTCATTTAGTTTGTGTTTGACAGCCATTGCTAATAGACTCTAAAAATCTTATTTTTTAAGGGATACAAAAATCATAGAATCGTTGGACAAAGTCCCCTTTGTTGAATGTTGAAAAATAAAACAATTCTTTATCCAAAAACCTTTGAAAGCAAACTATCAACGAAACAAATCACTCCAGATTTTTATAAAAATTGTCACGTCACACAGTGGTTTAAAAAAGTTTTTTTTTCTTTTTTTTTTTTTTTTTAAATAATTCGGTATCACGGGAACTATTTCAGATATGGTTACGAAATATCACATGAATGCAATATATGAAAAAAAGTAAAAATTTTCCAAAGGGGGCAAGGTTTGTCGAACTTCTGAGGAGTAAATAAAGGTTTTTTATATAAATATTTGATATTGTTGAAAACCATAGGACTTGAAATTGATATTTTAGTAAAATTAAATAAATTTATAAATTTACTTTAAAAACTTTAAAAATTATAATATGATGATTTTCCATGAAGAAATATATAAAACTTTAATTAATGTAAAATTTTAACGGTAGAAGATATCATAACAAAATTTGGAACTAGTATAGACTCAATTATCCTTAAATCAACGACATTATAATTTTTGATATTCTTTAATTTCAAATACCGAAATTCCTAAACCGGGGAAAATGTGTTCCAAAAACTGAGATTTTTTATTTACTGTGTGATAGTAAAAAAAACTTCGTAGATATTTAAGAAGCATTTAGATACAAATATAAAGCTTTTTCGAGGATCGGTGTTTTGCCTTTTTAGAATTTTTTACTCAAATCTGAATTTTTTTTTTTTTAAATTTGCTAAGTTTGGATAGTTCTGGGGGGTGTTGTGTCCTTTTAAGTAAACCTAAATTTACTTTACACGCTTTTGCATTAAATTGTCTTTCCGGATCATATACAAATTGTATATAGTCCCGAAGAAAATTTTCTTCTACAAGGAAAACTTAAAAAATATGGAACTTTTTACATGTTCCAACATCTAAAAAATCCTAAAAAAAAATCGAGCAAAATCAAAAAAAATAAATAAATAAACATAAATATCTCTTCAACTAATAGAGATAACCTACACATATAAGCGTAGATCTCCTTAAGCACTATTTATATTTTAAATTTCAGCTCATCCCAATTATAAATGGATTTTTGGCGATATTTTTAAAAATTGAGACCCAAGGTGACCAACTTTGAGGGGCAACACACTGGCCCCCATTAGCGCATGAAAGCTAAGCAAATGCAAATCAACTCGAAAATACTTCAGCTCTAACCATGTTCAATTTCGTAACAATATTTCAAATTGTTCCCGAGATACCGAATTATTTGCAAAAAAACATTTCTAACCCAATGTGCGTCAGCGAATGTGTAATATTGATCATTCATATCAAGTAAAAAAATCTTAAAAAAATTAATTTTTTTAAACTCTTATGTTTCTGGGGCCCTATTTACGCAACGAAAAATAATCATAACGACACTAGTTTCTTTATATATAAGAGTTTGGCAATTTTAATAAAAATAATAAAAAATTGTGGCCATTGATATAAAAAATTTTAAAAAAACAAGTCCTCCAAATATGACTATTTTGATTACGAATATATCATTTTGTCTATATTTAAAGTGCTCTGAATTAAAAGTTTTTCTAGCAAGTTTAGTGTAGGGTACTTAATTTTATGATTGGAATTAGCCATACACAATTTGTCTACCTTTCTTTTGTTTTTATATGAAATTTCAGCACAATGTCAAGGGACAAACAGCTGAAGCTTAAAAAAACGTAACCAGCTAGAAAAAAAAAGAAGAAAAAAACTTAAGGAAAGTAAATTTTAATAAGCCCATTTCGAAAACATATTTCAACGATGTTAGCAATACAAATGGCATTAAGTTGTCATCCTTCTTTTTTTTAAATGTCATACTCCAGAAAATGAGAAAAAGGAAATTACAGGGTAAACACACAATTGCAAACATACATAAACGTTCATATATTGCATATGTCTCGGAACATGTTTAGTAAAAGATGAAATGTTGTAATACTGTCAGTTACTGCCACTAACTGCCACTACTTAGTGTGGTATGTGTGTTCTTTTTTTCAGGGCTTTTTTTAAACCCATCACCATAAAATTCAAAAAAATACTCATGTGGTAATAAAAAATTCAAAATGGTCACATAAGGACTTGTCAAAGATCACGTACTCAATAAATATTGCTTATTCGTTTGGTTACAGTTATTTCCTTTTCGTTTTCAATTTTTTTTTTTTTTTTTCTCACTATTTTGCCTTTTTAGTGATTTTTATATGTGTTTTTTTAGTACGTTTTTAAACAAGTTTTGTTTTTTTATTTTTTTGGTGAAGTAATAAAAATTATAGATTCTATTTTTTTGTTTTTTAAGGGATTAGAATTTTTGGTGGTTGGAATTATTTAAACAAAAAAATAGGATTTTTTTTAATAACAACATGTTTAATATAAGAAATTTATCAAATTTAATGATGAAATGTGAATATATTTTTATTAACGTGTTATTTTCATCGGGGTGGCCATTATTTTGCACTGAATTTATGAAGCTCCCAAGGTCTAAAATTATTCGCCGTCATCTAAAAACCAAAATGCTGAAAATTTTAGCAAACTCGGATTACTTTTGGAAGTTTGACATTTTATTTTAAGTTTTTGGTAGCAACATTTTCAATTACCCAAAATGTTTAAATATATTGGGTGTATGACTTAAAAATGCGGGATTTGCAATAGATGGCGTATCTTTTGAACGCAGTTTTTTTTTTTAATACCTTGTATGTCATTTTGAAGGGTACATATCTGTCATTTATTCTCACTTAGTTATTGAACATGATAGTGTAAACAACAAAGTTTTTTTTTTTGCTTCGAAAATTTCGAATTTTGTGCCAACAAATTGTCATGAGGGAAGTTTTGCTTTACTTCTTTAATTTTAAACAAGTAAGAAAGTAAGGTCGGTCAAGCCCGACACTAAGAAAATGAAAATCAAAATCATTATTCTTTCAAAATTTCAATAATTTATATTCGTGAGTGATTTTCGGAAGTGGGCCTTATATGGGAGCTATGCCTAATTATGGACCAATCACCATGAAATTTGGTCATGTGATTAATGTCTATATGAAAGTTATTTATGTTGCATTTTATGTGTATACCAACATTTTTAGGAGATTTATGCTCGTTAAAGCGATTATCGGAAGCAGGTCTTATATGGGAGCTACGACTAATTATGGACCGATCATAACAAAATTTGGTGACATAAATTCGGTATATATAGAATTTATTTGGAGAAAAACCTGTGTAGATACCTATATAAATTAAACATTTATGACCGATAAAGTCCAATTTCGTGAGGACATTTGTATGGGGGCTAGGTGAAATAATGTACCGATTTCAGCCAATTTCAATAGGGATGGTCCTTGGGCAGAAAAAATGATATGTAGTAAATTTTATCGAAATATCTTCAAATTTGCGACCTGTACTCTGCGCACAAGGTTTACATGGACAGCCAACTAGCCAGACGGACGGACGGACATCGTTTAATCGACTCAGAAAGTGATTCTAAGTCGATCGGTATTCTTTAAGGTGGGTGTTAGACTAATATTTTTGGGCGTTACAAACATCTGCACAAATCCATTATACCATCCCCACTATGGTGGTGTAGGGTATAAAAAGTGCCGCTGAAGAACACAAATCTTATGGTTTCATAATGCGAGAGGTTTGTGCGGTTCAGAAGTGGTGATCTTGACACGGAAGACAAAGATCGCCCAGGCCAACCAAAAAAGTTTGAAGACCAAGAATTGGAGGCATTACTCCATGAAGATTGTTGTTAAACTAAACAAGAGCTTTTAAAATCATTGAGAGCTACTCAAGCAGCAATTTCAAAATAATTGCGAGCAGCAGGATTCACCAAAAGCAGGGAAATCGGGTACCATATAAATTGGAGCCGAGATATCTTGAAAGACGATTTTGCATGTCCGAAATGATGCTTGAACGCTATAAAAGAAAATCATTTTTGCACCCAATCATTACTAGCGATGAAATGGATACATTACAATAACTCGAAGCGTAAGACATCGTATGTGAAGGCCAGCCAACCAGCCGAATTGACACCGAAGCCAAATATCCATGGCGCTAAGGTAATTTTCTGTATTTGGTGGTAGCAGAAGTGTCCTATCTATTATGAGCTGCTGAAATGTGACCAGACCATCACAGGGAATCTGTACTGATAGCAACTGATTCGTTTGAAGCGAGTTTTGGCGAAAAACGACCAGAAAATGCGACAAATCATGAAACCCTGGGCCATATGTTGCAATACCTGTTGAAAAGTATTTGCAATGTTAGTGGTTAGGAAGTTTAGTCCCACCCGGTTTTTAGTCCACAACGTGTCCCTTCCGACTACTATTTCTTTCCATGCAGAACGCTTTCTCTGGGATACGCTTCACTTTGGAACAGAGTATCTGATATTGGCTTGATTCGTTCTTGACCTCTAAAGATGAGCAGTTCTTTTGGCTCGGTATCCATATGTTGCCAGAAAGATGGGAAAGAAGGTCATAGCTAACAATGGCCATTACTTTGAATAAATTTATATTATACAAATACTTCAAAATAAAAACTAAATATTTAAAAAAATTTCGCATTTTTAATTCAATTTATATTGTTACTATTGAGAGGAAACAAAAATCTTCGTCAAGGCATCTGACCTTAATCGTTCCAAATTCGTTAAAACTTGGTACGCAGGTTCTTTATGGTCATACAAAATTTGAAGTTCTTAACAATTTTAAATTCGCTTTTATTTGTCTTTTATCGAGATTCAAATAAGATTAGCGTAGAATCACTCAATGATATTATACGAAATTGCGTTATTTATTTGAATTTGACAGTCTGCACCGGCATAAACATTTCATCAGTATAAACTTATACTTATCAACAATATTGATAACAAGCTGTTATTAATATTGTTTGTAAGACAACATTAACTGAGAAAGCTGCTAACATTAATAGTAATGCTGCTAAAAGCTGTAAAAATAGAACATTCTAGTTTTAGATAATTCATGAAACTACAAGAAGATGATACTGTATATATTAGGGTGGCCCTTAATAAACAACATTTGGATTTTTGCCAGACTCAAACCCCCCAGTTTGGTGGACATAGGTAAAAACATCATCCTGAAAAAATTTTAGGTAAATCGGTTGGGGTTAAGACGTGCCGCAAGCCCTCTGAAGTTTTGAGATGCATTTACAAGCGGAAAAAAATTCAATTTTTTTAGTTTTTGTCTTTAGTTTTTGTCTTTGTAGGAAACCGTTCACCTATTCACAGGTATGACCAAACAAATTAATTTTTTTAACGCCAGCTTCAAAACTCCATTTTCAATTTTTTTAAAAATTTTGTTAAACAAATTTCAGAATTTTTTGATCATCACATTGGAAATTATTGAGAATATAATAGGCAATAAAAATATGAACAAAATATGAAAATATCTCCTATAGTTTTTCCATATCTGTGATTTAAATTTTGCAATTTTCGAGAAAATCTAATTAAGGAGCGAGAACGTAAAACTCTTAAGACACGTTTTTCATTAAAACTTTTAACCCAAGTATTATTTGATTTTATTTTTGTCAATTATGTTCATTTGTTGTTAATCTGATTAAAATGAGTGACCAGAAAAAAGTGCGTACTAAAATTATTCAATATTTTCAACAAAACCCAACTTGGTACTACAAAAAGTTGGTCAAGCATTCAAAGGTCTGGGGTCAAACTGTTTCCAATGTTATTAAACAGTACCAGAAGAACTTGTCCGTTGATATAAAACCTGGTTCAGGTAGAAGGAATGGTCCGCATGATGTTTCTAAAGCCAAACAAAATAGAAAGCATTTTCAAAAGAGCTCCCAACACATCCGGTAGGAAAGCAGGCCGATTAGGTCAGTGCTCGGACTATTTGGTACGAAAAGTTAAAGCCAATGCAGGTTCAAACACATACAAGGCTCAAAAAGTTCCTGACAGGAACGCTGTTAAAAATTTAGAGGCCTAAAACAGAGCTCGGATATTGAAGTCAAGTTTTATAAAAAAATAATCTTGCTGCATAATGGATGACGAAACGTATGTTCTGGCAGATTTTTGCAACTTCCTGGTCAACAATTTTATCTTGCTGATGCTCGAGGGAATGTTGAAGAAAAGTTTAGGACCCAAAAGCAGGCAAAATTTCCCAAAAAATTCTTGGCATGTCAAGCAATATGCAGTTGCACCAAAAGCCGAACATTTGTTACAAAGGGCTCTATAAATACCGAAATTTACACCAAGGAATGTTTACAAAAAAGGCTGCTTCCATTCATAAGACTTCATAATGTGTCCACTTATTTTTGGCCTGACTTGGCATCCTGTCACTATGGTAAACAAGCCCTTGAGTGGTACAAGAACAATGTGGTATATGTACCAAGATAGGCAAATCACCCAAACTACCCGGAACTAAGGCCAGTGGAGAGATATTGGGCTCTTGGTAAAAGAGAATTGAAGAACACAAAAATGGTGTCCAAAAGTCTTGTAAATTTTAAACGGAGATGGACTACCTGTTCGAGCAAAATGACAGAAAGCACTATAAAAACGTTAATGGAAGGGTTTTCGAAAAAGGTTCAAAATTTCATTACTTGTGATTAAAACTATAAAAATATTTTTTTTTTTTTTGTAAATTGTAATAATAATTTCAATCAAATAAAAAAAATTAAAACTGTATGTTTAGTGGTTTCGTTTTTATTAATATGTATGTCAAGAATTTTTCGATCTCACTCCTTATTTGGCCATATTTTGGCGAATGAGCTCAATTTTCTTACTGTCAGGAATTTTATGTAGAACCCATTCAGAATATTATAGTCCAGATAATTCAAAATATACTCTGAAAATTTTACTAAAACTGGAAAACGTTAAACCGTCAAATTTTTCAATATTTGGTATTTCTAATGGAAGATAGCGAAATGTTATATATTTTGCGGCCAATTTTGATAAACCTTAAGAAAAATATAACATGAAGTCCTTAATGGCACTTTTGTTTATTAAGGGCCACAATAGTATATATAAATAGTAACAGCAAGTTGCAAAGCAGTCACTGTATGTTAAAGTTAACGTCAACCGTATTACCATTGAATTTTTATAGTGTGTAATATAATTGTGTGTATTAAAAGAGAGTGACTATTTAAATTGTTGTGTTAATTTGAATAAATAAAAAGTTTTTTACAATTTTAAAACATATTAAGAAAAAGCTTATTTAAAGGAAATAACCCACCGTTTTTAAAAGGTATCTATATATAACCTTTTAAGCACTTATTAAATTTTTACAAAATTGGTGGCATAGTATTGTAAATTTAATGTAACCTCATTTCAATATAGTTTTCTAAATATTGATATTGAACCAAAAAATTGTCATTAAACAAAGGATATCTTAAAATGTAATCTTCCATTTTCTAAGGATTTTCCTCAATTATAAGCCATTGGATGGTTAACAACACATAACAAATTCAGAGTCGGACAAATTTCCTAATATTTCGATGAATATCAAAAAACTCCAAATATGTAAATTTTTAGGCATATCTAATTACATACTTGTTGAGTTTTATTCCTGACTTAATGAATTCCAAGTCAAAAAAAATATTTTTTTTATAACTATGAACCAATAAATAAATCTCATGTATTTTATATTTTTAAAATTTTTTGTGTAAAGGTCCTTGGACAGTTTTGACCCCAGATACAAAAAGGTTAACAATGCTCTAGAAATCTTAATCTTAAATTAACAACACAAAGAAATAATCTGAAATTTACTACAAATTTTATTTACTCTATTAAATGTTAAACAAATTCATATTTATCTCTAAATTCAACAATTTAAATCTTTATTAAACAACTACTACAATCTCATATTTCTAAATTGTCTGTTAAAAACCTTTGCAAAACTTAAACAAACATTTAAAATCTTTTAGCAAAACATTAAATGTGTAAACAAAAAGTATTTTAAATTCTACCATTTGGGGCGTAAAATCATAAAATATTTAAAACACCACCAAGACAAATAAAATCTTATGAAAAGCCAACTTAAAAACAATATAATACGAAATAACACAACAAAAAACAACATAAGTAGCTGAAATAATACACACTTGACCAACAAAAAATTACCAAACAAAACAAACGAACAGGTGAAATGATAAAAATACAATACAAAAATGTATCTATGTAAAAATTTTTATATTTTACAAACCAAAAAAAAAACAAGAGACAACAATGTAATACAATAAAATATTATTGTTTAGAATAACAATACAATTACAAAACATTCACTTACACACACATACACCCGTACTAACAGAACGTGCATAGTTATTTAAACCAAAACAATGCAAATTGTTTAAAATTATGATCATAAACAAATAAATGTGTAAAAGTATCATATACATTGGGACCCAAACAAACACACATTCACATGAACTAAATATAAATACACACACACACACACATTTCAAAGTACTTTTACATACATACACTCATAAATAAATATGAATATGTATTTGTATTTGTAGTCGTATAATGAAGTATATAAAAAAGGCTATTTAGGAAGACAAACAAAACACATATTATAATGCACACACACATATCCCCCCATTCACAATCACCGAGATATTGTTGTTTTTTATATATTTAAGTTTTAGCTGTGTTTTGTTTTTAGTAGGCTCAAAAGTCCTTTTTTTTAGAAAATGTCCTTTAAAAGCTGTAAAACTACAAAAAAAAGTGTTAACACATATTTTACCCACCAAAACAGTAAGAAGCAAAAAACAACTGTAAAGGAGCTGAACAGTACATGAAAGGAATTCATTTATTATAGCATAAGTTGAGGCGAATAAATTAAAAATTACAGGATAATAACTGTATGTTATTAATTTTCGCATGAAAGGAATTCATTTATTATAGCATATGTTGAGGCGAATAAATGAAAAATTACAGGATAATAACTGTATGTTATTAATTTTCGCATTAAGCTATCACGATATTGTAATTTACATAAAATTAGGTTTCTGAAAAGAAAAAAAAATTAAAAAAAAAATAGTTTGAAAAATTTTTGAGTTAATTAGTTCAATTAGAGCTTAATTCTCTAGAATCGTAATTCATAATTAAAAATGTCAGCCATTCATTTCATAAATCCATTCTCAACATCTATTATGGCCTTTATTTATTGGGTGTATGACTTAAAAATGCGGAATTTACAATAGTTGGCGTATCTTTTGAACACGTTTTTTTGTCTTTAATAACTTATATGTTATTTTGAAAGGTACATATCTGTCATTTATTCTCATTTAGTTATTGAACATTATAGTGTAAACAACACAGTTTTTTTTTTTTTGGATTTTCCTTCGAAAATGTCGAATTTTGTACCAACAAAGCGGAAAGATTCGCTTTACTTCTTTAATTTGGAAAAAGTGCTGCTGAAACACAACGATTGCTCACCAAAGCTTATGATGAATGTGTTTTATCGGTTTCAACATTCGAGAGATATTTTATACGGTTGAGAAGAGGTAATTTCACACAGAAGACAAAGATTGCCCAGGGCAGCCAAAAATGTTTTATGACCAAGAATTGGAGGCATTACTCATTGAAGATTGTTGTAAAACTCAACAAGAGATTTGGGAGCTACTCAAGCAGTTTGCAAGCAGCAGGTTTCTGAAGAAAATGTTCAAATTTATATAAAGGCCAATCACCGATTATAGAAAAAAATATCGCTGATCCTATATGTAGTTTAAATAAACCAAAAGTTAATTAGCTACCACACAGTAAATAACAACAGAACGGCCACTTTTATGAAAAAAATAAATTTTTGGAACAAATTTTCTCATTTAGGCAAACTTATCAACCCATTCATTAAAATATATTTCGATATATTAATCAGTATAAAAAATATATAAAAAATGCTCGAAACTTTCTTGAACAATTGAGATTTATTTTACAAATCCCATGAAGATCAGTCTAAATTCATTACAAATTTCAGCCTTACTGCATTTTGAATTTAACGAATTTTTGGCAATTTGTTGGTCAGTAGTACTAGATTCTAAAATCTTGTTCAGTTTTAATAAAATATCGTCGCTTCCAAAGCTAATAGAGTTGGGTTTATTAGCTCTGTGAGGTGACCGCTCTTTTCAGTTCTTTTATCTCATTAGTTCATTATGTTGTATAATGACCATCTCGTTTTGTGAGTAGCATACATAACAAACTCACATTCGTTTTATTTTTGTTGCGCACAACACTAACTTGTCAATGTTTATATGATGTAGAGTACAAGCGGAGAAATTTTACAGCATTGCCGAGTGAATTGAACAAAATCAATGTGCACAAGCACATTGATGAATACTGAAAGAAATATGAGTGATTCACTTATGAATGATTCACTTCCTTCAGTTGAGTGTGAATAGTTCAATTGCACTAGGTCATTCATGAACTACGCAACTCTAAAAGCTAACTAGAAATACTTGCACCTTAAATAATTTTAAAATCATTTTGCAAATACTAAGGAGTGAGATCGTAAAATTCTTAACACACGTTTTTCATTAAAACGTTCAACCCAAGTATTATTTGATTTTTTTTTTTTTTTTTTGATCAAGTTACCTTTGCAAAACATGACAGTTATTATGTTTAATGTTAATTATGTTCATTTGTTGTTAATCTGATTAAAATGAGTGACCAGAAAAAAGTGCGTACTAAAACTATTAAATATTTTCAACAAAACCCAACTTGGCCAAGCATTCAAAGGTCTGCCGTCAAACTGTTTCGAATGTTATTAAACAGTACCGAGAGAACTTGTCCGTTGATAGAAAACCTGGTTCAGGTAGAAGGAATGGTCCACATGATGTTTCTAAAGCCAAAAAAAAAGAAAGCATTTTCAAAAGAGCTCCCAACCCCTCTGGTTGGAAAGAAGCCCAGTTAGGTCAGTAATCGGACTATTTGGTATGAAAAGTTAAAGCCAATGAACGTTTAAAAGCATACAAGGCTCAAAAAGTTGCTGACAGGAACTCTGCTAAAAATTTAGAGGCCAAAGACAGCTCACGGAAATTGAAGCCAAATTTTATACAAAAAATATACCTGCTCCATAATGGATGACGAAACGCATGTTCTGAAAAAAATTTCGCAGCTTCCGGGTCAATACTTTTATATTGCTAATGCTCGAGGTTTTAAAAAAGTTTAGGACCCAAAAGCAGAAAATTTTCCCAAAAAGATCTTGGCATGGCAAGCAATATGCAGTTGCGGCAAAAGAAGCCAAACATTTGTTGCAAAGGACTCTATAAATACCGAAATTTACATCAAGGAATGTTTACAAAAGAGGATGCTTCCATTCATAAGACTTCTTAATGTGTCCACTTATTTTTGGCCTGCTTTGGCATCCTGTCACTATGGTAAGCAAGCTCTTGAGTGGTACAGGAACAATAATGTGGTATTTGTACCAAGAGAAGCAACTGCCTGGAGCTGAGGCCAGTAGAGAGATATTGGGTTCTTGTTAAAAGAGAATTGAAGAGCACAAAAAAGGTGTCTAATATTGTGCTAGATTTTAAACGGAGATGGACTACGTGTTCGAACAAAGTGACTATAAAAACCTTAAAAAAAATATATTTTTTGTAAATTGTAATAATAATTTCAATCAATTAAAAAAAAATCAAAACTATAAGTTTAGTGGTTTCAGTTTTATTAACATAACTAGTTGACCGCCCGGCTTCGCTCGGTAGCTATTTACTAATGTTAGTTCTTCAAGTTTGTCCAAGTGAAAAGGAGGCAATATATAAATTTCCGAATTTTTTAATACAAACCATCAAAATTTCGATTAGAATACAAAAAAATCAGCCAAATCGCTCCAGCCGTTCTCACGTGATGCCTTTACATACATGGACCATTTCATTTTTATATATATAGATGTATGTTAAGATTTTTTCGATCTCAGTCCTTATGAATCACCCAGTACTTGTTTAGGTTTCATTACATTCGGGCTCATTTAATTTTGATTTAAACTCATAGACTGCATTGTGTTATGCTACGTTAGATCCAAATTCTATTATTTTAGGATGGTTTTATTAATTGTTACCAAAATTGGGTTTTTTCCGAAATCTGTTTAATTCTAATGGTCGCAACTGCTAATTTATTTTATTGAAGCATCTTATTTCAGAAAACATTAAATTGCAATTCTCATGAAAATACGAATTGAATTGAAACCGGCAGAAACTTTCTGAATGAATAGGATTTTATAATTTATATTTATATATATCATTAAAAACAATAAAATATGGAGAAATCCAAAATTTGTATAGGTCTTATTTTAACGAAATTTTCCTAGTAAGTTTCTTTCTCAAACCTTTAATTAATTTATAATTCTGTTATAAATAAGACTCTAACATTTAACTCTTTTAACAATCTGTGTATTATATTTCGTGTGTATTATATTTAGTCGTTGTTGTATGAAATTAAGCGCCCCCTATAGACAAACAACAACGAATAAAAACAAAAAAGCAGCAAATAAACACACAATAACATCATAACAAACACATTAAATTGTCTCAAAGCCATTTTTACAAGCAACTTAATATACAATACCAACACACTAAAAAAGAAAGAATAAAAATACAATTGTGAGTTTAGAAGGAAAACAGGCTAAGTCAGTTTTTACAAATTTTACTGCCGAGAATAAAGATGTTAAAAAATAATTTGTTTTTACTGCTGTTCACAACGGTTACTGTTGCTTTCATACTAAGAGAACTCATTTAAACGCTTAAGTTTATCATTTGTGTAAATGTGCAAATTTGCGCGACGTGTTTCATGAACCCACCTTTTAAATTTTGGTAAATTTTATACAGAAGATGTCTATTTGATCAAAATGTCAAACAAAAATAAATGCTTAAAAAAAGTATCATAAATTGTATAAATTTAAATTCGAAAAATTTTTAATGAAAGTGAAATCTTTGGAACAAACAACGGTAGAGTGTAGAGACTTCTTAAAAATGTTAGTATTCAAATAAAATTCAACACAAATAAGTATATATAGAAGATATGCCACCTAATTGTATGGCTATCGTTCCATAATTAGTCATAGCTCCCATATTAATTTTAAAAGAAAACTGTTTATAATGATGTAGTCGGTGTAGGGTATCCTATGGTCGGGCTTCACCGACTATACATTCTTACTTGTTTTTGTATTAAAACTGTATTTATCATTAAAAGTGGAGTTAGCGCCATTACACTCTAAACAAACAATATGATTATGTGATATGTATATTACTACTAAAGAGTGCGCCCTTAAAGAACTATCTTTCACAAAGTTAATTAAATGATTATTTCGGTAAAAGTATTTCAACAGTAAATTCAGACTGAATTAAATGATTAATAGTGTTTAAAAAAAATTGTAAACAAGTTGATGAATGTGGTATTATATAAATGTTAAGTTCTGTAGATTTTAATAAAATCAATTATGGAAATCAAAACTTTATATTTTCATAATTTAAATTTCTTTATAGAATAGAGGTAACGTATTCGGTACCGGTAGTTTAGCGGTAACAGTAGTCGATCTAAAAGGATATTTTAGATAAAGATAAAGGTAGATACCAGTAATGTTAATGAAAGCAATTTAATGTAGCGATGATGAAAAAATTGAGGTAGTCACGGTTTTTTGCTTATATTTCAGCCATTTAGGGACCGATTTTCTCGATTTTAAATAGCAATGTAAGTTGGACTATAGCGGATATAATGATGTATCAGTCATGTATATAATGTGCAAAAACGTGTAACTTACAAACAAAGTAACAAACTTATATATACCCTTGGCACTAAGGTGAAAGGTATAATAAAAGTATCATAAAGTTCTCACTCACTCAGGACCATATACGTTGTTCCAAGGAAAATTCTACTCTGGATTATTCTTCGATCAATAATATAGCTTTATATTATTAGCAGCAGAAATTATTTGGTAAAATGTGTGTTATTACAATTTTTAATGGCACACTCCTTGTATTCATTCGTACACATGTATGTATGAATGTATCAAAAACAAACTAAATGAAATTATAATGGGTTATAAAAGAGACACATTTCACATACATTTACAGACACTAGTTTCTTTAGCTTTTAAACATTGAGTAGGGTACTCGCATGTTAATAGAACCGTTTTTGTAAGAATATTATTGTGTGTGAATGTAAAACAAAAACAAAAAGTTAAATAGCTAGTAGGGGTTTTACACAATAAACTCTTACAAGATTTTATACCATAAACACACATATGAAACCATGCACAGACATTTTTTATAGCTGTTAAACAACACTTGTAAATGTGTTGGTTATAAAAAAAAAAACACCAACAAGCAACAGCAAAAAAAAGGACGCACTTGAAAAAACAATCAAAAGTTTTTTGTTTAAATTGTGAAAAAGTTGTGTAAGAACGAACACACTCACTTACACACTGTTACAGTACAGACACATATGTACATACAATACAAACACTTTGACTTTATAATTACATTATTATTGGCATTGTTATTATTGTTGCTGCTATTATAGTTGTTGTTCTTGCTACTGTGGTTGTTAATTATGTTTGTTGTAGAATGTACAAAAATTATTAACATTTTAATGCAATAAATTTGTTAAAGTGAAATTTTTATATCCACCACGCACAGATTTACGATTTTCAGTTACTCGTGTATATAATATGTCCCTTTCGATTCCGCAATTGAATTCAATTTTAAGTTCGAAACGTGCATTGTTTGTTTTAAAATATGTACAGCCTTAATTACAAACATACATATTTATTTGTAGTTGTGTTTATTAGCCCAAAGTCTAAATAGTTTTTTTAGTGAAATTTGAATCAAATCGTATAGTTGGAATGGAAGCTTTAGAATACGGGCCAGTTACATAGGACGTTCTCTTGTTTGCTTATATAACTGTTGCTATAGCTTTTTCCGTTAATAACCTCAGTAAGTGGTCAAAGTCACACGATTTAAACCTGGGATTCATCTAGCGGCTGTATCGATCTAAAAAGTCCTATCAAGAGTTCTGTGTAGGTGTTACGTAAACCGTACGGTTCTGTAAGATTATCAGCGTACTTTTTTGTACGATGGAACGAATACGAGGCCTATCAAAGTCTGATTAGCTTGAGTACTTTTTGTGTATGATGGAACGAATACGATCGAATAGAGATGCATTTAACGTAGATATGTGCAACATCGTATTCAGACTGGCCTAAGGAGTGGAAATCATGGATCATATAGTAATAGCAAGACAGGCTTTTGTCAGTACCTTGTACTACATATATCTACATCAGCATTTATCTAATGACTGCTGTTTTCATGCCGGATTTGAGACCACATAACCATCCAAAGGTTTTTGTACAAGTATAGAAGACAAACGAAAGCTTAGATTTTCATTACGCATCCCTCGAAATGCATAAAAGTACCATCCAATCGTAGTGGTGTAAATTCCAGGATTTATATATTCTAGGAAATTGCACTTCGCTTGGTTTTCACAGATCGTTTTCCCTGGCTCATGTACGCTTAGGGCGTACTTCTGGTTGGCCATCTACCGGCCTACGTGGCCATCTACTCCCGTAAACGGGCAATTGGTACTAACTTGGGTATTATGCCGAAGGGTATCAATTGGATCTTCAAAGCAGTTGTTAAACCTATCTTGTTCTATGGAGTATTGGGGTGGTGCCACGCCTTGGATAATGCTACTCACCGGAAGGCCGTTGAACGAGTTCTAAGGACTCTCGCTATAAGGTCACCCCTCTAAGGCACTTTTTACTATTTTAAACTGGTTACCAGTTGATTTGATGGTGATACAAATGGCTCTCAACTCTGCTGTGAGGCTGAATGCTGGCTGTTCGTGGTCTGTTAAGGACATATACATAGTAATATAGGCATTTCCATACTATAATCCCGAATAGGGATTTATGGCAGCGCGAACTCTTCCCCCCCTGACAATTCATAAGGGTATTATACACTGATGGCTCGAAAAGCGGCAGTAGAGTCGCTGGAGATTTCTTTATTGAGAACGTCGGGATAAAATCCTACTTTAGGCTACCTAACTTCTGTACGGCTCTTCAGGCGGAAGTTACTGCCATTAAAAGTGCATCTAATTGGCTGAGGTATTATCGAATATCTGGTGATATATGCTTATTTACTGATAGCAAGGCTGACGTTAACGGAATAGCTGGTGTCTTCACGACATCTAGGTTAACCGAGGAATGCCGGGTATCCCTAAATGAGATAGCGAGACATTCTAGGATAACGCTTATATGGGTCCCTATACACGATGGACATCAGGGTTATTGTATAGCAGATGAATTACCCAAAAGGGATGCGATGATGAATGAGGAGGCGATTGACCCCTTTTCTCGTATTTCCCTTGTTAGATGCAAGATGGCTGAACAGCAGAAACTATATGAGACTGCACAAAGTAGGTGGACCAACGAGTCTTCCTGTGTTACAACGAGGTCTACTCGGCCCGTATATGATGCCAGCAGGACGAATCTATGGAATATCATCGTGAGCAAATAAAGCTAATTGTTTCCTTCACTAAAGGACACTGTATAATTAGGACACATGCTAGAAGGCTGGGCCTACGATACAACGACTACTGTAGGAGCTATCATAATGAAGAAGAGAAGGAGAGTGTGTCTCCCTACTCTAATACACGGCTCTGATAAACCTGAGGGAACGCATCCTCGGAATTCCATTCCTATAATGCTTGGATGAGTCGTAGACGAATCTACTCCTTCATCAGGGAATCTGGTTGGTTTAACATGGAGACAACTGACGTACAATAAATATCCTGCTGTTAACACCTTGGGTATCACAATGGCATCAGTTTTTGAATGGACCCAAGTGAGCTGCTTGAAGAGTTGCTGCCCATGGAACACAACGACATTTGCATATGCGAATACCTTGGTAGCCGTCCTGCTGATCCTAAACAGGATTTTATTCACGACAGAAATTGTGGATATGACTTCTCTTGGCGTTGTGCATTTAGTCACATCTTACCTTGTTTCACCCATGTTCAAAGTATAATTAATGGACCAACTATTCATCATATTTCCCGAATAGTTCGTTTTTCGTTGGTTTACGTCTAAAGCCTAGTACTCTGTTCAAATTTGCGAAAAATTATGGTTTTTCATGCGAAAAATTTTATATGCAACAAATGATTTGCTGTTGCTCTTAATATTGTGCGAATGAAGTGCTGCTAATGTTATTTCGAGTGAAAAAATAAGGTTGCCAGATGTATTTCATATGTATTCCACAATAACAACAGAGTACCGCTTTTGCGAAATAATTTCGCATATATTTCATTCCCAATAATTCATATGTAGTTTGACAGCACTTCGCACGAAATTTTGAACAGAGTACAAAACTTAAGACACTTATAGCACCGACTATCGAGTATTATCTTGATAATACCGACAATGTCATGTAAGTTTTCAATTTGCCTTACAGAAGTTACCTGGTAAGGTAATCATTCTAGCTTTAGGACTATATAGCACTGTACCCTCCCTTCATTCACTCGGAATGTACACTGATTTCATATTACACCTAAATATTCTGATATCTATAGTTGTAATAGCGGTCGCAAATACCATAAATGATGATGAATCATCATTCCTTCAATCCGGAAAGTGTGTAATCATAAGCAGTTCCAACGTTTCAATACTGCATTCTGTAAACTTACTATCCAGTTTCATTAGGAAGAAGTCGCAAATGAATGAACCAAGAAATAGTTCAGACATTTTTGAACGCAATACTAATTTCAACATTTTAATTTTAATTTGTTTAGTTAATTTTTTCAAAAATTACGAGTTCCAGTTACTTCCAAAAAAAATTTTCAACAGCCCAATAATATGTCCAGTTTCAATAAAATTCTAAACAATTTCTTCTGTCAGTAACATATTTTTGTAAACTGAAGGTCCAAATTTTGTCTATAGGGGTCAGGAAGACATTTAGAAGAAATTTAAACAAAAGCACCAGAAAAGAATCCAAAAGTACATATACTAATAAAGCTTCTGAGTATAATTCTGCAAATGTTTTCAAATAATTATGACAATTTAGAAACAGACATTGTATCGCCTAACCAATGGATCTATGCCAGTTAATTATTAAGACTTCCTTCCTTTCGCCCCCATCAAATCTTATTAACTTTAAAGTTTAGCAATGTATGAAAATAAACTTGGTATTTACAATTGAAATACTTCTAAAAAACAATGTTAAATACTTTGCAAGTAACCAGTATAAGAAACTGTTACTATTTATTGTTTTTAAAGACAACTATTTAAAAAGTATTTTATGCAAAAGTGTGTGTTTTTGTGAGTATATTTCTCTGACTGTTTGACATTTTCTTCCATTTCATTAAATTTTATTTTAAAATGTTTTCCTGTAATTCACACATCGTTACCGCACGGATAAACGCGTACTTTACATTGTCTTGCAACATTCTTTGGTGTGTTTGAAAACAACGACACCTTTACACACAAACACACACAGCTATTCACATTCACATACATAAATATTTAATAAAACAGAAGAAGAAAAAAACCGACAATATTTCGACTAAAACGATTTCAACGACAATAAGACACACACACACACATACACATTGACAACAACTGAAAGGAAAGCAACAATAAAAAGAAATATAATAATAACGTATGTAGTGAGACAATACGACAACAAACTAGAAGAGACTTTGCTAAAAGTTATAGACAGACAAACAGACCTGTGAACGATGATGGTGACAACGAAGACGGAAGGATAGACAGATAGACAGACAGTTAGACAGTTAGACGTTAGGGAAATTTTAAGGACAAAATCAACCAAACTAAATATTAACACAAACACATGCATTCACTTGGAGCAAAAGTCAACACAGAAATCAAAACAACAATAACAAAAAAATCAAAATAAAACAACAAATGATCAAGAAGAAGCATAACTTTTGTTTTGTTTTTCTTTCTTTTGTCACAGTGTTTTTTGTTTTGTTTTTCTGTTTGTTTTGCTTTTTGTTTAACCGTTACAATCATTTTCTGTGGTCTATTGAAAATCTTTTGCTATTTCTTGTTGTCGTTTGTTGTTGATTTTCTAACCGCCGCACGATGGGGCCGAATAGCTCAAAAATGACGCTTAATTCAGGAAATTAGTTTTCATATATTCAGGGCTATTCCTGTCCTCACTTTCACCATTCACCGTATTTTTGGAAGCATAATTACAACAATATGTAATTTCCTCAGCATTTCTAATTAAAAATATTTACACGTAATTTGTTTAACCTTAATTATATAATTTTAGAAACTTTACTTAATATAACATTTTTTGTAATTATGCTTCTAAAAATAAGGTGAATGGTGAAAGTGAGAACAGAAATAACCCTGATTGTTTTATTAATTTGGTCGTTAGTAAAAAGGGGGTCACACGGCATCTATTCCATATGTATTGGGACATGCATTCGATACATATAAAATACCATGTGTATGTCAAAATTCACGTTATACATACGATTCATAATTTCAATGTTCACACGTACATATGTAATTGTGTGTGACATAACCTCTATTAGTTTACATAATTTTTGTTTTTAACTATATATCTATTTAATACATTTTTAAATCACAATAAATATATTTAATTTGATGAAACTTGTTATGATTTTTCTCTACTCTTTTTTGTTTTGTATTTTTTATTTTGCACTCATACAGTGTTGTATTTCAAAATACACATTGATAAACACACGAAAGTAGAACATGCTCTAATTGCCAAAAATGACACAAGACATACACATGTATTTTACATACACAAAGTTTCATATGGATCACACTATATGTACATGTTTACATGTGGAAAAATGTCCCAACACATGTGACAAAACACATGCCGTGTGAACCCCCTATATGTAAGAAAAATAGCTTTTATCATCATCGTCCTTCCATCTGTCTCTATGTCTTTATTAACTTTTTTAAATAAAATACAGGTGTCAATTTTGTATACTTAGTTTGATCTAAGAAAATAGTCTATACAAATGAGTTTGAATCAGTCCATAATTATCCATAGCCCACATACAAAACAAACTCTGCAAATAGCACCAAAAACCTTCAAAGTCTCTTAATAAATATGTATCCAGTTGTAATAAATTTAAGATATGTTTTGTGTATCTCAAAATCTAATAATCGAATCGAAAACATAATTGCCATTTTAATACTCATAAATGTCAGATATGTTTAGGTGTATCGCAAATAAGGACTGAGATCGAAAAAACCTTAACACACGTTTCAACAAAACCCAACATGGTCCTACAAAAAGTTGGCCAAACAATCAAGGGTCTGCAGTCAAACTGATTCCAATGTTGTTAAACAGTATCGGGAAAACTTGTCCGTTGGTAGAAAACCTGGTTCATGTAGAAGGAATAGTCCACATCATGTTTCTAAAGCCAATAAATATAAAGCATTTTCAAAAGAGCTTCCACCACATCCAGTATGAAAGCAGTCCGGTTAGCTCAGTACTTAGACTATTTGGTACGAAAAGTTAAAGCCAATGCAGGCTTAAAACATACAAGACTCAAAAAGTTCCTGACAGGAACTCTGCTAAAAATTTAGAGGCCAAAGACAGAGCTCGGAAATTGAAGTCAAAAGAAGTCAAACATTTGTTACATAAGGCTATATAAATACCGAAATTTACATCAAGGAATGTTTACAAAAACGGATGTTTCCATTCATAAGACTTCTTAATATGTCCACTTATTTTTGGCCTGATTTGGCATCTGACACTATGGTAAGAAAGGTCTTGAGAGGTACAAGACCAATAATGTGGTATTTGTAACAAGAGAAGCATATGCTCCAAACTGCCTGGAACTAAGGCCAGAGGTGAGATATTGGGCTCTTGTTAAAAGGGGATTAAGAGCACAAAAAAGGCGTCCAAGAGTATGGTAGATTTTAAACGGTGATCAAAGTGACAGAAAGCACTATGAAAACCTTAATGTAGGTGTTTCAGGAAATTTCATCATTAGTGATTAGAAATGAAAAAAATTTTTTTTTTTGGAAATTGTAATAATAATTTCTATCAAATAAAATAATCAGAACTGTAAGTTTAGTAGTTTCATTTATATTAACACATATTTTTTCCCCCTTTTTAAAACATTGGTTTTTTCACTTTAAATAAACCGTATTCTTTTAATTGCTAAGCGTACATTAATTTAAAAATTGTGGCAACTCTTTATTTATTTAAATTTACACAACAAATTAAATAGTCACTTTTTTAATAAACATACCCCCATATGCATAAACAATTTTTAAATTTATCAAAGGTTTATAAATCAAATTTTGTATGGAAATTTTGTTTTATAAACCTTTTATAAATTTAAAAATTGTTTATGCATATGGGGGATACTTTATAATGTACAAAAATATACTGGTAATACTGATGATTAATTCTAACAGCGCCTATGATAAACCGACTGATCTGCACCTCGCTGTTACTCTTTATATAGATAGTGCCATCTTCTAGTAGTTTCATTAATTATCTAACGGACAAAACTAGAATGTTCTAATTCTAGAGCTTTTAGTAGCGTTATTGTTTATATTAGCAGCTGTAACAGTTAATATTTTTATACTTATAAACAATGTTTATAAATCATGATCAATGTTACAAGCAGTCGTTACAAATTATTCCATTAAATTCTAATTGATAGTGCAATTTCCTAACAATATGTATACTTTATGATGTCGCAAATGAAAACTGTAGAAATTACTAACGGAATGACAAACTTATTATACCCTTACCACTCATGGTGAAGGCACTAGTTAATCATTGACCCCAACTCCCATATTTGGGAGTTTCTATACAAATATCCTTGCGGATTAGGAACATACCTCTTACAAATCGTCACATTTTTAACTTAATATTAATCGTCACTTTTGGTACAATTTACCCCAACGTGCGTCGTACGTAAAGGACTTAAAGGAAGAGTATTATATTTATAACACACACACATTAAACCAAAAAAAAAACTTATACCTATTGTTGTTGTTGTTTTATAACATTTGCATTGTTAAAAACCATATTGTAATACGGTGTGTGTTTTTATGCACACAAATGTTTTGTTCTTACAATATGTTTTGGAAAAAATATGTCACATGTTGCTTGTGGTATTATTTTACGTTGAATAGTACTTAGATGGGAACATCACAATTAAAATACTTTAAAAAAAAATATAATGTGTGAGTAAAGAAAAAAAGAAAATATATAGTATTTTCGTGAGGGATTTTCGAAAGTTTTATCAGATTTTGCCTATTTTTAATACCAAATTTTGTGAAACCACTGTTCCATAGACATTTATGTATCATAGCACCAAAATCATCGACCGATTTTTACCATTTTAATCAGAAATTGTTCTTTTTATAATAAGAATAACGTGAGAAAAAAAATCAATGTATTATTTGCAATATAATTTAAGAAAATTGCAAAAAAAATATCAACTTTTTAATTTTTTTGGTTGTCTAACATTTTGGTCCATAATTCTGTTTCTACTTGACCGATTGTGCACATTACATGATCTAGGCGGCTAGATACGATTCAAGACAATATTACTCACGTAATTCGCGAAATAGTGGTAGTTGCGGCTAACATTTGAATGAAATTATCTTTAAAATGTCAGGGATTGTTCTTTTAGGTCATGTTTTATTTAAAATGAATCAAGAGAACTATATTCGCCTGTGCCAAAACATATATACCCTTCACCAAATTATACTTTAAAATACAAATTTTAAATATTTTTAGGTAAACAAACTTACATTTTTATTTTCAAAAATTTTTTTCAAAATGGGTTTCAAAATTTCAAAAAATTTTTTTAAATTTTTTTTTAAAATTTTTTTTTTTTTTTTGTAAAAAAAAGGGTTAAAAAATATATAAAAATAACCGATTGTAGGTCCAAATTAATATAGCCTTATATACATCGTTGAAATGGACTTTAAAATATCTATCATAAGATATCTATATTGTCTATATTAATGACCAGGTCAAGGATTTCTATGCAAATGCATGTTTGTAGTCAGTAACTCAAAATCACTTTTGGAAATTTATCTTTCCGAATCGAAGAATTTGCAACAAAATGGCATCGATTTGTTGTTGCATATTTTTCCATATTTTGTTATAAATGCATATTTTGCATATTTTTCTTTTAAATGCATATTTTTCCATTTTATTGCATATTTATTTTTCGTTTGGACGAATTTTTATATCAGTGTACACTGTACATACATATATTTGGCAAGTTTATTGAGTGTTGTAAAAATAGTAAATATATTGACACTATAATTCTATTGTTGAAAGAAAAAGTCTACTTTTCAACTTTTCAATTTATGAATCGATTTTTTAGCTTTTTGAAATTGTCGACTTTTCGATTTTTCGAAAAATTTTTTATATCTACTTTTCGACTTTGTTCTCTTTGTGACACATAATATTAAAGCCAATTACATACTTATTTCTGAAACTATTACTGAACTACAGGGATTCAATTCGCTGAATGCACAAGTAAAATTAATTGATGATGCTGCCAATAAAATTAATAATGTAAACGGAGAAATTTCTTACCAAATTAAAACAAAACTAAATAATACATATTACAGAAAATACTAGATTCATATAATAAAAAAAAATGTTTGACATATTAGATAGCAATTTTAATGAAGACAAGTAAGAGAGATATATTCGGCTGGGCCGAATCTTATATACCCTTCACCAAACTATAATTCAAAATAAAAATTTTAAATATTTTTAGGTAAACAAAATTTATTTTTTTTCCAGTTGTTTTTTTTTTAATTTTTTGAAAAAAAATTTTTTTTCGATTTTTTTTTTAACTTTTTTTTTTAAACTTAAAAAACTTTTTTTTTAAATTTAAAAAATGTTTTTTTTAATATTTAAAAAATGTTTTTTTTTAATATTTAGCCAAAAAAACTTTTGGTGAAAAAAAAAATTCAGGTTAAAAATTGTTTCCCGATTTTGACCCATTCTAGGTCCAACTCCGCTATCTATAAGGATCCAGAATATATATACTTTATAGGGTCGGAAAATTATATTGTGGAAATTACAAACGGAATGACAAATTTATATATACCCTTCTCACGAAGGTGAAGGGTATAAAAAATGAACATTCTCCAATTGAACTGGCTTCATTTAAATATGCACCTTTAACTTCTGTTGACGTTGAGCGTACATTTTCAATGTATTAAAGCTTTTTTCGTTCGAACAGACAAAGTTTTCTTTTTGGAAATATAAAAAAAAATGTATTTGTTTATACAAATAGAAATCTAAATTAAGTAGTTTTGTAACATAAAAATAAATAACTGACTGATTTTTTTAACATAAATATTATATAATTTGCATACATACATGAATTTTCTTATTTTTACTTTGAAAAAATATATTTAAAACCTTTTATGTTCCCTTATATGTACATATATATTGAAAATGTGACCTGAAATTTATATCTGTCTTTTATTAATAAATATATTTCAAATAAAAAACTTGTTTTTATTGCATATTTTTGTAATTTTTAGTGCATATTTTCTCTCTTTATAGTGCATATTATAAGCGCATATTTTTAATTTTTTAGTGCATGAAAATCCTTGCCTTGTTAATGACTTAGTAATACAGATATAGATCAAAAATAGGCCAACAATTTAAGTTGTCCCGGTATTTTCCTTATATCTCAGCCATTTGTGGACTACTCGATTTTGAATAGTAACCCAGCAGGAAGAATTACCGATATACTGATGTATCAATCATGTTTGTAAGTTATTTGGGGGCTACGGAAAATCGATTTCATCATACAGACTTCGCTATCTATAACGATCCAGAATATATATACTTTGTGGGGTCGCAAATGAAAAATTTAGAAATTACAAACGGAATGACAAACTTATATATATAGCCTTGCCACTCATGGTGAAGAGTATAAAAAGAATACTTCAAATGGATCCCTATATATCAAAGTTTAATATTTTTTGATTAAATGGAAAAACTAACAGTATAATGCATCAAATTAATCAGGACAAGTTGACAAGTTATAAGCCTTTAATTTATCCATAAAATGTAAACAAACTTTTTTTTAAAGAATTTAAAAAAAACAAAAATAAATTGTCCAAAAATATTTAGAAAACAAATGTATGCCAAAGTTAATATTTTTAATACAATGTGATAGGAGTTAAACAAATATTTGTTTGACAGCATCACCAACACAAATAAGCACAAGAAACAAAAAAAATAGAAATAAATCTGGAGAAATTCCATGGGGCCCAAAATATGAGTGGTAAATTTATCTTGAGATTGTTTATTAAATTCTACAAAAGCAAAACAAAAAGAGAAATGTATGTACTTACTAACACCCAGAGGCATAATGGCACTTTGCATGTGACTAAACAACTGGCGATGATGGGCATGTCCCGCCAAACTGGTACCGCTGAAGAAGAGATTTTGATGCAGAGCGATCTGTTGATGGGCATGAGGATGATGCGGATGTGTGTGATGATGATGGTGGTGATGATGATGCGGGTGATGGGGATGTTGGGCTAAATGATGATGAGGATGATGGCCGGCCATCAAATGTTGCTGCTGATGTTGTTGATGCTGGTGCTGTTGCTGTTGTTGCTGCTGCAGCACCGTACGTTGTTGGTGATGCACCAGCTGCTGCTGTTGTTGTTGTTGCTGCTGCTGCTGTGTGTGGGGATTTTGTGGTGGGGACTGCAAATGTTGCTGTTGGTGCTGCTGGGCTTGCTGGTGTCCTAGTCCAAGGTGGGTGGTGGTGGCCGTGGGTAGAGGTGGGGCTACCGGTGGCACTGTCGTTGAACCTGTTGCAGCATATTGCCGAGCCGTAGCAGTTGCCACTGCTGCTGCGGCTGTGGCCGTTGCTGTAGCTAAAATATGATGAGTAGTTGAGCGTTGGTTTTGTACTGTATTTAAACTGTGTATGGAGGCGTGTACCGCCGATTGATAGATAATACCATTATTTGACATTGCTGTCATCGACTGATGATGATACATGGTCGGTCCATTCGGTTGGGCCGTTACCGCCGCCATGGCTGTGGCTGAAACTGGGGCCAGGGGTAGAGAACGATAACCGGCCATTATTTCTCAACACACTAATTATTTCAAAAAACACTTGCTGCTTTTACGCATAAAATCAAGAAACGCGTGTTCTTTTTCACTTACGAGCTTACATAATTGTTTAGCTATATATTTTTGTTATTTATTTTTCTTTTTCTTTTAATATTTATTAATATTTTTTTTTATTTTTTAAACTTTTTCTCTGAAATAATTTTAATAAGAAATAAGCTCGAGCTTTGCCAAAACCCCAAAAACGTGCGACTCTACTTCAATAACACGTTTTGTACAACTAAATATTTTTTTGTTACATTTCTTAAGATTTGAAAATACTGGATTCCGTTTATCTTAAAACTAAATACAAACTAAATATACAGTGAGTAACAAAAGGTTGAAATCAAAAAGTTAAGTTATTTTATTAAAATTTGAATATATTTTAATTTATATCTAATATTTTATTATAGTATTTAGAGCCTAAATTTACATATGTTAAAATTTCAATTAAAAATATTAATTTCTTTAGTGTGCATTTATTATCTAATGCACTGTACTTAAAATAATTTATATTCAATTCTCATAAAAATAAACTTTTTTTTAAAGATAACAGAGATAAACAATAATCTTTGTCTGTTAATAATGATGATGATGATGATCACCATCATTTCTTATTTTTTTAGCATCAGTTAACATTCAGTTTGCTGATATAAATGTGTGCTCAGTCAAGAGCTTTATCAATTAACAAATTTTCTAATATTTCCGGAAATTGTTGCAGTCGAGAAATTTAATGAAATTAAATATTTGAAATGATGGAAAGCTTGAATTGTGGAAAATGCAGGGAAAACGACAACATAAACACAGCATCAAAAATAGAAAGATATTGAAAGTTTAGCTTTGTTGCAGATTCAACTGAATATTGGGTTCGGTTCTGAAAAAAAAAAGGTTTAGGTGGGACTGTAATGTTTTTCATGGTTTCAATTTAATTCACTGATGTGTATTCAGTTTTGAGGCTGTGTGTACAACTTCTCGATTAACGATTTAAGTGCCTAATTGAGGAGGCTAAAAGACATTTGAATGAGATGCTTTCCGTACTTTAGGATTGCAGATAATCATAATGGGCATCAACATTTAGATGAGAAATTAGGCATTCGCGAACAAGAAGTTTTAATGTAAAGGGTGTTTTTTACAAAAACACATTTTTTATATCCATCCAATTGGCTTTATTAATTTCATAATTTAATGGCATCAGTGTTAAAATATGATTTCGAGCGTAACCTGAAGGTTTACACACACCCATTGCAGTAAATCATACTGTATTTTGGCGAATATAGTTTCCAAGTGCTCGTTTATCTACATAGACCTGGGACTTTACATACGAGGTGGCCTAACAGGTCCATTTCTTGATATTATTACGAAATTGTACTTGAATTCAAATATAACAGTTTTAACGGCCTGTTTAAAGTTGCATAATGTTCCTCAACTGCTGTTAACATATCTGTGGGAATTATTAACATAGCTGTGAAACATACAATATTGAATAAAAGCTTTGAGTTGATCATTATTTGAAAGTATGGCAACTAGAACTTAGCTCTAGAATTCGAACATACTAGTTTGTCCGTTAAGATCATTGTAGAAGATTCACGAAAGATGGCGTGTGTATAAATACTGGCAGAGGTTGCAATCGTGAATGAGTTTATCATAGGCGCTATTGGAGTACATTTAAGTTTGTACATTGTAGTGTGTGTACATTTCTGCGAATTGATAAATGTGTATAAAGACACTGAGTGTCTATTTGAACTGTTGTTGTTGTACATTTTAAATATATAAAGAGTTGTTATAAATTGTAAACTACTAAACTGCTTTTATTTCCAATCAAAAGTATCCGGTTTATTTAAAGGAAATAAACCAACGTTTTAAAAAGGTTAAAATGTAACAATATGTACGCCAAATATTTATCTTAGTAAATTGATGTTTTCCTCAGTATTGCCTGCTGTGTGACCATCCACTTAAAACAACGTGTCTGCAATACTAATGCCTTCCAAACTTAGTAAACTTGTCTCTAAACCACTCACCGTTGACTGTAACGTTCCGACCATCGTTATTTTGGGAAAATATATGGACCAATGATTCTACCGGCCCATTAAGCGCACCAAACATTGAGTTTTTCTGGATGTAATGGTGTTTCGGCGATGGATTGAGAATTATCAATTCTGCAATTCTGTTTATTTACATAGCCATTTAATCAAAAGTGTGCTTCATCACTGAACAAACTGTCAATAGCGCCCATTCACCAAATATACGACGCGAACGATGATCATGAGGCTTCAATTCCTGTAAAAGTTGCAGCTTGTAAGGACGCATACCAAGATACTTATGCTAAATTGTCCAGAAAGACACAAGTTTGGTTGTTTAGCACGATGACGAATTGACATCAACACTACTCTACACACCATCAATCGCTTGTTCTGTGCGCACTATACGGCGTCTTTCGGGATACGTATTATCGTTAAGAGTAAACATTTGCGAAAACGATCCATAGTTTCATGATTTTAAAAATAAATTTGAACAATTTGCAAACGTTGCTCGGGCGTGATTCTATTCATGATAAATTGTCAGCTATCACAGAAAACAGTGCTGCCAAATTGAAGTTCTCCGCCTCTAAAAAAAACACTCTTTATGAATGCTCTCCTTTAAATCCGCTGGAACGATAACATTAGGAATGGATGGAAGCTTCTAACTACCAATCGTATGTGCTGTTGTGTGATTGGGGTATTCGTTATCTTGAAAGTCCTGGGGGCAAATTCTCGCACTCGTAATCGAAATAAATTTAGAACGCTTATTAGCTTTCGAGTAAAAACTCGTTCGTTATCGAGCACAATCATTATAATTTTCTATACATTTTATTCGATATCGAATAAGAGAATCCCAAAAATAAATAAAAACTCGAACGTTCGAATAAGTATTCGATCGTGTTCGATTGCGGTAATTAGCCCCCAGTTCTTGACAGTCTAGATAATGTGTTTCCTTCAGAACCTGTAGGATATCTTGACTGTTTGCGGTCCAACATCCATTCATACTCAGAACGTATGATGGTATTGTTGGACTTCAAGATAAAACCTTAGTTAGGTGGCTTCTACACCACATCGACATCCACATTAGATCATTACTCAGACCAGGAAATCTATACAATGCTCAACATGCCTACGCGAAGGATATATCTACCGAAACTGCACTATTCTCTTTAGTTAGCCATATAGAAATATCCCTGAACTATAAGAAATACTCTATAGTTGTCATTCTAGATATAGAGGGTGACTTTAAAAACGTCAAAACTGAATCAGTTATTGTCACTATGAGACAACAGGTAATTTATCCTGCAGTAATTTCATTTGTAGGAAAACTCCTAAACTAGAATCGCATATTATCTACTCTAGACTCCTCGAATATTTCCAAAGAGGCTACTCTGAAATCTTAACATCAACACTCTGCTTAAAGCTATGGATAACAAAATGTTGCTGCATTTCAAATGCTTACGCAGTTGATGTGGCGGTGGCAGCTACGTGCAAAAATACTCTTAGGATTACTGGAATATATTATTACACCAATCCTATTCTATTCCTATCACTAAACCAAGTTCTAGCGAATAGTTGCGATTATGAAATGTTGGCAAAATTAATTTGAAAAGTGCTGCAGAAGCACACCGATTGCTCAAAGCTTATGGTCAATGTGTTCCATCGGTTTCAACATACCAGAGATGGTTTGTTCGGCTCAGAAGTGGTGATTATGACACGGAAGACAAAGATCGCCCAAGCCAGCAAAAAAAAGTTTGAAGACCAAGAATTGGAGGCATTACTCCATGAAGATTGTTTTCAAACTCAATATGAGCTTGCAAAATCCTGTGTGCGAGCAGCAGGATTCATCCAAAACCAGGAAAATTGGGTTCCATACGAATTAAAGCCGGGAGAACATTGAACACTATTTTGCATGTCCGAAATGATGTTTGAACGCTATAACAGAAAATCATTTTTGTACCGAATCATAACTTGCGATGAAAAATGGATCCATGACGGTAACAAGAAGCGTGGAGTCCGGCCAACCAGCCGAATCTTGGTAGGACCAAAAAGGTTCTATCTATTATGAGCTACTGAAATCTGGCCAGACCATTACAGGGAACCTGTACGGAACACAACTGATTCAACTGATATTTTAGAACGATTTAACATACATACGTATAATATATTAAATCCACTTTAAAACTACTCGATGATTACAATCTATATAAATATATAAATGTCTTTGTAAGTTTGTTTGTTTATTTGTTTGTTTGTTTGTTTGTTTGTTTGTTTGTTTGTTTGTTTGTTTGTTTGTTTGTTTGTTTGTTTGTTTGTTTGTTTGTTTGTTTGTTTGTTTGTTTGTTTGTTTGTTTGTTTGTTTGTTTGTTTGTTTGTTTGTTTGTTTGTTTGTTTGTTTGTTTGTTTGTTTGTTTGTTTGTTTGTTTGTTTGTTTGTTTGTTTGTTTGTTTGTTTGTTTGTTTGTTTGTTTGTTTGTTTGTTTGTTTGTTTGTTTGTTTGTTTGTTTGTTTGTTTGTTTGTTTGTTTGTTTGTTTGTTTGTTTGTTTGTTTGTTTGTTTGTTTGTTTGTTTGTTTGTTTGTTTGTTTGTTTGTTTGTTTGTTTGTTTGTTTGTTTGTTTGTTTGTTTGTTTGTTTGTTTGTTTGTTTGTTTGTTTGTTTGTTTGTTTGTTTGTTTGTTTGTTTGTTTGTTTGTTTGTTTGTTTGTTTGTTTGTTTGTTTGTTTGTTTGTTTGTTTGTTTGTTTGTTTGTTTGTTTGTTTGTTTGTTTGTTTGTTTGTTTGTTTGTTTGTTTGTTTGTTTGTTTGTTTGTTTGTTTGTTTGTTTGTTTGTTTGTTTGTTTGTTTGTTTGTTTGTTTGTTTGTTTGTTTGTTTGTTTGTTTGTTTGTTTGTTTGTTTGTTTGTTTGTTTGTTTGTTTGTTTGTTTGTTTGTTTGTTTGTTTGTTTGTTTGTTTGTTTGTTTGTTTGTTTGTTTGTTTGTTTGTTTGTTTGTTTGTTTGTTTGTTTGTTTGTTTGTTTGTTTGTTTGTTTGTTTGTTTGTTTGTTTGTTTGTTTGTTTGTTTGTTTGTTTGTTTGTTTGTTTGTTTGTTTGTTTGTTTGTTTGTTTGTTTGTTTGTTTGTTTGTTTGTTTGTTTGTTTGTTTGTTTGTTTGTTTGTTTGTTTGTTTGTTTGTTTGTTTGTTTGTTTGTTTGTTTGTTTGTTTGTTTGAGCATCACGCCTAAACGGCTGAACCGATTTTATTGAAATTTGGAACGTAGATAGATCCTTACTTGGAAGCGTCAATAGGCTATAAATTTTTTCAATACTTGGACCAGAAAGGGATAAAAAGGGGGAAAAACGGGTAAAATTGGTACCTTTAGTTTTAAAACAATAATTACTAAACGGCTGAACCGATTTTTACATCGACGGGGGTAGCGAAGCGCACCGGGTCAAGCTAGTATTAAATATATTAGAAAAAGACCATCAACTTTTCAAATTAAATTTGTCAAAAACAACTTTATTCAAAAGACATTTTACAATAAACTCTTTTACTCGTACTTTGTTTATTTCATTTCCCGTACATATTTGCTAATAAAATCATGTTAAGAATGTTTTTAAGAAATTAAAAAAAAAAAGAAAAACATTGAAATCTTTTAAATATTTTAACGTCAAGATAAACGTTTTTATATTTTTCTTAATTTGTTTTTTTCTTCCAATATTTACCAAAGAAATCTTGCAAAATCTTATCAGATATTTTTTTTTTTTTTTTCGAAAACAATTAATTGTCAAATAAAATATTTATTCCTCAAGTTTGTTGTTGATTTCGTATACAAAAACAAAATTTCGTATTAAGAATTTAATATTGTTTTTGTATAATTTGTTCTACATTCAAGCAAAATGGGAGTGAGTGCAAGTGGGTAAAGCGTAGCAAGTACATGCCTCAAATGAATGAATGAATGACACATGTAGTAAATAAGTAACTAAATATACATAAGAGTACATAAGTATATCTAGATCTACTATGTCTGTATATAAATAGTTTATGCCACCAACGTCTGACTAGACAGACGTCTTGTTGTGAAGGTAAGTTGTTGTAAAATTTTATTTATTTTTTCTACAATTGTTTGTTGTTTTTGTTTACGTTTGTTGTAAATGTCAACCCATCCATCCGTCTCTCAGTCAGTCCATTCTTGGCTTGTTTATTTGTGTGTTTAATAAATATTTACTTTGTAATTAAGTTAATAATAATTTGTTTTACATTTTATTATTATTATTTTTTTAATTATGGTTTTAGTAAAAAACGGGCTACTGATTTGTTGCTTGTTTTGTAACATGATAATGGAGTAAAATTAAATTAAATTTTATATTTTTTGTCAAGTCATTATTTGTAAAATATGTAACACAAATTTTTTGGCTTTAATTTTTATGTTAAAGAAAAGTTCAGTTGTAAATTTACAACGGTATGAGGATGATGACAACAGAAAAGGTATATCAGTAGAAAGCACACAGAATTTGGCGCCAATCGAATTCTGTCGGTTACAAGTACTATGACAAAATTCGATTACAATTTCTGACGGAATATGAATATGGTACTCATAACTGTTTTTAAAATCAATTCGGTCACAAGGATATAAAATACTATCTACATACTATATATTGTGAAATAAATTGAAATATGTTTAGTAAATAGTGGTGGCATTAGACCCAAACTGTAGCCGTGAGATATCTCAATAGATCATTAAGTCTAGACCCAGATACCTCAACAAGGTTGGTTAGTAGGAATCTGAGCCTCTTGACACTCAGGGCTGTCCTTGCAGCTACAATGATCGTTAAAGGTTGGACTCTCCAACCTGCCAGCAACCTTTATATATCCTGTCTATCTAAGTTGCGCCATCTATTATCATCCTCTGTAAGAAAGTATCTGAAGATAATATCTTTAATAGTCCCCAGCGGAATTGCTACTGAAATCGCATTGGATATATCGAGAACATATACTTTCTGACTAACTTGTCTGCCTGTTCATTGCCTTAGTAGTCCAAGGGCCCAGGGGCACAAACTAAAGTAATGTTAGATAAACGACCTAGCCTTGACAGAGCATTCTAACATTCCCCGACTAATGAAGATGAAGTTGTATAGGTATTCAATGGGAGAAGTTCCGCCTAGCAAAATACAAATACTAACGCGATTATTATGGTCGTGTAGTATATAAGCTACAATGATTGGAAAAATTTCAGCCTGAATTCATTCACTAAATTCATTCGGAAGACCACATTTTAAACCGTCTGTATGTATCCTGGTGTCATATTCGTACACGAGGTTACCCCTACACCAATCACTGCAGGAGGGAACTAAGACTTTGAACGCCCTATTAAAATCTTCATATTGAGTAATATAGTCTGAAAGTTGGTTTACGATCGGAGGCAGTAGGCCCAGAATCCCACAGGGTATGACCTAGGAACTAGGAAATAGGTTATGGAAGTTTCATTTGAACTTTCCTACATTGAAAATGACACGAAAGACTTCAGCGGGAAGTTCGTTCCACATACGGACAGATGGCTAAAAAAACGAATTTTTCTCTGCAGTGTGTTGTGCGGTCCACTAGCCAATTGACCACAAATGGATGTGTTCTTGATAGAAAACGTATATTACGTAAAAATCTGCGGGTATCAGGAACAACTTCGCTTATTTCATCAGAACACATTCCACTGTACTTAGTACAGATATAACAGTGAAGCGCAGCCCACATTGCGTCGACGCTTCAGCGAATCAATAGAGTTGGATACACTACTGTTACCAATAATCATCTACGCCCTCTACTGTACGCGGTCGAGAAGCTCCAAAATAGACTTTGAAGCACCGGCCCATACATGTGAGTTTTATTCCATTTTCGGTCGGATATGGGTGATGTAAATAGTGAGGAGTGAAGTAATTCTTATACCGTTTCAGAAAGCCGAGAAACTTGTATGTTTCTTTCGAGACTTGAAGAATGTGTTTAAACCAGCGGACATCACATTTAAACCACACATTAATACAGATGAAGCGACATGGTCTGTCGTTCGTTTTTGTGTCAACATGCTACATTGAGTATTGGGAGCGTTGAAAGCGACTCTATTCGCAGGACCCCATTCAGAGATTGTCACAAGTTGCCGATTAAGGGAATCATTTATGTTTTGCCTGATTGCCCCAATCTGCGACAGGCTTGGTCTATAACTGAATGAATATGTATTGCAAATGTTACTGTCGGAGATTGGGGAAATGAGGCAAAACATGAATGATTCCCTTAATCGGGCCCTGACATCTGCAAAAGAATAGATAAGGTTGGAAGTTTGAAGTAGAAGGTCGTTTAGAATAGGAGAAAGAACGCAGCCTTGCGGTACCCCTGAATTTATCTCGAACTCATTGATCTTGAACCTATAACAACTCATATAGTGCGATATTTGAGAAAGCTCGATATAAATCGAGAGACGTTATTACCGACACCAAAAGCTATAAGTTTTGATAAAAATGCACCAAGCCACACTCTATCGAACGCCTTGGAAATATTTAAGTTCGCCAAAACGGTGAATGGAACGCCACCATGTTTCCGATAGGAAGGCTAGCAAGTCTCCCATCCTCTACAAAAGCCATAATGGCGGTCGTTAAGTAAATTGTTGGACTCAAAATATTTAATCAGGTGGAGAATTATTAGCCTCTCCCTTTTTAAGAATTGGCGTGACATCAGCAACCTTCTAACATACAAGAAATACGCCGGCCTGGTATGAAGTGCTGAAAAGGCTAGCTAATAGACGAGATAGCGTCAAAGAGTACTGCTTCAAGACCAACGCTGTTATGCCATCTGGCCCACACGCAGAGAAAAAATATAGTTGTGCATGTTTGCAGTAACCATTTCCACATTGTTAAAAGTTTTTTAACAATATTATAGTCACAGTAACTATTTACATGATTGTGGTAACCATAATATGGTTAACTTGCGATTCGCATGATTATAGCAATCATATATATGGTTACAGTAAACAAGTATATGTTTATGACAACCATTTTTATGATTAAGGTTTTACCATATTATGTTGCTCTCGGCTAATTGATATCAAAATCTGAGAACAACATATTATGATATAAAGATTCATCATAACAATGGCTGTCACAAACATATACTTGTTTACTGTAGTTATATTTTTTCTCTGCGTGCAGGAGACTTATTTACGTTGAGATCCGATAAAACCCTTTTAACAGCACGAGCTCGAAAGAATATTCTTGGCATAGTCACTAATAGTCTTTCGAGTTCGGCAAGTGAGAATTACTTGCCAATAACTCAGCTAAAAGGTTAGCTTTATCAAACGGGTCAGTGAAGGTTTGGTCATCATTTAAAATAGTCAGAATTGAGAAACTAGCATTATCCTTTACTCTTTCAACGAATGACCAAAAGCTTTTACTACCCCAGGGAGCAGTAAGTACTTTAGTACGAAGGCGTTGCTCGTAAGGAACCTTAGTACTTTAACACACGAAAATCTCGCCTTTTTGCATAGCGAATCAGTTTCTGTGTTTTGGTTATTGAGCCAAGTTCTGAATTGGAATCATATTTCAATTACGATTATGTTTTTTCAATTCGATTAAATTTATAGTATCCTAAATACAATTTCATTGTACATTATTAAGTTTGTATTACCGATACATTCGTTGTGTCAACCGAATTTGTAAACCAACAAATGATTTAAACAAATCCAGTGATTTGTTTGGTTCATTAAATAAAAATTCCAGGTGATAAACTAAAAGACATTTAATTTAATCGTATTTCAGATTTTTTTGGTCAAGCAAGCAAACTTTCTATTAGCAACAAATTAAGTTTCACATTGAACGGTCGTTTATCTGTATACGGTAAAAACTTTATGTTTCTAGGTCCAGTCCATAATGTTAATATTTTATATACTAATAAAGTGCAAATAAAGTAGACATAAATGTCTTCTTTATACAAATTATTTTCATATATAAACAACTAATTTAAATAAGAAATCACTTGGCAACAATTTAAACAACTTTTAATTGTTTGTAATCGCTCACTTTGTTGTTTAAATATGTATTTTCTTATAATAAATAGTATATAAAATCACTGTAAATTACAAAATAAATATTTACAAAGATATTTTTAATTTATAACAATTTTAATAGTTTAAACATGATTTTTAAGAAAAAAAATATAAATATTTCAAAGGTTTGTGTAAAGTCAGAAAAATAGAAGTGTTCTTTTGGAAAAAGTATCAAACATTTTTAGAAATCCTAAAAAATCGTAAGCCTTAAAAAATCTTTTTTTAAAAAGATCCATTAAAACAAACTGAGTTCTAAGTTTTATTTGGAAATATCGCGGCTATTTTACTGTCCCCTAGAAACGGGGCTCTTCTACTAATTGTATTCTACATACATACAAGTAAATATATATTTTAATTTAATACAATTTATTAGTACAATAAAACAATAGTAAAACATTTAAAACACATTTAAGTATAATATGATATTATTTTAGTTTTTAAACTTATTTATAAATAATATAGAAACATTACACACTTATACACTCATAAAAAATAATAAACACACACTCTTATATTCAAAACACATTGTCTATAAACAATACACACAGAAAAATTCAAATTTCTAGACATTGAATATTAAAAAAAAAAGAAAATAAACAACAGCTACAAACACATATATACTTAAATAAATTTACAAATGTAGACATTTAAAAGACACATCTACACACGTACTCGTAGACTTAAATATTAATTAAATAAAAATTAAAACAACTGGAAAATTTACATGAAACACAGGCCAAGAGTCTCTTGAAATTGCTATTAATTTGTGTCTAGAATATCCACAAATACACAGTGATACAAAAGTGAACGAAAAAAAATATGCAGTTTTGTTGTAGTCCATAGAGTATGAAAATACTTTTAGTTTATCTCGATCACTTCGTTTTAGTGAAATAACTGTACTCCAAATTTTATAACTTCAAAACATCATATATACAGTGGTGGCCATGAGGTTAGCACACTAGCTACTTGCTATTTTTAAACGCAAATATTTCCTATATTTCTTAATTTTTTTATGATATCTTTTGCATGCGTGTTACTTGTCCTTCTAAGATCACGTCCCATCATGTCCAGCATTATTCCTTTATATATATTTTGCGTTTTTCTATCCAGAATAGAATAACCTAAAAAAAACACTGGCCAGTATTTTAGCACAAAATAAAAAAGTTTATTCATATTAAAAAAGTAACAAAACAAAAAAACTTATTTCACTAAAAACTTAGTACTTAGTTGGATACCCTTTATTTTTGATCACAGCTGCTAGTCTCCTTGGCATACTTTCTACAAGGGCCATACAGCGATCCACTGAAATATCATTCCAAGCTTTTTCTACTTCTTTCCATAAATCGGCCAAATTTTTAGGCTTTTTTCTCATTACATGCTGCTCCACATCATTCCAAAGGTTCTCAATAGGATTGAGATCCGGAGATTGGGCTGGCCATTTTAACACGTCGATATTGTTCGATTCCAAGCAACACCTCACTAAGCGTGAGGTGTGTTTTGGATCATTATCTTGCATAAATCGCCACCTAAGTGGCATGTTGTCCTCTGCATAAGGTATCATTGTATTTAGAAGTATATTCTGGTATACATACTGGTCCATACGAGTATCAATCTTTTTTATAGGACCAACACCATACCCAGAAAATGCTGCCCACACCATCACATTACCCCCTCCGTGTTTTATTGTTTTACTGGTGTACTTTGGATTATGTTGCATGTTCGGAGGACGCCATACATACCTCTTACCATCCGATCCGAATCTACAAAATTTAGATTCATCACTCCAAAGAACATTTTTCCAAAAAATTAACGGCTTTTCCAAATGCTCACGAGCAAAGGACAACCGAGCTTGTATGTTCTTTTTTGAAACATGTGGCTTATGCTGAGAAATGCATCCACGTAAATTTTTTTCATTAAGTCTTCTTCTTATCGTTCTGCTGGACACGTTGATACCATATTTTCCTGAAATTTCTCTCTGGATTACGGTGGAGTTCTTAAAAGGATCTTCGACAGAGGCTCTGTATATTAAAGAGTCCTCTTTACGTGAAGTTTTTCTGGGCCGAGGAGCCTGTGTAACATTTTTAGATGTTTTATATTTCTGAATATGTCTTAATGCATTATAAACCATCTTCCTGGAGCATTCCAAAGTATAAGCAATCTCACTTATACTTGTTCCTCTCGAGTTCATTTGTTGAATAATCTTTCGTTGTTCCTCTGTACACCATTTTTTTTTAGCCATATCTAAATAATGTTTATTAAGTCAGTTTGTCTTCCTCATTGATTAAATAATACCTAAACTTACCAATTAATATTTATACCCTCAAACAACTTTTAAAAAATTTAATTATACTTATATGTGCTAAAATTGTGTCCGGCTTATTTTACATATTACTGCACTAAAATGCAAATTTGAAAGAGAATAGCGATAGAATGCAAAAAAAAAAGTAACGGGACTTATTGATCACACCATAAACAACACTAATTAACAAAAACTTTAGTTTATAATTGCAATGAAATGAAATAATTTGCTTTAGAAAACAGCAAGTATGAAGTGTGCTAACCTCATGGCCACCACTGTATGTTATTTAGAAACTAATTTGAAAAATGTTGCTTTTGTTCGGAAGATATGAGATATTAGCTTTTCAACAAAACAAAATATGGTTGCAAAATTCCTGAGTTACGGTAGATTAAACTCATAATGCTCAATTAAAACAAGATACTGTCGGCTATGTTATTTACAAAAAAAAAAAAAAAAAACAAGTAAGAGAGCTTTATTCGGCTGTCCCTAATCTTCACCAAATTATACTTTAAAATAAAAATTTTAAATATTTTTGGGTAAACAAAATTAAAAAAAAAAAATTCAAAATTGATGTTCAAAATTTTAAAATTTTTTTTTTAAAATTTTTTTTTTTTCAAATATTTTTTTTTTTTTTTGGCTATTGTTTTTCTTTAACTTGTGTCCATATTTTTAATTTTTTTTTCCAAATTTGTTGGTAAAAAAATATTTTTTCCGAATTTGACTTATTGTAGGTCCATATTACTATAACCTTATACATCGTTGCAATGGACTTTGAAATATCTATCATTAGATATCCATATTGTCTATATTAATGACTTAGAAATCAAAATATAGAACAAAAAAATGACAAAAATCTAGGTTGTCCCGGTTTTGTCCTTATATCTCAGCGAATTGTAGGCCGATTTTATCGATTTTAAATAGCAACCGAGCCGAGAATTCCCGATATATTGATGAATCAATCATGTTTGTAAGTTATTTGTTATGTTATCAAATATGTTATCACAATAATTAGCATAACTCATTCACTTTTTAATTGAGTTTTATTTACTTTGCACTTTTGAAAAGTTAGTACACTGAGACCTCGATTATCCGTAATTTTCCTGGTTAATTGAGTACCAATTTTTAGTAGTTTTTTAATAATGACAGTTTTCAATAATGACATTTAAAGCTCCATATTTCTCACTGATCCATCGGTTGGATTAAAGTCGTCCAATTTGGTGGAAAAAATTTCACAATAACGTTTTCAGCATTGAAGTCCAATGGCAGAATGATTTTACTATCATCTTTTAGACAGATTTTCTTAAAATTCTCTCTCACTTCTGGTACTAAGTTATTGTTAAACCATTCTCATGGTCTTTCCAATAACTAATGCTTTGCACCTGTGTGTACCAGCAGCATTGACGCAAACTAATGAGGTTAGTCTCTCCTTTGAGACCTTGTGTCATTCTATGAAATTTTCATTATGCCAAACCAAACTTCTCTCAAGTAAAGACTTTCCATTCTCCATTATCTCATTAGTGAGTTTTTTCATTGATTTTAATTCATTTAATTTTTCCACAAAAATTGTGGCAGCTAATCAGCTGAATATTTTTCTCCTGCAGCATTAAGTTTGTGAATACCATGACGTTTTTTTCTTAAATTTTGAGTGGAATATTTTAGATTTTCCTTCAATGTTTATCCAGAAATTGGAGTTCCCTTAAATTGTTCCTTCCGGAACCATTCGTAAACTTCAAAATCTACTTTTGGTTCTTCAGCAGTTTTTTAAAGTTTTTCGGTTTCCAAACCCAATAACAGAATCACTTTAGTTTTTATAATGTCTAACACTCCTTATGCCAAAAGCTATAGAAAAATCGATGGCACAATATCAAAAAATGTTGGCCTTACAAATCGATCGTTTTATTCACATTGTGTTTGATTGTTCAAAAATAATCGAAAAAAAATTATAATCCCGGATAATAGAGGTAATTACGGTTAATCGATGCAAAAAAAAATTATATCGATCTTAAAGCATTTTCTTTTTCTTTCCCGGATAATTGATGTTGCCGGTTAATCGAATCACGGATAATCGAGGCCTCAGTGTATGTATTTTCACCAAAATAAGTAGCATATTTGACTGCAACTGTTGAATAAAGAGCGATATTTGTCTGACACAAAATTTTGCCAACATATTTTGTAACATTTATTAAAGGTCAACGATCACAATACAACAAAAACCATTAACATTTATGCTATTTTCTTTTATTTAGCTTCTAAATATTCTAAAACTTCCATTTCTGTTTAAAAAGTGGTAACTTTATAAATCTTTGATACAATTGTGGATGAAGCATGTAGCATATTTTCGGGGTTTTAGGGTAAAATTATTTGAAAAGAACCCATTTTTATGATCGATATCTCATTTTGTTCCTATTACATGTGGCTTTGCGTTGTCGATTTTTCATGATTTTTTTAAAACAAAAAATAGCTATTTTCACGTAAAAAATATATTTTTTGCTTCAATTTGTTATTATAACTCCGAAACTACTGAGCCGATTAAAACGCAATATATAAACGGACAAATTTAAATTTGTGTAAGTTTATTTTATTATTTTATTAACATTAATTATGTGGAGAAACGTTTAAAAAAATTTTACTTAAAAATCAAAATTGTGTAGTGGTTTAAAAAGCCTCTAAAATTTTTTCGATCTTGTTGCCCTGTGTTATTTATGCCAGATTTTCAAAAAGAGTCTTCTGTTTAAAAGATAAAGTAAATATATTTTTAATCAAAAAAATCAATTTCAAAACAACATACTTTTTTTTATTAAATTTTAATTAACTAAGAGTATTTTCGAACTGTTGCATATGTTTGGTGAAGCATAGAGTTATTATCAATATGTCATTAGACTTTTCACGAAATCAACAGTATTGAAATCGCGTACGGCTACATAATGAGAGCCCTCCACCAAAAAAAAAAAAGACATCGAAATAAGGACTGAGATCGAAAAATTATTAACACACGTTTTTCATGAAAACTTTTAACCCATGTATTATTTGATTTTCTTTTTTTTTTGATCAAGTTACCTTTGTAAAGCATGTCAGTTATTATGTTTAATATCAATTATATTTATTTGTTGTTAATCTGATTAAAATGAGTGACCAGAAAAAAGGGCGTATTAAAATTATTAAATATTTTTAACAAAACCCAACTTGGTCCTACAAAAAGTTGGTCAAACAATCAAAGGTCTGCTATCAAACTGATTCCAATGTTATTAAACAGTATCGAAAGAACTTGACTGTTGATAGAAAACCAGGTACATGTAGAAGGAATTGTCCACATGATGTTTCTAAAGCCAAACAAATAGAAAGCATTTTCAAAAGAGCTCCCAACACATCCGGTAGGAAAGCTGCCCGTTTAGGTCAGTACTCGGACTATTTGGTACGAAAAGTTAAAGCCAATGCAGGTTTAAAAGCATACAAGGCTCAAAAAGTTCCTAACAGGAACTCTGCTAAAAATTTAGAGACCAAAGACAGAGCACGGAAATTGAAGTAAAATTTTATACAAAAAATATACCTGCTGCATAATTGATGACGAAACGTACGTATGGAAAATTTTTCGCAGCTTTTGGTTCAATTTTTTTATGTTGCTGATGCTCGAGGGAATGTTATGGAAAAGTTTAGGACCCAAAAGCAGACAGTTTTCCCAAAGAGTTCTTGGCATGGCAAACAATATGTAGTTGCGACAAAAGAAGCCAAACATTTGTTACAAATGGCTCTATAAGCACCGAAATTAACATCAAACAATGTTTACAAAAGAGGATGCTTCAATTCATAAGACTTCTTAATGTGTCCACCTATTTTTGGCCTGATTTGGCATCCGTCACTATGGTAAGCAAGACCTTGAGTGGTACAGGAACAATAACGTGGTATTTGTACCAAGTGAGGCAAATCCCCGAAACTGCCTGGAGCTAAGGCCAGTATAGAGATATTGGGCTCTTGTTAAAATAGAATTGAAGAGCACAAAAAGGTGTCCAAAAGTGTGGTAGATTTTAAACGGAGATGGACAACCTGTTCGAACAAAGTGACAGTAAGCTCTATAAAAGCCCTAATGGAAGGGTTCCCGAAAAAGGTTTAAAATTGCATCACTAGTGATTAGAACTATAAAAATATTTTTTCTTTGTAAATTGCGATAATAATTTCAATCAAATAAAAAAGAAAACAAAACTGTCAATTTAGTGGTTTCATTTTTATTAATGTATATGTATGTTAAGAATTTTTCGATCTCAGTCCTTATTATGTGTAATTATAAAATCCTAAGATGTTTCATTCGTCAGTCTAACTTTTAAAATATTGAAAATGAGCAAAATCGGCCTAACAAAAAAAATTGAGGTTTAAAATCAATTAAAACACAATAGGGTCTAGACGAGAAAACCTTGAAAAATTACACAAATAGTTATGCGTTATGAAAAGCTGTGTTCGGTATACATTTTTTGTTCCCAATAACATTTAAATACATGAATCTAACAAGGTAAAAAATTATCACTGATATTTTCTACAAAATAAGGGTATTCATTAAAAAAAATTAAAAATTACACTCTGTTTTTTTCACTAAGTTATAGCTTCTTAACAACTTTTTGTGGATTTTTTTTTCTTGAGTTTGTTGTGTAAAAGTGTAAAAAAATCAGAGTGTAATTTTGAAATGAATAACCTTATTAATAGAAAATATAAAAAAATCAGGTGCAAGAGATAAATGTTTTTATATAAAATGCACAAAATAACACTCTCACTTGTTGTTCTCTCTAATAAAACTTCAATGAGCAAATATTGAATTTATTGACTTTTTTAACAAAATTTTTCAAAATTCAAAACTTTTATTTTTGAAAATGAGTCATGTTCAGATAAACGTTATCATAATTACATATAAATTTGTGTTACGTTATTTATAGATGCATAAAGTCACAAAAATTCAAGAAGTTGTACATTTTGTTGCAATTTGACTAGAATGTAAATTGAAAAATATTTGAAAACAATTAAATATTGTTCAAAGAAAAAACAGGTGGCTTAAATTTATGTTTCCATTTTACCGAAGAATGCTATTGATATAAAGTGTAATGCAACTATAATTCAATTGCTTGACACTGGAGTCAAGGCTTGAGTTACACTCAACTTGAATTCCAGTAAAAATGCTTATTGGGAATAGTCTTAGATTCACTTTCTACTTCTTAAAAACACTACACTTAAACACAAATAATTCTCTTAGAATTGTTAATAATGACCAGGTCAACGAAAAATATGCAATACCATATTTTTTTCTGTGCTTCTTATTGTATAAACATAAGAGTTAGTTTCAGATAATTTTAAGAATTTTGGCATCGACTTGTTAGTGCATATTTTTGCATATTTTACTCATAACTGCATATTTTTGTTGTATGCCAGAATTTACAACAAAAAATTTTAATTTAAAAAAAAAAATTATAATGTTCAATTGCCAACATATTGAAAAGAAAAAATAGATACGAAAAAAATTATAAAAGGAGAGTTTTAGTAAATATAGTTCTGTAAGCATTAATTTTTTCGAAAATCTCCCCTAAGGGCGGCCAAATACAAAAAAGGGGGCGTGGACCGCCCATTTTTCTATTTTTCCAGTAGTATACTGCATACCATATTTGGTGAGGCTAGCTTGTCGGGAAATATTTTTCGTCGCTATTTTGGTTTTTTCGGCCTTATTGCAATGGCTTGAAAACAATATTGGTTGCCAGTTAAATGATTCTAAAATTAATTAAATTTTAAAAATACCTCATTTACATTAATTTATTGCAATAATAACATGAATTGAATCAAACTATTTCCATGTAGTCCCAAAGTCACTAAAATCGAAATAAATACCAACTTTAAATTATTAGTTCAGTATTTTATTAAATCTTTGAATTTCAAACAAAAACAAACTATTTTTAAAAGCATATTTTAATATTTTAAGTGCATTTTTTAAAACCATTGACACTAAACTCATCACAGATAATTTCATTTAATTGAAAATAATACTGGCAAATTCTAAGAAGGATTGATCTTTTTCAACGCTCATAAATACTTCATAAATCTTGGTATGAAAATAATATTAATAAATCCTGGTATTGAAAAAAACATAGAAAGAAACTAATTATATAGAGAACTACACAGTGTTGATTTTGATTTGATTTTTTTGGATATCCAACCGATTTTTTTGTTTGTTGTAAAATAACAATAAAATACACTATTTATTTTCTACAGAGCCGTTAGCACGTGATAATGTCTCAGACTTACAGATTTAGATGTTAGATGTTACAGATTTATATTAAGATGCACATTAAACTCTTTTGGATATTTTCCATTATTTTGGAAGATTGATATGAAATTTCATTCATTGAAAAGTTTTGTTTGTCTTTGATATAACAACAAACTAAAAAGTTAGTAAATGTGTCACTGTTAAGGATAAAAGCCGATAAAGGACATTTATTATCTTTAACAAATTCAAAGATTGTATGGTTTAGTGTAAAGTAATTAAGACACAATATAGTTACGAAATTGCATTATCAATTTGAATTTAACGGCTTTCAACTTTTATCATGTTTACAAACATTTCCATCAGTGAAAACTTCTATCAAAAATGTTAATAACACGTTGTTATTAACATTGTTTTTAAGTATGACGACATTAACTGTTAAAGCTGCTAACATTAATATTAAAGCTGCTAAAAGCTCTAGGTGATCATTGTGGTTATAGGACATTCTAGTTTTGTTTGTTAAATAATTCATGAAACTACTACAAGATGGCACTGTGTGTATAAATAGTAACAGTGAGTAAATAGTAACAGTGAGTTTCAGGCGCTGTTAGAGTTAACATCAACTGTAATACCAGTGTATTCTTGTAAATTTTAAAGTGTGCTTTTGAAAGTGTACGTATTAAAAAGAGAATTCACTGCAGGAAATATCAATAGTGAAACTGTACAGTACTAGTGACTTATTATACCCCAGACAATGCTATTTACTAAAGATATTTAACATGTGCGTGTCAATGGAAGTCCATATGTAAACATTGGAACCAGAGAATCACTAGTACATTTTAGTAATTCTAGTATACACATTTGGTACTTTTCAGAAGTAAAATATTTTGTTAACATTTGACGTTGTATTAAAAAAAAAAATTTACGATTTCATAACAGTTGAAAGAGTCGTCCTAAATTCATGTTTCCCTTTTTTTCTCATCAAAGTCTAATATAAAAATGTAGAGGTTTGGTACTTTTTCTGAAGTAGATGTCGATAATGAAACTGCATAACATTTTATTTGAAACTGTTAATATTTCACGTTTTATTAAAAAAATTAAAAAAACATAAAGGTACGAATTCATAACACCATTTTTTAAAATCTTAAATATTAAAAGTAAATAGGTACTAATTAAAATTTTCGAAGAAATTAAAAAAAAGTACTATTGTTTACACAATTTCATAACATTCAATCGACTAACAGGGGTTCTACATAACCGATTATTCTCAAATTTAGATGCAGTTAGTGTTAGCTAAAGCTTTAATTAAGGACTGAGATCGAACAATTTTTAACATGCATATATGTTAATAAAAGTGAAACTACTAAACTTACAGTTTTAAATCTTATTTTATTTGATTGAAACTATTATTACAATTTACTAAAAAAAATTGCCATACCAAGAAATTTTTTTGGAAATTTTGTCTGCTTTTGGGTCCTAAACTTTTCTTCAACATTCCCTCGAGCATCTGCAATATAAAAAAATTGACCTAGAAGCTGCGAAAAATTTCCCATACGTACATTTCGTCATCCATTATGGAGCAGGTATATTTCTTGTAAAAAATGTTACTTTAATTTCCGTGCTCTGTCTTTGGCCTCTAAGATTTTAGCATAGTTCCTGTCAGAACCTTTTTGAGCCTTGTATGCTTTTAAACTTTCATTGGCTTTAACTTTTCGTACCAAATAGTCCTAGTACTGACCTAACCATGCTGCTTTTCTACCGGAGGTGTTGGGAGCTCTTTAGAAAATGCTTTCTATTTTTTTGGCTTAACAAACATCATGTGGACTATTCTTTCTACCTGAACCAGGTTTTATATCAACGGACAAGTTCTCCCGGTACTGTTTAAAAACATTGAAAAAAGTTTGATAGCAGACCTTTGATTGTTTGGCCAACTTTTTGTTGGATTTTGTAGAAAATATTTAATAGTTTTAGTACGCACTTTTTTGTCATTCATTTTAATCAGATTAACAACAAATGCACATAATTGACATTAAACACAATAACTGACATGCTTTACAAAGGTAACTTGATAAAAAAAATCAAATAATACTTGGGTTAAAAGTTTTAATGAAAAACGTGTGTTCAAAATTTTACGATCTCAGTCCTTATTTCATTTTGTGTATCAGTTGTTAAAATTTAAACAAAAGTAATCTTCAAATTCATGTTTTTCATTTCTACTTTTTTTCTCATCAAATACAAATATAAAAATCTAGACGCTTTGTTGACAATGTCACCAAAATAGTCGACAAAACTGGTGACTTGGAGACACTTGTCCTCATTCAGGGTGACTCTTTATATTGTTGTGTTCATTTAAATAAATAAAGAGTTGTTACAATTTTAAAACTACTGATAGCTTTTCTTTGCAATTAAAAATAATCCGGTTAATTAAAGGAAATAAACCACCGTTTTTAAAAGGTAAAAACGTAACATAACAAGTTAACACAACTACAATCGCATTATATTCGGTAGACACATACTGTTAAGAGTCATTTATACATTTCTATTATATATATTTTCCTTTTTTTAATTTAAAAAAACTCGTGATTTTATTCGTGATTTAAATTTTTTTTTAAATAAAAAAATAAAGATTTTGTTTTTTAAGATACACAGTGGGACTTATAGTTACAAACAGATTTAAACTGAATCATTTGGTCAAAATTAAACTTTTTGAGATTATTTTCAAGACTTGCATTTTCATTGTAAACGTATTCTTTTAAAACAAATTTTTTTTTTTAAACATGCGATAAAATTAATCACGATAAAAATATTTTAAGTACAAAACAACTTAAGTTTTTTAATTTATCCAAAAAATTAAATCGCAAATAAAATCGCGAGTTTTTCTAAAACAAAATAAAAGAAATGTTAATGTGCAAAGGAAATGTGTTTAACGAATATGGTAAAAATCGGAATATCAAAATTAAACAATTTGTGTTCTTCCTTAGAATTCATTCTATGGCTGTTTAATAATGTTATTTAATTAATTTAAAAATATGTTTCACACTTTTTTAAACATTAAAGAAACTCGAGCACAAATTAACACATTTAAAAGAGACTCTTGTTGAACTTGCAATATTTTCATTATTTTTATAAGAAAAACATTAATAAAAAAAACACTTATAAATTTATAAAATATCTAAATTATTTAACTAAATAAATGAAAAACATTGAGAACACACATTTATTTACATAATTAAGAAAATATAACATTTATATTTAAAACATTTATTTAAACATTTAGGGGTTTACAAGAATTGGTATAAAAACATTTATTTTTTTTAACGAAAACATTTAGTTATGTTACTTTTTTAAATATCTTTAAATTGAAATGAACAACATCGATAACAACATTTATTTAAGAGATTTTCATTAAAAACCTTTAATTTTATTTTAAACGCAGCTTTAAAAGGCGGTTTTTAGTAGCGCTTCACTTTCAACATTTTTAAGGTATCCATTACGGGTTTTTTTTTAAATAGTTTTAGCAATTTTATTTTACGTATTTAAAATCGGTTTGCCGACCCGAGCGTATGTGGAATATTTAATAGCGGATAATTTATATTATTTATTATTTTTGTTACTCATACGATCCGTTACACTGTACAAGACGAATTCTTGTCAAAGGAGATTCAGAGAACGCGTTAAAACGTGCTGCACGTGTGGCTAACGTTTAGTAACTAAATCCTGTTTCATTATGAATATTATTGTGGTGCATGTGTTCAAGGGAGTGTGTGTGCGTGTTATTACATATGTACATGCAACAACATCACAATCCTTGCCACATTAATACTCACACAAACATAAAAACACACTGTAAAAAGATTCTCTACTGACTTGCCATTCGTGGCCAAGTGAAGTATATAGGTATTGAAAACAACAACAACAATAGCAACAACTACAACGACATCTACTACAGCAACAGCAATAATAAAAATTCAAGACTTTGTAAATTTTGTAGGTTTCCCTTAACAACCAAGAGAGAAAGACAGAGAGAAAGAGCAAACAAATGTTATAAATTTTAAAACTAAAACACACAAAATAAAACCATGGAACTTTGAAAGAGCAACAATAATCATAACAATAACAAGGGTTGGGGGTTGTCTTACATAAAAATAAAAATCATATGTATTTAAAAAAAAAAATATATGAAAATAATTTGTTATAAAATTTATATAAATAATAAACTAAAAAAACATAATTTTTCTTTTAAAAAAATAAGTTAAAAAATTCTTCTTAATTTATTAAAAATCTTTTCCAACATTTCCCCTTTTTTTGCATGCAAACTGCAATCTTTCTTATCTGTCTAAAAGTGTGAGTGCATTAATAGTTTCTGTTGTTGTTGTTGCTGTAATTTTGCATTTCTTTCTATTCCTTAAAAACACAGGCTAAAGATTTGTCTGTGTTATTGTTGTTGTTTCCATCTTCAGTTTCATTAGTGTTAGTAGTGTAGTGTATTTCGTTCGTTTCGTTTATTAGTTCGTGTGTTGGTGTCTTCGTTTAAACGTATTTATTGTAGTGCATAATTTTAGGGGTTGCTGTTTGATTTGTTAGCCAAACAAGACTTGCGCACTATTTCCCTAAACCAGTAGGAAAAAAGCGCGCCTAAAATCATTTAAACCTTCCCCTAAATAGAGCAAAAACCGAACAACAACAACAATACAGATTTAACAAAAACCAAAAATAACAACAAGAACCAGCAACAATCATTCATTACAACATACAAAAGCAGCAACAATAACAAAAAGTAAATAACAAAAGCACGTGGTTTTTATTGTGTTCGTATTGTTGTTTGTTTTTGTTTTGCTCCGAGCAACTTTACACGTGATTTCGGCAACTTTGTTTACAAACAAACCGTTTTTTTCAAAATAAAAGCGAACAATAGAGAGTCGTCTCTTTGGTGTTAAATTACACGTCTCATATTGTCAATTTGCGTTATAAATAGAAAAAGAACACACTCACACTCCAGCCTACATCTAAAGTGTTAAAGAATATCTTGCATAAGAGGAAATTATGAGCAAAAAGCATGTGTTGTTGCTCTAGGGCAAAAAAAAAGGATTTCTTTGAGGGGCCTTTGGAAGTAACCAGGATTTATACATCACTTCGTAAGTAAAATTAATAAAATAAAACATATCATGCTTTTCGTAAAAAAACACAAGTTTTTAACATTGTATATTTCGACCATATTCTGTAAGCCCTTTGGAGTACTTTGGACATATCCATTTTTATTCTTTCACATTTCGAAAAACGATTTAATTTTTAAAAATAACATTTTCATTGTCACACATTATACTTATAGTGCATGCATCTGCACAAATTTGGTTACATAGAACTCCATAATTCTCAATGTAAATTTCCAACATTTTTGTTAAAATTCTCCCAAATTTAATTCCGGAATCCCATAAATAGCATGTGAAGCAATGATCATTGCGCACATTTTCCATGTGGTGGTTATGCATGCCTCTATCCTATTTGGCCACATTGGAAAAATCTCTCATAGAACTCCAAAATTCTGAATGTGAATTTTTAAAAAATCTCACAAACTCAACTCCTCATATTAGTGACCCTTACACACATTTCCCATATAGTAGTTGTACATGCATCTGTCCCATTTGGCCAAAATACCTCATAGAACTCAAAAATTCTCAATGGTAATTTTAAAAACTTTGTTAAAATTCTAACAAATTAAATTCCAGAATTCCATAAACAGCATGAAATAGCAATCTTCATTACATGCATTTCTCATATAGTGGTTATGCATACCTCTGTCCCATTTGGCCACATTGTATAAAATCCCTCACAGTATCATAAAATTAACATTGTTGAATTTAAAATTTTTTTTTTAAATTTTCACAACTTGTATTCCAGAATTCCAAATGCAACATGTGATAGCAATGATCCTTCCACACATTTTTCATGTAGTGATTATGCACGCCTCTGACCCATTTGGTCAAAAAACATCTCAGAATTTGAATCTGTGACCAAAATCCTTTTAAGAACTCCAAAATTGTATGTAATTTTAAAATATTTCTAAAATAAATTAAAAGTATATATTTTTCTGATAACTTCTACTTATATACAGTCAAGGAAAAAAGTCTACATACACCCTTTGATTTAGGGGTTTTAGGGAGTTTGTGAAGAAAATTAAAAAAATTTGTATGTCAATATTTAAGGCATTCACTCATTTTTATCAGATTAACAACAAATGAACATAATTGACATTAAACATAACAACTGACATGCTTCACAAAGGTAACTTGATCAAAAAAAAATCAAATAATACTTGGGTTAAAAGTTTTAATGAAAAACTTGTGTTAAGAATTTTTCGATCTCAGTTCTTATCTTTTTCCAATTTTCGCCACTAATTCTCTAAAACTTCAAAATGTAGGGTGTATGTTGACTTTTTTCCTTGACTGTATGTTTCTTCAGTGTTAAACATAATTTATTTAAATAAAGAGTGAATCAAAAAACGTATACACACTATTCCAATCAAAACTTATCCATGGTCCAACAAATAATTATTTTTTTATCATCTTAGATTTTAAAAATATTTCAGATGTTATCTTTCAAAATGGAGAGCGCAAAGGAAAGAACGTGAAAAACTAATTAAAACTTTCAAAATAATCCAACATGGTCCCGATTTCGCATCATGCCACTATAAAAAAGGCCTTTGAGTGGTATTCAAACAAAAATTCATTTCAAAAATCTCTCAATTACAGTTCACTTGATATTCGAAAATAACTTGCTATTGGAGATAGCACTCCACTGTTCTGATCCCACCAATTTTTATATATTTTATGTAAAAAATTAACTCATGTCAATCTTTACGTTAACTAATATAATTCTTTAATTATAAACATTTTCTTTATATGGTACGGGTCATTCCTACTAAGCCAATCCTGCTTAATTTCTGCCAAACATCGTAAAAATATATGTAATTCAGACCAAGCTTAAAGACTCTCGAAATTACAATTTTCTTTTTTTAGCTAAACTTTGTGTGATAAGGAATAAATTCGTTTTTAGCTAAACTCCGTACAATGATAATAAATTGATTCATACAAAATTTAAATACTTTTACAATTATTATTCTCCAGATATTTGAAATTAACTATTTACTTTGTATGGGAGTTTCCAAGACCACTAATGCAATCCCGACCATTTTCAGCCAAACTACATATGGGCAATTCCATGAGAATGACAACCACGACTGAAAAAACAAAAATCCTTGAAACTTTTTTTCAAGCTGATTTGAATAGCATTTAGAGCTTATTACAACATTTAAAGTGCAAAAATAATAGTTTAAACTGACTATATTTATTTTTTAATTTAATTGGTATGTTTTAGGCTAAGATTGCGACGAAAACTAAGCTCCCAATTAGCATTTATTATGAAATGAATTTGACTCTGATTGTATTTTTCATAGAGAATTACACATAGAGACGAGAAACTCGCATTTGTCAAACAAAAATACAACAAATCATACGTTTGATACAAAAACAAAATACATTAACTAGCATGTATTTTGTTGTTGCAAGAGTTAGGTTTTTGACAACAGACTTAGGTTTTTGACAATTACGTCTCGTCTCTATGTTACCCTATGGTATTTTTGCTACTAACTATCAAATTGTTTATTGAAACCGAATATATATTTTCTATTTATGTTTTTAGTTTTTGTATACACAGAAAAAAAAAATCATAATTGGAATGAATTTTGTAATAAATATTATTAATCGAACATGACTTTTTTTCCCCAAACTTTTATCATTCAGAATAAGAACATGTTCATAAATATTATAAAATTGTACATAACGGAAATTTGTCCTTTTTTTGCGTAAATTATATGCTATTTTATAATAAATTGTATTATCTAATATATTATTTCAAAAATGTTTGCAAAATAGCCATATGTATATTGGCCAATATTTTAAAATGTATTAAGAATATCTGAAACTTAAAAATTATTATTAATCATAATAAAACATACATAAACATTAAAGCATTTCAACCTCTTAACAAAATTGAGTCAATTTCGCGCATATTTTCTCTTTTAGTAGCTGAAAATCATAAAAAAAATAAAAAAAAATTCCAAGGAAAATTTCAAATATTTTTGAACAATGAAATTGCAATAATATTTTCCAAGCATTCTAGATTTTATTTGAAAAAATAAAATATGAAAAAAATCATACTATTTAAGGAATTATTTATAAATGTTATGAATTGAAATCAATGAAATCAAATCATACTATTTATGTTGACACTTTTTTTTCTGTGTACATATATTTACAAAATTGTATTTATTATTAAATCATCCAAAGATTAGTTTTATTTAAATATGACGGATTGTAAATGAAAAATATTTGGTTGAGTGTAAGAAATTAAAAGAAAACATAACAACGCCTCTCACGATTCGCAAATTTTTGCATATTTCTACATGTACAGTATTGGCCATAACTAAAGCACCCCCTCAGTGAATTTCTTTCATATTATATTTTTTTGTATAAAAACTAAGTTTTAAATTTTTATTATGTATTATTTTCAATTATTTATATATTTACTATTGATAAACAAATACTTTTAAAGTTAATCTTTCTATAAGAGGTAACATTAAATCAAAAGATATTTAAAGCTGGAAAAGAAAACGAACAAAACTAAAGCACCCCTTCATCGATATAATATATAAAATTTTTTAATATATATTTTGTTGCAAATCCTGTGTTTTGAATGACACAAGCACATCTCTTAGGCATAGAAGATATTAAGTTTTTTTATGGTGTCTTGCAATATTCCTTCCCAGGCTATAATAACGCCTTGAAATTAATCGTGAAAATTGCCGATCCTTATTTCTGCAATTTTCACGATTTATTTTCATATTATCAATCTCCCACAAGTTCTCAATAGGATTGAGATCAGGAGATTGAGCAGGCCAATGAAGAACTTGAATCTTATTACTCTGTAGCCAAGTCTTACAAAATTTGGAGGTGTGCTTAGGATCGTTATCCTGTTGCAACCTCCCTATAAGTGGCATTTCTTCACTGGCATAAGGCACCATTACATCTTTTAATATATCACGGTACATGAACCGATACGTAATCCCATTAACTTTATGAATTGGCCCAATTCCTTGACCAGAAAAGCAACCCTAGACCATTACATCTTAAATTTGTTCTTACTTGACTAGCAGATGTTGTAGAATCATTTTGCATTGCTCCTTTGATAAAGGAATCATCATATCGTGTGGTTTTACGAGGACGTCCTCCAGAATGCACCGGTGATATACGACCAGTCTGCAAAAACTTTGGAATCAGCCGGGAAATATCTGATTTGTTAATTGAATATTGTTTACTCAATTCATGCCGTGATAAGCCCGGCTTCCAGTCTTCAGTAAATTTAATTTTAAATTCACTGGAGTGACGTTAACTGACATTGCAAATATGCAGTAGCATAGTCAAATTTTTAAACATCTTATAAAGGGGTGCTTTTGTTTTGTACGTCGCTTTTTGTGTATTTGTATGTTTTATCATTTTAAATTAGTTGTTCATACAATTATCCTTTCCTAAATGAACACAATATGAGCATTAACAATATAAGTTAATATAATATATTCAAAATACATCCCAAAAAAACCTTTTTTATCCAAAAAATTATGATATGAAAAAAATCCATTGAGGGGCTGCTTTAGTTATGGCCAATACTGTAACTCAAAATTACTTCCGTTTTATGTTTCGAAATAATCATTATTTCTTTTAAAATATAGTACCCTCTGAATGGAACATAAAGACCAAATTATTTTTCAGATACTCTTATTTTTACAAAATCTATTCCACTCTATAGGTGTATAAATGTCACGTACGATGACATGGAATTGCCCACATATATATTTATATGAGATCTATGCGGACAAAATTTGAAGAATTTTGCAATTATATGTAGTTCTAGATATCTTTCATTTCAATTTTGTTATAATTTTGCCACTGTCATAAAGTCCAGAATTCTCTTTATGGACATATTTTCATGGTTCTAAGTTCATTAATATACAATAAAAAATGTCTACTTTGTGGATTCTTAGGCAGATAAAATTATATTCCTTCGATACATATCTAGAAAAAAAAATTCACTGGTTGCTTAGGTCAGATCATCAGGAAACCTTTTCCCAAAAGACTTTAGAACAGCTAAAGATGTTATGCAAATAAACCTATAGAGTGAATGAGAATTGCAGACACTCAAACATTATTTTTAAAAATATCAAAGCTTAAAGAAAACACCAACAATAAACTGTGATTATCAGCCCAATTATGGATAATAATTCCCCGGGAGTTTTTTCCCATTTTCCCTATTCAAATTCAATGGGAAAAAACTCCCGGGGAATTTTTTATTCATAATTGGGCTGTATATATTTTCTTTCATTCCCCACTACAATTGGTTGGTCTTTTGTCGTCTAGAACTGTAGAAAGTAAAGAAAAAACCAAAATAAAACAACTTGCTTTATTGTTTTCACAAGAAAATAAAAATAAAGCATTGGATCTACATTGAATTACAAAGAGAACAACCAAATGGACTCAAGTGTCCAAATGTTGGACGACTACCTGTTAAACTAATCTATATTGACTTAAAAATATCAAATAACCTTCAACAAAAATGTATAAATAATGCCAAAAACTCACAGTTAGTTTAATTTCAAACTCTGTCAATCTCCATCTACATAATTTCAATTGCCTTGTCTACAAAATTGTCCAGTGTTTACAAACTCATTCGATAGGTGGTGGAATTTATTTTCAAAAAATTCCACATACTCACCTCTGTTCAAATAATTTGTGTATAAAATTGCATTGTTTCGTACATCAGAAAGCATCTAAACAAAATGCTGCTTGGTTTAGTTTTTGGAATTTGCAATTAATTTTATATTAAAATACTACTAGTAAACAATGCATATTTAATAATGTTAATATGAGAAATTTCACACAAAACAATTTGAAAACAAATTAATTTATTTGAGCTGCCATTATCGGAGTTGGAAATCTCTAAACAAACTTAGTGTAAAATACATATGTATGAAGTTGACAAAATATTTTAATGGCTCATAATAATGTTAGAAATTATTGGTTATTTGTTGTGTGGCGAGGAGTATTAGAAAAGTTATCAAAAATTGTCATTAAATGGTAATAATGTCATCATCATTAAATAATAATGATTGGATATTTAGTTTTTGGTAACAATGGGCTTAAATACAATGTACATTATAGCTATTTATATGAAAAAGAGTTTAATGAATTTAAAATAAATAAATATGCAATTATATTTCCAAAAAAAATGCTACAGACCTATTTAAATAAATAATATGAAAATAAATTTCTTTAATATTTGTTTAAAACATAGTAAAAAGAAAGTAATTTTCGTATATTTATAGTAAAAAAAATGACCCGAACTCAAAAAAAAAGAAAGATGTTATTTAAAACAGAAAGAAAACTATTGTTACGAATGTGCAATGACAATTTGAATTTAACGGTCTGAAACGACTGCCTGCAGCATTCATCATGTTTGAAGGCACGTCCATCAGTAGCATGCGGTTATTAGCATTGTTTGTAAGTATGGCAACACTAAATGTTTTTGCTGCTGGCAATGACATCGAAAGCTCTAGAATTCGAATGTACTAGTACGTCCGTTAAGAGCATTGTAGAAGATTCCCGATAGATGGCGCGTGTATAAATAGTTGCAGAGTTGCCAGTCGTGACTTGAGTTGATCATTTTCGCTGTTAAAGTTAACATCAATTGTCGTGTACATGTGTGTTTGTACATTATAAAGTTTGTGTGCATTTCTGCGAATTGATAAACGTTTATAAAGACACTGAGTGACTATTTAATTCGGTTAATGTTGTACATTCTAAATAATTAAAGAGTTATTACAATCTTAAACTACTAAAGCTGTTTTTATTTGCAATCAAAAGTATCCGGTTTATTTAAAGGAAATAAACCCCGCTTTTAAAAGGTAAGAACGTAACACTATTTACCCGTTCAATACAACATAATCCAAGAGCATCCTCTTTCCATAGATCTCGATAGTTCTCTATTCATTGTAATTTTTCACATTTACTTCAAATGCGTTATAATTCCCAATTACTTTATATAAATTTTAGTAAAAAAAAATCAATAACAGATGTTTAGAACAGATTTGGGTATCTGTCCTCAAAGTTGGGGACTCTAAACAGGTTGACGTTACAGAGTTGCACAACAACGTAGAATATGGGTAGAATAACTTGGGCTAATGCATCAATCCAAAGCGGATTTCGGTTGCACGTATGTGTATTAGCGGCCAGGAGCTCGCATTGATCCAAAAAAACTGGATGCACTGAGAAATGATTAATGGATAAAATAAAGAGCTACTAGCTACTATTCACAAATGTGTCTGTAATATTTCTGATTTCAGCAATAAGTGGCTGTCTTACCAGTATAAATACTATATTGGTCGTCTCAAGTTATATGGCATATGATCATGAACGGCAAGAATTGCGGAGCATTTGAGATTGAAAATTGACATAAATATTTAAGGTGTAGGTTTTCTAGATTTCATTTTATCCAACAACCTTGACATTCTAAATTCTGATTCGGAACCAATCTTCATTGTGGCTAACAGAGGTGGGATTCTTGATAGTCTTATGTGTTCTGATATGGTTAGAGAATGAAACCTCTCTAGGGATTGCGCTTTCTCTGATCACCGATTTATAAATTTCATAATTGAAGTCTCTGACATGGGGCCAAAGTCCGTTAGAAAAAGGAGAAAGGCAAATTGGTAGATGTAGAATGATATTATCTCAAGGACTCTCCTACAGCTGCAGACTTTTGAAAATACGGCTGATATTGAGACTGCTGAAAACGTGCTGACTGATGGATTGGAGAGTGAAACCTTACAGTCATGATAAGGTTTAGGAAATAGTGACTCGAAGAGGACCGCAATATTTTCAATGAGAGAAGGAGGACTTAAACTGAACACCTATACGACCTTGCTGAACAAGTTAAAGAACATGATAAGGAACTTGAAAGTCTTGAACAAGTTCAAGATCAGGTAAGAAACGTAAAAAAATTGTCTTGACGACTCTTCAGTAGATGGATTTTATTTTCAACTTCGCTAACTGTCATAAGATACGTAAAGAAACGTGGTGACAATAGCACAACTAGAGAACATAAAACGCGGTTCAATATAACCATATCCCAGGCTGCTATCCCAACACAGAGGTGGTTGACACACTACTACTCTATGACCTGTCTGATGTTAGTGTTCCCATTTGTTGATAGATTCTGAATTGAGCCCTGGGTAGCTTCGATCGTTTCAAATACCCAGGTCTCGACGATATTATTTCAGAAGTATTATCTTCGGAATCCATTACTGTAGTCAAAGAGGTAAATGAATTATTGCGCATGGACCAGATTTAACCATCCTCAATCCTTATAGATCTCCCTTTGTATTAGTGCGGGAGAGCTATTGATGTGACTTTCGTCAAATCAATGTGATCCGACACATATCCTTTGCCTCAAATAAACTTGATTATTGATCAACTCCGCGAAACGTATATATCAGCCGTAGATTTTAAAAACTGCTATTGGCAGATTCCATTAGATTCAAAATGTAGGCCTTCACTGTATGCGGTCGTGGCTTATTTCAGTGAAAAATTATGCCATTCGGCTCCCGCTACCTTCCAGAGAATATTGGACACGGTCATCGGACCCGAACTAAGCCCTCGAGTATTCGCTTATTTGGATGATCATTTGAGGAGCACATATCCAACTTAACGACCGTGTTTAATCGGCTATTAAAGGTTAACCTTCAGATAAATTTAGACAAAAGTGATTTGGAGCAAATGAGTCTCAAAAATCTACGACACGTATGGTGGTATGCAAACTGATCCTACCAAAATTGAGGTAATGAAGGAGATGGCAGCTTCGCAAAGTATTTGGTGTAGCTTCCTGGAGCCTGTGACCCGACTACTAAAGGAAAGAAATATTGAAATTAAGTAGAATTGGCAATGGAGCAAAAAGCAGACGGTTGCTTTTAATTCCCTGAAACAAAAGCTTAAGGAAGCTCCCATACTATGCTGTCACGATTTAGAAGCAGTGATTTTTCAGCGGATAAATGAACAGGAAAGTCTGGTTGCATACGCTAGTCGGACTTTAACACGTTTTTTGTGCTCTTCAATTCTCTTTTAACAAGAGCCCAATATCTATCGACTGGCCTTAGCTCCAGGCAGTTTGGAGGATTTGCCTCTCTTGGTACAAATACCACATTATTGTTCTTTTACATCATGTGGACAATTCCTTCTACCTGAACCAGGTTTTCTATCAACGGACAAGTTCTCCCGGTACTGGTTAATAACATTGGAAACAGTTTGACGGCAGACCTTTGAATGCTTGGCCAACTTTTTGTAGGACCAAGTTGTGTTTTGTAAAATATTTTATAATTTTAGTACGCACTCTTTTCTCGACACTCATTTTAATCAGATTAACAACATATGAACACAATTGACATTAAACATAATAACTTACATCCCTTACAAAGGGAACTTGATAAAAAAAAGAAATCAAATAATACTTGGGTTAAAAGTTTTAAGGAAAAACGTTTGTTAAGAATTTTACGATCTCACTTCTTAGAGGCTTGGATATAGAGGGATCCTTTAATAATGTTTTACAGATTCGATTACATCTTCTTAGTATTGACTACTCAATTAATGCTTTAATTGAGAGTCTTTTAATCGGAAGGATAATTTCCTACCAACTCGTGGTGGAAAACCGCGGGACTCCGCAAGGTGGTGTTATATCAATATTACTTTGGAATCCCTAAATAAATTCACTACTCTTGGAAATCAACACTATAGGTTTTAGGACTGTAGTGTACGAGGATGATGTCTGCGTTGCAGTGACTGGAAAATATCTGGACACTGGCCACTATCTCTTCGAGAATGGGATGGCACTTCAGACACTCTCAGGATGAAGCACTAGGAGGAAACATAATGTGAACTCCACAAAACCCGATCTAGTACTCTTGTATCTATTGGTGACGGACATCAGAAGATTAGATATGCAAGTTTCTAAACACATTTGTTATAACACAAACTCTTGAAATTCACACTCATCTATATAATTTCTAATTAAGCAACATCAATTTGCCAACAATTATTTGACTCCTTTCATTAATAAATTAGAAATCTACATTAAACAAAACATGCACATCCAAAAAAATACAAATGTTTGCAAATAAATTCTTAAGGGAATTCTTAAGCAATAATAATGTATGCAATTCGTATAGATTATCTATCGAATAACAAATTTTATTGGTGGTAAATGAGAACAGAACACAGAAAAGAAAAAAAAAAAAACATGCAAGTTCATCTTGGCATTAGGTATAATTTTTGGCAGCCAACTTATAAAATTGTTAATAGTTTCACTCAAACTCAACTATATACTGGTATAGAAAATGCAAAAAAAACAAAAAGAAAAATCACTTGAAAAATGTATTGAATTTTTGAAGACGTCTAGCAAGTGGTTCTTAAGAGTCAAGAACATTTGTTGGGGTTGTGCAACAACATGAATGAGCCTTGAGGCGTATGAATGAATGAGTTGTTGACGATGATGATGAAGATGTCGAAGTGTCGACAACATGTAAGTTCATATCTAGCTTTATACCAATACGATTCAAAGATTCTACTAAATATTCCACTATGTCGCGCTGTGATAATTCGACAATCGTGAACAGTTTTGTTTTTTTGTGCTGACACCATGAAAATTTTATACAAAACGGAAATGGAAATAGAAAAAAGAATATACTAGTTGAAAAAAACTGTAAAGATTATTTGTGGGTGTGCAACAAAAAAAAAAAATCATATGTATGAGATTATTTATGTAGTATGTATGAATATAATTTTATGGAAAGTACCAGATGCGCGACAAGAGGGATATGGAAATTGAGGAAAAAAATGATTTTAATGAAGAGTTATAATCGGGCTTGCAGTCTGTTCAAACTCCACATCGAAGCGAACCTTTAATGTTACTGGGAAGGATTTTAAATGCTTCGAAAGTTTCGGTATTGCAGCTAGTTATTGCTGAAGAAAGCTAAACCAACGTCGACACTCCATTTGCAAGCATAAAAAGATGGCTAAAATAATTCTTTCGAGATTAAGAAATCGTACAATCTGCGACTGACTAAGTGGAATTATGAAGAGTTCAATCTACTGAACTGATTCGAACCTTCAATGTTTCTGGTAAGGATCTTAAAGGGGAATTACTAGGTTTTGAAGGGAGTTATTACTAAAGAATGCTAAACCATCGTTGCCACTCATGAGCATATAAGAGTCTAATGCTGGGCTCCATTTTCAAAAATGAAAATGGTTCTAATATTTCTCACCAGAGATTAAGAAACAGTATAGCCTGTGGCTGACTGAGTGGAGATAATGGAGGGTTGAAACTCCTGATCTAACGTGAACCTTTAATGTTCCACCGCTGATGAGTATATAACAGTCGCATACGTGGCTCCATTTTCAAGCTTAAAAATATGGCTCTACTATTTATGTGCTGAGGTTATGGAACAGTACAGTCTGCAACTGACTGAGTGGAGTTATTGAAGTGATCAAACTCCTGATTTAACGCAAACCTTTAATGTTCCAGGGAAGGACTTTAAATGTTTTGGAAGGTCTCGGTATTATAGAGAGTTATTGCTGAAGAATGCTAAACCATTGTTGCCACTAGCGAGGATACTTCAGTCTAATACTTGAATCCATCTTTTAAGCATTTTTCATGTTTGAAAGATGTCCCTAACATGTCTCTCCTTACATTTACGAACAGAGCAGTCTGTAACTAACAGAGTGGAGATATTGAAGATATCAAACTCCTAATATGACGTAAACCGTTATTATTCCAGGAAATGTTCTTCAATGATTTGGAAGGCATTGGTTCAGCAGGAAGTAACTGCTGAAGAATGCTGAACCATCGACCCCACTCATGAGGATACAGTCGAACACTTGGCTCCATTTTCAAGCTTAAAACGGATACTAAATTAAGGATACTAAATGCTTAGGAAATTCTCGGTATTGCTGTGAAATATAGCTAAAGAATGTTAAGCCATCGTTGTTACTAATGAGAATATAAAAGTCGAATACTTGGCTCCATTTTCAAGTTTAAAAAGATGGCTTCAAAATTTATCTGCTGAGATACCGGAACTGCACAGTCTGCGACTGACTGAGTGGAGATATTGGAGAGATCAAACTCCTGATATTATTCGAATCTTTAATGTTCCAGCTAAAGATCTTAAATGCTTTGAAAAGTCTGGGTATTGCAGAGAATTATTGCTGAAGAATGCTAAACCGTCGATGCCATTCATGAGAATATAACAGTCGAATACTTTGCTCTATTTTCATGCTTGAAAAATGGCTCTAACATTTCTTTCCTGAGATTAGGGAACAGTAAAGTTTGTGACCGTAAGTGGAGATACGAGGGCGGATCAATAAGTCCGTGTCTTTTTGAATGAAACACAGGTTTTTAGATACAAAATCATTATAGAGCTTTCATTTGAGCTCTATACACTTTGTCGAACGTTTCTCCAATTTTTGTTTTATCCCTTCCAAAAAATAAGATTTGTCGAGGTTTTAAAAAAAGATCTATCAGAAAGCTTTCTCATATAACCGATGGGAATACACCACATCGTGAATTTTTTCAATTGTTTCGAGTGTAGCTGAGATCAGGGAGCATTCAAAACAGTAAAACTAAAGGAATATATCGAGTAAAAACTGTTATTTATGGATATAATAGGTTCATAATATCTATATAAAAATGAACAAATGTAAAATTGAATCTCTATAATTATCTCAAATAGCTTTTAAAGGAAAAATCATAATATTTTTAAAGGGTTCCTATCTAAAAACATAAACCTAACGCCTCTGATGGCATGTTGCAACTGTGTGTGAAATGAATTTTGAACGCCTTATGTTTTCCAGCAAAAAAACAGAAATAAATTGAGACAATGTCTTTTGCCACCACTCGAAATAAAATGTTGCTGATATTTCAATTGTCTCTGCTGGTGGTGTTCAACAAGATGGAAAACATGATAAGACTTGTCCATATTTTACAGCTACGACTGACTACTGATTATTAGTTTTTGAGTAATTGTTTGACAAAAAGAATTAAAAATCCTTTAGCAAATTTTACCTAAAATTTAAGCTTTATCTAGATTTAAATATTTTAAACAAACATTTCTAATGTTTTTAATTTAATTTGTCTTTCTTTCTTTTTTTAATACAATTATAATGAAAAACTAAAAGAATTATTTTAATGTTTTTATTGATAAAACTTTGAGAAAGTTATGGTCTAAAAAAAAAAGCCCACCAAAAACAAGAAACCAAAGTATGTTATCATTTCTTTGCTCGCCAAAAGAAGCCAAATAACCTTCAAACATGAAAATTGTTTTATTATTTTAAATAAATCATCAAAAAAACTAAAATTATAACAAAACTAAACGAAAGAACAAACTAATTTAGCCCAACCAACATTGAGTTGAATTGTATTCATTTAGGCAACTGCTAACAAAAGTGCATTCTCACGTGTGTTAGCCAAAGTTTCTTTACTCATTCATGTGGCCTAAACATGTATGATTCTATATTGTCTATTACTTGAATACAGTGGAACTGGCTAAAGAGACAAATGCTAACATCGGGGATCTTAAGTGGTTTGGAAAAAAGTACCAACAAGGACCAAGGACATTATCTCTTGATTAGCAAGTTCAATTTTTCAAATATTAAGTTTTGATCATTTGTCCCACCGTTCCCTATCGTATTTGTGCATCCATCAGAAAGCCCAAAAACAAGAGATACGATTAGTTAGTCAAACGTGTGATACCACCGTCATAATGTCTAGGCACGTTTATGGGCATAACTTTATTTCTTCTCCTTTTTTTTCCCCAAAAAAAAAAAAAAAACGAAAGCAGAAAAGAAAAAAATATTTTTCAAGCTCTTCTTTGTTTTTGTCGGTGTTTTTTGTTTTAATTTATTTTATTAGCTGGCAAAGTGCATAATGGCTTATATGACGCCCATTCACATTCACCGAAAAACCGAATGTGGGAATGTTGCAACTACATTAAATGCCAAAGGAGAAACAAAAAAAGCAACACTTTTTTTTGTTTTTGTAAACAAGACAAAGTTTTGAGGGAAAACAAGAAAGAAGGCACCTTAACAATGTTAAACAAATTTGTTTAATTTCTTTTATTTTGATTTTTATTAAACTCCCTTGTTCTGCCTGCTATCACTTCCTCAAGCAAAAAGCACTTGCACCATCTATCTCCATACAATGTGCTGGAACGGGCGAAAAATATCTTTGTGTTGGCGGTGATATTTTTCAAAGGATATCGAATGATTAATACCCTACGATGAATGTAGAGTAAGCTTAATTGAAATAAAGAATAACTGGACATGATTTAAGGAAGCGATCGGCACTCGTAGCAACCAGCAGCCATACGAAACTGACTATTCCGTTGTGCACATCACGAATATGAGCAAAACTCGTGAAAATTATCAGAAGGGAATCAGAAAATTAGTTTTATGCAATTCGTGCCGACCACTGACTTAAAGACAAGTTTTTTTAAACCTTCCTGGATCACTTGTCTTTAAATCAGTGGTCGGCTCGAATTGCATAAAACTGATTGATTTTCTGATTGTGTTTTTGATGCACAATCTTCAATTTATTTCATTCCTGGAATGAGAACAAAGAACTTCGAGAAAGAAAAAAAAGGGGATTATTGCGGATCATTTTCCCAGATCCATTCAAAACATATTGTTACGAATGTGCAATGACGATTTGAGTTTGACAGTCTGTAACGACTGCCTGCAGCATTCATCATGTTTGAAGGCACGTCCATCATTGACATTGTTTGTAGGTATGGCAACACTAAATGTTTGGGCTGCTGGCTCTGGAATTCGAACATACTAGTTTGTCCGTTGAGAGCATTGTAGAAGATTCAGGAAAGATGGCGCGTGTATGAATAGTGGCAGAGACTGCAGTCGTGAGTGAGTTGATCATTGGCGCTGTTAGAGTTAACATCAACTGTCGTGTACAATTGAGCTTGTCATTATAAAGTGTGTGTGTGCATTTCTGCGAATTAATAAACGTGTAAAAAGACACTGAGTGACTATTTGCATTGTTGTTGGTGTACATTTTAAATAAATAAAGAGTTGTTACAAATTTTAAACTACTAAAACTGCTTTTTATTTGCAATCAAAAGTATCCGGTTTATTTAAAGGAAATAAACCACGTTTTTAAAAGGTAAAAACGTAACAATATAAATTAATTTAATTACAAACCTTGGCATGGTGGAATTAAGTGGAACAGATGACTCCGAGATCATTACTAGATATGGTCTATGGCCTCATCTGTATTTCTATTAATGGGTCCATGAGGACCTGATCCACTCATGCTCTGGGTGCAATCCTACACATCCCACCCTTACATATATTGTTAATGGAGGAAGCATATAGTAGTGCATCCATATTACCGGGGATATCCTGTGTAATACCGGGTGGTCTGGTTGGCACATGCTCATTCTAGGCATCTTTGGGATTGAACACAAACTTTGGTGTTACATAGGAAGTTTAGGGTCCTTATACCGAAAAAGGGATGAGTGGATAAATCATACATGGTGGAAGGATAATGCCGATCAAGTGTGGTTTACAGATGGCTCCAAACAGGCTAATGGTGATACAGAGGCTGGTATTTATGGGTCCAATTTTTAAAGGAGTATCCCATCAATATTTCAGGCGGAGATTTACGCCATCCTTATATGCTCTAATGAATGTTTAAGGAATACTAGGATATTTGCTAAGTCGGATAGCCAGGCTGCTCCTAGAGCCTTATCATCATCCTGAACCATTCTTTGGCATCCCAATTGGATACACTGCGGAACATATTCGTTCTTGGGATGAATCGGAATTTGCCCGGACAAACCTAACCGGACACTGTAGTTTTTTTATGCTTGGACCAGCCCTAAGGGGTTGGGCTGGAAAATAGGTTATGGGAAGGAGGACAGAGGGAGTAGTGTTTGTGGATATTTGATTTGAATTTTCCTACATTGAAAGGGACAGGAAATACTTCGACAGGAAGCTTATGCCACTGACCAATCGACCACGAATGGATGAGTCCCCGCTGATGAACGCGTATTTCGTAAGAAACTACGGGTATCGGGTCAGTCACCGATAAGCACATTCGCCCTCTCCTGTACGCGGCCTAGTAACTACAAAATAGACTTCGAAGCACCGGCCCATTCATGAGAGTTGTATTCCATTTTGGGTCGGATATAAGTGGTGTAAATAGTAAGGAGATCAGATGAAGTATTTCTTACACCGTCTTAGAAAACCGAGGCACTTGAATGCTTCTTTCGACACTTGAAAAATGTGTTTTGTCTAACGAACATCACACTGAATTCTCATGCCTAAAACATCGAGAGCTTCTGATTCCTTAATATTTATACCACCCATAGAAACAGATGAAGCAACATGATCTGTCGTGCGTTTATGTGTTAACATACAACATTAAGTCTTACGTGCATTAAAATTGACTCTGTTCGCATAACCCCATTCAGAGATTATCACAAGATCTTGGTTAAGTGTATCATTCATGTTTTCCAAGGCTTGGCCTATAGTTGAATGAATATGAATGGCAAATGTTGTTGTCATCTGCAAAAGAATAGATAGGGTTGGAAGTTTGACTTAGAAGGTCATTTAGAAAAATAAGGAATAGAGTAGGAGAAAGAACAGAGCCTTGCGGTACCCCTGAATTAATCTTGAACTCATTTGATGAGATCCCATCGACAACAAATAGAATAGTTGGCTTCATACGTAGCCTAAATCTATGAGTTGCAGTGCGTAAATCCTCGCTAATATTAATAATAATTACAAGTTAAATAAAAACAGATCTACTGTTGTCGAATGAATGTTCTTCCCTAAGGGAAAAACATACGGTTGATACAGCTATTGCTAGATTAACCACCATTGGTTGACTAAAACTTGGCTCGTTCCGAAAAGAAGATCCAATTGTCTGATCGCTGGTAGGGTATCAAAAATTAAAGTAAAACACCTCCTTTCTTTCAAGTTACAATTTTCCCGCCACAACTAGGAAGAGAGCAGTAATTTAACGAAATAACAGAAGAAAATGAAAAAAAAAATGAAACAGACGAAATGAAATACAAACGGAACAACATTTTGTTGGATCCTGGTACTAGGTAACACAGTTGTCAGTTAATTAGAAATCACAAAGCTTAATTTGTACATGATTTTCTTTGTTATTCAGCAATTTTTTTAGCTGTAGTTGTTTCAACACAAGAATTTATAAAGGTATTTTTCCCATACCATTCTTCATTAAGTTTATTTTTTCTTTTCTTCCTAATTTTTCTTTTATTATTGTATTTTTTCTCCGCTGTGTGAATACGAAAAACTTGGACAAACACGTAACATTTATTTGATATATTTTTATGAGGTCGTGTGAATTTCTTGTTGTTGCTCTGTTTTCTTCATGAATTTTTATTTATTTTTTAAGTTTTTTCGTTTTTATTCGAAGGTAAATCAATTAACCCATTTCGTAAATTTATATAAGATACAAAGTTGAAAGACATTACATAGGAAAGAAGTTAGTATTTTTTTTTGGTTTATATACAATAGAAAAAGAGATTTTGATTTTATTCATAACATAACGGTGGAGAAATTGCGATAAACATTAAATTAAATAATTTATTGATTTAAAACTTAATTTAAATAACAAAAACCAATTTAAAGTAAGTTTAATGTTTTTGTAAATATTTTATTTAAAAAAGAGGTCTGGAGAAATACTTTATGTCGATTAATATATTCCGAACGGTAAAAAAAAGTGGAGCGTAACTTTGTAAATCAGGAATGGAAATTGAAATTGAAACTGTAATACACAATATTTTCTATAGAAAAAAACTGTTATACACCATATTTTGTATAGAAAAAAACTGTAATACACAAGATTTTCTACAGAAAATATTAAAGCAAATATTGTTGTACTAACTTTACTATGGAAACTACTTTAGTTTTTCTTGAAATCTAACAACAAACTAAACAGGACTGCAATGCTCTCACAATTGCGTCTTTGTAGGACTCAAATGTGTTCAGCTTCTTATTGTGCTTACAGTATTATTCAATGCGATCTTGCCTCTAGAAGTTCTTCCTAACTATTAGAAAATCTCCCAAATTATAATGATACCCAAGCCAGGGAAGGATTTGACATTGGCTTCATTCTACAGACCGATTAGCTTATTGCCTTGTTTGTCTAAAATATTTGAGAAAATAATGCAAGGGAGAATTTTAACATTCTTCTTATAATCAGAACATTATCCCAGATCATCAATTCGGATTCCGTGAGCATCACGGAACAATTGAGCAAACTGGAGAGATACGAAAATCCTTCGAACTAAAAAAGTACTGTTCGACAATATTTCTAGATGTTGCCAAAGTTTTTGACAAGGTTTGGCATAAAGGTCTAATACACAAGACAAAATGCCTAATGCCATCTAGTACACACAAAATGCTAGAGTCTTGGTATCGGATCGCTTATTTAGGACAAAGTGAGGCGATTATGTGACAAGCGATTATGCGAGCAATGCTGGTGTACCTCAGGGAAGGGTTCTAGAATCAACCCTGTACCTATTATACAACTCTGATTTGTCCGACTCCGAATAATTGTCCATTTCCACCTTTGCAGATGACACTGCAAGACTTAGTTCTCATGTGGACTCAAATGTAACATCTAGAAACCTACATAACTATTTAAGACGGTGGTTAAAAGATTGGAGAATACAAGTAAACGAAATCAAAATTATGCACATAAAGTTTTCACTTAAGAGAGGAAGTTGTCCACTAGTGACACTAAACAGTGTGAACATCCCATAGTCTGATCACGTTACATACCTTGGTATTCACTTAGATAGACGCCTTACGTGGCGTCGGCACATGCATAGAAGCCAAGCGGCTCCACATGAAACTAAAAGCTTCTAATTTACATTGGCTAATCCACTATCAATCGAAATTAAGCCTCTACTGCAAAGTTGTCCTCTATAAGACAGTCTTCAAATCAATTTGAACATACGGAATCCAATTATGGGAACAGCAATCAAATACCAGTAAAGATCTCATAGAGAGGGAACAAAGTGCTTAGAACCATGACAGGAACTCATGGTTCATCCATGGTCAAAGAAGAATTTAGAAAAACTTGTGAAGCTTATTTGTCAAAATTACATCATTATCCGAACCCGCTCGCTAGGCTACTTGCAGTAACTCAAGACATATCAAGGCTGCGTACAGCTGATTTACCACTTATCTAATTTGAGACTAATTTGCCAAATTCTGATTCTCCACTGAGAGAACAATAATTATTTTAGTTATAAGATTAAATTACTTATTGTAAGGCCTAGACTGTATTCTTTTCCGTATAGTGAAATTTAAGGCAAACAAATTAAAAGAAGATTAATACGACATGATCGTGCATTCTTATAACGAACAGCAAATAATTCTGTAACTATAGGAATGTGTTTGAAAGTATGAAATGAGTCGCGGGAGTACTGCGGTACTTTTGAATATGAAATAGTATTAAAAACAGTACAATCGTATAAAATTTTTCGTACCTGACTTAACAATTAAATTTAAAAAATGTGGAGAATGTAAAACATTTTGTGGAGTACTCCAAACAGTCACTTTGGAAAGAGCTCAGTGTAACAAAATATTGATCCAATTTGACAAAAATTATGAACATTTTTAACATGTTTTTGATTGATACTGTTCCGAAACAATATCCTAAAGGATATTTTTTCCGATAACAACATCAATGACTCCAAATCAAATTGCAGCTTTTCACATTTTGTAAAGACTTTTGAAATGCCATAGAAGACAATGAAAAATACTTGATTTATAAGACCACACCAGGGACAACGCTAGAGGTATTGCATTCTTTATACACAACTCCTTTTAATGTAGAACTATTGCTCTCGATATATATGCTAGAGATCAATTTATGTGGATTCAGAGTATTGCGTTTTCATCGAGGGAAACGTAGTTAGAGCTTTATAATGTCTACATTACTCCAGTAGCCAGCTAATTAAACCAGCAAGCTTCGTCGTTGTCGAAGCAAATTGACATATCCGCTTTCTGCACAATGATTGACGATGTCTATTTAACTAATATAAGCACTTTCTACTAGACAAATCTTTCTCTCTCCAAGTAATAATAAACGTTTCACCAGTGGCGGCCTATCAAAGGATATTGGGCCACAATTAAAAGTAAAGAGCGAAATATTGATGCCATCTCCCATGACAAAAAAGAACATAAGTCAAAATACAGTTAGAAATAGTATAAAGGATATAAGGAGACATGACAGAAAAGAATGGACCAAGCAATAGTTCCAACATTTTCTGATCTCAACACTAATTTGAACATTATAATTGATTGTAAACATATATCTATATAAAACTCTTAATCTAAGTTTGGATTTTAAAGTTCATACGTTTAAGGTCATATTTTTTAGCATTTAAAATCTAAATAAGCAATTCTAAAAACTCAACCATAAACATTTGCTGTTCTCGCCCCAAGGGAATGTTTGTACATATATCTTAAATACAAAAGTAGCCAAATAAATTCATTCATTCATTCTTACTTTCTTTCCTTAGACGACTACTATGCATTATTGGCGCTGTGCATACTAAAATACAACTTAAAAAGAAATACAAACATTGAATTGAAATCCATCGATGAAAGAAGTCATCGTGTTTGGGTCGGTTCATTTCAACACTTATAAGTCAAGTGTAAAATACAACATGCATTTGTGGCTCAGAACAAAACTACTCGCACCATAGCATACAGAAACCAATATGATAGAGACGAGATACCAGAATGTTTGGTTAAAAAGTTAAACTACAACAAATAAAGGGAAAATACAAATACTAAATAGTACCAACAATAACAAGCTTAAAGTACGAGTATCCAAATAGCCCAAGGATATACACAGAATTTTATTTATTTGTTTGTTTGTTTGTTCGCATGGAGTGTGTATATCCTTCCTATCAACAACTACTTAATATGAACAACAGTTTGCTTTTAATTTTTTTTTTTTATTATTTGCCATTTTAGCCAAAATAATAAGAAGGCAATAATAAACATCGAACAGTATCGAACTGACTGGGAAGTGAGTGAGAAACAACGAATCTTATAGAAATTGTTTAGTTAAACTTTTATAACGAAATAATCAAAAGAAAAGTGGAAAAGTTTTTGGCTTCAAGAAGACATAGAAGTATGGAAGTGAGTGTGTTTGTTTGTTTATTTATGTGTGATGGCTATAATCATTGAAGAAATCAAGCTAATGAGCTTACGTTTTCTCTTTTTTTATGTTTTGCTTATACGAATTAACCACAGTGGTTCAATGAAGATTGAAATATGGATCCAATTCAACTTTGGACACTCGCTGTGGAATTGGAACTATATAAATCAGAATAGTATATTGAAGCATATAACAAAAACAACCATTCGAAACCATTAGAAAAAAACTGTCTCAACTGGATTTGATTGATAAACATGGAATTATATAATTATATAAAATTTCCAGATCCTGGGAAAATTTTATACAAATTGTAAGTAAGTTTTATCTGATACCATCATCAATAAAACTAGACTCATGCGACAATAGAACATCCGTAAAGAACGCACCAGAGGCGACGGTGGAGGCATCGCATTCCAATATAGAACTATTTCTCCAGTACTAGAAATCAATTTAAATTTAATTGGCCCAATAGTTAGATGGCCTTGGGAAGTACATAGAGCAGCGTCGTTGACAGAGCAAATTGATGAAACCACATCCGCAATAAGGCAACGGTGGAGGCATCTCATTTATCATACGCAACTCCTTCCAATATAGGACTATTTCACTCCATCTGAATGCTAGACATCAATTTCTTTAGATTTGTACTTAGTGCTTAATAATGTAAATATTACCCCAGTAACAGCGAAGCAAATTGATAAATCCACTTTCTGCTCAGTGAATTACGAAGCCTCCACACGGGTTTATTACCAGCGAATCCTGGTCTAATTAGCAGAAAAACCAGGCTTGTAGTTTCACATGGATCACAGGATTTTACCATAAACATTTATCTGGATAGACCTAACGATTTCATCGTCTCTGAACGAATTTATTTACATCAACAAAAAGAGAGGTGACTGACACGGTTACAGATAATTTATCGGCCGCGTCTCCAAAGATCTTCGATATTCTCCAAGTACATAAAGTTGATAGGATGTTCCGTGAAACTATCACCACAGCAGCTGCTCGCTTCATTCCTAAATAGACGCACGTCTGCGAATCCTGATCTAATTTCACATGGATCACACCATTTTACCATAAACATTTATCTGGATAGACATAACGACGTATTTATATCAATCAAAAGAGAGGTGACTGACACGGTTACAGATAATTTACCGGCCGCATCTCCAAAGATCTTCCGACACTCTCTAAATACATAAAGTAGAGAGTGGGTTCCATGAAACTATCACCGCAGCAGCAGCTCGATTCCTAAATAGATGATGTTCAAAGTACTAACCCTGAATCGCGATACCAGCATGTTTTTAAATGAGGATAAGTGGAACAACTAGAAGAACTATAACTTGCGTTCTGTAGTTAGCATGTTGTGATCAGTCATCTTTACAACCTGACGAACAGTAGCGATTAAAATTGAGCATACCTCCATATCTGTCCCTAAATGGTTCGCATGTGCTTTCAGGAGACTTTTCACTAAGCATACCGAGAGAGACAAGCAAACTGCATGATCTTTCAGTCTCAGACAAACCACAACTTTATACGCCAACTGAATTAGCACTAGGACGGCTTAAGCGAATCAACTCAGCTAAGTTTTACGAAACTATTAGTCACGATATATAATCCATGCGATTAAGAAGCGTAATTATTTCAAGCTCCTGGTAAATGGATGGGGTGAACCGATTGCAGAATATCGGTGAAACCAACCGACTTGTCTCCCATTACCTGTAGCGAAACACACTCAAAGCTTTCCACCTCCCTCAGTTGACCTCAGGATGGCGTCTTGTCGACGCTACTATGGACAACATCATTGAGTGATACTCAGTGAAAAAATATTCAAAAAGCTGCCTTAAAGATATCAAATAACCTATAAACTCACGAGCACCCGAGGTGGAGGATCTAGGTATCAGGAAGGCATACGCTCTGAGCTCTATACATTTTGTCCAACGTTTCCCCATCTTTTTTTCATCCCTTCCAAAAATAAGATTTGTCGAGGTCATCAAAATAGTTATTTGTTTGTTAGATGATTTCATCGTTGGAATCAAATATCTTTCCCCGAAACATTTCTTAAGGTTTGGTAACAAAAAATAGTTACTAGGGGCTACGTCCGGAGAAAAAGGCGGAAGAGGGAGCAATTCTTAGTCTAATTCATGGATTTTTGCCATGGGAACTCCACAAATGTGCATCCAATTGTGAGCAAATGCGGCACCCATCTTGCAAAAAGCTTACTCATACCCGAGTGATAATTTAAATGACTTCCTATGACTTCCACAATCTCTCTCACTTTCAATCTCCGATCGGCCAACACCACATCGTGAATTTTTTAAATTTTTCCGAAATTCACTAATCTATTGAAATTGATGATGCAGAGTTCCCTAGTACTGGTTAAAGTTATGTTTTTTCGCAAAAATAATTCTCAATGAGCAAACGAAATTCACTTTTTTCCATTTTCTCCTCAAGTTACGCGATAGTCTGCTATCAATGGCTGTTAAATACAAACTTAATGACGCAACTTGTTAACATTTTGACAGGAGTCAATTGACAGATGCCTGTTGACAGGAGCAGTGTTTCTCATTCAGTTAAGAGGCGGGAAATTCAAAAAGTCACGGACTTATTGACCAGCCCTCGTAGTATTTGACAGCTTTGATCGACATTTATAGGAGACGGCGAAAAGATTCGAAAAAAAAGTATCATTCTTGCACTACAAAGTTCAGAATGAAAATAGCTTCTGTCGGCCACAACTTTAGCTTAGTGTGTTGTCAGGATTTCATTAGACATTTATATAGAATAGCCAGATTAAACATTTTTAAATTGTTCCTGCTGTTGCAACAACTAGAAGCAATAACACAATTCATTTTTGTGTTTAAGTGATTATTTATATTTTAAACAGTTAAACCACAAACCAAATTGATTTAACCGACCCACTGTTTATGATTTTAACAAAAGCAAAGCTAAAAAAATTAAAGAAACTCTACAGACAACCGTAATAAGAACCAAGTGGATAAATTGATTAGTAGTAGACTTTGTTCTTACATTCTTTTTTTTTTATTTCTATTATTTTGTTTATGTTTCTTTGTATTTGTTTGTTAACTCAACAAAGAGTGTCGAGAATTGTGCTTTAAATATGATGAAACAAGCATTTAATTTAACACACTAAAAATAAAATCCTTAAAAACTCTAGTGGTTGTCATAAATTTGTATTGGACACATGTTTAGACCAAATAGAAAATGAAAGAAAAAGCTTATATTGTCTACAACAATAACACATTGAATTGCAAAGTCCCCCTTTGGGGGTTTCAACCTGTTATTTATACCTTTTCTTTGTTTTTTCTACTCTATTTTTATAATTTCTATACGATTTTTGGACTTTTTTCCAAAAAAAAAATATTTTGTTGGCCATATTTTTTATTTAACAAACATTAAAAAACAACAAAAATATAGAAAATATTTTGTTTGGAATATATAATTTTGTATTTTTTTGGAAAACTTACCGCTCCCTTGAGTTTTGAGCAAGCCTGGTGTTGTTGCTGCTGTTGCATTTGATGGCGAGTTTCTTTCATGTTTCAGCTGGACATCAGCCAGAGTTAGATGTGATGTAGTTGTTGTTGATGTTGTGGCCACTCCAGCTCCTGCTGCTACGGATGTTGTTGTGTTAGTTGGTATTGTTTCTGAATTATTACCATTGAGATTTACACGTGAAGAATTATGATTTTTATGAACATTATTGGCAACATTATTACCATTGTTACTGCTGTTGTTGCCGTTGTTGTTGCCGTTGCCATTTGTCAAACGCAAATATGTCGTTGTTGTTGTGGCATTTGTTAATTTACTATTGTTATTGCTGGCTGTAGTTGTAGACAAATGACGTTGGCCAGTTGCTGAAGCTAAAATATCACCCAATTTGGTTGTGGTAGTTGTAACAACATTGTTGTTCGATGCATTTGATTTTTGAGACTTTTTGGTGCGAGTAAACGTTATAGTGCTACCACCTTTAGTCGTGTTGACACCAGCTGTCGTTGCAAGAGCCTGCTGTTGCCGTTGTTGTTGCTGCTGCTGTTGCTGTTGCTGCTGTTGTTGAATAGAGGACAAAGATGATGAAGATAAGCTTAGTTTATGTTCGACCGTTAGGGATGTGGCCAAAGATGATGAGGAATTCGATAAAGATGAGGTAGAATTGGCACCTGATGTTGTTGCTGATGAAGATGAATTGCGTATGACTAGGATAGACTGGGATTTTTCTAAACGCTTTAATGTTTGCAACACAAATGGTCCTTTATCATCGCCAGTTGCTGCCGCCGTAACCGTACCAAAACGATTGCTATCGGTGCTTAAACTGCGTGATGCCTGAAATTAAAGAACAATTTGAGACATATTTCAACTATCTATTTAGGAAGAAAACTGCAAAAAAAATATTTATATAAATAAAACAGTTGAGCATGTGGTGTTGTTTGGCGCCACATAGGCACTTGGATAGAATTAAGCTTGTATAAAACCCTAATGTGAGCGAAACTCTTAAAAATTATCAAAAGGGAAACAAATTGGAAATTATGTATTACAATACATTTGCTAATGCGGTATGATCTGTTCGAGCCGACTAATGATTTACGCCAACCACAGTTGTACCAAAACGAATATTTTTCTGCATCTTATTTTCTGCCATTGATGTACGTTATTCCTTTCATTTTCTTGCAGCAAATGATAGTCCTACAATTTTTCTGATTTTATTTGAAGTTATATTTTGACAGCTGCACTAGGTATCACTCACCGACCAACCGATTTGTAGGTAAATGCAGTTGTCCTCGTATGTTTAGGGTGTATACGTTTAACATGGTCGACGACAGTATGCCAGAAAATATCCTTGTTTAGACCTACGAGGTTTTTAATTGCCTCTAAACTCCATAAACGACTACCTGCCACTCTGGTAATCCACTATTCATCTCCAGGTATTGTTGTACATTGTAGACTACTGGATGTTCCGGATGACATTATGATCCGAGTGTATATGGAGGATAATGCTGTGCATCTTGCACTTTCTGCGGCTGGTTGTTGAGGAAGTAGAAGAGCCTCCCGGGGGGGGGGGGGGAGTAGAAGAGCCTCGGATGTCTACGAGCATTGACAAGGTCCTGCAATGTGGCACGACGAGAGTCCCTTCACAAAGTATCTGCTAGTTAAAACCCAGTGCAGCTGCTGAGCATTTTGCGAATTTCCCAGTTTTCAACAATGTGATCACTCGACATATATTTCAGTGGCTGGGTAGAATCACGTCCCTCACGGGCAGGTTCAAAACAGTTGCCAAGTACTCGAATACCCGCTCGCCAAAGAGTTTCAACTTCAGCATGGATGCCTCGACGGATGCTGATCAAGACTTACTAAAGTAAATTCTAGCGAACTAGCGCAGTTACCGTATCTCAAGTTGGTTTTGTCAATTTGTCCCGCCAACGACATTCTTCTCTAGTTTTCTCCCAATCTTGAGTGAGATGTTAATGGTGGGCATTGAAGTCCGCAAGGAATAAAGGGCCTTATGTCAGTTTCAGCCACAATATCTTGAACGTAAATACATACATATATTAGTCTTAAATATCGACGTCTGAGGTCTTTTCGGAGAACCATATACTTTACGGTGCAACTTTACTGACTGTATTCCACAGTTTTGTCTCCTGGACTGGATTATATCAGACGTTTTTACTTGAAGGCTATTGCATGATATCATGCTGCAGTTGTAAAGATTGTGATATTTTGGGTCGCGGTGTGCCCTAATATGATGTCGATGACTCCGATGGAATACGTCACAGTTGTCAGCATAAATCAAAGTAAAGTTACCACCACTTTCATTATATAGTCCGACACAATTCCTGAGGTGACACCTGCCCAAAAAAGAGTTGCACCTTTATCGGTTCTAGCAAAATGTGTTGGATTATGGTCCGCGATTTTGTTTAACTCCGATATGGACCAAAATTTCTAGCTCCGATATCAAAAATCACGTAAGACAATACAAGGAGAATAAGGACTATAAAATAACTGAATCTCCTAAGAGCTTGGTTAAGCAGAAATAAAAGAGTAGAACGGAAGGAGAGAGCAATAAAATGGAAAAAAATTACTCTCTTTTCACACATACGGGTGATACAAATACAAAATACATGCAATGAATTAGGTTTCTGATAACAGACTTAGGTTTTTGGCTCTCAGTTACCTATCTAGTTGTCATCTATGCAGAAAGCTATCCAACGTTTAATTAGGTGAAATTCTTCTTAGCAACACAGAGTTGCTATGGAAGATACCAGCATCTTCCATATCAACTCTGATTTATGTCTTGATCCTGAAAAGTTTACAATATTCACAAGAATTATGAAATGTTTTAACCATTATGATTAATGTGCCCATGAAGAGAGAACATTTTGAACATATGGAATGATGTAACAAGATGAAGATAGATAAAGAGCTAGCAATATATAGCTATGTTTAATACTGTCGTTATGTAGAAAACTTCGGAGAGAAAAGAAACAAAACATACTGATCATGTTAACACGGCTAAAGCCATATGTTATTTTTAGTTTATAAAGATAGTGTAATTTGGAAACCTCCAATGGATCCATTGTGCATTCCTTCAAACGAGAGAAACATCAAGGAATATGTCTCTACAAAACGAAAGAACTACCCTACCATACAAATAACCAGGTATCTGCCATTAAGCAACTTGTTTCCCCTGCTGAAGCTAGCGATATTCTATAATACATTATGACATGCTCTATTCTCTACAATAGAGGGGAGTGAAGTAATCACATCTATGATTATCCTAATACAACTTATACTACTACTATTAAAATCCAATAGCAGTCTAGCATCTGCCATGTACAACCTGGGTATTAACCCTCCTCAGTCTTTCACCATTATTGTCCCAAGATATTGGCTGAGTTGTAATTTCGACAATCTTTGCCACTCTTTCAACTATAACCCTGAAGATTTCCTCGCAAGCTCGTTCACAATTTCGTTGCTTTCACGTTGCAGTGTTCTTGGTCCAACCCTCCTTATTCATGGTTACATTCTCCTTAGCTAGTCAACCAATAAAATAATTGATGAGTGTTCAAATATCTTTAACGAATCTGTCCACAACCGCTATAATGTGGCAACTTCAGAGTTGTATTCGGTGATGGTTAACCCCAAGTAATCATTACTTTAAAAAAAGAAAGAGCAAACCATTTAAATGAATAGAAAGTATTTGATAAAACCTTAAATAAAATCGCACTTATTACTCTCGTTGAAAAATTCTTATTGACTTTTAAAGCTTTTAGAAAATTTGGTGGTAATTCTTTTAAGAGTTCGTTAAAGCTGTCTCCTATAATTATAGTGAATATGTTAAAAAGCTGTCAAGAACATACTTATGAAAATTGGCTGACTTTATTATATTCCCAACTAATAGTTTAATAATTACAAGTGAATGCATGTTATTAGCCATTGTGACATGTACTTACATTTTTAAATAGGAATGGTCTTTCCGTTCCAGATGTAACAGTGGAATTTGATTTTTTTAATTGTCCCGACTGCAACAGTACAGTTTCCAATTGACTAGCATTAATGGGAGTTTGTAATAGAATTGTATTCGTTTCCTTGGGGATTATTGTGGCTGTATTTGTTGCTGCTGCTGCTGCTGATGATAATGATGATAAGGACGACGTTGACGATGTGTTGGTATTGGCCAGTCCACTATTGCCAATGCCAACATTGTTAGCAATCAAGGAGATGCTAGTTTTGCGTGCAACAGTTGTGGTTGATGGCAATTGTGTTAATGTGGCCACGGTGGCCTTTTCATTTTGTTGCTGTAATTGCTGCTGCTGCTGCTGTTGTTGTTGCTGTTGCTGCAACTGCTGCTGCTGTTGATGATGTTCACTGAGAAATGTAAAGATGTCCTGTTTATTTTGTATGACAATTTCGCCATGTTCATTGCGTGAACCACGCACAACAATTATATTGTTGCCTAAATGATGCTGATGATGTGTCGGCTGAGTTTGCAATTGAAATTGCAATGATGATTGTGATACAGTTTGATTTGTTAGCTGTTGCTGCTGCTGTTGTTGTTGTTGCTGCATTAATACAAATTTTACTGCTTTGTTGTTGTTATCGTTGTATTAGCATTTGTTGTTCTAGTTGTTGCTGTTGCTGTTCTTGTTCTTGTCTTTTTGTTGTTCGCCACCACGTTGCTACTGTTCAAACTTTGTCAATCAATCGAAATTGTAGACGACAACAACGACATTAAATTGTTGTTGAAACTGTAAAGAAATATAAAAAAACATACAAATTAAATAAATATATTTGTTTAAAGCAATAAATCATTGATCATGTCTTGAGAAGGAAGTATTTAATAAAAAGAAAACAACAATATAAAATAATACTAAAGAATACAAAATTTATTGGTCAGTATTAGGAAAGAGTGGCTTCTTTACTTTTTCCGATAGTTTCCTATTGTTTTGTGAACATCAAAAAAAATCAAAGAAAATCAAAATGCATAAGGGATGAACTTAAAGCTAAAACTGTTTTGAGGACTAAAACAAACACTTCTGGGTCCGAAATATGTCTTGCTCAGACTGTTACAGAATGTAATATCTGCGTCTGAATTTCACCAAATGCCAAACAGATGTTGACAATGTATTGGATCATTGGACCGAAACTATGTAGGTAAACTTGAGGTTTAAAATTGTTAGAATTAAATCTAAATATAACTGATTTTAATTAATTATGTTTTTAAATGTTGTGATCTCCGTGAGAATCATCCGATACTTCTGACAAATTTGACTAGATCCATCGGTGACACATCTTTAAAATAGTCGAGATCATGAAAAAAGGCCTATACAAAGACAATTTAATCACTCGACATATATTTCAGTCGCTGGGTAGAATCACACCCTTCACTGGCAGGTTTAAAACAGTTGCCAAGTACTCGAATACTCGCTCGCCAAAGAGTTTCAACATCAGCATGGATGCCTCGACGGATGCTGAAATAAAAGCCAGCGAAACTACTGATTGCCTGATCAGATCAAGACTTACTAAAGTAAAATCTAGCGAACTAACGCAGTTACCGTATCTCTAGTTGGTTTCGTCAATTTGTCCCGCCAACGACATTCTTCTCTAGTTTTCTGCCAGTCTTGAGTGAGATGTTAATGGTGCGCATTGAAGTCCCCAAGGAATAAAGGGCCTTATGTCAGTTTCAGCCAATCTGGTCACAATATCTTGAACCTAAATACGTATATTAGCAACAGTATCGACGAATGTGAGTCTGGTGTCTTTTCGGAAAACCATGTATCCGTTGCAATTTAGCTGACTGTAATTATTCCTCAGTTTTGTCTCCAGGAATGGATTATATCAGACGTTTTTTACTTGAAGGCTATTGCAGTTAAACTGCAATAATGATATCATGCTGCAGTAGTAAAGATTGTGGTATTTTGGGTCGCGGTGTGCCCTAATATGATGTCGATGACTCCGATGAAATACGTCACAGTTGTCAGCATAAATAAAAGTAAAGTAAAGTTCCCACCACTTTCATGATATAGTCCGACACTATTCCTGAGCTGGCACCTGTCCAAAGAAGAGTTGCACCTTTATCGCACATCAAAAATCACGTAACTCTAGACAATACAAGGAGGATAAGGACTATAAAATAACTGAATCTCCTTAGAGCTTGGTTAAGCAGAAAGCTATCCAACGCTTGATTAGGGGAAATTCTTCTTAGCAACACAGAGTTTCTAAGGAAGATACCATCATCTTCCATATCAACTCTGAGTTATATCTTGATCCTGAAAAGTTCACAATATTCATAATAATTATGAAATGTCCTCTCTTCATGGGCACAGTAATCATAATGAGAAGGTTTTAATCATTATGATTACTGTGCCCATGAAGAGAGGACATTTTGAACGTATAGAATGATGTAACAAGATATCTTAAATTTCCCTCTTGTGAAACGGGGTAGTCAGATAGAGCTTTGAAAATTGCTCCTCTTCATCGCCCAGAATGAACAATCTCTCACATTTACTTTTAATTGATAATTTCAGTCAAATGTTGGCCGCAACTACGCTGTAATTCATTCGAAAGGTCCAATTTTCGATTACTCTTTCCAGCATTGCTACCGAAAAAAATCCATAGATGTGATATCCCACAATCTAGGAGGCCAGTGGACAGCTCTAGAAGGCGTAATTATCTGCTCACTAAAATGATCGATAATGCAAACCATATGTTCTTCGAAGTGCACTGATTTTCATAATACAGCTGAATAAAACTAAAAACTAAAATTACAGTATAAAACCAGTCACGGGTTATCTGTAAAAAAACGTCTAAATGAACCACCCTTTACAAAAAGTCTTATCCAGTTCCTACCAAGAGCCAAGAGATTCCTGGTTCTTTCTCGTGACAGAGCATTATTTAAGTGTTAATCGTAGACCACCTGAGTTTCATCTCTTTTAATGCCCATTCATCAATCATATTCGACACCGCAACCAATACGATAAGATACGTCCAAGGACGATCCATTTAGTTTCACGGATGCTCTCATTTCATGGAACCTATACTAACTTGACATGGGATTGTCCAAGCTGTTCCAGAAGATGACTTTTCGACCTTATCATATTCGAGTTGAGAACCTTGATTGTCTTCTCCCGACTGCTTCGATAGCGTAAGTTTACGCCTGGAAAACTTTACAGCTATAGGATAATTTGTAATAAACAAAGTCGGTATTCTCATCTTAAATCCGTGTGCTGTGCGTTTTTTTCTAAGATGGTGCCGTGACCAATACGGTCTTGCTTAAATATCTCTGAGAGACCCATTTAATGTAGATGTTAAGAGAATTTATGTCCAGCATCGTCTCCGAATTGGCCTGAGGAGTGGAACTCATTGAGTCAGTAAAAGCAACACAAACTAGTATTTGTACATTGTACAGATAAGAGAGGTTTGTTTAAGTGTCCACCAGATAAGAGCACCAAAGGACTTCTGACCGCTGTGTACAACTAGTGTACAATATAAGGTTTGAGACCCATCTTTTCCAAAAAGGTTTCTTACAAGTATAAAATACATATAATGCCTTTCGCTTTCGTCTACAATCATAACGTTTCCACGAGAGCTTAGAGTCGAAAATACCCCTAATTATTTGGCTTTCCTCGAAAATTCAAGCGTGGTGGTCCGGCGCATGATAGTGGTACGTCATGGTCTGATTCCATGAGCTCAACTAGTGTTGGAAAAAATTTCCAATAATTAGGAGCACAACGTCATCAACGACTATGGCAAACAACCCACTGAATCTGAAAAGGATTTTATTGAAGACAAGATTGTACAAAAGTGGAGGTTTATATGAATTTTTTGCGGTGATCCTCAAGTTATAATATTCATTGGTCTAAACATGTCAAAATTAATGGCCCTGCTCTGCAGCATATTCTCCATCCTGTTCGTTAATCGTTGGTATATCCGCAAGCTACTTAGGGCCTATATATACAGAAAAGATGCAAGTACATATGCTTTCATGTCAAGTACATACTCTTTCACTGCTCTTCCTTTAAGATATCCGTATTGTACATTGCAGAGTTAAGATATTCCTGACATATTCCAGAAACAAACTTAGAATTGAAAGGATTCTTGTTAAGACTATTTATTCTTTAATTTAGGTTCTCTACGTCAGGATATATTCACTTTGTTGGAAGCAGCTTATATATGCAGAAAATATGCCAGTACATACTACTTTCTATCAAGTATTCCCTTGACATACAAACAAGCTCAATATTTCACTGATCTTCCTTTAAGATATGAGTATTGTGACCTGAAGAGTGAAGATATTCCTGACATATTCCAGGAACATACTTAAAATTGAGAGGATTCTAGTTGAGACTCTTTATTCTTTAATTCACTTTCCTTTTCAAATATTGACATGAACAAAGTCAATGACTGAATTCATTCATTTATTGGCCTGGTTAAACATTTCAACAATCAACTTTCAACAACTTGTCTCGTGTCGTGTTTTCTTTTTCTGTTAAACAAACTACAACAACTTGTCACATCTAGTGGGTTGGAATACTAGTAGTTGTTCAGTTGATTATGCCGTCCCTCCTTTTTGTCAACTATCAACAAAAACTTCAATTGATATTGTCGTGCACATTGTTGTCGGTATGCAAACTATTTATTGTCATCAACTTTGTAACATTTTAAAGTGAGCGAACGAGCGAATAAGTCAACATGTTACTTTTTTTTAGAACAATTTTTTGCAACTGTTTTTTTTTCTTTTCAAACATTCTGGTTAGTAGTTGGTCTATTTGTACATGTAATAATATTGAACGTGTGTTTGTGTGTTTTTTTTATTTGTTTGCTGGTCAATATGTGGCTTGGCCTTCAGGCCATTTTCACATTCAAACCAAAAACAAAACAAACCGCCACCACACCATAGCTTTTTTGTTCGAAAAAAAAGAAACTAGTAGCAATGAAGTCCACGAAGAAAGAAAAGAAAGATAAACCATCTAAAGGGTAAACCAACCGGAAATTTATTACTTCATATTGTCATGTACTCGTGTACTTTGTTGTATATTTTTGCGTTTGAAATACCGTCACTGTTACGATATTTCGCGTAGATATATTTCATCCACTCGCTCTCTCTCTCTCTCTATCTTACACAATCTGTTTTTATAAAAGTATGAATGTTGTATACTGGAGTTAGAAGTTGTTCATTTATTTAGTTTTTCGAGAGTGCGGGCCATGAAATGACAATGACATCCATTGTAAACACATTTTTCCCCGGTCTCTCCGCCAAAGCAAAGTTTTACAAAGTTTTTATTTCCTCCAAATATGAACAAAAAAAAAAAAAATTAAGAAAAACAAGCAGTATAAAGTAGCAAAAAGCAAATATATCAATGAGATTGAATAAAAGGCATACAAAAAAAACAGTGTGTGCCAAGAGTAAATCCAAATTGACTTTAAATTGTTCAATAGTTGGTTGGAACAGTGTGTGACAAGAGGGCAAAATATGGATTTTAAAACTCCAAGTTATGAAATCTTTATACAAATGATGACAACCGTTACCGCTAAGCTACCGTTACCTCTAAAATATCCTTTCAGCTAGACTACCGTTACCGAAATAACTGTAATTATCGTTACCGACAAAATGCCGTTACCAAATTACTTGAAAATACCATTACCTCAAATAATTCAAAATTTTGAATTTATTGAAATCTACAGAAGTTAAAAAGTGTAGTACAATGCCAAAATCGTTAACTTATTTTTTATTTATTTAAATGTTATTAATAATAAAGGATCTTTGAAAGACTGAAGCATTTAAATCATTATTTCGAATAATATTATTAAATAAACTTACACAACTCCTCATGATCATTCACAGAACATAAAGAGCTTCCGATACTCAGCTAGATATTTAAAATTACGTAAGATGCAATATTATTGAAATTCAGTCTGGTTAGTCCCTTTACTAAGCTGATTATGGTTTACCTGACAGACAATTTTTTTTTCTTTTTGGACCAGCACTTAGGGGATGACCCCTATTCATGCACAGCATTCTGTTGGAACTAGGAAAATAGATTATAGGAGAGAGGAAAGAGGGAGTAGTGTTTGTGGACAGTCGATTTGAACTTTCCAACATTGGAAATGGCAGGAAACACTTCAGGCTAAAGAACGAATTTTCCCTGTAGTGAGTTGTGCGGTCCACTGGCCAATCAACCACACAGTGATGTGTTCTTAATGAAAAAAGTGTATTACGTAAAAATTTTCCTTAATTTCATCAGAACACATTCCATTGTAGTACCGATCAAGAGAGTTGGATTCCCTACTGTCACCAATAATCACCTTCGCCTTCTCCTGTGCGCGGTCGAGCAACTCCAAAATAGACTTTGGAGCACCGGCCCATACATGGTGGTGTAAACACCGTTTAAAAAAACCGAGACACTTGAATACTTCTTTCTACACTTGAAAAATGTGTTTAGACCAGCGGACATCACATTGTATTTTCATGCCCAGAACATCAAGAGCGTCTGATTCTACAATATTTACACCATCCATAAATACAGGAGAAGTTTTTGTGTCAAAATGTAACACTGAGTCTAGCGAGCGTTGACAGCGACTCCATTCGCACGACCCCAAAACGGTGAATGAAACGACACGATTTTTCCGATAGGAAGGCTAACAAGTCTCCCGCAGAGCATCCTCTACGGAAGCCATACTGGCGGTCGTTAAGTAAATTGTTGGATTCCTCTCCCTTTTTAGGAATTGGCGTGACATTAGCAACCTTCCAACATACAGGAAATACGCCGGCACGGTATGAAATGCTGAAAAGGTAAGCTAATGGACGAGCTAACGTCGAAGAGCGCACTGGTTCAAGACCAGCGCTGGTATGTCCAGGATACTTATTTACGTTGAGATCTGATAAAACCCTTTTTACAGCACGAACTCGAAAGAAATAGAATAAGTAACCTACTTCACATGCCTTGGGAGTATTATCTCCAGTTTTGGCGGTTCCAGTTCGGCCTGCTCTCTTCTGTTTCGCATTCCATAACCATATCCAAAGAGACAAAAATAAAAATCTTTAATGCAAATGTCCTACTCCACGCATGTAAAACGTGGAACCCATCCAACCGCGAACTGCAAACAATGCAAGCTTTTCTGAATCGTTGTCTACGTATAACTCTGGCCTAACATTATCACAAATAATGAGTTGTGGGAACGGACTCGGCAGTCACCGATTCTTATAGAAATTAAACTACGTAAATGTCTTGTCTTGGACATAACCTACGCAAACCCCAAATTGATGTAACAAGACCAAAACATGGCGCAGACTAGTGGAAATGGTAGCAGCGGAGGCTGGTGTATCCTGGAGCGAAATCAAACTTATTGCTAACGACACACCTAGATGGAAAACCTTTGAGGTCCTATGCACCTAAAGGGAACTACGAGAAAATATATATACACAGTGTAGGGTATTTACACATAATTATTTTTGCTAACTATACTTGAAAACGGTTTAAAATGGTGAGTAAATACACGATAAGTTGGGCTTTCAGTTTGTGGAATAGAAGACATTTTGAAAAATTACAAATACCTATTTTTGTATCCGCAGCGTCGATATGTTTAGTGTGCTAAAATTTCATAAGATTTCTGATGTCCTTTTTCACAAGATTAGTCATTGGAAAGGCTTAACTGTCAAACGAACTGTCATACCGCACCCACTTTTTGACATTTATGATCAGTATACTCTGCCAAATCATAATAAATAGAATGACGCTTGTCAACGCTACCAAATTATCCAAAGTTACCTTGAAAATCGGTCATAGATTCGCGCAACTTATAGAAGACTGTTTTATTGGCAAATTTTGTTCAGCGTTGAGGAACATTTTTGGTTATACGGGTTAGTTAATTAACAAAATTGCCGCATATGAAGTGAGACCAATCCACTAGACCCTAGAGATCCCATTAATACCGGTGTAATGACGCTGGTGGCATCATTGGACCTCGATTCTTCAAAAATGAAGCCGGATCTCGCGTTACGGTCAATGGAGATCGTTACCGCACCATGACCAATGGCAACCTCATCCATCGATTTATTGAAATCAACATTTTGCGATAACTTAATTTTGAGAAAAGGACCTGTCAAATGGCTTCCAAGATCGTGCGATTCCACATCACTCGATTATTTCATCTTTAGCTCGTCGTTCACTTATATCATCAATACTGCGCCGAATTTCATCTTACAAAGCATCAGTTGTTTGTCAGTTTGTTCACGTAAACACGGTCTTTAAATCACAAGAATAAAGCATCCTGCGCCGAATTTCATCTTACAAAGCATCAGTTGTTTGTCAGTTTGTTCACGTAAACACGGTCTTTAAATCATTGGCATCTACAAATCGAGAAATTACCAGACCGTTAAATTTCTCATGCAACAACAAAAAATTGTTTGACCTGCTGTGTGGCTTGTGACGATCTTACTGAAACGAAAGATCATCATTAGCAACTTGTGGCCCCAAATAAACAATCATTATGGTTTGGTGCCATTTTTCAGCATTTTGATAGTAAATTATCGCAATTAAAGTTCGTTATTCACGAGTGTAGCGTTCCATTGTTAAAATTTCTTGTTCGAAATAAATGTTAAAGGATGACACCTCAATTCTTCCAAGTTCATCATTTGACAGTCAATTTACTTCATAATCTCAAATATCCTGAAACTTTCAATAAAATGCCACAAGATTTACAATTTCAGCTTCAAAATATTTCCAGTAAACCCCACTGTCACTGATCCCATGTAAAAAGTAGGAAAACACAATAATGTGTTTCCTCTTATTGGGTGAATGTGTGTGTTTTTTGTCTTTTGACAAAACGACAGCACGCGACAAAATGCACTTCAGAGTTGAGTTATGGCCAACAAGATAATGTACGACTAGGAAACTGTTTGAAATAGAGAGAGAGAAAGAGAGCAGACACTCACACACAATCCTAAATCTAAAACGCTGTAAAAATCATTACATGAACTTAAAAACACGTTGTTTTACTACCACTTCCAAGTGTAGTGGAATAGAGTACTCGTAGTGACTTTATTGTTGGCCAAATAACATCTAAACAACACCAACTATACGTTGACAAACAAACAAACACCAAAAAGAAATAAAAACATGAAGCGGAAGAAATGTTTTCCTTGTTACTGTTACTGTTACATTTTTCAGTTTTTCCTTGATTTGTTTTCATTTTATTTTGTTACAAATGACCATTGACTATTTTGAAAGGATGTATGTAAGTGATTGTGTTTGTGTAAGGGTAATTCGAAAAGTCCTTTCGAAATCCTTACTTTGTCAGAAACAAACAATTTATGAAACATTGAAAAAAGTATATTGAGCCTAAAAGCACGCTTTGTTGATGATTAGTTCATAACAAATAAGTTTAAGTAATTTTCTGTTTGAGCTCGTACTTATGTACATTAGTTGTATGCGTTTCAAACATTTTTAAACACTAGGACCCAACAAATAAACGGCCTTAAAAGTCAAATGGCAACAAATGTTAAAAATAACGACGACATCGACGACCACAAGCAACTAACAAATGACAACAACAGGACAATAGACCCAAACAGGAAAATAGAAAAACTTTCACACACTTACTACTTAAAAGCTGTTTCAAAAAAAAAAAAGCAGGAACATGTGTTGGCTTTGTACGAACACTAGACGCAGTTTTGTTTTCTTTTACGCTCCTGGTATGAGTGAGAGCGTAAAAAAAACCAAAAACAAGTAGCAAAAAAAACGAAATAAATAGCCGGCCTATCTTTATATCAAGTGGAGAGAAAAAAAAAACTAAATATTTATTGCGCTTTGCATACTTCTTAGGCGGCAATCAACAACATAGCCAACAACAACAACAAAGAGCAAAAACAACAACGTACAATAAGAGAAACGCAATAAAAAGTGTGTGTGAATTATGAGCCACTAAAAATAGTGTCGACATTAAATACACTTGCAAGACGACCGACCCCAACATGGAATGTCTAAATTTTTTAAGGCCACATATTTCTAGGGGCCCTGTTCAAAAAGTTTGATGTCCAAACTTTTTAAAAGATGAAACTGTACTCTTGAGAATATAATGTCCTAGATATGTTGATTCCCAAGCTTTTTTAGATCACAACCCGATATTAATCCCAATCCCGCATAAAAATTCCCTAGTACAACGTTTTGGGTAAAAAACTTAAAAATGCGGTATTCACAACAGATAGCGTATCTTCTGAACGTGATTTTTATCTTTAATAACTTATATGTCATTTTGAAGGGTACATATCTGTCTTTTATGCTCACTTAGTTATTGAAGTTATAGTGTAAACAACAAATTTTTTTTTTTTTGCATCGAAAATATCAAACTTTGTGCCAACAAAGCGTCATATGCGGGAAGTTTTGCTTTAATGTGAAAAAAGTGCCGCTGAAGCACACGGATTGCTCACCGAAGCTTATGGTGAATGTGTTTCATAGGTTTCAACGTGCGAGAGATGGTTTGTGCGGTTCAGAAATGGTGCATTTGATACGGAAGAAAGACCATTGTTCTAAAACTCAACAAGATCATTGGGAGCTACTCAAGCAGCAATTTCAAAACGGTTGCGAGTAGCAAGTTTCATCCAAAAGCAGTGAAATTGGCTACCAAACGAATTGAAGCCGAGAGACCTTAAAATACGATTTTGCATTTCCGAAATGCTGCTTAAATGAAATGGATCAATTACGATATCACGAAGCGTAAGAGATCGTATGTGAAGCCCGACCAACACCAAAGCCAAATATCAATGATGCTAAGATTTGGATGCGTGTGAAGATAAATTCGTATTTAACTAGTATAGACACAAACCACAATTTGTAACAGAGCAGTTTTTTTGCAGTTAACAGTGCACTGTTATGCATTTAACATAAATGGTATTTAAGAGGTACTATATGTAGGATGTTAATACAGGAGAATAGAACCAAGTTTATGACCAAAAATATTGTGAAGTGGTACTCCAAGAGGTCTATAACAATGAAATAACTAAAATATTTATAGAATTTACAAATTTGGATGTCTGTTTCGAAAACAAATTCTTTAGAGTATCATTGGTAAAAATGGCCATTTTTGGAATGGTACACGTAACACACTATATACGTTTGATGCACTGTGGGATAGTGGGATAGCTGAACTAATTTTGGAATTTGAGAAAATTCAGTTCCAAAAAAAATTTTCAAAATCATATTTTTTGAAAATCTATTTTCTCAAATTCCAATATTGGTTTAGCTATCCCACTAATACTGCATCAATAGGGACCCTTTGGACTACCAAACCTATATAGGGTGGTACGTGTGCCATTCCAAAAATTACCATTTTTCCAATTATCTTCTAAACAAATTTTCAAAATCATTTTTTTTGGGAACTAAATTTTCTAAAATTCCAAAATTAGCCCACTACGTGTGCATCATTAGGCACCTCTTGGGCTACCAAACCTATATAGTGTGTTACGTGTACCATTCCAAAAATGGCAATTTTTACCAATGTTCCTCTAAAGAATTTGTTTTCGAAACAGACATCCAAATTTGTAAATTCTATAAATATTTTAGTTATTTCATTATTATAGACCTCTTGGAGTGCCACTTCACAATATTTTTGGTCATGGACTTGGTTCCATTCTCCCGTAATAACCACCTAAAAATACTACCTCTTAAATACTATCTCTGTTAAATGCATAACAGTGCACTGTTAACCGCAAAATAAGCTCTGTTACAAATTGTGGATTGTGTCTATACTAGTTAAATATGAATTTATCTTCACACACATAAAATTTCGTGGGACCAAAAGGGTCTTATCTATTAAGAGCTGCTGAAATCTGGCCAGACCATCACAGGGAATCTAAAAGCTAATCTCTCACTTTTAAGTTATACATCCAATATACATATCAGAACAAATATATACTGCATCCAATGATATGTGGTCAATAAAATTTATAGACATCATTGCAATGGTGAAAAACTATGGTCTCAAGATGCCTCCAGCTCAATACTCATGCTGTGGATGCATTTGTTTTTCGACAATCACAAGTGTGTTCTTTAAACCCAAAACATGGCAATTTTGACCATTAACAAAGCCCAACAGTCAAGGTGAAAATATGCGTCATTAACTCGAAACATTTTTTAATGTTAAATAATCTGTTCAACGAACTCGTTTCGCTGAGCATGGACATTATGCTTCAGTTCTTGTGTCAGTTGAACTTTGCAAGTGTGAAGACGCTTGCCTCCAATGGACTAGTTGGCTCTGCACAAGTGATTACTATAAATTTGTACGAATTGAAGTCAATTAAACCGATTAAATAGTATTGAAAATACAGGGGTAATAAACTTTCCTGGAGATTCAAAAGCCCTGATAGCAGTGTATGTCTGCGGGAGAACCATGGGCATGAGATGGCTAGTCAAACCCAGAAATGTGGACTGGCTATTCGTTGGGGTCACTAAAGCGATACTGTTTTATTGGATCTCTCAAACTGCGCTCTCTTTGAAGGAATATTAAGAAGAAATGCATAAATCAAATCGATCTTTACAAACCTTTACAGGGAACTATACAGACAAAATCGTATTCGTTGCGACAACCGAATTCGCAGCCAATTGAGTGATTCCATGACCTAATTTTACAGTTGAAATACAAAATGATGGGATGACAAATATTTGATTATTTCATCTTTACCAATAGAATTTTTGTTGCTAGAACCGAAAAAAATATATGAACACAATCGAATCAATCGATTACCATTAAATACTGTTGCCACGAAGAATCAGTCTTCTCTGCGTATCATTGGGACGGCATTCAGATTTAACGTAATTGGCACATAGATCGTGCGGCTATGCCATTATTATTCGGTTAATACAAAATCTTCTAGATCACATTAACGTCAAGGTCCTTATTTTCGAAAATATTCTGTTTTTCAATGTTGAAAAACAAGGGATTAGTGGAGGCTCTGACACAGTGAGGGGCCCTTACACATAAATGAAAATGGACAATTTTTTACGGAACTATGTATCTCCAATAACCATGTCCTATGTGGCACCCTATTCACTTCACATGGGTTTCATCTCAAGGTCACACTGAAATTCATATTGACGATACATGTATCAACAAAATGTGAAGACGGAGGATATTGGATATGCGAAATAAGCGCATCGTCAGCTTTTTATAGCCCGAACACGCCTAAAAAATTTCAATGACGAACGGACCAAAGTAATTGTTACACATCACGACGATTGGATGTATTAAAGCTCAGGAATATAAATACTATTGAAGCGATAAAAAAATACCAACCGGAATACTGGTCTTAACCTAGACCTGGTGCGTAAGGAAAGAACGGATTGGATGACAAACTTTACATGGAAGCCCTAGAAAATTACGAAGTTATTCCAAAATAAAACGTATCAGCTCTCAATGCCCTAGCTTCCATCAAACTGAGACAGCTATCAAATGTATGAAATGTGGCAAAGATGCTGTTATTGACAACGTCTATTTTGAACTCTTAAATTGGCATTCAAATTGTCAGCCTTTCGCACATTCTTTTAACAAACACAAACTGCAAAGCCATTTGGCTTCTCTACAGTCTTTAGCGGGAATCGAACCCGCAACCTTCATATTTATAGTCCAGCACACTAACATTTAGTCTATGGGAACACCCAAGTTGAGTTGTTTCGCAAAATATGGAAGACTAAAGTAGTACCCACCGACTGGTTACCAAGTATTACAGTCAAAATGCATATAAAAAGGATCGCTAAGCGACTACAATAACTGGAGAGGAGTAATGATTAAGTGCAGTGATCTTAAAATCTTGTGCAAAATTATTCTGAATAGGATAGAAATGAATATTGTTGAGACTCTCCACAACAGAAAATCGTGCATTGAAAATTTAGCAAGTTAATTAAATGCTGGAATTTCTGCACCTTGTCTTCATCGACTAAAAAAAAGTGAAAAGAAGAAAAGGTGTCTGCGAAAATTTATTTAACTTAATCAAGTCAAAATACCTAAGGTTTGGAGAACGAGTGTGGCATGGTAATCATTGATTCCTATTAAATCAGACGTAAAGCAAGGTTGCAATTTATTCCATTTACTGTTTCTCAATGTCAGCGATGAAATGTTATTCTCTGCATTTGACAACGATCCACAGAGTGTGATAATTTGGCCACTTGGAATGGAACATCTGAATGACCTTGTGTGCGCTAACGATATTGTCCTGCTATCCAAACAACACAATGGCATGTTGTAATACTCTCAATCCACAGCCTTTCGCTTTATATGATCAATTCATCGAATCGGTGGACGAATTTTGCTATTTGGACAGTCAAATTTCACCATATGGAGGTACCTGAATGGATGGATGCAAAACCTGGTTCTCCTCAAAAAAAAATGTAAAGCAAGTGACAACCCTTTATCAATAGATCGCTGCGTTACATTTTACGAATATGGTGGTCAAAGAACGGGATATCAAATGACTAATTATAACAAAGGTTTAATGTAAAGTCAATAATTTTTCAGATACGCGAAAGAAAGTGGAAATAGGTTGAACATGTTCTTCGCAAACACGTTAATGACATCAACAAAGAAGCCTATGACTAGAATCCCCAGGGTGGTAGAAGGTAGTCCCAGAGATAGCTCACATGGTAGCTGGAGACGAATCTTGACAATGACTTTAAATTAAATGAAATTTATCATGACAATCAACTCTCTTCCTCGATTACTAAAAAAATTGGACTCTACTCCAGCGAAATAGAGAGCAAGTGACAAGCCTTTATCAATATATCGCTTCGTTACATTTTATGAATTTGGTGGCCAAGCCGCTGGATATCAAATGTCGAATTATACCAAAAGTTTAATGTTAAGTCAATAATTTTTCAGATACGCGAAAGAAAGTGGAAATGGGTATGTTCATTCTTCGCAAATATGCCAATGACATCAACATCGAAACCTTTGACCTCCAGTGGTAGAAGGTAGTACCGGAGATAGCTCACGTGGTAGCTGGATACAAATTATAGACAATGACTTTAAATTAAATTTATCATGACAATCAACTCTCTTCCTCGATTCCTAAAAAATTAGGATGCGAAACCTGGCTCTCCTCCAGCGAAATAGAGAGTAATGTGCAAGGCTTTATCAATATATCGCTTCGTTACATTTTATGAATTTGGTGCCCAAGCCGCTGGATATCAAATGTCGAATTATACCGAAGGTGTAATGTGAAGCCAACAATGGTTGAGATATGCGGAAGCAAGTGGAAATGGGTTGGACATGTATATCATGAATTTCTACTTTTACCAAACATCGGCATAGACCTTTCACTTCAAATAACCCCATAAAAAGAAATCCAATGATGTTAAATCACTTGATCTAGGAGACTGATTCTAATCACCGAAACGAGAGAGTACATGACCAGGAAATATCTAATGCAGTAATTGAATTGTGTTACGGGCTATATGATTTGTGGCACCTTCTTGTTGAAACCACATCTCGGCCACATTAATACATCAATAAAAAAGAACTCTGTTACCATATCGCGATATCTAGCACGAATAACAGTCAATGCTTGAAAAGCCTCATTTTCGAGAAAGTATGATCCAATGATGCCTCCATCGTAAAATCCGCACCAAACTGTGTCATGAAGTAGATTCCGTAAAATGCACAGCACAACGACAGCATTAAACGCCATTGCCACCCAGATCTCACAAGGCTTAAACAAGGAATTCCTCAAGATGGGTTCCTATCGCCATTTCTGTTTAAATACTAATTCACTATACACCCCTCATCTTGACAGGGATTGGAATTGATATCGTAGCATTATGACGATGGGATATAACGTTGATGACCTATGCGATCGTGTTAATCTTTATCTCGGAAAAATCCCTGCAGCTATCACTAGCGAAGTATTCAGCAACACTCTTCATTACCCTAGAGGTAAATCTCAATCTCGAGTCGATGTTGTCCAAATTCCGACTGTGAACCACACAACAATTTTGGAGGTCCCCTTTGACAGTCTATTTAAACAAGTTTCTCCAAAGCGCTACCCGGCAGCACATGAAGAATAGATAAAGAAATCTACATGCAAATTACCTCGGAACATCATATACATGAGGAAACGAAGGTTCTTCCAATAAAGGAACACAATTTCATGTCGTCGAAACACTTCCTTCTGGGATGCCATAGAGGAATCATCTCAGCTTCAACATCACACAGCTGGAGCATGCCCAGAGGTATGTCAGATAGTAACATACAATGGTATGTGCATGATCTATTTGTTTGCTATTCGTATACGGCAGCTTTGAAAAACATTCATAGACACGCCATCAATATCTCGGTTGCAGTATACAGTATATCGTATAGGGTTTTCCAAAAAAGAGGTGTTATTTTGGTATTCAAAGAAAAATTGTATTTTTTGAGATAAATGATCGGATGTTTATTTCATAATAAAGAGGAAGGTATGCCGTTAATAATGAAAAACAACATTAGCCAAATGGCCACCACGACCACGCTTACAGGACCATATCCTTTTCATGAAATTTTCCATAACCAAATCGCAAAATGGCTGCCCTATGTCCTCGATAGCCTCACGAATTCTATTTTTGAGGTATTGAATCGACGCTGGGCTGTTGGCGTAGACTTTATCTTTCACGTGGCCCCAAAGGAAGAAGTCGCTAGGTGTTAAATCACAACATCTCGGTGGCCAATTGTGATCACCTCTTCGAGGGATAACACGGTCCGGAAATGTTTGCCGTAAAAGAGCAATGGTTTCGTTGCTTGTGTGGCACGTAGCGCCATCTTGCTGAAAGAAAACGTTGTCCTGATCAATATCATCCAACTCTGACTATAAGATACGGTGTAATGACTTTTGTGGAATGCCCAATTCCAAAGAACGACGAGGAATGGACAAACCTGGGTTTTCTTCAACACTTTGGGCTACAGCAACAATTCTTCACATCACTAACTTGTCCCAACAGCTCCAATTTTTCCACTTATTTCTGTATTGCGGTCCGACAAGGTGCTTCACGACGACCCAAAAATCCTTTAGTTTTGATAATTTTGCAAGATTTTCACCATTTTTTGTAGTGAATTTTAATAATTCAATGCGTTGTTGAACCGTGTATCGTTCCATTTTTAGTAATGGCGTAGTTTCAACTTGTCAGATGTCAAAGAATAAAAGCTTCAAAAGTGAAAGCTACCGAAATACCGGGTGATTTAAAATAACACCTCTTGTTGGAAAACCCTTTACTTGGAGGCATATAGCAAAGTCGGAGAAAAACTTGCCGCGGAAAACAAAAGTAGATCTGACACAACTTAGGTCGGGTTCCGCATAGACCGTTTCAAATGTATACCCAGCATGTGGTCAGGATCCCCATGATACCAATTTTGGGACACTTTTTAACCGTCAAATAGCTCAAGTGCTATTCAGCGCTTTGGCAGCTCAAGTCAATTGGTTACCTAAAGTTTAACGTAAAAACTAAGAACACTTTAATATTGGAGCTTACATTCCGGACTTCTAAAACTACCTCATTTGCAGCTTATTAACAACCACTGTTGAATAATCTATTGGTCTTTAATCCCGTTATGATTTAATAGCAAACCTTGTCTAAATATTTTAACAAAGTATATCAAACAGATTTGTAGATGTAAATATTCCTCTTTTAGGCAAATTTAAATACGAGCTAAAAATGCAACAAACTAAAATGTGCGGGTCATTTTGTAATTAGGTGCGAGTCCTCTATGAAATGTGCGCCTGTTACACTTCTTTTTCATTTATTATTTTCACTGTGTTGTCATTATTTCTAGTCCAAAAACTAAACAAAGAATACGAAACATATGTATGTACTTGCACAATTGTGAATAACGAACACAGAAAAATGGGAAGGATGGGGGGGAGGGGGTAAATATAAAGGATTTCTTTTTGAAAGCCATTCATGCAAAGGACAAATATTATACTCGTACAAATACAAAAGTACACACTCATACATAGACTTGTTTCCAGCAGCAAAGTATTCTACGTCTACATGGTGGACAAAATAAAAATGAAATCTAATCTAATGTGGACACACAAACATAGATACATTCATACCAGCGTTGAACACTCATTCCAGCAAACCATGGACGGACTTACAATTGCACGGAGAGCAACTAGCCGTTAGACAGGCATAATTTAGAAATATGATATAGTTGCTCCATACATATTGCTAGGGTTGGGGGTACTTGTATCATCCATAGTTTTTGGAATTTGCATACATGTAGCCGTAAAGAGCTACATATGTATATAAGGATAAAGTGTTCGTGCCTGTGTTTAGATTTTGGAAACACCCAAAGACTACAATAACACCATGTCAGAGAGTTCTAGCAAATAGCCCATCATAGTCGCCATGTGCCCAGCATAGAAATATTTATATAGAATTTTATCAAAAAATAAAAATGTGTAATGTATAAAATAAATATTAAAGTGTGTCTATTTTTTTATTTGATTTTTTTTCTCAACAGCCTCCCATGTGGAGCAATATAAAAATTCTTTTAGGTGACTATTGATATTAAAAGATATAAATCATTTATATATAATTGTCAGCTGGACAGTGGGTTAAACATTGAGAATTTATGTTGAATCTTTGTTATTAAATAAAAATAATTGCAGATCATTGTTATATAGAGAGTATCAATTGCTTCTTCAGTTGCTACAAAATTTTGTAAGACATCATATGGACTAGTTCCCTGCGCGAGAAAGGTGAATTATACAGTGTTGGAAAAAATAATAGAAACGAAAGCATTTTTTCCAATTTTGTAAGTATATTAGTCAAGTTTAGTTTTGTTAAAAAAAAATTTATATGCAGTTTTGTTTATCAGACATACAGCATAAGAAAAAACATAATCAGTCCTCTTTTCATTGACATTTTAATACACTATATGACTAACAATGTAAAGAGTCAATATTTTTGCTGGAAAAAATAATAGAAACGCGTAAAAGGATTCAATTTTTAGAGGCATATCTTTTAATTTTTTGTTAAAAAATGGTTTTATTTTAATATTTAGAGGCTCTAGCTTTGTTTTTCATAACTTCATTGCATCTGCGAATCATGGAATCAACCAATTTTTTTTGAAAAAGTACTTGTCAATGAAAAACCACTCTTCCTGGTTTTTTTTTTTCCACAATTCGTCCTTATTTTTCCGACTGATGCCCTCCAGCTTCCTCTTGAGCACTCCCCAAAGGTGTTCTATTGGTTTAAGGTCCGATGGCTGGGAAGGCCATTACATAAGATGTACTTTGTTGACAGCAAACAAATCCTTTGCCAATTTTGAAGAGTGGTTTGGATCACTGTCCTGCTGAAACTCCCATCTCAAGGACATTTCTTCCTCAGCAAATGGAAGGATTAAGCTTTGCAATATATTTACGTAGTCCGGGGCGCATATTTTGATCAATATCCAAAATATTGAACAGACACCAGAAGAAGAGAAACACGCCCATATCATCATTGATCCACCGTCGTCTTTTACAGTCTTCTTGGTGTATTTTGGATCATATGCCTTATTGTGTGGGTGCCTAACATAATGTTTCCCATGGGATCCAAACAAATTTATCTATGTTTCGTCTGACCACAGCTCAAGAAGACCGTCAAACACAGCGGTGGATCCATCATGATATGGGGGAGTTTCTCTTCTTCTGGTGTCTGTTGAATATTTTGGATAAAGAACAAAATATGCGCCCCGGACTACGTAAATATATTGCAAAGCTTAATCCTTCCATTTGCTGACGAAGAGATGTCCTTGAGATGGGAGTTTCAGCTGGACAGTGATCCGAACCACTCTTCAAAATTGGCCAAGGATTGGTTTGCTGTCAACAAAGTACTTCTTATGGAATGGCCTTCACAGTCAACGGACCTTAAACCAATAGAACACCTTTGGGGAGTGCTCCAGAGGAAGCTGGAGGGCATCAGTTGGAAAAATAAGGACGAATTGTGGGAAAAAAAACAGGAAGAGTGGATTTCCATTGACAAGGCATTTTTCCAAAAAATTGGTTGATTCCATGTGTCGCAGATGCAATAAAGTTGTGAAAAACAAGGCTAGTGCCTCTAAATATTAAAATAAAACAATTTTTTAACAAAAAATTAAAAGATATGCCTCTAAAAATTGAATCCGTTTACGCGTTTCTATTATTTTTTCCAGCAAAAATATTGACTCTTTACATTGTTAGTCATATAGTGTATTAAAATGTAAATGAAAAGAGGATTTATTATGTTTTTTCTTATGCTGTATGTCTGATAAACAAAACTGCATATAAATTTTTTTTAACAAAACTAAACTAGACAAATATACTTACAAAATTGGAAAAAAATGCTATCGTTTCTATTATTTTTTCCAACACTGTATAAAGAAAACTTAAAAATTTTACACAAAAATTAAACGAATTTCAACATAATGTATCCCCACTGTGCCGTACTTATTTAAATACAAAATGCCAAATTGTTTTTATTGATGAATTTTCTAACAAATGACACATTAGTTTAATAAAGTGAACAAACATCATAAGATAAACATAAGTATTTGAACTTTCAGTTTTTTGATTTATGATAAAGATTTAGATTTACAATATTTTTTTGGATATAAATCTGAATATGAATTGAAAATTAAAATTATGTCAGAAAAAAATTTTTTAGTTCCTCAACTAGTTCTAGAATTTATGCATATAACCAGTATTCGCTCTAGGCCGGCGTTGGGATACATTTTTTTAAATTGACAACTCCAGAACTGATTCTAAAGAAGCGTGTTGTGGAGCCATCACACGTTAATGTGAACGGTTCTGGAACCAGTTCTTTTATCAAATATTTTTGTTTAAAATTGTCACCTCGGAACTAGTTCTACGGAAGTTTTCCGAAACAAACACACATTCTTAGGAACATTTCTAGAACTAGTTCATTAATACAGGGTTTTCCAACAAGAGGTGTTATTTTGGTATTCAAAGAAAAATTTAATTTTTTGAGATAAATAATCGGATGTTTATTTCATAATAAAGAGGAAGCTATGCCGTTAATAATGAAAAACAAAACAAACAGGACCATATCCTTTTCATTAAAATTTTCCATAACCAAATCGCAAAGTGACTGCCCTATGTCCTAGATAGCCTCAACAATTCTTTGTTTGAGGTCTTGAATCGACGCTGGGCTGTTGGCGTAGACCTTATCTTTCACGTGGCCCCAAAGGAAGAAGTCGCAAGGTGTTAAATCACAAAATCTCGGTGGCCAATTGTGATCTCCTCTTCGAAAGATAACACGGTCCGGAAACTTTTCCCGTAAAAGAGCAATGGTTTCGTTGGTTGTGTGGCACGTAGCACTGGATAGTTAAAAGTAAACGTTGTCCAGATCAATATCATCCAACTCCGACCATAATAAATCATTAATCATCTCTCGATAGCGCAATCCATTCACCGTAACTGTTGATCAACCTCATTTTCGATAAAGTAAGGTCCAATGACCCCGCCGGACCAGTTCTCAGTTGTTCTTGAGCAACGTGCACGGGTTTTATTCCTCACATCACTAACTTGTCCCAACAGCTCGAATTTTTCTACCAATTTCTGTATTGGGGTCCGACAAAGCGCTTCACGACGACCCAAAAATGCTTTAGTTTTGCGAACTATGACTGCAATATTTTCACCATTTTTGTAGTGAATTTTAATAATTTCAATGTATTGTTGAAGCGTGTATCTTTCCATTTTTAGTAATGGCGTAGTTTCTATTTGTCAAATGTCAAAGAATAAAAGCTTCAAAAGTGACAGCTACCGAAATACCGGTTGATTCAAAATAACACCTCTTTTTGAAAAACCCTTTATATACAAAATAATTCTGTTTACAAAACATTTATTTCCCAAATATTACCTTAGAACGCAATGTATTATAGACAACCTTTCCAATGAAGTGCCCTACTTTGAGGGGTCTTTGGTATCCGCCGTAAAAAAATAAACTCGAATACACCTATGTTATGCCTACTGATCACTTATAAATACTCTCAACAACAAATTTATTTCCAAGATATTTTGAATCTGCACCGTGAGCAATCCATATTGATTCCGGTACCTGAAACACTTCCTGATACCGAATTACTCAATGTAGAACCCACCTCAAACATCATCTCTCCTCTTAGATCCATCCATGAATATTTTCAGATTCCGTGGTGACGAGGTGATTTCCTCCATCTATCAAAAGTCTCCAGAGGTTTATCGGTGCAGTTGTACATACATAGTCCCTATGATACTTTCGTAACATGAGTGAATTCTCATTCATTACGAATAACATATGTCTAATTTCATGTTACTAGTTTCATTAAATATATTTACTAATTAAACTAGAAATAAAAAATACCATTTTAAGCAAGTAAAAGTTCCACTAAATCTTCTTTGCAAATTCTTAATTTACACAGGATCATAAATGCCCAAATTTATGATTCTACGTTCATTATTGTAAAATTAGAAAAAACTGTCATTAAACTAATAAAATACAAAGATTCAGTTGTTTGCCAGTTTTCTCCCTTAAAGAGTTTGAATTGGTACCAAATACCTATATGTTTTTTTAATTCCTTCACCATGAGTGGCAAGGGGATATATATAAGTTTGTGATTCCGTTTGTAATTTCTACATTTTTCATTTGCAACCCTACAAAGTGTATATATTCTGGATCGTTATTGATAGCGATATAGCCATGTCCGTATGTCCACCTGTCCGTCAGTATGATGTAATCAACTTTCCGTAGCCCCCAAATAACTTAAATACATGATTCATACATTAATCTATCGGAAGTTCTTCCGGCTCGGTTAATAAAAACCGGGACAACATCTATTTTTGGAATATTTTTGATCTCTATCTCGATTACTAAGTCATAAATATTGACAATATGGATATCTAATGAAAGTCCATTGCAACAATGCATATAAGGCTATAGTAAGTTGGACCTACAATGGGTCAAAATCGGGAAAAATATTTTTTAAGCCAAATTTTAAAGAAAGAAAAAATATTTTAAAATTAAAAAAAATATTTGGAAAAAATAAAAAATAATTTCGAAAAAAAAAAATTTTAAAAAATTTTTTTTAAATTTATAAAAAATTTTGAATTTTATTTTAAAGTATAATTTGGTGAAGGGTATATAAGATAATAATAAAGCTATTTTACTTGTTTTAATTAACCCTTTGACAACCACGGGGACACCGGTGTCCGTTTTATCTCCAAAACATTAATAAATTCAAAAGATTCTTTTTTGTGGATATACAGTGATTGACAATACAGTGGAAACTTTTTAAAAATACAATTAATAGGTCAAAATTTAAAAAATACAAAGTAATTTATATTCTATATATAAGGACTGAGATCGAAAAAATCATAACATACATATGTATATGTTAATAAAAATGAAACCACTAAACTTACAGTTTTGATTTTTTTTTTATTTGATTGAAATTATTATTACAAGTTTCAAAAAATATTTTTTTTATAGTTCTAATCAATAGTGATGAATTTATGAACCTTTTCCGGAAACCCATTTATAGTGCTTTCTGCCACTTTGTTCGAACACGTAGTCCATCTCCGTTTAAAATCTACCATACTTTTGGATACCTTTTTTGTGCTCTTCAATTCTCTTTTAACAAGATCCCAATATCTCTCCACTGGCCTTAGCTGCAGTCAGTTTGGATGATTTGCCTCTCTTGGTACAAATAATACATTATTGTTCTTGTACCACTCAAGACCTTGCTTACCATAGTGACAGGATGCCCAATCAGGAGAAAAATAAGTGGACACATTAGGAAGTCTTATGAATTGAAGCATCCTCTTTTGTAAACATTCCTTGATGTAAATTTCGGTATTTATAGAGCAACTGCATATTGCTGGCCATGCCAAGAAGTTTCTGGGAAAATTTTCTGCTATTGGGTCCTAAACTTTTCTACAACATTCCCTCGAGCATCAGCAACATGAAAATATTGAGCTGCGAAAAATTTTCCATACGTACGTTTCGCCATCCATTATACAGTAGATATATTTTTTGGCCTCTAAATTTTTATCAGAGGAATTTTTTGAGCCTTGTATGTTTTTAAACCTTTATTGATTTTAACTTTTCGTACCAAATAGTCCGAGTACTGAGCTAACCGGACAGCTTTCCTACCGTATGTGTTGGAAGCTCTTTTGAAAATGCTTTCTATTTATTGGCTTTAGAAACATCATGTGGACCATTTCTTCTATAAAGGACAAGTTCTCCCGATACTGTTTAATAACATTGGAATCAGTTTGACGGTTTGGTTTATCCAACTTTTTGTAGAACCAAGCTGGGTTTTGTTGAAAATATTTAATAGTTTTAGTACGCATTTTTTTCTCGTCACTCATTTTAATCAGATTAACAACAAATGAACATAATTGACATTAAACATAATAACTGACATACTTGGGTTAAAAGTTTTAATGAAAAACGTGTGTTTATGTTTTTTCGATCTCAGTCCTTATAAACATTTATATATTTATATAAACCAAACGTAAGAACATAATCAAATTCTGAAATTAAAAAACAAACTTAAGAGTATTTGTTACTATGGTGTTGACAAAACAATGGAATCTTTTTAATTTTTACAAAAATGTCTGGTAATTTTAGTGACTCAGTATTATATTGGATAAATCTTGTTTTATATTACTGCTTCACAGCGACAATACATTGAACCAATAAAAAATGTATTCCCCAATCGTTTAAAATATTTTGATATAACCTTTTAACCACTTTTGCTATTCCCTGATAAAGCTTCTTTGTGATCTACAATTTTCCATAAGTTTTCTATGGGATTGAGTTATGGTAGGCCGATTATATATTTTCATCAGCGTATGAATACATAACATCGTTTTAAATGGGTTTTTATCCGATTTCATTTATGATATTTTTATACCCTACAACACCATAGTGAGGAGTTTTTTATGTTGAATTGTATGTGTATGCCAACATTTTTAGGATATTTATGCACGTTAAATTGATTTTCGAAAGCGGGTCTATATGAGAGCTATAACTATATAGACCCGCTTTCGAAATTAATAGGTTGTGCCGAATCTTGTATTCCAACCATCAATATGTGACAATAAAATATATTTCTGATAAAGGGGTTATATGGGGAGTAGGACTAATTATGGAATTATCCTAACAAAAATTGTTGGAAAGATTTAGATTCATATAAAACTTGTTCAATTTCATCACGATATTAATTATTATAAGACTAATCGAAGGGGGACCTTATATGGGGACAAGGGGCAAATGTTGCCCGATTTTCGCCATACTTTACAATATAATTTCAGAGTACATAATTTGTGCAAAATTTTATCACGTTTGCTGCATAATCAAAATACTTACGACAGCTCAAACAGTATTTCGGGAGGACATTTGAATGAGGGCTAGTGAAATCATGGATCGGCATTACCCATTTTCAATACCAAACAAACTTTATCAATAGAGTATTTGTGGAACTTTTCACCCAGCTTTGAAAGACGGGCGGACATAGCTTGATCGTCTTAGAATCTTATGGTGATCAAGATAAATATATGTACATACTTATGTGGGTCTGCGACAAATACATACTTTGAATACAACAAACGGAATGACAAAATGAATATACCCCCGTTATTTTTTGATGATGGGTATAAAAATAAAATTGTAATAAAAATATAAATTTTACCTATTCATTTTTCCAGATGTTTTTATTCGAAATGCATTTTTCAAAACATTTTCAATTTTTTCCTAGGTACTTTTTTATTTCTATATACTAGCACACTCATAAATAATTGTTTTTACTGAAGGATTAATAAAAATATAAGAAAATATTGAAATTTTCGGTCTCCCAATTATATTTTCCAAAACAGTATAGGTTGTATTGTTATTTTCTTATTATTTTCAGTAATCGGTCACAATACCTAAATATGCATTATTAAGTTACGATATTTTACCAATAACGGCATTTATTGTTATTACGGCAACGATATTTACATGATAATGGTAATTTATTAAAACACATAATAAAATAAATATTGATAAATAGTAATAGAATAGTAAAAAAATATAAATATAAACTTTAATTTAATAATTTTATTTATTGGCAATAAATTTGTTTATCTATTTTATTAAATTATTCGAATAATTATTGTTATGCCAATAACTAACTCGACACTCTACATACTGTTGACATAAACAAACAAAACGGCGTTAAATAATCACCATCAACTATGTACTCTTTTTGACAAATAAAATTCTCATACGGTGGAAGATAAAGAACAAGGCGAATTTATATAAGGTGTACTCGTTAGCCCAGCTGATCGTCAGCTGTTTCATCTCAACTGTCAAAATTTGTGTTAATATTGGTGCGCGTCATATATATGTGTGACTTTGTGTTTGTGTGTTTTTGATGCGTCCACTTTTTTGCTATTGTTTTATATTCAATTTCTTCTGTTTCTCCACGCGTTTGAAATCTTCATCGAACATTTTAACATCCTCCACATGAAATAAAGCAATAAATATAAAACTTACACTGGTTTGTTGTTAAATTTCAGTTTAATATTGAATTCGCCGTACTTGTATTTTTTGACAGATGGGATGAAAAGCAAAAACAAAAATGTATGTTGTTTTTGTATTGTTGTATTTGTTGTAGGGACGAGTACACCTTATATGAATTCGCCTTGATAAAGAATCAACAAAAATGTAAAAACAACAAAAATAGTAAATAAAAACACAACAACTAAAAACAACAAACACGATATAAATACCTTTTTCACAAACACCTTGGCCCTTAATAATCAGAACAACCACTAATAAGTAAATCTGATTGGAAATTAATTTATTTTATTAATTTTCTTTCAATTAGAATGAATCTTTGATTTATTTATTTTCTCATTGCAAAATCAATCAGTCAGCCAATCATTATTTCTTTTTTGTCAAATCATATGAAATCATAAACAAACACTTTTTTTCTTGTTTTGCCATAAAAAAAATTTAACAATTTAGGTTTCTTTTATTTATTGGCACGCGCTTATTTTTGGACTTTTTTTTAGGTTTTTTGTAAACGATTTTTTCATTATTTCAGGTCAACAATATGAAGAAAAAAAAATGTAAACAAAATACAATATTTTTCAACAGCACACACGCACACACAAACCCGTGAAGAAATTTACACTTTTGGCATTAGAAGCAGCGAGCGTTCCTGCCTGGTCAATATGAAAAGACCAAAAAAAAATAATTCACTGAACAGAATTATCAAAAAATCGTATGAAAACACGTGAAAACCAGCGTTAAACAAACACTTTTCGAATGCAGCATGTGAAGTTGAAATTGTTGTTGCACTTTATAAACGAAAACTTCTGAAATTGTTAACTGATTTGGAGAAAAATTTAATTAAAAACGAATTTACGACAGCACTAGCTAGAGCTTATTTTGGAAATTATTGAATTTTCATTAAACTGACAGCTGGTCGGTTACAGTACTGCCACTGTGCGCAAATGCCATTTGGCAGGCGAGATGCCAGTGTGGTGAAAAGCAATCGTACAATAGTTAGTGCAGACAACAACCTGTCACAGGGTGTTTCGTGGTGGCAAATTTTGTGGACTGTAGTTTAAAATCAAAGAAAAATCATTTTTAACAGTGGGTATTGACAGCAACTACAGAAAAAAGAGTAGATTTCTGACCAAAATAAATTGTTGGTCAGAAAAGAACACAAAGCAGGGTAAAGGGCAGAATAAAGGCCATTTGTATTTATTTCGCATTTAGATAACGGTTCCAAAATCTATCTTATTTTCAGTTTTTTGCAAAAATAGTAAATTTCTTAATTCGTTAGCTCACGGAATCGTAATCTGCCCAGAAATATCATATAAAAAATCTATTGAAAAATGTTTTTCCAGGCAAATGCAAAATACCTTCTATAAATTTTTAACTAAAAGCTTAAATATCGATTTTCTTCTCACTTGGATCACGTTTACCCATTCTTATTTGCGTCCAAACCTAGTTAGACTACAATTCATAATAGAGTTTTTATGAATCAGGTAATTTGTAATAAAAATTATCTCACCGAATTTTGACTTTCATATCTTTTTAAAAGTATTTATTTGTAACTAATGGCATTAAAAATTAACAAAAATACATTTGGCCAATGTTGGATACAAAGGATAAATGCGATATGGGCGCACAGGACTTATGTAGGATGTGCGAGTATATTGAAGAACTAGAGACAGTGGAACATATTCTGTGTAACTGTCCTAGATTACAGGGTATCAGGCAAAGCTAGGAGAAAGATTCCATCATGATCTGGGGGATATAGTTCATATGATCTAGTTAATCTTTTAGGCTTTATCAGGGAAATAGGCTGGAATAACAGGACTCTGGAAAACCAGTCTATACTTATTTCCTATGCTATTTGGACTGGGTTGTTTTTTCACTTTAATCTATTGAAAATTGGACCGGTTCGGTCTCTATTTAAAATGGAGAAAATCGGCCCACAAATGGCTCAGATATAAGGAGACAACCTCGATTTTTGGCCTATTTTTGATCTATATCTGGGTTACTAAGTCATTAATATAGACAATATGGATATCTAATGATAGATATTTCAAAGTCCATTGCAATGATTTATATAGGGCTATAGTAATTTGGACCTACAATGGGTCAAAATCGGGAAAGTTATTTTTTAATCCGAACATTTTTTACCACAAAAAATTTTTTTTGTAATTTTTTTTCACTAATAAATTTAAAAAAAAAAATTTAAAAAAAATTTAAAAAACCTCTATTTTCGATTATTTTTGAACAATCAAACACAATGTGAATAAAACGAAAAAGTGGAATTCCCTCGATCGATTTGTAAGGCCAATATTTTTTGATATTGTGCCATCGATTTTTCGATAGCTTTTGGCGTAAGGAGTGTTAGACATTATAAAAAACAAAGTGATTCTGTTATTGGCTTTGGAAACCGAAAAACTTTAAAAACTGCTGAAGAACCAAAAGTAGATTTTGTAGTTTATGAATGTTTCCGGAAGGAACGATTTAAAGGAAGTCCAATTTCTGGATTAACAGTGAATGAAAGTCCAAAATATTCCACTCAAAATTTAAGAAAAATATTCAGCTGATTAGCTGCCACAATTTTTGTGGAAAAATTAAATGAATTCAAATCAATAAAAAAACTCACCAATGAGAGAATGACCAAGATCTCAAAGGAGAGACTAACCTTATTAGTTTGCGTTAATGCTGTTGGTACACACAAGTGCAAAGTATTAGTTATTGGAAAGAGCTTTAAAAAATGTCCATGAAAATGGTTTAACAATAACTTAGTACCAGAAGTGAGAAAGAATTTTAAGAAAATCGTTCCAAAAGATTATAGTAAAATCATTCTGCCATTGGACAATATCCTGACGTGCAGGATTTCAATGCTGAAAACGTTATTGTGAAATTTTTCCACCAAATTGGACGACTTTAATCCAACCGATAAATCAGTGCAATATGGAGCTTTAAATTTCATTGTCGAAAAACTGTCATTATTAAAAAACTACTAGAAATTGGTACTCAATTAACCGGGAAAATTGATTATCCAGAATGCTCCCGGTCCTGACCATTACGGATAATCGAGGTCTCACTGTATAACACAAATTTCGACACAAGTCATTAAAAAGTTTTAAAAAGTAATTAAGTACTCTATCGAATTCTGTACAGTTTGGACCATAACTTAAGCAAGTCCCCATAGAATGACAGGGGGTCGATTCTGGTTATGTGAAACGGTGAAATAAAAAAAAAAATTCATTTTCGTTTTCATAAGAATTTTTCATATTATCATTTCACAATTACATAAATTGCGATTCCCGTTCTTTTAATGAGAAAGTGTTTCATTCCATTGCTATTTCATTTCACTTGTTCTTTTCAAACTCTATGAAAATATGAAAAAACTTTTCATTTCACCGTATCACAGAACGAGAATTGGTCCCCAGAACTATATATTGATGGTAGGTATACAAGATTCGGCACAGCCGAATATAACACTCTTACTTGTTATTATTAAATTTTTACATACATTTTGATGCACAATTTATTATTTTTAATAGTTCAAAAAAAATACATTTTTGTTATTTATTACAAACCGTCAAAAAGTGTCGAATTTGCGTTGCCTAGTGGTTAATAACTTGGCTAGTGTATTCACTTTTCTATCTTGCACGATAAACGAGGTTGAAGTGTATTTAAATGTTTGCTAAAACATGATTAATGTAGAATCTACATTGTAGATATACTCTCTTTCTCACTCTCAGTATTAAATAATAATAAATAATAATAGGTACTATCAAAGTATATTTATACTACAAGTACATGCAAGTGATCAGCTGTTCATTTTTTTCTCCTTTGAAAATATTTGTGAGATTGTCAAAATTTTTTACTTTTTTGTTTTTCTTTCCGTTTGTTTACATTTTTTGTATGTGAAAATATTAATAAAAAAAAAATTAATTTTGAAAACTTTTCACAAAAAATTAAAAATAACATTTGGAAAACTGTGTTTCAGTTCATTGTGCAAAAAAAATGTACCAGTGGCAGTGGTGACTTATGGTGTTTTCTTTTCTGATAAAAATGTTCCATTTATGTTACCATTGGCGCAGGGGTGAAAAGTTGTCATTTTCCTTTCTAAATATGTTGCATAAATAATTGGTAAATATGTTACATATCTTACCCTCAATTATATTTCAGTGTGAGATAATACCCTTTTTTGCAGCTGCGTTAAGTACTTTTTTTATGCAAAAAATTTTTGACAACAGCTGATTTCTATTATTGAAAATCAGTGTTGTTAATGCTTATTGGCAAACACACAGAATTGAATGTCGAAAGTCGCTTTAACAGTGTTAAATATCGCTTTTTAATACAAATTTCCAATTCAATATTTGGCACGCTAAATATACATTAGTGTTAAGTGTAAAATCAAGAAATTATTTTGTTCCATTCTAATAGAAAAAAATGCTCCATTTTGCAAGGGTGTGTGTAACATGATAATAATATTACACATTTATAAGGCATCATTTTTTTTAGAAAAGAAAACACCATTATTCTATGTGCGAAAAGACCCGATTAAAAGGGCAATGTAAGTGAAATTTGTAGCAAAAATTTTAAATTATTTGACAATCTCACAATGTTTTACACAAACAAAATTAATGTTGTTTTTTTTATTGTTGATTTGTTGTAGAGTTGCATGTACTTGTATAAATATACTTTGGGTACTATTATTTAATCCCAAAACAATTTAGAAATGTTTATGAAAATTATTGCAATGTAAGATATACATATTTAAATATTATTTCAATGTGTTTGATTTTCTACAATACTTTTGTCTTCTCTTGTGAACTTTTCTTAATTGTGGAAGGTTTTATGAAAGTGGTATAAGTCAAGAACTCAAAGATATTAATATGCGCTCCTGCAATGATCTAAGAATTGTTTTAAAGTTTAATGTAATGATTTTAATAACTCATTAATTTTAAGGACTTACGGACTTTCATATAAGGCGAATTTACACTAAGGTGGTGTCTATAGCACAGCTGATTATTTTTTCTTCACTTTTTATACCCTTCACCCAGAGTGGCAAGTGTATATGTATATAAGTTTGTCATTCCGTTTGTAATTTCTACATTTTTCATTTGCGACTTCATAAAGTGTATATATATTCTGGATCCTTATAGATTGCGGAGTCGATATAGCCATGTCCGTCTGTCGGTTGAAATCAACTTTCCAAATCCCCTAAATAACTTACAAACATGATTGATACATCCATATATTGGCCCATAAATGGCTGAGATATAAGAAAACCAAGACAACCTCGATTTTTGATCTAATTTTATTTAAACACCTAAGTCTGTTGTCAAAAACCAAATTCATGAGAATGTATTTTGTTATTGAGAATGTTATATATGTGTGAAAATACAGTAATTTTCCCTAGGTTTTGTCATTGACATTTCTCTCTCCTTCTGTTCTATGTATTCTATGACATGGAGTATCAATATGTATAACACTTTTATCGACCAACAATATAAAAAAATGTAATTAAACTTAGACCACTATCAGAATAACTGCCCCAATTATGCTCTTTAAGATTTAGTTGTAGTGGCTATTAGTGGGCAAATCAGTGTTGCCGATTATGATGTAATTACATTAATAATGGGATCATTTCAAATGTTAAGACCAAGGCGAATTCATTACAGGTGACCTTAAAAAACAAGCTGACTTTTTGTTGCTCGATATGTTTTCTCACTTCTATCTATCAAAGTTTGTTAATATTTGTTTGTTAATTTAAATATAATGTTTATGTTTCTTTAAAGATTAAATTTCACGTTTTTATTTATTTTCAGCTCCGTTCAAGGGGAATTCACACAAGGTGGTGTCAGTTCTACAAAAACAACAATTAGTGTTACCATATGTCAAAAAAAACAAAAAATTTAAATAAAAAAAGTTTGTAAACTTAATATATGTACCTAGTGTAGATAATTGAATAGATTATTAATGTAAAAAATAAATATTTTGTTAATACTAGAGATGCCAAACGGGCAATCCCGTTCATTTCCTCTTCTCATTTATATTTTAATACCTTATATGACTGACAATGTAAAGAATCAATATTTTTACTGGAAAAAATAATAGAAACGCGTAATAGGATTCAATTTTTAGAGGCACATCTTTTTATTCTTTGTTAAAAAATTATTTCATTTTAATATTTTGTAGCTATAACTTTGTTTTTCACAACTTCATTACATCTACTTCCCATGGAATCAACCAATTTGTTGCAGACGTCCTTGTCAATGGAAAACTACTTTGGATTTTTTCCCACAATTCGTCCTTATTTTTCGGACTGAAACCCTCCAGCTTCCTCTTGAGCACTCCCCAAAGGTGTTCTATTGGTTTAAGGTCCGGTAACTGCGAAGGCCATTCCATAAGAGGTCCTTTGTTGACAGCAAACGAGTTCTTTGGCAATTTTGAGGAGTGCTTCGGATCATTGTCCTGCTGAAACTTCCATCTCAAGGGCATCTCTTCCTTAGCAAATGGAAGCATTATGCTGTGCAATATATTTACGTAGTCCGGGGCGCATATTTTGTTCTTTATCCAATATATTGGACCGACACCAGAAGAAGAGAAACACCCACATATCATGATGAATCCACCGCCATGTTTTATGGTCTACTTGGGATGTGGTCAGACGAAACAGACGAAATTTGTTTGGATCCATTAAACATTAGGTAAGGTGCCCAGACAATAAGGCATATGATCCAAAATACCCCAAGAAGACCGTAAAAAAGTTTTCGTTTCTATTATTTTTTCCAACACTGTATTTCGCATAAAATGTCTGTAATTTTTAAAATTTGTAAACTTCAAGCATAGAGAAAATATACATAGAGCGGAAACTTTTGTTTTCACATAGTTATTTTTACTAATACATTCTCACCACTTAGGTTTTTGACAACTGAGTTAGGTCTTTGATAGGAGAGTTTCCGCTCTATGTATATTTTCTCTATGACTTCAAGAATTTGAAAATTGTCTCTCGGCTCTGGTAACACTCTGGTTAACTAGTATTGATATGTGAGTACTATTTATACCCTACACCGCCATAGTGTTGAGGATATAATGCGGTTGTTATGATGTTTGTAACGCCCAAAAATGTTAGTCTAACACCCACCTTAAAATATACCGATCGACTCTGAATCACTTTCTAAGTCGATTAAACAATGTCCGTCCGTCTTTCTGGCTGACTGTTTATGTAAACCTTGTGCGCAATTTGATACCTACATACATTTGTTTCAGCACAACGACGAAGCCTATTCGAGTCCAATGTCCTCCCGAAATTGCACTTTATCGGTCATATATAAAAGTTTCATATATACATAAATCACATGACCTAATTTCATGGCGATCGGTCCATTATTAATCATAGCTCCCATATAAGCCCGAAAATCATTCACGAAAATAAACTATTGAAATTAAAAAAAAAAATTACCTATTAGCTCGTTTACTCAGTATAGGGTCGTGTTTGACCGACCATACTTTCCTACTTATTTTATTTGCTCATTGTAAGTAAAGTCAAAAAAAAAAATAATAAAAAATAGTACAACTACACATATTTAAGAGTAAGTAAGTAAATGAGTCAAAACGAGCTTAAATATAAATACTGGATTATTGTTATTAGTGTTGTTGTTTTTATTATATTTATGTTTTAGTTGTTGTTGCTATATTGCGAGGGTACCAGTCGGTGCCAGTGTGAAATGATTTTTTTTTTTGTATTTCTTTTCATTATATACACATTTATCTTATTATTATTGTTGTTGTTGTTGCTGTTATTTTTCTTTGTAATCGCATTTACTCTGTGTGCAATGTGTTCGTTTATTGTTTTCGTTTGCTGTTGTAGAGTTAGATTACACAGATTTTCTTGCTGTAGTTGTTGTTGTTATACACATTTTATTTGAAAAACATTTGATATTGTTGGCATAAATAATGTGACCAACTTTAGTTTATTTTTCATATTTTATGTACATATTAGGGTTCTTTTTGAGAATTTCAATCATATCGGATAATATTAACCTGTTGCTGATCGGCTCTGAAGGTTGCAAATGAGGTTACAAGGGATAAAAATATAAATATGTAAATGCAGTTTTTGTCAAATATTTAGAACATTTTATAATGCTAGACCATTTTCTGCTTTCTAAGATTCATAAAAGCTCTGATATGAATTGTTGCCTAACTGGGATAAATTTAACCTATTCCCAGTTGCGACTTAAAAAGGTAAATTTTTCAAACCATTTTCAAATTTGTAAAAATAAATTAAGCCACAATAGGGCCGTTAAAATTTGCATTTTTAATACATCGTATTACTATTTCTACGGATTTAGTGCAGATTGTACCTTTGGAATGGCTTAAATTTATAATATTGTTATGTTTTAGCCTTTTTAAAACGTTGGTTTATTTCTTTTAAATAAACCGGATACTTTGGATTGCAAATAAAAGCAGTTTTAGTAGTTTAAAATTGTAACAACTTTTTATTTATTTGAAATGTATAACAACAACAGTTCAAATAGTCACTCAGTGTCTTTATACACGTTTATCAATTCAGCGCCCATGATAAACTCCACTCACTAATGCAACCTCTGCCACTATTTATACACGCGCCATCTATCGTGAATCTTCTACAATAGTCTAGAGCTTTCGATGTCAATCTTAGCAGCTTAAATATTTAGTGTTGCCATACTTATAAACAATGCTAATAACCGCATGCTATCAACATTGTTGATAAGTAGAAGCTTCTACTGATGGACGTGTTTATAAACATGATGAATGTTGCAGGCTGTCGTTACAGACCATTAAATTCAAATCGCTATTGCACATTCGTAACAATATTTATAATTAAATTTTTTTAAATTTCACTTTTTGTTAAAACCAAATAGAAAATTAGTAGCATTCAGTCATACAATAACCAACTTAGAAAAACGTAACTACGATCGAAATGCAGAATACATAAAATCGAAAAGAAAAAGTTGTCAAACGGAGACAATTATGATTCGAATCGAAATTTCACTATTTATTACCTACTTTTTTTCCAATTTTTTTCAAATAATGTTTTGAGTATATTTTTGATATAAAGAATATATATATATAATCTTTTATAGTCAATTTCAAAGTCAAACTTAATACTACTTATATTTTTGGACACCTTACATATTTCGTTCCCCATAACATTTAAATGCATGAATCTAGTAAAGATAAATTTTCCACGTTTTTATACTAAATTCACAAAAATCGGTGACCGTATTATATTAATGGAGGGTATAAATTTCTGCAAAGCCGAATTTAAAATTCTTACTTGTTCTTTATTTTATATGCCTCATAAGTTTGTTAGCGTATGCATAGTTCATACGCTAACCAAGTCTGGGTTTAACTCAAATTATAATTTCGACAAATTTAATTTTTATTTGACATGTTTTTTACCCTTCACCATAAGTGGCAATGGTATATATATGTTTTTCATTCCGTTTGTTATTTCAACATATTTAATTTGCGACCCCATAAAGTATATATATTCTGCATCGTTATAGGTAGATGAGAGGATATGGTTATGCCCGTCTGTATGTTGAAATCAATTTTCAGAAGCCACAAATATTAGTCTAACCTAGAGATTGTACTATTAAGACTCTCTTTGGAAATTGATTCATTGTAATATGGATTCTAGCTCATTCTAAACGTATTATTATAATAAAAACAGTTCCATAAAGACCCATATTTTGTATTCCTACTCAGCATCATGAATGTCTAATTTCATATGTCTGGGTACATTATTATAGAAAAAACAAAAGAAAGGTACCACTATAATCACCTTTTGTGAATTCTAACTCATTCAGAATCATTTGTGCCTAATTTTATAGTTTATTATTATAAAATATTCAAAAAGAACCTTTACAATAAAGAATAGAATTCGAGTTTCTAGGTCCATCGTTATAAAATATTAAAAAAGTACTACTAGTTCGAAAAAGTACCTGCAAGTCCCTTTTTTATATTCTAACTCAGCCAGGATCATGTGTGTTTAATTTCTTGCTTATAGGTTCATTATTACAGACATTTCAATAATAGTTTCTGTTACCTCAATATCATTATGCCCTCTATCCTTGTTTCTTTCTTTACTCAGAATCATATCAGCCAACTATAATGTATATACAATAAGTAAAATTATTTAATATAATAAAAAGTACCATTAGAAGAAAAAGAAACAATTTTCCATACTTAAACCACTGTCAAGTTTGAAATTTCAAAGTAATTTCCTGATTATAAGTTCAATATTATAGAAAATTCATTTTGAAGAACGAAAAAGTACTCCTTAGTTTGGTTTAGTTCTTCATTTTTGGTATCATAATACAATTGAGCACCTTATTCTTGATTATTTATTTACTGAGAAGCATATTAGCCAACTTTAATGTATATAAGCTAACTAATTTAATAATATTAACAAAGTACAATTAATACTCTTGAACATTCGTCAAATTTGAAATTTAAATTTGTATAGCATTTCCTATATTATCAATTGATTTAATAGTTAATAAATTATCACAAAATCGAACCGAACCGAAACCGATCGGTTTTAAATTTTTTAAAACCGAAACCGTGGTTTTGAAATTCTTCGCTTTTTTGGAAACTCTAAAATCTGGCTAAAATCGATCCATTATACAAATGTCTTCCCGAAATAGGACTTTATTGGTCATAAATGTTATATAGGTATCTACACAAATTACGCTCCAAATAAGTTTTATTTATATGGAAGTTGTGTCACCTAATTTTTTTATGATCGGTCGATAATTAGTCATAGCTTTCATATAAGACCCACTACCGAAAATCGATTTAACGGGCATAAATATTTTAAACATTTTGATATCCACATAGAATTCAACAGAAATAAGTTGCATATATGTAGACATAAATCACACAACTTAATTTTATGATGATCAGTCCATAATTAGTCATAGCTCCCTAAAATCACTCTTAAACATTTTGGAATCTAAATATTATTTAACATAAATTCTCATGGCGATCGGTCCATAATTGTTCATAGCTCCCATATAAGGCCCACTTCGAAAAATCACTCACGAAAATGAATTATTGAAATTTTAAAAGAAAAATGTTTTTACTCATTTAGTTCGCGCTTGATGGACCATAATTTCTTACTTGTTTTCTTATTTCATTTCGTAGCAAGTCGGTCGGTCACCTTCATCTTGCATTTTGCAGTTAAAGATTTCGACTGTGTTGATGGTCGTACTATCTTATATGTTTATCTGTGTGTGTGAGTGTAATTCTAGTTCGGATTTTTTCGCTCATTCATTCGTTAGATAGATAGATTAAATGGAAATGTGTGTATTTGTTAGATGATCGTGATGATGGTTAAATTTGAATACATACATAGTTTAAATAAATTTAAATTAAATGAAAATAGAAAGAAGTTTTTAGTACAAGTGCTTTTTTTTTTTTTTTTTTTGAGTGTTCAGCATTTCCAGCGACGTAATTATGATTTGACCATTTATGAAGTGAACCAAGTACTTGTAGGTACGAGTAGATAAAGTGGGTGTATTTTACAAATATTTATTACAAAAAGTAAGTAAAAAATACTTATATTTATTTTCCGAAACCCACAAAAAAAAAAATTAAAGGCGTTTTTACAGTTTTATTTCCAATTAATTTACGTAGTATCCATATCAACTGACAACGAGGTTGCTTGATATTTCTGTTGTCGTTGACATTTATAAATATGTACATATGTATGTAGTATGTATTTAAATATGTAATTTGTTTCCAGTATTCATTAGATAAGCATATTTGTTGTTATTGTTATTGCATTCAATCTTTCTTATCTCATTCTCGTATTTGCAGTTTTACTTGGTACTTGTCTTCTATAGTACGACAAATTACAGATGCCTTCTATTTTTAGCATATTTTTTTTTTTGTAGCATGTGTCTACTTAATAAGGGGTGGGTGGTGCATCCAGGGGTTAGTTCGTTTAAAGGGGACGCGTGAAATAAAATTCTCATCAACAAGTGTATTTTTCGGTCGTTGTTTTTTCCAAATAGAAAAAACGTGACTTTGCTGCGCCTTTAAAATAGTCACGTAAATTGTTTTTTTTTCTTATTCTGTTGTAGCTTTTTGTTTAATTTGAATTTAAATAAAACGATTGGAAAACAAAACATCAGAAGTACTTAGCAGTAGCAGCAGTAACAAAAAATTACAAAAAAACTTAAGAAATATAGGTATGTATATGTTTATTTGTATTTATGTACATTTTACATTTACAAAGCTTGCATTAAAAATGCCAACACGTTTTATTACTTACTTACAATCATATTTACTTAGTTACTTACTCACTTGCTTACTTATGTATTTACCCATCTACAAATGTTAAGACTTCTGCTCTTACTACCTGTATCTGAGAGGTAAGTAGTTTGTTAGCGGAATGCCCAGAGCATGGTACTATTACAATCCAATCAAATCGTTGAAAGCAGTGAGTGAACATTCGGAAAGTGTGCACCGCATCGCACTGCCAGATTTATTATTTTTACTTGTATTAACCCATTACTGGTTTGGGGCTCTCATAATGCACATTCCTGTCTTGCTCTTTAAAATATTCAAATACAAGGTGGCGCAAAAGTAAACTTCCGATGTTTTTTGGCTGTAATTAAAAATATAACTTTGATTCTTCTTGTGGATTATTTTTATTTGGTCTTTTAATTTTTTTACATCAAGTCGAGAATATGATGTCATGTAAATGGCCGCCGCCACAGTTGATTGTCATTTGAGCCCCTTTTATGGCATTTTCCATCACTTTGGCCAAAACTTCCGGCGATAGGTCATCACATTCTAGACGGATATTGTCTTTAAGAGCTGCAAGAGTCTAAGGCTTGTTGACATAAACCCGCGACTTCAAAAAGCCCCACAAAAAGAAGTCTGGAGCGGTCAAATCAGGCGATCCCCAAAACGGGAGATTAGGCGCCCGGGAAATGCATCCTTCAGCATATCGGTTGTGGCACGTGCAGTGTGTGCCGTTGCACCGTCCTCTTGGAACCACATGTTTTCCAATCCCAATTCATCTAAAAGAACTCGTTGATCATTGCTCTGTAGCGCTCACCATTCACAGTAACCATTTGGCCCGCGACGTCTTCGAAGAAAAAAGGTCCGATGACTCCTCCAGCGAAAACAGCACACAATACAGTAACTTTGAGCGGGTGTAATGGCTCTTCGTGGGTTACACGCGGATTTTCAGTGCCCCAGAAGCGTAAATTTTGTTTATTTACGTACCCGCTAAGATGGAAATGGGCCTCATCACTCATAATTATTTTTGATGAAAAATCATCTTCCTCTTGGTGGTGATTAAGGATGGCTTGAGACGCGATTGGCGGTCAGCAGCTAACAGCTGATGCACCGTCTGGACTTTGTACGGAAACATCTTCAAATCTTGTACCAAAATTCGCTGTAAAGACCGTCGACTGATACCCATTTGCGTGGCACGTCGTCTGGTCGATGTCGACGCCGCTTCCATGACATCCTCGGCTACATCAGCAATATTCTCTGCAAAACGGTTACTCCGGGGTCTGACACGCCTGGCAGCATCTCGTGTTGTGCCAGTCTCTTCGAGGCGAGCGGCTAAACGTCGCAGTGTTTTTACCAGTAGGCGTTGGACGGCCAGGAAATCTGCGACGAAATTCACGTTCTGCCAAAGTCACCGACCGATTATTGGTCAAATAAATAGTCAGCAATATTCCGCGTTCTGGAGCAGTGAAGCGTAACATTGTTTATTAACGTGTATTTCGCATGTGTTTACTACACAAATGTCAAAACAGAACTGACATTAGGGGCCAATCGCAAAATTTATAGCATTTTCTGATAGGAGGATTAATAGAATGCAATGATCTTTGTTGGTCATGTTGGAGGGGACAGTTTAACTTGAGTTGCGTTTGTTCTCCTTTGGGGCGGTTATCAGATGTTCCATCAAGCCATTTTCCCCTCACTGAGAAGGCTTTGATGGTTTTTTTCTGGTTCGGCTGGTCCAAAAGGGCTCTTTTCTTGTCCGTCCGAAAGCCACCAACGTCTGTTTCCCATATTGGGCGGCAGTTTTTCAGCACTTGACAGCAGGTATAAAATGCTACCAAAATTTGTCCGTATGGACTTTATGGAAGGTCGCAAATCATGCCCCATGTACCCGGTCGGGGGCTTCATAATTTCCGGGACCCTACTCCCACATTGAAGAGTCGCTAAAACATAAGGAGTATTCACTTGTTGCCTTTCTTGATATTGAAGCGGCTTTTAACAATGTCAGGCCCGATGCCATCCTAACTGCGATGGATGAACTTGGAATTGATATATGTGTTCGCCGGCTAGTCGGAAAGATACTCAGGTATAGAGTCATATGTGGCCATTCGTGGAACCCCGCAGGGTGGTGTACTTTCACCACTTCTGTGGAATTTGGCTATGTATACCCTGTTAGTCAAGATGGACAACAGAAGGATCAAGACAGTCGCATATGCTGACGATGTTGCAGTATTTATATCTGGTAAATTTCTGGATACAATATCTAGTTGTATGGAATCGGCATTAAGTACACTGCGTGAGTGGAGTATTTCGAGTGGACTTAGTGTAAACCCACAAAAAAAAAACGGAATTGGTTCTCTTCACTAGGAGGTATAAGATCGATGACATTAGACCACCTAGACTGAATGGAATTACTCTTGAGATCAGGGATAATGCAAAGTACTTTGGTATCATTCTGGATAAAAGATTATCCTGGAATTTGAATATTCCAAACAGTATTAATAAGGCTTAAGTTGACATCTATTCCTGTAAAAGGGCAAGTGGTAATAACTGGGGTATTATACCGAAGGGTATCAATTGGATCTTTAAAGCAGTTGTTAAACCCACCTTGTTCTATGGAGTGTTGGTGTGGTGGTACGCTCTGGATAATGCTACTCACCGGAAGGCCGTTGAACGAGTTCTCAGGGCTATCGCGATACTGATTACAGGCGCTATTAGGTCTAACTATAATCCCGAATAGGGATTTATGGCAGCGCGGATTCTTCCCCCTGACGATGTCATAAGGGTATATACTGATGTCTGGAAAAGGGGCAGTAGGGTCGGTTTATTGAGAACTTTAGGATCAAATCCTACTACCTAACTTTTGTACGGCATATTTACTGATAGCAAGGCTGCCGTTAACGGAATAGCGGGTGTCTTCACGACATCTAAGTTAACCGAGGAATGCCGGGTATTCCTTAATGAAATAGCGAGAAATTATAGGGTAACGCTTATATGAGTTCCAAGTCGCGATGGAAATGAGGGTAATTGTATAGCAGATGAACTGGCCAAAAGGGGACACATGCTAAAAGACTGGGCCTATGGAACAATGACTACTGTAGGAGCTGTCACAATGAGGAAGAGGAGGAGACGGCGTTCCACCTATTCTGCCAATGCCGGGTCTGATAAACCTGAGGGAACGTATTCTCGGAATTCCATTCCTATCATGCTTAGATGAGTTATCAAGGTTGAGTCTTAGACGAATAAAGTCCTTCATCAGGAAATCTGGTTGGTTTAGTCTGGAAACAATGGACGTATGATAAATACCCAACTGTTTACCCCTTGGGTATCACAATGGGATCAGTTTTTGAATGGACCCAAGTGAGCTGCTTGAAGAGTGGCTGCCCATGGAACCTAACCTAGTCAATAACGGCGAAGTAAACAATAGCCTGACAATTTTAAGAAAATACGATGGAGGAAAGGAAATTAGTCAAGGATTGGTTAATTCTTAAATACATTGAGGGTACGTTCGACCGGATTAAATCCAACAAGTCGTTAGGAAGAGAAGGGTTAGCTACTTTGTTATTAAAAGCAGACTCCTATACTAGCGCTTAAATAATACATCCACCCATCTGTATATTCTGGCAGAATGAAGATCTATCCGAAGACTTGAAAAAGGTCATAGTGTTAAACATACCTAAGAAAGGTGACCTTATAAGCTCCAACAATTGACTCGGTAATACTTAGATTTACATGTTCAACAAGCTCATTGCTCAAATAATCGACAAAGAAATCTCAGGCAAATCCCAACACTGATACAAGAATAGTCGAAATTCAGACCTTACAAATTCACTATCGACCATACAATAGTCGTGGCTTCGTCGTGAAATCTGTGGAATGATAATCACCTCTTTAACCTGTGCATTACTGATTTCGTGAAAGTTTTAATACTTATTTACATCAAATGAAATATGTCACCCAATTATAAGTAATCCTCCTATCAGAAAATGCTATAAATTTTGCGATTGGCCCCTAATGTCAGTTCTGTTTTGACATTTCTGTAGTAAACACATGCGAAATACACGTTAATAAACAATGTTACGCTACACTGCTCCAGAACGCGGAATATTGCTGACTATTTATTTGACCAATAATCGGTCGGTGACTTTGGCACAACGTGAATTTCGTCGCAGATTTCCTGGCCGTCCAACGCCTACTGGTGAAACACTGTGACGTTTAGCCGCTAGCCTCGAAGAGACTGGCACAACACGAGATGCTGCCAGGCGTGGCGGACCCCGAAGTAGCCGTTCTGCAGAGAATATTGCTGCTGTAGCCGATGATGTCATGGAAGCGCCGTCGACATCGACCAGACGACGTGCCACGCAAATGGGTATCAGTCGACGGTCTTTACAGCGAATTTTGGTGAAAAGATTTGAAGATGTTTCCGTACAAAGTCCAGGCGGTGCATCAGCTGTTAGCTGCTGACCGCCAATCGCGTATAACATACGCTCAAGCCATCCTTAATCACCACCAAGAGGAAGATGATTTTTCATCAAAAATAATCATGAGTGATGAGGCCCATTTCCATCTTAGCGGGTACGTAAATAAGCAAAATTTACGCTTCTGTGGCACTGAAAATCCGCGTGTAACCCACGAAGAGCCATTACACCCGCTCAAAGTCACTGTATGGTGTGCTGTTTTCGCTGGAGGAGTCATCGGACCTTTTTTCTTCGAAGACGTCGCAGGCCAAACGGTTTCTGTGAATGGTGAGCGCTACAGAGCAATGATCAACGAGTTCTTTTTGCCGCAACTTGATGAATTGGGATTGGAAAACATGTGGTTCCAAGAGGACGGTGCAACGGCACACACTGCACGTGCCACAACCGATATGCTGAAGGATGCATTTCCCGGGAGCCTAATCTCCCGTTTTGGCGATTTGCTCTGGCCAGCAAGATCGCCTGATTTGACCTCTTCAGACTTCTTTTTGTGGGGCTTTTTGAAGTCGCGGGTTTATGTCAACAAGCCTCAGACTCTTGCAGCTCTTAAAGACAATATCCGTCAAGAATGTGAGGACCTATCGCCGGAAGTTTTGGCCAAAGTGATGGAAAATACCATAAAAAGGGCTCAAATGACAATCAACTGTGGCGGCGGCCATTTACATGACATCATATTCTCGACTTGATGTAAAAAAATTAAAAGACCAAATAAAAATAATCCACAAGAAGAATCAAAGTTTTTCATTTTTTTTTTTTTTTAATTACAGCTAAAAAACATCGGAAGTTTACTTTTGCGCCACCTTGTATATTGGGTGCGCAATATCCAGCCTTAAATAGTAAGCTATGCGGCCAATCCAATCTATACTTAACTAGAGAATAAAAAGACGTAAATTGACATGTATTCGTAAATTGAAAGAAATGTTATATTTAATGCGAAACCCAGAAGGGGATCTCCAGGGTGCCCCAATAGACAACATTAGGGTGGGTCAATTTTTATACCCGTTTGTAATTTCCACAATATAATTTCCGACCCTATAAAGTATATATATTGCTGGATTTAAAATCAGCAAAATCGGTCCACAAATGGCTGAGATATAAGGAAAAAACCAGGACAACCTCGATTTTTTACCTATTTTTTTACCTATATCTGGATTACTAAGACATTAATATAGACAATATGATAGATATTTCAAAGACCTTTGCAACGACGTATATAAGACCAAAGTAAGTTGGACCTACAATGGGTCAAAATCGGGAAAAAATATTAACCAGATTTTTTTTTTCACCAAAAGTTTTTTTCACTAAATATTAAAAAAAAAAATTTAAATTAAAAAAAAATTTTTTAAATTTTAAAAAAATAAAAAAAATTTTACATAAAAAAATTCGAAAAAATATTTTTTCCAAAAAATTAAAAAAACAACTGGAAAAAAAAATAAATTTTGTTTACCTAAAAATATTTAAAATTTTTATTTGGTGAAGGGTATATAAGATTCGGCCCAGCCGAATATATCTCTCTTACTTGTTTTTCACGAAAAATCGTACACCAGAAATTACAAATGGATTCACAAACACCTCAAATGGGTTAATGAACAAAATACCGATTAAATTATAGCAGAACAAAAAAACATCAGAAAATGCATTAAAAAAAGGGGTTTTTGACATGTTTTACGACTTCAGAAAATATCTAAAACAACAAAGTAAATACCAAATAACGCAAAAAAAAATATATTTAAATAAGATTTTTATTTGATTCAACACAAAATTCAATGAACTTTTAGGACTAACAAAGAATATCAATTGGGCGAGTTCATTATTTTTTTTTTCTTGTTTGTTTCTGCTGATTAAAATATTTGGGACGGGTAAAATGGTAAAAAAAATACAAATTGTAAAAACAACTACAAAACAATAAAATACAGGCGTCAATGGTGGTAATAAATAAATAAAATATCACAAAACAAAAAGTGGAAAAAAATTTAAACAGCTAAAAAAAAATAAGTATTTTAAAACAAAGGCTAATTCACATCATAACTCAAACTTAAAATAAGATTTTTTTTATTTGTTTTTTTGGTTTGAGAAAAACTAAAATTGTTTAAAAAAAAGTTCACAAGATTATAAATTGTTAACAACATGCAAGTGTGTTATTTGTGGTTACAGCTACAAAACACAATGCAAACATTTTTAGTTTCAAACCAAATGGCAAAAACAACAAGAAAAAAATATAACGTCAAGCAACAAAAAATGACATTATTTCTTACAACATAATGCACAGACAGACAGACTTACAAACATACATACATACATTGATACATTTATGTGTGAAGTATTAAGTGCACTTACAAAAATTAAGTTTAAAAAAGATTTACTAACAATTTTAAATGTTTCTTGATTACATACACATTTTTTTAACTGTAAATTTAGAAAAAAACAAAAGACTAGCAACAATTTATCACAAGAAAAGATAATTGTTACGCATTATGAGACGATTATTGGAGTTTTTATTCAAACAATAACATTCTCTTTACATAAACTTTGTCTTTCTACTTCCCCTCCCGTTCTCTCTCTCTCATAATCACTATAACATCTCTTTTGCTCACTTTCTTTTAATATTTAACAGTAATCTCTGGAAAATCTCTCTGTCTAGCTATTGTATTCGCATCTACAAGTGTTTCGTGTTTGTTTTTGTTTTATTTCTAAACAAACCTAAAAAAAACAACTTCTTCCACAATAAATTGCGCATAATTCCATTTAAAAGTTTATTATTATTGTATATCATCTGTCAATTTTATAAATTTTAAAAGAAGTCAGATGTTTATACATACATATATATTTTTTTAATTATCTAGAAAAAAACCTACTCCCCCTGTTGTTGACATAAAAAAATAATTCCAAACAATGAACAATGCCTATTGAGTTATATATATATGTATTTGGAATTTCCCCTTAACTCCTCCTTAAATGTTGGTGCTGATCTTTGCAACTCACTCACTTATAAATAGATTATAAAATGCGACCACATAATTTATTAACTAATAAATTTATTTCTATTATGCAGGGATTTATTTTTTGTTTGTTATTTTAAATTAAATTATAACAATGTAGGTACTTTAAATTGATGAGAATGGACACTTTAAATTAATGAGAAATGATTTATTGCATAGAATTTTATTCACAGAATGATGCCAGATTCTTGTATAAGAGAAAATCGCTAAAAATTCAGTGGATTTGTTTGGATTAGCCACAAAATCTAAATTGCCGTATAGGGTATATGTTTACAATCCAGATCAAGTTTAAGCATTAATGTAAGTAGTACCAAATCTATGAAGCAAATGTTATGATGTATATATATTCCTGTGCCTTAGAATCCAAGAGATTGAAAATCACCGCAATCTCATTAAACGATAGCTCACATAAACAAAATTCAACAAGATTTAAAAAAAAATCACCCAAATATTATAGCAAACATGTGAACTCATGTGTGTACTAAATGGTGATATGTCAAGAATTGAGCTGTCGACCTTTGACATTTATTTATTACAATCCAGGGAAACTTAACCACCGATTTAGCTATGTCAATTGGCCACCTTGTGATTTAACACCGTTGAAATGTTATATCTGTGACCTATGGTACTTAATCGCGAAAACTTTTGTCGGGCAATTTAGAGGCCAAGAACGATCAAGCCAATATCGGATACTCTGTGAAGTGAAGCGTATCCCAGAGAGAGCGTTCTGCTTCGATCGAAACAATTAGTAGTCGGACTGGGCAAGGTATGGACTATAAAGCGGGTGAGGTAAAACTTCCCAAACACTTCTTTATAAATAGTTTTTAACAGGTATTGAAACATGTGGCCGAGCGTTGTCTTGATGGAATATTACGGTTTCATGTCTGGTGCATATTTTGCTCGTTTTTCGGCAAATGATCGCCTCAAACGAATCAGTTGCATTCAGTACAGGTTCCCTGTGATGGTCTGGTCAGATTTCAGCAGCCCATAATAGATAGGACCATTTTACTCCCATTAAATACAGAGAATTACCTTAGCGCCATGGATATTTGGCTGTAGTGTCGTTTTGGCTAGTTGGCCGGGCTTCACATATGGGCTTCTTAATGGATAAGTTTTTTATCGCAAGTAATGATTCCTTTCAAGGTCTCTCGGCATCAATGGTATGGTATCCAGTTTCCCTGCTTTTGGCTAAATCCTGCTGCTCGCAAACGTTTTGAAATTGCTTCTTGAGTAACTCCAAATGATTTTGCAAGCTCTTGTTGAGTTTTACAACAATCTTAATGGAGTAATGCCTAAAATTCTAGGTCTTCAAACTTTTTAGCTGGCCTGGGCGATCTTTGTCTTCCGTATCAAAATCGCAATTTCTGAACCTCACAAACCATCTCTCTTACGGTGAAACCTATTTAACACATTCACCATAAGCTCCGGTGAGCAAACGGTGTGCTTCGACGGCACTTTTTTTTAAATTAAAGAAGTAAAGCAAAACTTCCCGCATATGACGCTTTGTTGTTCTACATTTTCGAAGCAAAAAAAAGTTATAATGTTAAATAACTAAGTGAGAATAAATGACAGATATGTACCCTTCAAAATGACATATAAGCGTTCAACCGCGTTCAAAAGATACACCATTTATTGTAAATTCCGCATTTTTATGTCATACACCCAATATTTATATTCTGATTTGAAAAAGTTCACTTTGGAAACGAATTACGAATTTTTTTCACATTTATCTTAGTCGGTCCTCGTAAATCGTTTAATAAATGTCTGTTTTAATATATCAATTATTGAATTTTGACCGATTATTTGAACACTTTTATTGGTTTTTATTTTAATTTATCATTACCCGGAATGAACAGATTTTTTATTTCCCGGGATTGGAAAAAGACCTAAAAATTAGAAAACCTCTACTGAGGCCATTTGAATACCCGAATGTACGTGAACAACCCACAAACAACAGATGCAGATTAAATTCGACACTGCAGTGTCGATTGGGATATACTGCATTGGGGATATACTTAAGCAAAGCATTTTGGGAAAATATAATTAAAAATTTTATAAAAATTCCTTTATTTCTATTTTACATTGGTATTAATAAATTTGTTGTATTTGTCAAACAACGTGTGTTATTAAGTTAATTTTCTTTATAGCCTTATGTTTGACCATTTTCTTAGATTTTCATTCGCATAAAATTAAGTAATATTGGTCTTTCTTTGTAAACTCCATTACCATCTGTGAAGGGAAAGTACCCAGTCTGCGTGCTCCAGTTCAACTCAAACTGCAGGCACAAAGTATACAGAGGTGTCAAATTTGACGTTTCAAAAACTCAAAATCAGATGAAAGGGCAGTTCTCTTAAAAAAGGATAGCAAATATTTTGTACTACAATATCAGTGATGTGTTAAAGCAAAACGCTATATACAACGCGAATATGGTAGACAAAGTAATGTAATCAAAACAAACAAATAACCAAAACAGAACAATGAAAAGGGCAGTTTATAAAGAAAGAGACGAATAGAAAACGAGATTATTTTCTGTCTCGTGACACCTCTGTATACTCTGTGCTGCAGGTTACCTTCGACGTTGGTGGTGACTAGCTTATACCCCTATTACCTACATATATTGAACTAATCCGAAAGTGATAATTTTGCCAGCAAAATCTTGATTCAGGTAGAAGTAGTTTCACTTGTGATTTTAAATAAAAAAAAAATATATTATAAAAAGTACAAGTAGAAGTAGTTTCACTTGTGATTTTAAATAAAAAAAAAAATATATTATAAAAAGTACAAGCTTAAAATTTTATTTAATGAGGCTGTAACAAACAATTTGTTGGACCGTCTATCGGATTCATATTGTTTGGCAATTTTGCTACTGTAAAATCTTTCAAAACGGTCCATAAAAATAACGAAAATAAATTTTGTTCACATACCTTTTTTCGACTGTTGCTTCAATGTGTCGATGAAGAATATTACGACTATAGCGTACAATCTCTCCAAGGAAACCTATTTGAGGCTACAATACAATGTTTTAGGTGTTTTGAAGTGGTCTTCCTACCCCATAGAAAACCTGTGGGAAATTGTAGATCACAATATACGGACTCAAAACTATACTACGAATCAAGCTATATTAGATGCGATTATGAGGTAAATATAGAATATTTAAAAGTAGACGATTGACTCTTTAACTGGTGCAATGAATCGTCGCTGTGAATCAGTTATAAAAAAAACAAGGGAGATCATGTTTTGTAATAAATAAACGTAAGTTTCCATTGTTTAGTCAATGTCATAATAATAAACACTTTTTAGTTTGTTTTCTATTTTATTTTTTATAAGTTATTATAAGTAAATAAAATTATATATTGTTACGAATGTGCAATAGCGATTTGAATTTAATGACTGCCTGCAACATTCATTATGTTTATAAACACGTCCATCAGTAGAAGCTTCTACTTATCAACAATGTTTATAGCATGCGGTTATTAGCATTGTTTAAAAGTGTGGCAACACTAAATGTTTAGGCTGCTAACATTAACATCGAAAGCTCTAGAATTCGAATGTTCTAGTTGTCCGTTAAGAACAATCTCGGCTACTTGGATGAAGATAGCAGTGTGTATAAATAGTGGCAGAGGTGGCAGTCGTGAGTTGATCATTGTCGCTGTTAGAGAGTATGTGTGGATTTCTGCGAATTGATAAACGTGTATAAAGGCACTGAGTGAATATTTGTACATTTTAAATAAATAAAGAGTTGTTACAATTTTAAACTACTGAAACTGCTTTTTATTTGCAATCAGAAGTATCCGGTTTATTTAAAGGAAATTAACCTCCGTTTTTAAAAGGTAAAAACGTAACAATATTAATGAATTGCTAGCAAAATACAATTTTCAGAGGATTTTTTTGGAATTGTGACCTATTAATTGAATTTAATGAAAAGTTTCCATTGTATTGTTAAACACAGTATAATTGTGAAATTCTGTTTGTAATTTCACGCATTTCTCATTTGTGAGCCCATTAAGTATACATATATATTCCGAAACGGTCTGTGTGTTGAAATCGAAGCCCCAAATAACTTTCAAATATGATTGATACATCAATATATTATCGTCCTTTAAATGGCTGAGCAATAAGCAACAACAAAAAAACATTGATTTTTACTTATGTATATATTGATTAATAAGTTATGTAAAGGGCCTTCCAATAGCACCAACCGAACTTTGACAGTGACCATATTGTTATAGCTACATCTTTCGAATTATCTGTCATTTATTCAGTTTGTTTTGCCAAAGAAGCATGAACGGATATAGCGTTGAACAACACGTGAAAATGGTAAATTTTAATGGACCCTGGAGCATTTGAAAACTGACGCTAATTTACTTCAAAAATTCATATTCAGCACAATCTACATGATATCCATGAGCTTACCATGTATTTATTTTTGGCTCGCGGCGTTACCGCTCCATACGTCGAGCGCTATAGATCAATTATTTTGGCGTGAATTGGATGATATGGACACCAACGACATGTGGCTTCAACTGGATGGCGATACACGCGGCACAACTCATCCTACATCGGACATTCTACACGAGCGATGAAGGTGATGTGATGATCTGCCCACCGAGATAGTCCGATGTGACCCCGTTAGACTTTTTCTTGTAAGGTTTTCTTAAGTCGCAGGTCTATGCTAATAAGGCACAAACCCCAGCGGGCTTTAAAGAAAACATAAGAAAATATGGATATAACAAGTGGCGCAAAAGTAATCCTCCTATCAGAAAATGCTATAAATTTTGCCGATTATTGGTCAAATAAATAGTCAGCAATATTCCGCGTTCTGGAGCAGTGTAGCGTAACATTGTTTATTAACGTGTATTTCGCATGTGTTTACTACACAAATGTCAAAACAGAACTGACATTAGGGGCCAATCGCAAAATTGATAGCATTTTCTGATAGGAGGATTACTTTTGGGTCACCTATATATGGAATGAAAGGCATTTCCAACGATGTATTTTACACCTTAGAAATTAGGACCAAATTCAGGCAAAACATTTCTTTCCAGCTAATTTTTTTTTTCGCCAAACTTTTTTAATAATTTTTTTTTAATATTTTTCGTCAATAAGTTTTCTTTCACCAAAAACGTTTTTGAGCTAGATTTAGTAACGTTGTTTTTAAATAACGTTACCGAAATAATACAAATTAGCGTCTTAAACCGTTTCGAATCGTTAGGCAACCTGCCAATTTACAATAGCTAATACATACATATTTACACCATTCCAATATTAACATCAAATATTTTGTGGTTTGTGAAAAAGAAACGCAAAAGTTTCTATTAGTATGGCAGCTATGCATAACATATCGAGAGAAAGACAATAAATACAGAATTATCTAGTATTTAGCTCTCACTGTTAAACATACATACATACATACTTACTTAAGCTCAGATTACCCCTACACACTTTAACAGCTCCGAAACAGGTCCTGTAGGAAAAGGATAAAAAAAATATATTAAAGATAAAACTGGAATGAAGTACATAACGATTGAAAATCAATATTCAATTTGAAGTTCAAATTAAATTTGCAATTATTAACAACTCTCTGCTCTCTCAACTGGGGAGAAGAAAAAAAAACAAATATATATAATAAATAACAAAAAAGATTATAAAAAAAACACACACAATTAAACCGAATGAATACCAGCATCTTTAACGAAAAACGCCAGGCCGCAAACATAAACGAAATTTTCAAGACTTCATTCAGTCTCGTTTTGACGGTTTACGGTGGTGATCATTCATAGTTCTGGTTTAGTTTTCAAACAAACACTCACAACTTTGCAACTTCGACGAATACTTGTTTTTCGTTTTATATATTTTTTATTTCTTTATTTTTTCATTTCATATATTATTTTGTTTGTTTTTTTTTTTTTGTACTACTGTGATTCATAAAGCTCTGTTGTGTTGTAAAAAAAAGTGCAAAGACCATAAAATTAAAACAAAAAATATATATAAAATAAAATATAAAAAAAAACTACAACAAAATAACTGGTTTTTTAGATTTGAAAAGAAAAATAAGTGCAGAAGAGCTCCATCTTGCTACTACAAACAACAACAGCAACAGAAAGAAGAAAAAGAAGTGTATAGAAAGAAGTGCGATTGAAAAAATTGTTCATTAAAAAATTAATAAAATACAAAAAAAATAAAAAATAAAATAGGAAATTTTTCAAAGCGAAAATACCTATATATCTATTGTAGTATTGAAAAATTACAAGGTTTAATTGTGTTTAAAAAGTAATTGATGCAGCTCATGCTTTTTTAAATAAATTTAAATAGAAAATAATTTGTAAAATTTTAAATTAATGAAAACCAACAACAAAACCAACAACATCATCATTACGATCAGTTAACTTGAACCAAAACCAATTTTATAATTACAACAAATTACACTAACAGTTGAAAGAGAGCAAGACTACGTGAGTGAGTGAGTGTGTGTGTGCAAGTGCAAACAAAAGAAGAGAGTGTAAGTAAAAGTACTCTTAACAGCAGATCAATAACTCTGCCCAGAGTTTAATTTATCTAATACATACTTTTTTTTTAAATGTGTTAAAATCGATTACTTGTAATTCATTAAGAGTTCTTATATTTAAATCAGTGCAATAAATAAATCTTCACCCTTTTTATTTCGTAAATTCCTTTCTTAGCTATAGTAGTCTCATAGTTAAGAACTTTCTAATATGGGACCAACTTAAATTTATTTTTCCGATCATAAACCAACCATTTTCAACAACACCAATAAATTTTAAAATATTTAATGGGTTTAGATATATTTAATTCTACTTAATGGATAATACAGATTAAAAATATTAAGAAAATCTTCATCAGGGTCATATATGAATGCAATAATTGTTGTAGTATTTGGTTTACCAATTGCAATTTCTAAGGTGCAACTTTTAACGATCAACAAATAAAGAATTTGGTGGCGAGATACCGTTAGTGGTTTTGTATAAGCTGTGCATTGGTAACCAATAATGTTTTCAAATTTGTTTTCCCTAAGTTTAGCTTTGGATCTATCTTAATTTTTAAATATTGGCTGTCATAAGTAAATTCGTGTGCTCGTTTCGGAATCTTACAGGGAGTTCTTTTAAGGCCGATAGAACTTGATTAATACTTGGCATTAACATTTGAAAATGATTTCGGGAATATGGCCACCTGTTTTTGACGAAGCGCATTCTGCACGTTGAATTTTCGAGCATTGCTGGCCGTATGTCACGAATAACACGATCAAAATTGGCCTTCAAGGCGTCAATTGTTTCAGGTTTATCAGCATTAACCCACAGGAAATAATCGAGATGTGTTAAATCCCACGACCTTGGAGGCCAATTGACAGGTCCATTTCTCGAAATCAAGTTATCGCCAAATTTTGATGTCGTCGTATCGCACGTAGCGTCATCCTGTTGAAACCACATCTCGCCTAGATCAATGTCATCCATATATTTCAAAAAAAAAATCATTGATCGTAACGCGAGCTCCAGCTTAATTTTTGAAGAAACAAGGTCTGATGATGCACCAGCTTGTAAAGTACACCAAACGGTGAATTTTTCTGGAATGTCGTGGAATGATCAAAAATAATCCTCATTGCTGAAAACAAGTTGCGCGAATCGGTGACTGATTTTTAAATTAAATTTGGATAATTTGTTAGCGTTGTTCAAGCGTCAATCTATTCAATATGATTTGCCACAGTATACTGATGATAAATGTCAAAAAGTGAGCGCAGTATGACACTTCGTTTGACAGTTAACACTTTCGTAAGTTCTATCCGGCTTAAAAAACACCCTTTACATTTCTATAAATAAATTGATTTTAACATTATTTCCTTAACGCGAAAAAGTTGTCGCAATAACCGAAATGTGTTTTGTTATATTTGTGGTGGAAACACGGTGAAAAACTTAAGGAAAACTATAACAGACTTTGTGAGAAACACGTATGTCAATTACTTTAGGATGGAGATTAAGGCCCTGAATAAGCCGTGGTTTTCAAACATTATGTGTAAAGTGTGTAGTTTACATTTAAGACAGTGAGTGGGAAAGCCATAAACGTAGACATTTGAAGTTTGGTGTACCTATGACTTTTATTTTTGTGTCGTTAAATTACATGGTATGCATAAAAGGAAAAACTTGCCTCTGAGAGAAAATATGACGGTTGAAAAACAAAATGTTATAAACTCGCCTTTGGTTTCCACAGATTAGATCATTTTGCTTGCATTATATTTCAAATTGGGACTACGTACACACGGGTGTCAGATTGTACAATATTGTCAGAAAAATGTTCAAAAAATGTCTAACAATCTTCAAACGTTGTCAGAAAAAGTATTTGTCAGTACATTGTAGGACAATACTATTGTCAGACATCTGACGATCGTGTAAACACCTTACGTTGCCATTGCCAGATCATTGTCAGAAACTTTTTATTGTCATATGTGCGAAGTTTATGCATCTGACAATGGCATCATTGTCAGATTAATTATTTCTATTGGCAACACTGTGCATATGTATTTAAAATAAACAAAATTTAAGCAACCGTGTGAACTGACAATTTTTGTTGGCACATAAATTAATTGTTTGACAATTGTCTGGCAATGAAATCGAAAGGTTTTCTTAAAATCGTCTTAACTGACAATTTACCTTTTGCTAATAATATTTCATTGGCAGTACATTGCGAGCACATTGCCAGATCTGACAACATTGTAAAATCTGACAACCGTGTGTACGTAGCTTTATGAATCAGTATGTGAAGACATTAAATAAAACTGGTCCATGTTTTGCCTTTCTTTCAAGTAAGTTTCAGTTTGAGTACAAAAAAACTAAAAGCTGGTAGTTTTTACACTGGCAATTTCTGGAAAACTACACGCAGTATTGAAAAAATAACTATACAAGTAGAATCTGGGTAACGAATATATATAAAATCAGTTTTGAAGTTTTACTGTCAGTAGATATGATTAATATTTTTCAATTAATAGGTAAGTTACTTTATTGGAAGGTTACCAAATATGGATTAGATGATTCCTTGGTGGTGGTTCATACACGTCAAGATTACTGGTGCAATCTTGATGAGAGAGGACTGGAGATTGGAAAGATTTTCCTCATTTTTTTAATTCTCTCTTCTATAAACTCAAGACTTGCTCAAGTAAACTTGACGCTTGTGAACCAGCAATTGCCTCCCATACGAATGGCAGAATGCTACTACACCTTAAACATCTAATGTAATACATACAAATAATATTACAAAGAAATCCATCCAATTTAATGTACTTATACATCGATTTTACTTTAGAAACTTAGCTAACTGAATTAAGAGTATTTTTTCTGGTACTCCTTTAAATCTCTGATCTGTGTCTCAGTTAGTTGTTTCAAAACATCTAAATATGTCTTCAGAAAAGGATCTAAAATCCTGTTATTCACTGTTAGATCTTTTTTTTCCATTAAAATTTATCTTTTTAGAAATAATATAATAAATAGCTTGTTTTTCAGTTATAAATTGTAAATTTCTATGTAAATTGAAATTAGTTGTAAAAAGGATTTTTGGTTTCGTGTTTATATTAAAACACGAAATTCCAACATCATTCTAAAGAGGAATATTCACAGAAAACATTTTGTACATAAATGGTGTGGAATGCTTTTCACTGATTTCAATTCATAATAAGTATAAAACTACATAAATTTTATAAAGTGCCTTGTTAACCTTACTGATTCTACTATACATGTGAAAATTCCAGAGTAGGTTCTAGAATAATCCCAAGAAATTTATTCTCTTCCAAGTACTCGATGATTGAGCCATTCAAGTTTGATTTAGTAAGTGTCAGAGGACTGCATTTTGTAAATGGCCTGCGTTTTGTAAGAGTCTGCTGCATCCTTCCCGATATCATTTCCTCTGACATCAGGGCTTATCAATTATTGCTTTGCTATCTTCTCTCGAAAAATAGGCGCCTGGCTATCAGGATATTATAGTGAGCGATAATCGGATATTCGACCCAATTCTAAGTTCTAAGATGCCAAGTTAAGCAATGAAAATAATGGCTTCGATTAAGATGTCCACATTTTTGAATAAATGGCTTCGTTAATAAGCTAATTTCCCGTGTATGGGATGACGCCAACCCACACGAGCCAATGTACCCACAAAAAGTAACTGTTTGATGCGGATTTTGCGCTGATGGCACCGCTGTTCGACAACGACGAGTGCTACAGATCAATGATAACCAATATTTTTTCCAGTATTGAAAGATATGGACGTGGACGAAGGATTTGTTAATTTGCTAAGGAGTTTTAAGTTGTCCTCTAAGATTGACTTTTTCTTGCAATAAGCCGCAATCGACCAGACAACATAGCTCATGCCATCTCTCAAATTAAGCATCTTCTAAAATGAATCTTACTCTTTAGAAATTTGAAATAAGTATTTAAATCTTTAAAATATAAATAACGTTGCTATCCATACAAAGCAATCCACAAGTAACATCATCTTAACCGACTATGTCCCTCAAAAGATTGCAGTTCTCTGGCATCCCCTATATAAGATGCAATACTTTTAGTATGTGTTCAATACTGGAGTACTTGATCTCCTCGCTTATTGGGGAAATTGATATCACTATTATTATTAATAATGTATCATGGAGCATTCGTCATTATTCATAAGAGTCTTGATTGTTTATTCTGCAGTTTTTCAATTTTGGATGAAGAGGCTGTTTTCTAAAGCTGGATTCCATACGATCAACTTGGTTGTATTCAAGAAAACATTGTAGTTGAAGTCTGAAGCTGAACGTAGATCAAGGAGCCAGTGCATGCGTCACTTTGCATTAAGTTGGATGAATGCCAAGGTATCTTTTGAAATTCTGATATTGATATTTTGTAGCATTAACTTTTCCATCTCAGTAGCAATTTTTCCAACTCTTTGATGTGAGATGGAGTAGATGCTACATAGGGAATTTTGTAAATGATTACAAATGAAATGACCGTATATTAATATATATAGGAGTAGCCCTGGATATTTATCTGTGGTACACCAGCGGAAATTTATCGACGTGAAGAGATCACATCTTTTAATCTTATTTTGAAAGATCTACTTTAAGGGTTGTTGTTCGATTACAGTATGTTAGTCGTTTGGCTATTAGGATATTTTAGTCATGGAAAAACTTACGAGGGCGGGTCAATAAGTCCGTGACTTTTTGAATGAAACACAGGTTTTTGAAAATAAAAATCATTTTATTTTTCAATATAGTCTCCTTTGAGATCTATACCTTTGTCCAAAAATAAGATTTGTCGAGGTCATCCAAATATGTAGTTATTTTTTGTGTGATTTCATCGTTTCATCAAATCTCTTTACGGCGAGCCATTTCTTCAGGTTTGGAAACAAGAAATAATCATTTGGACTAGGGCGGAAGAGTGAGCAATTCGTAGCCTAATTCATGTATTTTTGCCATGGAAACTGTACATGTGAGCAACCGATTGTAAGCAAACGCAGCAGCCATATTGCGGAAGGCTTTCTCATACCCATTGAAACCACTGAGCGATGTGAGATGCCTATGGATTCCGCAATCTCTCGCACTTTCAATCTCCGTTCGGCTAACACCATATCGACATTTTTTCAGTTGGTTCGGTTGTAGAGACCTCAACTGGATATCCAGAACGTTCGGCATATTCCGTGCTTCCGTACGGCCAAAGCGAAATTCAGTAAACCACTTTTTTATCATTTAAATTTATGGTGCAGAGTTCCCATAGTATTGAGCATACGAAATTCACTTTTTTGCATTTCCCGCTGAATTCACGCGGTAAACTACTATCAATGGTTGTCATGACGCAACTTGTTCTAATTTCGACAGGATTCAACTGACAGATGCCTGTTGACAGGAGCAGTGTTGCTCCTTCAGTTAATAGGCAGAAAACTAAGTTTCTTTTAAGGACGGGCCCATATCCAAGAGCCTTGTATTTCCAATATTCAGCCTGATGCATCTGTGATACCTAAGTAGTTAGTCATTGTGAATAGTGGCATTGATAAAGACGTCCAAAGTAATCCTGAATTACACAAGGCGACAAATAATAATACATATAATTGGTCAATTCACAAGGTCTCTTTTCAGTCATAATGTCCTAATATTTCACAATGGTTTTTATTGCTTTTCAAGCAAAAAATGTCCTAAAATAATACAACTTTCTATGCTGTGTTTATTGTGTTATCGTAACGAACCATCAGAGACCAATGCCGAATGCCTAAATGTCGGTTAAGCTGAGCCGCCGAGTCATGTTATATTAGGACAATATGACTGAATATATATATATAAAGTTTTAATGTGGCTGCCGCGGCCTAAAAAACACCCTTTAAAAGAAAATAAAAGTATATATTAATAAAATACTTAAAAATTCAAATTTCTTAAGATTTTTTTTTTTTGTTAGTTTTGAACTATTAGTCATAGATAAATACACATAGATCGGAAACTCTCCTGTCAAAGACCTAACTCAGTTGTCAAAAACCTATGTGGTGAGAATGTATTAGTAAAAAAAAACTATGTGAAAACAAAAACAACACTCGTATGTGTAACATTTTTGAGTAATTTTTTTGTTTGAGTTTTTTTTCTAGTTTCCGCTCTATGTTTCTCTATGCTATTAGTTAAATATTTGTACACTGTACGCAAAGTTAGCCGGGAGCTCAATGTGGATGTTTCAAAACAAAAACTGTAGTACAAACAAAATGGGTTTAATTAAGTTTGAAACAAGACAAAAAGTCTACAATTTCAAGATAATTTAATTGAAAAATGTATAAAACAAATATGTTTAATCTAATAAATTGTATTTAAAGAAAGATTAACAAAATTTTTTGTGGCTTAAAGAGAAAACAAAGAGTAAATTTTCTTATCAAATGTTCTCTTATTGATTATTGTTTAATGTGAATGCTGAAGTATGTAATTTCTTCATGTACATATGGATGTATGTACGTATTTTCTTTACACTCTATTGTTGTTTTTGTAATGACAGTGTCGATCGGTGCCAGTTTTGCCAGATTCATTCCGTCAGCCCAGCTCTAGCTCGCCAATCAAGTTTTTCTTTATTATTATTTTTGTTGGTATTTTTCATTCGTAATTTGTTTGTGTTTTTTTTTAAAATTTATTTTTGTTGTTTTTTTAATATTAAAGCTGAGCTTTTGTTTAGTCTCTACTAGTTAGCAGCTGTTCGTCATCAAAATACGTCGCGACTTCGTTGTCGTCTTTGTTGTTGTTGTTGCTGTTCAGAAAACAAGTATTGGAGAATAAAACCAACAACACACACACACACAAAGCTGATGTTTTCGATTAGACTCCACCGCAAACGAACAGAAACCAACGAACACAAACCAACCAAACAACCCATCCAACCAGTCAGTCTGTTGGTTAGTCAGCCAGTGATTTAGTACTCTTTGTATGTTTGGGGCCGCGAATACAACGATTGTTGTTTGTTTTTTATTTTTTATTTATTTTTCTTTCGATTTTATAAGCCGCTGTTTTTTTTCGCTTTTGCCGATTCAAGCTGTTGTTTTTTCGGAGTGTTTTTTTTTCACAAAATAATTATACAAAGCTAATGTTTAAATAATTAAAAAAAAAACTATTTTTGATTTTTATATAAAAAAGTAACAAATTTGTTAATCGAGAAAAGAGCAGAGAAAAAGTTTAAATAAAAACTAAACAGGTAGCTAACTAGTGTTTCAGTGTATAATTAATTGTGCTAAATATCATATGATTTGCTAAATAAAATATCTACCAAAAAATATAAAAAAAAAGAAATAATAAAAGCAACACCACGTATAAATAAATAATACATATTTATCAAATATTGGCTTAAACAACATTTTTAATTTGGCTTACATACATTTATAGCAGAGTGTGTTAAACAAACAAAAAACTAAAAAATATAATAGCAAAAAAAAAGAAACGTCATTATACAACTCGTCGGAAAAACGTAAGTGAAATACTTGTACTTGTTTGCCATCCGTCTGTCCGTCCGTCCGTCCAACCATGCATCCATCCATCAACTTGCCATTTTTGTATTTCGTGTGAAAATATTCAGTTTTAAAAATAGAAACATTTCAAAATTTATTGTGATCAAGTTTGGAAAATGGTGCACACTTTAACTATTTCGTATTGAATTTATTTACAAGAGTTACATTGTTAGTGCTGTGTGTGTATGTGACTCGGTTACCCGGTTTATGTGGTAATAGTTACTTACTTACATACTAATAATGAAATGACTAAAAATGTACATTCTCATTAGAGTCAAAATATGACTACATAAATACATACTTATATAGATTTTAATAAAGTTAAATTTAGTTGGTTTTCATTGCAAATTTATGGCAGTTCTGGGGATTATATTATTAAGGGAGCATATTTTAAGCCAAAATGTTTTCCGATGTTGCCTGATATTAATCAAATTTGCTTGTTGATTTCGTTAAGTTCATAACAACTAACTTTACCGGAGATTGTTAGCATACGGAAGCAGTGCAAGACTTTAGCTATAATTTTCTTCATATGTTGGCCGCGACTAGAGTTATCAAATACTCGACATATACAAAAAACCAGTTTCTAATAATTCGAAAAAGCATAATTTTTGTCAATTTAATGCCCGTAATTTCAACAAATAGATATCTACGGTGTAAAATACCCAGTAGATAAATTTACCTAAACGGTAACTTGACATTGATTTCAAATCAATATCTACGTGTAAAAATTACCAAATATTTTTACTCCATAAGTAACTAAGCACTAATAGATATCTATTTGTTGAAATTACGGGCATAAGAATTGAGGTATACTTAAATAAAAAAATCGTTCAGTCTTTTAAACAATTGAAGAGCTTGTTAAATCTGGGAAAAATCCGTAATTCGTTTTCAAAACAGAATGTATAAGGAAATTTAATGCAGTATTATTATCATTAATTTCTCTAAATATGAATAGCCTAAGAAGTTGTAATGCTAAACATATCGCTCATTTGCTGCAACAACGACATAACTCAAAATTCGTGTGTTTTGAACTGAGTAATATGAAATTTGCGCCGTTCAGTTTTCAAAAAAGTCAATAATTTTTTCCGTGAGAGTGTTTTTTTGTTGTAAACGTCAAAATCAAAATTCATGTTTTCTCGTATATTTGACAAGAAAAAATTTGGGTTAAATACAGATTAGAAGGATATTAACATCTACTATTCAAATCAGGTTATATTTCTAAAATCTCATGATGTTGAAAATTTATTTAAGAAATAGTCAAATGTCATAAAACATTCAAAGCCGATTTTCTCGAAACGACTTTTTTCGAATTATGACGTTGTTGCAGCAAATGAGCGATATTATTAATTCCTTAAAAACTTTTAAATCCTTAAAAGCTTTTTGGGACATGTCTTTGATTATATTTTTTTTCAAAAATTCGAAATTTTATATGGAATTAAAAATACAATATCATGTTCAATAGAACTTTTTTTATTTATTCGGAAACTCTCCTGTCAAATACAAAAACCTAAGTTTTTTTCTACACCATTGCCAATTATAAGTACATATTTCAGATTGTCCAATTGTGTTAAGAAGTTTTTATTTGTATTTTCCATTGGAATTATAAAATTCTGAAAAATACAATTGGAAATGCTGTAATTTCCGCTCTATGTATATTTCTCTATGATATTAATCAATCTCCATATTAATAACAAGTAAGAGCTATTTTCTGGGACAAAGATAATCTACTTTCTCGTTTAAACCTAGATTAAATTAAAAATTGTGTTTCTCACTTATTGTTTATTAAGTATATAATCTAGGTTTAACTAAGCATCATTGACGAGTTAAACCTAAGTATAAAATGCCAAAGCACAAACATCAGAAAAATAAAAATAAAATAAACAATTCAGCACAGCGGCTCTTTGTTTTGATTCGCTTTATTAACATCAATATAATTTTTAATATACATTTTATAAATTTTTCTTTCACAAAGTTAAAATTTACAAAAACGTGGTTTCTTTTTCTTATAAAATTTAAAGTATTGTCATATTTATATGAAAAATTTTGAGGAATGCACATGTGATTTGACTGAAAAGTATGGGAATGCTAACAAAATTGACAGGCGATAATCCACTAGTGAGAAACACAACCATTGGTTAAATCCCGGCCTGAATATATTTCTGGTTTAATATAACAGCGTGTTTAGCTACGGTTAACTGACAACTAAGAAACTAGCTATATTCGGCTGTACTGAATTTTATATACCCTTCACCAAATTATACTTTAAAATAAAATTAAACAAATTTTTTTTTTCGAAATTGTTTTTTAAAAGTTTTTTGAAATTTTTAAAAAAAAAATTTTAATTTAAAGGTTTTTTTTATTTAATTAGTGAACAAAATTTAAAAAAAAAAATGTTTTTTGTGAAAAAAAATTCGGGTTAAAAAATATTTTTCCCGATTTTGACCCATTGCAGGTCCAACTTACTATAGCCTTATATACATCGTTGCAATGGACTTTGAAATATCTATCATTAGATATCCATATTGTTTATAACAGGTGGCGCAAAAGTAATCCTTCTATCAGAAAATGCTATAAATTTTGCGATTGGCTCCTAATGTCAGTTCTGTTTTGACATTTGTGTAGTAAACACATGCGAAATACACGTTAATAAACAACGCTGCTCCAGAACGCGGAATATTGCTGACTATTTATTTGACCAATAATCGGCAAAATTTAAAGCATTTTCTGATAGGAGGATTACTTTTGCGCCACCTGTTATTTATGACTTAGTAATCGAGATTAGATCATAAATAGGCCAAAAACAGAGGTTGTCTTGAATTTTTGCTCATATCTATCTCCGTTATTTATGGACGGATTTTGCGGATTTTAAATAAGAAACTTTTCGAAAGCATTATTATTGAAGATTTGGTTCCCGAAGATATCTGGGGTCTTCAGAAAATTGATTTCAACAGACAGACAGTGGAAATTACAAACGGAATGACAAACTTATATATACCCTTCTCATGAAGGGGAAGGGTGTAACAAGAAGGAAAAACACATCACCCCGGAAAAATACATATCCATAAACCCACCGATTATCCATTATATTAAGGAATAATTTATTGGCTTTTCACTAGCTCTATACAAATATTTACTTATAAAGGTTTTTTTCGAAATTGCTCCATGATCGATACAAATTTATAAGTTATACAGATCTTAGAATCCGAGATATAACCAAAAATATTTCTAAATTTAAAGACAAGCTCATTTGAAAGTAGGCGACGTTATTTGAAACTTTGAATGCGATCTAGAAAATTTCACTAGAATATCCGTTCGTTTATATCTCGGTCTTTTGTAGACCATTTTTTATATGCTATTAAGTATGTATGGAATATTACATCATCTGCTGCATAGAAACTGCTGAAAGTAATCAATGTCCTGGATTATTATCGATAGAGATTGCGGCTTATTGCAATAGACTGCGACTTCAGAAAACCTAACGGGGACAAATTGCACAATCTTGTTGGCCAATTCGATAGAGTGAACCATATGTTACCCTACCTATAGAATATTATACATAAATTTTATAAAATTTAAAAAAAATCTTTTATTTATTAAAAGATGTATTAAATTAAAATTTGATATAAAATGTTAAACATTATTTGTTCATCAATCTATCATATTTCTATCATCCGAAGCAATTTTAAAATATTCAATTTTAGAAAAAATATTTATCTACTTAATTAGACTGGGGTATCATTGAACATACATATTATTATATTTTATTTATTTAACACGAAAACTAATTAAAGAACCTACATAGTACATACATACATATCTATTTTAATTTTATAAATACATTTAAAAAAAAAATAAATACATTTCCAAGTATTTAAATTTCTTAGAATTTAAAAAAAACACTTAAAAATTCTGCTAAATAAATATTGTGATAAATATTTAAATGAAACGAAATTTATTCAAGTGTAAATTTTATTATTTGTTGTAGTGATGTAAAAGTATTGAGTACTCAATACCGACTGTGTTTTTGAGTATTCGATACTCAAAAGTATCTAATTAATACTTTCAGAGTTGCAGTTTTCACATACAAATGTTAAATTTATTAAACGTTCATAAAACAAAATTTCCATAGAAAAAATTGTTTTAATACTTTTTACTTATTCTAATGTTTTGTGTTGAAATCTAAATTTTCATAAAAAATGGTAGGCTAACGATATGTATCGTCACATAAAATGCAAAACAACGTAACAACAAAAATACCAAACTCTAATGATTGATATATTGTCACCTAAAATGCAAAATAACGTAACATCACTTTTCATAAGTTTTTAGGAGAAGCAAAAAACTATATAAAATGAAAACTATTTGAGATATTGAAACAAAATTTTCAAATCTGAATTACAATGACACTTAAAATATATTTTATAAAAACAGATTTTTTCAAAGCATACTTTATGCTATGTGTCTTACGTTATTTTGAATTGTTGTTTTCTAAAACCAAGATCTAAAACCAAGATTTCATAATTCTGTATTTCTGATTTTAATTTGACAGCGTATTTTATATTAAAACAAAAGTAAAGTTTTTGGTACAGAAATTGATTAAACATAAAACAAACAAGTAAGAGAGCTATATTCGGCTATGCCGAATCTTATATACCCTTCACCAAATTATACTTTGAATAAAATTAAAATTTAATTTTTTTTTTTTTTTTAATTGTTTTTTAATTAATTTTTTTTTTTTAAATTTATTAGTGAAAGAAATTAATGACAAAAAAAGTTTTTTGTAAAAAAAAAAATTCGGGTTAAAAATATTTTTCCCGATTTTGACCCATTGTAGGTCCAACTTACTATAGCCTTATATACATCGTTGCAATGGACTTTGAAATATCTATCATTAGATATCCATATTGTCTATATTTATGACTTAGTAATCGAGATATAGATAAAAAATAGGCCAAAAATAGAGGTTGTCTCGGATTTTTGCTCATGTCTCCGCTATTTATGGACTGATTTTAAATAGGAAACTTCTCGAAAGCATGTCTGACAGAAATATTGAAGATTTGGATCCCGAATATATTTTGGGTCTTCAGAAAATTGATTTCAACAGACAGACAGACGGACATGGCTAAATCGACTCCGCTATCTATAAGGATCCAGAATATATATACTTTATAGGGTCGGAAAATTATATTGTGGAAATTACAAACGGAATGACAAACTTATATATACCTTTCTCACGAAGGTAATTGAGTGGTATAGAGTTAATAATGGAAAGTATTGAGTATTGAATAGTATCGACCATATAATAAAATATACATAGAAGCGTTACTAAGCCACAAAAAACCTAATGGCCTGATTCAGAAACACAACCGGACAACTATTTTAAAATGTTTGTATGAAAAAGACTCAAAAATAATTTAAAATCCAAATGATTTTCATAAAAAAAATTTTAAAATTGTTTTCCGGTCGTGTTTCTGAATCAGGCCCTAAGTGTGCTGTCAAAAACCTAAGTCTTACAACAACAAATTACATGTACATATTTTGTTGTTGTGTCAGCCATAATATTTGGAAAAGAGTGATTATTTTTACTTTCAGTTACGCCTCCAGTTCTACCCTATGATAGAACTGTTTAAAACACTAAATTGTTGGTCTAAAAGTGAGATTTAATAACAAATTTTTAATTTTATTTTCTCTAATTATTTTTAAGCGTGCTGGGTAAAATAAATAAAATGTAAATAAGCTTTTTTTTCTTTAAATCTCAAACAAAGTTTCCTCAACTGAATTAAGACACAATTTGAATATAAAATAAAGTGGGTTTAAGAAGAAAAAATAATGATAATTTAACAAAGAATACAAAATAGAAACATTTATAATTGAATTTAGTATTGTAGTTAAACGCAGAATAATAGTCAGTCGGAGGGACAGACAATGACTTCCATACATTTCACAAACGGTTACTAACACACACAGTTCCATTAAATATTTTTTTTTTTTTTTTTTTTTGTATATGTGTGAAGAAATGTAAAAAGATGTTAAAATAGATTAATTCATTATACCTGTCATTAATTATAATAAATTTTGTATTTTGTCGTCTTAATGAATGAATATGTAGTTAGTTGTTGTTTGTCTCAGTTTACCTTGAAGATTTGGTATAATTAAGGTTTTTTTGCACTCTCTTAGATAATAATTTATAACAATATAAAATTAATAAAATTTATATTTCTTTTTTCTACATTGATTTATCTGGCGATGCAGTAACAACTTTCTTTGTATTGTTACGAAATTGCATTATCAAATTGAATTTAACGGTCCGAAACGGCTGCTTGCAATATTCATCATGTTTATAAACATTTCCATCAGTAGAAACTTCTGCTTATCAACAATGTTGTTAACACGCTGTTATTAACATTGTTAATAGCTGCTAACATTAAAACTGCTTAAAGCTCTAGGTGATCATTGTGGAAATAGAATGTTGTAAGTAGTATTGTCCATTAGATAATTCATGAAACCACTAAACGAAGGTTCCAATGAACCTTTTAGTAGCCCAATGAACCTTTTAGTAGATACAACTTGAACGTTTCGTAGTTGTCCGTGAAACTTTGCGAAGTTCTTAGATGGTGGAGAGTGTTATGATAGTCCTCTTCAAAACATAATTTACTTATTGAGGCACTATAATTGTCCGCAGCGAATAATTTAACATATTGTTACGTTTTTACCTTTTAAAAACGGGGTTTATTTCCTTTAAATAAACCGGATACTTTTGATTGCAAATAAAAGTAGTTTTAGTAGTTTAAAATTATAACAACTCTTTATTCATTTAGAATGTACAACAACAACAGTCTAAATAATCACTCAGTGTTTTTATACACGTTTATCAATTCGCAGAAATACACACACACACTCTATAATGTACAAGAATACACGTACAAGACAGTTGATGTTAACTCTAACAGCGACAATGATCAACTCAACTCAATAATGCAACCTCTGCCACTATTTATACACGCGCCATCTATCGGGAATCTTCCACAAAGCTCTTAACGGACATACTAGTACATTTGAATTCTAGAACTTTCGATGTTAATGTTAGCAGCTTAAACATGCAGTGATGCCATACTTACAAACAATGCTAATAACCGCATGCTATCAACATTGTTGATAAGTATAAGCTTCTACTGATAGACGTGCTTGTAAACATGATGAATGTTTCAGGCAGTCGTTGCGGACCGTTAAATTCAAATCGCTATTGCACATACGTAACAATATTGGCACATTTCAAAATATTTCTGAAGTACTCAGCCACAATTCTTAGCAAATGTTTTTTATAATGTTTCTCTACAATCGATTGTCTTATATTTACGCCACTAAAGACACATATGTAGATGTCAAATGACCCAATGTAAGTTGGTGTGTGGCAAGTAACATGACATTACTCAGCAGTTAAGCAAGTAGTCAATGTATCTCTTATAGACAGTAATTGTAACAAATGTCTTATCACTTGGCTGTTTAGATATTTTTGTCATTTGACACGTTTGTGCTCTTTGTAGTGCAGAGAGAAGACAATTGGTAACTTTATACATCCCAGATAATCTAGCGTGAAGACAATTGTCACTTAAGTGTCTCTAAGTAATCTGGAGTGTAGTCACTTTAAAAGTTTTGTGAGTAATTCATTCAAACTGGTTTTATACAAATTGTGTTAATATAATTCTCATACAGTTAATTATACCCTTCACCTTCGTGAGAAGGGTATATATAAGTTTGTCATTCCGTTTGTAATTTCCACAATATGATTTTCCGACCCTATAAAGTATATATATATTCTGGATCCTTATAGATAGCTGAGTAGATTAAGCCATGTCCGTCTGTCTGTCCATCTGTCTGTCTGTTGAAATCAACTTTCCGAAGCCCCCAAACAACTTACATATACGATTCATACATCAATATCTCCGGAATTCTTCCGGCTCGGTTGCTAAGAAAATCGGTCCAGGACAACCTCGATTTTTTACCTATTTTTGACCTATATCTAGATTACTAAGTCATTAATATAGACAATATGGATATCTAATGATAGATATTTCAAAGACCTTTCCAACGACGTATATAATACCATAGTAAGTTGGACCTACAATGGGTCAAAATCGTAAAAAATATTTTTTAACCCGAATTTTTTTTTTTCACCAAAAGTTTTTTTTTCACTAAATATTAAAAAAAAAAAAAAAAACCAAACAAATTTTTTTAAAATTTAAAAAAAAATTTCAATTAAAAAAAAAAAATTTAAATTTAAAAAAACAATGCGAAAAAATTTTCCAAAAAATAAAAAAAAATAAAAATTTTGTTTACCTAAAAATATTTAAAATTTTTATTTTGAAGTATAATTTGGTGAAGAGTTTATAAGATACGGCACAGCCGAATATAGCTCTCTTACTTGTTTATATTTTTGCTTAAGTATACTGAAATCACATGTAACATAGCATGAATAGTCACTTTAGTGTCTCTTAGTAACCTATAATGAAGTCACTTTAAAAGTTTATGATATGTCTTTTAGCTGACTATCAATTAGCACCTGCACATTTTAAAATAACTACTATGCTACTAAGGTAACTGACGCTTTTTAACCAGTATGTGAATTCAATGCGTTGACTACTTTGGACCAGCTATTAGACAGTCTCATTGTAGTCAAAAAGGGTCAAAAATAACTAGTCACGTAGCTATTGAGATAACTAGTTCCCACCCTAAATGATGGGTAAAATTACTAGTTCGGGACTGTCTCCTAGAACTGCTGGGTAGTGACAAATATTGCCTAAAAGACAGACATTGTCACTATCAAAATAGAGAAATAATTGAATAATTTTTCCTAGGTTTAATATTCGAATCAATAAAATAATCGCTAATAATGCTCGATTGTTTACAAAAACCCTAAACAAATATACGAATGTATGATTTACGAGTATACTTTCTTGGAAAATACTCATATTAAATAAAATCATTGTAAACTTTATGTAAGTATTTAATAACATAATTTTGTTTGTAAATTAGCTTCAATTTAAATTTATAATTTACTTACACACATTCAAACAAATACAAATATTACCCAAGAGCAAACAGCTGTGGTTGATTTCCCTTGTATTTATGATGATTGAATCGATTCTTTTGTGGAGCTGTATGTTTAGTTTGTTTGTTTGTGGTCGGTTGGTTGGTCTGTAATGGAACGCCATTACGCGCATTTCATACATCCACCATGTGTACATAGTATCTCCATATACAGGGTGTTTCGTCACAATCTATACAAATAATAATAATGTAGTACATAAATATGTACATATGTATCATAACATACATTACGAATAACTACAAATATGCTTCAGTGATTCCCAAACATGATTCATAGGGGTTCCTAATTCTTCGAATTTTTTTTTATTCCTGGGAAATATCCAGGTCCGACTAAAATAAATTTGTTGCGAAAGAGAACTTTTTTAAACCAGAATGTACAGGGTGGCGCAAAATGAGATATATTTTTTTATTTATCCTAATTTGTTTCAATTAACTTTGAAAAATGTGCACATATGTGCTCTTTTCAACATATTTTCCATAACTTTTACCAAAATTTCGAGTGTAATGGCCATGATTTCATTTCGAATGTTGGTTTTTAGTTGAGGAATGGTTCTTGGCTTGTTATCATACACTTTTTCTTTCAAATATTAAAAAAAACTATCAGTAGCTGTTAAATTCGATGAACGTGGAGGCCAGTTAAAACCCTGCAAAATAATGATTTTTCACGGAAACGAATTTCATAGTCAAGCCGTTTCTGGTAGTCTGTCGACTTCAATTCTTGCACAAATTGAAATTTTTGTGGGAACAAGTCTAATGTACCCAAAATTCTCTGTAGCGACCGCCGTGATAGCCCATGTTGTGTCGAACCTCTCCTTGTTGATGTTGTGGGACTATGTTGTACGCTCTCTCGTACATGTTCAATGGTAGGTGTCTTCCGGCACCAGGTTGGGTTTTTACAGACCCATATTGACGGAAATTTCCAATCAAATGGTTTATTGCTGACGATGTGGGAGCAATGCGCACATTAATATGACGACGTTATGCAAGCTGTGTCAACACAATGGTTTCTTGGTTTTAAAAATAAAATTCAATTATTTTTGTTTGTTCGGTTGTATAGTTATTCATTATTAATTCCCCAAGTCTTCTTCACAAAATGCTAAAAAAAAACAAATAAAAAGTTATAAAGAATTCAAATCATTCTGCGCCACCATGCTATAAGCAAATTTAAACCATTATTATTTTACTTATTTTCTCTATGTTAAGTATCTTAAAAACTTCAAATTTAAAATTGTATTTAGTCGACTTAGTACAAAAGTTAGTTAGATTTAGACTTAATCAGTTGATTATCAATAAATTCGGATATCACAACCAAAACTATTCTCTGTGTGACATACGCTGAACAATTTGTATAAACCTATTACCATTGCCGCTAAAATATCGTTTCCGTTATAAGTCAACGTTATTTTTTTATCGTTTCGAATCGGTAGCCAACTTTGGTTGTGATAACCAAGCCAAACGATTCAGTCAAAATGACTGAACAATTTTAGTTGGGGTGACAAAAGTTCGGTTATTTAAATCGTAATTCTACGCTGTTAACAGATTTTCTGTTGATAGTATCAAACAAATCTATGGATGTAATCATCCAACATCCGATTGGCAACAACTTAATCTATATATTTTATTATAAAGACAAAAATTATCAATATTGGCTACAGTTACCCCTAAAATAACCGTTCAGCTCGACTATCGTTACAGAAATAACTGCAATTACCGTTCCGCTAAAATGCGAAATAATCGAAAATACTATTATTCTACAATATAAAGAATTCTAAGTTATGAAATACAGAAGTTAAAATAAAATTTGTAAATTTGGATAGTTGTAAAACTTTGTTTTTATATTCTTATATGTATACAAAACTCCAAAAAAACAAAAATTTTTGTTATTAGGCAATACAGGTACATATTGTTACGAATTTGAAATAGCGATTAGAATTTAACAGTCTGTAACGACTGCCTGCAGCATTCATCATGTTTATAAACACCTCCATCAGTAGAAGCTTCTGCTTATCAACAATGTTGATAGCATGCGGTTATTAGCATTGTTTATAAGTATGGCAACACTAAATGTTTAAGCTGCTAACATTGACATTGAAAGCTCTAGAATTCGAACACACTAAGTTTTCCGTTAAGAGCATTGTAGAAGATTCACAAAAGATAGTGGCAGAGGTTGCAGTCGTGAGACATCAAGTACCTTGTACATTTAAGTTTGTTCATTATAAAGTGTGTGTGCATTTCTGCGAATTGATAAACGTGTATAAAGACACTGAGTAACTATTTGAACTGTTGCTGTTGTAGATTTTAAATAAATAAAGAGTTGTTACAATTTTAAACTACTAAACGGCTTTTATATGCAATCAAAAGTATCCGGTATATTTAAAGGAAATAAACCAACGTTTTAAAAATGTTAAAACGTAACAATATAGCTTATAATTCAGGGAATCTAAACTACACCATTTCAAGTAGAAATTAAGAAAATACACGGTATGCAACGTTTCGAGTTGGCACTTTTATCGAACTTATTTCGAATTAATTTTTCTTTATAATTAGAATATCGTATTTTAATATTTTATGGAATTGGAGAATAATTTTCAATATCCAGTTCTTAGATTTTTTTATGACTTAAAAATGCGAGAATTTTCAAATTTTAAACTTTTATTTTCAAACAATTGTACAATATAAATTTATTCAAAGTATTGACCATTGTTAGCTATGACATTTTCCCATCTTTCTAGCAACATATGCATTCCGAGACAAAACAACTGCTCATCTTCTGAGGCCATGAGCTAATCTAGCCAAAATCGGATATTCTGTTCCAAGTGAAGCGTATCCCAGAGAGAGCGTTCTGTATCGATCGAAACAAATAGTATTCGGACGGGGCACGGTCTGGTGTATAAAGCGAGAGAGGCAAAACTTCCCAACCACTTCATTCTAAATATTTTTGTGGCCGAGCGTTGTCATGATGAAATATTTCGGTTTCATGTCTGGCCAATGCTCGCTTCAAACGAATCAGTAGCGTTCGTTACAGGTTCCCTGTGATCATGTGGTCATAACCAAATACAAAGCATTACCTTAGCGCCATGGATATTTGGCTTCGGTGTCGATGTTGGTTGGCTGGGCTTCACATACGCTTCGGATTATCGTAATAGATCCATTTTTCATGGCATGTAATGATTCGGTGCAAAAATGATTTTCTTTTATAGCGTGTAAGCATCATTTCGGACATGCAAATTCGTCATTCAAGGTCTCTCGGCTTCAATTCGTATGGTACCCAATTTTTCTGCTTTTTAATGAATTCTGATGCTCGCAAACGTTTTGAAATTGCTGCTTGAGTAGCTCCCAATGATTTTGCAAGCTCTTGTTGAGTTTTACAACAATCTTCATGCAGTAATGCCTCCAATTTTTGGTCTTCAAACTTTTTTGACTGGCCTGGGCGATCTTTGTCTTCCGTATCGAAATCACCACTTCTGGTGATTGAAATTAGTATTTTCTCAATATTCATTTGGTTTTTCTAAATTTCAATAAGCTTTTTCTCGATATAAATCAAAATTTTTTTTTTCAATTTCAACTTGAAATGTATTTTAAAAAAAAATGAGGTTAAAAACATCATAAATAATTAAAATTGAGGCATTGTTTAATGTTAGAAGAAATTTCAACATTTTGTAGAATTGTTACGTTTTTACCTTTTAAAAAACGGGGTTTATTTCCTTTAAATTAACCGGAAACTTTTGATTGCAAATAAAAGCAGTTTTAGTAGTTTAAAATTGTAACAACTATTTATTTATTTATTTAAAATCTACAACAACAACAGTCTAATAGTCACTCAGTGTCTTTATACACGTTTATCAATTCGCAGAAATGCACACACACTTTATAATGTACAAACTTAAATGTACAAGCCAGTTGACAATGCATCAACTCCACTCACTACTGCAACCTCTGCCACTATTTATACACACGCCATCTTTCGGGAATTATCTACAATGCTCTTAACGGACAAACTAGTATGTTCGAATTCTAGAGCTTTCAATGTCAATGTTAGCAGCTTAAACATTTAGTGTTGCCATACTTATAAACAATGCTAATAATCGCATGCTCTCAGCATTGTTGATAAGTAGAAGCTTCTACTGATGGACGTGTTTATAAACATGATAAATGCTGCAGGCAGTCGTTACAGACCGTTAAATTCAAATCGCTATTGCAAAATCGTAGCAATATACGAGTATATATCAATTAAAGTTTTCGATTTCAACAAATTCAAAATCAAATTTCGGACACGAGTTACATTTTAATTATTTGTAAAATAAATCAGGTTTTTCATTAGCAGATATAATAAACAGATTTTGAACTAAATTAATTTACCAGGTATAAATCAAATCAGAGATTTTAAATAAGAAAATTATTTTTTGTAAAAAAAATTAAGCTTAATGTTTTCCTGAGTTCTTCGCGGCCCTTTTGGAATATTTTTGAGGACACTTAGTGGGCCGCGGACACCCATTCATAGTTCTAGAAATATTAACAAAAACTTTAACAAATATACAAATTTCTCATTACCCATTTGTAGGGCCTACTGCCTACTTTGAGAAACCCTGATGTCTATATATACATACATATGTACAAATGTTGTGTGTGTGCACCCTATTTAATGAGTAGTGTACACACGGTACCGTAGTAGTACACAGTTATTTTACTATTGTTATTACATATTTTGTACTTTATTTTTTGTATTTAATTTTTTTGGTTATGAATTTGTTTTTTTTTTTTTTTTTTTTGTTGTTATTTTCCTTTTATTTTTTGTTATTGTGGTATTGTTATTGTTTAATTTAATTTGTTTTTACTTTCGCTTATACCTAACTACATTTTGCAATAACATTTAAGTTAATATTTGTAATTTATTGTTATTTAGTTTCGCTTGCGGTTTGTTTTACCTCGTTGGTTGGATTTTATTGGTTTTTATCTTGATGTAGGATTGTTTTGCAAATTTTTTCCATTAGGTATTTTTTAAGTGTCGAAAAAACCAAACAATGACTTTTATATTTATTGCTTAAAGTCTTTGATAGAACAAACGTGTCAATAAGATTTGGAAAAAAAAACACCTAACTTAAATGTTAAGCAAAACTATTTTTGTGAGTTATAACGCTTTAAGATCAAGTGATATTATTATATGTAAGGGTTATTCATAAAAGTGAAGGCAATTAATCGGGTGTGTCTATTAAGGTAGAGCACTTTTGTGAACAATAATTATAATAACCTACTACATATTATTAGCTTAGTTAGAAAATGAGCTAAGTCCACTTTTTAAGAAAATTGAGATTTTACTAAAAAACATTAGAATAAGTAAAAATACACTGTTTGCTTAAAAAACGTTTACAATTATTTACTTTTTTCTCGTTGTTATACTCTGATATGCAAAAGTGCCAAGTCCATTTTTTTTTTTTTGGAAACATTGCTAAATTATTATCTCAATAAAATTGAATTGAGTATAACTAGGTTATTAAATATATGGAGACTACAGACTAATAATGCCCGATTTTCACTATACTTTACAGTATAATTTCAGAGTACATAGAATTTGTGCAAAATTTTATCAGAATTTCTTCATAATCAACATATTCATGACAGCTCAAACAATATTCCGGGGGACAATTGTTTGGGGGCTATGTGAAATCATAGACGGATATTGCCCATTTTCAATATCAAACAAAACAATTTCATGCAGCTAGCTCCTTTCGTTTGGGCCCTATCGTATTTTCAACAGACAGACAAACGGACGGAGGTAGATCGCCTTAGGGCAATTATTACAGCTTCCCTTTATGTTTCCAATAGTACAAGTTAACTTTAAAGCAACCTTTTTGTATTACTTAATGTTACTCTTTACTATTACGGACTTAAAGGGTAGATTGTAATAATGGCCCTTAGAATTTCATAAGAACCCAGAGTACTTTTTTCTAAAATCTTTTGAAGCTTGAACAATTACATATTTTCCTTATTTAATAAGGTTTCTAATAAAATTGCATTGTAAACATATACTCTAAGAGCTAGTTTTTTACTTGTTAGTTAAACGTAGCTTAACACAGAAACAAATATAGCCGGCCTTTAACTAATGATTAAAATTTTTTTAATATTTCCATCCTTTCCATTCAAATCAAATATGAATTCCTCAAAATTGTTCATATAAATTTTATAATAAAAGCAATCGCGTCCATTATTTTTTTTCTTTTTTTTTGTAAATTTTTACTTTGTAAAAAGTAAAAGCGAAAGTAAATTAAATTATATGTATTTACACATATTAAACATTATAATGATGTTAATAAAGCAAATCAGAAAGAAACGGGTGTGTTGAATTGTTCAATAACTTAGGTTTTACTAGCCAATGATGCTCAGTTAAACGTAAATTACAAACAATCAGTGGAAAACTAAAAATTTTAGTTTAAGCTGGGTTTAAGCAAAGAATGTAGATTATCTTTATCCCAAAAACTGGAACTCAGACTCAAAATAATCATGATTTATTTGGATCTTTGCCCCTGGTGCCCCCCAATAGACTAGATGCTCGAGTGCTGCACTATCAATCTGAGAATTGCGGGTTCGATTCTCGCAAGAAACTCTGAGTATATCTGCAGACAAGCAAAACGCTTCGCAGTTAGTGTTTGTTAAAAAAAAAAAAAACACTTGTAAAACTACTTAGTGCATAGTCCTTATTGAGAACATTATATAAATGTTTTCAAAAACTATTTTGATGTTAGTTAAGATCATGTAACGCACGAAAATGTTTTTCAAATTGTTTTATATAGAAGAATATCGTAGCTTTTATATGATAATGTTAACTATATGTTAATTGTATATGAACTATCGAAATTAGTAGTGTTTTTCTTAACATATGTGATTGTCAGTTCAGAAGATTGTAAAGCTACGTACACACGGTTGTCAGATTTTACAATGTTGTCAGATCTGGCAATGTGCTCGCAATGTACTGCCAATGAAATATTATTTGCAAAATATAAATTGTCTGTTTAGACGATTTTAAGAAACCCTTTCGATTTCATTGTCAGACAATTGTCAAACAATAAATGTATCTGCCAACAAAAATTGTCAGTTCACACGGTTGCTTAAATTTTGTTTATTTTAAATACATATGCACAGTGTTGCCAATAGAAATAATTAATCTGACAATGATGCCATTATCAGATGCATAAACTTTGCACATACTATGACAATAAAAAGTTTCTGACAATGATCTTACAATGATCTGGCAATGGCAACTTAAGGGGTTTACACGATCGTCAGATGTCTGACAATAGTATTGTCCTACAATGTACTGACAAATACTTTTTCTGACAACGTTTAAAGACAAAAATTGTAAGTTCACACGGTTTATAGACATTTTCTGAACATTTTTCTGACAATATTGTACAATCTGACAACCATGTGTACGTAGCTTAAGAAAATCTTAACCCCTCTCTATACTTGACAAATGACGTTTGTTGTCAAGGCAAAGTTGTCTGAGCAAAAGCACTAATACCTGATCATTTTTTATCTTGACAACCATTTTGACATTTATCATGATAAAAATGTATCAGGTATAGACAGGGGGTTACAATTTCATTGCCAGACAATAAATTTATCTGCCATCAAAAATTGTCCGTTCAAACGGTTGTCAGATTGTTGTATGGCAAAAGTTGCCAGATCCATTGTTTTTAAATACATATGTACAGTGTTGCCAATAGAAATAATTTATCTGACAATGGTGCTAGAAAACTTTAAACTTGCTAGATCGCATCCCTCCCCTCTAGGTTCTATCCAGCCTTACAGCAAAGCTATTAAGACTCAGAATATATATATTTTTGTGGGTCTATGACCAATAATTCAATGTGTTACACACGGAATAACAAAACCATATATTTGGTGGTTGTTATATAAAAACAATTTGTTTATAAAAAAGGAAAATTCCTTAACCTGTATATTTTTAAATTTTGATATTTTCACCATATTTTTATTAAAGAAAACTTTAGCTTTCAATTAAAAAAAAATATTTGTTTTTTCTCTGCGAAGCAGCTGATCTAAGCTCATTGAAATTGCGACCTAAAAATTGTACCGTTATTATCTCTTTAACCAGATATTTATTTCTACAAAAAAATGACCCATTAAAAGTCAACAATTCTTAGCAATGTTTTGGAGTGATTAAGTTTTTTTATCACAATAGATTGCCCACTTAATACGGCCCAGCCTTCAGCTTTGTCAAGGCCAAATGACTATGATTAAAAATCTGGTTTGGTGAATGAAACAATTTTATAACATCATTCCAGACTAATGCGCATATAACGGTTGTTTTTTGATACAGGTCTCTCTATTAATCTAAGTAAGACAAATTTCTCTCAGGAAAAATGTTAATCTGGAAACGATATTTATTACGAGAGTGTAAAACTTGATACAAAACTTACTTGTAAATGTATAGTACCATAAAAATGTATAGTCAGGAGGGAAATTTTGTGACTTAATGTTTTGTTAGTAGAATTTACCGTTTTAAGTCCGAGAGTGAGCTTGAGAATCTATTCAATGATTGTTAAGGAAATTATTTCGTATGGTCACCAACATTGGGCCTTAAGAATTTATAATAGAGAATTTATAGTATTTTTCAGACGATGTAGCATCTGAATCTTATGTTGTAATAGATTCGGTCCCCGCTCATTTACCTCCCAATGTTTAAATCTTATTGATAATATGATAAGAAGGAACAACATTTTAATAGCAATTAATTATAATTTTTAAATATAATTATATTAGCTATTTCCACTTTAACGTTCGTAAATTTTCTAGAAATGTTAGTCTTATTTTCACTTTAATCACATTTTACACATCCTCACTTAATGTAATGGTACAGACAGACAATTGACCCTAAGTCCAATATACAATATAATCACAATAAATGTAGGGTATGTATATGATATAGTCATGCTTGACCAACATTAATTTCTTTCTTGTTTCATTATGATTAATTATTTTTAAATATTATTATTTATCTACTTCCTCTTAACTCAAATGCTCTTAGCTTTTAAAGAAAAATAATTATTCTTTCAAAAAACAAATGTGGTGTGATAGTCTTTGCTGCCATTAACCGGAAATTGTTATGGTTTGTCTTGGTATTTAGCTCACAAATAATGCGAATGCATTAAGAGTTTTTGATTTTGATATTAATTTTAGGTTTTTTTTTATTATTTCCTTTAACGATTTCTTAATAGTGTTCGCTTTAAGATTGTTATTATAAGTGCAATAAATAAAAAATTTAATGTTGATTTCATTTTGAATATGGAAGAAAATATCAATAATTTTTCATCGAAACATTATAATTAAACATTTCGTATAATAAAGATACGATCATTAGGTGTGCCTATCATACATATTCTATTTAAATATGATATATTATTGGTATACATACTTGAAGTCTTTTTTAAATCAAAATGGTTTATTTATAGATTAATAATATAAAGATTTAAATCCAATGTTTAAAATTAATTGAAATATATAGCTTGTTACATTTTATGTAATAATGTCCATTGGGGTCGTTAATCAGTTTCTATCCCTAGTAGGACTCCTTTGAGGGTAAATGTCCCGGGAAATTTCTTTCTTTCGTTTTCTTATTAAAATTAAAAAATTGTTTTGGATTTTCGGTTATAGCAACAAGTAATCAGTTGACAACTTACGTTTGCAATAACCGAATTTTTGCCACCCACACTAAAAATTTTTCATCCACAATAGTCATATTTATCATAACAATTAATGACATTTGTTGTCAAGACAAAGTTGTCTCTGCAAAGCACTAATAATTTTGTCATAACGAAGCAATAATATTAATAAATGGAGACTAAAGCTGACAATTTTTTATATTGACAACCATTTTGACGTTTATCATGATAAAAATTTATCAGGTATAGACAGACAATAAATTTATCTGCCATCAAAAATTTTCAGTTCAAACGGTTGTCAGATTGTTGTATGGCAAAAGTTGCCAGACCCGTTGTTTTTAAATACATATGCACAGTGTTGCCAATAGAAAAAATGCATCTGACAATGGTGCTAGCCGTGCCCTTCAGCAATGTCTGTTCTTAGTATTTTATTAAGACTCAGTTTATAAAAAATTAAAAAAAGGAAAATTCCTCAATGTCCATTGAGGTCGTTAATCAGTTTCAAGAGTATATGTCCCTAGTAGGACTCCCATGTGCGAAAATTTCTTTCTTTCGTTTTCTTATTAAAATTAAAATATTCTTTCGGTTTTAGCAACAAGTAAGTAATCAGTTGACAATGATGCAATAGCCGAATTTTTACCACCCATACTTAAAATTTTTCAGCCACAGCAGTCATTAGCATCAAATTCGGTTATCTCAACCAAAACTGTTTTCCCTGCGTGACAAAAACCGAAAAATTATTAGTTAGAACTAAAAAATTACGCCTTATTATTATAATTTTATGGGATAACTATATTTAGAGAAATAAAACCAATATAAATATATAACATCGTGCAAATGTCCTCCGTGGTTTCGCTTATTGGCGCACATCCGAAATGTGTAATTTTTCATGACTATAGCGCATAAATCAGGCAGAATTTGACGGATGGTATGGGTTATGATGGCTTTAATTGCCGCTGTGGTTTGTGGCTTATTCGCATAGACCTGCGACTTAAGCAAACACCACAAGAACAAATCTAACGGGGTCAAATTGCATGATCTCGGTGGCCAGTTCACATCAACTTCATGTGAGATGACCATGCCCTCAAATCGCTTGTGCAGAATGTCCAATGTGGCATGAGCTGTTTGGCACGTAGCGCCGCACAGTGGTATGTGGTGCATACATTTTTTTGCAAAAAGTAGAAGGAGTGCTCCTATGATAATAAAATTTGGTACACTTGACTAGTTTCATATAGAAAAGCTAAATATTAAAAATGGTTCATATCGGATAGTCCCTAGGGGTACCTCCCATACAAGGGTCCTTCCAAAATAACGTTATATCAGTCATAAATTCTTAAATAATGCAGCGATATTATTTAAATTTTGCATATGTTAGTTCCAAGGGCCCAGATATCATACTACAAAGTATGAAGAAAATCGGTCCCTATTTGAACCTAGTCCACATATAGGTCCCTTTCTGAAATTAGTTTTATCGTTCAAAACTCACATAAAAATAATAGTATCGTGATGAAATTCGACATAAACCAGTTTTATATAAACCCAAATCTATCTGTTAAGTTTCATAAGGATAGGAGCATATTTTCTCCTATCCCCCATTAAAAAGTGAAAGTAAGAGCCTAAAAGTATGCAAAACCTTTTATTGTAAATATGCATTTCAATTTATTGTAAATATCCATAAAAAATACTTGAGTTTTATCCCAAAATTTATAAGTTTGTTCAGCGATCGCAAAAAGTCGCAAAATTTTTTTACATAAAATGAAAAAAAAATATTCCAAACTTTCATTTAGTAGTAGTACTAACACGGAGGTAGACCGAGCTATCTTATTTTTTTTCTAATGAAAACTGCAAATGCTAAATTTTTTGGATCCATTTTGATCTCTTAAACTATATATGTAACTTAAATATTTTTTCTTTCCTATAAAATTTAAAATACTATATTTTAATAAAAAATACTCTAATACTATTGGTAGTTGAACCATATTTATAGTATAAACAACTAAAATGTAGTAAAATTTTCATCAGTTTTCATTGTATAATATTTAGATAACTTTACCACACTTTTTTTTATACAAAATTTTATTTTTTTCGAAAACAAATCATTGTTTTCTACTAATGAAACATTTCTCTACAGAATTGCATCATTAGATTTCTAAAAAATAACTGTAAAAAAATAGACTTTTTGTCAAAAAAAATACCACTGTGCGTCGTCCACATGTCGTTGATGTCCATATCCTCCAATTCAGGCCAAATGAAGTTGGTAATCAGCGCTCGCTGTTTACGGTGATGGCCTGGCCAACGTCGTTTTCAAGGAATAATTAAATAATTTTCAAGAATTAATAATCCAAGTCACTTTTTCGGTATGCATTGGACGATTTTGGATCTCATGTGAAAATTTAGTTTGTTGATGTACCCATTCATCCAGAAATGGACCTCTCCATATACGTGCATGATGATTTGACAAAACAAACTGAATTAATGACAGCCAATTCGACAGATGTTGCTTCAATAATAAGGCTGCTATCAACTGCCAAAGTTCGGAAGTTCCTATTGGAAGACCCTTCGTATACTAATTTGAAAAATTCTGATTAGAAATGAATTCCTCTTGTTTTCCAGATTCTCTTAATCGGAATTTTGGAATCTTTTTATAAAACCATAGACTTTATTGATCTTATAACGATTAAATCTATGAGACTGGTAAAATGCCTCTTTCAAATTATAAAGCCTTTAAATATTAAACAACTAAAAATAGTTTTAAAACGCAAAAACAGTTTACTCGTTTTTGGTTTAATTTGATATTAAACATTTTACGGGAGTTTTTTATTGATTCCGGAAAACCATAGAATAAACACATATAACGGAAACACACATACGTGTGATACAATAACAAAATACATGGCAATACATTCTCATGAATGAGATTTTTGACAACAGACTTAGGGAGAATTAAACATAGAGTCGAGACACTCAACAACAACAAAATACATTGACTAACATGTATTTTGTTGTTGCATGTGTTAGGTTTTTGACAACAGACTTAGGTTTTTGACAATTACGTCTCGTATCTATGTTACTTTATGGTTTTGGCCATAGATAAACAACACATAGATGGGAAACTCTCCTGTCAAAGACCTAACTCAGTTGTCAAAAAACCTATGTGTTGAGACTCGTATGTATGGTTTTTGGAAATTAGGAATCTGAATTCCTAGACTTGGATTTTGGCTTCACAGGAGTTTAAAGTCTGGTAAATATCGAATGTCGCCTTCACTAAATTGAGTTTTCTTAGGGGAGCGTGACTAATTAAAATCTATGGGCTTAAAATATTATCCATTAGTATATTGAATAATTTCCATGATACATATTCGTTTTGTATAAGACAACTTGTGGTATTAACCCTCCGGCGGGTGAGAAGGTCCCTGGGTACCTTTTTCATTTTCAAACTGAAATTACTCCTTGATGGTCCATGGGAAGTATACCCACATGTATTCCAAGGAAATTTTATCTAGAATCGTCAATCAAAGTGATCCGACCAATAGTTTAGTTTCTATTGAGATTTAAATGTGTTTAGTACGCGAACGTGTGAAAAGGTCCGCTGGGACCTTGTACTGAAATTTAAAGAAATCGTTAATAAATGCACTGTCTTTTGGCTTGTCTTATTGTTTGAACACATCACAAACGTGTTCCTTAAATTTTTTTCTAACATTCATTATACATGTATAATTAGTAAATAATAAATGAAAACAAAAAAATTTTAAAAAAATGCATTTTCATACAAAATTCCATACAAATAGAAATAGGTCCCTGTGGACCTTGTACTTCGTATAAGGCCAACGGATGACTCAACCGTCGGAGGGTTAAAGGATTTTTAAGAGGGGAATTCCTATACTCAGGATTTTGTGTCCATCTGAGTCATTCTTAAATAAAAGACTCTATAAATGAGTCGAATTGTTTTTCTGGATTTGAGGTATTGTTAAATTGGTTAAGGTCTGAAATTAAATACTTTTGAATTTGTTTTTTTTTTTGAGCTTTGCAAAAAAGGAAATTAAATATGTATTTTGAAAACGACGACAATTCAATGTTGTTTTCATTGTTGCCGGATACTTTTTGCCACTTGTATAATTACATAAATTTGTGGGAAAGTTTCGTCAAGTGGCAGACTGGGAATAATTTTTTTTTATTTTAATTAATTTTATAATGAAATCTATGCACGTAGTTAACAACTACCATAATTAACAAATTAAAATAATTGTGCATATACACTAACTACAAAATAAAAAAAAAAAACTATAAAAAAAATGACAACAACAAAATTTAAATTAAAAATAATAATAATAATAAATAAATAACTCAGTAAGTCAGTCAGTGTTTTGAGTCTGTTGTATTTTCATTATTTTACATATGATTACATACAAATACTTAAATACGAGTAAAAAATTTAAAAAATTTTCAATTATCACGCTTCCTTATAATTTATTTAATCTTTTTTAATATAAACAAAATTATAAACATAAAACTAAATGAATTGACTAGATGATTCTGTTCATTAGTTATTTAGTTAGTTAGTTTTTTTTTTTAAATATTATTTATACAAAATTTACGAGTATAAATTAAAAAAAAAAAACAGGGTCATCATCATCAACAACGTCAACGTCAGTAAATGACAATTTCGTTGACAATAGACTTCATGTAACCAGCGCCTAGAATTATCACGTTATTAAGTAGTTAAGTATTGTATTGTGAATTTTCCAATTGCCGGTAATCAAGCAACATTTTAAATAATTAATCAAAATTTGTGCAAATTTCTAAAGTTTTTTTCTGTTCCTTTGTTTTAGCTTTAAAATTAATTATTTAAATCTTGTAGAATATATTCCAGTCATTATCTTAAAATAAATGATTTTATTGTTTTACCTTAATAACACTATGCTATATTAAAAATATGCAGGGATTCTCATATAGCAATTCTGTTTTATTGGAGTCCATAGATTTCAGAAATACTTATAGTTTTCCTCAATCACTTTGTTCGTTTAGTAAATTTTTATTAAAAAATATAGCGAAATAACGATATTCTTAAACTTACAACTTAAAAAAATCATAAATCAAAAATAACCTTTCAAATAGAAGAGACATTTTGAAAATCGGTTGGAAAATGGCTGACTTACGGTTGTTGGAATTTCCAAAAATGCTCTTTTAAAACATTTGTACAATATAAATTTATTCTAAGTATCGGCCATTCTTAGATATGGACCTTTTCCCATCTTTCTAGCATTATATGGATTCCGAGCCAAAAGAACTGCTCATCTTTTGAGGCCAAGAAAGAATCAAGCCAATTTCGGATACTCTGTTCCAAAGTGAAGCGTATCTCAGAGAGAGCGTAGTCGGACGGGGCAAGGTCTGGACTATAAAGCGGGTGAAGAAGATTCTCCCAACAACTTCTTTCAAAATAGTTGTCATGATGGAATATTACGGTTTCATGTCTGACCGCTTAATCTGGGCGTTTTTCGGCCAATGCTCGCTTCAAACAAATCAGTTGCTTTCGGTACAGGTTCCATGTGATGGTCTGACGAGATATCAGCAGCTCATTATAGATAGAACCCTTTTGCTACCATCAAATGCAGAGCATTACCTTAGCGCCTGGATATTCGGCTTTGGTGTCGATTCGGATGGTTGGCCGGGCTTCACGTAAAATCTCTTACGTTTCGGGTTATTGTAATGGATCCATTTATCATCGCAAGGAATGATTCTGTGCAAGAATGATTTTCTTTTATATCAATCAAGCAGCATTTCGGACATGTTAAATCCTATTTCAAGGTCTCTCGCTTTCAATTCGTATGGTATCCAATGTCCCCGCTTTCGGATGTATCCTGCCAAAAATAATGCTCGCAAACATTTTGAAATTGCTGTCTGAGTTGCTTCCAATGATTTTGCAAGCTTTTGTTGAGTTTTACGAAATTTTTTTTTCTTTTATTTAATCCACTTGGGAACATAGGGCTTCTACAATAAAATTCCAATTAATTCTATCATTACAAATTAATTTAATTTCATCAAAAGATTTGTTTACTTTCTTAAGTTCATTTAAAATTTTTCTACGCCATGTATTTTTTGGACGACCGGAGTGCCGACTTCCTTGGGGATTCCATTCTAAGGCAGCTCTCCTAACGCTGCCAATAGCTTTACGGAGAGTATGTCCTATCCATCTTCATTTTCTTCTTGTTATTTGACGAACAATTGGTTCTGCCTTTGTTAGCCTCCAGAGCTCTCTGTTTGGAATTTTATTTGGCCGAAATATTCGACTTGTTTATAAATACTTGGAGTCTCTGTGATATAGTGTTTGTCATCAGCCAAGTTTCGCTTCCATTAAGCAGTGTAGATTTTACGCAAGTATTAAATATGCGGATCTACGTGTTTTGTGATATTTGTGGGGCCCTCCACGTTTTATTTAGGCGACCAAATGCTGACCTTGCTTTTTTTAGTCTAGTAGACACATTTTCCTCTACATCACCATCAATTGACATGATGCTTTCCAGATAACAAAAATGATTTACAAATTTAATCATCTGGTTTTGTATTCTGAATTGGTTATCGTTGAAGTTATTAACTCGCATTGCATGTGTCTTTTTAATGTTTATTTCTAAACCAACGGCCCTTGCTAACTTAACTAAATCGTCCACTTTGCTTAGCATGTCGTTGAATTCGCGCGAAATAAGTCAGATATCGTCTGTGAAATCCAAGTCTTCCAGAAAGCCCCACACACTCTCCCTTTTCTTTGCGCATAGTTTTAACAATATCTCATCAAGTACCACGGCAAAAAGCAATGCAAAAAGGCGACAACCCTGCTTAACCTCTGCGAAGGATTCACTTATCATCCCATTGTGATGAGCTTGTAGTGAGGATTTGGTGAGGTTTATTAATGTTGATGGTACGCCTTAGCTCTTAATGCGTCCCATATAGCGCCACATCTTATAGAATCAAATGCTTTTCTAAAGTCGACAAAGACTAAATAAAGCGGCGTGCGCCACACTACCAACTGTTCTATTACGACACGAAGAGTATTTATTTGTCTGACCTAAACAATTCCGAACAAAAACCGCTTTCAAAAGATACGCCATCTTGTAAATCACTAATTTCTGTATTTATAAAAAACTTTTCTTTAACATTTTATTAAGCATCTGCAACATAACGTCTCTGAGACCTGGGGACTATGAAAAGTCTGGCATTTCATACCTTTCGTGCTCCAAAAACTCGTAAAGTTTTTCGAATAAGTGATCTTTATTGATTCTTGCTTTCGTTTTAAAAGAAGTTTATACAGTGATTCACAATACAATGAAAACTTTTCCAAATTTCAATTAGGTAGAAATTAAAACATAAATCATAAGAAATTTGTATTTTTTTAAGGATTTCATACTTTTATTTATTTATATTATTAAAAAATATAAGAACATAATTAAATAAATTCTGAAAATTTAAAACAAACTAAAACAGGGGCTGAAAAAAGGAAATTTCCTTTTTTTTTGTTTATTTATGTAAAATGTACAACAACAACAGTCTAAATAGTCACTCAGTGTCTTTATACACGTTTATCAATTCGCAGAAATGCACACACACACTTTATAATGTACAAGCTCAAATGTACACGACAGTTGATGTTAACTCTAACAGCGCCAATGATTTATACACACGCCATCTATCGGGAATCTTCTACAATGCTCTTAACGGACAAACTAGTATTTTCGAATTCTAAAGCTTTCTATGTCAATGTTAGCAGCTTAAGCATTTAGTGTTGCCATACTTATAAACAATGCTAATAACCGCATGCTATCAACATTGTTGATAAGTGGAAGCTTCTACTGATGGATGTGTTTATAAACATGATGAATGCTGCAGGCAGTCGTTACAGACCGTTAAATTCAAATCGCTATTGCAAATTCATAACAATATATATAAAAATGAAATGGTGCATGTATATAATGGCATCACGTGAGAACGGCTGGAGCGATTTGGCTGATTTTTTTTTAATATATTGCCTCTTTTTCACTTCTTTTTTGGAGAAACTTGAAGAACTAACATTAGAAAATAGCTACCGAGTGAAGCCGTGGCGGTCAACTAGTTTTAATATAAAAATGGAAACAAATTTTCTCCAGTTTCTTTCCCTTCGGTCGTCTTACAAAAGTTTTTTCATCAGAAAAGAAAATAGTATTCCATTTCTGTCTTGACCAGTGTAAATGTTCTTTGACAAATTGTATACGAGCAGTTAGTGTTTTTTTCGCGGGGCGATAGCAACCAAAACCAGGCTTATATACCCTGCGGCTAACAGTTCCAGAACTAATGTCCAATTTTTGATTATTGATAACCTCCCGGGGAGTTATTTTTGGGAATTTCTCAAACTCTCTTGCTATTAAATTATCTTGTCATGGAGTAGTTTTGCAAGGTCTTTCTCCAAAATGTTGAGTTTTTGCACGAAATTTTTATAATTTTTGAAACTACTAATCTATTGTATTGTTACGTTTTTACCTTTTAAAAATGGGGGTTTATTTCCATAAAATAAAGCGGATACTTTTGATTGCAAATAATAAGCAGTTTAGTAGTTTAAAATTTGTAACAACTCTTTATTTATTTAAAATCTACAACAACAACAGTTCAAATATTCACTCAGTGGGTTTATACACGTTTATCAATTCGCAGAAATGCACACAAACTTTATAATGTACAAACACACATGTACACGACAGTTGATGTTAAATCTAACAGCGCCAATGATAAACTGAACTCACTAATGCAACCTCTGCCACTATTTATACACGCGCCATCTACGGTGAATCTTCTACAATGATCTTAACAGCTTTCGATGTTAAAGAAAGCAGCTTAAACATTTAGTGTTGCTACACTTATGAGCAATGCTAACACCCGCATGCCATCAACATTGATGAGTAGAAGCTTCTACTAATGGACGTGTTTATAAACATGATGAATGTTTCAGGCAGTCGTTACAGACCGTTAAATTCAAATCGCTATTGCACATTCGTAACAGTATTAATTTCATATTTATTACAGATATTTGTTTCTTTAATCCAGCATTAAAATCGTTTATTATTTTAGTTGTGGACACATTGTGTTGAATTGTGAAAGTTAAATATTATTTGCAAACACTTCTTTATATAAAATTTAGTATTTTTGCAAACTTTTCTTTAACATTTCATTGAGCATCAGCAACATAACATCTCTAAATCTCTAAGGCTGAGAAAAATCTCTCAATTCAAAGTTTCGTCTATCATTATATTTCTATGAATTACACAGGGCAACAAAATCGAAAAAAATTTTAGAGGCTTTTTGAACCACTACACAATTTTGATGCATTGTGTTTCCAGTAGTACAAATATGGTCCAAATTTTAAATTAGATGGAGAGTTTCTTTTTTTTTTTTTTAATTTTTAAGTAAAATTGTGAATTTTGTTAGACGTTTCTCCACATAATTAATGATATCTCCAAAAGACTCAGCACAATATTATTAAAATAAACATAGAAAAGTTGAGATTTACATAACCTTTAATCCATTTATATATTGCCTTTCAATCGGCTCAGTATTTTCGGAGTTATAATAACAAATTGAAGCAAAAAATATATTTTTTACGTGAAAATATAAAATTTTTTTGTTTAAAAAAATCATGAAAAATCTAAAACGGCAGAAATTTTTTGCTTTTTTGCTTTATCGCAAAGCCACATGTAATAGGAAAAAAATTAGATATCAATCATAAAAATCGATGGATTCTTTTCGAATTTATTCACAATTAAGTGAATTCGCTCATTTTCACAAAATTTTAGTTTTTTTGTTTGATATACATAAAATTGAGTAGTTAATGTTCTTCTTTCGATTGATTGAATTTTGAATACATTTTCCCCATGCTATGTACAAATTTTCACATATATATTGCGTTTCAAACGGCTCAGTAGTTTCGGAGTTATAATAACAAATTGAAGCAAAAAATATAGTTTTTACGTGAAAATATAAAATTTTTTTGTTTTAAAAAAATCATGAAAAATCTAAAACAGCAGAAATTGTTCAGATTTATTGCTTTATCGCAAAGCCACATGTATTAGGAAAAAAATGAGATATCGTTCATAAAAATCGATGGATTCTTTTCGAATTTATTCACAATTAAGTGAATTCGCCCATTTTCACAATTTTTTTTTTTTTTTTTGTTAGTCAAGCCTTTTTTGCTGTTGACCTGTTAACCCCATTAACACGAAACCTGCTTATGCGTTAACTAATAGTTATACTGTCGGTTAAAACTATTTGTGTATAAAAACTGTCAATATAACTATTAGTTAACACATAACCAGACTTCGTGTTACTGGGGGTAAAGGGATTTTTTTGAACTAACCATAATTTTTGCCATTTTAAAAAACAGATTCCCTTATTAAGAATTAAGTAATAAACAATTTTGTTAAATTAAAAAATTGTATATAAAATTGTTAAGCAAACCATAGGTTCCACTGTAGAAGTTTACCAGCAAATGCTTTTAAAAAAATATTACTTTTTTATGACGAATATTAAAAGCTTTTTATGTTTTTTTTTTGCTTTGCAATTCTTAGGAAGGAAACTTGATTTTGCAACAAAAAAATGCGTTTAACTATAAAAAGATACTAGTATTAAAATTAATTGAGTGAAATAAATTTTGCTGCGGTTCATTAAAACATTAATTACTTTTTTTTCTTAAAACATATAATTAATATTCGTTTTGGTATTAATTTTAGCTAATTCTTGAATTTTTTTTTATAGATTTCTTGAAGAAACTAAAAAAAAAAACAAAACCGTTCGAAAACAAACATCATGTCACAGCTAAAGTTTTGGAACAAACAGAACAATAATACTAAAACCGATAACAGCGAGAATACAGAGAATAAAAATGGCACCGCCACCAAGGAGGAAACCAAGGGTGGCAAACGTAACTGGTTGCATACACCAGAAGCCTTAATGAATGGTCATGTAGTCTATCTAGTCAAGGTAAACAAACGTCCGGGAATGAATTTATAAATGAGATGTCTTTATATTTATACACAATCTCTTCTATTTATTACAGTTCTCTGGCAGTCTACCAGTGGATCAGCCCAAGGGTATTGAAGTTGTTAAGGATACCATACGTAAACTTCAATTTGCCCAGCAAATGAAAAAGGCAGAAACGGGAACTCAAGAGAAATTCAAAAAAGTGGAAATCACTATCAGTGTGGATGGGGTGGCTGTGCAGGAGCCTAGAACTCAGAAAATCCTCCACCAATTCCCCCTGCACAATATCTCCTATTGTGCTGATGATAAGGGTGTAAAGAAGTATTTCAGTTTTATTGCCAAAACTGTCAAGACGAACAGCGAAAATATGAGCAATGGTCGAGGCAGCAGCCCGGATGGTTCAACACAGTCCTCCACGGAAGAAACTCACGAATGTTTTGTTTTTATTTCCAATAAATTGGCTTCCGATATAACCCTGACTATAGGTCAAGCCTTTGAATTGGCTTTTAGGTAACTATATGTCACTAAAGTAAAATTTATTTAATTCATATCAATTTATTTATGTATATTTCTAGAAAATACATTAATACTGCTGAAAAATCGGAATTAAGCAAAGCCCAACAGCAAATCACAGACTTAGAGAAAATCATTACAATTTATAAAAATCGCCTGCGTGAGTTGACTTTAAAAATACCCAAGAATGAAATGGATACATATCTATTCCGCGAAGGCATTAAAGATATTGTTGAAGTGCATGTGCCTACAACACACAATGCAACATCGGGAGATTCGACTAATTCGTCGTCTGCCCTAACTAATGGTACTAATGGTCTTAGCGACAACAATGACAGAGCTTTGTTAATCGATACTAACTCCTGTAATACATCTTCGAAAATGTCCACCACATCGTCAGCATCATCGACTTCATTTTTACCCGCTGTACCACCGCGCAACTCAATGTCAACACAATTACTCTCGAAAACCATGAACAACAATCAGAAAATGGATGAACTACTATTGAATTCGGATTCTGATAGTGATTTTGATCCCCGTGCCGAAGAGTCCAATACGGATGGCAACAGCACAGGCAGTGGTGGTAAAACTATGACCAATGATTTGTTTGGCTTCGAACCCTCAAAATCATTTGGCCAACAGTTGTTCTACAATAACAATGATAATAAATTTCTCAATAACAACAATACCAGCATCATTAGCAATAATTCAAATAACAGTTTTAGTGAATTGACCATAACGCCACCTTTGTGTAAGTAGATTAAATACAAAAAAAACAATTTTTTAAGAAAACCCTATTCGACAGTCCAAAAGGGCTCCTTGGGAAAATTCTATTTTTTATATGATTTTGGAATGCTGATCACAAATAAGTCCAAAATTTTGTTTAAATCATACGGGCAGGACAGTTTTCGAGATGTTTTCACTAAAAACACAACAAAAATATGTTTAAACTATTATAATATTTTAGGGAATTATGACAATATGACCAGATAGCAGACCGTTTGAATCCCCGTATTGTATGTTTTAAAATAAGCCCTTTTTGTGCGGCATCCTAAGCCTTAAAGGTTTCTGAGTTAACAATAATAATGAAATAATTAAATATTTGCTTTAGATTTGCCTTGTTTTAATTTCAAAATAGAGACCTACAAGGTGGCGCAAAAGTAAACTTCCGATGTTTTTTGGCTGTAATTAAAAAAATGAAAAACTTTGATTCTTCTTGTGGATTATTTTTATTTGGTCTTTTAATTTTTTTACATCAAGTCGAGAATATGATGTCATGTAAATGGCCGCCGCCACAGTTGATTGTCATTCGAGCCCTTTTTATGTCATTTTCCATCACTTTGGACAAAACTTCCGGCGATAGGTCCTCACATTCTTGACGGATATTGTCTTTTGAGAGCTGCAAGAGTCTGAGGCTTGTTGACATAAACCCGCGACTTCAAAAAGCCCCACAAAAAGAAGTCTGGAGAGGTCAAATCAGGTGATCTTGCTGGCCAGTGCAAATCGCTAAAACGGGAGATTAGGCGCCCGGGAAATGCATCCTTCAGCATATCGGTTGTAGCACATGAAGTGTGTGGCAAAAAGAACTCGTTGATCATTGCTCTGTAGCGCTCACCATTCACAGTAAGCGTTTGGCCCGCGACGTCTTCGAAAAAAAAGGTCCGAATACTCCTCCAGCGAAAACAGCACACCATACAGTGACTTTGAGCGGGTGTAATGGCTCTTCGTGGGTTACACGCGGATTTTCAGTGCCCCAGATGTGTAAATTTTGCTTATTTACGTACCCGCTAAGATGGAAATGGGCCTCATCACTCATGATTATTTTTGATGAAAAATCATCTTCCTCTTGGTGGTGATTAAGGATGGCTTGAGCGTATGTTAGACGCGATTGGCGGTCAGCAGCTAAAAGCTGATGCACCGTCTGGACTTTGTACGGAAACCTCTTCAAATCTTGTACCAAAATTCGCTGTAAAGACCGTCGACTGATACCCATTTGCGTGGCACGTCGTCAGGTCGATGTCGACGGCGCTTTCATGACAGCAGCAATATTCTCTGCAGAACGGCTACTCCGGGGTCTGCCACGCCTGGCAGTATCTCGTGTTGTGCCAGTCTCTTCGAGGCGAGCGGCTAAACGTCGCAGTGTTTCACCAGTAGGCGTTGGACGGCCAGGAAATCTGCGACAAAATTCACGTTGTGCCAAAGTCACCGATTATTGGTCAAATAAATTGTTAGCAATATTCCGCGTTCTGGAGCAGTGTAGCGTAACATTGTTTATTAACGTGTATTTCGCATGTGTTTACTACACAAATGTCAAAACAGAACTGACATTAGGGGCCAATCGCAAAATTTATAGCATTTTCTGATAGTAGGATTACTTTTGCGCCACCTTTTATATGTGTTACTATCCCAAAAGTTGTACGTAAAGTCTTATCGTCTAAAGCAGCTATTTTAAACATTTACATCACTAGAAACTTCTACTTGTAAATAATGTTGAAAAAAGCTGTTATTTACATTGTTCAGTAGTATGACAACATTAACTGTAAAGCAGCTTAAAAGCTCTAGTTAGATAATTCTTGAAACTACTAGAATATGGCGCTGTATATATAAAAAGTAGCAGCGAATTGCAGAGGAGACAGTATATCGTAAGCACTGTTAAGGTTAATATCAGCCGTATTGCCAGTGTGTGTATTACTATTGGAATGAAAACATTTTCGAATGTTTGGACATTTCGAATATTTGGAAATCTATTACCGAAGATATTTGCGAGAAACGAAATAACCTTGACTTTATTTTGTTTTAGGCAAATATCTACGGTCAGTCGCAAAGTAGGTCTGGGTTGAATAAAAACTCTCGCGTCATTGTAATTATCTCTTAAGTGCAATCAGGAGCCTTTTCGTTTTTTTGCCTTCGACAATTTTGCGTCTCACTCTAACACGTGTGTGATGTAAGGCTTCGTTTAACGGTTCCTGTTCTACGTTGGTTGCACCAACCGCGTGTTTTTTAATTTCTCTGAACCCTGGTGGAGACCATATAAAACTCAACATCGATACTGGTGGAGTACCATTGAAAACTCAACGTATCAACTGGTGGAGTACCATTAACACTCCTGTTTTTTACAACAAGGTTTAAGCGTTCCAGCTTCCTATATGAAGATATATGTAGGTCGACTAGGGACCAACATGAATCGACGTGGGGCAACCTGGCAATTAGAGAGTCGTTGCTCCGCGAACTAACGAAAATTTTAAAATTAAATATTTTTAGAAATATAAAAGATATCTTAGTGAAATTATGAGCAATTTTTTTAACCTTCCACTTGCTTTATTACAAAGTTTCTTTCATTGAAAAACAAACTGTACAAATTTTTTTTAACCAGATGTGATAGACATCTCACCTCGTATTCTATTAGGGTGGTCACAAATTTCATTTTCTTAAAGCCCATGTCCTCTTCCACGGATCAGTAGTTTAGAAAATTCCGATTTATTACCACTTTGTTGTGATTAAAAATTTTATCTTTTCAATTCCAGTCAAAATCCTGCAGCCATCCTTAAATATTAATATAACAAATGATACTCAATTAAGAGCCTAACTTTCATAGATTTTGAATATATAGTTTTTAAAACTTTCGGTTAATATCCATGTTCTAGTGAAAACTTAAAGTGACATATTTGAGATCAGCGTCCCAAAATGATCTATTTTTTTGGTGAAATTTTTAATTTTTTTATTTTTTTTTTTTTAAATTTCAGTGGCTCCACCACCAAAAATGTCAGCTTCACGTCGTAGCACTTCCGTGACTACACCCACAGCTGCCATCACTAACAACAACAACAACAGCATCGTTACCAATGGAAATATGGCAGATCTGTTTGGCTCCGATCCATTTGATACGACTCCTTCGTCAAATGGTACCAGTATTTTTCAAAAACAAGTTAGTAAAATATCCGTAGATGATTTCACTTTGGAAAGTTTGGATCCCTTAAGAAAGTAATGGAGATTTAAGTTGATAAAAAAAAAAGAAAACAAAAAAGAATTGTTATATTATTTAAACAAAACCCCTAATTTCCTCTCTGTCCTTCTTTGAATCGAAATTATATATATTTTAAGAATTATTTAAAAACCTAAATGAACATGTAAAAAAAAAATGCTTTAAACGCTACACTTTTATAACAAAAACAATTACTATTTATATATATATAATAAAAAAAAACAATAATTAATAATGTACCTAGAAACAAATAAGTTACATAGCTAAGAAATATATTGTGAATTATGGAAATGCATTTTGGTAATCGGAAACAGTGAGTGTTAAGAAGCTGAAATTAAACAATATAGAAAACTGGTCTTATACATGATTAAAAAAGCAATAGCACTAATTTTCCAGACTGTTTTCATTCCCGGGAAATATTAAAAAAAACTGTTCATTCCCGGGGAATTCCCGTGAATTTTTTAATACTAAATTGAGCCAAAAACTATTAAAATTTTGTGACCTTTAAATAAATAATTTAAAGAGGACTTGTCAACAAGGAAAACATGGACTATCTTATCTTTCTATTTAAATTTTAAAAATAAATAAGTTTTGGAAAGCAACATTTTAGGTTCCGCAAAGTTTTACAGTTTTTAAGCAATCAATGTTGTGTTTAAGGACCTTAATCATTTTGGGGTCCCTCGATCTTTTACGGTATCTTATATAAATAATTTGAAAGAGAACTGCTGATATTAGAAAACAGCATATAATTACATAACAAAGAACTAGTGCAGTCAGAAGTTCAACTGATAATGAGGTGGTGATCACTGCAGATCATGTTTTTATGCGAGTATTTAAATATATATTGATCTGAACGAGATAGAACCACTGCAACGTCGATGAATAGATTACGTTTTTTTTTTTTTAAATTTGTATAAGCTTTGTAAAAGATATTTTAAACTAATGAAAAATGCCCAATAAATGAAACATATGTATTTACCAGTAAAATAGACATTAGGTCATATATATTCTTCAATTTTATAGATGAAAGTGAAATCCTTCCAGTTCCCATTTAAAAAAAGTTTCGGATGATATTTTTAAACACTTATTATCATAGATGACAACTAGATAGGTAACTGAGGGCCAAAAACCTATGTCTGTTGTCAAAAACCTAATTCATGAGAATGTATTGCATGTATTTTGTTATTGTATCACCCGTATGTGTGAAAAGAAAGTAATTTTTTTCCATTGTATTGCTCTCTCCTTCCGTTCTATGCTTTTATTCTATGCTTATTATCATTATTGCCATATTTATTCGAATTTATAAAGACATTTGGACTAAATTGTAACTGTATGGTTAACAAAGAATTAATTCTTAATACAATTATTCAAATCAAATTAAATATATCCTCTTAACAACTCCAATTAAACCATTCAGCACAAATTAATTCTTTATGTTAATTCTTTAGTACTCCAAACGTATTGACTTTACTCCTTTAAGAATTCATTCTTTATACAGTTAATTCCTTATTGAAACATTCAAGTTGTATTTAATTCAAATCCATTAATAGCTTGTTAAAAATGTTGAATGATTTAAATTGTATTCAATTCAAATTTATTACAAATCGGCTTAAGTCAATGTTTTGTAAATATCTTTGTAAATGGTTAAAAGCAAAACACAAATTTTAATTCAATTTGTATTAGATTTTAATCAACAAAAAATTCATCATTCAAATGCTCAATGAATTCTGTTATGAATTAATTTAACAATGAATAAATTCTATTTAAATAAAAGCCTTTCAATAAAGCTTATGAATTAGATGTTGGGAATGAAATGTCTGACATTTTTTAATTCCGAAAAAAGATTTTAGTGAATTAAGCTTAAATTGAATTAATTAATTCGAAGATCTAAAGAATTCTGTTATGAATTAATTTAACAATCAATAAATTATATTTAAATAAAAGCCTTTAAAAAAAGCTTAAGAATTAGATGTTGGGAATGAAATGGCTGACATTTTTTAATTTCAAATTAAGATTTAATTAATTAATTCGAAGTTCTAAAGACATTGTAATTGGCGCAACATATTTTAAATGATTTTGGAGAAATTTGAACAACAAAATTAAATAAAAACATGCGTTTAAGTTAATTCCACATATATTCCTAAAAATTTAAATTCTGTGAAATCTTAAAATTTCCAGAAATCATTTAAAATTTGGTATCACATGATATTTTCCATTGTTGACAAATTTATATGAATTTAGGAAGATATTTTGAATGAATTGTAATGCCGTGAAAGTGACTTTCACTTTAAAGCTTATGAATAAGATGTTGGTAATGGATTGATGAAATGATTGGTTGACATTTTTAATTCCAAATTAAGATTTAAGTGAATTAAGCTTAAATTGAATTAATTAATTCGAAGCTCTGTCTGTAAAATAAACAAAGTTTGTTAATGTTCTTTACTTTTTAGTAATTCAATTTGAACCCAATTCTCTAAAATCTTTATTAACAATTAAAGATATCAGTAAATCATTTAAACCATTTAACAAAAAGAATTCTTTAGCTTCATTCGAACACTTTCATTTCAATTCATTCATTGTTGATTTAATTCAATACTACGGTTACTTAATACAGATTAGAATTAAATGAAAAATTATTTTCAAATTTTTGTATGAAAACCACTAAAAATTTATTTGAAAACTTTAAGTAAATTATCTGTGCGAGTTTCTAAACAAGTCCTTTTATGATTTAGTAAGGAATTTATAATATAAAGAATAAATTCTTAAAGCAATGTATTCAGCATGTATGAAGGAAGTACTCAAGAATAAAATCTATGTATTAATTCGTTATGAATGCTTTAATAAAATGGCTTACCCTCATTAACACGAAGTCTGGTTATGTATTAACTAATAGTTAAACTGACAGTTTTCATACAAAAATATTTTTAACCGATAGTACAACTATTAGTTAAGACATAAGCAGGCTTCGTGTTAATGGGAGTTAGAAATTGATTCTAATTTTGAAATTTAAATTAAGAAATATTTTCGAACCATAGAGAATTGAAATAGAACAGAAACTAGAAAAAAAACTCAAACAAAAACTTTACACATACGAGTGTTGTTTTTGTTTTCACATAGTTTTTTTTTTGCTAATTTATACTCACCACTTAGGCTTTTGACAACTAAGTTAGGTCTTTGACAGGAGAGTTTCCGCTCTAAGTATTTTTTCTATTATTTCTATGCTTTTAACCCCCGACTATACTAGCAATAAATATGTTGGCAATAAAGCAATAATGCCGGTAGAATAACGGAATAATATTGCTTTACTTATGTTAAGGCTACGGGATAACGTCTTTATGTTAACACACAATTTAAAAGACGATATCTTTTTGTAAAATTTCAGCAAAAAATTTTGAAATGTCAAACACAAACTGACAACCAAATTTAACATTTTATTCTCGCAATAATTGTCAACGAAAAACTGCCAGGATCGAAAATGATGTGTCTTCACTGAAGATAACATAATTTTGACATTTGCTGCAATATATTGTTAATGAATTTATTGCCAGTCTAGACAGGGGGTTATGAGCAGTTTTATTAGTTTGAAACGAAAGTCGTATATCGTTTCAAACTAAAAAAAAAAAACACTTGAATAGCAATGATGACCCAAATAAATGTATGAAGATGTCTTCAAGCAAAATATGTTTTTTCTAACACTCACTGTTTACAAAATTTTCTAAATAAATTCTTTTAAAATATGTGCATTATTTGTTATTAAATAATTTAAAAAGAAAAATATGATGTAAATAAAAATCAAAAATAAATAAAAATTAAAAAATGTTTTATTATTATTATTAATATATTAATTTGTTTTTATATATATTTTATAAAACATGCAACTTCCTTTCTCAAATCAAAATAAAATGCAGCAGTAGTTGAAATATTATTTATCTATTAATGAAAGCCTAAAGAAAAAATTTAAATGGAATTTAATTAATTATAATCAAAACAAACAATAAAAATAGAAACTGTGTATTGGAATTTAATTTAATTAAATAAACAAATATTCAAATTCATTAAAAACGTATTAATTAACTTGTTTAAAACTGAAGTTTAACTAATACGTAATTGAATTAATTAAATGTCATTTTAAATAGCAATTGAATTTTAATAAATATCGTATTAATGAATGCATATAATTATTATATATTTATATAAATGTATTAATAATAAAAACAATTACATACAATTAGATATTTATATATATATGGATATATGAAATGAAATTGAAAATTTAAACATACACACACTTGATAAATATCATAAATATCATAATTATTATTATTATTATTTTGTTTAACTGTATAAATGTTATTTAGTTTAGTGATTTATTATTATTATTAAATATATTATTATTATTATTTTTGCTTGTTTCTATATTTTTATTAATAAACAAATAAATAAATAAAAAGCCAACTAAATAAATCAATTATTTATTTCCTTTCTTTTATTATTTTCAAATTATAGTTTTATTTATTATTTTTTGGTTTTGCAAAATTATCTACTACAAATACAATACGACAGACACTTAATTTTATGTTACATATTCTTAAAAAATAATTAAACAACTTATTAATATAACAAAATTTAAAGATATTTTTATAATACTAAGGGCCATTATTACAACTTGCTTTATGTTCGTAATAGTAAAAGGTAGCTTTAAAGTTACCTTTCACTATTACAAACATAAAGGCAAATTGTAATAATGGCCCTAAGATTATTAGCTATTAAAGGCGATAACAAATTAGTTAAAAAAAAAATCCCTCAAAAAATGTTAAAATTTTAAATGTTTAATGTAAAATACAATCGAATGCAAAATTTATGTTCAATACTGAATCCTGACAGTATTAAAAAATCTAAACTTATAATATTTGTTAAAAAAAAAAATGCAGGAAATGTGTCTATATTTTGTGTATATGTTTATTTTAAAATAATTATAAATTATGCCTTTAGACTACAGTTGTAAATTTCAGATCTTCACGAGACAGAAGATTAATAATTTTTATATTTGATTTACTTTAACACACAACAAAATTATTATACCTTTCTCTTTCCATGAGTGCTGTCCCAGGAACTGATTTTAGCTTTTTTGTAACGTCAACATTTTCACCTCTGTATACTTTATATCCATGCTGATTTGAGCATCTGAGCCCATAAAAAACCTGCCCATGAAGTGAGCCCAAGGGTTCTATATCGACTTATTGCTGAAAAAATCGTTTACATTATTCCAAAATATCAAAAAAAAAAAATTTTTTTCTTTTGAAAATTTTATAAAATGCGTTTTTTTCATCAATAAATCTAGCAACCATAGAGAAAATATATATATAGAGCGGTAACTCTCCTGTCAAAGACCTAACTCAATTGTCAAAAACCTAAGTGGTGAGAATGAATTAGTAAAAAAACTATGTAAAAACAAAAACAACACTCGTATGTGTAACTTTTTTGAGTATTTTTTTGTTTGAGTTTTTTTCAAGTTTCCGCTCTATGTATATTTTCTCTGTTTCAACTATATAACCCTATTGAGTAGGATTTTCTGTAAGTCTATTGTTCCCACAATTGATCTTTAGCTGAAAAAGTTGAAATCGACATTTTTATTTTTAAATTTTGTTATAAACATTTTATAATATCAGTTTTTCTTCATAAGTCTAGCAAATATATTTTTTTACATTAATATAGAATGCAAAGCCGACTTTTCATAAATAGTGAAGACGACTATTTAAAAATGTTTAAAAGTCGAAAGGTCGATAAGTCGACTTTTTGTTGCAACTATAGAAACCTAGCAGGTTGTCCCGAATTTTGAAAACGATTTTAAATTTTTAAATGAATATGAGTGCTGAAACCAATAGAAGTTCGAAGTATCGAATTAGTTTTTCTTAATTGGTGATAGACATTGAAAGGTTCAAAATAATTAATTTATAATTAAGTCTCAAAATCAAATTAAATGTATTTTATTAACAATTCCATTAAAGCATTCAGTACGAATTAATCCATTGTCTTAATTCCTTAGTACTTCAATAATATTATAGAGTTAATTCCTTATTGAATTATTCAAGTTTTCATTAATTCAAATCAATTACAAAATAGCTTAATAATTAATGATGAATGACTGAAATTTTCAAATCAATACAATTCAAATCTATTACAAATAGGTTGAGATAAACATTTTTCAATTCATTTTGTAAATTATCAAAAACAAATCAGAAACATAATGAATGAACAAAAAAAAAAGTTATGTTCATTCATTTGTATAAGATTTGTATTACCCGAAATTTAGGGCCTGATTCAGAAACACGAAAGAAAAACTATTTTAAAATTTTTGTTTGAAAAACACTCAAAAATTATTTAAAAACTGAGTGATTTTCATACAAAAATTTAAAAAATGTTTTCCTTTCGTGTTTCTGAATCAATTCCTTAATCATTCAAAGGTGGAATGATTTCTGTTGTGTATTACATCAAATATGAATTAATTCCACGATAAATGAATTATATTTAAATGAAGCTTAATAATTGAATTTTCGGAATGGAATGAAATAGCTTATATTTTTAATTCTGAATTAAGATTTTAGTGTATTAAGCTCAAATTGAATAAATAAAGTCGAAGCTCTAAATACATTGTACTTTGCGCAACATATTTTAAATGATTTTGGAGAAAAATTTTATAAAATCAATAAATTTGAATAAAAAAATTAAGCAAATGTTTAAATTAATTCTTAAAATTGTATTGAAATCTTAAAATTTCCAAGACTCATTTAAAATTTGTATCAGATAATCACCCCTATCGTGAAAAACATGTGAAATTTTTGTTCCCATGAAATATCCATTTCTCTCGAAGTGAAAATTTCTATCGTGATATTCCCATGAACTTTTCATTCACAATAGTTGATTTTGTTCGTAACTGATGTTTATTGTTTACAAAATTCCATCTAAAAATTTCACAACATGGGGAATTTTTTCACGTGAACAAAATTTATGAACGAAAAATTGGAAAATGGAACATATTTCATGTGAAATATTGATTTGCGATAGGGGCGATTGACTTGCGATAGGGGCGATTGTTGACAAATTAATACAAATTTAGGAAGATATTTTGAATGAATTCTACAGCCAATTCTTTATTTCTGGGATGTAACGATTTTTTTTATAATATAAAATTGTTTGATCAAAAGTTATTTAGAGAATACAAACATTATTTTTAATAAGTTTTGGTTTACTCACAATTTCAATATTTTTAATAAATTCACTAAAAATTTATTGTTGTTTTAGGACAGATCATCCAAAGTCTTTAAGAAACCTAAATATATTCACCTTTATTCTATTTGGCGTAGTCGACATCGTCGTCAATATTGATCCAAAAAATGTTATATGTTTCGCCGATATTGATAACAATTGTTAACTTTTGACACCAAACCCGACTTATAAAAGTATAAAGTTCTGTCAATAGTAACCAATTGTTATCGATATCGGTGAAATATATTCCATTTTTTTATTCAATATTGACAACGATGTCGACGACGCCAATTTGAAAATGACTAAAAGATCTTATAGGATATAGGCTTAAATATGTCCATTGTTGGATCTATTATGGAATTTGTTGATCGCTTGGAATGTTTGGTGTTTTATTTAAATATATGTATTCTCGAATTTTGAGTGACATTTTCATCATGGTACTGATCTTGTATCGGCATTTGTTGAACGTTACTTCATGCTTTCAGCAATTAATAATTCATTATTTGATAGATCGTTTATTCCGATAATACTTTTCCCCTGAAAACAAACTACTTGTAAATGACTTTTAAGTTACATATATATTTCTCAATTACCCTTTTATTATTAATAGTGAGGCTTCAAGCTCTGCGAATGTTTTTTTACAGCCCTTAGCTTCATCATGACAGGTTCAGGCTACACATGAATCCAATTTTATTGTTAAGCCTAGTACTCTGTTCATATTTGCGAAAAATTATGGTTTTTTCATGCGAAAAATTTTATATGCAACAAATGATCAGCTGTTGGTTTTAATTTCGTGCGAAAGAAGTGCTGCTTATGTTATTTCGTGTGGAAAATTAAGGTTGCCAGATGTTTTCCACAATAAGAACAGAGTACTGCTTTTGCGAAATTATTTCGCATATATTTCACTTCAAATATTTTATATGTAGTTTGACAGCAGTTCGCACGAAATTTTGAACAGAGTACTTAGCTTTAGATGAAATAACAAACAAATCAACAAGGCCCATTAAGCCCTTCCCCGCCATTTCGATATTTTCGTTGCCTACTTTGGGCAGTCACAAAGCACGTGCAGTTCTCGAAATCTGCTCTGTTTTGTCCCAACATTGCCTAAAGTAAATTGGTGGTATTTAAGACCACAATGTCCGGTAAATAATCCGGTAAGTATTCTCTAACCGCTCTTTCCGTACAGAGAAAAGAATCGTTTGTCCTGCCTGAGTCCAGACAAGCTACACCAATGACGAGTAAATTTTGTTTCAGCACAAGATCGAACACTTTCTATAGCGCATCTCCGCGGGATGCTAAAGAAAGGTTTAGGTCTATTTCCCATAGATTTTTTCTTATTGTGTTTAATTAATAGGTCGATTATGGATCACAACCGAACTTCAGTTGCGTTGCCAGAGGGCAACTACAAATTTCTAGCAACAGAAATGATAGTTTCCAGTTGTCATCTGTAATACCATTTAGGCAACTGACAAAGCAACTGAAGTTCGGTTGCCATCCATAATCGGCCCATAATATTCAGAAATGTTTCTTAGAAAAAGTTATAGGTTAATTTGGGAGTTTATATTACTTTAAATAAACTAATAAATATTGAATTTTAATTATAAATCCCAAAACTTCAAGAGTATCGCTCCAGTTTCAACCTATAATATACAGAGTTAGAAATACCTCCCAAAGTTTTTTTTATTTTATATAAATCTAAGAAACTAATCAACATAATAAAGTTTGGACCAGTAATGGAAAATTAAAGTTTTGTTTTTGGTATCAAAACAATATTGAAATAGTACTTATAGCTGAAAATCATTATGAGTCTAAAAGATTGGGTAAATGTGGTGTTTTCTATAGAAAATTATATCGGCTAAAGAAAGTAAATCTCTGAAAAGGTTTAAATTATTATAAAATTTAATTAGTATTATGTGTATTATATGTATTATTATATGTACTTAAAATTATATACTTGAAATAAACTGTGAATATTTATCCTAATTTAGTGTTTAAAATTTATTACGGCCTTATTAAACTACGTACTTATGTTTTTTTATTTTATTTTTTAATAAAAATAATAAATATTTTTGTGCCGTTTTCAGTATGTTTGTCTATTACATACGAGTGAGTGTATATTTCGAAGGAGCTCTTCAGTTGCTGTTGCTTTTGGATTGATTAATTTTAAGTTTGATTACTAAATTGTACTGAATGTGCCGGTTGTTGTTATTGTTGCTGTTGATTGTGATTGTGATGATGCTGATGATGTTGCTGTTGCTGTTGCCGATTCCTTTATAATCCTTTAAACGTTGTTAAACTCCCCATGTGTCAATGCTGCTGATTCGATGATGATGGTAGTATTTTTCATAGGAAATCATTGAAGCGTTTCGGTGCTGAAGCATTCATTTGACGAGAACTCATATCGGAACTCTAGAATTTTATAAATTTACAAAAATATATATGATTAAACAAATATGTTGATATGTATGTATATGAATAGAATTAAAACAAGTGCATGATGATTTCATGATTTTATAATTAAAACACATAAATGCACAGTAAGTAATGAAAATTTCCCAGCTTGTAAACCATACTGATGACTTATTGGGTGAAATGGATTTATTATGTTAATACATACAAGTTAAATTTGAATTTCCAATATCTCATAAAGATTTCATATACCGAGGCATATATTTAACATGTACCGCAATTCTGTAACTTTTTAACGACAAAATTTTGTCGTTAAGTAATCAATATTCGTTACTTAACAATATTTATCGTTAAGAGATATTCCGAATTAAATTTTACCGATTATTTTCGTTAAAACTAGTCGGTAGATAACGAAATTTGTCGGTAGGTTAACGACAAATAAAATGTTCTAGTTAAGCCATAACGAGAAATCGTTAACTTGAAACAGTGAATATAAAATTCGTTAAAGCAACCGATATTTTTCGTTACTTAACGGATCGGTAGTTTTTGATTCTTCACAGAAAATTTGATTAGAAAACTAAGCATTGCAAAATAAGTCAACAAAAATGTGACCCACGGCTTATAGCTTCATTATTGAACTCCAGAAAGCAGCAATGATAACAGTACAATTTTTATTTTTTAAATGCCTACGTCCAGGGGGTGATTTGGTCGAAAAAATTTACCCAATCACCCCCTAGAATTAAAGATTAGGTGAAGAAGATTCCAGAAATTTTTATGTCACGCCCTAGAGTACCGCCCCTTTAGGTTTTTTATGTACAGCGTCATCATTTATAGCTCGATTATTACATATCGCATGTCTATGTTTAAATAACAATTATATTTCTCTCTTTATTTTTGAATCCGATGTCAAATTGTAGAAATGACATCTGGTATCTCGGTTCTTTCCCCCCGTATCTACCATAATTTTTAAATGAAAATAAAGTCCTTTGAATTCTATGTTTATATTGCCTGAAAAGTTTTGTACTCTGACCTCGATTTTTGTACATTTATTATACCCTTTACCATAGACAACAACTAGATAGGTAACTAAGAGCCAAAAACCTAAGTCTGTTGCCAAAAACCTAATTCATGAGAATGTGAAAAGAGAGTAATTTTTTAATCTCTCCTTTCGTTCTATGAGTTTATTCTATGCCCTTTACCATAAGTAGCAAGTAGAGTGTCCAAAAAACCGGAAAATTCTAAAAACCGGTTTCCGGTTTAACCGAAAACAGTGTTTTATAAAAAAACCTGTTACGGTTTTATCATTCTAAAAACCGGTTAACCGGTTTTTCAGAAAATTTCTAAAAAATAAGTGAATATTTTTAAAAATGTTATCAAAATATTCTTAAGTTATATGTTCAAATAAGCTTTACAAAGTATTTCGTTAAAACCGGTTAACCGTCTTAAAAAAACCGGTTTGACAAAAAACCGAAAAGTTAAAGAAAACCGAAACCGGTCGGTTTTACAAAGATGAAAAAACCGGTTGACCGGTTTTCGGTTTTGGATACTCTAGTAGCAAGGGTTTGTCATTCCGTTTCTAATTTCTACATTTTTCATTTGCGACCCTACAAAGTATTTATATTCCGGATTGTTATAAATAGCGTAGTCGATATAGCTATGTCTGTCTGTCATTTGTCTGTCCATCTGTATGTTGAAATCAACTCACCGTAGCCCCCAAATAACTTACATACTTGATTCATAAATCAATATATCGCAAATTCTTCCGGATCGGTTGCTATTTAAAATCTAGAAAATCAGCCCACAAATGGATGAGATATAAGGAAAAAACCGGGACAACCTCGACTTTTGGCCTATTTTTTTATCTACATATATCTGGATTACTAAGTCATTAATATAGACAATATGGATATATAATGATAGATATTTCGAAGTCCATTGCATAAGGCTACAGTAAGTTGGACCTACAATGGGTCAAAATCAGGAAAAATATTTTTTAAACCGAATTTTTTTTTTCTCAAAAAAATTTTTTTTTGGCATACATCTTTTTTCACTAATAAATTAAAAAAGAAAATTTTTTTACAAAAATTTGAAAAAAATTAAAACAATTTCGAAAATTTTTTTTTTTTAAATTTTAAATTTTGGTTACCTAAAAATATTTAAAATTTATATTTTAAAGTATAATTTGGTGAAGGGTATATAAGATTCGGCACAGCCGAATATAGCTAGCTCTCTTACTTGTTTTTATCTGATGTTGTATATTTTCAATACCACATTTTGTACCACTATTCTATAGACATGTATGTATTATTGAGCTACATTCCGGGAAGATATTTGTAAGGAGTTGGATAAATCATGGGCCGATTCTTAACATTTTCAACATAAAATTGTTCTTTTATAATAGGAATAACTTGTGCAAAATTTCCATGTACTATCTGCTATATATTTAAAGAAAATTCCATAAAAAGTTTTGAAAAATATAAACTTTTTTGAAGGTTATCTCACAGTTTGGTCCATAACGCCCATTATCAATACCAAACATTTCTGATCAACAAAGAATATTTGAGAAAAATTCCTTCCCTGTATGCCCTATCGTGCCTTTAACAGTCGGACGGACATACATAGTTAGATTTCATAAAAATTTTCGATGTGTTACAAACGGAATGACAAAATCAATATAGCCGCCATCTTTTTGGTGGCGGCTGTATTGAAATATTAAGGTGTCTATTCAGTATTAAAAAAACCCGATAGTTTTATGGTTTCGAAAACTCGCAAGAATTTATTAAGTACATATCGATGGCTTAATAAAGAAAGGTCGTATCTCAACTTTTAGTTACTTTACAGGAGAAGGAAAAAAACTGAATAAAATCTGAAAGTGAAAAATAAACAACTAAAAATTTGTAATATATCGAAATATACATTTAGAAAAGTTGTTTGTTTTAATATAAACCAAAAAATATGCATTCAACATTAAATGAGTTAGCGCTTTTTCTTTCAAACTATTATTGAAATGAGTTAGGGGTTTTTTAATTACTTTAAATTTGTTATTCGTCAACATAGGGAACTAAATTTTTTAAGAGAGGTCATGACACAACAACTCTCCCTAGTGATACTACCTTCTACAATTATTGTATCATGATTTTCATTAAGTTTATATTTTTATATTTTACAGTGTGTTCATTATAACCTTTTTATAATATTTCTTTCCGTTGACAATTTTTTTATTAATGACATTTTAATATTCTTGGGATTTTTTTTTATAAAATTGTCTTAGCTTAACTAACTTCTAGTTCGATTTATTGTGTTAAAATCGTACGTATAAAATACGCCCAGAATTTATTTATAATATAGTTCACAAAATCAGACAATTTTTAAGATCTTTTTAATATTAAGAAAACATCAGAAACAAGTTTTGAATAAAGTCTTCACAAGAGAATTGAAAATCTTATTCAAAAACTATTTAGCTTTTTGCTCATAGCAAGTCGAAAATTGCGAATCATTTCAACACTATTGGAAAAAAATATCGGACAGTTTTCTCCATTGATTCACAAAAAGTGCTTTTATGGATCAAAATAAATGTTAACATCATAGAGAAATATACATAAAGCGGAATGAGAGAGAAATATCAATACCAAAATACATGGCAATACATTCTCATTAATTAGGTTTTTGACAACAGACTTAGGTTTCTGGCCATAGGGTACAACTAGAGGCGCAACTGAGAGTAAGCTGAGAGTAACAATAATTACTCTCTTCACACGTACTTGTGATATGTGAATTCAACATACTTGCAAGAGAATTTAACACATCAGAATTCTTGAAATTTTAACTTCGATTTCCCGACTAAATATAGACCGAACCGCTTTTTTACACTTCCACACGATTTTTGTCAATTTTTTTTAATACTTGAAGGACAGTTTTATTTCTGAAACACTTTTATTTTGCTCAAATGAACAAATTTATTTTTTTATTTATTTTTGACACTTAAATTTATCTGTGGTAGAATTTTATTTATAGAACAGAGTTTCAATTTTTGGTATTGAAAATAGAAGAAAATTTAAATAAATTAAAATTTAAACATTTTTATAGAACTCTGTGTGTCTGGTGAAAATTAAAAAGGCACCAATACAACCTCAAAACTATGTACTAATACATTCTCACGACTTAGGTTTTTGACAACAGACTTATGTTTTCTCCCTCTCAGTAGCGCTTCTATGGATATATTATTCTATGTTTCTGGCCATAGGGTACAACTAGAGGCGCAACTGAGAGTAAGCTGAGAGTAATAATAATTACTCTCTTCACACGTACTCGTGATATGTGAACTCACCATACTTGTGAGAGAATTTAACTCATCAAAATAGTTGAAATTTTAACTTCGATTTTCCGACAAAATATAGACCGAACCGCTTTATTACACTTGTACACAATTCTTGACAATTTTTTTAAATACTTTGCACGATACTTTTATTTACAAAACGCGCTAATTTTGCTCAAATGAAAAAATTTATTTTTTTATTAATTTTTGACACTTTTTTTATCTGTGGTAGAATTTAATTTATGGAACAGAGCATAGAATAATATATCCATAGAAGCGTTACTGAGAGGGAGAAAACCTAAGTCTGTTGTCAAAAACCTAAGTCGTGAGAATGTATTAGTACATAGTTTTGTGGTTGTATTGGTGCTTTTTTAATTTTCACCAGACACACAGAGTTCTATAAAAATGTTTAAATTTTAATTTACTAAAATTTTCTTCTATTTTCAATACCAAAAATTGAAACTCTGTTCTGTAAAAAAAATTCCACCACAGATAAAATTAGTGTCAAAAATTAATAAAAAATATTTTTTTTCATTTGAGCCAAATTAACGTGTTTTAGAAACAAAAATGAGCTGCGAAGTGTTCAAAAAAATCATCAAATATTGCGTGGAAGTATAACAAAGTGGTTCGGTCTGTATTAAGTCGGGAAAATCAAAGTTAAAATTTCAATGATTTTGATGTGTTTAATTCTCTCACAGGTATGTTGAATTCACATATCACAAGTACGTGTGAAGAGAGTAATTATTGTTACTCTCAGCTTACTCTCAGTTGCGCCTCTAGTTGTACCCTATTGAACAGAGTTTCTATTTTTGGTATTGAAAATAGAAGAAAATTTAAATTAATTAAAATGTAAACATTTTTATAGAACTCTGTGTGTCTGGTGAAAATTAAAAAGTCACCAATACTACCTCAAAAATATGTACTAATACATTCTCACGACTTAGGTTTTTGACAACAGACTTAGGTTTTTTCCCTCTCAGTAACGCTTCTATGGATATATTATTCTATGTTTCTGGCTCTCAGTTACCTATCTAGTTGTCATCTATGGGTAACACCATAGGGTACAACTAGAGGCGCAACTGAGAGTAAGCTGAGAGTAATAATAATTACTCTCTTCACACGTACTTGCAATATGTGAATTCAACATACTTGTGAGAGAATTAAACACATCAAAATCATTGAAATTTTATCTTCGATTTTCCGACTTAATACAGACCGAAACACTTTATTATAGTTCCACGCAATATTTGATGATTTTTTTGAACACTTTGCAGCTCATTTTTGTTTCTAAAACACTTTAATTTTGCTCAAATGAAAAAAAATATTTTTTATTAATTTTTTGACATTAATTTTATCTGTGGTAGAATTTTTTTTACAGAACAGAGTTTCAATTTTTGGTATTGAAAATAGAAGAAAATTTTAATGAATTAAAATTTAAACATTTTTATGGAACTCTGTGTGTCTGGTGAAAATTAAAAAGGCACCAATACAACCTCAAAACTAAGTACTAATACATTCTCACGACTTAGGTTTTTGACAACAGACTTAGGTTTATTCCCTCTCAGTAACGCTTCTATGGATATATTATTCTATGGGTAACACTTTCAAGCCAAACAATTTACAAAATTAATAAATTTTTAAATGTTTGTACATTAGGATGGAATGAACCGATATACCCGAAGTCAAATCTATAAATTTATGTCGGATTAACAAAATTCTAAAGGGCGAAATATGCCTGTCATGCCATGAAAAATGCGATATGTTTTGACCGGTTTTCAAATGGCGATGTAATAAACGTGGCAAAAAATGATTTGTTTTATTTCTAAAATTGTTTTCAACTAATTTTTAATACTAGAGGATGACTGGCTTAACTTTATTTTTTTGTATGGGGACCGACCCACTCTAATGTACAGTATCGGGGAAGTTCTTTCAAAATCACCACCACACAGTAGTTATAATTTCTACAATTTTCGATCAAATGGCACGATAATTGTAGCCAATTCACATCACCTCCGCGAGAGATAACCATACTCTTAAATCGATCATGCAGAACATCATTGTGGCGTTCGTTGTGTGGCACGTAGCACTATCCTGCTGGGGTAGCAGTTTAATTTTTCAGTGATGTAATGTTACTGCATTTATTATTTCTAACTCAACCTTACTGTGCATTAACATTGATTTTATTTTTTACTTAATTCAAATTAAAAATTTAACAAGCCGATGATCACCATGTTGTAACTGAATTTTGTACCAAGATGAGAATGTAGTGACGATTGGAAAAACCAAATGTGTATGTATTAAATTATTGAATGTATTTTTATTTATTTGCTAAATTAAAAAAAATAAATAAATAAAAGACAGAATTAAGCTAAACAAAAAGGTATAAACTAAAAAAAAAAAACATCACAAATCGATTATTGGCAGACTTAACTAAAACGTTGTAAACTAATCTCCTTTGGAACGTAAAAGGCTGTATATATAACGCCAACGATTCATAAAGTTCTGTAAATGAAATTAATTTTTTAATAAAAATTTAAATTTGTTTATAAATAAAACCACCAAACAAAAAAAGTAACACACGTACACATTTCTCAGCAAAAACACACAAGCAGGAGGTGTATAAGAGGAAAATAACAAAACTATTTAAATGGAACACACACAAAAAAGGCATCATTTTTAGAGTCCGACTGAAAGGCGGGTTTCCCAGGACCAAAACCGTAGTTGTATTTAATCAAACAGTTAGAAATGGCAAGTATATGCTTCTCTATTGTGCAATGAATGTGAAATATATTCAAATACAATAACGTTAAAAAAAAAGGATTTTGGGCATGATTTCATGGAATGAATTATTGCTATTTGAGTTATTCACCCTTATCGTGGTTGGCGTAAACGTCTTACGCCTACGACTGTTTCGTACTAGATTAAAGATAAAATGCATACTGTGTCTTTAATCTAGTACGAAACTGTAGTAGGCGTATGACGGTCACGCCAACCACGATAAGGGTGAAATATTTTTTATACTATACATATTATTCGTTCAAAATTGCATAATTAATATTTTTTCCTTAAAAACTATTGGTTTCGGTATTCAGCCAAATTAAGACCGAATAGTGAGGGGAATCATTATATTAACCTAATCCGAAATCGAACATTCAGGCGAACTCTAATAATGTTGTGTTGTGTATAGCTTAAACTAACACAGTCTTGTGGAAATAATAGAGAGAGAGAGAAACAAAAAACAAAAAAATATTCTTTAAAACATTGTTTTATTTGATTTCAAAAATAACTTGTTTGTGCTTTAAATATAATTTAAAATAATTTCCAATTAGTATTAAATAATATGTATAGTAAATTGTTATAAAACTAAAACTTAATTCACTGATCAAAACATAAACAGAATTTAAAATATATTTAAGATGTCCATATGTAATGTAATTTATACCAATCATCATATATCAATGAGAACAACAGTGTAGTAGTAATAAAGCAATCAACCTTTGTTTTTATATTTGTTCTACATACTAAATATATTTGTGTATTATTTACTTGTTAGTAGTACATATTTACAATAAAATCATAAATAAAGGCATAATTTTGTGAAAAACAGGTGTATCTAAATGCTTTATAAACAAATACATGAGTGTGTAGTAGTTATATATTATTGTTAATTGTCATTATGTTAAATACAATATTTTTTGTTTATGTATATATGCTGATTTTTTGAGTCACTTGAATAGGAAAGTAAAGTATAATTGTATATATAAAAGATAAATAAAATTCCTTACACCAGAAACTAAACATTTATATATTAAATAAGGCACTATTTCAACTTTTATTGTTTTGGTAAAACTCCTCATAAATGAAAAATCAAAAATATTGGGCAGTGAAAATGTTTCGAGGTTTATATTTCTTTGGACTCAATAATTTCTGACAAGTATGTATAGCAATCAATATATAGCAAAATATTATAAAAAGTACTTTCAACACTATTCAAATTACCCAAAAAATAAACTCAATATGTTTATACATTCTGTTCTATTTAGTTATTTCTTTTCATTCAGCTTAATCAAGTGTTTTCGTGTATTTTTTTTTTGTTTTCGTGTGAATATGTTAAAGATCATTTAATAAAATAAAACCAAAATTTCAGATTGTAACGATTTTGGAATGTTAACCTAAAATAATAATTTTTAAACAAACTTTTTTTTATAGACATTTTTGGCTCAAACTATTATAAAAACTAAACATGCATTTAACAAATGCTTAAAACTAAATAGACTAAAAAAAAACCAACGACAAACAAATTTATTAAAGCTCTTGTAATCATGACAACTAAATAATTTACTAAATAAAAATTCAACTTAAATAATATGTCTGGGTTTAAAAAAAATAATAAATCATCACTATTAAAGGGATGAGGAAAGGATCATTTAAAAAGCTAAAACGCCAAATACGTAATTAAATTAAAACAACTTAAAACAAAGGAGAGTTTTTAAAAACTAAACACAAAATAATATGTATAACAACACAGAGTTTTTTTAACTTATTTGTTTAATTTCGTTAAATTACTTTTAGAAAAAAAGTGGGAGTCTATTTTTAGGTTTTTTTTTCAATTTTTTTATGGTTTGTTTTGTTTTCCAATTAGAATTTCGCAACACAGTTTGTCTTTTCAAATTGATTGTATCAAATAGAGGCATGTATTATTTCCCGCTTCTTTTTTGAGCTTTTTACCTGATTTGACCAATCACCGGTGGGTACTGTGGCACGATAGAATTTCGAGCTGGTCTTATTGAAGATGGGCAACAATTCATTGGCTTCATCGGATAATGCCTATTAAAAGAAATAAATAAAAATAAAAAATGAGAATTTAATAAGAATCCTATTTAAAATTATAGTTAAAATTATATTTACCTTCAAATAAATGATGGCTTCTGTGCCATAACCTTCACAGGACAAGAGCACAATATCACCATGGAAATAGCGAGCATACAAACGTGATATGGGTAAACCATAGCCATAGCCGGCTAGAGGTACAGTATGTAAATCAGATTTTGAGGGCTGAGGAGCCGTACTGTACATGTACTTGAAAAGTTGATCGGATTGAGAGCGGGCAATGCCGCCACCTTGATCGGAGATCTAAAAGAAAAATATCAAAAGAAATATTTAAAATTTAAACAAGTAAGAGAGATAAATTCGGCTGGTCCGAATCTTGTATACCCTTCACCAAACTATACTTCAAAATAAAAATTTTAAATACAAAACAAAATTTATTTTTTTCCAGTTGTTTTTATTTAATTTTTTGAAAAAAAAATTTTCGAATTTTTTTTTTTAATTTTTTATGTAAAATTTTGTTTGTTTTTAAATTTAAAATTTTTTTTGTTTTTAAATTTAAATTTTTTTTTTTTTTTAATATTTAGCGAAAAAAAACTTTTTTTCCCGATTTTGATCCATTGTAGGTCCAACTTACTATGGTCTTATATACGTCGTTGCAAAGGTCTTTGAAATATTTATCATTATATATCCATATTGTCTATATTAATGACTTAGTAATCCAGATATAGGTAAAAAAATAGGTAAAAAATCGAGGTTGTCCTAGTTTTTTCCTTATATCTCTGCCATTTGTGGACCGATTTTGCTGATTTTAAAAAGCAAACTTCTCGAAAGCATGTCTGACAGAATTATTGAAGATTTGGATCCCGAAGATATCTGGGGTCTTCAGAAAATTGATTTCAACAGACAGACAGACGGACATGGCTTAATCGACTCCGCTATCTATAAGGATCCAGAATATATATACTTTATAGGGTCGGGAAATTATTTTGTGGAAATTACAAACGCAATGACAAACTTATATATACCCTTCTCACGAAGGTGAAGGGTATAAAAAAGTTGTATTTCAAACAGTGTTAGTGGGTATAGATATGACATTTTCAAAAAGTTATATTGGTATGGTAGAAATTAAAGTCATGCTAGTTTTTACGTTATGAAAATACAAGTACTATTGAGTTTCTCCTTTAAAGTACTGTGTGGTATTTGGCCATGAGATTTTATGAATTGTACAATGTTTTTTAACAAAAGAAAACCATTAATAAAAGCTAAACTTTGACATTTCGATTACTACTTAAAAAAAAAATTTGGGGAAGCCATAAAAACCTTCAGCAAGAAACGTAACATATCAAACGTTTATCAATTTCAAATTCCTTAATGCGCATTTATAGCAAAGTATATATAAATTAGCTGGTCTCTTCTCAATTATTACACCCTATTTAGTTCGTAAATTCTACAGATTTGACATGATAATAAATAATCTATCGTACTCTAACTTACCTTTACACAAATATCTTCTTTACCACGCACAATCAACACTTTGATGGGTGGTAATTTATCACAATTTTCATTATCATGGGTCTCAACAACAGCACGCATTGAATTTTTAAACAATTCAAAGAGCATGTGATATAAATGCGATGGCACATAGACCGTACGTATGGGCAATGTTTCACCAGAGACCTGATCATGTTCAACAATTTCCAACTCCGGACTGGTTAAATAATATTGATCGCACAGAAAGCGGGCATTTTCATAGGCGTCTGCAACAACAGCTGATAGTTGGCAGGCAGGATCCAAACAACCTATATGACGGCCTTGATCGCTGTTACATTCGCTAAACAAAAGAGCTACAAATTGAGATTTACAGTAGTAATAAATGTTAAATTAAATTGAAAGTAAAACATGAAAACTTACTATGCTGATTGATTAACATGCGGATGCTGATGCGTGACATATAAAGACGATCTAAAAAGTATTGTATCGATGTTTCCATCGATGAGTCAACACTGTTGCCCTGAATTTCTTTCATTTCGATGACGCCCTGCGCCATAGTTTGTACCACATCATTGTGACGATTTCGTATGTGTTCTAATGATCGACAGAATCTGTAAATGGTAAATAAAATATATTCATTATTTTGTTTTTGGTTTTTTGTTAAATTTTATCAGACTCACTCCTGTAGATTATCGTGGGTTGGTTCAGCCTTTTCGAATTCCAAGACATCTTCGAAACTTTTCACATACCACGAACTGACCTGGCTAACGGAACGTGTATTGAGCAGATTGTCGGGCAGTAAAGCAATCTCTTTCATTATATTCGCCAAACGTACCGGAAGTTCTTTACGTAAGAATATAAATGATTTCTTCTCACAAGCATTTTGACCTTAAAAATATAGAAAACAACATAAAGATTTATTTATTATATCATTTTAAATTCATAACGATGATTATAAAGCATGACATAGACATTTTTAAAAATAAAGCATTGAACAAAATAAATTAATTATCAATTACTTCGATTGTTTATACAATTAGTTTTAAGCTAAATTAAAAGATTTTTTAATCTATTAGTAACTAAAATTTAAGTTGGGCGCTATTAAAACTAGAGTTGTTTATATATATATTGGTGTTCAAAGGTTTTTGACAGGAGAGTTTCCGATTTATGTGTATTAATCTATGATTAAAAACATTTACATATATGCAATGAAACTCATTAAACAATGGGATTTCAATACAAGATTTAGTTCAAACATAAGATGATTTATTTGCTCTATTAATTAAATAAATATTTGCTAAATGTTCTCATACAATAAAAAAAATAAATAAATATTTAGCTGATTAGCAGCAACACTTTAAGCGTGTTGTGTGTGTATGTGAGATTTAAACAAAAGTCGGTTATCAGCTAAAACAGGATAGACAAATTGGGAAACGATATGATATCGTCTAGACAAAATGAGTGCTAACAAAATAATGATATATTTATTTAAATTATTTCGCAAAAGCGTGTTAAAAATTTATAAAAAAAACTTATGATATAAATTTGCGTATTTTAAAAAACGCACTCGTGCTGTGACGTCAGTATTCGAATAATAATTATATTTATGCTTAATCATTATTAATTGTTCTTCATAACGAGCATGCGGGAGAAATGGCAATGTCATTGTGTCATATGACTTGGAGAAAATTGGATAGTGAATGACACAGTGGATGCTATTAAAAAGAAATATATTTGAAATTTGTTGTCCACAAAATAAAGGGAGGGCAAATTTAAAATTAGGAAGTAAATTGCGTGTCAAATGATGAAATGTCATCCTTTGACATTTATTTAGCACAAAATTTAAACCATAGAAGCGTTATTGCGAGACAAAAAACCAAAGTCTGTTGTCAAAAAACTAAGTCTTGCAACAACAAAAGTGCAACTTAAAGTGTTAACGTGAACAAATCACAAACAATTGATGCTCCGAAAGATCAAATTCGACGCTGAATTGACAATAAGCAAAGCGTTTTGCAAAATCCAACATTTTGTGAAAAAAGCGCACGCCAGCCGACATGTTAGAGTTGAGTATTTGTTCGACATTATATTCTATTATTAATCCTCATATTTCTACATTATTTGTTAAGAAAATATAGTGTTTTCCTAAGCCATTTAATTTCCTAACCTCAAATTTGAAAAAATTTAATTTGGCTCCAGTCTTTTTTCATTGTTTCCTTTGAATTAATACGAAAAGAAGCTAGCTATTTATATTACGTTATGCAGTTTTTTACAGTAACATTATTAAAACCAAAAAAAAAATATATATATATATTGCATTTTAATTGAAAATATAAAAAAAAAAAATTCACTGCTTAGCCATGTCAACTTTCGGTAGCTCCCAAATAACTTAAATACATAATTCAAATATCAATATATCTGCTATAGTCCCGGTTCAGTTGCTATTTAAAATCGAGAAAATCGGTACACAAATGGCTGAGATATAAGCAAAAAACTACGACTACTTCGATGTTTTATATATCTGGATTATGAAGTCATTAAGAGGTATAGACAATATGGTTATCTAATGATATACAGTGCCGGTCAAAATAATAGCACCACAGAACCTTAAAACAGTTAACATGGGAAATATTTTTATTTCCATAGTAATTTTAATTGAATATATTATAAAATCGTTAATTAATCTCTATTTCTTCTTTCAATCAAAATAATAGCACCATCGTAAGAAATTGTCGAAAATAAAGAATATTTATGTTTTCGTTTTAAAAAATCTCCAAAAAATTATAATTTGAATATTTTTATATCGAATTGAGTAAAATTAAAATAAAAAATATTTTATAATTTTTTTAGTAACAAAAAAGTGGTGTATGTGAGCTCTAGTTTAAAAATTTATGATTTCTGAACATAGAAATTAGTTGAATTCAGAATAAAAATATTTATAGATATTTAGACATGGTATTAAAAAAAATTGCGTTTAAATAAAAATACAAATTTTAGGTTGCGAAACCGCTTATCACTTTTTAATCATAACACTCTTGACCCACCGCACAGTGCTTTGTCCCCATATAACGAATGGACAAAAGTAGAAGGAGCTTTCGTAGAGATATAGAATTTGGTACACAAGTACCCTTTTGCATTATTAGAGATAATACAAATTTTGATCAAAATCGGGTGAAGGGCTTGCCTACCTGCCATATATACTTAATACTAAAAATGACATTTTAGCTAAAATATTGATTAAAATGTTTAAAACATTTTCAGTTATCTCTAGAATTAAGGGTTTATTGTGTGCCAAAATAAATTTTAAGGGCAAGGACTCCTCTTGCTTCCATATAAGTGTAATTTATGTGAAATTCGTTTGACGATTTTATACAAATTTAAATACCATTTTAATATTCTTTCCAAAATTCACTTCATTTATCCAATTTTCTATTGGTGAATAAATGTTAGTAGTTATAAAACTTCTTATTTATTGGAAATATATATTTTTTAAATAATTACATTAAATTAAATAATGTACATGAGTAACCGTTTTAGTCTCAAACTTGCTAAAATTTATATTACGTAATATAATTCTAAAAATGGTAAATTAAAAATTCATATTCAGTAATTTTTAATTCTTAATATATAATTAAATGTTTTAAAACAAGTAAGAAGGTATGGTCGGTCAAGCTCGACCATATAATACCCTACACTAAGTAAATGAGCAAAAACTTGTTTCTTTTAAAATTTCAATAATTTTTCGGAAGTGGGCCTTATATGGGAGCTATGACTAATTATGGACCGATCAGCATGAAATTAGGTCGTGTGATTTATGTCTATATGAAATTTAATTATGTTGAATTTTATGTGTATACCAACGTTTTTAGAAGATTTAGGCATGTTAAAGTGATTTTCGGAAGCGTGTCTTATATGGGAGCTATGACTAATTATGGACCGATCATAATTAAATTTAGTGACATAAATTCCGTATATATAAAACTTATTTGGAGCAAAACTTGTGTAGATACCTATATAAATAAAACATATATGACCGATAAAGTCCAGTTTCGGGAGGATATTTGTATGGGAGCTAGGTAAAATATTGAACCGATTTCAGCCAGTTTCAATAGATTTGATCCTTGGGCCAAAAAAAGTATAAATACCAAATTTTATTGAAATATCTTAAAAATTGCAACCTGAGCTTTGCGCACAATGCTTACATGGACAGCCAGACGAACGGACATCGTTTAATCGACGAACCAATTATTGAAAATAACAAAAAAAAGCACGATTTTTTATGAAAATTTATTCAAAATTCGAAATACATAAATTGTACAATTGGTATTATAATTTAAATGATTTAATATAATTTTCAATGTGGGAAATTAGTAACATTTTATACTAAAATGAACAATAATAATCATTTTTTAAAAATAATTTTTTTCAAAATTGCGGCAAAAATTCCGTTAATTTTCTTTTTATTTTAAATAAATAAATGTATTAGCTATGAAAAACAATAACATAAAAATACTACATTTTATACACTTTGTTTATATTTTCCACCAAACTGTAATATTTTTAAATTTTTAATATGCACTTTTTAAAGCTATGTAAAAACATTCTAAGAGTGAAATTTCACAACAAGAATTTTTCCTTTTCTTGACTGTATACATAGTTATTTAAAATATTAAACTAAAAAACTTTTTTCCAAAAACCTAAATTTTTATAATATTTTTTGTAAGTCTATCTTCAAAAGCACTTTCGTTTCCCTGAAAAATTTTCTGACTTTAGAGCCTTCTCTCAGTAACAAATGTAGTCATATCAATATAATTTTTGGATGAGTATATTAGATGTCTTCTTATCTCTCAAATTACATATATTTTATTAAAATTTGGAAGAAAAATTTATTTTCGACTTTTGTCTATGAAACAGAGTACTGTGCACCGTTTCGAAGATTAGGCCTTTGTGTTCCCTACGGTGGTCAAAAGTGACAACTAGTGTTGCAGTTATTCGCTGACCATTACGAGAACAAAATTTAAATTATTAAAATCCTAGAAAAGTTTCACCAATAACAATATAACATCCTCTATTAAAGGTAAAATTTCAAAAGTCGCATTAACATTCTTCAACATTCAAGTACCAAAATACTTTTTGCTCAAATAATTAAACAAATTATATTGTTTGATATCAGTCTTCTATATAATGTCCTCTGATTTCCAATATCAACCAAAATGTAAGATAAGATGAATAAAACACACAGATCTTAAAAGGATAGTTTGATCGTGGTTTTCCTACTATAACATTCGAAAAATATATTGAATATGTGGAATAAATAATTCAAAATTAGATGATCAAATGCTTTATAAAATCATACTCAGATATAAATCAAAGAAATTATGACCTTAGGAATGATCTCTGGAATGATAAATTTATATTTACTTGGGTTTCAAGCTAAAAGGTCAATGTCGTGGCACATGATGTTATATCCTCAAACAGAATTTTATTAAAAATAGATGGCCAAGAGTCACAAAAAGGGTTAAAGGAAACCAAAAACATTTAAGAATGTATTTTGGGGAATGAAAAAAATATATTTGGCATACAAGTTCGATACAAAAATTGCAGAATTTTAGAATCTTTATCGGTAGTCCGTGGACGGCCTCAAAAAAGACGAAAATAAAAGACAGCAATATTTTAATTTTAATAATAACGTATTGAGACTGTTACAAACCATAATAATTGTTACTAAATTAAATTTTGTCCTGGTTAATTTTTGTTTATTTTAATCGATTTCTATCTTGGTGCTTAGGTATTTATATATTATGTAGTTTTTCTTTAAAATTTGCATCTAATTTTCAAAATTATTTTTAATGTTTGAAAGTTTATTGAATTAAGTATTAATTTATACAAAAACAACGAAAATCAATTTAACAGTTTTTATGTAATCTATATAAATATATAAATGTCTTTGTAAGTTTGTTTGTTTATTTGTTTGTTTGTTTGTTTGTTTGAGCATCACGCCTAAACGGCTGAATCGATTTTATTGAAATTTGGAACGTAGATAGATCCTTACTTGGAAGCGTAAATAGGCTATAACTTTTTTCAATACTTGGACCAGAAAGGGGTAAACAGGGGGAAAACCGGTAAAATTGGTACCTTTAGTTCTTAAACAATAAATACTAAACAGCCGAAACGATTTTATTGAAATTTCCAACATAGACTACGACAGGGGTAGCGAAGCGCACCGGGTCAAGCTAGTATTATTATATAACAATATGAATGTCGTGGTGCTATTATTTTGAGCGCAGCTGTATATTTCAAAAAAAAATCCAACAAAAATCAAATATATTTTTATTTATTTATTTGGTCAATTCACAAGGGGTCTTATCAGTCATATTGTCATAATGTCCTAATATATCACGACTCGGCTGCTCGGCTTAACCGACTCTTAAGGTAGGATCACACGATTGCAGCAATACACCAATTTTATACAATTTTTATTGTGCTGATTTGTGGCCCAATAAAGAAATTGTCCCAATAAAGAAATTGTCCCAATTGTGTAATCATACGATTGACGTATAAAATAGAGCAATAATTGGTGCATTGCGGCAATCGTGTGATGCTACCTTTAGGCATTCGGCGTTGGTCTCTGCTGGTTCGTTATGATAACACAATAAACATAGCATTGACAGTAGTATTATTTTAGGACATTTTTTGCTTGAAAAGCAATAAAAACCATTGTGAAAAATTAGGACATTATGACATGATAAGAGACATTGTGAATTGACCAATTGTGTATTAGCAAAAAAAAAAAAAAATATGAATATAATTAATTAAATTCTAAACAAAGAAAGCAAACTAAGAAGTATTTTTTATTATGGTATTGAAAAAACAATGGAAACTTAGGTTTGGATCTTTTAGTGAAATTTTTAAATATGTACAATATATTGTAAAATTGTATTTAAATTGGTACCTCTACAAAACATATTCATAAACTGTCCGATATAAACACACTCCACTGTTAACACTTTATAAAGTGTGTTATAATCTGCCCAAACATTCATCAACATGAATGACTTTGCAAAATTATTTGCCAAAAAAGAGAGCGTAAGAAAAAAACAACAAATTAAATAAATACTTATAACCAGAAAAATCTGGATTTTATTTGTTATTATGTGTACATTAATCATAGCAAAAAAAAAAAAAAAAACATGTCACAAAACCACCCATACGATTTCCAAAAACAAATAACAATCATTTTGTTAATATATATTTATTATTAAAAAATCGTCTCAACATTTTCTGGAATAAAAGAACCTGCAACACGAGAGAGATAAGGGGGCGTGTGCGTATGAAAAACAATAACAAAAAAAAAAAAATATGGACAGGCCTTTGAAATGTTAAGAATGGTAATCAAAACAAAAACAAGTGTGTGTTAAACACTGTCAAAGTGGTAGTGTAGTTGTGAGTGGTGTTGTTATCTTTTGCTTTTATAAAATAAAATAAAACACACGTAGATTTTAAAAATATATTCTATATACATTTGTGTATAAATACAAATATGTATATAAACTTATATATATATATATATATATACGAGGGTACATATGAAGATATAGGGGCATTTTATTTGGAGGTTTAAACTTTGTATGTATTCATTTTATTATTTTGTTTTCTTATTTTTTAAAATGGTAAAACTTCCAATAAATAAAACACGTTTAGATTTGGACTTTGGTATTGTTTTGGTTTTTATTGTTGTGTTTTTTTATACTTATGTCTATTTAAGTTTATTTATTTTTTTTAAATTTCCAGACACTAACTTTTTAAAATATTTAGATAATGCAAAACGTAAATAAAGTTATTTTTGTTTGCATTAAATGTTTATTTTAATTTTTAGCAATAACGTAGGAATATTAATTATGAAAAGAGAATCTTTGTACCCCTAAATAAAGCATGATGATGTGTATTTAAAAGTAATGTCACTCGGACCACCGCCATTTTCTTTAAATCTTTATAAAAACAAACATTTAGAGGTCATTAATTATAAAATATTTTAACAGCATAACTTTTGGCGTAATTGCTAAGAAAAAACACTACAAAATGTAATTGACTAGATAAAAATCAATATTACATACATATTTTGAAATTAATAATTTTTCAAAACTATTAAACTTAATAAAACAGCTGCTAATTCTCGTTAACACGAGAGAAAACTTGAAAGTTGATGTTGTGTTTACATATACTTGAATAATGAATGTAAGATGGACAAAAGAATCTTAAACTGGCGTCGATTACTCATCCTCATGTAGGGTGTATTACAATTATTATATTTATTGTGTAACTTTTTGTATGTCATGACTGTTTGTTCGCTAAATTATTCGGTTTATTATTCTTTGTATTTCTAGCATGTTCATGATTATAACATTTATGGTGATTGTATGGTTTAATTAATAATTAATTAACTTTTGCCTAGTCGACTATGTCCTCATTTTGTTTGTCTTTATTAAAGAATAAATAAATAAAATTATTTGTAATTTTTATTTGTTCATGAACAATAATATGAAATGCAAACATATGCTTACTTTATTTAATTAATTTAAAAGAAACCCATCTACAGTTTTCTTGAGGTAAAAATAATTCGAAAGGTTCACCTTTTTGCAGGCAATACAATTAAAGTACATAATAATTCCTCAACCTATTGAGTTTTTGCTGAATTGGAGTAAAGCCATATTAATAACCATCATTCTTGCCCGCGTGTGGACTACTCTTGCCGATGTTATGTTCTTGTTAGGATAACGTTGTCAGAACAATTGTTCGCACAACGATGTCTGCCGTAAAATTGCATCTCCACACAAAAATCCTGGCATTTTAAAATAATTACAACGAAAATTATGAACATCGACACGTTTTCCAAATACAGAAGACAAATTATGTGTTCAAATATTTGGAGACCCTTAAGATCCATTATGATTCCCTTCGATAGTTGTAACTAAGAGATAGAGAAAAATTAAGGAAATATTGATATATTAAAAAAGAAGGTGGATCAAAAATGTGAAACCCTTCACGATTTTGCGTGTCATCCTTACAATAGCCAGATCTATATCCAAATACGGATTCAAAATTATACTACGAATGAAGCTTTATCAGATGCGGTTATAAGGGAATGACAATATTATTTAATAAATTCAATGCTTCGTATTTAAAAACAAGGGCTATCCGACAAAACAGAGCCGGACTAAATGTGGACCAATTTTTTTAAAATAAGATGGATTTATTATCGATAATCGATAATAACAATAAAATGCCAATAAATGAATCTTATTGTATGTTGTTGTGATAGCAAATAGAGATTTTAGATCCAAATTAGTATTTGCAACAAATTTTAGAATTTTATGTGCAGATCGAAACTAATTCGGTTTTACAAAGATGAAAAAACCGGTTTTCGGTTTCGATTTTGGATACTCGGTAATTTTTAAACGAATTTTTAATAGAATGTTTGCAAAGCTGGTGTTTATGCTAAATGATTGGATTTAAAATATACCTCTACAAATTTTATATAAAACCCCACAACTTTCAACGACAGAATACCTGTTGCAGCATCAACCATTAATGGGATAATGTTGTATAAAAATTAAAACACGAATTGCAATTTTAAAAAAAATTTCACTGTATTGTCACGCACACCTAGTGAATATTTTTCGATTTTTTATGCGCAGGTTAACAAATTTAAGCTTTTAATTAAAATTAAAAATGATCGATGAATTATTTTGTGTTTCATTATAAAATGTTTAATTATTCTAAAGTATTTAGTACAAATGTATTAACAAATTCTAGACAAATTGAATTAAATTACTTATCGTTATTGACATGAAATAAATCAATACATTTATTTACTAAAATGAAATGACAGATAATTATCTGAAATGTGTCTAGATTACCCTGGATTTCAAGTATTTACCGTCAAACATCACAACAAAATGATATTCTTAATATCTAATCATATACATACAGTCACACAGATAATAGTACGTACCCCTTAAAAATTCTTTAATTTTCCAAAAATTGGTGATATTTAAAAAAAGTAAATGAATCAATAATTTTTAAATGAACACAAATATTTATTTCATTATTTAAATTTAAAATTAAAAACTTCAATTTAATAAAAAAAACACAAAATAATTATACGTACTCTAAAAAAGATTAATGTACAAAAAGAATTTCAGGTATATATTATTTCATTAGTATTTTGTTGGACCTCCTTTTGCCTCAATTACTGCTTTCAATCGATTACTCATTGAAAATACCAGTTTTTTTGTTGTCTCAGACGTTATTTTATTCCACTCATATTCCAAGCCATCTTTAAGTTGTTGTTTGTTTCTGTAAGTTTTTTTTCGAATGCGCCGTTCCAATTCATCCCATAAATGCTCTATGGGATTCAGGTCTGGTGATTGGGGAGGCGAATGGAGTTGTTTCGGGACATTATAGAGAAGCCATTCTTTGACAACATGCGAAGTGTGCTTTGGGTCGTTGTCCTGCTGGAAATACCAGGTGCCACTAAGACCCAAAACACTTGCGGAATCTTTCAAACTGCTTTTCAAAATGTCTAAATAAAGAAATCGGTCCATATTTGTTTCCACAAATCGCAGTTTTCCAACTCCATTCGCCGACATGCAGCCCCAAACCATGACCGAACCACCACCGTGCTTAACTGTTGGAATGAAGTTCTTCGGTTGCAGCTCTTCATTAGGTTTGCGCCAAATTTTTTGTTTGCCATCACAACCGAATAAATTGTACTTGCTTTCATCACTAAAAATCACATTCGCCCAGAAATCTGTTGTTTTGTACACATACTTAAGTGCGAAGTCGAGCCGCTTTTTTCTGTTTATTTCGCTTATTAATGGTTTTTTTCTTGGTACGCGGCTATGGAATCCGTTTTTTCGCAAAACACTTCGCACTGTTTCTGAATGAACATTAATATTGTGGTCATTTTCCAAAGTATTTCGAATTTCCACGGCTGTTGTTTTAGGATTTTTACTAACTGCACTTTTTATAAATCGCTCAACTCGTGGGGTAATTTTGGGTGGACGTCCAGTTTTTGGCTTGCTTGCTAGGGATTGAGATTCAGAAAAGTTTTTTATTACGGTCTGCACCGTAGACTTGGCACGTCCAACAATTTGAGCAATTGAACTTAAGGAATTCCCATCTTTCCTCAATTTTAAAATACGTTCACGCATTTCGATACAAATGTCCTTTGTTTTCTTACCCATTTTAACAAAAAAGTAATTTTTTTTCAAAAATTACTGCAGTTTTTAAGAATTGCTTACAAACTAAGCTTTTAACACTTTCCGTATAATATTTTTTTTTTATTAAATCTACTTATTTTTAAAAAGTACCGTTTCTATTTGGCATCGTACGTATAATTATCTGTGCTGCCATATTAAGTTTTATGTGTAAAAGTACAATAAGCGGAAAGTTAACCGGACTTTTTGTAGTTAGTTTTTGACAGTGTTTCGATGCCTTTCAAAAGCAAGCAAAAATATCGATCAGAAATCCAGGGTTATTCTTAAACCGAAATTTTAGAGGGAGTACGTACTTTTATCTGTGTCACTGTACATAAGTATTTTAGTATTAATTTAATTATCAATCAATATATAGGTACCTACTCATAATGTAAACAAACTAATAAATATTATCAACCAGTTGATTATCTTTGTTATCTTTGTTTATTTTTACTAAGAATTTTTACAACATTTTTTAATAACACATTTATGTTATTTTCAATACGACTATGATAAATTTAGAGTATTTATTTAAAAAAAAGAATAACACAACTACAAAAAATCAATAATAAAACAACAATATGACTAATAACAAAAATATAAACACATTTTATTGACCTTGTAAGCGGGCATTGTACTCAAATGTAAAGTGTGTAAAGGGAATGAGTGAGAGTAGTTGTTTACATTTTAATAAAAAGTATAAAAGTTTAACCAACAACAAACACACTCACATCTACACAAAAACAAATCAAAACAAACACCCCAAATAAATACGATAACAAAACAAACAAACAAAAAACAAAATTATAAAACATAACCTCTAAATGAACTTAAGGTAACTCTATGTTTAAGGAGAGTTACCACAATAATATTTTGTGAAGTATTTTTGTATTAGAAGGGACTTATTTATTCACGTGTTTATAAGATTTATTTAATATGTTAGTATATCTGACCACTCGGCCTTATTCCGGATGTCAAATATTTTACTGAAATATTTATTGGCTGCATAAAATGATTTCATTTCACTCTTTGAAAGGTTCATATCCAAAGATCTCTATCCATATTTTCAAAAATATTATGGTAAATGTAAAGATTTATCTCCATCACATGATGAGGGAAAATAATTAAATGAATTTTATATACATACATACGTAGGTACATATTGTATTGTACGTAATCTGCCAAAAACACACAGTACTTTGACGCACTCACATACCGAAAAATTAAAAAACGGACCTTGGACATTGTACCCTCTTCCTACATATATTCAAAAGTATTGCAAATATGGGGGTGTAACCAGGCTTTATACGCCAATATATTCTACATGAGAAATGGAAATTTACCTCTTTTATTTATAGAAATATATATATTTATATCGCAACGGAATATTATGAAATAATTAATATATTATTAAATATTACGAGGGTTGTTATAAATTTAAATTAAAATGTATGTGCTCCAGGTTCAATCTATCGAACTTTTTTGATACTCAAAATTACCGTAGTCCTTCGGCGTCTCATTGGATACTTTCAATCTGTTTTCAGTATTTTATGTAACATGTTAATTTTCTATAGAAAACCTTGAGTATAACAGATTAAAAAGTATTTTTATGGACAATTTGTTATACACTAGATTTTATATAGAATACCCAATGTATAACAGTATTTTATATAGAAAATCTTGTATTTAACAAGAAAATCTTCAATATAACTGTATTTTCTGTATAAAATCTTGAGTATAACAGATTCCATATTTTTAGATTAACAGTATTTTCTATGGGAAATCTTCAGAATAACAGTATTTTGTATAGAAAATATTCAGAATAACATTACTTTCAATTAAAAAAATACAGAATATCAGTATTTTCTATAAAAAATCTTCAGTATAGCAGTATTTTGTACAGAAAATCTTCAGTGCAACAGAATTTACAGACTATTCAACACAATAATACGCTAATATTAATATAATTGAAATTTTGAAATCTGATACTGAGGCTGAAAATAATACTTTTTGAATATTATTTTTATAACTAACCAAAAATTTAATTAAATAAACCATAAATCACTGATGGTCTTTTAAAAAACTAATACAAATTTTAAGATCTGATCAAAAAAAATTAATTATAAAGCTGATTTAAACGTATCAACATTATAGTAAATATTTGGAAAAATAAAAGTCAGTGTGAGGCTAGTTGTTAGCTAGTCTATCGATTCCTGCATTCGTGATCTTAATTTGATATTATGGATTTCTATATCGAGGAAAAAAACTAGCATGTTTTATTATATTTTTGCTATCGAAATTATTTTTCAATATAAGAACTTATTCGTTCACGAATACGGTAGAAGAGTAATTCGTTACTCTTCTAGGTCATAATAAAAAATATATTAAAATTAATATATTATTAATTTTTCAAACAGCTCTCGTTAAAACATTTTATATATTAAATAACACGCGCGAAGTTCAAAAATAAAAACAAAAACAAAATTGGTATGGAACGAAAAAATAAAATCATTTGCTGACGTAGTTAATCGAAAACATCTTCTTTAATATATTTATGTATCTCATGACTAAAACTATAGTAATCCTAAAAAATATAATCACGCATGTCCGACCATATTATATCCTACATATGCAACAAGTATACAGCAATAATTTATTTAGGCTTATTTGTAACAAAATTAATTTTCAAGCTCTTTTCTTAGGAGTTCATAATCGTTAAAGCGTCTAAGATCAGTTATGGACCGATCCTCGCAGAATTCAGCAAAGTAATTTGTTCTTACAAGAAACTTATTTGTGTCGAATTTAATCGCGAAATCAAGAGAACAATTATGATCCGATCTTGCAAGTTTTGGTAGTGCGATCAGATGTTCAAAAGTGATACTGAGTCACTTTAAGGTGACTGTGGGCCCATTATTTTTTGTCGTTACAAACATCAGTGTAAACGCATAATTCAATCCACTTTGTAGAGGACAAATGTTTGTCAACCGGCCGGTATATAAAAAACATATTTACTATATACATATGTATACTATATAACACATATGAACCTATTTATGTTCATATACATATGTATGTATGTATGTTCGTACTTTTGTTTATGTTCGTTAACGATATTGGAAAATAGAAAGAAAATGATTTTAATAGAAATGAATGGAATTCAATTTATTCGAGTGGATTGTACCGTATTTGTAGTTTACATATAGATAGTAGTAAGTAGGTCAAACGGAAAATATATAAATGGAAATGATAAATAAAGAATTTTTATTCAAGATGTGTTACTTTATATGGGAATCACAGCTATCCTTTGAGAACGAGTTTTCTGTAGTATCCGCTCTATTTCCGTAAGACTAAACTGACGTATTGAAGACGGAGATGGGCACCGGTACTGGTATCTACATAGTGGTGAAAAACATTGTAGACTACCGGATGTAGTTTGGCAGTTTTGAAGGCTTTAGATCTTGTATAGGGAAATGTCACAGGGTATAATCCAAGCTGGTACTTTGAACTCGAAACTGAACAACACAGTGTGAAGAGTTCTACGGTTGTTTGCTACACATGCCGCAAGATATTACGTGCTAAAGACGGCTTGAGTGCATATATACCGCTATAATATGTCCAATACAGACTTTTGGATCTCTAGTTTGGTGGACAGCAACAAAAAGGAAATATGACGTGGATCAACTGTACAATATGCTGAGATCTGCTAAACTGACGTATTGAAGACGGAGATGGGCACCGGTACTGGTATCTACATAGTGGTGAAAAACATTGTAGACTACCGGATGTAGTTTGGCAGTTTTGAAGGCTTTAGATCTTGTATAGGGAAATGTCACAGGGTATAATCCAAGCTGGTACTTTGAACTCGAAACTGAACAACACAGTGTGAAGAGTTCTACGGTTGTTTGCTACACATGCCGCAAGATATTACGTGCTAAAGACGGCTTGAGTGCATATATACCGCTATAATATGTCCAATACAGACTTTTGGATCTCTAGTTTGGTGGACAGCAACAAAAAGGAAATATGACGTGGATCAACTGTACAATATGCTGAGATCTGCTTGAATCGGTATCACACTAGGTGCACTACGCACTTGTTCTTTAGAGACTCTGAACACTATTTGCACCTAACTCCAATATATCTTCACCTATTTTCCGCCTGCAGGAATACTGCATTTGCTTCCCTAGCTCATAACTCAAACCTCTGATTACAAAACGACCCTCACGTACTTTGATAGGATGTTCAAAGTTATTTCTTCCACACGGGAAATGGGGGTGGATGTCAATGTTGGAGTGGGATCTACTGTCTTCTGTTACGAACTCGGGTCAAGGCAGATATATTGGTGATCAGAGAGGAATGTAAGATTTTTTTGAAACGGGTCACTGGACGATCGATAAGCAAGGAGACTGGGACTTCCTTGCATGCTTCCTTGTAGCGGAAATGAGTAAACAGTTCTTACCCTCATTTGTGAATGCTCGGCTCTTCATTTATAGATATACAGATTTCTAAACATGCATATACTGAATGATCTATTTGATACATCGACTACCAGACTGTGTATCTAATTGGAAACAAGTAGGATGTAGTACACTAGCACCTGGACTTGATCTAGTTTAATACCGATTTCATGGGTGGTATGGTCTATTTCTACTTGAGTGCTTGTGTGTAGCGGTCCACCATGTAAGCTAACCAACTAAGACTGTGTTGGGTAATTGGACATAGTGAAATAGGAAAGGAAATTGCGAATGAGCTTACAAAGCAAGGCTCAGGGCTAAGGAGATACCACTTTATAGCACTAACCAAAACTGGATGGGTAGAGGGGACTGCAGTCTGGCACATGGCAGGTGCCAGACTGTTACTGGATTTCAATAAAAGTAGTATTAAGGATATCATTGGTGGGGTGGTACAACGACACTCCGGAATATTGCAAAGCGTGTGAGGAAGAACATAAGTTATAAACTATGGAACACATTATATATCACTCTTCGGGGTATTAGGGTCATAAGGTTGTGTCAGGGCAGGGAATTCTTTGATAGGGACAAATGGTAGATATTTGTGTACTATGCACTATGGTATGGAAATTCTTTTGTTTTATTTTTTTTGAAGGTATATCACTCGTTTTTTTTCGTAGAGGTCTCCAAGGTTAGGTTTATTATGTACAACACCATTCTAAGCTAAAACTCTAATTGACAAAAAAAAAGGTGTCATGGGTGTGAATGTGATAAACACTTGAAGCTCAAAATATTCTCAGACTTTTTTTGTTTCTGAAAAGATAACGCAAATTGTTTTACATCATCAACACATTATTAAAACATACAAAAGGCCAGCTAAGATAATACAAATTTTAAATTCGTCCTTCTTTCGTTATTGGTGTTTCTTGCAAAGTAACACCACAAAGAGAGGGTTGTTTCCTGCTTTTTCAATTTTGGCCAAACAAAAACGGTGTGTAGGTATAACGTGTGTATACGTTGTTGCTTCGTGAGTATTGTACAATGGAAGTTTCCTGATGACTGCGGAAGCATGTGTTTGTATGACTTTGAAACGTCCTTGAATCTACTTAACAACACACATATTCTAGTAATAATGATGATGCCACATGATGCACGAACGAGTACAAAGTACTTTTTCACATAACGTAAAAAATAGCCTAACTGATATTTCAATAATAAATAATATTCATAAAATTACTGTTTTTTCTTTATCTAGAAGAGTAATTGAAATGTTAGTAGTTAGGCTTTTTGCTGATGGTGATAGGTGATGATGTACAAACTCTTGCAACAAATATACAAATTACAGCTGCATTTTGACAGACTGATACGTGATCAAAGAAATGTTTAGAAAGCTATATTCATACAGTAATATAAAACTACAGTAATATCGTCAATATGTACAAATAAAATGTCAGAAAATAAATGGGATTTGTCACAGACTCTACCTCTCCCTCTCTCGTCCTACTCAAAATTCCAATTCTTTATTAGTTTAAAAACAACGTTTTTTTGTTTACGAATATGAGCATGATGATTGTACAGGCAGTTAAATAAAGCTTCCGCTTTAATAATAACAAAGCGAGAGAAAAAGGCAGAGAAAAACAAAACAAATAAAAAATAAAAAATAAACACAAAACAAGCTCCATATTTACAAACATTCATACATATCAGAGTTGTAAATGAATTTTTCATATTTCCAATTGAATTAAAATTTTAATGAATTCAAAATTTCTTGAATGCATTCAGTTTCCTTTAAATATAAATTGAATTTAAATTTTAATGACTTTACCACTAATTCCCAAAAAAGAATTTAAATCATCCCAAAAAAGAATTAAATCAAATTTTAATGACTTCATCGACGAAAGGAATTGCAGTTCATCATGATGAATTCATTCATTTTTTAATTCAATTAATTGTTGTGGAAAAAGAATGTAGGTATTCAGAACTTTTAATGCATGATGAATTCATTCAAATTTTAATTCCATTCATATTTTGGGCATAATGAGTGCATTAAAAAATTACAATTTATTGCTTGAATTATTCAACAGATTCATTCCTTTACATCTCTGACACATATATATATATATATATATACATATAATTGTACATTCAAATAAAAAACATTGTATAAAGACGTTTGATATTGAAAATGACAAACAACACAGATTCAGACATACATACATATACATTCACAAAAGAATCTAGAATGTTTATTTATTCCATATAGATATAGAAGAGATAAAGGGTGGAACAAAATTTACACAAGATGTGATTTTCGCGCCATTTGTTAATTGACATTTTTTTAGAATAAAAGACAGATGTAATTATCACTATTTTCTTTCAAGTAGGTCAAAGTTGTATGTTAGTTTAAATTAAATTGATATTTTGGACTTGATATTTTTGGCGAAATATTTAATAATTTTAATCGATTAATTTAATAAAAAATTATAACTCATCAAATATATGTACATATTTTTATGAGAAAATGTAAAAAAGAACAATAATCTTTATGTTAAGACAAAAAATTGTGTTATGATACGGATACATAGGGAAAATATTTGACGAAAAAAAACTGTTGGTCTATAGTGAGGGTTTTAGAGACATACAAGAGCAACGATTCAAAGTGCCGGGAACAATTATCTTACTATAGCAGATGAGGATATTGCACAAACCGACTCTAAACTGCAGTTTGATTATTATAGATTAGCGAGTTTTTCTGGCTTTGAATGGGAATGATACGTCAACTTTGGGAAACTGAGAGACCTAACAATTGTATAAGATACTCCAATGTAGAAAGTTGTTTGAGTATTAGTACAAAAATGCCAGTAGGATCAAAAGCTTTCCAATGGTTTTGAACAGGAGATAATGTTACAAAGTTTGTTGAGCGTTAATACATAAAAGCCATCAGAATCAAATGCTTTCGAAGGTTTTGAACAGGAGATAATGTTATCAATATTAAACTATGTAATTATCTAAGGGAGAGACCTAGGAATTGTGTAAGATACTCCAATGTACAAAGTTTGTTGAGCGTTAATACATAAAATACATCAAAATCAAAAGCTTTCGAAAGTTTTGAAGAGATATTAAACAATATAATTTTATAATCTGGGGGTTCTTCATCGAGGTCCAGGTCAAAAAATTATGCCACTTCTCCAAAAATTCATTGGACGAGGTATAGTAGGATTGTCTGGTTAGTTGAATATGTGGGGGTACCATGGGGACTCTAACTACATGCTGGCATTAAGTCTCTTGCTCCATCCAACAAGCAGAATTCCATTTTAGCATATTGGTTATCCGAGCTACAGCACTTTTATCCAATAAACTCCATGCATCACTGAGTTGCTCACCTTTCGGCCACTCTATGCTTCAAATTATCAGTTTTCCGTGATTTTCAATTCCAGATAGGCTTTTAATAGTAGACCAGAAATGTTTGGAACAAAATGTGCAAAGGTAGAGGTGAACGATTCATTAGTTAGGGCGTTGTTCATTCAGGATATGATCGATCTCATATGGTTCTGTGATATCCAGAATAATTTTTTTATAGTTTTCTAGTACTTATGCAAATACCCAAAAGTCGTAGAGTACATTCAAAGGGAACTCATGGACGGACTCTAGCTGAGAGACACTCTCTCTTCGTCCCTGAAATTAGGGACAACGACCAGGGGGACACTGCACCTATGGTTCTCAATCACATTTCTGGTTGTGTTGAGGAAATAGTCTCATTGGAAAAACTAGTTGGGCGGTAAATACTTTTGACCCGTATAAATCCCCGGGTACGGACGGAGTTTTTCCGGCTATACTATGAAATATTCCACAGGACGCATTACTTCTATTGGCTGATATGTTCAAGGGATGTATCAGTAGGGGGTATCTGCCAAGAAGGTGGAGGTAAAGGTAATATTTATACCTAAAGCCGGTAAGGTTTGCCACTAGAAGCCAAAAGACTTTAGACCTATCAGCCTATCCTATTTTCTGTTGAAGTTGAGCGTCTGATAAATCTTTATCTTAGGAGCAATATAGATACTCACCTCATTAGCAACGCCTACCTCAAGGGTAAGTCAGTGGATAGTGCGCTGCCTGAGGTTGTGGGTAGCATAGAGTACGGCTTAGAGCATAGGGAATTAGCTGCGTTTTTGAACGAAGACGCAACCTTTGATAACATTAAGATAGAGGCAATAAGAGTCGTTATTTGAACTTGGTGTTAAGGACTTCCTGATGAGTTGGATAGTTTCGATGCTTGGTAGCAGGATTATCAACTCAAACCTAGGAGATGGCAGGATCAGAAGACTCCCCTGTTATGGCTACTAGCAGTGAATTCTATTCCCAAGATCTTTGAATCTAAGTGTAGGAAAACAGTTAGTTGCCTATGCGGACAACTTTGTGATTCTTATCAAGGAAAAGTTTCCTTCAACAATCTGCCAAATCAAGCAGGCGGCGTTAGGTGACCAAATGTCACAAACAAATAGTGCAAACACTTTATAGTGTCATAACCCAACTTCGAAACTTGGCACTTCAAATCTTCGAAAATTTAGCTTTTTTGAGATTTCTATATTCCAATAGAATAAAATTTGTATTGGAATATAGAAACTGGTAGTAAGTAAAAAAATATTGAAATTTTTTCTCATTCCTATTATTTTATCCAACATTGTAGGTATATATGTAGACATCGAAAAGTTAATTAAAAACAAAATACCCATATTTACTCAGCAAACTGTGTGTGGTGAAACAAAAGAAAATAATCAAACAATAGAGAATTGTATAAACAATAATCTGGGCAAATGTCTGTGAGTACAACTCAAACAGAATAATATCCTTTTTTTTATTATAATTCTTCTTAGTTGTAAATCAAATTGTAACATGCAATTGTTAAGTGGCAAGCTTTTATTAAAGGGATGCTCAACAAATACTGTTATTGCAGATAAGCATGATAAGACCAAAGTAAATTAAATAATTCATATTAAATACTGCGTATGATAATAAAATGATCTAATCTTCCAAAAGTTTAATAACATATTTGAGTGTTATCATTGCGATTAAAACTTTTTGGAAATATGAACATTTTAATTATTGGGTGTATGACTTAAAAATGCGGAATTTACAATAGATGTCATTTCGAACTGTTATATGTCATTTTTTCTCAAAGTTTTTTTTTGCTTCGAAAATGTCGAATTTTGTACCAACAAAGCGTCATATGCGGGATGTTTAACTTTACTTCTTTAATTCTTTAAAAAAGTGCCGCTGAGGTACACCGACTGCTTACCAAAGCTTATGGTGAATGTGTTCCATCGTTCTCAACAATGGACAAAGATCTCCCTGGCTATCCAAACAAGTTTGAAGACCTAGAATTGAAGGCATTACTCCTTAGGAGCCACTGAAGCAGCAATTCCAAAACGTTTAAAAGCAACAGGATTCATTCAAAAGCAGGGAAATTGGGTACCATGCTAATTAAAGCCGAGAGACCTTGAAACAATTTTGCATGTCTGAAATGCTGATTGAAATCTATAAAAGAAAATCATTTTAGCACCGAATCATTACATGCGATGAAAAATGGATCTATTAAGGTAACCCGAAGCGTTAGAGATCGTATTTAAAGCCCAGCCAACCGGACGAATCGACACCAAAGCCAAATATCCATGACGCTAAAGTAATGCTCTGTATTTGGTGGGAGCGAAAGGGTCCTATCTATTATGAGCTGCTGAAATACAGCCAGACCTTCACAGGGAACCCGTACCAAACGCAACTGATTCGTTTGAAGCGAGCATTGGCCGAAAAACGTCCAGAATATGCGGCCAGACATGAAGCCGTAATATTCCTGCAGGCCATATGTTGCAATACCTGTAAAAAACTATTTTGAAAGAAGTGGTCGAGAAGATTCACCTCACCCGCCTATAGTCTAGACACTGCCCCGTCCGACTACTATTTGTTTCGATCTATGCAGGATGCTCTCTCTGCGATAGGCTTCACTTTGGAACAGAGTATCCAGAATAGGCTTGATTCTTTCTTGGCCTCAAAAGATGAACTTTTTTTTGGATCGGAATCCATATATTGCCAGAAAAATAGGAAAAGGTTATAGTTTTTGTTTCAATTGAAAAAAAACGCACTTTTAAGTCATACACACAAAAACATACCTATTGCTTTATTATATCTATTAAATAATATAAATAAACCATGCAAAAATGGAGCGAAGTTACAAATTAAAATGCAAATCCCTTTATCTATTAGTTTATTTATACAAAATTAAAATTTTTGAAAAAAATCATTAATAAATTTTGCTCTCCTGAAAACTAGTGCTTTTTAAGATAGCGGGTTTTGAATATAGTGCCTCGATATTAAGTGAAATATATCAGTAGTTGTGTAAGATTATATAACAAAGACTTTAAAATGAAAATGTACAGTTTAGTCATCAATTCCTTGTCAGTTTCTTTACAAGTTTTAAACCTGTTACCAACTGTTCCAACATTTGTAAAGAATTACAAAAATAGTACAGCTATTGTTTTTTCACACATTGTAAAATTTGTTAACATTGTAAAACGTGTTAATACTTTTCACTTTTTTTTTGTTCAAAGTATGCAGGTTATTACATTTATTTATTTAGGTTTAGTAACGCAGGTGATAAAACAAAGTCTTAATCATTTAACTGATAAGTTGCTAGTCTTTTAAACACAAACAAATAAAAAACAAAACAAAATACTGATTAAAATGGATATTGATTGCAATTGCAAAAACAATACTTGATACAATGTACAATCCACTTTATATTATAAACAATTCAATATTATTATTATTAAAAAATAAATTGATTACTTCACTTTGCAAATTAGAAAAATATTAAGTAATGGCAATAACCATTAGAAAATACGTACGTATTACTAAAAATAATATATAAATAACAATTTGTTACTGAGTGAAATGAAAAGTCGTAAATAATTGTTACAATGATAGGCACGTTACTAGTATTTGTTTAATGAAACGACAAACAAAATACTTCATTAGCTCGCAGTATAATATAATAACAACACATATAAATTATCAGTAACACCATTTCTCATTTTGATATATTGCATAATTATAGAACATTTAAGTATTGTAATGCATATTGAGCATATAATTGTAAAAAAATTTAATTTATTGCTGGTTTTGTATAATTAATATATGAAAACAAACACCAAAAAGTAGCTTATAATCATTATACAGTTAATGTTTAAAATGTATATAAAAAAATAAGGCAGATGTTATTAACAAATTCCTGAATGATATAAATTTAAATTTTAATTATTTCGTTATACTATAATTTTGTTCCGCTTGTAAATAATACACACATATCATACCTTGATGGTTTGCCCCACACAACTTTTTTTTTAACAAAAATTTAAAACTGTAATTTTATAATAATTTTCAAATATGTAAATTGTTTCACAATTTAAAATATAAAATTATGATTTGTGATGGTACCCGATCGATTTGGAAGAGTGTAATGAATTTCGTTTAATTTTAAGTATGTTTTTTATATAGTGGGTTATTATTTATTTCAAATACATCTCATATGACAAATATCAAGTAATTAAAATATAATTTAGTAAACATTTTTCGGTTTCAAAATCGATTTCAATCAAATACTGGATTGTTGTTCCTATTTTAATTTTATAAGACTTATCAACAGCAGTTTTTTACTTCACTAACTTTGTATTTAATCAAAACTTTATATATTCTCAAGTTCTATCCAAGTGGAAAGACCTTTGAAATACCTTTCATTTGATATTGATGAACAGAACTTAGTACCCGAGATATGGGCAAACAATTGCAAATTTAAAGACGCATCTCAACTATATACCTTATATGAGACACATATTTGCATGAGATATGCCACATATTACTATAACGGAAAACGCTGTCTCTTTAAATAACCGGAGGTTTTCGCTTACATCTCGGTCTTTTATTGATCGAATGGGAAGATTCTTTTAACGCAGAGAATTAAGAAAGTATTTATGGTAAATTGAGTGCTTTTAGAACTTGGAGTTTGCAAGTTAATTTGTGTCTATAAATTTTGGGTAATAAATCGAGATAGTCCTGGATTTTTGCTAATACCCAACGTATTTAAAGGCCGATTTTATGATTTTCAATATCAAAATTCTCATGTGTATATTTGATATATTGATAACACATCGCTCATTTGCTGCAACAACGACATAACTCAAAATCCGTGTGTTTTGAACTGAGTAATACGAAATATGCGCCGTTCTATAGTCTTTCATATAGTTTTATCAGTTTTCAAAAATATCAATAATTTTTTCCGTGAGAGTGTTTTTTTGTTGTAAACGTCAAAATCAAAATTCATGTTTTCTAGTATATTTGACAAGAAAAAATGTGGGTCAAATACAGATTAGAAGGATATTAACATCTACTATTCGAATCAGGTTATGTTTCTAAAATCTCATGATTTGTTGAAAATTTATATAAGAAATAGTCAAAAGTCATAAAACATTCAAATCCGTTTTTCTCGAAACTACTTTTTTTGAATTATAACGTTTTTGCAGCAAATGAGCGACATGTGGATCTCTAGGTTATATGGAGACTTCGGAAAACCTATTTGAACCAACACACTGACTGATGGATGTCGCTAAATCAACTCCCCTATCTATAAGGATCTAGAATATAAACGTTAAGGAGTCGTAATACTTAAGAGGATTACAATACAATGGCCATCTCTTTCAAAATATTTAATTAACATGTCAGAATTCAAAAATTTATAAGACATTTGTATTTTTGTATTATTTTATTAATATACGAGGGTAGATCAATAAGTCCGGAACTTTTTGAATTTTCCGACTCTTAACTGAAAGGACAACACTGCTCCTGTCAGTTGACTCCAGCCAAAATTTGAACAAGCTGCGTTATTTAGTTTGTATTTGAGAGCCATTGATAGCAGAATACCTCGTGACTTAAGGAGAAATTGGAATAAAGTGAATTTCGTCTGCTAATTAAACATAATTTTTTGCGCAAAAAACCATCACTCAAATAAAGGCTAAGCTATAAACACTATGGGAACTCTGACCATTAATTTCAATGGTAAAAAACTGGTTTACTGGATTTCGTTGTGGCCGTACAAGCACGGAATATGCCGAACATTCTGGGCGCCCAGTTAAGTTCTCTAACTCCGAAACTATTGAAAAAAAAAGATTTAAAGTGCGAGAGATTTTGGAAGCCATAGCCATCTCACATTTCACAGTTGTTTCAATTTTTAATGATAACTGATGTATGAGAAAGCTTTCCACAAAACGGTTGAAACATGTGCTGTTTCCATGGCAAAAATCATTTAGCCCCGAGTGACTATTTTTTGTTTCCAAACCTGAAGAAATGTCTCGACGATAAGAGATTTGACTCCAACGATGAAATCATCTCTCAAAAAATACCTATTTTTTAAAACTTGGACAAAGTACATAGAGCTCAAAGATGACTATAAAGAACATTTTAAATTGTATTTAAATTTTTGCTTGTTTGGTAAATTTTAGCATGTTTTATTCATATTATTTAATAGATATTACAAAACAAAAGATAACAATATTTTTAGTTTTAATTAAGCGTTGCTGGATTTTGAGTATTACGCTCTATTACGTATTGAAAATGGACCAGCGTATAAGAATTTAGATTCAAAATCACTTGCATACGGTTTAATTCGAATACGAATCAAAATGTATTTTATGCTTTACGCCGCCATTTGTATTATATAAAAGTATAAAGTTCAGTTATTTAGGAAAAAATAAAATGGGAGATATCTCTAAATGGCCTTAGCCAATGTAAAATATTTGGTTAGATTCGTGATCAGCATGTCCAAATTAGAATTGAATTAAAAAGCAATTATTCCAAAAAATATATGGACTTTACAATCAGAAATAGGTATATTTTTATACCCTTCACCTTCGTGAGAAGGGTATATATAAATTTGTCATTCCGTTTGTAATTTCCACAATATAATTTTCCGACCCTATAAAGTATATATATTCTGGATCCTTATAGATAGCGGAGTCGATTAAGCCATGTCCGTCAGTCTGTCTGTCTGTCCGTCTGTCTGTTGAAATCAATTTTCTGAAGACCCAAGATATCTTCGGGATCCAAATCTTCAATAATTCTGTCAGACATGCTTTCGAGAAGTTTGCTATTTAAAATCAGCAAAATCGGTCCACAAATGGCTGAGATATAAGGAAAAAACCAGGACAACCTCGATTTTTTACCTATTTTTTTACCTATATCTGGATTACTAAGTCATTAATATAGACAATAAGGATATCTAATGATAGATATTTCAAAGACCTTTGCAACGACGTATATAAGACCACAGTAAGTTGGACCTACAATGGGTCAAAATCGGAAAAAATTTTTAACCAGATTTTTTTTTCATCAAAAGTTTTTTTCGCTAAATATAAAAAAAAAAAATTTTTAAATTTAAAAAAAATAAAAAAAATTTTACATAAAAACTTAAAAAAAAAAATTCAAAAAATATTTTTTTCCAAAAAATGAAAAAAAAAACAACTGGAAAAAAAATTAATTTTGTTTACCTAAAAATTTTTATTTTGAAGTATAGTTTGGTGAAGGGTATATAAGATTCGGCCCAGCCGAATATATCTCTCTTACTTGTTTTAAAATAAAATTTAAGGCAAAAAATTTTTTTGTAAATTTTTACCACAGATGAAGGCTTATTAACTGAATATTTTATCATCAAAAACTCATTTTTATGAAAATTTAATATATAGGACATTTTCAATAATATGCCTGATTAATGCGCTTATAAATTTTAAATGCTTATTTTACAAATGAAAATTTTCTGTTTATATTGAATATCAACGAAACCATGTCAAAGAAATAAAAAAAGATGCACAGCAGAACAAAACCTTAAGTTTTTTTTTAAAGTGAAATTTATTTTACATTTAATTAAAATTACTTTAATAAGAAATATTAATTTATGATGTAGGTAAGTTAAATAGGCGGAAGAACAGACAGGCAGGCAGTCAACAAATTTGTCAAGAACACAGATAGGTATGTGAAACAATATAAAGGACAAAATATTTTAATATAATCTAAGTAGTTATGTAGTTTATAAAATCAAATCAAATGTTTTTGAATATTAAATTGGTAAAATAATTTTACTATTATGACCGAGAGTAGGGTACATGTTTTATATAAGCCTTTTGCATTATCAATATAAAACAAAGTAAACAACTTAAATTTTTCAGCTCGTAAATAAATCTAATAATCTACAACAAAACAAAAATATACATAAGTATGTACATATTTATATAGTTATGTGTGTAGTTTTATTTAAATAAAAATTTAAAAACGTAATAAATAATAAAAATTTATTTTATAATATAAAATAAAAAATAAATTAATAGGTACTCACCAAAATCCATGAATTGTTTTATAGAGAGCGGTGATGGATTGAATTGTGAGTAAATGTCAAGCATTTTCGGTATTTTGGAATAACGCACTGGAAATAACCGCATCTTGTGGCCTTTTTTTGTGTTTTATGGACGTTTAAAAATTGAAATCAATGATTCAATCCCCAGACTTGTGTGAGATGTAAATCTAAACAAAGTTTTTTTTTTCAATTTATTTTTAATAATGTAATTTGTATTTTCTCCAGCCTACGAACAACTAAAAAATAATAATAATAATAAAATAAAACTGATACAGACAGACGTCTTTACACTCTAACCGACCGTTTGATTCTATGAGCGATGAGGTATATGAACGACCTTCTTATTAAACGTTTTTTGTTCTATTGAGATTTTTTTGTACATATAGATGTCGTATTTTTTTTTTTATTTCGTATTTGGTTTTGTATAATAGAATCTTCTTTTCTTCTTTTATGATTTTAATAGTATAATGGTAGGGAATATATTACTTGTCCCGGTGTTAGGACATTATTAAATATGTAGGAACAGTTAAATTTTGAGAACACATTAGTGTTTTTATGTATTAACCACAGCTGTTTATTAATATGCTTAATATTTTTTTCTTTTTTTTTCTCTCTTCAAGAATTTGGAAAATAGTATTCTTCTTTAATTTGCAAAAAATGTTCACAAGAAATTTAAACACTCAATTAGTAGCTGTCATTAGCACTTTAACAGGTATGAATTTAATAATCAATTGTTCTTACATTAGGACAAAAACTTAATAATAGTAAATGATGTCTGACTCTACTGCTTTTTTTACTAATGTTTTTCTATCTAATCACGATTTGCTCAATTCTCTTTTAAAAATAAAAACATTTACTCTCTCACTTTGTGATTTTTGTTCTTCAAAATACACACTTTTTCTATATTCCCTTTTTTAAGGGGCGAGATGGGGCGTCGTTTTTCGTTTGTTTTTATACACAAAATATTTAAAGTTATTTTTTACATTTATTTCTGTGCGCTTCTGTTGCTTTCAATGTTTTTGTTGAAACTGTTTTAATTTGCCTTATGGATTTTGTGTATATTGGCTTCAGACTTAAAAACTGCTTTATAAAAGTAAAATTAATTTAGCGTTAGTTCCATAACAATCTAGTGTTTGTTTGTGGTTGTGATAATGGAATTTGTTTTTTTTTCGTTTTCTCTCTCGTATGACGTTTTGTTTTTTACCATATGATTTTGTTGTGTTTTTTTTTTTTTAATGCAAACGTCAAATCGCGGGACATGTTGTGCTAATTGGTGGTACCAGACTTTAAAAATATGAATATCAGGGAATGAAAAGTTGGGATTTTTAAATGGTACTGAATACTATTCAGAAAGTACTTTGCATAAATCAAGATCGTCGAAACAGCTTGCATTTTAATAATTTTTTTGTGTTGATAGCTCTTCTAATTATAAGCACAAACATGTTACAATTTTTGCCTGCTCTCTTTTAGTTTAGGAGTTATATGAATTTAAAGTCAATATATATAATAGTAAATTTCTCAAATATATAGAAAATGATCTGATCATTATGGGTATAATTGAATATGATATATAAAATGGTACTGTTTATTAACATTGTGAACCATAAATTCCTCTTTGATTTTATATGACAGTACTTCAAAAATGTTGATATACAGAAAATATGATTTTAGCGTACCTTCGCCCGGCCAAATGCCGGCAATACAGAAAATATGAATAGGGTAAGTGCTCCTATAGTCGGCATGACCCAGTAGTCGGCATTTTTGAGTTAAAAGCTTAATAAATAGGAATAACGATAATTTTGGTGCCAAGATGTAGCAAAATGTGGAGTTCCATTAAAAAGTGAGGATTTGCTAAACACGGTTCAAACAATCGTGGAGGAAGAACAGCGAACCAGACCGTTTTTAAACGGCCGACCAGGAAGGAAATGGTATCAAGGGTGTTTGATCAATTAGAGAAGCAGAAGGAATTAGTTAGGGACTAGCGGTAGTAATAGAGGAAGCCATAAGAAAATGGTTTGATGGATTAAAGAAATGTCTCAATGAACAGAGCGCTTTGGATATTTTAGCTCATCCATCCCGAATATTTAATGGTGATGAAACAAGTTTTAGTATGTGCCCTAAAACTGGCGAAGTTTTGGCTCCAAAAGGATATCGGAATGTATATTTCATACAAAACGGGAATGAAAAAGAAACAATTACAGTGATATTGGTATTTTCAGCAATTGGCAAGACCGTGGTACCAATGGTTGTATTTATATATATACCACCGCTTGAATTCTTTTAAGATTTTATTATTTTCTTAATAAAAAATGCAATGCCGACAATTGGGTCACAAATTGCCGACATTAGGATTAATGGTGCCGACTTCGGGCACAAATCGTGCCCGAATTTAAAAATTGCTCAAATTTAATAAAAACTGCTTGAAAAGTGTTAATTGAGTCTAAAACTATACAAAAAACTAAACAACAATAACCCATTAACATCCCAATACTATGTTCGCACTCATAATGGTACCACCTTAAAAACTGAAAAAAAGTTAAACTGCCGGCAACTGGTGCATTCACCCTATTAAAAGAAAAAAAATTATGAAAATGAAAACTGTTACTAGGATCCTGATTTGTTGCGAAAATATATGTTGTTAATTGGTTTATAGCAAGGTGGGCTACCGTGTTTTACTGGATATTGGTAATAAGCTTGCGGCTGTCACTTTTGCTCTTTCTACGAAATTAAAGGATGAGTATCAAAACGTATGTAGATCTTGTTTCCAGAGATAAGATGATCAAATTGGGACTTATGAAGAAGTATGTGAATTCATTAGATAAATCTGGTTCATGTTTTGCATTTCATTCAATAAAGTTTCCAGGTTTGAGTACAGAAAAACTATATTTGATGAAAGACAACGATTTAGAAGCACCAGCTGGAGAACTTTTGTTGCCGTTGTGAAAATTTTCTTAGGAAATCAGAAGGCTGAAAATTACGAGGAATTAGTTATAGACATTTTAATTAGCTTTAAAAATCTCCGATATAGTATGAGTATAAAAGTACTCCGGAAAATCTTGGATCGTATAGTGAAGAACAAGCATAACGTTTCCACCAAGATTTAAAAGTGATGGAAGAGAGATACAAAGGTAGCTGGGATGAACATATGATGGCTACTGTTGAAGTATCACACGGGTGTAGGGTTCCTGCGCAGGAAAATTTTTCCGGGAATATATTTTGAAAATTTTCTTATTAGTTTTCTTATTAATTTACAATATTCAGATTCGATGTGATGGCCAAATTTATTGCGAATTTAATCATTCCATTATATTCATAGCTTTTTTTGGTTCTAGCTTTTTGGTAAATTTTATTAATAATTTTATGCAGGATGAAATTACCGTTCTCATTAAAATACCGTTACCGAAATTACACAAGGAGTGGAAGTGTAATTTCGTTTGCGTTAATGGTTACCTAGTAGAAATACACAATTTTTTCACTGTACGTACCTGCAGTTATCACTAACGCAGCAACACTCTTCACCACCTAGACGAAGGAGGTAAATCTCAACCTTGGGTCCAGTGTGGTCACCCTTGTTGAGTGGAGAAATATTCAAAGCTGGCAAAATGCTGCATTAAGAACTGTCGCATGTTGTATGTAGATTACCTTGTAACAGAGCTTCTAATTAATTAACTAATTAAACTTGAGTTTAAGTCACTAAAATCGTAATGCGGAAATAACAAATATCAGTCATTCATTCCATAAATATATTCCCAATATCTACTTCTTTAGCTTTATTCAAAGGCTTTTATTTACATAGAATTCATTTATAATGGAATTAATTCATACCAGATTTCATTAAATTTTAGTTAATTCAAATCTAACACAAATTGTATTAAAATATTTTTTCTTCATTCAGTTTTGCTTTTAATCAATTACAAAATTAATTGAAAAAAATATTTAAAGTTTCGATAACTAAATTGGCACTGGAATTCCGAGCATCTCTAAACGATATAATGAGATATTATATTTAAAACTGGTATATTGAGGAGTTCCTGGATACAACATTCCGGTATCTTCTGCATACCTGTAATCCAGGATATACTCTGTGCAAACAACACGAACTAAATGTTGTGTGATCTGTGGCGATCTCACGAATATTCCGAGACCTCCAAATCGAGGAATGTCATCAACAAATTTTAGTCGCTTATTTGTATATCGGAATGGTTAAATAGCTAGTTGAAGACGATGTTAAATGCTCAAAATCTTCCCTTCAATTACCTTGTTTTTCTCAAGAACGCAGAATACTCATGACTATTTTTTAAGGACAATTTTCGGTCGAGATTTATCACGTGCGACGAGGCTCATTTTCATTTACCGATGCGTAAACAATGAAAATTGGAGCATCTGGGCCACTGAGATTCCACGTATCATTCACAAAGAGACGCTCTAAGCGACATTTACGCCGGTGTAATCGAGCCTTATTTTTCAAAGAATCATGATCAATTAGCCGCAAATCGATGTACATATTTGCAATGTAAAAAATGTGATTCCATAAGAACATTCAACAAAAAGCTCGTGGCACAATGGACATTTTCCCCCTGTTCTGTAAATCGAGTAATTTGGAAACCGAGCGATTATCAAAAACGAATAATTGACAAATTAATGTTCTGAAATTGGACCATTTTGTACATTGAAACCAATTTGACAATATTGTTTGTTACCTTACCTATTCATCCAGTAATGGGCATCATCGCGTAAAATTGGCGCGGAAAGTTTCCTGAACAGAAACATTTTTATCATTTGCATGTGTTGTTGAACGTTGTATCCGTCCATGGTGATTTGGCAAAACAAACTGAATAAATGCAAGCCAATTCTACTGTAAAAGTTCAGAAGTTATATTGGAAGATCATTAATATTCTGGTTGAAATCAACGTCTCGAAAATGCCACATAACTTACATACATGAGTTATACATCAATATATCCGCTATATCGGTTCGGTTGCAATTTAAATTCGGTAAAATTTACCCACAAATGGCTGAGATATAAACAAAAAGTCACGATGCAATTGAAATGTATATCATTAGGTACACAAATAATAGATATTTCAAAGACCTTCGACAATGGGTCAAAATTTGTTCACCATCATTTTCTTTACCAATTTTTTTTTATATGTATCTTAAAGTAAACTTTTGTGAAGGGTATATAAGTATTTAAGAGCTATATTGGGCAGTGCCGACCAATATGGCTCTCTTGTTGAAATATAGGGCCTTTAAATAGGATGTTGCGAACTTTGATAGTTGATTGCGGCCATATTGTTGAAGCTACACAGTCAAATTCATCCCGAAAAAAACACTGTTTAGTGTGGAGTTTGGGCTGCCGTCGTCATCGGTTCATATTTCCTTGGGAACGACTTTGGCCAGCGCTATAGGTCGATGATTACAAACTTCTTTTGGCCTGAATTGGATGATATGGACATGTGGTTTCAACAGGACGTCGCTACGTGCCACAAAGCTTATGCCACATTGGACATTCTGCTCAAGAGATTTGAGGGCAGGGTCATCTCACGTGGTGGTGTGAACTGCCCACCGAGATCGTGCGATTTGATCCGGTTGCCGTATGTGTTTTACGACTACGAAAGTTTCGTACTAGATTAAAGATAAAATATAACCTGTTTCTTTAATCTAGTACAAAAATGTCGTAGGCGCAAAATACATACGCCAACCGCGATAAGGCTTATTATGTTATGTATTACCTTTTTTTTTTTTTTTTTGTCGAAAAACTCATTATCACAAATAAAAACTACTGTTAAATATATAACATTTATTTAATGTTTGTATTTTATTAAACGCCTTTTTAAAAATTTAGTTTTTCTTTTTTTGTTTATTTATTTTTGCTTAAATCATTACCAGATCTCTTAGGTCCAATTTTGGTTTTTGTATACCAGTCTTTTTTTATAATTTCCACATTCAATTTATTTTTTTTAAATCAATTATTTTTTTTAATGTTTCGTAGTATTTAAAAATAAATGTTAAATTTTATTAAAAAAAAAACAATAATTAATATGTTAATGTAAACTAATAAACTGTTTAAAACATTAATAAATACAAATTTATGTATATATTTTTTAATTTTATTTTCATGATTAAGATGAAAATGTTTTTTTTTTTTTTTTTGGTTTTTTTTTCAATTCTCTTAAAATTACATTTAGATTTTTGTTTTATATGAATGATCATTTTCATTTAGTTTATGTATTATGCATTTTTATCAAGGATGGCTACCGTTACCGCTAAGCTAATGTTACCGAAATAACTGCAATTACCGATATAATCGTAAATACCGTTACCGATATTCTGAAAATAATTTGAATACAACAATTTTAATTTTAACAATTGAGTTTATTGAAAAGGTTCGAAAGAATTAATTCCTAATTTCATTTATGAAATCAAAATAAATTTTACCACTTAACAATTCCGTTAATGAATTCATTATGAATTAATTCAAAGGCTTAATTTCTTTGTACACAGAAAAAAGTTTCAACATAAATAGTATGATTTGATTTCATTGATTTCAATTCATAACATTTATAAATAATTTCTTAAATTGTATGATTTTTTTCATATTTTATGTTTTCAAATTAAATCTAGAATGCTTGGAAAATATTATTACAATTTCATTTATATTTTTATGTTGTTCAAACATGTTTGGAATTTTCCTTGGAAAATTTTTGATTTTTTTATGATTTTCAGCTAAAAATGATAAAATATGCGCGAAATTGACTGCATTTTCTGAAGCAGATGAAATGCTTTAATGTTAATGCACGTTTAATTATGTCTAATGATATTTTTTAAGTTTCAGATTTTGTTGATTCATCTTGAATGATTGGTCAATATAGGGATATTATACAAAAAAAAAACTTTAACTAGATATTACATAATGCAATTTCAATGTAATTTATCATAAAATATCAAAAAATTTATGTAAAAAAAGCAAAAATTTCCGTCATGTACACTTTCATAATATTTATGAACATGTTCTTATTCTGAATGAAAAATGTTTGGGGAAAAAAAGACATGTTCGATTAATAATATTTATTAAAAAATTCATTCCAATTATGATTTTTTTTTTTTTTCTGTGTACTTCAAATGTATTGAATTCATTCTTTATATAATTAATTCCTTATTGAATCGTTCAAATTTTCTTGAATTCAAATCCATTACAAAATTACTTTAAATACATATTGAATGATTAAATTTTTCTTAAATTCAAATCTATTACAAAAATTCTTAAGTTAATTTTTTCAATTAATTTTGAAAATGAATTAACAAAAATTGAATTTTTTCGAAACTCTTATTGAAATCTACAATAGCGGTATTCATAATGTAGAGTACTTGGCCTGGTAATATAGCAAAAGAGCAGAATATCAAAAAACTAAAAACAAAATACATTAGAAATTGAAATACATTAGAATTGTACTAGGCCAAGTAAATTCTATTAATAATTTAAGTTAGACCAAAATTACCGTTATCGCTGAAATACTGTTACCGAAATAAGGCAAGTAATCGTTAACGAAATAATACATATTAGCGTTAACGTTACCTTTTTAACTTTTTGTATCGGTAGCCAACCTTGATTTTTATATATACATATATATAGTATGTATATTCAATTCATGCTGTATGATTCATACATTTGTACATATGTAACTATGCGGGCCTTTTCGAAAATGTATCAAGGCTGTAATTATTTTGCACTGCTCATTTAATGTTGTTTGATACGCTTTTAACGTGTTGCTTAGTATAGTGATCCATTTCCGAAAACAGTTTAGGACAATGTGGGGAGGAAACACCTTAAACCAAATTGGATAATTCACGCCAACCTTATTTACCCCATTTACCCCAACAAACATTACGTATTATTTACGGACTCCTTTGGTGCCTAACGTTTCTTATGGGTTTCAAATCCTTTTCTAAGTTTAAAACAGTTTAAGAATAACTCAAATAATCTCAATGATTCTAACGTGAAATGAAATTATTAATACGGACAAACAAAACTACCAACGAATTTTGCAAAGTTCGCCAACAGTTTCAAAATTATACCATATTCAAGTTTCAGGATACATTCTTCAATATTGTGGAAACTACAAAAACCGGCTCATAATTGCACAAGGGCGGATCTTGTATAACTGGAAAGTAGCTTCTCACTATCGAAATCGCAAGGAGGGTAATCATGTAAGCCCTGTTGCATCTATAGTCATTAATGGTTTCGGAGACCGTTCTAAGCAGTCGCTACAAACAATCGGTCGACGTCGGATGTGATGACGACCAGAATATCATTACGATAGCACAGAAAGTTCATCCGGATGAGACGGCGAAGGGGATCGTGCATTAGAATCTGATGGTTGGAGTGACTAGACAAATGACAAGCTATCAGGAACTGTCTTATCAACAAAACATTCTGATCTCATAAAGATGATCCACATTTGTCACCTTGACACATGCGGTTACGTTACGGAGCGCATTATTCTCCGCCATTTGTAAACCTCGCCATTGGGAATCGCTGAGCAATGAGATCCATCACGGGACAGCGTAAAAATGACAAATTTATATCTGGTATTTTCTGATAAGTAAAGATTACGATTCAAAATGTATGTCTATGTTTATTGGTTTAAAAGGTACATAGGGTGCCAAAAGGTAACAAAATACAGTTTTTACATGTTGGTTGGAATTTTTAAAAAGCAACAGTTTTTTTAAATGTTAAGATGTTTCTTTAAGTTTCTTGTATCTGTATTAGTTTAGAATATATTAGGTTACCTATTTTACCCCTAAACATTCGAATATCCAAAAATCCTTGGGAAGGAAGACTACAATTAAAATGTTCAGGCGCTTGGGCTGTGTGATTATGAATAAGTCATTCAGTAACATTACTCTTTTATATATGTATATATATATATAGATTTTCTCCACACCAGATACCAGTTGCAAATATAAGTGCTTTTCCAAAGCGGTGAGTAATTCAGTTCGCAAGGATATTTCTATGGGGGGTAGATGAGATAATAAATCGATATATTTCGTCACTGTTCCAAAATAATGACAAATAATAATTAAATTGTATGACTTAAAAGTGCGGGAATTTTTCAAATTTTAAGCTTTTATTTTGAAACATCTGTACAATATAAATTTATTCAAAGTATTGGCCATTGTTATCTATGACCTTTCCCATCTTTCTGCCAAAATATGGATCCAGAACGGAGTATCTGAAGTGAAGCATATCACAGAGAAAGCGTTCTGCTCGGGTTTGGGAGTCAAAACTTCCCAAACACTTCTTTCCAAATAATTTTTAACAGTTATTGCAACATGTGGCCGAGCGATGTCATGATGGAATATTACGGTTGTATTATTCAAACGAATATGTTGCGTTCGGTACAGGTGATGGTCTGCCCAGATTTCAGAAGATCCCACCAAATATAGAGCATTACCTTAGCGCTATCAATATTTGGCTTTGGTGTCGATTCGGCTGGTTATCGAAATGGATCCATTTTTCATCGCAAGTAATGATTCGGTGCAAATATGTTTTTCTTTTATAACGTGCTAGCAACATTTCAGACATACAAAATTGTCTTTCAAGATCTCTCAGCTTCAATTCGTATGGTACCCAATTTCCCTGCTTTTGTATGAATCCTGCTGCTTACAAACGTTTTGAAATTGCTGATTGAATAGTTCCCAATGATTTACCAAGCTCTTGTTGAGTTTGACAACAATCTTCATGGAGTAATGCCTCCAATTCTTGGTCTTCAAACTTTTTTGTCTGGCCTGGGCGAAATTTGTCTTAAGTGTCAAAATCACCACTTCTGAGGCGCACAAACCATCTCTCACACGATCAATAAAATGCGACATTTTCGAAACAAAAAAAACCCTGTTATTTACACTATAATGTTCAATAATTAAGTTTTTTAATTGCTTAAATTTTCTTGGCCTTTACTATCAGTCCTGAAGGAGGAATGAATATTCTTAAATTATAAAATTAGCTTTTTGCATGAACTCGATTTATTGCATTTTTTCTTAAAGAAATAAAATTTCAAGGATGTTACTATCAAAAACCTAAACTGTGAAAACACCTTGTTCAAATCTTGCGCACATTTTTAAAAATCCTAAGAAATACAAACATCTCACTCCATTCACATGCACATATTCGTTGCCAATATTAAGAAAAAAGCGGAGTTACGAAACTATACTTGTGTTTGCTTTCATTCTATATCATTCTTCTCATATATAACATAACAATTAAAAAGGGGTATTACTGTTTTACGTAATATTAAGTTTATCTTTTGTTACGAATTTTGTCCAGCTACGGAAGATGTATTAGAGAAAAATGGTGTTCTCATTTGGCCAAGGGACCGTTCGCTTAACGGAGATTAATTTGTTCGAAAAATAGTATCAAAATCATGGGACCGATTAGAGTATTTGCTGTATCTAAACAGTTTTTTAAAATATCTTCTGTGATTTTACCATATATTGGTACTCCTCCGTGTGACCTGTAAATGTTTATCTTGCGATATTTTAATTTTTCACATCTGTACTCAACAAACAGTTGACGAAAAAATGGAAATCAACCCAAAATGCACCGAAAACATATTCTGGGCAATTATAACCCAAAGTTCATAAAATATTTTATTTCTTTTTACAAATATTTATTTACTAAACACATTTATGGTAAAATCGGAAAAAATATTTCCCTTGTAAGAGGACTTTCAAAATTCAGAGTCCATGCATCTCGAGTAAATCAACATTGTCCGACTCGATTCATAATTTTCATCATTGTGGTATTACATTTCAAATATAAAACCAAAACATTTAAAATTTGAATTAAAAAAACACACTAATATACTTGCATATACATACATACATATGTATACAATGTATTTATGTATGTATTTACATAATTTATGTATGTAATAATAGTTTTCTTTTGTTTTTCTTTTATAATATGTGAATATTAATATTAATAATTATAATTTTATGTATAATATGTAATTATATTGTAAGTAATAAAAGTATTCCAATTTTATTGCAACACTTGTGTAGATGTAATATTTTTTTTTAAATAATTTCAAAATATTTTTGAATTCTAATTATTAATTTTATTTCCATTTTGTTTTTTTTTTTTTTTTGCTTTTTTAGCCTGTATATAATTAAATTCCTGTTTTACACACAAAAATTTATTTTTATTAATATTTTCGTTTTTATTATTATTTTTTTTTTATCTAACTACTAAAAACCTATATTTGAACAAAAAAAAAAATAATTAAATTAAAATTAAATAATAGCATTTAGAAATAGTTTAAAAGGGGGTGGGGTTTCAAGGGGTGTAAGAAATTTGGAAAGTTTTGGTATTTTATAGATATTTAAATAAGTATGTATGTTGTTGTTTGTATATGTATGAATAATAAAATAAAATTTCAAAACATTAAGTGCTTACGAAATTGTTCTCTTTTCCTTAAATTTTTTATTTATATTTTATTTTTTATATAATTTCAGTAGTCTTCCTAAGGATTGACTTCAGAGTACTAAATAATAAACATAATAATCCTAAAAACACATTATTGTACAAAAGGCAATTGAATTTGTGTTAAAAGTATGTATAGTGTTTTTTTTTCGCATTTACCAAATTTTGTTTTTTTTACGATTTCTGTTCAAAGTATCTGCGTTTAAAGTACTTTCTTTCATTTAATGCTTTCGACTTTTATAACTCATTTGAAATAATTTCTAGTTTGTATGTTTTTTGTTTCTTTTTTTTTAAAATTACAAAAGATAGTTGTGAAAATATTTGGAGAAGAATAAAAATTAAAAGATTACAAGGCGAATAAAATGTATGTGTATGCACGTATGTATGTAAATAGTTCTTAAATTTAATAAACAAACCTATTCATATTTATATTCATAGCATTGCCACCACAACCACTGGCCGGCGGTGGTTGTTCATCGTCGTCGTCTTCGAAACTGTCTCGTCGTTGATCTTTTGCTTTCATTGCATTCGCATTTAGACTGCTGGCATTTTTGTAACGTCTCATCTTAAGTTCCTCACTGAAAACATAATTATCATGTGTCACCATGTCACGCAACTCCCGTGGCAACTCTTCCAGTGTAAGCGGCGACGGCACATCGACTTTTATTACTTTTGTTGAGGCTGATGTTTCCGGTGTTTCATTTGACCGTGCCCCCATTTGATAGAACAGTATGTATGGTGTATTTGGTGGTGTTAGATTGTGAAGTTCCTCTGTTTTCGATAGTGTCACAATGCTATCATTAAATTTATACCATTTATTACTGGCATCGGCTGCATAGGTGTAATAATGTCCCGAATCCATGCTGAAGCCTGAATGGACTACGCCGGCGTATATATCGTAATGAACTGTGGCAATTTCTTCTAGATTTTCCGGGGAACAAACTTTAAGGGAAACCTATTGATGAAATATAAAATAAATACTTAGCGCATAGTGCTACAATATTTTATGAGAATTTTGTTTTTAATAAATTAATTAAATTATTACTCTATCTTCCAAACATGTCGTGTTTTTTTTTTGGTCTCTTAATTTTGGAAACCGTTTTGTAAGTTTTGTACTTCCCTTGATATTTTATAATATTTCTGGCGATTTCCGATTTTCGTAATATTCTTGCCTCAAGTTTCCCTACTTAATTCAATTTGCCTAGAACGTACGAAGATTTTTTTCCCGATTTTGAAAAAAAAAAATGTCCAACCAAGAACATTTTTTAATTTTTTTATCTTAAAGTAAGCTTTTTGGAATATAGCTCTCTTGTTTTAATGTAGTTAAGACATTTTTCAAATGTTATTTTGAAATTACTTTGAATTACTAAACATTATATTTTGATTTTAAAAGCGCGTCGCGTTCGCTATCTTATACTTATGTAGCTGTAAAACGTTAATCGTGTATCTAATAAATAAGGGAAGCAACAATGCGGTATTTGGGAAAATTAAAAGAAATCTACTAAAGTGTAAAGAATGGGTGTGCATCACTGCAGCATAATACAAGTTTAGCGTTCGAAAAAGCATATTTGCAATCATTGCTTTACGTCAAACGTTTTTGAATGCATATTTTTGGCACTGATGCCGCAAGTTTACTGTTGGAAAAGTTTGAAGGTCATTGCATCATAGATGCACAAATTTACTGCATTGTTGAACGCACCCTATATTACGAGAATGCCGATAAGAAGACAAAAACAAATAGCTACTGAGTGATATAAGAGACAAATATCGTATATGGCAATGTTGCGTTCTTGTCATGGAAATGCCCATACGTAAGTTTGTCTTCCAATAGTGCCCTCCGAACTTTGACAGTTCGAATATTTTTGAAGCTACATTTGTCGAATTGGCTGTCAATTATACAGTTTGTTTTGCAAAATCATCATACTTCCAAAAATAGTATTACAGATGACAACTGACTACAAATTTGTGTCAAATTGGCAGCCAAAAATTTGTGGTTGACTTCTGACAACGAAACTGAAGTTTGGTTGCCATCCATAATCATACCATTAAATTACAGTCTTTGAAGAATTCCAGTGAAGCCGAGAGACCTGGAAAGACGATTTTGCATGTTTTATCTATTATGAGCTGCTGAAATCTGACAGGGAACCTGTAGCGAATGCAACTGAATCGTTTGAAACGAGCAAAAATTATGCGGCCAGTCATGAAGCCGTAATATTCCATCATGACAACGCTCGGACACATGTTGAAATACTCGTGAAAAAGTATATATAATGAAGTGGTTTGGAAGTTTTGAATACATTTATATTTTACAAATGTTTCAAAATAAAAGCTAAAAAATTTTAAAAATCCTGCATTTTTAAGTCATACCCCCAATACAATTTTTTTCAATTAATCTTGTTAATTATTAAAAACTAAAGATTATAGTGAATTAAGCTCAAATTAAAATTATTAATTCGAAGCTGTGTTATCAATATATAACACAGGGTATCAAAATATCACCATGAGATCCGAGTGGAAGAGTACTTTACAGTACACACCCCTCGGTTACAAACCTAGAGTTGTGTTTGGGGTCATTGTTCTGCTGGAATCTCCAAACCGGGGGCATATATTCATGGTTACATAACATAGTTTAAAATGGATATGTATCCAATTCTAGTCATAGTATATTTTAGCAAAAGATCTTTAGAAAGGCACCGAACACTTCTATCAGAAAAGAAGCCCGTAAAGTTAAATGTTCTGATTCAGAACGTTACAGATCGCAATACACATTTTTATATTGAATACGTCTGTTAGTTTTTTAGTAGAACATTGTATTCAAAATTATTCAAATACAAAACTAAATTATCGAACGAATTACAGGGAAGTAAATATTATATTGATAACAGTGTGAAAAAATTAGCTGCAAATGTTAAATTTATCTTTTTCTGCATATAACCCGCTATTTTAGAACAATTTCAAATGTTTATATATGTATATTATAATTATAAATAAAAAACCTACCTTTTCATCATGAAATACTTTGTGCATTAATTTGGCACGCATATGATATTTCTGATCATATTTGAAATGTTTCAGTGTCAATATTAAATTCTTTGGCGCACTAATTACATTAATGTAACGTTCGGCATCCGATAGTTTTTTGCAACGCTCGCAAAAATATTGATTATCACCATAGAGTTTTTCAGACGAGCAATAATATTCGATGAGATCTTGTACCGAATAATTGGAAGCACAATCATTCTTGACATCGGGAAAAGAAAGTTGTAAATCGCGAAAGCTATCAATGTTGCAGCTCTTCCAACCGCAACTTAGGCATTTATATGTGGTGGCTAATTTGCCAGTGAATGTCTTTTCGATTGTCGAATTATTTTGTGAATTTGTTGAAATAGACGTTGTTGTTTTTGTTGAGAGAGAATCGGAGGAAGATGTTGTTATTGTGGATGATGATGATGATGATTTATTAGTTGTTTGTAAATTTGTGCTTTTAGTAGAATCGGCGGCATCTGTTGTGGTAGATATGTTTGGGTTAGTTGTTGTATTTCCAACACCATCTTCACCCTCACCATCCACATCTTCTTCATCTTTATACAAAGCAGAAGCACCAGTTTCTTGGGCATTCTCTATTTTGTTCATAATTTTAATTGAAGTCTCTTTACCACTGCCGCCACAATGTTCCAAGGTCTTTGTGTTTTTCTTACGAAAAGCCACTTCCTGTTCGTGCAGCGTTTCCAATAGATAACCCAGAAATTCAGAACTGTCTTGCTGTAGCCCTGGCGAAAAACAGGGCGGTCTTGTAGCATTTAGCACTTTGGAGGGTGTCAATTCTTGGCGCGTAGAATACAACATAAACGCGATCTGCTGTTGCATTTTAATTAACAGAGGAGATTTACTTTCGGATAGCAGTATCTCGCGAGAAAACCTTAAGCAAACAAACTGTATATTAAAAAATTGTCATTCATATTTATTTAATTATTTTAAAACATACTCTTTAGTCATGGCCAAAGCCTGCAACACACTATTCATATAACAGGTATTACCCAAATTAACCAAACCCACTTTGGCGTTGGCATTTTGAGTGGATGATGAAGAATCTATTGATCCATAGACATAGTTCATATAGTTATTCGATGGCTGAAAGCCCTTTAAAGCCAATTCCTTAAAAAAAAAAAAAAATAGTAGAGTAAATAACAATTGATAAATGTTAAATTACAAAACAAATACTCACTATTGGTTCATAAAGATCATCGTAGCGACAAAATCGAGACATTAATTGACTGGTTCGATCGACCAATTGCTGTAGGATTTTCGTGGTACTATCGGCATATTCCTCACTACTATTCGATTGTTGTTTGAGCATATTGATAACGAGGGGAAAACGTGGTAAAATCTGTAAGACAATTTAAATTTGAATACAATTGTATACCATAAAATAAAAGCAATAGTCAAGGTCTTTAAAATACACACTATATTTTTTAAGATACGGTTGTTTTTAATTAGATGTATGTACATTAGGCTGGGTCGATTTGTATGGACGATCAAAAAGTAAAAAATCGTACAGCAGAATCGTAATCTACGGAAAATTCTAGGATAGTTTCCTCAAGAAACCATAGGTCTAAAATCAAATCTTATATTGCGCATTTAGTCTTGTATCCAATAAAAAAACTATTAAAAAAATACTACTGAAATATCATTGGAAGAAATACGAAATGCGCAAGATAGGATTTGATTTTAGACGTATGGTTTCTTGGGAAAATTTCTTAGAATTTTCCGTAGAATGCGTTTCTGCTATACGATTTTTCGTGAACAAAATCGACCCAGCCTAATGTACATACAGTTTCCTATTAAAAACAAGAGAACTAAATTCGGCTGTGCGGAATCTTTTTTAGCCTTCTCCAAAGTACACTTTAAGATAAATATTGAGAATAATTTCTGGTGAAAAAAAATGTTGGTGAACAAAATTTGGGTGAAACAAATTATTAGTATCAAACATGTTTATAAGTAATTTGGAGACTTCGGTAAGTTGATTTCAACATATAGACGGATATGGCTATATCGACTCCGCTATACACTCTATGGGGTCGCAAATATAAAATATGGACATTACAAACGGAATAACAAACTTATATATACCCTTACAATTCACCACAGTATACTAGAGTTGGGTTGTTCATGAACGAACAAGTTCAATCATGATACAAAAATACAAGGTAGTCCCACTTTCTCTTTTTGTCGCCATATTAACGTTCTGACGTTTATTGGAATTATGAAAAATCGTGCTACCGTATTTATTCATAAAATCCTATTTTTAGTTTCAAAAGTCAAAAATAAAACAGCAAATAAAAAATTAAATAAAACAATTTAAACTAAAGATATTCGTTTAAAAAAAAAACATGAAACTAGTTATGCTTCAACATTCAATTGGAAAGGAAACGATACCGTACTCAGCATACAAGAAAGCCAAAAAACAAAAAAGATACGGATGCCACGAAACCGAACCAAACAAGCTTCACCTTTTTCAAGAGTTTAAATAGGAATTTATCAACCGTCTTGTAATATCTGTGCCCGGTGCAATACTGAATAAAGATTAGAAATGAAATTGCAGCCAAACATCATGATGGAACATATATTAATGATGGAACATATATACATAATGCGTAACGATATAAGATTTTGTATTTCTTTATTGCATCTTAATAAACAATAGTCTGTTTTCATCAAGTTGAACATGTATCATATTGTTAAAACAGACTAAGTCTGAAGGATAACTCATCATAATCTAGAAAGACTACGTCCCTAAAATGAAAACTATTTTCGAATTCATATGAAATTATAGTTTCGTGAAGTACAAAAAGCATCACATCGCGGGTTCGTGAAATTTTTGGCCGTAGAAGTATGCATGCAGTTGATGCGCGTTTGTGATTACTTTGTACTGATGGAGAAGACGCTGTTTTGAAAACTATTTACAAATTATGAAGAGATTTTCTGTACCAAGTTCGAGCTTATTTAAATGGGGATTTACATATTTCCATTTCCCATTGAAATTGCTTCCCACCCCTTTTGGCTTCACACAGTAAATTTATTATTTAATTTTTTAAATAAAAAATATATAATTATTGTAATTCTAATAATTACGTTTTTATTTTCATATATGAAACATGAAATTGTATGTTAATATAAATTACACATTCTATATCATAATTTCTAAAAACTATTTCCCCTTTTATGTATCTGGCAATGACTTTCTTAATTGTTTACAAAAATCAAATATCAAAAAATTCCAATATACTTCAAAAAAATGTTTGTGAGAGAGAAGTGGAGTAACCTTGTATATTTGAATCATGAGTTCAATTAAACAATTCAATCAAGTGAACAGTGTGAAGTTGTTCAGTCTTCTTGTTCTTTTTGTTCGTTTAATATTACTGTAGAAACTTATATTATGAAAAACTTATTTAAGTTGTTTGAATTTTATTAAATCCAAATATGTTTCCAAAAGTGTTGTTACCTGTTCGTTTTGTACAGTATCTGCAAATACAGTCACAGTGAAATCATTCAACATTTAGTTCAGTCAAACACCGCAGAATAAAAATGAACAACTGAACAAAAAGAACAAACTTGTTCATTTATTTGTTCTGAATAAAAATGAACAATCAGTGAAAAGAACAATTATGCCCAACTTTACAGTATACTAACTTAGAAACACATGTGCAACTCTTAATTTAGTTCATTTTTGATACATCTCTAGCTTTAAAATAAACAAATTTTCCACTTACCTTATGAAAAACTTCGGGACTTTGGTCGATAGATGACAACATATGAAACACTATGGGAGCTACTTTCGGTCTTAAAACTGGCACTATCAGCGAGGAAAACAGCGGTTCAATATTTTCCAATGCGATTTGTTCAACCAGAGCACTTTTGTTACGTTTCTGCAGACCATTTAGAATGACGATAATCCAGATGTGCAAGTTTTGGCAAAAATTACACATACGCAACCATTCACATAATAGACACACAGTCTTGCGTATGTTCTGATCGGGCACTTCATGTTCCAGCAATGATTGTACGGCCTCCACAACCATTTCCGAATTGAAGAGTTGAAAGATGACGGCTAAAGCACAGGATGGTGTTTCACCATCAGCCATGGTAATAAGTTGGCAAACAACAGGCAAATATGAGTAAAAGTATATACTTTTCTCAGTGCTTTTGGCAAAGAATGCTCCCACCTTGGCCATATCTTCCTTGAAACGTTTCAAATCTTCAGGAGATTGCCGTGGAAACTGTACACGTGCCAGCTTCACAATGAGATGGTGATAGATTTTAACCATTTCTTTACTTAAATCCACTTGTTGTTGTTTCATTTCCACCAACTCGATCAATTGCAAAATGTGGGAAATGTCATTATTTTGGGCGGACACATTGGCCGCTCCGGCTCCAATGTTTGATGCCGATGACATTACTTTAGCTTTAGCCGAAGCTCCTGTATTACCACTGCAGCCAGGCAACTCGGCATTACTGCTTGCTCCTAAACCAACAGCAGCTGCCAAAGCCCCGCCGCCAATATCACCATTGGGGCCATTAGGATTCATTTTTTTGGATTTTGTAATGGTACCGGTTGATTTTACTCCATTGCCGCCATTTACTTGATTCGCATCTGCTGAAGAACCGTTCCCCTCGGTATTGTTCTGTTTAACAGCCATATCCGAACACCCTTTGCTATACCCGTCCGATCAATGAGACAGACGAGTGTTCAAAAGTGATCTTTTGGCTTCAAACTATTTAAACGTCCGTTTAGTTGACTTACTTTTTAAGCTTCACTGACTTCCTGGTCCCGTTAATCAACTATCCACCAAAAAAAGTATTAAATCTGTTGTTTTGTCTGCGTTTAACGTCAACGCTAACGACGACGAGGTCGTTAAATGTCCTTGATTTTTTTGTGTTTTGTTGCAAAAAATCTTACGTTTATTGCACTATTTGAGTTTTAATAATAAAAAGAACAATGATCTTTTTTCCTTTCTTCCTCTTTTTTAACAAATTTATAAAAAAAAAAATAGAAATTTTATTGCAAATCTCTCTTTTTTGCTTGTTTTTACAAAAATTATATGTGTATGTATTTTTTACGCCTTTCGTTTTTTTTTTTTCCTCGAATTTTTTGCTGGCTGCTGTCTGTGTTTTATTTTTTCTATCTGTCGTTTCTCACTTTTCACTTCAATATCGGAATTATTTTGATTTGTATTCGAATTTCACTATTTTATTTCGTAAATTTTATCGTTTATCTTGTTTATTCAAATATTTGTGTACAAACTTTGTAATTTTTTCGTTTTGAGTGAAAATTTTTTGTATTGTAAAATGTCTTTTACAAAAAATGTGAAGAAGAACAATAGAGATGACGAAATAGTTGACAGTTGATTTTATTTTTGGGAGAAAGGAAAATCAACAAAAAAAATGTTGCCATACTTATACATGTTTAAAAATGTTACACAACAGGTCTATTCGTTGAGATTATTGGTATTGTTAAGTAAACCGAATACTACATGTAAACCGAATACTACAGGCCAGATCCATAATCAATAAAACAATGACACTATTTGTTAGTTGTCAAATGGTTTTCAATGGCCAAATCATATATTTCACATACAACAAACTAAAATGTCTTAAACAAATAAATATAAAATCAGTTGTCAAATCATATATTTCACATACAACAAAATAAAATGCTTTAAACAAATAAATATAAAATCAGTTGTGTACGTAACTTCACCTTATTATTACAGATATGTAACAAATGACAGTTGTCAAAAAAATAAATTCAAACCGTGTGTTTATTTTGGCGTTCTACAACAATTTTTCTATGGTTGTGGTTTGTAGAGCGAGAGAAACATTACATTTTCAATAGGCAACGATTGTGATATATATTTGTCTTTCCTTCTTTCTTTTTTTTACCAAAATTCAAAATTCAAATTTTTGAAAACTGCATGTTTTTCGATTACATTTATTTACGGTTACTTTATCGGTTTCTAAATTAGTTAGCAAAAAACGATTGTATGCTGTTAATTATATGTCAACTTCAGATAAATGTTTTATTAATAACAGTTTTTCAATGACATTGCTTTACGGTTAAATTTGTAACATAAAATCCATAACATATTCAAGGACCGTAACAGTTATGACTTTTTCATAAAAGTCAAAAAATAAGAGTTAGTATTTGCTTTTTTATTTTTCTTTTTTATTATTTTTTGGTCAAAAATACACCTCATTAGAAAAGTCGAAATAAAGCCAAATATCTAACATTTTCATTTTATCTTAGAAACAGATGAAATGATTAAACGTTTTTTATTAATTAGTGAGATTTAAAAAAAAAATCGTGTATTTCGGTAAATTCCCCAAACCCAGAAATAAAATTTTGAGACATGTCTTGTCAACTCTTTACAATTGTAAGACGATGGCAACTCCAACATAATTTACATTTCCTTATTTCTGTTCTTTTTTGTTTTTCTCTTTCTTTATCTACTATTTGTGTTTATTTTGTTTTATTCTTATAATTCAGTGTATGCGTGTGTTTTTTTTTTGTTTTCCTTTTGTTCATTAAAAAAACGCAACCAAGTGGATGTTACCATTCCGGAATAAAAAATAATTTATATTCTTAAATAAATTTCTATTATAAACATGACAATCGATCCGAATATGATAGAAGTTAATGAGATCACAGATTATTGGTCGTTTCTAATGAGTGTAAGTTAAAAAATATTTGTATGCAAGTTGGAAACTGATAATATATCATTTGTATTTACAGATTGATTGGCGAGATCCTTGGTTAATCGGCTTGATCATATTGCATATATTGACTACGACCACAACATTGATGACTCGAAATAATACGAATTTCCAAATATTTCTATTCCTAATATTGCGTAAGTTATTCTAATGAAAATTAGTATTTTTAAAATTGTTTTTAATTTGACTGTGAATTTGCATACACACTCATGAGGTGCAATAGTTTTTGGTTCAGTAAACAATGGAGGTTTCTGGTGTGAAGCAATGTGGGAAAATAACATTGTATATTAAAAACTTATAATAAATTTAATGTTTAATTACCTGTGGCATCCGCACATTTTACAAAATATTTGAACGGGCTGTAGTTGCTAGTTTTTGATCTATTAGTAATTGTGTCTTATATTTTTATTTACTTATTTTAACCGTGTTGTGTTGGCAATATACTTTTTATAGTGAAACAGATCAAGATAGGAACAAACATTTTATTGAAAATTATTAAGATGTATAATATTTAACAATCAAGTGTTTGTATATAAGTATCAAATCGGAAAGATCTGAATCGGTTTCCTTTTATAGTGCAAAAGATCAATATCTCTCCGAAAAGAAAACAAATAAAAAATATTTTTCTAATCCTTGTAATTAATGGTTTTTTAATTGTTATTCTCGGTGTTTGCAATGTAGTTTTTAATCTTGTTCTAACTAACAGCCAAAGGTCCGAAAGAATTAATTCTTAATGAATCCGTTAATGAATTCATTATGAAATGAATTAATTCATAGGCTTGTTTTCTTTTAACTTCAAATGTATTGAATTCATTCTTTTGAAAATTCATTTTTTTCTTGAATTCTAGTTACAAAATAGCTTTAGAAATTTATTGAATGATTCAAGTTTTCTTCAATGCAAATCTATTACAAAAAGGCTTAAGACAATTTTTTTTAAACTCATTTTGTAAATGAATGATGAAAAAATATTTCGATTAAATTTGAATTATGAATTAATTCCATTATGAATTAATTTAACCATGAACGAATTCTATTTGAAAAAAGCCATTGGCGGACATGTTTTTAATTCCGAATTATGATTTTAGTGTATTAAGCTCAAATTGAATTAATTAATTAATAAGGGAAGAGCCAGATTGGCAGTTAGCACAACCAATTTTTATGTATAAAGTCTTAAGTTCATTATATATATTTTTGTACAATATTATAAATGTTTTCATATCTTCATAAATATATTTTCAGTATCTGCTGTTTACTTCTCGGAGTCTATTAATGAATATGCTGCTTTAAATTGGCGTTCGTTTTCAAAACAACAATACTTTGATAGTAATGGTCTATTTATATCTACGGTATTTTCTATACCCATCTTGCTCAATTGCATGCTGTTGATTGTAAGTTATTTTCAGTGTTGCTGCTTGAACTTTAATGACCATGTATTTTATCTTCATAGGGTGCCTGGTTGTATAATTCCACAAAAATGATGGCCACACTGAAGATAGCTCAATTAAAAGATAAAGTTAGGCGGGAACGCTTAAAGAAAAAAGCCGAGGTCCACCTTAAAGAGCAATAAATCAACAAAGACTAGATAAAAAAAATCAAACTAATAGTGTTATAACTTATAATTCCTATTATCTTTCATAATTTTATTCTATTTTTTTATATACACATTTTACAGTGTAATTTTAATGTTTATAAATAATCCAAGATTATTATTTTTCTTTTATTAAAATAATACTAGTATGCCTTTCATATACTTAAATGTAAATGATTTTCTCAACATTTGCTTTTTATAAAATTCGTTATAATCATGATATCGAAAATACTTTCTATATTAAAGACTTAAAAAGGTGTTTTTCATTAAGATTTTCTTTTAATTTTATGAATTTGTAGCAAATTAAGCTAAAACCTATTGTATTGGTTAGTAAAGGAAATATTATTTTAATAAAAATGCCATATGTTAATGGAATAAGTAATTGTTATGGACTTAATAAATAAATATACATATGTATACATATTTCATAAACTATAAAATATATTAACGTGATTTATTATAAAAATGGCAAAGATAAATTAAAAGGTAACATTTTATTTTAAAAAAAATAGTTTATTTTTTAAAAATTTTAAAAACTACCTTCAGCAAATCGATTTCATTATTTTTTCTTTGTTGAATATTCCAGAAATTCATAAATTTCATTACAATACTTGCGCCTATTTGTGAGTTCATACAATAAATGAAAATCATGAATATTATCAAATAAATGAATTTATTTATTATATGAAAAATTTCGTGGGACTATTCCGGCTCAAATATATATGTATATAATTAAACATTGAATAGGCCAGATCTGGATAACGCTTTAGTCAGTTTAAAATATTTTGTCAGATTCGTGGTTAGTAAAAAAAACACATTTTGCAGGGGGAAATTAAAAATATAATTGAATTTAAAAGAAATTATTCTAAAAGGCTTTACATTCAGAAATATATTTTGTTTAAGATAAAGAAATTACAAAAATGTCAATACAATTGAAAAATATTACGTTTATATTAAACTTACACTACAGATGCGTGCTGTTTGGAAATTTTTTTTCCATCAACTTATGATTTGTTATCTCGTTAATATGAGATAAGGAATAATTATAGAAAAATCTTTGTTATCTGGAATTGAACGGTATCGGTAGAACATTATATCATGTTTTATCATTGACAAGTATCATTAGAGTGTATATTAAATTTCCTTTATGGTTTGATGTGCGTAAGTGTGAAAGTTTGTGATATGCTTTCTAGCTTCACTACCCCAAACGAAACACCCATAGTGACCATTATGCACTATGGGTGTTTCGTCTATTTCTATTAATCAACAACCGGACGTGTTTTCCCCACGGAAGAACCTACGACATCCTCCTACACGACAATCGGATCTACGCTCCGGAACTATACGATTCTCCATCGGCCAAAGATTGACAACTCAGCAACAGCTGTATCAACCGGAAGTTTTTTTTCCCCCAGAGAAGAACTTTCAATAACAGCGGACCAACAATTGGTGATATTTGGGAAATATATGTTTTAATACAAATTCTTAGCTAATTACATAAATAATGTACACATCAAATGAAAGGCCTCTCCAGTGATATATGTCAAGGTTTAGAAATATTAGTTACCACAACAATTGGATCTTTAATCCGGAACGACCCGAGTCTAACTCTGACAAATTTTTTCAACTCAGCTGTATTAAACGGATGTTTTATTTCCAAGACAACAGCAGAGCTGTTACAACAACAATGGCTTAGAAAAAATGTTTTTGGTCAAGTGTATATAAGATTGGGCACAGCCAAATGTAGCACTCGTGACTGGTAAAACTATTACGATTATTGCATAAAGTCGATTTTCAGGGTCTACAAAAAATTTTAACTTAAAGTTAATGTAGTAAAGTTCTAGACACGTAAGACAAATATTTAAAAAAAGTATTCGAAAAACGAATATTTACATAACCCGTTTGGTAATTATTTGTTTATATTATTAACATCAAATAGTTGGCATCGCTATTCTTAAAGAAATAAGATAATGTCATCACTAATCGCACGTGTTGTATTTGTTATTGTAAATATTTTGTCAACAAACGAAATTTTGTGTTTTATTAGTTTTACCACAATAAATATGAAAAGTTTGTAATAAATTGCACATTATAAAGACTCTTTTAATGAATTATGTATTTATTATTTAGAAACTGAATACTTTACACAACAATCATCAGATCACGTAGGCTATACTGAAGATTGTAAATATAATGACGGAGGGTCGGAAAATGGTGAATTAGATTATGAAGATGATGATACTTGTACACCTTTGGAATTGGAGCAATTATTCAAGCATAAATACAAAATACATGACGAACCAGGCGTAGCATTTGACAACAGTTATGTATTAAGCTTGGCAAAAGATGAGTAAGTAAATATAAATATTTAAAAAACATAAAAATAATTATTTACTTTAGTTCTTTTACATGCATAGCAGCTGGTCTGTCAGATGGATCGGTGCGCATGTTTCAGACCGGTTCTGAAAATGGTGTATATATAAGAGCTCCAATGGCAACTAAAAAAAGTCGAGCGCTAACTATATGTGGTGTACGTTTCTTGGACGAAACACCAAATTTATTACTGGTCGGAACAACTAATGGTCTTGTACGTCTCTTGGATTTGCGAACACGAAATGAAGTGATTCGTTTTGAGAACTTTCCTGAAGATAAAAATGAACCCACAGATATTCTATCCTTTGATAGTAATTCAAATGGTCGATTACTATGCATGGGAACTGCGAAACGTCAGGAAAATGTATATTTATTATTTTATGATTTACGAACATCTAATCAGTTATTTAGATACAAGGAGAGTCATGATGACGATATAACCTCTTTACGTTTTCATCCAAATAAACCTGATTTTTTATGCTCGGGAGCCATAGACGGTTTGATAAATATTTTTGATATTAAAGCAAATAGCGAGGATGATGCAATTTTGAGTATAATGAATACTGAAAGCTCTGTGCAAAAGATTAATTGGTAAGTTTTTTACAATTATTTGGGTTAATGTAAGAGTATTTGAACTACATATGTACATAAATTTTATGTTTTCTATTATGAACTAATTAAAATCGGTTGAATAACCTGTAGTATGGTAATGCTAGGAAAATAATTCTTTATCTTGCTCTGAAATAATTTCAGCCACTAATATATTTGTAAATGTACATTCTTAATTAGACTTTAGGCATTTAAATATTCACACTTATTGTGGTTGGCGTAAACGTCTTACGCCTACGACTGTTTCGTACTAGATTAAAGATTAAATGCAAACTGTTTCTTTAATCTAGTACGAAAATGTCGTTGGCGTATGACGTTTACGCCAAACACGATAAAGGTGATTGTATTTTGTATAAAAAACATACAAATCTAATATAATTTTAGGCATACAAATACCAAAGGTCATGATGTAGTGTCCTGTATAACTGATACAAACGATTTTAAAGTATATGAGTTTGATGGCGATGTAATAGCGGATTTCGATCGATTGAAAATAACTGAAATAATTAAACGTCAAAACGAAGCAAATTGTAATTTAATTAATTGTCACAGAACTATCGGTAATGGTATGATGTTGCTTACTGGATCCAACTTAAACAATGGGTAAGTATTAAATTGAGTGATTGAGATATATATATGTGCATATATATGAAAACTAAGGTTAAAACTGTTGATTATATTATTAATTGTTTCGATTTTAAAGTATGAAAATAAAAGTTTTAATTTATTCAACCAGTTTATTTAAGCTTTTCATTATTTATACAAGTTACACTTTAAATAATTTGTTTTTTATTTAGGTCAACATTACGCTCCTGCACGTTAACAAATGGTCAATTAATACCTCATACGAATTTTGAAGGCAATACCCAAATTGTTCGTGAAAGTATATTCGATGCCAAGACGAATATTTTTATAACTGCGGGGGAAAGAGGTTTTGTAACAATATGGACTCCGCTATCATGGAATGCAGCAAATACCCGCACTTCTACTTTAGATAGTTCTCCTTCGGGTAGTTTAAAAATTAAATCACAGTCAAAGTCAAATAAATTTACACCTTATTAGAATAAATTAATGTTTATGTGACTTTTTTTAATGTAATTCTCGTGTGCAGAGGTTAGTTAGAGAACTTTCTTATTTTTAAAAACAACTAAATTTACTGAATCCCTTATATGGGATCACTAGGGTTCCTAAGGGTGTCCCTACATCTGTCGAATTGGCTGTAATTTATTATGTTTGCTTTGCCGGACGGTTATAACGTTCAACAACACGTGTAATTGATAAAATTGTTTTATCAAAATGAGTGTTCTGTTCGAGCACTGTTCCCCAACGTTTTATTGTTAAGCCTTTTCATAATTCCCTTAAGAACTTAAAATTTCAATTTGCAGAAAAGTTTATTTTTCTGGTTTAAAAAAAATTGTTGAAAAATTTATTTTCGATTTAAAAAAGTCGACTTTTTGAACTTTCGAATATTTTAAATTTTTGAATAGTGGACTTTTGCTTTTTATAAAAAGTTGACTGTTTTATACATTTCATCGTATTTTAATGTAAAAAATATATGGTTGGGAATTTATACAAGGTGGCAGCATGAAGAAATCAGGCGAATTCATTTATTTTTTAATATATGGAGTTTGACATTCGATGATGCGGCGAATTATTTTTTATGTATGGAGTTTGACGGTTGCCATATAAAACAGCTGTTTAGTTGAGGTCACCTTGTATAAATTGCTTTATATATTTTTTGTTTGTTTTTAAAATTTGTTATATAACCTTTAAAAAAAAACTATTTCTACTTTTTCAGCAAAAACTTGATTGTTCGGAAAATCGATAGTCAGAACATGAAATGTGTAATTTTCACACACATATTTCTTTCAGTGTTCATTGACTTTTCGATATATTTTTGATGAAAATAACACAAAATTGTCATCACTAATCGCACATGTTGCATATTTGTTATTGTTATCGAGAAACTCGGTAATATTGAACAATTATACATAAGTGCAATAGTTTCATAAACAAAATTTAAAAAAAAGGAAAAAATGACAAAACCAACAAATAGTTTTGCTGGTATGTATTATATTTCAGTAATTTATAGTGGTGTTATTTATATTAAGCGAACTTTAAATAATTAGAAGCGGAGGATGTACCTTTGCCCAGCAGTGATGATGAATCAAATGAAGAGTCTGTCATTGAAGACGATAATACTTGCACGCCGTTCGAGTTGGAACAGTATTTCCAACAGAAATATGTGGTGCACGATGAAACGGCAGTAACATTGAAGAAAACTTATATACTTAGTTTGGCAAAAGATGAGTATGTCTTTTATTCAAAATTTAAAGACGTTTCACATATTTTTAATACGTATTGTGCTAAATATTTCTAGCTCATTGACACATTTGGCCGCTGGGTTATCAGATGGTTCTGTACATCTATTTGACATAAGTTCTAAGCATGGTCTTAGCTATTCTACACCGGATTGTATTGCGCCACCCTCCATTGATCTTACAAATCGTTTAACTATTTGTGGCGTACGCTTTGTGGATGAGACCCCAAATTTATTATTGGTCGGCACAACAAATGGTTTGGTACGTCTTTTCGATTTGCGCACCCAAGGTGAAGTGGGACGTTTTCAAAATAATCCAGAGACTGAGGCAGAAGCTGCATCTATGCCCAAGGACATTGTCTGTTTCGATCGTAATTCAAATAGTCGTGTATTGTGTGTGGGCACCGAACAACATCATAACAATGCGTTTTTGTTATTCTACGATATGCGAGAACGTAAACAAATGGGTGGTTATTTTGATAGTCATCAAGATGATGTAACCACTATGCGTTTTCATCCACAAAATCCCGATCTGTTGTGTTCGGGTTCTACCGATGGCTTGATCAATATTTTTGATTTACAAAAAACTGATGAGGATGATGCCCTATTGACGACGCTTAATACAGAAAGTAGTGTGCATAAAGTAAATTGGTAAGCTTAAATAATGTTTAAGGAGAAGGAAGATCCAACTGTTACCATTTGTTTTTATCATTTACAGGCATAAAAATGTCTACGACAAAGATATCATTTCATGCATCACGCACACTAATGACTTTAAATTGTACGAATGTGAAGAAGGCGATTTGATAGCTGAATTTGAAAGAGCTAAAATTACCGAAAGCATAAAACGTAAGGCAGCAGCAAATTGTAACCTCATTGATTGCCACAATATGGCCGATGGTGGAGTTTTCTTGTTGACTGGTTCGAATTTAAACAAAGGGTACGTGAAGCTTTTTATTTTATATTAAATTCAATTTAAAAAAAAGTACTGTTTTTTTTTAGTGAAACAATGCGCTCTCTGATGGTGCAGAATAAACAACTATTGCCAGGTGTCGATTTCCAAGGCAACAAACAAATTGTTCGCGAAAGTGTATTTGATGTAAATTCAAACATTTTAATAACCGCTGGCGAAAGTGGTATAGTTACACTGTGGTCACCACAAATCACATCCAATTCGAGCAACAGCAATTTAAAGGCCAAAAAGAAAAAATCTAATAAAACAACACCTTATTAGCAAATGACAAAAAATAATAATGGATAAATTAAAATCAGTCTGGAAAATGTATTCCATTCTACATATTTGTCTATTAAAATTAATTATACATGTTTATTTCTGATTGTGAAAATTACTAGAATTAAATTGTGTACAATTTAAGATACATACATTGGAAAGGTATAAAAATATGATTTTACCTAGCTCCCATACAAATTTCCTCCCGGAATATTGTTTAAGCAGTGGAATACTGTTTAAGCAATATTACACTCTTACTTCAATTTTAGTTTTATGACAAATTCTACTAAAAAACTAAAACTGAGATAACAGTTAATAAATCATAAACAATAAAACATCAAATCTAGCTGTGTTTTTCTGGTTCAAATGATCGTTGAAAGTATAATGCTTTACGAATCTTGTAAATTAATCCATTTATTTGGAGGTATCGGTTCAAAATTTATGTTATACTTTACGCTACAATTTGGAATATATAAAGTGGCTTTGGTACAGATACCTTAGGATCTTAACATAATGTTTATACGGTAATTATTCTGGCTCGATTATATATTTACATATAAAGATAAAATGGCCGATATCTCGAAAGTACTTTAATCAGTTTAAAATATTTGGTCAGATTCGTGATCGGCATGTTATTATTTAAGAACTATTTCCATTCAGAAATATAATATTGTTTAATGAACTAATAATAAGTACATACTTAAAATTTTAAATCTATTAAATTTTATTTATTTAGTCCAACCGGATGAAAAATATGTATCCATTTTTGTTTATATTAAACTATTAAAATCGGAGTTAAATAATATATTTATTTAGTTATGACGACTTTTTTCTTATTATTAATTATTTATTATTCTAATGCCTTACCCCCATATGCATAAACAGTTTATACATTTATCAAAGGTTTATCAAACAAAATTTCAATACAAAATTTGCTTTATAAACCTTTGATAAATTTATAAACTGTTTATGCATATGGGGGTTAGAATATAGAATATTTTTAAAGTATTAAAAATATATATTAAAACTTTGTGTTGTTCCTCAGATATCACTGCAGATCATTGTGCTGTGTTGCATTAATTGAAAGTTTACATAGATCTTGATGTTGTGGCTCTATGTTGCTGACTTTTATGACGTTCTTTTCTCTAGATATTGACAATCTCAGCCTTTATATACCTAAACACGGATCTCGTTTCTATACGAGCATAGCCTTGGTATGGTATCTCAGCAGCTCTAGATGCTGACAGTTTAATTCATTCTAGGATTCAACTGTTTTGCAAAAGTTTAATTAAGACGAATTCATTTACAGGTAGTCCCAATTATACAACAAATAGAACTATACAAAAAACTACATGGATTTTGTTTTTGTTAAAATAAACTGAATTCGCCTTGATCGTAATCCTGCGAATCTAAATCGCCTTGTTTGATACTATTACATATTGAAGTTCTTGTGCAAGGCGAATTTATATACAAGGTGGTGTCGGATGCGAATTAAGGCAAATACGAGCGAATTCATAATTTTTTTATATATGGAGCAAAGCTAATTTATATATTTATAAATTCGCCTTGATATGAAGTTTGACATTCGAAACAATGAGAGAGTTGTTTCGAATCCAGGCGAATTTATATACATGGTGGTGTCGGAGGCGAATTCAGGCAAATACGTGCGAATTCATTCATTTTATATATATATATATATATATATATATTATATATAGGCGAATTTATATGTATATAAATTCGCCTTGCTCCATGTATACACAAATTATTGAATTATCCCATGTATTTGACTTGTATATAAATTTGCCTTGTACACCACCTAATAATGAATTCGCCTTGATCGTTACTTTCGTTATATTCGCCTTGATAGGTGCGTCGTCAAATACAAAAATACTAAAACAACAAGAAAAATTAAGAAATAATTAAAAATAGCCATACAAATAAGAAATTACTAAAATAAGTATCAAGTATTCTCTACCTCTTGCACATAAACAGAAAGTTGGAAATAAAGTTTCGTTATTTACCGGCGTTATTGCTTATGTTGAAAAAGATATTGCTAGTGGGGATGGGTTGGAATAACTGCAATAATATTTTTATCGATTACTACTAACATATCTTGTTATCTCTATGGTTCAAACCATATGGCAGCTTTAAATTATTTATTTGGCATTTTTTCATACAATTGTGTAAATTTTTCGTGTGCGCCAAATCATATTTGTTTTGTGATCAAATTATAAACAATGCGAATGAGTTTATAAAAAAATAAAAAGAATTTGTAAAAAGTTTAAAAGCATTTGCAGTAGTTGCTAATAAATAAATATACATTGAAAAAATAATGTCTTTCTTTGGAGCCAATAACTCTCTGGGTGCAACCAGCACGCCGGCAAAACGTGAGTGATTTCTTTTTCCAAACACTGTTGTAGTTTTTCTTCACATTATGAAATCCCTAAAAGAAGATCATCAATATTCATCACAATATTTTAGCAACTGGATTATTTTCATCATTTGGTACAGGAGCAGCTGGTACAACATCTGCATTTGGAGCGCCAGCAACCTCAACAGCACAGACTGGATTTGGTGCACCGGCATTCGGTGCTGGTGGTTTTGGTACTTCGGCAGCGGCGGCAACTTCAGCACCTACTTTAGGGGGTTTTGGTGGATTTGGCTCAACAAATACAAGTACCACAACGGCACCTAGTTTGGGTGGATTCGGTTCGTTTGGTACTGGAGCTCCACAAACGTCACAGCCTCCCAGTTTGTTTGGTACAGCCGCGGGTGCCACAACCGCATTTGGAGGATTTGGTGGGACGGCTACCTCGGCGGCTCCCAGTTTTGGTGCCTTTGGTACAACAGCGACAAGTAACGCTACAGGTTTCGGTGGTTTTGGTGCCACTTCAACAACATCGACTGCACCTGCCTTTGGTGGCTTTGGGACTCAAGCGCAGACTGGTGGTTTTGGAGGATTTGGTACAAGTAAGTCTTTGATTATTTAGCAATACTGTATATTTTAAGCAGTAATAGAACTTTTATACCATTCATCATGAGTATTTTATATGTTATTATACTTCCCTAAGAAGTAAGGCTACAGTAAGAGCTAGGACTAGCAGATGGAACAACAGTAATCCGGAATATTTTAAGATGTGTGGGTATGAAGATGAGTAAGAAACTGTAAAGCATATTGTCTGTCATTGCTCAGGGGTGGAACCATATAATAAACGCATAGAAAGATGTACACTACCATTCTGTACTATCTTTCAAAAAAATTGTTTCTCCTATATAATTTTTCAATTATATTCTGATCTCATAAATTTATTTATTATACCCTTCGCCATGAGAGGGGTAGGGGTATATATAAGTTTGTTATTCCGCTTGCAATTTTTAATATTTTCAAATGCTTCCCAATAAATTAAATGTTGATACATTAAAACAAGTTAAAAAAAGTATTTAATCGCTAAAATATTATGTATACAGTAGTAATGCAGATTCATTTTGTTTAAAAAAATAATATGAAGGAATTCATGGTAATTTCATTTAGATATTTACTATAACACTAAAATCCAGCCAAATTCTCCCAATTTTCGCATATCTTGACTAGACATTTTCACTACATATACCTACTCGTATTTAAAAAACTTATTGTGGCAAAAAACTATCAACATAAATCTGCCCAAAAAGCGACTACTTCGATTTATTCATCTATTTTTCACCAAGTATTTTTATTCCACTTTTTTTTCACTAACTTTTTTTTTACTAACTTTTTTTTTACTAACTTTTTTTTTTACCAAATTTTTAATTCACCTTAATATATACTAATATTATTTATACTTAATATATACAAGATTCGCTACATCCGAATGTAGCGCTCTTACTCGTTTTTGTTTTAGTCTTCTTGCTGAAGTTTAAAAGTTTCCATTGCTCCAATTCCATAAATGTATTATTGTTAAAATTTAAGAAAACCTAATAAATTTGAATTTATATTAAAAGTTTACATATATATTTGGTAAAAGGTGATGTTTTTGAAAACTGAAATTACGGAATAAAGTTTACAAAAAAATTGTTCCATTATATTGTCACTTACGGTATTTTTCAGAAGACCCCAATTATTTTAGAGTTCCGCATCAATATATCGGATATACGTTCAAGAATTAGCAAAGTCGGTTCATAAATGGGAGAGATGTAAGCAAAAAAACACGACTATCTCAAATAATAATTTATGCGCATAAACAATAAGCATATCAAATCAAAAGCTTTTGCGATGCGATTGCTTTTTTTTCATCAAATAATGTAATCAAAAAATTTATGTCACAAAAATACTAATGGTTTTTAAACGTTTTTTTTTTTAAAAGGTTTTGCTAAACCAGCCGCAAATACTACAGTGACACCAGGATTTGGAGGTTTCGGTGGCAATACAGGTTTCATGATGGGCCAACAGCAACAACAAGCTCCACCAATATCAGCAGACGATGCCTTTGCGCAATCAATATTCAATGTTTCAATTTATGGTGACGAACGTGATACAATAATTGCCAAATGGAATTACTTCCAGGCCATGTGGGGTACGGGAAAATCGTTTTATTCACAGAATGCAGCACCTGTTGAAATAACACCACAAAATTACCTGTGTCGCTTTAAAGCGATGGGTTACAGTAGACTGCCCGGCAAGGATAATAAAATGGGTTTAGTTGCATTAAATTTTAACAAATCTCTGGCCGAAGTTAAAAATCATCAACAACAGATTATTAACACATTGAATGCGGCCTTTGGCAATAAACCAAATTTGTTAGTAAATATAGACTCAAGTAAACAAAGTGAAGATAAGAAAAGTCAACTTGTTATATACTTGGAGGAAAAGTCGCAATTATCTCCCAACGATACAAAACGTATTTTAGCCACAGATTTGGCCAACTATTTAAATCAGCCCAATATTAAGGGGCAGCTAAATAATCTGGGAATAGTGGAAATTTTGGCTCTTGTGCTGCCAGATGAAGATCAACTTAAAGAATATTTGAAAAATCCACCCAAAGGTATAGATCCCCGTATGTGGGGCCAAGCAAAACTTGATAATCCAGATGCCACGAAATTTATACCAGTGCCAATGATTGGTTTTAATGAGCTTAAGTATCGTATAAAATGCCAGGAACATGAAACTGAAATGCATGCGTTGTATTTGCGCAAAGTGGAAAATGATTTGTCTGAATTAAGACAACGACACACGGCGGCAACTGCAAAAATAATGGAATATAAACGTAATTTGGCCGAATTAAGTCATAAAATTTTAAAGGTATGTCCACAAATGTTAAGCATAACGATAATGTTAATAATATTTTTTTTTTGTGCAGATAATAGTTAAACAGGAATGTACACGTAAAGTGGGATTAGCCTTAACGCCCGAAGAAGAAGCTTTACGCACGAAACTGGAAAATATGCAGGCTTTAGTTTCAGCTCCCACGCAGTTCAAAGTAATTTGTTTCCGCTACTTATTTCGTATTATTTTTCAATTTCATTGTTTTTCTTAATTCAGGGTCGCCTTAGTGAATTGCTGTCCCAAATGCGTATGCAACGTAATCAGTATGCTTTAACGTCCGGCAGCGAGTATACCCTTGATAAAGATTGTGAGGAAGAAATGAAAACATTTTTGGGCATGCAACAAAAAGCTATGGAAGTTCTTACGGATACCGTAACGAAAGATTTAAAGGCATTACAAATAATTATTGATGGTATGCCGGAATTGGTAAGAGGTTAAATGTTATTAAAGACCTTGTTAAGTTTTTTAAGCCATTTTTATATGTAACGTGTGGTTATTATCTTTAAGTAAATATTCACAAATACAACAGAAATATATAAGTGTTATAGTGTTTTAGTGATATAAAATCAAGACAACAAATGAGTTCATACATACTTACACTTAATGCAGCAATTTACTCTTGTTCTTAATAAACAATTGATTTCAATTATGGGTCACACTGCCATAAGGTGTCAACACAAGGAGAAATATCTTGTTCATAAAGAAAGTTGCATATCTGCACATCAAATTGTAAGGAATACAATTTTGAACAGAGCTTTAGATCAACTAAATGTAATTCTAACTGAGAAGATAAACGGTGCATTAACTGCAATTAAAGATATAACATTTCAAAGGTTTTTCGCAAATTCTCATTCCTGGAAGATGCAAAACGGCTTAAGGGAAATTAGGGAGCTTTGCAATCTTAAAAAAAAAAAGAAATGGTAAACAGTACACTCTTAACCAAAACTATTAAAATTCTGTCTGAAAAGAACATTTGAGGATAAAATTAACAGAATAATTTCAAATATGAAATTTCCAAACTTGCTGCAGATCGATCCAGATATAATTTCCCGGAACTTCAAAGGGCAAAAATAGTTCTTTCAGTACCAGTATTTACTCATACAAAATACTCGTACTTCAAAAAACAAAAATTCAGCGAATCATGAATATGGCCAAAAATATTTAAGAACGTTTCAAAACAACTACGTCTAACATCAAAATATGTACCATATTTGGATACATCTGTATTTTGTGTGAGATTTTTTAGATTCGCTGTTGATAACTCGTATTCAGGATTCATTTCAAATGAAATGGCCTCTAAATAAAGATTTTAGAGATACCTGTTTTATGCGCCAACTCAAAAACGTGGTCGTTGCGGTCCATGGATACAACGTTCTGGAAACGCAAACCCGACGAAGAAGGATGATAGGGTCGCAATTAATATTTCAAATAGTAACATATTCGACTCTAAACGATGTTCGTTCTTTTAGATGACTTTTTATTAAAAACCCCGAGAGGGGCAAGGTGAAAAGAAGTATTGTTCGAAACAACAAGATCTCAACATAACTTTATATGGCAACTAACCGGTCGGTTTTAAAAAAAAAAAGGTTTCCCGATTCGGTTTTTGAATAATCTACCAACTGTACTTAAACCAGCTTGACCAGTTAGTCACGGCAGACTTTTCAAGGACCTCCTGCAGTCCAAAATGTCCAACAATATTGGCAGGTGCTTAGAGACATATGCTCAAAACGACGTTGAGTTAAAAGTTGTTGTTGAACAGTGGTTGTTGAGTTGACAGCTCTTGGTCGAGTGAACCCGGTTCATTCCAGTGCGTATAATCGGATGTCGTCAATTGCCAGTTCAGGGGAAATCAGGTGAAAAATGTCTGGATTTTTAATACTTATCCAAAATTTTATATTTATGCAATAAATAAGCTACATAAATCTTATTGTATATAAAATCCATATCCGTTAAATTCTAGAATTTTCTTGAATTAAAGAAAATATTCAAAAAATTAGTTTCAAATATTGAAATATTTTTTATTAGATTATATATAGGCGTTAAGGTGTTCCATGTTCCAAATGGTGATTTGGAACAAATATATTAATTGCTACCAGTAGTTTGATCACAAGATTAACATGTTCAACAAGCCAGCAAATAGACCGACTGAAAGTCATCATTTCCACGACAGCCGGTTCTACGCACCGGAATGACACGAGTTCACTCGGCCAGTCAACTCAGCAGCAACAACTGCTGTTACAATAAAAAATCAACTGAAAGACATCTGTTTTTTAATCACTTTCTGAGTCTATTGGGACACTTAAGATCCATTATTTTTATGTGATACAAAAGATAACAGAAATACTGTTTTAACACGAAGTCACTTTTATTTAAATTATTATTTAAACACAGAAGCATTACATTTTCATACATATTCATACATATCAGTTCCATTTGGTGAATTCTTATATATTTTCATTTATATTGAAAGTATTTTTTATTTTTTTTCAATTTAATAATGCAAAATCAACAATTTGTAATACCTAATGTCAATTAACAGACTAAAAGCGAGATACTCCATCGAAAATCGTTATATTTGGCAACAATAGTCAGTGGTCATGTATGCTGCTCCAGTTTGGTCACTTTCGTTGAGTGATATCTAGTGGAGAAATGTTAAAAGCTGTCAAAATGCATCATTAAGAACCGTCACACGCTGCCTTTAAATAACCTCCGAAAATCATCTTCATGAGGACACTACCAGTTAAGTGACATAACGTTATGTTGACGCAACAGTTCCCCAGATCAAATATTGTAAAAATGTTTATGCTGTTAAAACAACAACATTCTCATGAAGAAAAGAAGTAACATCAGATTTGGAGGTGTAGCCATTTTGGTAAGCAAATATATTTCAATTAAACAAGTATCTTTTCAAACCACATAAAATCTTATTATACCTTTTCACTAACTTATTTTTTTTATTTGCGACCCCATAAACTATATAATCAACTTTCTGAAGCCCCCAAATAACATACATAAATTATTGATACATCAATATATCGGGTATAGTCCCGTTCGATATTTTTTTTTCCAACAAAATTTATTTTTCACCCAAATGTTTTTTCACTAATTTTTTTTCACCAAATAATTGTTTTCAATATTTATCTTAAAGTTAGCTTTGGTGAAGAATATTTCAGATTGGGCACATCTTTACTGGTTTTAAGTAGTATCAGTTTACGGACCCTAATCGGTCGAAACTGAAGGAAATATATTTTACATGTGACAAAACTGAGACCTGTCCAAGTAATAATAATATAATATTTATTATTACTTGGGTCATAGATAAATACACATAGATCGGAAACTCTCCTGTCAAAGACCTAACTCAGTTGTCAAAAACCTAAGTGGTGAGAATGTATTAGTAAAAAAAACTAAGTGAAAACAAAAACAACACTCGTATGTGTAATATTTTTGAGTAATTTTTTTGTTTGAGTTTTTTTCTAGTTTCCGCTCTATGTTTCTCTATGACTTGGGTACTCAAATTATAGGGTTTCTGGTTTAATCGGTTAATTTTAAATTATTCGATTAACCGAATAATTATTATATATTAATTTTAAATTGAAAATAAAACCACGAGTTTTGTGTACTTATTTAAGCATTTAAAAAAAAAATAAAAATTAATTGGGAAAAAAATATGGTATTTGATATGCTTATATATAAACATGAGAGTTTTTTTTTAGGATTTTAGTGAGATCTTCAGAAATAATAGTTTAAGAAAAGAATATAATTTAAAATCTTTCCTTTTAAACGATTTTTCTTTAGTTTGATTAAAAAACTTGACTTGGAAAAAACTCTCTCACTGATTGTAGATGTTGAATAAATCGAAAGTTAGGCATGAGAAAGACTATCCAATTTCTCAGTTCTTTGTTCAGTATTTTTTAAGCATATTTGGATTTTGAATACTTCTAATAGTTTGGTTAAGCTTTGATAAAATACTCTTTTAAGCAATGTCTTCAGTTTTATCTATTATCATGTCTTTCTCCGGCTCATTAGGACAAAGTTCATTATGGAACTGTTGTGTCTGTGGGTTAAATAATACAACAATGAATTTTATACTATTTTAATGGAAATACGGCAACTCTTGTATATTCTATATTTAGTTAGTTTTTAAGTTAATGGCGTCTGAATAAAAGCTGTATAGAATCTAACACTGGTGGTTTCCTTTTTAAATCCTAACAACTGGCGACGAGGGTAATTTCCAAATTCCTTAGCTACAGTTCTTGAGCTATACTTTAAAAAACTATTGCTAGAAGCGAATGTTTATGAGTTAAGAAATAAAATTTGTGTGTTTAAAACTATATTTCTATATAAAGAACAAAAAAAAAATCGGTTAATCGACACAAATTAATCGGTTTATTTGTTATTTGAAAATCGGCAATTTTAAATTATTCGAACAGTTAACCGGACAAAATTAATCGGTTAATTGACTGAATGCCCTACTATTTATAGAACAAGATCTAGTAAGCTGAACGAATTTTAAACATGATTTGTTAGATCCTGCAAATTATTTTTCATCTTAATAAATAAAAAAAAATATATATTAAATTTGTTCACATACTACGGCAATATGTTACTGAGGGTGTTGACTAATTAATACAATATGTATGTGTATATGTATTTTCAATAGTATACGTTTCCGCTTAAAAAACAACTTTGCATATAATGTAAAGCAGTAATCTCAAATCTACAAATAACTTTGAACTTGTCTTTGTTAAAACAACAATACTAGGAAAGAAACAGGTTCACATCCTCAACATGCAATCTCACAATATTAATGTCAATAAACTCTAGGCTGCAATAATCTGAACAACTTAAATTCACTTTTCATTTAGTTAGTTCGTTAAACGACAATTTTATATTTGTTCAAAATATTTTACACACAATTAGTTTTGCAATAGTACAGCATAAAAATTGAACTCATTACACACATACGATTAAATTCACATCTATCAGAGAAAGAGAGTAAATTACAGCAAACGGGTTACAACATGCGCCTACGTCTTAGCACACAAATATGTATCATCGTGATCCGTCATACAAACGATAAGTACGTACATATAATATGTATGTAATCTAAAGTTGGAAGTTATGAATTTTATTTTCGTCCATTTTTCCATCATCATCATTATAGTCATTGCATGTTGCAGCAAATTGCAGCAGCTTTAATGTTGCTGTTACATTAACATGATTATTATTGATGTCTTGTATACGCAACATACATTCAAATGTATTTTTTTATTTTTTTTTTATTTTCCTAACATTGGATGTACATGAATGCTTGTTTTTCTTTGTTTTTTTTTTTCTGAGAAATGGAAAATCTCTTGAGAAAAACTGGTTGGTTGGAGTGTGGAACTAGTTTTTGTTAAAGTCGACTCTTTTTTTCAGTCAATATTTTCTTTCTTGTGAAAATTTTCACTGTATTTGCAATGTTACTGGTTGTTTACAGAGACTTCCGAGCTTCCGTTTAAACATTACGGCACAGCACCACTTTTCTGGTATAAATGTAGCTGACGATTACATCAAGATCTACTTTAGTTTTTGCAAGCCATACAAGTGCATTACATTGGAGTTAAATAGTTAAGCGTAATAATCGTGAAAAAAAGAAAGTTTTGAAATTATTTATATAAAGAAAAATTAAAAAAAAATAAATAAAATGTTTAAAAAAGTGATAACAGTGAGTTAATATAACTTTAAATAATTAATTAACTTAACTAATACTATGCTATTAATGAAATGAAATTGTGTTTAACAATAAATATTTGGTTGTTTAGATATTAATATTCCTATTTGTGGACATAATAAATGGATTACCACCAGGTTTAAAACCTACTGAAGACAGAAAATCGAACAGTGAGGAGCCTTTAATACAGCCTGAAGTTATAACAATTGAGCGTTTGGAAGCGCTTTTGAGAAAAGCCAGCGAAATATTTAAACCCTTTAATCTACAACAACGTTCTGATGCTCCAACTGCAGAGATCCAGCAAGTTGCCGTACCCATACAATTTATGCAGCCGCCAGCAAATCAACCCTTCAACTTTTATTTACCTCTGTTCGATTATGATGAAAGCGATGCCCAGCATGCAAAACTCGATGAGAAGAGCCGTAAAATGGAACATTTCACGCCACCACCTCTACCCAAAGAGGGCCAAAGCCAAGAAAACTTTTACGATGTTAAACCCAAAAAAAACTTACCAAAAAAGTTTAATGCAGCTGCTAAGCACATCAATATCAAGTGGCTGAATGCTTATGAAAAACAATTGACCTCTCCCAGCAACAAACAATCAGTTAATGTTCCAAAAGATGTTTACCTATTAAACGATGAACGCAATCGTATTAATTTTGATGACACTTTCTTTGCTGTCGACATGAAAGTGCCAGATCGAACGAATAAATTGGACAGATCACCAACCGAAATGGAAAACCAAAATGATGACTATATCAGTCAAGGTGAGGAGGATTTAATAGCAGCTGCTGCGCTACAAATACCATTAATAACACAATTTACAAACTTAAGGAGATATTAAATTAGAGTAATAGTATGTATTTCAAACTGAATTTAATAAGTCAACAATAACTTATGTATATAATAAATAAATTAAAAAAAATGTACAATTTAAAGTCCAAATAAAAAAAATAAAAAAATACACACAAATAGTTTCACATATTTAGATACGTAGATTAATAGGAAAAAATAACTACTTTTTTATTTTGTTTAAATGCAATTGTTAAATACATAAATTCATGTTAATACGCCGCAGCAGCATTTGTCTGTACATCTTGACCGGCCAGTCCTTTACGCACCACTTTTTCAATGTCATCCAACAGACCAGATGCTCCAAAACGGAAGAGTGCTGGTTGCAGCCATTGCATTCCCAATGTTTCTTTAACCAATGTCATCCAGGCTATTGCCTCGCGTACAGTACGCACTCCGCCGGCTGGCTTTAAGCCAACTACTTGTCCAGTTTTACGTAGAAATTCCTGAATGGCCCAGATCATAACTAAACCTACGGGTAAAGTGGCATTTACCGACTCTTTGCCTGTTGATGTTTTAATGAAATCGGCACCAGCCATCATGCAGACCATGGAGGCTTTGTAGACCTGAAAAAAGACACAGTTTATTTAATGTTTTATACTTCTTATAATTTTACATTCAACTTGAATCTGTTGAAAGCTTTTTATAAAGCTTCCTAGAGTCCAATCAAAGTAAAGACAAATATTTATATATATGTATATTCTGATAATTGCATTTAAAAAGTATAATAAAACCACCCAATTATTTTTTTGTACATTTAAAAGTTAATAGACAAAAAAGTATTAAATAGTAGTCCTATACTATTAACGTGTAGTACTTATATAAGTTTGTAATTTCTACAATATTTATTTGTGCTTGACAATACAATGAAAACTTTTCAAATTATTAACTAATAGGTCAAAAACTATACAAAATTTTGGGGGCGATTATGCATTGAACCTTAGTCTCTTTTTAAATATTTTGCTATTGCCATATAACCCCATCTAATAAAGCTTCCTTCGTGGTATATTTTTGAGTCTGTACTTTGTGATCTACAATTTCCCATAGGTTTTCTATGGGATTGAGATGGGGCCGAATTGCCGCATTCGATATCGAGTAAAATTTATCATAATTTTCTTATTTGAGATTATAAGATACAATAACGGGCAAGAAATTTCGATGTCGAAATTATTTTTCGATTACTAATTCGGTCATTCGAACCCTGGTGATTGGGCAGGCCACTTCAAAACACGAACCTCATTGGATTATAACCGCTCGGTTACAACTTTAGAAGTGTGTTTGGAGTTATTGTCGTGGTGGAATATCCAAACTAAGGGGCATATTTTCCTCCGCGTATGGATACATAACATCGTTTAAAATTGTTCTGAATTGGACTCTGAAAAATAGCCTCACACTATAATGTTGTCAACGCAAACTTCACTGTCTTACTTGTGTACTTAGTCACCATCCATACTGTGAAACATTTGCTGCAAAACATTTGAGTTTGTCAATGAAAGGGGAAATAGGAGTGGAAAAGGGTACTCTGTTTCATGTACATGAAGTTTTTGTTGAGTATGTCATCCACATTTATTCGTTCTGTACAGAAATGTCAAAAACTGAAAAGCAAAAACTTCACTGTGTGGACACGAATACAGTTCCAAAAGAGAATTTAAAAATGTTTTGAAGCAAATGTTTCCCAGTGTGGACCGGGACTTAAGGCCCAGTCGCTTTTCCTTGGGTCGTCTTACAAATGCCTTCCAATCACTGCGTCCCAAATTGCTTTTAGATTCATCCGAAAAGTTAACAGTATTCCATTTCTGTCTCGACTAGTTTAAATGTTCTTTGGCAAATTGTATACGAGCATTACAGTTTTTTGTTTAATCCAGCATTTACATTTTTTTATTATTTAAGTGTTAAAATTTTCGCAAATATGTATCGACTCTATATATTTAGCTAAAATTGGCTATATTGAAATAAATTATTTTATTTTGATTCCAATATTTTATCTAAAAATCTTTTTTTTTAGATAAAAAATATTTTTTTTTAGATAAAATATTGTTAATATCAAACTGCTTAGGAGATTGATAATGGTTTTATCTTGCTGATTTTGGTTATGTATTTTGAACTTGAGCGTGTTTTACACAGACATTTCATAAGAATCAAGAATTTATATACTTTTTTGGGTCCGCGATGAATATTTCTCAATGTAACACGCGGAATGACAAACTTATATACCCTCATTCACAACATTTAGTGGTGCAGGGTCGATTCACCGAACATTCATTCTAATTTTCAATTCGAATGAAGTGAAGTTTACTCGCAACAATCCATGATCTGAATTGACACGCTAATGTTAAAATCTTGTATGGTTGCCGAACTTGACGTATTCCCTTCCCTCATCAGTTTAACCACTGCGAGGAATCATCATCGATTTATATTTTTGCTTTATTTTTCAACAAATTTCTTCTTGCTGCTTATAATTTAATCTTATCTGAATGAACTTTAAATGGTAAAAAATTGTAGTAATCAGTTCAAATTATGTGTTATAATTTGACTAAATTTATCATTTCGTATAAAATCTTGTTAAACTTACATTTTCCATTGAGCCTAATTCACCAATAGCTAATATTGTCTTCATGCGGGCATTTTCTCCACACGCCCTTCTCATCTCACACACTTCATCGTACAGTGCCTGCCACTGTTCGGTCAACGCCAATTGACGGTTTATAACAATATCAATTTCCCTAGCTCCTGCCTCAACAGCAAATGTTATTTCATCTAAACGTGTTTTGAGACCATATTGTCCTGTAGGAAAGCCAGTGGCCACAGCCGCTATAGGAATCTCATCGTAACATTTTAGTTGTTCGAATGTTTTGCGAGCATCGGCTACACGTGCTGGATAAACGCAAACTGCTCCCGTATGTATTTGTTTGTGCAAAGCCTGTTCTATGGTTGTTTCTATTAGATGCAATGGAAAGGGGTATGCTGCTCTATGGCATAGGCGGGCTACATTGGCCTGTGTGTCATCTCCCGCCAATGTTGTCAAGTCGGTGAGTGTGAGTGCCTTTAGGGCCCAAACAACTTCGTTCAAACCAGAGACCTGGCCACGGCTGGAAATCTCTTTAGAGATTTCTTCCAATTGTCTTAGTGAAATGGTGGCATTTAGTAAACTACTGTCTGGAATTAATGTTTAAAGTGAATGAATATTTAGATTAATTTTTTACAGTTTAACATACCAAATGGCAAAATTTTATTAACTTTCATGTTGCTTTTTTATAGTTTTTTTGTGTGATATTTTTTAAAATGTTAACTTTAGTGCTTAGTAGTAGAATGTGTGTGTTTGGGTTAATAAAGATATGTAAATATTTATTTGCCTTTATCAATATAATAATAATATATTAAGAGGCCCAATAGGAAATTTTATGTTATTTTTTGAGACAAATCGAGATCCCCGCCAGATTTTAATTTTCATAATTTACCTGTATCTTACTCTTGTTTATATTGCCTAGTTTAAATGACACTTGTTTTGATATCAAAACTTTTGCGATCGAATAATTATATTAGTAGATATTTATGTTTTAAGTGAGTTAAGGATGTAAATGACTTCCAGAGTGTAAATTCCTTTTCCTGCTATCTTTTGGTTTAGAAGATAAAAACTAGCTTTCAGGAGAAAAATTATTATGCAAAGGCGGGCTATTAAAAAACATTTAACATGAAGAGAGTTTTCATAAAAAAATTATATCTATAGTAATTTTCAATCCAAGCCCTTTTAGATGATATAAGAACATTTGAAATCGAATAATTAAAAGTTCCTCGACTTTTTTTCAGCTAAAGGTCAATTAATTTTTCGAACAATCGACTTATATAAAGTAATATTGTCGATTAAAAAAAATGTATTTTATTGAAACACTATTCTCCTGTTTATACTTCAATATTTCCTATTGACGTTTCAGGTATTAAAAATTATAATTTAACAAAAAATTCCTATAGGGTCTTTAAAAATACAACTTGATCTTTTTTTGAAATTATACAGAACATGTTTTCACACAACTATATAAGAAGGAAAGGGACAAATATATGTAATATATCAGATCAGCTGTGTACAGTTGCAGCAAAAATATAATGACAGTTCTACATATTTTTGATTATAAAATTCGGAAGTTTTGAGACTTAATTAAGTCTTAAAATAGGTATAAATCAAGATCATGCAGAAAGTTTGTATTTAAATATTTTTGTTTTTATAGATCTTCTAATTATAAGCATACAAATTACAGCACTCTCTTCTGTTATTACAATAAATACATTATGTGAACCATTGAATACCTTTCCTATGATATATAATATGGTACAGTTTATTAACATTATAAAACCAAATTCAATTGTCAAAAACCTAAGCAATAGGATTCCTAATCGGAATAAATTTCCCGGGAATCATCTTCTAGAAATTTCGGGAATTTCTTTACAAGTTTTTCCTTAAAGTTACAGTATTATTTCTACACAGATAAACTGATTTGTTTTGATTAGTTGCCAATCGCACAATTCGATTATATACATAGATTATTTGATACTAGCAACAGAAAATCAGATGACATAAAATAATTACGATTTAATCTTCATAAGGTCTTCGGGTCAAATTTTATCCTCTTTGAAATTAAAATTTAATTTTTTCAACAAGTGAGTGGTTAATATTTTATGACTTTTATTTAATTTTAAATGTCAATAATTTTTACAAGGTTGGCTACCGTTACCCCTAAAATACCATTTCAGCTCTACTGCCGTTACCGTTACCAAAATAACTGAAATTACCGTTATCGCTAAAATACCGTTACCGATATACCGTTGCTTCAAAATACCGTCAGTTTAAGATGAAAAAACAAGTTAAAAGGAGTGCACAATGTAAAGTGGATGCTGTAGGGCACCTAATAACTGAAACAAGCTCTAAAATTAAAATAACTATTTTTTTGGTTTGCAAAGTTTCGGTTTGTTTCTGATTAGGCCAAATAATGATTTGTTGACCGAATATGAGGTTCGGTTTTGGCTTGAAAAAAGCGGTTGCGTTCATACTCTATTAATTTTAAATTATGAAAATACAAATTATTGATTTCATTAATTGTCTTCATTGATATATACGGAATATAATGTGTATTATATAGTACCAACTATGTCATACCGAAATTATCGTTATCGCTAAGCTACCGTTATGGAAATAACAGCAAATATCGTTACCTTTTCGAATCGGTAGAAATCATTGATTCTGAACGATTAAAAACAAGTTTTACTTGTTGTGTTAATTTAGTATTAAATAATTCAAGTAAATTAACCCCCGAGAAACTCTAAGCAGATTAAATTCAAACACCAAAATATTGCTGACGACATGTTGTTATTGCTTTATATTTTTAAAAATTAAATTTGTTCTATAAATAAAATAAAGGAAATCAGTGGAACACAATATAAATTAAATTAATATTGTACTAAACAGTAAACATATAAAAATAAAATGTTTGAAAACATACACATTTTTAAATATTTAAACTATTTAAGTTTTCGTTACTATTAATTCTTTAAGTACTAACATAATTTGTGACCCGATGCAAGCTAATCATAAAAATCTGCATACTATTCAAATAGTAGTCCTAACGATGTTTGGCCCATTGCTCCCAGTATTCTTTCTTTTGCATTTCGTATAAACGAGAAATGGTACGATCGTAAGCAAACATTTCTTCCTCGCCGGTGAAAACACTGGCTGATGTATCTTGCTGCAATTATATCATTCAAGTAAATAAAAACATTTTCAATTAAGCAAAACTTCCATTTTCAACTCACCGCGCCCAATTTCAAATCATCCATTAACATACGTTGATCATCGGCAATGTCTGTGGGCTTATCACTAAAATTGAACAATTGATCGAGGGGAACTTCAGCTGAAACGACCACTCGAACGCGATTATCGTAGAGTGTATCGATTAGTGTTATGAAACGTCTCATTTGTGATTTCATTTGTAAAGTTAATTGAGGAACATTGTGTATCAGTACCGTGTGAAAGAATTGTCCTATTTGTATATAATCACTGCCACCCAAAGGCTATAAAGTGATAGTAAGTAGGAAAATAGTTATAGTTATGCATGTATGTATATTGAAAGGCAATACTTACACGATTGCATAGTTCTTCGAAATTGCTGTCTAAAACTTGACCACATGTACGCTGAAATGTTAAATCGCGTCCAAAGTGTGTAATGGTACGAGGTCTAATGATATCGTTCTCTTGGGAACATAAAATTTTAAACATACGTTCCATTTGGGCTTTAGCATCAGTTTTTGTTGTTCTAAAATGGTAAATATCAAAATAATTATTTTAAAACTAAGGATTTGGTATTGTACAAAATGGCTGTTAAATACTTACACAAAATAATTTGTATCACCTGACTGAGCGATACGGCGATAGTCAACACCACTGTCCATTGGCGACAACTCGGAACGATTTAACAAAACATCTATGAAGGGTAGAAAGTTGCTGCGCTGCAAACCATTCTTGTACAATTCCGTTGGATGGCGATTGCTAGTGGCTACACAAACAATGCCTTCGTTAAAAAGATGGGTAAATAAACTCTTCAAAATCATGGCATCAGCAATGTCAGTGACCTGAAATTCATCGAAACAAATCAACCATGATTCAGCAGCAATCATTTCAGCTACTGGTAATGTAGGATCAAAGGGTTCAGGTTTTTCGGTATTAAAAGCACGATCTCTAGGGCCACGTTCTTGTTTCACCTGATGAATGCGTCCGTGCACCTGGGACATAAAGGAATTGAAATGGACTCGCTGCTTTTTGTCGATCTAAAAACAAAATGTGAAATGTTTCAAAACTTTGTAAACACTATCTAGTTCCACATAATAAATTAACTCACATTAGTACAACAATCATAGAACAAGTCCATCAAGGTAGTTTTACCACCGCCCACACTGCCATAAATGTAAAGACCTTTCGGAGAGGCAGTATTTAGCAACTGAACTGCACTGCCGAGAGGTTTCTGTTTATTTAATAGTCTACCAAAGAAACCTCCGTTTGTTACTGCTGATTTGACTGGTGTTGGCTTGTAATCCTTTAGTGTATTATATAAGTCTTCCAACTGTTGAGCGGTGTTCTTTTGAGCTTTATCTGGCAATAATTGCTTTTCTTCGACTTTCTTTTCATACACCTGCATTGGTGTAAAAAATCGTCTAGCTGCATGTTGTCCACTAGCAGCCAACAATATAAATTGTTGTGGCTCCAAACCTGAAACCGCAAAACGTACCACTATCTTGGAGGAGAACATTTTGGCATACGTCACCAATTCGTAACCGCCACTTTACACAACCAAAATGTTTATGTAACTTCAGTTATTTATTGTAGATTTATTACAACTGTTTTGCATTTAATTCTTAATTTACAAATTTATTGTCAACTAATGTTCTTCACCATATTACATAAATACGCGGACCTGCCGATTAGTTAGAATTTTCTTTCAAGAGCGAGGTGAAACTTTCGTCAACGACCGTGAATTTTTGGTGTGACTAGTGCATTGTTTTTGTTGGTTCCTGTTTATTTTTTTTTTGTCTCTAAACGCTGGCATCAAATCGATCAGCTGAGTGGATATTTGTTTCACTTGATGAAAACGTAAATAAAAAACATGTGTTGTAGGGTTCTATAAAACGACTTTCGAAAAATCGTTTAATCAACTTTTTGCTAAAAAAAAAGTCGTAAATTCCAAAAGCTGCTGAAAAAAGTTTTCTATTATGATTAGTAGTTAACAAATTATTCAACGTTATATTAGGGAGTGTTACAATTGTATATTACTGTATCATTAAATTTCTATATTCGAGTTTTGATGAAAACAACACTATTGGAGTGAGAGAGAGAGTCATAGTGTTGATAAGTGTTATGTTAAGCGTTGTATTATTAAGTAGCTTAAATTAAAGTACTATTTATTTGCAATTGTATAAAATTCCGTTAAAGATTATTTAAAACACCTCTATTACTATTAAACAATAGTTCTGTACATTCCAACCAAACATTTATTTCGTTTTTGAAGATCAGTACTATTTGTATTTTTGTTTATCCAAAAATACAAATAGTACTGATTGGTACATATTGGCTAAAATAATTGTTGCTCCTACGTTGTTCAGATAAGAATTTTTCATTTAATTACTGTTAGTTCTACATATCAAAATATCAAAAAAGGGAAGTGCGAAAAAAATAAAGTCATTGTATGAGGAGGTCCATAACAAAACGCAATAGTTCAGCAATATCTTCTTTATTAATATATGATTTACAATACAAAGGCGAATTCCAAATGGGAGGGAAGTTAGTAAGGAATTCAACCGATTAACTGTTAGTCGGTTAACCAATTAATTTTGGTCGATTAACAATTCGAATAATTTAAAATTGCCAAATCTATATATATAAAAGAGTAACGTTACTGACTGACTGACTGAATGACTGACTGATTCATCATCGCACACCCAAACGACTGAAGCTAGCATCATGAAACTTAAACTGTGGGTTCCTCTCTCCCCAAAACAATCCGATAAGAAGGGATTTTTGGAAATTCGAACGTTAAGGGGGTAAAAACGGGTAAATTCGGTAACCTTATATTTTCAAAACTAATAAAGATACAAAAAAACTTAAAATTGCATGTTACTCCATTTAAAAAATAAGCTGACAGGTGTTTTGTACTTTTTCGAAATTCGAAACTTTTAGGGGAGAAAACGGGTAAAAACTCTATTTTGGTACTTTTTTGGCACCCTATGTATCTTTTAAACTAATAAGCATAGAAACAAATTTTAAATCGTATTCTTTACTTAACAAAAAATAAAAAATATAAGTTTGGTACTTTTTTGAAACTCGAACCCTTAATGGTTAAAAACTGTGTTTATTTTTTGTACTTTTTCATAAAATATGTTTTTTTTTTTATAATTTGACCTAGAGATACGAATATTTTATTATGTTAATCTGTGATCACTTATATTTCTTATTAAAAATTAAATTTTAAAACCGAAATTCTATAAAAAAACTAAAATCCTCTTTAACTTTGTAAATACTGCGTTTATCGAGAAAATAAGGTTAATCTGTGATCACTTATATTTCTGACCAAAAATTGAATTTTAATAGAGAAACTCTATAAAAACTAAAACCCTCTGTAACTTTGTAAATACTGCGTTTATCGAGAAAATAAGGTTAATCTGTGATCACTTATATTTCCTATTAAAAATTGAATTTTAATAGAGAAATTCTATAAAAACTAAAACCCTCTGTAACTTTGTAAATACTGCGTTTATCGAGAAAATAAGGTTAATCTGGGATCACTTATATTTCTTATTAAAAATTGAATTTTAGAAGAGAAATTCTATAAAAAACTAAAACCCTCTGTAACTTTGTAAATACTGCGTTTATCGAGAAAATAAGGTTAATCTGTGATCACTTATATTTCTGACCAAAAATTGAAATTTATATGAAAAATTCTATAAAAACTAAAACCTTCTGTAACTTTGTAAATACTGCGTTTATCGAGAAAATAAGGTTAATCTGTGATCACTTATATTTCTTATTAAAAATTGAATTTAAGAAGAGAAATTCTATAAAAAACTAAAACCCTCTGTAACTTTGTAAATACTGCGTTTATCGAGAAAATAAGGTTAATCTGTGATCACTTATATTTCTGACCAAAAATTGAAATTTAATAGAGAAATTCTATAAAAAGCTAAAACCCTCTGTAACTTTGTAAATACTTCGTTTATCGAGAAAATAAGGTTAATCTGTGATCACTTATATTTCTGACCAAAAATTGAATTTTAATAGAGAAACTCTATAAAAACATAAAACCCTCTGTAACTTTGTAAATACCGCGTTTATCGAGAAAATAAGGTTAATCTGTGATCACTTATATTTCTTATATAAAATTGAATTTTAAAAGAGAAATTCTATAAAAAACTAAAACCCTCTGTAACTTTGTAAATACTTCTTGTAAATACTATCGAGAAAATAATTTTAATCTGTGATCACTTATATTTCTGACCAAAAATTGAATTTTATATGAAAAATTCTATAAAAACTAAAACCCTCTGTAACTTTGTAAATACTGCGTTTATCGAGAAAATAAGGTTAATCTGTGATCACTTATATTTCTCACTAAAAATTTAATTTTAATAGAGAAATTCTATAAAAAACTAAAACCCTCTGTAACTTTGTAAATACTCCGTTTATCGACAAAATAAGGTTAATCTGTGATCACTTATATTTCTTATATAAAATTGAATTTTATATGAAAAATTCTATAAAAACTAAAACCCTCTCGAGAAAATAAGGTTAATCTGAGATCACTTATATTTCTTATTAAAAATTGATTTTTAAAACCGAAATTCTATAAAAAACTAAAGCCCTCTGTAACTTTGTAAATACTGCGTTTATCGACAAAATAAGATTAATCTGTGATCACTTATATGTCTGACCAAACATTTAATTTTAATAGAAAAATTCTATAAAAATACTGCGTTTATCGAGAAAATAAGGTTAATCTGTGATCACTTATATTTCTTATATAAAATTGAATTCTATAAAAAGGTTAAACCCTCTGTAACTTTGTAAATACTGCGTTTATCGAGAAAATAAGGTTAATCTGTGATCACTTATATTTCTTATTAAAAATTGAATTTTAGAAGAGAAATTCTATAAAAAACTTAAACCCTCTGTAACTTTGTAAATACTGCGTTTATCGAGCAAATAAGGTTAATCTGTGATCACTTATATTTCTCACTAAAAATTTAATTTTAATAGAGAAATTCTATAAAAAACTAAAACCCTCTGTAACTTTGTAAATACTGCGTTTATCGAGAAAATAAGGTTAATCTGTGATCACTTATATTTCTGACCAAAAATTGAATTTTAATAGAGAAACTCTATAAAAACATAAAACCCTCTGTAACTTTGTAAATACCGCGTTTATCGAGAAAATAAGGTTAATCTGTGATCACTTATATTTCTTATATAAAATTGAATTTTAAAAGAGAAATTCTATAAAAAACTAAAACCCTCTGTAACTTCGTTTATCGAGAAAATAAGGTTAATCTGTGATCACTTATATTTCTTATATAAAATTGAATTTTAAAAGAGAAATTCTATAAAAAACTAAAACCCTCTGTAACTTTGTAAATACTTCTTGTAAATACTATCGAGAAAATAATTTTAATCTGTGATCACTTATATTTCTGACCAAAAATTGAATTTTATATGAAAAATTCTATAAAAACTAAAACCCTCTGTAACTTTGTAAATACTGCGTTTATCGAGAAAATAAGGTTAATCTGTGATCACTTATATTTCTCACTAAAAATTTAATTTTAATAGAGAAATTCTATAAAAAACTAAAACCCTCTGTAACTTTGTAAATACTCCGTTTATCGACAAAATAAGGTTAATCTGTGATCACTTATATTTCTTATATAAAATTGAATTTTATATGAAAAATTCTATAAAAACTAAAACCCTCTCGAGAAAATAAGGTTAATCTGAGATCACTTATATTTCTTATTAAAAATTGATTTTTAAAACCGAAATTCTATAAAAAACTAAAGCCCTCTGTAACTTTGTAAATACTGCGTTTATCGACAAAATAAGATTAATCTGTGATCACTTATATGTCTGACCAAAAATTTAATTTTAATAGAAAAATTCTATAAAAATACTGCGTTTATCGAGAAAATAAGGTTAATCTGTGATCACTTATATTTCTTATATAAAATTGAATTCTATAAAAAGGTTAAACCCTCTGTAACTTTGTAAATACTGCGTTTATCGAGAAAATAAGGTTAATCTGTGATCACTTATATTTCTTATTAAAAATTGAATTTTAGAAGAGAAATTCTATAAAAAACTTAAACCCTCTGTAACTTTGTAAATACTGCGTTTATCGAGCAAATAAGGTTAATCTGTGATCACTTATATTTCTCACTAAAAATTTAATTTTAATAGAGAAATTCTATAAAAAACTAAAACCCTCTGTAACTTTGTAAATACTGCGTTTATCGAGAAAATAAGGTTAATCTGTGATCACTTATATTTCTGACCAAAAATTGAATTTTAATAGAGAAACTCTATAAAAACATAAAACCCTCTGTAACTTTGTAAATACCGCGTTTATCGAGAAAATAAGGTTAATCTGTGATCACTTATATTTCCTATTAAAAATTGAATTTTAATAGAGAAATTCTATAAAAACTAAAACCCTCTGTAACTTTGTAAATACTGCGTTTATCGAGAAAATAAGGTTAATCTGTGATCACTTATATTTCTGACCAAAAATTTAAATTTAATAGAGAAATTCTATAAAAAACTAAAACCCTCTGTAACTTTGTAAATACTGCGTTTATCGAGAAAATAAGGTTAATCTGTGATCACTTATATTTCTTATTAAAAATTGAATTTTAGAAGAGAAATTCTATAAAAAACTTAAACCCTCTGTAACTTTGTAAATACTCCGTTTATCGACAAAATAAGGTTAATCTGTGATCACTTATATTTCTTATATAAAATTGAATTTTAGAAGAGAAATTCTATAAAAAACTAAAACCCTCTGTAACTTTGTAAATACTTCGTTTATCGAGAAAATAATTTTAATCTGTGATCACTTATATTTCTGACCAAAAATTGAATTTTATATGAAAAATTCTATAAAAACTAAAACCCTCTGTAACTTTGTAAATACTGCGTTTATCGAGAAAATAAGGTTAATCTGAGATCACTTATATTTCTTATTAAAAATTGATTTTTAAAACCGAAATTCTATAAAAAACTAAAACCCTCTGTAACTTTGTAAATACTGCGTTTATCGACAAAATAAGATTAATCTGTGATCACTTATATGTCTGACCAAAAATTTAATTTTAATAGAAAAATTCTATAAAAACTAAAGCCCTCTGTAACTTTGTAAATACTGCGTTTATCGAGAAAATAAGGTTAATCTGTGATCACTTATATTTCTGACCAAAAATTTAAATTTAATAGAGAAATTCTATAAAAAACTAAAACCCTCTGTAACTTTGTAAATACTGCGTTTATCGAGAAAATAAGGTTAATCTGGGATCACTTATATTTCTTATATAAAATTGAATTTTAGAAGTGTAATTCTATAAAAAACTTAAACCCTCTGTAACTTTGTAAATACTGCGTTTATCGAGAAAATAAGGTTAATCTGAGATCACTTATATTTCTTATTAAAAATTATATTTTAAAACCGAAATTCTATAAAAAACTAAAACCCTCTGTAACTTTGTAAATACTGCGTTTATCGAGAAAATAAGGTTAATCTGTGATCACTTATATTTCTTATTAAAAATTGAATTTTAGAAGAGAAATTCTGACCAAAAATTTAATTTTAATAGAGAAATTCTATAAAAAACTAAAACCCTCTGTAACTTTGTAAATACTTCGTTTATCGAGAAAATAAGGTTAATCTGTGATCACTTATATTTCTTATTAAAAATTGATTTTTAAAACCGAAATTCTATAAAAAACTTAAACCCTCTGTAACTTTGTAAATACTGCGTTTATCGAGAAAATAAGGTTAATCTGTGATCACTTATATTTCTGACCAAAAATTTAATTTTATATGAAAAATTCTATAAAAACTAAAACCTTCTGTAACTTTGTAAATACTGCGTTTATCGAGAAAATAAGTTTAATCTGAGATCACTTATATTTCTTATTAAAAATTGATTTTTAAAACAGAAATTCTCTAAAAAACTAAAACCCTCTGTAACTTTGTAAATACTGCGTTTATCGAGAAAATAAGGTTAATCTGGGATCACTTATATTTCCTATTAAAAATTGAATTTTAATAGAGAAATTCTATAAAAACTAAAACCCTCTGTAACTTTGTAAATACTGCGTTTATCGAGAAAATAAGGTTAATCTGTGATCACTTATATTTCTGACCAAAAATTTAATTTTATATGAAAAATTCTATAAAAACTAAAACCTTCTGTAACTTTGTAAATACTGCGTTTATCGAGAAAATAAGTTTAATCTGAGATCACTTATATTTCTTATTAAAAATTGATTTTTAAAACAGAAATTCTATAAAAAACTAAAACCCTCTGTAACTTTGTAAATACTGCGTTTATCGAGAAAATAAGGTTAATCTGTGATCACTTATATTTCTGACCAAAAATTGAATTTTAGAAGAGAAATTCTATAAAAAACTAAAACCCTCTGTAACTTTGTAAATACTGTGTTTATCGAGAAAATAAGGTTAATTTGTGATCACTTATTTTTCTTATTAAAAATTGAATTTTATATGAAAAATTCTATAAAAACTAAAACCCTCTGTAACTTTGTAAATACTGCGTTTATCGAGAAAATAAGGTTAATCTGGGATCACTTATATTTCCTATTAAAAATTTAATTTTAATAGAGAAATTCTATAAAAAACTAAAACCCTCTGTAACTTTGTAAATACTGTGTTTATCGAGAAAATAAGGTTAATTTGTGATCTATATATGTAAAAGAGTAACGTCATGAAATTTTAACTGTGGTTTCCTCCCTCCGCAAAACGATCCGATAAGAAGGGATTTTTGGAAATTCGAACGTTTAGGGTACTTTGTTAATATTTTACATTATTTCACTTATCGACATAAAAGTTAGCTGATATGTATCTGAGTGAAGTTAGTGTTAGGAATAGGGGATAATATTTAGGTACCAAAATGTGAGAACTGAATTTTGAATTTTCTATAACAATGGACTTAGGAACATGAAATTAAGCATATATGGTCCTAAGTGAGTGAGAATTCTAGGGGGAAACTTTTTGGTACTTTTTCTTTATTGGAATGGTACTTTTTGTAATTTCTCCAATAATGAACCTTGAAACATGAAATAAAGGTTATATGTACCCGAGTGAGTAGGAAACCTCAAGTGTGGGCTTTTTGGTACTTTTTCTATATTATAATGGTACTTTTTGACATGGACTTAGGAACATGAAATTAAGCATATATGGTCCTACGTGAGTGAGAATTCTAGGAGTGACTTTTTGGTACTTTTTCTCTATTCGATTGTTCCTTTTTGTAATGAATTAATAAACATGAAACTAGAGACATGTTATGTTAATTCACAAACGGAGACCTAATAGTACTATTTATTTCATCCAATTGGGGTGGCGAAGCGCACCGGGTCAGCTAGTAACAAATATACCGATTAATCTGTGTCCATTAACTCATTAACATTCCCTTCTAGCAATAGTTTTTTGAAGTAGAGCTTAAAAACTGAAACTAAGGAATTTGGAAATGACCTTTTTTCTATGAATGATGAATTTTGTCCTAATGAGTCGGAGGAAGACATGATAAAAGACGAGTCTTTTATCAGAACTTATCGAAACTATTAAAAGTATTCAAAATCTAAAAAATCCAAAAAGGACTACAGGTATTATGGAGGATTTTATAAAAAAAACTGAACAAAGAACTAAGAAATTGGATATCTTCCTCATGCCTTACTTTCGGCTTCTCCAACATCTACAATCAGTGAGAGAGTTTTTTCCAAGTCAAGATTTATTCAAACTAAAGAAAAATCGTTTAAAAGGTTAAAAGGTTTCCTTTTAAACGATTTTTCTTTACATTATATTATTTTCTTAAAAGATTATTTCAGAAGATCTCACTAAAATCCTAAAAAAATCTCACATGTATATTCAAAAGGGAGCCGGTAATTCTTCCGGCTCGGTTGCTATTTAAAATCGAGAAAATCGGCCCACAAATGGCTGAGATATAAGGAAAAAACCAACCTCGATTTTTGGCCTATTTTTGGTGTATATCTGGATTACTTAGTCATTTATATAGATAATATGGATATCTAATGATAGATATTTGAAAGTCCATTGCAACGACCTACAATGGGTCAAAATCGAGAAAAATAATTTTTTTGTCAAACATTTTTTTCACTAGTAAATTTAAAAAAACAAAATTTTTTAAAAAATTAAAAAAAAACTATTTCGAAAAAAGAAAAAGTTTGAAAACAATTTTAAAAAAAAATTTTTTTAAATTTTGAAAAAAAAATATTGGTTTTGTTTACCTAAAGCACAAGCAAGATCTGGTAAACGTGCCAGCGATTCCATAACAGACAATGTTGCTCAAATCAGTTATTAGTCTTGTTGAAAATTATGTGCATCCAGAACAAAAAATTTTATTTTCTTTTAAAGAAAAAACACTGAAATTGGTAGATAGTTGCCATATGCTTTTTCTCCCAAATTCATTCTATGGTTCGCATTTTCATTGATTAAATGCAATTAATATACTTTATATAGTGTGTTTTAATAGTCCTCAAAACTGTAATCCAATTCCATTCTAATCATAGTGGGCTTCGTACAGTGCACAGTGAAGGGAGGGGGGTGAAAGTGGATATAAATCTGTGTAGCTGAGACTAAGTTTCAAAGCCCCAAAGTGGGTTATCTCGGGTATATGAATAATTAAAAATTATGACAAATTTTTTTTACTCGATCCGATTTTAAAGATTTCTATACATGTACATAGCGTTTTAAAAGAAGTATACAAGTATTTGCTTGTACAATGTTGGCCCAGATACCAAAATTTGGGATGAGGCTCCGCCTCTACTTGTGCTTAAAGTTCAAATTCAAAAGTTAAACTCAACCATTGGGAATTTTATTAAAATACTACTCTCCATTTAGAAGTTATTTTTATTTTTGTTTTTACTTAATTTTTAAATAATATCGCACCTCACAACACGACCTTAGTAATTGTCTTGAAATTTTTCGTATCTCCAATTGATGTTCGAAAAATCCTCCTATCTAACCATTTTCAATAGAGACAAATCTTTTCCCTGACACATTATGTCTCAAATTGATCAAAATAAATGGTAGAACTAATGGTACTTGTGTGTTACTCTAATGGTACTTTTCTCTAATAATGGACCTAGAAACATGAAATTAGACATATCCTGAGTAAGTAAGTATCCAAATGGGAGACTTTATGGTACTTTTTAAATCTATATAAATATATAAATGTCTTTGTAAGTTTGTTTGTTTGTTTGTTTGTTTGTTTATTTGTTTGTTTGTTTGTTTGTTTGAGCATCACGCCTAAACGGCTAAACCGATTTTATTGAAATTTGGAACGTAGATAGATCCTTACTTGGAAGCGTCAATAGGCTATAAATTTTTTCAATACTTGGACCAGAAAGGGATAAAAAGGGGGAAAAACGGGTAAAATTGGCACCTTTAGTTTTTAAACATTAATTACTAAACGGCTGAACCGATTTTTACATCGACAGGGGTAGCGAAGCGCACCGGGTCAATCTAGTAATTTATAATAATGAATCTAGAATCACTAAAATACATATTATTCCGATTGAGTTACAATTCACAAAAAGATAACTTTTTGGAACTTTTTTCCTACCGATAGTACTTTTTGAATATTTTATATTGATGGACCTAGAAACATGATTTTAAGCACAAATGGTTCTAGTAAATGAAAATCAGAATAGGGTTAATCATATGTGATCCCGCACGAGTTAGAATTAAGGAAGAGGGCCTTAATGGTACTTTTTATAGCCTTCAGCATGTCTGTCTGTCTGTTGAAATCAATTTTCTGAAGACCCCAGATATCTTTGGGATCCAAATCTTCAATAATTCTGTCAGACATGCTTTCGAGAAGTTTCCTATTTAAAATCAGCAAAATCCGTCCATAAATAATGGAGATATGAGCAAAAATCCGAGACAACCTCTATTTTTGGACTATTTTTGGTATATATCTCGATTACGAAGTCATAAATATAGACAATATGGATATCTAATGATAGATATTTCCAAGTCCATTGCAACGATGTATATAAGGCTATAGTAAGTTGGATATGCAATGGGTCAAAATCGGGAAAAATATTTTTTAACCCGAATTTTTTTTTTCACAAAAACTTTTTTTGTCATAAATTTGTTTCACTAAAAATTAAAAAAAATAAATTTTTAAATTAAAAATTATTTCTTTAAAAAAATTGGAAAAAGCTTTTTAAAAATTTTTTTCATTTTATTTTAAGGTATAATTTGGTGAATGGTATATAAGATTCGGCACAGCCGAATATAGCTCTCTTACTTGTTATTTTAATGATATATTTTGTATTTACTTTAACAATGGACAGAGAAACATGAAATTATCCTAAACTGGGGGATTTATAGTACTTTATTGTTATTTTAATGGTACTTTTTGAATTCTTTATTATAATGAAGCTAGAATCATGAATTCAGTCACATATAATCCTGAATGCGATAGAATCCACAAAAGATGGATCAATAAACATGAAATTGGAGACATGTTATCCTTAATGAGAGACAATTCGCAAAATGAAACTTAAAGTACTTTTACGTTGTGCTAATGGGAACTTACTGAATTTCTAGATTTATGAACATAAAATACGATATAAATTATACTGAAAGAGTGTCTCATGGATTTAAAGCGTTGCTCAATGATATTTTTTAATTTTTCTAGTTAAACTTTTTTAAATTTTTGTGTTAATGAACATTGGAACATGAAATTAAGCAAATATGAAGTGGGAATGCATGAAAATGACGAAGTGGTACTCTTCTTCCGGGACAACATTTTTAAAGGAAGTTGTAAGATTTTTAAAAAATTCTTTCGCGAGTGGGGTAGCGTATTTTTGATTCTCAGAACATTTATAAGTTTTAAGTTTTCAAGTTTTTATAATGGAGTACTAGATTCTCAATATTTTATAGTTTTTATAAAACTTAACAAAATCGAACAGTAATTAATTTAGAACATTTTTTCACCCTCAGAAAATTTAAAATTTCTGTTTGCTTTCTAGAGGTGTCAAGATAATCCTCTTTCATTTGACTCCATATCGTCCTACTAGAGCAAGTGTAAATCAGCAAGTAAGAGTGCTATATTCGACTATGCCGAATCTTATGTACCCTCACCTTTGTTGTGGATGCATTAATTGCCCTCTTTCAGCGTATAGCATCCTAAATATATTAAGAAAACTTTTAAAAATTTTACATTTAATTGCTGACGAACAGATTATATTGTAGAAGTTACAAACGAAATGACAATCTTATATATACCCTTCTAACGAAGGTGAATGGTATAAAAACAACAACGCCAAACGAAACGAAACACAAAAAAATCAAAACAAAATATGCAAAGCAATGAAACCAACACACATCCAAACATACGTTTTGTAGCTTTTTGTCAAATCATGCAATAAATTGTATTTTTTTGATAAAATTTTCAGAGGTTGTCTCGGATTTTTGCTCATATCTCCGTTACTTATGGACGGATTTTGCTGATTGAAATAGGAAACATCTTGAAAGCATGTCTGACAGAATTATTGAAGATTTGGACGAAGATATCTTCTTCGGTCTTCATAAAATTTATTTCAACAGACAGACGAAAATTACATTATCCACCCTCCGTATTTTTGCGGAAGGATAATGTAATTTTCGGATGTGGTCATAAAATCCAGTAGTACGATATATGCATGCTTGAAACATATTTGTGTTAATTTTTCCATCAATATCGATATTATGTGCGTTAATGTATTTTTCGGATGCGGGCCTTTTATATAGGCTTTAACCTATTAAGGGACATTTGTCATAAAATTCTGTGCGTTGATATCTATGGATCTTATATTGGAGCTATTATGGTGTACTATTACCTATCTGTTTAACATTTTGGTTGGAAATCGATATTTGTAAGATATTTGTATTTATTTAAGTTAATTTGTCCTTATATGGGATCTATGACCAATTATGGGCCGTTTATACGGGGATTTCTTAATATATATTCGTATTATTTATGTCGAATTTTGACGTGATATCGATATTTATAAGAGATTTATGCGTATTTAAGTGTTTTTCGGAAGTGGTCCTTAAATGGAAGCTACACCGTATATTAGGTTTATTTATGTCGAATTTCAAGCTGATAAAATATTTTTAAGAGATTTATGCGTATTTAAGTGAGTTTAGAATGTAGACTATATATGGGGGTTATGGTCAGATATTGACCGATCCTAACAAAACATCGTTTTGTGATTTCTTTTTACATCGAACTCATGTTTGCTGAATTTTTTATGGATGGTCTAATCTATAGGCATTTATGTCCTTAGAGCCGTATTCCGTGATGCTAGAAGAAATCATGGACCAATTCTTTCCATTTTCAACAGATCTTGTATTTTATTAAAAGAACAATGTGTGCAAAATTTCATGATATTATCTGCAATATAGTTAAAGAATCTAGCAAAAAATTTTTTGAAAATATCAACTTTTTTAGATATTGTCTTACATTTTGGTCCATAACTCTGGTTCTACTTAACCGATTTTGCCAATTTTTAATACGAAATATTTCTGATCTACAAAGAATATTTGCAGAAAAATTTCCCCAGATTTCACATACTAGCGGACGGACATATCTAGATCATCTTATATTTTTATAAACACCCAGAATATATATAATCTTTAGTTCTACGACCAATATTTCGATGAATTACAAACGGAAAGACAAACTCAATATATCCCCCAACTTTTTGGTGGTATAGTCTCACGATATTTATTTTATTTAATTATGAGTTTAATAATTTTAATCTTAATTTTTATATGATTATAATGTTTATGGATAATTAATTAAAGTAAACGACAAATCTTTTAATGCAATGAGATGTTAAATTTAATTTTCATACAAATAACACAGTTATTTTTAGTGGCATAAACATAATTTTTCATTACACTTCATATCCATACCTTTAAATAGCTAATTTCTATATCAGAAATTGATTATATTTAGTAGACTTAACTTAAGTATAGGAAAAAAATATAGAAGCATAAGGTCACTTTACGAAATCATGTGACATACATATCATACTTTTTACATTAAGCTCTTAAATTTTACTTAATAATCAGAAAAAATTCTTTAAAACTTCTGTCAATATTGCAACATTATTCAAATAAACTTGTACTTTTACAGATATATACATCTATCTATCTGTACATATTTCTAACAGTTGAAATAAATTATTGCGTAAATAAATATTTATGTATGTTTTTTATAGCAAAAACTGAAATCAACGCATGGGCACATTAAAGCGATAAATATTTTAATGCATGATGAATTCTTAAAACATTTTACTCGTTGTGAACTTTGCGTTGTCGTCTTTTGGTGTGTTTTGGAAAGGAGTGTTTGACAGGTATCAAATGTGTCAAGTGTGGTAAAGATCATACATACAGCTACAAAAAGTACATATGTACTCAAAAAAACGTAGTTTCCAGTAAAATGGTTTTGAATGTTTGAAATAATTATGCGCGTCGCCGCCCAATTGTAGTAAAATGAAAATGAACTGAAACATAAACATGGCTATAAGTCGGTAAATATTGGTTTAAATGGAAAAAGGGGCGATAATCTGTGATTACTTTATTCTCAACCAAAAATCGATTTTTCATATAAAAACAAGTAAGAAAGTATAGTCGGACAAACTGTTAAAATTTATGTGGGAGCTATGATTAATTATGTACCGATCGTTAACAAATTTGGTGACATGACGTTTGTATTTATACACGAGGGTGGGTCAAAAAGCCCGTGCCTTTTGAATGTAACAAATTATTTTATTTTTCAACATAGCCAACATTGAGCTCTATATAGTTTGTCCATCGTTTCTCCAATTTTTCTTTCTTCCAAAAAATAAGATTTGTCGAGGTCATCAAAATATTTTGCAAGATGATTTCATCGTTGCAGTCAAATCTCTCCGCCGAGACATTTCTTCAGGTTTGGAAACAAGAAATTGTCACTCGGGACTAAATCCGGAGAATAGGGCGGAAAAGGCAGCACTTCGTAGCCTAATTCATGGATTTTTGCCATGGAAACTGCACATGTGTGTAACCTTGTGAGCAAACGCGGCAGCCATCTTGCGGAAAGCAAGATAATCTCAGATCGTCCAACAACATATCGTGATTTTTGTCAATTGTTTCGGGTGTAGTGACCTCAACTGGGCATCCAGAACGTTTCGTACCTTACGTGCTTGTACGGCCACAATGAAAGTAAAAATGAAAGTAAAGTAAACCACTTTTTTACCGTTGAAATTTATGGTGCAGAGTCCCCATAGTATTTACCAAGCTTAGCCATTATTGAGTGATTGTTTTTTCCGCAAAAAATAATGCTTAATCAGCAGACGAAATTCACGTTCTTCCAATTTCTCCTCCAGTCACGGGTTAGTCTGCTATTAATGGCTGTCACCAGCCTCGTAACTATTTTGTGTTAAATTTTATAAGGATTCCAACATGTTTAAAAGGTTTGTGCTGGTTAGCTATGACAAATTATGGACCGATCTTCATAAAATTTGCCGATTCAACAAATGCACAATAAATTCAAATTTGCGAGTCTAAATTGTCGCACAAACTTAACAGAGTTGAGCAAACGAATTTCCATCAATTTTTTTACAGTTCATTTGCGAGAGTGTAAAAATGCACAGATTGCACAGTTTGCGAGGCATTTAAGAGTTTAAATGAGGACCCCTTAATGTTTTTGCCTTATTGGGAATGGAATCATAGGTTTAATTTTTACAAAAACTGTATGACCCTTTTAGTAACTCAGTATTTTATTGGATAGCCCTTGTTTTTTATTACCGCTTTACTGTGACACAATCGTCTTTTTAGAAATATTTTTCCATTCCCTTATAACGGCATCTGATAAAGGTTCCTCCGTGGTATAATATTTAGTCCGTATTTTGTGATCTACAATTTCCCATACGTTTTCTATGGGAGAGATCTGGCGATTGAGGAGATCACTTCCAAACAATCCTAGATGTCTGTTTGGGGTCATTGTCGTGCTGGAATCTCGAACATAGGGACATATTTTCTTCAGCGTATGGATGCATAACATCGTTGAAAGTGGATCTGTATCCGATTGCAGTCATAGTATATTTTATGATATTGTTACGGTTTTACCTTTTAAAAACGGTAAAAACTATCTCCTATGGATGCAATCCGAGGAGATAAATTCTTCTGTTCTTGTCGACTAACTACAACTTATTGGCTATGCCTAGCTAACAGTGTGACCAGATTTTAAAATAATATAAAGCTAAAAAAAAATAAAAAATATACTTTTAAAAGCAAGAAATGTAAATTTAAAGCCAAATAATAAAGCAAAGTTTTTTTATTGTTTTCTAATAAAATACTTTCATTAGTTGGATATTATTCATAGTATAAATATCATATATTATCAATAACAAAATCAAACAATTTATTGAAAACAAATATTCATGAGCATTAAAAACAAAAGACATATTCGATCGATTGCTTAATATTGATTGAGATTGCTTTCGTTATTTTACATGAAAAGGAAAAAACTTAATAAAATATCAAAAACTTTTGATACAACAAATGTTGTGTTTTTAAAGTTTAACCCCCTTTATTCATAATAAATTTTTATTTATTTATATAAACGGTTTATAAAACAGAATTTCCATGCAAAATTTGTTTTATAAACCTGTAATAAATTTAAAAATTGGTTATGATAAAAAATATTGTTTTAAGGACTGAGATCGTAAAATTCTTAACACACGTTTTTCATTAAAACTTTTATTCCAAGTATTATTTGATTTTTTTTGATCAAGTTTCCTTTGTAAAGCATGTCAGTTATTATTTTTAATGTCAATTATGTTTATTTGTTCTTAATCTGATTAAAATGAGTTACCAGAAAAAAGTGCATACTAAAATTATTAAATATTTTCAACAAAATTCCACTTGGTCCTACAAAAAGTTGGCCAAACAATCAAAGATCTGCTATCAAACTTTTTCCAATGTTATCAAACAGTACCGGGAGAACTTGTCCGTTGATATAAAACCTGGTTCAGGTAGAAGGAATGGTCCACATGATGTTTCTAAAGCCAACAAAAATAGAAAACATTTTCAAAAGAGCTCCCAACATCTCCGGTAGGAAAGCAGCCAATGAAAACCCAAGTAAATTTTAATTTATCTTAAAAATTTATATATACTTTTTTATATTCCATTGTATTTTATTGCATATGAATATAGTCAGAACTGCTGTAGGGTATCTTATGCTAAAATGTTATAGATTTTAATATATATTAAAATAATGAATAGAAATTTAAATCGATTGCAGCTAACTTCATTATGTATTTAAGCCACAAAATCGAATTAAAACTACAGCGATCTCGTTGAAAACGCCTTAGTTTTCTAATACATACCACATACTGTACCAAAATTATTCATGGTTTCCTATTAATTTAAAAATTATAATAAAAGCTGAGCAATTAAAATGAATGATTTCACAAAAAAATCTATCGTTCGCATCTTTGAAGTGTGTCATCAATCATTTATTCATTCACCTTTTGTTGTTTACAAAAGTCTCGTCAAACGTTCGTACAAACAATATTGTCAACAAACGACATATTTGCGAATACAACTGTAATTATATTCGATATAAATAAATAAACAATCGAACGAATCAACATAAACAAGTTTGTAGGTCAGGCATCTCGATCTCCCATCTCCATTACAATCTTTAATAATGATTTAAAATGAGTTTAGTGGAGGTATAGAATTTATAACAGAAATAGAAATTGAAAAATTAAAACCCATAAAAAAAAGCTTACAGAAACCTACCTACCAACAAAGAAGTTTCAATTTTATGATTTTCTCTAAATATTTTGTGCGTTTTTATTTTGATTTTGTTTTTTATGTTTTTTTTTTTAAATATTTCTACACAAAAGAGATTTTTTTGTATTCATTGGAACACTTTTGCCTAAAAATTTTCATACCTCATTAAATGTTTTTGTTAACACTATTTTTGTCTTATTTGGCATTAATTACACCACATTTTCAGAGTGATTTCATTAGTTGGTCGTATTTATTTGCATGCGGATAAATTTAATATGGAAATTAAGCTTAATTTATGACTAGAAACCGTTTATGATGGATGTCTACAACCTTTTACTTGAATGGGTGCCTTTTTTGCAGATTGGTAATTTAAAAAAATTATTTGTTTTAATAAATTAATCTTGTACTCTATTTATCAATATAAATTGCTTACAATCTATTTTTGTTTTGTTTTTAGCAAAATAAATCACTTGCAATTAATTTGTTAACTCTATCTGCCCAGCAGTTCTGACTAAGTGACCCAACTATGGAATTAGGTCAGAATTAGCTCTGTGAATAGTTATTACAACATATGCGTGTCCTAGGCGGAAGTTAATTGACCCTACTTAAATTACAAAAATTAAACTCAGCATTACAAAAGGACACTTAGTGACAATTGACTCTCCAATAGATTACTTTTGGTAGGTTAAATAACTACTTTCTAAAGTGCATTAAAAAGAAAAGTTTAAAGTGGCTACACTCTAGATAACATAGTGATGTAAAAGTGACAATTAACTTCACGCTGAAATTCCAATTGACTTCTCTTAGCATTAGAAAGAGCACTTACATGTCAAATGTTAGTTTTTTAAACTATCCCTCCTAACACAGAATTCCATTCCGATCGAAAGTAGATTTAATGCCGCATTTTGCTTCTTCAGGAAAAGTTAAACAATTTTTTTTTTCAGAATGAAACCACTTTCAGTTTTCTAAGTGGAATTGATATTGGTTTGTAATTTGTTTTTCTAAAATTTTAAAATATCTAAAATTGGAATGCTCTTATGGCATTTGGAATGCTCAGAGCTCATGCCACATTTGATTGAGGGCATGGTAATTTCAGGTGGAGGTGATGTGAACTGGCCACCGAGATTGTGCGATTTTACTCCGTTAGACTTTTTCTAGTGGGCTTTTCTTAAGTCAGCTCTCAAAGCCAACATAACCCATGTCATTGGTCAAATTCAGCCAGAGTTATGGAAAATTTCACATTTCGTTTAAGGCACGACTGTACTTTCGCACCAAAAGAATAATACGCGAAATATTTTTGGTGTAAAAACAGCGTGAAAACATTTTCGCTTTCTTTTTTTATAAAAATCTACCCAAAAATAAATTATATTTCGCTTTGTTTCAATTAGAAATTCCAAATATTTCAAAATTTGATCTTTGACTTTCAATATTTAAGTATCAGCTTTTTTCGATTTTAATAAAACCTTCGTAGTAACGGTCTGTAACGACTGTCTGCAGCATTCATCATGTTTATAAACACGTCCATCAGTAGAAGCTTCTACTTATCAACAATGTTGCTAGCATGCGGTTATTAGCATTGTTTATAAGTATGGCAACACTGCATGTTTAAGCTGCTAACATTGACATCGAAAGCTCTAGAATTCGAACATACTAGTTTGTCCGTTAAGAACATTGTAGAAGATTCACGAAAGATGGCGTGTGTATAAATAGTGGCAGAGGTTGCAGTCATGAGTGAGTTTATTATAGACGCTGTTAGAGTTAACACCAACTGTCTTGTACATTATAAAGTGTGTGTGCATTTCTCCGAATTGATAAACGTGTATAAGACACTTAGTGACTATTTGAACTGTTGTTGTTGTACATTTTAAATAAATGAAGAGTTGTTACAGTTTTAAACTACTAAAACTGATTTTATTTGCAATCAAAAGTATCCGGTTTATTTAAAGGAAATAAACCAACGTTTTAAAAAGGTTAAAACGTAACAATATTTTAAATTACCTAGCCTACAATACACCAATATCCCGGTTTGTGTCGCTTCGTTCTGTGTCGTTTCGAATTTCCGTCGTTTTTGTTTCAGTTTGCCTCTCATGGCTTCGAAGTTGCGTCGTTAGTACTTCCATTTGCATCGTTTTTATTTAAGTTTGAGTCGCATGGATTCGAAGTTTTGTCGTAGTGCGTTGTTAGTGCTTCGATTTGCGTGGTATTTTTTATTGAAAAATCTATTTTTTCAGCTAAAATTATAAATCTTGGAACCAATTAAATGATAATCAATACAAATGTGTGGAAAATCGTGCTTCCCAATTAGCGACGCAGACCGGGGTATTCTGAAAAGATTTTATTTATAATTAGTAAAGAAATGGAGCTTATTCGCCAAAACAATGGAAACAAATAGGAAATTTGCAGGTAGGGCTAAACTATGACAGGTATTCCCATCATCTTTTTTATATTTTTATTCCCTAGAGAATACTATAAGCCTTAAATTATTGTTCCTAAAATTCAAACTTTAAAATTGGAGTTTTGAAACTGCCGTTAAAAAAGTCAAACTTTTTTGTCCAAACCAGCGAATAAATTAACGCACTCCTAAAAAGACAAAAACTCATTTAATAGTAAATACTGATATAGTATGGGTCCTTATGTAAACGCTTAAATTCCTCGCAAACTGTACAATCTGTGCCTTTTTACACTCTCGCAAATGAGTTGTCAAAAATTATATTGAAATTCGTTTGTACAACTCCGATAAGTTTGCGCGAGAATTTAGACTCGCAAACTTGAATTTATTGTGCATTTGATGAATCAGCTGATTTTGTTTACTTTTATTTATAGGAAATAAAGTTCAAATAAAATACAAATTTGTAGATGTGAAAATTGTGTGACTTTGGAACAGAATGATTGGATTGAATGGCGTTGTGTTTGGAAATATTAACCAACAGCTAGAACATATGCAAAATCTTCCAAACTATTTTTACCATTGTTTGTTCCAAAGATTTCACTTTCATTCAAAATTTTTAGAATTTAAATTTATACAAATTTTAAATATTTTTTTTAAGCATTTGTTGAATTTATTTTTGTTTGACATTTTTATCATATAGACATTTTCTGTATAAAATTGCACAAAATTAAAAAGGTGGGTTCATGAAACACGTCGCGCAAATTTGCACAAATGGGAAACTTAAACGTTTAAATGAGTACCCTTAGTATGCATTTAAAGTAAAAATGTGTTTTTGTTGGAATATTTTTGAGAATATTTTAATTTGTACATTTCGTATTCAAGTAGTCTGAGGTATATACATATGTATAAGTTTGTCATTCCGTTTGCAACTTCCACATTTTCATTTGCCACCCCATAAAGTATATATTCCGAAATAGCTTTATCCGTCTGTGTGTTAAAATCAACTTATCGAAGTTTCCAAATAACTTACACACATGATTGATAATTATAATTGAATATATTGGGTATAGTCCTGGTTCGGTTGCTTTTTAAAATCGAGAAAATCGGCTGAAAAAGAAACCAACGTATACCTCTATTGTTTGTCGTTTATTTTACGAAATTCTGTTTTTTTTTACCAAAAAATTTTCTTTTTATCAACAATTTTTTTTTCACCAAACATAAACAAATGTGAAGCCGCCTGTAGAGGGTCTTGCCGGTTTACATGTTATATAATACCACAGGTAAATTTTAGATACAAACAAATTTTATTGAGAGAAGGGAACAAACAAAGTTAAAAACACATTTTCGATGGTGGTAGTACCAGAAAAAATTTTGATCGAATTGACCGCATAAAGCCAGGTCACGTTTGGAACAAAAGACGTGGGTGTCACATTTCTTGCAATGTTTGCGCTTTTCTTGGCATTTCTCTCCACCAAAACAAGAAAATTATCGCCAGCATCGAACCGAATGAGTAGCTCTTTTCTCAACACCTGATATGCCAGGCTGAAGTGATAAAGGTTCACTGAGATTTGGAACAGATGGTCGTCCTACAGACCGCATATTTTTTAAGGAAACAAGTTCAGCAGCTATTTCCTCACGCAAATCAGGAAGCTCTAAAAACAGTTCTTTAATCGGACACATTGTCGGAAGCCGTGTCCTTATGGACGTGCAGACGTTTGTATAAAATTAATGTGATGGATGTGATGCATGAAATTAGCAATCTCCAAACATTTAAGGTAGCTCCAATGTCTGGTGTAACAGGTAAAATTATATTATCTCCGGACCCATTGTAGATTTAACAAGTAAGAGAGTTATATTCGGCTCTGCCGAATCTTATATACCCTTCACCAAATTATACTTTAAAATAAAAATTTTAAATATTTTTAGTTAAATAAAATTATTATTTTTTTTTCAAAATAGTTTTTCAAAATTTAAAAAAAAATATTTTTTTTCCAATTTTTTTTTTTTTTTAATTTTTAAAATTTTTTTTTTTTAATTTATTGCAATGATCTTTGAAATATCTATCATTAGATATCCATATTGTCTATATTAATGACTTAGTAATCCAGATATAGATAAACAATGTGGCAAAAATCGAGGTTGTCCTTATATCTCAGCCATAAGAATTACCGATATATTGATGTATCAATTATGTTTGTAAGTTATTTGGGGGCTACGCAAAGTTGATATGGCCATATGGACTTCGGTATATATAGCGATCCAGAATATATATACTTTGTGGGGTCGCAAATGAAAAATGTAAAAATTACAAACGGAATGACAAACTTATACATACCCTTGTCACTCATGGTGAAGGGTATAAAAGCGGTAGGCAAACCCGTTTAAATCACAAAGCACGAACAATTTTATCCCCCTTTTATGCGGCTTATTGGTCATGTGTTTTGTCTTTGGAACACAAGTGGAATCAGTAACACTGTCATCTCTATCAATACTTTCATCTGTGTCTACAGAACTCTACAGAATCGATGAACTCGAGGAGGACATTTTTGTACACACAAACCGGCAAGACCGGTTAGACTATTCGTTTTTAAATCAAACTTCTTACCGGTTAGAGGGTTAAAGTCAATTTTAATTCCCTAATTTTTGATTTATTGGTACTATAGATATAAGTTGTATCAACGAAAGTTTCAAGCCACAAGTGATGACTGCAATTTATTATAAAAACCAGTCGCCAGCATCACTGCAAGTGCCTTAGGTGTGCCAATGTCGATTTGATATGATTTTCTATAATAATAGTTCAGTTTAGCAATAAAAATAAAAAGAAAATACAACAAATAATAAAATAACAACAATAGAAGCTTAAACTTAAAAATAATAACAACAACTTTGTTATATTTAATAGAAATTGAAAAAAAAAAACTTAACGGCTACTTCTTTATTTTTTGCTAGGCCATTTTACATCAACAACAACAACAGATAGATAGACCGATAGATGGACAGACATGTGAGACGTTTAACGTAGATACAAGAAGCAAAACTAACTGATTAAGTTTTGGCCACAACAACATCACAGAGCAGTAACAAAAACAACAACAACAGCAGCAGCTATATATGTAAAATACGAGGAAAAGAAGTAGAAATGGGGTTTGCAACAACCAGAGAAGTGTCTGATAGATCAGTTAAAACAAAGATGCTGACTAGAAACCATGATGAACGCGCAAAAATATTATTGTAACATGTTGTCCGGTGTCTTCAGTGTATGAAGCAACAACAAGCTATGAATGGCCAACACGAGTATTCAGCAAATTTCCAGTTGATAAAGTGTAAAACGAGGAAAAATACAGCAATTGAAAAGAAAACTAGAAAACTAAATGAAAAGCGAAAACTACTGTTTTCACAATAACAAACAACAAAAAACAAAAAAAAGAAAAGAAATATTGCATCTTGAATCAGTTTGAAATAAATATTGGCAATAAATGAAAAATACACGAGTATCTAAATAGAGTAATAACAAATAAATGCAATAAATGATTTAGAAAAGTCTTGACCCGGTCGTATTATATGCGCGTGCGTACATACATCTGCGATCAATAAGAAAATTAAAAAAAAAGAAAACTAGAACGTTATGTTTGCACGTTCGAATATCAGCAGCTAGTAATTGGATAAATAAACTACTTAAATAAACACTTGAAGACTAAACAATCGAATAAATATGTCAAAACAATATTGCAGCTTTTGTGTAGTAATAATTATTTCATATTTAAATCTTATAAATGCCGCCAGTATTTCCTTACTACCTTTAATGTCTTCAACATACACACCTTCTATTTTACTACTGCCACCAGGATTCGACTCCCAAAAGGCACCACGACAACCCATGTTGTATCCATTTGCTGTTCCCTCGACGGGCATTTTACCAAGACCTACATCAAAATCTGTGGCAAGCACAACGATTGGTTGGATTCCTTTAGCTTTAAATGGAAAGGAATTACCCTTGATACCAAATTCGTTTTCAACGACACCAACGCTGAGTTCTCGTCCTGTGCCGGTGTTGGAAGATCGCATTTCACATGATGAACTACAATATTCGTCGCCTTCGTACAATGATGGTCCCGTGTTTGAGTCAATTGTTTATGGTACTTGGAAGCCAGATCCGCCTTTACAACCGGTTGAAATATTGAATGCTACAAAACAACAACATCATCAACAACATAGTAGCAGTAGCAGCAGCAGCAGCAACAGCAATAGTGGTCTTGTTGTTGATGGAAAAGTTTATAATAAAACTATAAACAGACAACATGGTGAGTGATGGGATTTCAAATAATACATTCATATAGATTAGACCACGGGGCCAGTTAGTAGGAAGGAAAAATAAGGTGTCGATGTTCCTAACTAATTTGAAAGTTTAGTTTGTGAAAATGTTTGTCTTGACATTAGTATTTGGTGAGTTGGATCAAAGAATAACAAGTCAGAGTAATATATTACACTGTGTCGAATCTTAAATACCCTCCACCTAAATATAATGAGAATTATAGAAACTACATTGGTATAAATACTAGAATTTTCATATGCAATCAGACCTTAGCGCGGATTATGTGGGTTGGGGCAACGCGAGTTTTAAGTTACGTATTATTATTGTACTTATATCTTGTTAGAAAGACTAGTTTTTGCAGAAGATATTTTAAGTTATATTTACAATGATGGAGTACTCCACTCTGCAGCAAATTATATTTCTTTCTCTTTTGTATTTATTTGATTTCAAATTTGGCCAACTCGTTTTATTCCACTTCATAAGGAGTGAGATCGAAAAATTCTTAACATACATATATGTTAATAAAAACGAAACCACTAAACTTACAGTTCTATTTACAATTTACAAAAAAATATATTTTTATAGTTCTAATCACTATGTAGTGATGAAATTTTGAACCTTTTTCGGAAACCCTTTACGTTTTTATAGCGCTTTCTGTCACATCTCTGTTTAAAATCTACCATACTTTTGGACACCATTTTTTTGCTCTTCAATTCTCTTTCAATTAGAGCTCAATATCTCTCCACTAGCCTTAGCTCCGGGCAGTTTGGAGGATTTGCCTCTTTTGGTACAAATACCACATTATTGTTCTTGTACCACTCAAGGGCTTGTTTACCATAGTGACAGGATGCCAAGTCAGGCCAAAATTAAGTGGACACATTATGAAGTCTTATGAATGGAAGCAGCCTTTTTTGTAAACATTCCTTGATGTAAATTTCGGTATTTATAGAGCCCGTTGTAACAAATGATTGGCTTCTTTTGCCGCAACTACACATTGCTTACCACACCAAGAACTTTTTGGGAAATTTTGTTTGTTTTTGGGTCCTAAACTTTTCTTCAACAATACCTCGAGCATCAGCAACATAAAATTTTTTACCAGGAAGTTGCGAAAAATCTGCCAGAACATACGTTTCGTCATCCATAATGCAGCAAGAATATTTTTTTTTATAAAATTTGACTTAAATTTCCAAGCTCTGTCTTTGGCCTCTAAGTTTTTAGCAGAGTTCCTGTCAGGAACTTTTTGAGCCTTGTATGTTTTTAATTCGGCATTGGCTTTAACTTTTCGTACCAAATAGTCCGAGTACTGACCTAACCGGGCTGCTTTCCTACCAGATGTGTTGGGAGCTCTTTTGAAAATGCTTTCTATTTTTTTAGCTTTAGAAACATCATGTGGACCATTCTTCTACATGAACCAGATTTTCTATCAACGGACAAGTTCTCCCCATACTGTTTAATAATATTGGAATCAGTTTGGCGGTAGACCTTTGAATGCTAGGCCAACTTTTTGTAGGACCAATTTGGGTTTTGTTGAAAATATTTAAAAATTTTAGTACACACTTTTTTCTGGTCACTCATTTTAATCAGATTAACAACAAGTGAATATAATTGACATTAAAAAGGTAACTAGATTAAAAAAAAAAAAAAATAATACTTGGGTTAAAAGTTTTAATGAAAAACGTGTGTTAAGAATTTTAGGATCTCACTCCTTAGTCTACTCCAGAGTGTAAATTAAATTAAGTGTGGAGTTAACATTATCATAACTAATGTTAATTATTAAATGACAAATTTTGTCAATAAATTGAAAACTATGTGGAAAAAATACAAATATGTTTTTAGATAAAAAAACAGGGGTGTTTGGGGCGATTTATTTCGCTTAGCTATGGACAGATTTCATTCATTCATAAGTCCTGTTGATATTGTAGTCTCGTAATGTATATAAAAGTATAAAAAAGGGTATACAAATATGTTTATACAAACTTCAAAAGTAACAGGTGGCGCAAAAGTAATCCTCCTATCAGAAAATGCTATAAATTTTACGAGGCCCCTAATGTCAGTTCTGTTTTGACATTTGTGTAGTAAACACATGCTAAATACACGTTAATAAACAATGTTACGCTACACTGCTCCAGAACGCGGAATATTGCTGACTATTTATTTGACCAATAATCGGCAAAATTTAAAGCATTTTGTTTTCCAAAAAAAACATTCTTGTTTCTTTAGTGTTTTGTTTATTTACCAAATATTTCACATGAACTGTATGTTATGAAATCTACTTGTTATGTTTTAGGGATATCCCAGGTATTTCATATTGTACCTGGGATTCATTACTGTGGCACGTGGACAAAATAAGGTAAACATATTATACATCAATATTTTGGAAATTGTATCTTCTTTTCAAAAATGTTTAAATATATTAAAAAAAAAAAGAAGATAATTTTTTTTTTTTTATTTTTTTGTTGAAAATTTAAATTTTTAAACTGCTATAGCTTTTTGGTTTATGAATATTTTTTAATTAAATTGTACAATTATATAGACATTTTTTGTCGAACTGCAAAAGTGAAAATTTGGATTTAGATTTGTTATTGAGAATCCCACAATTCCCAAAAAACTTTTCAAAAATCCCAAAATTGGGATTTTTTTGATTTTTGGATCTACATAACTTTTGACTCAGTAGATATTTTTTAACATTTCTTTCTTAAGATTATTAATAAATTTGTTGTTAATTCAAAAAAAGACACTTCAAGAAAATTATTAGGCAAAAAAAAAAAAAAAAAAAAATTTTACTTTTCAAATGCGAATAACTCGTAAACTATAAGAGCAATGTTTTTTGTAGATCTTTCAAATCGGATTGCAAACAAAAATTTTGCATCATTTTTAATTTTTGATATACCCGAGGTGCCCCACTTTGGGGCATTGTGGCTCGGCCCCCCTTGGTTGTTTAAGCCCAAATTCAAAAGAAGTTACAGATTTATTTCCACTTTTTTTCAGATCCCTCACTGTGCGTAGTATTAAAATTAAAAAAGTACCATAAAGACCCACATTTTGTATTCCCACTCAGGATCATGATTCTGGGTCCATTATTATAGAAAATGCTAAAGAAAGGTACCACTAAAGTAACTTTTTGTGAATTCTAACACGCATATCTAAATTGGAGCGGAAGCCGTTATTTACTTGTCAAAAATTCTCATGCCCATACAACGCTTTGCAATTGGAAAATCCGATTTTGACAGCGCGTTTAATAGTGAAATACAAAAGGAGAAACAAATAAGCAAGAAACTCATTTTTTAAACTTTAATATTTAGTTTTTTTTTATAAAATTTTAGTCTTCAAATCACAAAACAAAAATCAGAAACACCAATACTGCAATTGTTTAAATAATCCGGGTTGTTATATTTATTTTTTTGATAACCTTGTTTTTATTGTTTGACGTAGCGTTGCCGCTCTTATTTAGTTATGACATTTCAGCGTTAAAGCTAAGCGAAAAAAAACGTTCCCCTTACGCTTTTATTTAGGTAGGCCTGTAACTCATTCAGAATCATGTGCTAATACTTTTTGTTACCTCAATGTCATATAGATGGCTTAATGACTTTCTTTCTTTACTCTAAAGCATATCAGCCAACTATTATGTATAAGTAAAATAATTTCATATAATAAAAAGTACCATTAGAAGAACACCACGTCAAGTTGGAAACTCTAATGTAAACCTTGTGTGTAAAGTACATTATTTCACCTAGCCCACATACAAATGACCTCCCGAAATAGAACTTTATCGGTCATAAATATTTAATTAATATAGGTATATAAATTATTCGCTCCCAATAATTTGAATATGATTGGTTTATAATAAATCATAGCTCCCATATAAGGCCCACGTCCGAAAATCACTTTAACGAGCATAAATCTCTTAAAAATTTTGGTATCCCAATATAATTCAACAGAAATATGTTTCATATATACATAAATCACGTGATAAATCACATGAAGATCGGTCCATAATTGGTCATAGCTCCCATATAAGGCCCACTTCCTTAAATCAATTTAACGAGCATAAATCTCTCTTTGGAATCCATATAAGTATAATTTAATAAAAGTAAGTTTCATATAGATATAAATCACACGCCTTAATCTTGTGGCGATCGGTTTATAATTGGTCATAAATAAATAAAATATTTTTTTTTGCTATTTTCTCAGCGTAGGGTATTTATTATATGATCGGGCTTGACCGACCGATACTTTCTTCCTTGTTTTATACTTTTACTATTTCTGCAGTTTGTTTGAACATTTTGTTGCAAAACGCAGTCGATTGATATAAATATCGGAAATGTTTCCCAATTTTGGTTAATCAATATATAATCTAAGGACTTACCGCATTCAAAGAAATAGATTTCTGTGTTTGACTCAGGTTATTTGGTGAAGTTGAAAAGATTTCCGGAGGCAATGTTTGTGAGTGTGCTGGAAGGTAAATATAAGCATTATGTACAAATATCTGGTATTATTGAAAACCTTGGAACTAGGAGATTAACATTTTAAAGAAAACAAAAAGTATCGTATAAATTTTCAGAATTTCACGAGTCAGTGATAGTTCGTTAATGAAAAAAAAGTTCATAATGGAAAAAAAGTTCATTGCCGTTATTTACCTAGTGATATCTTATTAAATTTGCTTTATTTAAATAACGTATAGGGCCTTCCAAAAATATTTTTTTTGGTTTGAGGTTAGCAACTTTGGGTGCTGCCCATTAGCTCCCATTCCAACTACGAACTCATGTACATACAAATAAACTGAGAAACACCTCAGCACTGACTATTTAACATTTCAATGAGATGTCTTCAATCGGTCGCGATCTACCGAATTATTTAAAAAATAAAAACTTTCTAAACCACTGCAATATAAGACATTATTCCGAAAATAATTTTAAGAATAAACTTCCGACCTAATTCTATGACAAACAGTTTACCATTTTTAAACCGACTGAACTTGCTTATTTGTTTTCTTTTGAAATTAAATTTTGTAAACTTTTTTTTAACAACTTTTCTTTTCAGGTGGTTTTATTGGTCACATTCAACAAAAATCTACAAAAGCCGACAGACAAAGTCTTCAAAAGCGTAAGAATGAAAAATTATCTTTGTCTTCAGCTTCATTAGAACACAAATCAATAGAATCAGCGGAAATGAGTTTAGAACAGAAGCTACAAAGAAAACTAAAGAAACAAGGTCGACAAAAAATACGACCAATTAGCAGCACAACAGAACAAACCTTCATCGAACAAAACCCAAATAGAGATGAAGAAGAAGAAGCAACAACAAAAGAAAATATTCAACACCAACAAAGAGTCGTTAAAGTCAATTCAACGGATCCCATATTAATGGAGGTGGCAAAACAAATTAATGAATCTACAGAATACAAATACAATCATAAACAAACCTCAACACATTCCATTGACGTGATGACAACAGCCGGTGCTAATGATGATGACGATGATATCGATGATTATAACGATGAGTTGGGTGTTTTAAAAACGCAGTCAGCTACAAAATCAACTGAGTTTATGAGCACCGAACCGCAATTCAATTATGACGATGATGAGGCGGTGAATATTTTGGAAAATATTAGTGCTACACGCAGGAGTTGGCCAACCGATTTTATGGAGGAACCACTACCAACTACAGACACAATTAATACACAATCCAATGAATCAATTGCTGTCGACACTTCGGCTAACGACAGCCTCGAAACTGATCCCTCGGAAATACCTTTAGCACTGAGTGCTCTAAACATACCACCCTCTTTGTGGCCCAAATTACCCGGTAATATTACTAAACTGGGCAAACCCTATGAAGCGGAGAGCTCAGCCGAGGAGCCGGCACTTTGTGTACCCATCACGGTGCGTGAACAAAATATGATAAATTCCAAAGAACTGGTTTTCATCGAAAGAGTATTTTGTTTTCCCATGCCACCATCCACTACCACATCCGAAAATGGTTTGAGTAGTGTAAGAAACACCATTACTAGTAGTAGCACCACCTTAAGATCCGCCACAAAGGCTAAAGTTCAAAATTATAATGATTTTATCGATTCCATTTCAAGAGTTTCAAATCTATCGTGTAGTAGTTTTAAGAGTCAACTGTATTTAGTATCATCTATTTTAGTTATTTATTTTAAATTTATCGTTTAACAACAAAATTTGCGTACAAAAATTTATTGATTAAATTGTGTGTTTTATTTTATTTATTTGAAAATTCAAACTCAGGTTAAATATTTCTGAAATAAAGAAATTTATTGAAAATTAATTTTTTTTTTTTTTAATTATGTAGTTTGTTTTAATTGCACGCTGACGACCAGTGGGTCGGACTGAACATAATTTGGATATAAAATGTTATTTAAAACTGACTGATAAATTATTTTACAGCACAGGCCCATGCTGTGGGGCCTCAAAATTCCAGTCCAAAATCAAAGATTTTAATATACATATTCTTAAAACTCTCAATCGTACATAATGTATGACCGATTTCATTAAAAGTTTTTCTGTTAAGCAATAAATAGCTAAATCTTATAAAACAGGTTTTAAAGCAATATTTTTTTGAGTACAAAATCGATTATTTGCATTTGAAAATTTCTGCTTCAGTTTTGGATGTAGCTACCATTGCTTGCCTTTGACTTAACCATGAAATTACGCCTCCAGCTAATTTTACAATAACACCCGTTGTGGATCTTCCAGTTTTTAAGCAACCACCAAAGTCTGCATCACTGTAGCATTTCAGTTTTAGGTCTGATTTGTTGTTATAAAAGATTCCGTACTTTGACGTTCCAGAAATAAAGCGAAAGACTCTTTTAACACGGATAACATCATCATTCGAAGGATTTTCTAACGTTCTCGATAGAAACCCAACACTGTAAGCTAAATCTGGCCTTGTGCCCAACATTAAATACATGATGGCTCCTACAGCTTGTCTATATGGAAATTGAGAACCCTTTACGTTTTCTTTCCCTGGTTCGAAAATTTCTCCTTTTAGCATGGGCGATGAAACGGATCTACATTCAGAGAATCTGAATCTATCCAAAATTCGTTTTGCATAAGCCTCCTGACTAATAATTATGCCATTTTTATTTCTTTTTATTTCCAGCCCCAAAAATAACTCGCTTCTTCGGATGGTATTTTAAATTCATTTCTCAATTCAGATAAAAATAATTCCAATTCTTTGGGATTTGTGGCAGTTACTAGGCCATCATCTACATATAGAGCTAGTATTAACTTCTTACCTTCTTTATCTCTCATGTATAAGCAAGCATCCGCTTCATTGGCCTTAAAACCAAGCTTCAATAAATAATTTCCGAATCTACGATTCCAACAGCGTGGCGCTTGCTTTAATCCATATAAACTTCTCTTAAGCTGACATACTCTCTTAGTACCATCATTAAAACCTTCTGGCTGTTTCATATAGATAATCTCTTCAAGTTGGCCATAAAGAAAAGCTGTTGATACATCGAATTGGCAAAGGTACATACTTTGACTACACTTAATATTGCTCTAATTGTTCCTAATTTTGCGACTGGACTGAAGGTTTCATTATAGTCTATGCCTTTACGTTGTCGAAAGCCTTTGATTACTAATCATGCTTTGAATTTTTCTATACTCCCATCTGGATTTGTTTTTACTTTAAATACCCACTTTGATGGAAGGGCTTTAGATTCCTCAGGAAGATCGGCAAGATCCCAAGTTTGATTTTCATTTAAAGAACTTATCTCGAAATTCATGGCTTTCAGCCATTCATCTTTCTCTGCGCTATTAACTGCATCGGTAAAAGTCAAAGGAGTTTCAATTTGATTTACAAAATCCTGAGCTGCCGTAACATAGTAATCAAATCTTGAGTTATGAATTAAAGTGCGATACTTATTTCGGCAATTTTCACGATTTATTTTCATATTAACCATCTTCCACAAGTTCGCAATAGGATTGAAATTGGGAGATTGAGCAGGCCAATGAAGACATTGAATCTTAAAGCTCTGAAACCAAGTCTTACAAACTTTGGAGGTGTGCCAGTGAAGAGATGCCACTTATAGAGCATAAGGCAACATTACATCTTTCAATATATCACGGTACATGAACCGATCCATAATCCCATTCAATTTATGAATTGGCTCTATTCCTTGACCAGAAAAGCAACCCTAGACCATTATATTGCCCCCTCCATGTTTAATTGTTCCTTTGCAATACTTAGGATTCAGTCTTTCTTCTTTTCGTCTGGTTACACGCCTTATTCCATAGGAACTTTTTAATTTGTATTTGGATTCGTCAGAGAATAGTACTGTCCTCCAATTTTGGACACTCGATGACGATGTGGGCTTTGGCAGACTCCAGTCTAGCTTTCTTGTTCTTAGCTGATATAAACGGTTTTTTTGCTGGTCGTCGGCTTAATAATCCTGCTTCTACTGCTCTTCAACGTATTGTTCTTTCTCTAACGCATAATCTTCAACTTGTTCTTACTTGACTAGCTGATGCTGTAGGATCGTTTTGCATTGCTCCTTTGATCAAGGAATCATCATATCGTGTGGTTTTACGCGGAAGTCCTCCATAATGCCCCGGTGATATACGACCAGTCTGCAAACAGTTTGGAATCAGCCGGGAAATAACTGATTTGTTAATTGAATATTGTTTACTCAATTCATGCCGTGATAAGCCCGCCTTCCAGTCTTCAAAAAATTTAATCTTAAATTCACTGGAGTATTTGTTCTTTGCCATCCATTGTTTTATTCACAGTAAACTGTATAAAACTTAAATTATACAGACTACGCCTTCCTTTCTTTTTATCTTCTGGAATTTTTTAATGCGTCCGTTGTGAGTTCGGTTAACTGACATTGCAAATATGCAGTAGCATAGTCAAATTTCTGAACATCTAATAAGGGGGAGGTTTTGTTTGGTCCGTCGCGTTTTGTGTTTTTATATGTTTTATAATTTTAAATTAATTGTTCATAAAATGATCCTCTACTAAATGAACATTAACAATATAATTTAATAAAATATATACAAAATAAATCCCAAAAAGCCTTTTTTTAAACAAATTATGATTTAAAAAAATCTGTAGCTATGTTGAAAGCAAGATTACAAATGACATTTCCCATCAATTTGCTTAACCACACATCAAGCAGAATTTTAGCCCATCATGAGGACGAGTTGTTTCTAACAGACGTAGAAGAATTTGTCATTATATTGAGCTACGGTTTCGATGGGTCTACTGGACATAGTTTGCTCAAGCAAAAAAATAACATATCAAAAAGTTTTGATTTTTGTTTTGTTTTTTAAACCCATATTTACATGAGAGCTTAATGTAGCAAGTTTTATAAAGATAGCGAATGTCAAAGACATATAAAATTTCTTACCTAAAATTTACTTATAGTGGAGCCCCAAGAAAAGCTGTTTAAACGACAATTATCCGAAGAGGACATTCTTAATGGAACTAAAGAAGTAAGAGTGCTAATTCGGTTGTGCCGAATCTTATATACCCTTTACCAATGTTTAAGATAAATATTAAAATAATTTGGCAACATTTTATCGTAAAAAATCAATTTTGTTGAAAAAATAAATTTGGTGAAAAATAGGTGAACAAAATCGAGGTATTCGTGGTTTTTTGCTTATATCTCAGCCATTAGAGAGCCGATTATCTCAATTTTAAAGAGCAAATTAAGTTGGACTATAGCAGACAGTTATATTTAGAGTTTCCAATTCGATTTTAACCGAAACCGAAACCGACAATTATTCTTCGGTTTTCACTTGTAATCTATTTTCACTAGAAAAATTCAAAATTTAGAAATGAGAAACAAACTTTTTCATCCAATTATTCATCCAATATCTCTAAACACAGATCGGTAAAAATATCTTAAGATTTCTTTAAATTTTTTAAATTGTATTGCAATAATTGCTTCAGATAATGTAGCAGGCTACCTACCTTTCGCAGGCTAAATAATGCAAAATTTTTGTAACAAAGTCTTAGTTATTTTCAAATATCCGATAAAAGTATGTAGAACTAGCTGACCCGCGGCGCTTCGCCACCCCAATTTGAAGAAAGAAATAGCACTATTAAGTCTCCCTTTGTGAATTAATACTAATTAAGGATAACATGTCTCTAATTTAATGTTTATTGATTTATTGTAATGTGGATTATAGCTCATTCTAGACGTATTATTAGAATATAAACAGTACCATAAAGACCCACATTTTGTATTCCTACTCAGCATCTTGAATTTTTAATTTCATATTTTTGTGTCCATTATTATAGAAAATACAAAAGAAAGCTAAGACTATAATCACCTTTCGTGAATTCTAACTCATTCAGAATCATTTGTGCCTAAGTTTAAGGTTTATTATTATAAAATATTCAAAAAGTACCTTTACAATAAAGAAATAGTAACATTAATTATCCGTTTTGAATTCGCGATTCTAGGTCCATCGTTATAAAATATTCAAAAAGTACTACTAGTTCGAAAAAGTACCTGCGATTCCCTTTTTTATATTCTAACTCAGTCAGGATCATGTGTGTTGAATATCCTGCTTATAGGTTCATTACTATAGAAATTTTAATAGTTTCTGTTACCTCAATATCATTATGCCCTCTATCCTTGATACTTTCTTTACTCAGAAGCATATCAGCTAACTATTATGTATATACAATAAGTAAAATAATTTATTATAATAGAAAGTAAAAATTGTCCACACTTAAACCACTGTCAAATTTGAAATTTCAAAGTAATTTCCTGATTCTAGGTTCAATATTATAGAAAATTAATTTTGAATTTCTCCATTTTTGGTATCATACTACAATTGAGCACCCTATTCTTGATTATTTCTTTACTGAGAAGCATATCAAACTTCAACTAATTTAATACATTAAAAGAAAAAGTACCAATTTTCGTTTATCCTCGTAAACACTCGTCAAATTTTAACTTTAAATTTGTTTAGCAGTTCCTATATTATCAACTGATTTAATAGTTAATAAATTATCACAAAACCGAACCGAAACCGATCGGTTTTCAACTTTTTAAAACCGAAACCGCGGTTTTGAAATTTTTCGGTTTTTTGGAAACTCTAGTTATATTGTTGTAACAATCATGTATGTAAGTTATTTGGGGGCTTAGGAAAGTTGATTTCAACATACATACGGACAGACGTACATATGTCTATAAAAATTCAGAATATATGTACTTTGTCGCAAATGAAAAATGTGGAATTGACAAACTTATACTTATATACCCATATCACTCATGATGAAGGTTCTAAAACAGTATTGGACAGAAAAGGGCAAACATCTTAAATAAACTCAATATAAATTACATAACAAAATCAGTATCTAGTTCCAATAAAGCAAGCACATTTATGGGCTTCTATGTAATGATAAAACTAAAATGTATATAGGTTCAAAATAAGGAAAACCACATTACCCAAATAATGAAATTTTAATTGTGTACACAATTTGATTTATAACTAAGTAATTTTAATTTTATTTCTTTATTTATTTTGTTTAACTAAATATTTATGCACATACATATAGTATATTGATCGTTAAGACATAGACAAATTAGTAATTGCAGATAAGTGAAAAATTTTGTGTTAATAAGTAGTTGAAAGTTACAAACCAGATTATTTCCACACATTTTTAAAATAGTTACTTGTTGTTTATATCTATGTACATCATAAGAAGAAAGATAGAAAATAAATACAAACATAAAATGTAATAAAAAATTTACTCATACACTGATAAGATAGATACTCTTGTTGCAAATACTCATCCATATAAAATTATTTGTGGCATACGGGAGATGTTGAATTTTGTATGTATTTGAAAGAAGAAGAAAAAAAAAACTAAATAAAATTAGGATTCTCGTACACTTGCAACACCAAAACTTATTACAAATCACAGTCTTTGTTGGTTCATTTTGAAAATGTTTCTTTTCTTTTAATTTCATTTCATTTCAATTCGTTTCGATTTGATTCTCTTTGATTTCTTTCTTTAAGTTTCTCTTTTCATTTGTTTGTTTGTTTTTATGTTTAAATAATAAATGTTAAGTTTAGTTTTTATTTAAATTTACAAATTACTATGTATAAATGACAAGGGTTTAGATGAAATGGATTTTCAACAAGAAATGGAAAAAGGTAATTAGTAGGTTTTAACAATAGTTTGGGGGTTAGAGGGAATATAGATGCCAAGATATTTATTGATTTTCTAAAGGACCAATATATTGACCATTTTGATTGGCTACACGTTGATTCTCCAATTTCTTGGCAAATTCTGGATCACTTTTGGCTCGCTGCTCCAAACGTTCCTGTTGCAGTTTAATGCCAGCATAGATTTGATCTAAACCTTTTTGAATTTCATCGGGTATAGCTGGTGGTGTGGGTATATGATCGCCTGTGGCACGAAAACCATGCTCATCGGCTGTATATTGAACATTAATGGTGTCGCCTTCGGGCGATTGGTACGAATATTGGCCATGTTGTACCAGCACGCCATTCGGATTGACCTCGGAGAAATCCTTAAGGAATCCGGTCTCTTCGTGTATGATGTTGTTGCCAGTCTCGTATTCGGTCTTGTAGCTGCCATCTTCACTTTGTTCTTTGTTGTATTTTAAAATGGGAATCCAAGTGGAGGTTTCACGTCTCAACTGATGATCGACCTTTTCGTCATTCGGTATAATGTTAACATTATTGGGACGATGCTGGGGTAGAGGTTGAGGTTGAGGTTTTGCCGTACTGGTTACAAGTATCGTACAGACACACACAGTAAACAACTACGAGGATTAAATCCCAAAAAATTGAAAAACAAAAGATTAAAAAAAAAAAAATATGTTAAATTTAAAAACACGTTATTAACACTTTTAGTTTCTATTTGAAGTTGTTGCAAATTTTACTTACAAACACTTTCATTTTATTTTATTTCTTTGTTTCTTCTTTTTTGTGTATTATTTTTTTATTTAAATACAATTCTCTTTTCCTTTTAGGATTTTATTTTATTTTATTATTTCAATTACAAACAAACTACACTCTTTAAGTATCCAATGTTCAGTGGTTTTATTCGCGTTTAATCGTTTTTTGGCGGAGTGAAAGCAAAATTTGAAAAAAGACTGTTCAACAACAAGCCCTATTTAAGCTATTTATACTGTTACGACTGCGCCTCCTTTAAGCCATCTAATAAACGAACCACTAATGTGAGCCAACAAAGCCAAGCAGCAGCAGCCATCTAGTCACACAGTCTCAAACTCACAGATACTAGATGCCTCTTAACCCACCACATACATACCAAAATATTTACCAGTAACATGCCACCATCACCACCACCACCACCATCAACCAACATGTGGTTAGATTGTTCGTTTTAAGGTGACCACAAGGTATTTTCACACGAGACTTTGAAAAATTGAAAACAATGAAATTTATACGACAATCTTGATTTGAATGTTTGTCAAATTGTATCGTATCATTGTGGTGAGTTTACTAGGTTGGAGAATAACCTTTATTTAAATAAATACTACGAGATAAAAAAAACACAACTTTTTATTTTATAACCACTCTGATATTTTAGACATACGATCACACAGTTATTGTGTGTATTTCTCAAGACTATTACCCTTCGATCCTTCAGAAAATGTTTACTAATGGTTTCATATCCTTTAACTCCTCTAGATTTTGTAAAAAAGAGCCAAACCATTAAAGTATATTGCATGATAGTGCGGTGCATTTTTAGAAGGGGTAAAGAGTGTTATTATTGCTCCTCTTCTTCATTACACCATCGGCGCATAGTAAAATCAACATTTGGAAATATCTAAGATTATTATGTCCATATATCCCCAATTAAAATTTACTGATACCTAATATTCTCTTCAAATCCCAGTTGCGCCCATATATTTCCACAAGGATTTCGTCTGTATAGATCTATTATAATTAGTTCACTGTGTGTCTCCATCAAGTCGGTCTTGTAAACAATGACCGGAATCAAGATTGTGACCTGGTACCCAGTAGTTTAAAAACGTGGTGTATGGTGGTCACTTGTAGTTCTCTCCGATAAAGGCTACCCTTGATAAAATTACCAAATACGGATATATAAAGACGGCTCTGAAATGACTTGTGGTGTTGGATCTGGTGTATTCTGTGACGAACTTGGTATTAGTATCTGTAAACGTCTTCGGAACGAACGTGTTGTTTTTCAGGCTGAAATATTTGGTAGCTTCAAAGGTGCAACATTCGTGGAAATTTTGGTATTTTTGTCGACAGTCAGACGGCGATTGAATTATTATTCTACTACGTACTTTTATTAGTCAGGTATTGTAAGAATGAGCTGTGAAGGCTAGGTCGTCTAGAGACTACTATGAAATAGGAAATGGTTTTCAACCTTCTCTGCAAATGACCGGCCCTAACAGGTTCCTGGGCAACTACATACTAACCAACCATGGTGAGTGTGCTACATTTATATATAATACCTTCGACATTATAACGAGGGTTGTGGTCTTGAAAATCGGTATTCTTGAATATATAAACCTCATGGATACTAACCGGCATGATTTTATTTGTCTAGAGCTATGCCTAATACCCAAAACTACTCGTATTCCAGTGCCATTTCCATTCTTTTGGGTGTATTACTTAAAAATGCGGGATTTACAATAGATGGGATATCTTTTGAACGCGGTGTTTCTTTTTAATAAATTATATGTCATTCTAAAGGGAACATATCTGTAATTTGTTCTCACTTTGTTATCGAACATTATAGTGTAAACAACGTTTTTTTTGCTTCGAAATTTGTACCGACGATTGCTCACCAAAGCTTATTTGAATGTGTTCCTTCGGTTTCAACATGCGAGAAATGGTTTGTTCGGTACAATAGTGGTGATTTTGACAGGGAAGACAAAGTTCGACCAGTCCAGCCAAAACAGTTTGAAGACCAAGAATTGGAGGCATGACAGAACAAGGAAATTGTTGTCAAACTCAACAAGAGCTTGAAAAAATCATTGGGAGCTACTCAAGCAGCAATTTCAAAATGTTTGCGAGCAGCAGGATTCATCCAAAAACAAGGAAATTGGGTAACATACGAATTGATAACCCGATGCGTAAGAGATCATACGTAAAGCATAGTCAACCAGCCGAATCAACACTAAAGCCAAATATCCATGGCTCTAAGGTCCCGGTCCACACTGTGAAACATTTGCTGCAAAACATTTTTAAATTCTCTTTTGAAACTGCATTCGTGTCCACACAGTGAAGTTTTTGCTTTTCAGTTTTTGACATTTCTGTACAGAACGAATATGAACGAATAAATATGAATGACATACTCAACAAAAGTTTCATGTACATGAAACAGAGTACCCTTTTCCATTCCTCTTTCCCCTTTCATCGACAAACTCAAATGTTTTGCAGCAAATGTTTCACAGTATGGATGGGGACAAGGCAATGCTCTGTATTTGGTGGGAGCAAAATGATCCTATCTGTTATGAGCTGCTGAAATCTGTGCAGACCATCACAGGGAACGTGTACAGAACGCAACTGATTTCTTCGAGCATTGGCCCAAAACATAACAACGCTCGGCCACATTATGCAATATATGTTAAAAACTGTTTAGTATGAAGTAGTTGGGAAGTTTTGCCTCACCCGCTTTATAGTCCAGACCTTGCCCGTTCGAATTCCTTTTTGTTTCGATCGATGCAGAATGCTCTCTCTGGGATACGCTTTATCTTAGAATAGTGTATCCGAAATTGGCTGGATTCGTCCTTGGCCTCCAATCCATATGGATTCTAATGGCTCGGAATCCATATGTTGCTAGAAAGATGGGAAAATGTCATAGCGAACAATGGTCAATACTTTGAAAAAACATATTTATATTGTACAAATGTTTCGCTAAACATTTTACAAAATCCCGCATTTTTAAGTCATACACCAATATGAGCCGTCAGTGAATACGTTTCAGTATCGTGATAAACTCCTTGTCCCAATAGACTTTAATGTATTTTAGGTTAAATGATCTCACTAGTGGAAAGAAAACTATCATGGAATTGTTTCCGTGAGTGGTTTATCAATGTTAGGGATCGGTAGTTTTTACGAAACTGGGGCTTGTCACTTTAATATTGTTACTTTTTAACCTTTTTAAAACGTTGGTTTATTTCCATTAAATAAACCGGATACTTTTGATTGCAAATAAAAGATATTTAGTAGTTTAAAATTTGTAACAACTCTTTATTTATTTAAAATGTACAACAACAACACTTCAAATAGTCACTCAGTGTCTTCATACACATTTATCAATTCGCAGAAATGCACACACTCTTTATAATGTACAAACTTAAATGTACAAGGCAGTTGATGTTAACTCTAACAGTTGATGTTAACTCTAAACTCACTCAGGACTGCAACCTCTGTCACTATTTATACACACGCCATATTTCGGAAATCTTCTACAATCCTCTAAACGGACAAACTAGTATGTTCGAATTCTAGAGCTTTCGATGTCAATGTTAGCAGCTTAAACATTTAGTGTTGCCATACTTACAAACTATGCCAATAACCGCATGCTTTCAACATTGTTGATAAGTAGAAGCTTCTACTGATGGACGTGTTTATAAACATAATGAATGCTGCAGGCAGTCGTTACAGACTGTTAAATTTAAAATCGCTATTGCAAATTCGTAACAATATGTATGGAAGTTTGATATAGAAGGGCATTTAGAAAAATAAGAAATGTAATGAAAACCTTTCGATTATTATAATAAAATGTTTTCTGCCTCCTAATACTCATATATCACTTTAGTATTACTTATCAGACTGTTTGTTTTGTGTAAATTTTGGTGATTATGTGACAATATACTATTTATGAAATCAAAGCAGGTGTTCCACAGGGAAGTGTTCTCGGACCAACACTTAACTTGATATACAGTTCCGATTTGCCAACGATAATTTAAATTCTGCCATTCTTCATAAGCAGACTCAAGCATGTTATCTGGAGATTCAGAAAATTATCCCAGACATGTGGAGACGTAGTTGAAAAACTGGAGAATACGTGTAAATGAAACCAAAATTAAACACGTTGCGTTTACACTTAAGAGAGGAAACTGTCCACTCTCCATAGTCTGATCATGTCACATAAAGTGCCATGAGTCGCCATATGAGAATAAAATCAATCTAAAAAGTTATCATGTATAAGACTGTTATGGAATCCAACTATGGGGAACGACAAGTAATACCAGTACTGATCATATACAGATGGTCCAATCCACAATTCTTAGGACCATGACGGAAGCACCATGGTATATAAGACACTTAGAAGTAGCATTGGTTAAAGATGAGTTTAGAAAAATTTGTGAGAGATACATCTAGAAATAGCAATACTAGAACTCCAACACGAACAAGGCTTCGTAGAGCTGAACTACTACCCTTCTAATCTGAGACCTATAGATTTTAGTTATGTCTGGGATGTAAAGGCAGATTCAATAAATAAATTCGAAAAAATCTAGAGTTTTAACTTGGTGGTTAACTTCGAATAACAGAACATTTGTGCCTTCTTCTGTTAGATAATTAAGAATAGTTGGGAACATTAATATTAACAGCAACATTTATTTCACTGTTCGTACAACTCTCTAGAATTTTCAATATTCTTATCTGTATAAAATCGAACAACAATCAATGTTAGAAGAATTATACTATAAAAACAAGTAAGATTGCTATATTCGGCTATGCCGAATCTTATATACCCTTCACCTTTGTTGTGGATGCATTAATTGCCCACGTTCAAAGTATAGCATCCTAAATATATCAAAATTTTACATTTAATTGCTGACGAACAGATTATATTGTAGAAGTTACAAACGAAATGCCAATCTTATATATACCCTTCACACGAAGGTGAAGGGTATAAAAACACAAAAAAAAAAAAAAAAATACGCAAAGCAATAAAACCAACACACATCCAAACATACAATAAATTGTTTTTTTTTTGTTGATGAAGTTTTCAGAGGTTGTCTCGGATTTTTGCTCATATCTCCGTTATTTATGAACGGATTTTGCTGATTTTAAATGGGAAACTTCTCGAAAGCATGTCTGACAGAATTATTGAAGATTTGCATCCCGAAGATATCTGGGGTATTCAGAAAATTGATTTCAACAGACATACAGACAGACGGACATGGCTTAATCGACTCCGGTATCTATAACGATCCAGAATATATATACTTTATAGGGTCGGAAAATTATATTGTGGAAATTACAAACGGAATGACAAATTTATATATACCCTTCTCACGAAGGTAAAGGGTGTAAGAAACAAGATAATGGAAAACAAAACAGGATTTATACAATGATAAAGTCAAAGGTGCTATGAAAACTGATAATTTCAATTCTGAATTAAAGCTCGCTGTAGTATGAAAATCCCGTTGTTGTATTGTTTGTATTTTAAGTTTATTCTACATAAATTTTAGTAGTCCTTCTCCTATTGTCAATTCTAAAGCTGATATTTATTTGGTAACCTTAATTTATCATTGATCATTAATTTTGGTGGATTTTCACGAGAGCTATTTATGAGATTGTATAGTCTGCATGTATGTATTTAATTGTTGCCGGTATACTCTACACCACGGTGCTGTACGACACACTACTGTCTCAGCCATCAAGTTTTCATCTGTCTTTTAACAGTGATTTGGTAATTGTTGTGTATGTATTTACATTCATGCATTTTAATATTTATACACATAAAAAAATTGGTTGGAAATCGGTTGCTATCAGATATATTTAATATAATTAACATAATTGTTGCAGTAAAAACCAAGGTTAGTTACCGCTAAGCTACCGTTATCCCTAAAATAACATTTATTTTATAAATAATTTTAAATTATAAAAATAGGAAAAAAATCATTTTGGTTTTGTGACCAGTGTTATTATGTTCTCAAAAATTAAGTTTATTCAAATAATCGGGAAAATTGTCTGGGTAGTGCTAGTTCTAGTTTGGCGTGAGACAAGTGATTTTTGTTTGAAATTGTCATCTCCGAAAAAAGTTTTACGAAAGCGTCTCAGAGCTAGTAACCATTTTTTAGTATGGTTATGCGTTATGCGTTAACTAACAAACACCTCTTCTTTAGAACGGCTCTCGAACTTACTAGTTTTTTTACCGTTTCGAATCGTTAGCCGACCTCGGTAAAACCCTTTTTATTGTTTGCGAATCGGAACAACTTTAGAATATCAGTGGTTAAATGGAAAACTAACTAATGGAAACAAATTTAGATTTTAAATTTTAGTACATTACTTACTGTACATACTTATATAAGCTTTAGCATCGAGTTTGCTTTAACTTTGTTTTATTATTAGCAACTACATATTCCGATTTATAACTGTGTAGCTATAAAATTTCATAAGTCTAGATTCTAGAACAATTTCAGCCGTTATATGGTAACAAATCACTGAAACACCTCTCACATCAAAACTGTATTCTCTGTGTACAAGTACAGTTTCATACAAACACAAACACAAATAATTATTGTTTACTTTTGAAGTTGCATCGATATTTATTTAAGAGCAAAGCAACTATCGCTCTCTTTTAAGGCTGTGCTATAGAAAGTATTGGCAATAATTTTTACAAATAATTGGTAGGGTTTCCACACTGAAAACTGTATATATTATTCACTCAACCATACATATTGATCAGAGCTATATAAAAAAATATATAAGCATTTCTTTAAGTAGCACTGTCCAACAGCATTTTTGGAACAGAATTGCGACCTTATAAGTACAGCTGATGTGATTTTTTTTATAGTGGGTCAAAGTTTTAATTTTTTGATCGAAGGGAGCATTATACAGGGTGTCTGCCGGGAAGGTATACTACTTTGTTTGTTTATAATTTTTGATTAAATGAAAGAGAATGCATCTTATATTGATAAATGTTTTATTTTATTGCCTCACAAATGCGAACCCTTTTGAGCACATTTTTCATTACATTCTCACACATTTCACGCGGTATTGCATTAATTTAATCACGAATATTTTATTTGAGTTGTTCAAGGGTTTCTAGTTTGTTTGCATAAACCTTGCTTTTCAGATATCCCCACAAAAAGAAGTCTGGAGCAATCAAATCAGGCGACTGTGGAGGCCAATCAACATCACCATTTCTTGAAATAACTTGTTGTGGAAAGAGGTCTCTCAGTAATTCCATTGTAATCCTGGCTGTATGTGATGTGGCACCGTCTTGTTGATACCACATGTTAATGCAGTTGTGACGTTAAAAAGTTTTCAATCATATCACAATATCGCTCCCCATTTACTGTTACCGTTACGCCGTTTTCATTGAGGTTGATGGATTGTTTTGAACACTTTCTTGAGCAGCAGTCATGTTTTCAGCCGATCTTGCAGTATGTTGTGGTCCATACTTGGGCCTATCACCTACAGACCCTCTTTCATCGAAATCATTCACTAAACGATAAATAGTTCGTTTTGTTGGCACGTTGTTACTCCCAAAAATTTCACGTAACTTTCTCATCGTCACAGTAATCGATGATTGACTTTGATAAAATGTTTTAACGATTAAAACACGTTGGTTTATAGAATATTTTTCCATAATAAATTTGCCGACTGCCAAATATGAAGTGTCAAGACTAATGATTACCAAAATGGCGGCAAAACAAAGTAGTATACCTTACCGGCGGACACCCTGTACTAACTGAACAAAATGTTGTAAGTTATTGTCTGAGACTTTTCTTATTGTCAGAGTTATATTACGGAATGTTATGGAGATAATTTTTGTGGAAGATCTCAACCCTCTATCTCCTCTCTTTAGGGGTCAATTTGACTTTTATTTCGAGAAAATAAAAAAAAGTCCTTTCAAAAAGGACATTTAAGGATTAAAATATTCTACGAAAATGTTTGCCAACAAATTTCAGTGGGGGTCACCAAAGATACCAAAGTTGTAAATAAAGCTCTTTACGCTTAATTAGAAAAAATACACGCCACATCGAGTCTCACATTTTTTTAAAAAATCTCCAAAAATCCAAGTATGATCCGAATGAGCTGAAATTTAAAATATAAATAGTCCTTAACAAGATCTACAAAAAACATGCATGAATATGTAAGTTATCTCTTTTAGTTCAAGAAATATTTAGGTTTATTTATATATTTCTTTTATTTTGCTCGATCTTTTGTTGGTTTTTTTAGATATGGAGGGCCTAAAGAGGGTCGAAATCTTTTTTAAAAATATCAGCTATTTTTGTTATGTAATTCTGAATAAAATCAGTTATCTCGTACCTATAAAAAGTTACATGCATTAAAAGTTTGAACATGTAAAAATGGGCGTATTTTTTTTATTAAATTTTTTATATAGATATTGTTACGAATTTGCAAAAACGATTTTGAATTTAACGGTCTGTAACTACTGCCTTCAAACATTCATCATGTTTATAAACACGTCCATCAGTAGAAGCTTCTACATATCAACAATGTTGATAGCATGCGGTTGATTAGCATTGTTTGTAAGTATGGCAGCACTGTATGTTTAAGCTGCTAACATTAACATCGAAAGCTCTAGAATTCGAATGTACTAGTATGTCCGTTAAGAGCATTGTAGAAGATTCCCGAGAGATGGCAGTGCGTGTATAAATAGTGGCAGAGGCTGCAGTCGTGAGTTGAGTTTATCATTGGCGCTGTTAGAGTTAACATCAACTGTCTTGTACATTTAAGGTTGTACGTTATAGAGTGTGGGTGCATTTCTGCGAATTGATAAACGTGTATAAATACACTGAGCGATTATTTAGACTGTTGTTGTTGTACATTCTAAATAAATAAAGAGTTGTTACAATTTTAAACTACTGAAACTGCTTTTATTTGCAATCAAAAGTATCCGGTTTATTTAAAGGAAATAAACCCCGTTTTTTAAAAGGTAAAAACGTAACAAAATTTATGCGAATTAATGTATTTTTCAAACGTGGGCCTTATATGAGATATATGACTTATTAAGGTGTGATCTTCATAAAATATTGTGGGTTGATATATATCTATTTGATGCTTATTTTGGTTAAATTTCGTCCAAATAACGATATTTAGAGGCGTTTTATGGTTGTTAAACATAATTTCAGAAGTATCTTATATGGGAGCTAAGGGTAATTATGGACTGATCGTCACATAATCTAGTAGTATGATTTCTGCATATATATATAACTGTATACAATATTGGTTCGATACCGATATTAATTTTTTGTTGCTAAATTTTGTATATATACTGCTATTCTCTAGACCTTGAAGACTTTAAAACTATCTGTAACCAATACTTGTAGTTTTATTCTTTGAAAATCTCTAAATGTCGCGCATCATTGTAAATTATGCCGTTATTTAGTTGGTAAATGGAATAATGACAAAATCAAAAATTATTGAAACAGGTTTTCAAAATGTTAGTAGTATTTGTTTAACAAATACATAAATGAATACAAAAATACATAAATATATTCATATTTATGTATTTTTAACACAAAAAGTACTCACATGTATAATAAGTATATTGTATTGTATACATATGTATGTAAGTACTTTTTATATATGGATGTACTCAATGCAATACGCGAGTAAATGGCATATAATATAGTTAGTTTGTACAAATTATTACATTTGCAGTAGAGTCTAGTTAAAATGAACAGGCGCTGATAAGAAAATGTGCCAATAAATAACATTTACCACCTATAAAAATATTAAATTTTACAATGTATTGATTTTTCGTGAACAAAATTCGAATGGATTAAGATATTGTTATAAAATTTGGACACTGAGCTCCCCTCTGACCTATCCAAACTTGAGCAATTATTTGATAAATATGAAATTTTTCTAAAAAATTGCTCAAGTTTGGATAGGACAGAGGGGGACTTCGTTTCCTTAAAAAAGTCAATTCTTTTTTTCAATGGTTTTTTCTTTAAGAGAAATATAGATATAAAAACAATAAAATGTATAATAAAGCTGTCACATTTTACAAGACATTTTTGGCACAGTTTTATATTAACCCGGCAATGCACAGTGGGGCAGAATCAAAATTTGTTGCCTTTTAAAGGGCTAACAATAAGTATTTAAATCTTATAACCACTGTTGCCAGATTTGCCGACTTATCGGCGTTTTTTGATGGCAAAGTGCGATTTTCCGATTTTAGTCTTAAAAATTACGATTTTATGAGAAGTCAAGGTTTTCATATAATCATTTAATTATCAAATATAATGAATACAACATGAATTAGTATTCTAGATATAAGTTGTGGCTTTTTGCTTATATTTCAGCCTTTTGTGGACCTATCTTTCAGATTTTCAATTGAAACGTAACCAGAACCATACCTGATACATTGTTGTACCATTCATCGTTTGTAAGTTATTTATGATCTTCGGAAAGTTTATTTCAACAGACAGACGAACATCGATATATAGACTGCGCTATTTATAAGGATACAGAATATATATATATATATATTAAGGGGTCGCAAATGAAAAATATGGAAAAATTAAAAATACAAACGGAATGATAAACTTATATGTAGTATATACCCTTACAACTCATGGTGGAGAGTATACACATTAGAGTGGGTAAATTTTTTCCACGAAAAATCTTATAGCAGAAACATAGTCCAAAATCAAAACCTATCTTGCGCATTTCGTATTTCTTCCAGTGATATCTCAGTATTATTTTTTTATACCCTTCACCTTCGTGATATGTATATATAAGTTTGTTATTTCGTTTGTAATTTCCACAATATAATTTTCCGACCCTATAAAGTATATATATTCTGGATCCTTGTAGATAGCGGAGTCGATTAAGCCATGTCCGTCCGTCTGTCCGCCTATCTGTTGAAATCAATTTTCTGAAAACCCCAGATATCTTCGGGATCCAAATCTTCAATAATTCTGTCAGACATGCTTTCGAGAAGTTTCCTATTTAAAATCAGCAAAATCCGTCCATAAATAACGGAGATATGGCAAAAAATTGAGACAAACTCTATTTTTGGCCTATTTTTGATCTATATCTCGATTACGAAATCATAAATATACACAATATGGATGTCTAATGATAGATACTTCAGAGTCCATTGCAATGATGTATATAAGGCTATAGTAAGTTGGACCTACAATTGAACAAAATCGGGAAAAATATTTTTTAACCCGAATTTTTTTTCACAAAAAACTTTTTTTTGTCATAAATTTGTTTCACTAATAAATTTAAAAAAAATTTTTTTTTTAAATAATTGGAAAAAATTTTTTAAAGAAATTCGAAATTTTTTTTTTTTTTTTTAAATTTTATTTTAAAGTGCAATTTGGTGAATGGTATATAAGATTTGGCAGAGCCGAATCTCATACTTGTTTTTTAATAGTTTTTTTATTGCATAAAATACGAAATGCGCAAGATAGGATTTGATTTTAGACCTATGGTTTCTTGAGGAAACTTTCTTAGAATTTTCCGTAGATTGCGTTTCTGCTATACGATTTTTTACTTTTTGATCGTCCATACAAATCGACCCAGCCTAATACACATATTTCACAACATTAATTCTTTAAATATGTGAGTGCTTATAACTAAAATTAAAACTAATTGCTCTCTGTAACAAGAGAGCCTTCTTGGACAAACGGCACTCATTTTAGCGTGGTGGTAGATCAGCTCTACGGAGCCTTGATAGGATTTGGTCTTGCAAGCGGGTTGGGATGGTTTTGCAGTTTTACAATATATTTTTAAGGGGCTTTCTTGAACTCTTCTTCTACCAATGACTCTTACAATAAGCCCAATAAGCTTGTTGTTGTTCAAGTTTCGAGAGGAAACAGTATTGCTCAGCATGTAGGCACGAAGGAATAATATACAAAATTGTTACATCTTTCGAAATAGAATTAAAAGAGGTGAGGAAATCTCACAAAATATGTGCTGGTGTTTACCATTTAAGTATTCTGGAACCGTTAGTGTGCCCATAAAAATCCTTGATAAATACCGAACAACTCCAGTTTTTTTTATCAGTGAACTAAAACAGCCAATCAGATAATGAGAACCACGTTGTAAAATTGTATAAATATTCACTCTAAGAAGGGAGAAATTAAAATTGCTTAACATAGATATGTAAGATATCTTGAAATCCATTTCGATCACTGTATAACATTAAACATATTTTATGTTTACAAATGTATTCGTAATAATAGTGGTCTCTATTAGAATTTAAAATAATGTAAGTTTGAAGCAAATATTTATTAATTTCATTATTATTTTTTACTCAGACACATTTAAGGCTTAGGGCCATTTTCACAACTTGTCTTTATGTTCGTAATAGTAAAAGTTAACTTTAAAGCTACCTGTTACTACTACGAACATAAAGGCAAGTTGTAATAATGGCCCTTACTATGAAAGTTTTAAACAAATTCGCTGCACAAAAATATTTGTTTGTCAAAATTTGTTTTATAAATACATATTTTAACCCTCTAATGCTTAAGCATGCCTCAAGGCACTCATCGCAAAAATGCAAATATAACTGATTTTTCATTTCAAAAACTCGTGTAACAGTTTCTAAAAAACGTACTTAAATATTTTAATAAGCCTTGCATTAACAATAAAAAAAATACGCGAAGTCCATGTTCTGTTATCAAACATTGATTAAAGTGTTTTAAAGTTTCCCGATTGCAATCATATTTTTTTTTCTTAAAAAGTATACTTATATTTTATATATTGGAATCAAGATTTATGTAAAAAAATGTAAGCTACTCTTTAGAGACGTGATTAATTGATGAGTGCCTTCAGGCACTCTTGGGCATTGCAGACTAGTTTTGCTGCCTCAGTTTTTCCCTCATATAGCAAGATGTTGTTTTGTTTTCTTTGCTTTAATTTGCAATTTTTTACATACAATTTTAAGAAATGGTTGAATGAACAAACATTTCAAATTATCTGATTTGAGTGATGAACAATTAGAAAAGTTGTTTTCAATAAAAATTTACAAATTGTACTAATATAATATAACTAAAACCCGGCTATGCTTCAATCTCTAACTAAATGAGTGCCTTAAAACCATGTTTTGCGCAAGGAGCCCTTTTTGGGTGACGATTCATTGCTAAAAGCTTGTCACTATTCTTGATTGTTTGTTTGCAACTGTCAGGATTATAAATTAGGATTATGGTAGATAAACGGGCCTAGACTAGACAGTTCCTACTTACATTGGTCGACTAGAATAGTAAAAGTGGTGCTTTACTTAGATGCCTGGCAGATTGTCTGTATATTCATCTAAAATATGGAGGGAAAATATGGTTTCCAACTAAAATTAAAGTTTAGTTTATTTGAGGAATCCATTGCATGGATCAAAGAATAAAAATATTCTTTCAAGGTCTTTTATTCATATTTCTCGCAAAGGAAACATATAAAATATTGGTATCAAGTGAAAGGTCTTTGAAAGTAGCTTTCAATGCATTATCTGATTGTAATTATTGGCAAACATTTTAAGTTTTTTTTTTAATGTGCTTACATAATATAAAGTTTATTGTTTTACGACTTAATCATGTTTAGGTAAAAAAACACATCTTAGTTGGGATCGACTGTTTGTTTCACCATTATTGAGAAAAAAATACCATCAAAGTTAAACTAAAGTGATGCATTTAAATTAAAAAGCTTTGTGTTCAATCGAGTGATGGTTTTCAGTTTGCAATAGATGCAGTAGCAGCAGCTTCCAATTTAACATTCATTCAATCATTGTAAACGCCTCTAATACTATTAATTCGAATTGTTAATGGTACATATATTTTTTTCTCCTAAATTTACCAACCACAATAATAAATTGGAACAATTTTATTAGTACTAATAAATAAGGAAAATTACAGAAATAATTAGTTTGTTTTGTGGCAGACGTTATAATATTTGTTTAGTTACTAATTGTATTTTAAGTGATTTGTTTTTAATTTGCATAAATTTTGAATGTAATAACTTGGTGAATTGTGATATTTTGAGTATAAAGTTAATAATTTGTTAAGATTTGTTGAAATTACATCTACAAAAACTAAGTAAATTAAGTTAAAAGGTTAAATATAATGTTTTATTTTGATAAAACAAAATTGCGAAAAGAAACCAACAAATTGTTTTTTTTCTTGAAAATACTTATATATAAGAAAAAAGTTAATTTGTATTTCCTTAGTTGGTTAAATTTTTTAAATTTGCTGTTGTTCATATTTATCTTCCACTTTGACTGACTGACTGACTGCATTTCCAAGTACGTTTTACCCGATTAAGAAATCACAATCAAATTCAATTCACTAACTGGGTACTGAGCGATTTTGTTTGTTGTACATTTATACGTATTTATTTGTGTGTATTTTATAAATTTAAACAATAAACAAAATACAAAATAAAAAAAGAAAAATTAAATTTAAAAAAGTTGAATAACCGCTTAGCCGGTAGATTTTCAATTGTCTCTGCCACAGCATTTTCTGTAATTTGGCATCGTTTTTCGTTAGTCACATTTAATTGTCGAAATGGCCTGGTCTGATGTAGCCCCGGTATGTTTGTCTGGGCATTCATACATATGTATGTATGTATGTATGTTTGCATAAAATTGTTGTTTCTGCCACAAAATGTTGTGAGATTTGAAACCAGTTTTGTTCACTTAATAACACTTACATACTTATATTTTTTGGATGGTTTGTATTTGTTTTGTTTTTCTTGGGCAGCATCTTCCGCACCCACTAATTGGCAACGAAGTTTTGTTTATGTTTTAACCCCCTTCCCCCCAAAAAAAAGGCCAAGTATTTGTGGCATTTTTAATGGCTTAAATTAATGTTTATGAGATGTCATAAATAATGTTTGATAATATTTATTTCATCTTTCAAATGTTTGTTTATTAAGGTTTAAATGTTTAATTAATAATTAATACATTTAATTCTTTAAATTTGAGTTTTTATATTTCCTTAATGATCCTGGAAACATTTCCTTCATGATCCTGTAGCTTATTTTCCTTAGATATAGAATCCAGTTTTAAAACTTTTAGTTAAATTTTCATTTTCTCAAAAACAGTGTTTGTAGCAAAAACCTAACAGTCGAAATATCTCGAAAGCTAACCGTACTGACAAACAGTATTCAAGGGGGATATTTGGATACGGGCTAGTTGAAATCATTGACCGATATGGCTCGTTTTCAATACCAAACAAACCTTATCAACAAATAGTATGTGTGGAAATCTTCGTAGACAGGCACGTAATGACTGTACGAACATTCTCGATCGCGAAAGGCTTAGCTACGAACATCGCATACGAGTTAGAATACTAGATGCCCCAAAGAACAGCAAACGTTTCTGGTCCTTTGTAAAAAGGATTCGGAACAACACTGGTGCTTCAATTCCTCCCCTTCTTTCGGGTGATTGTATTATAAACGGAGCTAATTAAAAAGCAAACCTTTTGGCAAAAATCTTCTCAACAAATTCATTTCTTCCCGACTGCAATCAATCGGTGCCTGTGATACCCACTGTATCTTGTATTATGCCTAAAATATTCTTCAGAACTCGGGCAGTTATGAAAAGGCGACCCCACCAATCCGGACAATTATCGCCCAATCGCAATTTGTTCGACGCTCTCGAAGGTTATGGAGAGCATGTTAAACTATCACCTTGTCAAGCATTTAGAATCGAATAGACTTCTGAATGACAGATAATATGGCTTCCGTAGTAGTCGTTCAACTGGGGACCTAATGGCGTTTCTTTCAGAACAGTGGTGTCAATCAATACACCGAATGGAAGAGAGTAAGGTAGTCGCACTCGATATTTCGAAAGCATTTGACCGGGTGTGGCATGATGGACTAGTTTCGAAATTGATCACGTTCGGAGTCGGGGTTGAATTTTCTCGTTCTATTTCTAGTTTCCTTCGTGGACGTACTATAAGGGTAGTATTAGATGGGGTTTGCTCCGATAACTTCATATTGAGCTCTGTAGTCCCCCACGGCTCTATTCATTCTCCTTCCCTATTTTTAATTTTCATGAATGATTTACTAACAATCACTTCAAATCCAATCTATTCTTTCACGGATGACAGTAATATCTGTCACTCATATTCATTTGACCATAGACCAACTCTTTCTGAGATTAAACTCTCAAGAATGAATATGGATGACTCGATAAATCGTGACCTTACAACAATCTCCAGATGGGGTGAATTGAACCGGGTTAATTTCAACGCACTCAAAACTCAGTGCTGCCTATTGACACACAAACGTCTTGGGATTTTACCACAATCAATTCTTCGTATGGGTAACGCAACTGATGGAGTTTCAGATAACCTTATGATTCTAGGCGCGAGAATACAGTGTGACGTCCGTTGGAACTGTCCAATATTCCATGTTTCGAAGGAAACTTTTAGGTGCATGGGCTTTTTGAGATGCTGTCGGACATATTTTTCCCCTTCCGACCTTCATCGAATATACACTAGCTTCATTCGTCCGAAAATGGAATATAATTCCCACTTACGGGCAGGAGCTGCAAGGTCAAGTCTAGAGCTGCTGGACCGGGTTCAAAGAAGGGCGGTTCATCTTATAGGTGATGAAACTGTTTCCCGGTTTATCGATACTTTAGAACATCGTCGGAATGTGGGCAGCTTGTCCTTATTTTACAGATATTACCACGGGTGGTGTTCAGCAGACATAAGTAATATCATACCTAATACTCGCACTTTCATTCGGAGCACACGACTATCACACAGATCGCACCAATTTGCTATACACTTGAGTACCAACCGCACGCCACATTATAGGGAAAACTCTTTATTTGGTCGAACCATACGTATGTGGAATTTACTACCTGCCAACGTATTCCAGGCGGAATATAATATTTATCAATTCAAGTCAAACGTCAACAAACACTACTCCCTCTTTCCATAACTTAATTTCCTAACATCAACACAATGCACTGCATATATAGGGGTATCCCCTGAGTGTAGGTTACAAAAAAAAAAATTTTTTTGGTAATGAAAATTAGAAAAATTGGTCAAGTTGAACCAGAAATGTTGAAACATGTTTTCCAATTTTCTTTAAATATATTATAAAAGTGCAAGCTCTGTTAAAATATTTAGGAATCAGTTCATGATTTCTCCCAGTACGCATACAAATATTTTCCCGGAATATGGCTCTATTGTATATAAATGCCTATAACATGTTCCATATAAAAAGAAATCACAAAAGGATTTTTTGTTTGGATCGGTCTATATTTGACCATGGATCCCATATACAGTCCACTTCCGAAAATCACTTAAATACGCATAAATCTCTTACAAATATCGTTATCAGGTTAAAATTCGACATAAATAATACTAATATATCGTTATATATATATTAAGGTAACGATATATAAAAATCTTCATAGCTTCCATAGATGGACCACTTTCGAAAAACTCATTAATCTAAATAAATATCGATTCAAACCACAATTTTAGAAATAAGTTAGCAAAAATCAAACCGCCATCGTAATCAGTTTGAAATTCTACATCAGTAATCCACATGTACGCACAAATCTCCGCACCTAATTTTATGGAGATTGGTCAGAGCACCGATATAAGGACCGCTTCCGAACATTAACCAAAATAAATCTATTACTTGAATCGGAAGAATCTGTCGTGTATGTTTTATTAAATACACTTTTTGTTTATTTGTTTGTGAACACTAGAGTGACAATCAGTTGTATGGAAAAAAATTTTAGTTCGATTTTTGAAGGGTGCCGGGTGGAATATTGTGACACTAGTTATAGAAGATAAGTACTGAAAATTTGAGCCAAATCGGACAACGATTTCGGGACGCGCATCGAGGCCAAAGGTCAGATAAATGCAAAATTTTACTATTTATATGAAATAAATTTGTAAAACCCCTTAACTTACTGCATTATGTTACAGAAATATGTAGGTTTATTTATATTTATAAAAACTACAGTAAAAAAAGTCTTTTTTAGATTAAACTTATATCTCCTTTGGGTCAAATTTACCCACAAACTGTATTATCGTTAAAATTTGGAAAAAATGCAAATTTTTCAGTTTTTGTAAAAATTTTGCTACTAAATAATTATTTTTGAAATCGAATGCATTAGAATCGAAATGTGTACGTAATTGTCGTTCTAATGAGATATAAAAAACAAAAATTGGTTAAAAAATTTTAAAATTATTAAAAATTCCCCAGACCATTAACGTGTCTCAGGCCACTTGAACAAGAAATGTAGGAACAAAATGAACATATTTTAAGAAATATTAAAATAAAAGCTAATTTTTACTAAAAATATATCCGTATTTACATTCGTATTAGTTTTTGTCTTTGTAGAATACCGTTAACCTCTTTGCAGTGATGGCCAAAAAAAAAAAAAAAAATATTTTTAACGGTAGTTTCAAATCTCCATTTTTAAATTTTTAAAAATTTTGTTAAACAAATTTCAGAATTTTTTGATCATCACATTGGGATTTATTGAGATCATAATAGAGAATAAAAATATGAACAAATTATGTCAATACCTCTTATAGTTTTTCCGTACCTACGATTTAAATTTTGTGATTTTCGGGAAAAAATATTTTTTTGGCCATATTTTCGCGAATGAGAGCAATTTCCTTACTGTTACGAATTTTAAGTAAAACCTATACAGACTCTTATTCCACCCGGCACTCTTTGAAATCCAAAAAAAAAAAAATCGGCTGTCACCCTAGTGAACACCCATTGTATATTTGGAGAATTCACAAGGTCTCTTATCAGTCATATTGTCATAATGTCCTAATATATCACGACTCAGCGGCTTGGCTTAACCGACTCTTAGGCATTCGGCGTTGGTCTCTGCTGGTTCGTTACGATAACACAATAAACATAGCATAGAAAGTAGTATTATTTTAGGACATTTTTTTTCTTGAAAAGCAATAAAAACCATTGTGAAATATTAGGACATTATGACAATATGACATGATAAGAGACCTTGTAAATTGACCAATTGTATGAATGTATTTTATATTTTAAAGTTTAAAATTTAAACTTCAAAAATCAAATAATAGAAATGAAAATAGAACTGAAAAAAGTTAATTAATGAATTGTTTTTTTGCCAAAACTATAAATTAAGAAATATTATTTGTATTTTAATTCTTCTTCTCAAAAACTGGCACTCACATTACATTGATTGCTGGAAAACTAATATAACTTTTAAAAACTTATAAAACAACAGTGTATTTATTTTTTGTGTGAAAATTTCCAAAAACAAGCTTACATTATTGTATTTTAAAACCACTGGACCGATCCTCTTGAAATTGTTAATGTATGTTCCTCTATATTATTTTGATATTTCAAGTGGGCGTGGCACTTCCCATACAAAGTAAATAATTATTATGGAATATCTGATGACCAAGAACAGTGAAAGACGCAAAATTTCGTGGCACCTCCCTTGAAAAGAAAATAGTTGTTTTAGAATATCAGGAGAACTATAATTGTGGAAGTACTGTCAAAAAAAATAATTTTTTATGAAAACTTTAGGTTAAAACATGTACATATATACCTTGTGATAATGGGGGTTACTTGTAAAATAAAATATTTTCATTACTGCTAAAGATTTAATCAATAGATGGCAATTTCAAACCACATTTATTGCATATTCAATGAGATTCGACATTTTTTTAAAAAAAAAAAACGGTGACCAAAAAGCCTAATCGCAAAATATTTTTTTATAATATCCAGTCAATACACTCAAAAACTTAATTAGCAGTTTTTAAATGTCAAATTCATTTACTAGACTAGAATTTCCAAAAAATTTAAAACGATTTAACTAAAAACGAACTGCATGCAGAATTTCAAGGTCTTTCAGAGACTTTTATCGAAAAGGAAATAACAACTAACATTTCCCAAGTCTCAATGCAGCAAAAGCAAAAAAAAAAAAAAAATACAAATAAAAATTGACGTTCTTTCAACATCAAATTGTTTTTGCAAATAAAATCTTTTAACAATTTTATTCACTTTTTTTGATTATTGAATTGTTGGCTAAAATTAAAACTTGTTTAAAGGCGTTTTTTTTTTGTTTTGTTGGGCTTTGCTAAACAAAGTAGGTCAGTATGTGAATAAACAAAAAAAAAAAAAAAAAAAAATTTAAAACGTCAATGTCCGGTAAAATTTTTAACTTTTGCTTTTATTTGTATTCGAATGTTGGTAACAGGATTAAATACAGTGGTTACTGAAAATCCAAATATGCAAGTGAACACACTGCAATACTTCTTCATTCACCCCTCTTGTGGATTTGTGGATTAGTGAGTGTACTATTGTTACTGTGGTAGGCCTTATTGTGTTAGTATATTTGCTTTCATTTTCATTTGAATTGAGTGACTGCAGTGATGTTAAGTGGATTTTTGTGGTGAAACTGGTTTTCTTGAGGAAAACATCAATTCTCAGGCATCTTATAGTCTTGTTTAAAGTGACCAACTTGGTTTAGTTTTTTTGTTTATATCAATGCAGATTTGTTCATTCCAACTTCTGAATTTTATGAAACTTGTGACCCGATATTAGAGAGTTAATAAATATGACTTCAACGCGGACTTGAACGCGTTTTTTTTAATAACTTATATGTCCTTTTGAAGGACATATATTCTCACTTACCTATTGAACATTATAGTGTAAACAACAATGTTCGAAAATCTCGAATTTTATGCCAACAGATCGTCAAATGCGGGAAGTTTTGCTTTACTTCTTTAAGTTAGAAAAAGTCCCGCTGACGCAACATTCACCAAAGCTTATGGAGAATGTGTTTCATCGGTTTCAACATGTGAGAGATGGTTTGTTCTGTTCAGATGTGGAGATTATGTCACGAAAGACAAAGATCACCCACTCCAGCCAAAACAGTTTTAAGACCAAATATTGAAGGCATTACTCCGTGAAGATTCTTGTCCAACCAAGCAGCAATTTCAAAACGTTTGCGAGCTTTTGATTGAATCCTGCTTATCCAATTGGAAATTGGATTGAAGACAAGAGATCTTGAAAGACGATTCCATCCTGACAACGCTCGTTCACATTCTGCACGATTTTGCATGTCCTAAATGATACTTGAACTCTATAAAAGAAAATCTTACGTGAAGCCCGGCCTACCAGCCGTATCGATACCAAAGACAAATTGTTATGAGCTGCTGAAATCTTATCAGACCATCACATGGAACATCTATCGCAACTGATTCGTTTGAAGCAAACATTTGCGAAAAACGCCCAGATATGAAACCGTAATATTCCATCATGAGAACACTCGGCCACATTTTGCAGTACCTGTTTAGAATGAAGTGGTTGGGAAGCTTTGCCTCACCTTATAGTCTAAACCTGGCCCCGTCTGACTACTATTTGTTTCGATCGATGCAGAACGCTCTCTCTGGTATACGCTTCACACCAGAAGAGAGTATCCGAACTGGGCTTAATTCGCTCTTGGCCTCAAAAGATTATAAGTTCTTTTGGAACGAAATACATAAGTTGCCAGAAAGATGGGAGAAGGTCATAGCTAACAGTCGCCAATACATTAAATACATGTATATTGTACAAATGTTTAAACATTTTTGAAACCAAAGAAAATTATTTTATTAACCCAGAGGACATTTTTTTCTCAAGGCCAAAGAAAACGATGAAGCAGTTAGCTGTTATAAACTCCGCTTGGTACAGTGTTTTTTTTTTTCCAAAAACAGGTACTTCTAAGTTTTAATGTTCCGACAGAATCCAATGGCAAGGCGATTCAGATCTAATCTTCCGCCAAACCAGCGGAATTAGTTTTGCAAACATAACATTCCAGCAAAGATTCGAAAGCCTCCGTGACACCTCCCTCTAGGGATAAAAATACTTCCAAAATGATATTTACAACTAGGTGTTCCGCATATAAGCTAGAAAATTGACTTGGTGGTAAATCTGTCGATAAGCTCATGGAGAAAGAGAAGATTTCACTCTCATTGAAGTGTTACTCCTGAAGGGTTAAGCAGTGTCAGAGCAAGCTTAAACAGCCTCAGGAGGACAGACAGCCGAAGACGTATGGTCTCTAAAATATGCCTAAACGTCCCCAAGCGAGGTCGTATAAAAAGTTGGCAAAGTATCATTGATGGCACCATCTCCTTAGGAAACTGGTTGTCATGGCTCTAAGTGGGGTGATATTAGAATTGTTCCTTAAAATCCCGGAGCCATACCACTGAGATGTTGTTTGATGTTATCAAGATCAAGACCATTAAATGAATAACCAGTACACTTGAGCGATTAAAGGAGCTGTACCTCTCAAGTTCCACAAATGCCGAGATCTATCGTTAAGATCCCAGCTGTGCCATCCGATTCACAGGAGATTCTACAGATCAGTAATTCATAGATTCTTACAAAATACTAGAAATTAACAAAGGCTACTGAAGCTAGAGATAGTAGGTACCAATTTGATTAACATCAAAGGAGTATCAGCTCAGGTACTGAAAAGTTCATCATCATCCTTGAACTATGATTGTACAGAGACAGAGTTTGCGAATGAAACATGGATGGCTATAATAATCAGTACGCAGCAGGATCAGCTAACAACCTGCATTATAGCCAAAAACGACCTTAAAGTTTTCAATCCATCTGATTTTAGCGATAAGAACACATGGAATAGAACCACCCAATCGATCTGTTTTGATGCCAATGGACACAATATCATCTGAATCAGTTCAAATATTAACCAAAGAGTCACTCGTCGAGTTTGTCGTGGACTAATAGTAGACTAATAATAGTAGACTAATAGTCATTGATGGGGGTAACGTACCCACCTTTACAGATGTTACACTAATTAGCGACAATTATTCGGAATTGATAAAATATCGGAATGTGTTGATTGATTGTTACTTTTTGATCACGTGTTTATTAATTTTGATCTCTTATTTTATGTAGATACTAGTGATTTTTTTTGGAATAAAACCAACTAGTTTTTCCACATAGAGGTCCTGAATAACATTCAACCTCCTTGTCCAAACTCTATTGACAATAAATCCAGATACTTTAGCACAAGTCGGTGATAGATCCAGCAGGAAACTTGGTGAACTGTGAAAAGTCGCAAGTATTTCTGGAAACTGTTCATGAGCATGAGCTCAGACAATGGAAAACCTGGATACTGTTGTTCAAGATATACCGAAGTTGATAGACAACCAGAAGGTTTCGACAATACAAGTCTCCTGATTCAGTTGGCAATATACTAGCAGACTTAAAGGAGAATATGCACTATTTGATGACAAGACTCTTAGTAATATTTAAATCATGCCTGCGCCTTTCTTATGTTCTATCAAGATTAAAAGACATATTTAATCGTCTGGCATACGGCCTTGAGATCCCGTTGAGACACATGTGTAATATATCACTTCTTGAGGCTAAATTGATATTGGCTTATTGTCAATAAATGATTGGAGATAGAACCAACAAATCTACTACCACAGTAACACTATCCAAGCATACGATCTAATATAAGTATATAATTCCATTATCTCAACGATTAAATTCAACTTAAGTTGGTGTTATTAAGCATACTTGCATACATTGAGCAGTTGAAAGGTACCATTACTCGAATAGGATGTAAAATACATATGATATGATACCAGTTTTAGATGCTTCGCAATATGACTTCTTTTAAATAATAAATCGACAGAAATAAATTTGAAATAAATCAAAAATGTAAAGCGGGATGGATGTATGTCTTTGGCAATAATAATTTTGTCTTTTCTCTACTTTATTCACAATTCCTTTTGCCATCAATTTTGTTTAATCTCAAAAAAACATCTTCTTTTATATCATTTTAGGTTGGGCTTTCAAAAAAAAAATAATATTCTCATAGAATTCTTGATCAAATAATGGTATGCTGATCACGTGTTCCAACTGTCTCCAACTGGTAAAAATATCGCTCAGCGTCTTTTGTGTTTGATGAAGGTAGTAAATGTCAACTGTCATCACAGCTATATGTAAAATTCTAGTAATTCATTTTAATTCAATTCATCTGTTTCATGTGTTTTCTTGTTTTTATTCTTGTTCTGCTGGATTCAGAATCATTTACATATACAGAACATGCAGATTGCTGTTATTCGCTATTCGTTTCATACATTTTAATTAGGTTGATTTATATATTCTTTTTAATTTTTATTTTTCTTGTATCGGATTCCAAATCCCATCAATCGTATGATGCGCATGAATAAATGAATGAGTTGGTTGGTTGGAATTGGTCGTTGCTCTAATAATGTCTAATGCGAATTGTGTTTGTTTAATGATCTTGTTCATATTGTGTTTTATTGACAACATGTTGCGAATAATAAATATTGTGGTTTTTATGATCACAATCTGCATGAATAAATAAAGCTTTGTTGGTGGTATTATCGACAGAACAACAACAATAACAGCCAGTGTTTAGTATCTTGTGGTGTAATGTTTAAGCCCAACTATGGAGTTGCATTACATTACTATAATTGATGCATACTTTTAGGCGCTACTTAAAATTGCTGCTTAAAGAAAACATTTTTTGATTACGAAAATACATTTGCATAATTAAATGATTCATTTTATGTTGTTGTTTTGGGGGTTTATTTTACATGCTTAAGTTAAAGAATATTGTAAGTATGTTAGCGACTTTTAATCTTATTATACACTTCAACTTCGTGAGAAGGCTATATATAAGTTTGTCATTCCGTTTGTAATTTCCACAATATAATTTTCCGACCCTATAAAGTATATATATTCTGGATCTTTATAGATAGCGGAGTCGATTTAGCCATGTCCGTCTGTGTGTTGAAATCAATTTCTGAAGACCCCAGATATGTTCGGGATCCAAATCTTCAATAATTCTGTCAGACATGCTTTCGAGAAGTTTCCTATTTAAAATCAGCAAAATCCGTCCATAAATAACGGAGATATGAGTAAAAATCCGAGACAACCTATATTTTTGATCTATATCTCGATTACTAAGTTGGAAATACAATGGGTCAAAATCGGGAAAAATATTTTTTAACCCGAATTTTTTTTTACATAAAACATTTTTTTGTCATAAATTTTTTTCTCTAATAAATTAAAAAAAATATATTTTAAATTAAAAAAAAATTGGAAAAAACTTAAAACGATTTCGAAAAAAAAAATTTAATTTTATTTTAAAGTATAATTTGGGGAAGGGTATATAAGAATTTACTTCATCATTTAGATTATATTTTCTTCTATTTGGCAACTCAATAAAGTATATATTTTGAATCTTTTTAAATAGGTTAGTCGATATAACGATGTCTGTCTGTTGAAATCAAGTTTCCCGAAATTCTCTCAAGTTTTGAATTAGCTGTCATTTGTGCAGTAAAAGCACACCGATTGCTCACCAAAGCTTATTGTGAATGTGTTCCATCGGTTTCAACGTGAGAAGTGGTGATCTTGATACGGAAGACAAAGATCGACCAGGCCAGCCAAAAAAGTTTGAAGACAATGAATTGGATTTATTACTCCATGAAGATTGTTGTCAAACTCAACAAAAGCATGCAAAATCATTGGGAGCTACACAAGCAGCAATTTCGTAATGTTTGCGAGCAGCAGGATACATCCAAAGGAAGGGAAATTGGTTACCATACGAAAATTTATTTTTAAATTATCAGCTATATTGGCGATACAATTCTAAATAAAATAAAAAACTTGCTAACAGTTATCGACAATGTAGCTGATATTTTAAAAATAAATTTTTATACTCCGTAGACCCGCCATATCTAAAAAACCATAAAAAGATCGAGCAAAATTAAAAAAAAAAAAATCAATAAACATAAATTTCTCTTCAATTAATAGAGATAACCTACACATGTAGGCATATTTTTTGTAGATCTTCTCAAGGACTATTTATATTTTGAATTTCAGATCATTCGGATCATAAATGGATATTTGGGGATTTTTTTAAAAAATTTGAGACCCGAGGGACCACGCACTGGCGCTAAGAAGCTTAACAAATGTATTTCCAAAAAAAAAAAAAAACGTTTCTAAGCCACTGTGCGGCATACCGCCCATCCAATCCAAATCGATTTTTCCGCATAAAATTTTCCATATGTAACAAAAAGTCTAGAAATTTGGTACGTACATTTTCTGAAACAGAAAAGAACTCATGAAGAGTTTATATAAAATCGGTTACGACCACCGCCCATGAAATCCATACATAGATAAGTATTTTTTTTGATATTTCGTTTATTCCGAGAACTAATTTATTTTTAATCGAAACAAGACACACCCACCTTTCATTTTATTAAAACAAAAGCTTGGGGGAAAGTGGGGCTACATTATTTTTTTAGAGGCTTAAAGATTTGGGCATATCTTCTTAACGGTTTATGATATCCCCATATTTTTTTTTTTAATTTATTTAATGAGAAATGCTATATTTTTAAAATATGTTAAAGGTAAATGATATTATCAGGAAAATTATACATATATAAACTAGAGTTTCCAAAAAACCGAAGAATTTCAAAACCGCGGTTTCGGTTTTAAAAAATTAAAAAACGATCGATTTCGGTTCGGTTTTTCTTCTAATGGTACTTTTTAGTATATGAAATTATTTTACTTATATGTATACATAATAGTTGGCTGATATGCTTCTGTGTAAAGAAAGAATCAGTGATAGAGGGCATAATGATATTGAGGTAACAAAAACTATTATTGAAATGTCTATAATAATGAACCCATAAGCAGGAAATTAAACACACATGACCCTGACTGAGTTTGAATATAAAAAAGGGACTTGAATAGTTGAATATTTTATAACGATGGACCTTGAAACACGAAATTTAGTATTCATGGTTTAGTGAATGCGAATTCAAAAAGGATAATTAATGTTAATATTTCTACTTTTTGAATATTTTATAATAATAAACCTTAAAATTGAAAATTAGGCACAAATGATTCTGAACGAGTTTGAATTCTCAATAGGTGATTATAGTGGTACCTTTCTTTTGTATGTTTTGTAGCGGAGTCGATTAATGTCCGTCTGTCTGTGTGTCTGTTGAAATCAATTTTCTGAAGACCCCAAATAACTTACAAACTTGATTCATACATCAATATATCGGGAATTCTTCTGGCTCTTTTGCTATTTAAAATCGGGGATATTGGTCCACAAATTGCTAAAAAATATAAGGAAAAATCCGGGCCAACATCTATTTTTGATCTACATATATTTTTGATCTACATATTTTTTTGTCTTACATTTTTTTTCACTTGTAAATTTTAAAAAAATGTTGAAAAAATTAAAAAAAAATATTTCGAAAAAACAAAAAAAAATTAAAAACAATTTTGAAATTTTTTTTTTTTTTAATTTTTAAAACAATTTTGAAAAAAAAAAAATAATTTTGTTTACCTAAAATTATTTAAAATTTTTATTTTAAAGTATAATTTGGTGAAGGGTATATAAGATTATATAGCTCTTTTACTTGTTTTAACCCTTTGACGACCACGGGAACACCGGTGTCCCAACAGAAAAACATTGAATAACTAAATAACGAAAAAAAGAATGGGTTCCATTTTAATTAGTTCGTAAACGTGTCTCTTATTAATGTGTTTAGATTTAAACAAGTTCGGTTACAGCATTTATTTGTTATTGTCATTGAAAATAGACAGTTTTATTGGTACTGTGTTCAAAAATTTGTCTTATGGTCGTGAAAGGGTTAAATGCCGTTAGCAATAACAACTAAAAAATGATTACTGTGTTTTGATTTATATGCAAAGTATTCAAGTCCAATGATAAGTTGAATGCATAGTACAAAATCAGTGCATTAACTGGTTTTAAATAAGTTTCGAAATAATAAAATATTGAAAATGCAATAAAAATCCTTCTAAATACAGTCGTAAATTAATTCAAATAAACTCATATAGGAAAGTGTATATTTACTCAAAAAACTTTGCGTATATTCACAACACTCATACTGATTCGCTGCTTTTGTGAAAGGTAAGTGTTTACAGAATATGCAAGCAATTAGATAAATTTTGTAACAAAAGACGTGCTGTGGCGAATCATGCAATGACAGCTTTTGTTTAGTTTATGTATAGTGATAACTCAATATTCGCTTTTGCAAAATTATAAATTTGTCATTTGAATGGTATTCATGCACATCTCTGATACATATGTTAATAACATTTTTAACATTTTAGGAATTTCAGTATTTAAATAAAGATAATGACAAAAGTCATCAATTCATTTATTAAATGGTCTTTCGATATATACGAAAATATAAATAAATTTTAGCTTAACACCCTTGCATGAACTTTACTTCAATTTTTTAAAAATAAAATACAATTTTTCTTAAAACTATTAGTGCACAAAATGTTGAAAAAATTAAAAAAAAACAATTTTGAAAAAAAATTATGATATCACAATCCATTCGAATTTAACACTTATTCGAATTTTAAAGTTTTCTTCACAGAAAATCACTACATCATGAAATTTCAAATTTTTAATTTTAAAATGTTGATCCTCAAGTTCTAAGGTTTTTAATAATACCAAATACTAGTACAAAATGCTTATATTTACCACTTATTTTCAAAACCACTGTTGTAGAACTAGCGATTATGGAGCAACTTCTATAAATACTTAATTTATTTCTATATTTTTAAGAAAAATCCTAAAGTATTTTAAAATTTTAACTTTGATCCTGGAAGTGATGTTCAATAGAACATTAGGGTAACCCTTATTGGACTTTTTTCACTTTCAACTTTTTTGCAGCAAGATATAATAATTTCATACTATATAAGTGCGATTAAGGAATTATTTGGCATCATTATCTCATGATGAACAAAAAAATGCCAGTTACGATAAGACTGATAAACTAAATAAACGCTTGCCATTTCTTACACAACATTTTGTCTACATTTCTCATTTTTATGGGTCAGTTACATGAACGATTTCTTTGTTTTGTATCTTTAAATATCAATTAACAAACTGTGTAATGCAACACAACGTATTAATTATCGCAAAACCTAAATTTATGTTAATTGAACAAAAACAACAATAAAAAACCTAACTAACTAACAACAGACAGAATCAAGTGATGTAAAAATTGACAGAATTTTAAAGACAATTTGAAGACACAACTGATATGGTGGTCTCTTAGTGGTTTTGGTGTCAAAGATTCGACTTAACAATTGTTGCAGACGTGTGTGAAGTTGGGCGGTTGTTTAAAGTCATAACTATTTATATTTTAACACAAAATATCAATTACTTGTGTTAACAAAAACTAATGCCACTGTTATGAATTTTTAATTTATTTGTAGATGAACAGTAGGGTGGCCCTTATTTTCGATTTTAGCTTTAAATCTAAAAACTCCTACTGATATATTTTGGGTCATTTGACACATATATGCTCTTTTTAGTTCAAAGAGAAGTCAATTGGTTACTTTATATATCCCAGGTAATCTAGCATGAAGTGGTTTTTATGATTTTTCATGGCGTTGAAAGCGCATTATAAACCTTATATAATTAAATGATTTTTTCCGTTTGTTAAAAATTCAATCAAGTTCAATTTTATTTTGAACTTTTCGAAAACTATTTTCTCTCCGATGTTAGCTAGTACATTTTCTAAAATGGTCTCCTCAAAAAAACTAAACTTTTGTTGAAAACGTCGACACCTTTTATTGCCTCCATTCAAATGGCACCTCCCTAATGCATATAAGTTTATTACATATGGATGTGCATGAAAGTGTGTGTGTGTGTGTGTGGGTAAATATGCGTAACGAACCAGTACGTATTTGCATTTCATACGACACCTAAATCAATGACACCAAGAAAACCGCTAATGTAATGTAATGTTTATTTTTATTTTATTTTTGTATTTCTTTCATTCACAGCATTCAGAAAAAATAAAACCAACAACACACTCTGAAAAAAAAAAAACAATACAATACAATCACTTGTGCCTTTTAACAATTAAAAACCACAAATGAGCATGCGTGCCACAATGATGAGCTGCTTTTAAAGCAGGCAAAACGGAACAAATGGACCAACCACAATGAGTGCAATCAGTTATTCGATTAAAAGTTTAATTGTTACAACTTTCATTTTAAAGTTGATAAATTGCCGGAGAGCAAAACTTAAAAAAATCAGCTGTGAGCATTGGTGGTCCAGAGATAGATAGAGATGGATTAAACTGTAGAAGAATTAAAAAATTATAAATTTAAATTTTACCATATTGATCTAAAAATACCTGAAGTTTGCATATGCTTTTACAAGAACGTTTATAAAGTTAGCTTCATAAATTGTTACCATTCACTAGTCGATTTAACATGCCACTTCACTAATCTAGAGATCGATGGGGTAATTTTCTCGCTATCGAGTGATCTCAATCTACACAGACGGTTCAAAGCCGGAAACAGTCACTGGCTCGGGAATTTTCTCTGATGAATTTTGCCTCTTGGTTTCTCCCAGACTGCCCGATACCTGCACCGTCTTCTAGGCAGATATATGTGCCATCAACACCGCTTATCGATAATTAAATCGAAACGTGGATCCTTGATCTACAAAATATCTGAAGTTTTGTAAATACATTTACAACAATGTTTATAAAGTTACATTCATAATTAGGTACTATTCACTGGACTATATAAGATCCCATTATACTTATCCATAGTTTGAAGGAGTAACTCTTTCACTATAGAGAACAGACGGTTCAAAGCCATACATCAATCAATGCTGTCCAATGTAATAAGGACGATGGTCTCCTTGATTGCATACATTCACTGACCTAACTTAGATGACAACTTGTCGAGTTAATATGGGTTCCATGAAATGAGGACATACGGGAAAATAGAATCACAAATGATCTTTAGACATGATTATGTCACAAACGAACATTAATATCCCCTTGGCTGCCGTACAATTATTACTTATAGAATATCCTTAATGCTCTGGCCCTTTCTGGCAAATAGAAGGATCAAGATTGTCTATGCTGTTGGTAGGTACTTGATTGATTGTCTAATGTTGGAACGTATAGGTTAGCCATGTAATAATTATTAAAAAAGTTTGCTGGAGGAATCAATACAGCACATTCTATGTGACTTGCCCGCTGTATAGTATACTAAGATATCTTGGTACAGGCCTATTTCATGGTCTAAAATTACTCAGGGATGTATTACTGACGAATTGGATCAAATTTGTCAGAAGTTCCGGATGGTGCTCACGGGAACCAAATAAATTATAAAGTCGTGCGGATTAGAAAGGGTGGTGATCCGAGTGTACTCGCAAATTGTAAGCAACCCATATAAACTAAACTAAACCTCTCGCTATCCGATAATGCCAAACACCAATGGATAGAAATCACTAAAGTGGCAACTGCATTGTGTTGCAGCGAAAAGTTTATTGTTAATAACTGGGTAATCAACTCAAATAACGTATTCTGGCTTCAGAACAATGGTGTCCATTTCATTGTGCTTTCGCGCTGACTAACAACACACATATTCTTATTCTCTTTTGTTTAGTAGTCACTGAGACAGCGACGAATGCACACGCTAAGCGGATGTATTGCTATTTTTTCATTTTTTTAAATTTACTTTTCATGATCACTGAAAGAAATAATTGGATTGTTTAATATATTTTGAACTTTAAAACATATTTTGAACTTTTTCATATTTGAAATGATTTTAATCAAGACAGCGTAATTAAATAAGCAAAAAAAAAATGGTTTACATATTTTTAAATTTGTCGAAAATTATTATTATCGAACTTTAAATTAATGAGCTATGGTAATATGTCGCAGACAATTTGATTAAGATTGTTGACTTGATTATTGTTAAAAAAACAAAGCCTTAAAAATCTTTTATTTATTTCACTAAAATTTTCTTTCGCTCACCAACACAAATACAGTTTTAGCTTTGAACATCCCTGCTTTAGAACAGCGAAAGGCATTGAGCTCTCAAATGAGCTCTCTTGTTTTTGTTTTTACATGTACGCAAGCACATACATTGTATAAAAACAATCAAAACCAGTCAGTCTCGCATGAGCATTGATAGAAGCAGGTTGTTTTACGCTTTTCGCTTTTTATGCTTGTTTATTTCAGTTATTGTTTTTGTTTTTTTCTCAACTTTTTACTCAACTCATACAACAACAATATTTAAAAACTGTAGTGGTGTGAGTTTGCCTTTCGCTGCTTTAGAACCAATTTTGTTTTATGGAGATCTGGTGTGAGTTTTATGTGATATATACTTAGTCGAAATGAACTTGAGACTGCCTCTTAATCTATTGGATTATTGTAGTATAATTTACACCTAGGTAACGACTATAAGAACAGATGCGCAGAATGTTCATTATCAAGTGATATCCCCATCTTATCTGATAATAAGGCAACCCTTAGAGCTCTATAGAATATGTGCACCACATCGAACCTATGTACCACATAGGAAGACATTCATGGGTCCCTGGACATTGCAGATAATTGTCTGACTAAAAGCCGGCAGTTGTCGCATAGGTTTCGCATGAGAAGAAATTTCCCATAATAGATGGGGGAATTCATTATTGAAAACAGAAATATCTGGCCATGTATGAATGATCAGAGAACCCGAATTATGAATAATATGTTGGAACTTAACTATAACGTCCGTACAAAGACTGCCATGTCTTTGGAAACATAAGATTGAAACTCTTCGGTAACCGAATTCTCGCTGATATGTTTCAAAATATCCTAATTGCATGCTTTGTTTTTCTCTAAAAGAGGAATTGGTATAAAGTGAAAAAGAATTATAATCTTTTTCACAAAAATCCTTTGAAATCTGGTAATACAACTTTCAGAAACTTTCCAAACATGTTATAGAGAAGTTTTGTAGAATTTTTAGGTAGAAGTTGTTGTCTGGACCAATATTGTCAATTTCCATTCGATTAAAAATAAATTTTTGTAAATGTTCTGTAAATGCTCATTAAATTTTGAGAGATATTGTTAACGATCCAAAGGGAAAGGAAGCTGACACACAACTAGTAACAAATTCTTTGGAGGTTCAAGTAGTTACACTTACACTTTTTATGAAAGGAAATGAAGTTGGTCTATGAAGGGGTAAATTTACACATTTCGATTTTATTCAGATGCCCGCAATTTTACCCATATTTGTATTATCTATAAATATAAAAGAGTAACGTTACTGACTGACTGATTCATCATCGCACAGCCCAAACGACTGAAGCTAGAATCATGAAATTTTAACTGTGGGTTCCTCCCTCCCCAAAACGATCCGATAAGAAGGGATTTTTGGAAATTCGAACGTTTCAGGGATAAAAAGGGTAAAACGGGTTAATTCGGTAACCCTGTATCTTCAAAAGTAATAAAGATACAACAAAACTTAAAATTGCATGTTACTCCATTTAAAAAATAAGCTGACATGTGTTTGGTACTTTTTCAAAATTCGAACCTTTTAGGGGAGAAAACGGGTAAAAACTATAATTTGGTACTTTTTTGGCACTCTATGTATCTTTTAAACTAATAAACATAGAAACAAATTTTAAATCGTATTCTTTACTTATCAAAAATTAAAAAATATAAGTTTGGTACTTTTTGGAAATTCGAACCCTTAAGGGATTTTTTATTTTTTATTTATTTTTGGTATTTTTCATAAAATATGTTTTTTTATAATTTGACACAGAGATTCGAATATTTTATTATGAGCTCCCACCACGATACAGAAATTAATTTGAATATAATTTTACCACCGTATTGGGGATAAAAAAAGGTACCAAAAAGGGGATAAAATCGGGAAAATACATTTTATTTGAAATTATTAAGCCAATTTTGACAATTTTTTTAACATTGGATTGATACAAAAATTAACTAACAGGTTGTTATTTGGAACTCGAGTGCCAAGGTGTATATTGGGCCAAATCCGGGTAAACAGTTTGGTACTTTTATTAAAACATATTTTTTCTTGGGCACATTAACACAGATTTTAATCGTTTGAGACATGCTTTAGCATAAACAATTTTGGAAAAATGGAATATTTTTAAATTTCAAACTTGAGGGGTGTTCAAAGAGGAAATGGGAAATTGGTACTTTTCTCCTAATGGTACTTTTTTAATATTTTACATTATTTCACTTATCGACATTAAAGTTAGCTGATATGTATCTGAGTGAAGTTAGTGTTAGGAATAGGGATAATATTTAGGTACCAAAATGTGAGAACTGAATTATAGGTACTTTTTTGTTCTTCTAATGGTACTTTTTGAATTTTATATAACAATGGACTTAGAAACATGAAATTAAGCATATATGGTCCTAGTGAGTGAGAATTCTAGGGGGAATCTTTTTGGTACTTTTTCTTTATTGGAATGGTACTTTTTGTAATTTATCCAATATTGAACCTAGAAACATGAAATACAGCTTATATGGACGCGAGTGAGTGTGAAACGACAAGTGGCTGCTTTTTGGTACTTTCTTATTGTTCTAATGGTACTTTTTGAAATTTCTATAACAATGGATTTAGGAACATGAAATTAAGCATATATGGTCCTAAGTGAGTGAGAACTCTAGGGGGAGACTTTTTGGTACTTTTTCTTTATTCGAATGGTACTTTTTGTAATTTCTCAAATAATGAACCTAGAAACATGAAATAAAGCTTATATGGACGTGAGTGAGTGTGAAACGACAAGTGGCTGCTTTTTGGTACTTTCTTATTCTTCTAATGGTACTTTTTGAAATTTCTATAACAATGGATTTAGGAACATGAAATTAAGCATATATGGTCCTAAGTGAGTGAGAACTCTAGGGGGAGACTTTTTGGTACTTTTTCTTTATTCGAATGGTACTTTTTGTAATTTATTCACCAATAAACCTAGAAACATGAAATAAAGCTTTTACATGGGCCGAGTGGATGGGAATCCACAAGTGGCTGCTTTTTGGTACTTTTTCTATATTGTAATGGTACTTTTTGAATTTTCTGTAATAATGGACCTAGAAATATGAAATTAAGCGTATATGGTTCTAAGTGAGTGAAAATTCAAGCGAATTTTTTTTTATTCGAATGGTACATTTTAAATTTCTTCACCAGTGAACCTAGAAACATGAAATAAACCTTACATTGGCCCGAGTGGGTGGGAATCCACAAGTATTTTTTTTGGTATTTTTTTATTCTTCTAATGATACTTTTTGAAATGTTTATAACAATGGACTTAGGAACATGAAATTAAGCATAGATGGTCCTAACTGAGTGAGAATTCTAGAGGGAGACTTTTTGGTACAATTTCTTTATTCGAATGGTACTTTTTGTAATGAATTAATAAACATGAAACTATAGACATTTTATCCTGCATTCACAAACGGAGACTTAATAGTACTATTTATTTCATCCAATTGGGGTGGCGAAGCGCACCGGGTCAGCTAGTCTTAAATAACCGTTTAATTTTAAGGACCTGCACTCCCAGAGTCATTTAAGTGTCCATTACATAAATTTAAAATATCCGTATTTTTTTTGGTAATCAACAGAAATACTCTACTCACTCTTTATTATTCGAATACCAAACCACACAATTTGTGCAACTGACATCATATTACAAAACTACCTAAATTTTTTTCTTCATCATTAAAAAAGGGGGATTTTTTACAATTTCTTCTTAAAATTTCTTAATCATTTATTCGCATTGTATGTAAGTATTTTAATTTTATGTGACTTAAAGAGCATTTTTACAAAAATATTATTCATCATATTTACTGATAGATACATTTAAACTTAAACTTATATTCTTAAAGCTTTAAACTAATTAAGTACAATTATAGGTTGAGTCGTTTGCATGTCCTATTGGACGGGTTGAGGTAAATGATCGCCTTCGGGTTGGAAACCGTTTTCATCGGCCACATATTTAAGGGTAATAACATTGCCCTCAGGATCCATATAACTGTAAGAGCCGGTTTGTACCAAAATCAATTCTTCGTGTTCTTCAATCACTTGGCCGTCTTCGGTTTCGGTGCGGGGCACTACAATCGTTTTCATGTAGCCAACATTTTCAACTCTGATGCCGTTAGAGGTTTCGTAGCTGTGGTGAGAGGAGAGTGAGAGATAAGGTAGGTAAATAAATATAAGTTTAAAATGTTTAAATTGTGTTTAGTTCAAAATTATTACTTTGAAATTTTTTAAATATAAAGTTAATCAAGTTTTGTTTATTAAGAAGCTAAGTTTATGCTTTTGTAGAAAATACAAATGTAGAATTATTCTAGCAAATCCATAGACAATGTCAGTATTAAATATCATTGTCTGGAGGCCGCTATGCTCTACTAAAGAAAGTATTGCTATAACGAAGTCTGCTTGTCTAGAGGTCTTGAAAAACAAATCACTGAACATTGTTTATAAACCTTGTCTTGTCTAGGTATTTCAATGTCAAAAATTAATTTGAAGAGAACTAAGTATTTTATTATATTGTAACATAGTTTGATGTGGCTTTAAATTTTAAGAAGAATTTGGGTTTGATTTTAAAGGAATTTAAGAAGGATGTGACAATTGATTATCCACTCATTTGATTTTGATAAAAATTGGAATATATCACGATTGTAATCGTTACGATGTATATCCATGATCTGTATTGTTAATATCTAATTGTTTTTTTTTTATTTAATTGAAACAAATATCAAAGTCAGATAATTGTCCTGAATTCACTACACTTCCACTTCCACAATATTTATAAAACCCACCTGCTGTTGAAACTGCCATCAGGATTATTCACATCGACCTGTTTGATGATGGTGGCTGGTGTGGTGGTAGTTGTGACAGCATCAGCTGCTTGATCTTGAGCAGGACGAGCCAAGGTAACGGCGAATAAAGCAGCGCACAATAAAACCAAACTGAACTTGTACATTTTGTTTAAATTTTTGTTTGTTTTTTTACTTTATGTGTTATGAAATTAAAATTCTATTAAATTGTAATTTAATCCTTTGTTTTAACTTATTTCTTTTCGTTTGTTTAGGTCTGGTAGATTTTTGTAGGTCTAGGTTAAGATAATCCACAGATGAAGGAATTTACACTTAAACACAAATACACAAACACAGTAAAGATAAGGAAATTGAATTCTTTCAATGCGAGTTGACAAATTGTACTGATGTCGTTACGATGATGGGCTTCTCATTTTATACTAAAAACGCACTACACTATTTACGAATAATGAGCGTATAAAAGAATCACAACTGTCAGTAAATAACAACAACAGTACAGGCGAAAAGTAAAGTAAAGTAAAAAAAAAAACAGTAATAAATTTATAAAAACTATATGTATGATGAGATCGTTAAATAGAATTACCGCCACTGAGGTATTACACTTAACTCACGCACACTTTATTTTTTACTCTTCGTCATAATAAAACACCGAACACAATCTCGATCATCTCCGGCAAACTAAAGGGGGAATAAATAATTGATGGGCGCACTAGATAAAATAATAAAAAACAAAAAACAATAACAACAAACTCCAAAAAAAAACTTTGGTAAGGTTTTTTTTTGTTTATTTTAGCAAATAAACAGCAACAACAAATTAACAATAACAAACATATTAACCGAAACATGTGCGAAATTTTAACTTGGCTTTAATATGGCTGACGGTCGATCTGTATGATATGAAGAGAGCTATATTTGTGCACAGGGTTGAACCAAATTGGTACAGTTGATAACAAATTAAAAATATTTATGTTTCATTTTCTATAATTATTATAACATTACACATCTTATCGAAAGTATTGTATTTGAAGCATATGTTTTGAACCATTTTAAAATATCTTATAACTGAGTATCAGTAGGAACATTCAAATAAAAATTATTTGAATAATCGAAGGAACAAATTTATTTTTATTCCAATGAATAAAATTTTTAGTTTAGCATAAAAAATATTCGATCAATAATTGTCCAATAATCGAATAAATTAAAAAAAATTGTTTATACAAATAGAAATATTAACGAAAACGAGTAAGAGAGCAGCTATATTCTTATAATCTTATACTTTAAAATACAAATTTTATATGTTTTTAGGTAAACAAAATTAATATTATTTAAAAAAAAAAATTGTTTTTTTTTCGAAATTCTTTTACAAATTTTTTTTTCAAAATTGTTTTACAACATTTTTTTTCGAAATTGTTTTTTCCAAATTTATTTGAAAAAAATTTATGCCCGAATATTTAAAAAAAAAAAAAAAAAAAATTCGGGTTAAAAAATATTTTTCCCGATTTTGACCCATTGTAGGTCCAACTTACTATAGCCTTATATACATCGTTGCAATAGACCATATTGTCTATATTAATGACTTAGTAATCCAGATGTAGATAAAAAATAGGCCAAAAATTGAGGTTGTCCCGGTTTTTTCCTTATATCTCAGCCATTTGTGGTCCGGTTTGAAATTGCAACTGATTTTAAATAAAACCGAGATGTCCCGATATATTGATGTATCAATCATGTTTGTAAGTTGTTTGGGGGCTACGGAAAGTTGATTTCAAAATACAGACGGACAGAAGGACATGACTATATCGACACCGCTATCTATAACGATACAGAATATATATACTTTCTGGGATCGCAAATGAAAAATGTATAAATTACAATTGGAATGACAAACTTATATACCCTTGCCACTCTTGGTGAAGGGTATAACAACTAAGAGTGCTATATTCGGCTATGCCGAATCTTATATACCCGCCATCAGTATGTAGTTTTGGTCTTCTATGGGGACTTGCATCAGTTATGGTCCGAACTGTACAGAATTTGATAGATTGATTAATTTTAGGTTATGTTAATATCTATATATATACAAATTAAATGGTCCATGTATGTAATGGCATCACGTGAGAACGGCTGTAGCGATTTGGCTGATTTTTTTATTCGATTCGAAACTTTCAGAAGGTAAAGAAAAAAACAAGTAAGAGAGATATATTCGGCTGGGCCGAATCTTATATACCCTTCACCAAACTATACTTCAAAATAAAAATTTTAAATATTTTTAGGTAAACAAAATTAATTTTTTTTCCAGTTGTTTTTTTTTTAATTTTTTGAAAAAAAAATTTTTTTCGATTTTTTTTTTTAATTTTTTATATTTTTTTTAAATTTAAAAAACTTTTTTTTTTAAATTTAAATTTTTTTTTTAATATTTAGCCAAAAAAACTTTTGGTGAAAAAAAAATTTGGGTTCAAAATTTTTTCCCGATTTTGACCCATTGTAGGTCCAACTTACTATATACGTCGTCTTATATACGTCGTTGCAAAGGTCTTTGAAATATCTATCATTAGATATCCATATTGTCTATATTAATGACTTAGTAAAAAAAAAATAGGTAAAAAATCGAGGTTGTCCTGGTTTTTTCCTTATATCTCAGCCATTTGTGGACCGATTTTGCTGATTTTAAATAGCAAACTTCTCGAAAGCATGTCTGACAGAATTATTCAAGATTTGGATCCCGAAGATATTTTGGGTCTTCAGAAAATTGATTTCAACAGACAGACAGACAGACAGACAGACGGACATGGCTAAATCGACTCCGTCGGAAAATTATATTGTGGAAATTACAAACGGAATGACAAATTTATATATACCCTTCTCACGAAGGTGAAGTGTATAAAAAGATTTAAAAATTCGGCAATTTAATTTTTTAATATAATAACTTTTTTTTTAATATAATAACTAACTATTATATCAATGAGTTATTATAGTCATTACTTGTAACTAATTTTAGTGATATAAATGTTTATAAGCGATTGTGGTAAGAACGTGCCTTCAATGTCATCACGTGTTAAAATGATGAGTTAAAATGCTATTGTGTAAGTAGTAAAGTGCCAGAATTTAGCATTTTAACTCATTACTTGACAACAAAAGTTTTTTAATCAGCTTTTATTCCTGAATCCATTTACATATTTACAAAGAAATTATTCGAAATTTTCTGGATGTTTTCAAATAAGTACGGACCAATAATGCCGCTTTATTCGCAAAAGCAATCCTATCGATTATTGATGAAGCACAGCTTCAGCCAATAGCTGAGATCTGCATTGTTGGAGGTTGAATCATATCGGGCTTCAAGAAAAACAGAATCAAAGTAAATTACAGAAACCAAACTGTAAATTACTAATTATTGATTTCCTTTTCTTGATTGTGTATGGATTTTTTAAAACTTGAAATCGTTTGTTTACAATGTCGCATAAGTGCAAATGTGCTTTTTTCGTAATAGGAACTTTCAACTCACTGTAAGATTAGGTGGATTTACACTTGTAAATGTTTATTTGAGTCCACAGTTAGGTCCTATTGCGATAATATAAGTTCAATTATAACATACGTCCAAACTCTAGGATCGACATTCATATTGTATAAACAACCTGTCGATTTAATCAATCAGCGTTTGCTGACCCAAGAGTTTCAATCTTAAGCCCCTTCATTTTTCGTTGTTACAGTCGTAGCCTACGAACGTGTGTACCAAAGGGGGATCAGTTTCCAACTATTACCTTCATTATGTCTATGTACATTCTCTACGGAGCTATTAGCCACCTTACTACCAGTATGAAGATAATATCCTTTCCTGATATACCATGATACTGAAAATCTTGATCAATCTTTGGCAGAAAATCAGTATTCAAGAACGCTTCGGGTACTGTGTAGACAGGTATACCAAAACTTAACGTATCATTTATTTGAGCATGTTCATAACTCCTGAGTTTTTATGAACCAGTGCAGTGTTACCAGCGATTTCCATTGATGTTGTATATCCAAAATCTTGGGAACAAATTTAGGAATTAAAAGATGTCAGCCATTCATTCCATAAATCTAATTCTATAGCTTCATTCAAACGCTTTTATTTTAATATAATTCATTCATTCATAACAGAATTCATTCAACCTTTAAATGACTAAATTTTTGTTAATTCAAATCTAATACAGATTTGATTAAGATATTTTTTCTTCATTCAGTTTTTTGTGTTTTGCTTTTAATCATTTAAATTTTTAAATTTTGAATTGAAGAAAAATTTAATCACTGAATATATTTGTAAAGCTATTTTGTAATAGATTTGAATTAAAGAAAGTTTGAATGAATTAATAAGGAATTAATTCTATAAAGCAATGAATTCAATACATTTGAAGTACAAAGGAATTAAGTCTATGCATTAATTCATAATGAATTCATGAACGGAATGATTAAGATGTTAAATTTAATTTGATTTCGAAAACGGAATTAAGAATTAATTTGTTCGAACTTTTGTTCTAAAGTCAGTCGAGGGTTACTACGACATACTTGGGTTCTCTTGGAAATTATAGAGTGGTACCATCAAAATCTGGTGTTATGAATTCCAGAATTGTTCGTCGGATGTACCACATGGCTGTACGACAAAAGTTCGATCAATGAATGGTGAGAATTGTTTAAGCCATTATTGTAGTGCGTGTCTTACTCAGGCTGAAAAATAAACTTATTCGGTTTATTATTTAAAACATTTTTCTAGAAGAATTCATATATCATGCTCTCTTGTGTAGGGTTCCATGTTATAACTCTTTTAATCATACCCAAACCTGAACATTTTCTGAAAATTACTGAAATGCTCATTATATGAAAATTTCTTACCTGAGTAAAAATCTTTTGGCTGTGCGCTTCCGTCAAAAAGTCAGAAATGTACTTAGATGACGACGTTTCTGTAAAAATTTCATAAATTTGCCACGCAATTATTTTAATAACAGATAGGAACTGAAAGTTTCAAGAATGGGTATAAAGTTGGTGGTGGTTTCTTCATCGAAGGAATGGGATCAAATTATCTTTAAGGCTACCTGACTTTTACAATTGTCTACAGGCAGAAATCTCTGCTATATAATGTGAATCTAACTGACATAAATAAGTGTAATTGGTAATATATGCATCTGCATTTGGAATAGCGGGTTTTTCGGTCTTTTCGTCACCTAGGTGTACTGGTGTACTATCTCTGACCGGGATAGAGAGGCTTTCTAGAAAATCGATATGTTGCTTGTATTTGTGTTCCAAAATTAAGTTTCTCATTCTTTTTCGTATTAATCTAACTAGAAGGGTGAACATATGGCAAATAACTCCACTGTACAATATTGCTAGAAAAATTTTATGAAAAATAAACTTAATTCTGGATAATTAAATAAATTAATGGCATCATTTATTAAGGTATTTTAAAGTGATATCTTTAGCTATTGTTGATACAATTTGTAAAGTCCATTTCTCATAACTGATTCATCTCTTCTCTGTAAGCTTAAGAGCACGAGTAAATATAAGCATCAGTGTTGCCAGGGGTAGCTTGGAAAAAGTTACATATTTTCTCATTAAAAGTTACATTTTTTCATAAAAAGTTACATTTACGACTTTTTCCCAAATAAATAAATCCCGGAATTTTTCCCAAATAAATTAATCCCGGTATTCGCCAGCACTTAAATCAGGGACTCATGGTAGAGCAGTGAGTGCTCACCACATAATTTATGTAAATATTATTTAAATTAGGAAATTGATTTAAAAAAAACACTCAACCATTCTGATTGAGTTTTTTCTAAATTCAGCTAAATCTGCTAGATACATTTTTACCAACGGTAAAAAGTAATTTTGATTTGAAAATTAAATTTCAAAATTAGACGTTGTTTTTATATCACTAAATTCTAAATAGTTGCTTGCGATTGTTATTATAAATTTTTTAACTCTGGTTGCGAAGTAAGTAGCAGCTGATGTTTGGTTCAAATCGTTTAAAAGTTTTCGAGATATATGAAAGGAACTCCAAATATATTTTTGTTATGCCGATGATTAAATAATTCTCCGGGACATTGGTAAGGGTTTCAAAATTTCTAAATGAAAATATTCCTTAAAAAAAAAAACTTCACTTAATTTAAATGAAAACTTGTTACTGCTTGACTTAAAATTTAATAGTTGTCTAATTAATAGAAATGCTTGCATTTCTCATCATGTCCTCATGTGAATTTTTCTTAGTTCTAGCATGATTCTAATACACCTAGTATTAAATGATAGCTACATTAATTACATACGATATTTTCTAGACTTCTTTAAATGTCTAAAAACCGACTTATGTGATCCAACCACAACATATGGTATATCTGACGAAATCTTGGATATTAGCCAGCTCAAGAGTACATTACTAAGATCATTCGCATATCCAGAGTAATAAAGTACAAATAAGTCAGTCATATTATTTATTGTTTAATGGAAACATCTGTGGCATGAATGAATTTATAGTACTAAAAATATTTACTACTTTTTCATATTGTAATTTATTTAGATGCAGGGCTAAAAAGTTACGAAAATAAGGTCCAAAACAAGAAAATTATACATGTTACGTAGAGGGTTGAAAAGTTACGAAAAATGTAACAAATGTAACCAAACGGCATCACTGATAAGCATTACTTGGCTGTTGTTATTGTTGTGATAACGTTTTACTTATTGCACTTGTTGGATGACTAAGTTTAAACCGCTCTCATCATCTTTGTCAACATCACGATCAATTTAACTCACACACACACACACACACATTGTAGCCACCATCTCAGATAAATTCCCATAAAATCTTGTAGGTTTATTCGAGTGTGTAGTAACTAAACACAGGTGAATTATGTTTGTATTTAACTTCAAGAGTCATCATTTCATTTTTCGAATTAGGACGTGTCGGTTACAAAAAGGTTGTTTTCTTAGAAATTCTTTTGTTGAAGGATTTTTTTTTTGAAATCTTATAATTCTGGGTTTTTTTACAATGCCTTGTTGTTTTTGCTGTTTTTTGTTTTGTTTTGCAGATTAGATAATCGCAAGTGGTTTTTGGTTTATGAGAATGTATGGTACATATCAAATTAAATGTGGATATGAACAAGTTTTTATTGTCGTTTTATTAAAAGTATTAAATGTTGTTACTTTTAAAAGAAGCTGACAAACGAAGGTCGTCTGTTAAATTGTGCAGAAATGCATACAATAAACTCTTAGTTAGATATATTGTATATACAGTGGTTGTACACTATATAGTCAATGGAAACTTTTCCAAAATGTTAAAATATCAGGTCAAAATCCAAAAAAAAAAAAAAATTTTTATGAAATTTTTATTTAAAACTGTAAGTTCATAATTGGTTAATTCACAAGGTCTCTTATCATGTCATATTGTCCTAATATTTCACAATGGTTTTTATTGCTTTTCAAGCAAAAAATGTCCTAAAATAATACTATGTATTTCTATGCTATGTTTATTGTGTTATCGTAACGAAGCAGCAGAGACCAACGCCGAATGCCTAAGAGTCGGTTAAGCCGAGCCTCCGAGTCTTGATATATTAGGACATTATGACAATATGACTGATAAGAGACTTTGTGAATTGACCAAATTAATAAAATTCAGAAAATAGATAACAAACTAAAAAGTGGGTATTTATTATTATTATATTGACAAAATAATGTAAACTTAGGTTTAATTTTTACAAAAATTGTCCGGCTGTTCGTACTTTGTGCGACGATGCATTGAACCAATTAAAGATTCTTCTTTGTATTCTGTCATTCCCTTGTAACAGCATCTGATAAAGATTCCTTTTAGGCATAATTTTGAGTTCGTATTTACATTTACAATTTTCCATAGATTTTCTATGAAATTTGGCATTTGGCCTGGGCATATCAGAACATACCTCATTGGATTGTAACGGTTACAACCCTAGAGGTGTGTTTGTGGTCATTCTCGTGCTGCAATCTCCAAACAAGAAACAATTACATTGATTTGTTGATTTTGTTGTCTGTCTGTCTGTCTGTCTGTCTGTCTGTCTGTCTGTCTGTCTGTCTGTCTGTCTGTCTGTCTGTCTGTCTGTCTGTCTGTCTGTCTGTCTGTCTGTCTGTCTGTCTGTCTGTCTGTCTGTCTGTCTGTCTGTCTGTCTGTCTGTCTGTCTGTCTGTCTGTCTGTCTGTCTGTCTGTCTGTATGTCTGTCTGTCTGTCTGTCTGTCTGTCTGTTGAAATCAATTTTCTAGAGACCCCAGATATCTTCGGGATCCAAATCTTCAATAATTCTGCCAGACATGATTTCGAGAAGTTTCCTATTTAAAATCAGCAAAATCCGTCCATAAATAACGGAGATATGAGCAAAAATCCGAGACAACCTCTGAAAATTTTATTAAAAAAGACTATTTATACATGCTTTGACAAAAAAGCCACAAAACGTATGTTTGGATGTGTGTTGGTTTCATTGCATTGCGAATTTTTTTTTTTTTTTGTGTTTTATTACGTTTGCCGTTGTTGTTTTTATACTCTATATAACATTGTCATTTCGTTTGTAACTTCTACAATATAATCTGTTCGTCAGCAATTAAATGTAAAATTTTTAAAAGTTTGTTTTATACATTTAGGATGCTATACGCTGAAAGTGGGCAATTAATGCATTCACAACAAAGGTGAAGGGTATATAAGATTCGACAAAGCCGAATATAGCACTCTTACTTTTTCTACATACATTTGCCTCGGATCTATTTTGCACCCTAATGTGAAAGCATTACCTTTGGATTTTACAAACTTATTTTTTTATAAAATGTAAATTATTGCACCTTGATAATGCTATTTTAAGGTTAAATCTCTTAAAAAATTCACTTTCAATTTCAAGTTCAGTTTAAATGTTTAGTACTTAATAATTACTTTTGTTATAATAATTTTAATCCAAACATACAGCAAATAAGATTATATTTTATAATCTATGCGAAAATCTATTTCAGCTCAGAATTTGTATTCAATATAACTAAAAATCAAAAAAACTTATTAGCACCTAGTACTTATTTATAAAAATTATTAACACTTCAAAGAGAAAAAAATATATATATTTAAACTAACTATAAGGTTGAAAGTGTTAGTTACTGAAGAATAAGATGAAGATGATCTTGATGATGCTACAAGTTATTTAAAAACTTCAAATAAGCCAAAAAAAAAAAAAAAAAAAAAAATACACAAAAATTATTAAATCCAAGTAAAACTGCATGGCTATTTTAAAATAACTAATTTGTGTCTGAACATTTCATAATAATTGTTGTATGAAAATGCATGTGATATGGTTATAAAAAAGTGTTAACAAGAAAGAAAAAAAACTTAAATGTTAAAATAAATGGAAAAATTCCTTATAAAACCTGCTTTAACTAATGTCATCATTAAATTCAATTAACGATAAGAATTTTGATTTATTTGTTATTAAAATGTTTATGACTTCTATAATAAATAGCATATATGCCCTTATTTTAGCACATTATCACATCATTTAAATAAATATCATATTTAAAAACCCATAAAACATGAGTTTCCGTTACAACATCGTTGGAGATCTTGGTATTTTTGTATGTTTAAATATATACATACGTTAATTTATATATGGTGATCAGTTCAGTCCGTCCATTCTTTTTTTGCCGTTTCGGCATAACAACTAAATAAGCGTTTAAATGATAATCGAAACACTCCCTTTTTGAATCTGTCATAATGGCAGCGTTTTGTTGTTGTTTTTTCGTTGTGGAACATGTGTCCCACCCCTTTGAGTATGCTACGCACGTTGCACATAATTATAGTGTCTATAAAATTAAATTTTTAACATTCAAATATATTTTTTCATGAGAATTTGTTTCGTGTGTTCGCTACATTGGTGATTGTGTAGTGTGAATTTGTAGAGATTTTGTCCAAACATATGCCTATGTTGTTTTATTATGGGATATTTTTATAATTGGTCGGTCTATGGTGATTATGTTGATAATAAAACAAACAAATCTGCATAATTTCAGTACTTGCTTTCATCCGATATATAGTTGCCTTGGCATTTACGTTTTCCAGGACACACATCAGCGACATTATTCGGTAAACATAAATAAAGGAGACCTAGCACTCCCTGAACGAATTATAAAAACTTGATCTGTTAGGATGTTCAGCATTCAGAAAGCTTTGGATAGAAGCAAACATAGAAAACACTGGGTCTGGTATCCTGAAAAATTATTTAATCAAGAAGATGGTGGCATCTTTACCTCCTCTCTTGTAGCCATCAGTATATCAGCGAGACCGAATTTCAGCATTCTAGTTATTTGAAGAGATTCAGAAAGCTCCGGAATGAAGCAAACATACATTGAAAGCACCGGGTCTGGTAGCCTGACAAATAATTTCATCAAGACGATGCCACCAACCCTATCCCTCCTCTTGTAGCCATCAGTATTTACACTCAGGGAATTTTCAAGGGGGTAGAGTCTGCAGGATAAATGTGGAGGATTACATAGTAAACACCATGAAGGTAGTAATCGACCAATTTAAAGCATTTAAAGATCCTAGCATGTCCAGAGTCCTTAGCAGATAATGTGCCTACCGAATTTAGCATCTCCTTAAAATTGATGGATTATTGTATCGCCATTAATTCCACTGGTAATCAGTTTAACATGGAAAACAGTGCTTTCTATGACGTAAACTTCAGCGTTCGTTATCAGAAGTAATATAAAGGCTTTTTAATAGGAATCATTCTGCATAGCATTCCACCACAATATCACCCCATAAAACAAAATGGTTTTCAATAAAAATCCAATTGATACCTCTCGGTGTAAGCCCCCAATTTGTTCCAATCAACCTTTCGCATGAATATATGGCAAGATTCTAGGACATACTAGGATATTCCAAAAAATGTCAGCACTTTCCATATTTTTCTGTCTGGTTCCATTAAATTTTGGGGAAATAATGTTGAAAAGGTTTGAGTAAAGAACTAGCTGCTTCTTCATAGGGTTCGCACTAAGTCCACTGGACTTCATACAGCACGACATCGTATCCAAAACTTTACATAAACTTCACAGCTACATCGTTAGCAAATGTTGTCCAACTCAAATAACAGGTTGTTTAAATTTCACTAAAGAGGAGATTATCCAGTTCAGAAACACTGACCCTACCCAGCGTAAAACATATGACCCTATTTTCCCTCCGATGAATTGACGTATATGGCAGTTTCTTTATGATCCGGCTGATATTATTAAAGCTCAACAAAAGCACAATCCTTATGCATAAGGGATCTTTCAAACCGTATCCACATTATTGGAGTGTTGTGAGTTAGAGGTGAGTTTAGGAAGCATAGCCATTCTCAAGTGAATATCAATGTCCCTTTCCATTGTCTTTAGTAAGAAGTATGTAATGCTTTACCTCCTTTAGGGATAAAGACAATATTACATCTAATACATGATTCATATATACCTATATTAGTCAGCAGTTATTTTTTATGGTATTTTCCATTAGGAGCCTGTGACTTAAACCAGTCAATGTCATATAGTGCCTAGAGTATTGTATTCTCATTAATTGGGACGAGTTGATACATGGGTCATACGTATCATAAGACCTACCCGGGGTTTCTCCAGCGACTAGGAGACAAAATGGGAAATGGGTATGATATTATGTTTTCAAGAGTACAACCAGAGAAGTTGCAAATATTTAGCTTAATCTGTTTCATTAGCTTCCAATAAACAAAAGAAACTTGAAAGAGTGTACCCAGCTAATTTATAAGTTTTATTAAGAGTTTCCTGAAGACAATTTGAGGAGCAGAACCAGCATTAAATCCAAAGTACGCGAAGGAATTAGTTAGGATATTCAAAGATGATTGGAAGATTTTGTCTACGCTAACGATTCTCGTACACATTTTCACTTACATACTTGACATTATTACCCAGCAGTTCTAAGATACTGTCCCGAACTAGTGATTTTACCTAACACTTAGGGTGATGACTAGTTACATACTAGCTGACTGACATGCAGGTCCTAAGCAGATGGTCAATTGACGCTTTTGGACAACAATTAGACTATCTGATAGCTGGTTACATAGAGTCAGCTACGAAACTAGTTATTTTAACATGTACGGGTACGAATTGACATTAAATAATCAGTTAAAAATACATCTAACAGATAGTCGAATAACCGATTACTTGCTAAAAAACATTCCTTCGACAACTCTCCAATAGATAACTTCTGGTAAAAAAACAGCTTTCTAAAGTTTAAATTGACTACACTATAGGTTACTTAGAGACAGTAAAAAGACAATTGACTTCACGCTAGTTGATTGGGATATCAGTATACTTAAGCAATAAAAAAATAAACTATGTGAATTATATAAAAACAATTTGTATAAAACTAGTTTGTACGAATTACCCACAAAACTTTTAAAGTGACTACACTCTAGACTACTTAGACACACTTAAGTGACAATTGACTTCACGCTAGTATACCTGAGATATATAAACTAACCAATTGACATCTTTCTGCACTACAAAGTACACATACGTGTCAAATCACCCAAAATATATCAATTGGAGTTAGACAAGTGATCAGACATTAGCGACAATTACTGTCTATAAGGGATACATTGACTACTTGCTTAACTGCTGGGTACTACTCAAAGAAGTGAGGATAATAACGCCAGAGAAAATAATGAACATGTAATATTAATGCTTGACCAATCGTTTGATGAAATTGAAGCAATCTTTTGCAGCTCAAATGTAAAATATCACAGTTGTATCGATATGGGTCCTGAAATATTGAAAGTGATTTTTTCAATTAGTGTCTATATGATTTTGCATATGTATGTAAAAGCAGTCTGAGGTGGAAAGTGTATATACTGCTAAAACCACCAACTGATATCTCAAAACAAGCTATAGATTGGAATACAATGGAAAGTCAGACTAACTAGAATACGAAAACTTTAAGACATTTTAAAATTAGAGTAATATCGGATTGAATCTATTTGATCGATTGTGATATAGAGTAAAATTATAAAATATACAAAAATATACAAGAAATATATAATACAACTCTGGTTTGAGTAAAGCTTTCGCAAATTAAAACTTGTTTGAATTCAAAATGATCTACAGTGTGTCAATATGGACCGGGGTATCAAGGTTGTAGGGTATCATAGAAGTCTGTTCATACATGCATATTATACATTCGAAGATGTTTTGTTCCGTTTAATTAAATAAGTAAATAGCGGAGTAAAACATAATAATGTAATAATAACTTCAAATGGCAAACGATGACAAATTATGTCACGAATTTTAATTTTGTTTTTTTTTTCAACATTTCACTGAAATGAAATAAACACGTCTACACTGGTCGACTCGCAAAATTATTAACAAAGATTTTTGTCTATTAATGATAAATTTATTACTAAAAGTTTATTGTTCAAAGTAAATGTTGTTGACAGGTGAATAAACTTTTGGTCATTTTTATTGTGTTTTGGTGTTTGGTTTTTTCAGTTTTTACCATTCTTTTGCACGAAACGTGACGTATTTTCACAAAAGCGAAAAATAATATAAAAATATACTTTTATTTTGTTTTATTATCGTTATAATAAATTCATTCACAATTATTTAAATATTTTAACAATTTATTTCTTTATTATCAGTCGTATTTGTTTTTGTTTTTCTATCACTTCGTTTTGTTTAACAATCACGCAAATCTTTCTTTCTTTCTTTTTTTCAAAATATTTTTTTTTTTTAACAACAAAATAATATCTTAAATCACAATTAGGTTTATGTCTAAAAATACATGTTTTATTTTTTTGTGGCGGAAATATTTCTCAATTTCAATACTTTCTGCCCTCGGGTTTATGATATGGATGTTCCTTTAAGTATTGCAATGTTTTGAGGACAGATTCGGGTGTTGGTGGTGGTGTAGGTAAATGGGCGCCTACTGGGCGATAACCATTTTCGTCAGCTGTATATGAGAGGGCGTATTCATGGCCATCATCAGCAATGAAAGCAAATCTACCTTCAATGGCCTCTCCGTCATGTTCGGCATCGACTTGTTTTAAAACACCATCTTGTGTGGCTTTGGAACCATCTCCCAATTCGTAACTGAATAAAATAGAAAGACAGGAAATTTAGTATATATTTTAATATACAAGAATTAAAGTGTTTTTTTTTCACCTAAAATTATAATGTGAATAATAAATATCGTCAATTCCAAAAGTTGATTGAGAGTGTTTCGTGTTAATCGGTGTTTAGATTTAATCGGTTAATAATCGGTTACATTATTCGATTAACCGAATAATTTCTATTTTAAATTGAAAATAAAACTACGAATTGTGTGTACCAACTGTCTATCTGTCTGTTTGTCTGTTTGTCTGTCTGTCTGTCTGTTGAAATCAATTTTCTGAATACCCCAAATAACTTACAAACTTGATTCATACATCAGTACATTGGTAATTCTTCCGGCTCGGTTGCTATTAAAAATCGAGAAAATCGGTCCACAAATGGCCGAGATATAAGGAAAAAACCGGGTCATCTTAGATTTTTGGCCTATTTTTGATCTATATCTGGATTACTAAATCATTAATATAGACTATATGGATATCTAATGATATATATTTCAAAGTCCGTTGCAACGATCTATATAAGGTCATAGTAAGTTGGACCTACAATGGCTCAAAATTGGGAAAAATATTTTTTAACCCGATTTTTTTTTTACAAACAAATTTTTGAAAAACAATTTTGAAAAAAAAAAAAATTAATTTTGTTTACCTAAAAATATTTATAATTTTTATTTTAAAGTATAATTAGGTGTATAAGATTCGGCACAGCTGAATATAGCTCTCTTGCTTGTTAATTAAACATTTTATTATATCCTCAAACTCAATTAAAGTAGCAGAATCCTTACTAAGATTTTTTATAGCCACGTGCAAGGGCTTTAAGGTTTGGATATGTTTTCCAAAATTTGTGAAAGGATTTAAACGAAATTTAGAGTGAGCATGGTTAAGGCATTTGTATATAATATATAGTAATCAAAAAATAATTCGACTACTTTTAATAATTATTGAAAGTAGTCGGATTAATTTTTATTAAAATCATTCGGTATGTCAAGAAATCGTTTCTTGTTTACACGATAGTATTAAAAATATTTTATATTTTTTATGATTGATATTTTTCTGCAAACTTTATTATATGCTACACGACCTCCCGAAATAGGGCTTTATCGGCCATAAATGCTTTATTTATATAGATATATTTGTCTATGAATAATTATTATTATACAAATAAAGCACATCTAAAAACTTTGAGTGGATCGACTCATAGCTCCCATGTAAGACCCACTTCTTGAAAATGTTGGTATCCAAAAAAAATTCAACTCAAGTAAGTTTAAAATAGAAGAAAATCATGCCACCAAATTTCATGGCGATTGGTCATATCACTTTAACGAGCATAATTTATCAGAAATAAGTTTAATATAGAAATAAATCACGCGACCTGGTGGCAAATTCTCGCACTCATAATCGAAATAAATTTCGAACGATTATTAGCGTTGGGGTAAAAACTCGTTCGTTATCGAGTACAATCATTATAATTGTGTATACATTTTATTCGATATCAAATAAGAGAATCCCAAAAATAGAAAAAAATCGCAGGTTCGAATAAGTATTCGATCGTGTTCGACTGCGGTAATTAGACCCCTGATTTCATGGCAATCGGTCCGTAATTGGTCAAAGCTCCCATATAAGGCCCACTTATATAAAATTCAACTGAAAAATGTATCATATAGAAAGAAATCGAGCGACTTAATTTCATGGCGATCGGTCCGTAATTCCTCATAGCTCCCATATAAGGCGCACTTCCGAAAATCACGAAAATAAATTATTGAAATTTTAAGAGAGAAAGGTTTCTGCTCATTTACCCAGTGTAGGGTCGGACATGGCGGACTATACTTTCTTATTTGTTTTTATTTTATATTTTCTTCACATTTTTGTTTTCCTTATTTGTATCTATAAGTGCATACCCATATAAAAACAAGTAAGAAAGTATGGTCAGTCAAGCCCGACCTTATAATACCCTACACTAAGTAAATGAGCAAAAACATTTTTCTTTCAAAATTTCAATAATTTATATTCGTGAGTGATTTTCGGAAGTTGGCCTTATATGGGAGCTATGTCAAATTATGGACCGATCACCATGAAATTTGGTCATGTGATTAATGTCTATATGAAAGTTATTTATGTTGCATTTTATGTATATACCAACATTTTTAAGAGATTAATGCTCGTTAAATCGATTATCGGAAGCAGACCTTATATGGGAGCTATGACTAATTATGGACCGATCATAACAAAATTTGGTGACATGAATTTTGTATATATAGAACTTATTTGGAGAAAAACTTGTGTAGATACCTATATAAATTAAACATTTATGACCGATAAAGTCCAATTTCGGGAGGACATTTGTATGGGGGCTAGGTGAAATAATGGTCCGATTTCAGCCAGTTTCAATAGGTTTGGTCCTTGGGCAGAATAAATGACATGTACTAAATTTTATCGATATATCTTCAAAATTGCGACCTGTACTCTGCGCACAAGGTTTACATGGACAACCAGCCAGACGGACATCGTTTAATCGACTCAGAAAGTGATTCTGAGTCGATCGGTATAATTTAAGGTGGGTGTTAGACTAATATTTTTGGGGGTTACAAACATCTGCACAAATCCAATATACCCTCCCCACTATGGTGGTGTAGGGTATAATAAAATGTAATGAATATCGTAAATCAAGAAAATCATTTGTATTTCTTGAAAATCTAATACAATTTTAGTTTAGACGATGAAATTGTATAATGGTATGTACTTGAGTTTTTGGCAAATATTAATACTCAGTGTTGTCGTCTGTAAATACCTGCAAATAAAAAATATAAACATTTCCTAAAATCGAAAACCCTTTTTAATATGATGCCAAAAAATCACAAAATTGCATATATATCTCAAATCCAAAATTTTACATTTAATAAACACTAAATGAGAATTAAATAAACAAATTTTAACAGTTTGGTTATGGGTTAGCGTGGGGACCGATTTGAAGTTGGCGAATTTGTTTAAACAAAAAAAACTACGAAGGTTTTTGTTTGTCTGCTGATACACCCAGGATTTCTGGCGAGAATCGAATCAAAATCCCCCAGATTGATAGCCCAGCAAACTACCGTTTAGTCAATCTAGGCTAGATAGGTTAGCATGGGTTAATAAAGCCCAAGTAATAAAAATTATATTTATAGTTTTAATAGTCAAAAGTTAATATTAACGAACAAATTTTATCTAATTTATAGAGAGGTCAAACTTTGCAGTCTTTAACAGATTTAGGACAAAATTAAAACATAGACTACGAAATATCTGTTAAAAAAGTAATTATATCTTCACACTAACCCAAAGTCTCAAAACTTCAAATAAAATAAGCAGATTCAAAATTTGAAAACTTGCAAAATAAGGGCCACCCTTATGTACATGACTTACTATTCAAGATATCTATAAAAGAGTAACGTTACTGACTGACTGATTCATCGTATCACAGCCCAAACGACTAAGAAGCATTCAATTTTAACTGTGGATTCCTCCTTCCTCAAAACGATTTTTGGAAATTCGAACGTTTAGGGGGTAAAAACGGGTAAATTCGGTAACCTTATATCTTCAATACTAATAAAGATACAAAAAAACTTAAAATTGCATGTTACTCCATTTTAAAAAAAGCTGACAGCTGTTTGATAGTTATTCGAAATTTCCACCTTTTAAGGGAGAAAACGTTTTAAAACTGTATTTTGGTACTTTTTTGGCACCCTATGTATTTTTTAAACCAATAAACATAGAAACAAATTTTTAATTTCACTCGCTACTTATCATAAAATATGAATTTGGTACTTTTTGGAAATTCGAACACTTAAGGGATAAAAATTGTGTTTATTTTTGGTACTATTTTCATAAAATATGTTTTTTTTTTTATAAATTGACATAGACAAACGAATATTTTATTATGAGATCCTACCACGATATAGAAATTTATTTGAATAAAATTTTACCACAGCAATGGGTATACAAAAAATATCAAAAAGAGGTAAAAAGAGGTAAAAATGGGAAAATATATTTTATTTGAAATTATTAAGACAATTTTGATAATTTTTTTTAACATTAATTAACTAACAGGCTGTTTTTTGGAACTCCAGTGGTAAGGTGTATATTGGGGCAAATCCGGGTATAATAAGTTTGGTACTTATTTAAAACATATTTTTTGTTACATTAACACAGATTTTAATCGTTTGAGACACAAATATTTTTGGCAAAATGGAGTATTTTAAAATTTCAAACTTGACGGGTGTTCAAGAAGGAAAAGGGAAATTGGTACTTTTACCCTAATGGTACTTTTTTTAATATATAGGCACCAAAATGTGAGAACTGAACTATTGAACATAGAAATATGAAATTAAGCATATATGGTTATGAGTGAATAAGAATCCAAGGTACTAATGGTACTTTTTGAATAGATTTGTAATAATGAACTTGGAATTATGAAATTTGCCACATATGATCCTGAATGAGTAAGAATTCACAAAAGCTGAAACTTATTTATTCTCGTAAAAAATAACAGTATTATAATTGGCAGAATCTTGTATGCCCACTATAATACATATGGGCAATTCCACGAGAATGACTACCACGACTGAAAAAACAAAAACCCTTGAGTTTTTTTTTAAAGATGATTTGAATAGAAGAAAACACTAAAATGTTACTATGTAAAAGTATTTAGAGCTTATTACAACATTTTAAGTGCAAAAATAATAGTTTAAACTGACTATATTTATTTTTTTAATTTAATTGGTATGTTTTAGGCTAAGATTGCGGCCAAAATTAAGCTCCCAATTAGCATGTAGTATGAAGTGAATTTGACTCTGATTGTTTTTTGTTATTATCAAATTGTTTATTGAAACCGAATATATATTTTCTATTTTCTATTATTTTTTTTAGTTTTTGTATGCATATATTTACAGAATATACATTGTTTTACTATTAGAGGAAAATATGTCACGTACGTTATTAAATTTTATTTATTATAAAATCATCCAAAGATTGTTTTTATTTAAATATGACGGATTGTAAAGCAAAAATATTTGGTTTAGTATAGAAATTAAAAGAAAACATAACTCCTCTCACGATTCGCAAATTTTCGCATATTTCTACATGTACCTCAAAATTACTTCTGTTTAATGTCACATACGATATACCCTTATTTCGCTCGATATTTTGGACAAAAATATTTCGAAAGAACTCATTAGTTATGTACCCTCTGAATGGAAAATAAAGACCTAATTATTTTTCAGATACTCTTTTTTTTGCAAAATCTATTCCACTCTATAGGCGTACAAATGTCACGTACGATGACATGGAATTGCCCATATGTAGTTTTTGGCCTTCTATGGGCACTTGAATTAGTTATGGTCCGAACAGTACAGAATTTGATAGAGTGATTAATTTCTTTAAACTTTAAATGACTTATGTATATATAAATAATTTATTGACAATAAAATATTTTTCTGATATAGGGGTTATATTTGGAGGTATTATTAAGTTTAATTTCAAAGTACTTAAAACTAATTTGTGCTCAAATAATATTCCGGGGAAATATTTGTATGGGGGCTAAGATAAATCATGGATTGATGTTGCCCATTTTATCAACAGAGAGTATTTGTAAAAAAATTTCAGCCAGCTAGAACCTTTCGTTTGGGCTCTATCGTGTTTTCAACAGACAGCAAGACGGACGGACATGGCTATTTTTACAAGTACATTTTGAGTGTTTGCAATTCTCATTCGCTCTATAGTTTTATTAGTATATCTTTAACTTTCCTAGAGCGAATAACAATAAATTTCAGTGAATTTATCAATAATATTTTAATTGGAAATTTAGTACCTTAAAACTAAAATCTATTAAAATAAAATTTTGTATTTCCAAAAATAAATTTTAGGGCCTCATTTTATAAAACGAAACGTTTGGAAGCGTAAGCAATTTGTATGAAGAATACTGGGAAAAGGGTTTGAAACTTGAATATTTACCACAAAATTTTATTTTAACGTTTGTCGTTCTTTTTATAAAATTAGACCCATAATAACAATATGATTACGTTGGATCATAATATGATTTAATTGGGTCATAAATACGATTATTTTGGGTCATATTATGATTGATTTGCATCATAATATGATTATTTCAGAACGTATTATAATATTTTATGATACTAATAATGATCATATTATGTTTGGAATACAATCATAATATGTTGCTCTTAGATTATGTTTACCACAACCATGTTTTTTCTCTGCGTGTATAGATAATAAAAACAAATCGGGATAGTCTGATATGTTTTCTTCGGCTGTTTTTGGGCTGATTTTCAATAGCAACCGAACCAGGACCATACTTACATTAGCGTGGCTTATAAGTTTGAAACTCACATCATATTTGCACAAACAAAAAAATTCACCATTCACATTATTCACCATAGAGTATGATGAATTATGAAAGCCTGTAGCTCACTTTATATTCCAACTACTATGATCGTCCTCTATAATTTGTACACACATTCTATTTCTATTTATACATTTTTATAAAGAATATACACAGAACTAGAAACTACACAGAAAATATTCTACCATCATTTGTTAAATCCATTTAATTCCAAATCAGCCATATACCATTCACATAATAATTGACACAATTTTTTTGTAACATGTATTTTTAAATAATGTTTTGAAATTAAGTTAAAACCTTTAACACACTTCGATTAATGATACTTTTCATAATTCTAAATAAGAACTTTTCACAAACATATTCTTAATAGTTTTTATTTTGCAAGTATTTTACTATTTGCTTATTTAAATGCTTACTGGTAATGAAATTTGCCATCAAATTCCACCCTGGCTTCATTTGAGATTAATTCAACTTCTTTGGCATACGCAACGGCAGCAAACAAACACAAAACAACAATTACTTTCATTTTTTATTTTTTATTTTTAGTAACAATTTTGTCTACTTAATTTCTTTTTAAAAAATAATAATAAATTTTCTAGTAAAGAACGGAATAATAATAATGCATGCAAATTAAAATTGAATTGTATCTTTATTTTGTTAACAAATTAAATCACTAAAACTCAAATTAACGAATGACAAGATTTAAACTAAATATCAGGCTTTTATACAGTTTTGTTTTGAAATCTGCTAAATAACACAATAAAAAACCAACAAAATTTAGCTAAAAATAACAACAAACATACAAAAAATTCCTGAATCAAAGTTGAAAATAAAAAAAAATAAATTATTTTATAGAATTAATATAAATAAAATAAGAAGAAAAAAAAAAAAAAAAAATCAATAAAATTATAAAATATTGAACTTGTTTTGAGTTTTGGTTTTAAGCAGCAACATCTCTCAAACTTATTTGGCAACTAACTAACTTATCACATACAAATAAATAAGTATATAGATAGATTTAGATATATATGTAAGTATCAAGAACGTTTGTTTATATTTGTATTTCAAAGTTCTAGATTTTAATTGGACCGACTCTAAAACGCTAAGACGGCTAAAGTTTATGTTCTGTTCTGTTCTATACCACACAAATTGGGTGTGAAATTTGACACAATCATTCTCGTATAAACCATTTACTTAAACACATCAATTGACTTATTAAAGCTTATCAGTTAGTCGAATCTCATCATGATTGTTTTTATCATCAGCAGCATCATCGCCATTAAAATCATAATTATTTTAAATAAATCCCAAATGTTTAAAATCAAGTTTATTATTATTATTATTTCTTTTTTATTTATTTATTTGATACCAAGTATTTAGAAAGAGTTAAGTTAAGAAAAAAAGTTGCTTTGAAACCACATTTTTGTTTCAACATAAATATACTTATTTGATGATACTATACTCGAAATAATTTGCATAAATTTTGGCCTTTTTCTTTATATTTTTTTAACTGTTTTGCCTTTTGGGTTTGTGTGTCAGTTGTGGGGGAATTAAGAATCTAAATCTAAATTATTTTGGCAAATATTAATCTTCTTCTGCTCACCGTTGCCATATTAACACTATTTTCAGTTTAGTTTAGTTTTTTTTCTTCTCCTAATTTGTTGTTTTCATTTAGTTGATTTTTGGCATAATTTATTCTGACTTAAGGTTGATATTATTAACAGAGTATCTATAATTGGCCGTAAATCATTTTTATTTCATATTGCAAACCGTTTCGCTAACAAAAAAATGTTAATTATATAATAAAAAGTTAAGACGAGACTAATTTTGTTTTCTTTTTTTTTGCAAAATAAAGACTAAGAGAAAGACTCATTTGAATATTTAAACTTCATTTAGTTTCTATAAAAGGCAAAATCTTTGTGATTATTTGAATGTTAGTATTTGTTTATTTTATTTCGACTGGATTTTGAAATTGTTTATTATTTTGTTGTATTTTTAGCTTTGTATAAAATGGAATTCCTTTATGTGCCAGTTTAAAACCTGGTTTCTAGCTTAACATTTTTTTTGAAGAAGTTTTTTTTTATGTTTTACTAGTTTTTATAATATTTCAGTAGCAGCTTTATTTAAATGACAATATGAAACATAAAACACACTGTAATGCAAGCATTTCAAACACTTTTCTTGTTCTTTATTTCTTAGGTGTTTATGATTTTGACAAAAAAAAAAAAAAAAAAATCAAATAATTCGCTTTGCCACCCCAGTTTAATTAAACATTGTTTAATAACGAACATTTTATGTAGTTTTTAAGGTTATCTCATTATATGCATTTGTCATCAATTCCATATGTTTTCACACTATGTACTAAATAAAAAGAAAAAGTTCCGAAAGTTCTCCAATTCATTCAAGTATCTAACTTAATGTTTAGATTGAAGGCAAATGTATTGTTACGATTTTGCAATAGCGATTTGCATTTAACGATCTGTAACGACTTCCTGCAGCATTCATCATGTTTATAAACACGTCCATCAGTAGAAGCTTCTACTTACCAGCAGTGTTGATGGCATGCGGTTATTAGCATTGTTTATAAGTATGGCAACTCTAAATGTTTAAGCTGCTAACATTGACATCGAATGCTCTAGAATTCAAACATACTAGTTTGTCCGTTAAGAGCAAGATTCTCGAAAGATGGCGTGTGTATAAATAGTGTCAGATGTTGCAGTAGTGAGTGAGTTTATTATAGGCGCTAGTAGAGTTAACATCAACTGTCTTGTACATTTATAAAGTGTGTGTGCATTTCTGCGAATTGATAAACGTGTATAAAGACACTGAGTGACTATTTGAACAGTTGTTGTTGTACATTTTAAATAAATAAAGAGTTGTTACAATTTTAAACTACTAAAACTGCTTTTATTTGCAATCAAAAGTATCCGCTTTACTTAAAGGAAATAAACCAACGTTTTAAAATAGGTTAAAACGTAACAGTATCATTAAGTCACATTTGTTCATTGTAATATGGATTCTAACTCATTCAAAACGTATCATTACAATAAAGAAAAAGTAACATAAAGATCCTCATTTTGTATTCTCATTCACCAACATGTATGCATATTACTAAGTCCATTATTATAGAAAATTCAAAAAGTACCATTAACAGAAAGAAAGGTACCTCTAAAGTTATCTTTTGTGGATTCTAACTCGTTTAGGATCAAGTGTGCCTAATTTCATGATTCTAGGTTCATTATTATAAAATATTCAAAAGGTACCATTTCAATAAAGAAATAGTACCACTTTTTATACCTTATGAATTCTCAGTCACTCAGAACCATAAATGCTTAATTTTATGCTTTTAGGTCCATTATTATAAAATATTCAAGAAGTACTGTTGGTAGGGAAAAAGTCTTCCTTTTTGTAGATTGTGTACTTAATTTCCTGATTATTATAGAAAATTTAAACAGTACCATTTAAAGAAACATTACCATTTCTCAGGGTAGGGTATTATATGGTATTATATTATATGCAATTTTGTAATGCAACTCAAACCGCACTTCTGTTTTTGATAACATCACGCAACCGCATATTTTTGCTAATATCTTGAACTCCTTAGGGTCAATTAATGCAATATATTTTCTGAATAAAGTGGCACTTAATTACTTCGCAAATATAAAAAACTTTTTACAAATTTGACTTTTTCATTATATTTATACCCTCCACCACCACAAGTGGTAAATGAGGGTATGTATATATAAGTTTGTCATTCCGTGTGTAACATTGAGAAATATTCATTTGAGACCCAACAAAGTATATATATTATTGATTCTTATGAAATTCTAAGCCATGTCCGTATGTCTGTCCGTCTGTCTGTATAAAACACTCTCACGTCCAAAATACATAAGCAAAATTAATGAAATATATACCAAAATCTTTATAATTTTTCTAAGCCGATAATTTTCACATGTTTTTTTTGTGATTTTGGGTAAATTCATTGCAGAGAATACCATGGAATTTTCCACTCACAGTTACAGTTGCGGTCAAAATAATAGCACCACGACATTCATATTGTTATATAATAATATTACGTAAAAAATGTTAAATCGATTTGTGTTGTTTTTGTATAAATATATACTGTATTCAATAAACTTTCAAACATTAAAAATGATTTTGAAAATGAGATGCAAATTTTAAAGAAAAACTACATAATATATAAATAGCTAAGAAATTCATCAGTCAAAATAATATCGCAATCGGTTCATATTTGACCATAGCTCCCATATAAGGTCCATTTCCGAAAATTACTTAAATACTAATAAATATGCTTCAAATAAATATTTCCATTATATACGAAAATCGATGTGTTGAATTTTATGAAGATCGGCCGATAATTGGTCATAGCTCCCATATAAGGACCACTTCAGAAAAGACATTAACCTCTATAAATATTTTAAATATATCGATATCGAACTAAAATTGTATACAGATCAATATATTGTATCTAAACAGTATAAACTGGGTTTTGTGAATATGGGTCCATATTTGACCATAGCACCCATATTAGCTCCATTTCCGATAATCACAATAATGCCCATAAAACTCTTGTAAATAATGTTATGGAGAAAAATATCAAGCAAAATAGGCCTCAAATACATAGAAATCACGTTAAAATATTTAATTAATTATATCTTCCAAATAAGTCGCACATCCCAAAAATACATTAACGCATATATATATCGCATATCGGTAAAAAATATAACAGATATAAGTTTCAAGTAGATTTGGTGACTATGGGTTCATAATTATATATATAAGGCTCTCATCCGGATAATTCATTAGAACAGAACAAAAATATACTTTAGAAGTTTGACTAAATATATTTGTTTACTCTTTTTTATACTCTTTTACTTCACTTGTGGTGAATAAGGAAAATGTTGAGCCAATCGGTAATGTTAACCAATTATTATGTATATAAATTGTTAAATGGTACATTTTATTCCTATTATAAAATTATAGACTCTGTTGGAAATGGTAGGAATATGTAGTTATTTCAATTATAAATTGCTGAATTAGATAACATTTTTATACATTTGAAATACAATATCTTCTGCGTAAACTAGTTTTTCTAACAATACTGCTATATTTTAAATAAACTTTTATTTTGTTTAAAAGAAGTGGTTTTATTGAAGAAAGTACATAATTTGTATATAGTCCAAAATTTGTATTATATCAGTATTCATCTATAATCCATAAAGTGGCTTAAAAAGAAATTCGGTTATAGTCCTAATTCGCTATAAGCGAAAACTAGTGTATTACATTAACATTCTACCAATCTTCATAATCAGAGCTAAGTCCCAATAACAAACACTGAATATGTATATTGGAGTGTTTATACCAATGTAATTTCTATAATTTTCATCTAATTTAGGTGGAGGGTATTTAAGATTCGGCATAGCCGAATATAGCACTCTAACTTGTTTTTGTATACCCTTCACCATGAATGGCAAGGGTATGTATAAGTTTGTCATTCCGACTGTAATTTCTACATTTTTCAATTGCGACCCTACAAAGTATATATATTCTGGATCGTTATATAAGGTGAAGTCAATATAGCCATGTCCGTCTGTTCGTCTGTATATTGAAATCAACTTTCCGTAGCCGCCAAATAGATTACATACATGATTCATACATCAATGGGAGCTATGACCAATTATGGACCGATCACCATGAAATTAAGTCGTGTGATTAATGTCTATATGAAAGTTATTTATGTTGCATTTTATGTGTATACCAACATTTTTAAGAGATTTATGCTCGTTAAAGTGATTATCGGAAGCAGGCCTTATATGGGAGCTATGACTAATTATGGACCGATCTTAATAAAATTTGGTGACATGAATTCTGTATATATAAAACTTATTTGGAGAAAAACTTGTGTAGATACATATATAAATTAAACATTTATGACCGATAAAGTCCAATTTCGGGAGGTAATTTGTATGGGGGCTAGGTGAAATAATTGACCGATTTCAGCCAGTTTCAATAGGCTTGGTCCTTGGGCAGAAAAAATGATATGTACTAAATTTTATCGAAATATCTTCAAGATTGCGACCTGTACTCTGCGCACAAGGTTTACATGGACAACCAGCCAGCCAGACGGACGGACGGACATCGTTTAATCGACTCAGAAAGTGATTCTAAGTCGATCGGTATACTTTAAGGTGGGTGTTAGACTAATATTTTTGGGCGTTACAAACATCTGCACAAATCCAATATACCCTCCAAACTATGGTGGTGTAGGGTATAAAAAATGTGTTTATCTAAAAATATTTAAAATTTTTTGTTTAAAGTATAATTTGGTAATGGGTATATAAGATTCGGCACAGTGGAATATAGCTCTCTTACTTATTTGAAAATACGGTGGCAGCGAACGTGTTAAACATAAATTAAATACAAAAACAATTTTTAATTGATGTTTTTTATTTTCTTTTTTTTAATATTGCTTCCATCCAAATCACGAATATTCAGTTAACATGTGCAAACTGTAACGTTATGAGATTTTTCTTGAATTTTCAGCACTTAGCTTTCAGATGACGAAAAACAGTTAGATCTTGGGAAATTAGACCGAAAAGTGGAAAAAATACCACCCTTACACACATATGTATATTCATAAGTTGGCACTAGGGCACATTTTGTGGATTCAAAATATGCTAGAAAAATTAAAACATAAGAACAATTTGTTTCATTTATTGTTCATCATTTGTCAAATGCTAAGGTATGATATATCAAAAAATATTATTATGTATATTGAAAATTCTTCGTTACAATCGAAACTGGTTGAGTTACAATATATTCTTCTCTTCTATTGATCCTTCACATCCCGCTTTTTGTTAAAAACCATTAGAGCACGTTACGTATACTACACAACATACATATGTAGGTATTTATGTTACGTATACGACATGTTGTCATAGTTACTTTCATTTAGAAAGTTTTGTAAGATACTCTAAATATTTCCTTTTAAGTATAATAAATAAATTTAAACAGCATTAGTTTTAGTTTTTTGTAAAGAAACTTTTATTCTTTATTTGCATTCTTATATTTTATTTACACATACATCATGTTTTTTTTTTTTTTACTCATAATAAAAATGACAAACATTTAACAAACACATTTATTAATTATATGTATAATGTTTTGTATTTTTTTTTTCTGTTTTGTTTTGTTTTATATAATTAATATGTTTTATTAATTTAAAGAAATATTTAATATGTTCATATTTACATACATCATCAATGTTGAAGTTTGATATTGTTCAATTTATTTTATTTGAAATTCTTGAAAGATACAAAATTTCATCAAGAGATACTCTTCAGCTCCCTTTTAAGGTTTGTATCGACAAAAGCAGTGATATCACATGAAACCGAAATGGCAAAGTTTCGGCGACTAACAAAATTATAAAAGAAGAAAAAGCTAGAGTAAAAGAAAATGAGAGAGTACTTTGATTTGCCAAAGAGAGTAAGTGAAGAGGAGATGAAACAGAAATTGAAAATGAGCCTTGTTGTAGTGGTGATGCTTGATGGTGTAGAGATGATAAGAATTGTGTGAGACAAGTGATATAAGAGTAAGAGTGTTTAAAGATCATGAATTAGAGAGCAGTGTTTAAATAGAAGTGAGTTGTAAAGAGTTTGTTTTGGAGGAGGAAAAACTCTTAAAAATTTGGTTTTTTATATGGCTCATTCAGTCAGTGTTGTGTTGTTGTTGCTATTTATTAAGATGCTTGCAATATAAACTCACTTTTTATTTAAAGCAATTACTTTTTAAGAACAGAAATGTCAGAAGGAAGCTAAGGAGAGCAGAAGTTTTGAGTAAAATATGCCTAGTTTATATATAATTTATATTTGTTGCGTTTTGTTTTTTATATTATTTCTCTTGCTTTATTTCTGCAAAACAAATCTTCTTTGCTTGTTTTTTTCTATTTCTCTTCTTCTCTATTCATTCATTTAAGGCTCCTTTTTTTTTAAAAAAAAATGTAGTAATTTTGGGAATCGGTTTTTTTTCTAGTTCAGTTTTTTCTTATATCATTTCATTTTGGTTTCATAATCGTTGTTTTAATTGGCTCATTGACTTAACGACGTTTGGAAGGAGGCAAGCTTAACAAGTAGTCCAAAGCTTTTTGGATTGCTGGTGGGATTGGTGGAGGTGTGGGCAAATGATCTCCTTGTGGTTGGAAACCATTTTCATCATCAGCTGCATAGTTTAAGGTGATTAAATTGCCTTCGGGCGAAGTATAGGAGACAGAACCTCGGGCTACGATCACATCACTAGTATCGGGAGAGGTGGCCTTTTTCAAGGTACCAGTCTCTTCGCCTTTAATGCCATTGGCAGTTTCGTAACTGTAAATAGAAAGAAGGAAATTGAGAGATTTAAGTAAAATTGATTAAGCTGAGGTGTTTATTTAATGGTTTGGTTTAAATATCAGATATGTTTTCTATATATCAAATGAAAGTTATTTCGAAGGCCTTTTTAAGTGTAATGCAACTTAGCTAGTTGGACCGACAATGGACCAAATGAGCACAAGTTCTGAAGAAAGCGAAAATTTCGAACTTGTTGCTCAAATTACTAAGACATTAGTAAAATAAGTAACTTATGTATGTTCGAAAATATCAAAGTTGTTTATTTATTGTTTCGTTAACAATTTAATATTTTTTTATTATTTTCTGTTCGCAAGTCATGTTCATTGCTGAACTTCTCTACATTTTCTCATGAAATGTTTATAAACTAACAAGTTATTTTGTATCTAAGTTCATTTAACTTTATTGTAGTATTTACTGAAACTATGCATCTAATTAAAAAAATAAGACAAAATTTCCTTTAAATTTTAAACAATAGAAACCAGATATTTTTGTATACTTATATAGTTTTGAATTTGTATTTGACAGTTGTTTGTTTTATTTACGTCAAATCAAAATATCTTAACTGATGAATAATATTTATTTATTCGTACATACATACATACAATATTTAATGTCCAACATGTTGTTTACCTTATCAAATCAATGATTTTTATTGAACTTTAAATTAAAACAAATAAGAGTTATTTATGTTATCGTTTTTTTTATATATATATACAATATTTTGAATAAAATTGTGTCATAAATAATACAGAGAAGTAGGAAATCTATGATCTATATAGAAATTATATCAAGGACATTTAAAAACAATTCAAGACCTCCTACGCATTTCTTATTTATCTATAAAGTATTGGATTACGTCAAAGTTTCTATGAATTTCTAAATTGTTATTAATTATGGAAGAAAGATTGAACAAATAAAAAAACTCTTAACTAAAACTCGATTTACGTAAGTTCATTAATAAATTTTGGAAAAACAACAATTTAAATGTTTAAATTTTTTAGAATTGAATTTCGAAATGAGTTCTTTTTCACACAAACCAGTCTAGTGTATTTAAAAATGTTTATTTACTTTTTAAACTTTAATAAAAAGACTAATTTAAAATCGAGCAGCTGAATTAAATTATGTGAATCATTGTCTGTCTATGTTTATTAAAATTATAGAGAAAAAAAAAAAAACCAAAACATAAGCACTTCATTTTAGATTCATTGTTTTATATTTATGTCAAATTAAAAATAGTTTAGATTTCACACACTAAACAAGAGATTAAAAAAACCATAAACTGTATTTAGTCTAATGAGTTTTAACACAAACTGTGTATGTGACATGAAAATTTGTTAGATATACATAAGATTTCATAAATAATAGTATTTAAACAATATTAGGTAGAGTATAGAGCAGTAACGACTGTGTTAGGCTGTACAGATGTATTTTAAATATAAGTATAGTCGTCAAAATCAAAAGGTCAAGTGCAAAAAGCCATCAATACTTGCCTAAAACCAATAAAAATATGAAAATTTTTGTGAAAAACCTTAGGAAGACAATTAATTTTATGAAAAATTTTATGTTCGAAAAATTCGAAGTTATAGTTGAAAATTTCGAAATTGTATAAATTATTGATTTAGAAAGTTAAACTTTTAAGAATGTAATTTTTTTTAGGAAGACAATTAATTTTATGAAAAATTTTATGTTCGAAAAATTCGAAGTTATAGTTGAAAATTTCGAAATTGTGTAAATTATTGATTTAGAAGGTTAAAATTTTAAGAATGTAAATTTTTTTTTAGGAAGAAAATGAAAAATTTTATATTCGAAAAATTCGAAGTTATAGTCGAAAATTTCGAAATTGTGTAAATTATTGATTTCGAAGGTTAAAATTTTAAGAATGTAAGTTTCTTTTAGGAAGACAACCAATTTTATTAAAAATTTTATGTTCGAAAATGTCGAAGTTATAGTCGAAAATTTCGAAATTGTGTAAATTATTGATTTAGAAGGTTAAACTTTTAAGAATGTCAATTTTTTTAGGGTTTTTAACAAAATTTTAATTTCGAAAAAAAAATGTCGAAAATATTCTTTATAGATTCTAAATAATGTTAATTAACTAATAAATTCTTTTACAAAAATACTTTTAATAAAATTCGAAATCACATTTCAAATTTAAATAGAGATTCTTACGAGTTAATTTTTCTTGAATTGTAGAAGGTTTCGCAATTGGTCAAGTGCAAAAAGTCATCAACATTTGTCTATAGTTACTAAAAATATGAAAATTTATGTAAAAACTTTTAGGAAAACAATTAAATTCATGAAAAATTTGTTTATACAGCAAAAAATTCATTTTCGAAAAATTCGAAGTTAAATTCGAAAATTTCGAAATTGTGAAAATTATTATATTTTGAAGTTTAAACTTTTAAAATATCTAGTTTTTTTGGGGTTTTTAACCGACTTCTTTAATAAAAATGTATGTATTTAATTCCGAAAATAAAAATGTCGAAATTATTCCTTGAAGATTCCAAATTATGAGAATTTACAATACTAATAGAATCCTTTAACAGGATATATTGGCTGTATATCATTTTGTACGGTACATATCTGTAATTTATTCTCACTTAGTTATTGAACATTATAGTATAAACAACAACATTTGTTTTTGATTCGAAAATTTCGAATTTCTTGCCAACAAAGCGGGGAAATTAGGTACCATATGAATTGAAGCCGAGAGACCATTAAATACGATTTTGTATGTCTGAAATGCTGCTTGAAAGCTATAAAAGGAAATCATTTTAGCACCGAATAATTACTTGTTAAGCGTAAGAGATTGTATGTGAAGTCCGGCCATCCAGCCGGATCGACACCAAAGCCAAATATCCATGGCGCTCTGGTAATGCTCTGTATTTGGTGAGACCAAAAGGGACCTATCTATTATGAGCTACCGAACGCAACCGCAAAGCAAGCATTGACCGAAAATCGACCAGAAGATGTGGCCAGACAGGAAGTCTGAAATAGTTGTTAAAATGTATTTAGAAAGAAGTGGTTGGGAAATTTTGGCTCACCCGCCTTAAGTACAGACCATGCCCCGTTAAAATACTATTTGTTTCGATCAATGCAGGACGCTCTGGCATAAACTTCACTTTGGAACAGAGAATACGATATTGGCTTGATTCATTCCTGGGCTCAAAAGATGAGCAGTTCTTTTGGCTCGGAATCCAGAAAGATGGGAAAATATCATAGTTAACAATGGCCAATATAAATTTTTTTTTTTTAATTTTTAAAAAAATTTTTCTTTTCAAAATTGTTTTTTAAAAGTTTTTACCTATTTTTTTAAAAAAAAATTTTTTTAATATAAAAATTTATTTTTTTAATATATGACAAAAAAATGTTTTTTGTGAAAAAAAAAAAAATTCGGGTTTAAAAATAATTTTCCTGATTTTGACCCATTGTAGGTCCAACTTACTATTATAGCCTTATATACATCGTTGCAATGGTCTTTGAAATATCTACCATTAGATATCCATATTGTCTATATTAATAACTTAGTAATCCAGATATAGATATAAAATTGGCCACAAATAGAGGTTGTCTCGGATTTTTGCTCATATCTCCGTTATTTATGGACGGATTTTGCTGATTTTAAATAGGAAACTTCTCGAAAGCATGTCTGACAGAATTATTGAAGATTTGGATACCAAAGATATCTGGGGTCTTCAGCAAATTGATTTCAACAGACAGACAGACGGACGGACATGGCTAAATCGACTCCGCTATCTATAAGGATCCAAATTATATATACTTTATAGGGTCGGAAAATTATATTGTGGAAATTACGAAGGTGAAGGGTATAAAAATCAGACTTATATATATATTTGAATGTTTCGAAATCACAATTAAAATTTAAATAGAGATTCTTACGAGTTGATGTTTCTTAAATTGTACATGTATATTTACTAAAAATATGAAAATGTATGTAAAAACCTTTTGTTAAACAATTAAATTCATGAAGAATTTGATTATTATTGATTGTGAAAATTATTGATTTTAGAGAATATTCTTTGAAGTACTTATTTAAACAAATTTAAAGTTTGACTAAATTATTCTTTAGTTCCCAACTAAAATTTATACATAGAATTGTTAAAGTAGTTTGTTAAAATTAACTCAATTTTTCGAAATTCAATTTAGTTAGAATTTAAATCTTAAATATCAAATGTTATTTAAAATAACAATACTATTTAAACGACACGAGTCTTTTTTCTCTTCATTTAAAAAAATGTAATAAATAAAATATACACGGCGTTATTTATCATGACATTATTATTCAATTTGTTTAGACAGCTTTTGATTGACTTTCGAAAAAAAAACTTTTTGTTTTTTTTTTTTTTATTCTCCGAAACAATTTTGATAATATTTTTATTTTTATATAATAATTGGCGCCTTCAAACATTTCTTTAATTCAAATTAATAAAGACTTTCTAGAATAATGATGTGGGTTAATCAACTAGAAAAGAAATTCCCAAAAAAATCCTGTTTCGTTTGGTTAAGTATTTAATTTAAACATATAAATTAAAATAATTGTCGACTTTTATTTGCCACAATGAAATAAAAACAAACCATTGGAATTTCTTATGATACTGGTTTGTTTATTTGTTTATTTATTTAAAATTTTAATATCAAAAATAAAATAAAATATCATTTAAATATTTTTTCACCAAGATAGTCTTAAAATAAACCCAAGAAATTAAATAAGTACTATAAATTATTAAACCATGTTGTATTTTTTTGGGTATTTAACGCCCAAGGTATTTAATTTTTAAAATATTATTGTGTAAATTACTTCATTATTTATATTTTATTTACATTTATTGTCTTTTGCCGGTAAAATGTCTACGTTAATGACCTTTGCAGAAGAAAAAAAAAATCGGTTTATTTTCAAGTTAAATTGTTATAATTAAACAATTTACAGAAATAGTTTATGTATGAAAATATATTGATCATAGTTTTTTTAAACTATCTAAAGATACCCCTAAGAGACTTGATTCTCTTAGTTAGGAATTGAACCTGTAATACAGCCACTAATATATATGTTTATTTTTCTACCTAACCTTGAAATATGTTTGTTTGTTTTTATTTTGCCCAAGATTGAAAATGAACTTAGCCATAAATTGTATTTTTCAACAAATTGCAGTTATTAAAATTTCGTTAATTAGCCAATAATCGTTAAATTAATAACAGAATTTATTTAATTTTTATGACTTGTTATTGTAGATTGCATCGAAAAACATGTCTGGACAAAAATGAATAAAATCTAGTAGGTGTTTGACTTTGGTTTAATAATATTGCCATATATGGATCAAGATTAATCCACAATAGACTCTACAGACTCCATTATATTCTTCGGACCTTATTTATTCAATAATGAAGCCGGAGCTCACGGAGCTCATGATCAATGGACGTCATTATCGCACCATGATCAATGATTTTTTATTTGAAAATATGGATGCCTTTGCTCCGGGAGAGATGTGGTTTCAAAAGGATGGCATGTAGGGCCATACGGCGACCTCATCTTTCGATTTATTGAAATGAAAATTTGGCGTTAACTTGATTTCAAGAAATAGATCTGTCATTTGGTCTGCTGTAGGGCCACGTGAAATCACTGGTTTACGCTTATAAACCAGCAACAAATGACGCCTTGGAGGCCAACATTATTCTTGACATACGGCCAGCAATGCTAGATAAGGTGGCCCAAAATTGGACGTCCAGAATGCGCTTCCTTAAGACCGAACCATATGCCCGAAATCATTTTCAAATGTAAAAGCCATGTGTGTGTTGATATTTCGCATAAAAAAATTGTTCTGATTAAACTTTATTTTTTTTGTTATTTTTCACAATTGCAAGTTCTGTCGGATTTAGTATTCTAAAGGAAAATTATAACATTTTTGTATCAATCAACAAAATATTATCACAGTTCGGCAATTTAGTTTCCATGAGCATCATAGAACTATAGATCTAGTTAACAATTTAATTGGAGAGATGAGAAAATCTTTTTTTTTCTTCTTAGACCAGCACTCGGGGAATAACCCCTACTTATGCAAAGCATTGTGTTGGAACTCTGAAAATAGGTTATGGGAGGGAGGAAATAGGGAGTAGTGTTTGTGGATATTTGATTTGAACTTTCCTACATTGAAAATGACAGGAAAGACTTCAGCGGGATGTTTGTTTCACATACAGACAGTGCTACAAAATAATGAATTTTTCCTGTAGTGTGTTGTGCGGCCCATTGGCCAATCGACCACAAAGGGATGTGTTCTTGAAGAACATGAATTAGGGAACTAGTTCCCTAATTTCATCAGAACACATTCCATTGCAGTACCTATAGAACAGTGAAAAGCAGAACACATTACGTCGGTGCTCCAGCGACTCAATATAGTTGAATACCCTACAGTCACCAATAATCACCTTCGCTCTCCCCAATACGCAGTCGAGAAGCTCCAAAATAGAGTTGGAAGCACTGGCTCATGCATGGGAGTTGTATTTTATATTCTGTCTGATATACTTGGGTGGTATAAATAGTGAGGAGATCCGATGGAGTGAAGTAATTCTACACCATTTCAGAATACCGAGATACTGAATGCTTCTTTCTACACTTGAAAAATGTGTTTAGAAACGCAATAAGTTTTGATAAGAGTGCACCATGCTACACTTTATCGAACGCCTTGTAAATATCTAGAGCCAACACTTTACTTTCGCCAAAATGGTGAATGGAACGACACCATACATTGATTATGCGACAAAGGAAAAATATAAAATCCAAGCTGGCGTATTATACTTTCATTCTGAGAATACCAGTAAATGAACAAAGAGTAAACAAGTTACATTTGCACTTAGCAGAGGGACGTTTCCAGGTGTTACTCTTAACAAAGTGAACATGTCATATCCTTGAAAATTTGCCAAAGTATATTTAGGGCCTCATTTTACAAAACGAAACGACAAACGTTAAAATAAAATTCTATGGAAATTATTCAAGTTTCGAATCCTTTTCCCAGTATTTTTTATACAAATTGCTTACGCTTTCAAATGTTTCGTTTTATAAAATGAGGCCCTTAAACTGGTCGAAACTGAAATGGCATACTGTTCTCTTTTGAGATGAAATCAAATATAATTAAAAGAAGAAAAAGAGACTGGACCCCAAGTGCACAAAATATAATAGTACAATTTGGCGGTGGCAATATTATGGTGTGGGGCTGATTTCCAGGGTTGCAACAGAGTGGTTATACCACGAATGAAGCTCTATCAGATGCGGTTGTAAGATATTGATTCTTTAATTGGTTCAAAGCATGTGAATCAGTCATAAGAAACAAGTGATATCCCACAAAGTACTGACTTACTAAAAGAGCCAGGCAATTTTTGTTAAAATGAAACCTAAGTTTAAAATGTTTTGTCAATGCCAAAATAATAAATACTCTTTAGCATAGATGACAACTAGATAGGTAACTGAGAGCCAAAAACCTCCCAGCTGTTCTAGGAGACAGTCCCGAACTAGTGATTTTACCCATCATTTAACTAGTTACTTCAATAGCTACGTGACTAGTTATTTTAACATGGGCATGTCCTAAGCAGGGGGTCAAATTACCCTTTTGACTTCAATGAGACTGTCTAGTAGCTGGTTTAAAGTAGTCAATGCATTGGATTCACATACTGGTTAAATAGCGACAGTTACCTAAGTGGTAACTTGATCAGCTACATAACTAGTTATTTTAACATGTACGAGTGCTAATTGACCTCAAATAGTCAGCTAAAAGACATAAACGATAGCTTGTAAACAAACCTCTCTTCGACAACTCTCCAATGGATTGCTTATGGTGGGAAAATTAACTACTTTCTAAAGTGCAGTACAAAATAAACGTTTAAAGTGACTTCACTATAGGTTACTAAGAGACACTAAAGTGGCTATTGACTTTATGCTATGTAACATGGGATATCAGTATACTTAAGCAAAAAATAAAATTAACTGTATTGGAATTATATCAATACAATTTGTATAAAACCAGTTTGAACGAATTATCACACAACACGTTTAAAGTGACTAAACTCCAGATAACTTAGAGACACTTAAGTGACAATTGTCTCCACGCTAGATTACCTGGGACGTATAAAGTAACCAAGTGCCTTATCTCTGCACTACAAAGAGCACATACGTCTCAAATGACCAAAATATATAAATTGAAGTCAGCCAAGTGATAAAACATTTGTTACGATTACTGTCTATAAGGGATATATAGGGTCTAATTTTGTAAAACGAAACGACAAACGTTAAACAAAGTTTGTATGGAAAAAAATCAAGCTTCAAACCTTTTTCCCAGTATTCTTCATACAAATTGCTTTCTCTTCCAAACGTTTCGTTTTATAAAATGAGGCCCATACATTGACTACTTGCTTAACTGCTGAGCTATGTCTGTTGTCAAAAACCTAATTCATGAGAATGTATTGCATGTATTTTGTTATTGTATCACCCGTATGTGTGAAAAGAGCGTAATTTTTTCCATTTTTCTTGCTCTCTCCTTCCGTTCTATGCGTTTATTCTATGCTTTATAGTTTTTTTCTATTTAGGTCCTCATTTTATAAAACGAAACGTTTGGAAGCGTAAATAATTTGTATGAAGAATATTCAAGTTTCAAACCCTTTTCCCAGTATTCTTCATACAAATTGCTTACGCTTCCAAACGTTTCGTTTTATAAAATGAGGACCTTAATATAATTAAATAAAAGTAAATATTAATGAAATCCAAAAAAAAAAAAAAACAAATTTCTTAAGAAATTTTTTGTAATTGAATATTTGAAAAAGTTTTTGATGAGTTTAAAATTTATTGATTCTAACTTTCAATTAAAAAAGCTTTAACATTGCAAGCAGTAAAAAGGTTTATGTCTTAAATTGTTTGTTTTGCTTTAAATGAAAGCGCCTTAAGGTAGGCTACCTTTATAAATAACAAATACTTACGCATAATTGTAAGAACCATCTGGCTCAATATTTGATTCTTGGCTAACAATGGCAATGGGATCTTGTGGTCTGGCCACAACCACTGAAGCAGCGCACGCAAGCAGTAATAAAGAAAGTTCCTGTAATAAAATAAAAAGAAGAAAATAAAGAATAATGTTAATTATTTCTAGGGAAATTAACAATTCTTATATCAATTATTTTAATTAAAATTTTTTATTATTCATAAACTATTTTTAAATTTAAACAATCAAATTTTGTATGGAAATTTTGCTTTAAAACATTGTTTAAATTTAATTATTTTTTTTGAATAAGGGGGTTATAATTTAAAGTGTTTTAATCATTTAAAAATTGTTTGTTTAATTACTCTATGTGTGCCGATTTGTTACTTGTTTACACGGCTTATTAACATTGCTTATATGCAAATTTTAAAAACTGAATTGTATGGATGCATAGTTACTTTGGCAATTATCTCATTAACAATGCCAGTTTATTTATTTACTGTAGTTTTTACAACTAGTATTTAATATTGCGCAAATTTTTTATTCATTTTTTTTCACAAAATAAAATTTTTTGTTATTTAATTTGAGAGACTCTACTATGCAGCAGCAGCACTAAATTATAGTAATTTTTTATTCATAGAAAAAAAAAATTCAACAACTAAAAATGTAATTAATTTTAGTTGTAATGACCTAAAGGTCGTTTGAAGATGATTGCAAAAAGCCACAAGATAAAACTTTATTCTAATGGCAAAATTAGTTTTAATGAAAATAATTACATTTTTTTTTTTAGTTTCTTTAACTTAAAGTATTAAAGGTAATTTTACAGATTTTTGCTACAAAATTTTAGCTGTCTATAATAAATCTTGAAAATTTATTTACTCTTCATAACCATAAAACATAAATCCTTAATATATTGTTATTTTTTTCTACAGTTTTGTTTTTTATGATCCCGGAAATTTTTGTTAACACTACACTTAGTTTATATATGGTAGTTGTTTTTTTTTTTTTAGCTTTTTCCATGTAAAGGGCCTTGTTGTGTAGCTGTTAACAGCTTTTGTTATTTGTTGCCGTTTAATGCTGCCTCGTTTTTCGTATTTAGTTTTGACTTTTTGTGATCTTTACATTAGCACACACACACATACATACATACACAAACAGTTCATGCATGCATGTCAGTAGATCTTTGGTAAGTTGCATCAGTTTGTGGTTTATAATGAATAACATTATTGTTTTTGTTATTTTTTTTATTTGGTTTTTAGGTTATTGGGTTTTAGTTTGTTTTATAGCTTTTGTTTATTGACACATACAACATGTACGATTACGAGTATTTGGGTATGTTTTTTTTTTAAACATCTTTTAAAATACTGTTTGTTTGGGGGATTTTTTTCTTAAGATTGTGTATGCGGATTTTTATTGAATTATGTGTAGACTTACACATAAAAATGTCATATAAAATTTATACAATTTCAAGGAATTTAAAAGAAACTTGTGGAAGAAGAATTAAGTGATATTTAAAGTTCAAAATTATATTATATATATGTATTTTACATCCCAACAAATACTTTAATTATCCAGTAATTACCCAGCAGTTAAGCAAGTAGTCAATGTATCCCTTATAGACAGTAATCGTCACAAATGTCTTATCACTTGGCTGATTCCAATTGATGTATTTTGGCCCATTTGACACGTATGTGCTCTTTGTAGTGCTGAGAAAAGTCAATTGTTTATTTTATACATCCCAGGTAATCTAGCGAGAAGACAATTGTCACTTTAATGTCTCTTAGTAATCTGGAGTGTAGTCACTTTAAACGTTTTGTGTGTAATTCGTTCAAACTGGTTTTATACAAATTGTATTGATATAATTCCCATACAGTTAATTTTAATTTTTGCTTAAGTATACTGATATCCTATCTAACATAGGCTGAAGTCAATAGTCACTTTATTGTCTCTTAGTAACCTAAAGTGAAGTCACTTTAAACTTTCTTTTTTGTACTACACTTTAGAAAGTAGTTATTTTACACACCAGAAGCAATCCATTGGAGTGCTGTAGAAGAAAGGTTTGTTTACATGCAATCGTTTATTGTACTGCCTGTCATATGCCTTTTTAGCTGACTCTTTGAGGTCAATTAGCTCCCGGACATGTTAAAATAACTAGTTATGTAGCTGATCAAGTTACCAGTTAGGTAGCTAGTATGTGAATCCAATGCGTTGACTACTTTGGACCAGCTATTAGACAGTCTCTTTGAAGTCAAAAAGGGTCAATTGACCACCTGTGTTAAAATAACGTAGCTATTTAAGTAACTACTTCCCACCCTTAATGATGGGTAAAATTACTAGTTCCTGGCTGTCTCCTAGAACTGCTGGGTAGTTACATTGAAAATACGTAGACACTTCACTAATTACACGATAGCCTTTTAACTCAACATTTGAGCACAGTAATGTCATTCGAAAGAAGTACTTGGGAGTTTGATATCACTAAATGGTAACGACTTTAATAAATCATTGATCGTAGTAACAAACAGAAGCATAATGTTTTCAAATAAATTACAATGAATATAAGCAATTTTATAACAAATACAAAATAAGTCATTACTCGACCACTTCTAAGTAATACAAACAGTATATAGTAGTCATTGAGGAAAATGTTATTCAGTAATTGTAAAGCATTAACAAGTGTTTTTGGATTGTTTTCTTATGTAATATTATTTATAAACAAAAATATTATATTAAAAATTAAAAATAAAATATGAAAAATTCTGATATTGCTCTGGCACAAATATGAGAACATTCTAAAGAAAATTTGATTCAGCTCACCAAAGTTAGGAAAAATAAAACAAACTGAGAAGTAATGTTTTAAAATGCAGTAAATTTTATATTAGTTGGAAATATCAACATCGCTTTTTGAGAACACATATATGTATGGACATTTAAGTCAGTAAAAGTACAATATATTTCTTTTAAAAAAGGTATAATATATTTAAGGGCTGAGATCGTAAAATTCTTACACGTTTTTCATTAAAACTTTTAACCCAAGTATTATTTGACTTTTTTTTTATCAAGTTATCTTTGTAAAACATGTCAGTTATTATGTTTAATGTCAATTATATTAATTTGTTTTTAATCTGATTAAAATGAGTGACCAGAAAAAAGTGCGTATTAAAATTATTAAATATTTTCAACAAAACCCAACTTGGTCCTACAAAAAGATGGCCAAACAATCAAAGGTCTGCTATCAAACTGTTTACAATGTTATTAAACAGTACCGGGAGAACTTGTCCGTTGATATTAAACCTGGTTCAGGCAGACGGAATGGTCTACACGATGTTTCTAAAGCCAAACAAATAAAAAGCATTTTCAAAAGAGCTCCCAACACTTCCGGTAAGAAAGCAGCCAGGTTGGGTCAGTACTCGGACTATTTGGTACGAAAAGTTAAAGCCAATGAAGGTTTAAGAGCATACAAAGCTTAAAAAGTTCCTGACAGTAACTCTGCTAAAAATTTAGAGGCCAAAATATATAAAAAATATACCTACTGCATAATGGATGACGAAATGTAAGTATGGAAAATTTTTTGCAGCTTCTGGGTTAATTTTTTATGTTGTAGATGCTTGAGGGAATGTTGAAGAAAAGTTTAGGACCCAAAAGCAGACAAAATTTCCGAAAAAGTTCTTGGTATGGCAAGCTATATGCAGTTGCTGCAAAAAAGCCAAATATTTGTTACAAAGGGCTCTATAAATACCGAAATTTACATCAAGGAATGTTTACAAAAAATATGGTTCATAAGACTTCTCAATGTGTCCACTTATTTTTGGCCTGATTTGTCATCTGTCACTATGGTAAGAAAGGTCTTGAGTGGTACAAGAACAATAATGTGGTATTTTTACCAAGAGAGGCAATTCCTCCAAACTGCCTGGAGCTAAGTGCAGTGGAGAGATATCTCCGCTCTTGTTACAAGAGAATTGAAGAGCACAAAAAAGTTGTCCAAAAGTGTGGTAGATTTTAAACGGAGATGGACAATCTGTTCGAACAAAGCGACATAAAGCACTATAAAAACCATAATGGAAGGTTTGCCGAAAAAGGTTCAAAATTTCATCATTAGTGATTAGAACTATAAATATAATTTTTTATTGTAAATTGTAACAATAATTTCAATCAAATAAAAAAAGATTCAAAAATGAAATACGTTTAGTGGTTTCATTTTTATTAACATATATGTATGTTAAACATTTTTCGATCTCAGTCCTTTTATTTTGTTGGAGTTTAATTTATGAGCATAATTCTATAATGACATTTATTTTCATAACTTTGAATAAAACCAAGCACCATAAAGAGTCATTGAATGTTTTTTTAAATCTTTCTAGCGCTCAGAAACAGGCGTGTCAAATACTGAGCTCTGATTATTCTGTGCTTATTTATTTAAACTTAAAAAAAAAAAAATGAAGAAAAGTTTAATTTTTCTCTTTAAAAAAGAAGAAAAAATAATGAATATATGAAAAAAAACTTTTTTTAAAAAAAGTACCTTTTAAAATTTGATTTTCATTTATGCATAGGCGGGTAAAAATTTCTGTTTCTATGCTTATAAGAACACAATAAAAAGTACTTTTCTAAGTGGTATAATAAATCCCCTTTAATGGCAAAAAATTACACATATTTTGATTCATTATTTTAAAGGATATTCCAAACTTTTCCATTTTTATTAAAAAAGTACTTTTTTAAACTATGTACCACCGTTTTACGCTCATTAATATTGAAAAATAAAAAGGTACTCTTTTAAATGTAGTATTTAAAGCAACATAATAAATGTTTTTCGATTCGTTAATTTAGAAGAAGGACAAGTTTAATAAAGAACACTAAATAGGTACTTTTCTAAAAGTGCCAATAATTTCGAACTTTATTGGGAAAAACTATGGCTTATAATCATAGTCAAAAATAAAGAATATTTTAAGAGAAATAAAGTCATCTTTTTTTAAGAGTGGACTTAAGGTCTACCACAGACAAGTTAAAGTATACTTTCGAGGTTAAAGTCGACTGTAAATATAAAACTAGCTGAAGCTGTTTTTAACTCATTTAACAACAGCTTGACAAAAAGTCAAAAATGTTTTAGTTACAAGATATTGGCAGAGATTTTGGAATTATTGAATATTAAATCAATAAAATTAGTACCAAAATATCATAAATTTGATATTAATCTTTCCTTTTCTATTTTTCCACTACAAACTGCTTTTTATCTTTAGTTTCTAGGTTACATTTATTGTTTGACACTTTTTGTTATTTTCAATTTTCTCCGTCAGCTGTTCAGCGATGCCACTTGTCAACATTTTGTTGTAGGCAAATGAAAACATTTTCTACATTTGAGGTGACAGCCAGTTAAAGTCGGTTCAATTTAAAACATACTTTAATTTTGACTATAGTTGGAAAATAATAAAAAGCGGGTTTTTATTTTAAAGTTGTTTTTTAAAAGCACCGACTTTATTGTTTGACTATGATTATGGGCCCAAATGTCCAGCAAATTTAACTTCCAACTATAGAATAAAATACTTTTCAATGATTTGAAAAATTATATATTTATTGCTTCATTAATTTAGAAGAAATTTTAAACTTTTCGATTCAAAGATGCAAAAAGTATTTTTTATTAAACAAAAGTACTTTTTTTTTTGTAAAAAAGTGCCAAAAAATGTTTTACACTCATTCACTTGAAATTTAATCCCTTTTTTCAACAATTATCACATTGTTTTAATTCATTAATGTAGAAGAAGTATAAAAGTATGATTAAATCTTTTTTTTTTCACAAGAACTGAAAAAATTAAATTTCATGTTTCTATTTTTATAAATTTAGGAAACTAAAAAGGTACTTTTTTAAAAGTTCACGTTTTTGTCAACAATTTACATATTTTTTGATGCGAATTAAAAACGAGTACCTTTTTTAAGAAAATAAAAAGATACTTTTCCAAAAGTATCATTCAATTCATTTATTTGGCAACAAATTACATATTTTTCCATCCATTGATTTAGAATAATCAAAATGTGTGTAAAAAAAGTTATTTTTAAAAGAGTACCATGAAGTCTTTATTAAATCCGGGATAGTTTCTGCTAATTTCGTATTTCTACATTTTTTAATTTAGAAAAACCAAAAAGTACTTTTTTGAAAAAGTAAAAATATAAAAAAGTACCATAAAGTTTGAAATTTCTTATTTATACTTTATTAATTTTAAGGAACCAAAAAGCACATTTTCAATAAGGTAGCATTAAACCATTTCTTTGGTTTAGTAAAAAGTACCATTAAGTCATTTTTTTTTTTTTAAACTGGATTGTAACAATTTTCAGTTTTAGATTTATTATATTTACAAGAAAAAAAATATGGGTTATATATAACAAAACGTTCTTTTCGAACAAGTTAACCCTTTCCGTCCCCACCTACACAAATGTGTAGCTAAATTTAACGTATTTTGTAGAGACATTTATATATAAGTGTACGGTCTTTTCTTACTGTTTTGAATGTCTCAATATTATGTGTTATTTCTTATTCATTTTGTATTATGTTTGTGCGATTTACTTTAGTATTTTTTTTTGTGTACGAGTGAAAGAAATGTGATCGAAAAGTTCACTGAAATCCGTAAATTTTTAAATTGCTTGAGACGGAAAGGGTTAAGGAAGTTAGGTGGTCCTACTCGGTATTTTACCTAATGAAAATATTTAAGAATTAATGATGGCTATTAAGGCAACATCGACCTAATAAACATAGCATCAATTATGAGGCAATCATAACTCTCTCTTAATAAAGATTTTAAGAGATTTATAATGAAATGATTTTAGGAAGTGGGTTGTTATGATCAAAGTACATAAATATGAATCGGACCTCTTAAGCGTCACAAACATTTGCGGCTTGATTTCCGTATATACAGAACAAAACTAATTTGTATGAATAGTTGTAAAGGGTTTAATTTAATTTGCGGGAAGAGAACTTTATGATCGCTCCGTACAAAATTTAAGTTGTATTTCTCCTTACGTAAAACTTATGTGAGGATATCTGATTGTATCAGACAGTTATAGCAGATACATTACTGTTTCGAAGAACAATTGTGTAAGGGCTAGGTGAAACAATGAATAAATTTCAAATTATTTCAATAGAAGTCGTCTTGACCCAATGGAAGATCAGTTGTTAAATTTGTAGTTTCATTCAGGCGTACAGAAGATGGACATACATCAACAAGTCTACTCTAAAAGGGATTCTGATTATTTTGGCATATTCTAAGACAAGTGTTAGGCGTTACAAAACTTCAACACAAACGCTTAACACTTTCCCACATATAGTGGTTAGTAATTCATTCCTCTTTTTCAAAAAAAAAAAATATTAAAAATCCCAATTTTTCTTCGAAATTAGCTTGATCCTTTAATTCCGCTTCTTGATTATGACACTTTTTAAATTCTTGAATATTTAAAAATATGGCAAAATTATGTAATTTAAACTTTTCAGGTGATAAAAATTTGATATTCCATAGATGAGCTTAAAGTTGAGCTTAAGCTCTTTCATAATTGTGAGTAATGTTGTGGTTTTTGCGAGTACAAGAGCAATAACGTTTACTCAGAATCAGAAAGAGGACAATAACAACTATAAAATAAATATTGTCCGAGAGTATTAAATCAGTTATGAAAATACTAAAGTACTATTGAACGTGAAATAGTATTGAAACGCTTCAAGTTTTCAATGTCTGCTCAGAGTGATTTTAGGAATAGTCTCAAATATTTATGAATAAGTAATGAGGTAGATTCAAATATCAATATCAATCTCAATATATTTAAGTTAGAATTCCAAAGAACATATATAATCTCTTAAATAGAAAATCTCTTGAATTTTGAATGGAAGTGGAAACCTCTATAATATTTTATACTCTAACCCCCATTTACTCAATCATTGGTTCTAGTTTTTCGTAACGATATTCTTACAATTAATATAATTTTTGTATGAGAACTGTCAGTATATCGTCACTATAAAAAATAACCCGAGATTGAGAAAATGGGGGTAAAACTTTAAAGAGCAACAAAGAGATAAAATACTGCCGGAATATAAATTTAGAGATTTTAAATTTGAAGATGAAAATGTTATCAATTGTATGTCCAATTGAATTCTGACCTTAGAACGTGTTCAGAAAAATTCTATAAAATGCACTTATGTTAAATTCTAACAGATATTTTTTGTAACTATGATCCTTTGCCATTGAATTACAAATAAATTTTATATATAATTTCCAATTTTTTACACATATAATACAAGATTTTAACAAACATTTATATTTTTCAATTTATGAATTTCTTTAATTTTTTTTTTCAAATTTTTAAAATTTTAACACATTTTAAATCACAGTCCTTATTTTATTAACATTTAAATTTTCAACTTCTTTAAAACCACTTACAAATTTCATTTTGTCTGAATTGAATTTAACTATTTCACACACTATTTAATTAAAAATAAAACACCAACTGTCGTTTAATCCAATTATTAGCTTAATCCTTTCAAGAATTTCTTATTAGAAGAAAAAAAAAACTTCTTGCAGAGATCTTTTTTTCAACGAAGAAGTTGTTAATTGAACAAAAGATTATTTTATGATCTCAAATGCCGGCTACCAGCACTATTTATACCATAAAAGATGCAACCAACTGCATTCAAAGTTACTGGGAGATGAAAAGTAAAAAAATAAAAATAAAAAAACTATAAAAACAAACAGAATCTAAGTGCAAAAACAATAAATAAAATTCAAAAACAAAACCAAAACCAAATGCAATGTAAAGACATACAAATAAATCTACACAGTAAACAAATACATATTTATAAATAGTGTTTTTGCAAAAGCAGCTAAAATACAAAAATAATATTTATTTACTTTTTTGTTTGTTTATTTAATTTTTTTTTTGTGCAAAATCTTTTAACACGCCTAACAGTTAAGTGATGAGTTTAACTTTAAAATAGAGATATAGGTAGACAAAAATGTTTAACTATAAATTTAAAGAAGACCATGTAATCACTCTACATTATGAATACATGTATACTTGTAATGTTTAATCTTATGATCGTGCTGATCATACAATGTGTAAACATAGAGAGTTGATTTTGTGCTGAGGTTTTACTTCTTAAAAATAATTACTTACATGCATCTCTTCTTAAATATAAAAAATTTCAATTTGGAGAAGAACAACAAATGTGAGTACCTAATGTTTACTTCAGCATCGGATCTGAATATATAAAATTCGTTTACAAGAATAAATTAATTTTTGTTTTCAGTTTTTGCAAAAGATATTGGTAGTAGAACCAAAAAGTATATATATTCTGGATCCTTTTAAATTCTGGCTATATCCGTCCGTCTTTCCGTCTGTGGTTGGTACGATAGGGCCTCGATGAAAGGACTTTTATTTTTTTTTGATCAGAAATGATTGGTATTGAAAATGGGAAAAATTTTCCAATTAGAAACAGAGGTATGGACTTAAATGTCAGACAACTTCTCAAATAGTTGATATTTTTAAAAAATGTTTTGTTATTTTTTTTAAATATATTGCAATTAATATCATTATATATCAGAATACCAGTATTGCAATCCCTAAAATCACTTAAATACGCATATATCTCTTAAAAATATCGATATCAGGTTGAAATTCGACAAGAATACCGAATTTTATGAAGATCGGCCCATAAATGGTCATAGCTTTAATATAAGGACCAATTCCGAAAAACACTTAAATACATATGTGACTATGGATTATATGTAGCTCCTATATAAGGCCCACATCTGGAAAATACATTATTCTATAGCAATGTGAAATTTACCACAAATATTGTTTTAGTTAAATATATAAAATATATATAAAAAAAAAAAAATATTTTTATACAAAACGCACAACAATAGGTGGTCGTATATATGTTAATAAAAATGAAGCCACTAAACTTACAGTTTTGAATCTTTTTTTATTTGATTGAAATTATTGTTACAATTTTCAAAAAAAAAAAAAAAAAAAATATTTTTATAGTTTTAATCACTAATGATGAAATTTTGAACCTTTTTCGGAAATCTTCCATTAACGTTTTTATAGTGCTTTATGTCACTTTGATCGAACAGGTTGTCCATCTCCGTTTAAAATCTACCACACTTTTGGACACCTTTTTTGTGCTCTTCAATTCTCTTTTAACGAGAGCCCAATATCTATCCTCTGGCCTTAGCTCCAGGCAGTTTGGAGGATTTGCATCTCTTGGTACAAAAACCACATTATTGGTCTTGTACCACTCAAGGTCTTGTTTACCATAGTGACATGATGCCAAGTCAGACCAAAGATAAGTGGAAACATTATGAAGTCTTATGAATGGAAGCAGCCTTTTTTGTAAACATTCCTTGATGTAAATTTCGGTATTTATAGAGTTCATTGTAACAAATATTTGGATTCTTTTGTCGCAACTGCATATTGCTTGCCATACCAAGAACTTTTTGGAAAATTTTCTGCTTTTGGGTCCCAAACTTTTCTACAACAACCCTCGAACATCAGCAATATAAAACATAAGCTGCGAAATATTTTCCAGAACATACGTTTCGTCATCCATTATGCAGCAGGTATATTTTTTGTATAAAATTTGACTTCAATTTCCGAGCTCTGTCTTTGGCCTCTAAATTTTTAGCAGAGTTCCTTTCAGGAACTTTTTTTAGCCTTGTATGTTTTTAAAGCTGCATTGGCTTTAACTTTTCGTACCAAATAGTCCGAGTACTGAGCTAACCGGACTGCTTTCCTACTGGATTTGTTGGGAGCTCTTTTGAAAATGCTTTCTATTTTTTTGGCTTTAGAAACATCATGTGAACCATTCCTTCTACCAGAAACAGGTTTTCTACCAAAGGACAAGTTCTCCCGGTACTGTTGAATAACATTGGAATCAGTTTGACGGCAGACGTTTGATTGTTTGGACAACATTTTGTAGGACCAATTTGGGTTTTGTTGAAAATATTTAATAATTTTAGTACTCACTTTCACTCATTTTAATCAGATTAACAACAAATGAGCATAATTGACATTAAACATAATAACTGACATGTTTTAAAGAGGTAACTTGATAAAAAAAAATCAAATAATACTTGGGTTAAAAGTTTTAATGAAAAACGTGTGTTAAGTGTTTTTCGATCTCAGTCCTTAAAAATATTTTCTTTTAATAGTAATGGATTTTGAGAAAAATACCGGGAAATTGCATGTATTTTTTGGGGGGAATTCAGATGATTCAAAACATTTATAATTGGTCTTATTTTTATCCTAATACCTCAAATGGTAAATGAAAATGAAAATCCGGGTTTTATTTACTGAGTAATACAAAATATGCACCGTTCTTTAGTATTTCATATAGTTTTATCAGTTTTCAAAAAAGTCAATTATTTTTTGTGTGAGAGTGTTTTTTTGTTGTAAACATCAAAATTAAAATTCATGTTTTCTCGTATATTTGACAAGTAAAAATTTGGGTTAAATACAGATTAGAAAGATATTAACATCTACTGTTTAAATCAGGTTTTATTTCTGAAATCGCATGATTTGTTGAAAATTTGTTTAAGAAATATTAAAATGTCAAAAAACATTCAAAGCCGTTTTTCTCGAAACGACTTTTTTTGAATTATGACGTTGTTGCAGCAAATGAGCGATATTTTCGAAAGAGAGGATTCGGAGTAGTTCAGGGATATATATTTTTGGCTTAAAAAAAATAAACAGAAAATTTAATAGAAAATTTTAATTTTTAAAATGCAATAAAAGTTTTGTTTATGAATCGTTTTTGATTAAATTTTAAACTTACATAGACATTTTTTATCTAAATTCAAATGTGAAAAAATTAATGAATTGCTTTTGAGAATCTCACAATTCTCCGAAAACTTTTCAATACCAAAAATGGTACTTTTTTTAGATTTTTCACTCTGTTGACCTTACCGAGGCTCGGGCTATAAATTCCCTTTGCATAATATTTAGGAACATATTGGGTCATACAAAAGAGGTTTCAATTATTTGTAAGCAGCTATGCGATTAAAGAAAATTTGGCATAAAGTTGAAATTTCGGAAGGCTCTGGATCTCGCAGTAATACAAATTTTGAATAGTACTTTGTAGTACTTCCCAAAATGTTACCTTTCAGAAAAATATAAACACATTATTTATTTTATTTTTATTTTCTGTACAACTAAACTAATATATTTTTCGTTAGTTATACAACTAAATTACCAATAACATGCAAAAGATTTCAGAGCAATATCAATTACGGATCCAAAAATAAACGATTTTCAATTTAAAAATTCAAAAAATAGTAGATTTATGCTGTTTTTTGGGCGAAAAGGTGACTTAACTCTTTTTCCTAATATTTGCAATCCTACACAAATTTTAGTTTTAGAACTCAATAAATATGTAATATGTAATAAAATCTTTATTTATTGACAAAACTCAATGAAATTTTCAACGCTTTTTAAAATTTTCATTCTAAATGACAAAGTTTAAAAAATGTTACTCATAGGGTCCACATTTTCCTCGGGGCTGGGAAAATACAGGGATCACATCAAGGTTTCCAAAACTGCCATCCGTTTTCTGATTCTGGCTTTGGGATTTTACAACATGTGGCCCAAAGTTAAAATTTTGATAAAAAGCAGGTCAAATTGTGAAGGACGACATATTCGAAAACTATGACATGTTTTGTATACCAAAATGTTCTATGTGAAGATATCCTACAGAAAAACATAAAATTGTAATATGTCCTTAAAGAAATTTTTTTTAAATAAAAAAAAATGTTGAGTCACCTTTTCGCCCATAAAACAGCAAAAATCTACTATTTTTTGAATTTTGAAATTGAAAATTGTTTATTTTTGGATCAGTAACTGATATTGCTCTGAAATCTTTTGCATGTTATTGGTAATTTAGTTGTCTAACTATCGAAAAAAAATTGAGTTCATTCGGTTCAAAAGTACGCTCTATATTTTTAAAAAAGCGTACCAAGGTATGGCAAAATTTGAAAATTTCAATTTTGAAATGCTTATAACTCGGAAATTATAAGAGATCGGAAATTATATGAGATCTATCCGAGAGCTTTCCAAAAATATAAAATCTTTGAAATGGCACGTGTTTAAAAATGTTGCATGCCAAAGGTACCATACTTTGAGCCCCTATAGCGCCGCGCCTGTAGCATTTGTAAGGTCCATTTTAATACTTTAACTCGAATACTCCTTGGCTACCTCAACGGCAAATTTTATCCCGATCGGAACAGCAGTTTAGAAATGCCTGATTTATGTGTCGTCTATTAACAAATCAGGGGTATAGAAGCTAAAACAGCAATCTCCATTTTATTATTTTCTGTTTTGAATACCAAAAAATAGTAAAATAGTAAGTGAGCCAAATTTAACTTTGCACGCTTTTGTATTAAGTACTCTTTCCGGATCATATAAAAATTTTATATAGTCCCGAAGACAATTTGTTCTACAAAAGAATATATATAGGGACTTTTTTAGAAAACGTAAAAAATACTGCCCTGTTTATATGTTCCAATTTTGGATGCATGTAACTTTTTATAGGGACGAGATAACTGTTAGCGACTTTTATTTTATTACAAATATAGGTGATATGTAAAAAAATTTCGATCCTCCGTATGCCCGCCATATCTTAAAATCAAAAAAAGATCGAGCAAAATTAATAAAAATAAATAAATGTAAGCGTATTTTTTGTAGATCTTCTCAAGGATTATTTAGATTTTAAATTTCAGCTCATGCGGACATAAATGGATTTTTAGCGATTTGTTTAAAAAATGTGATACAAGCTGAACAACTGTAAATCAATTCGAAAACACCTCAGCTCCTCCTCGCTACAATATCTCCTATAGTTGCCGAGATATCGAATTATTTGCAAAAAAAAAATTTTTTTCTAAACCAGTGTGTGTATCGTACGGATGGTGTAACACATGTTATTGTATTTATTTCGCGTAGGGTGTTTTAAACAGACACATACAGCTGCACATAATACCGTGTATGTGTTTTCAAATGTGTTAAAGTTTTGATATTTTGCTATTGACTGATGTCTTTTGGTTGCATCCAGGGACCGTAACAATTATGACATTTATAATAAAAATCACAACATAATTGTTATTTTTTGACTTTTATTTTTTTTGTCAGAAATATTTGTCAAACATTGATTTTTATTTTTTTTGTCAGAAATATTTGTCAAACTTTGATTTTTATTTTTTTTGTCAGAAATATTTGTCAAACTTTGATTTTTATTTTTTTTGTCAGGAATATTTGTCAAACTTTGATTTTTATTTTTTTTGTCAGAAATAATTGTTATTTTTTTGTGATACATATTTGTCAGACTATATAAATAAAAATCATAGTGTGATAAATATGTATGACAAAAAAATAACAATTATTTCTGACAAAAAAAATAAAAATCAAAGTTTGACAAATATTCCTGACAAAAAAAATAAAAATCAAAGTTTGACAAATATTTCTAACAAAAAAAATAAAAATCAAAGTTTGACAAATATTTCTGACAAAAAAAATAAAAATCAAAAAATAACAATTATTTTTGACAAAAAAAATAAAAATCAAGAAATTAAAAATCATGTTAATTTATGAAAATATAGTTGAAAACGATCAAAATGGTATGCTTGACTTGACTCTCCGATATTTTCTAGTAATGCCTTTTTTCCTTTGAAATTTCAAGAATAATTATTACTTTCGGTCCCTGGTTGCATCTTTATATTGTTTTTAAATTTTTGTATATTTTATTTTTTTGTACTTTACTAATTAAAATCAAAAATTTTCTTCAAATAAATAAACATTTTAATTTTATAATTTTCATATAATTATTTATTTAATATATAGATTAAATTAACATTAAATTATAGTTAAGTTAATTACTTGATTTCCACTAGATATTATTTTGATTTAAGTATAATAAATCTTAATCATTCAGATTTTTCCATTAGACATCACGTTTTGTAAGTGATATGAAGGTGACAAAATAATATGTTTGCGTGTGTGTTTGTTGCCTGATGTTTGTTTTACTGCAACACTTGCACTACTCGTACCACTTAATCTATTGATTTTTATGCATTTTTTACATTTTTTTCTATAACTATTTGCGTTTCATATACATATTATAAACTATGCAAATATATTTTTTTATTTCAGTTTCATAATATTGGTCAATAGGCCACTGGGTATTTGAGGACAGAGGAATAGAGAGTATTAGATTTCATATGCGTATGTTAACAACACCCATCTTCGGAATATTTATTATTTAAAAATATGTATACCGTGCACCCTAATTAATACAAATATACAAACGCCCACTATATACAATATTTATCAATATAAATATTAGCTTATTTGTTAATTTTTCACACCTCACAACTTAACTGTAAAAATATTTAAACAAATTAAAAAAACAATATTATTTGCATTTATTAAGATCAAAAGAGTTTTGGTAGAAATTATTTAACATGTTCCAAAACTGCGATCAAGAAGAATTGTACTCCAAATTTCATGTCTGTAGAAAATAGGAATGACAAACATTCATGATTTTAAGTATATATGAAAATCCTAGGATACCGGGATTTTTTGAAAATTTTTGAATTTTTGTTTCACATTAAAACTTCCCAACTACTTCATTCTAAATACTTTTTAACAGGTATTGCAACATGTGGCCGAGCGTTGTCATAATTTCATGTCTGGCCGCATATTCTGGGCGTTTTTCGCCCAATGCTCGCTTCCAACGAATCAGTTGCGTTCGGTACAGGTACCCTGCGATGGTCTGGTCAGATTTCAGCAGCTCATAATATATAGGACCCTTTTGCTCCAACCAAATACAGAGAATTCAGCTGGTTGGGCGGTCTTTACGTACGATCTCTTACGCTTTAGGATTATATTATTTAGGCCATTTTTCATCGCAAAAATGATTTTCTTTTATATCGTTCAAGCATCTTTCGAACATGCAAAATCGTCTTTCAAGGACTCTCAGCTTCAATTCGTATGGTACCCAATTTCCCTGTTTTGGATGAATCATGCTGCTCGCAAACGTTTTTAGAATGCTGCTTGAGTAACTCCCAAAGATTAAGCAAGATCTTGAGTTTTATATCTTCATCTTCATGGAGTAATACCTCCAGTTCTTGGTGTTCAAACTTTTTTCCCGCATATGCTGATTCGTTGGTACAAAATTCTAAAAATATAAAATTTGAATCTTAACGGTTAAAGATAACATAACAAAATTTGAAATTAATGCAGATCTGAATGTCCTTAAATCAACGGTATTAAAATTTTTGACATTTTTTATTTTAAAATACCGAAACTCCTAAACCGGGAAAAATGTGTTCCAAAAAATGAGTTTTTTTTAGAAAAGTGCCTACTAAGACGTTAATTACCGTGTGATAGTAAAAAAACTTTGTAAGTGCTTAAGTACCATATAGGGTTATACAAATATAGAACATCTTCGAGTATCGGTGCTTTGCCTTTTTTAGAATTTTTTACTCAAATCTAAAATTATTTTTTAAAATTGGCCAAGTTTGTATAGGTCTGGGGGGTGTTGTGTCCGCTTTAGTGAGCCAAATTTTTTTCTACACGCTTTAGCATTAAGTTCTCTTTCTGGATCATATAAAAGTTGTGTATAGTCCCGAAGAAAAATTGTTTCTAAAAAAGAAAAAATATAGGGACTTTTTGGGAAAAAAACTCCAAAAATACGGCCCTTTTTACATGTTCCAAATTTGCGTGCGTGTAACTTTGTATAGGGACAAGATAGCAAGTTATTCCTATTTTATTTAGAATTTTATCACCAATATACCTGATATTTTAAAAATTAATTTCGACAATCCGGTGGCCCGTCATTTCAAAAAAACTTTAAAAAGATCGAGCAAAATTAAAAAAAAAAAACAATACATAAATAAATAAATATCTCTTCAACTAATAGAGATAACCTACATATATAAATATATTTTTTGAAGATCTTCTTAAGGACTATTTATATTTTAAATTTCAGCTCATTTGGATCATAAATGAATTTTTGGCAATTTTTTTTGAGACCCGAGGTGACCAACTTTGAGGAGCCACACACTGACCCCCATTAGCGCTAGGAAGCATAACACGTGCAAATCAACTCTAAATCACCTCAGATCCAACCATGTGACATTTTGTAACAATACCTTCAATAGTTCCCGAGATACCGAATTATTTCCAAAAAAAAAAGTTTCTAAACCACAAAGCGATGCTGTGTGATGTCGAAGTTTGGATGACTCCTCACATGATATCCCAAAGCGAACTGTTGCGTTAACATGACATTGTGTTTATTGACATGTAGAATCTTAGTATCCTTATGAAGATGGTGTTGGAAGGTTATTTGAAGACAATCTGTGACAGTCCTTAAGGCTGCATGTTGATAGCTAGAAAGGTGTCCTAATTCAAATCCTGCCGGCTAACACTTTTTTGCAATAGTGATACCCAATACTTCCGGGTGGTTCTATGTCGCAATCTGTACGCCAACGATTGCTATGCCAAAGTTAAGTTTTACCTCATTCGCCCAGGTGGTAAAGAGTGTTACGTTGGTTAATACTTCAGGTTACTACGATTGAGGCTACAATTGTAGAATAAAAATAACCACGATTAAAGCTAAAACTTAGGAATAAAAGGAACCACGATTGAAGCTAAAACTTAGGCATAAAAGGAACCACGGTTGAAGCTAAAATTGAAGAATAAAAAGAACTGCGATTTAAGCTAAAATTGAAGAAAAAAAGAACCAAGATTGAAGCTAAAATTGAATAATAAAAAGAGCCATGATTGAAGCTAAAATTTAATAATAAAAAGAACAAAGATTGAAGCTAAAATTGAAGATTAAAAAGAACCGCGATTTAAGCTAAAATTGAAGAATAAAAAGAATCATGATTGAAGCTAAAATTGATTAATAAAAAGAGCCATGATTGAAGCTAAATTAAAGAATAAAAAGAACCAGGATTGAAGCTAAAATTGAAGAATAAAAAGAACCACGATTGAAGCTGAAATTGAAGAATAAAAAGAGCCATGATTAAAGCTAAAATAGAAAAATAAAAATAACCACGATTGAAGCTAAAATTTAATAATAAAAAGAACCAAGATTGAAGCTAAAATTGAAGAATAAAAAGAGCCATGATTGAAGCTAAAATTGAAGATTATAAAGAACCACGATTAAAGCTAAAATTGAAGAATAAAATTGAGAAATAAATAGAACCACGATTGAAGCTAAAATTGAAGAATAAAAAGAGCCATGATTGAAGCTAAAATTGACGAATAAAAAGAACCACGATTGAAGCTAAAATTGAGAAAGAAAAAGAACCATGATTGAAGCTAAAAATGAAGAATAAAAAGAGCCATGATTGAAGCTAAAATTGACGAAATAAAAAGAACCACGATTGAAGCTAAATTAAAGAATAAAAAGAACCAGGATTGAAGCTAAAATTGAAGAATAAAAAGAGCCATGATTGAAGGTAAAATTGAAGAATAAAAATAACCACGATTGAAGATAAAATTAAAGAATAAAAAGAGCCATGATTGAAGCTAAAATTGGGCAATAAAAAGAACCACGATTGAAGCTAAATTAAAGAATAAAAAGAACCAGGATTGAAGCTAAAATTGAAGAATAAAAAGAGCCATGATTGAAGGTAAAATTGAAGAATAAAAATAACCACGATTGAAGATAAAATTAAAGAATAAAAAGAGCCATGATTGAAGCTAAAATTGGGCAATAAAAAGAACCACGATTGAAGCTAAATTAAAGAATAAAAAGAACCTGGATTGAAGCTAAAATTGAAGAATAAAAAGAGCCATGATTGAAGGTAAAATTGAAGAATAAAAATAACCACGATTGAAGATAAAATTAAAGAATAAAAAGAGCCATGATTGAAGCTAAATTAAAGAATAAAAAGAACCAGGATTGAAGCTAAAATTGAAGAATAAAAAGAGCCATGATTGAAGGTAAAATTGAAGAATAAAAAAAACCATGATTGAAGCTTAAATTGAAGAATAAAAAGAGTCATGATTGGAGCTAAAATTGAATAGTAAAAAGAACTAAGATTGAAGCTAAAATTGAAGAAAAAAAGAATCACGATTGAATCTAAAATTGAATAATAAAAAGAGCCATGATTCAAGCTAAAATTGAAGAATAAAAAGAACCATGATTGAAGCTAATAATGAAGAATAAAAAGAGCCACGATTGAAGCTAAAATTGAATAATAAGCTAAAATTGAAGAATAAAAAGAACCATGATTAAAGCTAAAACTGGACAATAAAAATAACAACGATTGAAGCTAAAATTGAATAATAAAAAGAGCCATGATTGGAGTTAAAATTGAAGAATAAAAAGAGCCATGATTGAAGCTAAAATTGAAGAATAGAAAGAGTCATGATTGGAGCTAAAATTGAATAATAAAAAGAAGTAAGATTGAATCTAAAATTGAAGAATAAAAAGAGCCATGATTAAAGCTAAAATCGAAGAATAAAAAGAGTCATGATTATAGCTAAAATTGAATAATAAAAAGAACTAAGATTGAAGCTAAAATTGAAGAAAAAAAAGAATCACAATTGAATCTAAAATTGAATAATAAAAAGAGCCATGATTGAAGCTAAAATTGAAGAATAAAAAGAGCCATGATTAAAGCTAAATTTGAAGAATAAAAAGAACCATGATTGAAGCTAAAATTGAAGAATAAAAAGAGCCATGATTGAAACTAAAATTGAAGAATAAAAAGAACCAAGATTGAAGCTAAATAGATTACACTATGTTATATTTTCGATATAACATAGTGTAATCTGGTACTTGAATAATTTTAATATTGAGTGTTTTTCACATCCATTTACCTGTTAGGTACGTATGTAAAATGCTTTGTAGTTTATCACATTATAATGATGTAATTCACTAGATCAATATTTTACTGAAAATATTATTTAAATATTGATATATTTATATTGAATAATTGCAAAATCTTCGAAGTAGCTTAGTTTAAACACATACATATGTATATAGTAAACGTTTTAAAGATTTTACTTTTTTCCATAACCAAACTGTCATTTACAAATCGTACGGACATTAATTTATTTATGTAAAATTCCGATTTTTTTTCCAGAATTATTACTTAAAAATGATTAACCCTAAGGAAATGTGTTTGGTAAGTTCTGTACTTTGTTGCTGTCTTCATTTTGTTAAATTAACGCCAAATAAAATGTATTTAATCTTAATTTTGTGATCTAAGACACAAATTTGCAGACAACTTTGAACAGCTACAGGAAAAACAACAACGAGATGAAAACCTAAATATAAATATATTGGCAATAATAAATAAAATAGTTAGAAAAGTTTTGTTGGAAAATAAAAACACAGAGAAGATGTATTTTTAGATGTCTACAGTCAAACAATTTTCTTTGATATAGTGAGGTCAAAATGCCAAAGTTGCACCAGCACAACTGGCATTAACTGTTCGAGTTGCTGGAGAAGAATTGTTTATTTTTGCTGCAATGGCGTAGTCGTAACTATGTATAGGGTGATTCATTTAGAGGTTTTTTTTTAATTTTAAATAAAACATTTCAAAGAACAATTTCTGATATAGACTTTTAAAATATTGGGTGTCACACCCATTAGCAATAGGAAGCAGAACATATGCAAATCAACTCAAAATCTCCTCAGCTCCCACCGTGTGAAATTTTGTAACAATATCTTTAATGGTTCCCAAGATAACGAATTAATTCCAAAAATAAAAGTTTATAAACCACTGTGCATTGGCCGAAAAACGTCCAGAATATGCGACCAGTCATGAAACCGTAATATTCCATCATGACAACGCTAGGCCACATGTTGCAATAGCTGTTAAAAACTGTTTAGAAAGAAGTGGTTGGGAAGATTGGCCTCTGCCACCTTATAGTCCAGACCTTGCCACGTCCGACTACTATTTGTTTCGATCGTTGTAGAACGCTCTCTCTGGGATACGCTTCACTTTAGAACTGATATTGGATTGATACAAAAACCCAAAAAACCTCTAAATGAATCACCCTATACACAGTTATATATATATACTTACTTACTACTTATATTTAGATGGCATCGATGTTGTGGTGTGGTGTGGTATAGTGTGGAATTTTTACTGCAATGATTTCAATGTAATGTGCACAATATCGTGACAAGATTGTCCCAAAGATAATCATTGTTGCTATAACTTCTTCTTCATCATCATCATCATCATCTTCGTTTATTTCTTTGTTACTTTTTAAGAAAAAATCTTTTTTTTCTTTTACTTATTTGCTGTTTAGCTAGTTACTGTGCTTTGTTTCTGCCTTTTAGGTTAAATGAGAAGTGATTTTATAAATAGTTTTTATTGTTACTATTGTGTTAAATCTTTTAAAATTAACCGAGATGGAAAAAATTAAATATTCTTTACACAAGAAAATCTTTGCAAAGCCTAAAGTAAAATTATGTCAAATTTAAATGTAATTTAAATGAATTATTGTTTATTTCATTGATTTATATAAATTTCGTGTAAATGTGTTTTTGTTTGTGTATTAGAATTTTCTTCACTTCTATTACCAATTTTAATAAATTTCTTATGAAGAAATAAATAAATTTGTTGTTAGCAGTTTGTATTACTTTTTGTTGGACTAGCCCTAATCTCTGAGTAATATTTATTTCCCTTTATATTATTATAACATTTCATCAAGAATATCTTTAGTGTTTCTATAGGGATGATCCATTTTAAAGAGCACAGCAGAAGAATTTGTCACCTTTGATTTTAACGAAATTTTTAACAATTATCTTTCAAACAAAAGAATTAATTTTAAAATTAGTTTCAATAGAACATGTATATGATGTTTTGATGTTGTAACTTTAAGAATACTGTTATTTTACTAAAACGAAGTGATTATTTCCTTGTTCTATGGACTTTAACAAACCTTGAGAACCCCTGCATATTTCTTTCGTTCACTTTTGTATCGCTGTATGTTATTTTCATAGCTTGTTAATAATTTTAAATCGATTAAGAAATTACAGCTTTAGGATTTATTAAGTGCACAAAGTCACACAAAATATATTGTTTACTATAACTGGAGATTTTGGTAAACAATTTTATTTACGCTTTAGTAAAGTTAGCTGTACAGTACATTACTGTATAATCAGTGACCCTATAAAACCTAAGTGCTTCAGTCGTACGCTACTTACAACACTCGTATATGCTACTAATATTCCATGTACTTTTGTAGCTTATGGACAATATTAATATTAAAATTTGATTCTTAAGTTTTTTATACCCTCCACCATCCTAAATGGTGAATGAGGGTATATATAAGTTTGACATTCCGTATGTCACATTGGGGAATATGCATCTAAGACCCTTCGGATTCTTATGAAATTCTAAGTCGACTGAGCTATGTCCGTCTGCCTGTTCGTCTGCAGTATTTCAAGAAGAAAAAAAAATTATTATTGGCCTAAACTGTTTCGTACGGAAAATCAGCAAAATCGGTATAACTTGATAGTTTTGCATAATTGTTTTGCTATTTTGCTTAAATGTAAAGCAGATAACACCACGAAATTTTGCACATTTTATTTCTATTACAAAAGGACAAACTTTTATGATAATTGTAAGCATCGGTCCATGATTTCTTCTAGCCCCAATCAAAATTTCTCCCGAAATATGGATTAATGGTACATAAATGACTATAAAATTGCATAATCCTGACTAAATTCAGGAAAAATAAGTTTCATGTAAAAATAAATTACGAGACCATCTTTTCGGTATATTGGCCAATATTAGATGCTTCAACGTTATAAAAAAAAATCATTTTTGCAGCGAATCATTACTTCTGATGAAAAACGACCCAAATACTATAACCCGAAGTGTAAGAGATCGTATGTGAAGACCGTTCAATCAACCGAATTCAACCAAGCCAAATATTAATGGTGCTAAGGTAATTCTCTGTATTAGGTGGTAGCAAAAGGGTCCTATCTGTTATGAGCTATATTATTTGCGGCTGTAATATTCTATGATGGAATATTCCACCGTAATATTCTCGGCCACATGTTGCAATACCTGTTACAAACTATGTAGAATGAAGTGGTTGGGAAATTTTACCTCACCCGTACCCCATACGAATACTATTTGTTTCGATCGATGCAGAACGTTTTCTCTGGGATACGCTTTACTTTGTAACAGAGTATCCGATATTGGCTTTATTCGTCCTTAGCCTCAAAACATGAACAGTTCTTTTGGCTTGGAATCCATATGTTAGCAGAAAGATGGGAAAAGGTCCCCAGCAGTTAAGCAAGTAGTCAATGTATCTCTTATAGACAACTCCAATTTATATATTTTCGTCATTTGACACGTATGAGCTCTTTGTAGTGCAGAGAGAAGACATTTGGTTACTTTATACATTCCAGGTAATCAAGCGTGAAAAAAATTGTCACTTAAGTGTCTCTAAGTAACATGGAATGTAGTCGCTTTAAACGTTTTGTGAGTAATTCGTTCAAACTGGTTTTATACAAATATTTTGTTAATTCTCATACAGTTCGTTTTTATTTTTGCTTTACGCTCTAACTGGTAAGACCTCAAGGCGGTCTTCAATGTTTTGGCCACAGTGCTGTTCCCATCTCTCAATAAAATTTGTTTATATATAAAATTAAATTAATTTGTTTATATATTAAATTCTTTCGGCTCGGTCGCTATTTAAAATCGAGAAAATCAGCCTACAAATGGCTGAGATATAAGGAAAAAACCGGGACAACCTTGATTTTTGGTATATTTTTGATCAATATCTGGATAACTATGTCATTATAAATAGACAATATGGATATATAATGATAGATATTTCAAAGTCCATTGCAATAATTCATATAAGGCTATAATAATTTGGACCTACAATGGATCAAAATCGGAAAAATATTTGTTAACCCGAATTTTTTTTTTACCAAAAACTATTTCTTTTCACTAATAAATTAAAAAAAAAAATTTTTTAGAAAATTAAAAAAAAAAATTTTGAAAACAATTTTGAAAAAAAAAAAAAAAAAAAATTAAAACAATTTTGAAAAAATAAATTTTTTTTAAATTTTAAAAAACAATTAAGAAAAATTTTTTTTTTTTAAATTTTGAAAAATTAAATTTTGTATACCTAAAAATATTTAAAATTTTTATTTAAAAGTATAAATTGGTGTAGGGTATATAAGATTCGGTACAGCCGAATATAGCTCTCTTACTTGTTAGATAACTATTTGAGGTCAATTAGCACCCGTACATGTTACAATAACTACTTATGTAGCTGATCAAGTGACCAGTTAGGTAGCTAGTAAGGTAACTGACGCTATTTAACCAGTATATGAATCCAATGCGTTGACTACTTTGAACCAGCTATTAGACAGTCTCATTGTAGTCAAAAAGGGTCAAAATAACTAGTCACGTAGCCATTGATGTAGCTAGTTCCCACCCTAAATGATGGGTAAAATCGCTAATATATTGTACAAATGATTCAAAAAATAAAAGCTAAAAATTTGAAAAAATTTCGCAATATTAAGTCATACATCTAATATATACAAATTGATGTATGGAAATTTATGAAAATCGGTGCATTATTGGTCTCATATATGTATGTACCACTTCCGAAAAACAAGTTAACCTACATAAATATCGATATCTAACCAAAATATTTAGACATTCCAAATAAATTATGTTGTGTTTTAACTTGTATATCTAAACTAACTTAAACACGTTGTCCCAATCCATAGAATTAGCGCTAACACTGAATAAACACTGAATATGGATATTACATCAGTGTAGTTTCTGCATGTCTCATTATATTTAGGTGGAGGGTATTTAAAATTCGGCACAGCCGAATATAGCATTAATATCTTTTTTGGTTTTTTAAATAATAATTGTTTTCTTTGACCAAATGCACATTTCTGCAAGACATATTCAAACATTATTTTTATATACCTAATTGTCTATAAATGTACAAATGTGTGGTTATGTCGTAATTCAAATGTTTGCATATGTTTATTTGTTTGTTCGTTATTTTTTTTTTTATCATATATTTATTTATACAGTTTTTTTCTGCATATTTTTAAGAATTTTTCATTTGTGCAATATTCATTATTAGTTTTTATGACCATAAATTCTTAAGTTTGAAAATGTCAGTTGTTTTAGTGGTGTTTGCCTTTTACATATTTTATTTAATTTTTTTCAATAAAAATTCTACTTAAAGAATACCATTAAAATGCAATTTAATGTTAAATTTCATTTAAACATTTATTACTACAAAATGCGAATTTTACTTACCCACTTGACTGTTATCGATATCAGCAGCATAAAATTGATTCCAAATTAAAACTGGTCATTAATTCTTCCCTAGCTGTGGTTAGAAACCGATTTGTGAACATAAAATTACATACATTTTTTGAAATTTAAAGTGATTATGATAATTTAATTTTGTTTGTAATTATTTCATTAGGCCAGAAGGTTACAGTAGTGTACTCTATACACTAATGTAAATACAAGCATATGTATGTAAATAAGTATGTTAAGATGTATGTAAATCTGTATATGTGTTAATTATAAGCTAAACATGTTTAATTTTATCCATTTAATAACTATTTTTTTTCTTCTAAGATGTTTTTTTTATTTGCTGGTATCTTCTACTCGTAGACACATACTTTGTGTAATTGAGCTTATAACTTGGCTGATTTGTTGGTGTTGTTTGTAAGCACATCATCATAAGTCTAAATAGTTTTTGTGTTATTTTTTTCTTTTGCCTTGTTGTTGTGTTAAACTTTAATTACCTCATAAAAATAGAATCATTGTTGCCATTTGTTGATTTGTCTTTGTGAATGACGTGTGACAATTAAACATTTTGCACTTTGTTTGTAGCAGTTGATATTTTTTGTTTACCAATTGTTCTCAGTAGTTCATCATTGCAGTGTTGTGTTTGTTCCGAAGAGTCGCAAACAAAAAAATTCACATTATTTATAATTTTTTTATTTCAGTTTCATCGTACTAACGATTTCTATAACTTCTAGGTGTGAGCAAACATACATGTATATTAGGGTGATCCCTAAGGATATGCTGTTAATGGTTCCAACTAAAATTTAAGTAAAACATTTCTCAAAATTTTTAACTAATTCTAGCAACCCAGAGCCAGGATTATTGCAATAACAACAAAATAATTGCATATTAAAGTTGCGCTTAAAAATAGATTTGCAAAACTTGAGTTCAATCGGATAATTAAATGGCCTCGAATTGTTCACTAGTTAGTTAGTTTTAGAAGCTAAAGAACAAAATAAGACCCATCCTAGGGCAGGTCTATTGTACAAAGTACGAGGTCAAGTCAATAAGTCCATGACTTTTTGAATGAAACACTGTTTTTTTGATAAAAAATCATTTTATTTATCAACATAGTCTCCTTTGAGGTCTATACACTTTCTTCAACGTTGCTCCAGTTTTGTTTTCCCTTCCAAAAATTAAGATTTGTTGAGGTCATCAAAATAGGTATTTGTGTGTGAGATGATTTCATCGATGGAGTCAAATCTCTTTCCATCGAGCCATTTCATAAATTTTGAAAACAAGAAATAATCAATCGGACCTAAATCGGAGAATATGGTAAATGAGGAAGCAATTCGTAGCCTAATTCATGGATTTATGCATGGAATCAGCACATGTGTGTGCTCATATATTGTCGTGGTGAAAAATAACTTTTTTCTTGGCCAAATTGGCACTGCTTTGATTGCTGTTTGGTCGTCTCGTCCATATTGAGGTTGATCGACGCCAAACACTCCTGCGAAGTTGTCACACGATTGCATTTGTGGTGGGTTGTGAGCAAACGCCGTTGCCATCTTGTAGTGCTCATTCAAAATTGAAACCACTGAAACATATGAGATGCCTATGGCTACCACAATCTCTCACACTTCGCAACAACATATCGTGAATTTTCGATTGAACGATGAAATATACTTACAATATCTTTGTATAGGAGCTATGTAAATATATTTATATATGGGGCATTTCGCGTCAAGTGAACCAACTTTTGAAATCGATGTCTTCCGATCGGGATGAAATTTACACCAATGTTAGTTCTATTAGATAGTAATTCGGACACAATTTTTCAACAAGATCGGTCAAGAACTCTCTGAGTTATAGGAGGTCAAAATTTGACATTTTGGCCAAACATGTGTTTTTTCTTATCCATATAACTTATTACCTATTGTTCTTAGCAAAATGTGTCCCAAATAGTTTAGATAGCTATTTATGCAATCTTTGGAAAAAAAATTAAAAAAAATAAATAAAATATTTTTGACATTTTTTTTAAAAATCAAAAATATTTTTGACTTTTTTTTCAAAATGGGCCCTTTTTATTTTATTTTTTTTAAGAAAGCTTAGGTCTTTTCCTAAGCGACCTATATGGTCGCTCAGTGGGATGCGAGTGGAATATCTATCAAAAAAATTATTTTGTAACTCAAGATATAAAATTTTTGACTTTTTTGCAAAATCAAAAACTTTGTTGACTTTTTTTAAAAAAATGGACCCATTTTTTAATTCTTTTTTTTTACTCAGAAGAAAGCTTATGTGTTTTCCTTTAACACCTTTTTTGTCGCTTAGTGGGATGCGAGTGGGATATCTAACAAAAAATTGTTTTGTAACTCAATACATAACATTTTTTACTTTTTTTTTGCAAAATCAAAAACTTGTTTGACTTTTTTTCCGAAATGGACCCTTTTTTTATTTATTTTTTTTTTTCTCAAAAGAAAGCTTAGGTCTTTTCCTTTAAAACCTTTTTGGTCGCTTAGTGGGATGCGAGGGGGATATCTATCAAAATAAATGTTTTGTAACTCAAGACAAAGGTTTTAAAATTTTTAGCATATGCACTATTTTGATTTTTTTCATACTTGTGTGTAAACCTTAAAAATTAGACTTACGCAGAGAAACTAGACACATTAGCCTTTCCGATGGTATGTAACATACCTAACTAAAGTTTCATAACCTCGATACTGTAATACCCATAACATGTTAACCTCAGGAATAAAAATCACTTTTTATACCATAGTGGCGACGGTATATTGGATTTGTGCAGATGTTTGTAACGCCCAAAAATATTAGTCTACAACCCAACTTAAATTATATCGATCGACTCAGAATCACTTTCTGAGTCGATTAAACGACGTCCGTCCGTCCGTCTGGCTGGCTGGTTGTCCATGTAAACCTTGTGCGCAGAGTACAGCTCGCAATTTTGAAGATATTTCAATAAAATTTGGTACATATAATTTGTAAGTTTCAAATAAGTTTTATATATACGGAATTCATGTCACCAAATTTTATTATGATCCGTCCATAATTAGTCATAGGTCCCATATAATGCCTGCTTCCGATAATCACTTTAACAATCATAAATCTCCTAAAAATGTTGGTATACACATAAAATGCAACATAAATAACTTTCATATACACATTAATCACACCACCTAATTTCATGGTGATCGGTCCATAATTTGACATAGCTCCCATATAAGGCCCACTTCCAAAAATCAATCACGAATATATATTATTGCGCTGAAAACTACCTATAGGATTGACTAAAAAAGCCGCAAGAGACAAAACTCGGACAAATTTTGGGGGTGGAATATATTATATATAAGCCCACATCCGTAATTTTGCACTGTTAAGGCACGAAATGCTGTGATATAATTTACTTTCATATGGAAAATAGAGTCAGAACAAAAACTTACTTTTAAAGATTGTCCAAATATTTGGTTTTTATACTCTTTTATACCCTTCACCTTCCTGAGAAGGGTATATCGCACTGGTTCCACTAAAGAGAGTCAACTCAAAATTTAAAAATGAAAGTAGAAGACATCTGTATTTTTTGGCGAAAGAGTAGAGAAAATGATGTAAGATTTTTGCACATCTGTCTGTCTGTCTGTCTGTCTGTCTGTCTGTCTGTCTGTCTGTCTGTCTGTCTGTCTGTCTGTCTGTCTGTCTGTCTGTCTGTCTGTCTGTCTGTCTGTCTGTCTGTCTGTCTGTCTGTCTGTCTGTCTGTCTGCCTGCCTCTCTGTCTGTCTGTCCGTCAGTTGAAATCAATTTTCTGAAGACCCCAGATATCTTCGCGATCAAAGTCGTCAATAATTCTGTCAGACATGTTTTCGAGAAGTTTCCTATTTAAAATCTGCAAAATCCGTCCATAAATTACGGAGATATGAGCAAAAACCCGAAACAACCTCTGAAAATTTCATCAAAAAAAGACAATTTATTGCATGCTTTGACAAAAACGCAACAAAACGTTTGTTTGGATGTGTGTTGGTTTCATTGCTTTGCGTATTTTGTTTTTTTTTGAGCCATTCGAGTACTGTGAACCAATTATTAATTGTATTAACTATAATTTGTACACACATCTATATGAGAACTATTGTAGTTTCTGTAATTCTCACTTTATTTCTGTGGTTATATGGAAGAGTAGCTTAAGTCGACATAAGGGCGAATTGATAATGAAAAAGATTTTAAGTAGAAAATATGACAAATCTTTTATATTTACCAATACTTATTTTAAAACTTGTTCTTTTAATGTCTAATAAATTTAATACTTACCAATATGTTAAGTTACAGACTTTTTGCAAGAAATAATAAAAATTACAGAAAATTGGGAATACTTCCAAATTTTTTTGTTTCGACTTAAGCTGCTCTTCCATACAGACAAAAATTTATGTTGTGGGTATTTAAAATTCGAAACAGACGAATATAGTTCTCTAACTTGTTTATTTTCCTTTTAATTTTTTTGAACAAAAATCTTAAAATTTGAGAAGTCTAAATTCAAATTAATTGATTAATCATAGTTTTGGTTGTTGAAATGTTGTTCAATCGATTATTTGATCAGTGTATTGATTAATTAGAATCTTTTCTTGAACGCAGAGTGCGTTCGCTGGTGTTTATAATTCTGAAGCGTTTAGAACTATCAACAGCATTTTAAAAATGAAGCAGGGTTTCATTTTCTAAAACCAAACAAACATTGCCACCCTATTGCATATGTATACTTTTATGTATGTAATATATACCAACGTTCTGTTTTTATATAGCATTGTTAAGGTTGATTCATAGAATATTGTTGCAACTGCATGAATTTAACAATTTCAAACATTGATAGTAATTTTTACACTACACAGTGGCACAGATACTGATCTGTTTGTTTTATTTCTTAACAAAGTTGAAAACACATGCAATATTTTAACAAACATTTTGTAACATTGTAGAATATTTGGCTAGTAACATCTTCAATTGAGAAATTTTATTTCTGGCAATCATCATTTACATTTAGCTTATTTATGAAACATAATAAAAGAACACAAACTAAATAGCAAAACAAAAATATACTTCTTATCATGTATATGGCGACAGACGGCTGTCTATTCAATGACATATTGCAAAATGATGAGACTGGAAGTAAAACATGCAAAAAAAAAAAAAAAACATTAATGCCTAAAAAGCCAAATGACCCCAAAATGTAAATTGTGAAATTGTCAATATATTTTTAATATTGATGATGCGGTCGGTACCAAAAATGGTTAAAAATACATAAAATTTGTCACCTTTGTTTTGAAAATAATATTAGTTTGTTAATAAACCAAAATAAGTTATTTAAACAAACAAGTACCTAATATTTGAAATTATTATTAATTTCCATTTTCATTGTAACAAACAACTTTGTCATATTAGGGGTTCGAATGGCACGATGTCATTCCAGGAAACCAAGTGTCTGACTAGTGTGGAATGAAAGGATCGACAAAGACAATGCAAAATTAACCCTTACGGTAGGAGAGGGAGCTCTCACAAACAGATTATACGTGGCCCTTAGGTTGGCCCTTAATAAACGAAAGTTGGATTTTTGCCAGTCTCACCCCCCAGTTTGGTGAATATTGATAAAAAACTCATCCTGAGAAAAAAAAATTGACCTTTGACCTTCACGATTTAAGGTTTAACGTTTTCCAATTTTAGTAAAACTTGCAGAGTGTATTTAGAATTATTACTAATATATTCTGAATAGGGTTTACTTACAATTCATAACAGTAAGAAAATTGAGCTGATTCGCCAAAATATGGCCAAATAATTTGTTTTTCTCGAAAATTTCAAAATTTAAATCGCAGGTATGGAAAAACTATAAATAATACGGAATACAATTTTTTTCATATTTTTATTCCCTATTATATTCTAAATAAATCCCATTAAGATAATCAAAAAATTCTGAAATTTTTTAAAAAAAAAATTTTATTTTTTGTCATACCTGCGAATAGATTAACGTTATCCTACGATGACAAAAGCATTCCAAATTTAAATGTGTAAAAAAATTTGTCAAAAAGTCAAAGGAAATCCCGCAATTCCTAAAATTTGGAGCGAAAATCCCAAAAATGGTATTTTTTTACAATTTTACCCATAGGGTCCACATTTCCTTTGGGGGTGGGAAAATACCTTGGGGATAAATACGAAACACATCAAGGTTTGCAAAGCTGCTTTAGGTTTTCTGACCCCAGCTTTGGGATTTTAGAACATGTGGCCCAAATTTAAATTTTTATAAACAATAGGTGAAATTCCGAAAGGCGTAGGGGCGACATATTCTAAAAAATAGAACACGTTTTTTATACCAAAATATTCTCTGTAAAGATACCTTACAGAAAATCATAAAATTGTTATATGTTCTTAAAGAAAGTTTTATTTTCAATGAAAAAAGAGTTAAGTCACCTTTTTGCCCAAAAACAGCAAAAATCTACTATTTTTTGAATTTTTATATTGAAAATCGTTTATTTTTGGGTCCATAATTGATATTGCTCTGAAATCTTTTGTATGTTAATGGTAATTTAGTTGTCTAACTAACGAACAAATTTGAGTTCTTTCGTTGCCAAAATACACCCTATATTTTAAAAAAAACGGATTGCCTACGCCCACGTCAAATTTTATACCGATCGGACCAGCCGTTTAGAAATGCCAGATTTGTTTCTAAAAAAATTTTGAATCTGCCCCACTGTGCTATGGGCCTTATGTCTTCCTTCGTTCGGTTATTTGTAACCATTGGCCGTGAAATGGCCCACTGCAGTTCTTCCATGACATTTTTTCGAAATATTTTGCCATATTTAATGTTGGATGGTCACGGTTCTATGACTGCCACATTGTTCAATATTCTTACTGTGAGCCGATATCACCATGATATCCTGCTCAGTTTCTGCTCTTCAGAATATAACCACTTCCTACATCTCCTCTGTGATACTCGATTCTTCAAAGAAGTCACCTGACAGCTCCACAAAAGTCTATCAATATTCCCTAGTTGTGTCGGTAATTGTCCCTTCTGTGTCATGATTTGCTCATGGTAATCCGAGAACTTAAGTACATTATCCGTCCTCCATTTAAACACCCTTATCCTTACTCTCACCCATCGTCGTTCTCTCAACTATTCGTCTCGTGATTTTCTATTCTAAGTAATATATTTTTTCCTCTGAGTATGCTAGTTAAGTACTGGCTGGAGAAATATCCCCTACAGTTCTACCATGGTCAAGTTCTTCCAACAGGGGTGACATCGTTTATACCGTTCTATCCTCCGACTTAGAGGAGATATCACTGTGATATTCTGCTCTTCGTATGTATGGCACTAGTCTTTACAATGATGTCATCTGATAACTCCAAAAGCTATCAATCTTCCCTACATGCATACGTAATTGTCCCTCCTATGAGCACCCATTGTTGTTCTATGGTTCTTTTTATACCCTTCACCTTCGTGAGAAGGGTATATATAAATTTGTCATTCCGTTTGTAATTTCCACAATATAATTTTCCGACCCTATAAAGTATATATATTCTGGATCCTTATAGATAGCGGAGTCGATTTAGCCATGTTCGTCTGTCTGTCTGTCTGTTGAAATCAATTTTCTGAAGACCCCAGATATCTTCGGGATCCAAATCTTGAATAATTCTGTCAGACATGCTTTCGAGAAGTTTGCTATTTAAAATCAGCAAAATCGGTCCACAAATGGCTGAGATATAAGGAAAAAACCAGGACAACATCGATTTTTTACCTATATCTGGATTACTAAGTCATTAATATAGACAATATGGATATCTAATGATAGATATTTCAAAGACCTTTGCAACGACGTATATAAGACCATAAGAAGTTGGACCTACAATGGGTCAAAATCGGGAAAAAATTTTTAACCCAAATTTTTTTTTCACCAAAAGTATTTTTGGCTAAATATTAAAAAAAAAAATTTTAAATTTAAAAAAAAAGTTTTTTAAGTTTAGAAAAAAAAAATTAAAAAAAAAAATCGAAAACATTTTTTTTTCAAAAAATTAAAAAAAAATAACTGGACAAAAAATTAATTTTGTTTACCTAAAAATATTTAAAATTTTTATTTTGAAGTATAGTTTGGTGAAAGGTATATAAGATTCGGCCCAGCCGAATATATCTCTCTTACTTGTTTTATATTATATACTTCGGAATTAATTTTGTTCTACGAGTATGCAACGCAGTGTCTGCTTACGTGGATTGGACCACTACAAATGTATAACCAAGACATGAATGACCTGATCACCATCTAGTAAGGGTTCACGAGGTAAGTTGTTAGCAACTCGTTATTTTTACCACTAACTAGACATTTATGCCGAGGACTTCTTCCAATAATCTTGATTTTAATAGTGTATTATTTATTATACCCTTCATCTTCGTGAGAAGGGTATATATAAGTTTGTCATTCCGTTTGTAATTTCCACAATATAATTTTACGACCCTATAAAGTATATATATTTTGGATCCTTATAGATAGCGGAGTCCGTCTGTCTGTCTGTTAAAATCAATTTTCTGAAGACCCCAGATATCTTCGGGATCCAAATCTTCAATAATTCTGTCAGACATGCTTTCGAGATGTTTCCTATTTATGAGCAAAAATCCGAGACAACCTCAGAAAATTTCGTAAAAAAAGACAATTTATTACATGCTTTGTCAAAAAAGCAACAAAACGTATATTATGATGTGTGTTGGTTTCATTGCTTTGCGTATTTTGTTTTTTTTTTGGTGTTTCGTTTGGCGTTGTTGTTTTTATACCGTTCACCTTCGTGAGTAGATTGTCGTTTCATTTGTAACTTCTACAATATAATATGTTCGGCAGCAATTAGATGTAAAGTTTTTAAAAGTTTTCTCGATATATTTAGGATGCTATTCGCTGAAAGTGGGCAATTAATGCATCCACAACAAAGGTGAAGGGTATATAAGATTCGACATAGCCAAATATAGCATTCTTACTTGTTTTTATTTAAAACCAGTTGACTGCCCCGGCTTCGCTCGGTAGCTACATATTTACTAATGTTAGTTCTTCAAGTTTCTCAAAAAAATGTCTCGTATTAAGAAACATGAGAAGTGAAAAGGAGGCAATGATTAAAAATTAAAATTTCCGAATTTTTTATATTTTTTCTTTACAAAACATCTTCGAATCGAAGAAAAAAAAATCAGCCAAATCGCTGCAGCCGTTCTCACGTGATGTCATTGCATACATGGAACATTTCATTTTTATATATATGTATATGTTTTGGTAAGGGTTTTACCATTCTCGATGTAAACTGTTAGCAACAAGTTTCTATTACCACCAACTAGACATTCATGTCCTCGGCAATCCTTCCAACCACCTGGATTTAAATTTATCTTTGTTCCTCGGATATAATGCCTTTGCCAAGATAAGGAATGCACCATACACAATGAGAGTATCGAGAAAAACCCAGGAAATTTGGAACATAATGTCGAAAAGTACTGCAATAATCGCAATTGAAACTGATTACCAGAGAAATCGGAATCATAGAAATGCATGTCGTTTCCTGTAAGTTTTATGGGGCCATATATAAAGTATTTATATGTTTCAGAACATTTTAAGAATATTGGCATCGATTCTTTGGTGCATATATTTGCATATTTTGCCCTTAAAAGCATATTATTAAGAGCATGTTCTTTAAATTTTAATAATCATTTTGTACTGATTTGGATAACGTATTGGCTAAACTCATTCAATGATTTAGCAAAAGAGTAATAAATATTTGAATATTTGGAATGGACATTAAAGCAAACATTTAAAAAAATCTACTTCAATTCTTGAAAACTGCTGTTTCTTATATTAACAATTGGTCAATTCACAAAGTCTCTTATCATGTCGTATTGTCATAATGTTCTAATATTTCACAATAGTTTTAATTGCTTTTCAAGCAATAAATGTCCTAAAATAATACTACTTTCTTTGCTATGTTTCTTGTGTTATCGTAACGAATCAGCAGAGACCAACGACGAACTCCTAAGAGCCGGTTAAGCTGAGCCGCCGAGTCGTGATATATTAGGACATTATGACAATATGACTGATAAGAGACCTTGTGAATTGGCCAAAATATGTTAATTTTGTTATTAAAGAAACTGTAGTGAGTTTTTAATAAAAATAATCTTTTGGCTTTAGAAATTATATAGGTTTTTGTATTTTTTTAAGGATATTTTCTAAAATTTAGGAACATATTTTGCGGTTTAAAACATTTTACTGTTTGTATCAAAGTTTATCAAGAAATCGCTATAACCCCAAACATGAGTGTAGTGATGGGCATAAAAAATTAATAAAATAAATGAACATGTGTAAAAAAAATCAGCACTAGCACGAGCACGAGTGTCGCTTTTATCGACCAACATTTTATCCATAGATGGCTAATGTCAAGATGGGCATAAATTAATCTAAAACTGGTTTTACGAGATGGTTTCTTCGATGGTTTTTATTTTTTTCAAATGTCACAAGTTTGGCACAAAGTTGTAACGACCAGAACCAAAACCACAACTACAATGAACAACAACAACATCAATGACATAAATGTATGCATAATAAATGCAGTCAGTCAGTCAGTTAGTTGTACGTGCGCATACATGCCACATAGATACTTGGTCGTACCTCATGCTTCATGCATGTGTTTTCTGTGTTTCTTTGTTTCTCTGTTGGTTTTTTTTTGCTGGTCTTAAGTCAAATATTCATTAAAATTGGCCATTACAGAATGGTTCATTAACAAGTTTATTGTTGCTGAAGTTGTCTTGTAATTTCAATAAATGTTATAAATTTTACAAAGTTTTTCGCTTCTTGAAATATAAAATTCTAAATGTTCATGCCATGATTGTGTGAAGTTATGTATGGTTTTAAATGAATATGTATGTATGTTTGTATGTAAGTATCTATGACGGTACGACTACTTGTAGTCAGTAAATAAATCTATGGCATTTTCCACATGAACACAAATTGAAACTAAAGCAATTGTCATGGTCAAGGCATTAACAGCATTTAAATGGATAAATGAATGATAAATATGGACTTGAAGTACGTCTAAGTCACAGTTAAGAGCATTACAAACAATTTACAAACATAAATACTTATATATTTTGTTTACAATTAAATACTTTTTTACTGCCACTACTTACTTAATTTTATGTCTGTTTGTTTATTAAGGAAGTTAATATTAACGAAAACAAAAACTCATATATGAAATTTAATATCTGATGTCCGTCCTTACTTCCATCTTTAGGTGCTTTTAAACTATGTATGTAGTTTAGTTTTATTATTTTTCATGGTTGTTTTCATCTTATTGTTTAAATTATATTTTTAACGTTATATTTTTTGTAAGGAACATTTATTTTGCTATAACTTTTATATTGTGTGATAATATTTATTTCGAATAGCTGCACAAACTGTTTTCATACATACATAAATATGATTTTAATCATATGCATATGAGTAATTTTTTTAATACTTCTTTTTAATTTCATATAAAAAATAACATGGAGATAAGTAATTGTTTACAGGCGGTCTGAAAAGTTTTGCAAATATGCTTGATTTAATCTGCTTACATATGGTTGAATGAAAAATTAAATAGTTGTAAATAAAGTTTCTGAAAAACAACTTAGAGAGTTATTTTGGGCAGTACTATGTTTTGCATTTGTGTCTCTTTAATATGCATTTAAATTGATAAAAATTATAAAATTTGTTTGGGAATTTTAGAACATTTGTAAATAGAAACTACATTTGAACCGAGGCTAATAAAAGACTTATAGGGTACATTTAAAATGTACTATCTATATATAAACATCGCCCAGACCATAGACAAAGACTTTAGACTTCGAATATACGTCCTCCTCTCCCTTTGTAGAACTACTAAAAAGGGATTTTTTGAAAATTCGAAGGTTTAGGTGTAAAAATCTTACATCTTCTTAACAAATATAGATACTACGGTATTCAATCGATTAAGCTGTTCAAATAATTAAAAATTGCCGATTTTCAAATAACAAATAAACCGATTAATTTGGGTCGATTAACCGATTAACCGAAATTTCTTCTTCTTGTTTGCACTTTAAAAGTTTTTTTTTTTTATATTTATTTTTCCGTTAAAATGTCAAAGTAAAAGTACATATTTTTTTGAGCATCCAAGAAATATGTTTAGTGTGTGTATAACAACTGACATATTTAATTTACAAATATTTGTCGGAGGACGACTGATAATAGACGAAACTGGAGACATTACTGTAACGAGTCTTTTATCAGAACTTAACGACTTCTTTTTATAATATAATAATAAATAAGTACACAAAATTAGTGGTTTTATTTTCAATTAAAATAGAAATTAATCGGTTAAACGAATAATTTAAATCTATCCGATTAAATCTAAACCCCGATTAATAATTGGCTCTATTAATCTATTAAACCAGAAACACAGTTAATTGAATAGATCCATATAGCAGACGGCAGAAAACGGGTAGACTCTGTATTTTGGCACTTTTTTTGTACCCTATGTATCTTTTAAACCATAAAAATAAATTTAAAATCGTATTACTTATTAAAAAATAAAAAAACACAAGTTTTGGTTTCCTTTTGGAAATTCTAACAATTTATGGGTTTTGTATTGTAGTAATTTTTGATACTTTTTGCATGGCTGAGATATAAGGAAAAAACTGGGACAACCACGATTTTTGGACTATTTTTGATCTATATCTGGATATCTGGATTACTTGAGTCAAAATCGGGAAAATTGTTTTTTAACCCGAATATTTTTTTTTTACCACAAACAATTTTTTTTATAATTTTTTTTTTCACTAATAAATTAAAAAAAAAAAAAAAATGTTTAAAAAATAAAAAAAAATTCGAAAAAAATTAAAAAAAAAATTTAAAACAATTTGAAAAAAGAAATTATTTTTTAAATTTTTTAAAAAAAAAAATTAATTTTGTTTATCTAAAAATATTAAAATTTTTTTTTTTTTAAGTATAATTTGGTGAAGCGTATATAAGATTCGGCACAGCCGATTATAGCTCTCTTACTGGTTTTTCTATAAATTATGTAAATACCGCTTTATAACTTTTAAAATTTTTATGAAAATTAAAAAAACTAACAATGCAGTTTGAAAGATCAATTAATTCTTAATAATTTAGGGACAACAATTTTTGTGTTTGCTTTATATTTTATAATATTATTAAAAACTGTTTGCCAGTTTACAACTCATACCCAAAAACCAAATAAAAATCAAAAGTTCTGTTTTGCTTTGTTTAAAAATCATTTATTGGGATTCTTACGATGTAGTTCTTTGCTCTGCAATAAGTTTCAGAAGTTGTGACGATGTGTTAGCCAAAGAAAGCTACACCTCGTTCTGCCACATCATTTACCGCTTGTAATGTTGAAATGATTTGTTGGCTTCCCAATTTTCTGGAGTTTTTTTGGGACACCCTAATAGACATATGAATATTTTATTCTAACCTCCCACTACGATACTGATATGTAGGGGGCGGATTTATATGCAAATGCATGTTTTTTCTCGAACGTCCAAATACAATGTAGACTAATTATATATCCGAATCACACATTTTGCTGTAAAATGGCATCGATTTGTTAGGGCATATTTTAGCATATTTTATTGATAATGCATATTTTGTTATATTTTATATCAAAATGCATATTTATATGCATATTATCCCAATTTTTAATAAAAATAATAAATTTAGACGTCAATGGACAATTTAGGGGACCAATAAAAAGTTTTTCTTGTGAATTTGAAATATCATTTAAAAAATGCGTATTAGTTAATAATCATATAAATATTGATGACTAGAATTTAGTCATCATTGAGAAATACATTTAACTTCAAATAAATGTAGTTTTTAAATAAGTATCAACAATTCTATAAGAGCGTTTATTACCCGCTCTTCACAGCCATTTATTACGTGGTGAAAATCATGATTGGTTGCTACTTTACAGCGCGATCAATATTTTGATGATTTTAAAATTTTAATCGAATGAAGGAGGCTATAAAGAATATGATGTTAGACTTGTATTAATCCTAAGATATTAGATTTAATGCATCCATCTTTTTTTCAAAGACCAATTATAATTTTAAATGTAAACTTAAACAGTTATAGATAGTATAATTTAAAGAGTGAAACCTGTGAATGATTAATTGCTGGGAACTGTGTTGTGTAATTTTTGGACATTAGCGAACCTCAGTTACTTTTTTTTATGTATCTCCACAAAAATATATGTATGTATAAATGCATATTTTATTAATTTTAATGTCATATTTTGATTTTTTTGAAGCATATTTTAGGCGCATATTTTTCAATAATAAATGCATGAAAGTCCGCCCCCTACTGATATGTATTCAAATAAAATGTGTATCATTTCAAAGATGAAAAAATAAACGTACCAAAAAGGGGTAAAAACACATTTTATTCGCAATTATCAGCCAATTTTGATAAAATTTTAAACATTGGTTGCTGAAGTCATAAAAAAATTAACTAACAGGCTGCTATTTATATCTCGATTGTGAAGGAATAGACATTTTCAATCCTAATCAAACATAAATTTTTAGTATAAAAAACTCAAATATCGTTAATAACATAGATATATACACATAGATCGGAAACTCTCCTGTCAAAGACCTAACTCAGTTGTCAAAAACCTAAGTGGTGAGAATGTATTTGTAAAAAAACTATGTGAAAACAAAAACAACACTCGTATGTGTGATTATTTTGAGTAATTTTTTTGTTTGATTTTTTTTTTCTAGTTTCCGCTCTATGTTTCTCTATGGTTCATAACACCATAAATAAGCTCAATCACTCATTTTACATATCAAAAATCGATTTAACGTAAAATAAATTTAATATTTGAATCGTTAATAACTTTCCCAATATTCTTCATACAAATTGTTTATGTTACTGAACACTTTGTTTTATAAAATGAGGACCTTAAGAAAAATATGCTCAATCTGTGATTAATCTTAGTTCATACCAAAAATCGATTTTTAGTATAAAAAAGTTGTTGTAATATTCAAATTAAAAGTCACATGTTTTGCGACTTGTCATTTGATCAATTCACAAGGTCTCTTATCAGTCATATTGTCATAATGTCCTCGGCGGCTCGGCTTAACCGACTCTTAGGCGTTCGGCGTTGGTCTCTGCTGGTTCATTACGATAACACAATAAACATAGCATAGAAATTAGTATTATTTTATGACATTTTTTGCTTGAAAAGCAATAAAACCATTGTGAAATATTACGACATTATGACAATATGACATGATAACAGACATTGTGAATTGATCAAATATTCAATAATACATTTGTTTGTTAAAATATCGCAATGACTTTTTTTACGTCGATACACCTTTTGTTATCAAATGTGGAAATAAATCTACGATTTAGGAGAAAAATTCTTTATTGACAATACAACAATTATCTGATATAGGGATCAATTATGGACCGATCCTCAGAAAAGTTGGTAGAAAGATTTAGTTTCATATAAAACAGGTTTATGTCAAATTTCAGCACGATATTAATTATTTTAAGAAGTCATTTTCTGAGGGGACTAGGGGCAAATGTTGCCCAATTTTCGCCTTACTTTACAGTATAATTTAAGACTACTTTGAACTAATTTGTTCAAAATTTTATCAGTATTGCCGTATAATCAACATATTTATGACTTCTCAAACAGTATTCCGGGGGGACATTTGTATGGGGGCTAGGTGAAATCATAGACTGATATTCCCCATTTTCAATACCAACATCGAATATTTGTAAATTTTTTTTGGGTCCTATCGTGTTTTCAGACAGACATACAGATATTAGGATGGACATTGCTAGCTCGTCTTAGAATCTTATGAGGACGTCCAATATTTCGATAAGTTACAAACGGAATGACAAAATCAATATACCCCCATCTTTTTCAATGGTGGGTATAAAAATTATTAAATTTACCGTTTTATGCAGCTGGGCTCAAAATTAACTAACAGTGTTTCTCGGTAAATTTTGATCCTAAGGTAGAGTTCCTACTCGGGAGCCTGATTGAAAAATTAATAATTTTTTAGCTGGAATTGGTAGTTGTTTATACTTTGAATTTCTTTCCATTTTAAACTAGATTATTTGGTAAGTAAAAAGAAGTAATGGCTGGATTACACAATATGTCCTTCAATCCAACTATCACAATTAAATTTTTGCTGAAAAACTCGAAATCGTCTTCTTGGTCTGATAAAAGTCGAACAACCGATTACGTTATCCCGAAAAAGGCGAATAACTGAAAAGAATCGAATAGTCGATAAAATTCGAGAAAAAAGAAGAAAGAGTAGATTTTTAATTATTAATTTTTGTTATAAAAATCTACAAAAATGCACTTTTCTCATCAATAAATCTAGTAACTACATTTTTTTGCATTAAAATGGGATACAAAGTCGTATAATTTTATAAAAATACTAAGGGCCACATTTTGAAAGTGTAACAATTTGTATGAAGAATACTGGGAAAAGGGTTTGAAACTTGAATATTTTCCATAGAATTTTATTTAAACGTTTCGTTTTATAAAATTAGGCCCTAAAATAAAAAACTCAACTATTAAAAAATGTTAAAAAATTGTTTCAACTATAAAATTCGGAAAAAATGCAAATTTTTTAGTTTTTGTAAAAATTTTGCTACTAAATAATTATTTTTGCAATCGAATGCATAAGAATCGAAATGTGTACATAATTGTCATTCTAATGAGATATAAAAGATAAAAATTGGTTAAAAAATTTTAAAGTTATTAAAAATTCCCTAGACCATTAATGTGTCTCAGACCACTTGAACAAGAAATGTAGGAACAAAATTAACATATTTAAAGAAATATTAAAATAAAATCTAATTTTTACTTAAATTATAAGCGTATTTACATTCCTATGAGTTTTTGTCTTTGTAGAATACCGTTAACCTATTCGCAGGGATGGCCAAACAAATTAATTTTTTTAACGGAAGTTTCAAATCTCCATTTTCAAATTTTTAAAAATTTTCTTAAACAAATTTCAGAATTTTTTGATCATCACATTGGGATTTATTGAGATCATGAAGTATAGGTATTATTTAAAATTCGTAACTGTAAGGAAATTGCTCTCATTCGCCAAATTATGACCAAAAAAATATTTTTTCCCGAAAATCACAAAATTTAAATCGTAGGTACGACAAAACTGTAAGAGGTATTGACATAAATTTTTCATATTTTTATTCTCTATTATGATCTCAATAAATCCCAATGTGATGATCAAAAAATTCTGAATTTAGCTTAAGAAAATTTTTAAAAATTTGAAAATGTAGATTTGAAACTGACGTTAAAAAAAATTAATTTTTTTGGCCATCCCTGCGAATAGGTTAACGGTATTCTACAAAGACAAAAACTCATAGGAATGTAAATACGCTTATAATTTAAGTAAAAATTAGCTTTTATTTTAAAATTTCTTAAAATATGTTAATTTTGTTCCTACATTTCTTGTTCAAGTGGCCTGAATTTTTAATAACTTCAAAATTTTTGAACCAATTTTTATCTTTTATATCTCATTAGAACGACAATTATGTACACATTTCGATTCTTATGCATTCGATTGCAAAAATAATTATTTAGTAGCAAAATTTTTACAAAAACTGAAAAATTTGCATTTTTTCCGAATTTTAACGATAATACAGTTTGTGGGTCAATTTGACCCAAAGGAGATATAGGTTTAATCTAAAAAATATTTTTTTGATTATAATTTTCATTAATATATGTAAATCTACATATTTATGTAACATAATGCAGAAAGTTAAGGAGTTTTACAAATTTATTTCATATAAATAGTAACATTTTGTATATATCTGACCTTTGACCTCGATGCGCGTCCCGAAATCGTAGTCCGATTTGGCTCAAATTTTCAGTACTTATCTTTTAGACCTAGTGTCACAATATTCCACCAGGCACTCTTTGAAAACTAAAAAAAAAAATTCGTCTGTCACCCTAATGTATAAGCAATAACTTATTATTTATGAGTTTGTTTTAAACTGTTTATTTGTTTTTTGTTTTTATTTGAGAGTATTTTTTTTTTGCTGCCAACAAACCATAAACATTGACCTTGTGTCTGCATCTTAAATTGCATCCGTAACATGTTTCGATGTTTCTTTCGAATTTTGCGGTTAATCGCATTTTACAAGATTAACATTTCAACTAGAACATAAATAACATTTTATACTCACAGATGATTTTATGGAGCATATAATTGCAGTCGCATGTATATAATTCTTCTGTAAAAGTGATTAATATTTTTTATTTATTGGTGGTATAATAATAATTCATTTAACTCTTGAATAAAAATTTTAAATTTTAAATTCATATATTGTAAATGAAATTTCATTAGATTTTCCTTAAGGAATCTAATTTGCGAATTATCATTAATGGCAAATTATCTTGAAAGTATACGAATCGACTCAGAAACAATTTCCGTACGTTTGCCGTCTATTTAATCCTTGTAATTAAGCTACAGATGGCACAATGTTGAAACTAGATGAAATCGAAATAAAAAGATTGTATCGACCAATATCTGGACCTAGCTCTCATATAATTTGTACTTCCGACAATGAAATATGTAATAAAATCATAATTAATTTCGTATATATGGAAATAAGGCCCACTTACGAAAATCATTTCATAGAGCATAATTTGCTTCTAATTCGAAAAATACTACTTGTTTCGAATTCGAATTAAACTGACATCAATCAATGGGTTAAACTCCACATGTTTACATTTTATCATGTACTTACTTATTTATATAGTAATTCTTTTTCAATTTCAATTACGGCTATATAATTTTGATTTTAAATAATTAATCAAGGTTATATTAATACATATTAAATATAAAAAAATTAAATCTCAAATGATATTATTACAAATAATCAGTCATTAGTTAGTGAGCCAAACAGTAATCAACGTAATCATCATTAGTTTGTGCTATTGAGTAGTTAGGTATGATATAAACGAATAAAATAAAAAAGAGTTGGAGCTGTTGCATGGAAATATTTGCAACATCTGCAGCAGTATCTCTACACAACACACGCACACACACACACCAACTGTTCTACTCTTTCAATAGCGTGAACAATTTGTAATTACTTAAATCTAAGAGATTAAGTTCATTACGACAACAAAACTATTTTATTTTATTTAATTCTTTTTTTTATATTTTGTTCTTTATTGTTTTAATTGAAAAAAAGTCTAATATTTAGGTGGTGGTATTTTTTTTTTGGAGTCAAGGTTTGTTGCGTATTTATATCAGATTCTTAATTTACATATTTGTAGGTGTCGTTACAAGCAGACAGACAATACTTATTTGAGTAGACAAAATTTTGACAGACATTCTAGCAGCCTCATATGTAGCTGGATTTTTTGAGTTTTAATTGTGGTTTAATATTAACAAAAGTAATGACACTTTAAGTTTTAAGAATACATTAGGGCGGCCATTATTTCGAAGTTTAAATAAAATTGTTATCGATTATCTAAAAACCATATGCTGGAAATTTTTAGCTAAATCGGATAATGTTTGCTCTGAATTTGGTGGGAGCAAAATTGTCTTATCTATTATGAGCTGCTGTAATCTGTACCGAACGCAACTGATTCGTTTGAAGCGAGAATTTGCAAAAAGAAAAAAAACGCCAAGAATAAGCAGCCAAAAATGACAGACAGACCGACAGACAGACAGACAGACAGACAGACAGACAGACAGACAGACAGACAGACAGACGACAGACAGACAGACAGACAGACAGACAGACAGACAGACAGACAGACAGACAGACAGACAGACAGACAGACAGACAGACAGACAGACAGACAGACAGACAGACAGACAGACAGACAGACAGACAGACAGACAGACAGACAGACAGACAGACAGACAGACAGACAGACAGACAGACAGACAGACAGACAGACAGACAGACAGACAGACAGACAGACAGACAGACAGACAGACAGACAGACAGACAGACAGACAGACAGACAGACAAACAGACAGACAGACCCGCAAGGGTATCTTCAGGAGAGGATAACGGGAGTAACGACCCCGCGGACCCTAGTTGCGGCAGGCACGGAGAGCGCACCAAAATGGGTGCAAGTGCTCAGGGAAGTCCTGTGACAGGGCGAGTGGATACCGCCCTTAATTAGGTATCCAACCACAAGGGGAAACCTCAAGAGAGGTGTAGCAAGGAGAGTGACGACTCCGTGGTTTTTCCCATAGTCTTGGACATAGGGAACGTAAGCCGTTATGGATTCCGCCGAAAGGCATTAAGGCCAAGCCCAGTACGGTCTTAATTATGGTATTTCTGGAAATAATGGATATGGATCGACGCACTAACGGGCTGACAGTTATGACATTCTGGAACTTCAGTATGTAGGAGTGAAATCCTACAGAAATGGCTTCCAGGCTAATGTTATAATTGCCTCCGTCCCAATAAAACCTGGCAAGTCTCAAAGTACGTTCGAAAATTGTCACCATTAAGTTGGCGGTGCAGGTTCGGATGTTATTCCCCGATTTGCACGGATCTGGCTCTGGCAGAAGGCCTCATAAGGACCTTATGTCAACCCTCGCATGGCCTCCCTGCTTGCATAGACAACCATGGGATCTAATCGTGACTGCACAACAATTGGAGATAGCGGCTTTGAGTTGGGACCACACAGAATGAGTAACAGCAACACACACAAAAACAATGAAGATACAAGTATTGAGGTACTAGTAAATAATGAAGATCCTCCAACGCAAATTTTGATAACACAGGAGGAAAAGGAAGCACGAGAGATGAATGCCAACTCCACCGATGCTATTTTAAAACTTGGCGTACTTATATCGTGTTTGCTGGACAAAAAACAATGTACACCACGCAATCAAGGAGCAAGTTCGCACAATAAGGGCTACATATAATAGAGCGATTGACGAACTACGCGGTAAGAAGTCAGATACTAGAAACAACGCGGAGAAGTCAACGCAAACAACTCCAAAAATACAGAAGGATAATTCGGAAGCAAAAAAGAGGGGCAGAGAACCAAATGAAGATTCACCAAAACCCAAACCGAAGAAGAAGATGAAACGACCACCAGACTCAAATGTCGATGGACCCGATCAAACCCTAGCTCAACCCAACGTGAAGGATATTGCAACGTCGTCTGACTGGACAAAGGTGAATCGGAAAAAAGCCAGACAACGTAAGAAAGACAGGCCAGATGCGATAATAATATCGGCAAACGGTGAAACATCGTACGCAGACATTTTGCGAAAAATAAAAAGCGCTCCAAGTCTACAAGATTTCGGAAAGAATGTACGTAGAATTCGAAGAACACAAAAAGGAGAACTACTCCTGGAAATTAACCCAGATAACAAGGATATAGCTGGAGAGTTCAATGAACTAGTTGAAAAAACCCTCGATGGGAAAGCCGAAATAAAAACCAGAATAAGCGAGACACTAATAGAGTGTAAAGATCTCGATGAAGTGAACAACTTAACATCACCGGACTAAACGAGAGGGTGGTTAAGAATATTCGAAAAGCATACGGAGGAACGCAAATAGCTAAAATAAGTTTACCAGATGCAATTGCCCAAAGAGCTCTAAAATTGGGAAAAATAAAAATAGGGTGGTCAATATGCCGTGTACGTGAGACAATTGTGTTAAAAAGGTGCTTCAGATGTTTGGAGTTTGGACACATAGCTGCTGATTGTAAAAGCAGCTTCGACAGATCAAAATTATGTCGTAAGTGTGGGGAGGAAAACCATATAGCAAAGTACTGCACATCCGAACCGAGATGCATGTTCTGCGTGGCCAATAACGAAACTGAAACTGGACATACCGCGGGTAGCAGCAAATGTCCTGTATTTAAGAGGGCACTCAGCTTGCGTAAATGATGAAGATCATACAACTGAACCTAAATCACTGTGCTGCGGCTCAAGACCTCCTTAGCCAGACAATTCGTGAAATGGACGTAGATGTTGCGATAATATGTGAGCAATACAAAAATCTTTATAGCGGTATATGGGAGAAAGATAGCTCAGGGAAAGCAGCAATTTGGTCGTGTGGTAATCTTGCATTTCAGGATTCAATGAGAATCCCTGCGGTCGGATTTACTAGAGTCATGATCAAAGGAATTCATTTCTACAGCTGCTATGTCTCACCAAACGTTCCTCTAAAGGAGTTTGAAACTTTTATTGACAATCTTGTGGCAGACGCACAAAACTATGATCCTAAGATTATGGGTGGAGACTTTAACGCTTGGGCCGTTAACTGGGGATGTCGATCTACAAATACAAGAGGCCGTATTCTTTTGGAGGCTTTTTCAAAACTAGACCTTGTGCTTTGCAATGTTGGAGATATCCACACATTCAGAAGAGGAGAAACTGGGTCTGTCGTCGACTTAACATTCGCGAGCCCAACCCTTGTAAGGAACCTTGAATGGAGCGTCAGCGAACACTACACGCACAGTGATCATCAGGCTATAATAGTTTCGATAGGAAATGAAAATAAACCATCATCGAGATCAAGGAGATCACTGCAAACGAAAGGTTGGGCACAGGATAAGCTCGACCAACGAATGTTTTTGGATCATCTTACTACCTGTTTGATATGGAATGAGGTAACCCCAATTACACAAGCCCATATTACAGAAGCCCTGCAAGAAGCTTGCGATGTAGCAATGCCTAGGAGAAGACAATCGGCTAGCAGGAAACCAAATTACTGGTGGAACTCGGAAATTGCGAAACTTCGAGGGGAATGCCTGAGAGCAAGACGGCTATTTCAAAGGGAAAGATCAAGACAAGACGCCAACCTAAGACTTCAGACATATCAGAACGCTAGGCGATGCCTACAACTGGCCATAAAAAGAAGCAAACGAGAAAGTTTTAAACAACTGTGCAAGGAAGTTGATTCGAACCCATGGGGAAATGCGTATCGGATTGCAATGTCACGCCTTAAAGGCCAACGAACTCCACAAGTTACATGCCCTCAGTTGCTTAGGAAAATCGTGGAAGTGCTTTTCCCAGTTGGTCAACCATGCCAAAAAATTATGTCAATCACAAACGCAAACATAGATGAAGTATCAGTGGATGAATTGATGCAAATATGTTCGAAGATTGGAGATAACAAAGCACCAGGCTTAGATGGTATCCCAAACAAGCCCTGAAGTTAGCACTAAGAAATAAACCGCATATATTTGTAAATGTAATGAACAATTGCCTTCGAAATGGACAATTTCCTGAGCCCTGGAAAAAGCAAAGGCTGGTTTTAATATCAAAACCCAACAAACGACTCGGATAGCCATCCTCATACAGACCGATTTGCTTGTTGGATACACTAGGAAAGGTATTAGAGAGTGTTATATACAACAGACTACTACCCGCAGTAGAAAGAGCAAACGGGCTTTCGGATAGACAGTATGGATTTAGAAAAGCCAGGTCGACAATAGATGCAATAAATAGAGTAAAGAATATGGCGGAAACGGCTATAGAAGGTAAAGGTGCTAATAGAAAGTATTGTGCAATCATTACTTTGGACATCAAAAACGCTTTAAATACTACAGGCTGGAAACAAATCATGTTCTCTCTCCAAAAGCTAGAAGTCCCGAGCTACATCATAATGATTCTTTTGGATTATTTTACAAATAGAACCCTATGGTACGATACCGACATAGGAATGCAACAGTACAGAACTTCAGCAGGAGTCCCACAAGGATCAGTGTTAGGACCTCTGCTTTGGAACGTAATGTACAATGAAGTACTGGAGTTAAATATTCCCGAAGAGGCTAAAATTATTGGTTTCGCCGATGATATTGCTGTTATAGTTCGCGCACGCTTCCTAGACGAAGTGGAGCTTTACGCAAATGATACCATCCGCATCATCAAAACGTGGTTAAAAAATAAATAATATAAATAAAATGAAAATGAAAAAAAAAAATGAAAATGAAATGAAAAAGGCAGAGCTAGAACTTGCAGATCACAAAACGGAAGCAGTTCTAATTAGTAGTCGAAGGAAAAAGGAGACTATAAATATAAAAGTAGGAACCGCTAATATTAAATCATCTGCGTCTATTAAGTACCTAGGTGTGCTGATCGACGAGCGACTTAACTTTAAGGCTCATATGGAATACGCATGCGCAAAGGCAGCAGCAGTAATCAACTCCCTCAGCAGAATAATGCCAAATGTGGGAGGACCTAGACAAAATCGAAGGATCCTACTTTCAAGAGTAGCGATATCAATCCTATTATATGGCGCACCTATCTGGTCCAGACTAATTAGAAACACATCTCGTAAAAATGTACTTTCTCTTTTTAGACAGAGTTGTCTTAGGGCATGTTGCGGCTATAGAACCATATCCATGGAAGCAATATGTGTTATTAGCGGATCTATTCCAATCTAATCGGCTGCAGACGAGGCCTATAGAGAAAACAGACGCGATAGGAAGACCCTCGAGAGAAGAAAAACTATAAGCAACTGGCAGAGAAGGTGGGATAACACACCAAAAGGACGCTGGACATACAGATTGATTCCATCAATTATGAAGTGGCTGGAACGCAAGCACGGCGAGGTAAACTACCACCTTACGCAGTTTCTATCAGGTCATGGGGGATACAGGAGCTACCTCTTTAAATTTGGTCACGATGACTCACCTATTTGCCCAACATGCCGGGATACAGAAGACGTAGAACATGTAGTTTTCAAATGCTTCAGATTTATCGAACTAAGACAGGAGGTGGAGGCCGATGTAGGACGCACCATTACTCCCGAGAATATAATCGACGTAATGTTATCCTCAGAGGAAAATTGGCAAGTAGTTTCAAAATTCGTAACTAGAGTGAACCTGGTATTAAGAAAAGAGGAGGAATATCGGAAGGATCAAAGGGCGGTCGTAAATGCAGGAGTAGCTTAGATGCTAACCATCCCCGCGACGTAATACTTAATGGCAGTTCCGCGGGGATTGCGGTTGACAATGGGAAGGCGGTTTAAAAAAAAAAAAAAAAAAAAAAAGACAGACAGACAGACAGACAGACAATTATACAGATAAATATGAATTTTAGTATTTAGTTTGTATGGGAGGTGCCACGCCCACAAATCGGTTCTGCCGTTTAGCCGTCTATAGAGCACAAACTAACATACATACAAACACACATTCGCTTTTATATATATAGATAATGGGTTGTCGATGTCAAGTTTTTAAACATATCTGGTTAAATTAAATACAAAAATAATTTTTTAGTTGATTTTTTTTTTTAAACTGAATACAAATTAAATATGCTAAAGTATTGAATGTCGATAAAGTCCAAAATAAGGGCCACCCTAATATACACATAAATATAAAAAAGTATTTGATATGTATTTTTGTTTATGCTTGTTGGTCAAATTAATTGGATTAGAAATGCAACAGTTTTATATGATATTTAATACAATTTATAAAAGGTTTATAAAACCAAATTTTCTTAAAAAAATATGTTTATCCAACCCCTGATTAATTTAAAAAATTATTATAAAATAAAGCCTAAAATACTTATATGTATGACAAGCTGACACGGTTCGGAAATTTGATATAGTTTTTATGGATAGGCTATAATTCCGAATATTTTTACAGCACTACGAAACTTAACATATTGTAGTGAATAAGATAGCGGTCTTAATCATACCGCTATTACAGTGTTACGCGATTTTGGTACCGTCTTAACTGTCATAGATTAAATGTTCCAAACGTATGTGGTATTTATCACATCTGGTTTTCGAGGTACATGTCAACTATTATTTTTACTACCCTCACTTTAGAGTTAAAAAACAAACAGTTACTGTTTCCGATGTATTGTCCTTTTTATATTAGAAGACAGTGTTTTCCAAGTTATGTGGTGACAAACTCAAAGAAATACTCACATTGATGAAAAGCTTACTAACAAGGAATTTGATACCTGATTATCACTAAAAGGTTTTTTAGGGAACAACAGAACCGAATATGTAGAACAGCTAGTTGACAACATGTTTAAAGCTGACGAAAAGTTGGGTTGCAGAATGTCATTGAAAATTCCATTTCTCAATTCTCATTTTTCTTTTTTTTTCATCTAATCTGGGTGCGGTCAGTGATGAGTAGGGTGTGAGGTTCCACCAGGATGTAAAGAAGCTTGAAAAAGGATTTCAAGGCCATTGGGACACATCTATACTAGGTGATTAGTGGTGGGGGTTAAAACGAGAAGATTATTCAAAACACAAAAGAAAGAGTTAAAGTTTCACGATATTTTGTGTTAAAATTGTATACTATTAATTTTTTTTTGAGTTTTTTATACCTAAATGATTAATGTTAAAAATTCTGATTGGTTTTATTAGAAAAAATATGGTTTAAAAAAGTACCAAACTGTTTAACCGGATTTTCCCCAATCTACACCTTTGCAATCGAATTGTAACTAAAACCATGTTAGTTCATTTTTGTTTGACTATAGGTAGGAACAAATGTTTAAAATTTTATCAAAATTGGCTTAATGGTAAATCAAATTAATTTTAGTGTATTTATATGTTAAGGGGTTTAAAAGACACATAGTATGTCAAAAAAGTACCAAAATATAGTTTTAACCGTTTCTTTCATAAAGGGAACGAAATTAAAAAAGTACCACATACTGGTCTGTTTATTCTTTAAGTGGATAAAGATACAATTAAAATGTTGTTTATATCTGTATTAGTTTAGAAGTTATATGGTTATCGAATATACCCGTTTTATATCATAAACCTTCGAAGTGGATCTACATATAGAGAGGAGAACCTCTAGTCCAAATTTATGTCTCTATCATTTGGTTTTTGGGCTGGGCGATATAAAATCAGTCAGTCACTCAGTAACGTTTTACAAATTTGTCTTTGTCAAATTTAAAACAAATTTTTAATTAAAGGCTTGTGCAAAAAAAATCATGTGTAATATTTTTAATACTTATGCTGTTAAGTTTAGAAATAAAACTTAAACAATGGTAGGAGTGGAGACATGTAGTCCACTAAACTATTTTATTAAAATGTTATTGGACAAACAAACAATCATTACATACATATTTATGTTTTCCAAATAAGTGTAAATCTTGTTGTTCACATTTTCAATTGTTATATTTTTAACCTTTCAAATAACCAGCAGTAATAAATTAAACTTAAGCTATTTTATTAGCAAAAAAACAATTTATCTCATCCAGCTGTGAATTGCCCTTTCAAATAGAAATTGACAATTAAAAAAAAAAACAAAAGACACAAGACAGATGAGCAAAGTCTAACACTCACTCATTCTCTTACTCCCACATACTTAGTATGCCAGGTGTAAATGAGTTAGCTCAGCAGTTTATTAATGATCACAAACTCTACGAAAAAATCAAATAGTGTTACATTTAAGTACTCCAACTAATTCCAAAATATACACTTGCCTATGAATCGCTTAGAAGTACATAATAATTTGCTGGGATGTACATAAATTTATTTTAAATACGCCTGCAACTATTTCCTATATTTTTAAGAAGCTACCATAATAAAATTAGGCAAATTAAGCAATTTGAATTCATTAAGTAAACAGTTGATACATACTTTACTATTTATAAAATCTAATTAGATATTATCAGTGAAAAAAATCTTGATAGTTTTTTTCTTCTTTGTGTGTCTTCTGCAGCAAGTTCTCCAGCTACGTCGATTGTCGCAAAACTGCAAAATTATTACAAGAAGAACAGCAAAAACACATGATGTGATGTAAATGTTAAAAGTGAAATTGTAGCTGTATGGCAACAAGGCAACATTTCAGCGGAATCCATAAATACAGATATTTAGATACGAGGAAAAAATTAAAACAAGAAATTAAATGGCTATAACAACAAAAATGTTTTTAGGAGAAAAAATAGTAAAGAAGCTTAAGATGATTTACAATATGTAATAGACATTGAAAGATTTTCAAAACAAATAAGTTTGTGGAGAGAATAATGCAACATCCAAAGTAGGAATAACTGAAATATTTGTTTTTATTATATATTTGATTGAATGTTAGAGAACTTAAGCATTAATGATATATTGGTTGGTAGAAAAAAGTAATGTCTTCAGATAAAATTTATTTTTTTGTGGCAGAAACAAAATATTTTGTAAATAAAACTTTCATTTCTAACTGGTTGATCCGATTGAAAAATGCGTATCAGTGTCGTATTTGAATTTAAGTTTTGACGATAATTGCCCTACTTCTCCGATTGGTTTCAGGCAGGGAGGAGCTCATTTATGTATAAAGCTGGGTTTATGAACTAAACAAGTCCGCTACTGTAACTAGTATTCTGTACCAGAACAACCGCACTATTTCAAGCGATGCTATCTGGCATAAGATCATGGAGCAGAAGCACCAAAATCTGTTCCGCCAGCAACGCTCCTCTCTGGTCTTCCCCAAGCTGGTGATGAGCGTTGAAGTCCCCTAGGACCAAACGTGTATCACCATCCAATAAAGATTTAATATCGGGATGGTAGCCTGTTGGACAACTGGCTACTGGTGGAATGTAGACATTGTACAGCTCCAACTCCGTATCTCCTGATCTGACCGCAATACCCTGAACTTCAACATGTTGGTCTCCAGAATTCAGATCGAGTGAAAGAGCTCTATACTGCACGGTGTTGTGTATGATAAATGCGATACCCCCATGTTTGCCTCTGCTGCGGTCTTTTCGGAGAACGTTGTATCCGTTGTAATTTTGCAGACTGGAATTACTCGTAAGTTTGGTCTCTTGGACCGCAGCGACCACGATGTTGTGTTAGCGCATAAATCGGGTTATCTCAGAAATCTTCCTTTGGAGGCCATTGCAGTTGAACTGCAATATGGATATCACCCCAAGTCTAAGGACTGCAATCTATGGTGTGAGCGGCGATGGATGTTGTTGCTGTAGATGTTGTACTGGCTGCTGTTGTTGTGATTGCGGTGGGGAGGGTGGAGGTGTGGAGTCCAAAATCCAAATCATAACTGATTTTTAGTATGTGTTCCATGAATCGTATTCTTGTATGTAGCGGTGATATTCCAAATTCATATGGCTCAGTATTATCTAATGATTTTTCCGGCACTTGGTTAAAGTGGTTTGATGTTATATATATAATGTAGCTGGAGTAACCCTTTGTGTCAGGCAAAGGCTGGCCTACTTTTCCATCTATCATCGTTAGCACTAATTTCTAGCTTACTTCAATTGTCTGGTCATCAATCTCTAATTCGAATGGCTGTAGTGTTTAAATTAAATTAAAATTTAATTGGTCTGCAGTATTTTGTAGAAGATGGTGTTTGATTTTTCCAAATATCCTTTGTATGGATCCTACTGATCGAAGGCTCCGAGGCTTCCAAATTGTTTATCAATCACAAAGGTACGAATGACATATTGCTTGTATTGTTTTTGTCTTGAAGAACCATCACATCCCCATTTGCAAAAGAGAGTTAACTTGTAGTTTCCATATTTCTTCAAATCATTTCCTTTAAATGACAATAGCAAGCGCTGAGCTGTATGAATAAGTAGATATTGAAGTACAAGGTGGCGCAAAAGTAATCCTCCTATCAGAAAATGCTATAAATTTTGCGATTGGCCCCTAATGTCAGTTCTGTTTTGACATTTGTGTAGTAAACACATGCGAAATACACGTTAATAAACACTGCTCCAGAACGCGGAATATTGCTGACTACTTATTTGACCAATAATCGGTCGGTGACTTTGGCACAACGTGAATTTCGTCGCAGATTTCCTGGCCGTCCAACGCCTACTGGTGAAACGGAGGTGTGAACTACGTCGCTGGCAGCATGTGGCAACGTAATTCTCCGACCACTCCCATTCATAGGTAAGTCCGGAACAATTCCTGAGGTGACACCAGCCCAAACAAAAGTTCCACCTTAATTGAGTTGACATGTGGTGCAGTCGATTCTGGCAAACCATGCAGAACCATGGTCCTGGATTTTCTCAAATCCGTTGCGGACCTGTAAAATGCGGAGCAGCAATGCCGGAAGGTGCAGCTCTGAAGATAAAAATTGTATTGTTGACAGCCCTTGGCCGAAGAACTCGATCTCGTTCGATTTGGCCCCGTTAGACATTTTCTTGTGGGGTTTACGTAAGTCGCAGGTATATGCGAAGAAGCCACAAACTACAGTGGCCCTCATACATAACCCATGCCTTTGCATAAATTCAGTCTGATTTATGCGCCAGAGTCATGGAAAATTGGACATTTCTTAAGATACAGGCATTTGAATCTGAGGCAACATAGTTATTTATCAAAATATTTATAGATCAGATTAGCGTTACACATCAATATATACTGCCAAGTTTGCTACATTCTTTAAACCTTTACGCCTTTTTTGGTAATAACTTGAAATAATAGGGATTTAAAAGAAAAATAATATAACAAATTGTTGATTTTCGCGGAACTTCAGAAATCTATTTGGAAAGTTTAGAAATGACATTGAAACTCTCAATTATTCAACACCTCGAATATATAACACACAAGTCATGTAATAATTGGGCTGTAAACGCATTGAATACAATGTTACCCGATTATTGATACTCTTCAAGAAATTAGTTCGATTTTTTACATTTTTAGATAGAAGAAGTATAAAAATAATATATATCATATAACTGTTTGTCAATGTAAGTTATCGCCACTTTTGAAATCGAAATGACCTAATATCTGAAAGAATAATTATGACTTGAATTTCGCAACAATTACTAGTCACACAAAGTGAGGCAGCACTATAACTTATTACTTCAAACTTATAACAAGTCATTCTGTGTAGGGTATCAAATTTTTAAATTTAATTGCAAATACAAAACGGAAATTAAAGATTTACTTAAATGTCTGCCATAAATTTAAACCAATACATAAACTGACAAAGCTGGTAGTCATCATTTAAAATTAAAACAATATTTAAATGAAACCAAAGAAACATTTCGACAAAAATTAACATAGTAAATAAATTTCAAATTTAAAGTTCATTTACACAACCAAACAAATATTCAGCAACAAGATGATACAAGCCAAATACTTACTTGTAGCTGCCAGTTAACAGCTACCAGTTTGCTGTCAACATTTTCAAAAATCAACAGAAAAAGAAAAAAAATATCAAAAATGCAGGTGTTAAATTTTAATTTAAAACGCCCATCTTGTGATTAATTTGGTAGTAGCTTATTATCAAATTGAAAACGACAACAGAAACTAAAACAAACTAATAAATAATACTATTTAAACAAGCATTTGATACGAAAAGACAATGTCGCCATTAAACTGACAGACAAACTACACTAATACAGCTGAAGTTAAATGTCAAAACTTTTTCAAAATCACATTTTTCTCATCACTATTATTACTCGTATTATTGTTTTTTTCTTTTTTGTGAAAAATCAATGAATTTAGTTTAACGTTGAAGACGATTTAAGTGAAGATATAAAAATACACAGCATGTTGGTTGATCATTGTGTCTAGCTGATTTTATATTTCTGCCTCCAATTGTTGTTGCATTCTTATTTTAGAGACTATATTTGTTTTAGTTTAGCTAACTAATCAGTTTAAAATTAGCATAAATTAGATGCTGGTTTTTTATTTAATTTTTATTTCAAACAATTATTTAAATTTAAGATTTTTTTATTAGTTAAATATTTTACACTATAATTTAAGCAAAAATATCCGCAGTATAAGTATGTATGCCTTAGTATTCAGTATTTCAGATTAAGGAATCAAAAGACACAAATATTTCATAATAAATTATTAAACTTAGCTAAATAAAGTTTTAATAAAATCTAACATTATGATAAAGTACATGATTGTTCCATACTTCGAAGTACTGGACATCGCGCAGGCCTTTGGCGATACCATAAAAACATAAATATTATTATATTGGTTCTTTGTTATGGCATGACAGAAATGAAATATGTAACTTCTAAACTCGGGGTCGGATTTCTTTAAAACTCATAACAAAATTTCACATTCTTGATATTCTTCAAACACCCAAACCAAGACGACAAAACTGGTCACTGTCTGACTTTTAAAAAATTTATAAATAACTGTTTTATTTAAATGAATGTATATTAAGAAAATAAATTTTTTTTAATAAAAAAAAAAAAAAAAAAACAAGTAACATAGCTAAATTCGGCTGTGCCGAATCTTATATACCCTTCACCAAAGTATACATATTACGTACATTGCCTTTACCCATGCAAAACTTTTCATATAGTAACAACAACAACAAGAAAAAATCATAATATCATATCAGATTCAATTGCAAAACATCCGATAATCATATTCATACGTTGAGTGCTCACTGATAACTAACCAAACAAACACAACAATTGTTTTGCCCAATTGTATGAAAATGAACGAAACGCACTCAAATATATACAAATTACGCATGTTTGATTTATAATTCTTATTAATTTGTGTGGGTGTGTGTGGTGTTTACGTATGATAGAGATGCTCATATGAGAACTCATTATAAATAACTCTCTCTTTATATATACTAGAGTGGGTCAATTATCAAAATCGTAATCTACGATGAATTCTAAGAAGGATTGCCGAAGAAACTATGGGTCTAAAATCAAAATCGAGCTTCCCATTTTTAACGCGAAAACTTTGCTTTCGTGTTTTATATATTTTTTTTTAAAATAATAAAATTTTTTTTGAGCCTTTTAGGAAACTTGACTATGATTGGGCTTGAAAAGATTAACAGTAAACTTCACCCGAGGATGGTTAAAAAAAAACTGATATCGTGGTTGTTCGAGTACCTAAAATCGAGCTTTTGGGCTCACATTGGGGGAAATGAAAATAAAAAAGTGCAAATAAATCTGTGACTTCTAAGCCAATAATCCGATTTTAATAAAATTTCCACGACTATAGAGGAGGTGTTGCAGAGCTTAAGAAATGAATTTAGACTTTCAACACTAAGGTGGGGCGGAGCCTCATAGACCCATATTGGGATGTCTAGGGTATATTAGAAATTAAAAATGATGCCAAATTGTTGTTCCCAATCCGATTTGATCCGATATATGTAGAATCTAGAAAGAGAGCTACAAAAAACATAACTATATTTTATCTTTTATAGTTTTCGAGATATTCACCATTGAAAATTAAAATCTTATGTTTTTTCCTTACCTTGTTCTGGATTTTTGCAAATAGCAGATACAAATTTCTTCCGATTTTCTTCAAATATATATTTTTTAATTAACAACAAATGTGTTAGTATTATGAGGAAAGAACCAAGTCAAAAGTTATGTGCACGTAAATTAAAAAAAAACGATTTTTTTCGAAAAAAATTACTTACATTAATCTTTATTTGTGCAAAAAATAAAAACAAAATAAATACTGCGTGTATATTTTGCTCAATGGTAACATTTTGGGAAGTAGTATAGAAGAAAAATAATTTCAATATTAGTATAACTGCTTTGTCAAGAGCCTTCCGAAGTAGACCTATTTTAATTGTAAATTTCAAATGTATGCCAAATTTTCTCTAATCGCCTAGCTGCTTTCAAAAAATTAAAAACTCTATTATATGCTCCACTGTCCTTAAATATTTTGCAAAGGGAGTTTATAGCCCGAATCTCGGTACCGTCAACAGAGTCAAAAATTTAAAAAATACCATTTTTGGGATTTATAAATTGTTTATGGTTATATATGGTTGCAGTGAACAAGTATATGTTTGTGACAACCATTTTTATGATGAATAATTTTATCATAATATGTTATGCTATCCATAAGCAACATAATGTGGTAAGTCCTTCATCTTATAAATGTTGGTCACAAACATATACTTGTTTACTGAAACCATATATATTGTTGATACAATCATGTGAATCATAAATTACCACAATCACATAAATAGTTACTATGACTATAATATTGTTAAAAAACTTGTAAAAATGTTGAAATTGTTACAGTAAACATGCACAACAATATTTTTATTCTGCGTGTATAGTCAGTCAGGCAGCCTATTATATGGTCACTGAGTAAATGAGCAAATCTATTAAAATTTCAATAATTTATTTTTCGTAAGTGATTTCCGGAATAAAGCCTTTTATAGGAGCTTTGACCACTTATGGACCGGTCGTGCTGAAATTAGATCGCGTGATTTCTTTTTATATGGAACTTATTTTTGTAAACTTTTATTTGAGTTCCCATTATGAATCGATCACCTTAAAATTAAGGCCCGTGATTTCCTTATATCTAAAACTTATTTCTTTTGAATTTTAAGTGAATATTTTTAAGAGATTTATGCTCATTGAAGCGATTTTCTGAAGTGGGCCGTATATGGTACCTTCATCATCAAATTAGGTCTTGTGATGTATGTCTATGTGGTGATACCAATAATTTTAAGAGATTTTTAAGTGATTTTCGGAAGTAGGCTTTATATGGAAACAATGGGAGTTATATAGTTATGTTAGACACTTTGCGTATAAGATTTACTTGGATTTACATGGAATTCGCTTAATCAACTCAGAAAGTGTTTCTGATTCGATAGGTATACTTTTAGGTGGGTGTTAGACTAACACATTTGGGCCTTACAAACATCAGAACAAACGCAATATATCCTCCCCACTATTGTGGTGTAGGGTATAAGAACTGAGATCGAAAAAACCTTAACACACGTTTTTCATTACAACTTTTAACCCAAGTATTATTTGATTTTTGATCAAGTTACCTTTGTAAAGCATTTCAGTTATTATGTTTAATATCAATCAAGGCGAATTAACAAGGTGAGTGCGTCCCGGCAACAAATACAACAATGCAAAAACAACAGGCATTTTGTTTTTGTTAAAATGTAGAACTAATGTCAAAATCAAGGCGAATTAAAATATTACTATGTTATTTACAATAACAAATATAAACATAAAGATAGTTTGACAGAAGACTTACATTAAACCACAGCGAATTGAGAAACAGCTGATCTTATGCACTCACCTTGTTAATACGCCTTGATATCAATTATGTTCATTTGTTGTTAATCTGATTAAAATGAGTGACAAGAAAATAGTGCGTAATAAATTTATTAAATATTTTCAACAAAACTTAACTTTAACCTACAAAAAGTTGGTCAAACAATCAAAGATCTGCCCTCAAACTGTTTCCAATGTTATTAACAGTATCGGGAGAAACTGTCCGTTGATAGAACACCTGGTTCAGGTAGAAGGAATGGTCCACATGATGTTTCTAAAGCCAAAAAAATAGAAAGCATTTTTAAAAGGCCAAAGACAGAGCACGGAAATTGAAGTGAAGTTTTATAAAAAAAATTTACCAGTTGCATAATGGATGACGAAATTTATGTTCTGGAAAATTTGTCGCAGCTTTTGGGTCAATATTTTTATATTGCTGATGCTCGAGGGAATATTGTAGAAAGTTTTCCCAAAAAGTTCTTGATGTGGCAAGCAATATATAGTTGCGGCAAAAGAAGACAAATATTTGTTACAATGGGCTCTATTAATGCCGAAATTTACATCAAGGAATGTTTACAAAAAAAGGATGCATCCATTCATAAGAGTTCTATCTTAATGTGTCCACTTATTCTTGACCTGATTTGGCATCCTGTCACTATGGTAAGCAAGGTTTTGAGTGGCACAAGAAAAAATCCTCCAAACTGCCTGGAGCTAAGGCCAGTAGAGATATATTGGGCTCTTGTTAAAAGAGAATTGAATAGCACAAAAAAAGTGTCCAAAAGTGTGTTAGATTTTAAACGGAGATGGACTATCGAAGAGGTAGTCAAAGTGACAGAAAGCACTATAAAAACCTTAATGGAAGGGTTTCCGGAAAAGATTCATAAATTCATCACTATTGTTTACAACTATAAAAATAATATTTTTTGTAAATTGCAATAATAATTTCAATCAAATAAAAAAAATCAAAACTGTAGGTTTAGTGGTTCCATTTTATTAACATTTATGTATGTAAAGATTTTCGATTTCACTCCTTAATCGTAGTTTTACCTTTAGACTGAACACAAGATGTATTATGTGTTTTAACTTATAATTAGTACTCAAAAAAACGAAAATCATTTATTTTCATGGAAGCAACTGGTCAATTATTGACAATAAAATGTTGTCTTAATTTATTAATGGTGGGTATATCACTTTAATAAACATAAGCATATGATATCCCATTAATATAAAATAAAATAAAAAATTAACATTCATACAACTTTTAAACGGAAATTAAGACCAAAAATACTTTTAAATGAAAACGGAATATGACTGATATTAGATTTTTTTAATCAACATTATTGTTCTAATGAAATATTTAGCTTAAAAATGTTGGCGTATTTTTGGACAGTTGTTTAATTAAAAATAAAAACGGGAGCAACTACTATAAAATGAAACAATTTTTTATAAAATTTTTACAGTTCTTAGTTGAAAGTCTTAGAGAAACCAATAAGAAAATGGTGAGTTAAAGAAAAATTATAGAAAAAAAGTTAAAATAAAAAATTTACTTAAACCTTGTTTAGAAACTTTTCACAACTTTAATGATATTGACTGCATTGATCTATATGGCTTTTGCAGCTGACTCTAATAATCGTGGTAGCTATAAAGACCAAGGACAGCGTAAGCCAGGACAATATTATGATGCCGAGTATAACGGTCGCTATTATAAAAATCGTGAAGTTCACAATCAACGCCGTTATTATGACAATTTCTATAAGAAATACAATCCCGATGTGAAAGCTCAAGAAGCTCGTATTGTTGAGCAGATTGTAGAGCCCATTGAGGAAGATGGAAGTTATGGTTACATGTACGAAACAGAGAATGGCATACATAATGAAGCTCGTGGTAAGGCCACCACTTTGGACAATGGGGACACGGCTCAAAAGGTAGAGGGTGCCTTTTCATTTATCACTCCCGAAGGAATACGTGTTAGTATACGTTATGTGGCCGATGAAAACGGTTATCGTCCTATTATCACTTGTAAGTAATTGTTTTTTGTTGTTAATTTATTTAAAATTAATTTATCACATTATGCATTTGCAATTTTCAGATGATGGTGTTAATGCAGAAGAATTTACACGTTCCCAAGCGGCAGCCAATGTTGAAATTTCTAAAAATAATTAAATTATTTTAAATAGCAAATCTTGATATAAGTAGTGCTAACTAGTAATCAAACAGTATGTATACTAAAATTTAATGATTTTTTTAATAAATCTTCTACAATAAATATTTGTCCAACTTTGTTTGTTTCAAAGTTTTCAACAAGTTATGAGAGTTTCATATTTATTCAAAAAATATCGGTTAAAAAGGAAAAGTTTATTTCAATAGAATTGAATGATAAAATTCAAAGTAATTCGATTGCTTTACTTCTTTATTTTAAAACAAGTAAGAGAGCTATATTCGGATGTGGCGAATATTATATACCCTTCACCAAATTATACTTTAAAATAAAATTTAAAAAAATTATTTTTTTGAAATTTTTTTTTCGAAATTGTTTTTAAAAAATTTTTTCCAATTTTTTGAAAAATTTTTTTTTAATTTAAAAATTTAATTTTTTTAATTTATTAGTGAAAAAATTTTTTGTGAAAAAAAATCGGGTTAAAAAATATTTTTCCCGATTTTGACCCATTGTAGTCCAACTTACTATAGCCTTATATACATCGTTGCAATGGACTTTGAAATATCTATCATTAGATATCCATATTGTCTATATTAATCTAAAAATAGAGATTGTCTCGGATTTTTGCTCATATCTCCGTTATTTATGGACGGATTTAGCTGATTTTAAATCGGAAACTTCTCGAAAGCATGTCTGACAGAATTATTGAAGACTTGGATCCCGAAGATATCTGGAGTCTTCAGAAAAATGATTTCAACAGACGGACAGACAGACAGACAGACAGACAGACAGACAGACAGACAGACAGACGTGACTAAATCGACTCCGCTATCTATAAGGATCCAGAATATACATACTTTATAGGGTCGGAAAATTATATTGAGGAAATTACAAACGGAATGACAAACTTCTCACGAAGGTGAAGGGTATAAAAAGGGCCGCAGAAGTACACCGATTGGTCACCAAAGCTTATGGTGAATGTGTTCAGTCGATTTTAAAGTGGTGATTTTGACACGGAAGACAAAGATCGACCAGACCAGCCAAAAAAGTTTGAATACCAATGACTGGAGACATTACACCATTAAGATTGTTGTAAAACTCAGCAAGAGCTTGCAAAATAATATGAAAATATATTTGAAGTGTCTTTCAAAAATGACATCAAAATTAGATATGGTTTCATTGCAACTTTTGGGATAATTCATTCATAATCCGCCCCTACCTTCGAAGAATCAGTTTCTTTCCCACTTGTTAATGTAAATTAAATTTCATTATAATTTAATTAGAATGTACACCTAGTGTATACATTAAACATGTTTGCAAAAGCTTTTTATAAAGCTTATTAAAAATGATTTTCATAATGCCCAAAAGTATGCATATATTTTTTAATTAAAATGTTAACATTATCCGTACTTTATACACACACGAACACACATCCATACATTTGTTTAGGTATGTTTGCAAATTAGTAATCTTATTTAATAAACACCTAGGGTTGTCAGCAATTCGATTTTTTTTATCGAATAAAAGTTTATATTTATTTATTATTCGAGTGATGTATTAATTTTTAAAATGTGCACGATTAATCGAACGAAAAAAAATATTTGAATAATTTAATCATTCTGAATTACTAAAACTGATAGATGCGGATAACATTGATTTACAAACAAAGTTGTTTAACTAAATTTTTGAAACAATATCCGCAAGACTAGGTAAAATCCACATTCATAACCATACCCAAGAAAAGTGGCGCAAAATCATGTAAAACCATGTCCTGAAATTATTCCTATGATTAATTCACTTGAGAATATACTCAATATGCGAAAAGGAAATGGGGCAGTCCCAGTTTGGGTTTAAAGAAGGAATGGGTACCCGTGAAGCGCTCTTTTCTCTACAGATACTAGTCCAAAAATGTAGAGATGTACAAAAGGATGTTTTCCTATGCTTCGTAACTACGAATAAGCTTTTGACACAGTGCAACACGATAAAAAAAGCCTTTATTAGTACCAATCCGCACGAATTCTGAGCTATCTGAAAGCATTTCAATATCGAGAGGCGTTCGGCAAGGAGAGGATCTTTCAGGAATCCATAATATTTTTTGTACGAGTTAAAAATTAAGTGACTTTAAAGTTGAGTATTGAGGGGTCTTTAGGGTCCATCGTCAAAAAATAAACTTGAATACTGTACTATGAAATGTCACGTCAAATGGAAGATTTATTTCCAAAATATTTAACCAGGATATTTGTAAAACATAGTTAATTTATTAATTTATATTAAATATTTTAAAACAAAAGTGAATAAAAACCAGTATGTACTTAAGTGTGCGTAGAAATTTAACGCAACGTTTATTTATTTAAATGTTAAATTTACATTGCATAACTTTACGTTTTATAGAAGTATATTTTATAAAATTTTATTAATTTTAATAAACTTTTAAACATTGAAGATGCCTCTTAAATATGTATTTATTTAAACAATTTCAAACTCATATCAAATTTAATTAAAATGTCAATATCAAAATTATAATTTTTTATTATCTTGTTTTTTTTTTTCTAAATAATTGTGACATTTATGTGTAAATTTACTCGTATGTATGTATATAACGTTTACATGCATAGCTAATGTTTACATTTTAATTAGCGATTGAACAGTGGAATTTTGTAATTTATTGTAAATTGTTTAGACTGTGACAAATATTTCTATCTATAATAATTTGATGATCTTCTTTCAACAAGAACATCTGATCTTTTAACAAGAACATCTATGGCACAGTTATATGAAAATTCCAGAGAAAAAACTGTAATTATTTATATGCTTGCGGTAACCACAATATGTGTAAGTTGCCATTCACAAGATTGTAGCAATTCCGATCGAATTTTTTCTGAGTCGATTAAACGATGTCCGTCCGTCTGTCTGGCTGTTTTTTCGGTTTTGTAATAATTTATTAAATATTAAGTGTTATAGAAACAAAATCAGTTGATAATGTAGGAAATTCTATACAAATTTAAAGTTAAAACTTGACGGGTGTTCACGAGGATAAAGGAAATTGGTACTTTTTCTTTTAATGGTACTTTTTTTAATATATTAAATTAGTTAGCTTATATACATTAAAGATGGCTAATATGCTTCTTAGTAAAGAAATAATCAAGAAATGCTCAATGGTCAATGATAGCAAAAATGGAGAACTAAACCAAACTAAAGAGTACTTTTTCGATCTTCAAATAGTACTTTTTGTATGCTCTATAATATTGAACCTAGAATCAGGAAATTACTTTGAAATTTCAAACTTGACGGTGGTTCAAGTGTGGATACTTGATACTTTTTCTTTTAATGGTACTTTTTATTATACTTATATACATAATAGTTGGCTGATACGCTTCTGAGTAAAGAAAGAATCAAGGATAGAGAGCTTAATGAAATTGAGGTAACAAAAACTATAAGTATTTTTTTAGTGAATGTGAATGCAAAAGAGATAATCAATGGTACAATTTCTTCATTGTAATTGTACTTTTTGAATATTTTTTAATAATAAATCTAAAAATTAGGAATTAGGCACACATAATTCTTAGTGAGGTAGAATTCACAAAAGTTGATTTTAGTGGTAGCTTTGTTTTGTATGTTCTATAATAATGGACACGGAAATATGAAACTAGACATTCATGATGCTGAGTAGGAATATAAAATGTGGGTCGTTATGGAACTTTTTTAATCTAATAATACGTGTCGAATGCGCTAGAATCTACATTACAATGAACCAATAAACTTGAAACTAGAAACATGTTATCCTGAATTAGTACTAATTCACAAAGATAGAATTAATAGTACTATTTGATTTTTCTTCCTAAATATAAAAATAATAATTCTTTTTTTTTAAATGAGTTTGTTTAAACCGCAATTTTGATTTCGGTTAAAACCGAACACGAAACTCTAATGTAAACGTTTTGCGCAAAGTACAGGTCGTAATTTTATAGATATTTCGATTAAATTTGTTACATACATGTTTAACATTTGTTATAGCCCAAGGACGAAGCTTAATTGAAAGTGGCTGAAATCGGTACATTATTTCACCTAGCCCCCATACAAATGTCCTCCCGAAATTGGTATCTACACAAACTTCGCTCCAAATAAGTTTCATATATACGGAACATGTCCCGTAATTGTATGATGATCGGTACATAACTAGTCATAGCATCCATATAAAGCCAAGTTCCGAAAATCATTCACGAAAATAAATTATGAAAAAATGTTTTGCTCATTTACTCAGTGAGGGTATTATATAGTCGGATTTGACCGACCATACTTTCTTACTTGTTTTATATGTCATATGTGCAGAGAGTGCAATTATATTTTATTTCTTAATTTGTAATTTACATATGTTTCTGTTTTTCGTTCTTTAAATGAAGTAGGTTAGGTTTCCAGGCAGCCGAGAATTGAAGAATAAAAGAACAGCTCACATGGGTCCAAGCAATGGTACCTTTGTGTTACCTGAAAGTAACAAGTCAGTAAAAGAGAGTCAGATACAATTGATAGAGAGAAGGGGAAGATTGAAAAGTTTAGAAGAAGATGTTAAAAGAGAGAAGGAGGAGATTTTCAAAATTGCGTGTAAATGAGTTAGCAATTATTAGGTTACTCTAGAGAGATTCCCAAGTGTGGTCTTTTTTACCCAATTACTACTTCTTATAAAGGCATTAATGCCCTCAAGCCTCATATTCGAGAACTCAGAAAGACTATTTATGGAACGATGTCCCAGAAACCGTAAGCGTAGATCTCATAATGCTGGACAGTGACAAAGCAGATTAAAAATGATCTCATCCTCCTCCTCGCTTTGACAACTTCTGCAGAAGTCGTTGTAGGACAAACCAAGCCTACGCGCGTGGTTGCCAAAAGTGCAGTGTACGGTAATGACCGCCACTACGCCACATAATTGTGATCGTGTCAAGCCAAGAAGATATGTTGTTCGCCCACGATTCAGTCGGGGCCATATCGTTCTGATTATAGTGCATGTGGGTTCACAACCCCATCTTGTCTGAGCGAGCTCATAGTAGAAGTTACTAATTTGTAGCTTGGATTTGGATAATGGAATCCCACATAGAAAAACTATGTTTCCGTCAGGTAACATGGCGCCTTTTTTCGCCAAATCATCAGCAACACAGTTGCATGTAGTATCTCCGTGTCCCCGTACCCACTTGAGTACGACTGCTGTATATCTCGCCATTCTGTTTAAGGGTGCCCGGTATTCCTGGACCAAATTAGATGTTGTGTAAACACATGTTAGAGATTTTATTGCGGCCTGACTGTCAGTATATACACGAATATCCCTGCCTGATATCTTGTTATAACTGAGGCAGTTAGCCGCCCTTTTGATGACTGTTACTTCAGCCTGAATTATGCTACATTCATTTGGAAGTCTAAAAGATAGCCTAATGTCAAATTACTGAATGTAGACACCTAAGCCAATTCAATCTCCCTTCATAGAACCGTCTGTATAGACAGAGAGACCCGTTGTGTCATGTAAAGGTCCGTCCATTGCTTCAGTTTTATACGGAATTGAGAAACCGAAATTTCTAGCCATGAAGGGCCTAGAAATGTAATAATCGATATCATCCGTAATAGTCTAAATACTACCTATTATGCTGGCGTGACCGTATGGAGCACGATTCCATGCCCCAATCGCGTTTAGCCTAAAGGCAGAGTTACCTCTGCCATTTTTCTTGCCATTAGATCCACAGGAATCCAGTTCAATATAGTAAAGAGCGACTTTGTTGCGGTCGTTCTTAGAGCCCCTGTTATCAGGATTGCCATTCTTCTCATAATTCTCTCGAATAGCATTCAAATTGAGCCATTGTCTAATGTCTTCCACCAGACAGAAACTCCATAGAATAGTGAATAATGACCGTATCACATATAGCCAGTTAACGAACTGGGGTCTAATACCACACTGTGTACCTATGCCTTTTTACAGACATACATAGCCGTCAAGACTTTTGACGTCCTTGAAAGGGTATTATGTTTCCAGAATAGTTTACTATCCAGAATAAGTATTTTGCATTGTCCGATAGTGTTAGTTCAACACCAATTAATCGGTGAAGCCAGAAATGAGTAATCTTGAAGTAAATCAGTTAAGAAAAAATGAAATTTAATTTTGAATATAAATAGTTCACAGTTGTTACTGATGTGTTCTTTCTATTTAACCGAATTTTGTTTCGGATACAGTTCTGTGTACCAAATACATTCAGTAATTGCAACCGATGTATGTGATAGTACATGCAACTGACCAAATTCTTTTGGCGATCTGTTTTCTCTGTGTGTGTAATTGCTATTAGATTCGCAATTATACATAAACCAATGCCTGTTAGCCTATAATTATTCAGCTGTATTCAAAAATACTTTTAAAAACAGTTCATCTCTTCTAGATAAAAATGTTTGGTATGCATGAAATGTTAAAGACTACACACAGAAATCAAACTGGTGGTAATTCTGTTCCAAATATTAATATTTAATAAGGTAAACTGAAAATTAGTTGTAAATCTTAAAAACGTATACACAGAACCATGAAAGCACAACCAGAAAGCACAATGACAATCGGATTATGATTTGAACGATTGGCCACTTTAATCGATATATGTCTTTATTAAATTTTATTTAACAAATTCGAAAAATACAACATTGCACTGTGGTTCCAAATCAAAATCTAGGTAGACAAAATTATTTGGCGCTCTTTTAATATACGTTTTCATGTGTTTCTAAAACTAAATTTTTAAAAAGATCTGTATTTACTATATTTCAAGTTACAGTAGGTCTAGATATATAAAAATCAATATAAAAAAAATATTTCTTAAAATTCCATTCCGTAAAAATTAAAAAAAAAGTATTTCGGCGGGTGCTGGCGGCTACAATTTTGTACAATGACATTCCCCAGAAGTTTCTTTAATTGATGTATATAGTCATTGGACGGGCTTCGATGGTTTTTTTTTAGCAAGCTATATAATATTCTTGGAAAAAAAACCAGTATGTTTGAGACCCAAGTTTAATGGATCATAACAGGAAAATGGAGAGGCCCATTAATATAAGATATACACTTAATAAAAGCCTATATTAATGTTTATCTATGTTTTCAAGTATGAATTTCTATATGGTAAAACAATTGAGATATATGTCATTAAGTAAAGCAGTAAAATATTAAAAAAAATTAACGAAAATATGATGCACAATTTTTTGAATTTCTGGCGCTTCTGTCGAGTACCCATTTATATTGGAGGAGAGCAGATTGTCAGCTTCCGAAAAAACTTCGTTTTTCCAAATTCTAAAGATACCGATTTTTATAATTTTGTTCACGTAGATTTTAATTTGGAACCACTGTACGTTGGTAATATATTTTTTATGGTAAATTTAGGTATTTGATTTCTGATGGTTTATCTGCCAGGTGGGAAAAACTAAATGAGTGCCTTAAGGCACTTTTAGGGCTTTAGAGATTGAAACAAGTCGGGTTTTGGGTAGTATAATTTGTAAATTTTTATTGAAAACAACTTTTCTAATTGTATCACTCAAAACAGATAATTTGAAACGTTTGTTCACTTGATTAGACATTTCTTAAAATTTTATGTAAAAAAATTACAAATCAAAGAACAGAAAACCAAACAACATTTTGCTATATAAGGTGCCTGAAGCCACTCATCTACATATCAAGTCTCTAAAGAGTAGCTTAACTTTTTTTACATAAATCTTGTCTCCAATATATAAAATATAAGTATACTTTTTAAGAAAAATAATATGATTGCAATCGGAAAACTTTAAAACACTTTAATAAAAGTTTGATAACACAACATGGACTTTCCATATTTTTTTGGGTTTCGTTCGTTCACTATTTTATCACTGTGTTATTTTAGGCTTTGTTTAATTAAAATTTACAAAATATGTTAACAAATTGTAACTAATGTTTGCCAGATAGAAATCTTACTCACATGAATTATTATTAAGAGAAAAATCTTTAAAATGTTTTGTTTATATTCTTTAGTAACAGCTAGTTAATCTGATGAATGTATTTTTAAAAGTAAGAATGTTTTAGCAAAAACTAAAATGTTCTTGCTACATCTTGAAGAATTTTATTTTCATGTTGACCATGAATTCTCTGCAATTATAAATCAAAATAATTTTTACGCATATGTGATTTGTTAAGAACATTAAAAATTATGTTCACATCTTTTTTTTTTTTTTATTCAACAAACATAAAATATTTATAAGTATAAATACATATTTGTTTTTAAGCTATAAAATATTCTAGATTTGTGAGAATTTTTTGTTAAACAAAGAGTATTTTTTAAACACTTCAACTAACACTAAATAGTATATTACATATCTAAATAAATATTTCATATTTCATGAAAAGATGAATTATATACTCGCATGTAGTACATACAAATACTCTCCCTAAAAAATACAAAACGAAAAAATAATAATTTAATATCATTTGAACAATGATATTTCAACAAATTAAACAAGCAAACAAATAATAATAAATTGTAAGCGTATTTGCTGAAATACATACCAATAAAAATTATTTATAATTATGACATGAGAATTCAAAAAAGATTGTTTTGTTTCATCAACTTATTACGAGTATCACTGTAATGTTGATATAAATATTAATTTTGGGAATTAATTAAACCCAAGAGATTCATATGTAAGTAATTGCCTAAAACAGTGATTAAGATCATATTAAATTAGAAACCTGTAGCAATCTTAGATCAATGAATTATAAAATTTTTTTATAATGTAAAAGAGCAACAAACGTTTTTAATATAAATTAATATTTTTGGCCAATTAGCAAGTACTTATTTAAGCAAAATAAATATATTATTTGATAAATACGATTTATATATTATTTTAACAATGCATTGAATATATCAAATCAATATTTTATTTGAAATATTGTAAAGAAATAATAATAATAATGACTGTAGTCTATTAATATGCAAATTATTTCAAAATTAAGAAATTTTGAACGCAATATGGAAATAACATATTTTATATTATATTTTTATATCCACCAACAAGATGGGGTATACAGATTTTTTTCAGTCCGTTTATAACACATCGAAATATTGGTCTTAGACTCACAAAAGTATATGGTTGGTTGGTTGATTTACGTGGTAGTTCACTGCGTGCGAACAATCAAGTAGAGTCGAATGGACTACGTTTTGACAAGACCACACCACTCGTCAGATGTAATGTCGTTTACATCGTAATATATGTAGAATGTATACAAAAAAGTCGAGTTTCTTAGACCCAACCTGTAGCGGTGAGATATCTCAGTAGGTCATTGAGTTTAGACCCGGCTATCTCACCAAGGTTGGTAAATATATAGTTGCCCAGGAATTTATGTCTCTTGACTCTCAGGGCTGGGCATTCGCAGAGAAGGTGGAAAATTGTTTCCTCTTTTTCCCTATCCTTACAGCTACCATAATGGTCGTTAAAAGGGAGTCCCAGAAACCTTGATATATCCCTTCTATTCCGGGTTATCAGTTCCATAGTTTGATTTTCGTTAAAAGATGGCCACATCAACTTGGCTACCCTACATGTGTCTAAATTACGCCATCTATTCTCGGCCTTTGTAAAAAAGTGTCTGAAGATAATACCTTTAATAGTCCGCAGTGGAATTGCTACTGAGACCGCGTTGGAGATATCTAAGGCAGATCCCATTCTGGCTAGTTCGTCTGCCTTTTCATTACTGTAGTGGTCTCAGTGCGCAGGGACCCAAACCAAAGTAATGTCAGATAGACGACTTAGCCTTGACAGAGAATTCTTACATTGCCTGACTAGTGAAGATGAAGATGTGTAGGCCTTCAGGTATAGGTATATAAAATACCTATATTGCCGCGAGTATTATGATCATGTAGTGCATTACAAGCTACCATGATTACAAAAATTTCCGCTTGGAAAACACTACACTCATTCGGAAGACGATATGAGATACCTACCCCAAGTTCGTCACAGAAGACGCCAGAACCAACAACACAGCTCATTTTAGAACCATCAGTATATATCCTGGTATCATATTCGTATAAGAGATTACCCCTACCCCACTCATTCCTGGAGGGAATTAAGACCTTGATTACCCTATCAAAATCTGTGTATGGGGTTATATAGTCAGAAGGTTGGAGAACGATCGAAGGCAGTAGGCCCAGAATCCCCGCGTGGCCATATGTTCTCGATCTCCAGTTTCCAGATGCATGAAGCCTCGCTGCACTACTGGCAGAGGTGGCCATTATGTGAAGGTCTATTGGCACAAGGTGCAGTATAGTGTTCAGTGCCTCTGAAGGACTAGTTTTTAGTGCGCCGGTTATACTAATGCAGTCTGATCTCTGGACTTTGAATAGTTGGTCTACGACATACTTCCTTCTAGTTGCAGTCCACCATACAAGAGATCCATAAGTAAGAATTGGACGTACTATAGCCGTATACATCCATTTAACTATGCTGGGACTAAGTCACCATTTTTTACCAGACATCTTACGACAGGTATGGTAGGCCACCGTTGCCTTCTTAATGTTGAGTATTCAGTTTCCATGATAATTTAGAGTTCAGAATAATACCAAGATATTTTGCATTATTTGAAAGGGGGATTTCACAGTTTTTCAACCGTGGAAGTTTGAAGCTTAGAATCTTGGTCTTTGTCGTGAAAAGTACAAGTTCTGTTTTGCTTGCATTCACCCAAGACCACTTATCGTGGCCCAGTTGTCGAGCAACCCTAAAGTAGTGGACATAATATCGCTGATCACATCCGGAAACAATCCTGATACGAGTATCACCACATCGTCCGCATAAGCGACAACTTTTATCCCTTTTCTATCTATATCAATGAGAATTGAGTTAATAACGATGAGCCATAGTAGTGGAGAGATTACCAACTTGCTTGGACTTAACACTATTTCCAACATTTGCTGTAACTATTCTTTATTTCAACATGTCATTGATATATTCTTCAACGTCTACGTTATTAAGAGCTTGCTGAATTGCAAGAGTAGTAACATTATTGAAAGCACCCTCTATATCCGGGAAGGCTGCCATTGTGTATTGTTTAAATTCGAGAGATCTCTCTATAATTCTTACGACCTCGTCTCTGTAGAGCGACCCTTGTTTTGCCCTCTAGTCGATGCCTTATATGAGCGTCAATGAGTCTTTCCAACGTTTTAAGCTGGAAAGATGAAAGACTAATTGGACGAAAGTCCTTCGCCTTCTCATGACCTCTTTTGCCAATTTTAGGAATAAACACGACCTTAACCCTCCTCCAGTTAACCGGAACATGGTTGAGGGAGAGACAGAGCGTAAATATTCTATGAAGCCAGGGTATAATATGCCATTTGGCACTTTGAAGCATCTTTAGCAATGTACCATCCGGCCCAGGTGACTTGAATGGTAAGAAACTGTCAACCGCCCATGATATCCTGTTATAGGAGATGATGTTTCTGTCGATGTTGGTAAAAGTTCTACCTTCCCTTGCAGCCTGGGAAATGAGTATTCAGTAGGATGTCAAGTGACTCTGCTGAAAATTCGGACCAGGAGTCATCCTTCCTTTTGATTGGGTAGGATTGTATTGCCCCTTGGCTAGAATTCTGCTGAGTCTTGCAGAGTCTTTTGTGTTATCTATAGATTCACAGAAGCTTCTCCATGAGTTTCTTTTTGCGACTACTATAGCTTTCTTGTAGACTTTTCACGATGTTAAAGGCCCTACGTGTTTCCCTTAAATAGCTCCGAATTCCACCAAGTTGGGAAGCTCACGAAGTCACAAACATAAACATGTTTACTGTAACCATATATATGATTATTACAATCATGTGAATCGTAAAATAACCATATTATTGTTACCACAATCATATATATAGTTACTGTGACTATAATATTGTTAAAAATGTTGAAATGGTTACTGTAAACATGCACAGCTATATTTTTATCCTGCGTGTACTTTAATATCACTAAAACTAGTTACAATTAAGTAATGGCTTTAATAACTCATTCATAGTAATGTCTCACAGAAGCCTGTATCCATAAATAATTATACATAGAGACGAGACACTCCAAACATACGTCAAATCATATGTCTGATACAACAACATAGTACATTGATTAACATGTATTTTGTTGTTATGTCTGGAAAAGGTAATGTTAGAAAATAGTGGCAACCATCGGTTTAAAGGACGCTAAGAAAATCTAAGTATTGACTTGGAATTACTTTTCAATGACTTCTATATACCACCTACATTACTGAGAGTTAGCAGAATGATGAATTATTTATTATCTGTAAGTTATCTTGAGTAATCGGTTTCTAATTAAGATGCCATTAGAATCATAAATCCTGTAATATAAAAGTTGTACCTCTTTATAAGGAGATTCTCAGAAATTTACTTCAAACTTGTGTTAGTTCAAACCCTTGGTATTCCACAAACTTTCACCAAATTATTTTTTTAGATAAGAAGATTTGGATCAATGGTTCTGCGTTCTCAAAAGGACATGAAACTTATTTGCAATCTTAAACCATTATTAATGATTTTGAGAAATTTATTCGCTTTTACGTGGTTTTCACAGTGGGGTCAATCGCAAAAAAAGTTGTAATAAATCTGAATCTTCGAAACTACTGGTCCGATACAAAGTGAGATACAGGGTTTCAAAGTCAGACCACCTCTGGTTAGGGAAACTTTTGTACAGCTTGTAAGTGGTACAAATATGGGCACTAAGTTTCTATTATAGTTTAAAATTTTTAAATTTTCGCAGCTGTGATTGAAACTATCTTCTGATGGTGCTTGGAATTTTAAATTAAAACACAAATAATTTCAGCTTATGTTTTAAAAATGTTTTATTAATAATGAGTGATTTTTTTGTTTGAGTTATTAAATTAATATTATTTAAATAAATTAAAACCTAACAAATTGTTTGAGTGTATGTGTTGGTGTTTTCTTTTCTTTTTTTGTTTTGTTTGTTGATAAATAACTAATAACTAAAAAACATGTCAACATAATTTCATCGTCAAATTCTTTTTGTTTTTTTTCAAGAAATGGCAAATTGAAATGAAATACAATGAATAAATGTGTTAAATGATGGCGGGATTTGGTGAGGGGATTAGGAGTTACTAAATGTAGTAATGGGTGTATATCGTGGGTGTAGGGGACAAGGAATCGAAATGCGGGCAAATGATAAATAATGAAATTCAAAAAATTGTCTTTTTTTTCAAGAATAAAAACTAGCTAAACAAAATAGATGTATGATGGAATTATTTATAATATTCTTCTTCATCTTCGGCACCTTCTTCATTTGGTCCATAAAGCACATCCATTTCCAATTGTAATTCATGGATTTGTTCAGCAATATCACGGGGCATATTTTCGATATGAATGGATTTGATGGTTTTTACCATGTCTTTGCTCATGTGATCAATACGGAAGCCACGTTCATCAAACAAGGCTTTCTCGCCATTTTCCTTGCGCTTGTCATCGACATACTTGAGGGCACGGGCAATGGCAGCTGGAATGGGTGGTGGTGTGGGAATGTGATCACCTTCGGGCACAAAACCTTCGTGGGTACTCTTGTAGTTGACACGATAGAGTTTGCCATCATCACCAGTGTATTCGTAATAGCCCTTGGCATGGGTACCACCGGTATGATGTAATTTGGCTTGTTCCTCGCCATAGATACCGTTTTCGGTTAAGTAACTAAGTTGGATAGAGATGGAGGTAGCGTTAATAGGTAAAATAGATAGAATTAAGAGTGTAGGCTACTTACGCATGATCATATTTATCATCTTTACGATCATCTTCTTGATGTAAAATCTTGTGGCGACCCTCATCATCGTAATTGAAGATTATGCTGCGTGGTGTAGTTGTGGTTGTTGTGGTGGTGGTTGTGGTACGTTCTGTGGTTGTGGTTGGTTTTTTGGTAGTTGTGGTCTGTGTTTTTTTTTATTTTTTTATTTTTTGTAAGAGGATTAAGTATAAGAAATTAAAGTTTAAGTATTTTGTTAACAAAAACACTTGTGGGAGTTTTTGGGGTAGGGTTGGAGTGGGAGGTTGTAGGTTTAGTTAAGAGGACTCAGCATGCAAGATATGTGGGGATACATGGTTTTAATGGCAATATTTGTAACTTAAAGTAAGTGTAGGTGAGGTTTTGTTTAAGTATGTAAATGTTTGCTTCTATGAACCAGATGCTTTTAAATGTTCAAGCAACTGCAAGTTTTAAATGTTTTGTTTTTCTTGTTTTTTTTTGTGCGGGAAAAAAATTACAGAAAAAAATTATTAATAATTTTCAAATTTCAAATATTTTTTAGCTTTTGCGGGTGTTTAAGACAATCTTATGATAAGGCAAATGAGTTTTGTGGTTGCAAATGTAAAAATAAAAATATAAATATTGTTTTTTGTTTTGGTCATGCACTTTAGTATTATTCTTGTAATGTTTCTGATTCTTCATGATGTGGTTTAGGTGCATAATCGGGAAACCCATATTCCAAAGGTAATTCAGGAACTTGAAAGTCCGCATTACTTACTGTGTACAAATTGTGACTGTAATAGAGCAAAAAAAAAAAACTATAAGTTGGAAAGTCCATTTCATATACAAAAATAATATATAACAACTTACTCATATGGCTTGACGTCATGCACATAAGGTTTGCCATCATGCATATATGGCAAATTTAAACCAGCATAAGGTCCATAGCCACCACCATAGGGATTGGGTACATGGACATATTTGCCTAATTCACGATTGTCATGAACATGCATATAGGGTGGGGCCATATGATGATAGACACCTGTTTTGGAAATATCAGTTTTGGGTTAGAATATTATCTTTATATAATTGAAATGTAGAAGAAATTATATTAATTTTGAGTTACTGCCAAACCAGTTTTGTTAAAAAAATGTATGTATTACTAGCAATTTTATAAATGAAAAACATTTTGGTAAATTGATAACGCAGCTAATTTTTAGAAAATTACCCAAAAGTTGTTAAAATATTTAAGTAGTTTTATACAAAAATACTTTTAAAGTTTTTAAGCTAATAGGACCTGAACTTCAAAATAGTAATTTTTTATTACAGTTTTTAAACAACGTTTAATCTTGCATGTTAGTACGATTATTTATCTGTAGTTAATCTCTAGTTAATGATATAAATCGTTTTTAAATATACCATTAGGTAACCAATGGGTCAGTAATAGTTGAAGAATACATACATAATTCTATAGAAAAACTGTTATACACAACATTTTCTATACAAAAAACTGTTATATAAAAAAATTTCCATAGAGAAAAATGTTATACAGACAACTTTCTATAGAAGAAAGTGTTATACAGAAATTTTTCTGTAACTGATTATTTCGTAGAGAAAAACAGCAGACAATTTTCTACATAAAATACTGTCATACAGGAAATTTTCTACAGAAATAACAGTTATGCAGAAAAATTGTATGTAGAAATCTTTCTATAGAAAAAACTGCTACACAGAAATTTCTCAATTGCAAAAACTGTTATACAGAAAACTTTCTTTGCAAAAAACTGTTATACACAAAATTTTCTTTAGAAAGAACTGTTATACACAAAACTTGCTATAGCTAAAACTGTTATACAGAAAATTTTGTGCATACATTTTTTTTTATAGAAAAGTTTTCTGTATAACAGATTAAGCTATAGCAAATTTTGCAGAAAAAACTGTTATACATAATTTTTTCTATAGAAAAGACTGTTATACTCAAAATTATCTATGAAAAGAAATGTTATATACAAAATTTTCTCTAGAAATAACTGTTATACAGAAAATTTTCTATAGAAAAAACCGTTATATACAAAATTTTCCGTTAGAAAAGATTGTTATACTCAAAATTATCCATGAAAAAAACTGTTATACACAAAATGTTTCCTAGAAACAATTGTTATACACAAAATTTTCTTTAAAAAGAACTGTTATACAGAAAATTTCTCATAGTAAGAACTGTTATACACAAAATTTACTATTGCTTAAACTGTTATACAGAAAATTTTGTGCATAATTTGTTTTTCTAATAAAAATTTCCTGTATAACAGTTTTAGTTGTAGCAAATTTTGCAGAAAAAACTGTTATACAGACAATTTTCTATAGAAGAGAATGTTATTTACTTTTTTATTTATTTATTTATTTATTTATTTCAAAACATGTAATATAAAGCCATGAAAGGAACTGTTTTAAACAAAACTTTCTTTAGAAAGAACTGTTATACAGAAAATTTCTCATAGCAAAAACTGTTATACACCAAATTTTCTATAGAAAAGACTGTTATATTAAAAATCATCTATGAAAAAACTGTTATACACACAATTTTCTATATGTAATACATATATGTAAATGAAATATGACACTGAATAATACAATTTACTGTATTAGTAACCAGAGCTTCGAATTAATTAATTCAATTTGATTGAGAATTTTCAGAAATTCATTTTATAAATCCTTTTTCAAAGAACGTACTATACGAGTTGTTGTAAATGGAATCTGATCAAATGAAATCAAGACCAATTCAGGGATATCGCAGTGATACGCCCTTTCTCCTAACTTCATTTCTTATCTTTCTAAACGACCTTCTATGTCAAACTTCCAACCCTATCTATTCTTTTGCAGTTGACAGCAACTTTTGCCATTCATATTCATTCAATTATAGACCAAGCCTGTCAAAGATTGGAGACAATGTGAAAAAACATGAATGTTACGCTTAACCAAGATCTTGTGACAATCACTGAATTATATGTTAACACACAAGCGCACGACAGATCATGTTGCTTCATCAGTTTTTATGGATGGTATATATATTAAAAAAATCAGAGGCTCTTGATGTTCCAGGCCTGAGTATTCAGTGCGATGTTCTATACAAGTGCCTTGGTTTTCTAAAGCGGTGTAGGAAATACTTCACTCCATCTGATATCCTTACTATTTACATCACTTATATCCGACCTAAAATGGAATACAACTCTCATGTATGGGTCAGTGCTTCGAAATCTATTTTGGAGTTACTCTCACTGGAGCATCGTCGCAATGTGGGTTGTGTTTCACTGTTCTACAGATACTACAATGTATCTGTTGTGTTTCACTGAGTGCTGGTACAAGCAAAAAAAAAAGTAATAAGGAATGAATTCTCAATGGAATTCATTTGAATTACTATGGAATTAAGACGACGAATTAATTCGTACTGAAAACTTCAAAGGAATGGTTAAGATACAATGTTTAATTTGATTTTGAAAATTGAATTAAGAACTAATACTTTCAAACCTTTGATAGTAACATAAAATTGTTAAAACAAAAACCGAATTTAGTTCTTTATCAGTGTATTAGGAAAGTAAAAACAATTTCATCAAATTTAATGAAATTATGTCAAGTACTGCATGGGGTTTAAATAATTTCCAATTCTTAAACCAAATAAGGTCAGGCCGCTCACCCATTTGAAGTAGAAGTGGTCTGCAAAATTACATGTATACATGTATTTCGAAAATCCCAAAAGATGTGTTTTCAATAACGACATGAAAGCATCACACCATGTTGATAGACTAAGTTCAATTCTTTATAGCATTAAAGTCCATTAAAGCATTTATATGTATATTTTTTGAAATATTTTTTTTTTTTTGTTTTTTAATTTATCAAAATGAGGTCAATGATTTTTATTTCAAAATATAATTGAAGTACGTAATTATTTTTATTTTTTTCTTTCAAATTCTTGATAAGAACTTTTTGTATGTCTTTGCATTATCAAGTTTAAGGTTAATGGTTTTAAAAATAAAAATTTTTTAAATCAAATTTCTAAATTTGTGTATGATTTATAAGAAATTTGGGGAATTTATTAAATGTATATATGTATATATTTTGTTTACCAGCAGAATCTGTATAACCGTATTGTTGGCCTATAAAAGATATAAAATATATATTATTTATTATGAATAATTATGTAAGAAAATATTGAACAAAAGACATTACACAATGGAAAAAGATGCTTAGAAAGAAAAAAAGGGGAAATTGAAAATATAAAGAAATTAAAATAAAATTATAGATATTTTATAGATGTTTGGAACTCAAAGGAGATTATATATAATTTATGAAATGAACCAACTGGATTTTTGTCATATAGCCAAATTTTTAGGTTTTTTTTTTTAACAAATTTGAATTTTATATCTTTTTTTTGGGAAAAAAGATTTTACTTTTCTTGAAATATATATGTAAATATGCTTTACAGTTTTTGTTTAAGTTTTGAGATTAATGATCATAGATATGAAATATGTTTTAAATATATATATGTTTTTTTTCTCTTCTGATTTTAGAGTTTTAGAGAAAGTTTTCGACAGGGAGAAGAGGCTATATGAATGAAGGTATTGTTTTAAATAAAATATGTTTACCATCATAAAAATCTCTATAGTCGTATTGTTGGCCTATGAAATATATAAAAGTTTTATTGTTTATGAATATTTGATATGAATAGATTGAACAAATGTCAAATCAAAAACATTGTTATCGAAAAGTAACATAGAAAGGTTTCGAGAATTTTAAATAATACCAATTTTGAAATAACTATTAAGTAATAAAGAATATATAGAACAAAGTATTTTAACAAATCAACATCAAAAATCTATAAGCCAGTGTATATGGTTTACCAAAGGAATTTTATATGGAAATTTTGCTTATTAAACCCTTGTTAACATTAACAATTGTTTAATAATACCGGTTTTTATTTGAAAATCATTTTAGATTATTTAAAAACCTTAATTTTTTTCAGGTAATTTCGTTTAAATAAGTTAAAGCTTCCTCATATTATTAGCAAGGCGAATTTAGCAAGCTAGCAGCAAAGGTGAATTCAGGAGAATTCATTTATTTATCGTATATGGAATTTGATATACCAGCAGTGTTTGGTGGAATATAGATAGAAATATCTGTGGAGTTTAAAATTTCAGCATTATAAATTCTATAATCAGCTTTTTAAATTCGCCTTGATTTCCAAATGTCAAGACCCGTGTTCTCACTTGATACTTTATGAGCAGTTTTTAATCATAAGTATCTTAAGCTTTAAAACGACTTTGTAAACTCTTTAGTACAAGATTTTGTTTCGAATTTTAGTTAAAAACTACAAAAAGAAGTTAAAACCAAAATATATTTACATGTTGTTAGTAAAAAAGGAAAATATTAATAACTATTTTTATATGTTTTTGATAGACATTAAATTAAAAAAAAAACCAAGAGAAATTTGCAATAAACAAAAAATTTTTTTTTTTGGGAAATTTTGAAATTACAAAAGTGTTTATCTCACATTTTCTCTTGATTTTTTTTTAACAATTAAATTAATATAAGATTTTTGTTATTTGTCTGTTACAAAATTATGAAATAATTCTATAACACTCCAGCATTAAATCCAGCAAATACTCTACGATTACTCTACGCATACGTATTAATAAAATGTTATTGCAATATATCATCAATTGTACTCTACATGCAGCATACTAAGTAACTAAAAGAATATTACAACACATGCATTTTAATGAAAAACAAAAAACAAGATATCACTACATATAAGCATTATTAACAGGCAATTGTTGAAAACTATTTCATAACGAAATACCTTCTCTTTGAGCTTTGGGATGATATTTGCCATCATTCTGCTGGGTATACTTGCCATCGTTTTGTGGAGCTGGGGCAGCATTGCATACAGCAATACCAGCCTGAAATGATAAAAAAGCAAGGAAATACATATACAAATTAATTACAATATAAAACAAATTAATTAAAAGTATTTATTTATTATTGTTTTGTGTTTTTAATTGTTAAAAATATTTGCTGTTAGACGTGTTGTAGGGTGTGTTTGTCTAATTAATTTCAAATTATGGTTGGTATGTGGTATTTAAAATACATTATTTTATGACTGTTTTATCAAGTTATTTTTTTTTGGGGTTTTTCTGTGATTATTTTTAAAACTAGTAAGTATGTAGTCATGTTTAAAGTCTAAATATTAAATGCAGTTGCAGAAGAAGCTTGATTGACTGGATACAATTTATTAATAAATAAATTTAAAAAAAAAAATCATCGTTTAACATTGATTAAGTGAAATTTAAATATATAGCAAAGAATATACAAAAATATTTATTAAAAAATATATAAGCGGTATTCACAATATTGTGCATTTGTATTGTAAATTTATGCAATGGTGTATTTATGTATATTTTGTTAGTGTAAAGAACATTTGCACAAGATTGTGAACTCCGCCATATTTTTTTTATTTTATTCGTTTAGTAATTAATTTTTTTGTTCTTATTTATATTTGAAGAATCTGAAGAATCGTATAATTGATAATTACATAAACAAATATTCAATTGCAACAATAAGAAAGCTGTTTATTCGAATAACCAGTTATTTAGATTGGTTTTTTTAAGAATATTTTAAAAATTATTTAAATTCATCACGAGTAATATAAACATTTATGTTAATAGGGGAATAATCCGTTATTTAATAAACAGATTATTATTTAAATAATTGATAACAAAGCATTTTTATTGAAATTCAAGTTGAAAGCAAGAGTAATTCAAGCCTTGAATTACAGCTAAGCAACTGAATTTTTTCAAGTTCAAATTCCAACCATAGTTCAAGTGATTGATTTTTTTGGGACTTTGGTATTTATTGAGATGAAGTAGGAATTCCTGAGAAGTGATACTATCTAGTAGTTGTTGTCGAGTATAACAAGATTCTGATTTCGAAATATGTCAAACACCTGCAAAATCTTGACCCGGTTTTTCGAACCTTTATTCACTTATAAGCCAGTAACTTAGTTGAGTAACAACTGATTTTAAGTTTCTCAGCAGATTTCGAAAGAAGAAGCTGAGGCCTTTCGAATGGTATATAAGATATTTAAGTAACCTTGAAAAACCTGTGTGTATTTCTCTAGAAAACATATATTTCTTTTAATTTGTTCACCATTTTCCAAGTTTGTAGATGTTTTTACACAGAATTTTATAAAAGAACCTTACTCTTAATTAATTTATTAAAAATATATGTTTACTCATGAGTAAAACGCAATTTTGTTTTTAAAAATCCATTAAAAATTAACTGAGTTATTGAACTTTTTTTTTTTATACCAAATTTTTATTAAATTTTTAATTATTCAAATAATTTTTGAAACGATTAATCGTTTTAACAAAAATTTTTAAATGGTTTTAATAATTTTTAATAATAATGTACCATTAATCGCATAATAAAGATTTAATCGAATACCAAATATAAACAATCAGGGCTATTGCTGTTCGCACTTTCACCGTTCACCTTATTTTTGGAAGAACGGGTGGAGCAATTTGGCGGAACTGTGGTTTGTAAAGAACAAAATTCAAAAATTCGGAAATTTAAATTTTTAATATATTGCCTTCTTTTCACTTCTCATTTTTCTTAAGAAGAGAAATTTTTTTGAGAAACTTGAAGAACTAACATTAGTAAATAGCTACCAAGCGAATAGCTACCGCCCCGGTAAACTAGTATTAAGTAAAGTTTCTAAAATTATATAACTAAGGTTAAAAAAAATCACGTGTAACCATTTACAATTAGAAATGCTGAGGAATTACATAATATTGTTGTAATTAGGCTTCCAAAAATACGGTAAAAGTGATAACAGGAAAAGCCCTGAATAAAATTCTGTAATTTTTTATTCGATTGTTTGAATAATTTTTTAAATTGTTTTTTTTATATTGAAGCTCAATAAATTAAAGTAAATTTGAGTAAATTTTTATCGATTATTCGAATAATCGGTTAATCGAATAATTACTTTTTAAACGAATAATAAGCATTTAATCGAATACCAATTATAAACAATAAAATTAATAAATTAAGAATCAAGTTAAAGCTAAATACATTTTGTATTACAGTAAATATATACATATCAGACATTCATTTGCATAATTTTAAATTCTTATCGATTATTCGAATAATCGGTTAATCGAATAATTACTTTTTAATCGAATAATAGCAATAAACAATTTCATTTCATTAATATTTAAATTAACTACTGTAAATAAATAAAATCATGTCGAATTCATATACATATGTATATAAGTAATCTTTTATTCGTTTGATCGAATAATTATTGAAATGACGAATCGTTTTTTAAAGCAGCTAAATTAATTAATTTTGAATACATGAGACTTTTAATTGAAAACTATTAAAAATTTTTACGATTAATCGAATATTCGTTTATTCGAATAACTAATTTTTAATCGAATAATAAATATTAACAATAAATAAATTTTGTAAAGAAATAAATATGAGCCATTTATTTGAAAACTACTAAAATGTCAATCGGTTAATCGAATAATCGGTTAATCGAATGAACGGTTAATCGAATAATTACTTTTAAATCGTATACCATATATATAGAATATCATGCTGATAATATTTAAAGTAAATAAATACAATCATGTCACATTCATTTATATGTGTTACAATTTTTATTCGATTAATCGAATTATTAAAAAAATTGCTAAATTATTTGTGTTAAGATTTTAAAATGAGGCATTTACTTGAAAACTAAATTACTTTTTAACGATTATTCGAATGAGCGGTTAAATACACAAATATCTTGTTTCTTAAATTTGAATTAACTGAATGAAATCATGTCAAACTCATTTATACTTATATATTTATTCGATTCTTATTTTTGAAAGAAGCTAAATTAATTTTGTAACGTAGTAACTATTACATTTAAGTATTAAAATTTTAACGATCATTCAAATTAGCGATTAATCGAATAATAGTCTTTTAATCAAATATGGATATTAAACCAAACCGTATAATTGAATAATCGATTAATCAATAGCATTATAAAATGAGCGGTTTGCGCGGTTCAGAAGTTGTAGTGCATTTATTTAAATTTTAAAAATTATTCAAATTAGCGAATAATCAAACAATAACCTTTTAATCGAATATGGATATTTAAACCAAAATACGTATCTTTATTATAAATATTTTATCCTTGTACCAGTATAATTGAATAATCGACTAATCACTAGCATTATAAAATGAGCGGTTTGCGCGGTTCAAAAGTGGTGATTTTGACACGGAAGACACATATCGCCCAGACCAGCCAACAAAGATTGAAGACTAAGAATTGGAGGCATTTCTGCATGAAGATTATTGTCAAACTCAACAAGAACTTGCATAAACAGCAATTTAAAAACGTTTATGTGCAGCAGGATTCATCCAAAATCAAGGAAATTCGGTACCATACGAATTGAAGTCGAGAGACTTTGAAAGACGATTTTGTATGTCTGAAATAATGTTTGAACGCTATAAAAGAAAATTATTTTTGCACCGATTGGCTATTAGCGATGAAAAATGGAGCCATTACAATAACCCGAAGTGTAAGAGATCTTACGAGAAGCCCGGCCAACCAGCCGAATCGACACCAAAGCGAAATATACATGGCTTTAAGGTAATTATCTTTAATTGGTTTGAGCAAAAGAGTGCTATCTATAATAAGCTGCTGAAATCTGACCGGTAACGAACGCAACTGATTCGTTTGAAGCGAGCATTGGATGACTGACATGAAACTACAATATTCTATCATGACAACGCTCGGCCACACGTGGTAATACCTGTTAAAAAGTATTTAAAATGTAGTGGTTGGGAAATTGTTCCTCACCCGCTTTATAGTGCAGACCGTGCCCCATTCTATTTGTTTCGAACGATGCAGAACGCTATCTCTGGGATACAGTTCACTTTAGAACAGAGTATCCGATTCGTTCTTGACCTCAAAAGATAAGCTGTTTTGGCTCAAAATCCATATGTTGCCAGAAAGATGGGAAAATGTCATAGCTAACAATTGCCAATACTTTGAATAAATTTATATTGTACAAATGTTTCAAAATAAAAGCAAAAAAATTGAAAAAATTTCGCATTTTGAAGTCATACAACCAATATTTTGTTTTCTTATAGCAGTTCCGCTATTAACGAGAGTTCATTGCAGGTAAAAAAACTTTCTGTTGATACAGCTATCATTGGATTTACAATAGTTGGACATGTGAGAATGTTTTATAAATTCTTTTGAATTATAATTTCTCAAATGGTAAGTTTATGTTCCTTTAGCAGTATAATCGCGATTCGACTGTAAACTACAATATAGCCATAGTTATAAAACTAATTTAGTTGGCGTAACTGTGATTAATTGTTTGAATATGCACAAACATCTTCAAAATAATTGAAACTATAACTAACAATCCCTCGGAGATTACTTCGGTCTATTTGTATTTTAAATATTTATATTTAGTTAGTTTGTATTTTTAAATTTTAAAAGAATTAAAGGTTAAATGATATAATTTTTGTTATTTCTTTTTTTATTTTTTTAAATTTCAACCGTTAATAATGAGACTGGGAGTGTAAATATATTGTTATTGTTGGATTTCACTTTCTGTTGTTTTTTATTTTTTAAATACATCCATCAAGCAAGCATCCATATGGTTGGAATTTTTAAATATTTTGTATTTATTTTTTTTATCATTTACTACAAATCAGGTGTATGTATGAATTGAATGTCTCTGGCTGATGAATGATGTTGGCCAAAGGTATGGCCACAGGGTTAAAGAACTTTATGGAGGAAGTTTTCTGTTTTGTTGTTTTGTTATTTTGTTTGGTAACTGTTGTTTTTTTTCTGATTTAAGGTATTGTACTTGTAGTGTAGCTGTTGTTAATTATTAATTTAAATTAATTTATTAACTTAAGACATATATATTTTTTTTGGTTTGTTGTGAAACAAAGATTCTTTTTTCTTCTAAAATTAATGACGAATTACTTAATATGTTATTGTTTTGCTTGTCAGCTGGTTTTTAAATCTGCTCAATTTTTTTTTGGAATTTAATCATGTTCTAAATGTTTAGTATTTTATTTGTGATACACTTTTGATCTTGAAAATTGGGTCTTAAATGTTTGTTGTAGTTGGGTTTTTTTTGTTGTGGTTTGTTTTTGAGATAATTTAATTTTGAGAATTTTATTTATGAACTGATAAAAATTAATTGTTGACTTTAATGTCTCATAAAAAGAACAAAATCATAAATTTGTTTGGGTTGCAAAAAAAAAAAATAATAATAATAATAAAAACTAACCGTCATTTGGTTTCAGACCGAAAGGAATGCCAAATATGTGAAGATACTATGATGTATTAAACTTAAATTAATTGAAAGTGAAATGACTTATTTAAAATGGAGGTGTTTAAAACAACAGAAATGTTTAAATAACAGCAAAAATTTCCATTAACTATTAAAATTAATTAAGTTAAAGTAGATTTATATTTCAAATCGTTTAAATGAAAACGATGATTAAAAAACGATTTATCGTTATTTGCCTTATTTGTAAATTGTTTTAAATCATATCATTTGGAATGATTAACTCAATAAACTAAATAAAACATTGTATGATATTATTCTTTATTCGAATAAAAACTATCAAATAATGCATCCAATATAAAATAAAAACATGAAAACAAACACTAAATGAAGAATCGAATAATCGATAATTACATAAAATACATGTATATTTATATCACAAACTAGAACTAACATTCTTAACTGAATTTTTGAACTAATAAGATTTAACTGTTGAATCTAATAACCGCTTCTGAGATAGTAAACTATTTTTTTTCTTAAAACTAAACTCTCGAATAATTGATCGTATTTACTGAAATACCAAATTTAGCCAATAATCGATTATTCGTGTATATAATTAAATTTAAATGATCGATTATTCGAAGAAGTAATAACAATCAAGTATAATAATTATAATAACTAGATTATGAAATTTATAGAAAACGGGTAACGAATCGGTTACCCGTTTTTTAGAATATCAATTCTTCGAGTAATCGAGTATTTGAAAAATAAATAAGAAATAAGTACAAAATCTTATGAAAATATTATAATGCTGATAAAATCGATTAATTTATTATTCGAATAAAAAATTATCCGAATAAAAAATTATTCGATTAAAATATAAAATTTGCTTTAACAATTACAAACACATTAACTACGCCGTTTAATTCTATGTATATCATAAAATGCTGAATAAAGCCAATAACCGATTATTCGAATATAAAATTGTTTGATACAAAAAATTGTGAAAAGTTATTTTAAAAACTAGAATTTTTTTCAGAAAAATTACCAATGAATTGAATAACCGATTATTCGTATACATATATACTCGAATAAACGATTATTCTAAACAGAATCGATTGACCGATTATTCTAATATTCTAATATACAGCCTTTCAAATAAATTATTAAAAACCGTACTTTGTTTAAAAATTGTATGAAAATCTGAGCTAAACTTTTTAAATGTATGAATATTATGGTTCCTAATCGGAAAAAATATTCCGGGAATTCCCAGGTATATTTATTTTAAATTCCTGTACTTACAGTATTATTTCAGCTCAGATGTATTGTGATTTGATGTCAATCGAATGATTTGGTTACATTCGACTGAAATTTTTTCCTGGGAAATTTTACCCGATTGCTGACTAAAGAGAATAACCGATTATTCGAATAGACGATTATTCGCTACTAAAAAATGTTAAAATTTATTTTCAGTAAATCAAAGTAAATCAAATAATCGACCAAATTATTCGAATAATCGATTATTCGAAAAATAATTTAAATGTAAGTACAAACCATTGTTCCGTTTGTTATAATGCTGATCGAATCGGATAGCCGATTATTCGAATATATAATTATACGATTAATCATTTATTCGAAAATATATACAAACATTTTAACTAAACTGGATACACTAAAATGCTGAATAAAGCGAATAATGGATTACTCAGATAAAAATTATTCTATTGAAATCTTAGAATTAGTTTCAGCTATTAAACTTTATGAATTTACTACTACTACTACTAACATTTTTCCTTCGTTCGAATTCGATTACTAAAACCCAGTAATCGAATAATTAGAAATACCAAATTCTTTTTTTTAATCGGTTAAACTAATGATTCTTAATCGAATAAACGTAAAAATATCTGTTTAATCCAAAGAAGCCTCAATAAGACCTCAATAAACAATTTTATTACGAATATATTTTTTAAGATTTAAATTTTTTTGAAAATATATTTTTCATTAAGACGAATAACTGATTATTCCATAAAAAATTTCGACTATGCAATGAAAAATCTTGTTCAAATTTTGAAACAAATTGAGTATAAATTTATGTGTATAAATTTATTAAAATTCAGTCTTTAGAAACCTGATATTCTAGAGACTGAATGGAATGTAATCGAATAAAAACTCGTTTATAATTAAATAACTTTAAAACGAAGATTATGTTTTTAAAATCTGTTATATAGAAATCAATTAAAGTTGCTTTTAAGACAAAACATTTTGAATTGTAAAAACATATTTTATTGAACCGAATAATCGATTAATATTTATATACAGTTTCATCAGACTAAATCAAATCGCGTTTAAACATATTAAATAAAGTAGTTTTTAAGACAAAACGTTCTTAAATTTAAAAGAAATTTTAACTGACCGAATAATCGATTCAAATTTATATCAAGTATCTAGTTACTGTTTCCAATAATTGAAAATTACTCGGTTAATCAAATAATTTTATAACAAAACTCGTGTTTAAAATATGATATCCAAATTAATTAAAATAGTTTTTCAGACGAAATATTTTAAAATTAAAAAAAAAAACTGTTATTGAACCGAATAATCGATTAATCGATTAAATATTTTATAAACAAATTGAATCGAATAATTAAAAAATAGTAGGTTAAGCAAATAATTTAAATCGAAATTAAAAAAAAAATACTTTTAATTAACCGAATAATCGATTTCAAGAGACTAAATCGAATAATCGAATAATTAATCGGTTAATAAAATTATTTTAAATCGAAGCTAGTTTTTAAGACAAAACATTGAAAATTAAAAAAATAAATTTTATTGCACCGAATAATCGATTAAATATTTTATAAACAAAATGAATCGAATAATAAAAAAATACTCGGTTAAGCAAATAATTTTAAATCGAAGCTGGTTTTTAAGACATAACATTGAAAATTTAAAAAAATAAATTTTATTGAACCGAATAATCGATGTCAAGAGACTTAATCGAATAATTGAAAAATTGAGAAATAATCGGTTAATCAAATAATTTTAAAACGAAGGTCGTTTTTAAAACAATATATAAAAATTAATTGAAGCATTCTCTAAAGCGAATCTATTATCGAGCCGAATAATCGATTAAAATGTATATCAAGAACAATTAACATTTTTAAAAATTTTATATAGAAATTAAATAAAGTAGTTTTGAAGTAAAATTGTTTTAAAATCCAAAAAGAACTTTTATTAAACCGAATAATCCATAAAAGCCAGATTTACAAAATTTGTAATTAATGCAAATTAACAGGCTGAGGAATTTGAAAATATTAATACTATTATTGCAATGAATAACCTAATTGTTGTTCTAAATCCGAGTATAATATTCATTTAATCTTTGAATTATATTTTGAAATTGTTCAGTTAAAAAAATAACTTAAATTTTTAATGGACGCTTAACTTGAAAATTTGCTAACGAGAATTAATTTTACTGCATACTTAACTAATTTAAATTAAAATTAAATACATTTAATAGATTTTTATAAAATTTTATTACAAAATATCAATAAAAATTGATTTTTGTTATTAAAAAAAAACTGGATATTTGTTTTCAATGAAATAATAGAACGATGTTATCAAAAATTCAATGTCAATCACTAGATTTAGCAATTATAAATGATGCACTAAAGGCTGTTAGGCATTCCTCTCAGAATTTTTTAATAAATTTTTAACAATTGTTTTAGTATTTAAATCTTATTATTTGTATTTAAGGTAAAATATTAATTTGAAACACTTTTTAACTAGATAATTGAAATCTAAACAGAGGAAAAAAATAATTTATTACAGAACTAATCTGATTTTATTCACATATTTCAACATTTAATCTGATTGAATGATATTCAAGAATTGTTTTAAATATTTTTTACTTCATAAATTCCCAATTTACTTGTGTTATTTTTTGTTTAATCACATTTAGTTCACATTGTTTATTGACTTTAAAAATTGTTTATGGTTTTATAACTTCACATTTATTACAGTTTCTTGGGTAAAACATGGCACTACCGGTCGTATGATTTATATTTTTTACATATTTATTTCAACACTGTTAATTTTTGTGTTTTTTTTTTTAACTTTTAGTTTTAGTTAATTTTTTGTCTTGCAGTTCTTTCTTTAATTATTGTTTTTTTTTACTTATTTTTTAAACTTTTACTCACCACTATTGTTAAAAATACAATGAATTTATTCATTTTAATTATATATATATATATTTCTTTTAAATAAAAACACTTAAAACAATTATTTTGGTTTGTTTAAAATTTATATTCTAAATGCCGAATTTCAAGTTCGTTTTAGTCCTTAAGCTTTGAATGCTTTAACAGGAGTGTTTGTTGTCTGTTCTTGACAAGTCGCATTTATATAAAAAGCCCTGATTTGTATTGAAACCTAAAAATCAGCTTAATTTTTTTTTCGTTTCCATCCGATAAAGCTGAGTTTGGGTTACCAATACATGGAAACCGTTCATAAAAAAAAACATTGCAAATGCAGGCAAATTATAAGAGTGTTAGTGTCTGTGAGTCCATACAATTCCATTTGTTTTGATCTCAATTTTAATGCATGATTGAGTGTGTTAGTGCGTGTATTTTAGTACAGTTAAATTCATTCAGTTATTCTCATCTTTTGCACTCATTACCATTATCGTTGTTGTTGTTTTAAGAAGTTGTATTGTATTTAAATCTCTTGTTTTAGCTTCACTCTAAAATACTTAGTAGAGCAAATCATATAAATAATGTATGTATTGTATATTAGGGTGTTCCCTATTTTGCACTTTTTGGTATTTCGTTGCTTCCAGGTCTAAGAATTTGAATACAATATTAAACAAGTAAGAGAGTATAGTCGGTCAAACCCTACACTGAGAAGATTCCATAAAATTAGGTAGCATGTCTTCTGTATATATACTATACATCGTATTTGTATTGAATTTTATTTGAATACAAAAATTTTTAAGATATTTAAAACGTATTTGTATTGAATTTTATTTGGATGTCTATATAACTAAGAAATTTATGAGAGCTTAACTATTTTCACATATGCCAGTTGTATGGGGTCCGATCGCCAAGGCTTCGTCCTCGAGGCAACAGAAAAGTTTATGCCAAATCTTGTAGAATACTTTTGCACGTTACAAATATCAGCACGTTACAAACATAAAAAAATAGCTAAAATGGACATTTTAGGATTCTTTCCCATTGGTATCACATTTGATCCAAGGCTGGTAAAAGGCTTATATGTCATATATACAACGTACTATGGTATATAAAACTATCATCCGTTGCACGCAGAAAAAAAATATAGTTGTGCATGTTTACTGTAACCATTTAAAAATGTTTACAAGTTTTTTTAGTACAGTTAAATTCATTCAGTTATTCTCATCTTTTGCACTCATTACCATTATCGTTGTTGTTGTTTTAAGAAGTTGTATTGTATTTAAATCTCTTGTTTTAGCTTCACTCTAAAATACTTAGTAGAGCAAATCATATAAATAATGTATGTATTGTATATTAGGGTGTTCCCTATTTTGCACTTTTTGGTATTTCGTTGCTTCCAGGTCTAAGAATTTGAATACAATATTAAACAAGTAAGAGAGTATAGTCGGTCAAACCCTACACTGAGAAGATTCCATAAAATTAGGTAGCATGTCTTCTGTATATATACTATACATCGTATTTGTATTGAATTTTATTTGAATACAAAAATTTTTAAGATATTTAAAACGTATTTGTATTGAATTTTATTTGGATGTCTATATAACTAAGAAATTTATGAGAGCTTAACTATTTTCACATATGCCAGTTGTATGGGGTCCGATCGCCAAGGCTTCGTCCTCGAGGCAACAGAAAAGTTTATGCCAAATCTTGTAGAATACTTTTGCACGTTACAAATATCAGCACGTTACAAACATAAAAAAATAGCTAAAATGGACATTTTAGGATTCTTTCCCATTGGTATCACATTTGATCCAAGGCTGGTAAAAGGCTTATATGTCATATATACAACGTACTATGGTATATAAAACTATCATCCGTTGCACGCAGAAAAAAAATATAGTTGTGCATGTTTACTGTAACCATTTAAAAATGTTTACAAGTTTTTTTAACAATTTTATAGGCACACTAACTATTTGTATGATTGTGGTAACTACAACATGATTAATTTACGATTCACATGATTCAACCATGTATATGGTTACAGTAAAAAAGTATATGTTTGTGACAATCATTTTTATGTTGAATAATTTGATCATTATATGTTGTTCTTAGATTATGATATCCATAAGCCGAGAGCAACATAATATGGTAAGTCCTTCATCATATAAATGAATGATTTGAAATACATCATAGTATATAAAACTTATTTTGTAATCTCAGCTTAGGAAAAAAATTTCGATAAAGAAAGGTTAAATTCGGAAGGTCCTAATAGAATATCCTGCTTGAGAATGCGGGATTTTTTTAAATGTTAAGCTTTTATTTTGAAACATTTGTGCACAGCTATTGCGACATGTGGCCGAGCGTTGTCATGATAGAATATGACGCTTTAATGTCTGGAATGTGCACTCAATGTACTAAGCCGGTGGAGTACAGACCGAACTTGTACTATTCATAAGAAAGTACAAGATATCTCATTTCTCGCTTCCCCGATTAAATGGTGTTGAGCTAACGGATAATGCAAAATACTAAGGATTTATTCTGGACAGTAAACTATCCTGGAAACCCAATACCATTTCAAGGACGTCGAAAGCCTTGACGGCTATGTATGTCTGTAAGAAAGCGATAGGTACGCAATGGGGTATTAGACTCCAATTCGTTAACTGGATATGTGATACGGTTATTAAGCCGACACTATTCTATGGAATTTCTGTCTGATGGAAGGCATTGGACAATGCCTCAATTTACATGCTATTCGAGAGGGTTATGAGAAGAATGGCAATCCTGATAGCAGTAGCTCTAAGAACGATCGCAACAAAGTCGCTCTTTACTATATTGAACTGGATCCCCGTGGATCTAATGGCAAGAAAAATGGCATTTACCTCTGCCTTTAGGCTAAACGCGATTGGGGTGTGGAAACATGCTCCATACGGTCACGCCAGCATAATAGGTAGCATCCAGACTCTTCCGGATAATATCAATTATTGCATTTCTGGGCCCTTCTTTGCGAGAAACTTCGGTTTCTCAATTCCGCATATTACGGAAGCAATGGACGGACCTTTACTTGAAGCAACGGGTGTCTCAGTCTATACGGACGGTTCTATTAAAGGAGATCGAGTTGACGCAGGTGTCTACATTCGGGAATTCGACATTAGGCTATCTTTAAGACTTCCAAATGAATGTAGCATAATTCAGGCTGAAGTATCAGTCATCAAAAGGGCGGCTAACTGACTCAGTTATAACAAGATATCAGGCAGGGATATTCATATATATACTGACAGTCAGGCCACAATAAAATCTCTAACAGGTGTATACACAACATCTAATTTGGTCCAGGAATGCAGGGCATTCTTAAACAGGATGGCGAGACATTCAACAGTCGTACTCGAATGGGTACGGGCACACGGAGATAATACAGGCAACTGCGTTGCTGATGATTTGGCGAAAAAAGGCGCCATGTTACCTGACGGAAACAGAGACTTCCTATGTGGAATTCTGCTATCCAAGTGCAAGCTACAAATTAGTAATTTCTACTATGAGCTCGCTCAGACAAGATGGGGTTGTGAACCCACATGCACTATAACCAGAATGATATGGCCGCGACTGAATCGTTGGCGAACAACATATCTTCTTGGCTTGTCACACTCACAATTGCGTGGCGTAGTGGCGGTCATTACCGGACACTGCACTTTGGGAACCATGCGAGGAGACTTGGTTTGCCCTACAACGACTTCTGTAGAAATTGTCAAAACGAGGAGGAGGATGAAACCATTTTTCATCTTCTTTGTCACTGTCCGGCATTAGGTGATCTATGCTTACGGTTTCTGGTACATCGTTCCATAAATAGTCTTTCTGAGCTCTCGAATATGAGGCTTGAGGGCATCAACGCCTTTATAAGTAACCTCTCGAGGGTAACCTAATAACCGCTATCTTATTGATATGCAACTATTGTAAATCTCCTTCTCTCTTCCTTGAACATCTTTTTCTTAACTACTCAATCTTCCACTTCTTTCTTTTCATTTCTATCTGCCCCACTTTCTTTCTAACTTCTAATTTCAGGTACCCCAAAGGGATCATTGCTTGGACCCACGTGAGCTGTTCTTCTACTTTCCAACTTCGCGGCTGCCTGGAAACCTAACCTAACCTAATGTCTGGCTGCACATTCAGGACGTTTTATGGTCAATGCTCATTGCAAACGAATCAGTTGCATTCAATACAGGTTTAGTGTGATGGCCTGGTCAGATTTCAGCACTAAATACAGAGAACCTTGACGCCATCGATTCGGCTGGTTGGTCGGACTTCACGTACAATCTCTTAGACCTCGGGTTGTCGTAGTGGATCCAGTTTTCAACGCAAGTAATGATTCGGTGCAAAAATGATTTTCTATTATAGCGTTCAAACATTATTTCGGACATGAAAATGTTCTCATTTTCAATTCGAATGGTACCCAATTTTCCCTGCTTTTGGATGAATCCTGCTGCTCGCAAACGTTTTGAAATTGCTGCTTGAGTAGCTACCAATGATTTTGCAAGTTTTTGCTGAGTTTGACAACAATCTTCATGGAGTCCAATTCTTGGTCTTCAAGCTTTTTTGGTTGGTCTGGCCGATCTATGTCTTCCGTGCAAAATCACCACTTCTGAACCGCACAAACCAAAATTTCTTTCGTTCCTATGACAAATGATTGAATGTGCTAATAGTTTTATAAAAACATTGGGTTATGCATCAATGGGTAAATAAAATACGAAAACAATTTTTAATTTAAAGTCTTGCAACTTTGGCCCAAATTTCGAAATCTCAAATACAATTTGAAAACAATTTTAAATCTTATCAGCTTCGAAAATCCAAAAAGTGCAAATCAAAGGCCACCCTAATGTATATATATGGATGTGTATTCAGTACGTACGAGTATTTTTGCTCTTTATTTCAAAATATTCTGTTGTGTTGTCGGTTAATAGTATTGGTTGTTTTTATTTCAGTTGTGGTCTGTTTTAGTATAGAGTTCAATAAATTTTAAAACGTTTTGAACCTAAAACCCCAAATAAGACAAAAAACCAAAATCATTTTTTTATTTTGTATTAATTTAATTATTATAAGTTTAATATTTGTCATGATGTATTTTCCCATAATTTATTAATGTTTTTATTTTATTGTATTTCTTTAAAATTTTAAGAATGTTCTTTTTTTTAATTTTAACTGAAATATTTTATTAATCATTGCCTTCTAGGGGGAATAAATATATTTGACACATTAATATGCTATGCAGAAATATAGTTTTTCTTTTGTTTATAAAATGTTTAACATATTTTTGAAATAAATAAACCAATAAAAGTCTTATGTTAACTGTGTTAGATTTGAAGATTTTTATATTAATTTTATGTAAATTTTGTTTATATATGTCAGTATTTAAAATAATGAGAATCATCAAACGTTGCTTATACAAAACAAACTAGAATAAATCTAGTGGAGTGGCTATAGTGATTTATACAAAATTCTTAAAAATAATTAAAAGTGTGAAAAAAAACTGCAAGTTTTTATAAAACTTTTGATACGTCATAGTAATGAATGACTATTCATTCGTTTTCAATATTATTAAATGAATTTTATAATATCCAAATTATATTCTTAGATTTTTTTAAATTTTAACATAAACATAAAAAAAGAAAAAAAAAACAAATGTTTACACAAATTCACAGGCTTTTTTTAAAAAGTTGACGATTCATTTTAACTGGCTGATCCGATTGACTTGAAATATCACTAAAGCAGAGGGTTTTAACTTTAATGTTTGATTTCTCTAGGGTTGAGTTGTAAAATATGGGTACTTTTGACTACTCAACACTGTGAAGACCTTCATTTAATCATTTTTTTTTACATATAAAATTGTTTAAATTAATTTTGATTTGAAAAAAATTTTGTTTTCAAATAATAAAGTCATAGAAACATTTTGTTTTAAACCAAAGTATAACAAGTAGTCCGACTCTCAATCTTTTCAAATTACTCTCTCACACATACGGGTACCGTGTGAACTCAAAGAAATGTAAACAAGTTAAATGTCTTGAAATTTTAACTTTTAATTTTTGATAAAATAAGGTTTTTTAAACGTTATTACTTTATTCTATTATTCTATATATTTTTTAAAGACTTTTAGCACACTTTCATTGTTAAAAAGTTTATATTTTGCTCAAATTAAGAAAAAATATATATTTTTGGAATTTCTGACATGTAATTTTTTGTTATTGTAGAATGTGACTTCACTATAGGTTACTAAGAGCCAGTAAAGTGACTATTAACTTCATGTTGTTACATGGGATATCAGTATACTTAAGCAAAAAAAAAAATTAACCGTATGAGAATTATATCAACACAATTTGTATAAAACCAGTTTGTACGAATTACACACAAAACGTATAAAGTGACTACACTCCAGATTACTTAGAGACACTTAAGTGACAATTGTCTTCACCCTAGATTACCTGGGATATATAAAGTAACCAATTGCCTTCTTTCTGCACTACAAAGAGCACATACGTGTCAAATGACCAAAATATATAAATTGGAGTCAGCCAAGTGATAAGACATTTGTGACGATTAATGTCTATAAGGGATACATTGACTACTTGCTTAACTGCTGGGACATGTTAGAGTTAGGTACTTTTTTACTAACACATACATACAGTTAGGTACTGTTGTCAAAGAGCCGGACTACTTGTTATACTTTGTTTTAAACTATTTCTTGATAATTACATTTTGCAAAATATATTAATATTTTTGGTTAATCATTAATAGGTTATTATAAAGCTAAAATGTATATAGTTGGTTTTTTTATATATCAATTAATTTGCAGACTTGAATAATAGATAATTTAAAGAACTCAGACGGATTATTTTTTAAATATCATCTCTTCCAGATAGAGTTCCTCGCATCCAAATAGAGCTCGTGTAGATAATTTTAAATTAGATTTTTTTAAATCCTAAGAGGACAGACATATTTCATTAAATTTTCTGACAACATCCATTAAATTACTTATATACCATTAAATCTATAATTTTTGAAAACAATTTTCAATTTTATAAAATAATGACCGGCATACAGTGGTAGAAGAGGAAGTGTTGTCGAGTTTAAGTTTTGAACTTAGACCTCATAGGCTCACCAGAGGCGTGAACAGGGGTCCCCAAAGTAGGACACCTCGGATATGTTACATTTTAAAAACGATCCTATATCTTAGTTTTTTACTTGGCAAATTATTAGGGAAAACTTAACATATCCCAAAGAATTAACCTAACACTGTTATTTTCATTTAAATCTACTTTTATATGAATTTCTATGTTACTTAGGTGAATTCTCTGCGAGATGTTAAGTTTTCCCTCATTAATTAATTTGCCACGTAAAAAACACGAGGTACACATGTTATATATCAGGGGATTTTGTCTATTTTTCAAAAATATATAAAACTTTTGAAAATTTTAAAATTCATAGAATACTTTTTTGAAAAAACTTATAAAAAATGCTTTTTATTGAGTTTTTGCAAAGATAGAAATTTTTCAAATTGAAATTAAATTTTTATTTATGAATATTTTTTAATGAAACTTTACAGTTATATAGAATTTTCTATTTAAAATGGAAAACTAGAAACAAATTTTGAGATTTACGAACAGGAATCCCGCAATTCCCAAAAAAGTTTTGAAAATTAGGATTTTTTATTTTTTTTTTTGCTATAAGATTCATACCAGCAGCGAGGTTAAAGGAACCCTTTACAAAATAATTAAAAACATATTGTACCATCTAAAATAGGTTACTATATTTTGATAACGACTACGCGATTTGAGAATTTTTGCTCTAAATTTTAATTTTACATAAAAAATAGGCATTTTTTGGATGGACTTGGTACCCTCGGTATCAAAAGTTTTCAAATATTTTGTGTAAAGTTAGCTTTTCAAAAAGTATAAATTCCTTATACAGTTTTTCAGAAATTGTTTAGATAACTTAAAAAGAAAAAAAGTACTTTTTTCCAAAAAACTAGCGAAAAATCGGATTTTTAAAAATTTTTTAAAGTCAAATGCATTTAACTTTGGAATTAGTCTTGATTTTTCAATAATTCTTTTTTTATTTGAAAAATAGATTTTTTGTTAGTCCAATAAAAGAAACTTGGGATAAATTGGAGCCCGCTGTTATCAAATAACTAGAGTAGAGTGGGTAAAAATGTTGACAGTTTAATTTAAAAATGCAAATATCTTCTAACTTATAAGAGATAATTGATAACTACGACGAGGTTTAGTGTATATATATGTAATTTAACATACCCGTGGTATCCTACTTTGGAGACCCTTGGCCACGCCACTGATAAGCACATAAAGTCCAAGTTCAAAACTGAAGAATACTTTTTCTTTGCGCTTGTGAAATTTCATTTAAATCAGACTAACCGTTTAGAAGTTATCGATTTATTTCCCTGTCACTTTTGAAGCTTTTGACATTTGACAAGTAGAATCTACGCTATAACTAAAAATGGAACGATACATGCTTCAGCAACGCATTGAAATTGGTCGAAAAATTCGAGCTGTTGGGACAAGTTAGTGATGTGAAGAATAAAACCCGTGCACAATATTGCTGCTGTAGCCCAAAGTGTTGAAGAAAACCCAGGTTTGTCCATTCCTCGTCATTCTTTGAAATTGGGCATTCCACAAACATCATTACACCGTATTTTAGTTGGAGTTGGATGATATTGATCTGGACAACGTTTAATATCAACAAGATGGCCCTACGTGCCACACATGAAACGAAACTATTGCTCTTTTACGGGAAAAGTTTCCGGACCGTGTTATCTCTCGAAGATGTGATCACAATTGGCCTCCGAGATCTTGTGTTTTAACACCTTGGGACTTCTTCCTTTGGGACCATGTGAAAGATAAGGTCTACGCCAACAGGCCACCGATTCAAGATCTCAAAGATAGAATTCGTGAGGTTGTCGGGGACATAGGTTAGCCACTTTGCGATTTGGTTATGGAAAATTTCATAAAAGGGTATGGTCCTGTAAGCGTGGTCGTGGTGGCTATTTGGCCTCTTTATTATGAAATAAACATCCGATCATTTATCTCAAAAAATGCCATTTTTCTTTGAATACCAAAATAACACCTCTTGTTGGAAAACCCTGTACAATCAAAATTTTGTACAAAATTTAACGTTTTTATCCACAACAGTTACTTTGAAAAAATTACACATTGTTGTTCAATAACTAATAACTTTCGTATAAAAATGATACATAAGTTATTAAAAAGAAAAACCGCGTTCAAAATATACGTCATCTATAGTAAATCCCGCATTTTTAAGTCATACATTCAATAATTTAGCAGAAAATATTCGAACTGGAGACTTTTTTAGTTGCATTCCATTAACTTTAAAAAATACACTAATTATGGAACAATTTTTAAAAATTCCAAAAAAATACAGAGAAAACGGATACATGATAGCAACCGAATTTGTTGTCAATCGAATGATTCGGTTGCACACATAGAATTTTTCGGTTCAATCAACAGAAAGTCAATTGACAAAGAAGAATTTCGGTTGAAGCAACCAAACATTTGTTACCCCTTCTAAAATATAGGTATATAAGTACAATTTTTCAATAATTTTTTTTAGCTTATTTGTTCTAATTCTCAAATTAGGAATACCCAACGGAATACACTTTTATATATCCTGAAATTTGAATAAAGACGATCACAAATTGTTTATGATATTGTGAAATTTGTAGAAAAATGCATTTAACTCGCTAACTGTAAAAGATAAAAAGCACGCACAAGCATGTTTTTATAGGTATAATAGAGGGCATTAAGAATATCAAAATTCGCAAGTGTTTAAAAAATGTGTCTGTTTGAGGTACCCTACTACGGATCAGCCAGTTTAACAGTTATTTCCAAAATATTTTTATTCTGAACCATATTTCTTAATATTTCCGTTAGCAAACATGATTGTGTGCCATATTATTTGAATGACTATTTTCAAGTAAATTCCCGTTCGGCGGTGTTATGGCTACTGGATTAAAAAAAAAATATGTTTATTAATAATAAATTATAATTAATCACACTCAATTTTGCAATAGACGTATATTATGATATTACTTTTTATAAAATTCTTATTAAAAAATATTTATTTATACTTGATTTCGTTTAAATTAATTTCGTATTTAACAATAATAACAATTTGCCTGAAATTGTTCTCTTTGCACATTTGAAGACACTTTTTAAATAGATGTCTTTAATTAAATGTGTTCAGTTATTCCCAAAATAGTTGTTTTACTGTTAATTCATATTTAATATTTTCTTATTAGGTAGTGGTAAGAAAAGAGAATTGAAATACATAAACAATTTAGTTTAAAATGTTTTGAGTGTTTAGCTATTTGCTATAATACAAAAGAGAGTACAGTCTATAGCACACACACTACTAAACAATCTGATATTCAAAGATATTAAATAAACAGAAAATATAAAATAAATAAAAGTTGACTCCAAAATATATAGAATTGATTTTCAACCAGCAATAAGATTCAGCAGCTTGGCTGAAAATGAACGTGGCACAAAATAAATATTTATTTTCGAATATCTTGATAACAGTAATTGTCAAAAATGGGATGGATCGGAACAGGGGATGAGTCACCTCCCATACAATGTAAATTGTTAATTTCGAATATCTGAAGAACTATAATCGTAAAGTATTTAAACTTTGTACGAATTAATTTCTTATCACTATATGAAGTTTGGCTGAAAATTGGCGAATTTGGAATAGTGGGCGTGGCATCTATCATACAAAGTAGTTATTTTCGAATATCTGGAGAACTATAATTGTAAAGGTTTTCATACTTTATATGAATCTTATCACCGAATGAAGTTTCCCCAAAAATGGGAGGGATCGTCACCTCTCATACATAGTAAATGGTTATTTCTAAAAATCTTAAAAACTATAATTGCGAGGATCTTTAAACATTGTCCGAAGATCTCTCTTATCATCATACGTGGTTTGGCTGATAATGGTTGGGATTAGATTAGTGTGTGTGGGATATCCCGTAGAAAGTATATGTGTAGTTATTTTCGAATATCTGGATAACTTTAACTGCAAAAGAATTTCAATTTTATACGAACGAATTTCTTATCGCTATACGGAGTTTATCTAAAAATGGTCGGGATCGGAACAGTAAGATTTGAGATTCCCATACAAAGTACAATTTTAAATATGTGGATAACGTAAATTGCGAGATTCTTTAAACTTTGTCTGAATCACTTTTATATATTTTTACCATGTTTGGCTGAAATTGGGCGGAATCGGCTTTGTGGGAATGACCGCTCACATATAAAGAAAATAGTTATAATTAAATATCTTGAGAGTTATAATAACACTGTCTAACAAATTGAGACTTTTTGATTGGAATAGAATAGTCCAGCTAGTCTGAGTTTTGTTTTTACAGTGGGTCAAAGTTTTAATTTTTTAATCAAAGGGAGCATTATACTAAATGAAAAAATAAAAATTGTAAGTTAATGGCTAAGAGAATTCTTATTGTCATAGTTACATTATGGAATTTTATGGGGATCATTTTTGTGGAAGATCTTAACCCTCTAGCTACACTCGTAAGGGGTCAATTTGTCCCTTTTTTCGAGAAAATTAAAAAAAGACCTTTCAAAAAGGACATTTCAGGGTTAAAATATAATTACATGCCACCTTGGGTCTTATGTTTTTTTAAAACATCGCCAAAAATCCATTAATAATCCGAATGAGCAGAAATTAAAAAATTTAATATTTCTTGAGAAGATCTACAATAAAATTTTTCCGATTTTTTTAAAAAATTTTAGATCCAATGTGGCGTGTAATTTTGCTAATTAAGCGAAGAGTGCTTTATTAAAACTTTGGTATCTTGGGTGACCTGCACTTAAATTTTTTGTAGAATATTTTAATCCTCAAAAGTCCTTATTGAAAGGACTTCTTTTATTTTCTCAAAAAAGGGTCCACTAAAAAGAGGAGCTAGAGGGTCAAGATCTTCCACAAAAATGTTCACCATAAAATTCCACAATATAACTCTGACAATAAGAATTCTCTCAGACATTAACTTACAACATTTATTTTCATTTAGTATAATGCTCCCTTTGATTAAAAAATCAAAACTTTGACCCACTGTAAAAAAAAACGCAGACCAGCTGGGCTATAAGTTTATTCTACAAAAATTATCTACCCAATATGACCTTTCAGAGGGACGCTATTGTGTTCCAAAAATGCTGTTGTACAGTGTAATTAAAGTAAAGCTTGAAATTAGTTATTTTGTTATCATTATACGTAAAATTCAAACAAACTTACGATTCAATTCTTAACACTTCGACGACATAAATGTCAAAAATGTATGCCAATTGGCCACTCAGTTTATATAAATAGTTGTGAAAGTTTAGGTTAGGTTCCATAGATAGCCGCTCCTCAAGCAGCTCACTTGGGTCCATTGAAATCTGATCTCATTGTGATACCCAAGGGGTAGTCATCAGGGTATTTGGATATATTCCCTCAGGTTTGTCAGAGCCGGACATTGGCAGAAACGGTGATACACAGTCTCTTCTTCTTCATTATGGCAGCTTCTAAAATAATCATTGTACCGTAGGCCTATTCTTCTAGCTGTGCCCCAATTAAACAGTGTTCTGTAATAAAGGAGACAATTAGCCTAATAACGGTAATCTATAAGTAGATTCGTCCTGCTGGCATCATATAAGGGCCAAGTCGACCTCGCTGTAGCACAGGAAGGTTCATTAGTCCATCTGTTTTGTGCAGTCTCATATAGTTTCTGCTGAATAGCCATCTTGCATTTAACAAGGGAAATACCAGAAAAGGGGTCGATCGCCTCCTCACTCATCATCGCACCCCTTTTGGCCAAATCATCTGCTATACAATTACCCTGATTTCCATCGTGTCCAGGGACCTATATTAGCGTTATCCTAGAATGTCTCGCTATCTCATTTAGGGATATCCGGCATTCCTCGGTTAACCTAGATGTCGTAAAGACACCCGCTATTCCGTTAACTGCAGCCTTGCTGTCAGTAAATATACATATGTATATCACCAGATATTCGATAATACCTCAGCCAGTTGGATGCACGTTTAATGGTAGTGATTTCCGCCTGAAGAATAGTGCAGAAATTAGGTAGCCTAAAGAAGGATTTTATCCCAAAGTTTTCAATGTAGAAACCTGTTACCCCTGTTAGAGGCATCAGTGTATTTTCGTATGATGTCAATAGGGGGGAAGAGTCCGCGTTGGCATAAATCCCTATTCGGGATCATAATATGGAAATGCCTATCGAAAAAAGGTTTTGCGATGCACTAATCGACATTACCATGTATGTGCCCATAGTTATTCAGTATCCTAGAGTGTCCAAGGTCCTTACCAGACCACGAACAACCAGCATTTAGTCTCAAAGCAGAGTTGAGAGCCATTTGTATCACCATCAAATCAACTGGTAACTAGTTAAGAATAGAAAAAATGGCCTTAGAGGAGGTAGACCTTATAGCGCCTGTAATCAGTATCGCGATAGTCCTTATAACTCGTTCAACGGCCTTCCGGTGAGTAGCATTATCCAGAGCCTGCCACCACACCAATAGTCCATAGAACAAGATGGGTTTAACGACTGCTTTTAGATCCAATTGATACCTTTTGGCATAATACCCCAGTTAGTACCAATTGCCTTTTTGCAGGAGTAAATGGCCACATAGGCCTTATCGATCCTGTTCTGAATGTTCAAATTCCAGGACAATTTCTTATCTAGAATGATGCCAAGATACTTTGGATTATCCCTGATCTCAAGAATGGTAACATTCAGTCTAGGTGGTGTAAGGTCATCGATCTTATACCTTGTAGTGAAGAGAACCAATTCCGTTTTTTGGGGGTTCACACTAAGTCCACTTGATATACTCCACTCACTCAGTGTACTTAATGTCGATTCCATACAACCAGAAATTTACCAGATACAAATACTGCAACATGTTCATATATAATTCCTGCACCAGATTACAATGTGAGAATCAATCATTAAATATACAAGCTTTTCTCCCAAATGTTAAGTTTTTGCAGTAGTTATTTGTCTCACGATATTTTTTTTATAATTATACCCTACACCACCATTGTGTGGAGGGTATATTGGGTTCATGCTGATGTTTGTAACGTGCAAAAATATTAAGTCGAATAAGCGATGTCCGTCCATTCATCCATGTAAGCCTTGTAATCAAACTACAGGCCGTAATATCAAAGATACATCCACTAAATTTGGCATAAACTTTTATATTCCAAGGACTTATACTATTGAAATTGGTTATAATCGATCAATTATTTCTCCTAGCCCCCATAGAACCCCCCTATCTGAAAGTAGCTCTCATAAATATCTTAATTATATACATATCTAAACCAAATTCAGCACAAATAATTCTTATATAAGCTGAACTCATACTAACAAATTTAGTACCGTACTCGGTGTAGGGTATCATAAGATCGGGCTTGCCGGACTATAATTTCTTACATGTTTTTAAACTGCTGTTAATTTTTAAACACAGATAGCTTTTTACTTCTGCTGTTGGGTGTTATATTACCAGCTTTGCCTAACTATTATCTCTTACGCTTAAAATGAATACTAATACTGAATAAATCTGAACTTTAATTTGAAGGGCAGGCCTAATGCTCTCATACTTATAAATAAATTTGTATTCGAAAATACATAAATCTAAAATGCCATAAGAAACCTGGTAACAACCCACAATTCTTTAATTTCTCACACTGGTTTTATCAGCTTGGTGATTTAATTAAACAAAGCAATTGTATTAATTCTAAATTTCAAACACTGCAATTATATTAAAAACCAATAATGGTTGTCACACACTCAATAAAATACTTTAAATTATAGCCAACATTAATTGAATTTGCCTTTTTGGTTGCTGTAACCATACATATGAACCCAAGAAGTGAATGCTTGGGCCAAGATGGGTCAAACAGAGTCAACGAACACAAAAACCTACTCAAACTTAAAACACTAAATTAATTCAAAATCGTTAATTAATGGCCAAAATTGTGATGACACAAAACAATGCAAAACGAATCATCGAAGCCTATAAAAAAATTTATTATTAAATACAAACAAAAATGAACAAAAATTACACCATAAAATTAAATACAAATATTTTTATGAATAATTTTACATTAATATAAATAAATTGTAAGAAAAAAATAAACAGAACTTGAATATCAGTAGAGTTTAAATAAAAACAAGTCAAATCAAAAATCCCTGTTGTCGGAAACTTTACGACTGGGGGTGAAATAACGCGTAAATCATAAATTTTACAGGGGACATTTTAGTCACCAAAATTCAAAAAAATAAATTAATGAGTAAAAACACCTAAAAAAAAAAAAAATAACAAATAGTGGCCGGTTTAATCGTAAATATCTTATAACAGCCTGCTTATTGCCACAAATATTTGTAAATTTTGAATAAAAGAGAAATAAAAAAAAAAATATAAAAAATAACCATTAATATCAAATTTCCTTAAAGTCACCATAAAAATCGGAAACATATTTATATAAAACAATTGAGTGTTATTGACTTTTGGAGAACACTACATCATAATATATTGCACGTACTAACCATAGATCAATACACATAGATCGGAAACTGTCCAGTCAAATACCAAACTCAGACCTGCAGTTCTAGGAGAGTGTCCCGAACTACTTAGTGATTTTATATATCATTTAGGATGACAACTAATTACATAACTAACGTTTACAAATTCATGTTTTAAGCAGAGAGTCAACTGACCCTTTTTGTTTACAATGAGACTGTCTAATAACTGGATCAAAGAAGTCAAAGGTTCACATAGCGGCTACATAGTCTCAGTTACCTTACTAGCTAACTAACTTGTTACTCGTTCAGGTACATAACTACCCAGCAGTTAAGCATGTAGTCAATGTATCCCTTATAGACAGTAATTGTCAGAATTGTCTTATCACTTGGCTGACTCCAATTTATATATTTTGGTCATTTGACACGTATGTGCTCTTTGTAGTGCAGAGATAAGACAATTGGTTACTATATACATCCCAGGTAATCTAGCGTGAAGACAATTGTCACTTAAGTGTCTCTAAGTAATCTGGAGTGTAGTCACTTTAAACGTATTGTGTGATAATTCGTTCAAATTGATTTTATACAAATTGTGTTGATATAATTCTCATACAGTTAATTTTTATTTTTGCTTAAGTATACTGATATCCCATGTAACATAGCATGAAGTTAATATTCACTTTAGTGTCTCCTAGTTACCTATAGTGAAGTCACTTTAAACTAGAGTTTCCAATTCGGTTTTAACCGAAACCGAAACCGCGGTTTTTCAAGGCCTAAAACCGAAACCGAAACCGACAATTATTCTTCGGTTTTCACTTTTAATCTATTTTCACTAGAAAAATTCAAAATTTTAGAAATGAGAAACAAACTTTTTCATCCAATTATTCATCCAATATCTCTAAAAACAGATCGGTAAAAATATCTTAAGATTTGTTTAAATTTTTTAAATTGTATTACAATAATTGCTTCAGATGATGTAGCAGGCTAAATAATGCAAAATTTTTGTAACAAAGTCTTAGTTATTTATAAATATCCGGTAAAAGTATGGAGTACTGGCTGACCGGTGCGCTCAATTGGAATAAAGAAATATTAATTAATACTAATTCAGGAAAACATGTCTCTAGTTTCATGTTTATTGATTCATTGTAATGTGGATTGTAGTTTATTCTAGACGTATTATTATAATAAAATCAGTACCATAAATACCCACATTTTGTATTCCTACTCAACATCATGATTGTTTAATTTCATATTTCTGTGTCCATTATTATAGAAAATACAAAAGAAAGGTAAGACTATAATCACCTTTCGTTAATTCTAACTCATTCAGAATCATTTGTGCCTAATTTTAAGGTTTATTATTATAAAATATTCAAAAAGTACCTTTACAATAAAGAAATAGTAACATTAATTATCCGTTTTGAATTCGCGTTTCTAGGTCCATCGTTATAAAATATTCAAAAAGTACTTCTAGTTCGAAAAAGTACCTGCAATTCCGTTTTTTATATTCTAACTCAGTCAGGATCATGTGTGTTTAATATCAATAAATTTCAATAATAGTTTCTGTTACCTCAATATCATTATGCCCTCTATCCTTGATAATTTCTTTATTCAGAAACATATCAGCCAACTATTATGTACACGCAGAAAAAAAATATAGTTGAACATTGTTACTGTAACCATTTCAAATTTGTGCATGGTTACTGTAACAATATCAAAATTTTTAACAATATTATAGTCACAGTAACTATATATATGATTGTGGTAACAATAATATGGTTAATTTACGATTCACATGAATATTTCAACCATATATATGGTTACAGTAACCATGTATATGTTTGTGACAACCATTTATATGATGAAGGACTTACCATATTATGATGCTCTCATATCATAATCTGAGAACAACATATTATGATAACATTATTCATCATATAAATGGTTGTCACAAACATATACATGGTTACTGTAACCATATATATGGTTGAAATATTCATGTGAATCGTAAATTAACCATATTATTGTTACCACAATCATATATATAGTTACTGTGACTATAATATTGTTACAGTAACCATGCACAAATTTGAAATGGTTACAGTAACAATGTACAACTATATTTTTTTCTGCGTGTATATACAATAAGTAAAATAATTTATTTTAATAAAAAGTACCATTAGAAGAAAAAGTAAAAATTGTTCACGCTTAAACCACTGTCAAGTTTGAAATTTCAAAGTAATTTCCTGATTCTAGGTTCAATATTATAGAAAATTCATTTTGAAGAACGAAAAAGTACTCCTTAGTTTGGTTTAGTTCTCCAGTTTTGGTATCATAATACAATTGAGCACCCTATTCTTGATCATTTCTTTACTGAGAAGCATATCAGCCAACTTTAATGTACCCTTGGCAGGGTAGAAAATCCATTCCAATTTGCCAATTGTCTAAAAATTGTAGTATTCAGTGATATTCTTTGAATTATTACAGATTAATTATAATAAATGAACTTATGCCTAATTAAAAAATTTACTTTCAAATTATTTAATAAATTATCACAAAACCGAACCGAAACCGATCGGTTTTAAATTTTTTAAAACCGAAACCGCGGTTTTAAAATTTTTCGGTTTTTTGGAAACTCTACTTTAAACCTTTATTTTGTACTGCACTTTAGAAAGTAGTTATTTTACCCACCAGAAGCAATCCATTGGAGAGTTGACGACGAAAGGTTTGTTTACACGATATCGTTTATTGGACTGCCTATGATATGTTTTTTAGCTGACTATTTGAGGTCAATTAGCACCCCTACATGTTAAAATAATTAGTTATTTTGCTGATCAAATTGCCAGTTAGGTAGCTAGTAAGGCAACTGACGCTATTTAACCAGTATGTAAATCCAATGCGTTGACTACTTTGGACCAGCTACAATACAGTCTCATTGTAGTCAAAAAGGGTCAATATAATAAAATAGCATCTTCAGGAAAATATTTTCCTGAAGATGCTACACATTGATGTAGCGAAATATTGAAATAAAAATTGAAATATTTTTATAAAAAAGACCTCAAGCTTGAATAATTATCATATTAAAGCAAAAAATATATTTTTTACGTGAAAATACAATTTTTTTTTTGTTTTAAAAAAATCATGAAAAATCAAAAATGGTATAAATTGTTCAGATTAAAAGCTTTATCGCAAAATAACATATAATAGCAACAATATATCGTTCATAAAAATCGAAGAATTCTTTTCGAATTTATTCAAAATTAAGTGTATTCGGGTACTTTCACAAATTTTTATTTTTATTTTTGGAATATATATAAAATTGAGAAGTTAATATTCTTCTTTCGATTATTGCGTTTCAATCGCCTCAGTAGTTTCGGAGTAATAATAACATATTGAAGCAAAAAATATATTTTTTACGTGAATATAACAATTTTTTCTGTTTTAAAAAAATCATGAAAAATCGAAAACAGCAGAAATTGTTCAGATTTATTGCTTAATCACAAAACCTTATATAATAGCAACAAAATGAGATAGCAGTCATAAAAAGCTATTTATTCTTTTCGAATTTATTCACAATTAAGTGAATTCGCTCATTTTCACAAAATTTTAGTTTTTTGTTTGATATACATAAAATTGTGTAGTTAATGTTCTTCTTTCAAATGATTAAATTTTGAAAATAGTTTCCCCATGCTATGTACATATTTCCATGTATATATATTGTGTTTTAAACGGCTCAGTAGTTTCGGAGTTATAATAACAAATTAAAGCAAAAAATATATTTTTAATGTGAAAATATATATTTTTTTTTTTGTTTTAAAAAATCATGAAAAATTAAAAACGGCAGAAATTGTTCAGATGTATTGGTTAATCGCAAAGCCACAAATAATAGGAATAATCTGAGATATCGATCATAAAAATCTATGAATTTTTTTCGAATATATTCCCAATTAAGTGAATTCGCTCATTTTCATAAATTTGTTATTATAACACCGAAATTACTGAGCCGATTAAAACGCAATATATAAACGGATTTAAGGTTATGTAAATTTCAATTTTCCTAAGTTTATTTTAATAATATCGGATTAACTGTTTTTAAGTTATCATTAACTATGTGGAGAAACATCTAAAAAAATTTACAATTTTACTTAAAATGTTTCTAATAAAAAAACATCTCCATACAATTTAAAATTTGGACCATGATGCTCAAATCTATATAGTGGTTAGTCATACCTTTTTTTGCTGTTGACCTGTATTATTAAATACATGTGGGCAGAAGTTTCTTTAATAAATATAGGCTTGTATGTATATAAATAAAATTTAACTGGTTTTACTAAGTCATATAATTTGTTACTTGTTTAATATTTGACCACAGTACTATTCTAGTTATACAAACATATTTTAGAACTAGATTAGTGTCAAGAAAATATACACTATGTTGGTCAGTAGGTTTTAAATTTAGCAAGATACATACTATACGGGGGATTTCATATCAAGTGAACTAACTTTTGAAATCGATGTCTTGCGATCGGGATGAAATTTGCCTCAAAGTTAGTCCTATTGAATAGTAGAATTCAGACACAATTTTTCAACAAGATCGGTCAAGAAATCTCTGATTTAGAGGAGATAAAAATTTGACATTTTGGCCAAACAGGTGGTTTTTCTCATTCATGTAACTTATTACCAATTGTTCTTAGCAAACTGTGTCTGAACTACTATCCAATAGGACTAACCTTGTTGCAAATTTCAGCCTGATCGGAAGACATCGATTTCAAAAGTTGGTTCACTTGACATGAAATCCTCCATACACTAAATGGAAAATATATTAAAAATAACTCAATAAATTGGTGTAGAACTCTTTAAACTTTAATTTAAATTTTTTAACAATATAATTAGAAATAACAATTAAAATTGTCGCATATACTATGTGTAACGTATTCTCTTTCCAACAACTGAGATTAATTCAAGTGCATACACCTGTATTCTATTCTTTTCACCTAATTTTTGCTTTTAATAGATTTTTGCCAAATTTGTTACTCTTATGCAATTTATGGTAATGAGATTTTAATGGGTAACCAAAAACTTGTGGGTTGCATTATTATTTTTAAACATAATCGTTAAATTAATGCAGTTTAAACGTTTTGGATTTGAATCCAGTTCCCTAATTGAAACTGGTCTTAATTGAGTCTTTCAAAATTATACAATTTTTTCAAATTTGTTTATTTCGGTTTTTTATTATTAAGTATTATATTTACCTTTTATTACCGTTAAACTGGTATGTATGCATTTGTATTTAAATTGTGTTCAATAAAATGATTAAAACAAAAGTATTATAAAATGTGTTTTGTGGCAAAGACAAGTTTTATAGAAATATTTCATGTTTAGAAAATAACTTTTATTTAACATTTAAGTAAGCCCCATCACATAATCATAATAATAATAATAATAAAGTAAAAACGTAATCTATGAAAAATTCTATGAAAATTCCAAGAAACTATGGGTCTAAAATCAAAACCTAGCTTCCGCTGAGAGACTTCAAAATACACTGTTAAGAAATTTTTAAAAACAAATCTAAAATCTTTATGTCTCTTGGCGGGAGCTAGGTTTTAATTTTAGACCCATACTTTCTTTTCGTTTGTTTCTTAGAATTTTATGTAGATTCCGATTTTGCTATACGCCTGTCACGTTTTTTCTCACGCGAACAAATTGACCCACAATAATACATATATGTATAATAAGATAAAATTAAAATATTGTCAATTAAATTGGATTTTCTTAAAATATAACTTATAGTTTGAACTATGTGAATTGATCCAAGAAAAGTATCAGTTTTACAATTACCTTATATTGGAAATCATGAACCGATATTTCCCATTTTCAATACCAAACAATCCTTATCAACAGAGTGTTTTCAACAGACATACGGACGGACATAACTAGATCGTATTAAAATTTTGTTATGACCTAGAATACACCTATATTCTTTTGTGAGTCTGCGATGAATATTTCGATGTGTTACAATAACAAAATCAATATACGCTCCCGAAATAAGAATTTATCGGCCATAAATACGTGAAATATATAGGAATACTCACAAATAAACCATGATCATTCCATAATAAGTGATTGATAACATATAAAGTCCAATTCTGTTAACTTAAATCACACCAGAAAATTAAGAAATTCGGTCCATTCATATGTATTCCGATCATAATTTGCTTTCATTTTTAAATGTAGGGTATACGTTGGCAAACAAAAAAATAAAATGTGAACATAAATACATTATTCAAAACATAAATACTTATGTATGTAAATATTTCCTACCATAAGTAAATGCTTTACCAAAACCACTAAAATTTCTTTATGGCAGGATAAAACTGTATGGCTACAGGCAATGCAATTTTGGCCTCTATATCGCATGATCATAAACTTCCAAATATTTCAAGGTCAATGTTAAGCAGCCACTAAGTTTAATTCACAGTGGGTGAGAATAAGAATATTTTCAATGTTAACTTTTCGTTATTTAAATTGATTTGATTAAATTATTCGAATGATATTTTTTACTCCTTATTCTTTCGAATAATCGAGGAAATTTTAAAAATAGCTTGATCACTCGAATATAAAAAAAATTATAATAAAACTCGTATAATTGACACCTCTAATACATATTCTTAAAAGGCCTATCATATGTAAGACTCTATTGCGAAACGTACATAACTGAAGGTTGGCTAACAAATAACATTGGCAAGTAAGAAGGTATAGTCGGTCAAGTCCAACCATATAATACACTGAGTAAATATGAAAAATATCGTCATGAAATTTAGACGCGTGATTTATTTTCATATGGAATATATTTGTGTTGAATTTTATGTGGATATCAACATTTTCAAGATATTTATGCTCTTTAAATGAATATGCAGTCACAAATATTTCAAATTCTTGATCATGGCGAAATCAATTAGATCGGGAATCTTATTGAGTAGGTTGTATATTTGGAACTGTAATCGCCAGCTGCAATGAATCTTCGACTTAAATTTGAGAAACTGATCTCTATTAACATTTACATTGGAGGACAATATATATTTATATATTGGATGTATGACTTAAAAATGCGAGGGTACATATCTATTAATTATTCTCACTTAGTTATTGAGCATTATAGTGTTCAGTAACTACAAATTTTGACACGGAAGACAAAGATCGCCCAGGCCAGCCAAAAAGGTTTGAAGATCAAGAATTGGAAGCATTACTCCATGAGGATTGTTCTCAAACCCAACAGGAGCTTGCAAGATCATTAGGAGCTACTCCAGCAGGAATATCAAAATGTTTGTGAGCAGCAGGATTCATCCAAAAGCTGGGAAATTGAGTACCATACGAATTGAAGTTGAGATACCTTGAATTTTACGAAATAAAGTTTGAACGCTATAAAAGAAAATCATTTTTGCAACGAATCATTACTAGCGATGAAAAATGGAGATCCATTACCATAAACCCAAGCATAAGATATCGTACTTGAAGACCCGCCAACCAGCCGAATCGACACCAAAGCCAAATATCCATGGCGCTAAGGTATATTCAATCACGACAACACTCGGCCACATGTTGCAATACCTGTTAAAAACTATTTAGAATGAAGTGGTTGAGAAGTTTTGCCTCGTTCAGGCCTCAAAAGATGAGCTGTTTTTTTGGATTGTAATCCATATGTTGCCAGAAAGATGGGAAAAGGTTAATGGCCAATACTTTGAATAAATTTACATTGTTAAATTATTAAAAAAAAATCTAAAAATTTTGAAAAAATGCCTCATTGTTAAGTCATACACCCAATAAGTTGCTAGAATATGATAACTTCTGGAATGCTTTGTAACATAAGTGTAGTAGCTATTCATTCTGAAAGAGATATTTTGTGTGTATCAGATACAAGTACTTACTACATTAATTTTCTGCAAATGTAACGTAAGATTAAAACAGTCTTGCGTTACACTATTTCGAAAAACAAATTTCACTTGGGTAAGAATTATCTTATTTTCCTAACATCAAACATTTTTCAGATATTTTATAAGATATGTATTGATATTTTTCGTTGATATTTTAGGTACGTTGCAAGAAAATCGCAATGGGATTCATTTTTATTTTTTTTGTCCCACTGTGCAATAAAACAAACGTTTGTTTATCGACAATTTCATCTTTCTGTTTTCTGTTGTACACTTAATATTTCTGTTGTTTTTTTTAATTTTATAACTCTTTTGTAGCTGTTGTCTTCCCCAGATTTCATTGTACTGGAATATTTATTATCAATTTGTTTAGACCATAATATCCACATAGTATACTTAAGATGTATTAAGGTGGCCCTTATTTAGCAATTTTTGGATTTTCGATGCTCCGAAGTTCTATTAAACTGGTTATCTTAAATCCAAATGCTGAAAGTATAAGCAAAATCGGATAACGTTTTTACTGATCAAACGAAAATTTACTGATTACTGCAAAATAAATCTCATTATACATACAAATTTACTAATTATAGCAATTTTGTAATGCACTAGATATATAATTCCGTGTGTCCATGCATCATAATTTAAAATCTCATATTTTACACTTTGAAAATATCGACTACAACCAGTCAAAAATAGAGTACATGTATGTATATGAAAATTATTTTTACACAGCTACAAGGCTACACGACCACCGTTGCCGCTGTAAACTAGTTTCTTTTTTCTAGGCGGCAATAAACAGATCTAGTGCTGTCAACATAATAAAAAATATGAAATAAAAGAGATCATAAACATATTTTTCTTTTATTAAACAAAAAAGAATATCAAAAACATAAAATATTATATATGTATTCGCGACGGCTTAATTTTTAATATTGCAGGTTCTATAATCGCTACAGTTTACGAAAAACGGGTTGGATGAATTTGATCTACAATTTTGTCAGTTTATTTGTTATTTTAAAGCAAACGAAACGTTGCACCTTAAAGAAAGCTGAGTACCCAAAAATGGAAAAAATGCTTTATAAGAGATTTGTAAAACAAAGGGAACAAATTTTCCAATATAAGCAGGGATTTTATGATCAAAAGCCGGTTATTTGTATTCCAAAATTTATCAAACCATTTAAGGCATAGAGAATTATACATAGAGACGAAACACTCCGATTTAAGTGTCGACATGAAATTAGATTTTTATAAATTTTGGGCGAGATATTGTCTTCGAAACCTCATCTTATTGATCCATTTATGAGTTTAAGGATTACGTTGATGAGCATGGGTTGACTCTTCAGCAAATCTACAATGCCGACGAATCCAGTTTATATTATACGATGCTTCGGAAGAAAAATATGTAAAGACCGAATAACTTGTTTCCGCTGTACAAATGCGGAAAGCACAGACAAACTGAAATTGTTGGCTGTTGGTAATAGTTATACAACTCCAGAAAAAACGCATGGATGACATTATTCATATTCATGGACTGGTTCCATCACGATTTTGTTCCCTACGTAAAAGTAAGTTGTCCATAAGTAAACAAATTTTAGGTCCGAGAATTTTTGGCTGCAAAAGGTCTACCGCAAAAATCAGTTCCGTTTTTAGATAACCCGATGTGCCACACAGTTGTGGAACTTAAAAGTGTTGACGGTTTAATTCCACTGCGCTTAGTGACAAGCCGACAACAGCACTTTATGAACTACGTGATTCAGCTTTGCATGATTCAATTTGCCAAAAAAGCATCTCGAAATCTAAAATTTCATTAAAAATGTTTAAATGTTAAAAATTACATACATTTTTTTAATAAAATTTTGGATTCTGTTATCGCGAAAATTCAGTTTTCGCTACAGGTCTGGTTTTTTATTAATACCGAATACCGATCTTGCACTGTATTAACCAAATAAAAGCAGTATTTTTCGGGAAAACTCCACCAGTCGATTCTGCAGCAAAAATGTATACAATGGACGTTTTTTAAACGTCCATAATAGATAGGACCCTTTTGGTTCCCCAAATACAGAGCATTTCCTTAGCGCCATGGATATATGGCATCGGTGTCTAATTGGCTGATTGTCCGGGCTTCACATATGATATCTTACGCATCGGGTTATCGTAATGGATACATTTTTCATCACAAGTAATGATTTTCTTTTATATCTTTCAAGCATCATTTCTGAATCATGCTGCTTGCAAACGTTTTGAAATTGCTGCTTGAGCGGCTCCCAATAATTTTGCAAGCTCTTTTTAAGTTTGACAACAATCTTAATGAAGTAATGCCTACAATTCTTGGACTTCATACTTTGTTTGGCTGGTTTATGCGATATTTGACTTTCGTGTCAAAATCACAACTTCTGAACGTTGAAACCAATGAAACACATTCACCATAAGCTTCGGTGAGCAATCGGTGTGTTTCAGTGGGATTTATTTTTTCAAATTATAGAAGTAAAGCAAAACTTCCCGCATATGACGCTTTGTTGGCGCAAAATTCGACATTTTCGAAACAAAAACAAGTAAGAAAGTATGGTCGTTCAAGCCCGACAATATAATACCCTACACTAAGTAAATGGGCAAAAACATTTTTCCTTCAAAATTTCAATAATTTATATTCGTGAGCGATTTTCGGAAGTGGGCTTTATATGGGAGCTATGATCAATTATGGACCGATCACCATGAAATTAGGTAGTGTGATTAATGTCTATATGAAAGTTATTTATGTTGCATTTTATGTGTATACCAACATTTTTAGGAGATTTATGATCGTTAAAGTGATTATCGGAAGCAGGGCTTATATGGGAGCTATGACTAATTATGGACTGATCATCATAAAATTTGGTGACATGAATTCTGTATATATAAAACTTATTTAGAGAAAAACTTGTGTAGATACATATATAAATTAAACAATTATGACCGATAAAGTCCAATTTTGGTAGGACATTTGTATGGGGGCTAGATGAAATAATGAACCGATTTCAGCCAGTTTCAATAGGGTTGGTCCATGGGCAGAAAAAATGATATGGACCAAATTGTATCGAAATATCTTCAAGAATGCGACCTGTACTCTGCGCACAAGGTTTACATGGACAGCCAACCAGCCAGTCAGACGGACGGACGGACGGACGGACGGACATCGTTTAATCGACTCAGAAAGTGATTCTGAGTCGATCGGTATACTTTAAGGTGGGTGTTAGACTAATATTTTTGGGCGTTACAAACATCTGCACAAATCCATTATACCCTCCCCACTATGGTGGTGTAGGGTATAAAAATTCAATAACTAAGTGAGTATAAGAATAAATGACAGATATGTAGCCTTGAAAATGATACATAAGTCATTAAAAACAAAACCCGTGTTCATAAGATACGCCATGTATTGTAAATCCTGCATTTCTAAGGCATACACCCAATATTTTTCCAACAATCAGCGTTTAGCTGAACAAATTTGCAAACGTAAATCCAAAAAGTGTAAAATAATGACTACCCTAATGTACGTAGGCGCGTGTGTGTGAATCATCCATTTTTTCTTCAACTTAACAACAAACACCAAAAATTGTGTGAACATAAAATATGGCAACACTGATTGGTGGTAAAATAAAAACAACAACAAAAACAAAGGTTCACAAACACACTCCTACGATGAAAAAAGCGGGTGGTGGCTGTTTGGTTGGCATGTGGTTGCTTTTGGGTTCACTGTACGATGACCTTTTCTCACGTTTAATATTTAACTACACAAACGCAATTCCATTTCATCTGGTCGTAAATATGGTGACTGTGTGTGTGTGTAATTGTGCTTTTTATTCTGTAGTTTATGATCCACTTGGGGAGATTGTGTTGGTGATCACGATCATGATCATCTTCATCATCTGCATCAGGTAGTCAAGCCGTATGCAAATTAATTCACATTCATTATATTAACGAGTGTTTTTTTTTCTGTTGTATAGCTGTGGATTTTGTTAAACCGTTAAGGACGTCCCGTGTATTTACCGGAAGGCTTTTTGCACTCATGTTGGTTGGAGTTTTTGTTGCCATGTTTCCTGTTAAATTGAAATGAACTTTTTATTATAGTTTTCTACGTGAATGTGTTAGTGTTTTTAAATATTTAACGACAAAATGGCCATAAATAATTTTTATGTTCTCGTGAAATACAACTAAATTTTGATTTTAAATGTAAATTAAAAGGGAATTAACAACAAGATGGAGACAAGATAAAACAAAAGTAAGAGTAGTTTTAGTTGGTTGATCTTTACTTTTGTTTTCGTTCAGCTATACACATTTTTAATTAAATAAAATTATATTGTATTCACACCTTTTTTATGGCTGTGGGAGGATTGTCTAGTTTCATTTAATCGTCGAGCATTAATGTTAAACACAATATGGTTCATTGCTCTGTTCTGAAGAATAAAATTTTAATTAAACTTTATCAATAGTTAATATCAGATGCTTTTGAATGATGTTTAAGGTGAAGTCCTAAAAGTAATATACGTCCTCTGATTTGTAATTGTGCAACATTTGACAATGTGATTATTTTATGTAGTTTTTTCCGGTTGCTACAAGCATGAGAAGAAAAGTACTCGCAATAAAAATCGTTTGCGTTTAATCCAATTAGAAAGATAATTTCTCTAATTTCCAATGCTTTTAATTAAGCAGAGTCTTCCAAAACCAACACTAACTTTTAAGTTATTGACATTCTCAAATAATAAATTCTTAAAATTTTACGATACAATAAACTTGGTGATTAATTTTTAATAAAACAATGTGAAATTTGATATTAAATGATTACAACTAAAACATTTGCTACCCACTCGAAATAAAATTTAATGAGATTAACGATCGCCAAATGATAAGCTTAACAAACGTGTTTAAAACATGCGCTTACTCACAGTAATAAACATTTTTTACAACATGAAACCAAATTCACAGGAGAATAATAAATAAATTTAAGAAAAAACGAATATGTATGTTTGAAACTGTTTGGCCACTATAAGATTTTTATCAACGTAACATATAGTACGGAAGTACTATGAAGTCTATTTATTGGACAAGAATAATTAATTATAATAGAGATGCTGCCGCTATAATTTTTCTATTTGTAAACTATTACAAGCTCATGTGAGTAACTTCAAATTAGCCGTTAGGCTTGGAATAAGTTAAACATTTGTTAACGATTAATGAATGAATACAGTTTTTAAACATTTATATTAGTACTATTGACTAGTCAAATATGCATAAAAGATCAGAATGATTATATTGGGGGTATGACCTAAAAATGCGGGATTTTTTTTTCAAATTTTTTTGCTTTGTAAAATATAAATTTATTAGAAGTATTTACAATTGTTAGCTATAACGTTTCCCCATCTCTCTGGCCAAGAACGAATCAAGCCAGTTTCGCATACTCTATTCCAAAGTGAAGCGTGTCCCAGAGATATCGATGGAAACAAATAGTAGTCAGATGGAGAACGGTCTGGACTATAAAGTGAGTGAGGCAAAACTTCCCAACTTCATCATTCTAAATACTTTTTAACAGGTACTACAACATGTGGCCGAGCGTTGCACAGTGGTTTAGAAACGCTTTTTTTTGGAAATAATTCGGTATCTCGGGAACTATTACATATATATTGTTTTCACATGGTTAGAGCTGAGTTGTTTTCGAGTTGATTTACGTTTGTTCAGCTTTCTAGCGCCAATGGGGGCCAGTGCGTAGCTCCTCAAATTTGGTCAGCTCTGGTCTAAAATTTTTTAAAAAAATCGACAGAAAAACATTTACGATCCGAATGAGCTGAAATTTTAAATATGAATAGTTCTTGAGAAGATCTGCAAAAAATACGCTTACATGTGCAGATTATCTCTATTAGTTGTAGAGATATTCAGGTTTATTGATTTATTGTTTTATTCATTTTGTTCGTTATTTTTATGGTTTTTTAGATATGGCGGGCCAACCGAGGCTCGAAATTTATTTTTGAAACATCAGCTATATTGGCGATAAAATTCTAAAATAAAAAAAGCTTTCTAATAGTTATCTCGTCACTATAAAAATTGATACGCATCCAAAGTTGGGACAGTATTTTTTACGTGTTTTTCCAAAAAAGCCCATATATTTTTCCTTGTGTAGAAAAACATTTACTTCGGGACTATATACAATTGTTATATGACCTGGCAAGATAACTTAATGCAAAAGCGTATAAAGTAAAATTTGGCTCACTTAAGCGGACGTAACAACCCCCAGTACAAATTTATCCAAATTTAAAAAAAAATTTCACTTTAGGTAAAAATTTCTAAAAAGGCAAAGCACCAATCTACCAATGAGTTCCATATTAATACAACCCTCTATGTTTCTTAAATAATTGCAAAGTATTTTAACTATCACGCGGTAAATAATGTTACAGTAGACACTTTTCTAAAAAGATTCCCCGTTTTAGGAATTTCGTAATTTGAAATTAAAAAAAATTACAAAAATTGTAATGCCATTGATTTAAGGACATTTAAGTCTATATTAGTTACAAATAGTTCCCGAGATACCGAATAATATAAAAAAAACGTTTCTATACCACTGTGCGTTGTCATGATGGAATATTACGGTTTCATGTCTGGCAACATATTCTGGGCATTTTTCGGCCAATGCAAGCCTCAAACGAATCAGTCCGGTACATGTCCCCTGTGATGGTCTGGTTAGATTTCAGCAGCTCATAATAGTTAGAACCCTTTTGCTCCCAACAGGTACAGAGATTTAGCTTAGCACCATGTATATTTGGCTTTGGTTTCGATTCGGCTGGTTGGCTGGGCTTCAAATAAGGTCTCTTGCGCTTCGGGTTATCATAATGAATACATTTTTCATCGCAAGTAATGATTCGGTGCAAAAATTATTTTCTTTTATAGCGTTCAAGCATTAGTTCAGACATGGAAAATCGTATTTCAAGATCTCTTGGCTTCAATTTGTAAGATATCTGATTTCCCTGCTTTTGAATGAATATTTCTGCTGGCTCCAATCTTCATGGTGTAATGCCTCCAATTCTTGGTCTCCAAACTTTTTTGGCTGGCCTGGGCCAAAGTTACCACTTCTGAACCGCACAAACCATCTCTCGCACATTGAAACCGAAGGAACACATTCACCATAAGCTTACGTAAGCAATCGTTGTGTTTCAGCAGCAGTTTTTCTTTCTAATTAAAGAAGTAGAGCAATACTTCCCGCATATGATGCTTTGTTGGTACAAAATTCAACATGAAGCAAAAAAAAAAAAACAAGTAAGAGTGCTATTTTCCGCTATGCCGAATCTTATATACCATTCACCTTTGTTGTGAATGCATTAATTGCCCATTTTCAGAGTATAGCATCCTAAATATATCAAGAAAACTTTTAAAAATTTTACATTTAATTCCTGACGAACAGATTATATTGTAGAGATTACAAACGAAATAACAATCTTATATATACCCTTCTCACGAAGGTGAAGAGTATAAAAACAACAACGCCAAACGAAACGAAACACCAAAGAACAAAATACGCAAAGCAATGAAGCCAACACACATCCAAACATATGTACGTTTTGTTGCTTTTTTGTCAAAGCATGCAATAAATTGTCTTTTTTTTATGAAATTTTCAGAGGTTGTCTCGGATTTTTGCTCATATCTCCGTTATTTATGGACGGATTTTGCTGATTTTAAATACGAAACTTCTCGAAAGCATGCCTGACAGAATTATTGAAGATTTGGATCCCGAAGATATCTGGGGTCTTCAGAAAATTGATTTCAACAGACGGACAGACAGACAGACAGACAGACAGACAGACAGACAGACAGACAGACAGCCAGACAGACAGACAGACAGACAGACATGGCTCAATCAACTCCGCTATCTATAAGGATACAGAATATATATACTTTATAGGGTCGGAAAATTATATTGTGGAAATTACAAATGACAAATTTATATATACCCTTCTCACGAAGGTGAAGGGTATAAAAACGTTGTATAATGTTCAATAACTAAGTGAGAATGAATGAGAGATATGTGCTCTTCAAAATGACATAAACTTATATGTAATTTTGAACGAGGTTTTTGTTTTTAAAAGATCCGCCATCTATTGTAAATCCCGCATTTTTAAGTCATAATCGTGCAATGGCTTATATTAAAGCAACATTTTTGGAAAATTTATGATATCTTTTTTGAGATATCCTTTTTTAAGAACGAGTTACTATGCTATATCCTGTTTTGATGAGAAACGAATTTCTTTCAACTTTGAAATCTACGATTCATTAGCTTTAACATGTGAACGAAAATGATAAAATCTGACTAACAGTTCTATAGTTAACAGTTTTACTTTAGGAATCTATTAAAAAATATGAACTTTGACCTTATATAAAAACCAAACTAAAACGAGTTTCAAAATTCTGGAGAACTTTAAATTGTGCATGGAAAATATGTCTACCAGTTAGTATCGAATTCAGAAGTGTGAAGGTTCAAAAATTATTTTTTTATATAAATTGTACTACATATTTGGTCAATTTACAAGGTCTCTTATCAGTCATATTGTCCTAATATATCACGACTCGGCTGCTCGGCTTAACCGACTCTTAGGCATTTGGCGTTGGTCTCTGCTGGTTCGTTACGATAACACAATAAACATAGCATAGAAAGTAGTATTATTTTACGAAATTTTTTGCTTGAAAATATTAAGACATTATGACAATATGACATGATAAGAGACCTTGTGAATTGACCAAATGTAATTAAATCTTTGGAAGAGCATATATTTATGTAAATGTATGTATAAAGGAGAACAATGAAATTAATTAGGTTGTTGCTCTTTTTTCTGATAAATTTATGGCAATTTTATCTGATCTGAACTGTCAACTTTTTACAAAAACAAACAAATGAAACAAAAAGTCAAATATGTATGTAGTATGTCCTACATACGAGTACAATTCAATTCAATTGCAATTAAAATTCAATTCTTTCCTTAAAGTCATAAAAAGTTTAGATAAGTCAAATAAAATTAATAACATGTTTATTTATTGCGCTTATTCGAATTATTTAATTGTGTGCATTTTTTTGTAAAAGATTAAGATAATTTTGTTTACAATTTTAATTATCTTTGGTCTTCAGAACTCACAAAAAAAATAAAACTTGATGAAATTAATTCTTTGGAAGGCTATTTGTACATTTTAAATAACAAAAAAACAGCAGCAATGTTACAAATTCTTAATTTTGAACAATTAAATCTAAATGAATGAATAAATGGTTGTATTATTGTTCGTTTGTAATGTTTTTTTTTTTAAACGATACAGGTACTTTTTTTAAATAAACTTTTTAAATAAGATTAATTATTCGGAGAGAATTACTTTCATTGATTGATATTAATTATTGAGGAATCAACAGATTAAACCTTATTAATGTAATTGTTAATAATTAATATAAATTTGAAAATAAATTGTCAAATTATTTAATAATTTCAACGGTAATAATTAATCATTATGGTTGCAATTTTTTATGAAAAGGTTACTTACTGTATTTCCAAAAATGTATGACGAAGAAATATTTAATTTTTGTTTCATCCAACTTTTTACGCTCCAACAATTTGGAGCAAAACAATAAAAAGTCACATCTCAGTGAGACATTTCGGTTTAACGCATTCTTTTGCATCCGCCGGTTTTATAGTACTTTTGTGTGCTATAAAACCTACAGTTTGTGATATATAATTTCAGTATTAAGTAATATTCCGAATATGTAGCTATTTGACATACAATTTGAGAAAGTTGATATCGTACAAGTTTAGGTCAATCTGAAAACGAATAATTGCAATGAAAGCTAAGTGAAAGAAGATGAAATTGGGTTCGTACGCTTGCAATTTTTTTAGCCTTTTCTAAAATCAAATTTTTAATATATTCTTAAAAGCTTGGTTAGACTTATAAAAGAGACAGTGTCGTGAGCTATTTATTACATATATGTAGTAGTTATTGAGTTATAAACATTTTACCATACCCTGGCCCAGTTTTTTCATAATAGCGGGCACGATGTATGACCGATTTAATTTTTTTTCGTATTACACTTTGCTTCCCAGAAAAATTGTTTCTTAGTTAACTTATAAAACTTTTATATTTTTCTGAAAGGTATCTCAACATGGATTTAAAATGGAAAGAGGCCTAAAATATTCTGATAAGGGTTTCCCTACGCCCTTATAATTTAACATTCTCATTATCGAAATTTAAAATTTTGGCTAAGTGTTATAAAATCCTAATTCTGGAATTCCAAAATAGGCAACAGTTTTAAATACTATGATGTACTCCAAATCAATCATATTATTCTTTTGCCAGCCCTGTAACAAATCCGGATTTTATTCGCGAATGTCCAAGAAAATTAAAAAAAAAATTGTTTATTTTCCTAAATAGTATATTTATTTCTACCGTTAAATTTGCTATCAAAAGGTGTACAGACGTAAAAACTGTCGTTGCGATATTTTAACGAACACACCTTTTATTGAATATTTATGTGTTCTCCGATTGCACAATCTCCCAACTATAGTGGGGAGGGTATATTGGATTTGTGCAGATGTTTGTAACGCCCAAAAATATTAGTCTAACACCCATCTTAAAGTATACCGATCGACTCAGGATCAGTCGATTAGACGATGTCCGTCCGTCCGTCTGGCTAGCTGGTTGTCCATGTAAACCTTGTGCGCAGAGTACAGGTCGCAATCTTGAAGATATTTCAATAAAATCTAGTACATATCATTTTTTCTGCCCAAGGACCAAGCCTAATGAAATCGGTTTATTATTTCACCTAGCCCCCATACAAATGTCCTCCCGAAATTGGACTTTATCGGTCATAAATGTTTAATTTATTTATGTATCTACACAAGTTTTTCTCCAAATAAGTTTTATATATACAGAATTCATGTCACCAACATTTTTTATGATCGGTCCATAATTAGTCATAGCTCCCATATAAGGCCTGGTTCCGATAATCACTTTAACGAGCATAAATCTCCTAAAAATGTTGGTATACACATAAAATGCAACATAAATAACTTTCATATAGACATTAATCACACCACCTAATTTCATGGTGATCGGTCCATAATTGGTCATAGCTCCCATATAAGGCCCACTTCCGAAAATCGCTCACGAATATAAATTATTGAAATTTTGAAGGAAAAATGTTTTTGCTCATTTACTTATGAGGTTGGGCTTGACCGATCATACTTTCTTACTTGTTTTGATATATCTATGATAATTTTACTCCGAATTCCACTAAATCTAACTGTCTTGTTTAGAAAATGTTCTTTTTGATCACACGAAATAAAAATTCTAATCGATATTTTGTACGAGTCCAAAAAGAGATGAATTTAAAGTTGAATATTGCAAAAATTTTGAATGTCATAGTTTTTAGACCAAACCCCATATACAAATCTTTGCCCCTGGAAAAAATATGTTTACATAAATATATTTTTAATATTTACTTAAGGATATTAATAAAAAATGGGCAAAAACCATAAAATGTTTCACAATATTTTTGAATTTTTAATAATTTATCGGTTGTATTAAAAATTTTAGATTTTTAAAATTTTTAACTTTTATTTTTAAACATTTGTACAATATAAATTTGTTCAAAGTATTGGCCATTGTTAGCGATGACCTTTTCTCATCTTTCTGGCAACATATGGATTCCGCGCCAAAAGAACTACTCATATTTGCAGGCCAAGAACGAATCAAGCAAATTTCGGATACTCTGTTCTAAAGTGAAGCGGATACCAGAGAGAGCGTTCTGCATCGATCGAAACATATCTTAGTCGTACAGGACACGGTCTGGACTATAAAGAGGGTGAAGCAAAACTTTCCAACCGCTTCATTTTAAATACTTTTTAACAGGAATTGCAACATATATGTGACCGAGTATTGTCATGATGGAATATTTTATATCTGGCCGCATATCCTGATCATTTTTTGGACAATGCTCGCTTTAAACGAATCAAATTGCGTTCGGTACAGGTTCCGTGTGATGGTGTAGCCAGATTTCAGCAGCTAATAGTAGATTGGACACTTTTGCTCCTACCAAATACAGAGAATTACCTTATAGCCAGGGATATTTGGCTTTGGTGTGAATTCGGCTGGTTGGCCGAACTTCACATACGATCTATTCTGGTTATTATAATGGATCCATTTTTCATCGCAAGTAATAATTTCGGATATGAAAAATTGTCTTTCTCTCGTCTTCAATGCTTTTGGTACCCAATTTCTTATATTTCGCACATTGAAACCGATGAATAACATTCATCATATGTTTTGGTGAGCAATCGGTGAGCTTCAGCGGCACTTTTTAAAAATTAAAGAACTAAACTAAACTTTCCGCATACGACGATACGTTGGTACAGAATTCTACCTTTTCGACATTCCGCTTGTCCTTATTTTTGTATCAAAGGAAAAACATTATTAGAGTCCTTACCTTCTAAGCTTTTGTTTGATATCCATTAGGAGATTTTTATGCTAATTATCCTTTGATCCTTTGAAGTTTCAATGTCCATTTATAATAATATATCTGACTCGATAAAGAAATACTGAGTATGCAGTGTTGCTATGTATGGTCTCTACTTTTACGAATATATCGATTTGTTCATGTCTATGGAAAATATAATAAAATTGTTACAGGGTCATAGTTTTTTTCAATTCTTTTGGTGTTTTTCATACAAAATTTTAAAAATAATTTTTTGTCCGAATTTTTTATTCAGGGGCTAAACATTTCTTAGCTTTTATTTGATAGGATTAAATATTTTATATAGTTTTTTTGAATATGGTTTTTCCTTTGAAATATTAATGTCCGTTTTGAAGGGATATCTGACCCGACCAAGAAAAACTTTGTACGCAGTATTACTTTGTTGTTGTATATAAGGCATATTTAAAGTTTCTCCAAAAACCCATTTTATGCTAACTTTTCTGACCAACCAAATTACTCCCAGAGCTTGATATTGCAGATTTATTTCCAAAATATTTTGCTTCTGCCCCACTGTGCACTCGAACATTTCTATTGCCTAAGATAAGTTAATGATGCCAAATGATTCCTCAATCATACAGATATTGTTTGACATGTTAATATTATTATGGAAACACATTTTTGTTAGGAGGTGTCAATCTCTTACCATCGATAAGCGGCAAACATTTTCTAAACCCCATAACCTTGAAGGCCTAAGGGGCTCTGGCTGGACTTACTCGCGTTAGACTTTTCACCGAATTTTGGAGGTCAAAATATAGCAAAAATGGGCATTAATTGACTGAGATTTGCAGCATCATTACTTTTTGTGTAGTTCCATAAGGGAATAGTTTTTTTGAATATCTATTGCTTTTGCTTAGACATTATTCAGTAACTTACAAATTCTTGGGTTTGCAATATGATTTTCAATACATCTTGCTCTATAATATATGATTCTTATAGAAATAGAAGTTAATATAATGTCTGTCCACATCTTGATTGAAGTCTAATTTCTGAAGGCCCCAGATATCTAATATATCAGATATACTATACGAGAATTTTAAATTTATTAATTGTATTTGTTTAAATCCAATGATTAACAGCCAACTTAAGTTAGTTTCTCGATTCGTGGAAGCCAGATCTAAATTTAAGTATGTATGAATAATATGTATAAATAAATCAGTTGTAAAAATTTCAATTTATTTACAAATGAATGAGTCATGTATGGAGTGTTGAAAGTTTAATCAACTTCAAATAAAGGTGAACACACTAAATTTCTTTTTTTTTGTGTGTTATTTTTGGCAAAAATGTTAATAAATTAATAACTTTATATATTTTGGATTTAATTACTAAAAACAGTACATTAAAAATTAAAAAAAATAATAATTGAAAAAATTAAAAATGATTTAATATTTTTGTAGCTGGTACAAACAGACAATCATTTAAACATACCTAAGTCGTCCTATATTTAAGAGACCCCACAATAGAAGTCAGTAGCAATTAGTTTATATCTGTATTGTTTATGCAACAATAATTCTAGATATAAGTAGTACTTATATCCTTAATAAATAAATTTAGAGAAATTTCATAATATTAATCAGTTAAATTCTTATTTACACAAAAACCGCAAACATAACTGGCGCCAGGTGCATTTTTTGGAATTAAATTGTAAATTTTTGTAAAAAAAAATTTCTGGTTTAATAACGACAATGACAACGACTTTTTAAACAAAATCATTGTACATGGACAGAATTCCTAGGAATTTTTTTTACTCAGTTGGTTTTAAACAATTTACATCACAAAAGCGATTCTTAAATATTTGAATCATGAGTCAGGCAGCGTATTTTGGGAAACTCGTTTATACCATAAATTACTATTAAATACAACGTTTATTTAAGTTAGCTTTTGAATTACAAATTTTACATTTTCCAACAAAAGGTTTGATATACTAAGGAATTAATCCTTATTAAATTTTCAAAATCAAATTAAATTTTATTGCTTAATCATTCCATTCAATAATTCATTACGAATTAATCCATAGGATTAATTCCTTAGAACTTCAAAATTTAAATTTTCCCTATTTTCTCAATAGAAAATCATTACAAAAATGCTTTAAACATATTTTTTAAATTATTTTGTAAATTATTAAAAACAAATTGTTTAGATTTGATTTAACAAAAATTTAATTAATTTATAATGAATAAATTATATTTAAATAAAGAATTTGTTTTGTTGAAGATGGTTATATGGAATGAATTGCTGACATTTATACCCCACAACACCATTGTGGGGTGGGTATATTGCTTTTGTGCTGATGTTTCTAACGCCCGTAAAATATTAGTCTAGCACCCTCCTTAAAGTATACCGATCGACTCAGAATCAGTGAGTAAAGATGTCCGTCTGTCTGGCTGTACGTGTAAACTTGTGCGATATGATTCGGCACAAGCGTTTTTTTCAACCCAAAGTTCAACCCTAAAAAAAGTCCTCCTGATTTACGACTTCTTATACCACCATAGTGGCGAGGGTATAATGCGTTAAAGATATTTCGATCAAATTTGGTACATACATTTATTTCAGCTCAATGACGAAGCCATTGAAACTGACTGAAATCGGTCCATTATTTCATCTAGCCCCCATACAAATGTCCTTCCGAAATTGGACCTTTTCGGTCATAACTGCTTAATTTATATAGGTATCTACACAAATTTCGCTCCAAATAAGTTTCATATAAGGCCCGCTTTCGAAAATCACTTCAACCAGCATAAATATCTTTAAAATATTGGTATCCACATAAACGATCGGTCCATAATTAGTCATACCTCCCATATAAAGCCAACTTCTGAAAATTCATGGAAATAAAATATTGAAATAAAAAAAAATGTGCTTATTTACTCAGTGTAGGGTATTATATTGTCGTGCTTAACCGACCGTAGTTTTTTACATGTTTTCTCATAAATATCTGATTTATATTGGTATCTACACAAATTTATTTACAAATATGTTTTATATGAAAAAAAATCATACACCCTAACCAACAAGAGGTTTTATTTTGGTATTCGGCATTTTTTGAGATAAACGATCGGATGTTTATTTCATAATAAAGAGGAAGGTATGCCTTTAATTATGAAAAAACAACATCAGCCAAATGGCCACCACGAGAACGTTTACAGGACCATATCCTTTTCATGAAATTTTCCATAGAATAAAATATAAAATTAATCACAGAAATATAAGGAGTGATTAAGGAATTTATAAAACTTCCTGGTAAATAATGATTTCGGAATGAGTCTTTATTTTATATGTGTTCCTGTACAAGCTCCATAGTTACATTTAACCCTTTATTAAACAAGCCAGTGTTACATTACCTTGAGCATGCTTATTGATACTTATTAACATAAACGCCTCGTAAACTTACTCTCAGATAGGTCAGGCAACCCACCAAATATATCTTTATTGGAAGAGGCTTATAGAAAATATTCACTCTAGTCAAGTCATATCCATTAGATCAGCTCTGATATAAATTGTTATGTTGAACATTCAATCGTTTTTCATGACGCACAGTGATATAGAAAAACAAGTAAGAGAGCTATATTCGGCTGTGCCGAATCTTATATACCCTTCACCAAATTATACTTTAAAATAAAATTTAAAAAATTCAAATTTTTTTTAAAAAAAAATTTTTTTCTAAATTTTTTTAGGTTTTTTCCAATTTTTTATTTAATTTATTAGGATAAAAACAGTTTTTTGTGAAAAAATTTCGGTTTAAAAAATATTTTCCCCGATTTTGACCCATTGTAGATCCAACTTACTATAGCCTTATATACATCGTTGCAATGGACTTTGAAATATCTATCATTATATATCCATATTGTCTATATTTATGACTTAGTAATCGAGATATAGTTCAAAAATAGGCAACAAAAATACAGGTTGTCTCGGATTTTTGCTCATATCTCCGTTATTTATGGACGGATTTTGCTGATTTTAAATAGGAAACTTCTCGAAAGCATGTCTGACAGAATTATTGAAGATTTGGATCCCGAAGATATCTGGGGCCTTCAGAAAATTGATTTCAACAGACAGACAGACGGACATGGCTAAATCGACTCCGCTATCTATGAGGATCCAGAATATATATACTTTATAGGGTCGGAAAATTATATTGCGGAAATTACAAACGGAATGACAAATTTATATATACCCTTCTCACGAAGGTGAAGGGTATAAAAAAAGGAAAATAAATCCGTAACTTCTAAACCCTTGGTTCGATTTGATATGTGCAAAGAAAAAGTGTTGTCAAGTTTAAGTTTTGAATTTGGACCACATGGGCTCACCAGGTTTGCGGCCAGGGGTCCCCAAAGTATTACACATGTAGAATATCCTCGTCGAGCACTATAAAAAACCTAGTCGTAGCTATCAATTATCTCTTATATGTATATAACAAAGGAGATATTCGCATTTGAAAATTAAGTTTTCAACATTTTTAACCACTCCAGTTTTTTGATAACAGCTTACCTAAACTTACCTTATGTTTTTTTTTTTGTGGTAAATTAATTAGCTAAAACTTAACATCTCGCAGAGAATTTACAAGGGCTTGATATTAATGTTGAGGACTATCTAGCTGCAACTTGTTCGATAGTAATGGAAGAATGGCTAATTAATGACCACATGCATAAGGCAATATTACTACTGAAGGATGTGACCGGAAAGAGAAGAATGGGATGCAATAACAAGAGTAAGAATTGAAGAAACACAGATGGTTAAAAAATACTTCCGTTTCCCAGATCACAATATTGTTGTCCAGGCTGAAAAAATGGCGATTACGAAGGGTATTACTTAGTTGAAGTAGTTAAATAATAAAATTCATATTATTATTTTTACGGATAGTCAAGTCATTAACAAAACCCGTCATTGTTATATCTTGGAACGTTTTTCAATGTAAGAATGAAATAAATTCTTACTCAAAAATGGGATATTGCGTGAATAGCATCTCCCTGAAAAATTTCATAACCTTCCAAAAGTTAAAAACTAACTTAAAGAGTAGGCAATAAATTGAACATGTCAGAAAGTGACAGATCTCCACAGTCGAAAGAACGACTAACATTCTATGGGGACATCCAAACCAAGAAAATTCAAAAGGGATCATAAACTTAAATAGAGTGTTGGTATATTTAAGTTTAGAAGGCTAGTTAATGTATTAATTGGACATACAGAGCTAAAGACTCACCTGGCTCGTATGGATATATCTGGAATAACGACAAACCAAGAGAATACAAAGAAGATTATAAACCTAAATCGAACAACAATCAGAAGACTGGTTGATGTATTAACTGTACATACAAAGATGAAGTATCATTTGGATCGAATGAGTATATTAAACGATACGATCTATATAGTATGTAAAGGGAGGGCAAAACGTTGGAACACTTTCTAATACGAATTTAGGTATAAAATTGTAGATTTTCAACAAATTTTATAGGTCTATTTAAATTCATATATTTTATTGAAATACTAAGATGAATCAATCATAATTTGAATATATCTTTTCGAAAGTGTTCTTTATTTTGAGTAAAATTAGCTAAAGTTAACTAAAACGATTGAATGATACACTTAAAAATGAAAACTACAATTTTGAAATACCATAGTTGTTCCCATTCCATTGTAAAGTACAATGTAGGAAATTGAAAAAACTCATTTAAAAACAAAAGCGATTTGTTGCTCTCGAGTTGACTTTCATCATACACGATTTATAATACTTTCCCCCATTTTCTCAATCTCTGGTTATCGTTTTTCGTCACGATATACTTCCAATTAACTAATATAATTTTTGTATGAGAACTGTCAGAATATCGTCACATTAAAAAATAACCAGTGATTGAGAAAATGGGGGGTTAGAAAGTTATTTAAAAACGATAGGGACTTTTTAATCCAGAGATGTTGGCCATATAAGGCCACCTACGCTACTTATCAGTCCCCAGCAGTTCTAGGAGACAGTCCCGAGTTAGTGATTTTACCCATCATTTAGGGTGGGAACTAGTTACTTCAATAGCTACGTGACTAGTTATTTTAACACGTGCATGACCCTTTTTGACTACAATGAGACTGTCTAATAGCTGGTCCAAAGTAGTCAACGCATTGAATTCACATACTGGTTAAATAGCGTCAGTTACCTTGCTAGCTACCTAACTGGTAACTTGATCAGCTACATAACTAGTTATTTTAACATGTACGGGTGCTAATTGACCTCAATAGTCAGCTAAAAAGACATATCATAGGTAGTTCAAAAACGATTGCTTGTAAACAAACCTTTCTTCGACAACTACTTTCTAAAGTGCTGTACAAGATAAAAGTTTAAAGTGACTTCACTATAGGTTACTAAGAGTCACTAAAGTGACTATTGACTTCATGCTATATTACATGGAATATCAGTATATTTAATAAAAATTAACTGTATGAGAATTATATCAACACAATTTGTATAAAACCAGTTTGAACGAATTACTCACAAAACGTTTAAAGTGTCTACACTCCAGATTACTTAGAGACACTTAAGTGACAATTGTCTTCACGCTAGATTACCTGGGATTTATAAAATAACCAATTGTCTTCTCTCTGCACTAAAAGAGCACATACGTCTCAAATGACCAAAATTAATAAATTGGAGTCAGCCAAGTGATAAAACATTTTTGACGATTACTGTCTATAAGGGATACATTGACTATTTGCTTAACTGCTGGGTCTCTTATGTTTTTACTTCTCCTTACACGTACGAGTATTTAAGCCATCTTACCGTTGGCTTATTCTTCTGAAAACCTAAAAGCTTCTCTGATTGGATCAATTTGGACTACAAATGAGACAGTAACTAATGAATTGGTATTTTGGGTTACGTGAGCAAGGAAAAATGGCTGAGAAAAGGATTAAAGAGAAAGTCAACATTAAAACTAGACAGAATAATAAACCAATCTATAATAATACTTGACATACAGAAAGCTGCTAGATATTTCAAAGTGTGGCATAACTTTCTGCAAACAAGTTACAACTTTACTACACCATTTTTAATTGAAATTGAGAACATCATACATGATATTGAGAAAATTCAAAATGAAATTCGGAATTTCCATTTTAAATTGAGAAAATTCCAACTGAAATTGAGAAAATTTAAAAAAATTTTAAACCTTTTAAAAACGGGGTTTATTTCCTTTAAATAAACCGGATACTGTTGATTGCAAATAAAACCAGTTTTAGTAGTTTATTGTAACAACTCTTTATTTATTTAGAATGTACAAGAACAACAACAGAAGTAAATAGGCACTCAGTGTCTTTATACACGTATATCAATTCGCAGAAATGCACACACACTCTATTACGTACAACCTTATATGCACAAGACAGTTGATGTTAACTCTAACTGCGCCAATGACAAACTCAACTCACGACTGCCAGCTCTGCCAATATTTATACACGCGCCATCTATCGGGAATCTTCTACAATGCTCTTAACGGACATACTAGTACATTCGATTTCTAGAGCTTTTCGATGTCATTGCCAGCAGCCCAAACATTTAGTGTTGCCATACCTACAAACAATGTCAATGATGGACGTGCCTTCAAACATGATGAATGCTGCAGGCAGTCGTTACAGACTGTTGAATTCAAATTGTCATTGCACATTCGTAACAATACATTAAACAAATATGAAACAAATAACAATGATATTGTATGTTGTATAGCTCTATGTACTGCAATCTCCAATAAGTTATACAGGACTTGGAATCGTTAATTAATTCTTCAAGATATAAAATCCTCTGCTATCCTACATTAGGAGGATTTACGATTGGTATATTCATCCTTGACTTCACAATACTTTTGATTTTGGACCAAATTATTTCAATAGGGTCAAGCATTGGTGAATAGGGACTCAATCGTAAAAGTGTTTGGTGAGTTGTCGATAATTACGCAAGGGGCATAGTCACATACCAGAATGAATTCAGTTAACTGATTGCCCTCTATATAAAGAACAATTTGACCTAACAGAAGTTATAAATTTTTCGAGGAAAATGTGACGACAGGGATATACGGTATAATTTGAGTTATGCTTAAACAACATGTTAAGCATAACTCTCAATTATTAAAATAAAAATATATAAAATATTCAAATAATATGTTAACTTTCATTAGGAATTTTCTCAATTTCAATTGTAATTTTCTCAATTTCATTTGGAATTTTCTCAATTTCATATTGAAGTTCTCAATTTTAATTGGAATTTTCTCAATTAAAAATGGAAATTCTGAAATTTATTTGGAATTTTCTCAATTTAAAGTTGAAATCATAGAGAAATATACGTAGAGCGGAAACTCTCCTGTCAAAGACCTATCTCAGTTGTCAACAACCTAAGTGCTGAGAATGTATTAGTAAAAAAAAACTATGCAAAAAAAAAAAAAACAACACTCGCATGTGTGATTATTTTGAGTAAAATTTTTGTTTGAGTTTTTTTCTAGTTTCCGCTCTTGTTGTTTCTCTATGCTTGAAATTCTCAATTTTATTACGAATTTTCTCAATTTAAAATGGAAATTCGGAATTTCATTTGGAATTATCTCAATTGCAATGAAAAATGGTGTAGTAGTTACAGACGCTCTATTTCTTTCACTGAGAAAATGAAATTGCTGAAACAAATACATTTCCGATTCATACGAGTAGATCCAGTTGTAAACCAGGGGTAATATTTCCATTATATCGTCTTGTTTTCAACTTAACGAAAATTGCAAAAAAAAAAAAAAATTAAATAAATAAATTAACACAAGATCTTTGTTGCTATATAAGAGTAAGATTTATTTAATTACTATTATTATTTCTTATTTTCATGTTTAGCTACTTATTTCGCAATTCTGTCTGAATTCCTTTGACTGGTTTATCAAGAATCAGTTGAGTTGAATAAATGTTCATTTGTTGTTTTTGTTATTGTTTTACAAATTAAATATTCATTATTTTTTTTTATTTTTATTTTTGACTTTTTTCATTAAATTATTGATACTTTTTTATTATTAATAAACAAATTTTGATTTTGTTTCCCAAAATATTGTCGCATACAATGCCGTGTGTATTAAATAATTTTGAATGCGCATTTGAATTTTTATTTCAAATATTTGCTGTTTCTATATTTTGATATAAAAAATATAATTTTTTGTTTGTTTTTATTTTTAAGCAAGAGTTTTTTTTTTTTGTTCATTGTAAATTAGTAAGTATTTAATATAAAAATAATTATATTAATTGATTACAGTAGCATTACTGTATTACACGCAATTGAATTTTAGACTCTGCACGCTTGAGCATGCCTAATTTGAAACAACAGTTTCGTGATTGATTTGACTTAATTGCATTTTAAAATCATTAACAAATTTGAACTCGTAATAAAAAAAGTGATTAATGAGTTGAAAGCTATAACAACATTTTCTGTTTGTCTTTTTGTCCCGGTAAAAAGGGAAGAAAAAAATTTCTCTTTTTTTTATCAATAAGGTGATAATTGATCCTCACCTTGGATTCCAAAATATAAAAAAATATCTAAGCTTTGAAATAAGTAACTTTGTTGGCTTATTTGGTTATAATATTTGGCAGCTAAATTCAAAACCACAATAAATGTACTTTCACTTTGTTTATTTATTTGGCATAGCAAGAAAATCTGATCTTCTCTAAATTTTTTTTTTTTTTTTTTCCTCTAATATTTCAATTTACATGTGTAAAGTCTAAATAATCACAATTTTCACATGTAAATAACTTTATGTAAGTAATTATTATTTGAAATGTCACTTTGATATCATAAACCTTTATTTTAAGTACTTTAATTTATTTTACTAAATCACTTCAACCAGTCCAACATGAGCGATTTACAGCAGATCTAATTAAAAGATATCACAAAATTTAACAAATTATGAATTTTATTTACAATAATAATTCATTAAAGTATATTAAATTGCATAGCATATGTAAGAAATGAGAAGATGACTGACTCAATGTCATTTAAGTACAAGTGCAAGTGTTTTGCAATTGAAAAATTTATTAATATTAAATCTTCTAATTAAGTACTTGTTGCTATATATTTGCTGTTGTTGTGGCTGGATATTATCACACTTTTTAATCAAAGAATGTCAGTTGGAAATTCTTAATCTTGTAAATGTTTTTAATACAGTGTGTTATAATAAAGAAATAATCAACATCAATTGTTATTTAAAAGATTCGGCAGCCGAGAATGGACAGTTGGTTGGGAACCAAATTCTCCTTACCGATAGAATACTTTCGTTATGATTCTAAGCGAAAGAAATCTGATTTGGTGCTTAATAATGCAACTTATATGCAAAAAATTAGTCAATTCACAAGGTCTGTTATCATGTCATATTGTCATAATGTCCTAATATATCACAATGGTTATTATTGCTTTTCAAGCAAAAAATGTCCTAAAATAATACTACTTTCTATGCTATGTTTATTGTGTTATCCTCACCAACCAGCAGAGACCAACGCCGAATGCCTAAGAGTCGGTTAAGCCGTGCCGTCGAGTCGTGATATATTAGGACATTATGACAATATGACTGTCATACTGAGCTCACTTTTTGACATTTATGATCAGTATACTCTGGAAAATCATCAGAGTATATATGAAAAACGCTACCAATTTATCCAAATTTACTTTGAAAATCAGTCGTCGATTCGCACACCTTATAGACAGACGACTGCTGAAGTGTTTCCACTCAACCCGAAACTTGCCGAAGTCTGCTTCCAGAAGTAGTTGATAGACTAGCTTGCTGCAAGAAATTGCAGATGTGTTTCCACTCAATGTGAGTACAGCTTGCAGTAGAGTTTGCTGTTTTTACGAATGACAGTATAAAAATGTCTTGTAGCAAAATAAGATTGGCAGATTACATTGCAGCATATTTAATTAAAAAGAAACAACAAATAAAAAAAATAATAAGTGTTTGGGTGATGCGTCGTATATATATGTTTCCAAAATACATTACTTGAAGAATTGCGAACAAAAGATTCCATGCAGCTTAAAAATTTCCGTTTACACGACGTATACCCGACATCTTCTGCAAGTCTTCAAAACAGCAAGTCGTTCCAGTTACTTCCAGCAAGCAACAAACACCTGTTTCCACATAATTGCTGCAAGTAACTTCTCCAAGCCGTGACTTCTGGAAGTCTACATCTAATACGTGTTTACACGATAAAAACTTCTGGAAGTCACTTCTGGAAGCAACACACAGTGGGGCAGAATCAACATTTTTTGGAAATAAATCTGGCATTTCTAAAAGGCTGGTCTGACGTTTTTTGAATTTTTCATTCTGAATAACAAAGTGTTAAAAAAATTGTCAAAAGGTCAAAGGGAATTCCGTAATTCCTTAAAATTTAAGCGAAAATTCCAAAAATTATATTTTTTACTATTTTACTCATAGTGTCCACATTTTCTTCGTAGCTGGGAAAATACTTTGGGACTAAATAGGGATCACATCAAGGTTTCCAAAACTGCTTTCCGTTTTTTGATCCCAGCTTTGGGATGTTAGAACATGTGGCCCAAAGTTTAAATTTTAACAAAAATAGGTGAAATTCAAAAAGGCCTAGGGATGACATTTTTTAAAACTATGACAAGTTTTTTATACCAAAATGTTCTACGTAAAGATATTTTATAAAAAAACATAAAATTATTATATGTTCTTAAAGAAAGTTTTTTTAAATAAGCCTTTTCGCTCTAAAAACAGCATAAATCAATTTTTTTTTTAATTTTTAAATTGAAAATCGTTTATTTTTGAATCCGTAATTGATATTGCTCTGAAATTTTTTTAATATTATTGGTTATATAGTTGTCTAACTAACCAACAAAATTTGAGTTCATTCGGTTTAAAAGTAGGGCCTATATTTTTAAAAAAGCGGATCAAGGTATGGCAAAATTTTAAAATTTCAATTTTGAAATGCCTATAACTCGGAAATTATAAGAGATAAATAGCACACGCAAGCATATTTTTTCAAGACCTAGTCGAGCGCTTTCCAAAAATATTAAAATCTTTGAAAAAATTTTACATGTCAAAGGTACCCTATTTTGAGACCCCATAGCGCCGCGCCTGTAGCAATTGTATGGTCCATTTTAATAACTTAAACTCGAATACTCCTTGGCTACGCCAGTAGCAAATTTTATCCCGATCGCACCATCCGTTTGGTTATGCCAGATTTATTTCCAAAAAATTTTGATTCTGGCCCACTGTGCAACACAAGAATACTTGGTAGTGAACACACTTCTTAATAAACAAAATTTCCGCATATGGATTGAGACCAATCCACAGCAGACCCTAAAGACTTCTCTACATGCTGAAAAATGCACAATTTGGTGCGTTTTACACGCTGATGGCATCATCAGACCTTATTACATAAAAATTAAGCCGTTACAGTCAATGGAGATCGTTACCGCACCATAATCACTGATTTATTGTTTGAAAATATGGATGACATTGATCCGGACGAAATGTGGTTTCAACAGAATGGACCGCAACCATCGATTTATTGAAATCAAAATTTGGCGATAACTTGATTTCGAAAAATGAAGCTGTCATTTGGCCTCCAAGATCGTGCGATTTGACACCTCTCTATTGTTTCCTGTAGGGTCACTAGTGATAAACCACCAACAATTGACGGTTTGGAGGCCAACATTGTTTGTGCTATTTGTGACATATGACCTGCAATGTCCAGAATGCACTTCGTAAACACGGGGTATGTCCAAATGCCCATAATCATTTTCAAATGTATTGATCTTTCGAATAAAAAATTTCGTTTGATTAAAATATACTTTTTGTGTTACTTTTTACAATATTTAGTTATATGGGGCTTAAAAAAAATACTTTGAAATTTCAAAATATTGCAATATCATAGTCTCGGAGTAAAATTCCCAAAAAAAAAAAAAAACATAAAATCCCTATTTTCTTATCTTTTGGATTTTCTCCCATTTAAGTCCACATTTGGCCAAATTTCTTACACTGCCTCTTTAATCATAAAAAATACTTACAAGAAATAAAACGATTTTATATTTTTGAAACGCACTGTATTTATTTTATATTAGTGCATAAATAGTTTCAAATCATTTTAATAAAATTAAAGAAATTATTGACATGTTTTTAATATTTCCAAGTTGTTTTATTTATTTTGTTTGTCTCTATTTCAGTTTAAAAATAATATAATACGATGTTAAGGCTTGTAATGAAGCGATTGTGAAATTAGTCTTCAAATGAATTTCGAGTTAAAACGTGGTAAACACAGTTTTTCTGTGAATAAAATACAAAGTGGAATTGCAATTTTTATTACATTTCAAAAAATCCTTTAAATTAAACTGAAAGTGATAATGTGTCGGTCTAAAGGAATTGTAATACTAATAATATTAATTTTGTGCACGTTTATAATACCTATAATTAACTGCGTGCCCCAGGAGACCACAACCGTAAAGCCAGGACGTTATGTTCCGGAATTGTATGGGGCACATTTGGGAAAATATATTCCCGATGACAGTGGCAAATACTATCACATACATCGTCCCTATGATGGTGGTTATGGTGATCGTGGTATTAAGTACGTCCACGATGCCAGTGGCAATCTAGTGCCGCTGTCTACAAGACCATTTGGTCCCAAGGATCATTTACGTTTTATGATTGATTTTAATTATGACAATAGTGGTTGGGAAATAATCAATTTTGAATGGGTGCGTGATGGTGATGATAACTATAAATATAAATATGTGAATGAAAATCAGTTATTTACGGGCGATGCTGGGGAAGATTCCAGCGAAACTCGCGCCAATACTGAACAAAATAATAATGAAAGTGAGGGTCACATTGATGGAGAATACAATGATAATAATGGTTATAATTATTCATTCAATAATGGTGGTTCGAATAAAAGTGTAAGTTTTCTACTCATTCACTTAGCTTAGACAAACAAATCGTTGCTTAAATAGTTTGCATATTTTTAGGCGCTTTAATAAACTTTACACTTCGTTAATAATTAAGTATTCACTTTATATATTCTTTGCCTTTTCAGTCTAAAAATCTACAACAAGCTATTCGTGAAGTTATATACTATATAGAAAACAACATTTTACCGACATTATAAGGGAGAAAATACTGGTATTATTAACCATGAAATACTTATACAATAATATTTCATTAATTATAAAGGTCAAATGTGTCCTGTCATTTCATAGATTTAAGTATTTCATTAAATGTTAAGGAACAAATAAAATGTGTAGATATGCAATTTTAAACATTATAAATAAAATATAAAACATATAAAAATCAAAATATTTTATTTTTATTTAAAAAAAATTTTTTTAGATAATTTTCAGTTTCTTAACATATTTATACCCTACACCACCATAGTGGGGAGGGTATAATGGATTTGTGCAGATGTTTGTAACGCCCAAAAATATTAGTCTAACACCCACCTTAAAGTATACCGATCGACTCAGAATCACCATGTAAAGCTTGTGCGCAGAGTACAGGTCGCAATTTTAAAGATATTTCGATAAAATTTGGTACATATCATTTTTTCTGCCCAAGGACGATCCCTATTGAAACTGGCTGAAATCGGTTCATTATTTGATTTAGCCCCCATACAAATGTCCTCCTGAAAGTGGATTTTATCCCTCACAAATGTTTAATTTATATAGGTATCTACACAAGTTTTTGTCCAAATAAGTTTTATATATAGGGAATTCATGTCACCAAATTTTATTATGATCGGTCCATAATTAGTCATAGCTCCCATATAAGGCCTGCTTCCGATAATCACTTTAACGAGCATAAATCTCCTACAAATGTTGGTATACACATAAAATTCAACATAAATAACTTTCATATAAACATTAATCACGTGACCAAATTTCGTGGTGATCGGTCCATAATTGGTCATAGCTCCCATATAAGGCCCACTTCCGAAAATCGCTCACGAACATAAATTATTGAAATTTTGAAAGAAAAATGTTTTTGCTCATTTACTTAGTGTAGGGTATTATCTGGTCGGGCTTGACCGACCATACTTTCTTACTTGTTTTAATTTGTGTTTAGATATTGGGTGCATAACTTAAAAATTCGGTATTCACAACAGATGGTATATAGTGTGAACGCAGTTTCTGTCTTTAATAATTTATATGCCATTTTGAAGGGTACATATCTGTCATTTATTCTCACTTAGTTAATAAACTTTATAGTGTTAACAACAAAGTTTTTTTATGAAGTGGTTTGGAAGTCTCACGCGCCTTTTAGTCCAGACCTTGCCCCGTCCTTCAACTATTTTTTTTTCTGAACAGAATATCCTAAATTGGCTTGATTCGTTCTTGGCCTCAAAAGTTGAGCTGTTCTTTTGGCTCGGAATCCATCTTTGGCTCGGTTATATTTAAGAGAGATATTTAGGATCATTTATTTATTTATTTTTTTTTTAATTTTGCTCGATCTTTTTATGGTTTTTTAGATGTGGCGGGCCTACGAAGGGCCGAATTTTTTTTTAGAATATAACTAATATTGGTGATAAAATTTCCTAATAAAATAAAAGCAACTTGCTAACAGTTCTCTTGTCCCTATAAAAAGTTAATGCCTCCAATTCTTGGTCTTCAAAAACTTTTGCTGTGTCAAAATCACCATTTTTGAACCGGTCTCCCCGCTTCAATTCGAATGATAACCGATTTCCCTGCTTTTGGATGAATCCTGCTGCTTGCAAACGTTTTGAAATTGTTGATTGAGTAGCTCTTAACGATTTTGCGAGTTCTTGTTGAGTTTAATAACAATCTTCATGGTGTAATGTCTCCAATTCTTGGTCTTCAAAAATTTTTTCTGTGTCAAAATCACCAATACTGAACCGAACAAACCATCTCTCGCACATTGAAACCGATGAAACACATTCACCATAAGCTTTGGTAAGCAATCGATGTGCTTTAGCGGAAATTTGTTTCAAATTAAAGAAGTAAAGCAAAACTTCCAGCATATGACGATTCGATCAATAACTAAGTGAGAATATATGACAGATATGTACTCTTCATAGTGACATATAATTCATTTCCAAAATGTTGCTTTCTTGCTCATAATTGCCATTAGAATATTGATAAAAAAGAAAAAATATATTCAAATGATTCGATTGCAACAGAAAATCAGTTCATAAAGATTGTACACGCAGAAAAAAAAAATATAGTTGTGCATGTTTACTTTAACCATTTCAACATTTTTATAAATTTTTTAACAATATTATAGTCACAGTAACTATTTATATGATTGTGGTAACAATAATATGGTTAATTTACTATTCACATGATTGTACCAACCATATATATGGTTACAGTATACAAGTATATGTTTGTGACAACCATTTGTATGTCAGCCGTATGAGGCTGCAGAACCACCTGGCAATGAGGTGCTGGAGCTTACGAAATATGCAAAAAGGAGAGGTGCTATCCTGTTGATGGGATGTGACGGACGAATTGGGGAATCTTCTATGATAAGGTTCGTATTGGGACAGCTGACTTCACGTGAACTGCTACCATCCGAAATGGACTATGCTGTGAATAAATTCACTAGAGTACTCAATGAGAGCTACGAATCATCATGCCCAATGAAATTTCCAGGAAGGCGTAAACAGCCTAAATGGTGGACAAAGGAACTTCGCGTTCAAAGGTCTACGATTAGGAAAGCTTTTAATAGGGCAAAGCTCAGTGGATTACAAGGAGACTGGAGCAACTACAAAGTACACAATAAGTATAATGGTGATTTAAAAAGAGCGAAACGGATTTCATGGAGGAATTACTGTGAATCTGTTGATAGCGTCAATGAATTATCAAGGTTTCGGAGAATTCTATGCAAAGACCCAAAGATCATAGGGTATATTCAAAGAGATGACAATACATGGACGGAATCTAGCTCTGAAACACTCTCTTTACTAATGGAAACACACTTTCCTGGTTATGAAAGTACAGGGACTAGGGACGACGACCAGGAGGTTAACATACCTGAGTGCGTGGGTTAAGACTCTAGGCAAATTGAGGAAATAATCACTAGGGAGAAACTAGCATGGGCGGTGAAAACTTTCGAGCCGTATTTCCGGCGATGCTATGTAATATTCCGGATACAGCGCTATTTCTTTGGGCGGATATCTTCAAGAGTTATCTCAGCAGAAGATATTTGCCCAGAGGGTGGAGGGAGGTTAAGGTGGTCTTCATACCTAGGGCCGGTAAGGCCAGCCACTCGTAGCCAAAGGGTTTTAGACCTATTAGTCTATTGTCTTTTATTTTGAAGACATTAGAACGACTGATAGATCTATATCTCAGGAGCAATGCATACCTTAAGGGTAAGTTTGTTGAGAGTGCGCTCCATGAGGTGGTCGGTTGTATAGAGCACAGCTTGGAGCATAGGGAATGTACCTTAGCTGCGTTTCTGGATATAGAAAGGCGCCTTTAAAACCATTATGATAGAGGCAATTATGGATTCGTTGGTAAAACTTGGGGTGAACGACGTCCTGGTAAGTTGGATAGTCTTAAAGCTTGAAAGCAGGATTATCAACTCAACCCTAGGGGACGATATGATCAGAAGACGGGTTACCAGGGGCACACCACAAGGTGGAATTCTTTCTCCTCTCCTGTGGTTACTGGCGGTAAACTCTATTCTTAAAATCTTTGAATTTAAGGGTAGGAATATAGTCGCCTAAGCGGATGACGTGGTGATACTGATCAGGGGGAAAGTTTCTATCCACTATCAGTGACATCATGCAGGTATCACTTGGCGACCTCTCGTCCTGGGCAAGAACTAACGAGCTGGGGGGTAAACTCATCAAAAACGGAACTGGTTCTATTTACCAGGAAATATAAGGTGGAGAGCTTCAGTTTGCCGAAATTAAACGGCGTTGAGCTGAGTTTATCAGGGGGAGCCAAGTATTTAGGAACCTTCCTTGACAGTAAATTGACTTGGAAAATAAATACTCAGGAAAGACTAAAGATGGGCCTCAATCCCTACTATACATGCAGGAACTCAGTTGGCAAAGATTGGGGTCTGCGACCTAGTATGGTTAATTGGATCTACACATCGGTGGTTAGACCTATTATAACTTATGGTTGTACGGTATGGTGAGAGGCAATGAGGAAACGTAGGTTTAAGGTTATACTCAACAAAGCTCAAAGGTGTGCATGTCTGGGCACCACAGGGGCAATTGGCAGTACCCCGCAGGCGGCCTTGGATATAATATTAAACCTACTACCCATTGAAAACTATATTGAGAGTGTGGCAGCAAGGAACTTACATAGACTACTCGAGTCTTCCTTAGTAAAACCCTTGCGGGTAGGTCACACTAAGATATTGTTTGAGGTAGGCCTTATCGATCAGGAAAAAATTCCATCTGGAACCTCTGACTATAGGGTCGCGACCTTCAACTTCGGGCATCACCCCCAGTAGAGATAACTGGGTTGGATCAGCTCAACTGTTTGATGGGCAGTTTGTGCAGTTTTCACTGACAGATTCAAGATGGACTCTGGTACGGGGGCCGGAGTTTATCTGGTCGATACTGATATCAAGCTTTCATACAGACTCTCTAACGACTGCAGCGTCTTCCAGGCAGAGATCTTCGCGATCTGGAAAGCCACAGAGTTGATAAGGACACACGTACAGGAGGGGTCTACGGTAAATATATACGTAGACAGTCGAGCGGCACTAAAGGCTCTGGAATGTCATTTAATTCATTCCAGCCTAGTGGAGGACTGTAGGAGAGCTCTTGAGGAGTTGTTGGTACACTAGTCAATAAGATTGTGTTGGGTGCGGGGGAACTGTGATATACAGGGAAATGAGGTAGCGGATGAATTGGCTAGACATGGTTCTGATCTAGATCATGATATCATGAAAGGTGTGTTAAACCACATATTTGTCACTACTACAGGTCAATTTATGAAAGATTTTGGAATTATACCGACCCATCCTGGAGCAGTAGCACGGATTGTAGAGTGTCCAAGGCCATTTGGCTAAAACAGAATGCTAAAGCAACCTGAGCACTGTTAGAGTTGGATAGATATAATCTAAGGATTCTAGTAGGAGTGATAACCGGCCATTGCGCGGTCCCACTGTGTGGCTATTGATTTACTAAAGCATTTACATGAGACAAATAAATCTTTTATGCTAAAAACTCAAATACAGTTCACTATTGGTTGGTTGGTTATTTCAGTATACACTTTATTAAAAAAATACTTATAATTGTTACAAAAGAAAAATAATTTTCAATTAAAAAGAAACAGAATTTAAAATACTTCGATTTCTAATAATTACACAAATAAATACATATTTATTTTCTATTTTTATTAGCATTTGCCTCCAAATAAGCCAGTAGCTTTGCAACATAAGGCGGTGCTGTTGGTATATGTTCACCTTGGGGTACAAAACCATTGTCATCGGCTACATAATCCACACGATATAGAAGACCATCGTCACCAGTGTATTCATAAAAACCTTTGGAGCGCAGTCCGTCGTCAGTTTGTAGTTTTTCTACTTTACCAGCCTCCTCAGCCAAAATGCCATTTTCAGTTTCGTAACTATAATAAAATAATGAAAAAGAAATCTTAAAAAATCAAAGCATACTTTAAGGATTTATAATAAATATAGCTAACAGTTTTTATAGCACTTAACATAATTTTAATTACAATTTTCTGTTAAATGGGTTTAACATTTGACGGTTACTTTATTAAAACTTACAGATAATGATAACCATCTTGGTCTACTTTATCTTCTAAACGTATTATGGCCCAGCCATTGCCACCTTCACCGGTACCTTTTCCCTTGACTGACGGTTTAGCTAAAGTGGCCGCATTAAGAGCATTGGAATTGCCTAAGCCAGCATTAGAACTGCCAGATCCTGATTTTGCTGCCCCTAGACCAGAAGCAGATTTAGCAGCTCCACCAGCACCTCCACCAGCCCCTCCACCTGGACCGCCTCTATTTTTATCAGGTTGATATTTACTACTATCACCACTATATTGTCCTCCATCTTTAGCATCATGCACATATTTAACATCCACATGCATGTATTTGCCATCATTACCGCCCTGGTAACGACCATCATTACTGGGACGATATCTGCCATCGCCGGCAGCACGATAACGACCTTCACCACTGGTTTTTGGTTTTGGTGGTGGCTTGTAGCGGCCATCATTTTGAGCATTTACCAACAATACTACTCCCAGGAGTAATACGGTAAATATCTACAAAAAAAAATATTTGTTTTTTAAACTCCTCCATATTAGTTGGATAATTACTATAATAATACGCACCGTTACCTGCAATGATTGAAACATTGCGTTAAAATTAGCGATTCGTTGCAAATTAAAAACCTGCAAAGTAATTGAAAAAATGAAAAGTTTGTAATGATGTTGTTGCTATTTATACGCCGCCACATTCAACTGAACGCAATTGAAACACCTGAAAATGATGATCAGTTACTAATTACTATCTATAATTAGCCACCCGCTCATACATACATATGTCGCTTTCCCATGACATCTCCATATTGCAAACAGTTGGTGGTAGTTGTATTTGATTTTGTTGTTGTTCGATTTCAGCTATCAATTACACTGTACTACAAAATAAGAAAAATTAAAACATTCACCAAATGATCACATTGTAGGTAGACCTATTAGAAATGTTCTAATATTTGGGAGAGAAAGAATTGTGATAAACAAAATTAATGTTTGAACCTTTACACATGTTAATTCGATAATATTTGGTATACATTGGTCGATTCCGCCCAATTTCAACCAAACATCGTAAAAATATAAGAAAGTGATTCAGACAAAGCTTAATGACTCTCAAGTTACAATTTTTTTGCAAAGAATGTCCTACACTCAATGTTCCGATCTCTCCCATTTTTGGACTACCTACATTCAAAGTTTTACGGATGTATGAGGTTCCTCATGGAACCTGTATGAAGTTCCATGAGGTTCCATGTCCGCCTCTTTTTAGCTAAATTATAAAAAAAAATCTTTCAAACAAAGTTTGAAGAATCTCTCAATTATAGTTATCCAGATATTAAAACAAATTATATGGAAGGTGTCACTCCCTGATCCCATCAGTCCCGTTCTTGGTTAAACTTTATGTACTGATAAGAAATTGATTCGCATAAAGTTTGAAGAGTGTCACAATTATAGTTCTGCAGATATTCGAAAATAACTATGTATTTAATAACTAACTATTGTATGGCACGCCCATTGACACAATTTCGCCCATCTTCAGACAAGATGCGTACAATGGTAGGAAAATATATTGTTGCATTTTAACCTTTTTAAAACGTTGGTTTATTTCCTTTAAATAAACCGGATTCTTTTAATTGCAAATAAAAGCAGTTTTAGTAGTTTAAAATTTGTAACAACTCTTTATTTATTTAAAATGTACAATAACAACAGTTCAAATATTCACTAGTGTCTATTTACACGTTTATGAATTCGCAAAAATGCACACACACTTTATAATGTACAAACTTAAATGTACAAGACAGTTGATGTTAACTCTAACAGCGGCTATGATAAACTCCACTCACTACTGCAACATCTGCCACTATTTATACACACGCCATCTTTCGTGAATCTTCCACAATGATCTTAACGGACAAACTAGTACATTCGAATGCTAGAGCTTTCGATGTTATTGTTAGCAGCCCAAACATTCAGTGTTGCCATACTTACAAACAATGCTAATAACCGCATGCTACCGATGGATGTGTTTATAAACATGATGAATGTTGCAGACAGTCATTACAGACTGTTAAATTCAAATCGCTATTGCACATTCGTAACAGAATTTTAAAATATTTTTGGTTAAAGGAAATACAATAGTTTAAATTTATTATCCTCTTTCCTTCGAAAAAAACCACACAATGGCCTATTATTGAGGAAAAGTCTTTCTAAAATGGAGGATGTTTTTTGGTTCAGGGACAATATGTTTGGTTCATTATCCTCTGTTCAAAAGAAAAGGATTTTTAAGAAAATATATTGGAAGTGGGTTACTATGAAACCAAACTTGTAAAAATTGGTTATGATGTTACATCCTTCTTATATAAAATTGAAACTTTGACCTCTATAACAGACAAATCAAAGCGAATTTTTGAACAACTTCAAATTTTGTACGGCCATAAAGATTCTGTGTACCAAGTTTCAAGAAATTTGAAAGCGATAAGGTCCTATGCTGTGTATGTTTCCTCCCTATATATTTATGGCTGGATGACTTTTCATGGACTTTTTATGAATTTGATATTGATTCAGAAATGACTACGTTGAAATTTGGACTAAAACTCCAAGATCTTTGATGAAGCTCTCAACCAAGTTTATCATCTTCACTTAGACACTTAGCGAGTTTTTTTTTCATTGTAGCACAGTGTTAATAATTTATTTATTGTATTCTATCAAAGTGATTATTCTTGTCAATTCGTAAGTTTGTATTAAATAATTTAATACATAGAAGCAAGTGTTTGTTTTAATTTTGAATTTGAATACCTGTCCACATTAAATGTAACAATTTATGATGCGTCTAACAGTATTTGCACTCTACACTGTAATGAGATACTGTTGATTTGTATCTAAAGATTGAGACACAGTATTTACTTTTTCAGTTACTATTTTAGTACTTATGGATTGGTATAAATGCTTTTCTTTCAATTGATTGTATAGTATTTCGGAGTTCTTACTCTCTGATCATGATAGGATTATTTTCACGATAGTCCTTACATTATATACGGTGAAGCATCTGACAATTTCTGCTAGGTATAATATGCTTAACTATTCGTGAAGACAGACGGATACAAGTGGTATTTAGGATCCACGAAGACATGAAATAGCATTTATATGGTTAATTTGATAACAATGATCTGAGATTAGACCGACAGCTATTGGATTTCGGTATTTAGACGACAATCATATGAAAACTTTTTCGCGGTATACTTCATACAAATTTCTTAATTTGCAATATATTAGGCCTGAGCGATTAATGTGGTTATTTGGTATTAATGACTTAGATCAAAAAATTCTTAACACATGTTTTTCATTAAAACTTTTAATCCAAGTATTATTTAATATTTTCTTTGATAAAATTACCTCTGTAAAGCATGTCAGTTCTTATGTTTAATGTCAATTATGTTCATTTGTTGTTAATCTGATTAAAATGAGTTACGAGAAAAAAGTGCGTACTAAAACTATTAAATATTTTTAACAAAACCCAATATGTTCCTACAAAAAGTTGGCCAAACAATCAAAGGTCTGCCGTCAAACTGATTCTAATATTATTGTTACGTTTTTACCTTTTAAAAACGGGGGTTTATTTCCTTTAAATAAACCGGATACTTTTGATTGCAAATAAAAGCAGTTTTAGTAGTTTAAAATTGTAACAACTCTTTATTGAGAATGTACAACAGCAACAGAATTAAATAGGCTCTCAATGTCTTTATACACGTTTATTAATTCGCAGAAATGCACACACACTCTATACGTACAAGTATACACGTACAAGCCACTATTTATACACGCGCCATCTATCGGGAATCTTCTACAATGCTCTTAACGGACATACTAGTACATTCGATTTCTAGAGCTTTTCGATGTTATTGCCAGCAGCCCAAACATTTAGTGTTGCCATACTTACAAACAATGTCAATGATGGACGTGCCTTCAAACATGATGAATGCTGCAGGCAGTCGTTACAGACCGTTGAATTCAAATCGTCATTGCACATTCGTAACATTATTTAGAGTATCGGGAGAACTTATCCGTTGATAGAAACTCTGGTTTATGTAGAAGGAATGGTTCACATGATGTTTCTATGTTTCCAATAAATAGAAAGCATTTTCAAAAGAGCTTCCAACACATCCGGTAGGAAAGCAGTCCGGTTAGCTCAGTACTCGGACTATATGGTACGAAAAGTTAAAGCCAATGCAGGCTTAAAAACATTCAAGGCTTATAGAGTTCTTGACAGGAACTGTGCTAAAAATTTTGAGGCCAAAGACAGAGCACGGAAATTGAAGTCAAATTTTATACAAACAAGTAACAGAGCTAAATTCGGCTGTGCCGAATCTTATATACCCTTCACCTAAGTATACATATTTACGTACATTGCCTTTACCCATGCAAAACTCTTCATATAGCAACAACAACAAGAAAAAATCATAATATTATAGCAGATGCAATTGCAAAACATCCGATATTCATATTCACACGATGAGTGCTCACTGATAACTAACCAAATAAACACAACAATTATTTGCACAATTGTATGTTGAAAAATAACAACAAACAACAACAAAAATTAAAATAAACGAAATTATGCATTCGTGTGTTTGATTTATAATTCTTGTTCATTTCATCTCATTCCACATTGTAGAACAGAGATGCGCAAAAGTAAATTATCTCACCAACACATTCAATTCTTTATTTTGTTCAGTGCACCTACAAACAAACAAATACAAAAACTGAAAAAATAAAGTCATACAACCGTGCTCATGCGCGTTTGTAGTTGTCTCGTTGAGTGGACAACGACTACTAAATTGTAAGTTGCTCATATGAAAACTTATTATAAACAACTCTCTCTTTATATATACCCTTGCCTCTCATGGTGATGGGTATAAAAACAAAATACGCAAAACAATAACCAACACACCTCCACACATACCACATCCACATGTTGCTTTTTTGTCAAAGCATGCAATAAATAGTCTTTTTTTTATGAAATTTTCAGAGGTTGTCTCGGATTTTTGCTCATATCTCCGTTATTTATGGACAGATTTTGCTGATTTTAAATAGAAAACTTCTCGAAAGCATGTCTGACAGAATTATTGAAGATTTGGATCCCGATGATATCTGGGGTCTTGATTTCAACACAGACAGACGGACATGGCTTAATCGACTCCGCTATCTATAAGGATCCAGAATATATATACTTTATAGGGTCGGGAAATTATATTGTGGAAATTACTGTTGTACTTTATCAAATTATACTTTAAACTTATAATAATTTTTAATCTAGTTTTACTATGTTTTTGTGTTTTTAAATTTTCTATGAAAATAAAATATTTTTTCACTTCGTATTGAGATTCCAAATAGAAAATATTGCCTTTCACTTTTCAATAGGTTATGGGCCTTACTCATAATTGAATTTTTTTGATTGTGCAATTCGGATCTTAGAATTATACGTGTGTGATAATAGTATTTCAAAAATGGCAAGCGCAAACTCAATTATTCAGATGGAAAAATTGGTTGGATCCGAAAACTGGTTCACGTGGTGTTTTGCGTTAAAGGCTCAGTTCGAGTTGGATAACTTATGGTGCTGCATTGAAGGTACGTGTGAAGATGCTGTGAAGGAAACACAAGCAAGATGCCGTATCGTTCTGGCAATTCACAAAGATTTGTACGTGTATGTACAAGAAGCTCTTACTGCCAAAGAGGTGTACGAGAAATTGAAGAACTTATTTCAAGATTCTGGTTTGGATAGGCGTATTGGACTTATGCGTAAACTATGTTCAATACAGATGATGGAATGCAATTCTGTGGAACATTATGTTTCAGAAGTTGTATCAACCGCACAAAAGCTAAATGGAATTGGGTTTGGCGTATCAGATGAATGGATAGCGTCAATTTTGTTAAAAGGCTTACCAACGGAATATAATCCCATGATTATGAGTATGGAGAGTTCCGGTAAGGTGTTAACTGCGGATGCTGTCAAGTCAAAGCTGTTACAAGATGTGAAGTATGAATCACAATTCCCAAATTCAGCCCTAACTAGCAAAAAGAACAATAAAAAGAAGGATGTTAAGAACATCAAGTGCTATAATTGTAATAAATACGGTCACTATGCAACAAAATGCCCAGAAAAAGGTTCTGTAAAGAAAAATCAGTCCTTGTTTGCTGCCTATATGGTAAAAGGTTTAAGCCAAGATGAGTGGTACTTCGATAGCGGAGCATCCGTACATATGGTCCAGTCTAAAGAATATTTCGAAGATATTCAGCCATATAAAGGTGAAGTACTTATTGCCAATGATAAAACATTGAAAGCAGTTGGTAAAGGCACGGTTGTAATCGATGTTTCAATTCCAAGTGGAAGTCAGAAAGTTACAATCAAGGATGTTCTTTACGTGCCAGAGCTTGGAGCTAATTTACTATCAATAAGCGAGATTATAAGACGAAACAAAAGAGTAGTTTTTGATAAAACTGGGTGTAGAGTCTTAGATGAAGAAAACATATTGGTTGCTTACGGAAAATTGGTCGATGGTATGTATAAGTTGTGCACACCTACTAATCAACGTGTTTATTTGGCTAGTGAATCATCAAATTTCGAAACGTGGCATAGACGTTTAGGCCATGTGAATCAACAGTCTATGGAGAAGATGAAATCTGATGGTATGTTAAAATATGATGGTCCTGTTACCCTAAATTGTGTGGCATGTGCTGAAGGGAAGCATTCTAAATCCAAATTCCCCAAAGAAGGTTCAAGAGCCAGTGAGATTTTAGAAGTAGTTCACACAGATTTGTGCGGACCTATGGAGGTCAAATCAAATGCAGGAAGCGTGTATATGCTGACGTTTACTGATGACTTTAGTCGAAAAGTTTTCACGTATTATTTGAAAAATAAAAGTTTGGTGTTTGAAACATTTGTCAATTTCAAAACATTTGTCGAAAATCAAACAGGAAAGAAGCTAAAATGTCTTCGTTCAGATAATGGTGGCGAATTCGTTAATCAGAAGATGTCTGATTTTTTGAAAAAGTGTGGAATTATGCATCAGAAGAGTGTGGCCTATAATCCGCAGCAAAATGGTCTCGCAGAGCGGATGAATAGATCATTAATTGAAAAAGCCCGTTGTATGTTATATGAAGCCAAACTTCCGAAAAGTTTTTGGGCAGAAGCGGCATCCACAGCTAGTTATTTGATCAATCGTATTCCACATCGTATTCTACAGAAATGTCCAGATGAGATATGGTATGGAAGAAAACCAGGTGTTGGTCATTTAAGAGTTTTTGGCTGTAATGCAATGGTGCATATACCTCATCAGAAAAGAAGAAAGCTTGATCCAAAATCTAAGAAGATGATTTTCATTGGTTATTGCAACGAATCCAAGGGATATCGATTATACGATCCAGCTCAGAAGACTGTAACTATAAGTCGCGATGTCATATTTTTTGAAGAAGAATTCATGTCATTGAATAAAGAAAAGTCGATTGAAGAATATTGGTTTTCAATTCCTCCTCCTGCTTTGGAGCATAATAATGTTGATGAAACTCCTGATTTAGAGCAACATCACATTGAAGAAACTTCGAACAATACAAATAACATTGTCGATAACGATTCATTGCTATTCTCTTCGTTTACAGAGGATACCAATGAAGTGGGGGAAGTAATCGAGCAAGAAAATCCAACTTCAAGTGTTGCAGTGGAGCCTGAAGTCGTAGCAGTTCCAAGACGCAGTGAGCGTTTAGCGGCCAAAGCTCAAAAAGGACTTATAGCTTGTGACATTGCAGAAGATCCCTTAACTTACGAAGAAGCAATTAATAGTCCAGAGAGAGACAAATGGTTAGAAGCAATCAAGTGAAATTAACTCTTTGGAAACCAATAATACATGGACAGAAGTCAGTCGTTCCAGTTGCCAAAACGCAATAAAAACCAGGTGGGTTTTTAAAATCAAGGACGAGCCAGATGGAAGTAAAAGGTATAAAGCACGTTTGGTTGTGAAGGGGTACACACAGAAAAAAGGCATCGACTATGAAGAAACATATTCCCCAGTGATTCGTTATACATCTTTAAGAATGTTGATCGCCTTAGCTGTAAAATATAACCTTGAGATAGAACAAATGGATGCTGTAACGGCGTTCTTGCAAGGAGAATTGAGTGAAGAAATATATATCCATCAACCCGAAGGTGTAAAATGTGCAAATCCAAACTCAGTTCTTAAACTTAACAAGGCTTTATATGGTTTAAAGCAGGCAAGTTTAGTATGGAACAGCAAATTAGATAAAGTTTTACTTAAAATTGGATTTAAGAAATCTAAAATTGATCCATGCGTGTATTATCATATCGAAAATACAAATCGAACGTATTTGGCAATATACGTTGACGATATGTTGTTGTTAAGTAATGATTCAACATTTCGTGAAGCCACAAAATTGAAGCTGTGTCAAGAACTACATATGAAGTTGCTTGGAGAAGCTAAAAAGTGTTTAAATATAAGAATCACTAAAGAAAAGAACATGATATATTTAGATCAAGAAAGTTACATTGATCAGATACTGCAAAAGTTTAATATGTCTGATTGTAATGCCGTTCAAGTACCTATGGATCCAAATCAAAAGCTTAGTAAGAAAGAAGAAGGTGTGAGTGCATGTAATGTTTATCCATATCAACAAGCCATTGGAAGCCTGATGTACTTAACGCAGTGCACTAGACCAGATATATGCCACGCAGTAAGTTATTTGAGTCGTTTTAACAATAATCCTAGCCAAGAACATTGGAATGCTGTGAAAAGGGTGTTTCGATATTTGAAAGGAACAAAACACTCTAAGCTTTGCTACAGACAGGATGGTAATAATGAGCTAATAGCATATTCTGATGCTGATTGGGCCAACGATACCGATGAGAGGAAATCAGTAACTGGGTACGTTGTCATTCTGCAATCAGGTGCCATCTCATGGAGCAGCAAGAAACAACAGACCGCGGCCTTGTCTTCAACCGAGGCGGAATACATGGCAATGTCTTCAGTAACTCAAGAAGTAGTTTGTTTAAGAGAACTATTTTATGAGCTCGTTCCAGATATTCCAAATAAAGCAACCCCGATATTATGTGACAACAGAAGTGCAATAGCCTTGTCATCCACTAATGTTTATCGAGCCCGTTCGAAACATATTGATGTGCGTCATCATTTTTTGAGAGAGAAGAAAGATGCCAAACAAGTTGAATTTTTCCCTGTAAAAACTGATGAGATGATAGCCGATTCTTTGACAAAAGCCACAACTGCACCAAAACATATTTTTTGTTTTAAAAAACTGGGTTTAATTATTACAAAGTAAATTTGAGTGGGGGTGTTGTACTTTATCAAATTATACTTTAAACTTATAATAATTTTTAATCTAGTTTTACTATGTTTTTGTGTTTTTAAATTTTCTATGAAAATAAAATATTTTTTCACTTCGTATTGAGATTCCAAATAGAAAATATTGCCTTTCACTTTTCAATAATTACAAACGGAATGACAAATTTATATATACCCTTCTCACGAAGGTGAAGGGTATAAAAATATACCTGCTGCATAATGGATGACGAAACGTACGTATGGAAAGGGAATGTTGTAGAAAAGTTTAGGACCCAAAAGTGTTGTAGATTTTAAATGGAGATGGACTGCCTGTTCGAACAAAGTGACAGAAAGCTCAATAAAAACTTTAATGGAAGGGTTTCCGGAAAAGGTTCATAAATTCATCACTATTGATTAGAACTATAAAGGTAATCTTTTTTGTAAATTGTAATAATAATTTCAATCAAATAAAAAAATCAAAACTAAAAGATTAGTGGTTACATTTTTATGTACATATATGTATGTTAAGAATTGTTTGATCTCAGTCCATACTTGAGTTATTGACAAATATTAATACTCAGTCTTGCCGTCTATAAATACCGTAATATACATATATGTATAGATGAGACAGTAAATATTACTACATTACAAATTGTCTCCAATCCACCAAAGTATGTTAATAACCGACTATAGTTTTCTTTTATATTTTTTTTTTGCGAATTTGTTTACTTTTATTCAACAATGTGTAATCAGCAGTGTAACGGATACGCCAATATTAAACAGATGATTTACAACTAAATCTTGAATTGTGTCAATTAAAAAATATTTAAATGCTAAAGTCATTAAAAGAAGTAATATAAACGTACAACTGCATAATAAATTTATTTCGCCATAAAAAAATTATTGCTCTTACGATGAGGTTTTTATAGTGAAACGGAAATAAATTAGATCCATATTTAACTTTATAGTAAGTAATATGTATATGAATGCTATGCATGGTAAACTTAAAGAAATCGGTGTCCACATCATGGTATTTGAATGCATATATGAAGATATACGTATATAGGTGACACCGAATACAAACTACACATCCCAGCAGTTCTAGGAGACAGTCCCGTACTAGTGATTTTACCCATCATTTAGGGTGGGAACTAGTTACTTCTATAGCTATGTGACTAGTTATTTTAAAACGTATATGATCCTTTTTTACTACAATGTGACTGTCTAATAGCTGGAGTAAAGTAGTCAACGCATTGGATTCACATACTGGTTAAATAGCGTTAGTTACCTTGCTAGCTACCTAACTGGTAACTTGATCAGCTACATAACTTGTTATTTTAATATGTACGGATGCTAATTGACCTCAATATTTGTTTTCTTTATTCATTCCACTTGGGAACATAGAGATTTCACAAGAAAATTACAACTTATTCTATCATTACATAAAACTTTTATTGCGTCAACCGATTTGTTTTGGATATTGAGTTAGAACTGTTCTACGCCATTTGTTCTTAGGGCGGCCTGAACGTCGGCTACCTTGGGGATTCCATTCTAATGCAGTCCTTGTGATGCTGCCAATGTGTGGCCTATCCATTTCCACTTTCGTCTTGCTATTTAGCGAATTATGGGCTCTTCGTTTGTTAGTCGCCAGAGTTCAGTGTTGGTGATAACGTTAGGCCAAAATATGCGGCATATTGTTTATGAAAACTTGCAGTCTTCTCGCTATAGTATTCGTCATAAGCCATGTTTCGCTACCATACAGCAGTGTGGATTTCACACAGGCATTGAAAATACGGATCATTGTATTTTTCGAAATTTTGGAGGATCTTGTAGGGAAGGACAGTAGGGTCCTGAGGGAGGGAAAAATGTTGGTATTCCATCAGCCAACAGATGTGTTATTATTGACAAGAATATTTATTTTGAGTTTGAGTTTCTGTTTGGTCTTCGTTTTCCACTCACTTCGGGTTCTCTTATTTTTCTTTATTTAAATCCCCAAAAGCTGGTATGAATTTTTTTGTACTCAGGAAATAGGTATCAGTGTTGGCAAGGACCATCTGTTTGTTTATTTTCCTTTTCATATTCCTTGCCAGTACAATCTCCATGTTTTATTTAACCGACTAAAAGCTGACCTTGCCTTATTATGCCTCCGAGATAACAGAAGGATTTAACAAATTGAATGCGTTGGTCTTGTACTACAAAGTGATTGTCAGCATCAAATCTTCTAGATGGTTTTGGAGATCCCAGACAATGTCCCTTCTTTTACAGCATACTTCTATCATAACTTCGTCCAAAACAACGGCGAACAATAATTGAGAGGGCAACCTTGTTTAACTCCAGCGTTTGTCATAAAAGATTCGCTGATAATGCTATTGTGACGAACTTGAAGTGTGGTATTGTTGTACATAGCTTTAATAAAATTTATCAATTTTATTGGCACCCTTTTGCTTTTAATGCGTCCCATATTGCATTACGTTTTATTTAGTCGAATGCTTTTCTGAAGTCTATAAATGCTAAATAAAGCGATGTTCGTCATTCGACCGATTGCTCTATTATTACTCGAAGCGTATTTGCTTGATCAACACAGTTGCGGTGTGGTCGGAAGCCTGCTTGCTCGTCACGTAGTGATTTTTGGATACTGTGTAATCTGTTATTTATTATGGTAGCAATAACCTAGTATACAGAGTTGAGTCAGATCATTTTTCTTTGATATCTTTACTATTTCACCTTTTGTCCATGTATTAGGTAGCTGTTCGTTTAACCAAGCATCTCATATATATGGATGAATGATTTTGGCTGCTATTCCTGAGTTTGGTTGGAGTAGTTCTGGGGGTATACCATCTTCACCTGGCGCTTTGTTTCTCTTTAGTTTTTGGACAGCGCATGTTATTTCCTCAATGCTAGGGGGATCTACAGATATTGTGTCTGCTTTCTGTATTATCATCGACAATGTTGCTGATTTCCTCGAAATGCTGCCTCCATCTTTGTGTTTGTTCTTCTACGTTCGTAAGCAGTTGACCATTTGGATCCTTTACTGTATGGTTTCGGTTCATAATTTGGTTTGAGAGGCGACCTATTATCTGATGTAACTCCCTCATATTGTTCGCTCCTGCAGCTGCTTCCGCTTCACTGGCCATAGTTTCAATATATTTCTATTTATCGTTTCGGGCTGATTTCTTTACGGTTTGGGTTATCAATCTTCCGTTGTTTCAATTTGTTCCTTTCCTGAATTAATTTCCAGGTGTTGTCTGACAGACATTGACCTCAAATAGTCAGCTAAAAACACATATCATAGGTTGTCCAACAAACGATAGCTTGTAAGCAAATCTTTCTTAGACAACTCTCCAATGGATTGCTTGTGGTGGGTAAAATAACTACTTTCTAGAGTGCTAGTGCTAGTTACCTACAGACACTAAAGTGAATATTGACTTTATGCTATGTTATATGGTATATCAATATACTTAAGCAAAAATAAAAATTAACTGTATGAGAATCAACACAATTTGTATAAAACCAGTCTGAACGAATTAATCTGAACTCTACATAGAGACACTTAAGTGACAATTGTCTTCACGCTAGATTACCTGGGATGTATAAAGTAACTAATTTTCTTCTCTACAAAGAGCACATACGTGTCAAATTACCAAAATACATAAATTGGAGTCATCCAAGTACTAGGACATTTGTGACGATTACTGTCTATAAGGGTTACATTGGCAACTTGCTTAACCGCTGGGATACTACGTGTGATGTTTTTGGTTTTTTCTTACTGATACATTCATAGTCATAGAGATGTTCACAATTGACTTAGGTTTTTCGCAACGGAATTTCATATATAGTTATTAATCTATGACATATGCTTCTCTTCATATTTCTGTTTGTCTTGGGCTACATTGTCGTTTTGAATTTTGTATCCATTTCCACACACTTCCAGGTCCTAGTATTTTTATTTCATTGTATGTCATTGGGTTTTGCGCGAATTTGGTTATATCACCTGTCTGGTATGTCTGTAGTAATCAAGACTGGTTAAATCAAGCCTTGTCTAGAATTGTCTAGAAAATTAATTTAGTATTGAGTTTTTAATTGATACTTAGCTAATCATTAAATCAATTCAATAATACTCATAATTTTATTTATTATCAATCATTTATGACAATTACTTAGTGACTATTACTCATAACTGCCCAATCAGTTCAATTAGAAGGTAATAAACGGTGGAATATTGCCAGCGATTTTTATAAGTTTAAAGAAATTAACAGAAAATACTTAGTTCAATGCATTTTATAATGATTATAGCTATTTAAGTAGTTATTTGAACTTATACAATAATTTTATAATAGAAAGAGATTTAAATAATACATTGCACAAATGAAGATTTGTAAGTTTAATTACTTATTATTAAACTATTTCACTTTTTTCGACATTCATTAGAAATTGGATTTATCTATACATTGATTAATATCTAAATATTATTTTTATCTTAGTCAAAATCTAAAAAATTAACAGTTTGACAGATGACAGTTTAGGGTTAGTAAAAGTCTTGGTCGGGAATTCTATCGTTTCAGTGATTACAATTGGCCCCCTTGATTGTGTGAATTAACAATATTTCATTTTATGGCGTTATACAAGGGTTAGAAACGATTTTTTGTGCGAAATAATTCGTTATCTCGTGAACTATTGGAGATATTGTAACGAAATCACAAGGTTGGAGCTGATGTGTTTTCGAATTGATTTACAGTTGTTCAGCTTCTTAGGCGGAATGGAGGCCAGTGGGTAGCTCCACAAATTCGGTCACATATTTTTTAAAGAATCCCCAAAAATCCATCCGAATGAGCTCAAATTTAAAATATTAATAATCCTTGAGAAAATCCTTACATATTTAGGTATCTCTTTTAGTTCATTTATTTTATTAATTCTGTTCCACTTTTTTTATTTTTTTTGATATGGCGGGCATAGGGAGGGTCGAATTTGTAAAAGTTTTTAGAATTTTTTACTCCACTACATCATTATTATACAAGGTGGTGCAAAAGTAATCCTCCTATCAGAAAATGGTATAAATTTTGCGATTGGCCCCTAATGTCAGTTCTGTTTTGACATTTGTGTAGTAAACACATGCGAAATACACGTTAATTAACAATGTTACGCTACACTGTTCCAGAACGCGGAATATTGCTGACTATTTATGTGACCAATAATCGGTCGGTGACTTTGGCACAACGTGAATTTCGTCGCAGATTTCCTGGCCGTCCAACGCATACTGGTGAAACACTGCGACGTTTAGCCGCTCGCTTCGAAGAGACTGTCACAACACGAGATGCTGCCAGGCGTGGCAGACCCCGGAGTAGCCGTTCTGCAGAGAATATTGCTGCTGTAGCCGAGGATGTCATGGAAGCGCCATCGACATCGACCAGACGACGTGCCATTTAAATGGGTATCAGTCGACGGTCTTTACAGCGAATTTTGATACAATATTTGAAGATGTTTCCGTACAAAGTCCAGACGGTGCATCAGCTGTTAGCTGCTGACCGCCAATCGCGTCTAACATACGCTCAAGCCATCCTTAATTCCCACCAAGAGGAAGATGATTTTTCATCAAAAATAATCATGAGTGATGAGGCCCATTTCCATCTTAGCGGGTACGTAAATAAGCAAAATTTACGCTTCTGGGGCACTGAAAATCCGCGTGTAACCCACGAAGTGCCATTACACCCGCTCAAAGTCACTGTATGGTGTGCTGTTTTCGCTGGAGGAGTCATCGGACCTTTTTTCTTCGAAGACATCGCCAAACGGTTACTGTGAATGGTGAGCGCTACAGAGCAATGATCAACGAGTTCTTTTTGCTGCAACTTGATGAATTGGGATTGGAAAACATGTGGTTCTAACAGGACGGTACAACGGCACACACTGCACGTGCCACAACCGATATGCTGAAGGATGCATTTCCCGGGCGCCTAATCTCCCGTTTTGGGGATTTGCACTGGCCAGCAAAATCGCCTGATTTGACCGCTCCAGACTTCTTTTTGTGGGGCTTTTCGAAGTCGCGGGTTTATGTCAACAAGGCTCGGACTCTTGCAGCTCTTAAATACAATATCCGTCAAGAATGTGAGGACCTATCGCCGGAAGTTTTGGCCAAAGTGATGGAAAATGCCATAAAAAGGGCTCAAATGACAATTAACTGTGGCGGCGGCCGTTTACATGACATCATATTCTCGACCTGATGTAATAAAAAGTAAAAGACCAAATAAAAATAATCCACAAAAAGAAGCAAAGTTTTTAATTTTTTTGTTAATTACAGTGAAAAAACATCGGAAGTTTACTTTTGCGCCACCTTGTATAAAGATCTGGTTGTTTACCTTTAGTATTTCGAGATGAGGCTTTTGTTCGATCAAATTTTCATCAACTAAGCGGCTTAATTCTTCATCCACATGTACGACATCTTTTAGGCTTTTATATTATATATCGTCATCGGACAATGTGTTTGCATTACTTCCTTCTTGAGAAAATTTTTCATTATTTCTTGAGATAACATTTAATAAATCAACAGATACTTCATAACTCTTAATAATATCAACTAAACTGTTAGCGGTAGATGACTCTTGATCTATAAATTTTTTTTTTTTTTTTTCAATTTTATTTTTTTTTATTTATTGTATCTTCATTATTTAATGAACTAACAACAAGTCCTATAGCTTTCCAATAGCTTATGTGTGTTTGCGGGTAGATTTTGACTCAGATTGTATATTAAACCATCATGCCATACTTTATCAAACGCTTGAGAAATGTCGATAAAGAGAGCCGAACAATATTTCTTTTCCTCAAACGCTTTTCTTACAATATTTACAAGTCTATGGGTTTGTTCTATAGTACTGTGTTAATTTTAAACTACTAAAACTGCTTTTATTTGCAATCAATAGTATCCGGTTTATTTTAAGGAAATAAACCAAAGTTCAAAAGGTGAAAACGTAACAATATTGTTGAAATTAAACTGAAATAACAATTATATGTATATAATATAATTTTACAATGAAAACAGCATAGTTGTCGTAAACATGCCGAACCATGGTTTTTTCTTTGTGTAGGATTAACATCACTAAAGAGTATAAAAGTGAGTGATCAATTAAATTATAATTCGTATACATTATAGTATGTTTAGATTTATATATACTGCACTGAAAATGATGTCATGATCAGATACAAATGAAAGCTGTTCATATACATACTAGTAAGAGACGAGGATCAGAAATTAGAAGAAAAATTAAGTAGATTGTTGGGAATACAAGTATAGGCAGGACTATATACTACATGGGTGAATTTCCAATGTGAAAAAGGGAAGAGTTTCACTAGTTGTAAACTTATTACCCGCCATCTAAAAATCAAATACTGAAAGTTTTATCAAAGTCGGATATAGTTTAGAGGTTGCAAATTTGTTTAGATTTTTATGTCAAAATAGCAATATTTTCCAACAAATTTTATGTTAAAAAATAAATCGTTACCTTAATATAGAAAGGCCCTAACTTGTGTTTTTTTTGTAAGCCCAGATATTCGTTAAATGGTCCGCTCATATATCATATTACGAGTTAGGGCCTTTCTATATTAAGGTAACGAAATACAATTAAAAATAGTTTTTGTATTTCATTGAAACATAGATGTTTAAATATAAAATATAACAATTTTCTGACAACAATAACACATGATACCAAAAAGTCAAAAATTTCAAATCCCAAAATATATATTACTTACATATACAGTGCCAAACTTAGGTATTGGCACAGAATGCTCATTGTACTTTAAGCTCGATTTAGAGGCCGTATTGTACACATTTTTAATACAAAAAATATATTTATCAGATAGATTGTTGAATTTCCTACAAAATACAACCGAATTCATTTCAGCAATTTTGTAATATTATTTACTAATAATAAAAAGTTCAATTTACCTTTTTCTTTCACTTTTCAACATGACAATGACCCGAAACATTCGGCCTATACTGTAGGTATGTGGTTTTCATACAATGTTTCGCATGTCCTACCACACCCTCGACAATCTTCTGATTTCAACCCAATAGAGCATCTGTGGGAAGAGCTAGTTTAGCGAGTGAAAAAGCGTGCTATAACAAAAAATAACGAGTTGAAGAATGGCAAAGTATTGGGTCAGATATCACAAACAAGTTGGTGGATTAGGCATGAGGCAGTTATAAAACAAAAATCACTTGCAACTAAATATTAAATTTTGCAATATTGCTTCCTAAATCAAATGTTTTTTTAGCTTTTAATAAAGTGTGCCAATGATTTTGTTCAATTAGTTTTTGGAGCTAAATTTGTGTAGATACCTATATAAATTAAACATTTATGACCGATAAAGTCCTATATTGGCAGTAATTTGAATGGGGTCTAGGTGAATGAAATTTGATCGAAATGTCTTCAAAATTGCGACATGTACATGGACAGTCAGCCAGACAGAGAGTGATTCTGAGTCGATCAGTATACTTTAAGGTGGGTGTTTGGGCGTTACATACATCAGCACAAACACATAATATGTACCCTCTTCACTATGGTGGTATAGGGTATAAAATTCAAATTGTAAATGTTGTATCTGTTAGGGGTTAGTATGGAGACCGACTTGAAAGGAAGGAGGTATTTTAAGAAAATATAGGTTTTGGTCACAAATATTATAAACAAACATTTCGTAGTCTATTTTGTCAAACTTAGACCTCTATACTAAAAATTATTGAAATAAATATAAAATAGTAGCGGTATTCACAATGTAGAGTACGTGGCCTAGTAAAAAAGCAAAAAAGCTATTTATTGACAAACATTTCAATTTCTAATGTATTTTGTTTTTAGTTTTTTGATATTGTGCTCTTTTACTACATTACCAGGCCAAGTACTCTACATTGTGAATACCGCTAGTTATTCTAAATCTGTTTGTTAATATAAATGTGTCTACTCTACTAAACAGTGAATATTACAAAAATAGTGTAGTTTTTTACTTGAACATCTATAACCCATTTTACACGATGTCACGATGAATGTTCAAATCTATTTCGAATACATATAAATTTGACTATAAATATTGTGATCAAATTAAAATCCAAAAATATTTTTTTAGTAATAGGTATTAGAATTTATATAGAATTTTACAATAATTAACCCTTTAATGCAAAAAATGTTATTTATATGGTATATTTTTTGTGCTTTAAAGGGACATTAGCTTATCATGGAGTAGTGAAGTCCAAGTAAAAATATATGTTAGTTTTTTAATAGTTGTGGTCCAATAGAATACACAAATTTCATGTTGTATTTTTATAAATATTTAGTGCACAGGTCTAACTTTGTTGACTCCAGATATAAAGGGTTTTAATGCGTTATCGATGTCAGACAATTTTTATATTTTATACTTAAATGAAAAGAGCCAATTTTCGAGTAACCTTTGTACCGGTTATTAAAAAACCGAACGAGCCATTGCATATACTTATCTTATTGTTTTCCACTAAACAGCATATGAAAGCTCCTGAGAGTGTTATTTAAAAAAAAAAAAAAAATAAACACTAGTACTGTTCTGTTAAGTCAGTTAGATTCGGCCGACTTGTTCCTAAAAAAATATTTCGATTCTGCCCCACTGCCCGAAAAATATTAATATAAAAAAAAACAAAAACAGTTTTTTAAAGTTATTTTAACTTTATTCACAACTATATACAAAAGTGTATACATATGTACATTAGACTAAATATTTAATGAATTTTTAACACAAAACTTAATTCTATACAAAAAAAAAAAAAGATTTAAATCGACAGAGACATTATGACAGCATACGTTACGACAAACATTTCACAATTAAAAAGTGTTGCAATTATCAAACGATTAAGAAAGAAATCTAATCGTATTTACAAAATAGTACAAATAAAGTATTGGAGACACATGACAGTAAAAACATAGAAACATCCGCAGACAAATATTTAACCTCTTCTAAAGTTATTGGGCGATGAGGGCTGATCTCTTGGTGGTGGTGCGGTGGCCAAGTAATCTAAAGCCTTTTGAATTGCTGGTGGAATTGGAGGTGGTGTGGGCAAATGATCGCCTTGTGGTACAAAACCATTTTCATCGGCAGCATAAGTGATCCGTATGGGTATGCCTTCAGGTGAGGTATATGAAAAGAAGCCGCCAGCGAACTAAATGTATTAGATGTAAGAGAAAGAAAATACAGAATTCATTAAAACAAGATATTTTTATGTAGATTAGAGGTTTATATGAAAGGAAAACTTGGTGAAATATAAGGAGACCTAACTGTAGTTATGTTTTAATAAGTCAACAGTAATAATATGTAAATTATTTATTTTATAAGTTTTTTAATACATTTTGAACCGCAACCTTTTTTTGGTAATGAAATATTATTAAAAATCGACATAAATATTCCTATCTAGGTTATAAAACTTTTAATAGGGAATTTAGTAAGATAATTCATCAATAAATGTAAGTGGATTGATCTCACTCCATATGCTGCAATTTTCTTTCTTAACAAATCCGTTAAGCCAAACATGAGCCTCATCGTTATGTGAGCCATAAAAATCACGAAATCGTCTATAAAGTGACTTGAATCAATTAGTGATTTTCAAAATAAAATTTGGCGGACATAGCTAGATCGTTTTAGAATGTTATGAGGACCTAAAAATATATGTATACTAAGGTAGATATGTGATAAATACAAACAGAATGACAAAATCCATCCATAAAGATAATATATTTCCTCAATCAAAAGTTACTAAATAATGCCTTTAATATGATCAATGACTAATTTCTACAGATCAATTTAATTTGTTATGTACAAGGTGGCGCAAAAGTAAACTTCCGATGTTTTTTGGCTGTAATTAAAAAAAAATAAAAAAATTTGATTCTTCTTGTGGATTAGTTTTATTTGGTCTTTTAATTTTTTTTACATCAAGTCGAGAATATGATGTCATGTAAGTGGCCGCCGCCACAGTTGATTGTCATTTGAGCCCTTTTTATGGCATTTTCCATTACTTTGGCCAAAACTTCCGGCGATAGGTCCTCACATTCTTGACGGATATTGTCTTTAAGAGCTGCAAGAGTCTGAGGCTTGTTGACATAAACCCGCGACTTCAAAAAGCCCCACAAAAAGAAGTCTGGAGCGGTCAAATCAGGCGATCTTGCTGGTCAGTGCAAATCGCCAAAACGGGAGATTAGGCGCCCGGGAAATGCATCCTTCAGCATATCGGTTGTGGCACGTGCAGTGTGTCCCGTTGGAACCACATGTTTTCCAATCCCAATTCATCAAGTTGCGGCAAAAAGAACTCGTTGATCATTGCTCTGTAGCGCTCACCATTCACAGTAACCGTTTGGCCCGCGACGTCTTCGAAGAAAATAAGGTCCGATGACTCCTCCAGCGAAAACAGCACACCATACAGTGACTTTGAGCGGGTGTAATGGCTCTTCGTGGGTTACACGCGGATTTTCAGTGCCCCAGAAGCGTAAATTTTGCTTATTTACGTACCCGCTAAGATGGACTTGGGCCTCTCACTCATGATTATTTTTGATGAAAAATCATCTTCCTCTTGGTGGTGATTAAGGATGGCTTGAGCGTATGTTAGACGCGATTGGCGGTCAGCAGCTAATAGCTGATGCACCGTCTGGACTTTGTACGGAAACATCTTCAAATCTTGTACCAAAATTCGCTGTAAAGACCGTCGACTGATACCCATTTGCGTGGCACGTCGTCTGGTCGATGTCGACGGCGCTTCCATGACATCCTCGGCTACAGCAGCAATATTCTCTGCAGAACGGCTACTCCGGAGTCTGCCACACCTGGCAGCATATCGTGTTGTGCCAGTCTCTTCGAGGCGAGCGGCTAAACGTCGCAGTGTTTCACCAGTAGGCGTTGGACGGCCAGGAAATCTGCGACGAAATTCACGTTGTGCCAAAGTCACCGACCGATTATTGGTCAAATAAATAGTCAGCAATATTCCGCGTTCTGGAGCAGTGTAGCGTAACATTGTTTATTAACGTGTATTTCGCATGTGTTTACTACACAAATGTCAAAACAGAACTGACATTAGGGGCCAATCTCAAAATTTATAGCATTTTCTGATAGGAGGATTACTTTTGCGCCACCTTGTAGTTTCTTAAGTATCCAAAAAAATATTCAAATACATATTGATTTAAATTCAAGTCACGCATCATAAAAGGTTAAAAATAGCATTACAGCCAAACCATATTTTAACATACATACCTACCTACTACATAGTACAAGTATTTGTTAACAAATGCTTTTACATTGTAATGAGGCTTGAGCATGACAACTTTAAACTGTAATCGATCTTTTGCATGAAAATTTGCTTTTGGCTAATTTGCAAAATGCATCTTATTTATTGTTGTTAAATGTCATCTTCAATTTTGATTGTGCATTTCGTAGTTTTTGTTTAAACTTTTGTTCATTCATTCACTAAACCGTGTTTACAAAATGTAAATTGTTAGCATCAAGACAATAAAATATGTAAATGGAATATTTAGTAGTGTTTTTTTTTTTTTTTCGTGGAAAACGCTTCTTATTTATGTTAATCTTGATTTGTATTAAATACCTGAGCTTCTGCATCGGATCCTGGATTTTTAAGGTAACCCTCTTCTTCAGCTGTTATACCATTTCCAGTTTCATATGAATATTTATAGGATCCATCAAAATTGACTTCTTGTTCTTGCCTTAGAATTGGTATGGGATCGCCCTGAGGACGAGCGGAGGCAGCACCCAATATTATGGCAATTGTTAAGTAAATCTGTAATTAAAATGAGAATTTTAGTAGTTTTATTAGTTAAACATTATTGTTCACTAAATTTCAAACTGTTCTTAATTTGTAATATTTAAACCTGTCTTTAATAAAGCTAAATTTAAACTGCCAATGACTACAATCAATAGTTATTTGGACATTACTCATGTTTTTTTTTAACCAAAAAAAGAACTTTTGCGTAATAGAAAATACTAAACTATTTTTAACAAGAGTGTTATATACGGCAAAGCCGGATCTTATGTACCCATTCATGTAATTTATCATAATAGTGGCTACTCTGTTGTTATTTTCTGTGTGATATCATATCCAATTCAAATTACTTATGTTTGAAGCCCTTAAGGAAAAACAATTTTTTCGAGCAGGTAAGGGAAATAAACGATCAACAACTGTAAGCCAGCAGACAAAGACTATGATCGAAACAGAACAAAACACACACAAACCTGCTTCCAAGTGGGAAGTCATTATACATAAATTGCGTTTTCTGTAAGCTGATGAGCAAAATTGAAATCAACATTTTTTTGGTGAGTTCTCACCTGAAAGCTGGTTTGTGTTTTATTTTCTCGCGTGCAATTGAGTTTGTTTAGGGCTGAGGGGAGCTCTGATCCCTTGATCCAATTAAAAAAATGTGCCATAATGTAGCGAAGTTTTTATTAAATATTTTCAAAGTTTTTGTAAATATTTTCAATGAAGGGTCTTCCAAAAGGGACTTCCGATCTATGACAGTTGATAGGGGTCATATTATTGAAGTTACATCTGTCGAATTGACTGTCATTTATTCTGTTTGTTTTACCAAAGCAACATGAACGGATATAGCGTTCAACAGCACGTGCAAATAATGGCAACGTTCCGCGCGCTCCACCCATTTTACGGTGAGAACTATTTCTCTATGAATGGGTACGTCAACAAACTAAATTGTCTAGTTTTAGACTATACCAATCCCCATGAGATCCTAGAGCAGTCAATGCATCCCGAAGAAGTCACTGTTAGGTGTGGAATTTGGGCTGGTAGTGTCATTGGTCCATATTTCTTTGTGAACGCCGAGCTCTATAATTCGATGATTACCAACTTATTTTGATCTGAATTTCAACAGGACGTAGGTACGTCCCAAACAGCTGATGCACATTGGACATTTAGCAAAAGCGATTTGAGGGAATGGTCATCACTCAATTTGACCCCATTAGACTTTTTCTTGTAGGATTTTCTTAAGTCGCAGGTCTATGCAAATAAGTCACAAACCATACCCGCCATCAAGTCAACATAATACATGCCATCAGTAGAATTCAGCCTGATTTATGCACCAAAGTCATGAAAATTTTACATTTTCGGATGCGCGCCACCCAGTTAAGCGTTATATTCCATACAGAATGACACCGATAGGCCTTGAATTAAACATTTCGATGATATTCCACAGACACTCTGTTTTATTGAAATATAAATATAGGATGCGCTTAAAGGAAAATCCTTAAGATACAGTTTTGGTGATGTTTTTATACCCTTTACCTTCGTGAGAAAGGTATATATAAGTTTGTCATTCCGTTTGTAATTTCCACGATATAATTTTCCGACCCTATAAAGTATATATATTCTGGATCCTTATAGATAGCGGAGTCGATTTAGCCATTTCCTTCTGTCTGTCTGTTGAAATCAATTTTCTGAAGACCCCAGATATCTTCGGGATCCAAATCTTCAATAGTTCTGTCAGACATGCTTTTGAGAAGTTTCCTATTTAAAATCAGCAAAATCCGTCCATAAATAACGGAGATATGAGCAAAAATCCGAGACAACCTCTATTTTTGGCCTATTTTTTATCTATATCTCGATTACTAAGACATAAATATAGACAATATGGATATATAATGATAGATATTTCAAAGTCCATTGCAACGATGTATATAAGGCTATAGTAAGTTGGACCTAAAATGGGTCAAAATCGAGAAAAATATTTTTTAACCCTAATTTTTTTTCACAAATAACTTTTTTTTGTCATAAATTTTTTTCATAAGTTTTTAAATTAAATTTTTTTTTTTTTAAAAATTTGAAAAAACTTTAAAAAAAAAACAAGTAAGAGTGCTATATTCGGCTATGCCGAATCTTATATACCCTTCACCTTTGTTTTGGATGCATTACTTGCCCATTTTCAGCGTATATCATCCTAAATATATCAAGAAAACTTTTAAAAATTTTACATTTAATTGCTATTGCTATATTGTAGAAGTTACAAACAATTTTATATATACCCTTCTCAAAAACAACAACGCCAAACGAAACGAAACACCAAAAAAAAAAAAACAAAATACGCAAGGCAGTGAAACCAACTCACATCCAAACATACATATGTAGGTTTTGTTGCTTTTTTGTCAAACACCAAAAAAAAAAACAAAATAATGAAGCCAACAAACATCCAAACATATGCACGTTTTGTTGCTTTTTTGTGAAACACAAAAAAAACAAAAACAAAATACACAAAGCATGAAGCATGAAGCCAACACACAATATACCCTTCTCACGAAGGTGAAGGGTATAATTAAGAAAATTTTTTTTTTTTTTTTTAATTTTATTTTAAAATATAATTTGCTGAAGGGTATATAAGATTCGGCACAGCTGAATATAGCTCTCTTACTTGTTTTTAGATAAGATCAACTAAGAGACACTTCAGCCATGACTGCGTCAAAATTCGACAAGATATCTTCAATGGCTTACGAGCTAAAGATATATGACGAAAATAAAATGTTTCTAAACCACTGCATAGTGGGGGAATTAAAAAAGTCAAGAAAATTAAATTTTAAAACGCGAATATCTCGTAAACTATAGAAGACTGTCTATAGGTTGTAGACCTCAACTATTAAATTCACATAACCGCGCCTAGATATTCAAAAGTGACCAAATTAAAAACTTAAATTCGACTGTAACTCTTGTATATACATATGGTCGATTAACGAGGTCTCTTATCATGTCATAATGTCGTACTATTTCACGACTCGGTGGTTCGGCTTAACCGACTCTTAGGCGTTTGGCGCAGGTTATTGCTGGTTGGTTATGATATTACAATAAACATAGCATACAGATCGTATTATCCGTTTAGAAATTGCAGTTTTTTTCCACTTTATTTGAAACTCCCCTAATGTTCACTGTGTGGTAGTGAATTTAGTAGTAACTATGATTTAAGTTGTTTTAAGTTGCGCTTTGCTCTACTGTCTTGTAATTGACTAAATATGACACTGCTCATTCTAAAATATTAGATGATTTCGAAAACTGGCTATGCGCAATTGTAATTTGGGCTTAGTGTAATCAGCTTTTACATTAATATTTAAAAAAATTAATTTTTTTTTTTAACTTTTATTTTCCTTCGTGAAACTTGATTGTAAACGAAGTAATTTTGTGTTTTCTGAAGGAAATCTAAATGTTTTGATTTTCACTTTCGTTAGGAATGAAACTTTGTTTTCAACTACATATTTTTAAATAATCCTGACAACACTTTTAGTAAATTGTTTATAACATTTCGTATAGTTAGATTTAAAGGTAACTTTATCCTCAATAGTTCACTAAAGGACCTTTTTAAATATATACATATATATATTTTTTTTAAACAACACACACTTACAAACTTTTTCATTATAAACATTAAATATCCTTAATTTTATTTGAATAGAAAAACAAAAGGAATCCCGTACGTTCACCAGCGATAGAAGCGACTAAAGGTAACACTGGTTTAATGTGTTTTTAAAGACTATGAAGTTGTGACTATTGATCAGGAATATTTATACTAAAATGCAGCAAAAGTATCTGCATCTGCACACTAATTGCAAATATTTGTGAATAAAGTATAGTGCTTCTATTTTTTTTTCTTTAATTTTTTTGCATTTGTAAAATTTACAAATACCCCCACCACACAAGTATAAGTATGTACTATGTATTTATGTATGTGAAATATGATGGAAGCCACCAAATAATGTTTGTAATAAATACTGAGATTCTCTTGAACTTTACCTATTCGCGCCATCGCAACCACTAACAAAAGTTTAATTCAAAGAAACAGTTAATGCAACTCAAATCGAGACTGTCAGTCGGACAGGCAGGCTGACTTCATCTTCATTTTTTTTTTGTTGTATTTATTTTTTTTTATTACCTCTGCAGTGTAAATTCTATGAGGATGATGATGACAAAACAAAAGTGGGTGTAGTTGAAATTCACCTCTAGTGATATTGGTAGTACGAATTAGTATGTTTGTATGTATTTTTGTTGTAAATGACTGGTTTATGTGTTTGATTCCAACATATATACGTATGTATGTATGTACGTGTACATTCATAAATCAATTGATTTGTAAGAATTCTTTATTATAAAACTTCTTTTTTTCATTTCTTATTAATTTATCATATGGTTGCTTTTATTTTTACGCTACACCGACTACATCTAAAACTCTTAGATGCATTTATTCGTCCATCAGCTGATTCATTCAGGTACATTCCGCTTGTAACTTCTACGAATTTCATTTGTGCTCTCTAAATTTGCCTGGATCTTTATAGATAGGGAAGTTGGTATAGCCATGTCCGCATTTAAGTTGAAATCAAATTTCCGAAGGCCTTAATATTTCAGATATACATAAGAGAATTTGATATTGAAAATCAGCCAGATCGGTGTACAAAGGAATGAGATATGAACATCTCGATTTAAAGAATTGTATAAATACAATTATTGGATTCACAAGGTATCCTATCATGTGATATTGTCATAGCGTTCTAATATTTCATAACGGCTTGGGCATAGGTCGACTCCACAGAGTACTATTATATTAGAAAATTATTAGCTTGAAAGTCAATATCAACATTTTTAAATCATTGTGAAGTATAAGAACATTATGACAATATGACATGATAGGATGGATATCTTCTGAATCCATTAAATGTGTATACAAAATGTGAGTTATTCAAAGGCTTTTTCCATAGATGACAATAAGATAGGTAACTTAAGTCTGTTATCGAAAACGTTATTTATGAGAATGTATTGCCATGTATTTTGTTATTGTATCATTGACATTTCGCTCTCCTTCCTATTTATTTTATGGCCTTTTCATAGAGATTAACATTTTTCAGAAAATTTTCTTTATAAAGATATTTTCTTTTAATTCAATAATTTTTTTCAATAAAAAACTATAAGGAATATAGTTCTAAAGAAATCTCAAATACACTGTATATAAAAATATTATCATGTTTTTAATATTTAATGAAATTTATTGAAAGTTATTTCCTAATTTAGAAGTCGATTAAACGATGTCCGTCCGTCCCTCTGGCTGGCTGGTTGTCCATGTAAACCTTGTGCGCAGAGTACAGGTCGCAATTTTGAAGATATTTCGATAAAATTTAGTACATATTATTTTTCCGGCCTAGGACCAAGCCTATTGAAACTGGCTGAAATCAGTGCGTTATTCCACACAGCCCCCATAAAAATGACCTCCCGAAATTGGACTTTATCGGTCATATCTACACAAGTTTTTCTCCAAATAAGTTTTATATATACGGAATTCATGTCACCAAATTTTATTATGATCGGTCCATATTTAGTCATAGCTCCCATATAAGGCCCACTTCCGAAAATCGCTCACGAATATCAATTATTGAAATTTTGGAAGAAAAATGTTTTTGCTCATTTACTTAGTGTAAGGTATTGTATGGTTGGGCTTGACCGACTATACTTTCTTACTTGTTTAGATATCATTTCAAGAGACTCCAAAAAAGCCATAAAAGATTTGAGTTTTCAAATTAAAAGCTGTAATTATTGCACTACTTAAATTTACATAAATAAGCATGAAAAAATATAGAATTTTTGTTATAAATATAAACTTTTCTTCTTTTTCTTGTGTATACTTAATGTAATTGATCAATATTACTCATACGCGGGTAGTGGTCATGCGAAACATGCAACTGTAGTAATTATTTTATAGTTCTTTATTGTTTATATTTTAATGAGATATTTGTTAAACAAAAAATATTAACAAATTTAATACATTTTCGGATATTTTAAACTCAGAGTTTGCTATATTTATAAATTTATCCGTAAATCCTGAATGTAGATTTTATACCCACCACCAAATAAATGAGGGGTATATTGAGTGTTGAGGCCCGCGATAATGTGGAGGGAGACTCGAATTCCTCGATATTGATATGGAGACCCTTTTATAAAATGTGACCCTAGCCATGCCAGTGGTTAGTCTCACTACTGTAAATGACGCTTAGGATGATTGACAGATGCCAATTTAAGTCCTGTCAATCCTTCTAGTCGACATTACAGTTTGTCAAAAACCTCCAAATTCATTATAAAAACAAGAAAGAGTAATATATTCGGCTATGCCGAATCCTATATACCCTTCACCTTAGTTGTGGATGCATTAATTGCCCACTTTCAGCGAATAGAATCCTAAATATATCAAGAAAACTTTTAAAAATTTTACATGTAATTGCTGACGAACAGATTATATTGTAGAAGTTACAAACAATATACGCTATGGAATAAAATCAACACACGTCCAAACATACGCTTTGTTGCTTTTTTGTCAAAGCAAGATAGACAGACAAACAGACAGACTCCGCTATCTATAAGGAGCCGGAATATATATACTTTATACCCTTCTCACGAAGGTGAAGGGTATAATAAACTTTTATAGCGTTTACGAAAACATTGTGTTTATTTTTCTACTTATGTCCAATCAGTTATTTATTCATGTACGAACATACACGGTTATAAATTACTTTGTTTTTCGTTTTCTTTCAACCCCGTTGAAAGAAACCAACAAATTCCTAACCAAACTGTTAGAAATTTGTTTATTGAGTTTGTCATTCCTTTTGTAACATATCGAAATATTCATCGTAGAAACAAAAAGTAAATATATTCTAGGTCCTTAAAAAATACGAAGACAATTTAGTTATGTCTGTTGCCATTATTTTCGCAACGTCCAGCATTACGAAAATGTTTACTCTGACGATCAACACCTCCTTCGCTGGCGCGATCTTCAACATAAATCATGGAATCCTGATGTATCCCCATTATAGAATTTGATGCAGAAACATTCTGAGCACTAAATGGCTGAAAATTGTTCATCGAGTTGAGCATTGTGAAGTGAAGAGTATTCCAGAGGGAGCGTTCTGCATCAACCGAAACAAATAGTAGTCGGACGGTCCAAGGTCTAGACCAATGATGCCCAAGCCCTATACTCTTGGTGCTCATTTGTTTTTGTAAATGCTCTTTGCTATAGGCTGTGTGTTTCTATACTCAATAGAACACTCAGGCACTAGTAATATGAAATACACAAACAACTTTGTCTTGTTGGTTTTTTTGTCGTTCTTCAATGTACACACACAAGTGGAAAACAACACTTTCGTATGCTTTGCTGGTAAACATTGACGACAGCGATCATCAATGTAGATTTTGTTTTTGTTTATCGTATGGTATTGTTTCAAAAAGTGTGTATTTTTTTGGTACCGTGAAATAACTCCCAAATGAAATAACTGCCAATGAAATAACTCCCAATGAATTAAGTCCCATCAAAAATGAAATAATTCCCAAACTTGAAAAATGAAAGAACTAGCAAAAGGTAAAATGAAATAACTCCCAATAATCGGCGGTTTCATAATTTTAAAAATATTAGTTCCAAAAAAGGCGAAATAACTCCCAATGAAATAAATCCTAATAGAAATGAAATAATTCCCAATCCGAATCAATTTACTTATGTAATCTAACTCCCAATGAAATACTGAACTACAAAGATAGTATTATTCTTCGCTCACCAAACATTTTTTGCATTGAGGGAATATGGCAAAGGTTTCCTCCTCTGGGGTGTATCAAAAACTGGCTTCGCTCAGAAAAGTTTTTTGCATTGCCGGCCTACGGCCGGGCGCTAAGGTTTTCTCCTCTGGGGTGTATCAAAATCTGGCTTCGCTCAGAAAAGATTTCTTTCATTGCAGAAAGGTTTTATATTTCAGAGAGCAGATCTTCATTTCGCACCAGAGTAAGAAATCGTTGGGACCTGACAAAGGCCGACAATGCAAAGATAATATTTTCTGAGCGAAGCCGGTTTTTGATACACCCCAGAGGAGAAAACCTTAGCGCCCGGCCGAAGGCCGGCAATGCAAAAAGTTTATAGTATGCGAAGCCGGTTTTTAATACTCTTTAAAGGTGACAAAATTGAAATAACTCCCAATACAGTGAAATTACTCCTAATTCCCAAAGTTAAATAAAATAAAACCCAACAAAAATTTCATTGGGAGTTGTTTCATTGGGTGTTATTTCATTATGAAATAACTCCCAACAAAAAATTATGAAATAACACCCTACGCGTTAGGAGTTGTTTCATAATGAAATAAGTCCCAAGTTGTATGAAAAATTTGTTGGGTGTTATTTCATTTTTTCGTGGGGAGTTATTTCATTTGGGAGCTATTTCACGGTACCTATTTTTTTCTTTATTCTTTGTATGTTTTGGTTTTTACAACAAAAAAAATTGCATAAAAATTAGTTTTTCTTTAAATGTATTGGTGTTTGCTCTTCCATAAGGAACTTTTGGGCACCTCTGGTCTAAACTATAAAGCGGGTGAGGCAGAATTTCCCAACCACTTCATTCTAAATAGTTTTTAACAGGTATTGCAACATGTGACCCAGTGTTGTCATGATGGAATGGGGCATTACCTTAGCGCAATGGATATTTCGCTTTGGTGTCAATTCGGCTGGTTGGCCGGGCTTCACGTACGACCTCTTACGCTTCGTGTTATAGTAGTGGATTCATTTTTCATCGCAAGTAATGATTCGGTCCAAAAATCCTCGTTCAAGGTATCTAGGCTTCAATTCGTATGGTACCCAATTTCCCTGCTTTTGAATGAATCCTGCTGCTCACAAACGTTTTGAAATTGCTGCTTGAGTAGCTCCCAATGATTTGGCAAGTTCTTGTCCAGTTTGAACACTTCTGAACCGAACAACCCATCTCTCGACATTTTCGAAGCAAAAAATCTTTGTTGTCTACACTATATTGTTCAAAACAAAGTGAGAGAAAATGACAGATATGTACCCTTCAAAGTGACATATAAGTTATTAAAAACAAAAATAGCGTTCAAAAGATACGCAATCTATTGTAAATGCCTCATTTTTAAGTCATACACCCAATAATAATTTATATCGTGATGAAATTGCACATAAATAAGTTTTATTTGAACCTAAATCGTTCTACCAACTTTTGTGAGAATCGGGTCAATTATGGGCCGATCCTCACAACAGTATAACCCCTATATTTGAAAAATATTTTATTGTCACATAATAATATTAAGTATACAAGATTCTGTACAGCCGACTATGGCACACTTACTTGTTTTTTTATTATTATTTTCCCATATAATATTCGTGGTGGTTATATAAGATTCGGCACAGCCGAATATAACACTCTTACTGATCGAGTATGCTCCGAAATTGTTCTTCGTCATCTAAAAAACAGATTAAAAATCGGTTAATGTTTAGAGATTTCTCATTTTATTTATAGTTTCGAGTTTTAGGTTAAAGTAGCAATAATTCAAATGTTTAAGTATTAAATATAGATTTTTCTGATATCGATACAAAAAAAAAAAAAAAAATCATTGAGTTTAATGCATTATTTACCAAATTTTACATTTCCAATTTATTTTTGAACGAAATTTTAAAAAATTACAAAAATATTTTTTCTATTCTGATAAGCTTTTTAAACACAAAATGCAACAATTGACGGATTTCGAGGGAACTTAGTTTTTGTCACAAATTTCATAAAAATGCAATTGGTAGCCTAATTCCTAATTTTTAATTTCAGATTTATTATTAAATTTGTGTTCGCTTCTTTTACTAACAACAGCATAAACTTTTGAGTGATCATATTAAATTGTAATTAGAGTTACAAAAATTATATCTAATTTAACACTCCTTTCAATAGCAGATTATTTTGTAGTATGCAAACAGGCATGTAAAATATATTACTTTTATTATTATTTCTAATTTAAATATTTAATTTTTTTAGTTTTAAGACTAAACATTATTGCGAAGTTTCCAATAAAATTATGATAACTTTTAACCAAAAAAATAAGTGTTTTCGATTAAAGTCAACTTATTCATGATTCTGTCCAAGAATGTCTGTCTGTATGCTGTTTTATGGAAAATCATAAAAATATTTTGATTTCAACATCATCATCTTTTAGCGTGTAGAATATTGGACATCAATTTGTCAGACATTTAATAGTTGTCTTTATTCATGTTTAACAAATGTCCGTCGGCCTCTTCGTTTTTGTGTCTTACTTTGTTGTACAACATGTGAGAAAAACACAAGCAACAAACTATATTTTTATATAGAAGAATAAAAAGACTTTCAATAATGATACCACTGACCTTTGAATACATTATTATGGGAGTTCTGTTTTCTGTATATTGAAAAACCACACACTACAATTTTTATTAATATTTTTGAATAAATTATTTGATAATTTGATAAAAGTAATCAAGCTAGTGACGAAAAATATAAAAATCCTGTTTGAATATGTATTTGTTAGTTTTATATGCGTCAGGCAACCGGTAAAGCTTTTAAGATTTTAAACAGAACTTAATTGATGTATGAAATCAAATCTTGCTTTTAAATTAGTGAATTTAACTTGCAGAAATAACTTTCTTATATTCCTAAATATTTATATTAAAAAGCTTTTAAAGTTGCGGTCTTGGATAAGGACTGAGATCGAACAATTCTTAACACACGTTTTAAATTAAAACTTCTAACCCAAGTATTATTTGATTTGATTTTTATTTTTGATCAAGTTATTTTTAATCAAGTAAATCATGTCAGTTATAATGTTTAATGTCAATTTTGTTCATTTGTTGTTAATCTGATTAAAATGAGTGACCAGAAAAAAGTGCGTAATAAAATTGTTAAATATTTTCGACAAAACCTAATTTCCGGGTTAAAATTTTGATGTTGCTGATGCTCGAGATAATGTTGAAGAAAAGCTTAGGACCTAAAAGCAGACAAAATTTCCCAAAAAGTGGCAACATATATGTATGTTAAGAATTTTTCGATCTCAGTACTTATACACAAAATTATCTGTGAGATCACAAAAAAAGTTATATGTTTTAATTTTATGTACTTTTTATGTTCAATCATAGAAAAAGTTCTAATAACTTTAAGTATTAAGTTCTTCCTTATAATAAAGCGACAATATAATATTTTTCATATTTCAAAATTTCAAAAAGCTTTAGATATTTAAAAACTAGAAAAATCGATCTTATATTTCTAAATATTTATGTTTTTATACCCTTCACCTTCGTGAGAAGGGTATATATAAATTTGTCATTCCGTTTGTAATTTCCATAATATAATTTTCCGACCCTATAAAGTATATATATTCTGGATCCGTATAGATAGCGGAGTCGATTAAGCCATGTCCGTCTGTCTGTCTGTCTGTCCGTCTGTCTGTCTGTTGAAATCAATTTTCTGAAGACCCCAGTTATCTTCGGGATCCAAATCTTCAATAATTCTGTCAGACATACTTTCGAGAATTTTGCTATTTAAAATCAGCAAAATCCGTCCATAAATAACGGAGATATGAGCAAAAATCCGAGACAACCTCTGAAAATTTCATCAAAAAAAGACAATTTATTGCATGCTTTGACAAAAAAACAACAAAGCGTTTGTGTAGATGTGTGTTGGTTATTTCTTTGCGTATTTTGTTTTTGTTTTTATACCCTTCACCATGAGAGGCAAGGGTATATATAAAGAGAGAGTTGTTTATAATGAGTTTTTATATGAGCATCTCTATTATACGTAAACACCACACACACCCAACAACAACATTCTACAACAATGGTGCGCAGCCCATAGCACAATTGTGCAAAATCAAATCACACATATTCTTATGCTCTTACAATTTAGTAGTGGTTGTCCACTCAACGAGGCAACTACAAAAGCACGGATGTAAGACTTTGTCTTTATTTTTTCAGTTTTTGTATTTGTTTGTTTGTAGGTGCACTGAACAAAACAAAGAATTGAATGGGTTGGTGAGAGAATTTACTTTTGCGCACCTCTGTTCTACAATGTGGAATGAATAAGAATTATAAATCAAACACACGCATGCATAATTTCGTTTATTTTAATTTTTGATGTTATTTTTTCAACATACAATTGTGCAAAATAATAGTTGTGTTTATTTGGTTAGTTATCAGTGAGCACTGAACGTGTGAATATGATTGTCGGATGTTTTGATATGATTTTTTGATATAATATTATGATTTATCTTGTTGTTGTTGATATTAGAAGAGTTTTGCATGGGTAAAGGCAATGTACGTAAATATGTATACTTAGGTGAAGGGTATATAAGATTCGGCACAGCCGAATTTAGCTCTGTTACTTGTTTAAAAAGCTTTTAATTGCAAATACTACACAAATTTATCTTGGTGATAACCAGAGAAGACTAAAATGCATTTTTTTTTGCCTTTTTGTCCTTTTTGCTTATTTTGATTTTTTTTGAAAGTGTTTATTTTTTTGTAAAATGTTAACAACATGCTTACTTTTTATGTTTATTTGATAAATATTTCTACTTTTTTACAACAAAAATTTAGCAGTTTTAGTACTTAATCTTTAACATACATCTAATTGAAATAAAATAAATTTCATTTCATTTCATGAAAATCCATGGATAAATTCGTATTTTTTTCCCGATAAAGTGAAAGTACCTAGTTTTGACAGAAAAATTATTTTTTTTACTAGCATTACCAAAAATTCAACAGTTCATTTAATAGATATTTTTTTACAAACAAAGTTAACAAGTAGTTATATTTTAATAAACAACATTAACAAAACATAATCTATTTGGTCTCTTATGATTTTCTGAGTTTGATTCTCTTTTAATTTATAAACAAATTTAAAAAAACCTTACCATAGAATTTGAAATAACAATTACTATAGCGCTTAAAAAAATCTGGACTTCAGTCGTACATAGCAAGAAAAAAACCGTTCATTAGTTTTACAAATAAAAAGAAACGTTTTGACTATGATGCTCAGTACAAAGACGTCCATTTAAATGATCTAACGTTTTGGGAAAGGGTTATTTTTACAGACGAATGCAAGTTTAACCTTTTTGGAAACGACGGTCGCTCAAGAGTTTGGAGAAATCGATGTATTGCCTTAGAACAAAAAAATGTATGCAGTCCTGTAAAACATGGTGTTGGATCGGTGATGGTGTGGGGGTGCATGAGTGCTGATGGAGTAGGAAAACTAAGATTTATTGATGGAATTATAGACAGTCGTGGCTATATAGACATTTTAAAAAACGATTTTTTACCGAGTGTTGATAAATTAAATCTTAAAGATAATTTTATCATTATGCACGACAACGACCCCAAACATAGCTCAGGCCTAGTGAGAGAATGGCTGCTTTATAACGTAAAATCGAAGCTTCCACATCCTCCGCAATCCCCAGACCTATATGTAATCGAACATTTATGGGCCCATTTAAAACAAAAACTCCGAAATAGAAGGGCATCCTCAATTTCCCAGTTAAAAATTATTTTAAACGAAAAATGGGAAAATATTCCTGCTGAAGTAACACAAAAATTAGTTTCTTCGATGCGTAAAAGACTTAAAGAAGTCTTCGATGCAAAAGGTGGACATACAAGCCATTAAATATTGTTCAAATCATCCCAAAAATGTATCGTATGTACACTTTTGCTGTTACAAGAAATGCAGAATTTTATTATATTTTTCGTTAAATGCTTTTAAACCATGTGAATTGTGATTGTTTTCGTTTAGTTTTGTTATATTTAATGCTGTTAATAAAAAACGTAAAAAAATTTTAAAGTTCTTTTATTAAAAAGTGAAATTTATTTAAGATATTAAACCGTATGTAGAGTTTTGCGACTAAGTGTAGTTTAGTAACCCATTTTGAGGCACTGGTTTGGTGGATGGTATTTATAAATATTTTAAATTTAATTTAAAAAAAATAATTTTTTTTCTAAATTGTTTTTCAAAATTTAAAAAAAATCGATTTTCTCGATTTTAAATAGCGACTGAGCCGGAAGAATTGCCGATATATTTATGTACCAATTGTGTTTGTAAGTTATTTGGGGGCTACGGAAAGATGATGTCAAGATACAGACAAACATGGCTATATCGACTTCGCTATCTATAACGATCCAGAATATATATAATTCGTGGGGTCGCAAAGGAAAAATGTAGAAATTACAAACGGAATGACAAACTTATATATACCCTTGCCACTCATGGTGAAGGGTATAAGTAATAATTGATTCGTCATTAAACAAATCACAACTAAAGTAGAGCAAAAATAAGTCATTTGGTTATTTCATACATCCCAGGTAATCCAGCGTGAAGCTAATTGTCATTTAAGTGCCTCTAAGTAATCTAGAGTTTAGTCACTTTAAACGTTTTGTGAGTAATTTTAGGTTACTTATAGACCCTAAAGGCACAATTGCCTTGACGATAGGTTACATGAAATGTCAGTATACTTAAGCAACAAGAAAGTAAACTGTATGAGAATTATATCAAGACAATTTGTATAAAACCAGTTTGTACGAATTACTCATAAAAAAGTGCAGTACAAAATAAACGTTTAAAATTACTACACTCTAGATTACTTACAGACACTTAAGTGACAATTGTCTTCCCACTACATTACCTGAGATGAATAAAGTAACAAATTGACTTTTCTCTGCACTACTAAAGCACATGCGTGTCAAATGACGCAAAGGTATGGTCACACATGGCAAATATTTACTCAAAAGAACGCACAAATTAGTTTGACGTTGTTTTCTCTTACAAGTGATTTGTAAGATCAAACAGCATTAAATTAAATAAAATTAAACATTTGCTTTGAATTGTCCTTAGTAAAATAAGTTGTTGAAATAAATAAAAAGAATTAAAATATATTTTATGAAGTCTTTTTCGTCAAATATTTGACATGTGTTATTGGCATTTTCCGCATTTTGAATTGATGTGCATTTCTTTCAACTAGGGTTTTTAATTTCCCGACCTTTTTTGATTCCCGGAAGTCGGAAAATTTAGTTGGTATGTTCCCGGGTACCCGGGAATTTCCGAAAAAGATAATTATTATTCGATATATTAAACCCAAATTCATATAAAAACTTAATATGATAATCATTTGGTCAATTCACAAGATCTATTTCAGTCATATTGTCATAATGTCCTAATATATCACGACTCGGCGGCTCGGCTTAACCGACTCTTAGGCATTCGGCGTTGGTCTCTGCTGGTTCGTTATGATAACACAATAAACATAGCATAGAAAGTAGTATTTTTTTTAGGAAATTTTTTGCTTGAAAAGCAATAAAAACCATTCTGAAATATTAGGACATTATGACAATATGACATGATAAGAGACCTTGTGAATTGACCAATTATGTTAGTGTGTTATATGTACATCTACATAAAGTCTTCATTTAATGTCTTATTATTTACATTTACAAAATATAATGGTTTAAACAGATTATTGTATAGATTGAACATTTTTGATATAAAATGTTCAATATTTCAATATGTATTTATTTTTATTCTCACGAAGGCGAAGGGAAATTACAAACGTCATTCCGTTTGTAATTTCCACAATATAATGTCCGACCCTATAAAGTATATATATTCTGGATCCTTATAGATAGCGGAGTCGATTAAGCCATGTCCGTCTGTCTGTCTGTCTGATTTATGTGCAGTCCTTGAAAAATGGGGTAATTCCAGGTCATTTTTCGAAAAATGGCCCATATATCTGCATTTATATCGGACACTAATCAAGCAAATCCGAGACAACCTTTATTTTTGTCTTATTTTTTATCTATATCTCGATTACTAAATCATAAATATACACAATATGGCTATCTAATGATAGATATTTCAAAATCCATTGCAGTGATGTATATAAGGCTATAGTAAGTTGGATCTACAACAGAGATGTACATGAGTTGATTCACTTTTTTCTATATGAATGAAATCACTGCATTTGTTGTGTTTTCAATCATCAACATGTGTTAATTATATTGCTTGCAGTGCTTGTGGTCTCACAATTGATTGCCATTTTCTAAATCATTTTTTAAATCCCATTAGCAATAACAACTCAAAAATGACAGTAATCATTTGATTTGTATGCAAAGTATTCAAATGATTCACAAAAGCTCGATGATAAGTTGAATGCATAGTACAAAATCAGTGTATTAATTTGTTTTAGATAATTTTTTGCGTGTGGTTCAAGAACTAAATTTCGTCTTATTTTGATACAATAAACTCCGAAATAATAAAAAATATTGAAAATGGTGTTTTCCTTATTGTAAAAAATAGAAATATGCAAGAAAAATCTTCTAAATACAGTCTTAAATTAATTCAAACATACTCATATAGGAAAGTGTATATTAACTCAAAAATCTCTTATTATATTCATAACACTCATATTGATTCGCTGCTTTTGTGAATGGTAAGAGTTTACAGAATATGCAAGCAATTACTTGTTGTGGTGAATCATGCAATGACAGTTTTCGTTTACTTTATGTATAGTGATAACTCAGTATTCATTTTTGCAAAATAAAAAATATGTCATTTGAATGGTATTCATGCACATCTCTGATCTACAATGGGTCAAAATCGGGAAAAATATTTTTTAACCCTAATATACCCTATACAAAAAAAAAATTTTTTGTCATAAATTTGTTTCACTAATAAACTAAAAAAAAAATTTTAAATTAAAAAAAATTGAAAAAAACTTTTTAAAAACAATTTCGAAAAAAAAAATTTTAAAAATTAAAAAAATAAAAAATTTTTAATTTTATTTTAAAGTATAATTTGGTGAAGGGTATATAAGATTTGGCTGAGCCGAATATAGCTCTCTTACTGTAAACAAGTAATTTTCATATAATATAAAAATCATAAATGTAATTTACCAAATTAGTTTGATTTGATGGTTGGTGTTCATTCACTAAATCAAGAGGATTTTAAATTTTCATATTACAATGTCTGCAAAACATTTTTATTGGATAAGCGGCAGCAGTACATGTTTATTGGCAAATTTAGGAAAAGAAATTATCGAAATGCTAACTTTTGAGATTTTTGTAACAAAATTTTGTATTTTATCAAAAGTTTTTGAATTTACCCAATGAAACCAAAAAAATGTAAAATATATCAATTGTTAAAAGAGGCTTTTGCCAAGCGGTGAGAAACTTGCTCGGAAATTATACCATTTATTCCTGTAATGCATATTTTTCCAGTTTTAAGTTAATTTTTGTATAAAAATTTAATTTAAATGAACCACAAATACGCCATGAATAAGTTCTAAAGGGACCCATAGACACATACTGCCGATGAACCCTTCGTATACGTGTGTGATTGATATTTTACTACACACCTATCAATCATCATTTAAAAAAATGCGTTTCAGAACAAAACAAATTATTATTTTCTATTTTTCAGTAACTAAAACGTCAAATTTAAAAATTATATTTCATAAAAATGAAAAATGTATACTATTGTTCATTTGAACAACTGTCAGCAGTACGAGTTCATTTCAAAATCAAAACTATTTTGATTTTTCATACTGCATTGTCTGTGTGTCGCATACATAAACAAAAATTTAAAATTTACCAACACATGCTTATTGCATGAGCATGAGCAGTATGTGTCTATGGGCCCCTTAATATCTATGATATTTTGGAAAATAACGTGCTTTCGATACATTCAGTTTATGAAAATATTTATTTTATGTACGACCTCTTTACCCTTAACCATTAGTGGTAAGTGTAGACATAACACTTTGAAATTTCCATAATTTTCATTTAGAGAAGTCGATAGAGCGATATAACTAATAATAAGCTATTCGTTATTGCCAAGTTTAGTAATGCGCTATAGGGTGTTTACATCAATATTTTTTTATAAACTATTGTACAAAAAGTAAAAAGCTACTTTCTTAAATTTTATTTGAACATAAATTTTATATTGAAATTAAAACTTCCGCTATATTGCTCATTCGATATAAAACTAATATTAGAGTTATTCGTTATACAAGTAGTTCGTTTGAAATTGTTGAATAATGAGAACAAAAATATTCTAATGGATACCCTGATTGTTAGTTAATTGTTTATTGTATTGAGTCTTTAATTAGGCTAATTAAGCTAAAATATCTTAATCTTTAAGAAGATTATTTATATTCTACATATATATACAGATATACATTTATATTTATTAAAAATAAACGATCACATTAAAATAAACCAAAAAAATGTAATAAAAATAAGATAAAAACCACAGACTAGAGACAAAACATGATCTATTAAGAATATATCATCAATTAAAATCAATTATAAAGCCATTCAATGCTTTCGAAAGAAAATAAAGAAAAAGTTAATGAGAAACAAAACTTTTATAAATCAATAATAACAAAATCAATTCTTTGGAATTAAATGTACATAAACTTGTTCTAAATTATGTGCTAACATATAATTAAATGTATTTTAAAGAATATTCAAATAACACATATTTAAAAAATAATTAAAATATCACAAACGGCTACTGATAACAAAGCACTAACTAACAACACAAACAAACAGCAAAAACAGAAACAGCAAAATAAATCGTTTAAAAAACGTCTTGGCCATAAAAGATCATGATGCACAGATGTTTTTTTTTTTTACGGCCACAGAATATTTTTTTATTTGAATTTTTATATGGTTTTATGAAATTTATTGTCTTCTATTGTCGACTATTGTGTATTTTTTGGCATATATATTATAATCATTTAAATAAATTTACATAAATAATTAATGAGCGCCCGTGTTTTGAACATGTTTTGTTGGTTCAAAACTAGATTTTTTGGATATTGAGTTTTAAATTTTTGTATTTTTGGTAGATTTCTTGTTATCCCTTATAATCAAACGTAGGTATAGTAGTTATATGTACAAAAAAAAAAAATTGGCAAAACGAGTTGAATGAAATCAAAATCAAAAACAAAACAAATCGAAATTTTTATCAAATTATCAAAGAAGTAAAAAGTGACTATAAAATCGACAGTGAATTATTGAAACGACAACAGTTTTATTTGAAAACTTTAACAAACCACACTAAATCACCATGAAACTTTTCGTAAGTTAAAAAATATTAAATAAATAAAATAATACAAACTTCCTCGACCAGAATTAATAATTATTATATTCTTCTTTATAGATTGTCCTTGCTTGCGTTTTGGCCGCTGTCGTCGCCAACGAAGAAGCCAACGTAATCCGCAGCGATGCTGAAGTCAATGTAGACAACTTCAAATACGCTTACGAATTCGACAACAGCATTAAGGCTGAACAAGCTGGTCAATTGAAGGCTGATGATGTCTGGGAAGTCAAGGGCCAATACTCTTACACCTCCCCCGAAGGCGAACAAGTTTCTTTGCAATACACCGCCGATGAAAACGGTTACCATGTTGATGCTGCCAACCCCTTGTTGCCCACTCCCCCACCAATCCCAGAACACATCCTCAAGGCTATTGAATACATCAAAGCTCACCCCTCCAAGGAACAATAAGTTAAGTCATTGAGACTTTTTCTTTGTTAAAATTCATGGTTGAAATAAATGTTATTTAAATAGTTACACAAAAAAAAAAACACAAAAAAACAAAATCTTTTATTGGGTGTATGACTTAAAAACGCGGGATTTTTAAAATTTTTAGCTTTTATTTTGAAATATTTGTGCAATATAAATTTGTTTAAAGTAAAGCCACATATGGATTCCGAGCCAAAAGAACTGCTTATATTTTTAAGCCCAAGAACGAATCAAGCTAATATCGGATACTCTGTTCCAAAGAGAAGCGTATCCCAGAGAGAGCATTCATTATCGATCGAAACAAATAGTATTCGGACGGGGCAAGGTCTGAACTATAAAGCGGTGAGTTAAAACTTCCCAACCATTTCATTCTAAATAGTTTTTAACAGGTATAGCAACATGTGGCCTAGCGTTTTCATGGTGGAATATTACAGTTTCATGTCTGGGCGTTTTTCGCCAAATGCTTGTTTCAAACGAATCACTTGCGTTCGGTAGAGCTTCCATGTGATGTTCTGGTCAGATTTCAGCAGCTCGTAGTAGATGGGATCCATTTGCTCCCACCAAATACAGAGAATTACCTTTGCGCCATGGATATTTGGCTTTGCTGTCGATTCGGCTGATGGCTGAGCTTCACGTACGATCTCTTACGCTTCGAGTTATTGTAATGCATCCATTTTTTATCGCAGGTAATTATTCAGTGCAAAAATGACTTTCTTTTGTAGCGTTCAAACATCATTTCGGACATGTAAAATCGTCTTTCAAGATGCCTTGGCTTCAATTCGTATGGTACCCAATTTACTTGCTTTTAAATATATCCTGCTGCTTGCAAACGTTTTTAAAAATTACTGCGTGGTTAGCTCCTAGTTGTTTTATCAAAATAGGAGGCCCATTTCTGGATGAAAGGGTACATTATTAAACAAAATTGTTGAATTTGGGACAATAGCGCACAGTGGTATAGCAAAAAGAAAGTGTTGACCTCAAGTGGTCCCCAAATTAGGACACCTCGGGTATATTAATTTTTTAAAACGATCCTATTTTTTCCTTTGTGTTCCGATTGCAAAACATTACATGCAGTGTTGGAAAAAATAATAGAAGCGAGAGCTTTCAAATTTTGTAACCATATTAGTCAAGTTTAGTTTTGTTAAAATAAATTTATATGCAGTTTTGTTTATCAGACATACAACATAAGAAAAAACATAATCATTCCTCTTTTCACATATTTTTTTAATCTATATAAATATATAAATGTCTTTGTAAGTTTGTTTGTTTATTTGTTTGTTTGTTTGCTTGTTTGAGCATCACGCCTAAACGGCTGTACTGATTTTATTGAAATTTGGAACGTAGATAGATCCTTACTTGGAAGTGTCAATAGGCTATACTTGGACCAGAAGGGGATAACAGGGGAAAAACCGATTTTTTAACAAAATCCTTAGATATTTTTCTTACTACGACAGGGGTAGCGAAGCGCACCGGGTCAAGCTAGTACATTATATAACTGACAATGTAAAGAGTCTATATTTTTACTGGAAAAAATAATAGAAACGCGTCAACGTATTAAAAATTATTTTATATTTTTTGAAAAAATGATTTTATTTTTATATTTTGTTGCTTTATCTTTGTTTTTCACAACTTCATTGCATCTGCGACTCATGGAATCAAAAAAAATTTTTTTGCAAACGTCCTTGTCCACTCTTCCTGAATTTTTTTCCACATTTCGTCCTTATTTTTCGAACAGAAACCCTACAGCGAGGCGCATATTTTATTCTTTATCCAATATATTGGACCTACACCAGAACACAGTGGGGCAGAATCAAAATTTTTTTGGAAATAAATCTGGCATTTTTAAATGGATGGATCGATCGGGATAAAATTTGACTTGGGCGTAGCCAAGGAGTATTTGCATTTGCATTTGTCCATTTTAATAACTTAAACTCGAATACTCCTTGGCTACGCCCATGTCAAATTTTATCCCGATCGGACCAGCCGTTTAGACATGCCAGAATTATTTCCAAAAAATTTTGATTCTGCCCCACTGTGCAGTGGTGGTAAATTCTCTGAAAAATTAGTTAAAATTTTATACAAAACAAGTAAGACTGCTATATTCGGCTATGCCGAATCTTATATACCCTTCACCTTTGTTGTGCATTGACCACTTTCAGCGTATAGCAGCCTAAATATATAAAGAAAACTTTTAAAGATTTTACATTTAATTGCTGACGAACAGATTATATTGTAGAAGTTACAAACGAAATGACAATCTTATACATATATAATAATCTTCTCACGAAGGTAAAGGCTATAAAAACAACAACGCCAAGCGAAAAAACAACAACGCCAACAAAATACTTAAAGCAATGAAACCAACACACATCCAAACATACGATTTGTTGCTTTTTTGTCAAAGCATGCAATAAATTGTCTTTTTTGATGAAATTTTCAGAGGTTGTCTAGGATTTTTGTTCATATCTCCGTTATTTATGGACGGATTTTGCTGATTTTAAATAGGAAACTTGTCGAAAGCATGTCTAAAGATTTGGATCCCGAAGATACTGGGGTCTTTAGAAAATTTATTTCAACAGACAGACGGGCATGGCTAAATCGACTCCACTATCTATAGGGATCCAGAACATATATACTTTATAGGTTCGGAAAATTATATTGTGGAAATTACAAACGGAATGACAAGCTTATATCGGATACTCTGTTCCAAAGAGAAGCGTATCCCAGAGAGAACGTTCAGCATCGATCGAAACAAATAGTATTCGGACGGGGCAGGGTCTGCACTATAAAGCGGGTGAGTTAAAACTTTCCAACAATTTCATTCTAAATAGTTTTTAACAGGTATTCCAACATGTGACCGAGGGTTGTCATGATGGAATATTACAGTTTCATGACTGGCCGCATATTTTGGCAAATGCTTGCTTCAAATCAATCAGTTGCGTTCGGTTGAAGTTCCATGTAATGGTCTGGCCAGATTTCGGCAGATCATAGTAGATGGGATCCATTTGCCCCACTATCTATAGGGATCCAGAACATATATACTTTATAGGTTCGGAAAATTATATTGTGGAAATTACAAACGGAATGACAAGCTTATATATACCCTTCTCACGAAGGTGAATGACAGTAATGTAAATATTGTACCACGAGGGGCAAATCCATCCAACTGTCCAGAACTTCGGCCTGTGGAAGTGTATAGGGCTCTTATAAAAAATGGATATATTTATAAATACCGAGTACTATGCCAATATTTTATTGGGCTCTTGTAAAAGAAAGAATTAAAGAACACAGGAAAGGTATAGCAGGCTGGCCTACAGGGGTGTTAGGTGTGAAGATTTTACGATTTTTTTCGGTAAAATTACTAACATGCCGACGATGTTTAAACTCTAATTCTGTTTTAGATATTAAAATAAATACATAGGAAATGATAGGAAGTTTTTCTTAAAATTTATGTAAAATACAAGATTTCTCGATGTACAATTAATATTAAAATATTATTGAGTATTAAATTATTAAGTATGAAAATTAGAGTTGGGTATAATCGTTTATTTTAATGTTTGGTCATTTTTGTTCACAACAGATAAATGAACAAGTTAGTTCTTTTTGTTCAGTTACGTATTTTTATTCTGAGGTGCTTGACTGAACCATGTGCTTGAACGATTTCTGTGTGAATTTTTTTGCAGACAGTGAACAAAATGAATAGGTTACCACTGCTTATGAAAACTAATTTTTCAAGTTATTAGCATGATTTTTAATAATGCTGAAAACAAAAAGGTAGTTTAACAAATAATATCACAATTTTTAATGTTATTTTAAGCATTTTCAACTATTACGAGTGTTTGTTTTTAGATCTTCTATTTAAACAACAATAATATTAATCCTTCTGAGCAAAACAAACTTTAATTTGTTTAAATCGGTTAAAAATTAACAAAGTTATAGTAACTTACTTAAGATAACTTATTAGAGTTCTAGATTTGGAACTTACCTAGCGCTTACACGTAACAGTTCGAAAAACTCAACACATTCATACTTTTGCACTAACACAATCATGCATGCATGTGTAAATTTATACACGCATGTGTGATTGTGTTAGTGCAAAAGTATGAATGTGTTCAGTTTTTCGAACTGTTGCTTGCATGTGTAAACGCTAGGTTAAGTGTTATGTATAAGAGAAAAAGGATGTAGTATGATGATATTATGCAAACAAGATATAAAACCGAAGGAGAAACAAAGTAAATACACTCTTAGTAGTATTTAAATCTATTGTTGTAAATTATATTTAAAATATTTTTGTAATAAAACCGTTACTTTTTTATACTTGCATAAATATTGTTTACTAGCAGATACCCGACGTTTGCTACTACGCTAAAAATTCTTTATTAATGGAGAGGTTTTATAATAAAAATTTGTTTACATATTAATGTACATAAAAAATACGTTTGTAAAAAAAGTACCAAAAAGAGGGATCAACTTGACCACTTCAAACTTAAATGATTTTAAGACGTGACGATTTTGTAAAAATTTTGTGACGAATTTGATGATTTTTTTTCTTAATTTTGACGACTTTTTTCAAAAAAAAGTCTAACAGCACTGCTGGCCTAGGCGATCTTTGTCTTCCGTGTCAAAATCATCACTACTGAACCGCATAAACCATCTCTCGCACGTTGAAACAGTTTCGGTGTGCAATCGCGTCCTTCAGAGGCAATTTTTTTTTTTCAAATTAATAAGTAAAGCAAAACTTCCCTCATACGACGATGCGTTGGTACAAAATTCGTCATTTTCGAAGCAAGAAAAAACTTTGTTGTTTACACTATAATGTTTTATAACTTTGTGAGAATAAAGTACGTATATATTCCCTTCGAAATGACATATAAGTTATTAAAAACAAAAATCGCGTTCAGAAGATACGTCATCTACTTATTTTAAATCCCGCAATATTAAACACGTTTTTCTACAGCTAACTATAACTTTTTGCAATAATCTTGTTTATTTCAACATTTAACATTTTTTTTTTTTTATAATTTTAATAAATTATTTAGTTTTCTACTTTGGGATGATAGCCGTATTCATCGGCGGTATAGGTGACCTTGATGTGTTTGCCATCCTTGGATACGTATTCGTATTCACCAGATACGAGCCAGTTGTCCTTGTCCTTCAATTGACCTTGTTGTACAGCTCTGATGGAGTTGTCCAATTCCAAAGCGTAATGGAAACTGTCAACATTAACTTCGGCATCATTCTTAATGACATTGGCTTCTTCGTTGGCATAAGCTACGGCCAAGAGGCAGGCAAGAACAATCTGGAGCAATGGATTTAAAAATAACACATTAGTTAGTTAGTTTGTATATTAGCGCCATTGAATTGTCATATTAACTTACCACGAATTTCATTTTGTTTGAATAATACTTTTGATTGCCAAAAATTAACTGATGATTTAACTTTCATTTGTTGCAGTATTTATAATTGTAGATTATCTGATTATTTATTTTTTAAATCTATTGTTTGTTCTAATTTTAGTTTGTGTTCAAGTATTTTAGCCAGTTGGACAGGAATCTCTTAGAAAATATGCAAATTATTTTAGCAAATCGGAACATTATTGTTGTTTGCAAATAATATTTGTTGATTTATTAGTAATAATTTATGATAATAGTGAACACGCTGACATTTGCCAACTTATTCCTGTTTTTATTGTATTTTGTTTTAATTATCAAATACTTAATGATAGTATATATGAGAATGTACATCTGTTTAATTGCATTTATTATGTCATGTTTGTTTTATCAGTCAATGTTAGTCATTTTTGGAAATTAATTTAAATTTTCTAAAGTTTCATGTCTTAGTTTCATTTTAAACAACTTTTTTTTTTAAAAAATTTAAAACGATTTTAGTTTTTTTTAAATTTTTTTTCCAACAATTTTTTCTAAATTTTTAAAAAATTTTTTAAAAATGAAAAAAAATTTCTGAAAAAAAATTGTTTGGTAAAAAAAAAAATCGGATTAAAAAATATTTTACCCGATTTTGACCCATTCTAGGTCCAAACTACTACAGCCTAATACACATCGTTGGAATGGACTTTGAAATCTATCATTAGATAACCATATTGTCCACAAATCGAGGTTGTCCCGCTTTTTTCCTTATATCTCAGACATTTGTGGGCCGATTTTCTCGATTTTGATTAGCAACTGAGCCTGGAATTCCCTATATGTTGATGTATCAATCAGTTGTTTGGGGGCTACGAAAAGTTGATTTCAACATACAGACGGACATGTATATCGACTTCCCTATCTATAACCATCCAGGATATATGTACTTTGTGGGGTCGCAAATGAAAAATGTCAAAATTAGAAACCGAATGATAAACTTATATATAACCTTGCCACTCATGGTGAAGGGTTAATAAGCTTGGACAATGTCCAATGGACATAAAGTGCCTGTTAGAACTGTGGTATATGTTGTTGAGGAATCGCAATGCGATTCCTCACCTTATCGTAGTAAAATGAAAATGATGTGAAACTTAAACCTATCTATAAGTCGATAAATAGTGTTTCAAATGGAAAATATATGGATAATCTGTGATCACTTTATTCGATTTCTCGTATGAAAATTCAATGAAACATAAACGTGGCTATAATTTGGTAAATTGTGGTCCATATGGAAAATGAACGAGTTTGTTGGTATATAGAATTAAAAAAGTACCAATGGAAGAAAAAAAGCACTGTTAAGTCTCCTTTTATGAATTCTCGTTCATTCATGATAACATTTTCCGATTTTCATTGGTTCATTGTAAAAGAAAAATCGAAAAGTACAAGTAAACTTCCGATGTTTTTTGGCTGTAATTAAAAAAAAAAAAATTAAAAACTTTGATTCTTCTTGTGGATTATTTTTATTTGGTCTTTTAATTTTTTTTTTTTACATCAAGTCGAGAATATGATGTCATGTAAATGGCCGCCGTCACAGTTGATTGTCATTTGAGCCCTTTTTATGGCATTTTCCATCACTTTGGCCAAAACTTCCGGCAATAGGTCCTCACATTCTTGACGGATATTGTCTTTAAGAGCTGCAAGAGTCTGAGGCTTGTTGACATAAACCCGCGACTTCAAAAAGCCCCACAAAAAGAAGTCTGGAGCGGTCAAATCAGGCGATCTTGCTGGCCAGTGCAAATCGACAAAACGGGAGATTAGGCGCCCGGGAAATGCATCCTTCAGCATATAGGTTGTGGCACGTAGTGTGTGTGGCGTTGCACCGTCCTGTTGGAACCACATGTTTTCCAATCCCAAATCATCAAGTTGCGGCAAAAAGAACTCGTTGATCATTGCTCTGTAGCGCTTACTATTCACAGTAACCGTTTGGCCCGCGACGTCTTCGAAGAAAAAAAGTCCGATGACTCCTCCAGCGAAAACAGCACACCATACAGTGACTTTGAGCGGGTGTAATGGCGCTTCGTGGGTGAAACGCGGATTTTCAGTGCCCCAGAAGCGTAAATTTTGCTTATTTACGTACCCGCTAAGATGGAAATGGGCCTCATCACTCATGATTACTTTTGATGAAAAATCATCTTCCTCTTGGTGGTGATTAAGGATGGCTTGAGCGTATGTTAGACGCGATTGGCGGTCAGCAGCTAACAGCTGATGCACCGTCTGGACTTTGCACGGAAACATCTTCAAATCTTGTACCAAAATTCGCTGTAAAGACCGTCGACTGATACCCATTTGCGTGGCACGTCGTCCGGTCGATGTCGACGGCGCTTCCATGACTTCCTCGGCTACAGCAGCAATATTGTCTGCAGAACGGCTACTCCGGGGTCTGCCACGCCTGGCAGCATCTCGTGTTGTGCCAGTCTCTTCGAGGCGAGTGGCTAAACGTCGCAGTGTTTCACCAGTAGGCGTTGGACGGCCAGGAAATCTGCAACGAAATTCACGTTGTGCCAAAGTCACCGACCGATTATTGGTCAAATAAATAGTCAGCAATATTCCGCGTTCTGGAGAAGTGTAGCGTAACATTGTTTATTAACGTGTATTTCGCTTGTGTTTACTACACAAATGTCAAAACAGAACTGACATTAGAGGCCAATCGCAAAATGTATAGCATTTTCTGATAGGAGGATTACTTTTGCGCCACCTTGATACCCTCATTCACCACTTGTGGTGGTGGAGTGTATAAAAATATTGATCTACGAGTATTTCCTGACAAGTCATGTGTGTTTAATTTTCAGCTATAGGTTCATTATTACAGAAATTTAAAAAAAATACCATTCGAAGAACGAAAAAATACTAATAGTAATAGTCACTTTCTTTTTTTACTCAAAAGCATATCAGCCAACTACTTATTATGTATACATATATATAAATAATTTAATGTAATAAAAGTACCATAAGAAGAAAAAGTACAAATTTTCCACACTTGAACCCCAGTCATGTTTAATATTATAGAAAATTTAAAAAGAACCATTTTGAAGAACGAAAAGGTACTCCTTAGTTTGGTTGGGTTCTGCTTTTTTGGTATCATAATACCATTGAGTCCCCTATTCTTGATTATTTCTATACTGAAAAGCATATTAACCAACTTTAATGTATATAAGCTAACTTATTTAATATATTAAAAGAGTATCATTAAAAGAAATTTTCCTTTACCCGTCAAGTTTGAATTTTAAATATGTATAGCATTTCCTATATTATCAACTGATTTTGTTTCTATAACACTTAATATTTAACAAATTATCACAAAACCGAAAGCGATCGGATTTCAATTTTTTAAAACCGAAACCGCAATTTTGAAATTCTTCGGTTTTTTGGAAACTCTAATTGAGATGATACAATCTCATAACATATTAATTTATAGAAAACATATTTTATGAAAAATGTACCAAAAATTAATAATATACGATTTAATATTTATTTCTATATTTGTTGTTTAAAATATACATAAGTTGGCACAATGTACCAAAGCATAGTTTTCTCCCCTAAAGGGTTAGAATTTCAAAAATGTACCAGGGACATGGCTGCTAAGTTTTTAAGTAGATGAAGATACATTTTAAATGTTGTGTATATCTGTGTATTAGTTCCAAAACGCAATAATTCGTATAGCAAATACTGAGGAGAAAATACCAATAATATGGATCACTGGTTGCAGAACTTATATTCTGTAATTGGTGAAATTACGAACAAGCACTTATTGAGGCATACCATGACAGAAGATAATGAATTATATTTTTTTCAAATTTCGTTCGAAATATTTGTTAATTTCATAAAAACTCCAAGTATTATATATTTTTGTTATGTGTAAAATACTGTGCAATATTGTTCTTAAAAGTACTCAATAACCAGATAAATAGATAAGTAGATTATAAAAAATTTACAGATAATTAAACAACAATAAAACCAAAATATAAACAGACATAAAAAGTGATAATTAGCCAAATTTGAAAACTATTAAATATTTATGACTTTCGTTGAATACTTCATCAACAGTGTTGCCAGTTTAGGCTTTTTATTACGCTTCCAAAGTCTATAGTTTCAATAATTTAATTATAATATCTTACACCTTTTAACGGCCAGACAAAGTCAAAACCATTTTCATCATAGATTTTTATGCATTATGATTTTGATTTTATCTGAAACGAAGCTGTCGATTTTTAGAAAATCAAAAAACCTTTGTTTTGGTATTAAATTTTTTTTTTTTCAAAATTGGCAAGTTTGGATAAGTGTGCGGGGGACTATGTCCGTTTAAGTTAGCCAAATTCTTCTTTAAACGCTTTTGCATTAAGTTTATTTTCCGAATCGTATAAAACTTATATATAGTCCCGAAGAAAGTGGTTTTCTAAAAATGAAGGGAAAAACTTAAAAAATTTGGCGCGTTTTACATGTTCTAATTTTGAACGCGTGTAACTGTTTATAGGGACGATATAACTGTCAAGTTGCTTTTATTTTATTCAGAATTTTATAGAAAGTATAGCTGATAATTAAAAAAAATCGACCCTCCGTAGGACCGACATATGGGCATTTCCTCCGATTAGTCAACCAGAATCGAAAATTGAAGATATTTCGATATAATATGGTACATATAATTTTTTCGGCCCAAGGACGAAGCCTATTGAAACTGAAATCGGTCCATTTTTTCACGCAGCCCCAATACAAATATCATCCCGAAATTGGACTTTATCGATCTTAGATGTTTAATTTATGTAGGTATCTACACAAATATTGTTCCAAATAAGTTTAATATATACCGAATTCATGTCACCAAATTTTATTATGATCGGTCCATAATTATTCATAGCTCCCATATAAGATCCGCCTCCGTAAATCACTTTAAAGTTCATATATCTCATAAAAATGTTGGTATACACATAAAATTGAATTCAAATAACTCTCATATTGACATAAACTATGACCTAATTTCATGGTGATCGGTCAATAATTGGTCATAGCTCCCATATAAGGCCCACTTCTGAAATCACTCACGAATATAAATTATTGAATTTTAAAAGAAAATATCTTTGCTCATTTACATAGTATAGGGTATTACTTACTTTCTTACTTATTTATTAACGAAATTTGAAGATATTTATGGGAAAATGCATGATGATAATAATAAAAAAATCATATGGAAAAATCGTACGTTCGCGACCCGTACATTCGAGACCGGTACTTAAGCCAATTAAACAAAAACCAATAGGGATATTTTATTGTGTAAGTACCGGATAGAGACCTACATTAATACACTCTTAAAATAAATTAATTGCTTTTAAATATTCCGTTCCATTTCGCAAAGATTTTTACATTTCACAACTGTCAGCCAAAGTTGACTTCTATTTTTCGTACGTTCGTTACCACATGTTTATAACTATCATTATGAAAACTTAAACTCGATGAAATCCATCTTTTGCACCAAACATAGAGCTACCAAAATGCTATCGAATCGCAAGAAAAAAATGCTAGGAAAAGTTTTGATTTATATATTCCTTGGACATCAAAAGCGTACGAACGTACGTTCGTGACCCCAGGAAATGCCCATATCTAAAAAACCATAAAAAGATCAAGCAATATTAAAAAAATAAATAAATAAACCTAAATATCTCTTGAACTAAAAGAGATAACCTACACATCTAAGTGTATTTTTTATAGATTTTATTTACAATTTAAATTACAGCTCATTCGGATTATAAAAGGATTTTAGAAGATTTTGTTTTTAAAATGTGAGGTACGGGATGACCAAATTTGAGGGGCCCCCATTCCGCCTAGGCAGCTGAACAACTGTAAATCAACTCAAAAGCACCTCTGCTCCAATCTTGTGAAAGCTACGTTTGGAGATATCATAGTTCCCGAGATACCCAATTATTTCCAAAAAAATCCGTTTCTAAACCTCTTTTACCCATCTCAAAATTTTTTTTATAAAAAAGGCTTGAGAAATCAAAAAACCAAATATGAACGAAAAAATGTTTTTTAAGTAACACTAACAATGTTTTTACATTTTACCCAGTAGCTTTGGATCTACATTTATTTTTCATTATTGGTTGTCATATGTAAATTTGTGTATTGATTTTAACATTATGTCCTTATCGTGAAAAAGTAGTCGCAATGACTGAAATGTGTTTTGTTACATTTGTGAGAAACATGCATTTCAATTACTTTAAGATTGTGATTAAGGCCCTCAATAAGCCATGTGTTCCAACATTTGTGCGTAAAGTGTGTAGTGAACATTTAAGAAAGTGGGATAGTGGTAAAATTTATCGTTTGAAGTTTGGTGTACCTATGATTTGGATAGAAGCGAAAACCACATTGCTGACTGCTATTTATACCCTACACCACTATAGTGGGGTGGAAATTATGCGTTTGAACTGATGTTTGTAACTCCCAAAAATATTAGTCTAACACTCACCCTTAAAGTGTACCCATCAACTCTGAATCACTTTCTGAGTCGATTTTACGATGTCCGTCCGTATGGATGGCCGTCCATGTAAACTTGTGCACAAAGTACAGGTCGCAATTTCGAAGATATTTCAATCAAATTCGGTCAAATGACGAAGCCTATTAAAACTGGCTGAAATCGGTCAATTATTTCACCTAGCCCCAATACAAATGTCCTCATGCAATTCAATTAGACAACAGGTTTTACTTAAAAAAAAATATTCAATTTATCACCAATACGTTACTCATTTTGTAAAACAAACTACAAGACAGTTGTCACGTATGGTATGATAATTTCATTAATCTTTTGTTTAACACAACTTAACCCAACTTGGCCCAGGAAAGATAATTTATTTTATTTGTTATTACTTTGTTTCAAAACTTTTTGTTTAACATAAAATTTTAATTTAAACTGTATGTGCGCAAATAAAATTTATCGATAATAATGAATATATTGGACTTTAATGATAAAATACTCTAATTGGACATATTAGCACAGCAAAATCTTTTATTACCAAATAAAGAGTTAGAATACTAATAAGGTATACTAAGGTATGCTGTGGTATGTATTTGCCCCTATGATGTGATTGGGGCATATACATACAACAGATTATAACTAAGTCATTACTTTGATATCACTAAAATATATTACAAGTAACGCCTTTAATAACTCATTGATTGTATGAAATCACAGTAGCCGTTATCTATAAAAAGAAAATGTACTTACATATGTAAATGAGTTGAAAGTAAGCAGTTATATAACAGATAATAAAAAAGTATTATACGACCACTTCTAAGTAGGGTATGAAGTATTCATTGAAAAGCAAGCTATTGAGTAATTACAAGTCATTACCATGTTTTTACTGGGTTCAACCCTCAATTAATTAATTCTAAAATTATAAAAATTTAAACTTGTTACGAAATCATAATTCTTAATGTTTGGCATTAAAATAATTTCGTGTACCTACTATAGAAAATAAATTTTAAATACCAGTTCTTTTACTTTGCATTCGATATCAAACATGTTGTTAACGCAAGATGTGCAAACATTTAATTTTTATTTTTAAATTTAGCAAAATAACAAAAGTAAATATGTATACACGTGATAAATCTGTCTATACTTAAATAAATATTTAGCTGGTAGTATTTTGTATTAAGTAAGTAGTTACATATTTATAAGAAATATTATTTAAAAGTTAAACAAAAATCATAAAAGTGATTTATTATTATAAAGATACCACCGGTATAGAGAAAAATTTAGTAGAATTATTTTCACACAAGCAAAATTTTAAATGTCAATAAATACAAACTCATAGGATCTGTATTAGGGTGGTTCTTAAATTAGACCTTTACGATGCACTGTGGTTTAGAAACGTTATTTTTGGAAATAATTGGGTATCTCGGGAACTATTCCAGATATTGTTAGGAAATTTCACATAACAAAAAAAATAAAATTAAAGATACCGAATTATTTCCAAAAAAAAAAAAAAAAAAAAACACAATTCTAAACCACTGTGCGACGTTCACTACTGACAATCCATATTTTATTGGACAATTTCGTTCAACTTAAATTTGTTTTAACAGCTAAAAACTCGAAACATCAAGTAAAATGCTATTTAAAAGTTCTCACTGACAACTTGTCAGATTTTGCTAAAATGTGATACATTTAGTATTTAAGCTACTTTGACAAACTTTCTCAAGACAACGTCGGAATACTTCTTACGTATAAAGGGTATTTTTTAAGCCCCACGGAACTTGAAATTGTTAAAAATAACACATAAAAGAAAATTCTCTGCGAGTTGTTAAGTTTTCCCTAATTAATTTGACACGAAAAAATATATTTGGTCAATTCACAAGGTCTCTTATAAGTCATATTGTCATAATGGCCTAATATATCACGACTCGGCGACTCGGCTTAACCGACTCTTAGGCATTCCGTGTTGGTCTCTGCTGGTTCGTTACGATAACACAATAAACATAGCATAGAAAGTAGTATTATTTAAGGACATTTTTTGATTGAAAAGCAATAAAAACCATTGTGAAATATTAGGACATTATGACAATATGACAATATGACATGATAAGAGAACTTGTATACTCGACACTTCTTCTTTGTGCGTATCAAATTTTATTCAAATCGAACTAAGGTTGTAGAAGTTACAGATTTTTTCTCTCTTCTTTTTTTTTCTATACCACTGTGCAGTGTGTAAACCGCACCAAACATTACATTTTTCTGTATGTAATGGAGTCTGTAGGGTCTGTTGTGGATGGGTCTCACTCCATATGTGGCAATTTTGTTTATTAACAAACCCGTTAGCCAAAAATGAGCCTCATCGCTGAACGCAAGTTTGCGATAAAACATCGGGTCAGTTTCCAACTGCTCTAGAGACCAATCGGCAAAAGAACGACACATATGATGGTCTCGTGGCTTTAATTCCAGCAACAGCTGAATCTTATACGGGTGTAGGCCAAGTTCTGTGACCAAAATGCTCCACATACTGGACGACCAGATCCCCAATTCCTGCGACTGATGACTAATCAATTTATTTGGATCTTCTTGTACACGAATCGATGACTGATTTTCAAAAGCAAATTTTGATTATTTTGTAGCCTTGTTCAATCTATTCACGATGATTTACCGGAGTATACTGATCATAAATGTCCAAAAGTGAGAGTTAATTCTATCGGGCTTAAGTTGCATATAGAAAGAAAAATATATACCTTGGCGACTTCACAATGATGCCATTGTCAGATGCATAAAATTCGCACATCTGACAATGAAAGGTTAGGTTAGGTTACGTGGGTTGCTCGCAAGTTAGCGAGTTCACTCGGAGCCCGTGTGGCCCATTGTGATACCCTTAGAATTACCATTCCTATTGATATTTTATACATAAAGGGATAATGGTTGCCCTCCCTAATGTCGTTGACTAAGTGCCTCCTGTGATCTCCGTGAGAACCAGCCGGTACTTCTAATAAATCTGATCATAATTACTAGTGACACATCTCTGAGACAGTCTAGATCATGGAAAAGAGCTCTACCAGGATATAGTAGTCGATGCTCTTGTAAGGCTGGGCAGTTACATAGAAGGTGTTGTACCGATTCTTCCTCCTCCTCATCCAAACAGCTTCTACAATAGCAATAACGTGGGTAACCCATACGTTCCGACATGGGTCCAATCATACAGTGCCCAGTGATTATACCCGTAAGAAGCCTAATCGAATTCATACTAAGAGACAAAAGAGTCCTAGTTCTATCGTCTGTCAGACTGGGCCAGAGCAATCTGGATATTCTATGATAGTTGACCACCTGAGTTCCGTCTCACTCAAAGCCCATTCATTTATCAATTTCGACACGGTCACCAAGGGTGATTATCCCTTTGCTCAAGAGATACGTCTAAGGACAACCCGTTCGTTGCGCATGCGTCAGCTACTTCATTTCCCCGGATGCCCTCATGTCCTGGGACCCATATCAACTCGACGTAATGTTGTGTCAGTTGTGCCAGTGATTGGATGCAGTTGAGAAGACATTTCGACTTAATAAAGTTGGAGTTAAGAGCCTTGATTGCTGCAAGGCTGTCCAAGTAAATATGTATAGTCGAATTTTCGAGATTCAGTTAACGGATTCTTCTCGCGGCTGTATCGATGGCATATTCTCAGCCTGGAAAACCGTGCAGGTATCGGGTAATCGAAGAGGCAATAAAAGATCCAGTTCATCGAAGAAAATTTCGGAGCCCGTGCCTCTTTCTGTCTTTGAACATCAGTGTAGACTGAGATCACGTCGTCCCTGACAATGAAACGTATTATCTTACAATGATCTGGCAATGGCAACGTACGGTGTTTACACGATTGTCAAATGTCTGACAATATTATTGTCTAATTATTGTCTAATGTACTGCCAATGCTTTTTCTGGTTTTTAGACATTATCAGAACATTTTTCTGACAATATTGTAGAATTTGACAACCGTGTATAAAAGGGTGGGCCGATTTGTAAGGCCAAACATTTTTCGATATTGTGCCATTGATTTTTCGATAGATTTTGGCATGAAGAAAACAAGTTCCACTACGACATATCAAAAAAATCATTTTTGAGGCCCCCAATTTTTTTTTTTTTTTACCTTTTCTCAACTTTTATTTCCAAAGTTTTTCCTCCATACACATTCAAAATTGCATTTGATGTTCTGAAGTTCGCGTGATGTAGTTTTTTTTATATATAAAATTTCACACTTGATACTTTAAAGTCCATTATTTAGGTTTTATGTTGAATTTATTAAGAATATTTTTCCTAATAACCATCTTAAATGGTTTGCTTCAGCAGACCTTCAATTAGGCTCCTATGTAGATATTTTGTGAGGCATTACGTGGAAGGTCTCCTTACAAGACCTTCCACGGAAGACCTTCAAATATGCCTTCTTGAATAGGCCTTCGATCAGCACTATAACAGAAACGAGTATGCAAGGTCTTAACTCACAATGACACGCTATGTAAAATTGAAACAATTTTGCAATGCGGCTTAGTGTCCTTGTGTCTGCAAAATAAGGCCTTTAGAAAGGCCTCATTACTAAATTTTTTCCCGCTGGGTAGATATATTTTTGAAATGCTGCATAAACTTGGCCAACTGTTTGTTGCTTAAATTTTGTAATACATGATTTTTATAATTTTCTTTCAAAATTCAATTCCAAACAATTGTTTGTTCGCCAGTTGCGTCTGTCCAGTGCCGCATGTTTGTACATTCATTAATAAATAATTGTTTAATTCATTATTAAATATTACTCGTATTTCTATGACTGACTCAAAAATAAAAAAAATAAATAAAAATATTAAAAACTGGCTAAGATGGTTTCATGTCACGATAAGCCGCTAAAGAGCACTTGATTACCTTTAAGTTTGTAGTGGATCTTTTAAATTTTTAAAATATTTGAATGATGAGTAAGACCACCCTATTACAAGTGCCTAAGAATATGTGGGATTATTAAAATACGTTTTAATTGAATTTAGCAATTGAGTATTTTTAGTCTGTTAACCATTTTTTTATTGCAGGATTTTATATTTTGGGTACAATTAACGATTTTTGTGCAATTATGATTATGTTGTCATTAGAATAGAATAATAGTGCCAAGGACGAAACACTCATAGTCTTTAACGTAACCTGTGTATACTATTCTGATACAAATTTGTTATCTGTGTACCTCATATAGTTATATTACTGAGAATAATACTACTAGCTGTCCTGTCAAATATGTCGCTAAATGTATTCAACTCAGATTATAAGCGATCGATCATGATCATAAACCTTTCAAAAATCTTGGATACGCTAGTAATGAAGATGACTTTTGAAAATGACATGTACAAGGACTTTGCAATGTTTTCGAACAGTTTTTTTTACAACTTTTCGATGAGTTTTGTATAGAGATCTATTCGATAAGCTTTCTATTAAAACTACGTATTACACGTGGTTGGCACTAGGCTTTCTACGTGGGAAAATTATTCCCGGGAATATTTTTTGGAAGTTTTCGGGAAATTTTTGACGGTAATTATCGGGAATTTCTTCTTAAAGTTACAATATTCAAATTGGTTGTGGTGGTCAATTTTGTTGCTAATTGAATAATTCAATTAAATTCATAGCTATTTTTCATTCAACTAACATTTTTCAGTTGAGTGAAAGTATCTTAAAGGAAAGGTGGTAAAATCTTGGCAAAATTGTTCTAAATTTTATGCTCCTTCCCGCCAGTGACATTCATGGGATTCAAAGCTGCAGTGAATTGTTTATTAACAAGTGGTGGAGCAAATTTTTAAAAATAATGAAAAATGTCCTCTGTACATAAACTCCTCGATTTAGTCTACACACAAGGGCCAAAACATTTGGTATATTCGAGAAGTAGTAATCGTAGATTACCTGATTTTTATACCTTTCTAAGCACAGTCATTAAACCGCAACCAAGGACATATGAATGTTCCTTTGCTTTATAGTTTCGTGTGAGAGCGAACCTAAACTAATACTACAAGTTTAGATTTATTTATGAAAGTCTATACATATAGATATTGATAGTCAACGTCTTGATATATATGTAATTCTTTTATTTTTTTCTCGGTTGTATTAATATTGGCTTTAATTTTCACCGAGAAAACAGTCCATGCATCTCTTGCCGGTATTCTGATTACAAAGGTCCTATTCATGTTCGCTGTAGTCCCTATAATTCGTCTGCTCTTCTCAAATTCCCTTCATGTAGGATGGCATCGTAATCAATTGGTCCGCCTGAGTCTTAGAGCCGACTTATCAGATATCCATTTAATGTAGATATTAAGGAGAGATATGTCTAGCATCGTCTTCAGAAGTACAGGGACAGGATAATATCAGTCTCTTTTACAGAACGCAGAGGTGTGTTTTAGAGTTCACCACTTTACACTAAACAGGAGTACCATAACTTGCAATAGATCTTTCAACCACTGCACAGTGGGGCAGAATCAAAATTTTGTGGAAATAAATCTGGCATATCTGAACGGATTGCCCGATCGGGACAAAATTTGGGGGTAGCCAAGGAGTATTCGAATTCAAGTTATTAAAATGGACCCTACAAATGCACAAGGCGCGGCGCTATGGGGGCACAAAATAGGGTACTTTCGACATGTAAAATATTTAAACAAGTGCCATTTTTTTGTTTCTCATCCGATTTCAAAGATTTTTAAATTTTTAGGAAGAACTCGGCTAGGTCTTGTGCTATTATCTCTTTTAATTTCCGAGTTAAAAGCATTTCAAAATTTAAATTTTAAAATTTTGCCATACCTTGGTCCGCTTTTTTAAAAATATAGGGCGTACTTTTGAACCGAATGGACTCTAATTTTTTTCATTAGTTAGATAACTAAAATATCAATAATATCCAAAAATTTCAGAGCAATGTCAATTACGGATCTGAAAAAAAACGATTTTCAAATTAAAAATTCAAAAATTTGTAGATTTTTGCTGTTTTTTGTGCGAAAAGGTGACTTAACTCTTTTTTTATTAAAATAAAAATGTCTTTAAGAACATATAACAGTTTTATGTTTTTCTGTAAGATATCATTACGGAGAATATTTTGGTATAAAAAACATGTCATATTTTTCGAATATGTCGCCCCTACGCCCTTCGCAATTTGACCTATTTTTTATTAAAATTTTAAATTTGGACCACATGTTCTAAAATCCCAAAGCTGGGATCAGAAAACGAAAAGCAGCTTTGGAAACCTTGATTTGATTCCTATTTATTTTTAAAGTATTTTCCCAGCCCCGAAGGAAATGTATGTAGAACCTGTGGGTAAAATAGTAAAAATACCATTTTTGGAATTTTCGTTCCAATTTTTAGGAATTGCGGGATTCCCTTTGACCTTTTGACAAGTTTTTTACACTTTGTTTTTTAGAATGAGAAATTTAAAAAACCCTGCAAATTTCGTTTAGTTTTGTTAATAAATAATGATTTTATTACATATTACATATTTATTGAGCTCTAAAACTAAAATTTGTATCAAAATTTTAATAGGATTGCAAATATTAGGAACAATTTGGTCCACATTTTTTCCGAACTATTTTTTTTTTTTTTGTTTAGATAAGTTAATTTCTGATATTACAAAAAAAAAAAATTCAAGTCAATATCTCAATTATATTCAAAAATATGCCACTTTACAACTCTGTCCATCAAAAATATTGCAAAAGTGGGGGAAATGAAATAAAAAGTGGAAATAAATCTGTAACTTCTAAACGAATAGCCCGAATTTAAAGAAACGATATACGTATTTTATATCAGCGTGTAGAAAATTATGTACTCTTTTCAAAAATGTACAAACTTTTTAAAAATTCAAAAATTATAGAAGACTTTTTTTCTAAAATATGGGAATAAAAATGGTAGCTGATTTTTCTGCAAAAATTTTAATTTTCAAATGCAATAAAAGTTGTTTTTATGAATAGTTTTTAATGAAATTTTACAGTTATATAGAAACTTTTGATCGAAATACAAAAATGAAAAAGAAATTAGTGAATTGTTTTTGATAATCCCACAATTCCCGAAAAACTTTTAAAAAATCCTAAAATTGTGATTTTTTTGATTTTTGGATCTATTAAAGGCACCAACCTCGGGGCTATGAAATCACTTTGTATAATACTGAAGAACATATTTTTACATACAAATCAGGTCTTAAACTTTTGAAAGCAGCTATGCGATTTGAGAAATGTTGTCTAAAATTGAAATTTTTATAAAAAAATAGGCCTACTTCGGCTCTAGACCACTCAATAATAAGAATGTTGATATTATTTTGCTTTTATAATACTTCCCGTAACGTTATCTTTCAGAAAAATATAAATTCGCTAATTATCTTTTTCTTATTTTCTGTATAATTTAAAATTAATATAAGTACTTTTTCCAAAAAAAAAATTCCGAAATTTCACTCGGAGGCCTTGTGGCCCATTGTGATACCCTTAGAATTACCATTACCTTATGTTGAAATTTCATACATAAAGGGAGAATAGTTGCCCTCCCTAATTTCGTTGAGTATGTGCCTCTTGTGATCCCCGTGAGAACCACCCGGTACTTCTAATAAATCTGATCATACTTACTAGTGACACATCTCTGAGACAGTCCAGATCATGGAAAAGAGCACTACCAAGATGTAGTAGTCTTTGCTCTTGTAAGGCTGGGCAGTCACATAGAAGGTGTTGTACCAATTCTTCCTCCTCCTCATCCAAACAGCTTCTACAATAGCTATAACGTGGGTAACCCATACGTTCCGACATGGGTCCAATCATACAGTGCCAAGTGATTATACCCGTAAGAAGCCTAATCGAAAACCTCTAAAAACCTTCATACACATTCAAAATTGCTTTTGGTGTTGTGAAGTTCGATACTTTAAAGTTCATTCTTTAGGATTTATGCTTAATTCATTAAGAATATTTTCCCTAGTAACCATCTTTAATGCCTTGCTTCAGAAGGCCTTCAATTTAAAATTAATATAAGTACTTTTTTCGAAAAAAAATTCCGAAATTTTTTTTGTTTGAATGCGTTATGTGACTCTGTAAAGGTTTTTAAACAATTTTTTCTTGCTGTTATTAATAGATTTGTTGTTAATTTAGTAAAAGATATTTCAAGAAAATCGGGAAAGAATTGGATTCGTTATTAGCAAAAAAGCAGACAAAGGCAGGTAAACAATATAAAATTTTACTTTTCAAATGCGAATAACTCATAAACTATAAGAGATAATATATGACTAAATCGGAAAGCAAACAACAAAATTTTGCATCATTTTTAATTTTTGTTATCCTCTATAGCCATGAGAAATTTTATTAAAATCGGGCTATTCGTTTAGAAGTTACAGGTTTATTTACACTTTTTTTTTCATTTCCCTCACTGTGTACATCCAGTGTGCAATATAAGGTTTGGGACCCCATCCCATCCCAAAGGATTGCTAATTTTTGAACATCTCCATGGAAAGATACAAAGTATATCATAAAACAATAAATTATAGGTTTTTAAATTTATCAAAATAAAATTCATCATTGACATTTCCTTATTTAGAAGATGACTGCCCGCAAAACTACAAATTCAAATTCCTTTATCGATGATGCTAATGATTCGTAATTGCTATCGTTCTGGAATATTGGAAAATAAAGATTTTGGTATCACAAACTCCATTACAAACGAACATTTGTTATAGTTGTTCGCATAATGTTTGATGGTAATAAAAGTTTCAAATGCTGTGGTCAGGTGGGAATATCAAAACTTTTATATAAAACAATACCACAACATTAAATACATATACACTAGACTGTCCACAAAAAATCGATTTTGGAATCTTGTTGGTCTTAACCTCGCAAAACGATTCCCCTTTCCAGATATTGAGATAGCCGAAATTTGAGCTCGATTAAACGACATTAACCCGTGCCGCTCGTCGCTCAAAGTTTGAAAAAATCAACATTTTTGGCCAAAAAGCTAACATAAGAAGCTATAACTCCAGAACGGTAAATAATAGAAACACGATTAGTATCTCAAAACAAAGCTGATATTGTTCTTCAAAATTTATTTTATATACATTATTCTTGTTACTTTAAGCCAAACAGAGTTACGACAGCTTTTGTCTCCAAAAACGTGACCTAGTCGCGGTAGGAGCATACTTCGTATATTTTGATATTATGTGAAAAATGTTGCTAGTAAGTAAATATTTTTATATTTTATTGTTATTGATTCATAATGTACATCGATTTAGTATTTCAAAAAGATATAAAACACAAAAATTGGTTGAGAAATGTAAAAGTTATTAAAAATTCCCCAGGCCATTAATGTGTCTCAGAGCACTTGATTATGATATGTGGAAAAAAATTTAACTTATTTTAAAACTATACGAATAAAACTATTTTATTACATAAAATATACCTATTTTTGCTCAAATATAAGTTTTTTTTCCTTAAAATATAACGTGAATCTGTTCTCAGCTATGGTCAAAAAAAAATTTTTTTTTAGACGACAGTTTCAAAACACCATTTTCAGTTTTTTTTAAACTTTGTTAAACAAATTTTTAAATTTTTTAAATATCACCGGGGGGTTTATGGTCAATAGATTAGGGAACAAAACAGTGAAAAAATTAGGTCAATACCTCTTATAGTTCAGGTGTACCTGCGGTTTGAATTCTGCGGATTTCGCGAAAAACTCATTTTTTTGGAATATTTTAGAAAATATATCATAATTTTTTATTGTTATACATTTTAACCAAAATATTTACAGAATATTATTTCTCAGATATTAAAAAATATGTCCCTGAAGTTATATATAAATCGGGAAATCCTAAGGCGTAAACTTTGGAGGTCAAAGGTCAAATTTCGCAATATTTGGAAATTCACATTGAAACATATGGAAATAATCTTTATTTGTCGACCATATTTACTAAAATTACGGGATTTTATGGTATATGGTCCGATATTTAGAATAACATAAAAAAATTATCCAAAGGGTTAATTATTATTTTTTTTTTTTCTGAATATAAATTATATTCATTTTTTTATTTTTAAATTTATTAAAATTGATTTTATTAACTTTGGGGACATATTTGACCCAAATGCTTTAAAGGGTTAATTTGATTTTTTTTATGTTATTCTAAATATCGGACCATATACCATAAAATCCTGTGTTTCTATTATTTACCGTTCTGGAGTTATAGCTTCTTATGTTAGCTTTTTGGCCAAAAATGTTGATTTTTTCAAACTTTGAGCGACGAGCGGCACGGGTTAATGTCGTTTAATCGAGCTCAAATTTCGGCTATCTCAATATCTGGAAAGGTGAATCATTTTGTGGGGTTAAGACCAACAAGATTCCGACATTTTTTTTCCCCCATACAAATAGTGGACAGTCTAATATACACATAGAAAACAGAATCGTAGTATTAACCGAATTTGTTGTCAATCGAATGATTCGGGTGCACATATAGAATTTTTCAATTCAAGTAAGAGAAAATTGATTGATAAAGAAGAATTTCGGTTGAAGCAAACAAACTTTTGTTACTCCTTCTAAAATTTTGTTGTCACAAATGTAGAATTCGGTCACTAAGGAATCATTCGATTAGCAACAAATTCGACTGCTACTACGAATATGTTTTCTCTGTTAATATGTGTATTTGTAGCTTAAACCATTAACTGGATTTTAAAAAAATAATGTTTCATCTATTTTTAAACTCGATCACCATGATTTTTAATGATAGGCATTACAGTGTTAAATAATGATAATAATATTTAATAGTATTATATTTTTAAATAAAACACTTTGTCCAAAACAAAACATTAATGTTAATTTTTTTTTTTATTGTTAAAACAAAAAACAAGTTCCTTCTATACTTTTTTGACGCCTGTTCATCAATAAAAACCATCAGTATTTGGTTACAAAATGTTTTTTAACAGAAAATAAGAAAAACTTCCATCTTCAGTGGACAAGTTCTGTGCACGAGTTTATAATAATGTCGAAATGAAATATGAACTGAATCGAGTAGTTAAAGGCTAAAGGTTTAAGAACAACTATTTTATAATTTGTGACAAAAGATTCCAACGATTAAAATACAAATGCCGGCATCATCCGCCGCTATAGCATGATCATCAACTTGTCATGTTTAATATCATGTTAAAATACCGCAGAATCCTCATTAATATTTATGCATAAATTGTTCATAAATATTTATTTATTTGCGTATTTATTTTAATTTAATTGATTTTGTTGTTTTTCCAATGGAACCGGTCTCATTAAACATGTTAATTAACTGGTTTTCTTGAGTCTAGAGTCATACAAACTGAACAAAAGAAGAAAAATTTACCGAAATTAATACATACATATTTAGTACATCACCTCACCCAGCCAATGAGTAGTCCACAGATGATGAGCTATAAAAGAACAACAAAAAAACACACATCAGTTTTATTTATAAACAAGTAAATGAGCTATATTCGGCTGTGCCGAATCTTATATACCCTTCGCCAAATTTTACTTTAAAATAAAAATTTTAAATATTTTTTAAATAAACAAAATTTAAAAATTTGTTTGGCGTTATATACATCACTGCAAAGGTCTTTCAAATATCTATCCATCTAGAAATATCGATTAGTATCCAAAGTGTCTATATAAAGATAAAAACTAGGTCAAAAATCGAGGTTGTCCTGATTTTTTCTTATATCGCAGCCATTTGTGGGCCAATTTTCTCGAGTTTAAATATCAAGCGAACCGGGGTCTATAGCGGATATATTTGATGTATGAATCATGTATGCAAGTTATTAGGAAGCTACGGAAAATTGATTACAACATACAGACGGATAGACGTCATGGCTATATCAACTCCACTATTTGTAACGATCTAGAATATTTATACTTTGTCAGGTCGCAAATAAAAAATATAGAAGTTACAAACGGAATAACAAACTTATATATTCCCTTGCCATTCATGATGAAGGGTATAAAAAAACAAACAAAAACTATAAACAATCGCATAAAAATAATAAACCTCCACAATCTAGATAAAAGTGTTAAAAAATAGTCATAACGAAATAAAATTTTTATGGTCATATTTAGCTGAATTTTTTACTATTTTCACTACACTTTCCTCATCATTTCGCACAACAAAACTAACCCAAACGAAAGCAAGAGTTTGGCCTAAAAAACTCATTTGTATATATTCAATGGACGCTTTAACGTTCATTGATCTTGAGTAATATTTGTACATCCGCAGCTAAAATTTCATTTTCAATTATGTTAATAACTGGTTTCTTCTTTCTTTCTCAAAAGAGATTTAAATGTATTCCAAATGAAAACGAAAGTATTTTTTTTTGTAGTTTTCACTTGGCACACACACACCATTCAAAAGTAGGTATATTTTGAGGCCAATAAACTTTTGCTTTTCATGTTTTATTTTTTATGTTTTATTTTTTTAATTTTAACCTTGAAAAAGAGATGTGTTACAGCATATGCAGAGTTAGGAAATGAATTTTTTGAAATGAGTGGGTTAGTAACTGACTGCTTGAATATAACTAGTTTAGTTGAAATAAGAAAAATATCCACTAAAAATTTATGTTTATGCATTAAACACATTTACGACAGCAGGCTAACGACTACACAACTACAAATGCCGCCAGCAACAATTTTCGTCTAATAGTCAGCTAATTATTTTATTATTTTGAATACGGCAGCAATACCGTAACCATTATTGGTTGGCCATTGTTAGCTATGACCTTTTCCCATTTTTCTGGCAACATATGGATTCCGAGCCAAAAAAATTCATCTTTTGAGGCCAAGAACGAATAAAGCCTTTTTAATATATTTCAAAGAGGGCGTTCTGCATCGATCGAAATAGTATTCGGACGGGGCAAGGTCTGGACTATAAGGCGGGTAAGGCAAAACTTCCCAAACATGTGGCCGAGCGTTGTAATGATGGAATATTAGGGTTTAATGTTTGGCCGCATATTCTGAGCGTTTTGCGGCAATTGCTCGCTTCAAACGAATTGCGTTCGGTACAGGTTCCATGTGATGGTCTGGCCAGATTTCTATAGCTCATAATAGATAGGACTATTTTGCTCTCAAAAAATACAGAACATTTGGATATTTGGCTTTGATGTCGATTCGACTGGTTGGTCGGAATACATGCACGATCTCTTATGATTCGGGTTTTTGTAATGTATCCATTTTTCATAATTTTTCAGTGCAAAATTTTTTTTTTATTAATTTATTGAATCTGCCTATTATAGGCCTAACAATAAGTATTCAAATCTTATAACTAAAATTAAAAAAAATTGCTCTCCAACAAGAGAGCCTAAATGGTTAACTGGCACCCATCTTAGCGGGGTGGTAGATCAGCTCTACGGAGCCTGGATCGGGTTTGAATATGCACAACTTGTCTTGCTAGCGTATTGGGATGGTTTTGCAGCTTAACAATATATGAGGGGTGTGGAAACAAAGGCAGCAATCTCCACTTTTTTCATGATCTGAGTTAATGATGTCATCTTGTTATATTTGTTGAATGCTTGCTATCAATCGATATGGCAGTACCAAATTCGTTTTCATCTAATCAATATATATGGCCAAAATCTGACGATTGAAACAAAGACAGCAATATCCAGTGGCGATAGCTGACTTTGTTACGCACACTTTATAAGGTGTTAATTTTCTTAGAAATGTTGCCATATTTTGGAAAAATATACGTTTTGTTTTTTTTTTTGGCAAAAATAAAATTAACGGGTAGAATAACACGATGTTATTGTATTATTAATTATGGAGTTGAATGCTTATAGTACACCTTCTTGTCAAGCCCGAAAAAAGGGTAAAAATGAAATGAACTGGAAGAAAAATGTGGAAAAAGTAAAAAGGTATGTATGTATTATAATAGTAGGAACTATATTCCATAAATTTCTTTTTAGATATTCTTCAAAAAATTCACCGAAAATTGTTTGTGATCACGAATCCATAACTTATAACTGCAACTCGTTACATGAAAAAGATATTGAAAGGTTCCATAATGTTTTTTATGCGAAGAAATCAAAGGCTTACCAAGATGCTTTTATTCTAAAATACTGTGTAATATCATCAGTAAAAAGAAGAAGACCCACAAAATCTACCAGAATGCCAAAGATCTTCCAAACGAAATGCTTTGTGCGTAAAATAAATAGTAAACGTTTGGTGCCTGTTTGCCAAAAAAGTTTCCTTACATTACTAGATCTAGATTAAACTATGTTATGAAGGTTTTTCATAAACATGGTAAGCCGACTGTTGAAACTCGTGGTGGAGATCATCGGAGCCACAAATATGAGAAGAAAAAATCATCTGTACTGAGTTTTATAAGTTCTTTAAAAAGTGTGGAATCACACTACTGTCGTACACAGACAAAACGTCTTTACCTCTCAAGTGATTTATCAATAAACAAATTATCCAAAATGTATAATGAAAATAGCCCCAATGAACTAAAAGTAAAGCAACAATACTTCCGTTCAATATTTAATTCAAAATTTAATCTGGGCTTCAAACATCCAAGGACAGATGTATGTTCAACTTGTACAGAGTTATCTGAAAAAATTAAAAGGTGTAAGGATCAAAATTTAATACAAACCTACATATCAGAAAAGCGAATTCATACATTAAAATTCAAAGAATTTTACAAGCTTTTGAAGGATGAAGATCCTGAAATTTTAATTCTCAGTTTTGATTGCCAGAAAAATCAGGTTTTACCGAAAGTATACGACCAAGCTGCATATTATAGTAGACAACTTTATTTTCATAATTTTACGGTTGTCCAAGGACCATCTACAGCAAAAATCAACAGAAATAATGTGTTTATATATACCTGGACAGAAAATCAATATTCAAAAAATGCAAATCTAATTGCATCAGCTGTTCATCATCGTCTACAAAACACAAATTTTGGTAATAACACCGCTATATTACGTTTAATAGCAGATGGTTGTGGTGGTCAAAATAAAAATTCGATTATGATAGCAATGCTATTAAATTGGTTTTCACAAGCCTCCCCATCTCTTAAAAGTATTGAGCTCATTTTTCCGATTGTCGGTCATTCTTTTCTACCACCTGACAGAGTTTTTGGTAATGCTGAAAAACAAATAAAAAAAATAGAAACCATCTTATTACCGGAAGAGTATGAAAAGGTTCTATCAGAATTTGGTACCGTTCTCAAAATTATTGATCACTGTCCTATTATTAACTGGAAGGATGCAAGCAAAGAAGTTCTACATCCTCCTGGAAAATGGCATTTCAAATTCTCCACAACAAAAAAATTTTTTCTAAAAAAAACTAATCAAGGAAAAATTGTTATCACTGGTGAAGAAAACTATAAGTTTTTTGTTAATCAAAGCAATTATCGCAGTATCTGTAAAAAGAATTTCAATCCAAAAATATGGAACCTATACCAATAGAACCATATTCTGTAAATATAAATTCGTTGAAAATTAGAGATGTTAATAACTTAATGAAAAAACACTTCGGAGAGCAGTGGCAAACTGATGAAAATCTAAAATTTTACGCAGATTTTGTTAATAACTGCCAGCAACAAACGGTTGAGAATGAAGACATTCATCATAAAGAATTTTGCTCTCAGCCGATAGAAGAAGTACCACTAATGAAAATTTAAATCCTCACCTCATTTCTTTATAATTAAAATAAAATTGTATATAATTTTCTTTTAATTAATATGTATATTACATAATAAATATGAGTATTTTTATAAATATTTTCTTCATATTATCATTAAAAATAATTAATTTCAACAAAAATCGATTTGGTATTTATTATTTTATAACAAAGTACGCTATCTCCAAAATTGGTTATTTCAAAGGCAGCAATGTCCACTTTGTTGAAACAAACACAGCAATCTCCAAATTTCAGGTCGCATTTATCCGCAAACCGCAGTGAGGATATGGATGAAACTTGGTTGGCATATTTGTCTTTTTCTTCTAAACTAATTAGCAAAACATTTAATTATAAAATTTAAGTTTCTTTAGAAATACAAGTTTTTCTTATTTATTTCGAAAACAACAAAAGTGGAGATTGCTGCCTTTGTTTCTACACCCCTCATATTTCTCACGGACTTTCTTGAACTCTTCCTTTACCAATGTCACATCTAAGTCCCTGTGGATGTTTTCATTTCATATATACCATGGTGCAACCGTCATGGTCTTAAGAATTTTAGAATGGGCCCTCTGTATAAGATCAATACTGGTGTTGCTAGCCATTCCCCATAATTGAATTCCATATGTCCAAATTGGTTTAAAAAGGTCTTATACAGGATGACTTTATATTCAAGGCTTAATTTTGATTGATCACTGGTTAACCAATTAAAGCTAGAGGCTTTTAGCTTCATGTGAAGTATCTTGGTTTCTATGTGATGGCGCCAAGTAAGCCGTCTATCAAGATGAATATCAAGGTAGGTGATATAATCAGACTGCGGTTTATTAACATTGTTGAGTGTGATAGGTGGGCAATTTCCTCTCCTTAGAGCGAACGTAACATAGTTACTTTTCAGCTCATTCACCTTTATTCGACAGTTTTTTAACCATGTCACCACACGTACGAGATAATTTTGTAATTGACGAGATGCTATGAGTGGGTTTTCGTGTGAACTAATAATGGCGGTATCATCCGCAAATGTAGAAATTGTTAATTTATCGCACGTAGGCAAGTCAGAGGTGTAAATCAAATATAACATAGGTCCTAGTACACTTACCTGTGGAACGCCAGCGCTAATCTTTTATTCCCTCGTCACATAATCATTGAACTTAACTCTGAAAGTCTATTCGATAGATAAGACTCCAGCAATTTTTGAGTACATAGTCGTAGTAAACATTTGATTTTATGTACTAGACCAATATTTCATTAATTCAAAATCTCTCCAGTTAAACGATTGACTTGTTCAATGGTGCCATGATGTTCACGGAAACCAAATTGGTGTAATGGGATAATATTTCCATCATTCAAAAAAGGTATGATCTTTTCCTGAAGGGAGTAGGCTAATATAAGAAGATCGCAGGGTTAAATCTTTACCCGGTTTCGGTATCATTATTATTTAAGAAATTTTCCAATTTTTTCGGATAAATTCCAAGTTTCAAGATCGCATTAAACAATATAGAAAGCACAATTATTGCCACATTTGGTAGGTTCTTAATCAATGATGGACCAATATCGAATTGGGCTGCATTAGCCATTGTTGAAACCGGCAATTCTTCGAGCTCGAACTCATTTGCCGTGGAATTAGGTTAAAATACTTCACTTAAATGTTCATCAAATACTGTGGCTTTTTCTATAGCACTTCGTGCCCAGGTTCCGTCAGCTTTTCTTAAAGCGCTTTGTGCCTCTACCGGTGGCTTAATGTTCCTCGTTGCCTTCCAAAGAGAGAAATTTGTGTATTTTGTGCTCGTCAAACTTTTAATATAATTTTCGTGTATGCGATCCTCTTCTAAATGAAGGGCTCTTTTCAGTTTTCGTACTGCTGTGGACAGCCTCTGCTTTGCAGCAGGGGATCTATTATGTCATTCTCTTCTGAGTCTTCTCTTTTCAAGCAGAAGTCTTTCAATATCCGAATTTGAAATAAGCGTATTAGGAGGGATTTGGCCGTGGAGGGACGTGAAGTCATTGACGGATTTATTTATGTCTTCCTCAAACTGTAAATTAGAATTTGTGTGGATATGACTGCTGATATATTTCCTATATTTTAGCCAATTTGTCTTAAAACACAAAGAGTCCTTAGGAAATCTTGGGTTGTTGGGTCTCTCGCAATAAGTAATAATTACAGAAGAATGGTCAGAAGATAGATCATACGATATTTCTGTGTATACTGTATTTCGACATATATTTCTACATATGGCGAAGTCTATTATCAGGAATTTTTCTAGGAACAGTTGCCCAATAAGTTGGGTGTCCAGGAGACACGAAATCTAACCAATTATTGCGATCAACTAGAGCTTTATACAGCTGTCTACCTCTGGGATTCACCAATCGCGAACCCCAATATGTATGTTTGGCATTGTAGTCTTCACATGAAAGAAACCGATCTTCTGGTGTTATAAAGAGTTCTTCAAATTTTTCCTTGGTCATCGAAAAACGTGGTGGGCAATATATAGAGCTCAGAGTTAATTCTCCAGCTAGATATTCAAGGCGAATAGATATTGCCTGCATATAATCCTTTGAAAACGCATCTAGGGCATAGTGTATCAATCGGTTTCTAATTATGATACCGGTACCGCCATGTGCCTTGCCATCCGGATGGCTTGTGTAATAGAATGAGTAACCTGATATATTAAAGTTATATCTATTTGTAAAATGTGTCTCCGAAATTAACATCACATCGATGCTTTTATTTAACATAAAATGGGAAATTTTCGATTTGTGCTGGTTTAAACCATTTGCATTCCAGAAACAAGATCTCTCAGAAGCTCTTGTATTGTGGTTTCCATGGATGACATGAAGGTAGTCATATTTTGATTAAGAGAGGAAATTCGCTCTCATTTATTTCACATAATTAATTATATAGACAGCACTAGATTTCTTCACTGCCGACTATGAAAATATAAATATGTTTAACTTCCTTACAGCGGTGCAGCCTTGTAGCCGTCTTGTCCTGAAAATAATAATTTGTATTTGTAGCCGTGTCTCAATATGCCAGTTGCTAGCTATTCTATCAGTCTGTGGTTGCGGATTCGATTTCCATCAGGGACATTAGTCTATTGCAATGCTATTATCAGGGCAAGGATTTCTATGCAAATGCATGTTTGTAGTCAGTAACTCAAAATCACTTTTGACAATTTATCTTTCCGAATCGAAGAATTTGCAACAAAATGGCATCGATTTGTTGTTGCATATTTTTGCATATTTTGTTATAAATGCATATTTTGCATATTTTTCTTTTAAATGCATATATTTAGCATATTTTTCCATTTTATTGCATATATATCAGTGTACACTGTACATACATATATTTGGCAACTCCATTTAGTGTTGTAAAAATAGTAAATATATTAACACTAGAATTCTATTGTTGAAAGAAAAAGTCTACTTTTAAACTTTTCAATTTATGAATCGATTTCTTAGCTTTTTGAAGTTATCGATTTTTCGAAAATTTTTTTAATATCGACTTTTCGACACTGTTCTCTTTGTGACACATAATATTAAAGCCAATTACCACTTCTGTGCTCAAATTACATCTTTATTTATGATACTATTACTAAACTACAGGGATTCAATTCGCTGAATGCACAAGTAAAATTAATTTCTTACCAAATTAAAACAAAACTAAAGAATATATTACAGAAATAATAAAAAAATTTTTGACATATTAGATAGCAATTTTAATAAAGAAAATCAAATTGAAAATTAATATTCTCCAATTGAACTGGCTTCATTTAAATATGTACCTTTAACTTCTGTTGACGAACAGACAAAGCTACTTTTTGGAAATTTAAAAAAAAACATTGATTTGTTTATACAAATAGAAATCTAAATTAAGTAATTTTGTAACATGAAAATAAATAACTGACTAATTTTTTTTAAATAAATATTGTATAATTTACATACATACATGAATTTTCTTATTTTTACTTTGAAAAACATGTATTTTAAACCTTTTATGTCCTTTGTATGTACATATATATTGAAAATGAGACGTGAAATTTATATGTCTTTTATTAATAAATATATTTCAAATAAAAAACTTGTTTTTATTGCATATTTTTGTCATTTTTAGTGCATATTTTCTCTCTTTATAGTGCATATTATAAGCGCATATTTTTAATTTTTTAGTGCATGAAAATCCTTGCCCTGGCTATTATAATCGTTGTTAGTTTTAGTTTTTATATTTGTCACTACTGTCAGAAATATCATGCTAAAATTTATCCTAATTACTTGCTTAGTTTTTCTAAAAATGGATTAAAAGAATTGATAAAAGTACAAATCATAGAGAAATATTCATAGAGCGGAAACTCTCCCGTCAAGGACCTAACTCAGTTGTCAAAAACCTATGTCCTGAGAATGTATTAGTAAAAATGCTATGTGAAAACAAAAACAACACTCGTATGTGTGATTGTTTTGAGTTTTTTTCTAGTTTGAGTATTTACAGGCGACAATACTGAGTATACATATTTGTGAAAAACTTATACAATTTCATCGTCAAAACAAAAATAATACAAATGATTTTTTTTAAAACAATTCAAAATTCTTTATATTTTCATATGCATCGGGTATGAATTTATAAATATGTATGAATAAGCCAAACAATAAATGTGATGAAAATATAAAAAAAAAAATAAATAAAATTTTGTAGAAAAACATCAATAATTAACAAACCAATATTTTTAATACAACCGTTTAAACAAGAAATATATTTTTCAAAATGAATTCTTGACAAACCGGATGGTTTTAATAATATTTTATATTTGATATGTATTAATACACAGTATTGTCGTCTGCAAATACCGTTAATGCTGCCCGATTATGCAAATTATTAGACAAGCAAGGGTATGTCCAGATATATTTTCATTGACTTGCAAACAGGTTATCTTTTAAAATTGTATGTGTAAAATTTTTTATCAAATACACAATTTTAATTTCATTAAAACTCGTTAAAACCATGGATATGTTGGCAATTAAACTTTTGGTATGTTATTGTCCGGAAATAAGTCAAAGTATTGCAATTGAGAATTTTGTATAAATGTATAAAAGGATGATTGTTATCTAAATAGTTAATTGATATAAATTAAAACATTTTGTGGAAAAAGAATCTGAGAATTCCCAAAAAATTCAAAAAATGGGATTTTATGGTTTTATATGACATATTAAAAACATACTAAGGTATCAGAACAAATACACTTAATCAGAAAATTTCGACAGATCTTTATTTATTAATTTATTCTCACTTAGTTATTGTGTAAACAACAAAGATTTTTTTGTTTCGAAAATGTCGAATTTTGTACCAACAAAACATCATATGTGGGAAGTTTCTTTGAAGCACACCAATTGCTCACCAAAGTTTATGGTGAATGTGTTCCATCGGTGGCAACGTGCGAGAGATGGTTTCCGTTGTTCAGAAGTGGTGATTTTGGGAAGACAAAGATCGCACAGGCCAGCAAAAAAATGTTAAAGACCAAGAATTGGAGGCATTACTCCATGAAGAATGTTGTCAAACTCAACAAAATTTCGCATGCCCAAAATGATGCTTGAACGCTATAAAAGAAAATCATTCTTGCACCGAATCAGTACTTGCAATGAAAACTGGATGCATTACGAAAACCAAAACCGTAAGAGATCGTACGTGAAGCCCGGCCAACCAGCCGAATCGACACCAAAGAGAAATATCCATGATGCTAAGGTAATGCTCTGTATTTGGTTGCACCAAAAAGGTCCTATCCTATTATAAGCTGGTGAAATCTGGTCAGATCATCACAGGGAAACTGTACCAACCGCAACTGATTCGCTTGAAGCGTGCAATGACCGACGAACGACCAGAATATGCGGCCAGACATGAAACCGTAATTTTCCATCATGACAACGCTCGGCCACGTGTTAAAATGTATTTCGAATGAAGTGGTTGGTAAGTTTTGCCACATCTGCTCTATAGTCCAGACTGTGAACCGTCCGAATACTATTTAGTTCGGTCAATGCGGCATGCTCTCTCTGGCATACGTTTCACTTTGGAACAGAGTATCCGATATTGGATGGATTCGTTCTTGGCCTCAAAAGATGAGCAGTACTTTTGGCGCGGAATCCATATGTTGCCAGAAAGATGGGAAAAAGTTATAGCTAACAATGGCCAATACTTTTGTATTGTAGAAGTGTTTCAAAATAAAAGCTAACATTTGAAAAAACTCACAATTTTAAGTCATACACCCAATAACTTTTTAAGGGAGATGCCATACCCCTTGTCACGATCCCTCACTGTCGCAATTACAGTTCTTCAGATATTTTACATTATAGTGTAATCAACAATCTGGCATATATTGTATTCGATATTTTGAAAAAACGGGGTCATGATACGTAAAATTTTGAATTTTCCAAGCTTTAAGAGATTGGTGAAAAAGTATTTGAAATAACTTTCATTTCATATCCATAATGACTATCTACATTACTTAGTAATCGAGATATAGGTAATTAAATCGAGGTAGTCCTTGTTTTTTGCTTATATCTCTACCATTTGGGAAAATTTGATGTCAACAGATAGATGCACATGGCTATATCGAATCCGCTATCTATAAATAAATATAAAAAATGTGAATGACATATATAACCTTATATAATATATACAAACCATGGTGAAGGGTATAAAAATTTATATTTTTTAAAATTAATACATATTTTCACCACATAATAAAATCATAATTCTTAAGGTCAATAAATTACATATACATAATTTTATACAAATTTCATGAATGCGAAATATAGTTGCGTTTTATTTTAGATAACTATATTTATGTATAAAGTTGTTTTAATTAACTATTAAGTTATTATTTATTGTTGTACTAGCTTGACCCGGTGCGCTTCGCTACCCCTGTCGTAGTCTATGTTGGAAATTTCAATAAAATCGTTTCGGCCGTTTAGTATTTATTGTTTAAGAACTAAAGGTACCAATTTTACCGGTTTTCCCCCTGTTTACCCCTTTCTGGTCCAAGTATTGAAAAAAGTTATAGCCTATTGACGCTTCCAAGTAAGGATCTATCTACGTTCCAAATTTCAATAAAATCGATTATATAGAATATAGATTATTATGTTACAATTCGCCATTCCCATGTCTGGATTTTACTAAAATATACAAATACAAGTTTAAATATGCTGTTAATGGAAAAAGCTTTTGTGCTTTTAAGTTGTATCTAATATATTTCATATATAAACTGAACTTCATGGCATATCTTTAGGCTGAAATGTAATATACAGTGAGACAAAATAATGTTTAAAAAATGTTCCTTTGCGAAATTTGAGGACATTTTATTAGCGTACAATTATCCAATAAAAATGTCGGCATAAAACTAAAGCGGAAAAAAGTGCTGCATTCAACTATGCCGAATGTTGTTAATAAAAAAACTGTTTTTCAGAAATACAATTTTTTTTAAAGAAATCGTTTTTCTTATGACCCCGATTTGATGTGAATGCCAAACAGTACGGTTCTTAAGGAAAATTCGGCTAATATATTTGGAATTTCAGCTTTTAGAGTATTCAAAATCAGAAACCGCAAAATTGTTTTTTAGGTTTGGAAAAGCACCGGCTTAAATATTTTTTTTTTTTTTTTTAAATTCCACGTGCTTTATTTATGTTTTAACCGTTTTTCAATTACGATTTTTTTGATAATTTCTGGTTTAAAAAAGAAAACAAAAATCTAACTTTATCCGATTACTTAGTTGTTCACGCTGATTGGAGTATGTTGAAAAATATTAACAAATAACGCAACAAAGCCTGTTTGTGGTAAATAAATAAACAGTTTTCGGTTTGAAAACCGATTCTAACTGATTATCTTATTTTATCGAGTAATTTTATAAAAAATATTTAGATATCCTTCATGGTCATCAAACCTTCTAATAATGAATGCAATTAATTAATTTACAAATTGATAACATCTCCTGACAAGTTAACTTCAAATTGAGTTATTCATGGACGTAACTCAATTTGATTCTCATGGCATTTACGCCAATGCGTATGCTCTCATTTGACCACTATGTTTACCACAGTGACATCACTGCCGCGTGTCCTCTGTGGACTGGACCAACACCTCTTTTAGGAATTTTGATATTTATAAGCAGACGATGGCATTCCATTGATTAACGATCTATACACAGAGAAAACAGATTCGTGATAGCAACCGAATTTGTTGCCAATCGAATGATTCTACATTAGTGACCGAATTTTACAGTTGTGGCTACAAAATTATGGAAGGAGTAACAGAAATTTGGTTGCTTCAACCGAAATTCTTCTTTATCAAAAGACTTTCTGATGATAGAACCGAAAAATTCTATGTGTGCAACCAAATCATTCGATTGAAAACAAATTCGGTTGCTATCACGAATCTGTTTTCTCTGTGTATCGATCTATATAAGTTTCAAATATTGTTACGATATCTTATAGGTAAACTTTAACCGCTGTTCGGCCTTCCCTCGTGCCTTCAACAGACAGACAGCGGGACACATGTAGATCATCTTAGAATTTTATACGTTCCCAGAATATATTGGGTGAATGACTTAAAAATGCAGGATTTAAAATAGATGGCGTATCTTTTGAAGGCTGTTTTTAATAATTTATATTTAATTTTTAAGATTACATATCTGTCATTTATTCTCACTTAATTATTGAAAAAAGTGCCGATTATGCCCACCGATTGCTTCTGGTGGATGTGTTTCATCGGTTTCAACGTGCAAGAGATGGTTTGTGCGGTTTAGAAGTGGTGAGTTTGACAGAGAAGACAAAGATCGAAGACAAATTATTGGGAGCTACTCAAGCAGCAATTTCAAAATGTTTGTGAGCAACAGGATAAAAAAACAGGGAAATTGGGTACTATAAGAATACAAGCCGACAAACCTTGAAAGACGAGTTTGCTTGAAAGCTATAAAAGAAAATCATTTTTGCGATGAAAAATGGATCCATTACCATAACCCGAAGCGTAGGAGATCGTGTGAAGCCCGGTCAACCAGCAGAATCCGCACCAAAGCCAAATATTTATGGCGCTAAGGTAATTCTCTGGATTTTGTGGGAGCAAGAGTGTTCTATTCTATTATGAGCTGCTGAAATCTGACCAGACCATCACAAGGTACCTGTACCGAACGCAAGATTGACCGAAGATTCCCAGCCACCGTAATATTCCATCATGACATCGCTAGGCTACATGTTGCAATACCTGTTAACAACTATTTAGAAAGAAGCTTCACTTTGGAACAGAGTATCCGTTATTGGCTTGATTCGTTCTTCGCCTCAAAATATAAGCAGTTCTTTTGACTAGGACTCCATATGTTGCCTGAAAGATGGGAAAAGGTCATAGCTAACAATGGCTAATACTTTGAATAAATTTATATTGTACAAATATTTCAAAATAAAAGCTGAACACTCTGAAATTTCGCATTCTTAAGTCATACACTCAATATATAGTTTAATTTGCCTACAACCAATATTTCGATGTGTTACAAAGGTAATGACAAAATCAATATAACCCGAAACTTTTTGGTGGTGGATAAAAAAAGAGTATGATTTTGCATATTTTCTTCTAACGACAAAAACACGCATCAACTGTCAGTAAAACCATTAGTTATGCCAAAAATCGTAGGTACTAAGACCCATTTTGATACTCATAAGTTCAATAGAGAATATCCATCCATTCTCCATATGAAGTTTTAAGGTACTCCAAAACTGCCAAATCAGTGACTTCACACATCTTTGAAGTCACATATATCTTGGAACAAGATATCTTAGACTATATTGTTATAGAGCCGGGCAATCGCATACAAGTTGTTGTGTGAGCCATGGGCATAGAATAATATAGCGTTATTGAGAGGTAAAAAACCTTAGTCTGTTGTCAAAAACCTAAGTTGTGAGAATGTATTAGTACATAGTTTTGAGGTTGTATTGGTGCTTTTTTTATGTTTAAAGTTTAATTTATTTCAATTTCCTTCTATTTTTAATACAAAAAATTGAAACTTTGTTCTATAAATAAAATTCTACCACAGATAAAATGAAGTATCAAAAATTAATAAAAAATAAATTTTATCATTTGAGCAAAATTAACGTGTTTCGGAAATAAAAGTGTTCTGCTAAGTATTAAAAAAAAAATTGCCAAACATTGTGTCGAAGTGTAATAAAATGGTTCGGTCTATATTTAGACAGGAAATCATAGTAAAAATTTCAAGTATTTTGATGTGTTTAATTCTCTCACAAGTATGTTGAATTCACATATCACAAGTACGTGTGAAGAGAGTAATTATTGTTACTCTCATCTTACTCTAAGTTGCGCCTCTAGTTGTACCCTATGGCCATGGGAGTATAGACATATGTATAACAAGTGGTAATCGTAGACCGTCTGAGTTTGCACTATTCAAATGTCTGTTTCTCGCATCTGACATTTCGACTAGAAGAATAATTCAATTGATTCATCCCTCGCTCGTCAGCAATTTCGTTTCTCTGAATGCTTTATTCTCTGTTACCCATACAACTCTAAGTCTGTCGTCCTAGATATTGAATGTATATATCTATATATTTCGACTTGAGAGCCTTAATCGGAGCGTGATTGTATAGACAAATGTCAATGTTCGACGTTTCCGAAACATGTTCGCAGCTATTTTTACAGATTGAATCATTGCCTTAAATAAGTATCGCAAGTTCAAGGTCATCGGCAAATATTCTCATATGTGAAATTTAGTCAGTAAAATCTTTTAGTGTCAAGAATTGTGTTTAGTGTCAAGTACAGTTTAATATTTTGCTGTCAATAGTGTTAAGAATTATAACCCCTCTTAACTAGTCCCATGACTATATATACGTTTTCAACACTTGACATTATTAAGTAAAATGACGAAGTTTCCTTAACAACCAATTAAAAACAGCATTAAAATTTTTACAAAATATTTAGTTTATTTTAAAAATACATTAAAAATTGTATGATTTAAAATTTAAATGAATAATTTGACTATTTTTCTTTTGGTTTAGGTGTAATTTATTTTAATTTTCAAGATAAAACTTGTGAATGTTAATTGCTGTGACACTGATTAAATAAAATATTTATTCGCCAGTCATCATTTCCATGAATTCTGAAAGTAGAAAAAGAAAAATACATTAAAGCAACTATAATATACTAATAAAAACTATAAATAGATAAAATAAAATATACATATACTAAGCGAAGCGAAGCTATCTATTACTTTACTCAAGGCAAGTATATAGACTTGAAAATCAAAACATTTATTTTGGAATACTAGATATTTAGAAGATACAATATTCATGAGTATGTATGTGAGTATAGTGGGGTAAGAAAAAGGCTATTTTTAAATTTCCTAAACAACTATAAAAAACATAAAAAGTTGTATTTTTAAATTAAGGGAAAAAATACAGTTAAATACTTGGAACAGAAACAAAAAAATTTTGTTTAGATGAAAAAAAAAAATTAAAAAAATTTAAAACCAGCAACAATTAGTTTGAAAAGAAAAACTGGCCCCCACCCAAGAAACACACAACAACGAAGAATTGGAATTTTAACAAACAGACAGACAGACGGAGTATAAATGAAAAACAAACAAACCAAATAAATCAAATGTGACAAATAAATTGAGCGACTAATTAGCCTTTCATTTAAATATTTAACAAGTGAAAACTATGTTTAAGAAACTTACCATCAAAATCAACGGTACCGGAACCATCAGAATCGATTTCCTCGATCATGATGTCCAATTCTTCGTTGGTCAATTGATCGTCCAATTCGCGTAAGATTTCACGCAAGCAGGAGGTGGGAATATAACCGTTGCCTTGTTTATCATACAAACGGAAGGCTTCGCGCAATTCCTTTTGCATGGCTTCGTCATCTTCTTCAACAATGAATTTGGCAGCCAATTGTACGAATTCTTCGAATTCCAAACGGCCAGACTTATCCTCATCGACTTCATCGATAAGTTCTTCCAAGATCTTCTTGTCGAAGGGTTGACCCATCAAACGCAAGATATCGGCAACCATTTCAGTGGAGATACTGCCACATTTTTGGTGATCGAAACTGTTGAAAGCTTTTTGCAAAACAGCAATTTGCTCGGGGGTAAGATCTTCATCCTAAATGGGGCGGGAAAAAAATAAGAGAGATAAATTTAATAATGTTTTCTATGATGGGGGAGAAACTTGAGATAGAATTTAAAATAAAAGTGGTTTAAAAGTTATTTAAAATATATTTAGATTTTCATGGTTTCAATTAAAATTAATGTGTTACTTAAAGTTTTATACTAATATCCAGCAGCAATTATTAAATTTTTTAAAGATTTATTTAGAATATTTGTTTATAAACAAAATCGTTTTAAAACCATTGTTTATTTCATCCAATTATTGTTTATTATTGTTTTAAAGTTTTGTTGAAATAATCAACTTATTATAGGCTCAAACGTGTTGTTAATCAAGTTGTTTACTTTGGTTGTCCCAACTAAATGTTGTTGTAGCAACAATATGCCTTTATTAAAGAGTTAAAAGTTCTTGAAGTAGCAAAATACACTGATACAATTTGATGAAGATTTATTAAGAATATTTGTTTATAAACAAAATCGTATTAAATCTATTTGTTAGCGCCACAGACTGCTAAGTATGTGTTCCTAATTATCGCTATTGTAGTTTAGTTATAACTTATCACTTAACTAATATTCGCAATTAGTTGGATTGCTTTATTTATATTTCCACGCGGTATTGTAATAAATTCATTCCTAGGTGTGTGTAAGATCATCAAGAAGTTTAACTCTTGGTTTCTATAAGAAAAAGTTTGTAATTATTTCAATCATCTTTGTTTGTAAATTTCAGGTATTTTAACGTAAATTGTTTTTTAAAACACTTGCACTTCGTTTAAAATCTACAGTTGGATACAAAGAGCTTGGGCGCTTATTTCTGTTAATCATTGTATATTTCTGTTTTAAAGATTTTGCTTAAATAATCAACTTATTATAGGCTTAAATGACTTGTTAATCAAGTTTTTTACTTTGGTTGTCTTAACTAAATTTTGTTGTAGCAACAATATTTCTTTATTAAAAAGTTAAAGGTTCTTGAAGTAAGAAAATACTGATTTCATCTAAATTTTAGTGTTTGATTTTTAATGATTTTGTTCTAAAAAGTTGACAAATTTCGATTTCAAGAATTCTATATTGCACAGTGGTACCTATGGCAAAATAAATGGTAGTAAATAAGTTACTTATACTTGTCAAATTTCTTTGGAATATGGAACGTTAATACATAAGGAGTTGAACTTTCAGAATATTATCTCTGCAGTTATTAGTTTTAAGCACAGGCGGCGCTACAGTGGGCCAAAGTAGGCAACCTAAAATGGGGAAAATTTTCCCGACTTTGCAATTTTCGAAATTATGAACAGTTTTAAATGATTTTTACCATTTCTATGTCACGTGACAAATAAAAGGACTCAAATGTAAACTTAACCATGCAAACAAATGTTCGAAAGAATTAATGTGCTGTTTTTCTATAGCGAACGAGTGCTTTGAGTGGAAATTTTACATGTATTTTGTTTTTGTTACAATAACAAAGTACTCGTTCGCTATAGAAAAACAGCACATAAGTCTTAATTCCATTTTTGAAATCAAAAAAAAATTGTATCTCTTAACTAGGGTTTATAAGTCATTTGTTCAAACAATCGAAGTTGGACCTACAATGGGTCAAAATCGGGAAAAAAATTTTAACCAGATTTTTTTTTTCACCAAAAGTTTTTTTCGCTAAATATTAAAAAAAAAAAATTTTAATTTAAAAAAAATAAAAAAAAATTTACATAAAAAATTAAAAAAAAAAATTGAAAAAATGTTTTTTCCAAAAAATTAAAAAAAAATAAATTTCGTTTACCTAATATATAGTTTGGTGAAGGGTATATAAGATTCGGCCCAGCCGAATATATCTCTCTTACTTGTTTTATTTAAACTTTTTATTGTAAAGATTTGATCCAATGCAATTTTCTCATCAATAAATACAGCAGTCATATATCTTTTACATTAAAATAGGAGGAAAAGTCGAAAAAAGGCGAAAATATTTGAAAAATCGAAAGTTTGAAAAATCGTCTTATTAACAGTGGAAAAGTCGACTTTTTGTTTTAATTATTGAACCCTTTTCTTTACCATACCGTTAATAATTTCATTGCGAATTAATTCATAGGCTTAATTCCTTTGTACTTCAAAAGTATTGAATTCATTCCTTTGATAATTCATTCTTTAAAGAACTAATCCCTATTGAGTCATTAAAATTTTCTTTAATTCAAATCCATAGCTTTAAAAATTTACTGAATGATTCAAGGTTTCTTCAATTCAAATCTATTACAAAAGGACATAGAGAAATACACATACAGCGGACTCTAAAAAATAACTAAAACAAAAAAATGTTCTGATTTCACCCAGCAGTTAAGCAAGTAGTCAATGTATCCCTTATAGACAGTAATCGTCACAAATGTCTTATTACTTGGTTGACTCCAATTTATATATTGTTGGTCTATTGACACGTATGTGCTCTTTGTGGTGCAGATAGAAGACAATTGGTTATTTTATACATCCCAGGTAATCTAGCTTGAAGACAGTAGTCACTTAAGTGTCTCTAAGTAATCTGGAGTGTAGTCACTTCAAAGGTTTTGAGAGAAATTCGTTCAAACTGGTTTTATACAAATTGTGTTGATATAATTCTCATACAGTTAATTTGTAATTTTGCTTAAGTATACTGTTATCCCATGTAACAAGCATGAAGTCAATATTCACTTCAGTGTCTCTTAGTAAAATATAGAGAAGTCACTTTTAACGTTTATTTTGTACTGAACTTTAGAAAGTAGTTATTTTACCCACCATAAGCAATCCATTGGAGAGTTGTCGAAGAAAGGTTTGTTTACAAGCTATCGTTTATTGGACTGCCTATGATATGTCTTTTTGGCAGACTATTTGAGGTCAACTAGCACCCGTACATGTAAATATAACTAGTTATGTAGCTGATCCAGTTACCAGTTAGGTAGCTAGTAAGATAACTGACGCTATTTAACCAATATGTGAATCCAATGAATTGACTACTTTGGACCAGCTATTAGACAGTCTCATTGTAGTCAATAAGGGTCAAGCACGTGTTAAAATAACTAGTCACGCAGCTGTTGAAGTAACTAGTTCCCACCCCAAATGATGGGTAAAATCACTAGTTCGGGACTGTCTCCTAGAGCTGCATGGGCACTTAGGTTTTTGATAACAGGGTTAGGTTTTGGACAGTAGAGTTTCCAATCTATGTGTATTTATCTAAATGGCTTAAGACAATTTTTTTCAATTTATTTTGTAAACAACCAAACAAAAACACAACTGATTAAAGAAAAAATATTTTAATTCAGTTTGTATTAGACGGGAATTAACAATAATTTAATCATTTAAAGGTTAAAGGAATTAATTCCATTATGAATTAATTCAAAGACGAATTAATTCTATTTCAATAAAAGTTTTTGAATGAAGCTAACGTATTTAAATGTTGCGAATGCATTTATGTAATGAATGGCTGACTGTTTTAATTCCGAATTAATAAATTAGTGAATTAAGCTCAAATTTAATTCGTTAATTCGAAGCTCTGCATGTAAACTTAATATTTTTCATACAAACAAATCAATCGTTTGGTGAGTGACTCAACAATTTCACCATGTGACATGTGAAGATTTGTGTCCAATTATTAAACTTGTGAAAAGTTTGCCATGTTTTAAATCAAATGATAGCTTTCATAATTGTACATTTATAACTCCAAAGGCAATATTCTTAAAACCCAAGTCCTCTGTTAACATTGCATGTTTCGAAGGAATCTGGCTTGGTATTTACTGTTACATATTTATTTATTGAAACATGAACATATTACAGCAACAACTATTTGTTGTCATAGTAAATATTATTTGTCATTACAATGTTTTGTTATAGCTATATTATTAATTAGTTGTAGCAACGGAATTTTAATAGGGTAATAGTTTCATAGTGTAAAATTATTTTTTGTGAAGTTATGTTTATATTCCGGGTTTTATTAAATGTTAATAATCATTATTAAATCAAAGTAAATAATTTGTTTAAACACAAGTTCATTACAGTTTGAGATTCATAGTTTATTTCCACAGATCAGTTAATTAATCGGTATCACTTTCACTTTTATTATTATTATTTATTTTTTGGAAATACAAATAACTTTTAAATACTTTTATTTAATTTCACTCATTACACAGCACTTACAATAACGGGATCCATTTCGGTTTAATGAAAAGTTTCTTTTAAAAATTTAAATTTAAAATGTTGAATTGATCACCAAGATGCTTCTTTGGCGTTTGTTGCTCAACTAAATTTTCTTTTCAACAATTTCCATCTACAAAACATTTTCTACTTAGTTTCCCCGATTCTGTTTCTTTATTTTTATTGTTGTAGATCTTTTAACAGTGTTAAATAATGTTTCCCCTTATTGCCCTGCCATCCTCATTTCAAAATTCTCTAGCAGACAGACTCACACTCACACATGTTGTTTGTATTCTCCAAATACTCACACTCAAACGCACTCAAATACTTTGTATAGCAGACCTTCCAAAACTGAACATTTTAATTAATGGCCATCGTTAGTATTTCTCTAAAAAGCCGAAAAAAAAAAAAAAAAAACAAATTGAAAGGAAAACCGTTTTTATTTTTTTAAAATACTATAAAATTATTGAAAGATCTTTTCTTGTTGTTGTTTTCTTGTCTAAAACTACAGCAACAACGCACACATTTTCCCCAAACACAAGAATTTTCCAAAGCAATTTTATTGTTTTTGTTTCTTTTTTTTCGTTCTTTGTTGCTACAAAAGCAAACATTTTGTAGTGGTTTGCGAAGCATTAAAATGTGTGAATACGTAAGATTTTCAACATGTTCGAGTGAGTATTTCAGTTTAATGGCGAGATTTTAATATTGATTTGATCTGATTATACAAAAAACACTGGAAGAAATTGTTGGTTTTGGAAATAAGTCTATATGTATGCATTCCGAATGAGATAATTAGTTAAGTACTACAATACTGTAATGTAAGTATTTACAGAACGATATGTATGTATGGCTTTAAAAAGATTTTCCAATAAGTCGATTTTGGCGATTTTGTCTTGACGGCATTTGTAAAATCTGTGGTATATTATTCAGTCACTGGTGCCAAATCACCCAGTCCAAATGTTAAAATTGTGTCATTAAAATTTGTGTTCGCTAGTGGAAACATCGTCATCATCATACAGGGTTTTCCAACATGAGGTGTTATTTTGGTATTCAAAGAAAAATGGCATTTTTTGAGATAAATGATTGGATGTTTATTTCATAATAAAGAGGAAGGTATGCCGTTATGAAAAACAACATCAGCCAAATTGCCACCACGACCACGCTTACAGGACCATATCCTTTTCATGAAATTCTCCATAACCAAATCGCAAAGTGGCTGCCCTATGTCCTCGATAGTCTCACGAATTCTATCTTTGAGGTCTTGAATCGACGCTAGGCTGTTGGCGTAGACCTTATCTTTCACGTGGCCCCAAAGGAAGAAGTCGCAAGGTGTTAAATCACAAGATCTCGGTGGCCAATTGTGATCACCTCTTCGAGAGATAACATTTTCATGCATTTCAAGGACCCAAGAAGCAAAGACGCGACGTTGTTTATGATCAGCTAGCTTGAGTTCCTGTGTTAACAGAACTTTATAAGCCTTAAGACTCAAGTGTTTATGCAAAATACGGTGTAATGACATTTGTAGAATGCCGAATTCTAAAGAACGACGAGGAATGGACAAACCTGGGTTTTCTTCAACACTTTGGGCTACAACTGCAATATTCTCAGTTGTTCTCGGGTTTTATTCTTCACACTACTAACTAGTCCCAACAGCTCGAAGGTGCTTCACGACGACCCAAAAATGCTTTAGTTTTGCGAACTGTGACTGCAAGATTTTCACCATTTTTGTAGTGAATTTTAATAATTTCAGTGCGTTGTTGAAGCATGTATCGTTCCATTCTTAGTAATGGCATAGTTTCTACTTGTCAAATGTCAAAGAATGAAAGCTTAAAAAGTGACAGATACCGGGAAATACTGGGTGATTCAAAATAACAGCTCTTGTTGGAAAACCCTTTATAACCCATTGTCAAAATGTATTTTCATAAGTATTGGGAAAAATATTTTTAGGTTTTACATTATCCCACATTCATTTATTTCTGTATTTAAATACCTTATTAAGAAAATGACAATTGGAACAATATCAAATTAAAAGCAAAAATCTTAATCAATAAAACAAATAACTATTTTGTTGTGTAAATTAATAAATTTTGAAAACCTTAATATATTTCATGATACATTATTTAATAAATAGATGACAACTAGATTGGTAACTTAGAGCCAAAACTCTAAGTATGTTGTCAAAAACCTAATTCATGAGAATGTATTATCGTGTAGTTTAACAGCAGTTAAGCAAATAGTCAATGTATACCTTATAGGCAGAAATTGTCACTACTGTCTGATCATTTGGTTTACTTCATTTTATATATTTTGGGTCATTTGACATGTATGTGCTCTTTGTAGTGCAGAGGGAAGATAACTGGTTTCTTTATACATCTTAGGTAATCTAGCGTGAAGATAATTGTCACTTATGTGTCTCTAAGTAATCTAGAGTATAGTCACTTTAAACATTTATTATGTGCTGTACTTTTTTTTCTAAATAATTCATACAAACTGGTTACATACAAATTGTGTTGATATAATTCTCATACAGTTTATTTCCTTTATGCTTAAATATACTGACATCCCATGTAACGTAGCGTGAAGTCAATTGTAACTTTAGTGTCTCTAAGTAACCAAGAGTGTAGTCAGTTTAAACGTTTATTTTGCATTGCTCTTTAGAAAGTAGTTAATTTACCCAAAATAAGCAATCTATTGGAGAGTTGTCGGAGGAAAGTTTGTTTACAAGCAATCGATTATTGGACTGTCTATGAGATGTCTTTTTAACTAATTATTTGAGGTTAGTTATTTTAACCCGTACATGTTAAAATAGCTAATTATATAGCTGATCAAGTAACCAGTTAGGAAGCTAGTAAGGTAACTGATACTATGTAACCGGTATATGAATCCAATTCGTTGACTACTTTGGACCAGCTACAAGATAGTCTCATTGTATTTCAAAAGGGTCGATTGACCTACTGCTTAGAAGATGCATGTGTCAAATTAAATAGTCACGTAACTAGTTGTCACCCTAAATCATAGGCGAAATCTCTAGTTCGGTAGAGTCTCCTAAAACTACTGGTAATACTTTATACTTTTTGGATTTACACTGCAATACTATTTGAGATTTTGATTTGTAGTAATTAATACAAATAATTGTAGTGTAAACTCCATTAACACAATCTTCAAATCTAACTTGATTAATTCATAGGCTTAATATCTTAGAATTTCAAACGTATTGAATTCATTCTTTCTTTATAGAATTGATTCCTTATTGAACTATTCAAATTGTATTTAATTCAAATCTATTACAAATTAGCTTAATGAAGCATTAAAGATTTCTTCATTTAAAATCTAATTAGCTTTAGAAAATATTTTCCAATACATTTTGTAAATTCAATTATGATTAGTATTGAATTAACAAATATCAAATCATTCAAAGGCTGAACTAATATTATTATGAGTTAATTTCAATATAAATTTGAATGAAGTTATTGTATTAGTTTTTGGCAATTGGTTTTAGGAAATGAATTACACAAAATATACTAACTCTGGCCTCTTTGTACAGATCTATGCGGAAAAAAGGAAAATTGGCCTTCAGGAATCCGAAGTTGCTGCGGATATTGTGTAGGGTAATACACACAGTTTCAATATCAAAAGTTCTTATTATAAACCACTTTAAAATTAAAATTTTATTGGTTAGAGTATTTTATATATGTATATGAGGAAAATCAAAAATTTTGGAGAATCGTTGAAACTGAATTCAAATGGCTTTTATTTATTTTGGGCTATCTTTCGGTATACGATAGAAAATGGCTTGTAAATCCGAATTCTTAGTTTACTAATATTTCTCCTTTTAAAGTTATGGTCATTTAGAATTTGAAAATTTTAAAATATGATTTGAATCTTACAAGATTTTTCTTTGCACTAATTTGATATCTATACTAACAGTTTCTAACTTAGAGATTAAGTCCAGCATAAATTAGAGTCACTAGATTTTGGAAATTTGTGGTGGTATACAAGTAAAACCAAAATTTACCGACTTTTAACATGTTTCAGTTTTTTAATAATTAGTCAAATAAAATGTTGACAATATAATTTCAAAGATATTGATACATATTTGCAACAGTTTAAGGAAAAGGGTATTTCATTTAGAGCTTCCTATATTTAAATTTAAATAAAACTAAGATACATATTTATAAGATATAATCGACAATTTTTATTCGTTTGAAAGGCCCATCGATGCCACTATGTATGGAATATAACATAACGTACAAATGTCCGCCGCGGCTGCACTGGGTTTCACGCAACCGAAATGTCCCATTTTTCATGACATACTGAATTTGAACAATGGCATGGGTTATGTTGGCTTTGAGGGCTTCTGTGATTTGTGGCCTGAAACTTAAGAAAATCCCAAGAAAAAGTCCAACGGGGTCAAATCGCACGATCTCGGTAGGGACTTCATAACACCTTCACGTGAAATGACATGTTCATTTGAAATCGCTCATCATTTCAAATCGCTCGTACAGAATGTCCAATGTGGCATTTAGCGCCGTCCTGTTTAAATCACATGTCGTTGGTGTCCAAAATCCACACCAAACAGTGTGCTTTGGTATCATCCAGAAATGGACATCATCGCGTAATATGGGTAAAGCGCGCGGAACGTTACCCTAACAGAACACACATTTTGATAAAACAATTTCATCATGTGCAGGTGTTGTTGAACGATATATATATATATCCATGGTGATTTGGCAAACCGAAGATGAATGTGTTTTATGGGTTTCAACGTGCGAGAGATAGTTTGTGACTTTCAGAAGTGGTGATTTTGACACGGAAGACAAAGATCGCCCAGGCCAGCCAAAAAAGTTTGAAGACCAAAATTTGGAGGCATTACTCCATTAAGATTGTAGTAGAACTCAACAAGAGCTTGCAGAATCATAGGGAGCTACTAAAGTAGCAATTTAATAACGTTTGTCAGCAACAGGATTCATCCAAAAGCAGGGAAATTGGCAACCATACTAGTTGAAGACGAGTGACCTTGAAAGACGATCTTGCATGTCTGAAATGCTGCTTGAACGCTATAAAAGGAAATCATTTTTGCACCGAATCATTACTGGCGATAAAATATGGAGATCGTATGTGAAGCACGGCCATGGCGCTAAGTTAATGGGCGCAAAATGGTCCTATCTATTATGAGCAGCTGAAATCTGGCCAGAAAATCACACACGGCCAGGTATGAAACCGTTATATTCCATCATGACAAAGCTCAGCCATATTATGCAATACCTGTTTAAAACTATATAGAATGAAGAGGTTAGGAAGGTGACCAGTTCTTTCTGGCAAAATGTACTTTGAACAAATTTATATTCTACAAATGTTTCAAATTAAAAGATATAAATTTGAAAAAACCCCGAAGTTTTTCGGTATTCTTTGGCAAATCACCATGCAAAGACTTACACCAGACCTACGTTTACGAATCGTGGAAATTTATTTCCAAAATTAGCGTTCTTATAGGGCACTTTGTTAAGTCAAATCATTTTCAGCGATGAGCTCATTTCTGGCCCATTTTGTCTTTAAATACGATGCCGGTGACAACATTGCAGGCAAATGATTTTTGATTTTTTTTATTCCTCATGTCATTGCAAATCATTTGAAGTAGAAATGGTTCCAACAAGACGGCGAAACATGCCATACAGCTCATGAAACCATAACATTGTTGAGTCAAATGTTTGGTGACCGAATTATCTCAAGAAATGGACCACTGAATTGGCCACCTCGTTCTTGTGATTTGACACCTATGGACGTCAATTTGTTGTGGGTACGTCAAATCTCTAGTCTATGCTGATAAACCTGGAAAGATTGATCATTTAGATGCCAAAATTCGATTAGAAAAAGTGATGCAAAATTGGCGTTCATAAGGCGCAGTTGCGAAGGCCATACGCCAGAAATCATTTTTAAACATTAAATGCCACGAAATTTCTGAGCTAATAAAGCCGACATTTTTGGTCATTCCATTGAATTTGTTGTGTTTTATATTGACAAAATATTCTATGCCTTTAAAAAAATACCCCTTACCTCGGATACCTTCAGTAGAATTGAATTGAAGATCGAATTAGTAATCCATGTTCTCCATAAGAAGTTTTTCTGTTTTTTAATATAATTCATTATATTATTCGAATAATAATCAAAAAACATTATACATTCAACTAATCGAAGATATTATTAAACTCAAATAATATAAAAAAAAGTATTAACTTTTATTCAATTAAAATAAAACTAGAATATACATATCTATTTATTGGCATTATTTTTGCATTTTAACTGTGCTAGTGGAACTAAGACCGAAACTATCCCCAATTTCACAGAATGTGGCGATCTTGCATTATCACTTTTTGTACAGTATCAATCTAATTGTCATATTACCTGTCCGAGTGTTGAATATGTTGAAATAAGTTTTTTAAAAGCCCCCTACAAAACCAAATTTGAGTATCAGTTAGAGTTTTTTTTAAATTTTTTGAACTTCGAGGTGTGGCGGTCTGATTAGTATGACACATAATAAGAAATTTACATAAGAAACACTAGAAAATACCGTAAAATTTAGATCAATTGTGTGTTATTTTTACCGTGTATAATAGAAACAATAACATTACTCTAATTTTCGTTTTAAATTTGGTTTGACTAAAGAAAAATATAAACAAAAAAAGAGAAGAAATTTTAAGGAAATAAACAAATCAAGTGTTTCCTAACAACCGTTAGACACTCGTCATAAGTGGTGCTAGCATGCTGAAGAGAGAGCGATAGAGAAGCGACGAGGGAAAGGGAGAAGGTAAATGTGTGCCAGAATAAACGTGGGAAATACTATATAGAAACTTATATTTTCTTTTTCCAATGGATTATAAACGGTTCGAATATTATTGTCTTTTATAAATTATAAATAAATATGGATTTTTGTTTACGCATACATAATGAAATTAATTTATTGCTAAAGTATTTAGTAAAATAAAGTGAAATCACAACCAAAATATTTGAATTCAAAATGCATAAATACAAAAAGGCTATAAAAGATAAATTTATCATATTTAATTTAAACGAGTAATAATAAAAACTTAATTGTTTATAAATTTGTTGAAATGTGAAAATGTTCAAACAGCAAATGTAAAATGTTTTGGATACATTTGCATTCCTTCTCTCTTACTTCAAAATACAACAACTCAATTAATATAATTCATTTGTACGACACGATTTTGATTTTTTTATTTGCCATAAACAGCATCATATTGTTTATGACAAATAAATTTAATAATTCGTTTCATTTTATTTTAATCATACGGAAATCTCGTTACTGCAATGAAAATGAACAGCAGAAGATTTAATTAATGATACTAATAATTTTCAATGATGTTAATTAAATAAATTCGGAAGCAGGTGACACGCGTTTGCAGCAAAGATATACAAATTGTGAGATTTTTACCGGTTTTAGGGTGACCAGGTTTTGTTACACTAAACTGAATTATAAAATAGATTTTTAGAATTGATTCGAAAATAACTAGTTCTACATTGAGTGAAATCAAACCATTTCAGCAGCATAGGAATATTGTCATTATATTATATAGAGTTTTCTATTAACCGGATCTTTGGTATTAGTGACACATTGGTTCAAGACTATATCCAGAAAATTAGTATTAGTTCCGAAAAACTGTTATAGCCACTACACACAGAAAAAATATCGATTTAAAATCAATTTCCATTTTAATTATTTAACAAGATTAACCAAAATTTAAGTGTCATTATTAAAAAACTATGATAGGAATTAAAAAAACATAATTATAATCGAATTAAGGTTCTGAAAACACTTAAGTTAGTTATTATAACCGACTAAAAATTCGATTTAGGTTCATATAAAACTTGTTTATGTCCAATTTCATCATGATATTAATTATTATTAGAAAATTATGATTGTTCAAGAAATTTTCTGAGGGGGACCTCCTTGTATGGAGACAAGGGACAAATGTTGCCCTGTTTTCGCAATACTTAACAGGGTAGGGTAGAAGGGGGATCATTCGCCATAGAGGCACATCTGCCAACACCGAATAACTTTAGAACCGAGTAATCAATTTTGTTACATTATCAAGTTATGTTTTCGTTTATCGAATATTTACCATTTCAGAAAGTTGGAAAGTTTAATTTTACATATGTTGTGAGGCAGCCGCGATTAATTGTTTTTCAAAAAGCTGTGAAAATATTTCAGAGTTTGAATTTTTTTGTGCTAACTTCTTTAGTTTTTGTGATACAAAAAAGATATTGGTTGGTGATAGAATGTCAATAATAGTGAACAACAAGTGACAAAAGTTTTTTCATCATTTAGTTAGAAGTACACACAAAAAAGAGTTCGATTCGTTCGATCGATAGTGAAATCAGTTCCCATTTTAAATATTTAATAAGATGAACTAAAATTAAGGTATCATAATTAAAAAACTATAATTTCAATAGATTTTCTATGATAGAAATTGTAAAAACATATGACCGTCGATATGTATTTAGTTCTTTCGCTATGGGAAATAAAATGTTTTGCGATATCCACACTATCTTGAACTCGTCAACAAAACACCGAAAAATTTTTCAGCGTTATAAAATATATTTATGTATGTAAAACTTTCGTTCTCATATTGTCTTAAATACATTCATTATTTCAACCATTTTATTTAAGGTCGCAGAAAGGTCAAAATTATTCAAGTTCTATGCCAGCCTCAATCTAAACAAGAAAATATGTTAACACATAGATTTCGCATTTCATATACATGTTCATATATAGCCACCTACCATGCAAAATGGTGTAATTATCATTTGAAAAAAATTCAAATAAATGAAATTATTGGAATGTTAATAACGCACTTTTGCACATAAGATGACGATATATAATAATACATAAGAATTTTATTTTATATATTAAGATTTTGTACATATTTTAGGAAGAAACACATTTTATTGTTATCAATAAGTTGGAGAAAAGTGAAAAAAGTCCTTAATTTATTTCATATGCTAGAAAAAATCGTAATTACCACTACTAACAGATTCTTTCCTTACTACCGAATTACTTTATTTTAAAGTAATTCAGCATCAATTCAGTAATAGAATAACACAGCTACCATATATTTAGTCATCCAAATCGAATTTTGAGATAGTACGTTGAACCGACAAAATACGATTGGCGACAAATTCGGTTGTGAACACGAATCTGTTTTCTCTGTGTACGAAAAAAATGTATATCAATTTGGATTTTTTTGTTTTATTTTACAAATGACAAATCTGCCCCATCCCTTTGGCGTATTTACCTCGTTGGTGGGATGGTTTCGCCATTTTTGGTCAGTCTAGAAATGTAAGAAAAATATTTATATTAAGATGAGATATACAATATTGAAATGAATAAAACTAAACCAACATATCTAAGTATCCGAAAAAAGAAAAAATTTGAGAATATCTATTGTGGTTGTAATATGAGATCGCCTCAAAAAAAGTGGCGTATGGTCCTCCTTATACCCTACTTAGAAATAATTTGTTTAAAATTATATCAGGATTGCCGTATAATCGACATAGGTGGACGTATATGCTGATATTGCTCATTTTCATTACCAAACCTTATCCACAGAGAGTATTTGTGGAAAATTTCAGCAAGATAGCTCATTTCGTTTGGGCCCCATCGTGTTTTCAACAGACAGACGATTTGGTTCTACAATCAATATTTTGATATGTTCCACACAATTAATATACCGCCCATATTTTTTGATGCTGGGTATAAAAATACATGTGTTTTAATCAATTTTTATAAGTACTAATAAAAGATTCAATCACATTTACATATCTGTATCTGTTCTTATGCACTTCCGGGGACGATAATATATACGAATTTGCCTTCATATTTTAAGGTTATATACATATTTTATTAATAAAAATGTTCTGTTCTATTTATCAATAAATGGTGGAAAAGTTTATTAGTCCTTAATTTAATTTATATGGTAGAACAAATCGTTATTGCCCTACTAACCGAATTACCGAATTATTTTATTTGAAACAGTTAAGTGTACAACAAATTCGGCAATAGATTAACACTGCTACCATATATTTAGTCATCCCAATCGAATTTTGTGATAGTACGTGGAACCGACAAAATTCGATTATGAACATGAATCTGTTTTCGCTCACAAATATTTAAATAAATATTCTCAGTTTAATAATTAAACTCAAAAAAATAGTTTTTATATATAAAATATGTGTTTGCCCAGTTGGTGTCGGACGGCCAGGAAATATGCGACAAAATTCACGCTGCACCAACACAACCGATGAATTATTGCGCAATAAAATGGAAACAATTATTCGGCGTTCTTGCGGAGTAAACCGATTCATGGGTTGTCGATTTATATTCTCCGTTTGTTTACTTCACAAAACCGAATTGACATTTGGCGCCATGTGCAAAAGTTATTGAGTTTTCCAATAGGGTATTTACTTTTGCCCCACCTTGTATGTATATGAGCAATTTCATATCATCGTACGTGACATTCGTACGCCTATATAGTGGAATAGATTTTGCAAAAATAAGAGTATCTGAAAAATAATTTGATCTTTATGTTCCATTCTGAGGGTACTATATTTAAAAAAAAAATAAGTTATTTCGAAACATTGTTGTCCAAAATATACAACGAAATAAATGCATATCGTACGTGACATAAAACGGAAGTAATTTTGAGGTACATGTAGAAATAAGCGAATCGTGAAAGGAGTTATGTTTTCTTTTAATTTCTTACACTAAACCAAATATTTCTCCTTTACAATACGCCATATTTAAATAAAAATAATCTTTGGATGATTTTATAATAAATAAAATTTAATATCGTACGTGACAGATTTTTCTCTTATGGTAAAACAATATATTTTCTGTAAATAAATGTATAAAAATAACTAAAAAAAAAATAATAAAAAAATATATATTCGGTTTCAATAAACAATTTGACAATAGCAAAAAACAATCAGAGTCAAACTCATTTCATACTACATGCTAATTGGGAGCTTAGTTTTCGCCGCAATTTTAACCTAAAACATATCAATTAAATTAAAAAATTAAATATAGTCAGTTTAAACTATTATTTTTGCTCTTATAATGTTGTAATAAACTCTAAATACTTTCGCATAGTAACATTTTAATATTTTCTCCTATTGAAATCGTCTTGAAAAAAGTTTCAAGGGTTTTTGTTTTTTCAGTCGTGTTAGTCATTCTCGTGGAATTGCCCATATGTAAATGATTTTTGGATGTGGGACTTATATAGGATATATATATGTATAATTATGATCTCTGCCTACTTGAATCTATTTTCTCTCAATTTTTTTTATCGCTATCGATGTTTATGTATTTCAATTTCAATGCTAAAAAAGTGGTTTACAGAATTTTATTGTGGCCGTACAATCGCGTAAGATTCCGAACGTTCAGGACGACCAGTTGAGGTCACTACACCCGAAACAATTGAAAAAAAAAATCACGATATGTTGTTGGAGATTGTCTTGTTTTACGCAAGATGGCTGCAGCGTTTGCTCACAATCGGGTGCACAATCACTGCACATGTGCAGTTTCCACGGCAAAAATCCATGAATTAGGCTACGAAATGTTCCCTCTTCCGCCCTATTCTCCGGATGACTATCTCTTGTTTCCAAACCTGAAGAAATGTGTTGGCGGAAAAAGATTTGACTCCAACTGTGAATATCATATTTTTTGGAAGGCGTAAAAAAGTTGGAGAAACGTAAGCCAAAGATCATAGAGCTCAATGGAGACTATGTTGAACAATCAAATAATTTTTTTTATCCAAAAACCTGTGTTTCATTCAAAAAGGCAGGGACTTCTGGACCCACCCTCGTAATTAGAAACTTCTGAAATACAATTGGAAATGGTGTATTAGTGGAACTAACACCTTTACTCTATGGATGTTAAACTTTTTATTATTGCTGGCAACCTTTTTCTCAATACATACTATTTGAAATTGAAATATTTATTTAGTTTAAAAAAATTACCATGCTATTATTGCGAACAATTATGCAAACTATTTTGAGTGCAAATACAAATAAAATGTATTCCATGTTGTACAGCATTCTCGAAACATTTTCGAAATTCTTGTATCTAATAAAGATTATTGCTGCTGACGATGTGTGTCTGGTTGGTCGTTCGTCCAATGGGTGTCACTTGATGTATAAATTCAGTCATACAAGTGTCGAAAACTATTTAAAAGTGTCAGAAGCCGCCACCACACACATTCAAATTACTTAATTGATATGGACATTATAATACTTTATTAACACTTTGAACGCTTTTAACTTATGCCATATTTTCGTTTTTCGTTTTTCCTTTTCATTATTAACACCGACGACCACTAACAGATTTAAGACTTCAATGTGAAAATAGAAAAAAATAAATATTCAATTAAATAGAATAAATAAACAAGAGGCATGTTTGTTTATTTCATCTGTCTGTTTGGTTGCTGGTATGGCGGTATGCTGGCTAAATATTTAACGTTGTTGGCTAAAATAATATAGAATTTGAAAAATTTCAATTTTTTCACGATCAATTACATTTTGTGGCCGCATTTTGTTGCAGTTGCAACTGCATTTCTTTACTTGTTTTTTTTTGTTTGTATAACTTTTGAAATGAGTCACATTGCGAGTGTTGAAAATAATGAAAATTACGTGAAATATTTTTATGTTTACACTTGAAAAGTTTTCTTTATAGTAATTCAGCGGCTGCAGGTCGATATTCGCACATAATTTTAGATTTTTAGGCATAGACAACTCATGAATGTTGATTTATGTTGATATTTTATAACAAATGTGTTTTATTTTTTCATAATAGGGACAAAACGAAAAAAGATTGGAACTTTTTTTTTTCTAATAAATTACTGAACAAAAAAATCAGAAAGATATCTTGAAATTCATGTCCTTAGATTTTGTATTTCGTATTCATAAAAATTAGTTTTTAGTGTTGGGAAAAACAATAAGAACAATTTTACTTTAATAAAGTGCCAAATATACTCATGTTTTGTAGGAAAAAGAACTATGCTACCATAAGTAGGCATATATTTTCCAACATACAGTTAACGATATCATGGAATTGTCCACACAGCCCCTTAATTCAATGGCCTTGCAACCCCGGGAAGTAGGCTCCATAGTTTCCAACTTATCAAGTAGTGCCGTTGAGCTATCTACTATTTCTGTTCCGTATTAGGCCATGAAAAGCAATCATGATACTTTATCCAAATACAGTAAAAATCTTGTACCTGTCATATTCAACCTGGACCACAAAGCCTTGGCAATCATAAGTCTGTTCTGACCAGCTATGATTGGTTAGCGTTATACAGAATTTTCTTTCATATAACCCAATGGTGGAAACGAATGACAACCCTACACCAGATATAACAGTATTAGTAAAGTCCTAGACATTTGATGTTAATATTGCAGGATAGCCCAAACCTTACTATGCAAGCTTATGCATAGTTTCATTGCTGTCTATATTACATTCTTGTAGAAATCACAGTCTTACTTCATAGTGTACCATCAACCCACTTAATGATCTCCTACAGTCAGATACCAGATTGGATTTGACCCCTGATTATATGATTATATATATCTTTTTTTGAATATTAAGTCCAAATTTCATATAAAAACTTAGTATTATTATCACTATATATCAGAGCTTCGAATTAATTAATTCAATTTGAACTTAGATTACTACAAATTTTATTTCGTAATTAAAAAATATCAGCCATAAATCCATTCCCAACATCTAATTCTTTAGCTTCATTTAAAAGCATTTATTTAAATTAAATTCATTCGTCGTTTAATTAATTCATAATTAAATTAATTAATAACAGAATTCATTCAACCTTTGAAAGATTAAATGTTTGTTAATTCAAATCAATCCAGATAACTGTTGCGTGAGGTGAGCGATTTGGGGGACCGCCCACTTGCCCCAACTAAGGGCCTATGTAAATACAAATCAATTCAAAAACTCCTAAAAATATGTGAAATTTCATTAACTTATTGACTGCCAAGGCACTTTCAGCAAATAACACAGCAGTTCTAGGAGACAGTACCGAACTAGTGATTTTACCCATCATTTGGGGTGGGAACTAGTTACTAGTTTTTTTTATCACGTGCATGTCCTAAGCAGGGGTTCAATTGACCCTTTTTGACTACAATGAGATTGTCTGATGGCTGGTCCAAAGTAGTCAACGCATTGGATTCACATATTGGTTAAATGGCGTCAGTTACCTTACTAGCTACCTAACTGGCAACTTGATCAGCTACATAACTAGTTATTTTAACATATACGGGTGCTAATTGACCTCAAATAGTCAGCTAAAAGACATATCATAGGCAGTCCAATAAACGATAGATTGTAAACAAACCTTTCTTCGACAACTCTCCAGCGGATTGTTTCTGGTGGGTAAAATAAGTAACTACTTTCTAAAGTGCAGTACAAAATAAACGTTTAAAGTGACTTCACTTTAGGTTACTAAGATACACTAAAGTGACTATTGACTTCATGCTATATTATATGGTATATCAATATACTTAAGCAAAAATTAAAATTAACTGTATGAGAATTATATAAACACAATTTGTATAAAACCAGTTTGAACGAATTACTCACAAAACTTTTAAAATGACTACATTCCAGATTACTTAGAGACACTTAAGTGACAATTGTCGTCACACTAGATTAGCTGGGATGTATAAAGTAACCAATTGTCATCTTTCTGCACTACAAGAGCACATACGCGTCAAATTACTTAAATAAATAAATTGGAGTCAGCCAAGTGATAAGATATTTGTGACGATTATTTGTGTCTATAAAAGATACATTGACTACTTGCTCAACTGCTGGGAAGATGCTGCCCTTTTTTGCGTAATCTTTTGGAAAACGTCTATATTCGAATTTAGGCTGCTGTCAGTAATATTTAATGCTTAGAAACTGAGAGTTTTTATACCCTACACTACCATAGTGAGGAGGGTCGCAATCTTGCAGATATTTCGACAAAATTTGGTACATATCATTTTTTCTGCCCAAGGACCAATCCTATTGAAACTGGCTGAAATCGGTTCATTATTTCACATAGCCCCCATACAAATGTCCTCCCGAAATTGGACTTTATCGGTCATAAATGTTTAATTTATATATGTATCTACACAAGTTTTTCTCCAAATAAGTTTTATATATACAGAATTCAGTCACCAAATTTTATGATGATCGGTCTATAAGGCCTGCTTCCGATAATCACTTTAACGAGCATAAATCTCTTAAAAATGTTGGTATACACATAAAATGCAACATAAATAACTTTCATATAGACATTAATCACATCACCTAATTTCATGGTGATCGGTCCATAATTGGTCATAGCTCCCATATAAGGCCCACTTCCGAAAATCGCTCACGAATATAAATTATTGAAATTTTGAAAGAAAAATGTTTTTGCTCATTTACTTAGTGTAGGGTATTATATGGTCGGGCTTGACCGACCATACTTTCTTACTTGTTTTTTTTATAAAAAGAGTATCCTACAAAATTGCGAAAAGGAATTGTTTGTCAGATACTGAGTTAGAAAAACTACTCAGGACAAGTACAGAAAGTGATGAAGAATGTGAGGATTGCAGTTTTGATGAGGAACTTGCAGACAACATAGAAATATTCTTGAAACTCCAGCACTATTGTGTAACATGGCTAGAGAGAATAAAAGTCACACACACATACATATATGTCCGACATGGCAGTCAATGTGTTAAGATATCTCCAAGCTACGAGCTACCGAATTATTTCCGAGCTGCCGAACTATTGAAGTTTATAAACCACCATGCAGATTTATTACCACTGTTTTTTTGATCGGACCCACAGTGCAGCACTTTACATATGCAGCCTGCCATCCTGACGAACGGTCTCCAATTAATCTAAGCCTATTTGTATGGTTACTTTATACATCCCATGTAATCTAGCGTGAAGACAATTGCCACTTAGGTGTCTCGCAGTAATCTAGAGTGTAGTCACTTTAAATATGTACAGTAGACCGTTTCAGTTTTTACACTTTTTTCGAAATTCCTTCAGGCACATCGAGTTTCTTAATCTGCTCTAAGAACCAAGAATTTTGGTGTATAACACTTAAATATGGATGAACGGGAAGTGGTCTCTCAAATCGATTTTTCGTTTTTTTAGGCAAAATGAATTTTTTCCAATAAATTAAAAAATCTTGTGTCTGAAGGAATTTCGAAAAAATGAAAAGTGAGACGGTCTAATGTACAGCCTTTTTTGTGAGTAATCCTTCATACAAACTGGTTTTATATAAATTGTGTTGATATAATTCTCATACAGTTAATTTTATTTTTGCTTAAGTATACTGACATCCCATGTAACCTAACGTGAAGTCAATTGTTACTTTTGTGTCTCTAAGTAACCTATAGTGTAGACACTTTAAACGTTTACTTTGTACTGTACTTTAAAAAATAGTTGATTTACCCACCAGAAAGTAATCTATTGGAGAGTTGTCGGAGGAAGGTTTTTTTACAAGCAATACTTTATTATTTAAGGTCAATTCGATATTTATGTAGCTGATCAAGTAATCAGTTAGGTACCTAGTAAATGGTATTTGAATCCATTACTTTGGACCAGCTATCTGACAGTCTCAAAAATCTGTAATCCCTGCTTAGGACATGCACGTGTTAAAATAACTAGCCACGTAAATAGTTATGTAACTAATTTCCACACTAAAAGATATCTAAAATCACTAGTTCGGGACAGTCTCTTAGAAATGCTGGGCCCCTTCCTAAGTGACGTAGGGTATACAAAACACTCATTAATAAAATTATTTCTTTAATATAAATAATATTCAATTAATTACCTAATAATCAAGGCCGTTAGCATTAAATCGCACATTATTTTGCCAAAAATATAAACATTTTTGATTTTAAATGAAAATATGCATTAAGAAAGTTGTAATGATGATTAAGTGTTTGTTATGACCAAATTTAATTAAAATAAAAATTGTTAAATTCATCAAGCGTCACGTAAGAATCTTGAAGCGGGTAACATTTGGTTAAATAAATAGCAAATAATTAACAATTTTTTTTTTTTTTTTTGGTTTTGTGCGAATCTGAAATGAAGCAAGCACATCTGCTAAAATGAAACAAAATAAAAAAAAAATAGAAGTTTGAATGTGTTTCAATTAAGTTGGGATTTTTTCTATATTCGGCTGCAATATGTATTTTTTTCATCTTCGATTTAATTAACAAAATGTGTATGTTTTTTTCATTTACAACTAAAGGCTACTTTTTTAAGTAGCATCAGTTAAATGACATTTAACAAATTGTTTGGTATTTGAGAGGTATTGACACAATAGATTGTGGATCTGAGACAAATTTAATCAAGTTAGTAATTGCATATGTATGTGGCCCAAAAACAAAAAATTAAATAGCTTTGCTAGTTATTTAAAGGAAAAATGTTTTATAGGCATTTAATTTGTTATCATAAAATTTTATTTGTAAATAAAGTTGAGTTGGTGTTCTAATATAAATATCTTTGTTCTGTATAATTTTATAAAACCACAATATTGGCCATGAATCGAATAATTTTTTATACTCGAGTGGCAATTTATGTAGAATATGAATAATAGTTGTAATGTTTGAATTTGAGATCAATATCAAAAACATATACTGATGTTGTTATTAAAAAAATGACATGATTTTTTCTACTTAATTGAACTCCTTAAACGTTTTAAATTTTATGCTCAGTTGGATTTATTATACCCTACACCACCAGAGGGGGGAGGGTATTATGCATTTGTGCTGATATTTGTAACGACCAAAAATATTAGCCAAACACCCACCTTAAAGTATTTCAATCCCCTTTCTGAGTTGACTAAACGATGTCCGTTCATCCGTCCGCCTGCATGGCTGTAATATTTTGGGAAGTACTACAGAAGTAATTTCAAAATTTGTATTACTGCGAGGTCCAAAACCTTCCGAATTAGACCTATATTTATGTAAATTTCAATTTTATGCCAAATTTTCTCTAATCAAAAATAAATAATTGAAACCCCTTTTGCATGAACCAACATATTTCTAAATATTTTAATATAATTAGAATGTCAAACACCAACTGACGGTAGCAGAAGTTTCCGGCTGGCAGATTTATTTCCAAAATATTTTGATTCTGTCCCACTGTGCAGGATGACGAAAAGTTTAATTTTCTGTAAGTTTAGGTCAATCTTTAAGATTGTTTTGTAATCCGGCCTATATATAAAAACCTGTAATTGAAAGAAAAGCTTTTGAAGTATTCTCTATATAAAATAATAATCGTTTGTATAAAGTGTGTGTTGTAACTTTAATTTTACAACCTTGACATATACAATAGTCAATTGAATGTACAACATTAAAATAAACACAAAATTCATAAAAATCATTGTCGAAATTAAAAAAAAAAACAAAAAACAAAGAAATAAACAAAACATCCGCCAAAAGAATCATAAAATCATTTGTACTTTCTAAAGTGATCTGTCATAAAAACATACTTGTGTACTTGGTTGGAGTCAAAGTATGTATGTAATTCTTAGCAGAAAAAAATACTCGCACTCGTTCCAATGAATTCAAACATTTAAAAATAATTAAAATCGACAGCGTTTGAAAAAGTCAACCAAAAGAAACAAACATAAATTATGAGTATGAAATATTTATTTATTTATTTATACGAGTAAGTACTTATGTATTGAAGTTTGTGTGTTTAAAATGAGTCGGTTGCATGAGTGATCGAACGAACGTAAAAGAATGATTGAATGACTGAATGACTGACTGACTAAATGTTGTAAAAAAGGAACAAGAATTATAAACCAAACAGCGACAATCATAATAATGATAATGGTGACAGCAATGATGACTACAATGATGATGATGATGGCAGATTATGAAGTCAACTTTATGATTTCATACAATCGATCAAAACAATCAAACCAACCAACCATTCAATAAAACAGCAATAATGGCTCAGCTAAAATATTTGACAATAATTTAATACCCTCTACTTAAAAATGCACATTTTTATTAAAAATTATTACAAATAAAAGCTGCACATTCATATAAATATGAATAATATTACCTACTCGTAGTAAAAACTAATAATAAAAGTTTAAAATGAAATCATTTTTCGAATTATTACCAACAAATAAAACAAGTAAAAAAAAATGAGCTGACATTTTCATAGAAAGTCACTTCCCAGACTATGGCTTTAAACTGCTTACATTCACGAAGGAGTAAAAGGAAAAAAATGAGAGTAACAAGACCTTTAATAACCGGAATATTTACACACGAGCATACTTACATACACTTGTATATTTTTTTGACATATTATTACCCAGTGGGAAAAATGCCAGGTCTGTGCTTTGTAGGCCTTTTAAAAGACCTGTTTACACATTCTAAAATATACGATACTCATTATACTCTGCCTTCTCGTATAAGATGGTTCAGAAGGGCTTTGTTTCTCATTCTAAAAAAATTTATACACATTCAAAATTGAGTTGCAAATCTTTATTTAAAAAAATTCATTCTTTAAGTTTTATACTGAATTCATTAACATCTTTTTTTATTTATTTTTTTTTTGACCTTCAAATAGACTTAAATTTTCAGGCCTTTTAATTTCTTAAGTTCTTATGCATCATATGAGACATTATCTTCTTACAAGCCTTTAACGGAAGACCTTCTAATATGCCTTCTTAAGAAGGCCTTCTATCAGCCTTCAAATAATAGCTAAGGCTTGGCACCCAATGACACGCCGTTTAAAGTTAAAAAGATTTTGCAAAATAAGGCCCTTAGGAAGGCCTCTTTACTACATGTTTTTCCCGCTGGGTATTTATAATCTTAAACCCTAAATCGTGTCTTCTCTATTTTTTTTATTGTCTAGCTTTTCGAAATACCCTGCAGACAAAAACGATATTATATGTTTATATACTTAGTTGGTATAATAAAGTGTTTGAGTGATTTTCATAATAATTTTTTAGATAAAAGTTTTATTTATATTGCTAAATTAAGTACTGACAAAATTTTTGAGATTGTAGAGTTCAAAAATATATAATATTCAATTAAATATAAAATTCGATATACATATAATAATCAATACAATATTTTTATACCCTACACCACCATAAGTGGTGAATGAGGGTATATATAAGTTTGTCATTCCGTGTGTAACATTGAGAAATATTCATCTGAGACCCAACAAAGTATATATACTATTGATCCTTATGAAATTCTAAGTCGATTGAGCAATGTCCGTCTGTCTGTCTGGCTGTGTAAAACACTCTCACTTCCAAAATACATAAGCAAAATTAATGAAATGTATTCCAAAATGTTTATGATTCTAAGCAGTTTGGTATTGAAAATCAGCAAAATCGAATTGGTAGAACCAGAGTTATGGATCAAAATGTAAGACAACCTCCAAAAATTTTTATAATTTTCACATGATTTTTTGTGCCTTTGGGTAAATTCATTGCAGAGTATACCATGAAATTTTGCAATCATTATTTATATGAAAAATTCTGTTAAAAATGGAAAGAATCGGTCCATAATTTCTCGTAGCGCCCATACAAATATCTTCCCGAAATATGGTGCTATGGTATATAAATGCCCATAGATTGCAGTATCCGTACAAAATTCAGCACAACTAAGTTTCGTGCAAACAGAAATCGCGAGACCAATATTTTTTTGGATCTGGCACTATTTGACTATAGTCCCCATAAATATCCATATATCGGTATCAGGTTGAAATTCATATTGCATAATCCCCATGCACATGAAAATCTCTGTAGGGAATTTCATGAAGATTGGCCCATAATTGGTTATAGCTCCCATATAAGGACCACTTCCAAAAAACACATTAATTTTCATAAATATCTGAAAAATATCGTTATCGAATTAAAATTTTACAGAGATCGGTAGTATTAATTCACAAATGATACTACTAGATTGTGTGAATATCGGTTCTTATTTTACCATAGCTCCCATATAAGGTCCATTTCCGAAAATTACTTAGATACTAATAAATCTTATAAATATAAATCTATCTGGTTAAAACTTCAAATAAATATTTTCCATATATAGGAAAATCGATGTGTTGAATTTTATGAAGATCGGCCGATAATTGGTCATAACTCCCATATAAGGACCACTTCCGAAAAACACATTAATCTCTATAAATATTTTAAATATATGGATATCGAACTAAAATTGTATACAGATCAATATATTGTATCCAAAAATGATACTACTTGGTTTTGTGAATATCGGTCCATATTTGACCATAGCACCCATATTAGCTCCATTTCCGATAATCACAATAATACCTATAAAACTGTTCTAAATAATGTTATGGAGAAAAATATTAAGCAAAATAGGCCTCAAATACACAGAAATCACGTTAAAATATTTAATTATATCTTCCAAATAAGTCGCACATACGAAAAATACATTAACTCATATCGGTTAAAAATGTTTATAACAGAGCCTTCTGATGTAGACCTATTTTGTATGTAAATTGCAAATTTATGCCAAATTTCCTCTAATCACATAACTTCTTTTAAAAAATTAAAACCACTCTTGTATTACCCAATATGTTCATGAATATGTATCTTACAAAGGGAATTTATAGCCCGAACCTCGGTACATTAAACAGGGTAAAAAATCTAAGAAATGCAATTTTTAAGATTTTTTAAAAATTTTTTGCAAATTGTGGGATTCTCAATATTGACCAAAAATGCCTTTATTAGTGTTAAATATCGATAAAAACGATATATAAACAAAACTTTTATTTTACAGATTAATTTTTTTTTTCAAAAAATCAGATACCATCATTTTTGATTCCAATATTTTTGAAAAATATTTTCTATCAATTTTTTAATTCTTAAAAATTGTATACCTTTTTGAAAAGAAGACACAATTTCTTACACGTTGTTATATAACATGTATTTCTTATATTTTCAAAAAGTCTCATTAATGGCTTCAAAATACATAACTCACAGTTATTAACTTCATCTTGTAGTGTTCTCCGATTTTTTAAAATGCAGTAGTCGGCAATGCAGTGCACATAAATATATTACAAAATGGCAAGATTCTGTAAATTTTCTGTTTGTTGTTGATTTTGAATCCATAAATAATCCTTAAAAAAGATGCGTCATAAAATAGGTGGGTATATAATTTTAACGGACTCTGGTTAAGGTTTGGTGCACAATATGACTTCCAAATAATAACTTTTCACTATTTCTTTAACTACTACTCTATAATACATCAAATTTAAGTAAAAATTTTGAATTTTTTTTTTTAAGTTGTGGCAAAAAGTTGGCTCTATTCTTCTTTTTAAAAATTTCAGTTTATTGAGCGAAACAATTTAGAATTTTACTGCTGCCAAATTTTTAAATACTAAAGAACTCAAAAAACAAAAATCTAAACTCATTTTTAAAAATCTGAATTTTAGAGAATTATTTTCTTGATGCAATTCAATTTTTTACTTATTAATTTTTTCTTAAATTTGACATACTTTAGCGACCTCTGGTAAAGTCTAGTAGAGTCAAATAAAACCAATTCCTAGAAATTTATTTGAATTGTGTTATATTCAATAAATATATATTTTATCATATTTTGAGACTTAATTTTTGTCTATAAGACAAAGGACCGTGCGTCTTCCCATGTGACTTACACGGTCAAGCCCGACCATATAATACCCTACACTGAGTAAATGAGCAAAAAATTTTGTTTGTACCGATTGAAATTAGGTAGTGTGATTTATGTCTATATGAGACTTTTTTCTGTTGAATTGTATGTGGATTAATTTTTAAAGTGTTTTTCAGAAGCGGGGCTTATATGGGAGCTATGACTAATTATGTACCGATCATTATAAAAATTTGTGACATTACTTCCGTATATATACTACTTACTTATTTATAGCGACATTTGCGTAGATACCTATATAAATTAAACAGTTATGACCGATAAAGTCAAATTTCTGGAGGCCATTTGCATGGGGTCTAGGCGAAATAATGGGCCGATTTCAGCCAGTTTCAATAGACGTCCATGGGCTGAAACTAAGAGGAGCACAGTTCTGGATACTATGATGTGTTCCAAATCAGCTTCGTACCAAAAATGGATTTTATAAATGAAATTAAGAAAAACAATTTTTAATTTTTACAAGGGTTTTTTTAATTCAATAATCTGTGCAATTTTTCAAGTAGGTCCGTCTAATATTTCACCCATGTTATGCCATAGCTGAGAATAAAATTTAAATTGTTTTCATACACTTAAGTAGGACCAATTAAAGTCGTTTCTGCATACAATTTACAACAATGTTGGTCCATTTTGTTATTACCAAATACGCGATTAACAACCAAATACAGTAAAAAACACTAAAAAGTTGAATAAAACGAAACGTGAAAAATAGTTAATATCATGTTCATGAACACATAAAACCACAGCAGCCAGCACCCACCACAAAATATTCATTCTCAACCATAATTTAAAGAAAATTCTCAAAATTTTGGTGTGAACTCATGTAAAATTACTGTAGGTATCTTTAAGTACATATTATTATAATAAACTAATGGCAAATGCAACAAATACATCATCATCGCCGTCATCATCATCCTACCACATTTGTATTTATGCCACTTAATATTCCTTCTTAAGTACCTCGCGTGCACTTGATTTCATTATGAACTCGATACCTCATTATACGATTTTGAGTTTATACAAACAATTTTGAATTCTATTATTTTGTAAAACTCTATTTTTTATATATGTACGTATATTAGGGTGGCCTAAAAAAATATGTTGTGGATGTTTACCAACTAAAATAAAAGTTTTAAAAGATTCTAAGATACCGTTTTTAAAAATGTGTGTCCTAAGTTCAGTATTTGGTGAGCTAGATCAAAGGATAAAAATGAACTTTTTTAAGGTTTTTATGATATTTTTCATATATCTCTCAATCAATTATATACCAAAGAAAAGCTTACGAAATTGCGCTTATGTTGATATCCATATTGGGATATATTGTTTTGTACATACAAAGAGTATAAATTTTAATCAGAAAAATGTTTTTATTCCAAAGATCAATACAAGGGATTAACATTTGAAAATGATTCTGGCCGTTCAATTTTGGGGCATTATTTTCGAGCATTTTCGAACAATGTTGGCATCCAAGACGTCAATTGTTGGGTTTATTAACACGTAGCTTCATACTGTTGAAACCACATCTCTACCGGATCAATGTCATCCATATTTCCAAACTAGATATAATTGATCATGGTGAGATAATGATCACCATTGACCGTAACGCGAGCTACGCCATTGAGATAACGATCACCATTGACCGTAATGCGTTGTTCAAGCATAAATGTATTCAAGATAATTTTCCAGAGTATACTGATCATAAATGTCAAAAATATGACAGTTCGTTTGACAGTTAACTCTTTCGTAAGTTCATCGGGCTTAAAAAACACCATTTAGCTCACATCAGATCGGGGAGGAAATAGATTTTGAAAAATTCTAAAAAAATTCGAACTAGATTGAATTTGGAATTATTCCATTATTTAATTTGTTTCCTATGCGAGAAATATTCAAAAATCATACAAATCTTAAAAAATAACCCTTTTATCATTTGATCCATCTCACCAAAAAATTAGGCGTAGGGAGAGATTTTAAAAAATCCTCCCCACATTAATAAACATTAATTTTAATATTCAAATTCGAATATCTCATAAACTATAGGTCTCTTCCTTCAAATCAGATTATTTTTAATTTTTCATATACCCAAGATATCCCACTTCAGGCTCTTGAGCCTCCGCCCTCCGTCAGCAATTAAAGTTTAAATTCAAATGCACCTCCTCTATAGCCATGGGAAATTTTATTAAAATCGGACTATCTATATAGAAGTTACAGATTTATTTCCACTTTTTTTCATTTTCCCCACTGTGTGATGCCAGAACAAATATCTTCAGGAATAGTTGTATCTTATTTTTGCTCCATATAAATAAAGCCACCCTAATATTCATCAAAATAATTGAAATAGACAAGCTAAAGGCGAAAATTCGAACATAAAAATAAATAAAATAAAAAAGATTTACACTTCTTTAGAGCAATACACGTGCATTTTTAAATGGCCAACAAAGAGTAAAAAAAAAACGCCAAAAAATTACAATGGTAATTTTAAGCTTGTAAAAAAGTGCTAAAAATATTTATTTGGAAACGTTTTTAGTTGATGTGCACTTTAGGTAGGCCCTACATTAAACGGCTTGTCTACTTTTTAAGCATGTAAAGATATTCGCTTACCATTTTAAGAATATCTACAGTCATTAAATATTTTGTATAAAACGTTCTTTTTTAACTTTTGTTTACATATAATAATTTGTTTAATTTGTATTTTTTTTTTTCTTCCTTTAAATTTTTCTGATTTGAAAAATTTGAAAAATTAAATTTGACGATTAAATTTGATGGACGGACGACTTGCAAGATTACTGACTTTATATAGAATGAAATATTTTGGATTTTCTTCATGTGTAAATTTCAGAGATTATTCTTTCGGGTCATAATAAAGTTTGCGACATCCAATTCTAACTTAAGTGTTTTATATAATATTAAAAAATCCCTAAATTAATACAAAAACCTTCTATAAATATCCTGTAGTTCATTGAACTAGTTCCACTACGTCGAATTAGTAGCCACTGAGAACTACCACTGGTGAATTTTCAACCCACTCGCAACGTTATTGACTGGTGAGTTTATCAGGAGAATTTTATTGCAGGTGGCCGATTGGCATACTCCAACATTTGCGAAAAAAAAAAAATTTCGGAGAGCGGGGTTGAACACATAACCTTTTGTTTTATCATCAGAGAGAACGAAAATGTATGGTATATTTTAGAGGATTTTATTTTACTTGAATTTTTTTCCAAAAACTTAAGGCGAATATCTGACTATTGTTTGTTACTGAACACGCTCGCGAAATGTAGTGTAAATTATAACCATTTAACTACCTCTTTAGCAGCCACATCGAACTAGTTTGTTGTACAAGTAGTAATATATGTAACTAGTGTAATGTTTCCGATTGGCACTTTTCAAACTGATGGGTATCAAGTATTATTTATCAATCAATGATGTTTACTTAAACAAGCAAGAAAATAGTTACGATCAGATGGGACACACATTCAAAGGGCTTCTTTTTATACCCTTCACCACCATAGTAGGGAGGATATTGTTCGTTTGTGATGATCTCTATAACGCCCAAAAATATCAGTCTCATTAAAGTATTCCGAGAATCACTATATCCGTCCGTCTGGCTGTCCATGTAAACCTCGTGTGCAAAGTACAGGTCGCAAATTTGAAGAAAAAATGTCGGTCAAATTTGGTATTTGCATTTTTTCTGCCCAAGAACGAAGCCTATTGGGACTTCATTATTTCCCGCATAAAAATACCTTTTCGAAATTGGACTTTATCAGTCAGAAATATTTAATTATTCACTACACTACACCACCATAGTGGGTATTATGGGTCTATGCTGATGTTTGTAACGCCCAAAAATATTTGTCTAACATCAACCTTAAAGTATACCATTCGACTAAAAATCACTTCTGAGTCGATTTAACGATGCCCGTCCGCCTAGCTGGCTGGCTGTCTCATGGCTGTTTATGTAAACTTGTTCGCAAAATTCAAGTAGCAAGTTTAATGCTATTTCGATAAGATTTGGCACATGTATTAATTTCACATGTAAAAATGTTGTGCGAATCGATTCACAATTAATCATAGCGTCCATTTAAGCCCCACTTCCAAAAATTACTTTAACGAGCTTAAAAGTCTTAAAAAGTTTCATATAGAAATAATTCACACCAACAAATGTAATGGAGATCGGTCCATAATTGGTCATAGCTCCCTTAAAGGTTCACTTCCGAAAATCACTCACGAAAATAAATTAAAAATAAGAAAAATGTTTTTGATCATTAGTTTTACTTAAAATTTGTAACAGTAAGAAAATTGCTCTCATTCGTCAAAATATGGCCAAAAAAATATTTATTCCCGAAAATCACAAAATATAAATCGCAGGTACGGAAAAACTGTTAGAGGTATTGACATAATTTTTTCATAATTTTATTCTCTATTTTGATCTCAATAAATCCCAATGTGAATATTAAAAAAATTCTGAAATTTTTTGAACAAAATTTTTAAAAATATGAAAATGGAGATTCGAAACTGCCGTTAAAAAAAAAAATAAATTTGTTTGGCCATCCCTGCGAATTGGTTAACTGTATTCTACAAAGACATAAACTCATACAAATATTTTAAATAAAAATTAGCTTTTATTTTAATATTTCTTAAAATATGTTAATTTTGTTCCTACATTTCTTGTTCCAGTGGCCTGAGACACGTTAATGGTCTTGCGAATTTTTAATAACTTTAACATTTTTTAACCAATTTTTGTCATTTATATCTCATTAGAACGACAATTACGTACACATCTCGATTATTTTGCATTCGATTGCAAAAAGAAATATTTAGTGGCAAAATTTGTACAAAAACTGAAAAATTTAAATTTTTTCAGAATTTTAATGATAATACAGTTTGTGGGAGATATAGGTTTAATCTCAAAAAGATTTTTTTTACTGTTAGTTTCATTAATAAATCTACAAATTTCTATAACATAATGCAGAAAGTTAAGGAGTTTTACAAATTTATATATGACCTTTGACCTCGATGCGCGTCCCGAAATCTTTGTCCGATTTGCCTCAAATTTTCAGCACTTAACTTTTAGACCTAGAGCCACAATATTCGAACCGCCGCTATTTGAAATCTGAAAAAAAAAATTTGGCTGTCACCCTAGTGTACATGTTCTTACTTGTTTTATTTAAAATTTGTAGCCAAAAATCTCTTTAAAATTTTGAAACCCATACAGAATTTAACAGGAATAAGTTTCATGTAGATCTAAATCACACGACCTCATTTCATGGTCATCGGTCAATAATTGGTCATAGTTCCCAATAATGCCCTCTTTAACAAGCTTAAATCTCTTAAAAATGTTGGAATCCAAATATAATTTAACAAAAATAACACACGGCCAAATCTCGTGGCGCTCGATCCATAATTGCTCCCATAAGTTCAAATTCAGAAAATCACTCTAGAAAATAAATTATTGAAATTTTGAAAGAAAAATATAGGTTATTATATCTGTGGACTTTTGATAAAACAACTTAAGTGTAATTTTAAAATTTTTCAGGAGTGCGCAAAAACTGTCGGTAGTTATTTTATTATTTGACCTTGAAGTACTTCATTATTTGTCTCAAAGAATAATACAAAGCTCTCGAAATTCTTTAAGGATAAATAATAAAATAATTACCGATCAATTCAACAGTATTTGCGCACTCCTGAAAATTTTTAAAATTACACTTAAGTTGTTTTGTAAAAAGTCCACAGGGTCTTACTAGTTGGAAACAGCATGAATTTAAATTACCAAGAGTAGAGTACAACATGCTCTTAAAGTTACAAATATTTGCTTGTTAAATCACACATGTTTCATGTCTTTTCTTTGTATTATTGTTTCTATTTTTTTTGGGACTGTGAGAATCATTTGATTTGCTTCTTTTCGTGATATTAATGAAATCTGAAAAATTATGAATATTTTTATTAAAAAAAAACACACACAAATAAAAAAAAAAGTTTATAAAAAATACCAAAGGAATTTGGCAACTTAGCTTTTGTTTTTTTTTTTTTAACTGCTAAGACTCAAACATTTTGCAATGAACTTTGTTTTATTGCGTAAAGACACATACATATATTTTAACAATATAAAAAATAATGAAAAATTATTTGGTAATAAACTAATAACGTCTGTATGAAGAAGTTTCAAACAAAATCGTATTCCATTTAAATGTGTGTACTAGTGAGTATTGGTTTTTTAAAGTGTAAATTTGATGAGACTTTGAAAAGTTAAATATAATTATATATAATTACCTAGATAATTACATAGATGAAGATTCTTTTATCTCGGCCGAATTCTTTAACTGAATTTTAAATATAAATTCTTATAATGCAAGCTGTCAAGAGCTATAAAGAGTGACAATACAATGGTAACTTAATAAATATGTAGAAGATTTTAAAACATTTTGTCAACATAAAATAATTGATAGTCATTCGAGAGACTATTCAACGCAGACGCGCTTCAAATATAGTTAAAAAATCAAAATTTTGTTAAAAATGTTTTTATTTCTAAATCTTTACTAACAGGAGTGACCTGAGGAATTGAGAAAAAACTAAATAAATTTGTCTGTCTTTTTCAAAAATCCCTTGTAGATCCTGGTTAAGTTTGACTTTAACTATGCTACGTAAAGCGAAATTAAAATATAAACTTCATTTCAAATAATTGTTGATTTCCTAGATCTGTCTATCTATAACATCTTTGTGAATATGGAACATTATTTATTTGTTCTTTTTCCTAACTTCTATGACTGTCATGACACATAAAACAATTTCAATTTGACATTCCAAATATACAGAATACCTAGTGATGACAAGTACCAAATTTAACACACAAAAAATGAAGAAAAAAACAATGTTAAATATTTGACATTTGTTGAAAAAAAAAAATACAAAAATAATTGAAAGGTATTTGCAACTGATTTAGGATGTTATATATGTAGTATGTATGAACGTTCAATATTTAAACAACAGCAACAAACAAATATATATTGTTTGAACTAAATGCCATTTTGTGCTTTTAATAAATAAAAATCGAAAAAGACAATAAATACAATACCTTCAAATTGTTGACTCAATAATCCCTTCATTTTTTTTTTCCAATCATTGCATGTGAAACTTTGTAAAAGATGTACAATGAAGTGTATCATCAGAAACATAAATTGGCAACGAACTAAAAATGCTCTATTTTTTTAGTTTACTACATACATATATTATAACTTTTCGATAGGGCATAACTTATAAACTTCTTAATTGCTATCTTGAGACTCCAGTACGATATTGTCAGAGATAAACATTGGATAAACCCTGTTTTGCATACCCTGCTTTGCATACCCTGCTTTGCATATCAGAAATCAACATAAAGTCCATAAAAATGTTCATAGGGGAAACAGAATGGTTTTAAGATATATATAGATACACAACTGTAATGATTTCACCTGCCTAGCGGGAAAAATATACAGTAAAGAGGCCTTCCTAAAGGACTTTTTATGCACACACAAGGACACCCAAACGCATTGCAAAATCGTTTAAATTTTACAAGATGGGTCATAGAAGCTATGCATATTCGCTTCTGTAAAAGGGTTGATAAAAGATCAACTTAAGAAGGCTAGTTAGAAGGTCTTCCATTAAAGCCCTGTAATACTATGTTCAGACATGCATTCTTAATTGTCTTAATTTAATATATTTCACATTTTCATATTAAAAATGTGTATTAATTTTCTTAATACTATTTTATTCAGCAACAATTCAATGTATCTGACATAATCACATTTTATACTAAAATATGAAAATGCGAAATATTTTTGAAGAACGGTGTTTTAAAGTAGAATATTTTTGAATCTAATTGGGATATTGACCTGAAATTTTTTTGAAAGAATAAAAATTAACTTGTCTAAACAAAAAAATTAGTTCGTAATAAATGTGGATCAAATTGTTCCTAATATTTGCAATCCTATTAAAATTTTGATACAATTTTTAGTTTTAGAAACTCAGTAAATATGTAATATGCAATAAAATCTATATTTATTGACAAAACTCAATGAAATTTTCAACGTTTTTTTTTAAATTGCCATTCTAAATCGCAAAGTGTACAAAAACTTGTCAAAAGGACATCTCGCAATTCCTAAAAATTGGAGCGAAAATCCCAAAAATGGTATTTTTTACAATTTTGCCCATAGGGTCCACATTTCCTTTGGGGCTGGGAAAATACTTTGGGAATAAATAGGGATCACATCAAGGTTTTCAAAGCTGTTTTCCGTTTTCTGATTCCAGCTTTGGGATTTTGAAATTTTGATAAAAAATAGGTCAAATTCCGAAGGGCATAGGGCCGACACATTCGAAAAGCAAGACATGTCTTTTACACCAAAATGTTCTCCGTAAAGATATCTTACGGAAACACATACAATTTTTATATGTCCTTAAAGAAAGTTTTATTTTAAATTTAAAAAAAGAGTTAAGTCACCTTTTCGTCCAAAAAACTGCAAAAATTTACTATTTTTTTAATTTTTAAATTGCAAATCGTTTATTATGGATCCATAATTGATATTGCCCTGAAATCTTTTTTATATTATTGGTAATTTAGTTGTCTAACTAACAAAAGATATTCGAGTACATTTGGTCCAAAACTAAGCCCTATATTTTTAAAAAAGCGGACCAAGGGATGGCAAAATTTTAAAAGTTTAATTTTGAAATGCCTATAACTCGGAAAATATAGGAGATAAATAGCACACTTCCAAAAATATACAAATCTTTGAAATCGGATGGGAAAGTATCCTAATTTGAGCCCCCATAGCGCCGCCCCTGGAGCATTTCCTTGGCTATGTCCATGTCAAATTTTATCCCGATCGGACCAGCCGTTTAGAAATGCCAAATTTATTTCCAAAAAATTTTGATTCTGCCCCACTGTGCATAGGTACACAATTTAGTTTACTCAATTTGCAGACAAGCAGACGTTCTTTACTGGCCTCACTCTACGTCAGTCTCTTCCTCTTCAATTTGAGAAAGATATAATTGATTTTATTTAACAATTTATTAATTATTAAATTTGTTTAGAATATTAAATAAACTTAAAAACAACTTCGCCTGACATTTTTATTTCCTTTTTTATTTGTTTGTTTACATTTTTTGACATTCGGCTTGCTATTGTACAGCATTTTTTCTTCTCTTTGAACATACTACGACAAGGATATTAATTGCGCAATTTATTAATTGAGTTCTTGTATGATAAATTGAGCTCAAATAAGACCTTAATTGTGTAAATGTTCTTAATTGTGCAATTAAGGTGCTAGTCTGAACAGTATAAGAATACCTGCCGCATAATGTCTGTCTGAATGCCTATATAGGAAGTTCTATTGAAAGGCCTAAAAATTAAGGTGTTAAAGAGAGTTATTAGGGAAAACATTCTTAATTAATGCAGAATAAAACCTATAAAATGGACTTTAAAGAATCATGTGTGTAGTTTTATATACAAAATATTTCTTAACGCTACTGCACACCATAAGCTTTTATAAAATACTAAATTTTTTTAGAAGATTTAGTACCTACTTCTGCTGTCATGTACAACATATATATTAATGAAGGTTTAGACCTTATTTTGCAATGCAATTTTTAATGTGTATGAAATTTATTAGAAGGAAAAGCAAAGTCCTTCTAGAACATCTTCTGCGAGAAGACAGAGTGGAATGAATATCTCATATTTTAGTGTAAATATGTCTTCTAGAAGGCCTACAATGTGAAGACCTATCATTTTTCCCGGTGGGTGGCTGTCCCAGTCGTACCATTGTAACACAAACTGTCAATCGGTGTTTAATAGACCCAAGTGTGCTGCCAATGGAACCTAACCTACCCCCACAACCGATGTTTACATCAAGATCCGGCCCTTTGCTAACTCTAAATTTATTATCTTACAATTTTTTTTTTAATTTCAATAGTATTTCTTTATAATAGGGTTCTATAGTTGAAAAAACGTAGACTTTTTATTCTTTTTGAATGGTAGTCCTTTTAGCCTTTCGATTTCGGGTGCCACGATAGACTAGTCGTTAGTGTGCTGGACTATTAATATGAGGGTTGTGGATTCGATTCCCACATGAGACTCTGGGTGTATCTGGAGACAAGCAAAACGCTTCGCAGTTTGAGAAAAATGTTTTGTTTTAATAATTTGTACAATTGTATCAAAAAAAAAAAAACTACTTTTTCGACTTTAGATTTTTTCAGTAAGTCTACTTTTAGACATTTTTTAGATAACGAAATTGATTGTAAGATTTTTAGTGATAGATTTATAGATAATTTCATAATAAAGAACAATTTTAGCTTCAACAGCAATCTTAGCTTTAATTGTAAAGGATCTTCCAATAGGAACTTCCGAAATTTAACAGTTGATTGCAACCATATTGTTGAAGCATTTATTCAGTATGTTTTGTCATATCACCATGGACGTATAACTATAGCTATAAACAAAATTACTAAAAGAACACGTAACCGAACCCGTTAGAGCCCTGTCAGAATCACTGACTTTTCGCCGTCACATAGGGGCCATGTAAGATTCGAAATCGATCATGTAGTCAAAGTAGACCATCTAGTTACTACAGATTTGAATGTGTTGGTGAGAGTAAGTGTATTGGTGAGAGAATTTACTTTTGCGCACCTCTGATCTAGTATGTGCAGACTCATAAAGAACCCGATGTACAGCAGTCGTTTTTACCGACACTTTGTCAACACGAACTTGGCGAACTTTCTTCGAATCTCTTCCTGCTGATGAACGCCTAGCAGATTAGTTTGGTCCATTTTTCCACCAAATTATCCTGGATCTCAGTAGCCTTCGAATCACTGCGACCTAAAATTGCTTCTGCAGGAATTAGGTCTCCGTGATTATAAGAGCCTCGGGCCACCGCATCTTTACTAACATTGACAGATGAATCGGAAAGTTGCGCTTTATTCCTAAACTACTTCTCCCTTGAATTTAACAGACAACTCCCTCCAATGTGGGAAACAGAAGCGGATCACTATCTTATATCAAACATTTGTTCTGATTTGAAACCTAAACTACTTATATACAATATAAACTTCTTTCGATACAAATTAAGAATTACAATGATAGTAGAGGACGATAAGTTTACTTAAACACTTTTTCAGAATCAATTACACATAATGAAACTATTAAAAATTAAAATGAAATTCCGAATAATTCTAGAAGTTTAGGCTAAATCTTACTAATGATGCATTAAAAATTTAGTGATAATTTTACCAAACCTTAAATTGAATTTGATGTATATACCATCTTTCAATAAATTTCGTTATTGCAAGCACCTGATAATAGATAGGACGCTTTTGCTCCCACCAAAAACTTATAATTACTTTAGCGCCATGGTGCCTATTCGGCTGGTTGGTTGGGCTTCACATACCATCTCTTACGCTTCGGGTTATTGTAATGGTACACAAAAAAAGAATTTCTTTTATAGCGTTTAAGCATCATTTCGGATATGCAAAATCATCATTCTAGGTCTCTCGGCTTCAGTTCGTATGATACCTAATTTCCCTGCTTTTGGATGAATCCAGGTGCTCGCAAACGTTTTGAAATTGCTTCTTGAGTAGCTTCCAATGATTTTGCAATCTCTTGTTGAATTTGACAACAATCTTCATGCAGTAATGTATTCAATTCCTGGTTCTCAAACTATTTTGGCTGGCCTGGGCGATATTGGCCTTACGTGTCAAAATCACGACTTATGAACCGCACAAACCATATCTCACAAGTTGAACCCGATGGAACACATTCACCAAAAGCTTTTGTGAGCAATCGGTGCGATTCAGCGGCATTTTTTTTCATTAAGTAAAGCAAAACTTCCCCATATGACGCCTTATTGTCACAAAATTCGACACTTTCGAAGCAAAAAAAAAAAAAAACGTTGTTGTTTACACTATAATGTTCAATAAGAAAGTGGAAATAAATTTGAAATATGTACCCTTTAAAATGACATATAAGTTATTAAAACCAAAACCGCGTTCAAAATATACGATATCTATCATAAATCATGCAATATTCTAGTACGATTTTAACAAATGTAATAAGCATTTCATGGAATTTTGATACTTACTAGCACAAGGGCCTCCAAAAGTGGTAAATGTCCTATATTCTTGAATAACCTGAACATTTATGTTTTTTGTTTTACAAACTGAATTATAATTGTTGTGTAAAAAATTATAATTGAGACTTATTTTCTTATTATTCATGCGATGTTCTATCTAACTACAATTACGAACGTATGTTCAGCACTTAACCTAAAACTATGTAAATCTATGTATGTATTTCACTTATAAGTAAATGTCATTTAATATGTCAGTTTGTATCAAATATTCAATTTTTTTCTTACATTATCATAATGTTTTTAGATTAACTAACAAAACAAAATGTGTGTAGTGCCATTAAGATTCATTACTAAAAGATGCGAAAATCGTTTCATGCAACAATTTCCGTTGCAATGCAATATGATCAAAATAAAAAATAATAAAACACACAGATTGATAAACTTCAACTATCGTAAATACTTACAAGCCGATATTTCGATTTAAAATTTAATAAGTACGTGTTGTATGAACGAACGAACTATTCATCAAAGTGTCATCAATGGGTCGTATTTTAAACAAATAAACGACTCTTTGACATGTTGTAAAGAAAATGTATTTGGCAGACGACAATGATTATGACTGTAATTACGATTTTGATTTGGATTGTAATTTTGATTATTAATGACAACAAATTTTTTTAGGTTAAACTTGTCTAGTCGAAAGGAAAAGGGAAAACTGCCAATTGACGAAGGTTGGTTGTTAAGTTTAAGTAACAAATAGCTTCAGTGTATCAAAGTAACCATAACGTAGGTGAAAAGTTGTAAAATCTTAAAATTATTTGTTCAATTCACAAGATCTCTTATCATTTTATATTGTCATAATGTCCTAATATTTCACAATGGTTTCTATTGCTTTTCAAGCAAAAAATGTCCTAAAATAATACTATTTTCTATGTTATGTTTATTGTGTTATCGTAACGAACCAGCAGAGACCAACGCCGAATGCCTAAGAGTCGGTTAAGACGAGCCGCCGAGTCGTGATATATTAGGACATTATGACAATTTGACATGATAAGAGACCTTGTGAATTGACCAATTGTATACTTGACAGCTCCCGTAGTATAAATATCATATGTCCAACAAAGTTAACTTCCAACTATTGAATAACATACTTTTCTATGATTTACACATGCCATTTACATTACTTAGAAGTAGTTTAATAATGACATACATATATCGACACAAAACGCATCCTACAAAGAATGAATATAATTCTAATTTTTGATTTTGCAAATGGAGAGACAACAGTTTAGCATTTTCCCTCGTGTTACACTTCACTATATCTCTTCCGAAGTAAAGGATGTTTGTTTTAAGCCAGATAGAACATGACATTTTTAAAAATAACAAAAAAAAAAAAAAAAGTTTTCTTAAAAACAATTTTTTATTCGAGAGATTAATACATTTAAAAATTATTTCGGTTATATGGCCACCGCGACTCTTCTTGACGAAGCGCATTCTGGACGTCCAATTTTGGGTCATTTTTTTCAGCATTGCTGGCTGTATGTAACGAATAACACGAACATTGTTGGCCTACAAGTCGTCAATAGTTGTTGGTTTATCAGTATAAAAAAGCGACAGTAAATAATCGAGAGGTGTCAAATCGCACGACCTTGGAAGTAAATTGGCAGGTCCATTTCTCGAAATCAAGTTATCGCCAAATTTTGATTTCAATAAATCATAGCGCCATCATGTTGAAACCACATCTCGCAATGATCAATGTCATCCATATTTTTAAATAAAAAATCATTGATCGTGGTGCGACAACGATCTCCATTGATCGTAACGCGAGCTTCGGCTTAATTTTTGAAGTAATAAGGTCTGATGATGACACCGCTTCAAACTGTGCATTTTTCTGTATGTTCTTTTGGAGATTGGTCTCACTCCATATGCGATTTAGCAATTTTGTTTATTAACAAATCCGTTAAGTCAAAAATGAGCTTAATCGACAAACGCAATTTTGCGATAAAACAATCGTCTATAAGTAACGCTAATCGATGACTGATTTTCAAAGTAAATTTGTATAATTCGGTAGAGCTGTTTTTAAAAGTCAATCTCTTCATGATGATTTGCCAGAGTATACTGATCATAAATGTCAAAAAGTGAGAGCAGTGTGACAGTTCGTTTGACAGTAAACCCTTACGTAAGTTATATCGAACTTCAAAAAAACACACTTTACAAAACCTCCCATCACCTGATTTGTTCGCAGTTACTCGTTTGGCCTTCGGTTTTTGTTGATAACGATCTTCACTCTAATCGGCTTAGACATTTTCTTTTATTTCTCTCTAGTTGTTACGTTTCAAAGTAAAACAATAAAACTGGGAAACCTTCTCTTACTTTTATGTTTAATGCTATAAATATATACATATTTTTTAATCGTTTTTAATGAAAACTACTTTTGAAGTTTTCTAAATAAATTGTAATTTTAGCTTAAAGGTGAACGAACACTATTTAATACATCCGTCAATAAGAAACCTAATGCAAAACATGTACTTATTTATTTAATCGATACTTTTAATACTTTAAGAAGTGACCTTTTTAAAGGAACAATCTTTTATTTTTCGTTTTTTATTTATTTATTTTTTTTTCTGCTGATGTTTTAATTTTCATACAATTTATCATGTTTACATTTTACAGCATTTCACATTTTGTAGAATGCACCAGTACGAGTAAGTATCTGTTTTACATGTAGTCACATGCTGTGGCTGTTGTATGTCTTTTTTAAAAATAAACAATTTGCCACCGGCATAATAATTTCTCATCCTACAACAGTTTACAGAAATGAAGGAAAATTTTTTTGTACAAAATTTCTTAAGAAAAATTTTAATATATACAAAGTTACTCATGTATATTAGGGTAGCCCTTATTTTTCCCTTTTTAATGCTCCCCAGGTTTAGATAATTCTCGGTCATCTGCTGATGATTTTGAAATTGTTTGGAGTTTATATAAATATTAAAAAAAATATATCAACCAAAACAATTTGCGCTTTGTAAACTTTTTTTAATACTTATCTGGTGTATGAATGATTAAAAAATGCGGGATTTACAATTGATGGCGTATTTTTTGATTTTTTGTTTTCTATAACTTATATTCCATTTTAAAAGGGACATATCTATCATTTATTCTCATTTAGTTATTGAACATTATAGTGTAAGCAACAAAGTTTTGTTTTGCTTCGCAAATGTCGATTTTTGTGCCAACAAAGCGTCATATGCGGGAAGTTTAGCTTTACTTCTTTAATTTGAAAAAAATGCCGCTTAAGCACACAGTTTGCTCACCATAGCTTATGGTGAATGTGTTCCATCGGTTTCAACGAGCGAGATATGGTTTGTTCGGATCAGAAGTGGTAGACAAAGATCGCCCAGGACAGCCAAACAAGTTTGAAGATCAAGAATTATAGGCATTACTCCATTAAGATTGTTATATAACTCAACAAGAGCATGCAAAATCATAGGGAGCTACTCAAGCAGCAATTTCACAACGTTTGTGAGCAGCAACATTCATCCAAAAACAGGAAAATTGGGTACCATACAAATTAAAGTCCAGAGACCTTGAAGGACGATTTTGTATGTCTGAAATGCTGCTTGAACACTATAAAAGAAAACCACTTTTGCACCGAGTCACTGGCGATGAAAAATGGATCCATTACGATAACTCGAAGCGTTAGAGGATGTATGTGAAGCCCGACCAACCAGCCTAATCGACATCAATGCCAAATATCCATGAAGCTAAGGTAATGCTCTGCATTTATCTGTCCAGACCATCGTAGGGAACGAGACATGGAAGCGTAATATTACATCATGACAACTCTCGGCCACATGCAATATCTGTTATAAACTATTTAGAATGAAGTGGTTGGGACGTTTTCCCTCACCCGCTTTATAGTCCAGACCGTGCCCCCTCTGACTACTACTTGTTTCGATCGATGCAGAACGCTCTATCTGGGATACGATTCACTTTGGAACGGAATATTGATTCGTTCATGGCCTCAAAAGAGGAGCATTTCTTTTGGTTGCCAGAAAGATGGGAAAAGGTCATATTTAGCAATGGCAAATACTTTGAATTAATTTGTACTGAACAGATGTTTCAGAAGTAAAGCTAAAAATTTGAAAAAATCCCGTATTTTAAAGTCATACACCTAATAATTGATAAAAAATAAAGATAATTAACCCTCTAGCCGGTAAGACCGCCTGAAGACGGTCTTCGAGTTTTGGGCTCCAGTAATGTATTAAACATTTTTTCGCTTTAAACTAGAGAAAACTGTCTTTAGACAACACTCTTTTACATTTGTAATACTTCCCAATATATTCTGACAAGTCGTTTGTCAGCTATGATCAATCAAGTGCAAAAATTAGCATCGAAAATTATATTTAATTATATTTATTTTACTATTGTGTTAAAGATGGATATTACTAAACGTCCTTATAAGAAAAATATAAATTTTGAGCAAATGTCTGATGAACAATCTCTCAAGTTCATCGATTCTGTAGAGTTCAGTAGACAGCACAGATGAAAGTATTGATAGCGTTGACAGTGTTGTTGATTCCACTTATGTTCCAAAGATGAAACACCATCTCAGAAAATATATGCCCAATAAGCCGCATAAAAGGATCAAATTGTTCGTGCTTTGTGATTCAAATGGTTTTGCCTACCGTTTTTAAATCTACAATGGGTCCGGAGATAATATCAATTTACCTATTACACAAAACATTGGTGCTACCTTAAATATTTGGAGATTCCTAATTTCACGCATCAAATCCTGTATTTAGCAAGACCATTTACAGGAGGTCTTCACAATTTTTTACCTGGCTTTCGTTCAGGATGTTTTTTTAGCCTGAAAATTAAAACTTACGATTCTATTGACTAAGCCCGTTTTCTCAATGTATCGACAAACTGCCAGTTACTAAATCTCGACATAAATTTATTAGTTATTATAAGCTGTCCGTTAACAATTTTGGTTTTCTCAATATACCGACAAAAAACATTATTTTCAATTGGCAATACCTCTGAAAATAGATGTGAAAGTTGGGAATCCTGCCTTCAAGTCACACCATGTTGACATAAATCAGCTGTTAAATGTTGCCATTGCAGCCGGAATCTTTTGAAAAATTCAATATCCTCCATGTCCACTAGGTACTTAGGCCTGTCATGATAAACTCTTTCTTGGAACTCAAGTTCTTCGAGTTCATCCTCCATCAAATTAATGTTAATTCCTCTATTAAACATTCTTTTTATAAAATCTATTTAGTTTTGTTTGCAAAAACACAAACACATAAAAACTATGAACAGCAGTCAGCTGATTGAATTTATCCGTACGATAAATAAATAATTGGCAGATGAGGTCGGGTTAGCTTTGCGACCGGACGCAAATGAGACATTGAGAAACCCAAATTTCTTTAGTCTGCAGTTTTTCGTTGGGAAAAAAGACAATCGCCTAATGAGGAAACGGCCCTAAATCTACTTAAAAACAAGTAAGAAAGTATGGTCGGTCAAGCCCGACCAGATAATACCCTACACTAAGTAAATGAGCAAAAACATTTTTCTTTCAAAATTTCAATAATTTATGTTCGTGAGCGATTTTCGGAAGTGGGCCTTATATGGGAGCTATGACAAATTATGGACTGATCACCACGAAATTTTGTCACGTGTTTAATGTTTATATGAAAGTTATTTACGTTGAATTTTATGTGTATACCAACATTTGTAGGTTATTTATGCTCGTTAAAGTGATTATCGGAAGCAGTCCTTATATGGGAGCTATGACTAATTATGGACCGATCATAATAAAATTTGGTGACATGAATTCTCTATATATAAAACTTATTTGGACAAAAACTTGTGTAGATACCTATATAAATTAAGCATTTGTGACGGATAAAATCCACTTTCGGGAGGACATTTGTATGGGGGCTAGGTCAAATAATGGACCGATTTCAGCCAGTTTCAGGATCGTCCTTAGGCAGAAAAAATGATATGTACCAAATTTTATCGAAATATCTTTAAAATTGCGACCTGTACTCTGCGCACAAGCTTTACATGGACAGCCAACCAACCAACCAGCCAGCCAGCCAGACGGACGGACGGACATCGTTTAATCGACTCAGAAAGTGATTCTGAGTCGATCGGTATAATATTTTTGGGCGTTATAAACATCTGCACAAATCCATTATACCCTCCCCACTATTGTGGTGTAGGGTATAAAAAAATTATTGGCTTCATCGGGTAATTTTTACGGCCTTGCCAGTTAGAGGATTAAAACATTTCCAATATATACTTTTTCCCTATATAAGTAGTGTGAAAAGAAGAATTGGCATTTAATGGAAACCCATGTTGCTGAATTTCCCAATTGGCCTTTAAAAACGACTATGTTTTCTAACAAATGTCTTCAAAAATATGCATTAGTGCAAGAGCTATAATTTCGTGGATATTATCAGTGACACTATAACTTTTATATACGAAAATTTCCTCGTTTTAGACATCAACGATTACATGAACCAATACAAGAGTTCAAACGACAATTTGATCTCCGCTACGGAACGATTCGATTATCACTCGACCAAGATTTTGGTCAATTCACAAGGTCTCTTATCATGTGATATTGTCATAATGTCCTAATATTTCACAATGGTTTTTATTGCTTTTCAAGCAAAAAAGGTCCTATAATAATACTACTTTCTATGCTATGTTAATTGTGTTATCGTAAGAAACCATCAGAGACCAAAGCCGAATGTCTAAGAGTCGGTTAAGCCGAGCCGCCGGGTCGCGATATATTAGAACATTATGACTGATAAGACTCCTTGTGAATTGACCAATTATAAATTAACTTCAAACCAAATTTGTCAATAGAGCTTTATAGAAGACAGAATTTTATTCAAAGTTAAGAAACAACATAAAAAATATCTTACGATTTGGTCAACTGGCTTATTTTACAATATTGAATTAATTATACCACCAAAATGCTTCAAGTACTCGATGTAACAGCAAAAGTTGTAAACAATTAAACAAAAATCGAAAAAATCATTACAAACAAATTTAAATTATCCAGCAGCAGCAAGAATAATTTGTTCATTTCGATTGTTATTAAACAAAATTTGTTTATCTTCTTGTCTGTTTATTAATACTAGACAATAATTTGTAAGCAATTGGTATTTAAATTAAATTAACGATTTGTGTGTAATGATTTTTATTTGAACTCTAGATAAAACTGAAGATGATGTATGACTTTATAAAATTATTTGCAGATTTCCTGTCAATAGCAATCAATATTTAATAAATTATAATATTTAAATGTAACCAATAGGAAAGTGTAGATTAACAGCAATTTAGATGTTGGAAAACTAAATAATATAATAGTGCTAAGAGTATTTTAAGTGAGGAAAAATGTTATATTCGAATTAGTGTAAAATTCGAACGGATGAAGATATCGTAATAAATTTAGAACTTATATAAATTGAAAGATAGTTTAATCAATGGAAGGATAACTTTTGATATTGAATTGTTTTAATACCAATAATTTTAAAAGACTGAAAATATCACCATTTTAAAATTAATTTTTTAGATAAATCTGAAATTTTTCTTAAAAATCGTTTGTGAAAACGAAGCTAAAACATAATGGATCAAAATAATAACTACGAAATTAACGTTTCTGAAGTGTTAGTGATGCCTTCTCTCTTTTCAGAAGATGTCTAAGTGACTTGATAAGAGACCTTGACCTTTAGAAGGAGAAATCTGAACTGCTAGCATCTAGATACAAAGAAATAAATATTTTAATTCATCTAATCGCGGATGAGAAAAATAAATTCTTCCATTTTTTAGCTTAGCAAATGATGTAGTCTTTTGTAATGAAATAGGACATATGAAGTAGTATGTGCAGACATCAGATAAAACCATATAAAATTTGTAGCAATCAACCACTACCCTAGCTCGAAAGAGTATCAGTTACTATGCCGAATATGTTATTTCACGCTCGCGCAGTTAAAAGGGTTTTAGCGAATCTCAACATAAATAAGTCTCCTGTACCTGTGCACCGGTCTTGAAATAGTGTTCTTCGACGCTAGCTCGTCCATTAGCTAACCTTTTCAGCACTTTATACCTTGCCGGCAAATTTCCTGCATGTTGGAAGGTTGCTAATCTAACGCCAATTCCTAAAAAGGGAGGGACTAACAACCCTGATAATTATCGCCCAATAGCAATCTCTTCTGCACTTTCCAAAGATATGGATAGTATGCTTAACTACGATCTTGTGAAATATTTAGAGTCTAACAGTTTGCTTAGCGACCGGAAGTGTGGCTCGCTCTACGGGAGACTTGCTAGCCTTCCTATCGGAAAAATGGTGTCGTTCCATACACCGTTTTGGCGAAACCAAAGTGGTGGCTCTAGATATTTCTAAAGCGTTTGATAGAGTATGGCATGGTGTGGTTTTAGCAAAACTTATTGCTTTTGGTGTCGATAATAACTTCTCTCGATTTATATCTAGCTTTCTCAGAGATCGCACTATACGAGTTTTTATATATTGAATCTCATCAAACGAGTTCAAGATCAATTCAGGGGTACCGCAAGCCTCCGTCCTTTCTCCTACTCTATTTCTTATCTTTATAAACGACCTTTTACGTCAAACTTCCAACCCTATCTACTCTTTTGGCAATCATATGCATTCAATTATAGACCCAGCCTGTCGGAGATTGGGGCAATGAGGCAAAACATGAATGATACGCTTAACCAAGATTTTGTGACAATCTCTGAATGGGGTTGTGCGAATAGAGAAGATTTCAATGCACGCAATGTTGTATGTTAACACACAAACGCACAACAGACCATGTTGCTCCATCTGTTTTTATGGGTGGTGTAAATATTAAGGAATCAGAAGCTCTTGATGTTCTAGGCATGAGTATTCAGTGCGATGTCCGCTGGACAAAACACATTTTTCGAGTGTCAAAAGAAGCATTCAAGTGCCTTGGTTTTCTAAAACGGTGTAAGACATACTTCACTCCATCTGATCTCGTTACTATTTACACCACTTATATCGGACCGATGTGTGGGCCGGTGCTTCAAAGTCTATTTAAGAGTTACTCGACCGCGCACAGGAGAGGGCGAAGGTGCTTATCGGTGACAGTAGGGTAGCCAGCTCTATTGACTCACGGGAACATCGTCGCAATGTGGGTTGTGTTTCACTGTTCTACCGATACTGCAATGGTATGTGCTCTGTTGAAATTAGGGATTTTGTTCCCGAAACCCGTTTTTTACGCAATACAGGTTCTTCGGCATGGGCTCATCAATTCGTTGTCGACTGGACAGGGGATCGCAAAACACATTACAGGGAAAATTTGTTCTTTAGCCGTACTGTCCGTATGTGGAATAAGCTTCCTCCTGAAGTCTTTCCTGTCACTTTCAATATAGGAAAATTCAAACAAATGTCCACAAACACTACTCCCTCTATCCTCCCATAACCTATTTTCCTAGTTCCAACACAATGCTTTGCATGAGTAGGGGTCATTCTCTGAATGCTGGTCGAAGAAAAAAATAGAAAGATATAAAAGGATTAAAAACACATAAATAAGCAACCTAAGGAAAGAATCTGAAAATTAAATATTAAATAATAATTGCGTTTAAAATTCTCAATTGACTTTTATTAAAATAGATAACATAGATAAATACACATAGATCGGAAATTCACCAGTCAAAGACCTAACTCAGTTGTCAAAAACCTAAGTGCTGAGAATGTATAAGTAGAAAAAACTATGTGAAAACAAAAACAACACTCGTATGTGTTATTATTTTGAATATTTTTTTTTCTAGTTTCCGCTCTATTTTTCTCTATGATAGATAACCTCTATATTAATTTTTTGAAATTTCGTTTAAAAAAAGTTTTGAAAATGTAAATAAAAAATTTTGAGATATGAATGAAATTTTATGTTTTTTTAGTATAAAGTCATTTTTATTGCGTGTGTGACTTAAAAATGCAAGATTTTTTCAAATTTTTAGCTTTTATTTTGAAACATTTGTACAAAATAAATTTTGTCATTGTTAGTTAGTTATGACCTCTTCCCATCTTACAAGCAAGATATTAGTTCCGAGCCAAAAGAACTGCTCATATTTTGAGGCCAAGAAGGAATCAACTCAATTTCGGATACTCAGTTGTAAGGTAAAGCTTATCCCAGAGAGAGCGTTCTGCATCGATCGAAACAAATAGTCGTCGGAGGATGCGAAGTGTGGACTTTAAAGCGGGTGAGGTGAAACTTCCCAACCTCTTCATTTTAAATAGTTTTTATCAAGTATTGCAACATGTGGCCGTTTGTTTTCATGTTGGAATACTACGGTTACATGTCTGGCCCCATATTCCTTAGCGTTTTTCCGCCAATGCTCGCTTCAAACCAATCAGTTGTGTTCGGTACAGTTGCCATGGGATAGGCTGGCCAGATTTTAGTAGCTCATAATAGATAGGACCCTTTTGGTTCCAACAAATACTGAGCATTATCTTAGCGCCATATTTGATATTGGTGTTGATTCGGTTGGTTGGCCGAGCTTCATATTAATCTCTTACGCTTCGGGTTATCGTAGTGGATCCATTTTTCATGGCAAGTAATGATTCCGTGCAAAAATTATGTTCTTTACAAAATCGTTTTTCAAAGTCTTTCATCTTCAATTCGTATGGTACCCAATCCTGCTTTTGGATGAATCCTGCTGCTTGCAAATGTTTTGAAATTGCTCCTAATGATTTTACAAGCTCTTGATAAGTTTTACAACAATATCCATGGAGTAATGCTTGCAATTCTTGGTCTTCAAACTGTTTTGGCTGGCCTGGACGATCTTTGTCTTCCGTGTCAAAATCACCACTTCTAAACCGCACAAACCATCTCTCGCACGTTAAAATCGATGAAGCACATTCACCATAAGCTTCGGTGAACAATCGCTGTGCTTCAGCGGCAAACATATACATGTTTACTGTAACCATATACATATATGGTTGGTACAATCATGTGAATCGTTAATTAACCATATTATTGTTACCACAATCATATATATAGTTACTGTGACTATAATATTGTTAAAAATGTTGAAATGGTTACAGCAAACATGCACAAATGTTGAAGTGGTTATAGTAACAATGCACAACTATATTTTTTTCTGCGTGCAGATACATTAAGACCCACAAAACCTTTGATCTCCGATGAGAAGAGCATGGCATCAACAAAACTGCTATATTGTTTTAGTTTAATTTTTTATTATTAATATATTAAAGCCTTTAACCTTTATTATTATTATTCATTGATACAAGCATCCATATTAAATGAAAGGAATACATTTAATATGGATGCTTGTATCAATAATGCTTTGAAGTTTCTAAAAGTTTAATTTTGTTTTGACAATATACTAAATTGATTGTTTTAAAGTTTTCTACAAAGTTGCTAAATTTTTATTCTCATCAAAAAACAAAAAAAAAAAAACATTAAACTTAAACAAAAAAACCTTAGAATTGTTTGTTTAAAACTCGTAAAAGAAAATCGTGAATGTTCAAGTGTTTTGTTTTATTCATTTTTCATTTAAAGAAAAACTGTCAATGGGCTGCGTGCAACAAGTTTAAACTAGAAAAAAACACAATTGAAAACATCTTTAAAATGTCATTTAACACTTATTACCATAAACACTGCACAATAATTGTTTAAGGTATATTTTAAAGATCCTAAAATGTTGTTATGAAATTTAAAATAAAATTATTTACTTTACAAAAAATCAACAATTTCAAAATTCCATAACTAGATATAATAGAAAAATTATCTATTTGTTACTTTTAACATAGTATTTTTGTATGAAAAAAGTACTTTGTCTTTTTGTTGCAGCTACATATAATGATTTATTCGTTCAATCAACAACTAACCCAAGTTCTCCTCTCCTCAAAACGTGGGCATCTGCTTAAAAATAACCATTGATTATAAAAACGTCAAAATGCAATTATTTTTGAAGCTTATAATGAAGTTTTAATACGTGACAATTTGCTAATTTCATTCACTGTTTTCTACAAATATTTATTGATGTGAAAACCAACGAAAATCCATAATGAGATGAGTACAAGCAGTAAACATTTTTTTGAGCCAAAATCACAAGAATTAGAATGTATGTTGCAACTTGCCATCAATGTAGATGATGACAACAAACTCTAGAATAGACTCACGTCACAGTTTTATCGAGTACAATTATTGTCTGTCGTTTGTCGTTCATTCATGTATTTATTCGATATGAATAAATGAAGGTTAAGTTTATGTCAATACACAATAATAAAAATTCTATTAAATAGTTTATTTTTTTTTTTAATTTTTCATTAAGTTGTTTCAATTCTGCTTGATCTCAATTTTCAGCTTTTGTAGTTTTTTTTTTTTTTTTTGTTAAATGTCAAATAATCTATAAACAAAAATCATATTTTTGTACTGTCTTCGTTGAAGCATTATATTTATGCTTCAGTTAATAGATAATTGCAGAGTTCATAATTGTATTGTGTTTTAATATTAGAATGACATTTGTATTGTTTAACATTAAATAAAATTAAAAATCCATCCAATTTATAAATGTTATCAGAGATCAAGTTTATGTATTAAACTGCTCTAAAAGGAAATAAATTTCTAAGTTTCGGTCATAATTCTGGTCGAACATGATTTTGCATTTCGATATCCAGCAAAATATCTAGTACATTTTATTATGATCACTAATGCGGTAATTCAGCACTAGTTTCTCTTCGATCCTAAAGTATGGAAATACAAAAGGGTTTGTAAATTGGTTGTAAATTTGCAAATTTCCTCGAAAATTTCGTGACAGCAAGAATGATACACCCGATTGTCATCCCAAAAACCATCCTAATTCCAAATATTCCTCTTTTATATCTCTCCGTATTAACGGTAAGGCTCACTTATGATCAATTCATAAGGTCTCCTATAATGTCATAATAATAAGGACATTATGACAATATGACATGATAGGAGACCTTGTGAATTGACCAATAGAATGAAAGAAAAGAGAAATGTCAATTAACAAAAATTTAATAAAATTACTCTCTTTACACACATATACAAGGTGGCGAAAAAGTAATCCTCATATCAGAAAATGCTATAAATTTCAAATAAATAGTCAGCAATATTCCGCATTCTGGAGCAGTATTGCGTAACATTGTTTATTATCGTGTATTTCGCATGTGTTTACTACACAAATGTCAAAACAGAACTGACATTAGGGGCCAATCGCAAAATTTATAGCATTTTCTGATAGGAGGATTACTTTTGCGCCACCTGTTGGTGATACAATAACAATATACATGGCAATACATTCTCACGAAAGAGGTTCTTGACAACAGACTAAGGTTTTTGGATCTCAGTTAGATATGAGTTTTATCTTTTAAACAGATTAGTAAAAGTCAGTTCGAAAATGGCTAGATTACAGTCAGAATGCTCCTCTACTCAAGCAAAACACTGTCGGCTATGTTATCTATAACAAGCAAGAGCTATATTCAGTTGTGCCGAATCTTATATACCCTTCACCAAATTATACTTTAAAATAAAAATTTTAATATTTTTAGATTAACAAAATTAATTTTTTTTTTAAATTGTTTTTAAAAATTAAATTTTTTTTTTCAAAATTTAAAAAATAATAATTTTTTTCAAAATTGTTTTCAAAATATTTTTTTAAACTTAAAAAAAAAAATTTTTTAAATTTTTTTTAAAATTTATTAGTGAAAAAAATGTATGACAAAAATATTGTTCCCGATTTTGACCCATTGTAGGACCAAATTACTATAGCCTTATATAGATCGTTATAATGGTCTTTGCAATATCTATCATTAGATATCCATATTGTCTATATTAATGACTTAGTAATCCAGATATAGATAAAACATAGGCCAAAAATCGAGGTCGATATATTGATGTATGAATCAAGTTTGTAAGTTATTTCGGGTCTTCAGAAAATTTATTTCAACAGACATACATACATACATATATAGATAGACAGACTGACAGACAGACATGGCTTAATCGACTCCGTTATCTATAAGGATCCAGAATATATATACTTTATAGGGTCGGAAAATTATATTGTTTAAATTACAAATGGAATGACAAACTTATATATACCCTTCTCACGAAGGTGAAGGGTATAAAAATAAAAAGAACACTCAAGCATTTGTATGAAAAAACCACAAAATATGTTATCACCAAAATTAGCATAATTCATTCACTTTTTAATTGGATTTTATTTCCTTATGTGTTTTTTGGAAAGCTACCTTAGTATGTATTTTCACTAAAATAAGAAAACAATATTTTAATGCCTCACAATCAACTGTAAAGAAAGTTAAAATTTGTTGAAAAAGTGCGTTTTTTTGAAAAATAAATGACCATAACTTAGCCATTATCTCTTCTAATTGTAAGACAAAATATATATTTTTTAAATAAAAGAAACAATTTTAAAATCAATTACAAAACAACATAATTATGATTTTTTGAAGTTGTAGCTTTAAAAATATCGTTACTTCACTTCATTTTCTAATAAAAAAATTGCTAAACGAAGTGATCGAGCAAAACTATAAGTATTTCCGATCTTTGTGAACTTATTTTTGGTGTATCATAATAGACATAGTAAATTGATGATTTTAAGTTTTGTTATGAATTTTAGTAAGATTTTCTAATGCTAAATTCCCAATTTTATTGATTAAATCACTGAAATTTATTGTTGGGGGATAAGCTAGTTCCTATGCTCATTTCACTGGTTGCTTAGGCCAGATCAACCTTTTCCCAAAAGGCTTTAGAAAAACTAAAGATATTATACAAATAAAACTATAGAGTGAATGAGAATTACAGACACTCAAGCTTTATTTGTAAAATTATCAAAGCTTAAACAAAACACCAACAATAATAAAATTTAATTTGGAAGTTTATAAAATATTTATTTGGGTTCAAATATATGGGGGATTTTATGTCAGGTGAACCAACTTTTGAAATCGATGTCTTCCGATCGGGATTTTCACCAATGTTAGTCCTATTGGATAGAATTTCAGACACAATTTTTCAACTAGATCGGTCAAGAACTCTCTGAGTTAAATCAAAATAAATGTTTTGTAACTCAATAAGTTACATGGATGACCAACTTATTGAGTTACAAAACATTTATTTTGATAGATATCCAACTCGCATCTCACTAAGCTCTTCAATGAAAAGACCTAAGCTTCCTTTTGAGAGGAAAGGGCCCATTTTGAAAAAAAGTCAAACATTTTTATTTTTCTGAAGATTGAATAAATAGCTATTTAAATTATTTGGGACAAATTTCGCTAAGAACAATCGGTAATAAGTTACATGGATCAGATGAAACACCTGTTTGGCCAAAATGTCAAATTTTGACCCCCTCTAACTCACAGAGTTCTTTATCGATTTTGTTGAAAAATTGTGTCTGAATTACTATCAAATAGGACTAACTTTGGTGTAAATTTCATCAAAAGTATATATATAAGGTTGGGTCCAATGTAGGAGGCCGAAAAAATTAACAAATTCACAATGCGATACTTGTTCTAAGGAGTGACATCGAAAAATTCTTAACATTTTTTTTATATGATTAAAATTATTATTACAATTTACGAAAAAAAAAAATATTTTTATAGTTTTAATCACTGAAACTTTGAACCTTTTTTGGAAACCCTTCCATTAACGTTTTTATAGTGCTTTCTGATACTCTGCTCGAACAGGTAGTCCATCTCCGTTTCAAATCTACCACACTTTTGGACACCTTTTTTGTGCTCTTCAATTCTTATTTAACAAGAGCCCAATATCTCTCCACTGGCCTTAGCTCCAGGCAATTTAGAGCATTTGCCTCTCTTGGTACAAATACCATATTATTGTTCTTGTACCACTCAAGGGCTTGTTTACCATAGTGACAGGATGCCAAATCAGGCCAAAAATAAGTGAACTCATTAAGAAGACTTATGAATGGAAGCATCCTCTTTTGTAAACATTTCTTGATGTAAATTTCGGTATTTATAAAGCCCTTTAAAACAAATGTTTGGCTTTTTTGCCGCAACTGCATATTGCTTGTCTGAAATTTTGTCTGTTTTTGGGTCCTAAACTTTTCTTCAACATTCCCTCGAGCATCAGCAACATAAAATTTTTGACCAGAAAGTTGCAAAAAATCTGCCATAACATACGATTCGTCATCCATTATGCAGCAAGAATATTTTTTTTATAAAACTTGAGTTCAATTTCCGTGCTCTGTTTTTGGCCTCTAAATTTTTAACAGCGTTCCTGTTAGGAACTTTTTCAGCCTTCTATGTTTTTAAACCTGCATTAGCTTTAACTTTTCGAAATTAAACATAATAACTGACATGTTTTAAAAAGGTTACTTGATAAAAAAAAAGAATCAAATAATAATTGTGTTAAAAATTTTAATGAAAAACGTGTGTTAAGACTTTTACGATCTCACTCCTTATTGTTCATTCCAAGAAACTTTGGTTTCTTCGAAATTTTCAGGACTTTAAGCTGAGATTTGTAGATATGAGATGCTGTCAAAGTCAGGAAAGTGAAGAAAATTCAACGCATTTTTAATGTTTTTTTGTTCTTATTTCAAGAGGTTTATATAACATTTTTTGTGGCTAAACTATTTTCAATATTTAAAAAGACATACATATCTAAAATATTTTCGTTCAAAAATTAAAATTGAAAAAATTTCATACTTTTTACCCAAAAGTAGGTTTTTCTTAAAAAAGTGTTTCATACCACAATCAAATTAGTAATCTCTATATTAAAAAAAGTCTCTTAAGTTTGCACCTTTTTTTTATTTTTTAAAATTTTTTTTTTTAATTTTTTCTTATTAGACAATTTTCATTTAATTTAATAGAGGGTTTAAAGGGTAATAGAGGATTTATATTGATTTCTTTTTGTCTGAAAGAAATGATCAAAAAATATTTTCAACATTTTAAGAAAAAAAAAAAATTCAAACAAAGACTGAGGTACCTCAATAAAATCTGAATCGCTGATTTTTATACCCTACACCACCATAGTGGGGAGGGTATAATGGATTTGTGCAGATGTTTGTAACGCCCAAAAATATTAGTCTAACATCCACCTTAAAATATACCGATCGACTCAGTATCACTTTCTGAGACGATTAAACGATGTCCGTCCGTCCGTCCGTCCGTCCGTCTGGCTGGCTGGTTGGCTGTCCATGTAAACCTTGTGCCCAGAGTACAGGTCGCATTTTTGAAGATATTTCGATAAAATTTCGTCCATATCATTTTTTCTGCCCAAGGACGAATCCTATTGAAACTGGCCGAAAGCGGTTCATTATTTCACCTAGCCCCCATACAAATGTCCTACCAAAATTGGACTTTATCGGTCATAAATGTTTAATTTATATATGTATCTACACAAGTTTTTCTCTAAATAAGTTTTATATATACAGAATTCATGTCAACAAAGTTTATGATGATCGGTCCATAATTAGTCATAGCTTTCATATAAGGCCTGCTTCCGATAATCACTTTAACGATCATAAATCTCCTAAAAATGTTGGTATACACATAAAATGCAACATAAATAACTTTCATGTAGACATTAATCACACTACCTAATTTCATGGTGATCGGTCCATAATTGGTCATAGCTCCCATATAAGGCCCACTTCCGAAAATCGCTCACGAATATAAATTATTGAAATTTTGAAAGAAAAATGTGTTTGCTCATTTCTTAGTGTAGGGTATTATATGGTCGGGCTTGACCGACCATACTTTCTTACTTGTTTTTTTGTTGTTGAAAATTTCACATTTTCATATTTTTGCTTAACCTAGGGACAATTATGAACCGATAAAATTTGGAAAAAATTATTAAGATTTATATAAAACTCGTTCATGTCATCATGATGTTGATGTTAATTGTGAACGTTAAAGTGAATTTCTGAAAGGGACTTTATATGGGGACCAAACTTTACATGATTCCTGAGTACACAAAACGGATACTTGCTAAATTTTATCATGATTCTTGCATAATTAACACTTTTGTGAGTAAACAAGTGCAATTCCGATAGGAATTTCTATGTGGGCTAGCCGAAATCATGAACAATGAACCAAAATAAGTTGGGTTCGTCCTTGAGTCTAATTAATCCTAAAAGTATCCAAAAAATAAAGCTTTTAACTCAAAAAACACTACTGGTAAAATGCTCCTCTGTGTATATAACAGGGAGCATGAAATTCGATATAGTTTAAAATAAATGCCTCCCTAATAAATACTTTTTAATATCCTACTTACTTAATTAATTAAAACTAATTAAACATCTTAATTAAAAAGCTATTTATTTATTACTATTATATATAAGTAGTTATTATTTTATTGCAAAATGCAACATTGTTCCGTCGTTCTGTCACTGCAGCATCAGGTTAGTTTGCAGCACTTCCATTGACCCCTGCTTACAAAATGACGTGTGTTGGCATTTTTCATCCGTATTGAATCATCATCCACATGCTCAGCACTATTTGTGCATTGAACATGGGCTGATGATGTCAAAATAGTTTCGTGATATTTAACTATTAAACACTAACATTTTACAGGTCTACTCGTATGGAACTTCACTAGAATTCTTGTGTTAAACAGCGGCGCTGTTGTAACGATTAAATATTCACAAATTCGTTTTGGAAATTTCAACATGTTAAATTTATTTAAATTAAATTTATTGCTAAATTTGTTTGAAAAAAAAATTTTTAAATAAATGAATACTATTAATAATAAAAAACGTTTAATGCGGAACTACATATCAATGTTTCATGTCTAAATGGTTGAAGTAGGAAAGGTAGGTAAAAAGGGTGAGGTAGATGGAATATATTGCTGGCCTTCATTTTATTATAGAATTTCTTTTGGAGATGCTTATTAAAGAAACTCTTGTTTTTGAAAGGATACTTATTTGAATTTAATATTTGGAAAACTAGATTGAAAACAATATTTCTGTATATTTTTACACAACAAAACTTATTTCTGGGTCGTGGAATCCAAACTTGAAAATATACTTCATGTTATTGACCGGAAATACATGTGTTTGGTTTCGTCGGAAAGGTCATAAGGAATGACTTAAAAATGTGGATTAACAATAGATGGCGTATCTTTTGAACGTGGTTTTAGTTTTTAATAAATTATATGTCATTTTGACATATAAGTTACAACGTTTTACAACAAAGTTAATACAAAGTTTTTTTTTACTTCGAAAATGTAGAATTTTATGCCAACAAAGGCAAAATATGCCGCTGAAGAACACCGATTGCTCACCAAATCTTATGACAAGACCTTGCAAAATCATTCGAGACTGGATGCACATACTGGTTAAATAGCGTCAGTTACCTTACTAGCTACCAAACTGGTAACTTGATCAGCTACATAACTAGTTATTTTAACATGTACGGGTGCTAATTGACCTCAAATAGTCAGCTAAAAAGACATATCATAGGCAGTCCAATAAACGATTGCTTGTAAACAAACCTTTCTTCCATATCTATCCAATGGATAGCTTCTGGTGGGTAAAATAACTACTTTCTAAAGTGCAGTACAAAATAAACGTTTAAAGTGACTTCACTATAGGTTACTAAGAGACACAAAAGTGACTATTGACTTCATGCTATGTTACATGGGATATCAGTATACATACTTAAGAAAAAATAAACTGTATGAGAATTATATCAACACAATTTGTATAAAACCAGTTTGAACGAATTACTCACAAAAAGTTTAAAGTGACTACACTCCAGATTACTTAGAGACACTTCAGTGACAATTGTCTTCACGCTAGATTACCTGGGATGTATAAAGTAACCAATTGTCTTCTCTCTGCACTACAAAGAGCATATACGTGTCAAATGACCAAAATATATAAATTGGAGTCAATCAAGTAATAGGACATTTGTGACGATTACTGTCTATAAGGGATACATTGACTACTTGCTTAACTGCTGGGTTTCAGCCACAGTTTTATGTGTATACGTTTATAATCAAAATAATTGCATTTTCATTTTAATTATCCATATAAATATATAAATGTCTTTGTAAGTTTGTTTGTTTATTTGTTTGTTTGTTTGAGCATCACGCCTAAACGGCTGAACTGATTTTATTGAAATTTGGAACGTAGATAGAAAGCGTCAATAGGCTATAACTTTTTTTCAATACTGGGACCAAAAAGGGATAAACAGGGGAAAAACCGATTTTTTTTAAGAAAATCCTTACATATTTTTCTTACTACTACAGGGGTAGCGAAGCGCACCGGGTCAAGCTAGTAGTTCATATATTATGAAAAATAAGAAAATATAAAAATACAGCTAATGGTTTTTATGGAATAAGGTGGTTAGTTTATTAACCACCATGGCGGATGGCATTAAAAATAATTATTGTAATAATTTTCGTTGCATAGAATTTGTTTGAAAACTTATAATTTTGACTAAATTTTCTAAAAATAACAAATGAAATAGCTATGTAGGTGAGACATTCTCCAATTCTTTTGTATTATTTGGTATATTCAACCGGCTCTTCCAATCGAAAATTTGTTCACCATTTTGGTTCCAGCACATCTTTTCTAGATACGTCACTAACAGAAGTATTAGCCAAATTTTATCATATTTTAACTGGAGTCCTAAAGGTATGTAACCAAGCACTATCATTATATCGATTTGCTCTTAATAATTCTCTTCTTCTTCGGGTTCCACACTGCAGACACATTCCCATACGAAGGTACACCTTCCAACAAAATACCGTCAATTTAATGTTCATTGAGTACACGCAGCATCCTTACAAAAGAACGTAATATTATGTAGAGAAACACATTATATAAAAACTATTTCAGACACAGTGGTTAGCAAACTAACCACTCTATTACTTACGTTATTTATTAAAGAGTATAGTATAAAATATTACTTTGTTAGCACAAGCCAACCAAACAAACTAGATAACAAAGAAACACTAAATTTGATAAACATTAAACACTCTGACCTTTTTTATTGAATGAGGAAAAACCCTTTAGAAAAACTGCGGTTTACAATATTTTCAAATTAATATTTCAATCTAACCAGTGCAACTTGATGGCAAAGATTTACCAAACAATTTAAACGATGACTTAAGAAAATGTAATTGTTTAGCAAAATGCCAATAGGTGTCACTAAGAATTGTTTAAAGAGTCTAGAAAAGGTGGTTAGAAAAGTGACCACTAAACCGGAAAGAGTAAAAAGGTTCTTTTCTCTAGATATGCACAATATAAAAAATAGTTTCAAAATTCTTTCCATAAAGGTGGTAAAAAGCGTTTTAAAAGTGGTCGAATTTCGGCAACCAGACGATCGTAGATTAATAATTTCCTTAAAATATTTTTTATTTAAGGCCCAAATATAATGAACTAAAACAGGACAAAGGAGAGGTATTGGTCCTCGTAAAGTAAAATATACATTTAATAAATGTAAATTTCAATACTATAGAAGCTTTGATGTATAAGTTTCTATGTTCTATGTAAAATAACAGAACTATAAGAACTATAAGACAAAAATATGAGCGAAGATTTTTTGAACTTCTGCTCTTGTATAATGAAAACCAAACTGCCAGCAAGTTTTTAACCAAGGCGAATTCATATAAGGTGTACTCGTCCCTACAACAAATACAACAATACAAAAACAACATTTTGTTATTGCTTTTCATCCCATCTGTCAAAAAACACAAGTACGGCGAATTCAATATTAAACTAGAATTTAACAACAAACCAGTGTAAGTTTTATATTTATTGCTTTATTTCATGTGGAGCAAAGTATATTAATTATAAGGTAGTGTTATCAGAACAGCTGATAGTTTTTTGCTACTATGTATGTTCATTTTTCGCCGTGGTGCAGGATAAATGTCAAATTTTGTTTACATTTTGTAAATGTCAAACTTTGTTTTGCTGTTAAATTCGTTTATGTTTTAAAACCAATAATAATACTACACGAAATTAGTTTTATTTTTAAAAACATAAATTAAATAACAAACAGATTCAAATTTATAAACATTTTTTGTTTAACAAAAATTCGCTTTGATTTATATGTCATCTGTTTTTGACATTTTTCCCTTCAAGTGCTGGCACAATGTCAAACTACATATAAAGAAATATAACCAATTCGCTCGGTATTCTGAATTCGCCAATGACACTACCTTATAAAATTAATATTCCTTGATGTGGAGGATGTTAAAATGTTCGATGAAGAGTTCAAACGCGTGGAGGAGCAGAAGAAATTGAATATAAAACAATAGGAAAAAAGTGAACGCATCGAAAACACACAAACACACACATATATATGACGCGCACCAACATAAACACAAATTTTGACAGTTGGGGTGAAACAGCTGATGATCAGCTGGGTTAACGAGTACACCTTATATGAATTCGCCTTGTTTTTAACTATTATAAAAATATATATTTTGCCTTATTCGGAATACAGAAATGTTCATAAATTTGTCCAGCTAGATTTGGGATTAGAATACTAGAATTCTCTACTGCTATGCCTATGTCAATATAATCAGCCAGTTGGAAAAGGCAGATATATTTCCAAAATAGTTTGATTATTCCCCACTGTGTATTGTAGGGAATAGAAAGGAATTTTTAAGTTATTAATAAAAAGTGTTATATTTTAAATAATTTACTTTTCGTGACAAATTTTGACTGTTCGATTAAAGATAATTTTTATTACTTTAATAAATAAAATAAGAAAATCCTAGAATTTAAGTAACTAATTCAAATCATTTGTTAACTCATGCCCACCCTAAAACAATTATTGCAACAATGGCAGGTAAAATAGTATTGAATTTTAAACATTTTGATTGTAACTTTTTTATTATAAATAATAAATAGATGTCATTAATTTCCATCATTTATTGGAATCAAATGTATTAAACATTTTGAAGTTCTAATCAAAAATCTTTAAAAGAATTAAAAAGCACTGAATTTATTTTTTATTTTGGAAATGTTGTAATAAACGTACTGGTTGATGCAAGTTGCAACTACGTAAGTATTTCTTCGATCTTTAGGTTAGGTACTTCTTTTTCTTCGCATATACTTCTTACATACATACATATAAAGTTACAAAAATCAAAAATAATGTAATGTAATCGCAACTCTCGAACTTTTGGGCAAAATACTGAAGAAGCAAAACACACAAGCCAACAAAAGAATGAATAAACAGTCAAGTTAACACTTTAACCAAAACATAAGAAAGAAAAAAAAATAATAATACAATAAAACGTATCTGTGATTTGAGGTCTGTGATGTTGAGGTACTGCTGCCAATTGCTTTACAATGAAGCTCTGGTAAATTTAACAATTCTAAATTTATTGACATCCGCCCCCTCTATAATGGCAGATTTCTCAGTTTTTTTTTTTATTTGTGTTTGGTTGTTTAATTTCTTAGGATTTTTGATTTGAACGCACACACACATGCACCACTGACAGACAGTCTAAGGAAATAACGAATATTTTGACTAAAAGTCTAATGAAAAAAAAAATGGCAATACACCGATCATCAGCCACAATAATAATATGTATTAATAAGAAGAAACAGACGATGAACAAATACTAACATATTAACAATTGTTTTCTGCTGATTCTGTTGCATTTAAAATTAAAAAATCAACAATTCTTGGTAAGAAAACCAAGCAACAAAAATTCATACATCTATTTATACAACAAAGACAATGAAATCCAAAAAAAAAAAAAAGAAACTACCGAAAATAATGTTTGACTGAATGTATTAAAATCTCATCAAAAAACAATAACAATAATAAAGACCCCTCTGCATTAGAGGCAACAACAATTGCAAGTGGCATGTTCAAAACTTAGTAAACTAAACATCAACTATTCTTCAGCTTCTTCTACTACTTGGAAAAATGTATTGTACTTTAAAGATAAATAAGAAGCTCAGAGGAAGAAGATGCTGTAATAAGTAGTCTCATACTCATTCTTCAATACATTTTATTACATGCACTCGTTCACTGGGAGTAGATCGTTTAGTTAGTTAGTAAGTACGATGAGTACGAAAAGCAAAACCAACAAAATTCATACTGGCAATTTGTATTTATTGCTCTTATGTGGGTTGGTGGAGCACTCACAATGATCGACTGACTGAATGACTGTCTGTCTTCATACTACTGATCGATCAATAGAAAATTTATGAGCTCACACACTCTTGCAAATACAACTTGCAAAAATAAAATTTATAGACTTGTTATCAGACAGACTTCACATAGCTGAGTACATAAGTATAATAATACTCTTAGATGCGTTGCAATGATGATGATGAGAAAAATTTGTTTATGTTGTCTATTATTGTAAATATAAGTCAACATTAATGTGCGATTTTTATCATTTCCCAAAGATTCTCTGAGAGCATATTCCTTCACATTTTCCACACAAATACACACGTTTGCATTTAAAGCTTTGCAACAGAAAAGAAAGATATTTTTTTCGGAGATGATCAAGTTTGGTACCAAAGTACTAATTTAAGCAATAAAAAGATACTAAAATAAGATTGTGCTTCAGGAGAGGTAATATCTTAAACTAATGGAACTAATTTCACCCAGTGCAAGTATGTTTGCTTTATTGTTCATATACATTAGGTTGTTCTATAATTTGCACTTTTTCGATGTTCCAAAAGTCTCAAATTAATTTCCATCGCCTAAAATCCAAATGATGTTAAACAAACTAAAGATAGTACCGATTATGGGTTAGCAGGAGGATAAATTTCAAAATACCGGATTTCGAGGAAATTTAGTTGTTGGTCACAAAGTTGTTAAAATTATTTGTTTATTCAACAATGTTGTGTTTCTTTCTGAATAAAAGTTGATGATTTGGAATTATAATTTCAAATTTGGGCTCAAACTGTCATTAAAAGTTTATCAAAGATGTTTATGTAAGATGTAAGCTATCAGGCTGATAATCCTAAATGATTCCACTTTAGTGTGATCTTTTCCAGGAGTAGGTATCATGGTGACAAGTGAAACCTTTCATTGGGTGTTTTACTTAAAAATGCGTGATTTTTGTTAAATTTTTAGCTTTTATTTTTGAAAAAGTTGTTTTGGCCATTGTTAATAATCACCTTTTCCCATCTTTCTGTTTCAAAGTATCCCAGAAAGAGCGTTCTGTATCGATCGAAACAAACAGTAGTCAGACGGGCACGACCTGGCCGAGCGCTTTCATGATAGAATATAACGGTTTCAAGTCTGGCCGCATATTGTGGGTATTTTACGGTCAGTGCTCGCTTTAAACGGATCAGTTGGGTTCGGTACAGGTTCTCTGTGATGGTCTGGTCAGATTTCAGCAGCTCATAATAGATAGGACCCTTTTGCTCCCACCAAATACAGATAATTACCTTAGCGACACGGATATTTGGCTTTGGTGTTGATTCGGCTGGTTGGCCGAGCTTCACATAGGATCTCTTACGCTTCGGGTTATCATAAAAGTTATCCACTTTTCATCGCAAGTAATGATTCGGTGCGTTCAAGCATCATTTCGGATATGCAGAATCGTCTTTCAAAGACTCTCGGCTTCAATTTGTATGGTACCCAATTTCCTTGCTTTTGAATGAACCCTGCTGCTCGCAATTATTTTGAAATTTCTGCTTGAGTAGCTCCCAATTTTTTTACAAGCTCTTGTTAAGTTTTACAACAATCTTCATGTAGTATCCAATTCTTGGTCTTCAAACTTTTTTGGCTAGCCTGAGTGATCTTTGTCTTTCGTGTCAAATTCACCACTTCTGAATCAAACAAACCATCTCTCGAACATTGAAACCGATGGAACACATTCACCACAAGCTTTGGTGAGCAAAAGGTGTACTTCAGCGGCACTTTTTTTCTAATTAAAGAATTAAAGCAAAACTTCTCGCATATGACGATTCGTTGGAACAAATTTCGACATCTTCGAAGCAAGAACAAACATTGTTGCTTACGGTTCAGATAGATATGTACCCTTCAAAATGACATATAAGTTATTAGAAACTAAAAACGCGTTCAAAAGATGCGCCATCTGTTGTAAATCCCGCATTTTTAAGTCATATACCCAGTATATTTTTGTTATTATCAATTTAGAATTAAGAATTATTCGATCAATAATTGTCGATTAATAGAATATTCGAATAATTTTATTTTCAAGTTGAAATTTTAATGAAATATTGTATATAAACAAAAGTTTGGAAAAAAAATTTCTCAGATAAACAAGACCACTATTTTATAATGTTATTTCAAGTGAATTACATAGGACATTCTACATAATTTTTTCAATAGACTTTGGATTAACACACCAAGATCAGGACATTATGAAAGGTTAATTAGCAAATTTCCAATTAATAATAAACAATATAGAAATTTTGAGTTTTTTTTTAGTCAAATGCTTTAAAAATTTACTGAAAGCCTTATCCCCATTAACACGAAGTCTGGTTATATGACAACGTATGAGTAATATTGAGCAATCATAATAAGTATACACGAAGATAAAAAAAATAGTTGTGCTTGTTTACTGTAAGCATTTCAATATTTTTATAAGTTATTCAACAATATTATAGTCACAGTAACTATTTATATGATTGTGGAAACAATAATATGGTTAATTTACGATTCACATAATTGTATCAACCATATATATAATGTAGGACTTATAGGACTTGTGTTGCTCTCGGCTTATGGACATCATAATATGAGAACAACATATTATGATAAGTTATTCATCATAAAAATGGTTGTCACAAACATATACTTGTTTACTGTAACCATATATTTGGTTGATACAATCATGTGAATCGTAAATTAACCATATTATTGTTACCCCAATCATATAAATTGTTACTATGACTATAATGTTGTTGAAAAACTTATAAAAATATTGAAATGGTTACAGTAAACATGCACAAATGTTATGGTTACAGTAAACATGCACAACTACAGTGCACTCGCGGTAACGTGAACTAATTAAAACCAAGGGAGTTCATGTTAGTGAAATTGTTCACGTTAGCGATTGTCGAATTTCATGGAAAAAATATAAAATTTTATAATATAATCCTGTGTTTTACACGCTTGATCGTGAAATTCTTTTATTATTAAAATATAAAACAAAATCATTGATTTAAAAGCATTACAAAACAAAACGAGATCACGAGAAAGAATACATTGAATAAAAATTACATAGCAAATAAAATTACTCATTCGTTGCCATTAAAAAAAATTAATTTAGAGGATAAAAACACATTTTTCTATAAGGGGATTCTCAAAACTTTAAAAATTTGATTTATTGTATGTATTTCAGAGTTGTCTACATGATTAGAAAACAAATGCAGTGAACAAAAATTGTTCACGTTATCGAGCTTTCTGAGTTTGTTCACGTTACAGAGTAGTCAATGTAAGCAAAAGCTTGTTCACGTTAGGCGGTGTTCACGTTACCGCGAGTGCACTGTATATTTTTTTCTGCCTGTACGTAAGTATTCTCATGTATACGTACGTCAAGTTTGAAAACTCAAACTCAAAAATTAGCTGATGTGCATCAGAGTGAATTTAGAATCAATCCTAAGCAGAACTAATGGTACTTTTACGTTCTTCAAATGGTACTTTTTGAATTTTGTACAGTAATGTACCCAGAAACATGAACTTGAGCATATATGGTTCTGAAGGAATGTGAAAACAAAGTAGGTACATTTTCTTTATTCTTCTTTACAGTCTGAAAAGGAATATCAGAACAATGGTCGATTCGACGTTTTTATTTGACATCATATCTGTTTATAGATTAGTTGGTATTAGATAATCGCTGGATACCAGTAGATCTTATGGCCAGAAAACTGGCATTGAATACGGCCTTCAGGCTCAACGCCTGCAATGCATGGAATTACAAATCCTATGGATGTGTTTGCATAATAGGAAGTATACGCAATCTTCCTGATCATATTGATTACTGCACTCCCAAGCCCTTCCTCCTGAGGAACTTCGGTTTCTCAATCCCATCCAATATGGAAGCTGTCGATGGTCTCCCTGCTGATGAGATGAGGCTATCCATCTATACGGATGGGTCTAAAAAGGGGGACAGAGTGGGTGGTGGTGTATACATCCCTGAATTTGAAGTAAGAATGCCTTTTAGACTTCCAGATGTATGCAGCATACTTCAGGCCGAAGTATCGGCTATTAAAAGAGCGGCCAACTGGCTCGGATATTACAGTGTATCTGGTAGGGATATCCATATATATACTGACAGTAAACCCGCAATTAAGTCCCTGGTGTTTATACAACATCAAATATGGTCCAGGAATGTCGGGCATCCTTAAATGAGATGGCGAGACATTCGACAGTTCTACTCACTTGGGTACGTGGATACAGGGACAATGAAGGCAATTGTATTGCCGATCACTTGGCAGGATTCCCGCGGAATCCCGCTGTCAACTTGCATGAAACGTATACATGACATATATTACGAACTTGCCCAAACGATGTGGGGCAATGAATCCACCTGTACTATCACGAGGATGATATGACCTGTGCTGGACTACACACGCACGTCATATCTACTTCGACTACAACGAATAAGACTAAGCAATATGGTGGCGATGATCACCGGACATTGCACTTTCGGTCCCAATGCTGCAAGACTTGGGTTACCTTATAACGACTTCTGTAGAAGCTGTCAGAATGAGGAAGAGGAAGAAACTATTCAACACTTCTTTTGTAACTGTCCGGCACTTGGTGATCTAAGGGCCAGACTTTTAGGTGAGAGATCCCTTGGTACCCTCTCCGGGCTATCAGTGAAGAAATTAAGGTGCATAGACGCCTTTATTAGGGAAATCAGGTGGTTGATAAGACCGGACTTGCAAATTGCACCTCATGACGACCCGACAACTGTTCCATGATGGTCTGCGTCATTGACTCTCAACACCTTCTCCTCTTACTCCTCCGATTTCTCTTTTCTCCTCTTGCTTAATAATCTATAGAATTCCTATCATCTACTTCTATTTCTTTCCCCTCTGTGTTTTTCATTTCCTTTCAGGTACCACAAAGGGAACGTTTATTGGACCCAAGTGAGCTGTACAAATGAAGATTTTGGACCGCTGCCTGATAACCTAACCTAACCAAGATAATCGCAAGCAAAAATTGTTTATCCATTGCTACTCTGATTAAGTTTGGCATTCCTCCTTCTTGTCTTTGGATTAGGTCTGCTGTGTGCCTCCTTTTTAATGAAATGTGGCCACTGTTATCTAATATGGATTTGGGTGGATTTCAAGCTTTTTAAATATTGTTTCTTTATATCTGGGAGCAACTTTGAAGCTGATCCTATAACATCAAATCGGTTTAATGATCGAGTTATAAAATCGAAGTTTACAATCTGAACTAAGCGTAGAGTTTCTATTAGCCAAATAATTAGAATTGATTTCAATTTCATTTGAGTCAATTTTGCATCTATATGACTTTTCCATGTAAGGTGACGATCGAGATTTATACCGAGGAGTTTAACTTGCGATTGTTGAATTATCGCTTGGTTGTTGATATGAAGATGGGGCATTATTCTCTACGTAATGTAAATGTTATATGTGTACATTTTTGCTCGTTGACCTTTATTTTCCATTGTTTTAACCCATATCGTCCCAATGTTCGATTTTTCGAACAGTAAATTTAATACTTTTTTGTAAATTTTTTTCTCATTTTTGGTAAGACTAAGAACTATTTTGTTTAAATAATTATATAGTGTTAGGTGTTGGCTACATATATAAAAATAAAAGTTCTTGCCTACTTCAATCCCCCCTTTTATAATAGGGGTAAAGAAAAAACCTTAATTTTAGCATAATTTTAAAAACTGAAAACTATGTATAATATATAAAAAAATAAAAAAAGTGTAAACGTAGTTCAATTAAAAAACTATTCAACTTTCAACAACAGCAAAAACTTGTTTTTGTTTTTCACTTATATTTTTGTAATTTGACTTCAAAAAGCATTGTTCGATTTGTCGAACATTGGGCACTATATAGCACTTTTGTATTACCATATTGTAACTAATTCACGAATTTGAATTAACAGAAATAAAGTTATTATGTTTTTATAGTGCTGCTAAATTCTTTATTAAACATGAAAAAAGAAAAATAGCACAATAAATAATGCCACCATATGCATTATTTATTATGCTTTTAAATTTTTATAATAAGGGGATTTACATATTTCATTATTATGCTGCATTCTGTTATAAAACTCATTTTCTATTGACACTTGAACGCAGTGTAACCTTTAGAGTGGAAAAATGTTATTACAAAACTTTTGAATAATAAACTTTTGAAGTGAAAGCCATTACAAAAGCTTCAGGAGAACCTTACGAGTTCAATGACTTCAGTAAGGTGATGATGTAAACATTCTCCTAATGGCTCCCTCAACGTCGTCAAGAAGACGAATTAAAACTCGGAAAATTATCAGATGTGGATAAGCCGAAGTGGACACAAAGGAGAAATCGTGAAGTCAAGTTTGAACATGATATTTCCCCAATAAATGAAATACTCGATGATGTGAAAAAGAACCTGGCCGATAGTTTAAGCGAAAAAACGCCTATGATAATCGAAGAAACAAATCGCTACGCTCAGCAGCAGAATTCTAATTTTGTTTTAGACAATATTATGTTACAACGATTTCTAGGCATTTTGGTATTGTCTGGATATCACACTGTGCCTGCAGCTCGCGATTATTGGTCAAATCACCCTACATTAGGCGTTCCTGCTGTGAAGTCATGTATGCCAAGAAATAAGTTCTTGGACAGTAAAAAATGTATTCACTTCAGCAACAACTTTAATTTAGACAAGACCGACAAAATGGCAAAGGTACATATTGCTCAATTCTCGCGAACTTATTTTTTTATATTTATTTTATTTATTTCATAATATACAAGAAACGTCCTTTGTACGGGATAATCAACAATAATGTTTATGCAATTCGGAATTTGGGAGGATAATATAAAATTGCAGATACCGTGTATTTTGACAACTTTTTTACTTCCTACTACCTCATGTTCTGACTGCAAGAAGATTGTGTGCAACAGGTATTGTTCGGGCAAATAGAATCGGGGGATCTGTGCTTAAAACCGGAAAAAGTCTGGAAAGAGGCGATCATGATTTCCAGTTTGACAATAACAATAAAATTTTAATTTGGCGCTGGCAGGACAATAAAGAAGTTACAGTGGCTGGCAATGTTGTTAAAAGATGGATGTTAAAAGATGGAGAAAGCAAAAAATAATATAGTGATGGCAGATCAACCAACCTCTACTATTGAAAAACTACAACAAATAATTTTCATGACAATGCTGTACAAAACTATGGTGTTGGAATTCGAGCAACGAAGTAGTATTGACCTTTATGGATCTCTATTCATTGCGCTTCATACACATTGTTTTGAAGCATTTGATGAAGACAAATAATAATTATTTTTAGTCTAAATAAATGTCTTGTTCTATTTTTCCTTTAATAAAAAATATGAATTGGTATGAGTTTATAAAAAACATTGTTTTTCTTCATTTACATGATATTTGAACTATATAACAAAAATGCTAAATAGTGCCCAATGTTCGATTAATCGAACACCATTTTTTTCAAAAACAAAAAATCTTAAAAAAATTTGGACTTCAGATTCATGTTTTCTAATCCAAAATTATCAATTAACTACCAAGTTTTATAAAGTTAATCGAAAAAAATAATCTTTGGGACGATATGGGTTAACCATTTTTCGAATTTAAATATGAGACTTAATACATACTCGTATGATTGATTCGTAAAACTCAAACAAATTGAAAAACGCATTCATATATTATTATACTAATAATATTAGAGAGTTCGCATAAGGACCATTGTATATTTAAATCCTAATTAATATTGACAACTAATGTTTAATATAATATTTTTACTTTCAATAAACGAATAAAAAAAACCTTAAAAAATATAAAATTCCACGCATTTCTTAAATCCAAAATTAAATATTTTCAACATTTTAATTAAAGAAATAAAAAATACTAAGTATATGAGGATTCAAAATATAAATAACAATTTTAGAACTTTACACTAAAAGTTTCTCCGTTTGAATTATTAAACATTCAATAGTAAATTCCTTTTACTTATACGATTGATGGAAGATTTAGATTGTGTGTTGCATAAAGTAGACAATTTTAGAAAAAGTTGAAAAATTTAAATAATTTAAGCAGCTCTTATAATTGTGCACAGCACAGCCCATTAGATTATCAATAGCTGTGGTACTTTAATTTACACAAACTACCCATATGAACCAACATTAACTGTTGTTTGCATTAAGGAAATTACACGAACTCGCTCAGTTGTAGAACAAACCGCAATAATGAATCTCAGTTAGACAAACAATGCCTCGAAGCTAATGATTTTTGAACTTTAAGTTGGCAACACCAAATGTTTGTTGTCATTGTTGTTTGGGGTATGTTGTTGTTTTTTTAAAGTTTTTTTTTTGTAAACATTAGATGCATTTTATTGTTTTTGCATGGATTTTGTTTGTAGTTTTTTTCTTCTATCGTTGGGCGCCAAACAAAAGTTGAAACGCTCTACTCAATCGCAAAAATAGAAATAATGAAAAAAAAAAAAATAACAAAATAATGAAAATAAAGTTAATAGAAAGAAAAATGTATAAAAGACAGAGAACTTTGATGTTTGATGGCACATTAGTTTTAACAACAATACATTACAGTTCAAATAAATACCGTTTTACAACCGCTTTCAGACATAGAATAATAAATCATTTCACATAAATTCTATAGTTTTTTTTAAATAATTAAAAAAAAAATTATAATTATTTTTATTAAAAAGTGATAAATTAAACAATAAATATAAATTGAACAGAAAAATATATAAAGAATATTGTGCAAACTAAGGACTTTTATAAAAAAGAAAAACAAAATAACAATTTGAAAAATGGCGCTCACTTTTAAAGTGGTGAGTTATTGTTTTGAAATATGGTGAAATACATATTTACTATAACTATTTATGAATTTTAAAAAAATGCATAACAAAACTAATTTTAAAAGTGTAGCTAATAAATCAGAATTATATTGATCATCTAATGAACATTGAAATTATTTAATTTTGTTATTATAGAAATTACTTCCATACGAAACGTGATCATAAATTGGCGGAATTCTAAATTTTAAAATAATAAAATAAAATAATACCGCTTTTTAATAAAAAAGTGTAGCAAAGTATTTTGGAAAATTTTAAAATTTAACATTATGTTACAGTTAGATCTTCAAAATTGTGTGTTAAGCTGCATTCTTATCCAACAGGTGTTCTCAATAAAGGCTAACATTTTATTAAAAAAATGCTTTAATAAAATGCAGCTTGAAGATTACTAATCTATTGCATCGGATATAACATTGTTAAAATAACGAATTCTGAAATTAATTGTTTAAATGTTCATACCCCCACACATAACCCCATATTCATAATCAATTTTTAAAATGTTTATAAAACAGATTTACAATACAAAATTTATTTTATAAACCTTTGATAAATATAAAAACTGATTATGAATAACGCGTATATTGTTTGACAGACTTTATTAAAAATTTTAATCAAATTGTATTTGAAGTAGATACAAGTTTTTCACAAAAACAAAATTGTTGTATACTAATATAAAAAAAAGATTTATATATCGTTAGATTATTGAGCAAACTTGGGTTCCTACGCGGGAAAGTTTTCCTGGGAATTCCCGAGAATAATTTTATGAAAATTTTTTTCGTGAATTTCTTTAAGGTTACAATATTCAGTTTCGTTGCGATGACCAAATTTGTTGCTAATCGAATGATTCCATTATATCCATAGATTGTTTCAGTTTTAGCAACCGATAGTCAGTTGACAAAGAAGCATTATGGTTGAAATAACCAAATTGTTGTCACCCAATAACAATTGTTCATTAAGAATGAATCGAATTAAAATTTTACAACATTACAACTTCTAAGGATATTCATATTTAGAGAAAATAAAAACAATAGTAGTGGTTTAAATTTGTTTATTTAAAACTAATTTTAAAAGTATCTCTTTTGAACCGAAGTACGCTTGTTTTCCATATTTAAGATAGTCGTAATTGATTATATACCGATTAAAACTGCGATTGTGATGATGCAACTGTTATAAAAGTTTTATATTACACTCCTTTTAAACCCCTGAAAATTATTTATTCGAAATTTCCGGGAATGAAACAAATTTTTAATTTCCTCCCGGTATGGGAAAAAGTCCGGGAAATAAGGAACCCTAGACCAAACGCACCAAGTCTATATTGTTATACTGTGGTATGCAAAAGATCTAAGTCCATTTTATTTATTTTTTTTTTTTTCAAAATTTTGTTAAGTCTCAAAAAAGAAATTACAAGTAGCCAACTAGGGAAATGATGTGATGGCTGAATTTGTTGCTAATTGAATGATTTTTTTTGGTTCTACAATAGCTACAGTCAGTTAGCAAAGAAGCATTACGGTTGAAATAATCGAATTTTGTCACACAACTACAATTTTTCAGCCATTAAGAATGAATAAAATTTAAATTTTAAGTTCTTACCCCCATTAACACGAAGTCTGGTTAGGTCTTAACTAATAGTTACACTGACAGTTTTCGTACAAAAATAATTTTAACCGACAGTATAACTATTAGTTAAGACCTAACCAGACTTCGTGTTAATGGGGATTAAAGGAATTATTAAGAAGCCTAACATTGCAACTTCTAAGGATATTCATATTTAGAGGAAATAATAACAATAATAGTGGTCTAAATTTGTTTATGTACAATCTTTTCCTTTTCGAAACGAACTACTCATGTTTTCCTGATTTTCATAGTCGGAATTGTTAAGATGTTTAATAAAAAAATATAATTTATTGATTTTATACCGATGAAAACTACAACAGTAACAATACAGGTAAAATGTCACTATTAAGTTAGAAACCCTTAAAAAGGGTGGACCAATATTGTGCAACCAAATATAGTTATTTTATACTTCTTCTAAAATGCTGGTAAAAGTCAAATGCTATTTATTCAAAACATAAATTTCCTCTCGGTAGGTAAAAAGTGACGGAACTCTATAGCCAACACACTCATTCTAAGCATTTTATATTGATCATTATAAATCATGCCAAATATCTAAAGAAACTGCATTAACAGATTTCAAAAATATTTAAAACAAAGGATTTTACAACGTTTTTTCAGTTTTTTTTGTTCGATATTCTATGCTCCCAACGACTAAAATTGTTAATTGTTATCTAAAACCCCAATGCTGAAAGTTTTAGCAAAATCGAATAATGTTTAGAGATTGCTTATTTTATTTGAAGTTATTTTATTCGAAGTTTTTTGTATTCCCAAAAACAGATTTTAATGATAATATGATTAGTTTAGATCATATTATGATTACTTAAAAAAATAGTATGATTTTTATTAGGACTATATTTTATCATAATATGATATATAATTATACTAATATGTTTGCACTACAATCATAAATCTTCTCATCAGGGCAACCAAAAATATGCTCTAAATAGAGTTTATGCGCATAAAAAATGCAGTTAAAATATTAAAAATATGCACTTAAAAACTTTTAATTTTTGTTTGAAATTGAAAGTTTTATGTAAAAATAAATAAAATACTAAACTCTTAAATAAAAGTTAATTATTATAGAATTAAAATTCAATTTAAGTAACTTTGGTACTACATGAAAATAGTTTAAATCAATTCTTGATATTATTCCTAATAATTACTATGTTTTTATTAAATTTTCAAATAAAAAATTCGGTTTACTACTTTTAAAAATACACCTATACCTCGATTTACACGATCCATACGTTCCTGAAAAAATCGTGTAAATCGAAATGAAAAATGTTTGTATGAGAAAACGTATAAATCGAAAAAAGACCCAAATACTAATAAATCTAAAATTTTGTTTAGAAAATTCATTTATTTTAAAGTAAAGTATATACATACCCCCATATTCATAAAAAATTTTAATTTAATCAATGTTTTAAAGCAAAATTTCCATAAGAAATTTGATGTTAAAACGTTGTTTAAATTTAAAAATTGTATTAGCTTTGGATAGAAAAGTCCGATGTGTGCATTATTTTCCAAAACTGTCCCGAATCGTCTGCATTGAAGACTTTATTGGCAGCAATAATTTCAGTAAATTTTTCTATATCAGCAAAAGTTTGTTTAATTTGTAATTATAGATTATGTAAGGCATGTCTTTGCTTAAATATTTCAAACCAAACATGACTTGACGAAAAAAATACTTTTTTGCAGTTGTAACGTAGATGGTAGCTTTAGCATTAAGTTTTTCATAAATCCTCAAAGCTTTATTTGTAATAGTAATGGTATCAATTGGGATTCGCTTTTGAGTTTGATTTTCTATCCATATTTTCAATTGTAATGTCCCGAACGCATGAAGTTGTACTCATGGCAATTTTGGTTCCAGCTGCTACACTTTTCCCTATTATTTTTCAATTTTTTATAGATAACTATTTTTGAGAATTGTGCAGGATATATTTACTGAAAAAAATTAATTTTTGCTACAATATTTTTAAAAGAAATCGTGTAAATTGAGGTAATTTCCACATTCCTTGAACGAAAACCAAAAAAATCGTGTAACAAAATGATCGTATAAATCGAGTGATAGGTGTACTTATATATAAAGAAAATTAAACTTAGAAATTAACTTAAAAACCATTTAACTCACCACGAATATTTTGTATCATTTTCAATACTTTGTTTTTTTCAATAATTCGATTAATTTTACTTTGACCAATATATTATTTGTAATAAATTTTTAATTGGCTGCTACGAAACTAACTCAATCAGTAGGGAGAGGAAGTTCCGGATAAATTTCTCTACATGTTTCTACTTAACATTTAGCTTTAAAAACAACTTTTTTGCATTTGAAATATTGTTACAAAATCGAGATTTTAATTGAATTATCGAAAAGTTTTGCAGCTGTGTAAAAAAAGTGTTGTTTGCAATTTTTTTATTGGTACTCAAAATTCCATGATTGATCCTATGTTTTTTCCAATTTCACCCACTATTTCATCTAACAATATCCATGTATACTTTTTTGATTAATTTATAAATATCGTCTATACAATTTGAGTAAATCTATCAACTAAGCTAGGCTTACGATGGACTTTCGAATTCTGAAAATTTTGTTTAATAGTTGTACGCGAAAATGCAGTTTAAATAAGTCGATTATAGGTACTATCATATATTCTAGTGTAACGACTTTTTTCTTTATGTAGCTTAACCAATTATCATTGGGCCTAAACAAAAATGTTAAATATAGGAGGAAAAAATTATAATGCAAATAATAACACTATAGTAAGAAGAAAAAACAATTAAAAAAAGGAAATATGCAAGAAAAATTAGCAGTTATGAGTTAAATATGCATAAATATGTTATAAAGAGAAAAATATGCAAGAATATGCTGTAAAGAGCCCAATATGCACTAACATATCTATGGCAAAATTCTTAAAACTGTTTGAAACGAATAAATAATTATGGCATATGTTTATGTAACGCACAGTAAAAAATATGATATTGCATATTTTTGGTTGCCCTCCTTTTCATAATAAGTTGCTCTTAGATTATGTTTACCACATCTATGGTTTTTCTCTGCGTGTAGTCAAACATTTTTTTAAATTATTTCATAAAAATCCATTTTTTCACCTATTTTCTAATATTTAATCTCACATTGTTTCAGACTTAATTTTATCAGTACATGGAAGCAATGTTAGACCTCAATACTTTTCAAGTCAAAAACACAGTTCAAAGCAATTTCGAATACATATAAATTTTTCAAAATTTATAGTCTAAAATTTTGAAAAATTATGTGATTATGACCATAAAAATACATCTTAGTAATACATATTAAAATTTGTATCAAGTAAAGGTGTATACTTCACAAATAATTTTCAAGCTTTAAATTGTTAAATTCTGAAAAAATTTTGATCTAAGTGATGTGCTAGCTAAATTGCTTTAAAAACTGAATCGATATTAATAAATATATTTCAAGTATTTTATTTCTTTAATAATATTGATTTAATAATATTGAGTGTAGTCCCTTAATATGGTTAAAACTGTTTTAGAAATTTATAATAAAAATATCATAAGTAAGCAACAAAAGAACCAATATGAAATTAAATATTCGAAAATTGGCTTCGAAATGTTTTTTTTTAAGAAATAATTTAAACAAATTAGTGACCAAAAACTACTTTTTCAAAATTTTCCAATTTTAAGTCATTTTTATACACAAGTATTCTAGAGTATACTTATTATGATTGATCAATATTACTCATACGCATACATGGTTCTTAATTTGCCACAAATACAACTATAAATAAGAAAGAAAAAAAATTTACTAAAATGGATTTTTCTAAATTTTTGTAAGATTCTGGCTCGAGTTCTTTTTCTAACTAAACCTAAAGAGCATTATTAACAACTAAGGCACAATTTACATTAAGACTTTTCAGACGTCTGTTTTTTCGAATTACCTTTTGAGAATCTTCCAAAAAATCATGAACATTTACACGGTGATTTTTTATATGAAATTATGTTTGTCTTGTTTTTGACATTTAATTGTTCATTCTCTTTAGTTGTTTATTCGTAATATTTTTTTAAACGAAAGCATCTTATTTGTTTGTGGAAAATAAATTGGACAATTTTTTAAATTGTTTTTTAAAAGTAAATTCAAAATGTGTCATGAAATATTTCAAGAAATTGAAGAAAATAATTTATCTTTTAATATAAATGATGTTTTCACTTTAACAACATAATAAGAAGAATACGAATGAGTGTAAAGAGGAATGTCAAAAAGAAACATGAAAAAGCGAAATCATGTTTGTTTTCTTACCCCCCATTCTTCTCTAACCCGCGCACCACCAATCATCGACAAACTTGAAAACAGACGTCTGGTCAAACATGAAAAAAAATCATCGTGTGAATTGCGTGTAAGAAGATATAGTCGGTCAAACCTCGACATACCCTACACTGAGTAAATGAGCAAAAACATATTTTATAAGTCCCATTCGGAAATGGGACTTATTTATTTATAAAACTTATTTGTGATATCTATATAAATCAAGCATTTATAGTCGATAAAGTTCTATTTTCGGAGAACATTTCTATGGAGACTAGGTAAAATAATGGTTAGATATTTACCAGTTTTAGTTTCTTCAATATTGCGAGATATACTTTGCGCACAAATTTACATGTACAGCCAGACGGACTGACGGACATTGTTAAATTGACTCAGAAAGTGTTTCTGAGTCGATGGGTATACCTTAAGGTGGGAGTAAGACTAATATTTTGGGCGTTATAATACTTCAGCATGTAAAATCCGTTAGAGCGTACTTTTCAAGCTTTTTGCTTAAAAAACTTTCCCTGCATCTATATAAGGTTTTTGGCAGAGTATTTAAAACAATTTAAATGAGAGTTCTACCTAAAATATGTGTTGCACTTAAAAAAACACACGCATTTGCAAAAAAAAATATCCAATTAATTTACAACTGACTACACAACTATTGACCCAATTTAAAAACCAGATCAATCAGTTCTCAATTATGGCTGTTTAGTGAGTTGTAACAAATGAATAAATAAAAAAAAGTAATCAAATAAATCACAACTGATTTAAAGTTGTTAAAAACAACTAAATTTCAAATTTGGATGCTTATGCTCTATTTAATTATAAGAATTCCTTGTAACAACTTGCCACAAACAAACGCCAAAGTAGCACTTGGAAAACAAGTTCTAAATTAGAGTGAACACACAATATTGAGTTTCAGTCAAGATGAGCAGCTGATAAATATGAACTGAATGTTAAACAAATGTTTTTTTGTTTTCTAAACGAATGAATGGATTTGTTTAAATATAAAATTACCAAAACAAATCTACTTACTAGTTACTTAATGGCAAACAGAGACATATTAATTACCCAGCTAATTTGTTTGCTCCAAATTTCATAAGCAGGCTTGATTTGATTATTAAATTGGAAATGGTAATGGAAACTTAACAACAACTACTTAAATATTTTGATTTAAACTGTTTGCGGTTGTGCAGAATGTTTAGACACGGGCGTAGTTTAGCTATGAACAATGTATTTTACTTTAAGTTGAAGACCTAAAGTCAAACCCATAAAATATTGTATAAACATACATATACAACAACTAATAACAAAAAAAAAGTTAATGGTCACGATTTTAGGTAAAGCTTCTTTTAATATTTTTAAAAGAAAAACCAAACTAAAGAAGCCACTCACTAACTACAGGCATTTTCTCCACATACCAACAAACAAAAGAGTTGTTTTGTGGGTTGATTGGATGTTTGGTAGGTTGGTTGGTATTAAGTAACAGGCTGCTCTTGCCTGACTCCAAAAGCCTTAATGGCACAAAAGCCACCTCACCGAGCCATAGTGCCACAATGAGCCTCAAAGACATTAAATGTGGAAAAATTTTAAGAATCAAAATAGATGGATGGTTGATGCTATGAATGAATTTACTTGCAGTCTTATGGGAATAACTTATCTTTATGTTGTAGGTTGCTGGCTGGCTGCCTGGCTAGGTGACTGGCTGTTAAATGAAATCTCATTTTGTTTCGTTTTAGATTTTATTTTTTTGTTTTTTGTTGCTAAATAAATATTTTTACCCAATATAAATAAATGGGTTTTTAAATGTCATCAATTGGCTGAAGAAGCTATAAAAAATATTTCGTGTTCATTTTCCAGTTGTAGTTGTTGTACTTTTCATAAACACTGACTACGTGTGACACCGTGAGGTATTTCTTTAGTTGTTTTAAGTTGTTACGTTTTTGTTTTTTTTGTTTTTTTTTTTGCCTTAAAGATGTCACTTGTTTTAAATGCAAATCGATTCTTTTATAAAACAAAACACACACACATCTTATTTTCTTCATCCAATGTTAAAAAAACATTTATGTTGAATTAATTAAAATTTATAAACATTGTTGTTAAAAGGTTTCAATAGATTTTGAATATGCAGTGTTAGTGTTTAAAGCGTTTCAAAAAAAATCTATATTACAGTCACTTGTTGCGAGCATAAAATACATAAATTTATGTGCAAATAACTTTATTGTATAAATATTTAGAGTTTTATTATTAGAAATTAGAAAAATATATTTTTAAACCTTTGTTATTCAAATAATTAAGATAAGTTATCATATTAAAAGATCACAAATTCTAAATACATAGCAGTCCCTACACTGGATCAGGAGTTTTGGAAAGTCTAATTATAGTTTATTCATTCACAATTTTTTTTAATTAAATTACATACTCAATCAAATTGGTTCAATTTTATGTTTCAAAGTTTGCTCACTCAGGGCTTTTATTGTAGAAAATTTAAAAATTACCATTAAAAGGAAGAAAAAGTACCATTAAGCCCCTTTTGTAGATTGCAACTCATTCAGGAATATTTCATGATTTTAGATTTATTATAAAATATTCAAAAAATACTATTAGAATAAAGGAAAAGTACCATTAATTCCCCTTTGAGCTTTCTTATCGATACAGTTCCTTACAAGTATGTTTAATATTAAAAGTACCATTAGAAGAAGAAAAGTACCATGAAGTCCCCACTTGGGAATCTCACTCACTCAAGACTAATTTATATTTCCATTTTAACAGAAAATGAAAAAAGAGCCAACGGAAAGTTGGCTCATTCAGGACCATATTTGCATGAATATACAAAAACTACCATTAGAAGAAAAAAAAAGTATCATTAAGATTTTTACTCACTCAGGACCATATAAGCTTAATGTCATGTTTCTAGTTTTCTTATCATAAAAATTCAAAAAGTACCATTGGAAAAAAGAAAAGGTACTAACTATTAATTTATCATTTGGGATCACCTATATTCATTATTATAGAAATTCGAAATAATACCTTAAGAAAAACGAAAAAGTGTCATTAGGTATAATAATATTTAATATCAGATAAGTACCATTAAAAGAAAAAAATAAAAATTTTTCGTTTTCCCGCTTGAAAATACTTCAAACTTAAAATTTCAAATTACTGCATTTCGGGGAAAGATCTTATGATACAGACATGTTACAAATGATTCAAATCTGTGTGCATTTGCTCAAGACCAAATATGTTAAAGAAAGTACCAAACTGTTTACCAGAATTTGACCGTAATGGCAAGGTGACACCTATGTTATTATTATTTTTATTTTTTTTGTATTAGTGAAAGTTTTCGTGATAAAGACATTCTGTAAATGATTCAAATCAGTGTGCATTTGCTCTAGAAAAAATATGTAAAAACCGGTAAGAGTGTTAATTTTCCAATAATCTGTTTCTCATTTTCCAATATACTGTTAAATTTTGTTCTTTTATATATTTTATATCGTTTTAAGAGATCACTAATAACAACTCGAGAAAGTAACAGGTACATTTAATGTAGTTTTTTCGCACAATTCAATAAACTGTTAAACATCGTTCTTTTATACTTTTTAACATTCACTGGTAACAACTGTTACTGAATATGTTAGCAAGTAACAGATATTTTTAATATCGTAGTCCATACCCTGCAGTTCATTGAACTAGTTCCGCTACGTCGAATTAGTTAGCCACTGAGAACTACCACTAGTGAATTTTCAACCCACTCGCAACGTTATTGACTGGTGAATTTAACACGGGGATGTCATTGCAGGTGGCCGATTGGCACACTCTGCATAACACTTCACTATTAAATTCAATAGTACGAATACTCCAGCATTTGAGAAAAAAAATAAAAAATAAATTTTTCAGAGAGCGGGGTTTTGTAGTCAAATGCGCTAATCACTAAGCCACAGAGCTCTTATTTGTACTGCTCTCAATTTGTTATTAAGAATTACATCATCATCAGAGAGAACGAAAATACTAAACGGCCACATTCAGCATTACATGTGGCCATCAAAGTGGTATATTTTAGAAGACTTTACCAAACGGCCACATTCAGCATTACATGTGGCCATCGAAGTGGTATATTTTAGAGGATTTTATTTTACTTGAATTTATTTTCAAAAACTTAAGGCGAATATCCGACTATTGTTTGTTACTGAATACGCTGGCGAAATGTAGTGCAAATGATAACCATTTCACTACCACTTTAGTAGCCACAGCGAACTAGTTTCTTGTGCAAGTAGTAATATAGATAGTGTAAGGTTTCCACTTGGCAATTTTCAAACTGCTGGGTAGTTATATGAATGTCTCTCCCTCACAGCGAATATAATAAAATGTTAAGTAACATATCAGATCTCTTAAAATTTATTTACCAGCAGTTCTAGGAGACAGTCCCGAACTAGTGAGGTTGGGAACTAGTTACTTCAATAGCTACGTGACCAGTTATTCTAACACGTGCATGTCTTAAGCAGGGGGTCAATTGACCCTTTTTGACTACAATGAGATTGTCTGATAGCTGGTTCAAAGTAGTCAAGGCATTGGATTCACATACTGGCTAAATAGCGTCAGTTACCTTACCAGCTACCTAACTGGTAACTTGATCAGCAACATAACTACTTATTTTAACATATACGGGTGCTAATTGACCTCAAATAGTCAGCTAATAAACGATTGCTTGCAAACAAGCCTATCATCAACAATTCTCCAATGGATTGCTTGTGGTGGGTAAAATAACTACTTTCTAAAGTTTAGTACGAAATAAATGTTTAAAGGACCTTCACTATAGGTTCTTAAGAGACACTAAAGAGACTATTGACTTCATGCTATATTACATGGGATATCAGTATACTTAAGCAAAAATAAAAATTAATTGTATGAGAATAACATCAACACAATTTGTATAAAACCAGTTTGAACGATTTACTTACAAAACGTTTAAAGTGACTACACTCCAGATTACTTAGATACACTTAAATGACAGTTATCTTCACGCTAGATTACCTGGGATGTATAAAGTAACCAATTGTCTTCTCTCTGCACTACAAAGAGCACATACCTGTCAAATGACCAAAATATATAAATTGGAGTCAGCCAAGTGATAAGACATTTGTGACGATTACTGTCTATTAGGAATACATTGACTACTTGCTTAACTGCTGGGTTGTCTTTGCTTAATTCTGTTATTTTTCTATGTTTATACTCTTCACCTTCACAAAGGGTATATACAAGTTTGTCATTCCGTTATATATTCTGGATCCTTACAAATAGCGGAGTCGATTAAGCCATGTCCGTTTGTCTGTTCATCTGTCTGTCTATTGAAATCAAATTTCTGAAGACCCCAGATATCTTAGGGATCCTAAACTTCAATAATTCTGTCAGACATGCTTTCGAGAAGTTTCCTATTTAAAATCAGCAAAATCCGTCCATAAATAACGGAGATATAAGCAAAAATCCGAGACAACTTCTGAAAATTTCATCAATGCTTTGAGAAAAAAGCAACAAAACGTATGTTTGGATGTGTGTTGGTTTCATTGCTTTGTTTTTTTTTTTTTTTTGGTGGTTCGTTTGGCGTTGTTGTTTTTATACCCTTCACCTTCGTGAGAAGGGTATATATAAGATTTTCATTTCGTTTGTACTTCGACAATATAATCTGTTCGTCAGCAATTAAATGTAAAATTGTTAAAAGTTTTCTTGATATGTTTAGGATGCTATACGCTGAAAGTGGGCAATTAATGCATCCACAACAAAGGTGAAGGGTATATAAGATTCGGCATAGACGAATATAGCACTATTACTTGTTTTATTAACAGATGTTTTTAAATGATCAAGTTTTTGGACAACATAAGAACTGATTTAAAAAGGAAAATAATACATTACATAACTGTTTAAAAGAACAGTGATATATAAATCACGTTCTCTTAGAACGATGTTCTTCAAAATTCATGCAATCACTCATCTATACTTACAAGTAATGACTTAAAGAACACATTGATAGTTAAGTCTTACAGAAGCTGTTATCAATAAAATAACAAATACTTTATGAAAAAATTATCAAAAATAAATATGTACCACTTCTAATGGCGGTTTCTTGTCTGGCATAAATGATGCCTTTGTTCTGACTTTTAACCTTCTTTGTGTTCTTTTCTGAAAAATTGTAGGGTCACACACGGCAAATATTTACTCAAAAAAGCGATACCACTGTTTTAGTACAAATTTGTTCGACGTTGTTTACTCTTACGAGTGTTTTGTAAGATCAAACAGCATTAAATAAAATAAAACTAAATATTTATTTTGAATCAAACTAAATAAGATACGTTTTTGAAATAAATAAAATAATTCAAATATAAGGACTGAGATCGTAAAATTCTTGATACACATTTTTCATTAAAACTTTTAACCCAAGTATTATTTGATTTTTTTTTATGAAGTTATCTTTGTAAAGCATGCCAGTTACTATGTTTAATGTCAATTATGTTCATTTGTTGTTAATCTGATTGAAATGAGTGACCAATTAAATATTTTCAACAAAACCCAACTTGGTCCTACAAAAAGTTGGCCAAACAATCAAAGGTCTGCCGTCGAACTGTTTCCAATATTATTAAACAGTACCGGGAGAACTTGTCCGTCAATAGAAAACCTGGTTCAGGTAGAAGGAATGGTCCGCAAGATGTTTCTAAAGCCAAAAGAATAGAAAGCATTTTCAAAAGAGCTCCCAACAACTCCGGTAGGAAACCAGTCCCGTTAGCTCAGTGCTCAGACTATTTGGTACAAAAAGTTAAAGCCAATGTAAGTTTAAAAACATACACGGCTCAAAAAATTCCTGACAGCACCTCTGCTTAAAATTTAGAGGCCAAAGACAGAGCACGTAAATTGTATGTTAAGAATTTTTCGATCTCATTCCTTATTTGACTGTTTAGTAGAATCGATACAATTGTGTGATCTATTAAGTCATATTGTCATAATGTCCTAATATATTATGATATTTTAAACAAATTGTTGTTGAGCTTCAAACAAAAAAAGTATTATTTTATGACAAAACAATAATCATAGTCCAAAAAGCCTTATTAGTTTAGAACACTTTTGTTTGAAACACAACAAAAATTTGTTTAAACTATGACAATATATAATAGGACATTATGACAATATGACCCAATAGCAGACCGTTAGAATCCCCCAAATATTTTTTTAATTTTTTTAAATTTCGTTTAAACAAATTTTGAAAATGTAAAATTTGAAATGATCATGAAATTTTATGATTTTTTTTTTTTTTTGCTAAAAGCCATAATAGATACATCGCTTAAATCGAATATATTGCATTTTTATGATGAATCGCAAAATTTTGAACTCACCCCTCTCAAATAGCTAAATATTACATATTGAATATTTTTTAATATCCAACTTATGGTCATGAGAGTAACATTGTTTACTTCTTTACAGTCAAATAACTTGATAAACAATTTTAACTTATGGCAATGAACTGAAAAACATACTTATAAATTAAAGACTTCATCGCGATAATGACCAAAAAACACACCTCCAAATTGTAGCATTTATAGCTAAATAAATTAAAAAATGTTATCGTAGTTCTGCACAACTCAAAGAAAATTACATATTAAAACAAAACTCAGATGTAAAGAAAATTTTCTTAAATTCATAAAATTTTGAGACAATAGTGAAGACACTGCGTGTATAGAGATCTTAAAGAAGATACACATATTTGGGTGTACTCAGTATTTTTTAATATTATTACAAAAAAATATTTAGACATACAGTATTATTATAATCTGCAAAGGTCAATGTATGTTCTAGCAAACTTATATGCAAATATTTAATATTGCCAACATTAAAATATAATACATAAATTATAGAATTTCAGGCCTTTGTATTATTGTTTTTTTGACTGCATTTACTTATATGACAACCAAAATTATTATCTTTCCTTAGACATCAGTTTTGTTCATAAATACATTTCTATGCAATTCAGCAATAAAGAAGAGTAAGTTGTAAAACTAAAAATGCTTACAAAAGTTCTTTACTTAAGCCTTTTGTTTTTCATGTCGATTTAATGTCAACTCTCAATAAAAGCCATAAATTCCAACAAAAATAAACCTATTTATGGCACATAATAAAGCAATTTTTTAACTAGTATTTTATTTTTATTGTGTTTTCTTAAAATTAATCTTAATAAATCATGATTTAAACATTGTAGTTTTTTTTTTTCTTTACTTGTAAAGCAAAAGATCAAAGCTGCAAAATGAAACAAATAGCAGATCACATGGAAGACATTAAAAAAAAACTACAATAAAAAAATAAATAACACTCGTAGTGGCATCATCCATCTGCGGCTTTAAAACATTCAATTAATTGTATTTAAGATGAAAACCTTATACGTGTCTTCAGCGATTCATAACATTTTGAAAGGTGATGTTTGTTTTGCTTTGATTTTAATCGCTGTAACCTTTTTGCTCAGCCAACGTATTGAATCGTCTGCAGTATATGCAACATAATTTGTTATAATTTTACACACTGCATGAGTGTTTGTGTGTGAATTTAGTTGTTTGAAACTGTTAGCATATGAACTTCAACTTGACATCCAGATAACAGTAATTTTCTAACAGCATAATCATTAACACTTTGCAACACTGCGATTCGATATTATTTGCAAAGTTTTTTCAATTTAGACAACCACAACAACATCAGTGAATAATTTAGGCTTCAAATGCAAAATGAGTAAAATTTATTACAGATAGTTAAGAGTCGACATTGTGATACCCTTTAAAAAGTTATTCTCTAGATATTTTAAAAATTTTGTTTTTTTACATGAATTAAAAAGTTTGCTACTGCTGCTCTCACTTATGCCATTGTTGTTTTTATAGGATATTTAATCATGTTGTTGAGAACAAGTCCAAACTGTTGCACCTCATCAAATGGATGTTGAGGAGGACAAGGTCTATGCGAGATCAGTAGATATTTCTCTTTTATCCATGACAGTGTTTATTCGGTTTCTGCAATAGGTGTTGAGAAGGCAAAAATATTCATTACCAAGTAATGAGTTTAAAGGTGTATAAAACACTCAGTGTCTTTATACACGTTTATCAATTCTCAAAAATGCACACAAGCTTTATAATGTACAAACACACATGTACACGACAGTTGATGTTAACTCTAACAGCGACAATGATAAACTCCACTCACGACTGCAACCTCTGCTACTATTTATACACACACCATCTATCGGGAATCTTCTACAATGCTCTTAACGGACATAGTAGTACATTCGAATTCTAAAGCTTTCGATGTTAATGTTAGCAGCTTAAACATACAGTGCTGCCATACTTACAATCAATGCTAATAATCGCATGCTATCAACATTGTTGATAAGTAGAAGCTTCTACTGATGGACGTGTTTATAAACATGATGAATGTTGCAGGCAGTCGTTGCGGACCGTTAAATTCAAATCGCTATTGCACATTCGTAACAATATTTTTAAGGCTTTATTTGTTAATAATAATCAAGTCAACAATTTCAATCAAATTGTCTGATACATATTATCATAGCTTATTAATTGAGAGTTCGACATTAATCATTTTCGACAAATTTGTAAATATTTACAATATGAAAAATATTATTTTTGGATTAAAATCATTTGAAATCTGGAATAAAATTGTTCACAGAAGTAAATTGAAGTGAAAAACCAGACAGAACTGCAATGAATTTTTAAAGTTCTAAATATATTAAGCAATCCAAATATTTCTTTCAGTGATCATGAATAAAAATTTGAATAATAGCAATACACCCCCTTTGCATGTTCATTCGTCGCTGTGTCAGTGACTACTAAAACAAAGAGAATAAGAATATGTATGTGGTTAGCGTGCACAATTGTGCTATGAAATGGGCATCAATGGTTTAAATGCTAAATTCTGGGACTTCACTACTTACACTATAGCATTCAAACCACTATTTTATTACAGTGATATCATAGGAGCCAATTTCTCATTAATATATCTTTACTCTAATAAAGATATATTAAGTAGGGATAAGCGATATTTCTATACCTGTGATTTAATCAGCGTGATTGAAAAATCACTGGTAACAACTGTTACTGAATACAGTATATATAGAACATTTTTAAACATACTGTTAAATGTAGTTCTTTTATATTTTTCAACATTCTCTGGTAACATTTTTGAAAAATCACTGGAACAACTGGTACTTTTAATATCGTCCTTTCACATTTTCCAACATACTGTTAAATTTTGTTCTTTTATATTTATACCCTACCCACCTCATAGTATTCCGATTGACTCAGAATCACTTTCTGTGCTGGCTGGCTGATGAAAAGATTTAGCATCCTCGTTATAAACTAAACTCGTTAGACTATATGATAGTATGCAGAACAGTCAGTTTGAGAGTTGCGGGTTCCATACCCCCCAAAGGCTCCGGATGTTTCTGCGGACAAACCAAAAATACTTTGCAGTATGTGTCTTATTAGTATTTTAACATGCCCTTCAGTACCTAGCTCTATACTTAGAATTTTTTATGATCACTGCAATAGAGACCCGCGCACAATGTTAAAGTTAAGAAATTGTGATGACTGTAAACCGCATAGCGACACGATCATCCTTCCTTATTCTTAGTAGTTTTCATCGCCTGCTGAGAGCTTGGATATGCGCTCCTTCTCCAACCATAGTGAGCATGCTGCATCTGTTGCTGAATTACCATTTTCATCTCACGTCCTTTAGTTTGACTCTTTCGTAATGACTACCAATAGCTTGATCCTTGACTGAGTTTGTTTATATTTTCATTTAATAGCCATTCCTCAACCTTTGTCTTTATCCTTTCCGGTGGTGTAAGCAGTGGATTTGCGATACTTAAGATCGTATGTCTGGTACTTCGAGGATGATTATAGTTCCTTTAAATCCATCGTTTCCTCTAATCCTCATTAAACAACCTGAGTTCCTGGTTGGTGCTTTTTATAATCGTTTTCTTAAAAAACTTTTCCATTAGTAAGTTGAAGAAGTCACACGATAAGGTATCTCATCGCTCATTAGCCAAAGCCGGAAATTCAACGACATGGCGATATAAAATGTTTCACTTATTTGGTATCAAATGCGAATATCTGGTGAAAATAAACTTTTTGTGGATATGGCAAAACACATAGAATTTCAATTTTGCGAAATTGTTGTTTTCATCTCCTGCTGAGAGCTTGGATATGCGCTTCTTCCCCAACCATAGTGAGCATGCTGCATCTGTTGCTGAATTACCATTTTCATCTCACGTCCTTTAGTTTGAAGCTTTCGTAATGCCTATCAATGGCTTGATTCTTGATTGAGTTTGTCTTTTTATCATTTAAATATCCGTTCCTCAACCTTTGTCTTTATCCTCTACCGGTGGTGTAAGCAGTGGATTCGCGATACTTAAGATCGTATGTCTGGTACTTCAAGGATGATTATAGTACCTTGACAGCAGCTCGAATTTAGTAGGACATATGTGTAAGACATGCGTTTCCATCAAGCTCTTGGCAATCTATTATGTTTGTTGGTTTTTGATAATAGGATTTCTTTTTTAGTTGTTGTCTTATTGAGATGTCTTACACCCACGACATAGACTCTTACAGAACTCATTATATTGAGGAGCCAGTCTTCTAGAATGCACACAAAATTGGCAGTGATCTGTGATCAGCCAGATCATACATGAGATAATTTCAACTTTTGACCAGTGAATCCGCTATACAGTTTCCAGGGATAACTTATTGTTTCAAATCCCTAAAAAAATCCAACTGTATCACCATCTCGTTCGGAGATTCCCAGCATTACAAGACAATATTGGATGTTGTGTAGATACACAGATTTCAGATTACACACGTACTTAATCTAACCATCTGGGGAAAACATAAATGGTTTCTTAGGAATCTATTCCATACCGTGATCGCCAAATTAAAGCCGCTGTCGATAAAACAAGTGCTGGAGTCCACCGATACAGCCCAATATGGTTACTTGACCGAATTTTTTATGGCTCCATATGCCAGTTCGTAGTCATAAGGCCAATAGAAAGCCAGTTCATCGTGACAAATACATCCTTAAATGGTGTAGTACATATAGAAATTACCATGAGTGTATTTGCCAAGATGCATTCACCAATCAACCACCATGTCGAAAAGCCATTTGTATTCAAAGATGTCATGCTCAGATTTTTCCTGTGATCATTCTAATGTTATGATTCCAGGAGAGCTTTGAATCAGGATATCGCCCAGATATTCGCGGGGTTCAAACTAAGGCCACTCTTAGCACCTCATGCAGAGTGGCCTAAGTGCAAATTCTATCTGCATACGCAACATTCTTATAATCAAGGCTAGTGAATTTATTGATACTAGATTCGAGTTCCAAGACTAGTGAATTTATTGATACCAGGTTCCTCAGTATGGGTAATAAACCATAATTTTATTGTGGCCTACGATTTGCCATCTCCAGCCATAATTCAGGAAAGAACTTTGTGGAATAGAAGGCTTTCTTTAAAAGCCCAATACCAAGTTCTTGTAGAGCTAATGTAATCGGACATGAGCTAACATTACTGAATGCTCTCTATATCCAAGAAAGCCTCTAATGTATATTCTCCTTGCTCGAGAGTCCTCTTAATTTCACTCACAAGCGTGAGCCTTCTCGACAAATTTTCAATTCATATATGCATTTTCTAATCGACATTCTCTGAAAAAATAATCAGCCTCTCCAGAGTTCTAAACAGAAAATATGCTATACTAATAGCTCTATAATCCGATCAAAACCGCAGTTATAACCTCAAAAATATTATATAAAATGTAGTTTCAGGAAATCATATACATATCAATATTTTCAAATAGTTTTATTAGTTTTTTTTGATTATCGGTTTTAATAGTTTTAAGTTGCATCGTTCAAAGTCTATGGATATGATATCAAAATTAATTAATGCTCTTTTGGAAAAAAATATGAGAAATATCGAAAAGGGAAATGTTTTTCCTTTGATACAGCTCAGAGCGTAAAGTTAGGACAAATATAGTGAGATAAAGTGTCTTAAATAATTACGAAACATACTACTATTTAAGGGCTACATCAATATACATGCAGAGCCAATATTATTAAGGATGTACCTATAATTCGCCGCCATGTTTCAACTGGGTATAAAAACTTTACTCAAATATCTAAACTTACAAACACATAATCCGGTACATTATTTACAACTGTAGGGCACACAAATGATTTTGTTCGGTAGCCAAAAAATGTATTCAAAATCAAAGAAGATTCGCACGATTTTTGTTTAAAAAAAAGTTATAGAATAAGTGTGTATTGAATTTTTTTTTTTTTTTGTCGCAAATATAAAACCGATGACTAAAGAGGTGAAGACACTAATAATGGCAGGTAGTTTCTTTAGAAAAATTATACGTTTAAAAGTTTAAGATTAAACATGATGAATGTTCATTAGGCGATGGCAACAAAAAAGCAACAACGAAATATAATATAAAATTGTCTGCAGCAGCAGCAGCAGTAACAACAACATAAGCAGAAAATCCGCTAACAACATAAATGACAAAAATAATGCCAGAGTTCAATAAAACATACAATTCGAACATACTTATTCGTTTACTAATCACAGATGTTTTAGGTTTTTTTTTTCATATTTTATTTATATATTTGTTGGTTTTGATTGTTTGCACATTTAATATTTTTTTTTATTTATTTCGTTTAATTCTCATTGTCGTCTTCGTCTTCATTCTCATTCGCATTTGATTCATTCATTCATTCAATATGAATTCAATTCGATTTTCCCTGTAGTCTTAATCGTTATTTATGAAGTTTATTGTATAAAACATGCACTTTAGCTGTCAAAAAATCATTAAATTATTGCATAAATAAAATAAATATGAAGAAGATGAAAAAAAAAACACACATTAAAAAAACAATTCAACATATAAAATGTTTATAATTCATAGTATGTACTTGTTCATTGTACATGTTAACAGAATCTTCATCATCATCATCATTATTATCATTAATAAACAATGTTGATGATGATGATGATGAAGACGATGATCTTCATCAAGAAATCTGTGTGTTTTTCTTTGGATCTCCACAGCAAAGTATGAGATATTCAATCATGTAACATTTAAAGTTTTATGTTTCTATTTTTTTATGTTATTTTTTCTTTTGTAATGACCTCTGAAATATTTCATTATTTTTTTTTTTTTATACTGCTACTAAATACGTTTACATGTATGTATTCTTGGCCAACCATTTTGATCTCTGGGTTAAATTTACACCATTTCCAATGCAAAATTTATAAACCAAGTTTATAACCTGTCGTGAAATGGTTTCAAACCAAATGGCATTCAACAGGAAATTAATTTATTAAAATTTAAAGTATGTACTAAATTTGATTTTGGTTGTCGTCTGACTTTCCATGTAAATAATGAAACCATTTTCATTCAGTATTTGAAACTTCTTTGAAGAAAAATTTCTTATAGGTCGATGTGCAAAGAGAAATTTGTATTTTTTTTAAAATACAAACTTAAATTTGCAAATACATTTTTTTCCCATATTTTGGATAAAATACATAACATATTTCAAAATCCTTGCAACTTGAAAATATTGATTGACAATATGCAAAATATAGAATAAAACTATACATATATGTTAGTAAATATATATCTAGTTAAAGGTGGTTTATTGTCAATACACATATGTAACATTTGAGTTGAACAATATTGACCTACTTTAGCGCTATCTGTGATTAAAACTTATAACTCTATAGATTTTATTCTAAAAGTTCAACAACTCCTCCATTAACTTTCCAAGTTTCAAAGAAATCTGACCGGCAGCTTGGATGTTATATTTTAATTACCATTTATTTTGCGATAGGCTCCAATGTTCAAAGTGTCTTTGCTTAGTTGACAGAACTTAATGTCATCGTAGATACATATAGATAGATATACAAATGTCAATGTATATTAAACCAGGTGGTATCACTAATTGTGCAACAATAGCCACGGGCAGTATTTAACAAAATGTATGTTGTTTATCACATAAATTTGAATTTGAAAGTTTAAGCTCCCAAAACACTTATAAGATACATAATATTACTGATAATGAAGTTTGAAGGATCGTAATAAGGAGTGAGATCGAAAAATTCTTAACATACATATATGTTAATAAAAACGAAACCACTAAACTCACAGTTTTAATTTTTTTTATTTTATTGAAATTATTATTACAATTTACAAAAACAAAAAAAATATTTTTATAGTTTTTATAGTCACTAGTGATGAAATTTTGAACCTTTTTCGGAAACCCTTCCATTAACGTTTTTATAGAGCTTTCTGTCACTTTGCTCGAACAGGTAGTCCATCTCCGTTTAAAATCTACCACACTTTTGGACACCTTTTTGTGCTCTTCAATTCTCTTTTAACAAGAGCCCAATATCACTCCACTGGCCTTAGCTCCGGGCAGTTTGGAGGATTTGCCACTCTTGGTACAAATACCACATTATTGTTCTTGTACCACACAAGACCTTGTTTACCATAGTGACAGGATGCCAAGTCAGGCCAAAAATAAGTGGACACATTATGAAGTCTTATGAACGGAAGCAGTCTTTTTTGTAAACATTCCTTGATGTAAATTTCTGTATTTATAGAGTCCTTTGTAACAAATGATTGGCTTCTTTTACCGCAACTGCTTATTGCTTGCCATACCAAGAACTTTTTGGGAAATTTTGTCTGCTTTTGAGTTCCAAACATTCCTTTAACCTTCCCTCGAGCATCAGCAATATAAAATTTTTGACCAGGAAGTTGCGAAAAATCTGCCAGAACTTATGTTACGTCATCCGTTATGCAGCAAGAATATTTTTTTTATAAAACTTGACTTCAATTTCCGTGCTCTGTTTTTGGCCTCTAAATTTTTAGCAGAGTTCCTGTCAGGAACTTTTTGAGACTTGTATATTTTTAAAGCTGCACTAGCTTTAACTTTTCGTATCTAATAGTCCGAGCACTGAGTTAACCGGGCTGCTTTCCTATCGGATGTATTGGGAGCTCTTTTGAAAATGCTTTCTATTTGTTTGGCTTTAGAAACTCCCAGAACAATGTTTCTTCACTTAAAAATGTCTAACCAAATATAGGTATTTACACAAAAAAAGCAACAAATCCAAAAATAAACAATCTTTATCACAAATCTTTGCTCTCACAGGAACTAAATTAACAAGTTTTGTAGAAATCGGTCCATAATGAACCATTGCTCTCATATAAAGCACATATCTGGAAAACTATTTAGGCTCCTAAGTCTCTTATGTGGAATTCATCTAAAATTAGTTCAATATTTTGTGAGCATCGGTCTATTAAGAACCATAGTTCCCACATAAGGCCCATTCCAGGTAATCTAGCGTGAACTCAATTGCCACTTTAGTGTCTCTAAGTATATTGCGTGTAGCCACTTTAAACTTTTTTGTACTGCAATTTGAAGATAATCTATTTTTCCCACCAGAAGTAATCTATTGGAAAGTCAATTGTAGTTTAGTGTCCCTTTATAATCTTTATGGTGGTGTAGGATATAATTATCTAGTTATATAGCTCTACGTAAGAGGTATGTGAATTTCCATGCGTTGAGTAATTTAGACAATCTATCAGTCGGTCTCATTGTAATCTATTATGTGTATGACTTAATAACGTGGGATTTACAATAGATGGCGTATCTTTTGAACGCGGTTTTTGTTTTTAATAACTTATATGTCATTTTGAAGGGTACATATCTGTCATTTATTCTCACTTAGTTATTGAACATTATAGTGTAAGCAACAAAGCTTTTTTGCTTCGAAAATATCGAATTTTGTGCCAACAAAGCGTCATATGCAGGAAGTTTAGCTTTACTTCTTTAATTTGAAAAGTGCCGCTGAAGCACACCGATTTCTCACTAAAGCTTATGATGAATGTGTTTCACAGTGCGAGAGATGGTTTGTTCTGTTCAGAAGTGGTGCAGACAAAGATCACCGAGGCCAGCCAAAAAAGTTTGAAGACCAAGAGTAGGAGGCATTACTCCATGAAGATTGTTGTCAAACTCAACAAGAGCTTGCACAATCATTGAGAGCTACTCAATCAGCAATTTCAAAACGTTTACAAGCAGCAGGGAAATTGAGTACCATACGAATTGAAGCTGAGAAAACTTGAAAGACGATTTTGTATGTCTGAAATGCTGCATCAACTCTATAGAAGAAAATCATTTTTGCACCGAATCATTACATTAACATGTAATTATGATAACCCGAAGCGTAAGAAGCCCGGCCAACCTGCCGAATCGACACCAAAGCCAAAGGTAATTCTCAGTATTTGATGGTACCAAAAGGGTTCTATCTATTATGAGCTGCTGAAATCTGGCCAGACCATCACAGAGAAACTATACCGAACGGCGTGACATGGAACCGTAGTATTCTATCATGACAACGTTGCAATACCTGTTAAAAAACTATTTAGAAAGAAGTGGTTGGGAAGTTTTTCACTCGCCTTATACTTAGTCCAAACCTTACCCCGTCCGACTACTTTTTCGTTCGGTCGATGCAGAACGCTCTATCTGCGATATATTTCACTTTAGCTCAGAGTATTCAAAATTAACTTGATTCGTTCTTGGCCTCAAAAGATGAGCAGTTCTTTTGGTTCGGCATCCATATCGCTCATTTGCAGCAACAAAGTCATAATTCAAAAAATGTCATTTCGAGAAAAACGGCTTTGAATGTTTTATGACATTTTACTATTTCTTAAAAAAATTTTCAACAAATCATGAGATTTCCGAAATATAACCAGATTTAAATAGTAGATGTTAATATCTTTCTAATCTGTATTTAATCCAAATTATTACTTGTCAAATATACGAGAGAATATGAATTTTAATTTTGATGTTTACAACAAAAAAACCACTATCACACAAAAAATAACTGACTCTTTTGAAAACTGATAAAACTATGTAAAAGACTATAGAATGGCGCATATTTTGTATTACTCCGTTAAAAAAACACGGATTTAGAGTTGTGACGTTGTTGCAGCATATGAACGATATGTTGCCAGAAAGATGGGAAAAGGTCAAGTATAGAAGTGTTTCAAAATAAAATCTGAAAATTTAAAATAAAAAAATCCCGCTTTTTTAAGTCATACACCCAATATGTAGAGCCAATTGGCTTACACCCAGGACAGGCACTTATAAAAAAAACCTAGTGACATATCTGCCTGTTAGTATTTTAAAAACAGTTGTGTAGAGTATTCAAATTCGTTTTAGCTGATTAAAGTAGCAATTTTTATTGTTTGTAGCTTTCATTTTCAATTGATCTAAAGAATTCTCTATTTTGCCTCACCTTTTGAAGATGCATTTTTAATTAAAAAATTATTCGTTTTCTGTTATTCTTTATTTGTCTGCATTAAGTACACTTCGCATTTAGTACCTTGTAAAGATTTTTTCTGGTGTTGTTCCGATAAAATAGAGCTACGAGTAAAGCGCCGCATAAAGTATCTACTATATTGTATGAACATGAAGCAGTAGATGATTCAGTAGTACTCGTTGCTGTTGTTAATTTTAGTTTTTATATACAACAAACATTGCTAGTACTTATATGTATGACCCAGTCTTAAAACGTGCATTTCATGCGCTGGTATTGGATGTGTCGGAAATTCCCTTCACTTTTTTCTGTCCAGAATGTTTTTTTTTTTTTTTTTTTGTTTTTTGTGTATATGACTGTAGAAGTATTAATAAAATAAAATTTTTATTGTTTTACATGGAACTTTTGGGCATGAACTTAGAAAAAACACTACATTGTAGTAATGAAAATAAAATAATGATGATGCTACTTTTGAGTTTGAGTTTTTGTTAAAATAATTTATACATATTTTATTTTTAATTTTGGTTATGATGAGAGCCAAGTTAATTAATAAGTTTTTTTTAAATAATTGTTATTATTGGCATTTACTTAATTACATTATTTTTGCATTAAAAATAAACCAATTTGAAATTATTATTAAAATTCCGAACAAAAAAAATGTTTGAACAATTAAAATAATGAATATTTATTTCGATTCATTTTGAACATGTAATATTACAAACAATTCAAAAATTTAAGTTGTTCAAACATTTCTTAATTAGAGTTTATTAATAAATATTTATTATAGTTTGATTCCTCTGATTCCTCATGTATTACTAAAGCATCTTTTAAGCTATCAAAATATTAATCCACTGTTGGAATCTTCCAAATTATTTCAATATGGTTTTCCTTGTTTACATATTTTGAAATTATTTTAAACAAAATTTAAACAATCTTCAAAATCGTTGAACTCAACATTTTTGATTGCACAGTAGTAAACTCTTTGTTTAAAATAATAATTAAATGACTTTTAAGTTAGCGTGGCAAAATGTAATCAGTTTTAAAGCTAAACGTTGTCAAAATATTTTAGTAACTTTAATTTGAAAAAAAACAAGTAAGAGAGATATATTCGGCTGGGCCGAATCTTTTATACCCTTCACCAAACTATACTTCAAAATAAAAATTTTAAATATTTTTAGGTAAACAAAATTAATTTTTTTTCCGGTTGTTTTTTTTTAATTTTTTGAAAAAAAAATTTTTTTCGATTTTTTTTTTTAATTTAAAAAACTTTTTTTTTAAATTTAAAAAACTTTTTTTTAAAATTTAAAAATTTTTTTTTTTAATATTTAGCCAAAAAAACTTTTGTTGAAAAAAAATTCGGGTTAAAAATTTTTTTCCCGATTTTGACCCATTGTAGGTCCAACTTACTATGGTCTTATATACGTCGTTGCAAAGGTCCTTGAAATATCTATCATTAGATATCCATATTGTCTATATTAATGACTTAGTAATGCAGATATAGGTCAAAAAATAGATAAAAAATCGAGGTTGGCCTGGTTTTTTCCTTATATCTCAGCCATTTGTGGACCGATTTTGCTGATTTTAAATAGCAAACTTCTCGAAAGCATGTCTGAAAGAATTATTCAAGATTTGGATCCCGAAGATATCTGGGGTCTTCAGAAAATTGATTTCAACAGACAGACAGACGGACATGGCTAAATCGACTCCGCTATCTATAAGGATCCAGAATATATATACTTTATAGGGTCGGAAAATTATATTGTGGAAATTACAAACGGAATGACAAACTTATATATACCCTTCTCACGAAGGTGAAGGGTATAAAAATAAAAAAAAAAATAAAAAAAGGACTGAAATAAATAGCTCAACGAATTATTTAATTTTTGGAAACTCACATTTAAATATCTGCTGCAGTTTCGACAGCCAACAAGTCTCCAGTGTTTGGCATTTAAATAATTTGCTTAAACATCTTCTATTTTAGTAAAATCTTTTATTTTAAGATTTTTATCTATTCTGTACATTTATTAGCATGCACTTGTATAAAATTGACAAAACAAAAAATTTTGAAAAAAAAATACACAAACTTACATCAATTTTTGTATGTGTGGTTTCTGCCACATTAAGATGAGTGATGGAGGTTGTGTCGAAAAATTGCCGGCAGCATGAAAAACGTGTATCACGTTGTAAATGAATAAAAATATGTATATTTGCCGAAATATTTAAAGACATGTTTTGCAGTTAGTTGTTGTCAAGCGCTGTTGTAGTGATTTGGTTCAATGTTCCAAATACCATAATTTTTAATTCATTGTTTTGTTTTTTTTTCTTCTATTGTATTCTTGCAGCCATTGCTGGTGACGCTGCTGACATTAACGCATGCTGCCCGGCTAGACAATAAATATTTGCCACCACCGCCAAATGCTGCTACAGCTGGTGGTGGTCCTGGCTTACAAGGTCCAGGAGGTGGTGGTGGTGGAAGACCGGGTGGCCCTGGAGGACCGGGAGGTTTTGGTGGCGGTGAAGGCGGCGGAACTGGTGCAGGTGGTGGTTTTGGCGGTGGTGGAGGAGGCGGAGGCGGTACTGGTACTGGTGGCGGAAATAATGGTTTGGGTGGTTTTACTGGTGCTGGTGGTCAAGGCAGACCCTTTGGTCCTCAAGGCGGTGGTGCAGGCCCCAGACCAGGAGCTCCTTCAGGACCTTCTGCGCCTGCTGGTCCCGTTATACCCATACTATCATTTGTTAATGAAAATGATGGTGATGGCAACTACAGATTCAGCTATGAAACTGGCAATGGCATTAAGGCCCAGGAAGAGGGCACGGTTAAAAATAAAGGTTCCGAAAATGAAATACCTTCCGTTATGGGTACATACTCGTATACGGCGCCGGATGGTCAAGTAATTGAAGTGGCTTATACGGCTGATGAGAATGGTTTCCAACCTTCTGGTGATTTATTGCCAACGCCACCTCCCATTCCAGAAGCAATTGCAAAAGCTCTGGCAGCACAAGGTATCCAACCTGCACCAGGTGGTGGCTTTATAGGTGGACCAGGTACAGGAGGAGGTGGTGGAGCTGGTGGTGGTGGTGGAGCTGGTCGTGGTGGCGGCGGTGGTCCTGGTAGTAAGTTATAAAAACATTTGAGTATTCGTCTAATTTAATATACTATTCTTTTAAGGTTTTGGTGGTGCAGGAGGTGGTACTGGTGCCGGTGGTTATGGTGGTGGAACTGGAGCTGGCGGTGGAGGTGGCTTCGGCGGTGGTGCCGGAGGAGCTGGAGGATTTGGTGGTGGTAGCGGTGCCGGTGGAGCTGGTGGTAGAGGAGGCGGAGCCGGTGGTGGAACTGGTGCTGGCGGTGGCTTCGGCGGTGGTGCCGGAGGAGCTGGAGGATTTGGTGGTGGTAGCGGTGCCGGCGGAGCTGGCGGTAGAGGAGGCGGATCAGGTGGTGGAACTGGTGCTGGCGGTGGCGCCGGAGGTGCAGGTGGTTATGGTGGTGGCGCCGGTGCAGGCGGAGCTGGTGGTAGAGGAGGTGGAGCAGGTGGTGGAGCTGGCGGTGGTGGAGGTTATGGAGGCGGTGCTGGCAAAGGAGGTGCCGGCGGATTTGGTGGTGGTGCTGGCACAGGCGGAGCTGGTGGAACTGGAACCGGAGGTGCTGGTGGCTATGGAGGTGGTGCCGGCGGAGCTGGTGGTGCTGGATCAGGCGCTGGCGGAGGTAGAGGAGGCGGAGCTGGCGCTGGTGGTGGCTATGGAGGCGGCGGCGCTGGTGGTAGAGGAGGAGGTGCTGGCGCTAGTGGTGGTTCTGGTGCAGGAGGTTTCGGTGGTGGAGCAGGCGGTGCCGGTGGTAGAGGAGGCGGTGCTGGCGCTGGTGGTGGTTATGGTGGAGGAGCCGGTGGTACTGGAGGTTTTGGTGGAGGTGCCGGTAAAGGAGGAGCTGGTGGTTTCGGTGGTGGTGCAGGCGGTGGAGGCTCAGGTGCAGGTGGCTATGGAGGCGCTGGCGGTAGAGGAGGAGGTTCCGGCGCTGGTGGTGGCACAGGTGCTGGTGGTGGCACAGGTGCTGGTGGTTTTGGAGGCGGAGCAGGCGCTGGTGGTGCCGGTGGTTATGGTGGAGGAGCTGGCGCCGGTGGTGCTGGAGGTTTTGGTGGTGGTGCCGGTAGAGGAGGAGCTGGTGGTTTTGGTGGAGGTGCTGGTGGCGCTGGAGGCTTTGGTGGAGGTGCCGGCAAAGGTGGAGCTGGTGGATTTGGTGGAGGCTCTGGTGCTGGAGGTGGTGCAGGCGGCGGTGCCGGTGGTAGAGGAGGAGGTGGCGCTGGTGGTTATGGTGGAGGAGCTGGCGCCGGTGGTGCTGGAGGTGCCGGTAAAGGAGGTGCTGCAGGTTTTGGAGGCGGAGCAGGCGCCGGAGGTGCCGGTGGTAGAGGAGGAGGTGCAGGCACCGGTGGTGGTTATGGTGGAGGAGCTGGCGCCGGTGGTGCTGGAGGTTTTGGTGGAGGTGCCGGTAAAGGAGGAGCTGGTGGTTTTGGTGGAGGTGCTGGTAAAGGAGGTGCTGGAGGTTTTGGAGGCGGTGCTGGCACAGGTGGTGGTTATGGAGGAGGAGCTGGCGCCGGTGGTGCCGGTAAAGGAGGTGCTGGAGGTTTTGGCGGAGGAGCTGGCGCCGGTGGCGCTGGAGGCTTTGGTGGAGGTGCCGGTAAAGGAGGTGCTGGAGGTTTTGGTGGAGGTGCCGGTAAAGGAGGAGCTGGTGGTTCTGGCGCTGGTGGTTTTGGTGGAGGTGCTGGTGGCGCTGGAGGCTTTGGTGGAGGTGCCGGCAAAGGTGGAGCTGGTGGATTTGGTGGAGGCTCTGGTGCTGGAGGTGGTGCAGGCGGTGGTGCCGGTGGTAGAGGAGGAGGTGGCGCTGGTGGTTATGGTGGAGGAGCTGGCGCTGGTGGTGCTGGAGGTTTTGGTGGTGGTGCCGGTAAAGGAGGTGGTGGTGGTTCTGGTGCCGGTGGTGCTGGTGGAGCAGGTGCCGGTGGTGGTTTTGGTGGAGGTGCCGGTAAAGGAGGTGCTGGTGGTTTTGGAAGTGGAGCAGGCGCTGGAGGTACTGGTGGTAGAGGAGGAGGTGCTGGCACCGGTGGTGGTTATGGTGGAGGAGCTGGCGCCGGTGGTGCTGGTGGAGGAGGTGCCGGTGGTGGTTTTGGTGGAGGTGCCGGTAAAGGAGGTGCTGGTGGTTTTGGTGGTGGAGCAGGTGCCGGTGGGGCTGGAGGTTTCGGCGGAGGGGCCGGCAAAGGAGGAGCTGGAGGCTTTGGTGGAGGTGCTGGTGGCGCTGGTGGCGCTGGTGGTTTTGGTGGAGGTGCCGGCAAGGGTGGAGCCGGTGGATTTGGTGGAGGTGCTGGAGGTGGTGCCGGCGGCGCAGGAGGTAGAGGTGGTGCTGGTGGTTATGGTGGTGGAGCAGGAACTGGTGGTGGAGGCGGTGCCGGTAAAGGTGGCTCCGGTGGTTTTGGCGGTGCCGGTGGTAAAGGAGGTGCAGGTGGATTTGGTGGTGGAACAGGAGCTGGTGGTGCTGGTGGCCGAGGAGGTGCTGGCGCTGGTGGTCCTGGCACATCATACGTTCCGCCTCCACCTGGTCAACCTGGCGGCGGTCATGCAAGTGGCGACTTTAATCCTCAAACTGGCTACAATTATTAAATTTATTTCCATAAGCAAAATTTACATGCAACGATATCTGCCACAAATACTCGTAGCATTTAAGTATTTCCTCTTTTATCTTAACATGCTAATAAATTCAAGAAAACCCCTATACCTAATATTACATCAACATCTGACAGGATTTATTTATAAGTTACACATCTTTTAGACACTTTAAAAAAACAAAACCTTCTCGCTGTAAACAAAATGGCTCTTAGTATAATAAGTATTTTTGTTATTTAACTTTTCTTTATTATTTTTTTATTTAATCGTAATTAAAAATATATATTTGAATATGGCTAGTGAGTGACCTACAAAATTTTTTAAGAAATTTGAATTTATGTTGAAATTGAAACAGCATTTGCCAAATTCTTTGTAAATATAATTAAGTTTGTACTTATTAAAAACATAACTGGAATTAACTAAAAGAAGATAATATTAATAAAAATAAAAAATAAATATATATTTTTTAATAGAATTTTCCAACATGTTTATACATAGTAGGTCTATTTTTATTAATTGGGAATAATAATACTAAAAGTACATTTTAGGAAATTAAAAAAAAACGCTTTTGCAATTTCGTTTTATTCATAGAGTTTTAACTATTTGTTGAGATAGGGATATTTAAAATGAAAAGCGAACAAAAGTAAATTTCTTTTATATTATAATTATGTATGAAATCGGTTTCCTTTTCGAACATTATTCATATGTCGAGAAATCGAGAAACTTATTGTGCTTAGAATAGCTGTTTCATTGACTAATGCTTCCTAAAAGCTTCATTTTAAAGTGTATAAGTGCCTTTGGTAAATTTTGCCTCAAATTGTATATTTAACGTTCATGAAGTAGTTTATCGAAAGTTTGAGACATAGTGAATAGACATAGAGCGGAAACTCTCCTGTCAAAGACCTAACTCAGTTGTCAGAGACCTAAGTGGTGAGAATGTATTAGTAGAAAAAACAAAAACAATACTCGTATGTGTGATTATTTTGAGTTTTTTTATAGTTTCCACTCTATGTTTCTCTATGGTTTGAGAAACGTCATAGAATGGGGTAATCTCAATTAGTTTTGAAATGCCTTATAATCATATATGATTCCAATTTTGTGATATACATAGTTTTCTGAATTATGTATCGAAATATTCTTTTTAGGAGAATAAGATTCATTCTAATAGCATTAAAAATATGATGAGTTAAGTTTTTTGCTACATAAGTTTCATATTATCGATTCCCAAATACTTTTTTGAGTCCTCAGCCAAACCATTCCGTTACACGACAGATTCACTTCCGACAGATCCGTCAGGTCGTGCCGTAACAAGTCGCATAGAGCTTCCAATCTTTGGTAAGCCAGGGCCGGGCAGCAGTTAAGGTTTTGCTGCTCCAGCTCCTCCTCCATTTTATCATGACCGCTCCTACAGAAGGAAGATCTCCTAGCTTACACACTATGACTTTCCGCATTCAATCACCCGGAATATATATCAGTGCAGTAACACCTCAGCTAGTTCGCTACCTATCCACTTCTGAGATCTCAATACGCTGGTCCAGTACTAAAAATATAGACGTTTTCTTCATTCCCACCTCAAGTTTCGTTATATCAATGATAATCTCAAATAGGTTCTTCAAGAGGGATTGTATCTCAACAGTCCTTTTATCCGTGAGAGATACATTAAATCTCCTATCGAATATAGTCTACTGGAAGTGCAGTAGTCTATGATGTTCGGGTAATCTAATAGTTTCTTGGCTTTCTGGTGTTGTCTCTTTACTTATTTTCAGGTTAGAGAGGGATATCACTCTATATCTCGAATACTAGGTCATGTATATATAGAAATGAAATGAACGTCATTTCAAAGCTCTTTTCAACGACGCTTCGTTCGAATGGCTGAAGTGTTGCAATTTGGACTCTAATATCACTGACTTCTTTTTTAATGACTTCATGAGTTTCCTTTTTAAATTCAAATTTAATTGGTCTGCAATATTTTGTAGAAGATGGTGTTTGAGTTTTCCAAATATTCTTTGTATGGATTCTACTGGTCGAAGGCTCCGAGTCTTCCACATTTTTTATCAAACGCAATGGTACGAATTACACCATGAACATATCTGTGTCTGAAGTATTTTCACATACATATTGCTTGTATTGTTTCTGTCCAGAAGAACCATCACATCCCCATTTGCAAAAGAGAGTTAACTTTCAGTTTCTACACAGAGAAAACAGATTCGTGATAGCAACCGAATTTGTTGCCAATCGAATGATTCTACCTTAGTGATCGAATTTTATAGTTGTGGCTACAAACTATTAAAAAGGGTAACAAAATGTTGATTACTACAAACGAAATTCTTCTTTATCAACTGACTTTCTATTGGTAGAACCGCAAAATTCTATGTGTGCAACCGAATCATTCGATTGGCAACAAATTCGGTTGCTATCACGAATCTCTATTATCTGTGTAATATTTCTTCAAATCATTTCCTTTAAATGACAGTAGCAAGCTTAGCAAGTAGATCTTGAAGTAGTGCCTCTCGATATGATTGTAATAGTGTCCACTGGCGGCAAACAATCCTTCTTAGCTGCAGTTATATGATGATATGATGGATAGAGATTTGAGCCTTTTTCAATCGCACGCAATCTGAGTGATTATATTGCTGTTTTGTTAACTTCAGATCCAAAAATCTTCATTTGAGAACTGTTTTTCATCGCTTGGCGTTGGAATACTTTTAAGAATCCGTTTTGTTCTCACTAGACTAGCGTTAAAAACTTTTTGAATGATGTTTTTGTGATCGAAATTGATATAGCAAAGTTTCTTGTATATTTTTACATACGATTTTTTCATTAATATTCTTAAGTTTCCGCCTTAAAGATCTATCGCTACAGTTTTTGACTGATTTTGGTGGTCTGCCAAGATTGTTTTGATTTGTACTTTCTAAAGATACCTGTACAGTAAGTTCGCCCTTTAACCAGTTTTCAAACATGGTATAAAATCTTTGATTGCTCCATCCAATTTCCATGTTTTTGATGAAATCCGTAATTTTATTTTCCAAGTCCAATTTAATTTTGGTGCTGTTTTTGAACGTAACTTAGAACTTCTTCCCGCTTTTGGTTTTTCAAATACTCTTCGGATAATTCTTTATAGCTGAAGCTCTCCATGTTTTATAAAGATTTTAAAATTTGATTGTTATTGCTTAGATATATTGTTACGATTTTGCAATAGCGATTTGAATTTAACAGTCTGCCTGCAGCATTCATCATGTTTATAAACACGTCCATCAGTAGAAGCTTCTACTTATCAACAATGTTGATAGCATGCGGTTATTAGCATTGTTTATAAGTATGGCAACACTAAATATTTAAGCTGCTAACATCGACATTGAAAGCTCTAGAATTCAAACATACTAGTATGTCCGTTAAAGGCATTGTAGAAGATTCCCGAAAGATGGCGTGTGTATAAATAGTGGCAGAGGTTGCAGTCTTCAGTTGAGTTGATCATTGGCGCTGTTAGAGTTAACATCAACTGTCTTGTACATTTAAGGTTGTACATTTCTGCGAATTGATTAACGTATATAAAGACACTGAGAGACTATTTAAATTCTTGTTGTTGTACATTTGAATAAATAAAGAGTTGTTACAAATTTTAAACTACTGAAACTGCTTTTATTTGCAATCAAAAGTATCCGGTTTATTTATAGGAAATAAGCCAACGTTTTAAAAAAGTTAAAACGTAACAATATTATAGCAACTGAGTTTATATTCGAATACCGCTGGCTTTAATCCTATTCTTACATTACGTTACACTATGTCCTAGGTAGCTTAAATAAGTTCAATAAAAAGTGATAAAAACTAAAAAGGCCCAAAAATAAAATAAAAAAAATTTGATAGTAATTTCATTCAAATGAAAAAAGTGTTCAACAAACAGGTCAACAAGTATATATGGGCTTAAAGAGGACACTTTGGGCTTTCTCCTGGTTGTAAAATTTCTGTAACCCCTTTTGTCCCTAACCACTTTTATTCAACTTATGACACAAATGACAATATTTTTATCTAGTTTTTTGGCTACCTTAGTTTCAATGTGTTTACTAGACTGTCCACTATTTGTATGGGGGAAAAAAAATGTCGGAATCTTGTTGGTCTTAACCCCACAAAATGATTCCCCTTTCCAGATATTGAGATAGCCGAAATTTGAGCTCGATTAAACGACGTTAACCCGTGCCGCTCGTTGCTCAAAGTTTGAAAAAATCAACATTTTTGGCCAAAAAGCTAACATAAGATGCTATAACTCCAGAACGGTAAATAATAGAAACACGATTAGCATCTCAAAACAAAGCTAATATTGTTCTTCAAAATTTATTTTATATACATTATTCTTGTTACTTTAAGCCAAACAGAGTTACAAAAGCTTTTGTCTCCAAAAACGTGACCTAGTCGCGGTAGGAGCATACTTCGTATATTTTGATATTATGTGAAAAATGTTGCTAGTAAGTAAATATTTTTATATTTTATTGTTATTGAATCATAATGTACATCGATTTAGTATTTCAAAAAGATATAAAACACAAAAATTGGTTGAGAAATGTAAAAGTTATTAAAAATTCCCCAGGCCATTAATGTGTCTCAGAGCACTTGATTATGATATGTGGAAAAAAAATTAACTTATTTTAAAACTATACGAATAAAACTATTTTATTACATAAAATATACCTATTTTTGCTCAAATATAAGTTTTTTCCCTTAAAATATAACGTGAATCTGTTCTCAGCTATGGTCAAAAAAAATTTTTTTTTTAGACGACAGTTTCAAAACACCATTTTCAGTTTTTTTTAAACTTTGTTAAACAAATTTTTAAATTTTTTAAATATCACCGGGGGGTTTATGGTCAATAGATTAGGGAACAAAACAGTGAAAAAATTAGGTCAATACCTCTTATAGTTCAGGTGTACCTGCGGTTTGAATTCTGCGGATTTCGCGAAAAACTCATTTTTTTGGAATATTTTAGAAAATATGTCATAATTTTTTATTGTTATACATTTTAACCAAAATATTTACAGAATATTATTTCTCAGATATTAAAAAATATGTCCCTTAAGTTATATATAAATCGGGAAATCCTAAGGCGTAAACTTTGGAGGTCAAAGGTCAAATTTCGCAATATTTGGAAATTCACATTGAAACATATGGAAATAATCTTTATTTGTCGACCATATTTACTAAAATTACAGGATTTTATGGTATATGGTCCGATATTTAGAATAACATAAAAAAAAATCAAATTAACCCTTTAAAGCATTTTTTTTTCTGAATATAAATTATATTCATTTTTTTATTTTTAAATTTATTAAAATTGATTTTATTAACTTTGGGGACATATTTGACCCAAATGCTTTAAAGGGTTAATTTGATTTTTTTTTTATGTTATTCTAAATATCGGACCATATACCATAAAATCCTGTAATTTTAGTAAATATGGTCGACAAATAAAGATTATTTCCATATGTTTCAATGTGAATTTCCAAATATTGCGAAATTTGACCTTTGACCTCCAAAGTTTACGCCTTAGGAATTCCCGATTTATATATAACTTCAGGGACATATTTTTTAATATCTGAGAAATAATATTCTGTAAATATTTTGGTTAAAATGTATAACAATAAAAAATTATGACATATTTTCTAAAATATTCCAAAAAAATGAGTTTTTCGCGAAATCCGCAGAATTCAAACCGCAGGTACACCTGAACTATAAGAGGTATTGACCTAATTTTTTCACTGTTTTGTTCCCTAATCTATTGACCATAAACCCCCCGGTGATATTTAAAAAATTTAAAAATTTGTTTAACAAAGTTTAAAAAAAACTGAAAATGGTGTTTTGAAACTGTCGTCTAAAAAAAAAAATTTTTTTGACCATAGCTGAGAACAGATTCACGTTGTATTTTAAGGAAAAAAACTTATATTTGAGCAAAAATAGGTATATTTTATGTAATAAAATAGTTTTATTCGTATAGTTTTAAAATAAGTTAAATTTTTTTCCACATATCATAATCAAGTGCTCTGAGACACATTAATGGCCTGGGGAATTTTTAATAACTTTTACATTTCTCAACCAATTTTTGTGTTTTATATCTTTTTGAAATACTAAATCGATGTACATTATGATTCAATAACAATAAAATATAAAAATATGTACTTACTAGCAACATTTTTCACATAATATCAAAATATACGAAGTATACTCCTACCGCGACTAGGTCACGTTTTTGGAGACAAAAGCTGTTGTAACTCTGTTTGGCTTAAAGTAACAAGAATAATGTATATGAAATAAATTTTTAAGAACAATATTAGCTTTGTTTTGAGATGCTAATCGTGTTTCTATTATTTACCGTTCTGGAGTTATAGCATCTTATGTTAGCTTTTTGGCCAAAAATGTTGATTTTTTCAAACTTTGAGCGACGAGCGGCACGGGTTAACGTCGTTTAATCGAGCTCAAATTTCGGCTATCTCAATATCTGGAAAGGGGAATCGTTTTGTGGGGTTAAGACCAACAAGATTCCAAAATCGATTTTTTGTGGACAGTCTAGTGTTTACTATTGAATGTCATTAAACATTTTTAAATCGGAGTTAACAAAAAGTTGGACTTTTGGCCGACCGTGCGACGTATATGGATTAGAAGGAGCGTGTAATATTGTATAAAATACACTTCCACCTGGAAACCCTGTTAAGAAGAAAATAATCTTGAATACCCACCATCAATATGTGGGTTACATACATATTTTTCTGATATAGTAGTTATATGGGGAGTGTGTTCAACTATGGACTAATCCTCACAAATGTTGGTAGGAAAATTTTGGTTCATAAAATACTTGTTTATATCCAATTTCATCACGATATTAATTATTATAAAACAAGTCATGTTCAAGTCATTTTCTTGAACATGGCTTTTCGCCATATCAATATATTTATGACCGCTTAAACAGTATTTCGGCGAGACACTTGTATGGGGGCTATGTGAAATCATAGACCGCTACTTTGGTTTAGGCCCTATCGTATTTTATACAGACAGACCAGACGGACGGACTTAAAAGGGCTTAAGCGGATCTCAATACAAATAAGTCTCCTGGGCCGGATGGTATACCAGCATAGGTCTTGAAGCAGTGTTCTTCAACGCTAGCCCGTCCGTTAGCAAACCTTTTCAGCATATTATACCGTGCCTTAGAATTTCCTATATGTTGGAAGGTTGCTAATGTAACGCCAATTCCAAAAAAGGGAGAGTCTAAAAACCCTGAAAATTATCGCCCAATAGCAATTTGTTCTGCATTTTCCAAAGTTATGGAGAGTATGGTTCACCACCATCTTGAGAAATATCTACAGTCTAACAATTTACTTAGCGAGCGGCAGTACGGCTTTCGTAGAGGACCTCTACAGGGGACTTGCTTGCCTTCCTATCGGAAAAATGGTGCCGTTCCATTCACCGTTTTGGCGAAAGTACAGTGGTGTCTCAAGATATTTCTAAGGCGTTCGATAGGGTGTGGCATACCGAAACTTATTGCTTTTGGTGTCGGTAATGACTTCTCTCGATTTATAGCGATCTTTCTCAGAGATCGCACTATACGAGTTATTGTAGATGGGATCTCATCAAATGAGTTCAAGATTAATTCAAGGGTACCGCAAGGCTCCGTTCTTTCTCCTACTCTATTTCTTATTTTTCTAAATTACCTTCTAAGTCAAAGTTCCAACCCTATCTATGCTTTTGCAGATGACAGCAACATTTGCCATTCATATTCATTCAACTATAGGCCAAGCCTTTCGAAGATTGGGGCAATAAGGCAAAACATGAATGATACACTTAACCAAGATCTTGTGACAATCTCTGAATGGGGTTGTGCGAACAGAGTCAATTTTAATGCACGTAAGACTCAATGTTGTATGTTAACACATAAACGCAAGACAGATCATGTTGCTTCATCTGTTTATATGGGTACAACTCTTATGTATGTTTCTATGGGTACAACTCAATGGAATACAACACTCATATATGGGCCGATGCTTCGAAGTCTATTTTGGAGTTACTTGACCGCTTACAGGAGAGAGCGAAAGTGCTTATCGGTGACAGTAGGGTATCCAGCTGTATTGATTCTCTGGAGGATCGTCGCAATGTGGGTTGTGTTTCACTGTACTACAATGGATACTACAATGGAATATGTTCTGCTGAAATTAGGGAACTTGTTCCCGATACCCATAGTTTCTTACGAAATACGCGTTCATCAGCGAGGGCTCATCCATTCGTGGTCGATTGGTCAGTGGATCGCACAGCACACTACAGAGAAAATTCGTTTTTTAGCCGTACCGTCCGTATATGGAATAAACTTCCTATCGAAGTATTTCCTGTACCTTTCAATGTAGGAAAATTCAAATCAAATGTCCACAAACACTACTCCCTCTATCCTCCTTCCCATAACCTTTTTTTTCTAGTTAAAACAAAATGCATTGCATGAGTAGGGATTATCCCCTGAGTGCTGCTCCAAGCAAAAAAAAAAATTCAATCAGCTGACTGCTGTTCATAGTTTTTATGTGTTTGTGTTTTTGTAAACAAAATTAAATAGATTTTATTTATAATGTTTAATAAAGGAATTAACATTAATTTGATGGAGGATGAACTCGAAGAACATGAGTTCCATGTGAATGTTGAAAGAGTTTATCATGTCATTCCTAACTACCTGGCAGACATGGATAATAATGAATTTTTCAAAAGATTCCGGCTGTCAATGGCAACATTTAAAAGCTGATTTATGTCAACATGGTCACTTGAAGGCAGGGTTCCCATCTATTTGGAGAGGTATTGCCAACTGAAAATAATGTTTTTTGTCGGTATATTGAGAAAACCAAAATTGTTAATGGACAGTTTATCGACCTAATACATTTATGTCGAGATTTTGTAACAGGCAGTTTGTCGATACATTAAGAAAACGGGCCTTAGAATCCTATGATAACCAAGGATATACATACTAATGTGGATCTGTGACAAATATGTTGATGTGTTTACTTATTGAGAAAAATTAGAAAAAACTAAGTTTAAAGAATAACAAAGTTTATCTGTTCATAAACATTTCTCTAAACCTTTTCGATGGTTATTGTTCGTGGCTATCGCAATCATCGCTGTCATCAGTTTCTAATCCACAAATAATGTCAACTACTAACTCCAGTGCTGGCACTACTGCAGTTTCTGAAAAGCCTGATGATGAGCAGAATCATCCTTATCTTCGAACACATGCCAACTCCACCAGCAAACTTGCATAGCAACTTGATGCTAGCGTTCGTCTTGTTGATCAGTTTCGGTGGCTAATTGTCTGCTGAAGTAATGCAGATGATGATGTTAAAATAAAAATATTTTGGCCTGAAATTTGGAGTTATTAGCAAAATTGAAGAAATACGAGGATTTTTTTTAATAATTCGGTATCTGGGGAACTATTGGAGATATCGTTTCACAAGGTTGGTGCTGAGGTGTTTTTGAGTCGATTTACAGTTGCTTAAGAAGATCCACAAATAATATGCTTACATATGAAGGTTATATCCTTTAGTCCAAAAGACATTTAGGTTAATTTTTTTCTTCACAAACCTTTCCCCCTTACTAACATATTAAATGTAACTTATGAATTCAGACATATAGCGGTCATGGTTTGGTCGATTTTTTAAATTTGAGACCCTAGGTAACCAACTGGCCTCCATTCCGTACACATCCGCCTGAACAACTGTATATCAACTCGAAAAAACCCAGCTGGAACCATGTGAAATTTCGTTACGTTATATTCAATAGAGATACCGAATTATTTCCAAAAAAAATATATGTTATGGAGATCATAAGAAGTTAAAAAATGTGATGTAAGGTTACTGCTAATTTAAAAGCTGGATAAACTTGTATAAAAAATACAATTCATGTTTCGCCTATATGTCATTAACCAGTGAAAACTTATATTGTGGTTAAATGTTGAAACCAAACTTTTAAATGTTCGCAGTATTTGAACAAATTATTTTAAGTTATATAATCATCATTATTTGAGCTACATCTCGTAAATGTATAGGAAATATGTATATCAGCACTCATATCCACACAAATCCTAATTAACAGTGTGAGGAAGACATAAATAAAACAGTCAATGACTTGATAATTTCGGCTCTGGAACACTCTAGAAGATTTAACCCTGCAATCTTCTTATAGACCTATTAGCTTACTCGCTTGTTTGTCAAAGCTATTCGAGAAAATATTCCAGGTAAAGATCATACCTTTTTTGAATGATGGAAATATTATCCCAATACACCAATTTGGCTTCCGTCAACATCATGGCACCATTGAACAAGTCAACTTTTAACTGGAGAGATTAGAAAATCTTTTGAATTAAAAAAAATATTGTTCTGCCGTCTTTTTAGATGTTGCTTTTGACAAGGTATGGCATAAAGGTCTAGTACATAAAATCAAATGTTTACTACCATTATGTACTCATAAATTGCTGGAGTCTTATTTATCGAATAGACCTTTCAGAGTTAAGTACAATGATTACGTGACGAGAGAATAGAATATTAGAGCTGGCGTTCCACAGGGAAGTGTACTAGGACCTACGTTATATTTGATTTACACCTTAATTTGCCTACGTGCGATAAATTAACAATCTCTACATTGGCGGATGATACCGCCATTATTAGTTCACACGAAAACCCACTCATAGCATCTAGTCAACTACAAAATTATCTCGTACGTGTGGAGACATGGTTAAAAAACTGGCGAATAAAGGTGAATGAGCTGAAAAGTAGACATGTTACGTTCGCTCTAAGGAGAGGAAATTGCCGACCTGTCACACTCAACAACGTTAATATACCGCAATGTGATTATGTCACCTACCTTGGTATTCATCTTGATAGACGGCTTACTTGGCGCCGTCACATAGAAACCATAAAGCTAAAAGGCTCTAACTTTCATTGGTTAATCAGTGATCAATCAAAATAAGACCGTTTTAAAACCAATTTGGACATATGGAATTCAATTATGGAGAATGGCTAGCAACACCAGTATTGATCTTATACAGAGGGCCCAATCTAAAATTCTTAGGACCACGACGGTTACACCATGTTATATAAGAAATGAAAACATCCACAGGGACTTAGAAATGACATTGGTAAAGGAAGAGTTCAAGAAAGTCCGTGAGAAATATATTGTTAAGCTGCAAAACCATCCCAATACGCTTGCAAGACAACTTGTGCAGATCCAAACCCGATCCAGGCTCCGTAGAGCTGATCTACCACCCCGCTAAGATGAGTGCCAGTTAACCATTTAGGCTCTCTTGTTGGAGAGCAACTAGTTTTAATTTTAGTTATAAGATTTAATTACTTATTGTTAGGCCTATAAAAGGCAGATTCAATAAATTAATAAAGAGTTGAAAAAAAATATATCGTAAATGTGTCCATATTTAAAGGGTAACTCTTAATAGCCCACTTATTTTCGATATTTTCTTTATGAATTATCGTATCATTTCTTGTCACTCTGTATTTTGTTTCCATACATATTTCTGACAACGCCATAAGGTATGCAACAGTTTGTTTTGGATTTTCAGTACATGTATTTCATGCATTCAATTAATAATTCTTTTTACATTTCATGTAACAAATACCGTAAAATTAAAATATTTATAATATGTTTTTTTTTCTTAAGAAGTTGTTTAGTTAAACAATCTTCTAGTTTTCAAAAATCTTATATATAAAATATGAACAGTAAGGTGACAATTATCGTGCTACATCAGTGCTCCTCTTCCTTTACAGATTTTGCTGTTGACTTCTTGTAGCGACGATAGGGATTGTAGCCAAACGTATTCACCAATTGATTGGGTCGTGCCCGAAGTTCTTGTGTAGCCAATTGCTGTTGGTGCTGGTCATTTTGTTGATGCTGCTGATTATTCAATTGCTGTTGACGATTCTGTTGCTGTTGTTGTGTTAGATTTTGTTGTTGCGGCAGGAAGTTTCCCTGGGTTTGCAAATTATTTCCAAATTGATTAGGGCTTCCCTGGGCAAATGGTGTGCCTGAGGAGAGGGGCGAAGGTGGCGAAAAGCCAAATTGATTATCGGGAGTATATTGACCGGAATTCTGTTGCTGCTGTAAGAAACGTTGTTGCTGCTGCAGTTGCAGGGGCGTCAGTTGACCTTGGCCAGGTCTTATATTATTGGGATACTGTCGAAACGGGGTTTGATATGGATTTATATTTGGACTATAGTCCTGTTGATATGGATTCTGCAAGCTGGCGGTGTACTGAAGAGATTTGGCAATTGCATCTGGTATTGGTGGTGGGGTCGGTATGTGAGCGCCCTCGGCACGAAAGCCTAAAATTCAAGGAATTTCATTAATTTAAATGCATTTTGGGGCACGAATAAATATAATAGAAACACTCACCATTTTCATCAGCTATATAACGTACAGTTATAGGTGTACCTTCCGGTGAGGTGTAGGAATATGAACCTTGTACCACTTGAGCCTCTACTGCTTCTCCTAAGCCTAAGTTCTTTACATAACCCTGGGCCTGAGCTGTAGTACCATCACCAGCTGAGTAGCCATACGAAAAACTGCCATCATAGTTTAATTCATTCTGATATGCGGTAATTGGGACAAAATTCTGGGGATTCACCTGATTATAATTGCGATTGTAAATGTTCTACAGAAAGTTAAAAAGGAGATTATGTTCTATTTAATAAATTTGATTTAATAGAAATATATGTTCCTCTTACTTGTGGTAATATCGGCGATATGGGCTGCAGTGTATTGAGTGGATTTAGTGTGTTGAGTGCATTGGGAAAGATTTGTTGCGGCTGTTGCTGTTGTAATTGTTGACGTTGGCGCAGTTGTTGTCGTTGAAAAGGTGATTGTCGTTGGAATGGTGATTGATTGAAGAGTGTGTTTTGTTGACAGTGACATGTTTTCAGCAACAGTGTGAATGTCAGTAAAAAGCCGGCTATAAGCTAAAGAAAGAAAATACAACAATGACAAAAATAAACAAAATGTTTTCAAGATATAAATAATTTGTTTTTTTTTTCTTCATTATGACGACTACATGGTTGACCTTAGGTGACGTTTTGAAATTAAAAAAGTTCAATCATGAATTGATTAATTTTCAATGTATTGAAAGCAAACATACTTTAGATAAGTTTATGATTCTTAATAAAGAATAGCAATAATAGTAATTTGATTGTTCAGCAATGTTTTATAAGTTAACCCAAATCCTGAAAACAAATTCTTAGTCCATTTTGATTAGGATATAAAGATGTGAGAGTGCTTCGTGTTTATATTCTAATATTTAAACATAATATTCTAAATATACAAAACAACTTTGTTTATAAAACATTTGTTAAAATTTTTTTAATCATACTTTGAATTTCAAGTTTAATATTTTAATGCGTTTTTATACCCACCACCAAAAAGATTGTGACATGTAGAAATATTGGTGGTAGAACCAGAAAGTGTATATATTCTGGGCCCATATAAAATTATGAATGTTAAATGCACAATAGGGCCTAGAAGGAAGGTCAAATATTCTTTGTTGATCAGAAAATGGCGGTTAATAATAACCAGAGTTATGGACCAATATGTGAGACAACCTCCAAAAAAGTTGATATTTTTCCAAAAAAGTTTTTCTAGAAACTTTAGAAATTGGACATTAATAATCTATGAAGATTAGCCATAATTGGTCACAGTCCCCATGTAAGGACCAAATAAAAGTCTTATAAATATCGATATAGAATCATTAGTTATTGTGACGATCAGTTCATGGCCGTATCTTTCATATAAGATATGGCATTGAAACTTTATAGGTTATAGCTCCCATATAAGGCCCACATCCGACAAATATACAATATTAACGCGCATAAATATCGATATTGAACACAAATTATTCCAAGTATGCATAAATCTTCCTACTGGATTTAGGGCCTACATCCGGAAAATGCATTACTCTTCACCACCAATATGGGGGATATAATGATTTTGTCATTCCATTTGTAAGACATCAAGTATTGGTTGTAGACTCACGAAATTATATAAATATATTATGGGTACGTATAAAATTCTAAGACGATCTAACTGTGTCTGTCTATTAAAGTCACGATAGTTCCTAGAGGGACGAACTTAGGGAATAAAACATTTCCGAGATTATTATTTGTTGATCATAAATGTTTGGTTTTGAAAATTGGCAAAATCGGTCCAGCCAAAAAAGTTTTAGAACAAAATGTCCGTCGACGTTTAAAAAAATAAAAAATACGAGGAGTTCTAGAAATCCGAAATTTGCCACAATAGGTTTTTGCTAATAGCTAACTAATGTAACCAAAAATAAGTTTAATAAAGGGCATTCCAATAGGATCTTCCGAACTTTGACAGTTAATAATGGTCATATTGTTTAAGCTGCATCTCTCGAATTACAATGGACGCATATTGCGTTCAATAACACATGCAAATGATAAAAATGTTTTATTAAAATGTGTGTTCTGTTAGTGCAACTTTCCGCATTTCTGTATGATTAAGTACGTCAACAAACAAAATTGTCCAAGAGTGTCCAACGCATCCCGAAAAAGTCACTGTAAGGTGTGGATTTTGGAGTGGCGACGGTGGACAGGACATCACCGTCTACGGTGATCCTATAGATCGATGATTACCAATTTTTTTTGATTTCAATTGGATGGTATACACCAACAACATATTGTTTCAACAGGTTGGTGCTACGTGTCACAGCTCATGCCACATTGAACATTTTGCACGAGCGATTTGAAATATCTCACACACTCTTTGTTTTATTTAAATTTAAAATTTGGAAGCGCTTACTGAAAGACCATTTATATGAAAAACGTTGTTCGGACCACTATACATATTTTGATCCCCGCAATAACATATAAATGAATGAATCTAGCAATGTGAAATTCACTAGTATTATTTTCTAGTAAGAGAAAATATAAAACTAACCAAATCGGGTGAACCAGATAAATATTTTTATACAAAGCTCACAAAAATCGGTGCCCCTATTATATTGGTGATGGCCAAAGAAGGCTCGGCACAGCCGAATATTACACTCTTACTTGTTATGAATTTTAATTGTCATTGTTAATAAATTATTTTTTTTATAAACAATTTAAGAATTTAGAATTTGAGTTCAATATAAAGTTCTCAGAACAAACTCACGAGCTATGTAGTAGAAAATGTTCCGAGCCAGCGACAAGGAAAATTGTTTAGAACAAGTATTGTGATGCATTTAGATCAGGGAATAGTATCTGGATCGTGTTCCGAATAATATTTTAGACATATCACAAGGAATACTAGGCATCGAAGAAACTGATAGATTACAATCGGAAAGTTTGATGAAAAGTTCGGCTTTATTTGAGCAGCAATTTGCTTACCCCTTTAGAGCCCAGGGGACCGAAGCGCTCGAGTTTTTCTAAGTAGAATTAAAGTGATTGAAGAAACTTCGGAGCTCAGTGCTTTTCCATGAAGAAACACCAAACGACCATATGAAGGCTTTGGGAGGTGCCAGAGAGTAGCTCATATATGGAAATGGTGCAATGATCGAAATTTTCCGTGCTTCAAGAACGTCAACATTATGTTTATCGGGTTGTGAATTTAAAAATAAATAACTGAACACGATGGTTAGAGCTGTTCAAAGTTTAGTATATTGACCTTCTGCTAAAGTATTCCAGCCAAAACTTATCATTGGTCCAACAAATTATTTTTTAATTACTTTAGCTTTGAAAAACATGTTAGATATTGTATTTTCTAAATCTTTCATTTACAACTGTTATTTCGATCAAAATGGTCACCGAAAAACAGTTCGTGAATAAATATGGTCTTTCAACAAAATATCAAAAAATTTAAAGGTTCTCCGTCACACTGCTTCAAATGCTATTAAACAATATAAGGAAGACTTGAATATTGAAAGAAAACCTGAATAAGGAAGAAAAAAGTCAAACAAATATTGCTAAGGCAAAAGAAGTCGAACAACGTTTTCGAAGAGCACCGAACATTTCTATCAGAAAAGCAGCTCGTAAAGTTAAATGCTCTGATTCTTTTATGCGCAGATCCAAAGCTAATACTGGGTTGAAGTCGTATAAAGCTCCAGATTGAAATGTGTCAAAGAACTTAGAAGTAAAAGAACGAGCTAACAAATTGAGGTCAACTTTTTAAAAAATACAACTGTTGTGTGATGGATGATAAAACTTACGTACTGGCAGACTTTTCACAACATCCAGTTCAAGACTTTTAAGTAGCTGATGGACGTGGCAATGTTCAAGAATAATACCGGAGAAAAAAACAAACAAAATTCGACAAGAAGTTTCTTGTGTGGCAAGCCATTTGCAGTTGTGGCAAAAGAAGCCAATCATTTGTGACATCAGACACGTTAAACACAGAAACATATATTACGGAGTGTCTACAAAAACGGCAATTACCTTTCATAAAACAGCACAGAGTGCCTTCATATTTCTGACCTGATTTGGCATCATGCCACTATGGGGAAAAAGCTCTTGAGTGGTATTTAAGCAATAGTGTGGTATTCAAACAATAAAACTTCGGCCTGTGGAAAGGTATTGGACTCTTGTAAAAAAATAATTAAAGAACTCTGAAAAGATATCCCAGGACTTGTCCGATTTTAAGCCCAAGTAACAATATAACTATAAAATCTTTAATGGGAGTATTTCAGTAAAATTTTAATGTATAATTTGAATAAATTTACGCATTTTTGAAAATTTGTATATTGAACGGTTCAAGTTTTATTTAACTCAATTCAAGTATAAGTATTTTCTGGGTCACTCTTTAGTTTTACTTCGTTTAGTACTTTTCTAAATAGAAAATGTAGTGAAATTATTTACTACATTTTCGGGAACTAGGTGAAATAATGGATCGATTTCAACCAGTTTCAATAGGCTTCGTCCTTGGACGAAATATCTTCAAATTGCAACCTGTACTTTGCGCACCAAGTTTACATGAACATCCAGCCAGCCAGACGGACGGACGGACACCATTTAATCGACTCACGTTCTGAGTATCGGTAAACTTTAAGGTGGGTGAAATACTAATATTTTTGGCCGTTACAAACATCAGCACAAACGCATTATAGCCTTATCATTATGGTGGTGAAGGGCATACGATTTCATCCATCAAATTCTTCTAGTATTTAATTAAATGTGAAAAGTATGACTTTCTACAGATGTATAAATTGGATGACATTAATTGTTTTAGGCAGGTCCTTTATGAAATTTCAGCATATTATCAAAGTTTTTATAGTATTTTCGTACATTACCAAATGTGTTTAAATTTTTTTAAAACCGTAACCGCGGTTTTTAATTTTGAAACATTACTCCCAGAGCATGGAATTATTTTGGATGCATCAAATAATTTTGTAAAAAAAATAACTTAGTATAAATAACGGAACTTTTTTCCTGTAGGAAATTGTTTTGCTAAAAGTTCATTGTTTTGAAAACTCAAAACAATTTGAAGACCCTTTGCTTTCATCAACATTTAAGACCTTTTTAAGGATATTGAACTTAGTATAAATACAAACAATGTCTTTTTATTTATTTTTTAAACTTTTTAATATTTTAGCACTTTTAAATTTACCCGATATTTTATTTTATCCATTAGTTTTGCGTGAGAAATTCCACTACAATGTAGTAAAATTGTTAAACGTTTCTCAAATAAATTCACTGACAAATTGCGTAAACAAAATTTCCGTTTGATTTCAAACTAAATCTTTAGAGTATTTTTCACTTAGTTGTTGGTGCAGTTGTTAATGCCGGCTAACGTCTCTATTAAAACTGAATTAAAAACTTTGAATATTTGACAAAATCGCAAACAATCATGTACTTATTTCACGCTCGACTAACGCGATGGCTGCCTTACAACTTTTGATGACGATTTAGTTTTAGACTTTACAATCGTGTAAAAGCGTTTGAGTTAATTTCGCGGTAAATCCTCCAGTTAAACTAATTGTTGAAGTACAAAAAGAACGTGTATTTATATGAAATGAAACTATTTGCAAAACGCATTTGTAGCAATACGCAAAAAAAACTGAAATTGTAAAAGAATTTTTGCATAATTTTGCATTAACAAACACACACACTCACATAAATATGCAGTAGTACAATTGTATTTGTATTGCATTGTGTTTGAATGTGTGTATGTATTTGCATCTTAACAATGCCACAACCTAAAGAATACCAATTAGTTATACGTTGCAAACGAACACAAAAAAAAGAAAATAGCGGTATAAAAGTGCCACATGCGCGTTGTAATCTGTCAAAACATCATTTCGTATTAGAACGAAATCAATAAAGTTTTACATACTTCCGGTTCTGTTTGGATGCTCCATGAGTTCTTTAGTGTTCAGCATCTCTGCTTAAATTTGTGTTTACTTTGTAATTTGCTACTGTTTTCAGGTAAATATAGGAGGGAGAATTTAAAAGTTTGCAAAATTATGAAATAGAGACCAAAAGAAAAATAGGAAGTCGGTTTCAAATATGAGAATGTTCCCCCTATGTTCCAAATTATTAACAGACCGGTAACAACTGCATCTCTTATAATATCCAAAGGCCTCCTTTGAGGTAATATTGCCAGACATTGCCGGGAGAGATGTATGGGCGACAACGCACAGTGGGGCAGAATCAAAATTTTTTGGAAATAAATCTGGCATTTCTAAACGGCTGGTCCAATCGGGATAAAATTTGACATGGGCGTAGCCAAGGAGTATTCGAATGCTCCAGGGGCGGCGCTATAGGGGCTGAAATTAGGTAGCCTATCTTCCTTGCCTACGCCCATGTCAAATTTTATCCCGGAAATGCCAGATTTATTTCCAAACAATTTTGATTCTGCCCCAGTGTGCAACGTCTGAAGAGGCCCAAGCACCTAAATGTTTCTATCGAAATTCAAAGATTCCAACGAAAGTAGTATTATATTCGCGTACCTAGAATCGGAAAGGTATCCCCCAATAACATTGAAAATATGACAGTGATCCTATGATCTTTCCTGATCCTATGTAGATCCTATGATCTTTCCTGACATGTCATAGATAGGAGAATTGAACGTGTTCCTCGTAGATCCTAAGATATTCCCTGATAGACAATAGTTTTCAACGTAATTGCGGTGCAAAATTGTTACAAACACTTGAAGAAAACATGACACACAAAATGATTGGGCGATTCAGAGTCGGAATTTATTTCAAATCGATCAAGATCTTAGGATATTTTATGGATAAGAGAATCCATGTTTGTACATGATAATGTGAACTCTCATTAATCCTAAGATTTTTCCTGATATGTCATAGATGTAAGAATTAAAATTCCGAAAATATGCTTTCTCGTAGATCCTAACATTGTCGTAGTTATGAATGAATTGTGAATTTAAGTAAGATGACTTTGTTCTAAACCTCGTTCAGTTTGTGAATCGTTCTCATATTAATATAGTCATTCGCATAGAAGATAACTTTCACAGGGAGTTTAGTAAAGTTTAAATTCAACAGAAATCACAAGAAGATCATGGCCTTTGGAACTACAAAATTAATTTTACAAGATATTGAGCATGTGTCCTAAAATTCACGACAGTCTACCGATTACTTAGATACTCCATGACCTTTTCATCCATGATCTCTTCATATTGGTGGTCATTGAGAATGGGAGGAATCTTCTCATGGCTAAAATGAAACGCCCTTAGAACTGTTTTTGCTCAAAGTCTCTGCTCGATCATGAATTAAAGGGTTTTCCAACAAGAGGTGTTATTTGCATCAACCGGTATTTCGGTAGCTGTTACTTTTGAAGCTTTTATTCATTGACATTTGACAAGTAGAAACTACGCCATTAATAAAAATAGAACTATGCACGCTTCAACAACCCATTGAAATAATTAAAATTCACTACAAAAATGGTGAAAATCTAAAATTCACAGTTCGCAAAACTAAAGCATTTTTGGGTCGTCGTGAAGCATCTTGACGGAAATTGGTGGAAATTTCAAGCTGTTGAGACAAGTTAGTGATGTGAAGAATAAAACCCGTGCACGTCGCTCAAGAACAACCGAGAATATTCCTGCTGTAGCCCAAAGTGTTGAAGAAAACCCAGGTTTGTCCATTCCTCGTCGTTCTTTGGAATTGGGCATTCCTCAAACGTTATTACACCGTATTTTGGTCGGAGTTGGATGATATTGATCTGGACAACGTTTACTTTCAACAAGACGGCGCTACGTGCCACATAAGCAACGAAACCATTGCTCTTTTACGGGAAAAGTTTCCGTACCGTGTTATCTCTCGAAGAGGTGATTGGCCACCGAGATTTTGTGATTTAACACCTTGCTACTTCTTCCTTTGGGACCACGTGAAATATAAGGTCTACGCCAACAGCCTAGCATCGATTCAAGACCTCAAAGATAGAATTCGTGAGGGTATCGATGACATAGGGCAGCCACTTTGCGATTTTGTTATGGAAAATTTCATGAAAAGGATATGGTCCTGTAAGCGTGGTCGTGGTGGCCATTTGGTTGATGTTGTTTTTCATTATTAACGGCATACTTCGCTCTTTATCTCAAAAAATGCCATTTTACTTTGAATACCAAAATAACACCTCTTGTTGGAAAACCCTGTACTTAAGTCATCGAGTGTTATCAGTCCTTGATTACTAGGGTTACTCTTTAAACTAAACCGTCGAAAAAGATTTTTAAAATATTTAACCATCTCTTCTACTTGTTCACCTATGGAGTCCTTAGTGTTCATACCATGAGTGTCATTTTAAAATTCTGTGATTTCTGCTGGTAAATCCGACTTTACTATTTTTGTTCAACCATCTGGAATTACTCAGCTTCAGGCTTATAGAGGAGTTCGGAAAATCTTTGAAACAGTACTCTGAATAAGTGCCATACCGCTTATTTGTAGTTCATATACGTACTGATTATAAAGACAATTAAATAATTTGTTCGATCCTCCACGACGATTATGAGCTTTTCGAAGGGTTTCCAAAGCACAGTTACATCCACATTTTCTAGTCATTGGATTCAATATTTGAACTGAGAGAACTTAACTTAACGAACACTGAAGATCTCAAATTTTAGGTTACTAAAGTGTTTTGAATTTGGTTGTGCATTGGTTGCTCATATATTTTGGGGTTTACCAACCATCTTATATTACGGTTCCGATTGAAAATCCTAGAATCACTTAGATTTGTACTGTGGCTGCAGTACTGATTAGGTAAGCATTAATAAAGAAAACTGCTATGATTACATTAGAGGATTCAGATGATCATTAAATCGACAGCTTTTAAATCCTCTAACACCGTGCTAGATTTCTTTCTCTGATTGGTAAGGGGACACCGGATTCTGTCCTCAGAACAAATGTCATTTCGAAAATTTCACAAATGAAAATCGATATAAAACGTGAAAATTTACATAAAGACTCCAAAAGAGATCAGCTTCAAAATAAGGGTATCATAACTTTGGAGAGCACATAACAAATTGCAAATGGGCGGTAGTATCCTAGTTGAAAAGATAACTTTTTTGGAAATTGGTACGATGATGGTAATCCTCCTACAATTAGGAAAAATTACAAAACGCTATGAAAAGTAAAGAAGATTCCTAAATGAACAAGCCAGCGATAAGGAATAGTTTCCCAGAACAGATGAAGGAATACCATCGGAACCAGTAAATTAGTTTGAATTGAGTTCTAACAGATCGTTCTTTGACTGCTCATACTCTATTCTAAAAGAATAGAATAAAATAATAAATAATTTCCAAGAAAAACTTGGATTTCTCCTTAACATCCATCACACTTATAGATCTAACACTTTATGCGAAAGAGATAGACCTTCACTTGATCATGGCGTTGGACTAGAAGGGGTTTCGTAATCCCTTCTAACCCAAATGAACTAGATCTCTTTTAAAATTTTAACACAATCGTTCAAGTTATATGTCTTAATATGACTTCTATTTTCCTGAACTAGTACATTTAAAACAATTTCCACAAATTTCCTTCATTTCATTATCAATACTCCCTCGCACGAATTGTAAACATTAGCCTTATCATCTTGTTCAATGTTTATTACCATTAATTTGCATGCAACTACAACAATATTTGCACAAATTTATGGTTTTTCTATTGACCATTGACAGAAGGACAAATAAATCTCTGAGATGCAACAATTTTTTTCTTTTTCAAGTTACAAGATTTCAATCAGATTTTTTATGTTTTGTTTTTTTTTTTTTTTGATTCACTTGAATTTTTGTTAGTTTTACACTTGTTACTAGTGGTCTGTGGTTGTTTTGTAAATTTATGATGTAAACTTCATTGTATTGTAGTTTTATGATCTTTATTTTTGTAGAATTTTGGTTTTATGCAAATTTTAGGTTGTTTTTTTGTGAAAACAAAAAACGTTTTTTTCTTTTTGTAGATTAAATTTACAATTAAGAAAGAGGAAAAAAAAACACTCAAACACAATATTTATGATATTTTAAGAAGAGGTTAAGGTTTTCATAAATCCAATGGATATGTACTCGTACTTGAATTATGGTATTGTTAAAGTTTTTTTTAAGTCCTTTTTTCAGATATGTACATATTTACATAAATTAACTATGTGTGGTTAAGCATAACATGAGATACGAGTAACAATGTAAAAAATACATATTGTTAAATACCAGACTAATTTTGACAATTGTATAAACTATTTGTGAATTATGTTAGTAAAACTGAACATTTAAAATGCCTTGTTTTTGTTAGTCTAAACATGGTAGCCTTAAATTTTTACCATCAGATCATCAAGAGCACATAAAACCACTGCCTGCTGTCCTGCGATACTAAATATTTTCGCCATGTCTTACGCTTCAAATACTCTGATAGTCAAATGTATAGTCTTAACTTGCAGCCAACTGGTCTTTGTGATCAAATTTGTGCTGATTATCGGAATATCGGTTGTCTATTTATGGTATATTGAGACATTCATGGGTGATATTGGTATTTCGATACAAAGACGTGCAGTGAACTGACTGGGAGATAGGCTTCCATCAAATGGTAACGACCTGAGTGACACTATATTCAAAAGAATTTGTAATTTTTCTGTAGGTTTTAGGCAAATTTAAACATGATCCAAGGGCTTAAGTATCCAACGAATATGATCTAAAATTCATCCTTCACCAGCATCGAACATATGTAATCTAAAAGCTACCCATCGCACTGGAAATTGGGCTAAGAGTTGCTATGAATTGGGATCTCTTCTCCCTCGGTTAAGGTCGTTGTGAAGAATATAATCTCACAGTTGCTAGCTCTAGTGGCCACAAACCAATTCAGTTACGTTTATTCCCTAAGTTAACGGCGGCTACAGTATGAATTTTCGTGTCACTCCAGAATAGTTTCATTGAACTCTTGGGTAGCATGACCTTTAGTCTGTTCCGTTTCCAAATCTAGGATACGTCTGTCTCAAATTGAGCGGGATCCTGGTTTAGGTCTGAATTCAGAGGATCGGTAGTATCTTTTTTGTAATACCTAAAGTGAAGGCATAAAAAGTCAAGTACCCCTAATGAAATATAGGGGTGGTTAGCCTGATCGAGGGATCTAAAATATCCATTGGTAGTGTGAGTTCGAAGGCCACAGTTGTGAGTTCCACATTGACTTCGACTGACCGGATAATTACCCGGCTGATTGTTGTAGTCTTGAGGTAGCCAAATCATATAAATCGAACAGGTTTTTGCTGAGACATATTAAACTAAGACGACGATTATTTGACCGACTAGGCACACATAGGCATGTTGACCTCTGTGTGATAAAAAGGGAAATAAACCTAAGGCGCATAACCATATAAATGATGACTCAAAACAGGTAGACATAACTTAAAGCAACAGGGCGAACGAAGAAGGTTGGCTGGCTAGAAGCGTTCTCTGGTATATCAAGTGATATGAATCAAGAGATCCAACTATAATTACAAAATAAAAGCTCTTGAATCGCATACATGAGGGATCTGTTCAAACATACTGTTGTAGAGATCAGGCCAACCAATAGTGGGACGAAAAATCAGCAAGAGCTTCATTGAATCTATGCCAGTTCTGAACCGAAAGCAATCACTAATTCAGAACCTCTAACATCTAAAAATACCATATGAAAAAAGGAGGCAAGCAGACCTAGTTTTAAGTGGGAACGATCGAGTAAAACGCAAGTGTAAGAGCAAGCGCTTGAAACCTTCAACTAGCCTGACATCAGAAGAACAGCTACCAGTTCATTAATTGTAATTAACTCAAGGGTAAAATGGCTGGTCTTGGAGGAGAAGATCTTGCTGGCGCCCAAATGGTGGAAGGGTGTCAAGGCTATATTATGTGCTAACGAGAAGGCCTTAGGTTTCCTTATAAATTTCACCCGAACTGTAGTCTAAATCCAAGATAGAAATCATTTCCGCTGGACCAAGTCTTTTTTCGAACGACTGTGAGATTATGGGTTTCACCTTTAATTCTAAGGGTAATAACACTAATAAAACAAGGGAATTGTCACGGAATATCTCTAGATCAAAATTTGTTCAAAATCCCTCTGACTCCCGCGTACCTCTCAATACGCCCTAAAGTAGACTTTGCCTAAATTTAGCATGCGTTTAAGTGGACAGCCTTGAGAAAAGCAGGGATATCAGTTCCAACGTTGTGAGTTCCAAATGTCTTCTGGATTGTATGCATTCACTTATTCATAAAATTATGCTTACAGTTCAATGTAGGATGTCGGAACCAATGGGCTACTTAAGTATCAAATACTGCAGGAATTGTTTGAACGGAGACTAATTATAATATGTACAGCCTCACAAAAATTGGTGATGTTCTTATCAGATTTGTTAAAAGAATTGGAAAAAAATAGATTTTGAAACTCTAAAATGATTTTATAACCTTAAAGGAAAAAAAAAACTAATATTTAATAAAGGAATTGTTAAAAAAAAAAATATCCACTATAATATATGACTACCCTGTTCCTGCTTTGGCAGGCAAAACAAATTAAGAAATATAAAAAGTAGGCTACTTTGGGCTTACGTATGTTCCAATAACTACCTTGTGTATAAGTTTGGTTGAAATGGAATGAATGCGGCGACATAAGTAGAGCCAAAATCGCCTCTTCTTTTATAAATATCTATACTACACTACATATTGGATACTTGAAAATTGAAGAAATGATCAGTATTTTAACGAAACAATCAATTTCATTATGACATTTTGTTTTTTGTAAATATCAACTTAGATTCCAAACAATTAGTACGACAAACCCAAATGTGAAATAATATATGAAGCTACAATTTGTCATTTCGTTACAAACATAAAATGAACTTTTTTTTTATAAATTCTTAAATGCACGTTGTTGTAGTGTAATTGTTTAAATCAATTTATCACTAGTGTACTGCACGTTAAACATTTATAGACCATTAAGTCGAAAATATTTAACATAAATGATAAACTAACTGATGTAGTAGATGATGGCTGCGTGTTCTTAACTATACCTGCAGTTTTAGAAGCAACAATTGCCTAGACAGGTATTCATATCGAAGTAACTATGATCATTATTACTACTTACTTCTACATAACTTTTGCATCACCATTCGCCAGCAAAATCTCTAGTTCTTGAAAACAAATCTATGACGCAAACCCATAAATAGAGTATTATACAGAAAAGCTATCTATGGATGATTTGTTAATGGTACAACTTCCAAATGCTGCAGGGATGTTAAATGTGTAATAAAAGTGATTTATTACTGACAAGTTTCCCCACCTGTATTGCACTTTAAATCCATGATATTAATCATCAGATGCATGAGACAATACTCGTACTTGTTAAACGCAAACAAAAACACACATTAAAAATCGTAACCATTAATAATTTCATGCTAATTAAATGATGATTAATAACTCCTAAATCACATTAAGAATTTGTATTGTACTCAGTTTTCCGTATACCACTTGTGCGTATTGAATGCAATTTGTAGCAACATAAAGCAATTTATGCTCATAGAAATATTGCATGTTGCCAAAGCTTTTGCTTAAATAATATAAATGTTAAATTGATTAATTAATTTTAAGTGTATTTCTGATCTGAAAAAGGGCTGGTGAAGTTTACAAAATTATTTCAAAACTTATTTAAACATGTGCGAGATTTTATTATGTACTACGTGCATAAATATGTACTTGCTAAATATTTTAAGATAATTTATTTTAGTTTTTACTATTAGACACAATCTAAATGTTGCCTCATTAACTTTAATGTTCATACTTACTTAAGGTCAAAGTTTATTTAAGAATTTGTTCCGATATTTAATCTCATATTTGTCTTATTTGGATGCCTATAATCATGACTGATAAGGGTATATTAAATTTTGTCATTCTGTTCTACAATTATGAGCTTTTTATGGTATCAATATATCAAACATATCAATAAAAAGTTTGTTATTTAAAATCAGCAAAATCGTTTTAAAAATTTTAGTATTATATATCCGATACATATTCAATGTGAAAGGCATTTCAAAGGCCTTTCCAGTGATTTAAATCACGACTTAAACATTTGAATTGACAATGGCTCCAAGTTCGGGAAAAATATTTTTTAATCTGAATTTTTACTAACAAATTTTTACGGCGAAGATTTGTTAAACATAAATTTTGTTTTCCTAATAAAAATACTTTTTGCACAATAACGTATGATAAAATATTTCTGCTGCCACTTTTTGTTTTAATATTTATATCAAGCATGTACTTTTCATACAAATGTGAATTTTCATGCTCATGGTTTCTAGAACACCATTTATGTTAGACAAATAAAATTACTAAATATATAAATTACTAATAATTATGAAAACAGAGCATTATTCTTAATTGATGATTACTCTTTACCAGGTTTGACTGTATTTCAAAAAAGCTTTTGCAAACTTGGTCTAAAGCTATTTTATATTTAAAATGATTAGGTTTTATTTGTAGTGCCTTAAGGTATGCAACAGTTTTCGTGTACTTGAGATAAAAGCTTTTTAAATAGGGTTTTACTGTGTAAGATTTAGTAATAACATTTAAAAAATTGTACACAAGTTAAGATATCAATATTCGCGCGTGTATGAGTTTGGAAATGTTTTAAGAATGGTTTTATACTCATCCCAAAGTGATGCTGGGTATACAGACTTTTTTATGGCGTTTGTAACACATGGAAATATTAGGGATGAAGTCATGATACGGCCTACAGGGAAGGACCTAGGACGACATGTTACATTTTTAATAATCACAAAATAAAAAAAATTTATGCAATTTTCTTCTATGTAGCTTCTAAATATTCTTATGTCGTTTTCTTTTCTGGTGCCAAATTTCAAAATGTTTTTTTGGAGCTAACTGATACACATAAAATAGACAAAATGATTACTTTTATCCGAATATTCTTATGGTTGTGAATAGGTTAACACATTATGAGTAACCTTTAATAAATGGTACAAAATATGTATGCAACATTTTATGTCAGAAAAGAAAACTCCATAAAACAATTTCCATTTTAACATTTTTAATAAAATAAAAAAATACAAAAACTATTTCATTAACACAAACCAACTTAAAAATATTGTTTTTTGCAAAAGCAATAACAAGAACAGTTGTTTAAACAGTACTGCACAGTGGTATAGACAATTTTTTGTTTGTTCCATAAAAGAAAACTGGGGAAAATCTGGAAATATTTAGACCCGATATTATTAAAAAACTGGTGTAGGGTGGGTAAAAATGTTGAAATTTTAATTTTCAAATGCGAATATCTCCTAAGTTACAAGAGATAGCTCGACGAGGACATTCCACGTGTATAATTTTTTTTTTGAAATCGGAACACAAACGAAGAAATAGTATCGTTTTAAAAATTTAACATACCCGAGGTGTCCTACTTTGGGGACCCCACGACAACACTTCTTCTTTGCGCATGCAAAATTTCATAACAATCGGACTAAGGATTTAGATATTACAGATTTATTTCCCTCTTCACCTTCGTGAGAAGTCTGTAATTTCCATAATATAATTTTCCGAGCCTATAAAGTATTTATATTCTGTATCCTTATAGATAGCGGAGTCGATTAAGCCATGTCTGTCTGTTGAAATCAATTTTCTGAAGACCCCAGATATCTTCGGGATCCAAATATTCAATAATTCTGTCAGACATGCTTTCGAGAAGTTTCCTATTTAAAATCACCAAAATCCGTCAATAAATAACGGAGATATGAGCAAAAATCCGAGACAACCCCTAAAAATTTCATCAAAAAAAGACAACTTATTGCATGCTTTGACAAAAAATCAACAAAACGTATGTTTGGATGTGTCTTGGCTTCATTGCTTTGTATATTTTGTTTTTATACCCCTCACCATGAGTGGCAAGGGTATATATAAAGAGAGAGTTGTTTATAATGAGTTCTCATATGAGCAACTATATCATACGTAAACACCACACACACCCAACAACAACATTCTACAATGTGGAATAAGATGAAATGAATAAGAATTATAAATCAAACGCACGCATGCGTAATTTGTATGTATTTGAGTGCGTTGGCAATGTACGTAAATATGAATACTTTGGTGAAGGGTATATAAGATTCGGCACAGCCGAATTTAGCTCTGTTACTTGTTTTATACCTGTGCTGCATTGCTAACAATTTGATACAATTTAGGGTAAATAATGTAGCATATTTTCGGGACTTTAGGGCAACATTACTTGAAAACATGGTATAAGCTTACGAAACAAAATTTTTTTCAGAAAAGATCACAAAGAAAGCTAAAAGGCAGAATAAAGGCATCATTTATGGCAGAAGAGTAAACGCCATTAGATTTGAGAAAAAAGTTTAAGATATGGTTTCCATATCCCAAACGAGTACATTGAGTGAAAATTGTTCATGTATGTATTTTGTTTATGTAACAATAACAAAACAATTGATAAATTTACACTCTAAGTACACGCTTGTGAGGTGGAAACCATTCCTCAAACTTTTTAAAATTTAGTTTAAAAACATTTTGAAAATGTAAAATTTTGGATTTGAAATAAACATGCAATCGAATTTTTACACTTTATTAATATTGCACGACTTTTCAGTATTTGGTTTTTGGGAGACAAATTTTAGACTTTGGGAGCACCTAACTTGCCTAATTGAGGGTTAATTAAACTTTGGGTTCAAAGCATGATACAACTATATAAGGTAGTCTCACTATCTCTTTTTGCCGCCATATTAAAGAAAAGTATCCTTTACATAGACGACTAGTTATGTATCATTTAAGCTCTAGTATAAAATTTCTTGAACGTTGTTTCCCTTTTTCATACGTGGCAACGATTTTTTTAATTGTTTACAAAAAACTAATTTCAAATAATTCCAAAAAACTTCAAACATATTTTTGTGAGAGAGAAGTGTTTTTCTATCATGGTTCTAAGCATAGAGAAAATATACATAGAGCGGAAACTAGAAAAAAACTCAAACAAAAAAATACTTCAAAAATGTTAAACATACGAGTGTTGTTTTGTTTTCACATAGTTTTTTTTACTAATACATTCTCACCACTTAGGTTTTTTTTGAGTTAGGTCTTTGACAGGAGAGTTTCCGATCTATGTGTATTTATCTATGGTTCTAAGCATAGGGTACAACTAGAGGCGCAATTGAGAGTAACAATAATTGCACTCTTCACACGTACTTGTGATATGTGAATTCAACACACTTGTGAGAGAATTAAACACATCAAAATAATCGAAATTTTGATTTTACTACTAAATATACACCGAACCTCATTATTACACTTCTACACAATTTTTGGCAATTTTTTTAAATACTTTGAAGGACACTTTTATTTCCGAAACACGTTAATTTTGCTCAATTTTATATTAATTTTTGACATTTAATTTTATATGTGATAGAATTTTATTTATAGAACAAAGTTGCAATTTTTGGTATTGAAAATAGAAGAAAATTTAAATAAATTAAAATCTAAACATTAAAAAGGCATCAATACAACCTCAAAACTATGTACTAATACATCCTCACGTCTTAGGTTTTTGACAACAGACTTAAGTTTTTTTTCTCTAGCAGTAACGCTTCTATTGTATATTATTCTATGGTTCTAAATAAAAAAAAATTAAAAAAAATTTTTTTTGTTTTCACGACTAAAAAAACAAAAACCCTTGAAACTTTTTTTCAAGATGATTTGAATAGAAGAAACCTTAAAATGTTACTATGTGAAAGTATTTAGAGCTTATTACAACATTTTAAGAGCAAAAATAATAGTTTAAACTGACTATATTTAATTTTTTAATTTAATTAGTATGTGTAAGGCTAAGATAACGGCGAAAACTAAGCTATCAATCAGCATGTAGTATGAAACGAATTTGACTCTGATTGATTTTTTGCTATTATCAAATTGTTTAAAATTACTTCCGTTTTATGTCACGTACGATATGCCTTTATTTCGCTCCATATTTTGGACAACAATGTTTCGAAAGAACTTATTATTTTTTAAAATATAGTACACTCTGAATGGAACATAAAGACCAAATTATTTTTTAGATACTCTTATTTTGGCAAAATCTATTCCACTCTATAGGCGTACAAATGTCACGTACGATGATATGGAATTGCCCATATGTAGTTTTATTTTACTAATACATTCTCACCACTAAGGATTTTGACAACTGAGTTAGGTCTTTGCAGCAGAGTTTCCGATGTGTATTTATCTAAGGTTCTAAGTCTTTAAAAAAAATTTAATCGTTTATTTCAAAAACCTATAAAGCAACAAAAAATCCAAAATTGAGTTATTCGGCGATTACTGTTTTGTAAAGGTAAATGCATCGTTTAATACAAACAAAAAATTAAATACTTCCCCCCAATTATGCTGAAGCAAAACCGAGAAATCCGTGTTTAGAGCAGAAAGAAGTAAAGCCATAATCTATAAAAATAAATAATTTTAAATAAACCATTAGCTAATACGTTACTTTTTTGATTACATTTAAATTGAATTGAAATTTTTGAATATTTGACATTTATTATTTGATATTTGGCGGTAGTAATTTAAAAAACTAAATTTAATTTGCCTGCAGCTATAAACCAAATTGTGGCATCAACGAATATAAAATGAAAACATTTAATATTTTCCACTAATTCTTCATGTGCTTGAAAAATAAAAAATATAAAAACTCTTCATTATTAGCTAACAGCGATGATAAGTTGCTGTAGTGTATGCCCACCTTGTTGCAAATGCTGCGGTAACAAGTTGCTGTGCAGCATTTACACAAAATTTAAGCCAACTACGAAGTCAAAACAGAACAAAAACACAATTAAAATGTTGCAAATAAATACACAAATTTGTCTAAATAAAAATATCAATTTAATAATAAAATTAATTGAAAAATGTACCTCATTTTAGATTTGAATTTAAATTTCAAAATGCACACAAACTCAACATTCATTAATCTTTTGAGACTTTTGTTGTTTGAGATTATTTTAGTATTTTTTTATTTTTTTTTTTTTTGGTTTTGCTTGTTAGACATGCCAGTATGGGAAATCAATAGACATGAAGTCTGCCTGATGAAGGAATCAGCTATTGTTGTGAGCTTTTGTTTTTGTTTTTTTGGGTTTTTCTCAATTCTCTGACAAGAAATTATACTTAGTGCTTACACCCATCACCTAAAGTGATGCTAAATTCATTTCTAACAATACAATTAATCTTACTTTATTATGTAGAAGATGTTTTTTTTTTATTTTGTTTTGTTCATTTAATTTATTTATTTTTTTCTCTGTTGCAGTTGCACTTTTGAATAAACAATTTTTATTGTGAGTGGGTGTGAGTGAGTGTGTGTGTGTGTGTTGCAAATTTGTCTTCATACTCGTATGAGTTCTATGAGAATTTTCTTTGACTTGTCTAATTTTATGATGGGAAGATTTTTGTTTCAGTTAATTCATCTACTCGTATGCTCTCAAGAAAAGCTATTTTCAAAATTGTTTTAATTAAATCAGCAAATTTATTCATTTAGCTGCTTCTTTCGGCAATGAATTTTGATCTAGCATTAGTTGTGGCAACATCTATTAGTCTGATATGATATTCTGAGAATTTTTATTTAAAGTTATGTATAAATAAAATGAAATCAAATTTGTTCGAATTTCAAACTTAAGTGAACTTTTACGCAAACAGAAATTAAATATTCGTCATTAGTTAAAGATTTTTAAGGTATGTTTAAACAAATTAGGCAATTTTACTTCCTGGAGTAGGTATGACATATTTATTTTATCGGAGGAATATCAAACTCACCTCTATTTTCTATTCAACAAATCACCAAAGAATCTATGGATGTAGTGCAAAGATCTGCAGTTATACCAGCGATATTCTCTCAAACTTTTGAAGTGTCGTATGTTGTTCTTCTTCTCCTATATAGGTCACCAAATTATAACTCTCTTAAAACCAGAGAAAGCTAAGCTCCAAATGTTATTCATTGCGTCATTTAAAGGAGAAGAAAACTACTATAAAATTGTTTAACTGTTCCGTGAAATTAAACTTGCTTTTAAAAATTACGTTACTTTTTTTAATTTTTAAAACTAGATATTATTAAAAAGATAGATCTAGTCAGATATACATTAGTCTCATATGATTTTTCCTTCATGTAGGCATGTCGTGTCTGATCTATCGACGATCGCAGATACGACTCGATTATAGTTTCCACAGCCATCAAGAGAACCTTCCCTTAGGAATAAAAAAACATTAATAGCAGGCCGAATATATCGGTATCAACCAGGGAATAATCATGTTTGTATTATGCTGATCATCAGACCCCTTCTGATAGAGAGACACTGGCTGGAAAATATGATAAGAAATTCAAAAATTCCCTTCCCAATAGTAGTCCAACTGTCATAAGATTTCATCTTCTCAGTGGATTCTTCCTGGATGTACGCTTTGAGTACCTTACCAGATTCCTAATTTAATTTCCGAAAGCTAATGCACGGACAGTATCGTAGTTATTTAACCATATTTTACAATTTGTGAATTACTTCTATTCCAGTTACTTCTGTCCCTGCTAACGATAGGTCATCTTGTCTCCGAAATGAACCTGTCGAAAAAGTTTATCAGCACGTTTACCGATGTCCCTATGTCGTCCAGATCCCTGATGATCAAAAGATCAAGAATATGACCTTCTTTTATCTCGGTACTGCTCTCTCCCATTTTAAGTAATTCATAGTCATACGATCAAACAATTGGAAATCAATTCTACATTCCTTGGGCAGATCAAAATCTAGAAGGCTTCCCTCTATTTGCAAAAGTTAAAGTCGATTTCGAATTTATATTAATGTCATTGCAAACAAATTAAATCAAATGAAAGAATTAATCTTACTTGATCCGTTCAGGTGTAGTATTTTATATGACTTAAAGTACGTAGTGTTTTAGCCTCCAGTGCAGGATATGAACATAGATTGTGAATACACCACTTCTTCCTCATCATTTTGGTTACACCTATAAAAATCACCACGAACTACAATAGACAGTGGAGAGTGTGTAACCGCATAAGATGTGTACTTCGCACAGAGTCCAGTTAAGGTCATAGGAATCTAGAGAAAGCACAGGTAGGGTCATTTAACTATATTTACTGAGGATGCTACAGAAATATACACTCTACCAGTAACATAAATGAGTGACACTCTCAGAGATGAGTAATTATTAGTATAGATTCGTATAATAGTTTTTGATTAGTTTCTATTGTAGGTACTTATTTAGAGTTCGATCGCAATTATTATTAGTTTCTATTTTAATAAGCAATAAATAATATCTACTTCGTACAGGAAATATGGTAATAAAAGATTCTACCTCATGTAATTTCGAAGATTAGTATTTATATATACATACTTTCACAGGTATACTAATTTTAACTTAACATTATTGATTGATCATGATTTTTCTCCACGTATAAAATACAAATATGCAAACAATCATACAAACAAACACACATTCACTTTTATATATATAGATCACAGATGATAGTCCTTTTTCCATTTGGACGACTATTTACCAACTTATAGCCACTTTTAAGTTTTACTTGATTTTCATATAAAAAATCGATTTTTGCTGGGAAACATAAGTGATCACAGATGATCGTCCTTTTTCCATTTGGACGACTATTTACCAACTTATAGCCACTTTTATGTTTTAGTTGATTTTCATATAAAAATCGATTTTTGCTGGGAAATATAAGTGATCACAGATGATCGTCCTTTTTCCATTTGGACCATTATTTACCAACTTATAGCCACTTTTATGTTTTACTTGATTTTTGGTGAGAAATATAAGTGATCACAGATGATCGTCCTTTTTCCATTTGAACCACTATTTACCGACTTATAGCCTCTTTTATGTTTTACTTGATTTTGATATAAAAAGTAGCTTTCTGGTGGGAAATATAAGTGATCACAGATGATCGTCCTTTTTCTATTTGGACCACTATTTACCGACTTATAGCCACTTTTATCTTTTACTTGATTTTTGAGGGGAAATATAAGTGATCACAGAAGATCGTCCTTTTTCCATTTAGACCACTATTTACCGACTTACGGCCACTTTTATGTTTTACTTGATTTTGATATAAAAAATCGGTTGCTGGTGGGAAATATAAGTGATTACAGATGATCGTCCTTTTTCCATTTGGACCACTATTTACCGACTAATAGCCACTTTTATGTTTAACTTGATTTTCATAAAAAAAACCGATTTTTGGTGGGAAATATAAGCGATCACAGATTAATGCCCTTTTTCCATTTGAGCCACTATTACAAACATATAGCCACTTTTATATTTTACTTGATTTTCATAAAAAAACCGATTTTTGGTGGAAAATATAAGTGATCACAGATGATCGTCCTTTTTCCATTTGGACCACTATTTACCGACTTATAGCCACTTTTATGTTTTACATGATTTTCATAAAAAAATTGATTTTTGGTGGGAATTATAAGTGATCACAGATGATCGTCCTTTTTCCATTTGGACCACTATTTACCGACTTATAGCCACTTTTATGTTTTACTTGATTTTTGGTGAGAAATATAAGTGATCACAGATGATCGTCCTTTTTCCATTTGGACCACTATTTACCAACTTATAGCCACTTTTATGTTTTACTTGATTTTTGGTGAGAAATATAAGTGATCACAGATGATCGTCCTTTTTCCATTTGGACCACTATTTACCGACTTATAGCCACTATTATGTTTTACTTGATTTTCGTAAAAAAATCGATTTTTGGTGAGAAATATAAGTGATCACAGATGATCGTCCTTTTTCCATTTGGACCACTATTTACCGACTTATAGCCACTTTTATGTTTTAGTTGATTTTCATAAAAATATAGATTTTTGGTGGGAAATATAAGTGATCACAGATGATCGTCCTTTTTCCATTTGAACCACTATTTACCGACTTATGGCCACTTTTATATTTTACTTGATTTTCGGTGGGAAATATAAGTGATCACAGATGATCGTCCTCTTTCCATTTGGACCACTATTTACCAACTTATAGCCACTTTTATGTTTTACTTGATTTTTGGTGAGAAATATAAGTGATCACAGATGATCGTCCTTTTTCCATTTGGACCACTATTTACCGACTTATAGCCACTTTTATGTTTTACTTGATTTTTGGTGAGAAATATAAGTGATCACAGATGATCGTCCTTTTTCCATTTGGACCACTATTTACCGACTTATAGCCACTTTTATGTTTTAGTTGATTTTCATAAAAATATAGATTTTTGGTGGGAAATATAAGTGATCACAGATGATCGTCCTTTTTCCATTTGAACCACTATTTACCGACTTATGGCCACTTTTATATTTTACTTGATTTTCGGTGGGAAATATAAGTGATCACAGATGATCGTCCTCTTTCCATTTGGACCACTATTTACCAACTTATAGCCACTTTTATGTTTTACTTGATTTTTGGTGGGAAATATAAGTGATCACAGATGATCGTCCTTTTTCCATTTGGACCACTATTTACCGACTTATAGCCACTTTTATCTTTTACTTGATTTTTGGTGAGAAATATAAGTGATCACAGATGATCGTCCTTTTTCCATTTGGACCACTATTTACCGACTTATAGCCACTTTTATGTTTTACTTGATTTTCATATAAAAAATCGATTTCTGGTGAGAAATATAAGTGATCACAGATGATCGTCCTTTTTCCATTTGGACCACTATTTACCGACTTATAGCCACTTTTATCTTTTACTTGATTTTTGTGAGAAATATAAGTGATCACAGATGATCGGCCTTTTTTCCATTTGGAACACAATTTACAAACTTATAGCCATTTTTATGTTTTACTTGATTTTCATAAAAAAATCGATTTTTGGTGAGAAATATAAGTGATCACAGATGATCGTCCTTTTTCCATTTGGACCACTATTTACCGACTTATAGTCACTTTTATGTTTTACTTGATTTTCATAAAAATATAGATTTTTGGTGGGAAATACAAGTGATCACAGATGATCGTCCTTTTTCCATTTGGACCACTATTTACCGAATTATAGCCACTTTTATGTTTTACTTGATTTTCATAAAAAAATCGAGTTTTGGTGGGAAATATGAGTGATCGAAGATGATCGGCCTTTTTTCCATTTGGACCACTATTTACCAACTTATAGCCACTTTTATGTTTTACTTGATTTTTGGTGAAAATATAAGTGATCACAGATGATCGTCCTTTTTCCATTTGGACCACTATTTACCGACTTATAGCCACTTTTGTGTTTTACTTGATTTTCACAAAAATATAGATTTTTGGTGGGAAATATAAGTGATCACAGATGATCGTCCTTTTTCCATTTGGACCACTATTTACCGAATTATAGCCATTTTTATGTTTTACTTGATTTTCATAAAAATATAGATTTTTGGTGGGAAATATAAGTGATCACAGATGATCGGCCTTTTTTCCATTTGGACCACTATTTACCAACTTATAGACACTTTTATGTTTTACTTGATTTTCATAAAAAAATCGATTTGTGGTGAGAAATATAAGAGATCACAGATGATCGTCCTTTTTCCATTTGGACCACTATTTACCGACTTATAGCCACTTTTATCTTTTACTTGATTTTTGTGAGAAATTTAAGTGATCACAGATGATCGGCCTTTTTTCCATTTGGAACACAATTTACAAACTTATAGCCATTTTTATGTTTTACTTGATTTTCATAAAAATATAGATTTTTGGTGGGAAATACAAGTGATCACAGATGATCGTCCTTTTTCCATTTGGACCACTATTTACCAACTTATAGCCACTTTTATGTTTTACTTGATTTTTGGTGAGAAATATAAGTGATCACAGATGATCGTCCTTTTTCCATTTGGACCACTATTTACCGACTTATAGCCACTTTTATGTTTTACTTGATTTTCGTAAAAAAATCGATTTTTGGTGAGAAATATAAGTGATCACAGATGATCGTCCTTTTTCCATTTGGACCACCATTTACCGACTTATAGCCACTTTTATGTTTTAGTTGATTTTCATAAAAATATAGATTTTTGGTGGGAAATATAAGTGATCACAGATGATCGTCCTTTTTCCATTTGAACCACTATTTACCGACTTATGGCCACTTTTATATTTTACTTGGTTTTCGGTGGGAAATATAAGTGATCACAGATGATCGTCCTCTTTCCATTTGGACCACTATTTACCAACTTATAGCCACTTTTATGTTTTACTTGATTTTTAGTGAGAAATATAAGTGATCACAGATGATCGTCCTTTTTCCATTTGGACCACTATTTACCGACTTATAGCCACTTTTATGTTTTACTTGATTTTTGGTGAGAAATATAAGTGATCACAGATGATCGTCCTTTTTCCATTTGGACCACTATTTACCGACTTATAGCCACTTTTATGTTTTAGTTGATTTTCATAAAAATATAGATTTTTGGTGGGAAATATAAGTGATCACAGATGATCGTCCTTTTTCCATTTGAACCACTATTTACCGACTTATGGCCACTTTTATATTTTACTTGATTTTCGGTGGGAAATATAAGTGATCACAGATGATCGTCCTCTTTCCATTTGGACCACTATTTACCAACTTATAGCCACTTTTATGTTTTACTTGATTTTTGGTGGGAAATATAAGTGATCACAGATGATCGTCCTTTTTCCATTTGGACCACTATTTACCGACTTATAGCCACTTTTATCTTTTACTTGATTTTTGGTGAGAAATATAAGTGATCACAGATGATCGTCCTTTTTCCATTTGGACCACTATTTACCGACTTATAGCCACTTTTATGTTTTACTTGATTTTCATATAAAAAATCGATTTTTGGTGAGAAATATAAGTGATCACAGATGATCGTCCTTTTTCCATTTGGACCACTATTTACCGACTTATAGCCACTTTTATCTTTTACTTGATTTTTGTGAGAAATATAAGTGATCACAGATGATCGGCCTTTTTTCCATTTGGAACACAATTTACAAACTTATAGCCATTTTTATGTTTTACTTGATTTTCATAAAAATATAGATTTTTGGTGGGAAATACAAGTGATCACAGATGATCGTCCTTTTTCCATTTGGACCACTATTTACCGAATTATAGCCACTTTTATGTTTTACTTGATTTTCATAAAAAAATCGAGTTTTGGTGGGAAATATGAGTGATCGCAGATGATCGGCCTTTTTTCCATTTGGACCACTATTTACCGACTTATAGCCACTTTTATGTTTTACTTGATTTTTGGTGAGAAATATAAGTGATCACAGATGATCGTCCTTTTTCCATTTGGACCACTATTTACCGACTTATAGTCACTTTTATGTTTTACTTGATTTTCATAAAAATATAGATTTTTGGTGGGAAATACAAGTGATCACAGATGATCGTCCTTTTTCCATTTGGACCACTATTTACCGAATTATAGCCACTTTTATGTTTTACTTGATTTTCATAAAAAAATCGAGTTTTGGTGGGAAATATGAGTGATCGCAGATGATCGGCCTTTTTTCCATTTGGACCACTATTTACCAACTTATAGCCACTTTTATGTTTTACTTGATTTTTGGTGAAAATATAAGTGATCACAGATGATCGTCCTTTTTCCATTTGGACCACTATTTACCGACTTATAGCCACTTTTGTGTTTTACTTGATTTTCACAAAAATATAGATTTTTGGTGGGAAATATAAGTGATCACAGATGATCGTCCTTTTTCCATTTGGACCACTATTTACCGAATTATAGCCATTTTTATGTTTTACTTGATTTTCATAAAAATATAGATTTTTGGTGGGAAATATAAGTGATCACAGATGATCGGCCTTTTTTCCATTTGGACCACTATTTACCAACTTATAGCCACTTTTATGTTTTACTTGATTTTCATAAAAAAATCGATTTGTGGTGAGAAATATAAGAGATCACAGATGATCGTCCTTTTTCCATTTGGACCACTATTTACCGACTTATAGCCACTTTTATCTTTTACTTGATTTTTGTGAGAAATATAAGTGATCACAGATGATCGGCCTTTTTTCCATTTGGACCACTATTTACCGACTTATAGCCACTTTTATGTTTTACTTGATTTTTGGTGAGAAATATAAGTGATCACAGATGATCGTCCTTTTTCCATTTGGACCACTATTTACCGACTTATAGTCACTTTTATGTTTTACTTGATTTTCATAAAAATATAGATTTTTGGTGGGAAATACAAGTGATCACAGATGATCGTCCTTTTTCCATTTGGACCACTATTTACCGAATTATAGCCACTTTTATGTTTTACTTGATTTTCATAAAAAAATCGAGTTTTGGTGGGAAATATGAGTGATCGCAGATGATCGGCCTTTTTTCCATTTGGACCACTATTTACCGACTTATAGCCACTTTTATGTTTTACTTGATTTTTGGTGAGAAATATAAGTGATCACAGATGATCGTCCTTTTTCCATTTGGACCACTATTTACCGACTTATAGTCACTTTTATGTTTTACTTGATTTTCATAAAAATATAGATTTTTGGTGGGAAATACAAGTGATCACAGATGATCGTCCTTTTTCCATTTGGACCACTATTTACCGAATTATAGCCACTTTTATGTTTTACTTGATTTTCATAAAAAAATCGAGTTTTGGTGGGAAATATGAGTGATCGCAGATGATCGGCCTTTTTTCCATTTGGACCACTATTTACCGAATTATAGCCACTTTTATGTTTTACTTGATTTTTGGTGAGAAATATAAGTGATCACAGATGATCGTCCTTTTTCCATTTGGACCACTATTTACCGACTTATAGTCACTTTTATGTTTTACTTGATTTTCATAAAAATATAGATTTTTGGTGGGAAATACAAGTGATCACAGATGATCGTCCTTTTTCCATTTGGACCACTATTTACCGAATTATAGCCACTTTTATGTTTTACTTGATTTTCATAAAAAAATCGAGTTTTGGTGGGAAATATGAGTGATCGCAGATGATCGGCCTTTTTTCCATTTGGACCACTATTTACCAACTTATAGCCACTTTTATGTTTTACTTGATTTTTGGTGAAAATATAAGTGATCACAGATGATCGTCCTTTTTCCATTTGGACCACTATTTACCGACTTATAGCCACTTTTGTGTTTTACTTGATTTTCACAAAAATATAGATTTTTGGTGGGAAATATAAGTGATCACAGATGATCGTCCTTTTTCCATTTGGACCACTATTTACCGAATTATAGCCATTTTTATGTTTTACTTGATTTTCATAAAAATATAGATTTTTGGTGGGAAATATAAGTGATCACAGATGATCGGCCTTTTTTCCATTTGGACCACTATTTACCGACTTATAGCCACTTTTATATTTTACTTGATTTTTGGTGGGAAATATAAGTGATCACAGATGATCGTCCTTTTTCCATTTGGACCACTATTTACCGACTTATAGCCACTTTTAAGTTTTACTTGATTTTCATAAAAATATAGATTTTTGGTGAGAAATATAAGTGATCACAGATGATCGTCTTTTTTCCATTTTGACCACTATTTACCGACTTATAGCCACTTTTAAGTTTTACTTGATTTTCATAAAAATATAGATTTTTGGTGAGAAATGTAAGTGATCACAGATGATCGTCCTCTTTCCATTTGGACCACTATTTACCAACTTATAGCCACTTTTATGTTTTACTTGATTTTTGGTGAGAAATATAAGTGATCACAGATGATCGTCCTTTTTCCATTTGAACCACTATTTACCGACTTATAGCCTCTTTTATGTTTTACTTGATTTTGATATAAAAAGTAGCTTTCTGGTGGGAAATATAAGTGATCACAGATGATCGTCCTTTTTCCATTTCGACCACTATTTACCAACTTATAGCCACTTTTATCTTTTACTTGATTTTTGGTGAAAATATAAGTGATCACAGATGATCGTCTTTTTTCTATTTGGACCAATATTTACCGACTTATAGCCACTTTTAAGTTTTACTTGATTTTGTTAAAAATATAGATTTTTGGTGAGAAATGTAAGTGATCACAGATGATCGTCCTTTTTCCATTTGGGCCACTATTTACCGACTTATAGCCACTTTTATGTTTTACTTGATTTTCATATAAAGAATCGATTTTTGGTGAGAAATATAAGTGATCACAGATGATCGTCCTTTTTCCATTTGGACCACTATTTACCGACTTATAGCCACTTTTATGTTTTACTTGATTATCATAAAAATATAAATTTTTGGTGAGAAATGTAAGTGATCACAGATGATCGTCCTTTTTCAATTTGGACCACTATTTACCGAATTATAGCCATTTTTATGTTTTACTTGATTTTCATAAAAATATAGATTTTTAGTGGGAAATATAAGTGATCACAGATGATCGTCCTTTTTCCATTTGGGCCACTATTTACCGACTTATAGCCACTTTTATGTTTTACTTGATTTTCATATAAAGAATCGATTTTTGGTGAGAAATATAAGTGATCACAGATGATCGTCCTTTTTCCATTTGGACCACTATTTACCGACTTATAGCCACTTTTATGTTTTACTTGATTTTCATAAAAATATAGATTTTTGGTGGGAAACATAAGTGATCACAGATGATCGTCCTTTTTCCATTTGGACCACTATTTACCGACTTATAGCCACTTTTATATTTTACTTGATTTTTGGTGGGAAATATAAGTGATCACAGATGATCGTCCTTTTTCCATTTGGACCACTATTTACCGACTTATAGCCACTTTTAAGTTTTACTTGATTTTCATAAAAATATAGATTTTTGGTGGGAAATGTAAGTGATCACAGATGATCGTCCTTTTTCCATTTGGACCACTATTTACCGACTTATAGCCACTTTTATCTTTTACTTGATTTTTGGTGAGAAATATAAGTGATCACAGATGATCGTCCTTTTTCCATTTGGACCACTATTTACCGACTTATAGCCACTTTTATCTTTTACTTGATTTTTGGTGAGAAATATAAGTGATCACAGATGATCGGCCATTTTTATGTTTTACTTGATTTTCGTAAAAAAAACGATTTTTGGTGAGAAATATAAGTGATCACAGATGATCGTCGTTTTTCCATTTGGACACTATTTACTAACTTATAGCCACTTTTATGTTTTACTTGATTTTTGGTGAGAAATATAAGTGATCACAGATGATCGTCCTTTTTCCATTTGGACCACTATTTACCAACTTATAGCCACTTTTACTCGATTTTTGGTGAGAAATATAAGTGATCACAGATGATCGTCCTTTTTCCATTTGGACCACTATTTACCGACTTATAGCCACTTTTATGTTTTACTTGATTTTCATAAAAATATAGATTTTTGGAGGGAAATATAAGTGATCACAGATGATCGTCCTTTTTCCATTTGGGCCACTATTTACCGACTTATGGCCACTTTTATATTTTACTTGATTTTCGGTGGGAAATATAAGTGATCACAGATGATCGTCCTTTTTCCATTTGGGCCACTATTTACCGACTTATGGCCACTTTTATATTTTACTTGATTTTCGGTGGGAAATATAGGTGATCACAGATGATCGTCCTTTTTCCATTTGGACCACTATTTACCGACTTATAGCCACTTTTATGTTTTACTTGATTTTCATATAAAAAATCGATTTTTGGTGAGAAATATAAGTGATCACAAATGATCGTCCTTTTTCCATTTGGACCACTTTTTACCGACTTATAGCCACTTTTATATTTTACTTGATTTTCGGTGGGAAATATAAGTGATCACAGATGATCGTCCTTTTTCCATTTGGACCACTATTTACCAACTTATAGCCACTTTTACTTGATTTTTGGTGAGAAATATAAGTGATCACAAATGATCGTCCTTTTTCCATTTGGACCACTATTTACCGACTTATAGCCACTTTTATGTTTTACTTGATTTTTGGTGAGAAATATAAGTGATCACAGATGATCGTCCTTTTTCCATTTGGACCACTATTTACCAACTTATAGCCACTTTTATGTTTTACTTGATTTTTGGTGAGAAATATAAGTGATCACAGATGATCGTCCTTTTTCCATTTGGACCACTATTTACCGACTTATAGCCACTTTTATGTTTTACTTGATTTTCATATAAAAAATCGATTTTTGGTGGGAAATATAAGTGATCACAAATGATCGTCCTTTTTCCATTTGGACCACTATTTACCGACTTATAGCCACTTTTATCTTTTACTTGATTTTTGGTGAGAAATATAAGTGATCGTCCTTTTTCCATTTGGACCACTATTAACCGACTTATAGCCATTTTTATGTTTTACTTGATTTTCATAAAAATATAGATTTTTGGTGGGAAATATAAGTGATCACAGATGATCGTCCTTTTTCCATTTGGACCACTATTTACCGACTTATAGCCACTTTTATATTTTACTTGATTTTCGTAAAAAAATCGATTTTTGGTGAGAAACATAAGTGATCACAGATGATCGTCCTTTTTCCATTTGGACCACTATTTACCGACTTATAGCCACTTTTATGTTTTACTTGATTTTCATATAAAAAATCGATTTTTGGTGGGAAATATAAGTGATCACAAATGATCGTCCTTTTTCCATTTGGACCACTATTTACCGACTTATAGCCACTTTTATCTTTTACTTGATTTTTGGTGAGAAATATAAGTGATCGTCCTTTTTCCATTTGGACCACTATTAACCGACTTATAGCCATTTTTATGTTTTACTTGATTTTCATAAAAATATAGATTTTTGGTGGGAAATATAAGTGATCGCAGATGATCGTCCTTTTTCCATTTGGACCACTATTAACCGACTTATAGCCACTTTTATCTTTTACTTGATTTTCGTAAAAAAAATCGATTTTTGGTGAGAAACATAAGTGATCACAGATGATCGTCCTTTTTCCATTTGGACCACTATTTACCGACTTATAGCCACTTTTATCTTTAACTTGATTTTTGGTGAGAAATATAAGTGATCACAGATGATCGTCCTTTTTCCATTTGGACCACTGTTTACCGACTTATAGCCACTTTTATGTTTTACTTGATTTTCATAAAAATATAGATTTTTGGTGAGAAATATAAGTGATCACAAATGATCGTCCTTTTTCCATTTCGACCACTATTTACCAACTTATAGCCACTTTTATGTTTTACTTGATTTTTGGTGAAAATATAAGTGATCACAGATGATCTTCCTTTTTCCATTTGGACCACTATTTACCGACTTATAGCCACTTTTATGTTTTACTTGATTTTCATAAAAATATAGATTTTTGGTGAGAAATATAAGTGATCACAGATGATCGTCCTTTTTCCATTTGGACCACTATTTACCAACTTATAGCCACTTTTATGTTTTACTTGATTTTTGGTGAAAATATAAGTGATCACAGATGATCGTCCTTTTTCCATTTGGACCACTATTTACCGAATTATAGCCATTTTTATGTTTTACTTGATTTTCATAAAAATATAGATTTTTGGTGGGAAATATAAGTGATCACAGATGATCGTCCTTTTTCCATTTGGACCACTATTTACCGACTTATAGCCACTTTTGTGTTTTACTTGATTTTTGGTGAGAAATATAAGTGATCACAGATGATCGTCCTTTTTCCATTTGGACCACTATTTACCGACTTATAGCCACTTTTATGTTTTACTTGATTTTTGGTGAGAAATATTAGTGATCACAGATGATCGTCCTTTTTCCATTTGGACCACTAATTACCGACTTATAGCCACTTTTATGTTTTACTTGATTTTCGTAAAAAAATCGATTTTTGGTGGGAAATATAAGTGATCACAGATGATCGTCCTTTTTCCATTTTGACCACTATTTACCGACTTATAGCCACTTTTATGTTTTACTTGATTTTCATATAAAAAATCGATTTTTGGTGAGAAATATAAGTGATCACAGATGATCGTCCTTTTTCCATTTGGACCACTATTTACCGAATTATAGCCATTTTTATGTTTTACTTGATTTTCATAAAAATATAGATTTTTGGTGGGAAATATAAGTGATCACAGATGATCGTCCTTTTTCCATTTGGGCCACTATTTACCGACTTATAGCCACTTTTATATTTTACTTGATTTTTGGTGGGAAATATAAGTGATAACAGATTATCGTCCTTTTTCCATTTGGGCCACTATTTACCGACTTATAGCCACTTTTATGCTTTACTTGATTTTCATAAAAATATAGATTTTTGGTGGGAAATATAAGTGATCACAGATGATCGTCCTTTTTCCATTTGGGCCACTATTTACCGACTTATAGCCACTTTTATGTTTTACTTGATTTTCATATAAAAAATCGATTTTTGGTGAGAAATATAAGTGATCACAGATGATCGTCCTTTTTCCATTTGGACTACTATTTACCGACTTATAGCCACTTTTATGCTTTACTTGATTTTCATAAAAATATAGATTTTTGGTGGGAAATATAAGTGATCACAGATGATCGTCCTTTTTCCATTTGGACCACTATTTACCGACTTATAGCCACTTTTATGTTTTACTTGATTTTCATAAAGATATAGATTTTTAGTGGGAAACATAAGTGATCACAGATGATCGTCCTTTTTCCATTTGGACCACTATTTACCGACTTATAGCCACTTTTATATTTTACTTGATTTGTGGTGGGAAATATAAGTGATCACAGATGATCGTCCTTTTTCCATTTGGACCACTATTTACCGACTTATAGCCACTTTTATGTTTTACTTGATTTTCATAAAAATATAGATTTTTGGTGAGAAATATAAGTGATCACAGATGATCGTCCTTTTTCCATTTGGACCACTTTTTACCGACTTATGGCCTCTTTTATCTTTTACTTGATTTTTGTGAGAAATATAAGTGATCACAGATGATCGTCCTTTTTCCATTTGGACCACTATTTACCGACTTATAGCCACTTTTATGTTTTACTTGATTTTCGTAAAAAAATCAATTTTTGGTGAGAAATATAAGTGATCACATATGATCGTCCTTTTTCCATTTGGACCACTATTTACCAACTTATAGCCACTTTTATGTTTTACTTGATTTTTGGTGAGAAATATAAGTGATCACAGATGATCGTCTTTTTTCCATTTGGACCACTATTTACCGACTTATAGCCACTTTTATGTTTAACTTGATTTTCGTAAAAAAATCGATTTTTAGTGAGAAATATAAGTGATCACAGATGATCGTCCTTTTTCCATTTGGACCACTATTTACCAACTTATAGCCACTTTTATGTTTTACTTAATTTTTGGTGAGAAATATAAGTGATCACAGATGATCGTCCTTTTTCCATTTGGACCACTATTTACCGACTTATAGCTACTTTTATCTTTTACTTGATTTTTTGTGAGAAATATAAGTGATCACAGATGATCGTCCTTTTTCCATTTGGACCACTATTTACCGACTTATAGCCACTTTTATGTTTTACTTGATTTTCATATAAAAAATCGATTTTTGATGAGAAATATAAGTGATCACAGATGATCGTCCTTTTTCCATTTGGACCACTATTTACCGAATTATAGCCATTTTTATGTTTTACTTGATTTTCATAAAAATATAGATTTTTGGTGGGAAATATAAGTGATCACAGATGATCGTCCTTTTTCCATTTGGGCCACTATTTACCGACTTATAGCCACTTTTATGTTTTACTTGATTTTCATATAAAAAATCGATTTTTGGTGAGAAATATAAGTGATCACAGATGATCGTCCTTTTTCCATTTGGACCACTATTTACCGAATTATAGCCATTTTTATGTTTTACTTGATTTTCATAAAAATATAGATTTTTGGTGGGAAACATAAGTGATCACAGATGATTGTCCTTTTTCCATTTGGGCCACTATTTACCGACTTATAGCCACTTTTATGTTTTACTTGATTTTTGGTGGGAAATACAAGTGATCACAGATGATCGTCCTTTTTCCATTTGGACCACTATTTACCGAATAGTAGCCATTCTTATGTTTTACTTTTCATATAAAAAATCGATTTGGGAAATATAAGTGATCACAGATGATGGTCCTTTTTCCATTTGGACCACTATTTACCGAATAAAAGCCTCTTTTATGTTTTACTTGATTTTCGTATAAAAAATCGGTTTCTGGTGGGAAATATAAGTGATCACAGATGATCGTCCTCTTTCCATTTGGACCACTATTTACCGACTTACAGCCACTTTTATGTTTTACTTGATTTTCATAAAAAGTTTTTGGTGGGAAATATAAGTGATCACAGATGATTTTCCATTTGGACCACTGTTTACCGAATTATAGCCAATTTTATGTTTTACTTGATTTTCATATAAAAAATCGAGTTTTTGGTGGGAAATATAAGTGATCACAGATGATTGTCCTTTTTCCATTTGGACCACTATTTACCGACTTATAACCACTTTTATGTTTTACTTGATTTTTGGTGGGAAATATAAGTGATCACAGATGATGGTCCTTTTTCCATTTGGACCACTTTTTACCGACTAATAGCTCTTATGTTTTTCTTGATTTTCATATAAAAAATTAAGGTTTGGTGGAGAATATAAGTGATCACAGATGATTGTATTTTTTCCATTTGGACCACTAATTACCGACTTATAGCCACTTTTATGTTTTACTTGATTTTCGTAAAAAAATCGATTTTTGGTGGGAAATATAAGTGATCACAGATGATCGTCCTTTTTCCATTTTGACCACTATTTACCGACTTATAGCCACTTTTATGTTTTACTTGATTTTCATATAAAAAATCGATTTTTGGTGAGAAATATAAGTGATCACAGATGATCGTCCTTTTTCCATTTGGACCACTATTTACCGAATTATAGCCATTTTTATGTTTTACTTGATTTTCATAAAAATATAGATTTTTGGTGGGAAATATAAGTGATCACAGATGATCGTCCTTTTTCCATTTGGGCCACTATTTACCGACTTATAGCCACTTTTATATTTTACTTGATTTTTGGTGGGAAATATAAGTGATAACAGATTATCGTCCTTTTTCCATTTGGGCCACTATTTACCGACTTATAGCCACTTTTATGCTTTACTTGATTTTCATAAAAATATAGATTTTTGGTGGGAAATATAAGTGATCACAGATGATCGTCCTTTTTCCATTTGGGCCACTATTTACCGACTTATAGCCACTTTTATGTTTTACTTGATTTTCATATAAAAAATCGATTTTTGGTGAGAAATATAAGTGATCACAGATGATCGTCCTTTTTCCATTTGGACTACTATTTACCGACTTATAGCCACTTTTATGCTTTACTTGATTTTCATAAAAATATAGATTTTTGGTGGGAAATATAAGTGATCACAGATGATCGTCCTTTTTCCATTTGGACCACTATTTACCGACTTATAGCCACTTTTATGTTTTACTTGATTTTCATAAAGATATAGATTTTTAGTGGGAAACATAAGTGATCACAGATGATCGTCCTTTTTCCATTTGGACCACTATTTACCGACTTATAGCCACTTTTATATTTTACTTGATTTGTGGTGGGAAATATAAGTGATCACAGATGATCGTCCTTTTTCCATTTGGACCACTATTTACCGACTTATAGCCACTTTTATGTTTTACTTGATTTTCATAAAAATATAGATTTTTGGTGAGAAATATAAGTGATCACAGATGATCGTCCTTTTTCCATTTGGACCACTTTTTACCGACTTATGGCCTCTTTTATCTTTTACTTGATTTTTGTGAGAAATATAAGTGATCACAGATGATCGTCCTTTTTCCATTTGGACCACTATTTACCGACTTATAGCCACTTTTATGTTTTACTTGATTTTCGTAAAAAAATCAATTTTTGGTGAGAAATATAAGTGATCACATATGATCGTCCTTTTTCCATTTGGACCACTATTTACCAACTTATAGCCACTTTTATGTTTTACTTGATTTTTGGTGAGAAATATAAGTGATCACAGATGATCGTCTTTTTTCCATTTGGACCACTATTTACCGACTTATAGCCACTTTTATGTTTAACTTGATTTTCGTAAAAAAATCGATTTTTAGTGAGAAATATAAGTGATCACAGATGATCGTCCTTTTTCCATTTGGACCACTATTTACCAACTTATAGCCACTTTTATGTTTTACTTAATTTTTGGTGAGAAATATAAGTGATCACAGATGATCGTCCTTTTTCCATTTGGACCACTATTTACCGACTTATAGCTACTTTTATCTTTTACTTGATTTTTTGTGAGAAATATAAGTGATCACAGATGATCGTCCTTTTTCCATTTGGACCACTATTTACCGACTTATAGCCACTTTTATGTTTTACTTGATTTTCATATAAAAAATCGATTTTTGATGAGAAATATAAGTGATCACAGATGATCGTCCTTTTTCCATTTGGACCACTATTTACCGAATTATAGCCATTTTTATGTTTTACTTGATTTTCATAAAAATATAGATTTTTGGTGGGAAATATAAGTGATCACAGATGATCGTCCTTTTTCCATTTGGGCCACTATTTACCGACTTATAGCCACTTTTATGTTTTACTTGATTTTCATATAAAAAATCGATTTTTGGTGAGAAATATAAGTGATCACAGATGATCGTCCTTTTTCCATTTGGACCACTATTTACCGAATTATAGCCATTTTTATGTTTTACTTGATTTTCATAAAAATATAGATTTTTGGTGGGAAACATAAGTGATCACAGATGATTGTCCTTTTTCCATTTGGGCCACTATTTACCGACTTATAGCCACTTTTATGTTTTACTTGATTTTTGGTGGGAAATACAAGTGATCACAGATGATCGTCCTTTTTCCATTTGGACCACTATTTACCGAATAGTAGCCATTCTTATGTTTTACTTTTCATATAAAAAATCGATTTGGGAAATATAAGTGATCACAGATGATGGTCCTTTTTCCATTTGGACCACTATTTACCGAATAAAAGCCTCTTTTATGTTTTACTTGATTTTCGTATAAAAAATCGGTTTCTGGTGGGAAATATAAGTGATCACAGATGATCGTCCTCTTTCCATTTGGACCACTATTTACCGACTTACAGCCACTTTTATGTTTTACTTGATTTTCATAAAAAGTTTTTGGTGGGAAATATAAGTGATCACAGATGATTTTCCATTTGGACCACTGTTTACCGAATTATAGCCAATTTTATGTTTTACTTGATTTTCATATAAAAAATCGAGTTTTTGGTGGGAAATATAAGTGATCACAGATGATTGTCCTTTTTCCATTTGGACCACTATTTACCGACTTATAACCACTTTTATGTTTTACTTGATTTTTGGTGGGAAATATAAGTGATCACAGATGATGGTCCTTTTTCCATTTGGACCACTTTTTACCGACTAATAGCTCTTATGTTTTTCTTGATTTTCATATAAAAAATTAAGGTTTGGTGGAGAATATAAGTGATCACAGATGATTGTATTTTTTCCATTTGGACCACTATTTAACGACTTATAGCCACTTTTATGTTTTACATGATTTTCATAAAAAATCGATTTTTGGTTGGAAATACAAGTGATCACAGATGATCGTCCTTCTTCTATTTAGACCTCTATTAACCAACATTTAGCCACTTTTATGTTTTACTTGATTTTTGTAAAAAAAAAAACGATTTTTGGTCGGAAATATAAGTGATCACAGATGATCGTCCTTTTTCCATTTGGACCACTATTTACCGACTTATAGCCACTTTTATGTTTTACTTGATTTTCATAAAAATATAGATTTTTGGTGGGAAATATAAGTGATCACAGATGATCGTCCTTTTTCCATTTGGACCACTATTTATCGAATAAAAGCCTCTTTTATATTTTACTTGATTTTCATATAAAAAATCGGTTTCTGGTGGGAAATATAAGTGATCACAGATGATGGTCCTCTTTCCATTTGGACCACTATTTACCGACTTATAGCTCTTATGTTTTACTTGATTTTCATATAAAAAATTAAGGTTTGGTGGAGAATATAAGTGATCACAGATGATCGTCTTTTTTCCATTTGGACCACTATTTACCGACTTATAGCCACTTTTATGTTTTACATGATTTTCATAAAAAATCGATTTTTGGTTGGAAATACAAGTGATCACAGATGATCGTCCTTTTTCTATTTACACCTCTATTAACCAACATTTAGCCACTTTTATGTTTTACTTGATTTTTATAAAAAAAAAACGATTTTTGGTCGGAAATATAAGTGATCACAGATGATCGTCGTTTTTCCATTTGGACCACTATTTACCGACTTATAGCCACTTTTATGTTTTACTTGATTTTCATAAAAATATAGATTTTTGGTGGGAAATATAAGTGATCACAGATGATCGTTCTTTTTCCATTTGGACCACTATTTACCAACTTATAGCCACTTTTATGTTTTACTTGATTTTCAAAAAAATATAGATTTTTGGTGAGAAATATAAGTGATCACAGATGATCGGCCTTTTTTCAATTTGGACCACTATTTACCAACTTATGTTTTACTTGATTTTCATATAAAAAATCGATTTTTGGTGAGAAATATAAGTGATCACAGATGATCGTCCTTTTTCCATTTGGACCCCTATTTACCGAATTATAGCCAATTTTATGTTGTACTTGATTTTTTTGGTATCATAATACAATTATGCACCCTATTCTTGATTATTTCTAAGAACCATATTGGCCTACTAAAATGTATATAAGCTAACTAATTTAATATATTAAAAAAGTACCGATTTTCCTTTATCCTCTTGGACACCCGTGAAGTTTGAATTTTAAATTTGTATAGCACAAACCGAACCGAAACCGATCGGTTTCATTTTTTAAAACCGAAACCGAGGTTTTGAAATTCTTTCGTTTTTTGGAAACTCTACTATTAGTGTATTTCAAAAGAGCTATTATAACAAAGAAAATGTACCATAAAGTCTCCAACTTAAGGAGCATATTTTTTATATTTCTAGGTACTTATTATAGAAAATTCAAAATGTACCATTAGAATAATGAAAAAGCGCCATATTGTTCCCAGTTATAGAAACCTACTCGCCCGAGTCCATATAATACTATGTTCATGTTTCTAGATTTATTATAGAAAATTTAAAAAGTACCATTAGAATAAAGAAAAAGTACCAAGTATTCTCCTTGAATTTTCACTCACTTAGAACAATATATGCACTTAATTTGGTATTTCTATGTCCATTATTACAGAAAATTCAAAAAGTACCTTTATAATATAGAAAAAGTAGCATAAAGTTCCCACTTGTGGATTATCAATCGGTCGGGATCATATAAGCTTTATATCGCATTTCTAAGTTCATTGGTAAAGAAGATACAAAAAGTACTATTCGAATATAGAAAAAGTACCATAAAGACCCCCCTTGAATTCTCACTCCCTTATGACCATATATGTTTAATTTTATGTTTCTAGGTCCATTATTATAGAAAATTTTAAAAGTACCATTAGAATAAAGAAAAATTACCATAATGTCCCCACTTGTAGATTTTCTTTCGCTTAGGTCTATATAAGCGTTATATCATGTTCATGAAGAAAATACAAAAAAAAAACCATTCAAATAAAGAAAAAGTATTAAAAAGTCTCTCCCTAGAATTATCATTCACTTAGGATCATTTATGTTTAATTTCATGTTTCTAATTTCATTATTATAGAAAATTTAAAAAAGTACCATTATAATTAAGAAAAGGTACCACGAAGTATCCCCTTGATTTTTCACTTACTTAGTACCATATGCGCTTAATTTCGTATTTCTACGTCCATTTTTATAGAAAATTCAAAAAAGTACTATTAGAATAAAGAAAAAGTACCTATAGTTCAGTTCTCACATTTTGGTACCTAAATATTATCCCCTATTATCGGGCTTGACCGACCATACTTTCTTACTTGTTTTTCATTATTAACGGCATACCTTCCTCTTTATTATGAAATAAACATCCGATCATTTATCTCAAAAAATTCCATTTTTTCTTTGAATACCAAAATAACATCTCTTGTTGGAATACCCTGTATAATGATTGTAATAATCAATATTACTACTTCCTGTTCGATTTGCCAATTTGTCGACCAAATGGTTATCCGGCAGGCAGTTCAACAGAATAATATTCTCCTGGATGAAGTCGTCCAAATGACACCCGTTATAAGAATTTGGTACTAATCTAACTAAAGTTGGACTATTAACAATTTTAGGTAATTGCATGAAGGCATTTATGAAAGTCTTTAGGTTTCTACATACGCTTCACACTGACAACTTTATCTTTCAGACACCATGTCTGTCTAACCATTATCCATGTTTGAATAAAAATATCAAGATTTTAACCGTAAAACTAAACGGTTGTATAAATAAATTTTAAAATAAATTGTAGTCATACCACCAACGTTTATGCTCATAGATGATGGTGACGTATGAATAAATTAAAATATTTGACATTCGCTAACATAACATTTTGTATACATACGTTAAACTCAAATATCTTTTATTTTTTTGTTAATTTACAAGCAATTTGTAGTAAATTATTTGTAAATTCAATTCTTTACATGCATGTCTACATACAGAAAGAGATGTGTATATTAACAGTGTACAGACGTACGTACATGTAAATAATCATGTTGAACAAAATCATTTAAATTCAAACATATTTTTGTACTTTTTTGTCTTTTACTATCTATTGAGATTGCCTGCCTTAGTGCAAGTATGTGACTACAATTAAACAATACAGGTAGAGTACAGTTAAAGAATTGTGAGTTTTGTGTAGGAGATTATAAATGATTTTATTAACACAATCTGAATCTACAATAAATATGAATTTGAATCTCAATTTGAATGTACAATACAAATAGATGTACCATAAATACTTTAAACTCTAGATATTTTTCAAAACGATATCAAGTGACATTTGCCATATAGACAAAAATGTGGCATTTTGATTTGGATTAAATCGAACGTATCACTGACTAAGAGTCTTAATATTAATAAATATTTACACAAAACATAGAAGCGAGAAATAATAATATTTAATATATTGTTCTTGTATGATTGAGGTTGAACGAGTAATTTGACATTTTTGAAATGAAAACTGTTTCAAATATAAATTTTCTTAAGAGTTTTTCTTGTTTTGATGCATTCACATTTATTTCATTTGGAAGATGTTGCATATTTTTACACTTGGCTGCAGTTTGTTTACATGTTTATAGTTTTGAATATTTTATGGCCAACAAATGAAATTTTTATATTTGCCACTGCAGTTTTGTAGAGACAAGTATCAATGTGGCCAACTGTAGAATGTGACCAATGTTAATAATTAATATAATTAAAATTCATAAAAAACCGTGAAATAATATTTACATTTTGATACCCATCAACAGAATATACGAAATAATGTCCAATTATCCAATTTTGGTAGAGCAATTTGTGCTCCCAAAAAGGAGTTTTAACTCACATAAATGGGGAATTAAAATTATTCTGCTGGAGACTCCACAGAATGATTATTTCTTTTGAACTTTATAAGATCTTATAAAGTTTCATTAATGTCGAAGAAAATTCCACTTTGCAAAGACTATCGATATGGATCATATGGGGACATTATAACAATATCACCTAATAGCAATAATATTTAATAAAAGGTTCATTCGTTAACATAACGCAATGCAATTTTTAATGTCGCACAGTGCACAGTGTTTTAGAGACGTTTGTTTTTTTTGGAAATAATTTGGTATCTCAGGAACTATTTGAGATATTGTTACGAAATTTCACAGCGCTAGGAAGCTTAACATTTGTTAAGCTTCCTAGCGCTGATGGGAGCCAGAGCGTAGCCCCTCAAATTTGGCCACCTCGGGTCTGAAATTTAAAAAAAAATCGCCAAAAATCCATTTATGATCCGAATGATCTGAAATTTAAAATATATATAGTCCTTGAGGATATCTACTAAAAATACGCTTTTGTGTATAGCTTATATCCATTAGTTGAAGAGATATTTAGGTTTGTGGATTTATTTTTCTTAAATTTTGCTCGATCTTTTCTAGGTTTTTTAGATGTGACGGGCCTACGAAATGTCAAAATTTTGTTTCTAATATATCACCTATATTGGTTATAAAATTCTTAATAAAATAACAGTTATCTTATCCCTGTAAAAGTTAAACTCATCCAAATTTGGAACAGTAAAAAGTGACGTATTTTTTAAGTTTTTTCCAAAAAATGCCCATATATTTTTTCTTCTGTAGAAATAAATTTTCTTAGGGCCTATATACAATTTCTATATGACCCGGAAAGAAAACTTAATGGAAAAGCGTGTAAAGTAAAATTTGGGTCACTTAAGCGGACGCAACAAAAAAAAAATAATTCTAAAAAGGCAAAACGCCGATCCTCGAAAAAGCTTCATAGTTGTATAACCCTATATGCTTCTTAAATATCTACGAAATTTTTTTACTATCACACGGTAAATAACGTCACAGTAGGCACTTTTCTAAAAAAAAAAAAAAAAAACTCAGTTTTTGGAACACATTTACCCCGGTTTAAATCCATAACTGTTAAAATTTTACATTTATTCAAATTTTATATTTTTCTTCATGGAAAATCACCATATTATAATTTTTTAAGTTTTTAATAAACCTAAATATCTCTTCAACTTACATATGTAAGCATATTTGAGATTTTTCGTTGCAAAAATCATTACTTTTGAAACAAATGAGATAATCAAAAAATTTTTAAGGCGTTTAATAGATAACCGATCACCTTATAAAATTGGTCTTTGAAAAGGGTTCTACGCCTTTTAGGTGCATGCTTATGGGTTAGCAAATTTGAAATTTGTGGAAAAATCAATTTTATGGTAAAATTAAATATTTTTTAAAATGTTTGATTTTATATGTTTCATTTTATGATTTAAAATTATTCCAGATATGATCAAAAAATATTTTTTTTAATTTTTAGTAAAATATTCCAGAAAAAATTCATAAAAGAGGTATATCTAATGGGTTATATGTCATAAATTGCCCAAAAATGCATGCAACACATTTTTGGAACCATGTCTTTTTTGAAAATTTAACTTCTAGCATAAAATGGGGCAAGGACGGGCAACTGGACATTTTTGCATTAGGTAAAGGAATACTCAAAGAAATTGATAGTTTTTTTATATTCCATCAAAGTTGAGAAATATTGAAAAAATCATTTTTAATAAATATCAATCGAATTAAAAATAATGACAATCCGTTGCTTAGTATCTGAAAGCAGACCAAATTACCTGAAAATGGAGTGTTTTTTGAAAACTGAAAATCAGTCAACTTTGAATATTTACAATTTCTGTAAAATAGATTTATTCAAAATTTTTTAGGGGCACATGAAATTTTTGATTTTTGCAACCTCACTTGTTCTACGGGCGCCACTGTGCGTTTGTACACTTTTTGATAGCGAATGAAAATATTGAAACTAATATATGATATAGGAAAAGCAATTCCCAAAAAACTTTCAAAAAATATAAAAAACATTAAAGTTCATCAGATTCAGATAAAATTTGGACAAAATCGGTTATAAAATGTGTTTAGTATAACAAAAATTAAAACCAATCGCACTCTACCAAGAACATTGTGGACAAATGGGCCTCGTCTTAGCGGAGTGGTATATCGGCTCTACGAAGCCTTGATTGCTATTGGGTATGTGTGAGAAGTCTATCAACCGGGTTCGGGTGACATTTTATATTTATCACGGACTTTCATAAACTCATCCTTAAACACTAGTGGTACTTCAAAGTCCCTGTGTATGGTCTCATTTCTTATGTATCATGGTGCATCCGTCTTGGTTCTAAGAAATTTCGATTGGACACTCTAAATAATATCAATACTTGCATTGCTCGCCGTTTCCCACAGTTGGATTCCATATGTCAAAATTGGTTTAAAAACGTTTTTATTCAAGATGACTTTATAGTCAAGGATTAATTGTGATTGGTCACTGATGAACCAGTGAAGGCTAGAAGCTTTTATCTTGATCACGCCAAGTAAGTCGCTTATCTAAGTGAATACCAAGGTATATAACATTATTGGACTGAGAATACTTATTCGAACGTTCGACTTTTTTTATTTTTGGGATTCTCTAATTCGATATGGAATAAAATGTATAGAAAATTATAATGATTGATTTCGATAACAAACGAGTTTTTAGTCGAACGCACAGTGGTTTAGAAACTTTTTTTTTGGAAATAATTCGGTATTTCGGGAACTATTGGAGATATTTCTGATCAACTGCCGTCACCGTTAAGCAAACGTAATCGAAATAACCTTTTTTTTTAATTTTTATTGTATCTTCATTATTTAAGCATCTAAACTATTATTTAAGCATCTAAATGACTTTCATTAATGCTTAGAATAGTAGTGTCATCAGCAAATGTTGACAAGGGATACTGCCTTGGGGTACACCAGCTATAATAGGTTGTGGAGAACTTAAAAAGTGTCCTTATTTAACCTTAAATGTTCTATCAGTTAAATAACTTTCCAGTAGCTTATGTGTGTTTTCGGGTAAATTTTGACTTAATTTGTATATTAAACCAACATCCACCGAAATAACTGAAGTTATTGTTATTGTTGAATTGCCGTTACCGATATAATGTTGATGTCGGGAAAATCGGTTAATAAATGGCTGAGTTAGGAATAAACTATTTTTTTAATTTTAAATTCTAAAGACACTGATATGTTTAAAATACTTTGTAGAATACGTCTTAATGGATAATGGAAAAAAATCTCGACTACCTCGATTTTAAAACCAAAATTCACTTTTGGAAACTCTAAGATAATGTATAAAACTATCAAATGTATGTGATAGTCTATGTTGAAATAATCATATAAATCGGTACATATATGAACAAGATGGTTGTTTCAAAATTTGTTCGTTGTTTCAAAATTGTATACCATTCCGAAACAGATATAAAGTTGGCCACACTTATTTTTGAATCTATCATCCAAAAGTATTAAGTAGTATCTACCACCATGTATCAGTGAAGTGGGTGTTTTCTTTAAATTTTTGTTTGATTGCGTTTAATTTTGTTACTCTTGGATTTTATGTTTATTTTTTTTTTTTCCACATTAAATGGTTTTTCCATCTGAGAATCTACTAACATTTATATGGCAACTTAATAATTTCTGCAATTTCAAATCATAATTTGCACAACATCACCAATACAGACGCACAAACATGTAGCCATGCATAGGAGTAGAAGATGTGGTCCAAGTATGGATGATGATCGGGGTGGATGAATCAAAAAGACATAGAAATGAATGAAGTTAAAGCGAATGCTATTAACTGTTGGATTTAAAGGTTGGTTTGTGTTTTGGCATTTACCTTGGCAACCGCTAAATGAAAAATAAAAAAATATATGTATGAAAAACGCTCATTCATTTTACATTCATGAACGTATGAATTGTAATTGTAACGTATTCTTTATAATCATTGTGTATTATTTTAGCTACTTACAGAGATCTACGTACTGTTGTACTCTTATGAAAGAATCATTCATATTCATACAAACAATTTATGTTTTCATAATTCAGGTGCATCATCATCATCATTTAATTTTACAAATTCTTTTCATGTTTAATGTTTCTCTGTATGCAACAACACCTTTTTAAAATTTTTGTTAATCTTTTAGATTTGTTTTTTGTTTTCATCTGTTATTTTGGAGAATTGATTAAGTCTATTATTATGTTCTTCCATTTTTATTATTTATGATTGAGGTGTGAAGTTGCCAAATACACAAATAATTATTTTAATAGCAGACTCATTTACAAACACAGTTCTTGCCCCCTCTATTAGTTATTGTGTGATTACAATTGGAGCCGCTGTCGTTAAACCAATTGAAAGAGAAGGAAAATAATCTTATAATTAAACGTGCACCTACGAGACATATTTTCTGATCTTTGATATATAAATAATAGACCAAAATATAACAAAAATTTAAACAAAACAATTAATTAATATGTAAGAGGAAATTAAAATGTTTAATATAAGGAACAAATTTAAAATATTTATCGAATGTGACAGAAAGTTTACATGGACAGCCAAGCAGACGGACGAACACATGATTTAGAAAGGTTTTATTTTTGGAAATTTCACAAGGTTGGAGCTGAGGTGTTTTTGAGTGGATTTAAAGTTGTTCAGCTTCGTAGGCGAAATGAGGGTAAGTGGCCCCTCAAACTTGGTCAACTCGGGCCTCACATTTGTTTTAAAGAATCTCCAAAAATCTCTTTATGATCCGAATAAACTGAAAATATGCTTATGTATGCGTTGGTTTCTAAATCACATCGTTAAATCGACTAAGAAAGTGAGAGTCATCTATCGGTATACTAATATTTTTGGGTGTTACCAACAGCAGCACAAACGCAGTACATTTTAATGGTGTATATTAAAGAGAAACATAGAGCGGTGGAAACTATAAAAAAACTCAATCAAAAAAATTACTCAAAATTATCACACATACGGGTGTTGTTTTTGTTTTCACATAGTTTTTTTTTTACTAATACATTCTCACCACTTCGGTTTCTGACAACTGAGTTAGGTCTTTGGCAGAAGACTTTTTTAAACACATGGCAACGCTACAAACCTAGTAACTCGATAAGCCACTTGAATTCGAAAGCTTATTTTATGTGTTAATTTTATATGCCAAAAATCAGTAATAAAATATTCGATCGATAGAGAAGCTAAACGGACGTGTTTTTTCCCTATCTCCGCAAATATTTCGGTTTTTTATTGATATTGACGGATATAAACAAAATAAATATAAAAAAGAATATATATAGCTTTACCGCGAATGGACGCGAAATTATTTATTTAAAACACAACGTTTTTTTTGATTAAATTATTAAGATTGAAAGTGCCAATTAAAATTAATTTTTTTTTCATTCTGGTGTTTGTTTTGTTTTTTTCCACCAGTAAAGAGCACAAGTGCAAATAAATAAACAGAGAATACTCTTTATGAGTTTCTCAAGTGATAATCATAGTGAGCGCAGGCTTAGCTTAAACGGCAGAAATGCTTATGTGTTTGTGAATGTGGAAGAAAATTCAAAAGAAAACACAAATACAAGAGTTGGTGACAGCTTGTATTTGACCGCCAAACCGATTGATCGCGCTCGTTCATTGTCCCCAGCTTTGTTTACGAATAGTATTTGTACAACAAAAGAAAATTCTTCATTGACAGCTGTTGATAAAAGTATGGTAACCAAGAGCAAATTTTTGGCAGCGCCTGAAAGTATGCCTAGTAATTCACCCCCTAAATTGAAAACATACGCAGTAAGTACGAACCCAATTGACCAAAGAATGGGAGCAATACCTAAAAATGTTCAGCCCATAAATAGTGCACAAAAACCACAAATCCAAGTGGGAATTGATAGGTACATTACCGTACTGAAACGAGGACGCAGCCCAAAATCCTCAAAAGTTGCATCAACCGCAAAAGTACCTAAAGATAGGGAAATTGATAGGAAAACTACTGAAAACAGATTTTCTATTTTGCAAGATGAAGCAGATGACCCCCCAACATTACCCAAGTTGTACAAACCCCCTCCTATTTATTTGAGAGAGCAAAATTCGAATGCTCTAATTAAGAATTTGATATCATTGGTCGGAGAAAATTCTTTTTACGTTGTACCTTTTAAGCGAGGTAACATAAGCGAGACTAAGATACAGGTAAATCATGAAAATGATTTCCGTAAAGTCGTTACCGAATTTGAAAACAATAAGAAAAGTTTTTACACATACCAGTTGAAGAGTAGCAAAGGCCTCCAAATTGTTATTAAGGGTATTGACTCTTGTGTAGATCCTGAGGATATAAAGGCTGCTTTGGAACATAACAGGTTTAAAATAAAAAATGTAGTCAACATTAGAAATCGCGAGAAAATTCCCCAACCACTGTTTAGAGTTGAACTAGAACCAGGTGATGTTAATCTCAAGAAAAATGAAACACACCCAATTTACAATTTAAAATATTTATTGCATCGTAAAATTACGATAGAAGAGCCACATAAGAGATCGGGACCCGTCCAGTGTTTAAATTGTCAAGAATATGGTCATACTAGGGCATATTGCAAATTACCTCCCGTTTGCGTGGTGTGTGGAGAATTGCACGGTTCTACCCAATGCGATAAATCCAAAACCGACTCAAAAGTAAAAAAATGCAGCAATTGTGGCGGAAATCACACAGCAAATTACAGAGGATGCCCAGTATATTCCATAGTTAAGAAAACATTAACACAGAAACCTAGTATTTATCCTGTGCAATCAAAGAACCTAGTTGATACCCATTACCCCCAAATCTCGCAAACCATGAATAATAAAGGTTCATACGCTAGTGTTCTAAGAACAAATCAAACTTTTGCTCAAAACCCACCATTAGGAAGTGAAAATAACCGTAATATCAATGTGGAATTTGCAGACCAACATCCCACTTCTAATTTTAGTCGACTGGAAGCTACAATAGAGACCCTAGTGAAATCGGTTAACAATTTTACCAACTCTATGAGTAATATGATGCAGGAAATGCTTAAAATGCAATCTGTGTTATTACAAGCTATCCTAAATAAGCCATGAACTGTTTGAAAATATGTTTCTGGAATGCAAACGGCATACGCCAACACAAAAACGAACTCGAATATTTTTTAAGAAACCAACAAATTGATGTAATGTTGGTTTCTGAAACTCATTTGACGTCCAGAAGTTCATTTCGAATAAATGGATATGTAATATATGATACCAAAGATCCCAGAGGTAGATCATGCGGAGGCTCGGCAATTTTAATAAAAGCTCGAATCAAACACTACTTAATGTGTGATCTTTGCGAAGATTATCTTCAAGCTACTACTATCTGTCTTGAAGATTTTCATCGAAACTTAGTGATTTCATCGATATACTCACCCCCTAGATTTTCAATTACAGAAAGTCAATATAATAGATTTTTTAAATCACTAGGCCCCCGTTTCCTGGCAGCTGGCGATTATAATGCTAAGCACACATTCTGGGGATCACGACTGATTACCCCTAAAGGTCGTGTTTTGTTTGATACAATTTCTAAAATGGGTTTGAATGTGATTTCGAGCGGCCAACCTACTTACTGGCCTACTGACCCGCGAAAAATACCGGATGTTATTGATTTTAGCGTGATGAAAAATATCCCTGGAGAAATGATTCAAGTTGAATCCTCGCTGGAACTATCTTCAGATCACTCACCCACTATTGTTACTTTATTGAGCCCCCGAGAAATTGTATCCCCGACTGGTAATTTAGCGATGACAGGCACAAGAATTAATTGGCTCAAATATAAAAAATACCTTAGTACACATTGCTCGGAAAACATACCGCTAAGAACACCAGAAAACATCGATCACTCTCTTATCAATTTCGATAAAAATCTCAAACTGGCTGCTCAACATGCTACCCAAACCCCCCGACAAATCAGATATAATAGAATTTATTCTGCAGATGTCGAACGGCTCTTAAATGAAAAAAGAAGAGTTCGAAGAGAGTGGCAATTGCACAGATCCCCCCAACTCAAATCGAAGCTTAAAGATTGTATAAAAAGACTTAAAAAGCTCTTGGAATTTCGAAAAATGGAATCATTGAATAAATATCTAGAAAGCCTGGACGCAACCCCGCAATCGGATTACTCATTATGGCGAGCCACAAAAAGTCTTAAAAGACCTGTCATATGTAAGCCCCCCTTGCGAAATTCAAGTGGCGGTTGGGCAAGAAATGATACTGAAAAAGGGAATCTGTTTGTTAATCATTTGAAGCAAGTATTTACCCCGAACACATCAAATGAAACTATTGAGTTGCCACCTGTTGTACCCCATTTTGGAGCAGCCGTACCCCTACGTTTTGAGATTCGAGAGATCGAAAAGGCTATTGTTGATTTAAACTCCAAGAAAGCACCTGGTATTGACAAAATCAGTAACAAGATGCTTATGGAGCTACCCCGGATAGCAATAAAAATAATTCTTTTTATTTTTAATGCTATATTACGCCTTGAATATTATCCTCCAGAATGGAAGGTTTCACTGGTTACCATGATACCTAAGCCGGGAAAAGATCACACAAAAGTAGAATCATATAGACCAATCAGCCTATTGTCTAATATATCAAAGCTATTTGAGAAGATACTCATGAACAAGTTGTACCCGATGTTAATTGAAAACAATTGTATACCGAATCATCAATTTGGATTTAGAAGAAAACACAGTACTATCGAACAAACCCATAGACTTGTAAATATTGTAAGAAAAGCGTTTGAGGAAAAGAAATATTGTTCCGCTCTCTTTATCGACATTTCTCAAGCGTTTGATAAAGTATGGCATGATGGTTTAATATACAAACTGAGTCAAAATTTACCCGCAAACACACATAAGCTATTGAAAAGCTATTTAACTGGTCGAACATTTAAGGTTAAAGAAGGAGACTTTTTAAGTAGTCCCCAACCCATTGAAGCTGGAGTTCCCCAAGGCAGTATCCTGGGACCCTTTTTATATTTGATATATTCGTCTGATATGCCAACTAACAATCGCACGCATACATCAACATTTGCAGATGATACTGCTATTCTAAGCATTCATGAAAACCCTGAAGAAGCGTCTCGTTACTTACAAAATCACATATTTGAACTAGAAAAATGGTTAAAACAATGGAAAATTAAAGTCAACGAGCAAAAATGTACACATATAACATTTACATTACGTAGAGAATCATGCCCCCCCATTCATATCAATAACCAAACAATAATCCAACAATCGGAAGTTAAATACCTCGGAATACATCTCGATCGTCGTCTTACATGGAAAAGTCATATAGATGCAAAATTGACTCAAATGAAATTGAAATCAATTCAAATTAATTGGCTCATTGGCAGAAACTCTACGCTTAGTCTAGATTGCAAACTTCTACTTTATAACATGATCATAAAACCGATATGGTGTTATGGCATACAGCTATGGGGCACGGCCTCAGCGTCAAATGTAGAAAAGATCCAAAGACGCCAAAACAAGTTTTTAAGAATGATTACAGATGCCCCCTGGTATATCAAAAACGCGAATATACACAAAGATCTAAACGTGCCCCTTGTAAAAACTGAGATCACGAAAAATGTGGAAAGATATTTAAAAAAACTTGAAATTCACCCAAACCCACTGGCCCGCAACATATTGAATAACCGTGGCCACACTCGATTAAGAAGGAGGGACACAGCTGACCTAAGACTAGAAGGAAGAATGCCTATTTAATAAAAGCAACAATCAATAAACAATTTTTCGTCCGGCACTGGCTGGACTAATTAATTATAATTATTAGATATAAGATTTGAAATACTTGTTGTTAGTTCATTAAGTAATGAAGATACAATAAATAAAAAATTAAATTGAAAAAAAAAAAAAAAAAAATATTTTTATTTGATGCTTAATGAATGTATGGAAATATATTGTCCACTGCTGCTGTAGTGCTAATTGTAATCAAGTTGTTAGTTTGTTTTCCATTCTGTTTTTTTTTCAATTGTATTGTTCTTGAAATTATTATTCATATTTTAAATTGGTTCTTTTCAATTACTGGTTGGTAGGTGTAGCAAAAATAACTAAATTATACCTAATAGAAATTAATGCAATTTTCAGAAAAAATAAATAAAAAAATTTATTGTTTCTTGTCAAACAATCTTGTTAAAAATCGAATTTTTTTAAGTTTGACCTTTATGTCAATACATTTAGTCTTACAAGACATTTTCGTTAGAATATAGAAAGAAAACTGGTAGTTTATTTAAACGATAAATTATTAATTGTTATCAGTTGTCCCGCAAATATCTGAGAAATTTATGAGGGAGATGACCATTAAGTTCTGCACATTCTGGCGGCTAAGGCCAATTGCCATTAAGGCCCTATAACAGGGATGTCCAAAGCTAAAACTTCATTTGTGTTGGTGAGCGAAAAATTTTAGTGAAACAAATAAAAGATTTTTAAGGCTTTATTGGTTAACAATAATCAAATCAACAATCTTAGTCGAATTCTCTGCGACATAACTATTACTATAGCTCATTAATTGAGAGTTCGTTATTAATAATTTTCAACAAATTTAAAAATACTTAAAATATGTAAACCATTTTTTTGGATTATTTAATTACGTTGTCTTGATTAAAATCATTTTAAGTATGAAACAAATTGTTCACAAAAGTAAATTGGGGGAAAAAACCAGACATCACTACAATAATTTTTTTAAGTTCGAATATATTAAACAATCCAAATATTTATTTCAGTGATTATGAAAAATAAATTTTTAAAAATTTAAAAATAGCAATACATCCACTTAGCGTGTGCATTCGTCGCTGTCTCAGTGACTACTAAACAAAAGAGAATAAGAATATGTGTGTTGTTAGTCAGCGAGAAAGCAAATGAAATAGACATCATTGCCCTATAACGAAAGAAATCTTCTTTATGATCTAGTTGAACTCCTGGATCGAATTTAACAAGTTTTGCGAGGTTAGATTTAAATAATTCGTTTTAATTGCTTAAGTGCCTTAAAATTTTAATTGAATACAATTCTTTCATGATCGTGAGATTTGTAATTTCCACAATTGTCATTCCGTTTGTAATTTCCACAATATAATTTTCCGACCCTGTAAAGTATATATTGAAATCAATTTTTAGAATACCCCAGATATCTTCGGGATCCAAATCTTCAATAATTCTGTCAGACATTCTTTCGAGAAGTTTCCTATTTAAAATCAGCAAAATCCGTCCATAAATAACGGAGATATGAGCAAAAATCCGAGACAACCTCTGAAAATTTCATCAAAAAAAGAAAATTTATTGGATGCTTTGACAAAAAGCAACAAAACGTATGTTTGGATGTGTGTTGGTTTCATTGCTTTGCGTATTTTGTTTTTGTTTTTTGCTGTTTCGTTTGGTTTGGCGTTGTGAGAAGGGTATATATAAGATTGTCATTTCGTTTCTAACTTCTACAATATAATCTGTTCGTCAGCAATTAAATTAAAAGTTTTCTTGATATATTTAGGATGCTATACGCTGAAAGCGAGCAATTAATGCATCCACAACAGAGGTTAAGGGTATATAAGATTCGGAATAGCCGAATAAAAAGGTAAAACAACAAAGGTAAAACAAATTTAAATAAAAACAAGTAAGAAAGTATGGTCGGTCAAGTCCGACCATATAATACCCTACACTAAGTAAATGAGCAAAAACATTTTTCTTTCAAAATTTCAATAATTTATATTCGTGAGTGATTTTCGGAAGTGGGCCTTATATGGGAGCTATGAAAAATTATGGACCGATAACCATGAAATTTGGTCATGTGATTAATGTCTATATGAAAGTTATTTGTGTTGCATTTTATGTGTATACCAACATTTAAAGGAGATTTATGCTCGTTAAAGTGATTATCAGAAGCAGGCCATGTATCAGAAAGTGATTCTGAGTCGATCGGTATACTTTAAGTGGGTGTTATACTAATATTTTTGAGCGTTACAAACATCTGCACAAATCCAATATACCCTCCCCACTATGGTGGTGTAGGGTATTAATATATTAAAAATTCAAATGAGGTGTGAAGTGAAAATTTTTAATAATTTTTTTTTAAATTTCATTTTATTAAAAATAACTAATAACCATTATTTATTTAATTTGTCACCACAAATCTCATATAGTTTTCTTAACGTACAAGTTGTTGTAATCTTTTATGACTTCAGCCCCCCCCCCCCCACACGGTTTGACAAGCCATCAATTTGTTCACTCATCGAACAATTTCTTGTCCGCACATGTATTTGTCTTATGTGGACAAACCTTGTTGTTCGAACAACGTTGTCAGCACATGCACATTGACATGGTTTCACCACACCGAAGAACATGAACAAATTTATGTCTGTAACTCTGGACAAAAGAGATAGCTTCAACTGTGTTTGTTGCTTCATAAGTTAAATGTTTTGCATGTAGTTGGTTTTGGGTTTTGCCCAACATCGAAAAAGCGCAAAAAAATGAACTATGGTATTATGTTTAGTCCCCAAGATCTTCACTAACAGCAAATACTTAAGGGGCCCATAGACACATACTGCTGACACATACTGCCGATGAACCCTTCGTATACGTGTGTGATTGATATTTTACTACACACCTATCAATCATCATTTAAAAAAATGCGTTTGAGAACAAAAAAAATTATTATTTTCTATTTTTCAGTAACTAAAACGTCAAATTTAAAAATTATATTTCATTAAAATGAAAAATGAAAAAATGTATACTATTGTTCATTTGAACAACTGTCAGCAGTACGAGTTCATTTCAAAATCAAAACTATTTTGATTTTTCATACTGCATTGTCTGTGTGTCGCATACATAAACATGCTTATTGCATGAGCAGTATGTGTCTATGGGCCCCTTTATATATAAATATTGTACTACGCTTCATGGAACCCACTAATATATAAATAACGATTATAGACACATTTTAGCAATATATTATCTAAAACTACAGGCAATTTGTTTTAATTTATTTCGAGCATTAATGCTTAATTCGTGGTCTTTCCTAACAAATCAGGTGAACCTAGAAAAGGGGAGAGAGAACGATTACCAATAAATTTACTAAGAATTATAGACATAAATGTATACTAACCGATTACTGTTGGAATCTTATACCTATGTATATATGGATCGAACCGATTCACTTCCACTTCATTATTTATGAGCAACACTGTTATATTTATACCATTTGATAGTGTGTGGGTCTGAATAAATCATTTATTTCAAATGTCAAGTTAAAGTTCTACTTATATTTAATAATATACATATTTCATTACTAGTCAAATTCCTCTTGACTTACTGCATTGCACTTGATCTGTACATTTTTACAAAATTGATTTGATTTTATTCTTTACGTGGAATCTTTATATTCTTGAAATAATAAAAATAAATCTTATACCAGTTTTATTTTAAATGCATACATTAAGGGTCCTCATGTAAACGCTTAAATGCCTCGCAAACTGTGCAATCTGTGCATTTTTACACTCTCGCAAATGAACTGTCAAAAAATGTATGGAAATTCGTTTGCACAACTCTGATATGTTTGCGCGACAATTTAGACTCGCAAACTTGAATTTATTGTGCATTTGATTAACAGCTGCTTTTGTTTACTTTTATTTATGAAAAATAAAAATCATATAAAATATAAATATTTTGTGCATGTGATAATTGTGTAACTTTGGAACAGAATGATTGGATTGAATGACAATGTGTATGGAAACATTAACCCACAGCTAGAAGATAAAGAAAATCTTCCAAACTATGTATATCATCGTTTGATCCAAAGATTTAATTTTCATTCAACATTTTTAGAATATAAATGTATACAATTTGAAAAACTTTTTTTTACAGCTTTTGTTGAATTTATTTTTATTTGACATTTTTAACAAATATAAATTTTCTGTGTAAACTTGCACAAAATTGTAAAGGTGGTTTCATGAAACACGTCGCGCAAATTTGCACGTTTGCACAAATGGGAAACTTAAGCGTTTAAATGAGTACCCTTATTGTTTTTAATTGCTTCTTTTGCACAAGTGTTCAGTTTAGACATAAAATTTATTATTTCATTATGAGTTTTAGTTTGCCATATTCTATTCATAAAAATAATAATTATGCCGTTACTCAATGGGAAATTCCAGCATTAATAAAATGATGTAATTTAGTTACCATTAAATATAAATTGTCAATTGAGTTAATTACGAGTATATGGATAGATATCTATACCTGATACATTTTTATCCTGACAAGATAAAAAATTAACAGGTATAGTCTCTATTTATTACTTAGTATTATTGCTTCGTTATGACAAAATTGTTACTGCTTTTGCTCAGACTTGACAACAAACGTCATTAATTGTTATGATAAATATTGGTCAAGTATAGACAGGGGATTATAAAGTGTAATACTAGACAGCATTCTAGGCTCAACATGCTCAAGTGCATCAATTAGCAAATGTGTGTTTCTTTCATAAATGACAACTACACAAAACTTAAGTCTGTCGTCCAAAACCTAATTAAAGTGAATGTATTGTCATGTATTTTGTTATTCTATCACCACCCAGCAGTTAAGCTTGTAGTCAATGTATCCCTTATAGAAAGTAATCGTCACAAATATCTATCACTTGGCTGACTTCAATTTATATATTTTGGTCATTTGAAACGTACGTGCTTTTTGTAGTGCAGAGGAAAGACATCTGGTTTCTTTATACATCCCATATAATCTAGCGTGAAGACAATTGTCACTTAAGTGTCTCTGTAATCTGGAGTGTTGTGTGATAATTCGTTCAAACTGGTTTTATACAAATTGTGTTGATATAATTCTCAAACAGTTAATTTTTATTTTTGCTTAAGTATATTGATATACCATATAACAGCATGAAGTCAATAGTCACTTCAGTGTCTCCTAGTAACCTATAGTGAAGTCACTTTAAACGTTTATTTTGTACTGCACTTTAGAAAGTAGTTATTTTACCCAATCCATAAAGCAATCCATTGGAGACTTTTCGAAGAAAGGTTTGTTTACAAGCTATCGTTTATTGGACTGCCTATGATATGTCTTTTTAGCAGACTATTTGAAGTCAACTAGCACCCGTACAAGTTAAAATAACAAGTTATGTAGCTGATCAAGTTACCAGTTAGGTAGCTAGTAAGGTAACTGGCGCTATTTAACCAATATGTGAATCCAATGCGTTGACTACTTTGGACCAACTATTAGACAGTCTCATTGTAGTCAAAAAGAGTCAAAGGGTGCTTAGAACATGCACGTGTTAAAATAACTAGTCACGTAGCTATTGAAGTAACTAGTTCGGGACTGTCTCCTAAAACTGCTGGGCAATATGTGTGAAGTGAGATAAATTTTGTTTCATTTACATTTCTCTCTCCTTTCATTCTATGTATTTATTATATTGTTACGAATGTGCAATGACGATTTGAGTTTAACGGTCTGTAACGACCAGTGTTGCCAGGGGTAGCTTGGAAAAAGTTACAACTTTTCTCATTAAAAGTTACATTTTTTCATAAAAAGTTACATTAACGAATTCTTCGGATATTAATACATATAACTAAAAATAATAATTTTGTCCGTATTCAACCGGTTATTATAATCAAAGTTCGATATCGAGTAAAACTAACCGTAATTTTCTTATTCGAAATATAGTAAATTTTATTATAATTTCCATATAGATACCTCATTCGATACGATACCTCATCATTCGACCAGCCCCAGTTTTTTATTTTCTTTAGACTGTATACTTAATCCCGGTATTCGTCAGCACTTAAATCAGGGAATTATGAAATTGATTTGTTGTATCTGACGAAATCTTCAAAATGCACAAATTTCGATATTAGCCAGCTTTAGAGTATATTACTAAGATCTTTCGCATTTCCAGAGTATGTTTCAAAATTATCTAGACCTAAGTGGTAATAAATTACAAGTAAGTCACACTACTGTTTATTTGCTAGAAACATCCGTGGAATGATATGCATTTAAAGTACTAAAAATGTGTACTACTTTTCATATTGTACTTTATTTAGATGCAGGGGTGAAAAGTTACGAAAATAAGGTCCAAAATAAGAAAATTATACATGTTACGTAGATGGTTGCAAAGTTACGAAAAATGTAACAAATGTAACCAAACGGCATCACTGGTAACGACTGCGTGCAGCATTCATCATATTTGATGAAACGTCCATCAGTTGTTGTTGGCATTGTTTGTAAGTATGGCAACACTAAATGTTTGGGCTGCTGGCAATGACATCGAAGGCTCTGGAATTCGAATGTACTAGTATGTCCGTTAAGAGCTTTGTAGAAGATTCCCGATAGATGGCGCGTGTATAAATAGTGGCAGAGGTGGCAGTCGTGGGTTGATCATTGGCGCTATTAGAGTTAACATCAACTGTCGTGTACGTTTGAGCTTGTCATTATAAAGTGTGTTTGTGCATTTCTGCGAATTGATATACGTGTATAAAGACACTGATTGCCTATTTAATTCTGTTGTTGTTGTACATTCTAAATAAATAAAGAGTTGTTACAAATTTTAAACTACTAAAACTGCTTTTATTTGCAATCAAAAGTATCCGGTTTATTTAAAGGAAATAAACACCGTTTTTAAAAGGTAAAAACGTAACAATATGGTTTCTGATTCGAACAAAATTTGATAATTTAAAATCCTTCGGATTAAGATCGTAACTTAATTTACTTCAGTAACATATTTTACGAGTTGAAATTCGGTTGAGAACAGATTATTTACTGTAATGGGAACTAGGAATAGGTACATAGGTATTGGATAATACTTCGGACAAGCTAAGTCTATTGTCAATACCAATATATATATATATATATTGTTGCTACATATGGGTCATTCGGATATCTGAAGGATTCAATATACTTTCAAGTCTCCTCCAAAATCAAAATCCTTTTTGAGCTGTATTTGTCCATCTTCCATACATCGATCACTATAATAAATAGAAATTCCATAAGTTGAACAAAAGAACCAATTAAAATGCCATTAATGCAGACGGAAGTAATTGTGATTGTATAACAACTGTTTCTAACCTGCTCATATAAAAAATCCTATTAACTCCGTTTTCATATTTATAACTCCATGACATTTAAATTTAAGTACCCAACAATTGCAGCTATTAAAAAAGTTATTTAAATATAAAAACTCTCACACAAGATTATAAATATTTTTATAACAAATTATTGCAAGCAATTCAATTTAATGCCATCAATTAAACAGCAACATTTATTACAAGAAATATGAATAGATTCTATTCGTTTCTGTACAAGCGCTAAATTAAATTATGGTTGTGATGATTACTCTACAAATAAAAATAAAAGAAGCGTTTCAAAACATGTTTAAAATACATTTTTATTACTAAATTTACTTAATTAATGTTTTTAATTTATACACTCTGTGGCATATTGTTTATTAATTTAATAAATATTCTGTCAAAATTTCAATTATTAATATTTCTATTTGTATATACCTCTAATAAGACTCATGTAAAGTTTGTCGTTCTGTGTGTAACAGCTAGAAATATTTTTCACGCATCCCAGATAATCCAGCATATTATCAATTGTCATTTAAGTGCAATGTTGGATACCGTTACCCATAAATAACGTTTCAGCTCAACTGCCGGTACCCCTAAGCTACCGTTAGCGATATAATCGTAAATATCATTACCAATATTCTTAAGACATTTATGCTCGTTAAAGCGATATTCAGAAGTGGGCATTTTGTGGGAGTTATGAATTCTTATGGACCGATCGTCATAAAATTAGATCACATGACTTCCGATTTGGATCCCTAAGTGTAAGTTAAAACCTTCAATTCATATTAAGGAGGCTTGTGCATAACAAATGTACACATCTATTTGGAGACCCCTAGGATCCATTGCTATAAAACATATTTAATATACACTGAAGCTGTGTGTGAATGGCCAACAATGTTGAGACGAGTGTAATTTTAGTTATATGTGAAGGGTACTTAGACTTCGGTACAACTTTATATAATATTCTAACTTGTTAATATTCATAATCTCTGAATGAATATTGTTATTGTAAAAAAGCTTGTGAAATCCACAATTAAAAAAAGATATAGCTTGTTAAGATTTATACAATATTTTAAAATTTGTTTTAATTTATTAATATAAAATACCGACAAAACGAAGCTATTGGTATTTGCTAAACTGCTTTTGAATATTTATTATACGATTGATCTAAATAAAAACAATAATCTTAATAAATGTGAATTTATAATTTCTATTTAGAATAATTCTATTAATAATAGAAAAAGTATAAATCGTTTTGACATGTTGTTTGTTCACAGATTTTTCAATTAGATAAACATTGTTAATTTAGTGCTTACATAAATGCTGCTTAGTAATGATTACAAGCAATTAACATTTGAACTTAAATTACTTAATATAAGACATACAACGTCTTCCTGAAAAAATCATTTATTTCTATGATATTAAAAGTACTAAATCCAAGTGGCCCATACATACAAACGACTGCTCCCTTTAATCAACGTGTTGCGATGCTGTTGCCTTTTTAACCTTAACAAATAGATTTGTATAAAATATTTCAAAAATGTTTGGTAGTAAATTTCATAAGTAACTTGTTGTTTTTAATTTAAATAAATGTATAAATGTCTAAAAGACATAACTGAAATTTGTTAAACTCATAACAATGTGCACAGTACTTAGTATATTTAAATGTATAATACATTAGTCCTTCTAATGGCAAGGTTTTTTTGGTACCATTACAAAAGAAGCCAGTACCATTGAATCCCCTATTGTCTTATTCTTCAACTTAAATTATTATGGAGTAGAAATTATCATGCAAACTGAACAAAATGGATCTTAAGTCCCAAAATTGTTAGTAGATATATGCCACAATAATACGTTCAATATTGTCTTGTAGATTTCTGGTTTGGTAAACCGCAACAGACAGGAACTACCTTATGTATCAACCAAATAGAATTGATTGATGTGTTTACGGATCTCTAGTTTGGTGAACCGCAACAGATGAAAAATAAGCTGTAGATTAACTGCTCAAAAATAAGAGATCTGCTTGCATTGAGATCAGAGATGCACAAGTCTTTCAGAGGCAATAGATCTGTACTAAATTGATATATCCATTTGTGCTGAGGTGGGACTATCTGCCAATGTATGCTGGATAAATAGAACGTATGGCCATACCCACAGTGGTTTAGAAACTTTTTTCGGAAATAATTCGGTATCTCGGGAACTATTTGAGATATTGTTACGAAATTTCACATAGTTGGAGCTGAGGTGTTTTCGAGTTCCCTCAAATTTGGTCACCTCGGGTCTCAATATTTTTTAAAAAATTGTCAAAAATCAATTTATGATCCAAATGAGCTGAAATTTAAAATATAAATAGTCCTTAAGAAGATCTACAAAAAATACACTTACATGTGCAGGTTATCTCTATTAGTTGAAAAGATATTTAGGTTTATTTATTATTTTTTTTTTTTAATTTTGCTCGATCTTTATATGGTTTTTTAGATATACGGAGGGTCGAAATTTATTTTTAAAATAACACCAAAATTCTAAACAAAATACATATAAAAAACTTGCTTGTCCTTATAAAAAGTTACACGCATCCAAATTTGGAACATGTAAAAAGAGCCGTATTTTTTAAGTTTTTTCCCAAAAAAGGCCATATTTTTTGTTTTGTAGAAAAAAATTTTCTTCGGGACTATATACAGCTTTTATATAACCCGTAAAGAAAACTTAATGCAAAAGCGTGTAAAGTAAAATTTGGGTCACTTAAGCGGACACAACACCCTCCAGGCCTCTCCAAACTTGGCAAATTTTAAAAAATTATTTTACGTTTGTGTAAAAAATTCTAAAAATGTAAAGCATCGATCCTCAAAAGTGATCCACATTTGTATAACGCTATACGTTACTTAAATAGTAACATAGTTTTTTCACTATTGCACGGTAAATAATTTCACAGTAGGCACTTTTCTAAAAAAAACTAAGTTTTTGAAACACATTTAACCGCTTTAGGAATTTAGGTATTTTAAAATAAAAAATTTTAAAAATAATAACACTGTTGATTTAACAATATTTGGATCTACATTTTTCCCAAATTTTGTTCAAATTTTATATTTTTCTTCATGGAAAATCACCATATTATAATATTTTTAACTTTTAAGGTAAATGAGGTCCCAAAAATTCATAAAATTTTTTAATTTTACTAAAATATCAATCTTCAAGTCTTAAGATTTTCAACAATATCAAATATTTATATAAAAAACTTTTATTTACTCCTCAGAAGTTCCACAAAAATTTGAAAAATTTGTACGTTTTTTCATATATTTCACGCAAAATGTGTTTACTTACATATCGAATGTAAATTTTGAATTCAAACACATACTGACTTAAAAGAAAGTTTGGGGTAACTTCGGAACAATATCTCCAATAGTTCCCGAGATACCGAATAATTTAAAAAAAAAAGTATCTAAACCACTGGGATACGGACTTATTTTGTAAATGTTGTACTAGCGCTTTAATCAAAGCCCTGGCTACATTTGATATGATGTTTAAAGTTATTATTCCTTACTTAGATATTATTGACTGCTGATATATCTATCTGAGGTAACGGGAACCAGATTCTTGTATATCTGAATGCGAAAGGTTGGATTTCGAACTTATTTTACTAGCACCTAAGGACTGAGATCGAAAAATTTTTAACATACATATATGTTATTAAAAATGAAACCACTAAACTTACAGTTTTGAATATTTTTTTATTGGATTGAAATTATTGCTACAATTTACAAAAAAAAAAAAAAATATTTTTACAGTTCTAATCACTAATGATGACATTTTGAACCTTTTTCGAAAACCCTTCCATTATGGTTTTTATAGTGCTTTATGTCACTTTGTTCGAACAGGTTGTCCATCTCCGTTTAAAATCTACCACACTTTTGGACACCTTTTTCTAATTCTCTTTTAACAAGAGCACAATATCTCTCCACTGGACTCAGCTCCAGGCAGTTTGGAGGAATTGCCTCTCTTGGTACAAATACAACATTATTGTTCTTGTACCACTCAAGACCTTTCTTACTATAGTGACAGATGCCAAATTAGGCCAAAAATAAGTGGACACATTAAGAAGTCTTATGAATGGAAACATCCTTTTTTGTAAACATTCCTTGATGTAAATTTCGGTATTTATAGAGCCCTTTGTAACAAATGTTTGGGTTTTTTGCCGCAACTGCATATTGGTTGCCATACCAAGAACTTTTTGGGAAATTTTTTCTGCTTTTGGGTCCTAAACTTTTCTTCAACATTCCATCGAGCATCTGCAACATAAAACAAGTAAGAAAGTATGGTCGGTCAAGCCCGACCATATAATACCCTACACTAAGAAATGAGCAAAAACATTTTTCTTTCAAAATTTCAATAATTTATATTCGTGAGCGATTTTCGGAAGTGGGCCTTATATAGGAGCTATGACCTATTATGGACCGATCACCATGAAATTATGTAGTGTGATTAATGTATATATGAAAGTTATTTATGTTGCATTTTATGTGTATACCAACATTTTTAGGAGATTTATGATCGTTAAAGTGATTATCGGAAGCAGGCCTTATATGGGAGCTATGACTAATTATGGACCGATCATCATAAAATTTGGTGACATGAATTCTGTGTATATAAAACTTATTTAGAGAAAAACTTGTGTAGATACATATATAAATTAAACATTTATGACCGATAAAGTCCAATTTTGGTAGGACATTTGTATGGGGGCTAGGTGAAATAATGAACCGATTTCAGCCAGTTTCAGTAGGGTTCGTCCTTGGGCAGAAAAAATGATATGGACCAAATTTTATCGAAATATCATCAAAAATGCGACCTGTACTCAGCGCACAAGGTTTACATGGACAGCCAGCCAACCAGCCAGCCCGCCAGCCAGACGGACGGACGGACGGACGGACATAGTTTAATCGACTCAGAAAGTGATTCTGAGTCGATCGGTATACTTTAAGGTGGGTGTTAGACTAATATTTTTGCACAAATCCATTATACCCTCCCGACTATGGTGGTGTAGGGTATAAAAATTGACCCAGAAGCTGCGATAAATTTTCCATACGTACATTTCGTCATCCATTATGCAGCAGGTATAATTTTTGTATACAATTTGACTTCAATTTCCGTGCTCTGTCTTTGACCTCAAAATTTTTAGCAGAGTTCCTGTTAGGAACTTTTTGAGCCTTGTATGCTTTTAAACCTGCATTGGCTTTAACTTTTCGTACCAAATATTCCGAGTACTGACCTAACCGGGCTGCTTTCCTACCGAATGTGTTGGGAGCTCTTTTGAATATGATTTCTATCTTTTTGGCTTTAGAAACATCATGTGGACCATTCCTTCTACCTGAACCAGGTTTTATATCAACGGACAAGTTGATTTTAATGAAAAACGCGAGTTAAGAATTTTACGATCTCAACCCTTAGTCTTGATCTAATACTTCGGTCTCATTGAATTGTGTGGTCTTGTAAAAATGGAATCATATCGATATTACTGCAATCAAGCTACAACCAACCTCCCTTTTGTTTGTAGAAATTTTTTGAATATAAGTACTTACTTGATATGAAACAGATGCATCCACAATTGATGAGGCTCAACAAGTAGTAAAAGTTACTAATCTATATATATAAAAGTCAATGTGTGTTTGTATGTATATTTGTTTGTTTGGACTTTATAGACGGCTAAACGGCTGAACCGATTTTCATGAAATCTTCACAATGTCTTCCCGTATCTCTGGAAGGAACTATAGGCTACTTTTTATTTTGAAATTTTACGTGGGCGATGTGCCACGCCCATTTATACAACATTACCTCCTATTTCAAGTCAAAAACAAAATGCGTATATTTCAAAAAGTATATCAGCTAGAGTTCCCAAATTTTGTACAAGGAACTTTAGTTTCAATATAAATATTTTGGACAAAAATGGGCAGACCAGCAATAGTGGGCGTGGCACCTCCCATAATAAGTAAATACTAAAATCTGAATGTCAGGAAAACTATAACACCTAGAGTTCCTAATTTTTGTACAAGTAACTTTAGTTTCAATATAAATGTTTTGGACAAAAAGTGGGCGGACCAACTGAAGTGGGCGTGGTACCTCCCATATGAAGTATATACTAAAATCTGAATGTCAGGAAAACTATAACACCAAGAGTTCCCAAATTTTGTACAAGTAACTTTAGTTTCAATATGAATGTTATGAACAAAAAATGGGCGGAACAGCAAAAGTGGGCGTGGGACCTTCTATATGAAGTAAGTACTAAAATCTGAATGTGAAGTAAACTATATGAGCTAGAGTTCCCAAATTTTGTACAAGTAACTTTAGTATCAATATGAATGTTTTGAACGAAAATGGGTGGACCACCGAAAGTGGGTGTGGCACCCCCCATACGTAGTAAATACTAAAATCTGAAATTCTAAGAAACTATAACAGCTAAAATTACCAAATTAAATACAAGTAACTTTGTATGTCTGAATGTCAGGAAAACTATAACACCAAGAGTTCCCAAATTTTGTACAAGTAACTTTAGTTTCAATATGAATATTATGACCAAAAATAGGTGGACCAGCAAACGTGGGCGTGTCACTTCCCATATGTAGTATACACTAAAATCTGCGTATCAAGAAAACTATATCAGTTAGAGTTTCCAAATTTTGTACAAGTAATTTTAGTTTCAATAGAAATATTTTTGACAAAAAACTGCATATCTGGAAAACTATAACAGATATAGTCCTCATATTAAGTATCAATATGAATATTTTGGAATTTGAAGTAAGAAATAAATAGTTCATTAATTTATTATTTTTAAATTGTATATATAGACTGAATATATTGTACATCAAAAAAATAGAATAAGAAATAATATTAAAGAAACAATGTATATTTTAATTACTAAATAAATATTTTTTTAAACCTTTACTTAATATGCATTTTACTTCGAGGGGGTAGCGAAGCGCACCGGGTATTAGCTAGTGCTCTATATTGCGACATGATAATATGCCATACAGCCTAATTCAGTTACTGCATGATACATTTCCTGATTATGTACTTTCAAGTTTCGGTGATCAGAATTGCCCCACTAATGTAACACTATTGAATTTCAATAAAAAAAATAAAAATCTAAAGTAAAAACTGTGTTTTCTATTTAATTAAAATGTTGTTTAATTGTGTATAGTATAGAGCAATCATGCCACGAGCCCAAATTTCGCACCAAACAATGACACGTTGAGAGTTTATTTTTTTTAAATGTAGGCATTTGTGCGACATGTATTCTCCCAAAAGTAATATTAACAGTTAAGATACAAATCTCAAAATTGCAGAGGGTGTATTGCGTTAGTGCTGATGTCTGTAACGCCCAAAAATATTAGTCCAACACCCACCGACTCAGAAGAACTTTCTGAGTCGATTTAATGTTCGACTGTCTGACTGAATGGATGGCTGTCCATGTAAACCTTGTATGCAAAGTACAGGTCGCTATTTGGAAGATATTTCTATAAAATTTGGCACATACATTTTATTCGGCCTATTGAAATCGGTCCATTATTTCACCATTTCACATGACATAATTTTATGACGATCGGTCCATAATTGGTCATAGCTCGCATATAAAGCTCACTTCCGAAAATCACTTTGACAAGCAAAAATCTCTTAAAAATGTTGGTATCCAAATAAAATTGATCAAAAATAAGTTTCGATACCTTTATTTAATAAAAAATAAATATAACAGGTAGGATAGGGTTAAATAGTCAATTCAACGAACTGTCTTCGCTTTGTAATGCTATGTTCACACTTGGGATCTTAAACACGTTTAAGCAAAATGTTGATTAAGTTAATCAAAGCCGTTCACATTACATTTGAGATGATTAAGTTGACAAATAAAAAACAACAAACTAATTTATATATCTTTAAAGCATTTAAAATGAAAAGAAATACTTTAATAAAGTTATCAGCAGATTATTTAAACTTATTAATGTTGGAATTGTGAACATTGATGGATTATTTAAGGTTGTTTATGAAAAATGTATTTATCGGTAGTACACTTGAAAGGTACGTTCATTGTGGCCGATGGTACATCATAATCAGTTTGTCGTATGTTCAGGTGATTCTACGTGATTAATGAGATTATTAAGTTTTATTAATGTCAATTTGAAGTGATTAACAAATCTTTTAAATGTATGGATAATCATCTCGGTTTTTAAGTGATTAGACTTTAATCACGTTTGTGGTGATTAACTCTGCAAATGTGAACACAGATCTTGTGAGTATATGTTGCAGAGACCTTCTTGAAGTATACAATCTAGCCCACAACGACGAATTGATACTCTCGGTAATGATATTTGAACGGTATGTTTCTGGACTTCCAGTGTGTCAGGCATTATCAGTTGTTCTAATCTCCCTGAATTATTCAATTACTCTCTTCGCAGTAGACAAAGTTAAAATTTGATATTTCGACAATATTTTACACGAAATTTTCGTGCTATGAAAACGCTTTGTTCCCTTACTAACCCTGAACTGTCAGCTGTCACAGTGTTTCCTTTTTGTTGGCAATTCTCTGCTGCACAAATACGGGATATTAGTATTTTGCATGAATTTTGGGATACACAATCTTCACTTGGTAGCTGGAGGAATCAATTTAATGATATTTGCCTCTCTATCGGATATGATTCAGAGAATTTTAATATATATACAATCAGCAAAATCAGCAAATACATGCCTGAATTCTGAGCAAAAATATATCTTTTTTTTTCTAAAATTCCCATTCTAGAGATACCAATATTTCAGTATTTTTTTCCAGAATATGTTCCAAACAAGCAGCTAAATTGATGCTTAATAACCATTTTATTTTTACCAAAATCCCAGTTAGTTACAAAAAATACAAATATTTCGGGCCTATTCCAATACCATATATATGTAGTTAACGTTGGTTATAATAATCACATGTTAACCTAAGTCGGTTCACATTTCTAACAACATTAACATCAGCATCCTTACAGTATTAGTTACAACTGCTATACTAGGGTTACATGTAGATTACTCTTAAACACTTATTTTAACATTATATATGGATGTAAATATATATATATTTTTTGTTTCTCGTTGGAGATGATTCGAACACTATTATTTTGTGTAAGACTAATTCGCCTTCGTGAATTTAATTTGTTTGGAATTTAAAGGTGTTTTTGTTCAGTTCTTTTATTTTGTTTTCTAAAGTCACTGGAGGAAGAGGCTGCCTTAAAGCTTGAGGTGTTATACATAAATATTTTATTACACTTGTTATTGTTGTACATAGTGGATGCCATACACCTCTCAAAACATAAAATAATAAACAAAAAAAAAACTATTTCTACACGAAGACACCGTCTACGTCATTGTCGTCATCACAGACAAATTCAAACTCTCAGCCATTTATGATTGTCATAGATAAAAGGTTTTGGTTTTGTTTCGCTGTTTCTTAGCAGAAAAAGGTTACAAAATTACAATTGTTTTGATGTTGTTTTAATGATTTTGACATTTGGCCAGTACTTTGGTGCTTAAGTTGTTCATATTTTAAAAATACATACAACCAAAATAACATATTGATCTATAAATTACACATTCGATTTTATTATTCACGCTTAAACTTACACACCTATAAGAAATTTAATTATGTTTAACATACTAGTTATTGTTTATTTGTTTGTTCCAGTATAGAACGTTGAGCTGCGTCATGGGCCGCCTGGGAAATGACTTGTGGTATATGGGTACCTTGGGGTTGGAAACCATTCTCATCGGCAATATACTCCACAATAACCTCATTACCATTTTGATCAAAATAACTCCATGAGCCCTTTACAACCAACGTTTCTTCATCGGTGCCGGCATTTTTGACAATTCCCACTTCTTGACGTTTTGCGCCATCAGCACCTTCGTAGTAGTATGTAAATGAGCCATCATCTGTCTTCTCCTCACCCTGCCGTAAGATGGGCACGTATGTGCTGTTTTTATTGTTGCCAATACCGGCGGCCGTTGTCACCGCCAAGAGTGCAACAAAAACAAACTGTTGAGAAATTAATTTATTTCATAAAGTATTAATAGTTTTTGTTTTAATATAGTTATTAAATACTTAGTAAAACTTACATATTTAAACATTTTAGAATACTAGATTAGTTGATTAGTGTTTTGAAACTGGAATTAATGTCTGAATGATTTAAAGTAACTAATTTGATGTGTTGAGAAAGTTGTTCTTTTATACTGGACCAGTTTTCATTAGTAAAATATTTAAATATTGTTTAATTTATTATATAATTTTGTTTAGATCATTAAGTTTTTGTGAGAATTTAGGTCATAGAAATGTTGTTGAAAGGTTTCTTTCAATTTTGTAATGCTGCTTGTGTGTGTTGTATAATAGTTAAAAGGTCTTTGAACTTTTTGATTTTAAAATAGAGCAGTAAGAAAATTGATAAATGTTTATATTTGACAACTAACCATTATAATATTTAATAAAAAAACAAACTAAAGGCATTTCTGTATAACTAACTTTGGGCTACAAAATCCGATTAAGGTAAGATATCAATTAGACGAGAGCAACATAATTTGGTAAAACCTTAATCATAAATATGGTTGTCACAAACATATACTTGTTTACTGTTACCATATATATGATTGATACAATCATGTGAATCGTAAGTTAACCATATTATGGTTACCACAATCCTGTAAATAGTTACTGTGACTATAACATTGTTAAAAAAACTTTTAAAATGTTAAAATGGTTACTGTAAACATGCACAACTATATTTTTCTCTGAGTGTGGCTGATCCGATTTGATTAGTTTTATATTTTCTATTAATTTCATTTTGCTAGTTTCATACATTTAATATTATCGGGATCAAAATTTGTATAGTGGAAAGTCCGAACAAAGATTTTCATACACTTTAATTCAAAACATTTTACCGGTTCAAACTACGGACATAATATTCTAAATTATGTTCGGCTGAAACGATTTTGCCCATTTTCAACATCTAACATTTCCAACAAACGAACCGACTTAGGTTAACATGTGATTATTCTAACTAACGACAACTACATATGGTATTGGAATAGGTCCGAAATATTTGTATTTTTTGTAACAAACTATGATTTTAGTAAAAATAAAATGGTTATTAGGGATCAATTTGGCTGCTTGTTTGGAACATATTCTGGAAGAAAAATGCTGAAATATTAGTATCTCAAGAATTGGAATTTTATACAAAAAAAAAAAATATTTTTGCTCATAATTCAGGCAAATATGCCAAAAAAAAATGAGTATTTAAAAAATTTTAGCTTTACGAGTATTCAGGGAGAAAAATTTGATTTGTGCCTTTTGAATATTCACATTAATAAATCATGAAAATCAGAAATCCATATTGTCTATATCAGGAGCACCTGAGGTGAAGAAAGGAAATTTCCCCCCAAAACTGAAAAGTTTTAATAAAAAATTAAAAATGCTAAACAAATTTTAATTTATTTTCGCCTCCTAAATGATTGACCTGGAACCGCGCCTTGTCTATATTAATGACTTAGTAATCCAGATATATATCAAAAGTAGGTAAAAATCGAGAAATCGTTATGTTATCGGCCCACAAATCTCAGTGATTGTGCCGATAACAACAGAACCGTAACTGTAGCGGATACATTGATGCATCAATAATGTTCGGAAAGTTGATTTCAACAGACTTACGAGGACGGGTCCATGTCCATGACTTTTTGAACTTCCCACCTCTTAACTGAAAGGGCAACACTCCTCCTGACAACAGGCATCTATCAGATGACTCTTGTCAAAATTTTAACAATCTGCGGTATTTAGATTGTGTTTGAAAGTCATTGATAGCAGACTATCACGTGACTTGATGAGAAACTGGAGAAAAGTGGATTTTGTGTTTCACTGAAACCAAGGCTAAGCTTAATAAATACTATGGGAACTCTGCACCATCAATTTCAATAGTAAGAAAGTGCGGTACTGAATTTTGTTGTGGCCGTACAAGCACGGATGATGGCGAACATTCTGGACACATAATTGAGATATCCACACCCGAAATAATTGAAAAAATGCACGATTTGGTGTTGGCCGATCGGAGTAAACCGTCGCCAAAGAGGCAATGGTGGGTTTGTCAGCCAATAAAGTCATGGCTACTGTTTTTTGTAAATCAATCAATGGCGAATATTATGGCAACTTATTGGGTCGATTTAATAAGTTATTTTTCAACAGGACAATGCAAGGGTGCACACATGTGGAGTTTCAATGGTAAAACTCCATGAATTAGGCTATGAATTGCCCCCTCATCCGCCCTATTCACCGGATTAGCACCGAAAGACTATTTCTTGTTTCAAAACCTTAAGAAATGGATCGGCGGAAATAGATTTGACTCCAACGATGAAATCATCCCACAAACAAATGCCTATGTTAAAGAACTTGACAAAAATTATTTTTTGGAAGGGATAAAAAAATTAGAGAAAAATTGGACCAAGTGTATAGAGCTCAAAGGAGAAAAATAAAAAGATTTTTTATCCAAAAACCTCCTTAGTATATATACTCTTACCACTCTTGGTAGGTATTCCAAATAAAATTAATATCATTGGGTTGGTTAATGTTTTAAATATCATCAACTAAATAGTCGGTACAAATATATTCTCCAGGCTTTATTCATAAACAATTTTTAAAATCAAATTTTGTATGGAAATTTTTCTTTAAAAAGCAAATTATTTTTGTGGTAATATGTTGACAAGTGTCCATAGTACATAACGGCATATTTTTTTCTATAAATAGCTAGATTAGCATTGATACATTGCTTCAAAAACAAGTAATTGCGTCTTTGTCAAAAAATTAATATCTCAAGTGACATTTAACAGTGCAAGTGAAATTGTCGTCAAAAAATATTAAGAACAATTAAATAAAAATTTGTTGATGTAATTAATATAACAAAGGTAAGAGTTAAAATTACTATTTAAATTTTTCAGAAAATATGTTTCGTTTAGAAAAAAAAAATGCAATTATGTACATGTGTGTTTTAAATGTGAAATTTTTGTTCAATGTCCAAATTCTATTAGAATTTCAAATGGTAATTTAACAGAGTTAAGCTTTAGTTTTTATGTTGTCGTCATCTATATAGATGTGGGTTTCTAATGTTTAAAAAATTAGCTGCCACTTTTTGCCTCTTCGATTTTTATTTCATTTAGAGTTTAACAGGTCCATTACAAGAAAGGAGCTGTATTTTTATTTTTAAGGTTGGCGTGGCATTTCGCCCACTTAAAATTTTTTAATCAAAGTTAGCCTTTAATTCCTTCCACACATACAGAAAGACGATGTGAAAATTTCAGGAAAATCGGTCCAGCCGTTTCGCCGTCTATAGGCTTCAAACAAACCCACAAAGAAAAAATTTGCATACAAAAACACAAATTCATGCAAAAAAAAAAATTTCTCAGATTGTTTATATTGATAAAATCCATCAACGTACCAAGTTTCATGTCGGTATGGCTTTTCAAAAGCAAGTTATGACTTTTTTCCGGCTAGATTGAGCATTTGGACCACTGTGCAGCTTGAAGCTGAAAGCTCTTTTATCAAGTCACTTTCAGCTTCTTTGTTCAACCACTCCGAATATCTTCGGAGTTCATATTTGTATCATCGTCCTACGAAAAATCTGTATGCGATTTTTATGCTGGTACCACAACAAACCTATAAGCAACAAAAACAAAAGGCAGACTTTGACAGCTCCAGACAACATAAATACGGGAAATAAGGAATCCAGGTGTGTACGTATGTGCTTAAAATTTGCGTAAAATATAAATACAATTTTACAATTATGCTTATATGATCATTAGAGCTACTCACTTCGTGTGGAGAGAAAAAAGTGATTTTGTTATCCCCTCAAATTAAACCTTGGTTTGCTTTAGATTATCTACCAAAGTATTTTGGGTCTTGTGATAATCGTTCGTGAACTGGACCTTCAAACACACACAAAGAAAATTTGGGGAAATCTTGTTTTTATAATTTAAAAGTAAATTTTACTTTGGCCCGAGTTCATTTATTATAATTACTCTGTAATAAATCATATGGTTTCCCATATTCTATTTTTCAAAAATGTTAAGTTAAATAGATGATATTTTCAATAGAACTTGAAAATAATGATTGTTGATGACGATTGTTGATGACCCTACCAAGGGTAGGAAATGCATTCCAATTTGCCAATTGTCTAAATTACTTTAAAAGCCACACAGCACACGTTACAATCGATTTATTGAAGAGTAAGTATGGTGAGCATGTTATATGAAGAAATGGACCAATTAAATCAAATCATTGGTCTATGCCAACAAGCCAACGACGTTGGAAGAACGCGAGTTACGGCCGAAATGTGTGACCGAGTCATCGGAAATTGGGTCTAACGAATGGACCGTTGCCGACGTGGCCATATGAACGAAGACGAGTTTCATTCATAAATGTTTTGATTGTATTTCAAGTCGATCATAAAGTGTTGGAAATATCTCAAATGGTTTGCGTTTATCCATAGAAGCGTTAATGAGAGGGAAAAAACCTAAGTCTGTTGTCATTTCAGCTTTTTAATTTTCACCAGACACACAGAGTTCTCTAAATATTTTAATTTATTTATAAGCTGCTAACTGTTACGAGTTCAAAATAGAATAGAACTTGTAATAGTTTGCAACAAGAGAACACTCTCTAAAATTTATACGCTCTTGATTTTTTCTCTACTTGCTAGTTTTTTGAGTTAATGAACGTTTTTCCAGTAACAATTGTTACTAACTAGTAACAACTTTTAGTTATTGAACAGAGCTATTTTCTTCTATGTTTAATGCCAAAAATTTAAACTCTGTTATATAAATTAAATTTACCAGAAATAAAATTAAGTTTAAAAAATTAATAAAAAAATATTTTTTTTTTTTTCGTTTCAAGTATTTTGATGTCTTTAATTCTCTCACAAGTATGATGAATTCACATATCACAAGTACGTGTGAAGAGAGTAATTACCCAGCAGTTCTAGGAGACAGTCCCGAACTAGTGATTTTACCCATCATTTAGGGTGGAAACTATTTAGTTCAATAGCTACGTGACTAGTTATTTTAACACGTGCATGTCCTAAGCAGGGGGTCAATTGACCCTTATTGACTACAATGAGACTGTCTAATAGCTGGTCCAAAGAAGTCAACGCAATGATTTCACATACTGGTTAAATAACGTCAGTTATATTACTAGCAACCTAACTGGTAACTTGATCAGCTACATAACTAGTTATTTTAACATGTACGAGTGCTAATTGACCTCAAATAGTCAGCTAGAAGACATATCATAGGAAGTCCAATAAACGATAGCTTGTAAACAAACCTTTCTTCGATAACTCTCCAATCGATTGCTTCTGGTGGGTAAAATAACTACTGTCTAAAGTGCAGTTCAAAATAAACGATTAAAGTGAGTTTACTATAGGTTACTTAGAGACACCAAAGTGACTATTGACTTCATGGTATGTTACCTGGGATTCAGTATAATTAAGCAAACATAAAAATTAACTGTATGAGAATTATATCAATACAATTTGTATAAAACCTGTTTGAACGAATTACCACACAACACGATTAAAGTGACTACACACCAGATTACTTAGAGACACTTAAGTGACAATTGTCTCCACGCTAGATTACCTGGGATGTATAAAGTAACCAATTGTCTTATCTCTGCACTACAAAGAGCACATACGTCTCAAATGACCAAAATATATAAATTGGAGTCAGCCAAGTGATAAGACATTTGTGACGATTACTGTCTATAAGGGATACATTGACTACATACTTAACTGCTGGGTATTGTTACTCTCAGCTTACTCTCAGTTGCGCCTCTAGTTGTACCCTAAGATCTCTATATTAAAGGTAAACTTATATTTTATGTGTTGTTTTGGGAGAAATTACAAATATTTTTAAAAAGGTAAGGAAATGCTTTTTTTAAAAATGGACCAGCTCACGAATCACTAGACCCAAAATAATTTGGTAAACATCATAAGCAAACCAAGGTGGCTTTCTAATAATTCTTCTAATTTTAACGAGACAATAAGTCTAAGTTAAAATATGTGAATATTTTTGGTTTACTCATTTGAAAATTAATTTTTTTAAGAACACCAGTGTTCTTAAGTAAATTGGAACCTTGAACTAAATGTGCTTATTTGGTTTAGTATGCACGACTTCTTAAATGTTTTAAAAATATATACACATGTATATTCTTCATTGAACTGTGTCGGCTTAGTAAAAGAAGAAAACATTTAATTTATGTTAATGCTGACACTAAATTTCAATTTACTCTTTAAATTCACACTAAACCTTAATAAAGTGATGACTTAAACACAAGCTTCTTTGTCGCCAAATCATAGATTTATAGCACTTGACCAATACATTAATTAGTATTTTTTGCTTGTTTAGTACTTGGTATGAAATCTTCATATTTATTAGCAACTAGTAGTCTTATATAATTCAAAAACACAGATACTTGAAGTGATCAAAAATCCATGCATGCGATAGATGCGTTGGCGTTGCATGTTCTTTGGATGTTTAAAAAAAATTTCAACAATTTTTGTTTTCTTCATGTCACAAGTTATAAATTAAATATCGTTAAAAATAAAATATTGTACGTGTGCTAAATTCTAAGGAACTTTTTTTAAAAAAATATATATATATATATTCAAATAACATCGAATAAAATATAACTACGAATATTAACAAATCAAAAGACAATAAATTCAAAACTTTAATGTGATTTTGCATTAAAGAAAAAAACAGAATCACAAAATTTATAAAAATTTTATTTTTTTCTTCACACAACATCAAAAACATTCTTTAATTAAGTATTAAATTAAATTAAAAAAAGGGAAATAAACAAAAACAAAGTATTTGAGGCAAATAATAAAATTAATGAAATCATTAGCGAAATCTTTGTATTAATGAAGAAGCCTTCATGAAAAATAAAGGTGCATTTAAATGTATGTAGTTGAGCTAATAAAATATAAACTTTTATTAAATTTTTTTTTATGCCATCATCATCATCATCGACATCATCATTGCCACTATAAAAACACTTCTTAACCATTTACCGCGCACCACTTCCCTACTTGATAGATTATGCGAAACAGAACACTTTAAGAATGTAATCATAAAATAATGCAATATTCTACATATTTAACAGATTAATGAGAGTAAATTCTTTACTCAGTGAAGAACGTAGTATGAAGGATTCATTTAGATAGTTTCACTTTCCAAGTAATCCCTTAGTATATTATACAAAACATGTTTCTTAGATTGGCAAGTTTTGTCAATAAGTCTCCAAATGTCCGACAAAGAGAGAAAAAATGCTCAGTTGTTCTCCTTCGTCTTTGAAATTTGCCTTTGATCGTGTGCACCAAAAGGCCAGTGACTAGTAATGAACGCTATGCGATTCCCATACAACCATTGTTGCCAATTTTGAATATATAAAATGTGTATGTCATAAAATGTTGTATGTAGGAACCTCCTCCGATGTGTAAATCTACTAAGAAGGAATTTTTGGCAATTCGATTTTTAAAAACAGAACTAATAAAGCTAGCACCAAATATCCAACTTAATCTGAATTTATGCAAAATACAAGTGGACTGGTACTTTTTGATTTTTGTACTTTTTAGTGTATAAAACGAACAAAAACCGAGTTTTTGTACTTTTTTGTATCCCATACCCCAAAAATAAAATTTAAATGGAATTGTAGTCCATCTAGAAAATTTTCAAACGCAATTTGATATTTGAACGTTAAATTGATCCTTTTTTTACTTTTTTACAAAAATATTTTTTATAAAAAAAAGGTTTATTTTAAAACCCATTCATTAATAAAGAAATATATGTTTTTTCTACAGAGTGACAAACAATTTACTAAAACGAGTCAATTTCGTATAAAGCTTTTTGAAACATAATGGTTCCTGGACTAATATTTTTTGCTAATTCGAAAATATTTTCAGTTTTCTGTTTCTAACACAATTTTTGGAACAGAATAGCGACCCTAACATTCTAAAAGGCTATGTTGAGTAGATAATTTTTGTAGAATAAAGCTGGTCTGAATTTTTTTTTACAGTGGGTCAAAGTTTTAATTTTTTGATCGAATTATACTAACTGAAAGAAATGTTGTAAGTTAATGTTTGAGAGAATTCTTATTGTCAGAGTTATATGGTCGAATTTTATGGGGATAATGTTTGTGTAAGATCTTAACCCTCTATCTCCTCTATTTATGGGTCAATTTGACCATTATTTCGAGAATATCAAAAAAGTCCTTTCAAAAAGGACATTTTAGGACTAAAATATTCGACGAAAATTTTCAGTGTTGGTCACCAAAGATACATAAGTTGTAAATAAAGCTCTTTTCGCTTAATTAGCAAAATTACACACCATGTCGAGATTTGGAACGCCGAAAATCTTTATGTTTACACACCTACCGAAAAAACTCAAAATAAACAAAATGTGTTTATGTTTTAGCGTAGTAGCACACGCTGGGTATCCGCTAGTATTGAATAAACCTACATTACTAGAAATTCTCCAATAATTTTAAATATGCTACTCTTAGTGTTCGATGTTGCGTGATTGATATACTGTAGGGTATGAACACGTTAATTGTTTACTTACCTTGTTAATTAATTAGTTTAATTAATTATAAAAATAAATTTTTATGGAAAAATAATCAGCCGTCCCGCTTGAATGGTTAAAAACACTAATGGGAATTTGAATATTGATTCTAAACTTTTCCATTCAAAGGGACTTTTCCATTCAAAGGGAATTTACTGTAATACCTATAAGTAAGTTTCTTTGTATGAGAAACTTTAAAAAAAACTTTACTTATCTAGTAAGCCAGCAAATATTATTGGAGCAAAGTGATTTGACTGAAGCACTAGTTATTTTTGTTCGAGATTTGAAAAAAATCATGGGCCTTTACATTCAGTACAGTTATAAGTAGTTATATTCACAACAAGAATATGTAGGTAAAAAAACATAAAAAAATAGCTTTGTGTGGTAATCGAACCGACACATTATTTGCTTGTGTTTGATAGCCTACTTGCTAACTCGCTGCTCCATGTACGAGTTATTTTATCGTAAATTTACTATGGTTTAACATAAATATATAAATTAGTATAATATGAGCAAAAAAATTAATGGTGCTGACTGGTGTCGAACCACTAACGTCCCGTATTTCAGTCAAACACACTAGATAGCTGTGCTAAATGCAAAAGTTCATTACCAACCAGTGCAAAAATAAGTACCTATTCTAGTAAATAAAATAATGTGCTGGCTAACCACCACTCATTAGAAAATAATGTATGTGGTAACTAGTTGCAATTACCAAAATTCACAAAATTTTTGCTGGATAATATTGTGTATTTCGAAAAAAAAAAACAGCAATGTTGACAATTTATGTCGAATATTATAATTACATAGTGTTGGGAAAATTACGGATCTTCGTTGATGCATCGATGAATTTCCTTCTTCGATACACGGGAGATTATGGGCTTATTGGCATAAACACAGAAAAAATTATTGCTTAAATTTTTTCAATTAACGTAATTTTTGGTTTTATTTTGAACTTTAATAATTTTTTTTAATTGAATTAATTATGTTTTTAATTTGTTGTAGAATTATTTCATAAACAAAAAAAAAAATCTGACGTTTTTTAAGAAATTAAAATAGGAAAAGACAAAATATTTTCAATTTTTTTTTTAGTTTTATATAAAATGTCCGCAATTTGGATTATTTTGAGACCAGTTAATTCCAAATTATGGCTCTTCGGTAAGTACGAACATGTTTAATTATGTATACATATATAAATGTGTGCAATTTTTAAAACAATTTGTTCATAAGAAGGACAGCAGTATGGGTGTGTATATGCGGAAGCCGTTACTTAAAATACATTTTCTTTTGGAGAAGACGCTAGGTAAGTACGATTATATTCCTTTTTAAAATATCCCTTTATTAATGTGCATTTTCTTTTATCATCCCTTAGATCTTGCTTTTATGGAATGCGTGCCCGAGCTGACCCCGTTAAAGTTTTCCGGTTTTTTTTATTTAGGTTATATAAAATAAATTACACACATTACATACTTTACATACATTACATACATTACATACATTACATACATTACATACATTACATACATTACATACATTACATACATTACATACATTACATACATTACATACATTACATACATTACATACATTACATACATTACATACATTACATACATTACATACATTACATACATTACATACATTACATACATTACATACATTACATACATTACATACATTACATACATTACATACATTACATACATTACATACATTACATACATTACATACATTACATACATTACATACATTACATACATTACATACATTACATACATTACATACATTACATACATTACATACATTACATACATTACATACATTACATACATTACATACATTACATACATTACATACATTACATACATTACATACATTACATACATTACATACATTACATACATTACATACATTACATACATTACATACATTACATACATTACATACATTACATACATTACATACATTACATACATTACATACATTACATACATTACATACATTACATACATTACATACATTACATACATTACATACATTACATACATTACATACATTACATACATTACATACATTACATACATTACATACATTACATACATTACATACATTACATACATTACATACATTACATACATTACATACATTACATACATTACATACATTACATACATTACATACATTACATACATTACATGTAAATTAATTTCAATTTTTTGAATATATATGTATTTATGTAAAATAATTGTAATATTGAAATAAAACTAAAAAATTTCCAATTAATTGCAAAATTGTTTTAATTAATATTTTAGTAGATTTAGTGCAAAATTTCAATTGCAAACTTAATTTATTCAGTTAAAAATTTAATTGAAATTTGTGTAGAAATTCAATTACTACATTTAATACTATTTTAATTGGATTTTATTTCAATTAAAATTTTTAATTTCAAATTTAATTAATGGTATCATTTTGATGATTGGAGCAAAATCAAATATTTTTTTAATTAATATAATTAATTTCGTAATTGAAATTCATTTTTAGTTTTTTCTGTGAACATTCGACTTCAAATAACCATAGATAAGGACTTTGCAGTACCAGTAAAATTGGAATTAAGTTTTCATTACCAGTTTCATACCAAAACAAATGTCGGTAATCAGTAAATTATTAGTGATAATGAAATTTAATTTGTCTTGAGCAATTTTTTAAAGTATTTACTGTGCCGGAAACGAATTTATACTTATTTAAGTGTAATATTCCAACTGTGAATAATTAAGTATCTTCCAAGTTGTAAACAAAATATTTCCAATTATTTAAGTGAAATTTTAAGTGGCAGACTGCATTTGTTGATTAATAAAGAATTAATTGGTGTAAACAAGATAATCTTTAGTGACATATTGTTGAGAAGATTAATAAAAAAAAGATACATATCATCACAATTTTGTTAAAATGTAGATGAACACATCTCATTATCGAAGAAAAATGTGTGGCTTGATTGCTGTTTTCCAACTTTGCGGAAAAAAAGTAAAAGGATATCAGCAGTGAGCAGTAGAGTTGTGCCGCTTTGAACTAAAATGAACTAAAACGCTCTTTTTTTAGTGATTCAGTTAAAAGATTATACTACGCATACAAAACAATTACAAAAACAACAGCCAATTCCTAATTTTGTTTGTGATACACTAAAACAATGTCTGTTGTTTTTGTAAATGTTTGATAGGCGTAGTAAAACCTTTTAACTGAACCACTAAAAAAGAGCGTTTTAGTTCAGAGCGGCACAACTCTAGTGAGCAGCAATTTCATAAAGCATTTCAAAAAGGAACATCCACAAAAAGTTAGCACCTTGAAGACAAAAAACCGTGATATTTTTAATTTAATTTGCGTAGTTTGAATTTTAATCAGTAAATTTTGATTAAATTTCATCAATAACAATTTACTGATTATGCAAAATAAATTCCATTGTCAGTGAAAATTTACTGATTATTGAAATTTTGTATGCAGATAATCCCACAAAATTAAATCCAATGGTGTTAAATCACATGATGTAGGGCCTAATTCTAATCACCGAAACGAGAGAGCACACGAACACAAAAAGTCTCATGTAATAGTTGAATTGTTTCACAGGCTATATGAAACCACAAGTAGTCCACATCAATATCATTATATTTAAGAAGATATAACTCTTTTACCTTGTTTAGATGTTGAGCACCAGTAAAATTCAATGTTTGACCAGCCTAATTTTGGAAAAAGTATGGACCAATGATCCGCACCAAACAGTGAAATGTTATGGATGCATTTGTTCTTAACCAAATGAATCGTAAAGGTGATAATGTTCGTCATCGGTTAGGATGATTTTGCTCGCACTGTGACCGCCAAACTTTCAATTTTTTTTTTGAAATATTGTTCAACAATAAAAATGCTTAGCTGCATTCTGTTTGATAACACTATACTGTACAAATGGGACACTCTTTATGTACTGAACATTTTATACGGATTTATGTGATCCATTAAAAGAGTGGTGAACACGTGAGACTTAATTTATAAAATTTTAATTAAGAGCTTTCTCTTGTGAACCAACACAGGAGAAAGCTAACAAAAAATTATGGAACTATGAATGCCATTAAATACTGTGAGATACTGCAACAATACATGCTTTGTGATAAATGGCCCCTGGTAGTATATTTCAACACGACAATGACCATAAGCCCGCAAGTCGCAAGCAACTTTTTATGCATGTTTTGGAGTGTCCGCCACAATCCAGCGATCTTCACCCCATAGAAAATCGATGGGAGCTTGTAGATCGGAAAGTTAACAAGAAAAATCTCACAAACTTAATAGAGTGGCTTTGCCGCGAAATGTTAATTTTAAGTATAAATTAAAATCGAAGATCATAAGACTCAGCGTTGCATTTGTTTGCTTGCAACTGTATGTGCTTGTTGTAATGCAAAAGGAAGCCAATAGTTTACATTATACATTACAGGTAATCTAGTATGAAATCCGTTGCCACTTTACTGTTTCTAAGTAATATAGGGTTTACTACACCCTACAGCTTTATATTTTTTTGTACTGCACTTTACAAAGTAGTTATTTTACCCACCAGAAGTAATATAATGGAGAGTCAATTATCATTATGAGTCCTTTAGTAAAACTGAGATTATTATTTGTAATCTAACGTTTCACAGTGGAAACGTTTTTTTTTTTTTTTTTTGGAAATAATTCGGTATCTCGGGAACCATTTGATATATTGTTACGAAATTTCACATGGTTGGAGCTAAGGTATTTTCGAGTTGATTCAGTTCTTCAGCTTCCTAGCACTAATGGTGGCCAGTGCGTTGCCCCTCAAAGTTGGTCACCTCGGGTCTCAATTTTTTAAAAAAAATTGTCAAAAATCAATTTATGATCCAAATTAGCTGAAATTTAAAATATAAATAGTCCTTAAGAAGATATACAAAAAATACGCTTACATGTGTAGGTTATCTCTATTAGTTGAAGAGATATTTAGGTTTATTAATTTATTTTGTTTAATTTAGCTCGATCTTTTTATGGTTTTTTAGGCCTACGGAGGATCGAATTTTTCTCTAAAATATCACCTATATTGGTGATAAAATTTTAAATAAAATAAAAACAACTTCCTAACAGTTATCTTGTTCCTATAAAAAGTTAAACGCATCCAAAGGTAGAACATGTAAAAAGTGCAATATTTTTTAAGTTTTTTCCCTAAAAGGCCCATATATATTTTCTTTGTAGAAAAAAATTTTCTTCGGGACTATATACAATTTTTATATGAACCGGAAAGAGAATTGAATGCAAAAGCACGTAAAGTAAATTTTGGCTCACTTAAGCGGACACAACACCCCCCAGATCTATCCAAACTTGTTCAATTTTTAACAAAAATTTCAGATTTCAGTAAAAAATTCTAAAAAGGCAAAGCACCGATTTTCGATGCTTCTTAAATATCTAAAAAGGTTTTTTACTATCAAACGGTACATAACGTCACACTAGACACTTTTCTAAAAAAATCTGTTTTTGGAACACATTTTCCCTGGTTTTGGAATTTCGGTATTTGAAAATAAAAACTGTCAAAAATTGTAAAGTAGTATTAGAAATCTAACCTAACAAATTAGAGCAATGTAAACTTTTATACTAGTTATATGATCTTTCCAATGTCTTCTAAATGTTAAACACCCAACACATCCAAGAATATAAGTAAAACTAAGTTTTCTGGTTAGGTTTTATTGTTGTAGACGATTAGTGATTGGTCAGCATTTGCCCCTAGTCCCTACAAGGCCCTCTCAGAAAATAACTTGAACACACATAATTCTGTCTTATTGTAATTAACATTGTTTTGTATTATTTTGCCAATACTTCATGTAAGTTAAGTAGTAAGTGCTGACCCTAAATTATATCTAAAATCTTTAGTTCGGGACATTCACCCAGAACTGCTTAGATGTTATGTTTGTATATGTATAGGGACGTTTTACAGAATCCAGATTTAAAAAAAGATGTATTGCAAGGAAGGATCTCACTTAATTTTAAGAAGTTGGGTTTCACTCGCTTAAACCTCTGCTGTTTAAGAACATGAATTTCTAACCACCTCGCGTATAAATGTCATTTTAATAAATATAGAAAAAATTATTTATTATTTACACTCGTAATGTACTATCATTTGTCAAAAGTGTCAAATGCAAGAACTTACAATGTACTTTAAAGTACAAAATGAATGTCTTTTTATTATATTTATTTATTTTGTTTCATTCTCATTTGAATTAACACTCCATTTATAATAGTACGAGTATTTATACCCTACACCACCATAGTGGGGAGGGTATTATGTGTTCATCCACCTTAAAGTATACCGATCGATTTAACGATGTCCGTCCGTCCGTCTGTCTGACTGGCTGCCCATATAAATTTGTGCGCAAAGTACAGGTAGCAATTTTGAAGGTATTTTAATCAAATTTGGGTCATCGGTCCAAAGACGTAGCCTATTGAAACTAGTAAAAATATGTCCATTATTTCACCTAGCCCCCATATAAGCATCCTCCAGAAATAGGCTTCTTATAATATGACTTTTATATACAAATAAAGCAATAAAGAAATTACGCGAAAAAATTTCATGGCGATTGTTACATAATTGCTCATAGCTTCCATATAAGGCCCACTTCAGAAAATCGCCCACGAAAATAAATAAGGTTTTTGTGTAGGGTATCATATGGTCGGGCTTGATCAACTATACTTGTTTACATGTTGTTTTTCGCAATCAACTTGTTCATTGTAGTCGAATAAAAATGCAAACGAAAAAGCTGAAAATAATAAACGTTTTGAAGTAAAAATTTGTGTTCGTTCTATGTGGAAAGGTGCGAGAGTGTGTCGGATTTTTATTATAAAAATTTATAACATTAATTTTTTACAAAATTGTTTGTTTTTATATATATAAATCTTCACCTACACTTGTTAGACAGTCAGTCAATCCTCCTCGTTTGCAAAAAAAAAAGCTAAAAAAAAAACAGAAAAATGAATGGATGGGCATGTTTTGTTGTCGTTTTCTGTTTGTAGCTGTTGCCTGTTGTCAGCTGTTGGAATTGGCCAATCCCCAGAAAAATTCCATTTTGATTCGGAATTCAAACAATTGCAATTGATGACTATTTCAAATGTTTGCTATTTGTCTATAATTAATTGTAATGCTTCTCTCCACCAATCACAGTTTTACAATTTAACTTTTGAAAGTTTTTGTTTATTTTTATTTTATTTTTTATTTTTTTACAAAAGAACCTTTTCAAAATGTTGTATTACAATCAATAAATTTTAAATAAAACGAATGAGAATTTGCTGATTGAATGCTGCAAGTGTTAAGTATTTTGTATTTGAAACCTAAATGATATGAAATGTTAATGAGTCTTTATGTGTTGATGGACAATGGTGTCAAAGTTTTGATATTTTAAAATTTATAAAGATTTTGTATCAGTTATCTCACAATGAAAATTGACATCTGCTGTCATATTTTATGACATGGGAATTGTAATTGATGATTATTACAATCGTCAATAAAAAAAATTGATTTAAATTTGTTTAAATAATCTTATAACCTAACTCGAATGTCAGAAAAAACCTAATTCTAAGAATATATTGGTAAAATTTGTTCTACATCTAATTGTTTATGTTTAAACTCAATACAATTCTCAAACACACATAGTTGTAAAAAAGCGACCTAAAACTGTTTAACATCTAAATTTCCCATTTTTGGGATTTTTCAACACTTTTTTGGGAATTTACTATTTTGGGATTCCTGATTAAAAATTTCAAAACTTATTTTTATTTTTTAATAGAAAAATCTATATAACTGTAAGATTTTCATTAAATGAAAATTTCATTAAATGAAAATTTCAATTTGAAAAATATTTATCTTTGCAAAAACTCAATAAAAAGCTTTTTTTTGTCATATTTTTCAAAAAAGTATTCAATGATTTTTTTATTTGTCAAAAGTTACATATATTTTTGAAATATAGACAAAATCCCCTATCGATTGATATATAGACATGTTATACTTATGTTTTTTACGTGGCAAATAAATTAGGGAAAACTTAACAACTACCTGAGAATTTACTGCACTGTGGGGCAGAATCAACATTTTTTGGAAATAAATCTGGCATTTCTAAACGGCAAGTCTGATCTGATTTGACGTGGGCGTAGCCATGGAGTATTAGAGTTTAAAATGGGCCCTGCAAATGATCCAGGGGCGGCGCTATTGGGGCCCAAAAAAGGGTATCTTCGACATGTAACATTTTTAAACACTTGCAATTTTCTTGTTTACGATCCGATTTCAAAGATTTTTATATATTTGGAAAGCACTGGGCTAGGCTTTGAATTTATCTCTTATAGTTTCCGAGTTAAAGGCATTTCAAAATTGAAATTTTAAGATTTTGTCAAACCTTGGCCCGTTTTTTTTTTAAATATAGCTCGTACCTTTGGCCTAAATGGACTCCAACTTTTTTTGTTAGTTAGACAACTAAATTGCAAATAATATACAAAAGATTTCAGAGCAATTTCAATTATGGACGACTTTTTATCTCTTATAATTTTCGAGTTATAGGTATTTCAACATTTAAATTTGTATATGTTGCTATACCTTGGTTCGCTTTTTTAAAATTATAGGGCGTACTATGAATCCAAATGGACTCAAGTGTTTTTGTTAGTTATACAACCAAATTACCAATAATAAACAAGAGTTTTCAGAGCAATATTATGGATTATGGATTCAAAAATAAACGATTTTAAATTTAAAAATTCAAAAATAGTAGATTTTTGCTGTTTTTTGGGCGAAAAGGTGACTTAACTCTTTTTTTTTATTATACATAAACTTTCTTCAAGAACATAAAACAATTTTATATTTTTCTGTAAGTTATCTTTACGGAGAACATTTTGGCATAAAATCATGTCCTATTTTTTGAATATGCCACCCCTACGCCATTCTGAGTTTGACCTATTTTTTTATCAAAATTTCAAATTTGAGCCACATGTTCTAAAATCTCAAGACTGGGATCAGAAAACGTAAAACAGCCTTTCAAACATTGATATGTTTCCTTTTTATCCCCAAAGTATTTTCCCAGCCCCGAAGGAAATGTGGACTATATGGGTAAAATTGTAAAAAATACCATATCAAGGATTTTCGCTCCAATTTTTGCCCATTACGGGATTCCTTTTGACAATTTCTTTTACACTTTGTTATTAAGAATGGCAAATTTAAAAAACGTTGAAAATTTTATTTTGTTTTGTCTATAAATAATGATTTTATTACATACTAGCTGACCCGGTGCGCTTCGCCACCCCAATTGGGTGAAATAAATAGTACTATTAAGTCTCCCTTTGTAAATTAATACTAATTCAGGTTTCATGTTTACTAATTCATTAAAAAAAACTACCATTCGAATAAAGAAAAAGTATCAAAAATTTTCCCACTAGAATTCTCACTCACTTAGGACCATATATTCTTAATTTCATGTTCCTAAGTCCATTGTTATAGAAATTTCAAAAACTATCATTATAATATAGAAAAAGTACCAAAAAGCCCACACTTGTGGTATCCCACTCACTCGGGTCCATATAACTTTTATTTCATGTTTCTAGTTTCATTATTGGAGAAATTACAAAAAGTACCATTCGAATAAAGAAAAGGTACCAAAAAGTCTCCCCCTAGAATTCTCACTCACTTAGGACCATATATGCTTAATTTCATGTTTCTAGGTTCATTATTGGAGAAAATTCAAAAAGTACCATTAGAACAATAAAAAAGTACCTATAGTTCAGTTCTCACATTTTGGTACCTACATATTATCATAACACTAACTTCACTCAGATATATATCAGCTAACTTTAATGTCGATAAGTGAAATTATTTAAAAGATAAAAAAGTACCATTAGGAGAAAAGTAAAAATTTCTATTTTCCTCCTTGAACACCCCTCAAGTTTGAAATTTAAAAATATTCTATTTTGCTAAAATTGTTTATGCTACAGACATGTCTCAAACGATTAAAATCTGTGTTAATGTGCTCAAGAAAAAATATGTTTTAATAAAAGTACCAAACTGTTTACCCGGATTTGGCCCAATATAAACCTTGGCACTCGAGTTCCCAATAACAACCTGTTAGTTAATTTTTGTATGAATCCAGGAACCAATGTAAAAAAAATTATCAAAATTGGCTTAATAATTTCAAATAAAATGTATTTTCCCAGTTTTATCCCCTTTTTGGTACCTTTTTTTAACGGTTCGAATTTCCAAAAAGTACCAAACTTATATTTTTTATTTTTTGATAAGTAAATAATACGATTTAAAATTTGTTTCTATGTTTATTAGTTTAAAAGATACATAGGGTGCCAAAAAAGTAACAAAATAGAGTTTTTACCCATTTTCTCCCCTAAAAGGTTCGAATTTCGAAAAAGTACGAAACACCTGTCAGCTTATTTTTCAAATGGAGTAACATGCAATTTTAAGTTTTTACCCGTTTTTACCCTTCTAAACGTTCGAATTTCCAAAAATCCCTTCTTATCGGATAGTTTTGGGGTGGAAGGAACCCACAGTTACAATTTCATGATTCTAGCTTCAGTCCTTTGGGCTGTGCGATGATGAATCAGTCCTTAACGTTACTCATTTATATACAAGGTGGCGCAAAAATAATCCTCCTATCAGAAAATGCTATAAATTTTGCGATTGGCCCCTAATGTCAGTTCTGTTTTGACATTTGTGTAGTAAACACATGCGAAATACACGTTAATAAACAATGTTACGCTACACTGCTCCAGAACGCGGAATATTGCTGACTATTTATTTGACCAATAATCGGTCGGTGAATTTGGCACAACGTGAATTTCGTCGCAGATTTCCTGGCCGTCCAACGCCTACTGGTGAAACACTGCGACGTTTAGCTGCTCGCCTCGAAGAGACTGGCACAACACGAGATTCTGCCAGGCGTGGCAGACCCCGGAGTAGCCGTTCTGCAGAGAATATTGCTGCTGTCGCCGAGGATGTCATGGAAGCGCCGTCGACATCGACCAGACGACGTGCCACGCAAATGGGTATCAGTCGACGGTCTTTACAGCGAATTTTGGTACAAGATTTGAAGATGTTTCCGTACAAAGTCCAGACGGTGCATCAGCTGTTAGCTGCTGACCGCCAATCGCGTCTAACATACACTCAAGCCATCCTTAATCACCACCAAGAGGAAGATGATTTTTCATCAAAAATAATCATGAGTGATGAGGCCCATTTCCATCTTAGCGGGTACGTAAATAAGCAATATTTACGCTTCTGGGGCACTGAAAATCCGCGTGTATATAGATTACATATTTATATCAAATTTGTTGTATCAAAATTTTAATAGTACTGCAAATATTAAAAACAACTTAATCCACATTTTTCCCAACTATTTGGTTTTCTTACAAAAAAAAATTTCAAGTTAATATGCCAATTAAATAAAATTTTACAAATGCCTCTGTAGCATTTGCAGGGCCCATTTTTATAACTTAAACTCGAATACTCCTTGGCTACGCCCACATAAAATTTTATCCCAATAGGGCCAGCCGTTTAGAATTGCCAGAGTTATATCCAACAAATTATTATTTTGCCCCACTGTGCAGCGCACTTTTCTACATTAAAATTAATTTTCTGTACACCCTAAATATTAAAATAAGACAATCGAAACCACAACTGCAGCTAAATTATTTATATTTCTCATCTTTGATCAGATGTATGAAATCTGGTTTATACGTAATTTTTTGGTTTTCTCTGGAATTGCTTTTATTTTAAGTGACAACAATATGATGACGCTGAACGCAAAAACAAAACACAATGCCAATCTGAACTAAATAGACAATCATCACTCAGGAACTAGTTTTAAAATCAATACTTGTTTGCACTTGAAAAACTACGGTGAAGGTTTCGGGTTTAAAAAGTAAAAAACCTCTTTTTAATTTCATTTAATTTGCTTCTTGCTTCGGTGTTTTAAGCTCAAATAACAATAGATGATGAAGATCTGCAGCGTGCGTCATTCAGTTGAAGTTAAAATGTTTGTACAGAAATGATCGATTTTTTAAATATCGTACACCATAATATTCCATGTTTTGAAAACGGAAATTATATAAGGAAATGCCTAATAATAGTTTAAAACCCTGCAAATGTTCATTATCAAAATCAAGGACACTGTGTGATTTCATATTTATAACAACTTTTTAGCGATCATGATTTATGTCAATGCACGTATTTTAGACTTGTATAGCAAATAGATATAAGAATTTAAAATAAACAAAATTATGAATATTTTAAAAAAATAATAGAGTAAACTTCATACCAATAATTAATTTTTCAAATCAGACATCAACTTAAAATCGTGAAACTTTTGTTGACCCAATATTAACAAGACAATAATCGCATGTAATACTCTTACATCCCAGTTTTATTTTTCTCATGCATGACAGACTTTTAATTTCGTTGATTAATTTTTTATGTTTAAATGTTGATGAAACCAAAATTACTCCATTTGACTTATAAATTCAAGTAACGTAATAAACATGTTTGTGAATACAGGCATCCAATTCCACTAAATAATAACTGAGGACATATAAAATAACTATTTTGATTTATAAATTACAAAATATGTATTTGCAATTAACTTAAGAGATACATACCTAAATCCCATAAGTTTATTAGCTTAACCTATGTTTTGCTCATCATAAAAGCTGTAACACAGGTCATAATCCCTGATTTTCAAATTAAATAAAAATAAGTGAGAAAATGTAATAGTTATACGGGATTTATTAATACACTCATGATCATAATAAAGGAGTTTCCAACAAGAGGTGTTATTATAAATCACTCAGTATTTCGGTAGATGTCACTTTTGAAACTTTTATTCATTGACATTTGACAAGTAGAAACTACGCCATTATTAAAAATGGAACGATACACGCTTCAACAACGCATTGAAATTATTAAAATTTACTACAAAAATGGTGAAAATCTTGCACTCACAGTTAGCAAAATTAAAGCATTTTTGGATCGTCGTGCAGCACCTTGTTGGACCGTAATACAGAAATTGGTGGGAAAATTCGAGCTGTTGCAACAAGTTAGTGATGTGAAGAATAAAACCCGTGCACAGCGCTCAAGAACAACTGTGAATATTGCTGCGGTAACCCAAAGTGTTGAAGAAAACCCAGGTTTGTCCATTCCTCGTCGTTCTTTGGAATTGGGCATTCCACAAACGTCATTACACTGTATTTTGCATAAAGGCTAGGGTTTTAAGGCTTTTAAAGTTCAGTTAACGCAAGAACTCAAGCCGGCCGATCATCAACAACGTCGTGTCTTTGCTGATTGGATCCTTGTTATTATCTCTCCAAGTGGTGATCACAATTCACCACCAATATCTTGTGATTTAACACCTTGCGACTTCTTTCTTTAGGGCCAAGTGAAAGATAAGGTCTACCTCAACACCCCAGCGTTGATTCAAGACCTCAAAGATAGAATTCATGAGGATATAGGGAAGCCACTTTGTGATTTGGTTATTGAAAAATTCATGAAAAGGATATGGTCCTGTAAGCGTGGTCATGGTGGCCATTTGGCTGATGTTGCTTTTCATTATTAACGGCATATCTTCCTCTTTATTATGAAATAAACATCCGATCAGTTATCTCAAAAAATTCAATTTTTTCTTTGAATACCAAAATAACACCTCTTGTTGGAGAACCCTATATATACACTGTGATTGTTACTTTTTAAATGTTGGTGAAAAACACATATTAAAATATATTATGAAAAAAATAGTGAAAAAGATATCTTTTGCTGAAAAAATTTGGATTATAAAATATTTTCCCCGAAATTTACCCAATATCAGTCTGAATTTTTATGGATTTATATACGTGTTGGGAAAGATCTTTGAAATGCCTGATATCCATATTGTCTCTGTAGCAATCGAGATATAGATACAAACATCGAGGTAGTCTTGGTGGGTTTCTTATATCTCAGCCATAATTAAAGCAATCGAACTACGACTATAATCGATATATTGATGTGTCAATGATGTTTGTAAATTATTTGGGGGCCCCGGAAAGTTGATTTCAACAGACATAGTTATATCAACTCCGCTTTAATTTTTCACAAATGAAAAATATGAATGATGATAACTGAATCCTATAAGGTGGACTCTAGGGTCCTCCTTAAATTCGATATTATCTATGCTCCCAAGGTCTAAAATTTGTCTCCTTCTAAATTTTAGCAAAATCGTATAATGTATAAAGGTAGAACATATTATTTAAAGATTCGAATTTTTTAATCATAATGAATATCGTTGATGCGGCATTGAATTTCCTTCCTTAATAACACGACCTAAGGGGCTAATCCCTATCACCGAAACGAGAGAGTACACGACCAGATAATATATAATTTAGTAATTGAATTGTTTCACTTCGTCCACATCAATACCATACAATTTAGGCCAAAATAACTCTTTTATTACATATGTCGCGATATCATGCTCCAACGACACCTCGAGCCCAAAATCTGCAGCAAATATTTACATGTTGTAGATGCATTTTTGTTTCGATAATAACAACCATAGAAGTGCGACAATTTTGAAGATAAACACATACATTTTTTTAACCCTAAACTGTCAGCTGTCTAGACGTTTTTCATTGGCAACACTTTATGCACAAATGGCAGCAAATTCAAATATTGCGTGAATTTAGGGACACCCTTTATAAATTTGTCATTCAGTTTTAAAAGTCTACAATATTAATTTGTGACATTATAGAGACGTATGTATATATTTTGTTGATACTTATAACGATGTCGTTATGCTGTTTGAATACTCAAAGCCAATTTTCAAATTGTTTTAAAAAGCTTATATTCTGAAACTACATTAAAAATTCTTTAGAAATTCATTGAATTTTTTTTCCAAAATTTGGAAATGTGAAATTTTAATATGATATAATCAAACTAAAACAAGTAAGAAAGTATAGTCGGTCAAACTCAACCATATGATACCCTACACTGAGTAAATGAGCAGAAACATTTATCTCTAAAAATTCCAATAATTTATTTTCTAGAGTGATTTTTGAATTGGGCCTTATATGGGAGCTATGACCAATTATGTACCGCTCGTCATGAAACTATGCAGTGTAATTTATTTCTATATGAATCCTCTTTCTGTTCAATTTCATTTGCATTTGCTGAAGTGATTTTTGGAAGTGGGCCTTGTATTGGAGCTATGACCAATTATGGACCGATCGCCATGAAATAAGGATACCAAATTGTTATAAGATTTATGCTCGTTAAAGTGATTATCGAAAGTGAATGGGAGATGTGACCAATTATGGACCGATCGCCATGAAATTTTGTATTTTATATCAATAATAAATATTTTTAAGTTGGCTTTACATGGGAGCTATGGTCAATTATGAATCGAAAGTGACTATGAGTTGATCGGTAAACTTTAAGGTTTGTGATATGGTGGTGTAGGATATTGTTACGTTTTAGCCTTTGTAAAACGTTGGTTTATTGCCTTTAAATAAACCGGATACTTTTGATTGCAAATAAAAGCCGTTTAGTAGTATAAAATTGTAACAACTCTTTATTTATTTAAAATGTACAACAACGACAGTGCAAATAGTCATTCAGTGTTTTTTGCACGTTTGTCAATTTGCAAAAAAGTATACACACTATATAATGTACAAACTTAAATGTACAAGACAGTTGATGTTAACTCTAACAGCGCCTATGATCAACTCACTCACGACTGCAACCTCTGCCACTATTTATACACGCGCAATTTTTCGTGAATCTTCTACAATGCTCTTAATGGACAAATTAGTATGTTCGAATTCTAGAGCTTTCGATGTCAACGTTAGCAGCTTAAACATTTAGTGTTGCCATACTTATAAACAATGCTAATAACCGACTGCAGGCAGTCGCTACAGACTGTTAAATGCAAATCGCTATTGCAAATTCGTAACAATATAATTATTTTTTTTAAAAATCTTGTGTTAGAAATTATGCAGCTTTAAAAAACTTTCGAATTTAATTTTAAGTTTTCGAACATACCGTAGAAATGCTTATATTCTGAAACAATATTGAAAATTAAAAATTTTTTTTCAACATTTTACGATCAAAATTGGAAAATGTAAGAAATTGGCCTAAAATATAACTAACATTATATTTATCCTCATGATCAAAAGATTATTTTAGCTATTTTAAAAATGTTTCGGACATGAGTTTAATTTTTTGAACTTGTCAAGACAAATCTAACAAGCAGGCCACGCCAAATGAATGCCAAATTCCTATAAATATAAATCATACCTTACATATAAAATATATGGGATGTTAGAGGAGACTTTCTTCGTTTTGAAGATTTTCTGATAATAATGGGCCGATATTGTAGATTTTCATTATTAAAATACTCATGAATATAACTGATATATTGATATCATCAATTCAAATTCTCGATATGAATATCACTGAAGTAATATTTATCTACTGATTAGGAAGTTATGCTGTCTAATGAGGATAAGCAAATGGGGATGTATGTATGTAGATATATTTAATCTAGGCTGTTGTTTGTAGTTACAGTTTAGATGGCCCATATAGGTATATTCAATTATTTACTTTATTAAATGTTCATACTAAACAAAATAATAATTTGTATGAATAAAATAGTCAAAACCCAGCAGTTCTAGGAGACTCTCCCGAACTAGTGATTTTACTTATCATTTAGGGTGACAACTAGTCGCATAACTAGCTACGTAACTAGTTATTTTAGCATGTGCATGTCCTAACCTTTTGGATTAAAATGAGACTGTCCGATAGCTGGTCCAAAGTAGTCAACACATTGGATTCACGTACCGGTTACATAGAGTCAGCTACATAACTAGTTATTTTAACCAACTGATCTCAAATAGTGAGTTACGAGGACATATCATAGACATTCCAATAACCGATAGCTTTTAATCAAACCTTTCTTCGACTACTCTCCAATAGATTACTTCTGGTGGGTAAATTAATTACTTTTTAAAATGCAGTACAAAATAAACGTTTAAAGTGACTTCACTATAGGTTACTAAGAGACACTAAAGTTACTTCATGCTATGTTACGTGGGATATCAGTATACTTAAGCAAAAATAAAAATTAACTGTATGAGAATTATATCAATACGATTTGTATAAAACCAGTTTGAACCAATTATTCACAAAAGGTTTAAAGTGACTACACTCTAGATTACTTAAAGACACTTAAGTGACAATTGTCTTCATGCTAGATTACCTGGGATGTATAAAGAAACCAGTTGTATTCTCTCTGTACTCCAAAGAGCACATACGTGTCAAATGACCAAAATATATAAATTGGAGTCAGCCTAGTGGTCAGACATTAGCGACAATTACTGTCTACAAGGTATATATTGAGTATGTACTTACTTAACTGCTGGGAATCGACAGATTCCCAGACATTTAAATAATTTCGTTTAAACGAAATTCAATTGATATTCAACAGACGTACGATCACATATCTTTTTTGTATTTTTGTTCATTAAACATTTCATTTCTTTTTTTAAAATTTTTAACTACGATTATGAGTGAGTATTTCATAACATTTCTTATTAACACATTTTATTTATTTTATTCTTTATATTTTTGTTGTTAACCCTGACATTTTAACATAAATATTATTCTGGCAAATTTGTTGTAGTTAAACAAAATCAAAAAACTTCTTCCACGAATAATTCACATGTCGTAGAAATCAAAAAAGAAAAAGAACAAAAATAAATAAAAATGCATAAAAAGTATTTTATTTAATTTTATTGATATTTCTGTTGTTGTATCTTCTTATCGCAACAAAATTTAGATTAAATTGTAGCTGAGCAAAAAGAAGAAATACATAGATAGATACAGTACAACAACTGCAAAAAAAAAAAAAAAAACAGGACGCGGAACATGTTTGGCATGTTAAAACGAACATAATTTTGAAATTTAGTTTAACAAAATTTTTTCGGGTTCTGGTATAAAAGCTTCAGATTATTGCAGACACTGTACCACTATTGTTCTCGTGTTCGTCACAGCACATTTTTTGTATAATTTTTTAAATCTACGCGTTTATTTTTAACAAACTCCAAAACAAAATGTTCAAATTTGTAAGTGTTTTAAACGAAAATTTAAAAAAAAAAGAAAACATAATATTATACTATTTATAACTGTTATTAATAATATTACTTATTATTTGAAACGGAAATAAGTGATTATTAAAAAAGTGCCAGTGTTTAAAATATAAAATATTTGTATGTAAAGCCGAACACTTTACAAAAGTTGCTCAAAAAAAAAAAGAAACATTTACCTGGCAACAGTAATACTTTTACGTTAAATTTAAATAATAGTTTTTACTTTATATTTATATTCAGAACCAAACTCAACCATAAAACAACAGAAAATTTTTAAAGCATGTTGTATGCTCTATTTTTCAAAACGTGACAACAGTTTCAGAACTCTTTCAAATTCTATATGTTTTTATGGATTACTGCTCGCTCTTATTGGTTTTGTTTAGATAGTTTCATTACATAATTCATCGGGTTATAAGACAATAATTTGAAACTTCTTTAAGCATATGATGAGGCTTAATTATACCCTTCACCATGAGTGAGTGGTAAGGTTATATACATATAAGTTTGGATCCTTATATAGCGATACCTCAACTGTTTGTTGACATACCCAAATAACTTACATGCTTGATTGATACATCAATATGTGCGCTATAGTCCAACTAAGGTTGCCATTTCAAATCGAGAAAATCGACCAACAAATGGCTGAAATATAAGCCAAAACCAGCTACTACATTGATTTTTTCACCTATTTTTCACCAACAATTTTTTTAACACATTTTTTTCCCCAAATTGATTTTAATGTTTATTTTGTTGAAGGGTATATAAAATTCGTCAAAGCTTAATATACCACTCTTACTTGTTAATCTTCATTTAGTGTTTATTAGAATCGAAAACAATTTTTGTAATTTTTTGAAATTTCGTTTAAAAAGTATCTTGAAAACGATTAATTTTTGATTTGAAATATCACGAAATTTTATGAATTGTTTGATATCACGTCACTACTATTTATTTATTTTTTTTGGAAATTTTTTGGCGAACCGGTTAATTTAAAATGTTGGTTTTCGGTTAACCAGTTTATCCGGTTTATATCCCCCGATTAACCGGTTTTTAAAATTTGTGACTAAAATGTTTCTTCCTAAAAGGAATATCTCCAAACTACTTTCGTTTGAAAATAAATTTTCTGAAGATGGTTTTCAGAAAATGCGGTCCATTCGTAAAGTCGATTTTCGAATTTTCCACACAACAATTTTTCCCAATTTTGAAACACAAATACAAAAAAATGTTTCTATCTATGATGGTTATAAACTCTGAAACCATCCAACCGATGAGCTCCAAGCCGGTCTCATTAGAAAAGTAATTTTGTGAAGTTGGCTTTAGAGTCTAAAATTTAGACAATTTAAGACAACGCATTAGGTCCATTCGTGAACCGAATTTTTGAATATTTTAAGATTAATTTTGCTTGAAATTTTGTATGTAAGCATCTCTTCGATGTGTAAATCCACTAAGGGGGTAAAATTGGGTAAATACGGATAAAATCGGTATCTCCGGAACTAATAAACCAAAAATCCATCTTAATCTAAATTTATGCAAGAAATAAGCGGACAGGTGTGTGGTACGTTTTGTATTTTTAAGGGGATAAAATGGGCGAAACCCGAGTTTTAGTACTTTTTTTTAACCCATATCCCAGAAATTAAATTTGAATGGAATTGCAGTCCTTCTTAAAAAATTTCAAATGGACTCTGGCACTTTTTGAAATTTGGACGTACATTTTTTTAGTACTTTTTTTACAAAATTATTTTTAATATACATTAATATGGTAAACAAATTTTTGTTAAAAAACGGGTATCCGCTAGTTTTTTATATTCATACACAAGCATTTTTTATGATTTGAAACCTAGTACAGTATAAAGCTCTTTCGATAAAAATGTTTAAAAATTATATTATATTGGTTCTAAATATTAGAGGACGATGAGTCTAGTTAAAAACTTTTTCAGAATCAATTAGACATAATGAAACTATTAAAAATTAAAATTAAATTCCGCATAATTCTAGAAGTTTGATTTTACCAAATGTTAAATTGAATATGATGTACTTATATTTGATTAACATACCTTCTTTCAATAAATTTGACTTCATTAGTGTGTTTTGTTCTTAAAGTTTTATTATACCCTTCACCCACGTGAGAAGGGAATATATAAGTTTGTCATTCCGTTTATAATTTCCACAATATAATTTTCCGACCCTATAAAGTATATTTATTCTGGATCCTTATAGATAGCGGAGTCGATTTAGCCATGTCCGTCTGTCTGTTGAAATCAATTTTCTGAAGACCCCAGATATCTTCGGGATCCAAATCCTCAATAATTCTGTCAGACATGCTTTCGAGAAGTTTCCTATTTAAAATCAGCAAAATCCGTCCATAAATAACGGAGATATGAGCAAAAATCCGAGACAACCTCTATTTTTGGCCTATTTTTTATCTATATCTTGATTAATAAGTCAAAAATATAGACAATATGGATATCCAATGATAGATATTTCAAAGTTCATTTTTCATTAATAAATTAAAAGAAAAAAAAATTTAATTAAAAAAATTTATTTTTAAAAAATGGAAAAAACTTTTTAAAAAGAATTTTGAAAAAAAAAAATAAAAAAAAAATTTATTTAATTTTATTTTAAAGTATAATATGGTGAAGGATATATAAGATTCGGCACAGCCGAGTATAGCTCTCTTACTTGTTTTATTAATAATTTCGTTGGCTTAGTCTGCTTTTCAACACAGCAAGTTTACTTGAAGCCAGTCTCTTCGATTCTCTTTTAAACTTGCTCGTCTGTTTACACACACCAAGTCTGTGTTCAATTTTGTATGGCAAAAACTAACAGACGCCATAGTGAAAATTAAAAAAACAAAAGATAATTGAAGATACTCGCCAGTACAAGCAAGTGTATACCCCTCTTCTTTATTCTTGCCTCTCTCTCTCCTAAAGACTCGGACTTATGGCAAGAAAACTTGCCCTGTGTAAAAGCTGACTTAGTGTACAAACGTACTAAGTTTCTTTTCAGAAAAAGAGACTAAAAACGTTCTAAAATCCTTGATTTTAAATATTTTTGGAATCTGTTAATGAAGTTTAATTACTTATTTGTTATGATTTATAATGACAAATAATCATCACAGTTAATAAGCAGTGCATTTGCATCTTAAAGGTCCTTGTTTGGGACTTGGAACATTTTCTGTTTCATATCAGAAAGTCGAGGTGATAATAAATTTCAAAATGATCAAATATTTAAATAAAAAGTTTATGATTTACATTTGTTGTTTGAAATTTAATGAATAAATAAATAATTAAAACAAGTATTACTTATATATTTCGTAACATAGTTATACTCAATTCCATTTGATTTAAATGATAATTTTTAAAATTTTTACAAAATAAAATTGACTTAGCTCTTTTGCATATTTATGGTTATTAAATACTAACCATTCCTGACTACTAAAAACTACAAATTTTAAAGATATGTATACTTTAATGGATATTTTATGTTTTCTACATATAAACTGTATAGTTTAAACTTTTAAAATAATTTTTTTCAATATCGTTTAACCGGTTAAACCGGATTTTTCGAAGTCGGTTAACCTAATATCGGTTTTCTAAAAAAGGCCAATTTTCGGTTAACCGACAAACCGGTTTTCTAAAAACCATTTTTTAAACAATTTTATTTGAATTTTTTGATTTTTTTGGAAAATATTGTTACTTCAAAAAAAAAACTAAAATGTTATCCGATTTTACTCAAATTTTCAGCATTTGAATTTTAGACCTTGGGTGCATTGAAAATCGCAAAAGTGCTAAATAAGTGCCACTCTAATGGGTAGGGTATAATGGGTTTGCGTTGTTGTTCATAACGACCAAAAATTTTGTTTCAATATCCTCCATAAAATATACCAAAAGACTCAGAATCGCTCGGATGAACTCGGTTCATTATTTCACCTTTCCCCCTTTAGGAAACAGGTCTTTATCGGTCATAAATTCTTGAAATATATGGACATAATCGAAAAAGAACCCCAATAAAATTATATTAACAACCACTAAAATATTGTACATACATAAATAGTTGGAGAATGTAGGTAAATTAGCTTCCAAAAATTTTACAGTATATAGTAAAATAGTTCAGTTAAATTTGAAGCTGACTTAATATTTTGTAGCATCTTGCACTTAACTTAAGTATAAAAACAAACCATGTTTATTCAAATAATTAAGAAATTCTATAAAATAAACAAATAAAATGAATGTTTTGTTATTTTTAAGCACGTTTTACTAATGTATTTTGACCTTTACTTACCTACATATCTCTTCTGCTTCAATCAAATTTCAGGTGATTTTATTCGCCTGCATTGCCGCCGTTGCTGTCGCTGCACCAGCCACTGAACGTGACGAAGTACATGAAGTTGTGGCCATTTTGAAATCCGAAATCAACAAAAACGAAGATGGTTCCTATCAATTGTCATACGAAGGTGGTGATGGCACTAGTCGCGATGAGAAAGCCGTCGTCATGAATGCTGGCACTGAAGATGAAGCTTTAGAAGTTAAGGGTTCCTACAAATACATCGACGCCGATGGTCAAGAAGTTGAAGTATTCTACACCGCCGGTGTTAATGGTTTCGTGCCCTACGGTAAGACCATCAATGAAGAAATCTCTGCTGTAGCTGAAGCTGCCAAGGATTTGCCCAAAGAAGAAACTTTCACCAAAGTAGAAAAAAAACAAAAGTAATTTCGCCCTGAAGTCCTCAACAGAACAGAAATACGTCATCATATTAATTTGAATTCTTAACGAGTGAAGAGTTAATTTGAGGTTCGGTTTCTGTTACCATCCAGCTTATTATGGTTTAATATACAATTAATTATATTTTTTATTTCTTTTTTAAGTCGCATGTTTAAGTGTAAGATAGAAAGATATACGTTAAGATGAGTTAGAGAGATAAACTTTAATTAACAATAGCAATAACAATTTAAGCCTAGTCTGTGTCTAAATGTTTAAGAATGTAAAAAAGAAAAAAAAAATTATTTAAGTTTGCATAAGCCAGCGTGTAGATCTAAAAATGTATAAAATAAAATTTTGAAAAAAGACAAGCCATCATTTATTTTTGTTTCTTTTTTGTTGGTTAATTTGGTGCTAAAATGTTTTATGTAAATACGTAATGTTAATATTATTACGTAATTTGTTTAACCTTGCAACGAATAAGAAAAATTATCAATGTAAACATTTTTACTCTAAAATGCCTGAATGTTGAAAAAATTCCAATTTTTAACCACCACAAATATTTACTTGTCAAAGCAAATATTTTGATAAACAGACAGAATCATATCCCTTATTATATGTGTTGTTTTTAATGAAAAACTAGTACTTTCAAAAGGCTAAATAAATATTTTTTTTAAAAACAGTCCAGCTCTAGATTAAAAATCGTTTGGGAAACATCATGAACCAACAAAATGTTTATATCGAGGGGGTCACAAAAACACGATGTCTTCTGATAGGAATAAAATTAGCACCATGGTTCTATTGGATAGTAATTCAGACACAATTTTTCAACAAGATCGGTAGAGAAATTTCTGAGTTAGAGGGGGTCAAAATTTGACATTTTGCCCCAATCGGAAGACATCGATTTCAAAAGTTGGTTCACTTGACATGAAATAACAACCAAGCCGGAAGAATTCCCAATATATTAATGTATGAATCATGTATGTAAGTTATTTGGGGGCTATGGAAAGTTGATTTCAACATACAGACGGAAGGCGGACATGGCTATATCCACTTTGTTATCTATAACGATCCAGAATATATATACATACTTTGTAGGGTCGCACATGAAAAATGTAGAAATAACAAACTTATATTTACCGTTGCCACTCATAGTGAGGTATACAAAAATATATTTTAATAGCCTTTTACAAAAAAAGCATTTCGTCAAAAACTACGGCATTGAATAATTTCAATCGTCTTTCCGACAACCTGTATGCTACTGTTTATGAAGTGATTCGGCACAGTTGATAAGCGATCAAGTTACTAAATTCAAACCCTGGGACGAGGCCGAATTAAAAATAATGTTACGAATGTGCAATAGCGATTTGAATTTAACGGTCTGTAACGACTGCCTGCAACATTCATCATGTTTATAAACACGTCCATTAGTAGAAGCTTCTACTTATCAACAATATTAATAGCATGCGGTTATTAGCATTGTTTATAAGTGTGGTAACACTAAATGTTTAAACTGCTAACATTAACATCGAAAGCTCTAGAATTCTAAAGTTCTAGTTGTCCGTTAAGAACAATCTCCACTACTCGGATGAAGATGGCAGTGTGTATAAATAGTGGCAGAGATGGCAGTTGTGAGTTGAGTTGATCATTGGCGCTGTTAGAATTAATATCGACTGTCGTGTACATTTGAGTTTGTACATTATAAAGTGTGTGTGTGCATTTCTGCGAATTGATAAACGTGTATAAAGACAATGCGTAACTATTTACGGCTATATGCATAAAAAAACTTATTGTAGATTTAAAACACAAATTTGTTAACAAACACTTTAGCTTTAAAAACCATTTATAAAAGTATAGTATTCATAAACGTTTGTTAAAGGCACTATAACTAATATACTGTTTTTTGTCTAAGCTGGCAATGCTTCTCTGTTATTTTCCCCTTTTCATTGTTAGCGTTGCTTGCAATTAGTATAAAATATTCGTTAATTCTCTTTTTTTCTTTTTTTTTTTTGTTTGTTTTTAGTAATTATATATTTTTGAAGAAAAAAAACTAAAGTATTTAGAGAAAAAATATATATTTGATTCTAGTAAATTTATCCTAAGCTAAAATGCATTAATATACAAACGTTTTTATATATTTTAGTTCAATTATTATTAAAAGTATTCGAATGACGAATATTCTGCGATAAAAAAACATCACTGTTTTATAATTTGTTTTATTAATTTATTTTTATTGTCATTTTGTCAAAGCATGCAATAAATAGGAAACTTCTCGAAAGCATGTCTGACAGAATTATTGAAGATTTGGATCCCGAAGATATCTGAGGTCTTCAGAATATTGATTTCAACAGACAGACAGACGGACATGGCTTAATCGACTCCGCTATATATAAGGATCCAGAATATATATACTTTATAGGGTCGGAAAATTATATTGTGGAAATTATAAACGGCATGAAAAATTTGTATATACCCTTCCTACGAAGGTGAAGGGTATAACAAGTAAGAGAGTTATATTCGGTTATGACGAATCTTATATATAAATTTTATATATTTTTGGGTAACCAAAATTACTTTTTTTTTAAATTTAAAAAAAAGTTTTTCAAAATTGTTTTTCAAAATTTAAAAATTTTTTTTTAATATTTTAAATTTATTATTAAAAAAAATATTCGGGTTAAAAATATTTTGACCCATTGTAGGTCCAAATTACTATAGCCTTATATAGGTCGTTGCAATGGACTTTGAAATATCTATCATTATATATCCATATTGTCTATATTAATGACTCAGTAATCCATATATACATAGGTCAAAAATAGGCCGAAAATTGAGGTTGTCCCGGTGTTTTCCTTATGTCTCAGGCATTTGTGGGCCTCTCGATTTTTAATAGTAACCGAACTGAAAGAATTCCCAAAATATTGATTTATGAATCAAGTTTGTAAAAAATAATCTTTTTATTTTTCAACGTAGCCTCCTTTGAGCTCTATACACTTGGTCAAACGTTTCTCTAATTTTTTTTCCCCTTCCAAAAAATAATATTTGTCAAGGTCATGGGATGATTTCATCGTTGGACTCAAATCTCTTTCCGCCGATCCATTTCTTAAGCCTTTGAAACTAGAAATAGTCTTTCGGTGCCAATCCGGTGAATAGGGCAGATGAGGGGACAATTCATAGCCTAATTAATGGATTTTCACCATTGAAACTCCACATGTGTGCACCCTTGCATTGTCCTGTTGAAAAATAACTTATTAAATCGACCCAATAAGTTGCCATAATATTCGCCATTGATTGATTTACATTTTGAAAAAAACGGTAGCCATGACTTTATTGGCTGAAAACCCCACCTCCTTGGCGACGGTTTACTCCGATCGGCTAACACCATATCGTGCATTTTTTCAATTATTTCGGTTGTGGATATCTCAATTGTGCGTACAGAATGTTCGCCATCTTACGTGCTTGTACGCCTATAACGAAATTCAGTACAACACTTTCTTACTATTGAAATTTATGGTGCAGAGTTCCCATAGTATTTATCAAGATTAGCTTTGGTTTGAGTGAAACACGTCTGCTATCAATGGGTGTCAAACACAATCTGAATGACGCATTTTTTCACAAGAGTCAACTGATAGATGACTGTTGACTGGAGTACTGTTGCCCTTTCAGCTAAGAGGTGGGAAATTCAAAAAGTCATGGACTTAATGACCCGTCCTTGTAAGTCTGTTGAAATCAACAATTTATTTACATACATGATTGATACATCAATATATCCGATACAGTTACGATTGTGTTGTTATCGGCCCACTATCACTGAAATATAAGCAAAACACCACGATTTCTCGATTGTTACCTACTTTTGATATATATCTGGATTACTAAATCATTAATATAGACAAGGGGGGGTTCCATGTCAATTATACAGTTTTATTTTTTCATTTTATACCCTTATAATAGATATTTCAAAGTCCTTTGCAACGATGTATATAAGGCTATAGTAGTTGGACCTACAATGGGTTAAAATCGGGAAAAAAATATTTTTTAATCCTATTTTTTTACACATAAAACATTTTTTTGTCACTAATAAATTAAAAAAAATTTTTTTAAAAAATTTTCAAAAACAATTTCGAAAAAAAAAAATTTAATTTTATTTTAAAGTATATTTTGGTGAAGGGTATATACGATTCGGCACAGCTGAGTATAGCTCTCTTACTTGTTTATATTAAAACGTTTCAGTTTTGGGGGGAAATTTCCTTTTTCAACACCCCCCTCCCCCTGGATCAGCGCCGGATATAGACAATATGGATTTCTGATTTTCATTATTTATTAATGTGAAAATTTAAAAGGTACCACTAACACAAATCAAATTTTTCTCCATGAATACTCGTCAAACTTAAATTTTTTAAATACTCCATTTTATTTTTGTTGCATATTTGCATACATTTGCTAAATAAAAATTGTGTTTTAAAAAAGTACCAAGCTGTTTACCTTTGCACTCGAGCATCGAAAAATATCCAGTTAATTAATTTCTTTATGACTGCAGGAACCAATGTTTACAGTTGTATCAATACTGGATACATAACATTTTTCAGTTGGTCCATTTTTTGGTACTTTTGTTATTTATGTAGCGAAAATGTTAATCAAATAAGTTTCGATACCGTGCTGGGAGCTCATAGTAAAGATGGAATCATGCTTTAAGTTTTATTTCTGTTTTTATTGGTTTAAAAGGTACATAAATATGATGAAAGGTTATCAAATTCACCGTTTTCCCTATAAACATTAGAATCTCCAGAAATTTCATCTTATTGGAGACTCGAACCTAGTTTCAGACAATGATTGAGTCTGTCAGTAATGTTTATCGTATAATTAGTGAATATATTAAATAGCTAAATTACTATTAAATTCTTTAACAATACATCCCATGTAAATCCCATTTAATGTCTCTTGTACTTTTAAAGGTTAAACTAGAAACAGAAAATGAGAAATAAAATAAAAATATTACTCGTAATATCTCACACGTTTTATACAATAACATTCAGATAATGAACAAAAAGTCATAAATCGTGTATCTCTTTATGTACCAAATGAATACAAATTAGAAGATTTAACAAAAATGAGCTTAAAACAAATTTGTTATTTAAAAACAAAATGAAAACAAAAAAAATACATAAAAAACTGCAAAATTCTTTAATAAAAAAAATATTCTACGTGCTACAGAATTTGAGAATTTTTCTACATTTAACATTTTAATTATACTTAAGTTAACAAATTCCAACAACTTGATGATTTATTGATAAATATAATTAAAACATGCCTGGAAGCAAGCAGTGAAAACATTGATGATTTTGGACAAACAAAAAATACTTAGTTACTTAAAAGCGAAAATAGTAAAATTTTAAAGTTAGAATATAAAGGGTGTTTTTTAAGCCCAATAGAACTAACAAAAGGATTAACTGTCAAAAGAACTGTCATACTGCGGTCAACTTTATGGACTTGTATAGATTGACGTTGAACAACGCTATCAAATTGTCCAAATTTACTTTGAGAATCCGTCTTCGATTTGACTGTTTTAAAGCAATATTGTGTTCAGTGATGAGGCTCATTTATGGCTAAACAGGTTATTTAATAAACAAACTTGACGCTTATGGAGTGAAACCAATCCACAGCAAACCCTACCGACTCCATTACATTCAGAAAAATGCGCTGGAGCTCGCGTTATGGTCAGTATAGATCGTTACCACAACATGAACCATGATTTTTTGTTTGAAAATATGGATACCATTGGTCCGGGCGAGATGTGGACCGCAACCATCGATTTAATGAAATCAATATTTGGCGATAACCTCTCAATAGCCTTCAAGTTCATGCGATTTGACACCACTCTATTTTTTCCTGTGGGGTCACGTGCAGTCACAGGTTTATGCTGATAAACTAGCAACAATTCACTCCTAAATAGTTAGTCAAAATTAGACGTCAAGAATACGCTTTGTCAAGTACAGCTACGGTGACCATATGCTCGCACTTATTTTCATATGATAATATTGTATTGATCTTTCGAATAAAATTTGTTTTTTTTTTTTATTTAAATTTACTTTTGTGTGTTAAAAAAAATACCCTTTATTAATATTTATGCAGATACAATAATTTATTATTATTATTAATTTCGACACTAATACTCATAAGTAAATAATGCTAGGTTATTTCAAAAAATCTTTTTATAAAGAAATATTGAAATATTTGACATATTATCCAAACATGTTATCTATTTTTATACCTACAGGGGAGCCTATATTGGGTTAGTGTTGATGTTTGTAACGTGAATTAATAATATTGTACCAACACCCACCTTAAAGTATACCAATCTGCTCAGGATCACTTTCTGAGTCGGTTAAGCGATGTCCGTCCGTCAATGTAAACCTTGTAATCAAACTACAGGCCGCAATTTCAAAGACAATTCGAAAATTTTGGTACAAGCTTTTCTATTACTCCAAGAACGAATTTGGTTAGAATCGGTCCATTATTTCTCCTAGCCCACATACGAATTTCCTATCTGAATTAAGCTCTAATAAATATCTCAGTTATATAGATATTCAAACCAAATTCATCACATATAAGTTTTATATAAGCCGATCTCTCACCACCAAATTTCGGTCTATAATTAGTCATAGCTCCCATATGAGGCCCACTTCTGAAAATCATTCAAATAAAGTTCAACACAAATAAGTTTCATATTACAGAAGAAATGTCACCTAATTTTATGGCGATTGGTCCCCAAGTAGTAGTCATAACTCACAAAAAAAAATAACTGTTTATAATCATCTTCTCGGTGTAGGGTATCATATTGTCAGGCTTTACCGACTATACTTTCTTACTTGTTTATATTAAGTTAATGTAGAAATTATTTATTACTAGCATAGAGAAAATATACATAGTGCGAAAACTAGAAAAAAACTCAAACAAAAAAATGACTCAACAAATTTACACATACGAGTGTTGTTTTTGTTTTCATATAGATTTTTTTACTAACACATTCTCACCACTTAGGTTTTTGGCAACTGAGTTAGGTATTTGACAGGAGAGTTTCCGCTATATGTATATTGTCTCTATGATTACTTGGTGTGCTTCGCTACCACTGTCGTAGTATATTAAAATACTAATACAGATTTTATAAAAAATTATATGAATACAATTAAGACCGACATTTTGTATAGTTTTTAAGGGTATACAAAGATATATGCCATATGATAGTGTAAAATAATTAGCTTGTAATTTTTAAAAATCTTGATATGAGTATTATACACACATACTATTTTCCATAATACCTCTATAATTTCTGATTTGTTTACATAGCTACAAACCTTCAGATATACTGGTGAATAGGATAGTCATTATTAGGAGGCGGATTTTTATTATAGAAAATATGCGCCTAAAAAAAAATTCAAAAAAATTCAAATTTAACATACAAATTTTAAAAGTATGCACTTATATTATTGTGCAGAAACATACAATTAAGTATTAACTATGAATCGCTATGTCGAAAAATTATACAACACACTTAAACTATTATTGTTTAAAACCTATAGTTCTTCTAAGAAAACAATGGATATATTAATTCTTATATCTTGGGTTTAATACTTTTTTAACGTCATAATCTTTAGGGTATCCATCATGCTACTTGCATCCAACCTTAATTTCCATATCGTGATAAATGACTGTTAAGAGAGATAACTGTGTGTGTGAAGTTAAAAAATCTTTCGGCTACAAAATTTCATAAAACAAGTGAGAGTGTTATATACGCCTGTGCCGAATCTTGTATACCCATCATAAATATGTGACAATAAAATAAATATATACAGTGTTGGAAAAAATAATAGAAACGATAGCATTTTTTTCCAATTTTGTAAGTATATTTGTCAAGTTTAACTTTGTTAAAAAAAATGTATATGCAGTTTTGTTTATCAGACATACAACATAAGAAAAAACATAATCAATCCTCTTTTCATTAAGATTTTAATACACTATTTGACTATTAATGTAAAGAGTCAATATTTTTGCTGGAAAAAATAATAGAAACGCGTAAAGGGATTCAATTTTTAGAGGCACACCTTTTTATTTTTTGTTAAAAAATTGTTTTATTTTAATATTTAGAGGCTCTACCTTTGTTTTTTACAACTTCATTGCATCTGCGACTCATGGAATCAACAATTTTTTTCTGAAAACGTGCTTCTCAATGGAAAACCACTCTTCCTGGATTTTTTCTCACAATTCGTCCTTATCTTTCCGACTGATGCTCTCCATCTTCCTCTTGAGCACTCCCCAAAGGTGTTCTAGTGGGTTAATGTCCGGTGACTTTAAGGGCCATTCCATAAGAGGTACTTTGTTGACAGCAAACCAATCCTTTGCCAATTTTGAAGAGTGGTTCGGATCATTGTCCTGCTGAAACTCCCATCTCAAGGGCATCTCTGCCTCAGCAAATGAAAGGATTATGCTTTACAACATATTTACGTAGTCCGGGGCGCATATTTTGTTCTTTATCCAAAATATTGAACAGACACCAGAAGAAGAGAAACACCCCCATACCATGATGGATCCACCGCTGTGTTTGACGGTCTTCTTGGGCTGTGGTCAGACGAAACAAAGATAAATTTGTTTGGATCCCATGGGAAACATTATGTAAAGCACCCACACAATAAGGCATATGATCCAAAATACACCAAGAACACCGTAAAACACGACGGTGAATCCATCATGATATGGGGGTGTTTCTCTTTTTCTGGTGTCTGTTCAATATTTTGGATAAAGAACAAAATATGCGCCCCGGACTACGTAAATATATTGCAAAGCACAATCCTTCCATTTGCTGAGGAAGAGATGTCCTTGAGATGGGAGTTTCAGCTGGACAGTGATCCTAACCACTCTTCAAAATTGGCAAAGGATTGGTTTGCTGTCAAAAAAGTACCTCTTATGGAATGGCCTTCACAGTCACCGGACCTTAAACCAATAGAACACCTTTGAGGAGTGCTCCAGAGGAAGCTAGAGGGCATCAGTCGGAAAAATAAGGACGAATTGTGAGAAAAAAAACAGGAAGAGTGGTTTTCCATTGACAAGGAATTTTTCAAAAAAATTGGTTAATTCCATGACTCGCAGATGCAATGAAGTTAAGAAAAACAAAGGTAGAGCCTCTAAATATTAAAATAAAACAATTTTTTAACAAAAAATTAGAAGATATGTCTCTAAAAATTGAATCCTTTTACGCGTTTCTATTATTTTTTCCAGCAAAAATATTGGCTCTTTACATTGTTAGTCATATAGTGTATTAAAATCTTAATGAAAAGAGGATTGATTATGTTTTTTTTTAGCTGTATGTCTGATAAACAAAACTGCATATAAATTTTTTTTAACAAAACTAAACTTGACTAATATACTTACAAAATTGGAAAAAAATGCTTTCGTTTCTATTATTTTTTCCAACACTGTAAATATAAAAAAGAAACAAATAGTTGGTAGAAAGATTTTAGTTCATAAAAAAACTTGTTTATGTCCAATTTTATCACTATATTAATTATAAGACAGTTGTGAATGTTCAAGTTATTTTCTGAGAGAGACATTATTTAAGGACTAGGGACAAATGTTGCCCGATTTTCGCCATACTTTACAGTATAATTTCAGAGTACTTAGCACTAATTTGCGCAACATTTTGTGGAACATTTCAGCCAACTAGCTGCTTTCGTTTGGCCTTAACGTGTTTTTAAAAGACAGACAGACAGACAGACAGACAGACAGACAAAAAGTGATCTTATAAGTAAACAAGTAAGAAAGTTATATTCGACTGTGCCGAATCTTATATATGTACCCTTCACCAAATTATACTTATACCATTGTAGGTATAACTTACTATGGCCTTTGAAATACCTATCATTATATATCAATATTGTCTATATTTATGACTTAGTAATCGAGATATAGATCAAAAATAGTCCAAAAATAGAGGTTGTCTCGGATTTTTGCTCATATCTCCGTTTTTTATGGACGGATTTTGCTGATTTTAAATAGGAAACTTCTCGAAAGCATACCTGACAGAATTATTGAAGATTTGGATCCCGAAGATATCTGGGGTCTTCAGAAAATTGATTTCAACAGACGGACAGACAGACAGACATGGCTAAATCGACTCCGCTATCTATTAGGATCCAGAATATATATATTTTATAGGGTCGGTAAATGATATTGTGGAAATTACAAACGGAATGACAAACTTATATATACCCTTCTCACGAATGTGAAGGGTATACAAATTATTGTTCTCTTAGTGGAGAATCATATTTGGTATATTACATTAGTGGTAAATTAGCTCTACGCAGCCTTGACCTGCCTTGAGTTACTGTAAGTACCCTTACGAGCGGGTTCGGATGAGGATGTAATTTTGACAAATAAGCTTTACAAGTTTTTCTAAATTCGTCCTTGAATAAAGACACATCTAAGTCTCTGTGGATGTTTTCATTTCTTATGTACCTTGGAGCTCCCGTCATGGTTCTAAGAATTTTGGATTTAGTCGTCTGTGTGGGATCTATACTGGTATTGCTTGCTGTTCCCCATAATTAGATTCCGTATGTCCAAATTGGTATTAAGGCTGTCTTATACAGGATGACTTTGTAGTTAAGGCCTAATTTCGATTGATGGTGGATTAGCCAGTGTAAATTAGAAGCTTTTAGTCTCATATGGAGCCACTTGGCTTCTATGTGCCGACGCCAAGTAAGACGTCTATCTAAATGAATGCCAAGGTATCTAACGTGATCAGACTGTGGGTAAATCACCGAATACAAAATTATTTGTTGGTGTGTTTGGTTGGAACACATTACTTAAATGTTCAGCGAAACTACGGCTTTATCCTTTGCACTACGTGCCCAGGTACCATCAGATTTTCTTATCGGACTTTGACTCTCTACCGGTGGCTTAATGATCTTAGCTGCCTTCCAAAGGGAGAAGGTTGTGTGCTTAGTACTGGTTGAACTTTCAAATAAAGTTTCGATTTCGACAATCCTCTTCAGACTGAAGGGCTATTTTTAGTTTCTTACTTGCAGTGGACAGGCTCTGCTTAGCAGCAGGAGATCTGTTGTGTTGCCAATCTCTTCTATATCTCCTCTTTTCGAGAAGGAGTCTATTAATTTCTTCTTTAGAAATACACATTTTAGGTTTAGGAGGAATTTGGCACTTAGAGTGATCCAAGGCCGTAAAGATTAGATACTTGAAGTCTCTGATACAATCGTTGATATCATCCTCACACTGTATGTTATATTCAGTGTTGATATGGCTGCTGATGTATTTTCTATATTTCAACCAATCAGTCTTGAATAATGATATTTCTGCAGTAATTAAGTTTCTATTTAAATTCTTTGATTTGGCAAAATCTATTAGATCAGGAATTTTTCTAGTATCAGAAGGCTAATAAGTGGGCTGACCAGGTGATATAAAATCTAGGCAATTTTTACGATCAACTAGTCTGCCTTTGAAATTTATTAGTCTGGAACCCCAATATGTATGCTTAGCGTTGTAGTCGCCACAAGCCAGGAAACAATCTCCTAGTGTATACAATTGACGACAAAAAATAATATTTGTATAAAAAATTGGAATAATATGCATGCATATATTTGAAGTAAAATATAACAAAATATGCAAAAATATGCTCTAACAAATCGATGCCATTTTACAGAAAAATGTGTGATTCGGATAGATTAGACTACATTGTATTTGGACGTTTATGAAAAAACATGCATTTGCATATAAATCCGTCCCCTAGTTGTTATTAATATTTCCGCTGATTTCATATTAATTTAAGACTCATACAAAATTTCAACTAAGTATGTGTTTGATTTGGATGGATTTGACTTAATTCCAACTGCTATCTATTATCCTCATATGAAAAAGTTATTCGATATTGAAGTTCGTCATATGAGCGACATTATTATTCGCGCCCATTGTTCTTATCCCTCTCATGTTAAGCCCAACTACGTCAATGATAGGGAAGTAATTTATACAAATCACAATAGTTTTCCAGATATTCGAAAATAACTATTTACTTTATAAAGGAGTTTCCACTCACACGGCTTCGATCGCACCAATTTACATCCGAACTAAGTACCTACAATGATATCAAATTTACTCATGCAATGTATTTAGAACAGCACTTCAGATATTTAATAATAACAATTTACTTTTTATTGAAGGGTTCATGCCCACTGTTTCCATTCCCCCTCAACAGCAGACACAGGTGTAGGAATCTCAGTATTATATTTCTCCATATATTCGATAATAAATATTTAATTTGTTCCGATCCCTTACATTTTTGGCATAACAGGGGACTGGTATCAATATAATTTACACAAACTTGGAAGACTCCAAATTAGTATGGGAGGGGTTTGTCATGCCTATCGTAAATATCATATAAATTAAACGAAGTTTGAAAACTATGACTAAACAATTTTAAAAATACTCGATAACGAATATTAGGTTTGTATGGGAAGGACCATACACCCTGTTCCGATCCCATCAATCTAGATCCCAATGCACAGGTGCCACTCCCAGTTCCTTGCAGGTACAAAGGAAGACGCTGTGCAAATAAACAAACCAACAAACATACATAAAAATCATAAATTTGTCCAATCGAATCTTCAGCTACATCTTCACATGGAGAACGATAAAATCAATTAATAAATCAGTGTTTGAAGTGTCTATTCATTGACACATTTAATATAATGAACACAACACTCTCAAATGTTTGTAAATTAAATTTATTTAGTTGTAACAATTTTATATTGTCATCACCTACAACTTAATAATTAATGTGAATTTGCGATTTCAACTTTTAAAATTAAGAATTCATTTTTTTCTTTTAAGCAAATAAAATCTTAAATGATTTCTTGTTTTAGTTGCTTAATTTAATTTAAATAAATAAAAGGTTAATGTCCACTGTTAACAAACAACAAATTTAAATTATTTATTCATCTAAATCTGTTTAGATTGTATTTTTATTTAAATTTATTAGAGCGATTTTAACGGTTTTAATAGAACTAAAGAAATACATAATTATAAATGCAAAAATGGAAAGGTTGTGATGAAATGCGTTTTATGGTTTTGTTGGTTGGTATCTTAATTTGATGCTAAATATTATTAATAGGGGGCCCTTATATTGGACTTTTTAGATTTTTGGTGCTCCCAAAGTCTAAAATAGTTTTCTGTCATCTAAAACCCATATGCTGAAAATTTGAGCAAAAACGTATAACGTTTAGAGGGTGTACACTTATTTGAAATTTCGAGTTTTGGGTCAAAATAGTTTCAAAAATGAAATGTTATGGAAAATCCTATTAAAAATAGTTATGTATTTCAATTACCCATCTATGTTTTAATAGAAAATATAAAATTTTTCTGACATCATTAATTCATTCATATTTCAAATCCGAAATTTTAAATTTTGAAGAAATTTTTAAACGAAATCTAAAAAATTTTAAATAAAAAAATTAACAATTCTAACAAATCTAGGTGCCAAATCCCTCCAAAAACTAATACGCCTATTTCAAATTCGGATATTGAAAGACTTCTTCTCGAAAAGAGAAGACTCAGAAGAGAATGGCAACATAATAGATCACCTGCTGCAAAGCAGAGGCTGTCCACAGCAGTACGAAAACTGCTGTGGACAGCCTCTTCATTTAGAAGAGGATCGCATAAACGAAAATTATATTAAAAGTTTGACGAGCACAAAATACACAAATTTCTCTCTTTGGAAGGCAACGAGGAACATTAAGCCACCGGTAGAGGCACAAAGCGCTTTAAGAAAAGCTGACGGAACCTGGGCACGAAGTGCTATAGAAAAAGCAACAGTATTTGCTGAACATTTAAGTGAAGTATTTCAACCTAATTCCACGGCAAATGAGTTCGAGCTCGAAGAATTTCCGGTTTCAACAATGGCTAATGCAGCCCAATTCGATATTGGTCCTGAGGATGTTAATAGAGTAACTAAAAATAAATTGAACTTGAAAAAATCACCGGGATATGATTTAATAACTCCATCATTGATTAAGAACCTACCAAATGTGGCAATAATTGTGCTTTCTATATTGTTTAATGCGATCTTGAAACTTGGAATTTATCCAAAAAATTGGAAAATTTCTCAAATAATAATGATACCGAAACCGGGTAAAGATTTAACCCTGCCATCTTCTTATAGACCTATTAGCCTACTCCCTTGTTTGTCGAAGCTGTTCGAGAAAATATTCCAGGAAAAGATCATATCTTTTTTGAATGATGGAAATATTATCCCAGTACACCAATTTGGTTTCCGTGAACATCATGGCACCATTGAACAAGTCAATCGTTTAACTGGAGAGATTAGAAAATCTTTTGAATTAAAGAAATATTGTTCTGCCGTCTTTTTAGATGTTGTCCAAGCTTTTGACAAGGTATGGCATAAAGGTCTAGTACATAAAATCAAATGTTTACTACCACTATGTACTCATAAATTGCTGGAGTCTTATCTATCCAATAGACTTTTCAGAGTTAAGTTCAATGATTATGTGACGAGAGAATACAAGATTAGAGCTGGCGTTCCACAGGGAAGTGTACTAGGACCTACGTTATATTTGATTTACACCTCTGACCTGCCTACGTGCGATAAATTAACAATCTCTACATTTGCGGATGATACCGCCATTATTAGTTCACACGAAAACCCACTCATAGCATCTAGTCAACTGCAAAATTATCTCGCACGTGTGGAGACATGGTTGAAAAACTGTCGAATAAAGGTGAATGAGCTGAAAAGTTAACATGTTACGTTCGCTCTAAGGAGAGGAAATTGTACACCTGTCACACTCAACAACGTTAATATACCGCAGTCTGATTATGTCACCTACCTTGGTATTCATCTTGATAGACGGCTTACTTGGCGCCGTCACATAGAAACCAAGAGACTTCACATGAAGCTAAAAGCCTCTAGCTTTAATTGGTTAATCAGTGATCAATCAAAATTAAGCCTTGAATATAAAGTCATCCTGTACAAGAGCGTTTTAAAACCAATTTGGACGTATGGAATTCAATTATGGGGAATGGCTAGCAACACCAGTATTGATCTTATACAGAGGGCCCAATCTAAAATTCTTATGACCATGACGGGAGCACCATGGTATATAAGAAATGAAAACATCCACAGGGACTTAGATGTGACATTGGTAAAGGAAGAGTTCAAGAAAGTCCGTGAGAAATATATTGTTAAGCTGCAAAACCATCCCAATACGCTTGCAAGACAACTTGTGCAGATTCAACCCCGATCCAGGCTCCGTACAGCTGATCTACCACCCCGCTAAGATGAGTGCCAGTTAACCATGAAGGCTCTCTTGTTGGAGAGCAACTATTTTTAATTTTAGTTATAAGATTTAAATACTTATTGTTAGGCCTATAAAAGGCAGATTCAATAAACTAATAAAAAAGTAAAAAAAAAAAAATGCAAAATGATAATTAAAAATGTAAATTCTTTCCTCACTTTGACAGCGTCTCAAAACTGAAAATATGATTTCTTTAAATTTTTTTTTATTTTTTTTTTTTCGTTTATTTATTCACAAATTTTGAAAACTTAAACTATAATAAACACTAGTTAACAATATTACTTTTAATTATACAAAGTCCCTTGATACAGCTCTCGAGTATTATTAGGGATACAAATGATTTTTATTTACAAAATTCATATTTGATATACTTCAATTGAAGAATACTTAATAAATTTTTTATTTTATAATGAAAAGTTAAAAAAACATTACTTAGATATGTTTTAGAGGTTTAAATTCATTTTTGGCTAGGTTTTCTTGTGACGGAGAAAAATTTTAGCCCTTGTGAGCATCGTATGCACATATATTTTTCAAAAACTCTAACATCCATCTATATAGTATTGAGAAATGTTTTTGCAATAAAATTTCAATTTGGCAACACACAGTTAATTATATAAACCAACAAAAAAAACACTGAATTTTACATGCAATTTATTGTATTATTGATCATACTCCGATCGCCAATAAAACGTTCAATTTATATATTTTTCACGAAATTTCCGAGACAAAAATAATTACGTCAGTTCATGGGAAAATAATTTTAAGAATAAATTTCTATTTGAATCTTAAATAAATTAAACACTAACAGTCACCACTTGAATTAATTGTGTGTAAAAAAAAAAACAACTAAATAAATGAATTATTTAAAATAGAAATTCTATTGAAAACCCTGCCTCATCTATTAGTAATAATTTGTTTATTGATAAAAATAGCAAAAAAAAAATCACTAAAAATTTACTTAAAATTATTAAAATACAACAACTTAATAAACATTAAGATGATTTTAAAGCACAAAATTAAGAATATGATTTTTTAAGAATTCATCTCTTCGGAATAAAAATGAAGACAGACGCGCATGCGCAGCATATTTTGAGGTGTTTAGACGAGTGCTCATGAATAGCTGAGTGTGTTTGGTATCAAAAAACACATGTTGTTGTGATAAGAAGCTGGCGTGAGTCAGTTGTATGCAAATTAATTTCAAAAAATACTCATTAATAAACAAAAAAAGATAAAGCAAAACCCATAAAAAAAAAAACGTTAAACAATTTAAAGACAGCAACAAAAACTACAGCAGAAGAGTGTACGTTTTTGTTAAGAAATTTAAAAAAAATAAATTATATATTGTATAATCTGTTGATGGATATTCTGCGTTTTTTTTGTTTAATCATACATTTTTATTTAGAATCTATTATTTATTTTGTTTTTTTTTTTTTTCTTATTTTATTTTAGTAAACGAAAATATTTTTTAAAATTTTTTAGGTATTTTTTTGTCATTTGGTATAAAAATGCTGGAATTCTGGATGTTGATTTAAGTCTAGATACGAAGTTGGTACTGTAAAGAAGAACAAATTTTAGCAAACATGTTCAAATTCGTAAGTGTGGAATTAAGTTTATTTAATTTTGTATTAAAATAAATAGTGTTAATAGTTTAAACAAATGTTTAAGTGTGAAATTGTGACTAGTTGAACAAAGTGTGTGTTTGGAAGAGTGTTACTATTAAGCAACATATTTATGTTGCTATGCTTTGGTGTTAAGCAACATGTTGCTTAAGAAACATAATACGAATTTATTATGAAATTACATATCTAAACAATTGTTGGAAAATCAGTGTAAAAATTGAATAAGATAAAATGGAAGTGGATTTTTTAGTTATTTATGGAAGCTGTGTTAAGATATCATTTAGTCGGACTCATGTTGATGAAGTCAATAATTATAATTGAAATTTATTTAATAAATCATACTTATATATGACAAAAAAACAACAATTACTTCTGACAACAAAAAAAATAAAAATCAAAGTCTGACAAATATTCCTGACAAAAAAAATAAAAATTAAAATTTGACAAATATTTCTGACAAAAAATAAAAATCAAAAAATAACAATTATTTCTGACAAAATAAATAAAAATCATGTTAATTTATGAAAATATAGTTGAAAACTATCAAGATGGTATGCTTGACTTGACTCTCCGATATTTTCTTGTGATGGCTTTTTTCCTTTGAAATATCAAGAATAATTATTATTTTCGGACCCTGATTTTTAAAGCTCACAATAGAAGGTTATTATTTTTGAGGATTGTCATTGTTTCCTCCCACAAAAGTTTCGTAAGTTCAAGTGTACATTTGCTGAATTTTCCAAATATTTTTCAACACTGCAAAGTATATATACATCCCTCTATAATAGCCTTTTATAATATATAGCTCTCTAACTTGTTAAAGGCTATATATTATACAGGTTGAGCCAAAACTTATTTCCACTTATTCAATTTACTTTATTATACCTTTCACCTTCGTGAGAAGGGTATATATAAGTTTGTAATTTCCAGAATATAATTTACCGACCCTATAAAGTATACATATGCTGGATTCTTATAGATAGCGGAGTCGATTAAGCCATGTCCCTCTGTCTGTCCGTTTGTCTGTCTGTTGAAATCAATTTTCTGAAGACCCCAGATATCTTCGATATCCAAATCTTCAACAATTCCGTCATGCTTTCGAAAACTTTCCTATTTAGAATCAGCAAAATCCATTCATAAATAACGGAGATATGAGCAAAAATTCGAAACAACCTCTGAAAATTTCATCATAAAAAGACAATTTATTGCATGCTTTGACAAAAAAGCAACAAAACGTATGTTTGGATGTGTGTTGGTTTCATTGCTTTGCGTATTTTGTTTTTGTTTTTTGATGATTCGTTTCGTTTGGCGTTGTTGTTTTTATACCCTTCAACACCGTGACAAGGGTATATATAAGATTGTCATTTCGTTTATAAATTCTACAATATAATCTGTTCATCAGCAATTAAATGTAAAATTGTTAAAAATTTTCTTGATATATTTAGGATGCTTTACGCTGAAAGTGGGCAATTAATGCATCCACAACAAAGGTGAAGGGTATATAAGATTCAGCATTGCCAAATATTGCACTCTTACTTGTTTTTTTACGACATTTTTTTTTTTTGGAAATTTTAGGTAATTATTTAAACTTTTTGATTTTATAATTTCGGATTAAAAAATATCGTCGATTCGCATTTTTAAGTCGTAGTATATGTCGCTGAAAAGACTTTTGAATTAATTTTCACTTGATATACATATTGTCTATGTACAGAAATTAGTATCCGAGATATAACAAAAATATTTGAACAACATCGAGAGCGTCCAGGTTTTTTGCTTCTGTTGAAGCAACTTATAGACCGATTTAACTGATTACACAGTGCAAAAAACACAGTCATGACGATTTTACTACCAAGTAAACCATATACTCAATTTGTCCATTTTGGTGAACAATTTTTTTTATGGGCCTCCAAAGATTCAGAAAATCAGTGGGCCCTCAAAAAAAGGTGTCATCAGTTTTTGGCCAACAGCTAATTCGAACTTGGAAATATCGCTTAACTATATATGACAATAATATACCTAAGAGTACACCAAACAAATTTTGTTAAAATTTTTTGCCAAAAAAATATATTTTTTTAAATTTTTTTTCACTTGTTTTTTTTAATAACTTCCAGGAACTCTTAACATTTCACTAACAATATTTAGCAAGGTTGTAGCTACGGTGAAGCTAAACAAGTCTTGTGAACATATCAATGCCATCTGAATGTGTCTAGGCACTGTAAATAGCACATAAAAATCACCTTCGTTTTACTATTTTGTTCGTTTTTACTATTTTGTGACGCTAAAACAAAGATTTATTGTTAAAATAGTATGATCAAGTCCACATCTCTATGTTGTGCTGTATTATTTACTCAGCTGAGGTGTTTTCGAGTTGATGTACAGTTGTTTAGCTTCGTAGGTGGAATGGGGATCAGTGGCTGGCCCTTCAAAGTCTCACATTTTAAAAAAAATCGCCAAAATCCATTTATGATCCGAATGAGCTGAAATGTTAAATATATATAGTCCTACAAAAATATGCTTATATCTGTAGGTTTCCTCTTTTAGTTCAAGAGATATTTAGCTTTAATTTTTTTAAATTTTGCTCGATCTTTTTTTAGTATTTTATATAAGATGGCCAATATCACGTATATTTGCAATAAAATGCAAATGAAAATAAAATAGACTTGATAACAATTAGCTCGTCCATATAAAAAGTTAAACGCATTCAAAGTTGAAACATCTTTTTATATGTTATAACTTTGTATGCGTGTATTTTTTAAGTTTTTTCCCAAAAAATTCCCTATATTTTTTCTTTTATAGACAATTTTCTTCGGTACTATATACAATTTGTATATGATCTGGAAAGAGAACTTAATGCAAAAGCGTGTAAAGTAAAACTTGGCTCACTTAAGCGGACATTGTGTCCCCCAGCCCTACTCAAAATTGCCAATTTTGAAAAAATTTTAGATTTGAGTAAAAAATTCTAAAAACGCAAAGCACCGATCCTCCAAAAATATTCTAATTTGTATAGCTCTATATGTTTTTTAAATACATACAAAGCGTTTTTACTCTCACACTGCAGTCTCCATTAGAAAACACTTTGGGATTTAATTCAAATTAATTACAATTGTTTCCATCTCAAAACTGCCTGAATTATTTTCCTAGATATCCCTCAACATTAAATTAAAATAAATTATTAATTTGTAATTAATATTTCTCTCGTTTCATTTACAGATCTGTTTATTTGCCCTAATCTCTGCTGCTTTTGCCGCCAGCATTGGCAATGTTGAGAGCACCACCGAGAAACGTGTAATTGTACCCCTACTCAATTTTGAACGTCAAAACAATCCCGATGGTTCTTTTTCATTCAGTTACGAAGGTGGCGATCAATCATTCCGTGAGGAAACTGCCCATGTTGTAGATGCCGGCACTGAAGATGAAGCTTTGGAAGTATCTGGCTCTTACCGTTACATCGATGAAGAAGGTCACACCGTTGAAGTCCGCTATACAGCTGGTAAGAATGGTTTTGTGCCCATTGGTACCAACATTCTCTCCGAAATTTCTGCCGCTGCTAAAGCTGCTGCTGATTTGCCCCCAGTCAGCGAGGAACAAATTAAACGTAAAGGTCGTTCTAATGCTGTCGAAGAAATTATAGAGCACAAAGTTGAAGAACACCAGGTCGAAGAACAAAAAGTTGAGGAACCTAAAGTTGAGGAAACTAAAGTTGAAGAAACTAAAGTTGAAGAAGCTAAAGTAGAAGCCGTCGAGGGGCACGAAGAACCCAAACCCGAAACTGCCTAAGTTCTAAGGAAATAGTTACAAGACAATAAGAAAATGTGATATGGCTAAATGATGAATTAACACGATTAGATGATATTTATTACTTATGTATATCTGTTATATGTATGTGCCCTTCCCCCCCCCCCCTATCCCCTACCAAAACTATAATATTATTTGAGCATTTCATTATTATAATCTTAAGTCAAGGCAAACAAACTTTGTTAACTATGTAGTTCTTCAAATAACTATCTTCATTTTACTCAGGGAATGCAGTAGAAAACGAAGAGAAATCTTCAACTGATTTTAGGTATTTTTTTTTAGTTGTATGAATGTATATAAATGGATTATGTGTGCAATCACTGGTTGTTAATACAATTTAATGAATAAATTTAGATTTAGTTGAAAAAAAACAAATATAAAAATATGTACACAAGTTGGTTTTAATGTTTTTATGTAAATATATAGACAGTATTTGATGTAGACATTGAAATTTGATTAGCACTTGTAAAGCTAATTCAACAAATCATTTAGAGACAAACATTAACAAGATGTGACTTAACAAATGACATAGGCAATTTCGTCGGCTTTATTAAGTTGCAAAGCAACATAATAATTAATTCAAGCCTATAGACGGATAACATAAAGAGGAAGGTGACTAGAAAAAAACCATAAAAATGGTTTTAACCCCGCTACTTTGGCTAATGGCGATCAATGCTATCCTGAAAACTTTTAACAGTAGCTTGTGCTTTTAGCGTTTTGCAACAAATAGGCCAAATCCGAAATTTCGACATAAAACGGGTTAAGTTTGTAAGGACCTGTGAAGGAAACCTTTTAAAAATTTTACACATTTTGTATGTTGAAGTAATGTCTGTAGTAATATCTTTAAGAAACTATTAATAATATTGAACTTTTGCGAAAATATCTATGAAATTCAAAATTTCTGCAATATTCAAACTTAAATTCACCTATTGTTGGACTCGTCCACAATAAGTTCGGGACTGGTAAAAGAATAATGTGAATGATTCCGAATACATCATAGTATCTGAAACTATTGCCCGTTTTTGATTCCCAGCTTTTGGGATTTTAGAATACTTAGCCTAAATTTGAAATTTCTATAATAAATAGGTTGAATTTGGAAAGCCCTAGAGAAACCCCTATTAGTATATTTAAAACTCCTTCTATTTTAAAGTTATCGTTGTTGAGATACCTTTCAAAATAATATAAAAGCATTATAATTTCCTTAAGAAACTTTCTTTCTAGAAAGCTAAGGTTGCGGGTTAGATTCTTGCCAGAGACTCTGGGTGTTTCTTAGACTCGTTAGAGATATGGTTTTGAAACGTTTTTCATATGATTTTCTTGTTTAATTTTTAAATAACAGAAACAAATTTTATGAAATCGGTAATATATTGTGTCCGATATTATGAAAAAACTGTTGATATTTTGAAATTTGAATTTTCAAATGCATATAACTTAATAACTGTAAGAGATTCCATCATCTCTTGATGATGGAATTAATATTCGCTAATATACTTTACAAATATACCTTTATGTACTGATAATGTGTTAATGATATGATGAGAGACACTGTCCTTAATTTAATTTTGTACATGATTTGTCGACACTTGTTTGAAAATGTCGCGACGTTGAGAATTAGCATTTTCTGTACATGTTTATAGAAGATCAATTAATGACAATTCGGTTAGAAAGGATATGGTCTACTAGGGGCTGCATAAAGTTTAATTGGCTTGTTAAATTCAGTATGCCAAATCCTCGCCGAATTTCCATATTAACATACAATTTTTATTCGAAATTTTCCATGACAAAATTCAGATCAAGTGTGCCTGAATCAACGTCCAATGTTGTTCAGTTGCAAGATCAAGAAAGTCACTTCTGAGATAGTAAGACTATACAAACAATAACTGCCTCATGCTGTAATAGAATTGCTTCACTGGCTGTACTGCATGTGGCTTTATCTTGTTGAAACCATATGTCATCTGCATCAATTTAGGCAGATATAACTCTTTTAGTAGACTCTCATTGTATCCATAGTAAACCAACCGGTTTATCTGATATAAGAATTGATGTATCTAAGTTTCATGCTAGACAGCTCCTCCAAACACGAAAGGAAGGATACGCGGAATATATGTTTATGTGTATGCAATTTTTATTAAAGAACAAGTACTGGTACTATATTCGATTGCGTTATAGATTAAAAAAAAATTTATTAGTGGAAAAAAATGTGGTTGGGTCAATAAGTCATGACTTTCAGAATTTCCCACCTCTTAACAAAAAGGTCAAAACTGCTCCTGTAAGTTGACTCCTGTCAAAATTTTAACAAGCTGCGACATTTAGTTAGTGTTTGATAGCATACTGCCCTCGTGACTTGAGGAGAAAAATTGGTTTCAACTTTGAATGATCACTTGGGTATTAGAAAGCTTTACGCAAAATGGGTGCCGCGTTTGCTCACAAACGCAAAGGTGCACACATGTGCAGTTTCCATGGCAAAAATCCACGAATCAGACTTGGAGTTGCTCCCTCATCCGCAATATTCTCCGGATTTAGCCCCGAATGACTAATTGTTTCTAAACCTGAAGAAATGGCTACAACGATGAAATCATATCGATAAATCTTTTTTTAGAAGAGATAAAGAAATTGTAGAAACGTTGCACGGTTAGATAAAAATATTATCAATTGTGTGCGTGCCATGCTGTTAAAGTCAAATATTTTATGTCATTTTATAAAATATGTGATTACTCGCAAACAATTATCGATGGTAGGATAATAGTATTTAATAACTGGTATGATTTATCACTGTACCGTTTATACCTTGCTGTGTTGTTGTATATTATTTTTCGATTTCGGCAGAGGTACTACTTCAAGATCTACTTAATCATACAGCTCAGCGCTTGCTACTGTCATTTCAATGAAATGATTTGAAGAAATATGGAAACTGCAAGTTAATTCTTTTTTGCAAATGGGGATGTGATGGTTATTCTGGACAAAACAATACAAGCAATATGTATGTGAAAATACTTCAGACACAGATATGTTCATGGTGTCATTCGTACCATTGCGATTGATAAACAATTTGGAAGACTCGCAGCCTTCGACCAGTAGGATCCATACAAAGGATATTTGGAAAACTCAAACACCATCTTCTATAAAATAATGCAGACCAATTAAATTTGAATTTAAAAAGGAAACTCATGAAGTCATTAAAAAAGTAGTCAGTGATATTAGAGCCCAAATTGCAACACAACAGTCATTCGAATTAGAGATTGACGGCCAGACAATTGAAGTAAGCTACAAATTAATGCTAACGATAATAGATGGAAAAGTAGGCCAGGCTTTGACTGACACAAAGGTTTACATCAAGCCATTTAAACCAAGTGCCATACATATGAATTTTGGTTATCACCGCAACATACAAGAATACGATTCATGGAACACATACTAAAAATCAGTTATGATTTGGATTTTCGACCTACAGGATCAATAAGAAGCAACGACACCAATAAGGAGTTAAGAAGTTTAGAAAAGAAACATGTTCAGGACGAATTTCTCAAATATGGGTTGATAATAGATCAACCAAAACAAGGATCAGGTAATACGAATGATGGGAACAAAGCAAGAAGGTAATTATAACCAAATATCCATGGAGAAATATGTCTGCAACTGTTCACAAAATCCTTTATCATGGAGAAGATGTCATTAAGCATCATTTAGTACCACTTGGAGATCTATCAGAGAAGCCCAGGAAAAAAGGAATAAGGAATACAGATTTTATAGAGAGCACAATACCAGAAAAACATCACAAAATTAAACAAATGAAGATCTATTTAATATTGTTTCGTTTTTACCTTTTATTTAGAATGTACAACAACAGAATTAAATAGTCACTCAATGTCTTTATACACGTTTATCAATTCGCAGAAATGCACACACACTCTATTACGTACAACCTTATATGCACAAGACAGTTGATGTTAACTCTAACAGCGCCAATGATAAACTCTACTCACGACTGCCAGATCTCCCACTATTTACACACGCGCCATCTATCGGGAATCTTCTACAATGCTCTTAACGGACAAACTAGTATGTTTGAATTCTAGGCTTTCGATGTCCATGTTAGCAGCATAAACATTTAGTGTTGCCATACTTATAAACAATGCTAATAACCGCATGCTATCAACATTGTTGATAAGTAGATGGACGTGTTTATAAACATGATGAATGTTGCAGGCAGTCGTTACAGACCGTTAAATTCAAATCGCTATTGCAAATTCGTAACAATACTTTAAGATAAAGGTTGAAATTATTTTTTGTTGAAAAAAAATTTTTTTTTTTTTTCTTAAAAAAAAATTTGAGAAAATTGTATGGTAAAAAACTACGAGGGCGGATCAATAAGTCCGTGACTTTTTAAATTTTCCGCCTTTTAACTGAAACGACAACACCGCTTCTGTCAACCGGCATCTGCCAGTTGACTCGTGTCAAAATTTTAAAAAGCTGCGTCATTCACTTTGTGTTTGACATTGATAGCAGACTACCGGTAGTCTGCTACCGTTTGATTTGAGGAAAAAGTGAATTTCGTGCCCTCTTTAAGCTTGATAAATACTATGCGCACTCTGCACCATCAACTTCAATGGTAAAATAGTGGTTTACTGAATTTCATTGTGGTCGTTCTGTAGGTTCCTAGGTATCTACAACACGATATAGTGTTGGGCGATCCACAGTGGTTGAAAAAACTTTTTTTTGGAAGTAATTCGGGGTCTAAGGAACTATTGGAGATATTTTTACGAAATTTCACATGGTTAGAGCTGAGGTATGTTCGAGTTGATTTGCATTTGTTAAGCTTCCTAGCGCTAATGGTGGTTAGTGCGTGGCCCCTCAAAGTTGGTCACCTCGGGTTTAAAATTTTTAAAAAAAAAATCGCCAAAAATCCATTTATGATCCGAATGATCTGAAATTTAAAATATAAATAGTCCATGCGAAAATCTTCAAGTAGTTGAAGAAATATTTAGGTTTATTGATTTACTTTTTTTTAATTTTGCACGATCTTTATATGGTTTTTAAGATATGGCGGGCCTATGGAGGGTCAACATTTATTTTTCAAATATCAGCTATATTGGCAATCAAATTCTAAATAAAATAAACTTGCTAACAGTTATCTCGTTCCTATAAAAAGTTACAAACATATGAAAAGGACCGTAATTTTTACGTTTTTTCCCAAAAAGCCCATATATTTTTTCTTTTGTAGAAAAAATTTTTCTTCAGGACTATACACAATTTTTATATGATCCGGAAAGAGAACTTAATGCAAAACCGTGCAAAGTAAAACCTGGCTCACTACAGCGGATATAACACTCCCAGACCTATCCAAACTTGACCAATTAAAAAAAAAATCGGTTTAAGAAAAAAATTCTAAAAAGGCAAAACAGTTATCCTAGAAAATGCTCTATATTTGTATAACCCTATATATTTCTTAAATACTAAGTTGTTTTACTATCACATGGTAAATAACGTCACAGTAAGCACTTTTCTAAAAAAAACTCAGTTTTTGGAACAGAATTTCCCGGTTTTAGGAATTTCGGTATTTGAAAATAAAAAATGCCAAAAATTATAATGACATTGGTTTAACGACATTTGAGTCTATATTAATTCCAAATTTTGTTATGATATTTGTAACAGTTAAAATTTTACATTAATTCAAATTTTATATTTTTCTTCATGAATATAGTGAAATTATATTTTTTTTAGTTTTTAAGGTAAATTATAAGAAAAAAATTTATAAAATTATTTAATTTTACTAAAATAAAATTCTTCCAGTCATACGGTTTTCACCAATATCAAATACTTATATAAAAATACTTTAGTTACTCCTCGGAAGTTCAGCAAACCATGCCCCCTTTGAAAAATTTGTACGTTTTTTCATACAAAATTTTGTTGAAAAAAAAAACTTTTTTATCATTTCTTTGAAATATCTATCAATAGATATCTATATTAATGACTTATTAATCCAGATATAGATAGAAAAATAAGTCAAACATCAAACACAGGTAGTCGTGGTTTTTTGCTTATACCTCAGCCATTTGATATATTGATGCATGAATAATGTATGTAATTTATTTGAGGGCGACGGAAAGTTGATTTCAACATACAGACGGATAAACTGAATTGGCTATATCGACTGCACTATCAATAACGATCCAGAATATATACACTTTATGGGATCGCAAATGAAAAATGTGAAAATTACAAACGGCATGAGAAGCCTATATATACCCTTACCACTCATGATGAAGTGCATAAAAATAGATTTTTTTTCAAAGACAACCTTCAATTGATTTGACTTAAGTTGTTAGCAAAAGTACCCAATTGGCCGTATAATAAATAATACTTACATAATTATAATAAAACTACTTGTTAAATGCAATTAGGTGTATGAACCGCTTCTAATGGACCAAGGACGTTTGTTATTGTTGTAACATAACTATGAACCTTGGTTCGTGTGTTGCTTGATAGTTTTTGTTCTTACATCAATTAAATCAACTGATATCTCCTTAAAATCTGCCAAGTATAATTTTCCAATTGATATAGATTTTTTTATTGATTTCTTGTGCTGCATATAGTTTTTGTTGTTTGCTATTGTTGTCTGAATTGAATTGAAAAAATGCAACATTTCACACTTGAATAGACACATGCATCAATTACTGTTTATGAGCATGTTATTAGAATGTCATACAAGTCTCTTACTTTGAGTTGCATTCCGTCAATAGTTAATGTCATGATATGAACACGTAATTTGATTCCAAGAGTGTGTTCTACAGCAACCATTCATTCATTCATCCATCCATCTATCCAACCATCCATCTAAGCAAACAACCATTTATACGTCTATCGATCCAATGATCAAGCTTTTAATGCCAACTTCATTCAATCCAATAAAAATAATTCACGCTTTTATTACACAACCACACATACATACATAGTTACACATTAATATCAATACATATTCTTATGTAAATATGTATTAAATTGTTTATATATTGTACATATATACAATGCGCTTAGATCTTTCAGAATACATAGAAACACGTATCATCACTTCCATAATCTGTGTTGTTGTTTTTACTACACTCATAAATTGTGGCCATAATTGTATGTCAAATGTGAAAAATTCACTCTACTCTATTAAATCGTTTTAGACTTGAAATTATTGTAATACTTACTACGACAAAACACAACGTCAACTGGAATGAATATTATATCCACCAACCACAAATGAAGAGTCAATAAGTTTAGTCATACTCGTACTTACAATGATTTTTATTTAGATCCATAGTTCGAACGAACGTCTTGTGTGTTAAAGCTCATGTTGGTAACAACAATTTTTAATATTATAGGACATAAATCAAGTTAAAGTAGTTAAGTATTTAGTTTTTAAATGGTCCCATGGGACTGATACTTGCTGTCATGTTTTGCAGCTGTCAAGTAGTATTTAATTCTAGTTTATGATTCAGTAGAGCTCAAATTATATCTAATCGAAGTTGTTGATAGATTTTGAAATGCTTGTGCTTTTTAAAAAAATCTAGATTTAGATGTAAAAAAAATAAATTTCTAATTTTTTTATATTTTTTTTTTTTTTTGTGAAAAATGGTGCTGAAAATGCGAAACAAATATCCTTTTAACATTCTCCAAAAATGTTATTGAACTAATCGTGTTCTAAACATCTAAAACCTCAATTACATCTAACTTGAAATCTTGTTCATTTATAAAAATGTAGAATTTTGTAATAACAAAACGTCATATGCGGGAAGTTTAACTTTACTTCTTTAATTTGAAAAAAAGTTCCGCTGAAGCAAACCGATTCCTCACTACAGCTTATGCTGAATGTGTTTCATCGGTTTCAACCTGTGAGAGATGGTTTGTTCGGTTCAGAAGTCCAGCCAAAAATACCAAGACTTGGAGACATTACCCCATGAAGATTGTTGTAAAACTCAACAAGAGCTTGCAAAATCATTGGGAGCTACTCAATTCAAAACATTTGCAAGCAGCAGGATTCATCCATACTAGAGACTTTAAAGGCGATTTTGCATGTCCGAAATGATGCTTGAACGCTATAAAAGAAAATCAGTTTTGCACCGAATCATTACTTGCGATGAAAAATGGATCCATTATGATAACCCTAAGAGTAATAGATCGTATGGAAGCCCGGTCAACCAGCCGAATCGAACCAAAGCCAAATATCCACGGCGCTAAGGTAATTCTCTTTATTTGGTGGGTGTACAAGGGTCCTGTCAATTATGTGCTGCTGAAATCTGGCCAGTCCATCACAGTGAAAATGTACCTGACACAACTGATTCGTTTGAAGCGAGCATTGGCCTAAAAACGGCCAGACATGAAACTGTAATATTTCATTATGACAACACCCGGCCACATCTTGCAATACTTACCTGTTAAAAACTATTTAGAATGAAGTAGCTGGGAAGTTTCCATCGAACCAGAACGCTCTCTCTGGGGTACGCTCCATCAAAAGATGAACAGTTCTTTTGGCTAGGAATCCATATGTAGCCAGAAAGATGGAAAAAGGTCATAGCTAACAAAAGCCAATACTTTAAACAAATTTATATTGTGCAAATGTTACAAAATAGAAGCTAAAAATTTTTAAAATTACTGCATTTTAAGTCATACCCCCAATGTAATTTCATCGTCTAAACAAAAATTTGCCGAAAGATACCAGTACCAAACAATTAAATATTTTGAATACTATGTTATGTGGTTTCCAAAAAGATTTCTTGACAAACCGAATTAATTTCATAATACAAGAAATATAATATTGTATTTTAATCTTGGCAAAATTCCAGATTTTATTTTGTAAGGGAAACCAATTAATTTCGGGAAAAATACACAATAACATCGGAATAGATGTGAGAGCATTGCTGTTCGATAACGCATATTTTGCTAATTCACAATAAAAATGTTTTCTACAAGATTTCAAAATAAAATCGTTCGACAAAAATGTTCCCCGAATTTTTAATAAATAAGTTTTCAATATGAGCTTTTTTTTAGACATATTTCGACAAGTATGTGGACAGTTCAGGACATTTAGCTCTCCCCGTTAACGACTAACAACATAAGATCTAAAATTCCTGTTAAATAGTTCATTTATGGAAGCTTTACTATATATGTTCTTTGTGATATCGCTGGTGAATGTCTTGATGCTTCAGTCACAGCGAAGATTTCGGCCTGAAATATGTTACATACATCATTCAACTGGAACTGTGTCTAATACCTAACTTTTCACTACTCCCATTCCCTTTCTTTGAGCCATACATTTATACCTTCCAAATTTCGAATATTGATCTCATAGTTCTCCCTTGGTGGTATGTTTTTTAAAATCTTCTTATCTCAACAAATTTTAGATGGTTGGACGTCATTGGTATTGTTGTTATAATGAAAATCGCTAATTAACAATGAGTGCCCTGATCCACCATTTTCCATTTTGGCTTCAGACATATAATATGAAGCGGTTGCATTCCCAGAATTCTGCACATTGCTTTAGTCGCAGTGGATATTCACAATGCTACAACACTATGCATTCCGTAAATAAGTGATGGAGTGATGGATGACTACGTGTGTTCATTAGAGGCCACCAAACAAGTGATCCATGTGACAGGATTGGCCAAACTATGTCCTTGTATAGACAAAAAATCAAACATGGTTTAAGTACCCATGATTTCCCCATGAGTTTCTGACATGATTACATACACGCAGAGAAAAAACATGGCACGGACCAGGTCAACCATTTGGGGGGAGGGGGTTGTGTAAATAAAATTGAAAATATGAAAACTTTTCGGTTTTAAGGGGGAATTCCTATTTCACTATATTCGCCTATAGTTCTCAAGCCCGTCAAATATCTTATGTTACGCAGCCACGACATTTCGGCCCATTCCTCGTCTGGCCTCCATTCTACCCTCTAATATCAGTTGCAATAACTGGTATTTGCTCCCACGTATAATATGCGCAAAGTTGGCAGTTTTCCTTCGTTTAATAGTAAGAAGTAGTTCACGTTCTTCATAGGTAGACACTTTTACTGGCTAGATTTCTGTATAGAAATACAGGATCCGAAAATAAGCGCCCCAAAATTGGCGGAACACATCGAAAAATGTTCCAATAAAATTGTTACTCCACGAACAATAATAAACGTTTTACATTGCGTGCAGGAACAGCACGCAAAAAGTCAGTAATTTCAACGAAGTATCATAAACTTCGCCTTGTGTTTGCTAAATTTCATAAAGATGGATTTTTGGAAAAACCAAACATTACACTTGATCCAAAGAATATTATACCTACAGTCAAACATGGTGGAGGCAACGTTATGGTTTGGGGTGCCATGGTGTCATCTGGACTGGGCCGTTTGGTTTTTGTCGAGGGTAGCAATATATAAACATATTGGAACAAAATCTTAAAGCATCTGTTGATAGCTAGGGTCTGGGAAATCAGTGGAATTTCCAGCAAGATAACGACCCTAAACATACCTACTGCGCACGTTGTTCGAGACGGGTTTTTTTATTATGCCCCAAGACAGCAACATTCACCACCCCAGTCACCAGACGTAAGCCCCATAGAGCACATACGGGACGTTTTAGAAAAATTTGTGCGAAAAAAAACCGCTCTTATTCGAGCGTGGGCCGAAATAACACCCTCTATTTCAAATATGAATTTTTAATGTTTTTGTTATGTAAATTAATTACTTTTTTATTTTATAAACAAACTTATTTATTAAATCCTTAAATATTGACCTTTTTTTAATTTTCTACACAAACTCTCTAAACCCCCTAAATCAAAGGGTGTATGTAAACTTGTTTCTTCGACTGTATATGTAGCTTTGTATGCCAATCGTCTGCATATCGGATATTGTTGATAAATTGTCCATTTACCTTTATTCCGGCTTACATAGAGCTGATCGATTGATGGAAAATAAATTGAAATGAAGGGGAGATAAAATTCACCCTTGGCGAACACCTCTATGTTGTATGGGCAAGTAGTTTGTTTTTATTTCATTTTATATCTGATATTGCGAAAGTTTTGCACAAGAACTGTATGTAAAAAATGTACCTATAGCTTCTCTGAAACCCTTTATGTGTACCACAACTATATATTGTTACAAATAACATAGTATAGTTTGTGACAATGGTTGTCATATACTTGTTTACTGTAACCATATATATGATTGATACAATCATGTGAATCGTAAGTTAACCATATTATGGTTACCACAATCATTTAAATAGTTAATGTGACTATAATATTGCTAAAAAACTTTTAAAAATGTGGAAATGGTTACTGTAAACATGTACAACTATAGTTTTTCTCTGCGTGTAGCTAATATTTTCCTTGTAAATTTCAATGGAGCTCTTCTCCATACCGTTTTCTCTAAGTTAGTACTGAGTTCACATGTAGTGGCTCATTCAGTAACTTAAGAACACATGCCATCACCCTGCAACTGTTTTTGAAAATTGTCCCCTTTTACTACCAATTCGGATTTCTACGTAAGGTAATTTTCCGGGAATATTTTATAGGGAAATTTTAAGAATTTCTTTATACGTTTTCTTCTTGAATTTACAATATTCAGATTTGTTGTGATGACCAAATTTTCTTGCTCATTTAATATCTTCATTATATTATAGACTTTTTCGGTTTCAACTACAGATTAACATAAAAGCATTAGGAAGAAATAATGACATATTTGTCACCACAACTAAAAAAATTCAGCCACAGTAGAATAATTCTGATAATGTTAAGAATGAAAATTGTTCTCTGCATTACAAAAACCTAATAATGTTTATTTAAACCATGAATAATTGAATAATTAAGGTGCCTAACATTACAAATTCTAAAAATATACATTCTGATTTTATAATATGTACCTATTCTCTTTCGAAACGAATTACGAAGATTTTAGCGATTTTACTTAGTCTGAATTCTTAAATGTTTAAATAAAATAGTAGACTTTATTGAATATGTTATTGTTTTATCATTAGACCAGGAGGATACTCCCATACAATGAACATATGAATTCTAATAGGATTTCTTAGTCTGTCAAATCAAATTATGTATGCAAGTAAACGATTAATCATAGAGTGTAGAGTATTTTATCGTCAGCATTACTCATGGCAAATTCGTTGATTTATATATTTTTTACATGAAGGCCAATCAAATATGATGACGACGATGATGCTGATGGTGGTGGTATGAAAATGATGTTACAAAATGCATTTATTGTGGGAGTACTATTGAGATTTACAACTCATAATAGCCGGTCTGTGTGAATGGGTTGGTAAAGAGAATTATTACATGAAACACACAAACAAAATAGAAAAGAAGTAAAATATATAGCGATCATCATACGGTTAAAAATAATGATCATGTTGTGGCAGTAAATAATAAATTTCAACTGACATTTCCTACATTTATTTAATTCGTTTCCATTTATTTCTCTCTCTCTCTCTAGGTTTCTGTTTAATTTTAGTGTACAAACATTTCTATGAAGTTGGTCGGTCACCACAACCAAACACCATTAGACAACATTTTCGTTTCAACTGAAATTTAAAACAGAAATATTTCAAAAAAAAAACAAAACCCCCTTACAAACTATAGCAAAAGTTTAAAGTTGATATCAAACAAAAGAAGAAATAAAATATAAAAAAAAAGAATTCACAAATGTAATAAAACAAGACTATGAATCGTAAAGATAAGCACTTTAAATGTAAACCGGCCGGTAAAAAAAAAAAATCGTGGTCTTTCTTTTGTATGTTAAATGTTTTAGCAACTTTATTTTATGGCAAACCTTGTGTGAAACTTGTATTGAGTTTAATAATTATTCGAACAATTAAAAACAACTATTAATTAGTAGCAGGTCGAAGATTTTTTTAGTTAATTAAACATGGAAATTAGTAGTCCCTACAATGACATATGTATTTTAGCCTGTCTGTCTGTCTGTCTGTCTGTCTGTCTGTCTGTCTGTCTGTCTGTCTGTCTGTCTGTCTGTCTGTCTGTCTGTCTGTCTGTCTGTCTGTCTGTCTGTCTGTCTGTCTGTCTGTCTGTCTGTCTGTCTGTCTGTCTGTCTGTCTGTCTGTCTGTCTGTCTGTCTGTCTGTCTGTCTGTCTGTCTGTCTGTCTGTCTGTCTGTCTGTCTGTCTGTCTGTCTGTCTGTCTGTCTGTCTGTCTGTCTGTCTGTCTGTCTGTCTGTCTGTCTGTCTGTCTGTCTGTCTGTCTGTCTGTCTGTCTGTCTGTCTGTCTGTCTGTCTGTCTGTCTGTCTGTCTGTCTGTCTGTCTGTCTGTCTGTCTGTCTGTCTGTCTGTCTGTCTGTCTGTCTGTCTGTCTGTCTGTCTGTCTGTCTGTCTGTCTGTCTGTCTGTCTGTCTGTCTGTCTGTCTGTCTGTCTGTCTGTCTGTCTGTCTGTCTGTCTGTCTGTCTGTCTGTCTGTCTGTCTGTCTGTCTGTCTGTCTGTCTGTATGTATGTCTGTCTGTCTGTCTGTCTGTCTGTCTGTCTGTCTGTCTGTTTGTCTGTCTGTCTGTCTGTCTGTCTGTCTGTATGTCTGTACGTCTGTCTGTATGTCTGTCTGTTGAAATCAATTTTCTGAAGACCCCAGATATCTTCGGGATCCAAATCTTCAATAATCCTGTCAGACATGATTTCGAAAAGTTTCCTATTTAAAATCAGCAAAATCCATAAATAACGGAGATATGAGCAAAAATCCAACACAACCTCTTTAAATTTCATAAAAAAAAAAACAATTTATTGGATGCTTTGACAAAAAAGCAACAAAACGTATGTTTGGATGTGTGCTGGTTTCATTGCTTTGCGTTTTTTTTTTTTTGGTGTTTCGTTTCGTTTGGCGTTGTTGTTTTTATACCCTTCATCTTCGTGAGAATTTTCATTTCGTTTGTAACTTCTACAATATAATCTGTTCGTCAGCAATTAAATGTGAAAAGTTTTCTTGATATATTTAGGATGCTATACGCTGAAAGTGGGCAATTAATGCATCAACAACAAAAATGAAGGCTATATAAGATTCTGCATAGCCGAATATAGCACTCTTACTTGGTTAAAGGAAGTTTTTTAGCTCGAAGTTAAATTACTCTGAAATTAATATATAGAGATATCAAAATTTTGTTTCTGAAATCACAAAAATTGTGTATAAATCCATGGGCTTACCTCCCATGTCCGTCCTCATGTTATAACGCCTTTTATCTGTAACTTTTCACTTTTATAGCAGAAAAAAAAAACAACAAAAGAAACCCAAATATAAAAAAATGCCATCATCAAAATTAAACTCAGTCACTAAGTCAATAGGATTTTAGTGCTCGTATTATAGTTTATTTCAAAGATGTTTGAAAATCTAAACCAAAACCACGATTGTAGAAGACAAAAGCTTTGGGAAATGCAATGAAAAAAACAAAAATAAATTTTGTTTAAATGCTGCCGCTCTGCTAGCGGAGGTGTGTCTGGAATTTTGAACTTTACAAGTTGTACCACTTTTGCACTAAACTACTACGCTGCGCTCCACTGCACTGCATTTCGGTGCACTTCACTTGGAAGTCATTGTTGTACATATTGAGGTGGTCGTTTCTTTACATATTTCTGGCGATTTGCTACAACTACTCACTCGTACAATAGATATTTTATTATAGTGTGGTTTTTCTGCTGTATTTTTAGTATTTAAAGATTTAAGATCATCATTTTATTATTTGTGTGTTTATTTTTAGTTTTCCCGACTGTATGAATTAGATATTTTAAAATGTTATATTTCTTCAGTAAATTTTAACAACAATAATTGACCAATTTGTAATTTAATAAACGAATAAAGCAGAAACAATTTCGACATTTAGCCGTTATGATCATGATGATGTTTTTCAGTTTTATTGAAATACAATGTTAAATGAAATAGCACTCAAATCTTTATAAATATTTAAAAGAGTAAAGAGGATAAGGTAAAAAGTTCTCACGCCAATCACTTACAGAATGGGGAACCCACAGAGAACTAGATCCGCAAAAACATTGCTAATTTTCATAAATAGCCAATTACATTCGACTCCTTGTGATGATCACTGATTAAACACAATTCAAAATCTGTCTGTTGCTCATAGAAATACTGAAATCAAATAAACAATTCGGCTTAAATTACGGACATATTTATGAAGGTAATTGCATAGTCAACTATAAGGCAGATTGGGGAAATGGATTTAGGGCTCTGTAATGGCTACGTTCCACCGGAAGCCAGTAGACGTTTTTGAACGTTAACACGCGTCTGGTCCGCTCAGACCATCACACAGTGTTTTAGAAAGGTACAGAAGGTAGAAGGTATTATGCATTAAATATATGAAAAAACGTACAAATTTGTCAAAGGGGACAAGGTTTGTGGAACTTCTGAGGAGTCAATAAAGCCTCTTTATATAAGTGTTTGATATTGTTGAAAACCCTAGAACTTGAAGATTGATGTTTTAGCAAAATTAAGTAATTTTATGAATTTTTGGGACATAATTTGCTTTAAAAACTAAAAAAATTATAATATGGTGATTTTCCATGAAGAAAAATATAAAATTTGAATTAATGACAAATTTTAACGGTTAAAGATATCATAACAAAATTTGAAACTGATATAGAACTAAAAGTCCTCAAATCAATGGGTTTAAATTTATTGACATTGTTAATTTTCAAATACCTAAATTCCTAAAACGGGGAAAATGTGTTGCAAAAACTGAGTTTTTTTTAGAAAAGTGCCTACTGTGACTTTGTTTACCGTGTGATAGTAAAAAAGCTTTATTACTAGTTTAGAAACATATACGATTATACAAATGTGGAGCTTTTTCGAGGATCGATGTTTTGCCTTTTTAGATTTTTTTACTCAAATCTAATTTTTTTTTTTTTTAAATTGGCCATATTTGGATAGGACTGGGGGGTATTGTGTCCGCTTAAGGGAGCCAAAATTTTCTTTACACGCTTTTGCATTAAATTTTCTTTCCGGATCATATAAAAATTGTATATATTCCTGAAGAAATTTTTTTTCTACAAAAGAAAACATATATGGGCCTCTTTGTGAAAAAACTTAAAAAATACTGCACTTTTTACATGTTCCAACTTTGGATGTGTTTAACTTTTTATAGGGACAAGATAACTGTTAGTAAATTGCTTTTATTTTATTTAGAATTTTATCACCAATATAGGTGATATCTTAGAAAAAAAAAATCGACCATCCGTAGGCCCGCCACATCTAAAAAACCATGAAAAGATCGAGCAGAATTACAAAAAATAATTAAATAAAACTAAATATCTCTTCAACTAATAACCTACACATGTAAGCGGATATTTTGTAGTTATTCTTAAGCACTATTTATATTTCAAGTTTCAGCGAAGTCGGATCATAAATGGATTTTTGGCGATTTTTTTTAAAAATTTGCGACCCGAAGTGACCAACTTTGAGGGGCAACACACTGGCCCCGATTAACGCTGAGCAACTGCAAATCAACTCGAAAATACATCAGCACCAACCATATGAAATCCAATAGTCCCTGAGATAAAAAAAACTTTTCTAAACCACTGTGCATCAGCTCTGGCACTTTAGCATATGGGAAGACCAGTGTTGCTTTGTTATTGTGACGTATCTACCTTCTACACCTTGAATGACTAAGCCTCCACATAGATTACAGGTAACTACATCACAACATCCAGTCGTACTCATATCTATTCTACAACATGCAGTAGTATCACTACCTCCAACTAGCGATTTCATCAACCAAAGTAGGGCAGACTTGCACGGCTTCAAAAAATTTAACGTTCGGATCTCCCGAGACTCCTGTACATGATGAGAACATTTTTTTTAATTTTTGGAATTTTTCAATTATTCGACATTTTCGCTTTTTTGGATTGTTCGAATTTTTATCGACCAAAAAATCGATTGTTCGAAAGTTGATTTATAGAAGTTAGGTGAATCTGTTACTGCAGTAACCGGTCGTTTCGTAACGGCCGTTCGATTATCCAAAGTGCGGCAGCACTTCCCTTCAGAATCGGTGGGACTCGAAGATTAGCATAACAACATCTAAAGAAACAACCGTGACTATACTAGGATCGCCTAGCTGAATAGCGACATAAATGATAAATGAGGCAAGTAGAAATTATGTTTAGATCGTATAAAAAACTGCAACTGATTTGGTGAGTTACGGTCGACATATGCAAGTTCCCTATAACAAAGAAGGTTATAGTGCCACGATTGAATTAACTACGGCACTAAATTCATAACGAAGTGAGTTGAGTAACTAACAAGGGTTTTGTAACCTGTCAGTGTGGATACTCAAACCTGGGAAAGACGTGGCTGAGTTAGAACTTTAAAGGTTAATATAGCTTTTGTTACCAGTCGCTAATACATTTGAAACTCTTCATGCTGCACTAACAACTCCGATCTCACAAGGCTTAAAACAGAATGGACGATCTTCGTGGCCCTTATCGAAGCCCTTTGACACTAATTGTTGATTAGAGAAATATTAAAAGCTGCCAAAATTCTGCTTTCGAAAGAAGGTCATATCGACAAAACTGATCCTCTTAGGATGTCTTCGTAGGAGTTATCCTAGCTACAACATAATACAAGTATGTGCAGGATCTATTTGATCGGATATCGTGTTTGGCAGCTTAATTTTTGGAGGAATATATATAGTTTTGTAAATTAGAGTCTTGATCTTGATCACGTTTTGTCTATGTTAAGCAAAATAAGTACAATGTTATGAAGAATACATTATGTATTATTTTGGCTGACTTCATAAACGCAGTTTGCAAAGAAACACTGCATCCATGTCATCCAACCTCTTAACCACCCTATGTTGTCCCTTCTAGTAGTTTGTAAGACAAACCTTTGCCACGTTGTGGGCTCCATCTGTCCTTCACTTGGTCGCTGGTCATTTTAATTGGGTGCCCAATAGACTACACGATAGTGTGCTGGACTATCAATCTGGGGGTTGCGGGTTCGATTCCCGCCAGAGACTCTGGGTGTATCTGCAGACAAGTAAAAGGCTTCGCAGTTTGTGTTTGTTTAAAAAAAAATAAAAAATTGGTCTCCGAACGAATTCATGCATTTCTTCGTCGAATTCATTGGCAGTATTTTTTGCCATTGCTGAAGCACATTCACCCATCTCGGAACCCGGCCTGATGATCTTTTCACTGCGGGACAGACCAAGCACTCCAACTGGAACCATTCCATCATTGCACTGTTCAACGAGGGCCTCTATAGTTACACGGCCACTTTTCACATCTGCTGGTTCCAACACCAAAAAACTATTGTCAATACAATCCTCCTCTTCCTCATGGGCCCAAATCTTCTCCCTCAGTGCTAGCTCTTTTTAAAGGTGGTTCTTGTAATGCTTGTTAATTCGACTGCTGGTAGTTTCTTAGCGGTAAAACATATCTGGTTAGCTTTCTTGGTGCTCTACAGCTTCGCTGAATGTGACCAATTTACCACAGTTATAACATCTAATTTTGGCTTTACCTTGTTTCTCATTTAAAGCGTCTAAAACTGCCTCTTTTTGACGTTGAACATTATTCAATTTTGTTTCTAAGTCCGACACTTTTTTATCAATGCCATCCACTCTGTTGTTAATAACATCAGACACTTTCTGAATTTTCTTATCTGTGGCTCTAGAAGATTCTTGAAGTTTCGCTTCCATTTCAGCTAAGTGTTTAATTGTTTCTTTGACTTCAGCTTTAATCTTAGCATGAAGTTTCTCGTTGTCGGCAAGAAGTTTCTCGTTGTTGACTCCAGAAGTTTCTTGAACTTCAACTAGAAGTTTATCGTTGTTTACTCTGAAAGTTTCTTTAACTTCAGCTAACAGCTTCTCGTTGTTTACTTTAAAAATTTCTTGAACTTCAGCTAGAATTTTCTCGTTGTTTACTTTAGAAAATTCTTGAACTTCAGCAAATTTTTCGTTTGTTTCTTGGAATTTGATTTCCAATGTTTCCATCATAGCGGCCAACATTGTATTTAAGTCCATGTTGCTTGTTGCTGCACTAGTACAGACTTCTAAATACTTCTTCTTTATACTCGAATTCGAAAGTTCCGATGTCAATATCTCGTCTGTTGAATTCATCTATCAGCCTCTTTTGCAATTCTGCTTTATTGCCAGCTGTTGGTAACTCCAACTTACTTAATTCTTTCTTGAGCTGTTCAACTTTTAGTTCTTTAAACTTCATGCTTTTCATTTTGCAATCCCACTTCTGACACCAATTGTTACGTTTTAACCTTTTTAAAACGTTGGTAAATTTCCTTTAAATAAAACGGATACTTTTGATTGCAAATAAAAGCAGTTTTAATAGTTTAAAATTGTAACAAACTCTTTATTTATTTAAAATTTACAACAACAACAGTTCAAATAGTCACTCAGTGTCTTTAAACACGTTTATCAATGTACAAGAAAGTTGATGTTAACTCTAACAGCGCCTATGATAAACTCACTCACGACTGTAACCTCTGCCACTATTTATACACACGCCATCTTTCGTGAATCTTCTACAATCCTCTTAACGATCAAACTAGTACACTCGAATTCTAGAGCTTTCGATGTTAATGTTAGCAGCTTAAACATTAAGTGTTGCCATACTTACAAACAATGCTAATAACCGCATGCTACTGATGGACGTGTTTATAAACATGATTAATGCTGCAGGCAGTTGTTACGGACTGTTAAATTTAAATCGCTATTGCAAATTCGTAACAATATAAATTTTTTACGACTCTTTAAATTTGAAACTTTTGAATTTAATATTTCTATACTTTCTAGTTGTATTTTACGAATCTAGCTTCATACTTCATTTAAACATTTGCCCTAATTACAGACTAACAGTGTATCATTTGATTTTAAAATCATTCACCCACCTAAACATTAGTTTAATGCTCTACCCATAACAATAATGCAACTTTAAATTAACAAAAAAAAAAAAAAAAAAAACTACCAAATACATCCATCAATTATTCTACACGTGTTTCTAGTTTTCCAAATAACAAAATCATTCCCTTAAGAAGTATAATTCATTAGTTCAAAAACCAATTTGTTTTTAATTGGCTGCAATGAAGTTTTCAAACTGTAACAAACTGTAACCACTCCCCGCACACTGAGCTCAACAAACTGCATATTAAATTTATTAAATAATAACAAAACAATGTAAATCATAATTTTAGTTGAAATAAAATCGCAAATTTTAAAAATCCCAAACTGAACATCTTAGAGTTGCGTGTTTTGGAACGAAGACAAAGAAAAGATTGCAAGAAATAAATTCAAATGATTGTTGCAATTAATATGGCATCTTTTAGATGAGATGAGATCTCATGATAGTAACCCAGAAACAAGTTCACATTTTGTGATTTGCGTTATGTTGATACCAAGGGAAAATTTAAAAATTAAATTTGAAAAATACTAAAATGATTTTATAGTGATGATTTAGAAGCTAAGAGTTATCTAACTGAAACTTTAAAAATTATACAGATTTATTAAAATTTTAAAATAGCGTTGCAACTTATTTATTGAATAAGTTATTAACATATTGCACAGTGGTTTAGAAAAGTTTTTTTTTTTTTTTTTGAGAAATAATTAGGTATCTCGGGAACTATTTGAGATATTATTACGAAATTTCACATGGTTAGAGCTGAGGTTTGAGTTGATTTGCAGTTGTTCAGCTGCCTAGAGCTAATGGGAGCCAGTGCGTTGACCCTCAAAGTTGGTCCCTCGGGTATTACTTTTTTTTTAAATCGCCAAAAATGTATGAGCAGAATGAGCTGAAATTTTAAATATACTTAAGAAGATCTTCAAAAATACGCTTACATGTGTAGATTTTTTCTATTAGACGAAGAGATATTTAGGTTTATTTATTAATTTTTTTAAATTTTGCTCGATCTTTTTATGGTTTTTTAGATGTGGCGGGCCTACGGAGTGTCCAATTTTTTTTCTAAAATATCACCTATATTAGTGACAAAATTTTAAATAAAATAAAGAAACCTGCTAACAAGTATCTTGTCCCTATACAAAGTTAAACGCATCCTAAGTTGGAACATGTAAAAAGTGACGTATTTTTTAAGTTTTTTCCCAAAAAGGTTCATTTATTCTTTCTTTTGTAAATCAAATTTTTCTTCCGGACTATATACAATTTTTATATGATCCGGAAGGAGAATTTAATGCAAAAGCGTAAAAAGTAAATTTTGGCTCACTTAAGCGGACACAACACCCCCCAGACCTCTCCAAACTTGGCCAATTTTTAAAAAAATTTCAGATTTGAGTAAAAAATTCTAAAAAGACAAAGCACCGATCCTCAAAAAAGCTTCATATTTGTATAACCTTATATGCTTGTTAAATATCTACAAAGTTTTTTTACTATAACATGGTAAACAACGCCACAGTAGGCACTTTTCTTAAAAAACTCAGTTTTTGGAACACATTTTCCCCGGTTTATGAATTTCGGCATTTCAAAATAAAAAATAATAAAGATTATAATGCCTTTGATTTAAGGATAATTGAGTCTATATTAGATTCAAATTTTGTTATGATAGCTTTAACCGTTAAAATTTTACATTCATTCAAATTTCATATTTTTCTTCAGGGAAAATCACCTTATTATAATCTTTTAAGTTTTTAAAGTAAATGACGTCCCAAAAATTTATAAAATTATTTAATTTTACTAAAATATCAATCTTCATGTCCTATGGTTTTCAACAATAGCAAATACTTATATAAAAAGCCTTTATTTACTCCTCAGAAGTTCTACAAACCTTGCCTCCTTTGAAAAATATGTACGTTTTTTCATACATTTAATGCAAAATGTTACTAACATATCAAATGTAAATTCTGAATTCAAACACATACTGACTTAACAGAAAGTTTGGTGTAACACATTTTGAGAACCATTGTTCTAAACATTATCATATTTGCCAGCATTTAGTTTTTAGATGATGGCTTATAATTTAACCTTGGGAGCATAGAAAATCGATAATGAAATAAGAGCCACTATAACCCTTTTCAAAGGTTAAAAATTCCCGTAAAACATGGACAACAAATGAACATGTTAGAAATTGGGAAAACTCTACAGTCGGCAAATATTCTCTACGGTGGAAATATTTTCGAAGTTAAACAACTATTTACTAACATTTTCATTTATAATTAAGTAGCTAAAGAAACAATTTTTTATTGTTTTAATATTAGAGTTGAATAAATACATTTATTAGATCATGATAACGAAACAATTTATTGGCAATTTTTAGCAACCACAGAAAAAAGGAGTGATAATACCAAAGCAGAGAAACAAAAACAAATATTTATTTAATAAACTGTAAGTAAAACAATAAAATGATTTAACCACAGCCATGGTTTCCCAATGACTCAATGCGTTTTTAACAATTTTTTTTTTTATAAAGTCAAAATGTCAAGTGCTTGCCACCTTTTAAAATATGAAACCGACTTATAAATTTCAAAATCCACCACCGATGAAACGTAAAATATTTCACGAATACTCTCAAGCAAGTATTTGGTTTTTTTTTTTTTTTTTTTTTTTTTGAATTAATTAAAATCGTAAGAAGTCTATTTCAAATACATAAAATTAATATTATTACTCATCATTGGCTGTCGGTTGTTTAGATACAATCGTACATGTAAGTACATATGTATGAATGAATGTAATTTTATGTTTGTGTATTTTGTGAGTATTAAATTTAAATTTGTTGAATTGTTTGATGTTGTTTTTGTGTTGTTGTTGTTGGTAGCAACAAACATCATCATTTACAGCATCTACAACATGATCGTCATCCTCATCTTCATGAATTTCAGTTGCAATGATGCATGTTTCAGTAGTTGCTGCAACTACCAACTTGTACTTGCAATTCGTAATGGTGATGGCACTGTTGGTGGCGGTGGTGGTTGGCGGTACATGTTTCCATGATGATGGCAGCTACAAATAATAATTCAAAATTAAATCAATGAATATGAGTTCTGTTCTCGTAGAAAATATAATTTCAATTTTAAATACAAAAGAATATTTAAATACTCATGTGTTGTGTAGTAAATGCATATATCGAAATATGAGCGTATGTGTGTTTGAAGCTCATAAGTTGCTGGTAAATTTGTAGTGCAATAAAAATAATTCATATTGCCAATAAAAACATAAATTAAAAGATCTCAATCGCATTAAACAAAGTACAACAACTATGAACTGGTAGACATGATGATAAAGATGCTTCGGAACTTCAAAAAAAGCACTAAAACTATACTGTTTGACTTTCAGCAGTGATGTCCAACAGTTTGCACAAGTGAGAAGAAACCAAGTAATGTCCAAGCATGCCTCAATTTAAGAAAAGTAATATTACAATCTGTCAATATCTATATAGAATGGACAATTTTAGATAAAACATTAACTTATCCGCAACCATTTTCGAAATAACAGAATTACCGTTACCGCTAAAATACCATTACCGATATTCTATAAATAATTTAAATTTTTAAAAATAGAAATTTTGAATCTTAAATCATTGAAATCTACAAAATATAAAATATACCACATTTGTTAACTTATTTTTAATTTTTTGTAAATTTTATTAATCCACTAATACCCCGGTTTGCGTCGCTAATTGGGACCGGAGAAACGCGACGCCATTTGTATTGATTTTCATTTAATTGCTTCCGAAATAAAAAATTGATTTTTTAATAAACAAGTAAGAGAGTTATATTCGGCTGTGCCGAATCTTATATACCCTTCACCAAATTATATTTTAAAATAAAATTAAAAAATCTTTTTTTTTTAATTTTTATTTTTCGAAATTGATTTTCAAATTTTTTTCTAATTTTTTACAAAAAAATTTTTTTAATTTAAAAATTTATTTTTTTGAATTTATTAGTGAAAAAAATTTATGACAAAAATATGTTTTTTGTGAAAAAAAAAATTCGGGTTAAAACATATTTTTCCCGATTTTGACCCATTGTAGGTCCAACTTACTATACCCTTATATGCATTGTTGCAATGGAATTTAAAATATCTTTCATTAGGTATCCATATTGTCTATATTTATGACTAAGTAATCGAGATATAGATCAAAAATAGGCCAAAAATAGAGGTTGTCTCGGATTTTTGCTCATATCTCCGTTATTTATGGACGGATTTTGCTGATTTTAAATAGGAAACTTCTCGAAAGCATGTCTGACAGAATTATTGAAGATTTGGATCCCGAAGATATCTGGGGTCTTCAGAAAATTTATTTCAACAGACAGAGAGACAGACAGACAGACGGACATGGCTAAATCGACTCCGCTAAAGTTTTTGATTTCGGAAAAAAATTTCCAAAATTTTGTTTATTTTTTTTTCCTAAAGATAGAAGAAATATCTATCTAAACTATTTAGGACACATTTAACTAAGAACAATAGGTAATAAGTTACATGGTTGAGAAAAAACAACCCCTCTAACTCAGAAAGTTCTCAACCGATCTTGTTGAAAAATTGTGTCTGAAATACTATCCGATAGAACTAACCATGGCTAGTTCTATTCAAATCGGAAGACATCGATTTCAAAAGTTGGTCCACTTGAAATGAAATGCCCGATATACTCAAGGTCGTTATAGATAGCGAAGTTGATATAGCCATGCCCGTCTGTATATTGAAATAAACTTTCTGAAGCCTCCAAATAATTTGGATAAATGATTGATACAGTAATTGCAAAATAAGGACCACCCTAATGTTTATAGTACTGTTACAAATTGGATATATTTATTTATATACGTATTTTCCTTAGCTGTAAATATCATTTGCCAAGTATTTTAATAATCAATAAAAAGTTATTAATTATTTTTTCACATTAACTTTGTTGACAAGCAAAGGTAAGTTCTAGGGTACTCAAATTATTTGTTTTTCCGCATTAAAGGTTAGGTTGTGCTTGTGTACATTTATACAGATATCCAGACAAATTTTTCTACGAATAAGTTTTATATACAAATAAAGCACAGCTAAACATTTTGAGCGGATCGGTCCATAATTGGTCATAGCTCCCATACAAGGCCCAGAAATATTGGTATCCAAAATGGTGATCGGTCGAAAATCACTCACGACAAAATAAATACAAAAAACATAAAATTTTAGTTGTGTTTTTATGCAGCAATAGAACAATTTAAGAAAAGAGTATAAACAAATCAAAAAAATCTGTTAAAGTTAACTTTTGAGAATTATTTTTGTTATTGTATTAAAAGCCAATTTTTTTGATGTCATCTAAAAATATGAGTCATATGCTTTACAACAGGAAATTTACTATGCTTTCAGAAAAATATAACATTTTATCGCCCAGGCGATTTTGGTGTTTTTCAATACATTGAAATACCATGCATTTCTAAAGTGAAAAATGTCCAAATGTTTTTAAATTAAAAGGAATTAAGGGTTTTTATACCTTTTGTAGATTACTTTAAAATAAAAACGGAGAAAAATAAGACCATCAAACTTAAGTAAGAGCTCAAAAAAGTGTGGACCTCGGTATTTTAAGCACCTGTAGATAAGATCCTTCAAAACTGACACAATAATACATTGATGTGATCCATTTGATGCTTACATTAAATTATTACAATATCATGGTTTTATATAAGTAGTATTTAGTTTTGCATTAAACTAAATATAGCCTTTTCTGTTTCGCTGAAATTATTTTCCGCACACGTTATTCGTACGAAAATTAATTCAATGGATACCCTGAGTAAGTATGTATTTAATTAATATTTAAATATATCTTCACATTATAAACGGTTTTGGGCTTTAAAATACAACATCGAAATTAATTACATTTAATAGTTATGAGTATGACCCCTTGACTTTTTCACATAGTAGCTAATAACTTTTTTGTTAAAATAAGTTTGCTGATGATTTTCTTAATAAAGTTTAAGTAAACATTTTTTACTTAGATATCTCATATTGTTAACTCTTGAACAATTTTTAAATCAACCTTTTTATCTCTTTATTTTGTTTTAATTTTCCAAAGATTTTGTTAAAAGTTAAATATTTTATAATAGTAACTGACAGAACATACCTGAACGTATAAATACAATTTTGGATAATTTCGGATATGTGCCATATAAATAGCAGTGGTTTCGGGTGATTTAAAAACATTAAAATTGATTCTAAAAGTCTGTTTATAGAGTAATAGGTTGTAAAAACTTTTGCAACAATTTTTGTCGTGTCAATAAATGTGGTTACTCTAGACGATATGGTCAAGAAAACTGAACTTTTTTACAATAAATTTTTCATTGAAACTCTTTTGATTTATCCAATCGCGGATCCAGGGAGGTGAAAAAAGAAAATTTCTCCCCTCCCCCCAAAACAGAAAAGTATTAATTTAAACAAGTAAGAGAGCTATATACAGCTGTGCCAAATCTTATATACCCTTCACCAAATTATACTTTAAAATAAACATTTTAAATATTTTTAGGTAAACAAAATTTAACATTTTTTTTCGAAATTGTTTTTGAAGTTTTTTCCAAATTTTTTTAAACATTTTTCTTAATTTAATTTTTTTAAATATATTAGAGAAAAAATATGTTTGCCAAAAAAAAATTGTTGGTGAAAAAAATTCGGGTTAAAATATTTTTATCGATTTTGACCCATTATAGGTCCAACTTACTATAGCCTTATATAGATCGTTGCAATGGACTTTGAAATATCTATCATTAGATATCCCTATTGTATATATTAATGACTTAGTAATCCAGATATAGACCAAAAATATGCCAATAAACGAGGTTGTCCCGGGTTTTTCCTTATATCTCAGACATTTATGTGTCGATTTTCGTCAGTGATGTATCTTTGAGGCAGGCAGTGCTTCTTTCATGATAGCCTGTAACAAACATAACAAAGAAGGTGTGACTTCTTCATCCAAGCATGCAGTGCCCAATAATTATACCTAATCGAATTCCTAACAAGATCAAAGAGAATATTGGTCGTTTTCAAATCTTGGTCAAAGAATTTTGGATATTCTGGAAGTGGTAACCACCTGAGTTCCGTCTCTTTTAACATCCATTCGTTAGTCATATTCTATTGTGCAGCCAAAAGGATGTGAATGTCCGTTTGTTGCTCATTCATCAGCGATTTAATTTTTCTGCAACCCATACTAATTGGACAAGGTTAGCCCAGTGAATAAATGCTATCGAGTAGACATTTCGATCTTATTACGCTGGTGTTGAGAGCTTTGAGTGTAAGGCTGACCACATAGGTTATCTATGGTAAATGTCTGGAGATTTAGTATCGGTTTCTGAATTTGAATCCCAGAGGACAGAGTTTGCGACCCAATCATATCAAGTTGTTATTCTGACATTGTACTGAAAAAAATTGGAAATAAATCTTTAAATTCTAAACAAATAGTCCGATTTTAATAAAATTGCTCATGCCTCATGATCCCAAAGAGTTACCTCGGCTATATGAGAAATGAAAAATGATGCCAAACTTTTGTTCAATATCGATATTTATGTAGGATAATTAGTTTTTCCTTATAGCGGTGCTAGACCAAATATGGATCGATCTTCATAAAAATACGGTACGGTATATGTAAGTATTAAATAAGTCGAATTGCAATTTAATAACGATATTATTTAGAGACTTATGCGTATGCGAATTATGTTAATAGTTGTGGAACGATCCACGATCCAAAAAATGGAGATTGTAGACTGCTTCTATACAACTCAATTCTAATATGTAATTTAAAAGTTACCTCAATGTGATTAAATTTTATTATTTTTTTTTTTTTTGATATTTTGAAACATCGACAACAGTTTGGACCAACCTGTTAAAAATATTTACCATAAACTTTAAATTGAGCTTTAGAAACATTACAAGCATGTAAAAAAATCAGATCGCACAATTTTCAAAAAAAAAAAAAAAATCCCAATTGAGCATGCGCAACGCCCAATTTTTAGAGATGCATATTTCTTAGTGCTGCTGCAGTTGTTGTTGTTGCTATTAATTATTTGTTTGCCAAACAGAAACAATCAAACACAGCATCAAAAACTACAACAACAAGAAAATCGTCAACACACTTGTTGCCTTCACTTGCCATGTTACGTATACGACACACGGTTCGTATTAAATACGAAAACAAACAAACAAACAAACACTGCATTGAGCAGCAACAAAAACAACAATCAATATGTAATTGCATTAAGCTTTTTTGCGTTTAGTTTAAATTCTTAAGTTATTTTTGTGTTTAATCAAAGCTTTTCTTCATTGCAAGTGCATTCATTCATTTATTCTCTCAATAAGCCAGTTTTAAGTTACAATAAACTCTCACTTTTGTTGTTTAAAGATGTTTGTTGTTTTTAGTTGTTCTTGTGTGTGGTGTTTGTATGCGGATATTTTCTGTTGTTGCCAACAATCAGCAGCAAATCAGTTGCATCTTTTTTTTGTTTGTATTTTGTAAATGTATCTGTGAGTTTGAGAGTTTATGAGTATTAAGTAGAATCGATGGTAGTAGTAGGGCCTGCTGTGGTTGTGTTACATTAAATGCACTTGATGTGGCTGCTGTATGTATGATGCCATGTGGTTTAGCTTTGGTGTAGTTGGTGGTGGTGCTGCCAAGTTAAATCAAAGAAGAGTCTAACTAAATCTAACGGCTTTAGATTTGCAAAATTAAAAACAAAAAAAATGTTTGTTTTCATTTCGCTTCCAAACGGTATAAAAACGTTTGCATTTTCTGAACAAACAACAACTAACACTTGACGAGCCTTCAAACGTAGACGTGTCTCGTTCTCAAAACGCGTGTGTTCTTTTAAAAACTATTTCATAAATACTCCAACTAAGGACACCTTCCATACTTATAAACATATTTATCGTTATTTTACGTGTTTTGTGGAACAATAACAAAAATATATAAAGTGAGTTCCTTAAGAAGGAGTTTTTCCTTTAAAAACTTTTTAAACTACAAATAAAGGAAAAAACTAACATGTTATTAAAAACAATGTTAAAAATATATAAACATTTTTTGTAAACAAACGTGTTTAGAAAAATAACAATAATTATTATTAAATTTAAAAATAAAGTGGTTTTTGAAAAACAAAACACAATTTAAATAAATATTTAAAATGTATTAAAATAAAAAATAATAATAAAAATACAAAAACTGAATTGTTAAATATTGTTAACCGAGTTTTTCAACTTAGTTTTTAGCATTTTAAGTCCCAAATAAATTCCTAAAACTGTCTTAAGAACGTCTTAGAAACATTCTTATTTGTTCAAATATTTGAGGAAATAAGCATAACCACTATTTTCTGCAAAACTTTATTTGATTTGACATGACTTTTGTAAGTGCAATCAATATAATAGTGAAATTGTTTTATTAAAAAAATATTTATTCAAATTAGGGTGAAATATTTAGTTAAATCAACTTAATGCTTTAAAAATAATTATGACAACTAAAAGTTTGTCTTCAATTAACTTATTTCAAAGAAAAACAAATGTCATAGTATTTATTTCAAATCTTATATACGAGTTTATTATTCATTCTCCCAAAAATTTAACTTAGTTCTTCAGATTTTGTTAATTTATGAAGCCATTTAGGCATTTCCATTTTAAAATTTTGAAAAACTCGCGATTTTATTTATCAATTTCGATTTTTGAAAAGTGACAAAATTCAACAATATTTGTGAGTTTAGGTATTCTTATCTTGTAAAGCTGTGGTCGGATTTTGTTAATTCAGGCACCATTGTTATGGCCTCTTTAAATTTAGCAGCTAAAATGTAATATTTTCATTTAAAAGTGCATTCATAATGCAAATGCAAATGCAAATGCAATTTTGTCTAATGCATTTTTGCTTTTTACTATTTTATAATACAATAAAATTAGAAGAATCTTCCTGAATGATTGTAAAAAATTTTAAATTTTTAATAAAAAATTCCACCAGTTTTTTTCAAACCAAAATTAAATATACATAACGTTTTTTCCTACTTAAAGATATTTATACCAACTTACTTCTATTCGGTGGCGGATACATTCGGCTACCTCATACATATTTTAGTTCATTATTTTTTGGTTTGTATCATTCAGAATTTTAGGGGTTGTCACAGAATCCAATCATTGTCGGAATCGGTTTTGAAAACCACGAAAAAAGTCTCATGAAATCGAAAGTTTTATATTCAATTTAGAATTAAATTCTTTATCGATTAAACAAAAAATTACATTGGATTTCCTAAGTCAAATGTACCTTTTTTGTCATTTTCAAAACCGATTCTGACAATGATTGGATTCTATGAAAACCCCGATTATAAAAAATTCCACAAATCATGTAAGTTTATGTATTCATATCTTGTAAATTTGTGGAGCGATTTTATTGAATCGGGAACTATACGAAAGGTTATTCCGTTCTTCAAAAATTGTACAATTTCAATGGAATATTTGAATATAAAAGTGCATTCTTAACGCAATTGCAATTTTCTGCTTAATATATTCAAAAAATATTGAAAATCAAAAGAGTAGAAATTTATAAAAACTGCATCAGAAAATTGTATTTGCATTATGAATGCATTTTTATATTAAAATATTCCTATGTATTTATATAATTTAAAGAGGACATACTAACTCTTCACTTGGCTTCACAATCAAACGAATAGGAAAACAGCTTTTTTTTTCATTTATATTAGAGAGAATGCGAGAATCAATACAAACGATATGATTTTTGTATGGCGAGTTTCCACTTGGAAGCAATACCTCATTTCTAAAATATGTGAGAAGTTTTTGAATCGAAAAAATATTTAAATTTCTAAGAATCATTCAATTATTAACGGGAAGATTTAGTTAATGTTCATCTGAACACATCTAAAGTACAAAGAAAAGGATTTACATGTTCTGTGTTTAACAAGAGGTTTATAAATATTTCGAATGAAAAACTTATCGCACAAAATACCCAACTGTTCTAGAAGACAAGTGATTTTTCCTATCATTAAGGGTTACAACTAGTCCTAAGCAGGGGCTCAATTGAAACGTTTTGATTACAATGAGACTGTTTGATAGCTACTCTTAAGTAGTCAACGCTTTGGATTCACATACCGGTTACATAGAGTCTAGCTACCCAACTAGTTACTTGATCAGCTACAAAACTAGTTATTTTAACATGTACTGATGCAGTGATGTTAACTTTTTTGTTTCGATTTCCGTACAGCCCTAAAAAAATTACCGTTTCTTAGGTAAAATTACCGTATACAAAGTCTTGTACAAAAATAATAATATTTTCTTACAATTTTGTGAAAATGAGCGAATTCACTTAATTGTAAATAAATTCAAAAAAAAACCCATCGATTTTTATGATCGATATCTCATTTTATTTCCATTAGATGTGGCTTTGCGATAAAGCCATAAATCTGTACAATTTCTGTAGTTTTCGATTTTTCATGATTTTTTTAAAACAAACAAAAATTGCCATTTTCACGTAAAAAATATATTTTTTGCTTCAATTTGTTATTATAACTCCGAAACTACTGAGCCGATTGAAACGCAATATATATGTGAAAATTTGTACATAGTATAAGGAAAATGTTTTCAAAATTCAATCAATCGAAAGAAGAACATTAACTACTTAATTGTATGTAGATCAAACAAAAAACTAAAATTTTGTGAAAATGAGCGAATTCACTCAATTGTGAATAAAATCGAAAATAATCCATCGATTCTTATGATCGATATTTCATTTTGTTTCTATTACATGTGGCTTTGTGATAAAGCTATAAACCTAAACAATTTCTGTAGTTTTCGATTTTTCATGATTTTTTGAAAACAAAAAAAGTTGCTATTTTCACGTAAAAAATATATTTTTTGCTTTAATTCCTAAACTACTGAGCCTATTGAAACGCAATATATAAACGGATTAAAGATTATGTAAACCTTAACTTTTCTAAGTTTATTTTAATAACATTGGACTGATCGTTTTTGCGATGTCATTAATTATGTGGAGAAACGTCGAACAAAATTTATAATTCTACTTAAAAATTTAAAAAACATCTATCCATAGAATTGGAAAATTTTACAATTATTGTACTTAGGTAGCCACGATGCATCAAATCCATATAGTGGTTAGTCAAGCCTTTTTTTGCTGCTGTTGACCTGAGTTATGTGTATACACGTTATAAAAATATAACTTTTGGGATCGAATGCTTAAAAATTTAAACTTTTTCAAATTACCGTACAAATGTATAAATTACTTGTCTACCGTTCGGAGGTCTAAATTACCGTACCATACGGTAATTACGCTACGGTTAACACCAATGAACTGATGTGTAAAATAACTTCTTTATAAAGTGCAGTGCAAAATAAACGTTTAAAGTGACCGCACTCTAGGATGCAAAATTGACAATTGACTTCACGCTAGATTTCAGCCGATGTCAGTATTCTTAAGCATCAAGAAAATAAACTGTACGAGAATTATATCAACACAATCTACATAAAACCAGTTTTTGTACTAATTACTCACAAAACGTTTAAAGTGACCACACTCTAGTTTACTTAGAGACACTTAAGCGACGATTGACTCCACACTAGATTACCTGGGATGTATAAAGTACTTTTCTTTGCACTATAAGAGATACAATGTCTACTTGCCTAGCTGCTGGGTATAGAAACTACTTACTATTATTGTATTTCTTTTGTTCTGTTTAAATCATTGTTTCTGTTTTATCGTTTATATTTGATCATTTATACCCTTTTTCGAAGACCACGAAAAAATGTTTTTTGTTCACACTAGTTCAATTTTTTTACTTTGTTACTAGATTTCAAAACATACATATATTGGATGATTCATTTAGTTTTTTTTTTTTTAATTTTAAATAAAACAAATATATTTGTGTGTCAGAATATTTATTGTGACCCAAAAGAACAATCTCTAACATTTACTTTTTAAAGATAATTTCATTAAAATGCTCTCCCAGACCACGGTCCATTAGGAAGGTAAAATTTTCCATCACTCTTTCTAGCATTTCTATAGATATTGAGTAATGGTGGCTTTCAAGTCATGAATCGTAGCTCGCGTATATACGAAGACCTTTAACTTTACATAACCCCAAAGAAATAAATGAAGAGCTGTGATATCACACGATCTAGGCTGCCAGTTGACAGGACCTGAACGCGACATTAGCAGTTCACCATAAATGAAGCCATGAAAAAACAAATTTAAAAAACTCTAAATGAATCACACTAAACTAAATAGACTCAATTGTCATGACTAGGCGATGGAAAAACCCATTGACCTGTAGAGACTCTATTTGAAGTGAATATTTTATAATGATGCAAAATCTAATAAAAATGCACAAGTTCCGATATTCAGTATTAATGTGTTTTAAAGACCTAATTTTTATTAAAATATTAATCTTCAAAATTGAAGACTATCCAATATTCTACAATAAATCTTCTACTTGGGCATACTGTGATAGAATGTATATTTGAAGTCATCATATTTGGGAAAAGAGTTGCATGAATAATCCCTAAACTAAACAGAGTCCCTGGGCATCTGCCTGGTTTGTACACATACAATTCAATCTGATCCAAAGAATTCTAGCAAGATCCTAATTTTAGTACTATTTATTAACAGGACAAATTCAATTCCATATTTACAAATCATTTAATCATACCACAGGTTTATGATTTGTTAAAATGTTTAGTCACAAACTAATTAACAAATAAAATTATGTATAAAACAGTATAATTAAGTATTACCACTTAATAAATCAATATTTAACTAAGTAATAGAAACGTGACATTAAAATGATAACCTCTGTAACTTATAGTTCTAATGAAATATTACTTAATACGTACAAACCAAAGAAATAGAAAGATTAATAAAATTTCAATTTAATTACACATAAACATCAATCAAAATATGTATAAATATTCGTGGAAATAAATATTATTATTTTTTTCAAATACAGATCATGAAATCTATCGTATTTGCTGCCCTTTGCTGTATGACTGTTGTATCGGCTCAACGTGGTATTCCACCACCACGTGGAAATTCTTTCGATGCCAATGCTGTGATACTCAAACAGGATTTCAATTTGAATCCAGATGGTTCATACAACTACAAGTGAGTATTTAGTAGATAATCCAAGTGTTGATTGAATGTTTATACAAAATATGTAAATTGTTTTCAAAAACAAATACAAACAACGTTTAACTCTAATCAAATAAACGCCCATTTAAGTAAATTAACGAAACCCAAAAAAACTAAAGAACACACCTTGCCATGCTTAAAAGTGAAAAATAATAAAAAAAAAAAAAACACTGTTAAGAAATTACAACATATTTGGCCTTTTATGAAAATAATATTACGCCAAACAATAACTATGTATGTAAGTTTGTGCATATTCTCATAAATAATAGCATATGGTGTGTTTTAGTTTTATTTCACGCTTTTTGTTTCACTGGGTGTACAATTTACATAAAATTACTGAGAGCGATCTTAATGTCACAAAACTAATTTAATGATTGTTAGTTTCTGAATTACAAAAAGCTATTTCGTAGGAAAAGCTAAAAGTTCTCATATGAACATTTTGTTGTTAATACAGAAACATTAAAGTTAATATTTTGTTTATTTTTACAGTTATGAAACTAGCAATGGAATACGTGCCGATGAAGCTGGTTATCTCAAAAATGCGGGCAATCCCCAATTAGAAGCTCAGGTAATTATTATTTTATTTTCTTATGTCTTCCAAACAGTTTTTAACAAAAATTTTAGCTGTTATTATTGAATCCATTTGTGCTTAAAGACTGAAATGTGACCCAAAAATATTGTATATGCCAAAGTATTATTTGCATAATGTAGATGTAATCAGTTTGAAATTGACATGGGCGGTAACTTCTAAAAAAAAAGTTGTTATTTTTTTACCATACATAATCATAGTGTTTAGTTTAATAGTATTGCATACCTTTAGGCCGTCAAAGAGTATGCAAAAGCTTTGGCTGCTTTTAACTTTTTCTAAAAAGATCAGGCATACTTTTAGGCAAACTTTTAATATGGCAATTCAAAACTGTTGCCAGATTATTAACTTGAAATTCCTTATTTAAATACTTATTATTTTTAAAATATTTCTGAATAAAATTTCCAGAATTTGTATTCAGTTTTATTCATAACATTTTGAAAAGTATGAAAATGCCAAGCATCGATAGTTATAGTGCCAAAAATGTCACAATTGTGCCACAAATCTCATCACTGGAAGACAAAGGTTCAATAGAAGTAATTCCTAATTCAATTCTCAAAATCAAACAAATTTTATTTCTTAACCATTGCGTTATTGAAATGATTTGGAATTAATCATAGGCTTAATTTCTTAGTACTTCAAACGTATTGAATTCATTCATTTAAAAATTCATTATGTATAGAATTAATGCATTATTGAATCATACAAGCTTTCTTTAATTCAAATCCATTAAAAAATAGCATAATACAATGTTTCTGCAATTCGAATTTATTTCAAAAAGGCTTTAACAATATTTTTATAACCTTCACGTTCGTGAGAAGGGTATATATAAGTTTGTAATTTCCACAATATAATTTTCCGACCCTATAATATTCTGGATCCTTATAGATAGCGGAGTCGATTAAGCCATGTCCGTCTGTCTGTCTGTTGAAATCAACTTTCTGAAGACCCCAGATATCTTCGGGATCCAAATCATCAATACTTCTGTCAGACATGCTTTCGAAAAGTTTCCTAATTAGAATCAGCTAAATCCGTCCATAAGTAACGGAGATATGAGCAAAAATCCGAGACAACCTCTATTTTTGGCCTATTTTTTCATCTATATCTCGATTACAAAATCATAAATATAGACAATATGTATATCTAATGATAGATATTTCTAAGTGTGACCTACAATGGGTCAAAATCGGGAAAATTATTTTTAACCCGAATTTTTTTCACAAAAAACATTTTTTTGTCATAAATTTTTTCACTGATAAATTAAAAAAAACTAAATTTTTAAATAAAAAAAAAAAATAAATTAAAAAGATTGGGAAATTTTTTAAAACAATTTCGAAAAAAATATTAAATTTTTTTTTTTTTTAATTTTATTTTAAAGTATAATTTGGTGAAGGGATTTGAGAGCTTGATTCGGCAGAGCCAAATATAGCTCTCTTACTTGTTTCAAGTCATTTTGTTAATGATTCAAAGCTATACAATGGCAAATTGAATGAAGAAGAAATATTTTAATTAAATTTGGATTAGATTTGAATTAACAAAAATTTAACCACTCAAAGGTTACATACATTTTATTATGAACTAATTCCATTATGAATTAATTCAACAATGATTGAGCACCATTGAAATATAAGCCTTTGAATGAAGTCAAAGTATTTGTTTTGCCAGGAATGGTTTTATGGAATGAACTGCAGACATTTTTAATTCTAAAATAAGGTTTTAGTGAATTAAGCTAAAATTATTTGTATTAATTCGGTAGTGCTGAGAATGAAAAGTGCAAACTTTTCTTGAACTATTCTATATACAAAAGTAACTTGGTACTTCCTAGACTCATTTGATACATTTAAAAAAATGCTCCATATTTTATGTCGACATAATAATGATTTGTTGTTCGATATAAGCTTTTCCGATCTTTTCATATGATTTATATTTTCTTTCGTTTTCTCTTAATTTCATCATATTGAAAAGAAGTGAGTTAAGCAAGTAGTTAATGTATCCCTTACAGACAGTAATCGCCACAAATGTCTTATCACTTGGCTGACTCCAATTTGGTAATTTGATACGTATGCAGAGAGAAGAAAATTGTTTACTTTACACATCCCAGGTAATCTAGCGTGAAGACAATAGTCACTTAAGTGTCTTTAAGTAATCTGGAGTGTAGACACTTTAAACGTTTTGTGAGTAATTCGTTCAAACTGGTTTGAACCAGACTACTTTGGACCAGATATAAGACAGTCTCGTTGTAGTCAAAAAGGTTCAATTGACCCGCTGCTTAGAACAAGCACGTGTTATGATGGGTAAAATTATTAGTTCGGGCTTGTCTCCTAGAACTGCTGGGATCGCACAAAAATGGAATAGTGTGAGAATAGCATTCCTGTTTATTCTTGTGTATAACATTATTTTCTGTAGAGAAATTATAACAGTATTTTCTATATACTGTTGTATAAAACAGAATTTTCTATAGAACATATTGTTTATATGTATTTTCTATATAAACTCTTTTGTATAACTGTGTTTTCTATAGAAAATCTTGTGTATAACATTAGTATATAGAGAAAATTGTGTGTATAACAGTTTTCTCTATATAGAATCCTGTGTATAACAGTTGTAAAATTCTTTATTGTGGTCCATAAGGTTGATGCATTTGCATTGTTTAGCATATTCTCAGCCCCTAATTTGAAAAATTTTTTATATATATTTTTTTGCAATATTTTCAGGTAATGCAAGGCTCCTACTCGTACACCGGACCCGATGGTGTTGTTTACACCATCACCTATATTGCTGATGAAAATGGTTTCCGCGCTGAAGGTGCACACATTCCAACTCCACCCCCTGTAGCTGCTCCCGGTGGACCTAGAGGCAGATTCTTCAAATAAATACGTTAAATATTATTTGTGAAACAGCATTAACAAATTATTAAACAAAAAACAGTGTACATCCAAGCAAAAAAAGAAAAGAAAAAGAGATTAATTAACACACATTAAATGGCAAATAGTTGGAAACTATTACAATATAAATCCATGTGGCAACGCAAATAATTAAACACATACATACCAAGCACACCGACACAAGAAACAAATCCCAAATACAACTAAACACACACACACACATATGTATACAGCAACACATTTACTCTAATATACATCACCAAGTTGTATTTTATTCCATAAATTTGTAAAGTTATTAATAATTAAGCCCTTATTTCAGCACAAACTGCACTATATTTCTCTCTATATCCCTCTCTCTCTTTCACTTTATCCCTTTTATCCTTTCCATGACAGTAATACTTATTATACTCCCTTTGTTGTATTTATTGTATGTATGTATATATTTATAATTTCTATCACACACTCTCTTCAATGTTTATTGTGATCGTAAATATGTCTCTATTCACTCTTTTATGCCTTTTTACGTATGTTTTATTATTTTATTTAAGATGAGAAGCTAAATAAATTTAACAATTTATTATCCATTTTTTTATATGTATAAATATTTCATTTTCTATTTTAGTTAATAAAAAAACACACAATTTTTATGTAATTTGTTAAAAGGAAAATATTGTTTAAATTATTTGTATAAACAAAGAAAACCAGCAAATATTGAAATAAGATTTATTAAGAAATTTGTTTTACTAAGTATAGCAACTACGCAACAAATAAATTGCGCAAAAAAACTTACAATAAAATTGTCTTTTTATTAAAATTCAGAAAGTGGCAGCAGTTACCAGCTTATCTTTTATTTTGATTTCCTGGCAATTGGCGAACGTTTGGAAACATTGCGTGGTATGCTAGAATTGGCAACTCCACTAGAACGGGGAGTGGTTGCCTGTTTTCGGGGCGATCCGGGAATGTTGCAAATACCAGCTTTTTGTTTGAAATCTCCTACCTCCAATCGATTACTTAACATTCGTTTAGAATTTAATGGTGACAAACTTTTAATTCTGGGGCTACTGCTTTTACGTTTGCTGTTCCCCATCTCCTCATCATAAGCCGCATCTTCCTCAAACATTAGTAAGACATGCAGTTTGTTGCAATTATTATCCAAAAATTTCATTGCCTTTTTCAAAGACTCAATTTTAAAATCTGTCTTTGTTTTATAATGATGATCGTAAAGTCTGTGCAGTTTTCCTACCGAATCCAGATTACCCACCACTACTGATTCCAAAAACTCATGTTTCCTTCCGACCTTAATGGCAAAAACTTCGGCTCCATCAGAAGGCATAATATCTTCTACCTTTGCTGCAGGTTTCAGATGAATATTTCTAATCTCCGCCTTTGCCAAACGTAAACTACGTTTGGCAAAGGCCTGCATACGATTTTCTGGTTTAAAAACTTCTTCCAGCAGATTAAGTTTCTGTTTTGTTTGCCCATATTTGTTGTAAGTAGAAATAATCCCCACTAGCATAGAACCCAAGGCCATAATACCCATTAGAGAGTATAATATTTGCCAGAGCATAACATTTGTTGTGGACTCTGCGGCATAACGTGGCGCCCTCTGTACATAGTCGCTAACAACGTCCAGAAATAATGACTGACAATCTTGTAGAGATAAATGCTTAGGATTAATGGGTATCGGTATTTTTTGAGATATAAGTTCCGTTGTTCGATCGGGAAATATAAAATTCTTAACTGTCTTCCAAAAGTAAGAGGTTGGTTCTTTCACATCGTTCAGCATATCGGTACAATGTTTTGTTGCCTGACGAAACCACGCCACACATACTGTGCCCAATTCCAAGTCGGGGTGTAGGGCTTTGCAAAATTGTTCCATATACGTGTTGGGATACTGAAAGGTGGGGTATAAATAAGGAGTTAATTTTTGTTTCTTGGAAAAGATATACTAACAAGTTTGAGTGCTATATTCGGCTATGCCGAATCTTAAATTTACCTTGGTATAAACACTTTAATATCGATACTAGGATCGCCCGGGAAATTCGAAAACTTTCAAAACGCTTTTTACCACATTTATGGAAAGAATTTTGAAACAATTTTTTATATTGTGCTTATCTAGAAACCATACTTAAAAGTGTACCACAAAAAAACCTGTGGCCTATTTATGTATATGATTCAGTGTTTGTTATTGGCACTTATGAGGTACAATGTTATATAGTAGGATTAACGCAGAAGATATTTTATTCCAAATGTTAAAAGTGTTATCTATTCTAAACAGAGTTTGTCCTTTATTCCTATTATAACGTAAGACATTTAACATGTATATTAGAGTGACAATCAGTTGTATTGAAAAAAAATTTGTGTTTGAATTTTGAAGAGTGCCGGGTGGAATATTGTGACACTAGGTCTAAAAGATAAGTGTTGAAAATTTGAGCCAAAGGTCGGATATATGCAAAATTTTACTATTTATATGAAATATATTTGTGAAACTCCTTAACTTTCTGCACTATGTTACAGAAATATGTAGATTTATTTATACTTATGAAAGTTACAGTAAAAAAATCTTTTTGAGATTAAACCTAATCTCCTTTGGGTCAAATTGACCCACAAACTGACTTATCGCTAACATTCGGAAAAAATACAAATTTTACAGTTTTTGCAAAAATTTTGCTGCTAAATAATTATTTTTGCAAACGAAAGTAAAATAATCGAAGTGTGTACGTAATTGTCGTTCTAATAAGATATAAAAGACAAAAATTGATTAAAAAATTTTAAAGTTATTAAAAACTAGCTTGACCCGGTGCGCTTCGCTACCCCTGTCGTAGTCTATGTTGGAAATTTCAATAAAATCGTTTCGGCCGTTTAGTATTTATTGTTTAAGAACTAAAGGTACCAATTTTACCGGTTTCCCTATTGACGCTTCCAAGTAAGGATCTATCTACGTTCCAAATTTCAATAAAATCGATTCAGCCGTTTAGGCGTGATGCTCAAACAAACAAACAAACTTACAAAGACATTTATATATTTATATAGATTCTCCAGACCATTAACGTGTTTCAGGCCACTTGAACAAGTAATGTAGTAACAAAATTAACATATTTTAAGAAATATTAAAATAAAAGCTACCTTTTACTTAAAATATATCCGTATTTACATTTGTATGAGTTTTTGTCTTTATAGGATACCGTTAACCTATTCGCAGGGATGTCCAAAAAAAAATATTTTTTTTAACGGCAATTTCGAATCTCCATTTTAAAATTTTTAAAAATTTTGTTAAAAAAATTTCAGAATTTTTTGATCATCACATTGGGATATAATGAGATCATAATAGAGAATAATAATATGGAAAAATTTTGTCAATACCTCTTACAGTTTTTCCGTACCTCAGATTTAAATTTGGTGATTTTCGGAAAAAAATATTTTGTTGGCCATATTTTAGCGAATGAGAGCAATTTCCTTACTGTTACGAATTTTAAGTAAAACCTATACAGAATCTTATAGTTCAGATAATTTTATATATACTATGAAAGTTTTACCAAAATCGGAAAACGTTAACCCTTAAATGGTGAAGGTCAAAGGTAAAATTTAGCAATATTTGGAATTTCTAAATGAAACATAGCGAAATATTATACATTTTTGAACCAACTTTAATGAAACTTGTGAAAAATATATCTTAAGGTCTAAAATTTACAATAACAGTGCAAAAACGGAAATTAACCATTAATAGAAATTGTGGTCCAAATGACTCTCAACTTTTAAAATCACGAAAAATTGAGAGTCATTTTGACCCCAAGTGCTTTTAAGGGTTAATACATACCCTTCACCATGAGTGGCAAGGGTATATATAAGTTTGTCATTCCGTTTGTAATTTCTACAGTTTTCATTTGCAACCCCACAAAGTATATATATTCTGGATCGTTATATATAGCGCAGTCGATATAGCCATGTCCGTCTGTATGTTGATATCAACTTTCCGTAGCCCCCAAATAACATACAAACATAATTGATACATCAATATATCGGGAATTCTTCCAGCAGAGATATAAGGAAAAAACCCGGACAACCTCGATTTTTGGCCTATTTTTGATCTATTTGATCTAATGATATATCAAAGTCCATTGCAACGATTTACAAGGTGGCGCAAAAGTAATCCTCCTATCAGATAATGCTATAAATTTTGCGATTGGCCCCTAATGTCAGTTCTGTTTTGACATTTGTGTAGTAAACACATGCGAAATACACGTTAATAAACAATGTTACGCTAGACTGCTCCAGAACGCGGAATATTGCTGACTATTTATTTGACCAATAATCGGCAAAATTTATAGCATTTTCTGATAGGAGGATTACTTTTTCGCCACCTGTTATATAAGGCTATAGCAATTTGGACCTATTTTAACCCGAATTTTTTTTTTCCACAAAAAATTTTTTTTTAAATTTTTTTTTTCGATATATTGATATATCAATTATGTTTCTAAGTTATTTGGGGGCTATGGAAAGTTGATTACAACTTATAGATGGACATGGCTATATCGACTTCGCTATCTATAACGATCCAGAATATATACATATATACTTTGTGGGGTCGCAAATGATAAATGTAGAAATTACAAACGGAACTACAAACTTATATACACCCTTGCCACTCATGGTGCAGGGTATAAAAATGTTGTGTATAACTGTATTTTCTATAGAAAATATTGTGTATATAAATATTTTTTGTACAAAATCATGTGTTTAACAGTGTTTTCTTGTTTATAACAGTGTTTTCTAAAGAAAATGTTTGTGTATTTTCAAAAAAAAAAAAATCTTGTGAATACTAATATTTTCTATAGATCATCTTGTGTTTACCAGTATTTGTTATAGAAAATCACCATTATTTTCTAAATTAAATCTTGATTATAACAGTATTTTCTATAGAAAATCTTGTGTGCAACAGTATTTTCTATTGAAAATTTTGTGTTTGCCAGTATTTTCTACAGAAAATCGGATGTATAACTCAATTTTTTGTAGAAAATCGTATGTATAAAACTATTTTCTATAGAAAATTTTGTCTGTAACACTATCCTATTTATATATTATTTTTATATCGAACAAAAGTTGCATTTTTCCATCCCAGGGTCGCATCCGCTCTTATCATTTCATATTCGTTATTGTCGACTTTAATGGTCATATAGTAAATTATGGACAGGTCCGTAAGAAATTATCTTTTGTGGCTTATGACAATTTCAGTGTTTTGCAATGTGGTAGCTATATCGAATTATGCACCGATCGTCATACAATTTTGAACCATAATTTCTGTATATCCATAGTCATAGAGAATTATACATAGAGAGGAGACACTCCGTTTTGTCAAACTAAAATAACACAAATCATATGTCAGATACAACAACAAAATACATTGACTAGCATGTATTTTGTTGTTGCCAGATACAGGTTTTTGACAACTGCGTCTCGTCTCTATGTTACCCTATGTCCATAGTTATTTTTGTTGAATTATATCTAAATATCTATATTTGTTTAAGATTTATGTAAGTGAAAATATATTTTCTGTGTACTAATTAAATATTTCTAAGCGATTCAGTGTTTTTGGTGGGCGAGAGTAATATCCAATTATTTCCGAGTACACAGAACTTATGCGAGTTAAATTTTTTCAGACAAACGGATATTTCTTAAGGTAGGGTCACACATGACAAATATTTGACGAAAAAGGCGTAACCACTAAATAAAATATATTTGTATTCTTTTATTTATTTCAAAAACTTATTTTACTTAGGATGATTCAAAAACAAACAATTTAGTTTTATTTTATTTGATGCTGTTTGATATTACAAAACAATTGTAAGAGTAAACACGTCAAACAAATTTGTGCTAAAAAAAGTGGTTACGCTTTTTTGAGCAAATATTTGTCATGTGTGACCCTACCTTTAGATTCTCATATTTGTATACTTTGCAGATGTAAGATGATTATTTCCAGTATCATTTACCACATTATTGAAACAAATTTAACAAAAACTCGTTTATAGCTTTTACAGATCTTCACTAAAAACCTTTATATTTATTTTAATCCTTTATTTGGTCATATCAAAATTTGATATATGAAAACTTACATGAGCTGATAGAAATGAAGTGGTCTTGAAGGACATTTTTTAATATTTTTTCACTATTTAATATGAAATGTATATATTTATTGTAATATTTTGTTGACTTTTTATTTTAATTTTGTCAATACATTTTAAAAATTTCAAATATTATTTTTGGAGAAATTTAGAAAAACAAAGTATTTCATTTGAATATTTGAACAACTCAGAGACGTTACATGAGTAAGAAAAGTGGGAGTTAGAAAAATGATTTTGTGGGTAAATAAATAAATAGTTTGATTTAATTTAAAGTTTATTTTCTTATTTTCAGATCAATTAAATAAAAGCTTCTTTTAAAAATGTTTTATTAATTTATTTTCACCTTTTTAGAGCGTTTTCGAATTTAAATCGAATCGAATTTTAAATCCCAAAAAATCGAACTTTATGCATTTTTTGGAGAATTCTCTGTTTTTTTCATGGCAGAATTCTTGGCGACCCCTATGTTCGGCAAAAAAACTAAATTTTTTTCTAAACAGAATATATAAACTTTATTGTGTCGGAAATGAACAATTTTAAAACTACAAACGGTATGACAAACCTATATGTGTGTAAATACATTTGTCACTCATGGTGAACGTTGGTTTATTTCCTTTAAATAAAACGGATACTTTTGATTGCAAATAAAAAGCAGTTTTAGTAGTAGTAAAATTTGTAACAGCTCTTTATTTATTTAAAATGTCCAAAAACAATAGTTCAAATAGTAACTCAGTGTCTTATACACGTTTAGCAAATCGCAGAAATGCACACACACTTTATAATGTACAAGACAGTTGATGTTAACTCTAACAGCGCTTATGATCAACTCACTCACGACTGCAACCTCTGCCACTATTTATACGCGTGCCATCTTTCGTGAGTCTTCTACAATGCACTTAACGGACAAACTAGTATGTTCGAATTCTAGAGCTTTCGATGTCAATGTTAGCAGCTTAAAATTTTAGTGTTGCCATACTTATAAACAATGCTAATAACCGCATGCTATCAACATTGTTGATCAGTAGAAGCTTCTACTGATGAACGTGTTTATAAACATGATGAATGCTGCAGGCAGTCGTTACAGACTGTTAAATTCAAATCGCTATTGCAAAATCGTAACAATATCTTATAAACAGTAAAGGTATATACTTGTATGCATATTCTACATATTTTATTAACCAAATTTATTTTATTTGAACTTTAATTGAACAATAACACAATTATAACAAACATGTTTGTAATAAAAATTTCTATTTATACGTACAAAGGTTGTCAAATTTTGTTATTGTCATATAACTCATAATAATAATTACTTTTTGTCTTAAATGTAAATTGCGAAATATAACGCGTTCGGTTTAGAAAAAAATGACTTATATCACATGAGATCGTTTTAAATCTCAAACACTATAGGTTTCTTATAAATCATAGTGAAACCAAAAATATGTCATAAATATTTTCGAAGTCTGCCTTAAACTTTTTTATAATTAGTTAATGTTCACCATAAGTTGATCGTTATAAACCGTAGTCAGAGTCAAAATTCAGTATACCACACGAATTTTCATCTATAAAGCTAAATATTTTAATTAGAGAAAGAAATATATAAGTTTGAATAAACTTAAAATTAAATTTAGAGTTTAATCTTTTATTATTTAAAAAAAAAAAACTTTAAAAATTAAAATTTCAAAAGTCAAAAATTAGTATACAGTTGATGGATAACGCTCTATTTTATATTACTAAAATCCGAAAATAAAAAGTTAATATTTTGTTGGTCCTCCATTCAGCTTAATTACGGCTTAATTAGTCGTCTTTTCATGGAGTTTACAAGATGTTCAGTTCTATCTCTAGAAATTCCCCGTCCCCTCTTCCTTTAAAGAGGCTTCGGAGTTCGTCCTTTGATGAAATGCTTCGTTTTCCAATATTCCGGGCTAAAATTTCCCACAGATGATCTGTTGAGTTAAGGTCGTTATACAATAGGTACTTCTTAACAATTCTGGCGGTGTACTTTGGTTCATTGTCTTGGTGTTACAAGAAAAAACTTTTCACCACTTACTTTCAAATCGTCCTTTAAAATTTGTAAGTAGTCTCGGCGGTACATTGTACTTGTAATGAGTATAACAAGTAGTCCGACTCTGTGACAACAGTACCTAACTCTAACCATGTGTTAGTGAAAAAGTCCTAACTCTAAACCTGTGTTAGTGTTGGTGCCTTTTTAAATTTCACCAGACATTTTAAATTTTATTCTAGAGAATTTTATTCTATAGAACAGAGTTTCAACTTGACATGTTGGTTCACTTCACATATGGGGCATATATATATAGAAGGTATTTCCATGTATACAAATTTTAACATTTACTTAACATTGTCGGTAGTGAGCCAACTTCTGTCCTTCCCCTATAAATAATTTCTCATATATATGGAAGTTGCCACGCCCACTAATCCAAACTCCCATTTTTCACTGATAAGAAATTGATTCGTATAAAGTTCGAAGACTGTCACAATTATAGTTCTGCAGATATTCGAAAATTACTATTTACTTGATATGGGTAGTGCCAAGCCCATTTTTGCAATTCCGCTCATTTTAAGCCAAGAAGTACTAAATAGAATCGGCTTTTACAATTATATTCCACCATATCTACTTTTTATGGGAAGTGCCACGCCCACTTGAAATTTCAAAATGAAAAGTATCCTATTGTTTCTTCAAGATATAGAGGAACATACAGTAAGCCACAGGCAAACAAATTATCAAACAAACAAATAAATATTTAGATTATTTGAATAAAAAGTAAGAGAGCTATATTCAGTTCTTCACCAAATTATACTTTAAAATAAAATTAAAAAAAAATTTTTTTAAAAATTTTTTTAAATTTTTTTTTCGAAATTGTTTTTTAAAAACGTTTTTTTTGTAAAAAAAAATTCGGGTTAAAAAATATTTTTCTCGATTTTGACTCTTTGTAGGTTAAACTTAATATAGCCTTATATACATCGTTGCAATGGACTTTGAAATATTTATCATTAGATGTCCATATTGTCTATATTTATGATTTAGTAATCGAGATATGGATCAAAAATAGGCCAACAATAGAGGTTGTCTCGGATTTTTGCTCATATCTCCGTTATTTATGGACGGATTTTGCTGATTATAAATAAGAAACCTCTCGAAAGCATGTCTGGCAGAACTGTTGAAGATTTGGATCAGACAGACAGACAGACAGACAGATAAACAGACAGACAGACATGGCTTAATCGACTCCGCTATCTATAAGGATCCAGAATATATATACTTTATAGGGTCGGAAAATTATATTGTGGAAATTACAAACGGAATGACAAACTTACATACATATATCCTTCTCACGAAGGTGAAGGGTATACAAATATTTGTTTTTCAATAAACAATTTACGAATTTGAATTTCAAATTCTGTGATAAGTCGTATTTCAGTAAATAATATGTCGGTTATGAATAAATCACATTCAACAATGAATGGATGAATGAATTCTATTTAAATAAAAGCCTTTAAACTAAACTAAAGAATTAGATATTTGGAATGGAGTGCTTGGCAGATTTTTTTAATTTCGAACTAAAATTTTAGTGAATTAAGCTCAAATTAAATTGGTTAATTCAAAGCTCTGAATTGAATTAAAGACAACAATAAGAAATTAATTCTGAAAAGAATTTAGTCTCAAAGTAATGAATTCAATACAATACAAAAAAGCATAAAACGAAATTAACACGATGCTAATCGAATCAATCAAAATTAAAAAAGCGACGCAAATCGGTGTCTTAGTGTATATATACATAGTATGTAGTTACAAAAAACAAGTACGTACATATTTGGATAATTAAATTTGTTCTTTATGCATATTTTATATTGTAATTACAATTTGTTTTCGAAGTATGTAGTAATACTTACTTACAGCAGCAGAATTTTTTCAATTTCCAATTGCAAACCTATAAAACATTGGAATTTTTCAAAACAATTTATAGAGTTGAATTATATTTACAAATAATAACATCGTTTTATATTTGAGTAAAAAAATTAATAAATTAGAAATCTTTTCATGATGAAATTATTTATAGCTGCTTTAGTTATCTGCTCGTTTGCCATTTGCTTCGCTTGGCCAGTCGAAAAAAATGATGATGTAAATACTGCTGCATTGTTTGTTGCTGATATCCCAGCTGATGCACCAGTTCCAGTCGATGACAATAAAGAGAACACTCGTCCTGCCCGCCAAATTTATTATGGAGGCGGTGGTTATGATGATTATGGTGGATATCCTACAATTTATTTAGGATAATATGATTTTTTTTTAATAATTAAAAAAAAATCTACGATTAAAAACACGTGAATGAATGTTTTATTTTAATTATACGGCTTATCGTTGGGGAAGTTGGATAATGTTATTGTAAATTTGTTGATCATAGTTTTTCAAGCCGATGACGACTCCTTAAGCTATTGTATGTTCGTATAAATTTACAAAATCGTAAAAATTTAAGCCGGATTTTTTATCATATTCTTAGCCATTTATGGATTAATTTTGCTGATTTTAATACCCTTCACCTTCGTGAAAGGGGATTAATAAGTTTGTCATTCCGTTTGTAATTTCCACAATATAATTTTCCGAGCCTATAAAGCATATATATTCTGGATCCTTATAGATAGCGTGGTCGATTTAGCCATGTCCATCTGTCTGTCTGTTGAAATCAATTTTCTGAAGACCCCAGATATCTTCGGGATCCAAATCTTCTATAATTCTGTCAGACATGCTTTCGTGAAGTTTCTTATTTAAAATCAGCAAAATCCCTCCACAAATAACTGAGATATGGACAAAAATCCGAGACAACCTCTTTTTTTGCCTATTTTTGATCTATATCTCGATGACTAAAGGTAGGGTCACACATGACAAATATTTGCTCAAAAAAGCGTAACCACTTTTTTTTGCACAAATTTGTTTGACGTGTTTAGTCTTACAATTGTTTTGTAATATTAAACAGCATCAAATAAAACAAAACTAAATTGTTTGTTTTGAATCATCCTAAGTAAAATAAGTTTTTGAAATAAATAAAAGAATACAAATATATTTTATTTAGTGGTTACGTCTTTTTCGTCAAATATTTGTCACGTGTGACCCTACCTTAAGTCATATATATAGACAATATATATTATGATAGATATTTCAAAGTCCATTGCAACGGTGTATATAAGGCTATAGTAAGTTGGACCTACAATGGGTCAAAATCGGGAACAATATTTTTTAACCCGAATTTTATTTTACAAAAAAACATTTTTTTGTTATAAATTTTTTTCACTAATAAATTAAAAAAAAATAAATTTTTAAATTAAAAAAATTTTTTTTTTAAAAAATTTAAAAAAACTAAAACACAATTTCGAAAAAAAAAAAATTAAAAAACTTGTGTTTTTAATTTTATTTTAAACTGAAATTTGGTGAAGGGTATATAGGATTCGGCACAGCCGAATATAGCTCTATTACTTCTATTTTATTAATCTGATAATGGCGAAAATAAAGGAAATAATCACCGACGCTCGCTCAGTGGGGGAACAGAAAAAAAGTGGAAATGAATCTATAAGTTCTAAACGGATAGCCCGATTTTAATAAAATTTCCCATGACTATAAATACCAAGGGGGTGCTGAGCCAGCATACCCCAAAATTTAATAAACAAATCTTTGCTTATTAAACAATATTTTGTTTACTATTAACAAAACAATGTTTTTATACTATGCTGCACTACGAATCGATTTCAATACTTATGTTTAAAATTTTATGTTGAGCTTTGAAATAGCATATAAAAAAATTTCAAATTCAACATCGATTTCCTTAAATCAGTGTGTTTTTGAACTAAAGTTGGTATAACGGTAATTTTCACAATGTACGATTATTTCATTTTTAATGTCGGTTGGTTTAACGGGGACCATTTAACCAACAGTTACCGATTTACGTTTCACCATCATTTGATTACTTAACAAAAGCATTCAGTAGAAAGTAGAAAAATAGGGAAATGGAAGATTGAAATATAAAAATTTTCAAAAAAGGCAGCGTCAAAAAATAATACATAATTTGTTTTTTATTAGTTGTATAATAAAAAAAGTTATGTAGGCAAATTTTTGATTAAAATAATCTCAAGACAATACAACAATTAGTATTTTGAAAATAAATTCGAAAATTCGAACATATGTTCGAAAATTTTTGAAAGCTGTTCAAAGAATCTCTAAATCATGAGGATTCTTGAATAACTAATTTTAGATTTATTTGAGGCCATATATTTTCTAATTTCAAACAAGATTTTGAAAAAAAAATTTCACGAAATTATTTTCAAGGCAGTATTATATCAGAAATAAAAAAAAATTGAAAAAATATACGGTAACAGTGATCATAATTGCATTACCTTAAATACTGTGTGTACGGGTTAATAGAGAGATGCAATATTTGAATCAAGTTACCCAAAATTATTACGAATACTCATAATACATAAAGGTTGTTATGACATTCAATAGTGTTGAATGTCTGCCTAAGATACGCCAGACTCTGCTGTCAAATATCTGAATATTTATCAGATATTAAATACAGATTTGTAAAATCAGTTTAACATAAAGAAAAAATTACATATAAAGCAAAAAGTACAATAATACAAACAATGTGTAATATTCATCAAAAACGTATAATAATAAAAAAGTACGTATATTTTCTGTTTTTTTGAGGGAATGCCCTGCATTTACAGTCTGATCAGAATATAAAGTGTGTGTGATTAATAGACAAGGTGATAAGTCATTATAATAACTGATAACATGAAGCATATATTATTTGCAATACTCTTAATTGTATTGTTGAGTTATCTCAATAAGAATTTAGCAAAAGCTGAAAAATAAAACAATTCTACAAAATTGCTGGACAGCAGCAACAATACATTCGATGTTCAGAAAAACATAAATCTAGATTCAGGAAAAGATTCCAGCGAAACGAATCCAGCTGGACGAGGAACTTTAACAAAACTACACAAGATAAAAGTTTGTGGTCCTTTAAACAATCAAGGTGGCGGATTAATATGCGTTGGTCACAATGGGCAAGCAAAAGTTTAAATTACAAATATCTAAGAATAACGAAAACTACAACACTGTTTTATATTATTACATTTCGAATTTATTATAAAACATATATAAAATATAATTTACTTTAAACACTTAACGAATACGCGTATTATGTGTATGATCGCCATTACTGAAAGGAGTTTTCGATGGTATACGTTGTATTTTAATTTGAGGACAATCAAAATTTGTTCCTGATACTCCAGCACCAAATCCACTATTGCAATTTAGTTGAGGTTTGCCTACAACAAGCGATAATAGACAAATTATAAAACAATAAAATAGAAAGCGCATTTTAATATTATTCTATAAACAGTAAAAGATTAACTGAAATTTATGTTTGAATTTGAATCTCGTATTGTCTGGGATTTAAATTATTCCACAAGTATTTAACATTAAGCTTTTTATGAGCTTATATTTAATTTATTCCCATGTCTCTATTTAGCTCTCCATACCCGAGCTTTTATATTAATGAAGCGAAATTAGCGCAGTAATCTCAAAATACTACATACATTTATACATTTTAAAATCCCTTTTACTCGATATGGAATGCGGTAATTCTGCCCGGCCCTTTAATTGCTTTAATAATATCCATACGATTTTTTTTATTATTTATACAGTTCCCAATATTTAAAGCTGTAACAAAATTAACTAATTACACAAGGTTACAAAAAAAAAACAAGAAAGAGAGCTATATTCAGGTGTGCCGAATCTTATACACCCTTTACCAAATTATACTTTAAAATAAAATTTAAAAAATTCTTATTTTTTTAAAAAAAAATTTTTTTCGACATTTTTTTCAATTTTTTTTTAAAAATTTTTTTTTAATTTGAAAATTTCATTTTTTTAATTTATTAGTGAAAAAAGAGTTTTTTGTAAAAAAAATTCGGGTTAAAAAATATTTTTCCCGATTTTGACCCATTGTGGGTCCAACTTACTATAGCCTTATATAGATCGTTGCAATGGACTTTGAAATATCTATCATTAGATATCCATATTGTCTATATTTATGACTTAGTAATCGATATATAGATCAAAAATAGGCAACAAAAATAGAGGTTGTCTCGGATTTTTGCTCATATTTCCGTTCTCTATAAGGATCCAGAATATATATACTTTATAGGGTCGGAAAATTATATTGTGGAAATTACAAACGGAATGACAAATGTATATATACCCTTCTCACGAAGGTGAAGGGTATAAAAACAAGAAAGATAGCTATATTCGGGTGTGCCGAAGCTTATATACCTTTCACTTGATTATACTTTATTTTTTAATTTAAAAAAAAAAAAAAAAATTTTAAATTTATTAGTGAAAAAAATGTATGACAAACAAATTTTTTTGGAAAAAAAAAATCGGTTACAAATATTTTTCCCGATTTTGACCCATTGTAGGTCCAAATTACTATAGCCTTATATAGATCGTTGCAATGGACTTTGAAATATATATCATTAGATATCCATATTGTCTATATTTATGACTTAGTAATCCAGATATAGATCAAAAATAGGCCAAAAATCGAGGTTGTCACGGATTTTTCCTTATATCTCAGCCATTTGTGGGCTGATTTTCTCGAAGAATTCCCGATATATTGATGTATGAATCAAGTTTGTAAGTTATTTGGGGTCTTCAGGAAATTGATTTCAACAGAAAGACAGACGCACATGACTTAATCGACTCCGCTATCTATAAGGGTCCAGAATATATATACTATATAGCATCGGAAAATTATATTGTGGAAATTACAAACGCATTGCCAAACTTATATATATCCTTCTCACGACGGTGAAGGTTATAAAAATATCAGTAAAGATTTGGAGCCGGTATTAGTGATACTCAGACTAAGAGAAAATTTGGCATAAATTTCAAATTTACATAAAAATTAGGTCTACTTCGAAAGGCTATGGACCCCGCAGTAATACAAATTTTTTAATTATTTTTCTTCTGTAGTCCTTCCCAAAAGGATACCTTTGAGAAATATATATACACATTATTTATTTTGTTTTTATTTTATGTACAAGTAAACATTAACGGAAGTACTTTTTTCGAAAAAAAATTCACGAAAAAAACTACTTTTTAAATTTTTTTTAATTTAAATGCACATAACATTTTTATACCCTTCACCTTCGTGAAAAGGGTATATATAAGTTTGTCATTCCGTTTGTAATTTCCACAATATAATTTTCCGACCCTATAATATTCTGGATCCTTATAGATAGCGGAGTCGATTTAACCATGTCCGTCTGTCTGTTGAAATCAATTTTCTGAAGACCCCAGATATCTTCGGGATCCAAATCTTCAATAATTCTGTCAGACATGCTTTCGAAAAGTTTCCTATTTAAAATCAGCAAAATCCGTCCATAAATAACGAAGATAACGAGCAGAAATCCGAGACAACCTCTATTTTTGGCCTATTTTTGATCTATATCTCGATTAGTCATTATAAATAGACAATATGGATATCTAATGATAGATATTTCAAAGTCCATTGCAACGATGTATATAAGGCTATAGTAAGTTGGAAATATAATGGGTCAAAATCGGGAAACATATTTTTTAACCCGAATTTTTTTTCACAAAAAACATTTTTTTGTCATAAATTTTGTTCACTAATAAATTAAAAAAAAACAAATTTTTAAATTAACAAAAATGTTTTTTAAAGGAATTGGAAAAAGCATTTAAAAATAATTTTAAAAAATTAAAAAAAAAATATTTTTTTTTTTAATTTTATTTTAAAGTATTATTTGGTGAAGGGTATATAAGATTCGGCACAGCCGTATATAGCTCTCTTACTTACTTCCTAATACAACTAAATTTGTTGTTAATTAAAAAATATATATTTGAAAAAAATCGGGAGGGATTTGGAGTCGCTATTAGCAAAAATCCAGACAAAGGTAGGTAAAAATCGTGAAATTACAATTTTCAAATGTAAATACATATGTCGTAAACTATAAGAGATAAAATATAGTATGTATATAATATGTTTTTTTTACCTCTCCTCTCGTGGATTCTACACATATAAAAATCTTTCAAAAAGGATCGAGAACAAACATTTGGCATCATTTTTAATTTTTCATTTCAATTGGGGGTCTTGAAACTCCGCCCACGTTAGTTTTTAAAGTCCAAATAAAACTTAAATTCAGCTACAGCTCCTCTATAGGCCTGGGAAATTTTATAAAAATCGGACTATCGGTTTAAAAGTTTCAGATTTATTTCCACTTTTTTTTCATTCCCCTGACTGTGCATCGTGAGGTGACCATGCCCTCAAATCGCATGTGCAGAACGTCCAATGTGACATAAGCTGTGTGGCAGGTAGCGCCGTCCTGTTGAAACCACTTGTCGTTGGTGTCCATATCATCCAATTCAAGCCAAAAAAAGTTGATAATTATCAATTTCTTTTGATCGAAATATTCCGACTGGAAAATTTTCAAATAAATATTCGTCTTGCCAATAGCTTACACATTGCAAATAAAAACTAGTTTAATACAATATTTAAATATTATAACAACTTCACTGTGATGAGTTCAAGCTGAGAAGCAATGAACTAAGTAGGTATTGTTTTAAAAATAACACAGATGCTTTTTGTTTATAACAACAACATGTTAATTCCAGACGACACCTTTGTAATCGAAAACAAAAATTTACACCCCCTTTCTAACGTAAATTTGTAAAACACTTGAACAATTTTATTGTAATTAAGTCATAAAGAAGCTAAAATTTGGTTGCACTTATGAAATTGTTGCAAATGTTTAGAAATAATATAAAATATAAACTGGTCAACTGTCGTCACTAAATTCGTGTACACTAAAAAATTGTAAATAACAATGATTTTGTTTACGTTTAGAATTTTAGTTCTGAGAAACTTTCAAACATATAAAAAGCATTTAATCCTTTCTACAGATTGCAGTTAAAGTCTGAAGTTCAAAGTAAAAACATATCAAGTGAATTCAGAAGAAAAATTAATATTTCCAACTAACGAATAAACAATATGCGTCTTTTGTTGCTAATCGCCTTGCTGGGCCTTGTCGTGGTGATAACGGCTATACCAACTTCTCCCGAGTACATGGAAAAACAGAACAGTTTGTTAGATGTCGCCGATGCTGGAGACTTACATTCCAATGATGCTGCTCGCCAAGCTCGCCACTGGGGTTGGGGCTGGGGACCATATGGAGGTTATGGATGGGGTGGATGGGGTGGATGGGGAGGATGGGGCGTTCGTAAATATGGATGGGGTTGGGGATGGTAAAACCTCAGAAATATAAACGATTTGTGTATATTTTGTAATATAATAAAACTTTTGCAAATATTTAAAAGATATAAATAAATTTTTATAAGTTATTGATTTTATATTCATATGTATCTGTGTTTTAAATTATTTCCTCGGGGGAGCCTGTAACCCCTAGAGAACGCGTCCCCAGGTGGTGGATATGGGAACGCCTCCCAGTTATGGGTGATAAGGGGGAAATTAAATACCTCTCGCGGACCAACAGGTAACAGCGTCTGTTCCATACTGGACGGCTGCAAACAGCGTCTGTACTCCAAGTGGAGCGGCTGAATATAAAGAAGGAAAACCTGTAACCATTCAGAAGGCAACGGGATACCACAATCTTGAATACAGAACAAAATATATGGCCCTCAATCTCCGGTAACACGATCGTGCTAAGAATACCCGGAGGTAAAGCAAAACAAAAAATCAACATTGGTACATGGAATGTCCGAAGCCTGTACGAAGCTGAAAAGCTAGCAAATACCCTAGCCGAAATGAATAGGCTTAAAATTTGTATACTTGGCGTGTGTGAAACTTAATGGCCAGATGCTGGAGAATTTGTATCTAATAATGCGAAAATATTTTATTCAGGGAACCTCAATAAAAACCATAGAAACGGTAATCGTTAAGGAACATATAGCCAAATGCGTTGGGGGATTTATACCAAAATCTGACAGGGTCATGATGATAAAAATAACGGCCAAACCACTCGACATGAATACCATTCAAGTATATACTCCCACAGCTGATAAAAATAATGAGGAAATCGTGGTATTTTATGGTGAAATTGAGGAACTGCTTAAAATGACAAAACCCCATGAAATAACTGTTGTCCAAGGTGACTTCAACGAAAAAATAGGCAGAGAGATTACTGGACGTTATGGTTTAGGCGAAAGAAAAGGGACAGGTGACAGACTAATTCAATTCTGCCAAGAACATAGAATGAAAATTACGAACACCTTGTTCATCCTTCCACTTAGAAGGCTCTATACCTGGGAATCCCCCCAGGATAGAATAGGAAATATTTTAAGAAACCAAATAGACTTTATTCAACATATCCGGGAGCAGGCGTACCATCTGACCATAACCTTCTTATGGCTAACATGCGCATTAAACTCAATTCGCAATCAAACAGAAAACAACATCACAAACTTTACAACGGAAAACTTGAAAACTCGTATATTAAAACGAATGTAACAGATCTCATTAATACAGAACTTAATAATATTGATAGAGAAGATGTGGAAAATATATGGTGTTCAATGAAAAATACCATTAATTCAATTGCTCAAAATACTCCCGGAAGATACATAAAACCAAAAACTAAAGATTGGATGACAACAGAAATACAACAGCTTATGGACGAACACCGTAAATATAAAAATTCAAATTACGAATTATACTGGGAGCTTAATAGTGAAACTCAAATTGCACCGCGTGCTGCTAAGAATAGACACCTTAGTGATTAATGTCAGGAGATTGAGAGGCTAAGGAGTCTACACGAAGATTGCAATATAAACAAGAAATTTAAAGAAACTTCTGGAGTATACTACAAAACAAATCCATCAGTTCTCTACAACAACGATAATGAAGCAGTGTTTGATATTAAAGAGAAGAAGATGATTTGGGAAGAATACATTCAACAATTATTTAACGATGGCAGTAGAACATGTTATGACAACCAAACAACACAACAAATGTCAGGAACTTGTATCACAGACAGTGAAGAGAAGATTGCGATAAGATCTCTCAAAGATAAGAAGGCTCCCTTCCGAGATACTTAAACTCATAAATGAAAATAATATCCAACTTTTAACAAAACTTTTTAACCACATATTTGACAAGGGCCAATATCCACAAGATTGGCATAACTCCTCCTTTATTACAATTCCGAAGAAAAGTCACACCAGGAAATGTAATGAATACCGACTTATCAGTTTAATGAGTCACGCACTTAAAATAATTCTTAAAATAATTCATAACAGGATTTATGAAAAATGCGAATGTGCTATGAGAAAGACTCAATTCGGATTCAAGGAAGGGAAGGGCACTTTTTTGTGTTTAGGTTTTAGTACAGAACTGTCGAAATGTTAACAAGGACGTTTTTATATGTTTTATTGACTATGAGAAAGCTTTTGATACAGTACAACATGATAAGCAGATGGAAACTCTCATGTCCCTTGGAATAAGTGATATTAGAAGCTTATACTGGCATCAAACTGCACAAATTGCTATCAATGGAGATGTCACAGATGAAATAGCTATATCTAGAGGTGTCAGACAATGTTGCGTTCTATCTCCCCTATTATTCAACGTATACTCGGAGAGAATTTTCCAAGAATCTATTAATAACATCCAAGAAGGTATAAAAAGAAACAGGGGTTATATCAACAAGATCAGATACGCCGATGACACTACCTTATTGGCTGACAATATGTCTGGACTTCAGAACTTGGAAAATTATGTGCTCAAAATTAATATTCATAAGACTAAAATGATTATTAATAAGAAAAATAAAGAACTTATACGTCGAGAGAGTGCAGAATTTTAAAAATCTTGGTGTTCTAATTAATGAAAAGAAATTAGATTCCGAATAGAGATGGCAAGAGATGCCTTCTTTAAATACAAAAAGCATTAACCAATCATGATATAAACATGGAGACAAAATCGAGATTTATAAAAAATAATATATGGTCAGTATTGCTGTATGCTGTGGAAGTATGGACTATAAAAGCTGTAGATATTAAGAGACTAGAAGCATTTGAAATATGGACTTACCGACGAGTACTCAAAATCTCCTGGACATCTTATATATCTAATAACGAAGTTTTAAAGAGAATTAATCGAGAACGTGACCTCTTATCTCACATAAAAAAACGTAAAACTGCATATTGGGGACATGTTATGAGGAACCCTAAATATATAGTACTCCAAACAATCCTCCAAGCCAAAGTGGTAGGAAGACGTAGTAGGGACAGAAAGGAAATGTCATGGCTTGAAAATATACAACAATGGACCAGATCTCAGAATGTGGAGAATGTCATAAATGCGGTGAGAAATAGAGATGACTTTGCTCAAATTGTGAACGATGTATGAAATCAAATCTAATATAGAACAAGTAAGAGAGCTATATTCGGCTGTGCCGAATCTTATATACCCTTCTCCAAATTTTACTTTAAAATAATAATTTTAAATATTTTTAGGTAAACAAAATTAAATTTTTTTTTTTTTTTCAAAAATGTTTCTCAAAATTAAATTTTTTTTTTTCATTTTGTTTTTCAAAATTTCAAATTTTTTTTTTATATAACGATCCAGAATATATATACTTTGTGGGGTCGCAAATGAAAAATGTAGAAATTACAAACGGAATGAATGAAGAAAAAGGATCGTTTTAAAAATAGAACATACCCGAGGTGTCCTAATTTGGGGACTCCTGCCCGCACCCTTAGTGGGCCTAACGGTACAAATTCAAAACTTAAACTCTACAACAAAAGTCTGTCTGTCTGTCTGTTTGTTTGTGTGTCTGTATGTCAGTGTGGCCTATTTTTGATCTATATCTGGATTACTAAGTCATTAACATAGACAATATGGATATCTAATGATAGATATTTCAAAGTCCATTGCAACGATATATATAAGGCTATAGTAACTTGTACATACAATGGGTCAAAATCATGAAAAAAAATTTTAACCCGATTTTTTTTCACTACATTTTTTTCGCTAGTAAATTCAAAAAAAAAAATTAAAATTAAAAAATACTATTTCAAAAAGAAAACAATTTTGACAAAATTTTTTTTTTTAAATTTTGAAAAAAAATTAATTTTGTTTACCTAAAAATATTTAAAATTTTTATTTTAAAGTATAATTTGGTGAAGGGTATATAAGATTCGGCACTGCCGAATATAACTCTCTTACTTTTTATTGTAGTATATACAATTTTTTTAAGAAATACTTGTTTGGGTAAAAAAGTGTGAAATTTGTTTTCTTTTTCAATTTTGAACGAATTGTTCCAACATACATATTTAAGATATGTATTTGTTTTTGAAAATCATCATGTCTTTCAAATCAATATATAAACCTCTTAAAACCGGAAAAATTAACAAAAGTTACAAATACCGTTAATGAAAAATTCAAAAAAACTCCAAAAATAATTGTGCAAACTTTATTTTTGTTTCTGAAAATAGATATGTCAAATTTGATTGCGGTATATAACAGTTTTTGTACATTTATCTTTAGGTGCTCCAGTGCTAGATCATCAGTCTCTAGTTGCAAATTAGAAAAGGATTAAATAATTGATTTAAATTGTGTGTGTGGAATTGATAATTTAAATTTTATTTGAAAAATAAAGAAATTACAAAAGTTTACACACATAGATCAAACAATATTTGTATTAAGTTTTATGGTATTGAAGAAGCTATTGTTATAGGACTGCAATATAACAAATATAAAAATTCAAAGCTAAAATGGTAGCATCTTTGTAGAACTTGCTATTTAAATAGAGCATAATTTATGTAATTATTACTTTTGCAAAGTTGACTGAAATCTATAATCAATCCTTTAAACTCTCGTCATGGTCTAGTCGTACTCTAGTCATAGTCTAGTCATAGCCTAGTCATAGCCATATGTATTTCCGAAATCGCCTTTAACAAATATTAAGTTCAAGGGCCTGACTAACTCCAAATTTATCAGGATCTATCCATGTTTGTTAATTTTATTAAATTGTAATAACTTTTTTATAAAAAATAAAAATAATAAGTAAATACTCCTTCAGTTCACACGCGCATAATAATAATAAAATATTATTTCGAGTTTTGTTGTTAATTTGGCAACACATCATTGAAATTAAAACAATAATAACAAACAGAAACTCGTACTAAAAAGTTTACATGTACATACCCATTCACTCACACACACCTCCTTTCAACAAGAAATTACCCAGCAGTTCTAGGAGACAGTCCCGAACTAGTGATTTCACCCATCATTTAGGGTGATAACTAGTTACATAACTAGCTACGTGACTAGTTATTGACCCTTTTTGATTACAATGATACTGTGTGATAGCCGGTCCAAAGGTGAGAACGCATTGGATTCACATACTAGTTACACAGCGTCAGTTTCCTTACTAGCTACCAAACTGGTTAGCCTATGTGGCTTATTACTGTACATGTATGAGTGCTAATTGACCTCAAATAATCAGCTAAAAATACACAGTCCAATAAACGATTGCTTGTAATCATATCTTCCTCCAAAAATTCTCCAATGGATTGCTTCTGGTGAGTAAAATAATTACTATCTAAAGTGCAGTACAAAATAAAGGTTTAAAGTGACTTCACTATAGGTTACTAAGAGACACTAAAGTGACTATTGACTTCATGCTATATTACATGGGATATCAGTATACTTAAGCAAAAATTAAAATAAACTGTATGAGAATTAATTCAATACAATTTGTATAAAACCTGTTTGTACGAATTACTCACAAAACGTATAAAGTGATTACAGTCTAGATTACTTACAGACACTTAAGTGACAATTGTCTTCACACTTGATTACATGGGATGTATAAAGTAAGCAATTGACTTCTCCCTGCTTTACAAGGAGCACATACGTGTCAAATGACCCAAAATATATATATTGGAGTCAACCAACAGCATTAGTAACAATTATTGTCTATAAGGGGTACATTGACTACTTGCTTAACTGCTGGGTACGTTGCATTTATGGAACTGAAAAGTGTAAATATAAGCAGAATAAGATATGTATGTGCAAGTCATCACATTCGTATCCAGAAGTGTGAATTACAATGATTTTGTTTTCATTTAGACTTTTCTATATAAAGTGTCTAGAATCATCTTCTTAGAATGCAGTACAAGTTTGATATTCAAAGTAAAAACACAAAAAGTGGACTCAGAAAGCTAAAAAAATATTTCCGAAATCTACGAGTAGGAAAGAAACACCATGCGTCTTTTGTTGCTTCTGGCCTTATTTGGCCTGGTCGTGGTGATAACGGCCATACCAACTTATCCCCAGTATAATGGACAACGAAACAGTTTATTAGATGTCGTCGATGCTGGAGACTTACATTCCAATGATGATATACGTATAGCTCGACATGGTGGATGGGGAGGTGGTGGCTGGGGAGGTGGCGGCTGGGGTGGTCACGGTTGGGGTGGTGGTGGCTGGGGTGGACACGGTTGGGGTGGACACGGTTGGGGTGGTCGTGGCTGGGGTGGTGGTGGTTGGGGTGGTTACGGATGGGGTGGCGGCTGGGGCTAAAACCTTATAAATGTTTATTTTGTACAATGTTTTATATACATATGATAATACTCGTATTTGAAAAGAAAATTAAAATAAAATCAATTTTTATAAATGTTTAATCTGATTTGAATGTGTTGTCTATTATTTAGCAGATAATGAATAAGAACACTTAATAAAATTTAAGTTAAGGTCCGAAAAAGTGATTCCAAATATGTAAGTATATTATAATAAGCAAATATGCACAAAAAATATAAAAAACCAGATACTTTTGCACAAAAACCCATGGATATGCATAGGAATAAGCAAAATAAAAAGTTCAAATTAATTTTATTGTAATAAGAAATGTTTTTTTTTCTAAAACCTGTTAAAATATTCCAAATAACTTTGTTTTTAGAATAACCTACAAGATATTAATCACAAAGTTCCCAAATTTCTATTTATTTTATTCATTAATTTCAATCAGAGCTGTAAATGAATCATTCTTTTTTGATTTTAATTCATTATGAATTAGCTAAATTATGAATTAATTCATTTTACAACAAAAATGAATTGAATGAAATTTAAATCGATTCAAACGAATTAGGCAGAAATGAAATTCAATTCATTTCCAATTGAAATGAATTTGTAAAAATGAATTTCAATTCATTTCCAATTCATTTGAATTGAATTGATTTTGAATTATTTCAAATGAATTAGAAAAAAAATTAGCAATTCAAATGAATGAAATCAAAAATGAGTTGCAATCAATCAAATTTAAGAGCAGATCTCTAGGGGGAATGAAAAATTTCTCCTACCAAAATGAAAATATTCAGTACAAAATTTGAAAAGCCTTGTCCTGGATCCTCGCCTGATCAAAGAAACATGATGTTTGGAGTCTGTTTCTTCAAGAAGAACTGATTTTCATTTAAAAATACGCTGAACGACAAAACAATATTGTTTTTTTGATCAATCACAAGAAACTTTAAACAAAATATTGACTCTCAATCAGAAACAATAAACTTTAATCAAAGCCATCTTTGACGACTCTAAGGGCCGTTTTCTCATTATGTGATTATCTTTTTTCCCAACGAAAAACTGCAGATTAAAGAAATTTGGTTTTCTCAATGTCTCTTTTGCTTCTATTCTGTCGCAAAGCTAACCCGACCTCTTCTGCCAATTATTTATTTATCGTACAGATAAATTCAATCAGCTGACTGCTGTTCATAGTTTTAATGTGTATGTGTTTTTGTAAACGAAATTAAATAGATTTTATAAAAAAAGTTTAATAGTGGAATTAACATTACTTTTATGGAGGATAAACTCGAAGAACATGAGTTTCAAGTAAATGCTGAAAGAGTTTATCAGGATAATGATTTTTTCAAAAGATTCCGGCTTTCGATGGCCACATTAAACAGCTGATTTATGTAAACATGTTGTCACTTGAAGGCAGGGTTCCCAACTTTCACATCTATTTTGAGTGGTATTGCCAACTGAAAATAACGTTTTTTGTCGGTATATTGAGAAAACCAAAATTGTTAACGGACAGTTTGTCGGCCCAATAAATTTATGTCGACATTTAGTAACAGGCAGTTTGTCGATACATTGAGAAAACGGGCCTAAGACATTAGAATTTTTAAAATTCGATGGAAAATTTTTCAAAAAAGAAATTTTCCACAATATACAAATATGATATTATTTAAACAAAAAATGATCGCTAAAGTTTAAATCTAATGGCCAGTTTTTGACTTCGTATTTAAATACATATTCAGTTAAACAAGAAAGAGAGCTATATTCAACTGTGCCGAATCTTATATACCCTTCACCAAATTATACTTTAAAATAAAATTTAAAAATTTTTTTTTTCGGAATCGTTTTTTCCAATTTTTAAAATTTTTTTTTTTTTAATTTATTAGTGAAAAAAATTTATGAAAAAAAATTTTTTTTGTGAAAAAATTAGGGTTAAAAAATATTTTTCCCGATTTTGACCCATTGTAGGTCCATTGCAACGATGTATATAAGACATCGTTGCAATGGACTTTGAAATATCTATCATTAGATATCCATATTGTCTATATTTATGACTTTTTAATCGAGATATAGATCAAAAATAGGCAAAACAAATAGAGGTTATCTTGGATTTTTGCTCATATCTCATGTGAAATATTTTTGAAGAACGGATTTTTAAAGTGGGATATTTTTGAATCTAATTGCGATATTGACTTGAAATTTGTTTGTAAGACCAAAAAGTAACTTATCTAAACAAAAAAAAAAAAAAATCGGAAAAATGTGGATCAAATTGCAATATTTGTAATCCTATTAAAATTTTGATACAATTTTTAGTTTTAGAAACTCAGTAAATATGTAATATGCTATAAAATCTTTATTTATTGACAAAACTCAATGAAATTTTCAACGCTTTTTAAACTGTGGCACGTCTAAACCCCAACCCATTCACCTACAATTTTTTCAGGATGATCTTTTTTATCAAAATTAACCAAAATCGGGGTGAGAGTGAAAATAATCTGCCAAAAAAAACCCACCACATTGCTAAAGGCCACCATAATGTACATACATATAAGGTCTTGTGATTTATTTTTACATGGAACTTATCCTTACTGATTTTTATGTAACATAGAGCCATATCCCAGGTTGAAATTTGTATGGACAGTGGAAGAAATCATGTACCGATTCATACTATTTTCAAGAGACCATCAAAGTAGCAAACTATTTTTGAAAAATATCATCTGTTTTGGATATTGTCTCAAATTTTCGTCCATAACTCTGGTTATGCCAAAAATAGTTTTTTAGTATAAACAAGTATGAGAGCTATATTTCAGCTGTGCCAAATCTTATATACCCTTCACCAAATTATACTTTAAAATAAAAATTTTAAATATTTTTAGGTAAACAAAATTATTTTTTTTTTTTTAAATTTAAAAAAAAAAAAAAATTCAAAATTGTTTTTCAAAATTTAAAAATAATAATTTTTTTTCAAAATTGTTTTGAAAAATTTTTTTTTTTCAAATTGTTTTTTTTATTTTTATTTGGACCCATTGTAGGTCCAAATTAATATAGCCTTGTATAGGTCGTTGGAATGGTCTTTGAAATATCTATCATTAGATATCCATATTGTCTATATTAATGACTTAGTAATCCAGGTATACATAGATCAAAAATTGACCCGGTTATTTCCTTATATCTCAGCCATTTGTGGGCCGAGCCAGAAGAATTTCCGATATATTGATGTATGAATCAAGTTTGGAAATTACAAACGGAATGACAAACTTATATATACCCTTGTCACGTGGTGAAATATCTGATATCGCTAAAAACTTTGTAAATACAGCGATTTTAACAAAATAACCTCAATCTGTGATCACTCATATTTTATACCAAAAATCGAAATAGTTCGGTCTTGTTCTCAATGCAAAAGCCCCGGATTATAACATTTTATAGCTGTTGCTTCTTAGGGCTGGAATCAAACCTACAACTTTGGGTAATCCGATTTTGACCATATTCGGTAAACACATACTTTTTAGAGTCATTTGGTTTTTTCGAAAACTTGTGATTTTAATTTTTAGAAAAAATAATAAAATATAAGTCGTGCTAATATAAAAGTTCATTACCAACCCTTCGGCACAGCCGAATCTTATATACCCTTCACCAAATTATACTTTAAAATAAAAATTTAAAATATTTTTAGGTAAACAAAATATTTTTTTGCAAAATTGTTTAACAAAATTAAAAAAATTTTTTTTTTTTCAAATTGTTTTTCAAAATTTAAAAAAAAAAATTTTGTTCAAGATTGTTTTAATTTTTTTTTTCGAAATTGTATTTTGTAAATTTTTTTAAAATTTTTTAAACAAATTTTTTTTAATTTATTAGTAAAAAAAAGTTATAAAACAAAATTTTTGTGGTAAAAATAAATGCTCGGAAGTGGTCCTCTTATGAGAGCTATGAGAGCCGATTGCAATAAAAATCGATAAGACGATATTTAGATTGTTTTTGTCGAACTTTAACTAATGAGGTAAAAATTCGACACAAACAATCTTAATATAAGTCATAGCGATATTTATGACATTTATGCCTATTAAAGTGAATTTTGAAGTGGAGTTATAAATATGAATAGGTCCAAACAAAATATATTTTTGTGATATCAGGAATTCTATGCTATTCTATAAGCATTCATGTGCCATAGAATTCATGTACCAATTCTAACCATTTTAAACAGAGCTTGTCCTTTTATCATAGCAACAATATGCTCAAAATTTTGTATTATCTGCAATAGTTTTAAAGAAAATAGCAAAATATTTCTCCAAAATATCAACTTTTTTAGAGATTGTCTTACATTTTGCTCCATAACTCTGGTCTACTTGAACGATTTTGCCCATTTTCAATTCCAAACATTTCTGATCAATACAAAATTTTCGGGAAATTTCTATATCCTTCAGTAGAGGCCCTATCGTGCTTTCAACTAACGGGCGAATATGGATAGATTGTCTAAGAATTTAATAAGGACTTTTTGGTTTTATAATCAATAATTCGATATTTTACTAACGCAATGACAAAATCAAAATACCCTCCATATATTTGGTATTTTTAAAATAAGCCAACCGAATATACCAAATTAAGTAACGTGATCGTTATATTTTAGTGATGATTGCCAATTTGGCCAATCACTGTGAGTCTTTTGTAGTTAATCAAATTATTTTTAACTATTTAATTTGTAAATACATATGGGGCATTTCATGTCAAGTGAACCAACTTTTGAAATCGTTGTCTTCCGATTGGGATGAAATTTGTACCATAGTTAGTTCTATTGGATAGTAATTTAATAAGATCGGTCAAGAACTTTCTGAGTTAGGTCAAAATTTAACATTTTGGCCAAGCAGGTGTTTTTTCTCATCTATGTAACTTATTACCTATTGTTCCTAGCAAAATGTGTCCCAAAAAGTTTAGATAGCTAAAGGGCCCATTTTGAAAAAAAGTCAACAAAGTTTTTGATTTTGCAAAAAAAGTCGAAAATTGTATGTTTTTAGTTACAAAACATTTATTTTGATAGATGTCCCACTTGCATCCCACTAAGCGACCAAATAGGTCTTCAAGGAAAATATCTAAGCTTTCTTTTGAGAAAAAAATAAAAAATAAAAAGGGCCCATTTTAAAAAAAAAAGTATAAAAAGTTTTTGATTTTGGAAAAAAGAAGAAATAGCTATCTAAACTATTTGGGACACATTTTACTAAGAACAATAGGTAATAAGTTACATAGATGAGAAAAAACACCTGCTTGACCAAAATGTCAAATTTTGACTCCTTCTAACTCAGGAAGTTCTCGACCGATCTCGTTGAAAAATTGTGTATGCTGCAAATTTCATCCCAATCGGAAGACATCGATTTCAAAAGTTGACATGAAATGTCCCATATATTTATTTCTACGTTTTCAGAAAACTTTACAATTTCGCAACATGAAACAATTAATTGTCACCATGTTGTTAAAAACGCTTTACGATAATTAAATTGCTAATTAAATATGCAATATACTTTTACTTATATGGAATGAACCAACACATTTGAGTTTAGTCAGTTCTCTGTATTAATACTTAAAGAATTGGAAAAAAAAGATTCGGAAAGCAAACAATTGCATCACCACTTTTCATTTCTTAAGATGAATGTTCTTCTTTATAAGGGTATCCAAATTATTAGATTTTTTGTTCAAACACATGAGTAAGGGATTTTAACTTGTTCGAATATGCTTAAAATTAATCAAGTTATTCGAATAACTGAAATTTCATAAATAAATAGTAAGTTTTATCTTCATTTCATAGCATCACTTATATAAAATTTAGGATCATGTTCTTCATCTATTTCGACATAATCATCATCAATGTCATCCTTAATACGAGGGAGTGTCAATTACTTTCTCACTTTTTGATTTTCAACATAGTCTCCTTTGAGCTCTATACGCATTGTCCATAGTTTCTCCAATTTTTGTATCCCTTACAAAAAATAAGGTTTGTTGAGATCATCAAATTAAGTATTTGTTAGTGAGATGATTTCATCGTTGGAGTCATATCTCTTTCCGCCAAACCATTTCTTCAAGTTTAGAAACAAGAAATAGTCAGTTGGTGCTAAATCCGAAGAATAGGACGGATGAGGGAGCACCTTCGTGAGAAGGGTATATATAAGTTTGTCATTCCGTTTGTAATTTCCACAATATAATTTTCCGACCCTATAAAGTATTCTAGATCCTTATAGATAGCGGAGTCGATTTAGCCATGGCCGTCTGTCTGTCTGTTGAAATCAATTTTCTGAAGACCACAGAAATTTTCGGGATCCAAATCTTCAATAATTCTGTCAGACATGCTTTCGAGAAGTTTCCTATTTAAAATCAGCAAAATCCGTCCATAAATAACGGAGATATGAGCAAAAATTCGAGACAACCTCTATTTTTGGCCTATTTTTTATCTATATCTCGATTACTAAGTTATAAATATAGGCAATATGGATATCTAATGATAGATGTATATAAGGTTATAGTTAGTTGGACCTACAATGGGTCAAAATCGGGAAAAATATATTTTAACCCGATTTTTTTTTTTCACAAAAAACATTTTTTTGTCATAATTTTTTTTTCACAAAAAAAAAATTTTAAATTAAACAAATTTTTTTTTAAAAAATTGGAAAAAACTTCTAAAAAACAATTTCGAAAAAAAAAAAAAATTATTTTATTTTAAAGTATAATTTAGTGAAGGGTATATAAGATTCGGCACATCCGAATATAGTTCTCTTACTTGTTTTTTTTTTATCAAATCCTAATTAATTTGACCTAAAAAGTTGGCAGAATATTCACCATTGATTGCTTTACCATTTTGAATGTAGTGAATGTGGACACACCCACCTTGGCCTTCTTTGGCACCTATTCACCGCGAAGAAGCCACTGTTTTGACTGCTGTTTGGTCTCTGGCGTGTAGTGGTGGATTTATATTTCGTACACGGTTACGAAGCGGCTCTAAAACTAGTCCACATTGCGGTTGAACAACGCCAAACACTCTTGCAAAGTTTCACACGATTGCGTTTGTGGTCGAGCAAACGCGGCACCCATCTTGAGGAAAGCTTTTGCTTACCCTAGTGATCATTCAAAATTGAAACCACCGAGCCATGAGAGATCCCTATGGCTTCCTATCGATATAAATGGCTGTACTTCGCATGCCAGAATTATATAAAAGATATATATTGCACGAGGAGCGCTTGTCGGATTTCAGAAACAAGATAAATTGTTTGTGGAAGACATGTTACTTATTTTAATTTAAAATTATGAAAATATTTAAGAAAAAATTATAAATTAAAACAAATACATATATTCTACATGAATTCATTCGATTTATTCGTTATTCGAAAAAGGCCATTTTTAAATTCTTGGAATAATCATTCGTTAAAAAATATTCGATCATTATGCGAATGGATCCGCTACTATTTACTGAATAGAAAGTTGTGTTATTATCTTAATATACAATTTTTTTCTTAACTAAACTCACTCCGATCCTGTATACTTCTCAACTCCGTCTTCGTATATACAAAGGTCCTTACTGACATTCCTGGAGAAGGATGACTTCAGGCGTTTGGGCTGTGTGATAATGATGAATCCGACAGTAACGTTACTCTTTTGCATATATTGATTCAAAAATGTCAACTCTGCATTCTTAATGAATTTTAGGATGAATTCAAACATTTTGCGAATTATTTAACACAAAATTTAATACTTATTTTTTATTAAATCCCTAAAAAGTTAAAAAGTCATGTAAGAGCTATAAAACTTAAAAATAGATTAACAGTCGTTTTAAAATTAAACTAAATGTCTAAAATATAACTTTAGCCATAATAATTACGGCTTCTATAACTTTTGTCTTCCAAATTACTCGGTGCAACGCCAGGAACATCATGAGCTGGGGAAGCAGCGCCCTGATTTAAAAGTGGACGCAATTGCTGGCCTAAAAGTTGTCCCAACAAGTTGGCTACTTGGGCTGCTTGCGGATTTGCAGTGCCACTGCCAGCCGCTGATGGGGTAGTAGAAGGATTAGATGTGGCAGTCAAACTATTAAGGCCTGGTAGTTGTTGACCCACGTTAGGACGCTGAGCAATAGGGCTGGGTCGGGAATTACTATAAAGAGGTCGTTGTTGACCGCCATAGCCATTGTATTGGTTATAGCCGCCATAATTACTGGGATAAGGTTGAGGTCTAGGTCTATAACCGCCATAGAAAGGTTGAGGATAACCACCATAAAGTGGTCTGTAAACTGGATAACCACCAAACAAATTAAATCCACCATAATAGCTGGGAGTATAGCCACCGTATCCGCCGTATCCACCATAGCCGCCATAATAGTTGTCTGATTGTGCTCCTCCCGCTGGCGAGGACGGTCTGTATGGATTAGCTGCCGCAATGGGTGCATCAAATCCAAACGGTGAAAATGGCCTTGCAATGGTATTTAGACCAAGGCCCAATAAAGGTCGTATAAGACCCAAAGTTCTGCCTTGCTCAACAGGTTCATTGTAAGCTCGATTACGGTTCGAGGATCTGTTACGATTTGATGAGGCACGCTGATTGCGGTAACGACTTTGAGATGATGTTAACGCCACTAGTGAACTTAATAACACAGTATATACCAACAATTTCACATTCGTTTTCATTTTAATTCAAATTTAATTTCGTTTCTTATTCGAATTTTATTCCGTTAGTTTATAATTTATTTAAATGATGTTGATCTACTTACAAATAAAACTAAACTAAATTTCAACCCAGTTTTAGTTTAAAGTTTTATTCAAATCTGCAATTTGTTAGTATTATTTTATAGGTGTGTATGTATATATGAACGGTTTTATTTTATTTAAAAGAAACCGACTACATGGAAATTTTGAAAAACAATCTAAATTTCCAAAAAAAAAAAAATAAAATAAAATTTGTATCTTGTAGACCTTCATGCTGGCTGAGTCAAATTGAATTCTGCCGGCATTGTTTTACACACATATTTGGTTCTCAGCCAACAATCAAATAAAAAAGTACTTTTTACCAACTCCGTCATTAACTTGTTCTATGTTAAATAAAACTATTTTGTTAATTTGTTTTCGCAAATTTTGCTAAATTTTCTAATACCATATTCATTTTTTCTCATTTCTGACTGACGCCCACGTATTTTTGTTGGTTTACATTTTTTTAATGTTAAATTTGTCATAAAGGGGTATACATTTTAAATCTCGTCACTGACATTGAAAATTTCATTATCGTTTTTGGTTTTGTTTGTTTTGATTATTTGTTACGTCTTTGGCCAACAATTTTGGCAACTAGATATGATGAATTTTATGTTTCTGTGGCGTGCGAACTTTTAAATCACTTCCGTATGCTCTTCTAATGGCGTTTAGATATAAAACATCTGTTTTGTTTTCATTAAATCTTTATTAATTAAAATTTTATAAATTTGGAGCACCTACGAAAGTATGTATGTGAGTGAGTGACAACACGCATCATGGGTTTTAACCTATATTAAAAGAAAACGTATTTAATTATGTTTGATTTCTATAGTCACCAACAAAAAGATGGGTTGTTTAATGATTCTGTCATTCCTTTTGTAAGACATCGAATTTCTTATTTACACAAAAGTTATATACATATATTCTGGGTCCTGGTAGATTTCAAAGACGATCTAGATATTCCCGTCCATCTATTCCTCGAGCAAAGGACATAGGGGGGACGACTTTTTCCAAATGTTCTCTATGACCAGAAATGTTTCGTATTGAAAATGGGCAAACTGGGTCAGGCGGAATTAGAATTATCAACCAAAATGTAAGACAACTTATAAACTTATATTTTTAAAAAATATTTTGCAATTTTCTCCAAATATATTGCAGATACTACAATGAAATTGCACAAGTTATTCCTACAATAAAAGAACAACCCTTGTTGATAATAGTAAGAATCGGTCCATGACTTCACTGATGCCCCATATTTTAAAGATAATAAAAAGTTTCATGTCAAAATAAATTTAAATTCTACTTCCTAAAATCACTTAACTTTGCATAAGTCTCCTATTATCAGGTTAACATTCGACAAAAATTGTCATATATATCAAAATAACCGTATATAATTTTATGAACATCGTCCCATAATAAATCATAGCTCTCATATAAGGACCTTTTCCGAAAATCACTCATTTCCGATTTCAATGAGCTTCTCCACAACTAAAATAAGGGTCCATTTTGGAAAAAAAAATAAGTCATCAAAAATTGTATGTCTTGAGTTACAAAACATTTACTTTGATAGACATCCAACTCGCATCTAACTAAAAAACATGGCCCAATTTGAAAAAAAAGAAAATTTTTTTTTATTTTATTGTTCGAAAGATTGAAGAAATAGCTATCTTAACTGTTTGGGAAAAATTTTAATCATATTTATGACCCAATTAAATCATATTATGATCCAATGAAATCAAATTATATTCTAAAGTAATCATATTATTATTAAAATTTATTTTTTGAAACACAAAATTTTATTTTAATAGGTTTTAGTTTTAAGGTTCTTACTAAATTCCCAATTAAAATAGTATTAATAAATTCACAGAAATTTATTGTTATTCGCTCTAGGAAAGTTAAAGATAACATATAGAAAAACTATAAAGCGAATGGGAATTACAGACACTTACAATTTACTTGTAAAAATAACGTAGCTTAGACAAACAGCAAACTCTCATAAATGGTGGGAAAGAAGAATATTAAAAGTAAACATATTTTGTTTGCATCCTAAACATATTATGACTACGCTTATAGAAACTTAACATTTAATAGTTGTATACAATAATAATATGTTTACCTATTTATCATTATTTAGTTGTGCGAAAAATTATAATGATTCTGTGAACAATATTCACATTTATAATTGCCATGAAAATATAAACGTTTACAGTAACTAAAATATTGTTAAAATTAAATGAAAACAACAATTATATGTTTACAACAACAATATATTGCTACAAAGAACATAGTATAGTTGTCGTAACCATGTTTTATCTCTGCGTGTACATAGATAGACTTGCCAACCGTCCAGTTTTAATCGGAACAAACCTGTTTTAGAGACGAATGCCCCATGTCGCGGCGATATTCTGAACGGGGCGCCATTTGCACCGTTTTGAAAAAACTTATCTTTTTCATTATTTTTAAAGAAAATTAAATTGCGATTTTTTTAAGTTTAAAAAGTATAAAGGTTTCCGGATTTTTTGGAGGAATTCATGATATTATAAATGTCTTTATAAGTTTGTTTGTTTGTTACTTCAGCAATCACGCCTAAACGGCTGTACTGATTTGATTGAAATTTAGAAAGTATATAGATTCTTACTTGGTATCTATAGCTCTTAATAATCAATCCTAAAGAGCTTAACTGAAATCGTCAATAAGCTTTATCTTTTGTCATTACTTGGACAAAAAAGGAATAGGAATGGGAAAAAACGGGAAAAATTGGTACCTTTTTTTTGTTAGGAATGGTTTCAATTCCGTAGTTTTTATTCCGATTGATTTTGTTTTAGGTTCTTCAGATTCCGTGTAATTTATTAAATCCAAAAATATTTAATAAATCTGTATTTCTAATTTTAATTTGACAGATATTTTTATATTAAATGAAAAGTGAAGTTTTTAGTACAGTAATTGATTAAAAATTTTAGAAAAACAATTAATTACAAAGAAATATCATTTCCACTTTGAAAACTGAAAGTAGTTTCATTCCGAAAGAAATTTTTGTTTTACTTTTTCTGTATATGCCAAATACGGAATGGAATTCTGTGACAGTCCTGATAGGCACAAAATATGTGTTTTCGAAAATCTACCAACGGGTAAAATAAGGAGTTTTGTGTTTATTTTTAATAAAATATCTGCAAATTAACATACGAGATTTGTGTCATGGTACTTTTTTCTCTTTTTTAGGTATTTGAGAAGTAGTTTCTTTTTAAGGCGACTCTTAAAAGATAATTATGAGTTAAATAGGGACATTTTGCATTTCTTTTTATAGATCACATCACATGGAGTATAAGTTCCAGTGTCATAAAACAGAGCAAAAAGTTTTGATACTTTTTATATCCTTTTTTGGAAAGCAATAACATTTGAGTTCAAGGCGAATTCATGTAAGTTGTTAGCCCAGATGATCATCAGTTGTTTTACCCCAACTGTCAAAATTTGTGTTTATTTTGTTAACTTTCAAGTGCGCGCCATACATGTGTGTGTGTTTGTTTGTTTTTAATGCGTCCACTTTTTTCCCGATGTTTTATATTCAATTTCAACTCTTCATCGAACATTTTAACATTCTCCACATGAAAAGAAGCTATTTATTGCTTCTTACACTGATTTGTTTTTAAATTCCAGTTTAATATTCAATTCGCTTTACTTTATAGATAGCTGTTTTTTTAACGGGGTAAAAAGCAGAAACAAAATGTATGTCATTAAAAGGTTATTCGGGAATACAAAATTAATATTTTAGTAAGATAGTTTTTTTATGCTAAATTCTCAATTTTATTGATAAATTCACTGAAATTTATTGTTGGGGGATAAGTTGTTTTTGTATTGTTGTATTTGTTGTATTTGTTGTAGAGACGATTACACCTTATATGAATTCGCCTTGTTTGAGTTGTAGATTTTGAAGAAATTTATATTTCTTAAGGTACAGTCACACATGGCAAATATTTGACGAAAAAGACGTAACCGCTAAATAAAATATATTTTAATTCTTTTATTTATTGTCAAAAACTCCTTTTACTTAAGACAATTCAAAACAAATATTTAGTTTTATTTTATTTGATGCTGTTTGATCTTACAAAATACTTGCAAGAGTAAACACGTCAAACAAATTTTTGCTATAAAAAGTGGTTACGCTTTTTTGAGTAAATATTTGCCTCGTGTGAACGTACCTTTAGTCTGCTTTTACACACAGCAATTTTACTTGAAGCAAGTCTCTTCGATTCTCTTTTAAACTTGCTCGTCTGTTTACACACAGCAAGTCTGTGATCAATTTTGTATGTCAAAAGCTAATAGACGCCATAGTGAAAATGAGAAAACAAAAGAGAATTGAAGAGACTTGCCAGCAAGTGTATATCCCTCTTCTTTCTTCTTGCCTGTCTCTCCTATAAACTGAGACTTGCGGCAAGAAAACATGCCCTGTGTAAAAGCAGGCTTATATGGATAAATATAACATACTGAATGAAATTTGAATCGTTGATTGCTTTAATACCAAAACAGTTCACAATCAACATGAAGATGTTAATTTGTTTCATGAACTGAATACGGTATCAATCAGGAAAAATTATTTGAGTAAAATGTTCGGTTCTCTTCAGAGATCGAAAAACTTGATATCAGAAAAATTTACATCGACATATTGTAATTTTGGCTTATTAAGGGAAATATTTATGTATACTTTTTAAACTTTAGTTTTTCATCGGATAATTTACGATATTGTTTTCCAATAAGGCTAAAATTCAGATATTGAGTAATTTTGGTTTATGTACTTGGTTTTTCATATTTTTTTTTATTGCGCATTGAAATTATAAAGAGAATTATATGAGACTAGCTTGACCCGGTGCGCTTCGCTACCCCTGTCGTAGTCTATATTGGAAATTTCAAAAAAAAACGTTTCGGCCGTTTAGTATTTATTGTTTAAGAACTAAAGGTACCAATTTTACCGGTTTTCCCCCTGTTTACCCCTTTCTGGTCCAAGTATTAAAAAAAAGTTATAGCCTATTGACGCTTGATGCTCAAACAAACAAACAAACACACAAATAAACAAACAAACTTACAAAGACATTTATATATTTATATAGATATATATATATATAGATATAAAGAATCTTTATTAAAGATTAATAATAAGAAGGTGGTTTTACTAAAGTAAAGAAAATACTAAAAAAAATAAATTTATATTAATACCTATATGTTAATATAACAGAGATTAACTTTAGAACAATATTTTTTTTATATAAATTCTATTGAAATTCCAATTTTCAGCCGTTGTAAAACACTGAAGATCTTTTTGTTTTCTGATTGTTTCCATATTTAAGTAAATTAGATACTTGTACATACAAAACCTGTTAATCGGTGCATCTGTTTATGAAATGTGGATTACAGATTTCTTTATTTGCTCAAAAGTTCAGCGGCAATTAGCAATTTACAATTTAACCGTATATTTTTTCTTATTTAAATTAATGATCATGTGAAATATTTGTTTTTTATGTACATTTGAGTGTTCAGTAGAACACAATTTTTTTTAGTAATACACCAAAATAATTGCTTATTATTATACCCTTCACCTTCGTGAGAAGGGTATAAGTTTGTCATTCCGTTTGTAATTTTCCGAACCTATAAAGCATATACACATATGGCCAAAATAATAAGTACATTTGTTTTTTTCCGCATCTTGTGATGAATTAAAAATGTATATTTATTTTAAATGAATTATTCTTTTTATATTTAGTTAGTTTATGTTATGTTTAACATAAAACACAAACACTTACGCCCCAATAACATAAACTAATTTTTGTATGAAATGAAAAATAAAAAAGCTTCATAAAATCAGTGGTCAAAATAATAAGTACATTGTTTAAATCCTTAAATTAAAAGTTATAGTTGAATATTATTGGTTTTTTTTTATAAGTTTTATTAATATCTAGTGTATCCTCTATTATTTTTAATAGTTTTGTGTACTCTTCTCGACATACTGCAAAGTAGTTTACGGCAGGTATCCAAATGCAATTCATACCGCGTTTTTTAACGAAATACCAAAGTTGGTCTTTATTTTGAAATGTTTGCTTACTTATTCTGTGTTTCAACTACCCACAAAGGTTTTCAATTTGATTTAGATCCTGTGACTGCCTAGGAGACTTATACTATTTTCACGATATATTCAGCCAGTTTCTCTACCTGTTTCTGGTTAAAGAGCATTTTACCAAAAAACAGTGACTATACAGATATTTACCTGTTATATCCTCTAGAGAAACTTCTGCCAATATAGACAATGTGATATCTGATCGAACCGTCCGGAAAAGACTATAGCGTGCAAGTTTACTGGAAATTGACAGAAACGTTCCTCTGCTTCGGAACAAAAATCTTATGGCCAGACTGTCATTCGCAAAAAATCATTTGAGTTGGTGCGAACCAGCTGGTGAGAAGAAGTTGCATAATATATTGGGGAGCGACGAAACAAAAATAAATTAGTTTGGAAATGATAACGGTCATAATGTGTGTCGTCCTCAGAATAAGGAATTTCGGCAACGTTATACAAAAAAGACCGTCAAGGACGGTGGTGGCAACAATATGGTATTGGGAAGTTTCTCATGGTATAATGTTCGTCCCATTTATCGTATTACCGATAGTGAACCACGTTTTGAATACAAAAATGTATTGGTGGACACAATGTTGCCATACGCTGAAGAAAACGTGCCGCTTAGATGGGTTTTCAAGCAGAATAAGGAATCAAAACACACATCCTGCTATGTTGAAGATTACTTCTCTGAAAATAGGATAAGTCTTCTAAACTGGCCAAGTCAGTCACCGGATCTAAATCCAATTGAAAACCTTTGTGGGTAGTTGAAACACAGAATAAGTAAGCAAACATTTCAAAATAAAGACCAACTTTGGGATTTTGTTCGAAAATCGGGGTATGTAATACCTTTGGATACCTGCCGTAAACTACTTTGCAGTAAGCAAAGAATAGTACACAAAATTATTAAAAATAATAGAGGATACACTAGATATTAATAAAACTAATAAAAACAAGTAAGAAAGTATGGTCGGTCAAGCCCGACCAGATAATACCCTACACTAAGTAAATGAGCAAAAACATTTTTCTTTCAAAATTTCAATAATTTATGTTCGTAAGCGATTTTCGGAAGTGGGCCTTATATGGGAGCTATGACAAATTATGGACCGATCACCACGAAATTTGGTCACGTGATTAATGTTTATATGAAAGTTATTTATGTTGAATTTTATGTGTATACCAACATTTGTGGGAGATTTATGCCCGTTAAAGTGATTATCGGAAGCAGGCCTTATATGGGAGCTATGACTAATTATGGACCGATCATAATAAAATTTGGTGACATGAATTCCCTATATATAAAACTTATTTGAACAAAAATGTGTGTAGATACCTATATAAATTAAACATTTGTGACGGATAAAATCCACTTTCGGGAGGACATTTGTATGGGGGCTAGGTCAAATAATGAACCGATTTCAGCCAGTTTCAATAGGGATCGTCCTTGGGAAGAAAAAATTATATGTACCAAATTTTATCGAAATATCTTTAAAATTGCGACCTGTACTCTGCGCACAAGCTTTACATGGACAGCCAGCCAACCAGCCAGACGGACGGACGGACATCGTTTAATCGACTCAGAAAGTGATTCTGAGTCGATCGGTATACTTTAAGGTGGGTGTTAGACTAATATTTTTGGGCGTTACAAACATCTGCACAAATCTATTATACCCTCCCCACTATGGTGGTGTAGGGTATAATAAAACAAATAATATTCAACTATAACTTTTAATTTAAGGATTTCAACAGTGTACTTATTATTTTGACCACTAATTTGTGAAGTTTGTTTATTTTTCATTAACTGTTTGTGTTTTATGTTAAACATAACATAAACTAACTAAATATAAAAATAATAATTCATTTAAAATAAATATACATTTTTAATTCATCACAAGATGTGCGAAAAAACTCATGTACTTATTATTTTGGCTATATGTGTATATATTCTGGATCCTTATAGATAGCGGAGTCGATTAAATCAATTTTCTGAAGACCCCAGATATCTTCGGGATCCAAATCTTCAATAATTCTGTCAGACATGCTTTCGAGAAGTTTCCTATTTAAAATCAGCAAAATCCCTCCATATATAACTGAGATATGGGCAAAAATCCGAGACAACCTCTATTTTTGCCTATTTTTCATCTATATCTCGATTGCTAAGTCATAAATATAGATAATATGGATATCAAATGATAGATGTTTCAAAGTCCATTGCAACGATGTATACAAGGCTATAGTAAGTTGGACCTACAATGTATCAAAATCGAGAAAAATATTTTTTATCCTGAATTTTTTTCACAAAAAAAAAAAAAAATGTTTATCATAAATTTTGTTCAATAATAAATTAAAAAAAAAATTTTAAATTAAAAAAATTCTTTTTAAAAAAATTGGAAAAAAACTTTTATAAAAAAAATTTCGAAAAAAAAAATGTTAAAAAAATGTATTTTAAAGTATAATTTGGTGTTCGGCACAGCCGATCATAGCTCTCTTACTTGTTATATTTTAAATTTATTACCTCCATTAACAATAAAAACTTTACTTAAACTTTACTAAAGTCACAGAAAAAGGATTTTGTTATCCCTCTCAAAATAAACCTTAGTTTGTTTTAGGATGTGTACCAAAATATTTTGGGTCTAGTGATAACCTGGAACATTTTCAAATTTCAAATAGTTAAGCTTTCTTAAATATCTTAGTTAAATAGGTATCGAAACCAAATTCAGCACAAACAAGTTTTACATAAGCTGAACTCGCACAACCAAATTTCCATAATTAGTCATATCTCCCGGATAATGCCCATTTCTGAAAATCATTTAACAAGTATAGATTTCTTAAATGTGATGGTATCCAAATAAACTTCAACACAAATAAGTTTCATATATACAGAAAACATATTACCTAATTTTACGGCGATCTGTCCATAAATGTTTATAACCATATACTCGGTGTAGGTGTATAATATGGTCGTGCTTGACCAACTAAACTTTCTTACCTGTTTTTGAATGGAATTCCTTTCCGGTGCATCAATATGAAGTCGAAATATTTGATTTGATCGATACTTGCAATTGAGTGCCACAAAACCGGCAAATTAAAAAAAACCGGTTTTCGGTTTAACCGAAAAAATGTTTTATAAAAATCAGTTTCGGTTTTGTCATTCTAAAAACCGGATAACTTGTTTTATATTAATTTTGATTTAATATGAAAAATGCCAATAAACAATTTTTGTAAAGCAAAAATGTTATATGGGGCATTTCATGTCAAGTGAACCAACTTTTGAAATCGATGTCTTCCGACAAGATCGGTCGAGAACTTTCTTAATTAGAGGGGGTCAAAATTTGACATTTTGGCCAAGCAGGTGTTTTTTCTCATCCATGTTACTTATTACCTATTGTTCTTAGCAAAATGTGTCCCAAATAGTTTAGATAGCTGTTTCCTCAATCTTTCGGAAAAAAAATTAAAAATAAAAAATAAAATTTTTTTCCAAAATCAAAAGCTTTTATGACTTTTTTTCAAAATGGGCCCTTTTTTATTTTTTTTCCTCAAAAGAAAGCTTAGATATTTTCCTTGAAGACCTATTTGGTCGCTTAGTGGAATGCGAGTGGGATATTTATCAAAATAAATGTTTTGTAACTCAAAACATACAATTTTAGACTTTTTTTGCAAAATCAAAATGGGCCTTTTTTTAATTTTTTTTTTTTTTTTTTGCTCAAAAGAAAGCTTATGTCCATTCCTTTAAGAGGTTTTTGGTCGCTTAGTGGGATATCTATCAAAATAAATATTTTGTAACCCAAGTCATATAATTTTTGAGTTTTTTTTTTTTTTTTTTGCAAAATCGAACTTTTTTTTCCTAAATGTACCCTTTTTTGAAGTTTTTGCTGAAAAGAAATCTTAGGTCTATTCCTTTAAGAGCTTTTTGGTCATTTTCTATAATAATGGACCCAGAATCATGATGCTGAGTGGGAATACAAAGTGTTGGTCTTTAATTTCACACAATTCCAAAGAGTGTTACATGTATCCATTTTGCGCAACCAATTGTCAGATTTTGAATATTTCGTATTTAATTGCACTTGAGACATTTGGTGTAGTATTGAGGGAAGCAACAGTTCAATATAATTTCTAGCACGTACTGGATCTCCCGCCCAGAGGCAATTAGTCTTAAAGCATGATAGGTGAGAATTACCATTGTGTAAAGATATATTGGAGTTATGTGCAGCATAATGTTCAGAGCATCTGAATAACTCTGAATTAAGTATCCCGATTTTTGTGTTATAGACGACGAGCTGTGTTTTGATTGGCTTTATTCCCAGTCCCATTTTTGTGGCCGAATTGACATTTCGAGGCTAATAGAAATAATATCGACTCAGTGGGCGATCGGTAAGCAGACTCGGACTTCACTTCAACTGCTTCGGCCACAGTTGATTGGATAGCGGAAAGAAAGAAACTGTTTCATCATAATCATTCATTACCCAGTAATGAGTTAAAATGCTTATATTCTGGAACTTCACTACTTACACAATAGCATTTTAACTCATTATTGTAACATGGTGATGTCATTGAAGGAAAGTACTTACCACAACAGCTTATAAATAAGTCATTACATTAATATCTCTAATAGCAGTTACAAGTAATGACTTTAATGTCTCATTGATAGTCATGTCTTACATGCTCATGAAAATTACTAGAAATACTTCTAAGTAATGCAAGTATTTAGTATACATTGAAAAAGTACAATATAAATATTCTTCAGTAATTTCAAGTCATTATCAACTTTTTGTTGTTACATTTTCAAGACGTAATACGCTCAAATTTTTGAGTGAAGCAATTAAATATCGATATAATTTATCAGTTTAAACCGGTACTCTTTCATCTACATTTAATGCAATTAACGAATTAGTTTTTTTTGTTTTTTTTTTTTAATTTATTGCCACAATATGTGTTAATGTTACAAAAAATCTCACAGAACTGGCTTTGAATGGTCATTATTTACAAATATTATTAAAATTTCATTATTTCAAATAAAAGTATTGAAATGGAAGCAATAAAATAATAATATTATGATTTATTTTTGGAAGCATCTCAAATTAAAAGCGCAATATTTAATTATTTTTACAATTATTATATTCTTATACCCATCATCAAGATGGGACGTATATTAGTTTTGTCATTCCGTTTGTAACATGTCAAAATATTCATCGCAGACCCACAAAAGTATATATGCACTTATACTCTGGGTCCTCCTGGATTCTAAGACTATCTAGCTATGTTCGTCCCTTAGTCTGTCTGTTGGAAACATGATAGGGCCCAACCGATAGCAGCTATCTGGCTAAAATTTTCCACAAATACTCTCTGTTAATAAGGTTTGGTATATAAAAATGCACAAATTAGTTTTAAGTACTCTGAAATTATACTGTAAAGTATGGCGAAAATCGGGTAACATTTGTCCCTAGACCACATAAAAGGTTCCTCTCGGAAAATGATTTGAACATTCATAATAATTGCCTTATAATAATTAATATCAGGGACCGAAAATAATAATTATTTTTGAAATTTCAAAGGAAAAAAGCGATCACTAGAAAATATCGGAGAGTCAAGTCAAGCATACCATTTTGATCGTTTTCAACTATATTTTCATAAATTAACATGATTTTTAATTACTTGACTTTTATTTTTTTTTTGTCAAAAATAATTGTTATTTTTTGATTTTTATTTTTTTTTGCCAGAAATAATTGTTATTTTTTTTTGCCATACATATTTGTCACACTATGATTTTTATTTATATAGTCTGACAAATATGTATCACAAAAAAATAACAATTATTTCTGACAAAAAAAATCAAAGTTTGACAAATATTTCTGACAAAAAAAATAAAAATCAAAAAATAACAATTATGTTGTGATTTTTATTATAAATGTCATAATTGTTACGGTCCCTGATTAATATCGTAATGAAATTGGATAAAAACAAGTTTTATATAAATCTAAATCATTTTAACAACTTTTGTGAGTTTATTGTCAATAAATATAAAAATAATAACATATTGATGGTGGTTATACAAGATTCGGCACAGCCGAATATAACAATCTTATTTGTTTATTATTATTTGTGTGTTGAAAGAAATTCCTGGTGTTTAATTTGAAAACAAATTCTAGAAGAGCTTTTTAAAATATTTACCACTTTGTGACCGTAAACAATGCTTAAAATCGAAAAAAAAAAGTCAATAAAATTAAACCTGTTTTGAGACTGTAAATATTTAAATAATTATTTCCAGACAAGAAAAAAATTATTTTTCCGGTTTCTATTTTTGAAAATTTTGCCAATTTCTAGATTTGTTTTAAAATAAAATTTTAACAAAATTCTTTCTATTTAAAAGATTGTTCTCTTTCCTATCTTTTAGAAAAAAATACAAATTTTATTTCCTCCTTGAGTTGTAAACACATTTCCACCAAATGTACCCAGAACTCAATTTAAAAATTATTTTGTGCATTTATCTCGCTTATTATATATCTTAAGTTTCCAGATGTTATTACAATATTTGTATAACATACTATAATATCATACATTAACTTTTAGTTCATTTTGGAAAACAATTAAAGATTTTAAGTTTCTTTGAAATTACTGGCATTTAAAAGAGTGAGTCAGAAAAAACTTATACCGTTCAATGCAAAATTCTCAAAAATATGTGAATATATTAAAATATTGCCATATTACCCGGTATTTATAAAATTAACAACCTTTTCCGGAAATCCTCCCATTAAAGATTTTATAGTTGCATCTGTTACCTTTTTGGACGAGGTGGTCCACTTACCCTTAAAATCGTAAATATCCTGCGATACCTTTCCTGTGTTCTTTAATTCTTTTTTTTTAACATGAGCCCAATATCTTTCCCCAGGCCGAAGTTCCGGACAGTTGGGTAAATTTGCCTCCCGTGGTACAAAATTTACATTATTATTTGAATTAGAGTTTCCAGTTCAGTTTTAACCGAAACCGCGGTTTTTCAAGGCCTAAAACCGAAACCGAAACCCACAACTATTCTTCGGTTTTGACTTTTAATCTATTTTCAGTAGAAAAATTAAAAATTTAGAAATGAGAAACAAACTTTTTCATCCAATTTCTCTAAAAAAAATTTTAAATTATTTAAATTGTATACATAATGTATAAATAATGCAAAATAATCAAATATCCGATAAAACTATGGAGTACTATCTGACCCGGTGCGCTTCGCCACCCAATTGGAAGAAAGAAAAAGTACTATTAAGTCTCCATTTGTGAATTAATACTAATTTAGGAAAAAATGTATCTAGTTTCATGCTTATTGATTCAATGTAATGTGGATTCAGTACCATAAAGACCCACATTTTGTATTTATACTCAGCATCATGAATGTTTAATTTCATATATCCACTGCCAAGTTTGAAATTTCAAAGAAATTTCCTGATTTTAGGTTCAATATTATAGAAAATTCAAAAAGTACTATTTGAAGAAAGAAAAAATACTCCTTAGTTTATTTTAGTTCTCCATTTTTGATATCATAGTACAATTGAGCATCCTATTCTTGATTATTTCTTTACTGGGAAGCATATAAGCCAATTTATATGTATATAAGCTAACTATTTATTGTATTAAAAAGGTACCATTAAAAGAAAAAGTACCAATTTTCCTTTATCCTCTTTTCCTTTATCATTTCCTATATTATCAACTGATTTAATAGTTAATAAATTATCACAAAACCGAATCGAACCGAAACCGATTGTTTTTAAATTTTTTTTTAAAATCGAAACCGCGGTTTTGTTATTCTTCGGTTTTTTGGAAACTCTAGTATGAATACCACTCAAGAGCCTTTTTTCAAAGTGGCATTATGCCAAATCAGGCCAGATATATGAAGGCACACTGTGCTGTTTTAAGAAATCTTAAAGCCGTTTTAGTAGAAACTCTGTAATATATATTTCAGTGTTTATCGTGCCTTATGTCACAAATGATTGGCTTCTTTCGCCACAACATTTTGTTTGTTTTTTGTCCAGTATTGTTCTTGAACATTACCTCGTCCATCAGCCACATCAAAATCTTGATCCGGAAGTTGTGAAAAGTTTGCAAGTACAGAAGTTTCATCATTAATCACACAACAGGTATATTTTTTTAAATTAAATTTGCCCTCAATTTTTGCGCATGTTCTTTTGCTTCTATGTTTGCTTCTATTTTGACCGAAATAAAAGTTGGAAATAAATGATTTAGAAAAGATTATAGCTGATATATTTTTAAAAGATAACTTGATTGAAAAATTAAAAATTGTGTGTATAAGTTTTTTCTGACTCACTCTTTATTTAATTTTATTGATAGACACTTGTATCAAAAGATTCACCTCCTAATTTTGAAGCGACAATTATTTCATACTGATCAAGTAACTAGTTAGGCAGCTAGTAAGGTAACTGACGCTATGTAAATCAATGCGTTGACTACTTTGGACCAGCTATTAGACAGTCTCATTGTAGTCAAAAAGGGTAAATTGACCCCCTGCTTAGGAGATGACCGTGTTAAAAAACTATTCACGTAGTTCCTACCCTAAATGATGGGTAAAATCACTAGTTCGGGCCTGTCTCCTAGAACTGCTGGAGTATACTTAAGCAAAAATAAACTGTATACAATTTGTATAAAACCATTTTATACGAATTACTCACAAAAGGTTTAAAATTATTAGATTACGATCTGGATTACTTAGAGACACTTAAGTGACAATTGTCTTCACGCTAGATTACCTGGGATGTATAAAGTAACCAATTGTCTTATCTCTGCACTATAAAAGCACATACGTGTCAAATGACCCAAAATATATAAATTGGAGTCAGCCAAATAATTAGACATAAGGGACAAATACTATCAATAAGGGATACATTGACCACTTGCTTAAGTGCTGGAATAGATCAACATCTTAATACAAACACCAATTAACTCGATCTCATTAAGGATATTTTGTATTATTTTTGGCCCAAGGACCGAAGACTATTGAAACTGGTAATAATTGATCCATTATTTCAGCTAGCACCTATAAAAATGTCCTCTCGAAATAGGACTTTATCGGCCATAAATGCTTGATTTATATAGATATCCACACAAATTGTTAATAGTTAATTGAAGTTTCATATTCCATAGCGATCGCTACATAATTGGTCACAGTTCCTATATAAGGCTCACTTCCAAAAAAAAAAAGATCACGAAAATAAATTATTGAAATTTTAAAAGAAAAATATTTTCGCTCCTTTACTTGGTGTAGGGTATTCTATGGTCGGGCTTGACCTACAATACTTTCTTACTTGTTTATACACAACGATTTTTGTTAATTTATTTGTATTCTCTTGTTAATATTTTTAACAACATGCAAATTAGATTGTTGCGATTAAATAATATTAAAAATATAAGAGCCGTAAAACAATAAAGAATAAGCAGCATACTTTTAGGAATTGCAATATTGTTATACAGTCAATGACAAACAAAACGTTTGTAAACATATTTATGTATCCCTGAATTTTCAAGATTTCTTAAATCTCGAAGCCCGGGATCTTATAATTTCAAATTCCTGGATTTTAGGGATTTTCCAAATCCCGATTTTCATAAATAAATAGAGGAAATTGTCATTTTTGTGTGCGTTTTTCATGAATTTTGACATTTCATTTGCCCGAATATCGCAAAGTGATGTTCAGCACAGTTGTTAGATGAGGAGCTCGAACAAAATGATAATATTTCGATTGCTCAAAGGCTAAAAGATATTATTAATAAATGTAAAAGCTCCTAAAGAACAATAACGAAACCAAATTATAAAGTAGATTTGCAATTTGCAAAAGAAATAGATCATTTCTAAAGGAACAAAAAGAAAATATATGCAGATTTGTTACAAGAATTTGCAAACGGTTTTGAAACCATGGATGCAATAGTATTCTTAAGAAGCTATTTAAAATAAACACTAATTCTTTACTAAGATACTGTTTTTTAACAGTATGTACATAACATAGTGTTGTTATATCTTCTTATATAATGTACATTAGTGTGAAAAAAGTGCGCCGTACACCTTCTAGTATAAAGTATTTTTGTAAGGCAGCCGAACGTAATATCCATGGCATTTAAAGTATCGAGAATACCAATGTTTTGCTCTAAGGGCTATTGACCTTAAGTTTCCCGTTCTAGTATTTAATCACCAGATCTCTGTTCTTTACACCCTAATGTAGAGTTTCTAATTCAGTTTTAACCGAAACCGAAACCGCGGTTTTCAAGGCCTAAAACCGAAACCGACAATTATTCTTCGGTTTTCACTTTTAATCTATTTTCAATAGAAAAATTCAAAATTTAGAAATGAGAAACTAACTTTTTCATCCAATATCTCTAAACACAGATCGGTAAAAATATCGTAAGATTTGCGTAAATTTTTTAAATTGTATTACAATAATTGCTTCAGATGATTTTTGTAACAAATTCTTAGTTATTTTCAAGTTATTTTCGCCGATCACTTGGCAGGATTAGGAGCCATTCTGTCGGAAGGCAATATAGACTCCCTCTGCGGAATCCCGCTGTCAACTTGCAAGAAACGTATACATGACATATATTACGAACTTGCCCAAACGAGGTGAGGCAATGAATCCACATGTACTATCACGAGGATGATATGGCCTGTGCTGGACTGCACACGCACGTCATATCTACTTCGACTACAACGAATACGACTAAGCAATATGGTGGCGATGATAACCGGACATTGCACTTTCGGTCCCCATGCTGCAAGACTTGGGTTTCCTTATAACGACTTTTGTAGAAGCTGTCAGAATGAGGAAGAGGAAGAAACTATTCTACACTTCTTTTGTAACTGTCCGGCACTTGGTGATCTAAGGGCCAGACTTTTAGTTGAGAGATCCCTTGGTACCCTCTCCGGGCTATTAGTGAAGAAATTAAGGTGCATAGACGCCTTTATTAGGGAAAGCAGGTGGTTGATAAGACCTGACTTGCAAATTGCACCTCATGGCGACCCGACAACTGTGCCATGATGGTCTGCGTTACTTGACTCTCAACACCTTCTCCTCTTACTCCTCCGATTTCTCCTTTCTCCTCTTGCTTAATAATCTATAGAATTCCTTTCATCTACTTCTATTTCTTCCCCCTCTGTGTTTTTCATCTCCTTTCAGGTACCACAAAGGGAACCCTTATTAGACACAAGTGAGCTGTACAAATGAAGATTTTGGACGGCTGCCTGATAACCTAACCTAGTTATTTTCAAATATCCGATAAAAGTATGGAGTACTAGCTGACCGGTGCGCTTCGCCACCTCAATTGGAATAAAGAAATAGTACTATTAAGTCTCCCTTTGTAAGTGAATACTAATTCAGGAAAACATGTCTCTAGTTTCATGTTTATTGATTCATTGTAATGTGGATTCTAGCTCATTCTAGACGTATTATTAGAATAAAAACAGTACCATAAAGACCCACATTTTGTATTCCAACTCAGCATCATGAATGTTTAATTTCATATTTCTGTGTCCATTATTAGAGAAAATGCAAAAGAAATCACCTTTCGTGAATTCTAGCTCATTCAGAATCATTTATGCCTAATTTTCAATTTTAAGGTTTATTTTTATAAAATATTCAAAAAGTACCTTCACAATAAAGAAATATTTATCCATTTTGAATTTGTGTTTCTATGTCCATCGTTATAAAATATTCAAAAAGTACATCTGGTTCCAAAAAGTACCTGCAATTCCCTTTTTTATATTCTGACTCAGTCAGGATCATGTGTGTTTAATATCCTGCTTATAGGTTCATTATTATAGAAATTTCAATAATAGTTTCTGTTACCTCAATATCAATATGCCCTCTATCCTTGATTCTTTCTTTACTCAGAAGCATATCAGCCAACTATTATGTATATACAATAAGTAAAATAATTTATTACAATAAAAAGTACCATTAGAAGAAAAAGTAAAAATTTTCCACACTTAAACCACTGTCAAGTTTGAAATTTCAAAGTAATTTCCTGATTCTAGGTTCAATATTATAGAAAATTCATTTTGAAGAACGAAAAAGTACGCCTAAGTTTGGTTTAGTTCTCCATTTTTGATATCATAATACAATTGAGCACCCTATTCTTGATTATTTCATTTACTGAGAAGCATACTAGCCAACGGTACCATTAAAAGAAAAAGTAATAATTTTCCTTTATCCTCGTAAACACTCGTTAAATTTGAACTTTAAATTTGTTTAGCAGTTCCTATATTATCAACTGATTTAATAGTTGATAATATAGGAACAAAACCGAACCAAAACCGATCGGTTTTCAATTTTTTAAAACCGAAACCGCGGTTTTGAAATTCTTCGGTTTTTTGGAAACTCTACCCTAATGTATCACCGTATTGTTAGAAAATTAAAGCTGACAAGAAATCATTAAACTTCTGCTAACCTTAGAGCAAAACACTGGGCTTCTCGATACAAAAAGAGTTTAAAGCGTTCAGTTGGTGATTTGTTAAAATTGCATAAAAAAATAATAATTAGACAGTGAAGTGTTTGTGAAATTAAAAACTAAGATAAAACAAATTGCAGGTCTGTATGAATCATATAAGAATTATACGGTTGAGCATTTCACGAGTTGTAAGATAGACTCTACATGAGTCTCATACGATTCTCTTTTGATAATCTCTACACGTATCTCTACACGATTAATATTAGCGTCTTTCGCTGTGTTGTGGAAGAATCTCATAGAAGAATCAGCTCATGAAACAGTTACTCCCGTTCAAGTGATCTTCTGTGATTAAAAAATGCGCTCGTCGACGATCAAAAACAATCGATTGAAAATGCTAGCAGGGAATCGTTCTGTTTACTGATTAGCTAATTTTGTTCAGAACAAATATATTGATAAGTTTGTTACTTTTGTTCAGTTGTTCATTTTTATTCCGAGGTGTTTGACAGAACTAAGTGTATGTACGAAATGACAGCTTCGTAGAGAAATAGCTTGAATTGTCTGTAGTGTATAATACAAATAAGTTGCTTTAGTGTCGATTCGGCTGGTCGGCTGGGCTTCACGTACGATCTCTTACGCTTCGGGTTATCGTAATGGATCCATTTTTCATCTCCAGTAATCATTCGGTGATTTTCTTTTATAGCGTTCAAGCATCAACGTCATGCAAAATCGTATTTCAAGGCCTCTCGGCTTCAATTCGTATGGTATCAAATTTCCCAGCTTATGCATGAAATCTGAATTGCTGATTGAGTAGTTCTGAATGATTTTACAAGCTCTTGTTGAGATTTACAAAAATCTTCATGGCTTAATGCTTTCAATTCTTGGTTTTAATACTTTTTGACTGGCTTGTGCGATCTTTGTGTTCCGTGTCAAAATCACCAATTTGATATGCCATAGTGGACATTTTTTTCCCCATGCCAAAAGCTATCGAAAAATTGATATCTAAATATTTTGGCCTTACAAATCGACCCACTCTTTTATGTATATATTGATTATTACAATAATAATGCACATATAAAATTTTAAGATATGTATCTATCTATATCTATATAAATATATAAATGTCTTTGTAAGTTTGTTTGTTTGTTTATTTGTTTGTTTGTTTGTTTGTTTGAGCATCACGCCTAAACGGCTGAACCGATTTTATTGAAATTTGGAACGTAGATAGATCCTTACTTGGAAGCGTCAGTAGGCTATAAATTTTTTCAATACTTGGACCAGAAAGGGATAAAAAGGGGGAAAAACGGGTAAAATTGGTACCTTTAGTTTTTAAACAATTATTACTAAACGGCTGAACCGATTTTTACATCGACAGGGGTAGCGAAGCGCACCGGGTCAATCTAGTTTTATAATATTTTAAGCAAGGATATTGTTTTAATTTGTTATACCTTTTCGGAAAAGGGTTTTTGATGATGTACTAAGAAATTCCTTACGATTTATACAAGACTAGGTTTATAGTTCCCTTAATAATACAAATATTGTTTGATCTATGTACACATTTATAAATTCTTTATTTTTCAAATAATATTTCAATTAAAAATTACACACACACAAACACAATTTGAATCAATTATTTAATACTATTTAAATTTGTAATCCATAGAATCATCGAATCACATGAATTTCATCTATTTGCCAAAACCAAAGCCTCCACTAGAGGCTGATGCGCTAGCAGAGGAGAAACTACCACCAAAGCCGCCTCCACGACCGCCACCTCCATAGCCGCCACCACCATAAGGTCTACGTCCAAAACCACCATAGCCACCACCACCATAGCCACCACCACCTCCGCAACAGAAGCGACGACCACCACCAAAACTGCGTGTCTTGCGTATTAATTCGGCATCAGCATTAACATTCAAATCGACTCCAGCATTGGCATCAACACCTTCTAAGGTCTCGTCACCATTTAGTATGTCCGAAGCGGGATGGCAGTTAACAAAGGCCACTACGGCCAAAATGCTTACACAAATTATTAGTTTCATAGTTGAAATCTTTGTTTTACGCTAGATTAACAAATGCAAACTGATTTCAAATCCTTTAATGTCATAGAATTTATAGTCAAGTCTAATTGTCGCGAAATGAGTAATTCTTTTTGGTAAAACCCTACTATTCTACAACTAAAAATTAAGTGTTTTTTGCTTAAAATTCTAGTTATTTTATTAATATTTTTAAAAAGTTTTTGCAATTTTTGTTCAATCATTCTCTAATTGTTTATCATTAGTTTAGTAAAAAAAAAAAAAAATACAGTAAAACAAGTAATATTTTATATTATTTAAAATAAAGTGTTAGACATTTTCATATAAAAAACATTTTTAAATATTAAATTAAATTTAAGATAAATGATGTTAAAGAACAGTTTTTTGGTAAAACAATAAAATTCCCGACTTTCGAGAGTTTAATAACCTGTTGGCTTGTTTGCTTACTTAGTTACTTTCAAATTTAATTATTATTTAAGATACATAGAATGAGTGTTTTCTATTGCCAAGTACGAGTATATAAAATGAATCCTCTTTAATTAACGAATTTAACGTCAGGCATTTATTTAAGAATACAATTATTAATCATGTTATAATGATACTTAACAATGATTTTAACTGTAATTACTTAAGACAAAAAGTTTTTGCTGGTGAAATTTCCATTATATCGACTAAACCAAAAGTTATTTTAATATTGTATAGTACAATATTCATAAACTTTATGTGGAGTGTAAAAATAATAAACATTATTTGGGACTTGTAGATTATATCTTCAAAGAAAACAGAAACGTTGAGTTTCTGTCTGTCTGTCTATCTGTCTATCTGTCTGCCTGTCTGTCTGTCTGTCTGTCTGTCTGTCTGTCTGTCTGTCTGTCTGTCTGTCTGTCTGTCTGTCTGTCTGTCTGTCTGTCTGTCTGTCTGTCTGTCTGTCTGTCTGTCTGTCTGTCTGTCTGTCTGTCTGTCTGTCTGTCTGTCTGTCTGTCTGTCTGTCTGTCTGTCTGTCTGTCTGTCTGTCTGTCTGTCTGTCTGTCTGTCTCTGTCTCTGTCTGTCTGTCTGTCTGTCTGTCTGTCTGTCTGTCCGTTGAAATCAATTTTCTGAAGACCCCAGATATCTTCGGTATCCAAATCTTCAATAATTCTGTCAAACATGCTTTCGAGCAGTTTGCTATTTAAAATCAGCAAAATCCGTCCATAAATAACGGAGATATGAGCAAAAATCCGATAAAACCTCCGAAAATTTCATCTAAAAAAGACAATTTATTGCATGCTTTGACAAAAAAGCAACAAAACGTATGTTTGGATGTGTGTTGGCTTCATTGCTTTGCGTATTTTGTTTTTTGTTGGTGTTTCGTTTGGCGTTATTGTTTTGATACTCTTCACCATCGTGAGAAGGGTATATATAAGATTGTCATTTCGTTTGTAAATTCTACAATATAATCTGTTCGGCAATTAAATGTAAAATTTTCAAAAGTTTTTTTGATTATTTAGGATGCTATACGCTGAAAATGAGCAATTAATGCATTCACAACAAAGGTGAAGGGTATTTAAGATTCGGCATTGCCAAATATAGCACTCTTACTTGTTTTTGCTCTTAAAATGTTGTAATAAGCTCTAAATACTTTCACATAGTAACATTTTAGTGTTTTCTCCTATTCAAATCATTTTGAAAAAAAATTTCAAGGATTTTTGTTTTTTCAGTCGTGGTAGTCATTCTCGTGGAATTGCCCATATGTGATAGCCAATTACTGAACTAATTTAAGTTGAACCTTAATCTCTATATTAGTATTTGTAATAGATAGGAGCTACCTTTAATTATGAATCAATATTCACAAGCTCCAGCAGTATGATTTCAGCATACTTGAAAGAAACCCCAGCTGTTAAGCAAATAGTCAAATTATCCCTTATAGACAGTAATTGTCACTGACTCCAATTTATATATTTTGGGTCATTTGACACGTATGTGCTCTTTGTTGTGCAGAGATAAGACAATTGGTCACTTTATACATCCCAGGTAATCTAGCGTGAAGACATTTGCCACTCTAAGTAATCTGGAGTTTAGTTACATTAAATGTATTGTGAATAATTCGTTTAAACTGGCTTTATACAAATTGTGTTGATATAATTCTTAAACAGTTAATTTTTATTTTTGCTTAAGTATACTGATATCCCATGTAACATATCATGAAGTCAATAGTCACTTTGGTGTCTCTTAGTAACCTATAGTGAAGTCACTTTAAACGTTTATTTTGTACTGCACTTTAGAAAGTAGTAAATTTTCCCAACAGAAGCAATCCATTGGAGAGTTGTGGCAGAAAGATTTGTTTACGAGCAATCGTTTATTGGACTGCCTATGATATGTCTTTTTAGCTGACTTCTTAGTGCAAATTTCTGCTGTTTCAGCATTATTTTTTTGTTCAAATGAAAGAAGTTGATTTACTTAAAAAAAAATGCCGCTGAAATACACCGATTGCATCAGCAGCATGGTAAATCTGTTCCATCGGTTTCAAGGAGCGAGAGATGGTTTGTGCGGTTCAGAAGTGGTGATTTTGACACGGAAGACAAAGATCGCCCAAGAGCTTGTAAAGTCATTGGGAGCTACTTAATCAGCAAGATTCATCCAAAAGGACTTTATATGGGGGATAGTGTCAAATATGGATCAATCCACCAAAAATATAGTTTTGTGATTTCTTTCTACAAGAAACATATTTTTGCTGAAGATTGTATGGATACTACTATTCTATTGTTTATTTATGTATCATGGAACCATATTCTGAGAAGAAATTGTATGGGTGTTGAGAGTATTAATGGACGGATGCTTTCCATTTTCAACAGAACCTTTCCTGTTATCATAGGTGCAATGTGTGCAAAATATCATGGTATCGATATTTCCCATTTTCAATATCAAACATTTCTGATCAACAGAGAATACTTGAGATATATCTTCCTAAATCATGCCGTGTATGATAGGGCCGTGCCTTCAAAAGGCACATGGTTAGAGGGACGGACACCGTTTTAGAATTTTATAAGGACCCAAATATATATATTTTTTTTTTTTGTTTCTGTATGTTACAAACGGAATGGCAAAATCAATATACCCCCACGTTTTTGGTAGTAGTAACATAAAATGTAGAAAAACTACAAATGATGTGTATGCCAAATGAATACGTTAATAATATTGCATCCAGCGAAAATAAAAAATGAGCATAAACTTTCTTCTTTCTTCTAGCGTTTATTATTTATGATTATTTTTTTTAGTTCTTTGTGGATAAAATTCTATTATCACAAATTACATTTTAGAGAACTATACATAGAAACGAAACACTCCGATTTTTCAAACAAAAATACAACAAATCATATGTCTGGTACAACGACAAAATTCATTGACTAGCATTTATTTTGTTGTTACTAGTGTTAGGTTTTTGACAATTACGTCTCGTCTCTATGTTAACTTATGGTAGTAATTTTGTTACGGTTGTCAAAATGCATATACTTATTTTTCCTTAGGTTGAAATAACCAAATTTAGCTTCTTTAGGTAAATCATAATCGAATTTTTCAAATATAACCATTAATATACCAAATGAATAGAAATACGTTTAGTAAAGGTACAAAGCAGCATTTTACAGTTTTTTGGGCGAAAAGGAGCCTTAACTCTTTTTTTATTAATGTGTTATATTTATGTGTTCCCAATTTATCCCCAAAGTATTTTCCGAAGAAAATGTGGACTCTATGGAATTTTTAAGAATTGCGGGATTTCCTTTGACCTTTTGGCAAGTTTTTTTACACTCCGTTATATAGACTGACAAATTCATTGAGTTTTGTCAAAATTTGAATAAAAATTTTAATAGGATTGCAAATATTAGGAACAATTTGATCGATATTTATTGCAAACCAATTTTTTTTTTTTTTGTTTAGATAAGTTAATTTTTTGCCTTACAAAAAAAATTCACGTCAATATCTCAAATAGATTCAAAAATATGCCACTTTAAGGCTCTGTCCTTCAAAAATATTGCACTTTTTCATAATAAAAAATTTGTATAAATCTTCTTAATATTATTACGTTTTAACCTTTTTAAAACGTTGGTTTATTTCATTTAAATAAACCGGATACTTTTGATTGCAAATAAAAGCCGTTTAGTTGTTTAAAATTTGTAAAAACTCTTTATTTATTTAAAATGTACAACAACAGGCCAAATAGTCACTCAGTGTCTTTATACACGTTTATCAATTCACAGAAATGCATACACACTTTATAATGTACAAGACAGTTGATGTCTTAACAGCGCTTATGATCAACTCACACACGACTGCAACCTCTGCCACTATTTATACACACGCCATCTTTCGTGAATCTTCTGCAATGCTCTTAACGGACAAACTAGTATGTTCGAATTCTAGAGCTTTTGATGTCAATGTTAGCAGCTTAAACATTTAGTGTTGCCATACTTATAACCGCATGCTATCACCATTGTTGATAAGTAGGAGCTTCTACTAATGGACGTGTTTATAAACATGATGAATGCTGCAGGTAGCCATTACAGACCGTTAAATTCAAATCGCTATTGCAAATTCGTAATTTTATTTTATTTAACAAGGAGTCAATGGTTTTGATATAGCATACTAAAATATGAAAAAGTGCATTATTTTTAAAGGACGGAGTTTTATTGAATATTTGTATGGCCCATTTTAATAACTTAAACTCGAATACTCCTTGGCTACGCCCACGTCAAATTTTATCCCGATCGCACCAGCCGTTTAGAAATGCCAGATTTATTTCCAAAAAATTTTGATTCTGCCCCACTGTGGAACAGCAGATAAATGTTACCATAACAGAAATGCTTGATTGTTTAAGAGTACCAATTTTCCTAAAAAAATATGTAGCCTATTGACGCTTCTACGTTCCAAATTTCAACAAACAAACTTAAAAATATATAATTGCTCGATTCACAAGGATACCTTGTCAATCGATCATATTGTCATGGCATATTGTTCCAATTCAGACACAATTTTTCAACAAGATCGGTCATGAACTCTCTGAGTTAGAGGGGTTCAAAATTTTACATTTTGTCCAAACGTGTGTTTTTTCTCAACCATGTAACTTATTACCTATTATTCTTAGCAAAAGGTGTCCCAAACAGTTTAGATAACTATTTCATTCGAAAAAAAATACAACAATGTTTTTTTTAATAATCAAAAATTTGCATGTCTAAGGTACTTTGAGATCCCACAGCGCCGCTCCTGAAGGGTTTTTGAGGTTCGTCTTGAAAAAATAGTATTGAATACTCTCTGTATGCCAATCGTATAAGCCTGTTAGAAATGGCAGATTTATTTCCAAAAGATTTTTATTATATTTACAAGAAACGCATACAATTCGTTTTGGTTTATGTTGGCTGTAACTTTCAAAATCTGCCTCTTGGTTTTGTTGATTCTAAGTTTGTTTGACAGTTCGAGCCTCTAAACAAGTGAAGAAAAAATAATCAGCTGTGCTATCAACATCACCTTATAATGAATGCGCCTTGCTTACATTCAAATTATCAAATATCTGTTAAAATAATTGATAAATGTCATTTTTGTAGTTTCATCGATGAAATAAAAGCACAAACTAAAAAAATAAAAAAAATCCCAAGACGTCATATGAACAATTTTAACGGTTTGTTCCCCTACAATTATTACACATGAGTGTGAAATTACGTTCTTTATCTTTAACTTTAGTTCGACGCTATAGGTATGTATTGGTGCATTCATACACGTATTTATTTAAACCCAGCAAACAAAAATATTGTGTATTTGAAATTAGTTGCATTGATTCTACTAAATTTCTTGTATCCTTAAATCCACTTTGTAATACTAAGGACCAATTTTTGACTTTATATATGAATTATATTTAAGTTCTATTTAAATATGAAAATGAGTTTCTTAGTGCTTTTTTAAATAATACTTAAATGGCCGACGTTGGCCATGTAAATTCTATTTAAGTTTCATAAACTACCATATCGCTCATTTGCTGCAGCAACGTCAAAAGTATCCGGTTTATTTGAAGGAAACAATATCAATAATTTTATTGTTTAATAACCTTTTTTTTATTGGACAAAATGTATAAATTTTTGTTTTGGCTGAACAGCTGGTTTATGCAAAACTATCGAACATTTTTTGATATTTAGTAGTGCTACCATACTTTTATCTTATTTAAATAAAAAACAAATTAGAGCACTGAAAAACTATTTAAAATCGAAGTCAAAAACTGGCCATAAGCATGTAGAAATGCAGCATACTGAAATCGAATACCATATGAAGTGATTGCTTTCGCCCCTTCGATTTGATCTGATGATGATATAATCCAGGGATGTGATGAGCATCGAAAACAAATCTCTACTGATTCAAACGTTGTGTGAATTTAAAATAAAATAATTATTGGGTATATGACTTAAAAATACGGCATTTGTTTTTAATAACTTATATCTCATTTTAAAGGGAACATATGTGTCACTTATTCTCACTTAGCTATTGAACATGTCGAATTTTGTGCCAACAAGGCGTCATATGCGGGAAGTCTTACTTTAAATCTTTAATTTCAAAAACGTGCCAAGAGGTGGTCACCTCGGGTCACACATTTTATGAGCTGAAATTTAAAATATAAATAGTCCTTGAGAAGATCTATATCTATATATGAAAAAAGGGGTTAACGATTAAAGATATAATGTCATAACAAAATCTGGAACTAACGTAGATTCAATTGTCCTTAAATCAATGGCTTTATAATTTTGATACATTTTAATTTCAAATTTTACTAAAACGAGGAAAATGTGTTCCAAAAACTGAGATTTTTTAGAACAGTGCCTACTGTGACGTTATTTACCGCGTGATAGTAAAAGAAGGGTTATACAAATATGGAGCCTTTTCGAGAATGGGATTTTTGCGGTTTTAGAATTTTTTACTCAAACTTTAAATTTTCTTTAAAAAATTAAATGAGCCAAATTTAAATTTGGAGCAATATTTTATCAGTATTGCCGCATAATCGCAAACAGTATTCCGGCGGGACATTTTTATCGAGCTAGGTGAAATCATTGACCGATATTTTCAATACCAAATAAACCTTATCAACTGAGCGTATTTGTGGAAAATTTCAGCCAGCTAGTTACTTTCGTTTTGGGGACAGACGGACGGACAGACATAGCTAGAATATATATACCAACGTGGGTCTGCGACAAACATACCCCCATCTTTTTTGATGGTGGGTATAATTAAAATCATTTGGCTTTAAAATTTTGAACCTTATAACTTTCTTCCAGATGGTGATTGAGTGATGCCGCATATAAAGCAGTGCTCCACCATATCTGCTAAACAAATCGTCTATACAACTCTAAATCCAAAAGTCTAAATTTGTGGTAAAGAAATTAAAAAAATTATTTTGTTCTTTTTTTAATTTCTCTAGTGATTTTCGATCTTGGATTTTTTATGTTGTTGCTAGTAGTGTCATTGACACAAAATGATTTGCTTTTTGGTCAAAATCATCATAAACTATTAAGAAACAATGAGCAATTTAGGTCGGTTTCATAGATTTAAAAAAAGGTGTTTTTGTCCATATATTTAAAGTAATATTGAATATTTATCAAAATATGTTAATTCCATACTACATTTCTTATACAATTGGCCTGAGACAACCAGTTTATGGTCTGGCGAATTTTTAATAACTTTAAAAATTTTTAACCAATTTTTGTCTTTTATATACATTAGGACAAACCTTTTTCCATATTGTGCCATCGATTTTTCGATAGCTTTTGGCATTAGGAAATAAAAGTTCCACTACGACATATCGAAAAAAACATTTTCGAGGAATTTGAATTCATTTGACTTTTTCTCAACTTTTATTTTTAAGGTTTAACAAGGGTCTGTTTGCTGCTCTCATTCTTGAAGCCAATGCCTTTTATAAATGTAGATAGGTTGTTCCAGGTCCCCAGGCCTACTGTGGTGTAGGCCTGTGGTCTTTTCTGAGGAACTTAGGATAATGTTCACATTTCGAGTTGTAGATAAAACAAATAAGTCTTAGAAATAAAGCTAGTATTCATGGGAATATTGACACAATCAATTAATAAATTTAGGGAGTAAACTCGAAGAAACCCAGAGCTCTATTGGTTGTTATTTTTTTAAAATCACTAGTTTTTGGGGTTAATATAGAGAGTAGCGGTTAACTGATGGAAAGTAACCAACTTTTTTGCTGGGTAGATATGTATGTATGTTGATACTGATGTGTGTTTCTATTTTTCAAAATATTTATCTGGTTTTGGGGAATCACCTTTAATATTATTTATTGTTGTTTTCTTTTTTTATTAATATTTTTTGTTTGTTTTTTTGTGGTTTTTATTGTATTTAGCATTTAGCATTTGCTAAGTTGATTAACTGAATAAATCTTTTGTTTTCTTTCCATTCGACGTTTATTTCACTGCTTTGTTTTGCATTTGTCATCTTGTTGGTAAACATATTTATTTTCATATTTTATTTACATATTTATTGAATTTCATTAAATACTTAGAGATTTATTTTGCATACGTATAGCGGGTTACTGAATATTTTAATGTTGCCTCTTATTGTTTTCTTTTCTATCTGTCTGGCGCTGTTTTAATAAAACATAGAAGAGTTTAATTTATTAATGACATAAATTAAGTTTTTGAACTTTTTACTTTAGTTTTAACTTTGAACTCTAAATTTTCCAAAATGTGTACAGTTAAATGAAATTGTATTGGAGGTAGGAGGTTTCGCCTCCAAGGTTTTTGAACCCTTCACCAAAAGTGGCAAGGATATATGTATATAAGTTTGTCATTTTCCATTTGCGTCCCCATAAAGTATATATTCTGGATTGTTACAGCCAGCAGAGTCGATATAGCCATGTCCGTATGTTGAAATCAATTTTCCGAAGCCACCAATCCGCTATAGTTCCAATTCGGTTGATATTTAAAATCGAGAAAGTCGACCAGCAAATGGCTGAGATATACGCAACAAATTGCAACTACCTCAATTTTTGTATCTATATGTATCTGAATTACTAAGTCATTAATATAAACAAGTAAGAGTACTATATTCGGGCGTGCCGAATCTTAAGTACACTCCACCTTAATATGATGAGAGTTGTAAAAGTTACATTGACATAAATGCTTTAATATCCATATTCAATATTTGTTAAGGATTAAGACAATGTTATTGAAATACTATTAAATAAATATGGGCAAATCCTGCGTGACGAACGTTTCATTCGTACACATTTTGATATTAAAATGTGAAAAAATTTTGGTTTTTCAAATAAGATACCTCCAACGTATACTATACGCTATAGTGAAATTTAAGTGCAATTCTAAATGGCATAAGATATTACCTTTTAATTGCCAATTGTTGCGAAATAATTGATCGCAAAGTTCTGTGACGCACGTTACAAAAAATGGAAGTATCTTTGAAAGTTGAAGTGTTTTTTTCGTAATTTTAGCAAATTTTGCATAATAAAGCTCACAAAATTTTATTCCTAAAAGAATGATGAATGAGAGGGATGTCTAATATAACTTATTTGCATGAAAAAAATTTTGTCGTTTTTATTAAAAGCCGAGAAAATTTTGTGACGCACGTTACATTTTATCCAGTAAACGGAAAATAGACACAATTATATTTATTTGAACAAAATAATGTATTTTGGTTTTGATTAACGTTTTGTAAGAAAAGATGTATGTTTAAGAATTAATTTGTTGATTAATATAATATTATAAATTTGTTTACAAATTAATTTTTTGTTTTTTTGAACCATTTTCATCAAATGATGAAAAATGGTAATTGCTTTTAATTCCAGGAATACTCTTTACGTTAGCCCATACCTCGGAAAGAAAACCAGTTGTATTATTTATATAACTACTGGAAACATATGAAATATAAATTCCATTTATATTAATTTTTACTAATTTAAAAAAGTCGTGTGCGTTATTGATAATAACATTTTGAGCTTTAACAATCTGCCAAATTTTTCTCTTCATAACAGCTCCTATTCCGTTGTTGCGAAAAAATTCCATTCAAAGTGAATCACATCAAATTCTGCTTTAAAATACGGTATACTACTCAAAATATATTTGTTTTTAAATTGACTTGCGCAACCATCAGAAAATATGGACAACTTAGAAATAGGATGTTTTTGTTTAAGTTTTGTTAAGGAACTTAAACAAAAACATCCTATTAACTTCAGGAAGCAATAAACATCATATTTATTGTGTGCCAGTTGATCGCTCGTGATAGCAAAGGATCTTGTGCCACTGAGCAACCAGGCAACGCAAGTGAAAATGGTTACTTGGGAGTAACTAAAGTGAGCAGACTGAATTTCATTTTGAGTGACGAGCCTATAGTTTTCCGCAAAATCGATTTGAAGAATAGCTTCATCCTTTTGTACAATCAATTTTCATTATTGAACTTGAAAGTATTTTTGTTGAGTTCTTTTTACATAACAGTGCAGTTTGAAGGAAGGTAACTGAGATTCCAATTCATTAATCAAAAATGGTCCCCTCGTATTACTAAGGAGAATGCGCTTATCGACTAATCTCCATTGCTTCCATTCAGTTAGATGTTACAGCTGATTAACATCTTTTAAAGGGATAAGACCATCTGTTACATCTTTAATGCACTTGTTGCATTCATTATTCATACAAACTTCATTGGCTTCATCACAACACACTGCTTTTAAAAAGTTGCCAAAGTTAGATGGGAAGTTAGGAAAAATGAGAAACAAAGCTTCTAAAATGAAAAATTTGCATGATACTGGCAAACACACATGTTATGTGGAAGTTTACTAGATAATTCTACGTGTCTTGGTCGGTTGTTATGAAATTTAGTACGTGAAATTATTTTTTCTGGAAAAGTTGTTTTAAACAATTCATAAGCTTCTTTAACTGTAATAATCATGAACCTTTTGGATATTGGAAGGTTATTTGATTTTGATATAAGTGTGGATTTTCTTCCGGCAGTTTCCGTTGAGATGTCATCATTATTGTAAAACTCCGGAATCAGTTTAATATCTTCCTTAACCGTAAATTTTGTTATAGCCTTATCTTCCTCTTTCAAGTATATTTCTGTAAGCATTTCAACAATTTTTTTTTTTTTTTTTTTGTTAATGTCTTTTGGTAAAGCTAATTCAACTTTTTTTAATGCCTTGTATAAGGTATTTTTGCACTTATATGCACCGTCTTTTCTTTTCTGTAAATTTCCACACGCTTTCGGGTGTCAGCCTTTAGTTTTTTTGATAACGAAGTATTATTTTTAAATTTTTCTTTAAAATTTTGTCTATAAATGTTCATCCTTTTTGCATTTTTTAACCGTTCTTTTTGTTTTAAACTTGCCAAAACCCGATAATTCAATATAGTGACGCACGTTACAGAATTGAATTTCCAAAAAAAAATTCTAATTGTGGTATTTTATTTTTTTTTTTTGCTTAAAAGCACCATATACAATTGATTTAAAATTATAGATGATTTGAAAAAGTAAAAAAAAACCCTTGTTTTCCGTGACGCACGTTACATCGCATGGCACTGATATTTCATACCTAATTTCAACCATTCCAAAAAGTAAACAAAACATTTTTTTACCAACTTTGAAGATAATTGAATGATCAAAAATATAGCTTTCGATGGAACCTTCTACATTATCACTTAAGTAATGATATGAACACATAAAAAATTTAAATTTTTTTGTATAATATTAAGATATTTTTGTATGAATGACCATCGAAATACATTTTGTTTATATATAAAAAAATATCAAGTTTGATTAACTTCAAAATTTGTTTGTTGGTGGACTGTTTCTGGGACTTGCCCATACACATAATTCAAACATCAATATATCCGCTATAGACCCGGTTCGGTTGCTATTTAAAATCGACACAATCGGCCCACAAATGGCTGAGATATAAAGAAAAAACCAGGACAACCTCGATTTTTTACCTGTTTTTGTATATCTGGATTACTAAGTCATTAATATGGACAATATGATTATCCCATAATAGATATTTCAAAGACCTTTGCAACGGCTTATATAAGGCCAAAGTAAGTCGGACCTAAATTGGTCAAAATCGGAAAAAATATTTTTTATTCACAAAAAATATTTTTTGTTAAAATTTTGTTTTTTTTTTGTTTTGAAATTAAAAAAAAATTGTTTGCCCTAAAATTTTTGTTCACTAATAAATTTAAGAAAAACTTAATTTAGTTTAGCTAAATATATTTAAAATTTTTATTTTAAAGTATAATTTGGTGAAGGGTATATAAGATTCAGCACAGCTCTGTTGCTTGTTTTTTATTTAAGAAGAAACACGTTCACTTATAATTGCAGTGTGATTAACTGTTAAAATTGCATTGTATAAAACATTTAATTTGTTTGATCTTTTTGATAATCTGTAAAAATAATCAAAATCTTGTTTAATTCGCTAGATGTTGCAATAATATATATATATATATATATATATATATTTTTTTTTGTGTGGATTTTGAACTTCTTTTAATATTACACTGAGCCAAGTTTCTTTATTATATTCTCAAAACTATAAAAAGTATGCAAAAGCTTACTTTACAAGTTATAAGAGTTTTGTTTATATGATCCTAATATGATCACGACAACTATATTATGATTTACTAGAAAATAACAGTTGTTTAACTGACATTATATGCAATGCAACCAAGACAAAATCTTTTGACTGATAGCGAATATTAAAGTGTTTCAAATAACTGCAAAAATATAAATACCACCTTAAATAAAGTAGTAGAACATATAAAATGCGCGGTAAATACCGCTCATTAATAATAATTTATAATTTTACAAAATCATTTTACGCAGCCATTTAGAGAAATTTCACACAAAGCTGGTTGTTGTTATTTGATAGATGGCGAATGACATCTGTTCGGCTTCATTTAAAACGTTCTGCATATTAAACTTCTAGAATATGGTTATTAAAATGTAATGTTCTAGAGAGAATTTCGTTTGAGGATCATTGAATTAGTTTAGAATGTTAACACTGACATATTGTTCAATGACACATCATAACGTAATAATTATATTAAACTAATGTGCGAAGCAATGAAATATAAAAAAATTATTTAAATACTTGATTTATCAAAAAAAAAATTTTATTAAGTAATAAATATTTAGTGGAGTAATGTTGATCGTATAAAAACAGATGCAAAATTTATTAATACAAAATATTGATTCAATATCGAATAATAGGTTTCAAAATAAGCAATTAATTTATTGTTATTAATAAAATTTTTACAAGCAATGTAACAGTTTTTCGAAATTTTTGTTTATTATGTTTTTTGTCTATAATCATCTAAATATTAAGATTTATACACTAAAATTAATCAATTATGCATAACAATTAAAATACACTTAATTGACAAATTATCCAATGAGCGGACTAACAGAGACAGATAAACACAAAACAAATAGACAAAATGATAGACAAAGCGAAAGTTGGTAGGTGTGTGTGTGTAGCTACATTAAACTTTCTATCGACGAATTAATATTTCAGCGAAATCATTTTGTCAAATAGCTTATACAATTTATAATCATATATAATTATTTAATGGATTCAAATTTGTTTTACCGCAAATTAAATAAGTAACTTAATAATACCCTACACCAACAAAGTGTCTGTATTTTGTGTTTGTGTAAATGTTTGTAACACCCACAAATATTTAATTTATATATGTCCACTAATCTGATCCAGCTCATGTTCATCCAAACTAACTAACGAAACAACTCAAGCGAATTTTTCAGAATCTTAATATTATCGTTGTCCATAGATTCTATTATAACTATTTATTTGGCATGGGAGGTGCCACGCCCTCTGTTCCGATCCCCTACAGTTTTAGCTTAACATCGGACACTAGCATCAAAAAAATTTAAGCAAAGTTTGAAGACTCTCACAAGTACACTTCTTCAGATATTCGAAAATATATATTTTTGTATGGTCGTAGGCGTGTAGCACCCACGTTTCTAATCCCTTATATTTGTATTTAAAATAAGGTAGACTTTTTTGATTTACTAAAATTGTTCTCCGTCATCTAATATCAGTAACTGCGAATTTGAGTACAATCGGATAACGTTTAGAGGTTGCTTATTCTATTTAAAATTTCGAGTTTAGACGAAATTTCAAAAAAAATAAAAAGTTGAAAAAATTGTTTTTGTATTTCATTTTCCCATAGATGTTTTAATATGAAATATACACATTTACTAATGAGTTAACTAGGGTTCCTACGCCGGAAAAATTTCCCGGGAATTCCAGGGAATATTTTTTTGTAGATTTTCGGGAAATACTTGTCTGGAATTTCTTTATAAGTTTTCTTCTTAAAGTTACAATATTCAGATTCGTTGCGATGGCCAAATTTGTTGCTAATTGAATTATTTTATTATATTCATAGACTTTTTCGGATCTAGCAACAGATAGTCAGTTGGCAAAGAAAAATTTTGGTTGAAATAAGCGATTTTTATACCCTTCACCATGAGTGGTGAAATTCCGTTTGTAATTTCTACATTTTTCATTTACGACCCAAAGTATATATATTCTGGATCGTTATTTATAGCGAAGTCGATATAGCCATGTACGTCCGTTCGTCTGTATGTTGAAATCAACTTTCCGTAGCCCCCAAATAACTTACAAGCATAATTGATACATCAATATAATGGGAATTCTTCCGGCTCGGTCGGTATTTAAAATCGAGAAAATCGGCCCACAAATGGCTGAGATAGAAGGAAAAAAACAACCTTGATTTTTGGCCTATTTTTGATCTATATCTGGATTACTAAGTCATTAATATAGACAATATGGATATCTAATGATAGATATTTCAAGTAATTTGGACCTACAATGGGTCAAAATCGGGAAAATTATTTTTTAAACCGAAAATTTTTTTTTTACAACAAAAAAATAATTTTTAAATTTTTTTCACTAATTAAAAAAAAAACAATTTTAAAAGAATTAAAAAAAAAAAAAATTTCGAAAAATTAAATTTGAAAATAATTTTGAAAAAAAAAAAAAAAATTTAAACTTTGAAAAACAATTTTCAAAACAAAAAATATTTTAATTGTGCTTACCTCAAAATATTTAGAATTTTTATTTCAAAGTACAATTTGGTGAAGGGTATAAAGATTCGGCACATCCGAATATAGATCTCTACTCTCAAATCAAGCCGCAGTAGAAAAATTTGGTTATTAAAAATGAACGAAATTACAATTTTATGTTCTTAAAGGAATTATTATATTCTTAATTAATGATATCTCAAACATTTTCAGTCCGATGATATTAAAATAAACTTAGAAAAGTTGAGATTAACATAATCCGTTTATATATTGCGTTTCAATCGGCTCAGTAGTTTCGGAGTTATAATAACAGATTGAAGCTAAAAACAAGTAAGAAAGTATGGTCGGTCAAGCCCGACCAGATAATACCCTACACTAAGTAAATGAGCAAAAACATTTTTCTTTCAAAATTTCAATAATTTATGTTCGTGAGCGATTTTCGGAAGTGGGCCTTAAATGGGAGCTATGACAAATTATGGACCGATCACCACGAAATTTGGTCACGTGATTAACGTTTATATGAAAGTTATTTATGTTGAATTTTATGTGTATACCAACATTTTTAGGAGATTTATGCTCGTTAAAGTGATTATCGGAAGCAGGCCTTATATGGGAGCTATGACTAATTATGGACCGATCATAACAAAATTTGGTGACATGAATTTCCTATATATAAAACTTATTTGGACAAAAACTTGTGTAGATACCTATATAAATTAAACATTTGTGACGGATAAAATCCACTTTCGGGAGGACATTTGTATGGGGGCTAGGTCAAATAATGGACCGATTTCAGCCAGTTTCAATAGGGATCGTTGGGCAGAAAAAATTATATGTACCAAATTTTATAGAAATATCTTCAAAATTGCGACCTGTACTCTGCGCACAAGCTTTACATGGACAGCCAGCCAGCCAGACGGACGGACGGACGGACATCGTTTAATCGACTCAGAAAGTGATTCTGAGTCGATCGGTATACTTTAAGGTGGGTGTTAGACAAATATTTTTGGGCGTTACAAACATCTGCACAAATCCATTATACCCTCCCCACTATAGTGGTGTGGGGTATAAAAAATATATTTTTTACGTGAAAATAGCTATTTTTTTGTTTTAAAAAAATCATAAAAAATCGAAAACGGCAGAAATTCGCCCTGTGTAGTTAGCTAAAAAGACATATCATAGCCAGTCCAATAAACGATTGTTTGTAAACAAACCTTTCTTTCACAACTCTCCAATGGATTGCTTCTGGTGGGTAAAATAACTACTTTCTAAACTGCAGTACAAAATACACGTTTAAAGTAACTTCACTATAGGTTACTAAGAGACACCAAAGTAACTATTGACTTCAAGTTATGTTACATGGGATATCAGTATAATTAAGCAAACATAAAAATTAACTGTATGAGAATTATATCAACACAATTTGTATAAAACCAGTTTAAACGAATTACTCACAAAGAGTTTAAACTGACTACACTCTAGATTACTTAGATACACTTAAGAGACAATTGTCTTAACGCTAGATTACCTGGGACGTATAAAGTAACCAATTGTCTTATCTCTGCACTACAAAGAGCACATACGTGTCAAATGATCAAAATATATAAATTGGAATCAGTGACAATTACTGTCTATAAGAGATGCTTTGACTAGTTGCTTAAACTGCTTTTTATTTTCAATCAAAAGTATTCGGTTTATTTAAAGGAAATAAACCCCCGTTTTTAAAAGGTAAAACTGTAACACTATTTTGAGTATAAAATATGAATATTGAATAAAACAAACTGTCTTAAACAAGTTGTTACACTCAAGTTAATCAGCGCTAAGTCCGAATAACAAACAATACTCAATATGTATTGTTTGTTATTCTATTTTTTTTAACAGTTTATTTTCTGTAATTCGCATAATATTTAGGTGGGGGTATTTAAGATTCGTCACAGCCGAATGTAGCACTCTAACATGTTCTTTATTATTAAGTTGATCATTATAATTTTGTTTAGTGGTTTGTTATTGTTTACATTACAATTTATTTTAAAACCAGTTTGAATGCCATTAACACAAAATTGCCAAAAAGCTACCATGCTAAATATTGGTTCCAAACAATAGACGTTTTGTATTTTTATGGGGGTTTTTCCCTCCAAACAGCAGAAAGCAGTGAATCATTTTTAGTCACTTTAACGAATATGCGTGTTAGTTGATTTAATAATAATATTAATAATACTAATTTAAACATATTATGACAATTATGATATTATATACATATGTAGTTTAATTAACTATTTAATCATACTTACTTGTTAAAAATATTATTGCTAAATATTTAAATGACTATATCTTTTTTGAATTATAAAGTTTATACCATAGAATAAAATATATCTACATAGAAGCGTAAGTGAGAGGAAAAAATTAATTCATGTAAAGAAAATCCTAAATCATGCTACAATAAAATATACATTAATCAAAGTATTTAGCTGTATTATCCATATGATCCTAACGTATCATATTTATTTTTTAAAGTTTTTCACTCACCTTCGCCTCTAGTTCTGCTCTATGGCTCATGTCTTTAATCGATTCACGAGTATTTAATAGGGTATTCAATGACTTAAACCTTATTCTATAATACATAATCGTAAAATTTCAAATGATTTCTATATACGTAACGTTTATAATTTCAAAGTAGAAATGAGCAAGAACATGAAACCAGATGTGAAAAAGTTTAATATTAAAAATTATTCATTTAATTAATTATGTATTTGCAATTAACCGCTGAAGTTTCAACCTCGAATAACTGTATACCCTATTATTTGCTTCTTAATGTCTGCATAATTAATTTGTGAGACATTTGATATACGTTTTAGGCCATTAATTAGCAAGAAAATGTAATAAATTAGCAAGACAGGCCGCATAAACCCACTCAGCAGGAAAAAAAAATCACCACTCAATGGGTTTTTTTGTGTTTTTGTTTTGCAGTTTCATTTTGTTTATGTTTTTAATTCAAACATTTGTTATTAAAACATTATGCATATGATAATGTTATATAATATTAGAGTATAAAATAATATTAACGAATTTTAAATACCTTACATGAACAAATTACCATTTTATATGTTTGTTAAATAATAAATTATACAATTGGTCAATTCACAAGGTCTCTTAACATGTCATATTGTCATAATGTCCTAATATATCACGAGTCCGTGGCTCGGCTTAACCGACTCTTAGGCATTCGGCGTTGGTCTCTGCTGGTTCGTTACGCTAACACAATAAACATAGCATAGAAAGTAGTATTATTTTAGGACATTTTTTGCTTGAAAAGCAATTAAAACCATTGTGAAATATTAGAACATTATGACAATTGATCAATTCACAGTCTCTTATTATGTCATATTGTCATAATGTCCTTCACAAACTGATAAGTGTGAAGCAAATTTTCTTGAACGTCTCAGTACCATTTCCCCTATTTTTCGCTGTTCAAAGCGTAACGTTATCCGGACATCTTCGGGACGTTTAACTTTTTGCATTGTATAGGCTCCTTTCGCCTTTCAATTGGAAGAAATCTTCATTAATATCAATGGCCAGTAAGTAAATACTCGATTAAACCCAGAATAATATCAATGCCATGTCAAAAAACTATTGAGTACATTATCATGCTAGGAATGAAAATATTCATTACATTACAGAAATCTTACATTAATCCCTAACGAAAATATTAGTTAATCAGACTTCCAAAACAGAATTCAGATCTAGAAAGAAACATTAACTCTCTTAAGCATGCCTCAAGGCACGCATCGCAAAAATGCCAATAAATGCAAATATAACAGATTTTTCACTTCAAAAACTCTTGTAAATATTTTAACAAGCCTTGAAACAGTTTAAAAGCTCTTTTCTTTCCTATTAACTGCACTTTTTACAAACTAAGTGCATTAACAACCAAAAAATATGTGAAATCCAAATCAAACGTTGATTAAAGTGTTTTAGAGTTTCATATTTTTTTTCTTAAAAAGTATACTTAGTATATTTAATATACTGGAGTCAAGATTTATATAAAAAAAGTTAAGCTACTCTTTAGAGACGTGATTAATTGATGAGTGCCTTCAGGCACTTTTGGGCATTGCGGACTAGTTTTGCTGCCCAGTTTTTCCCTTATATAGCAAAATGTTGTTTGGTTTTCTTTGCTTTGACTTGCAATTTTTTACAAGAAATGGCTGGTCGAGTGAACAAACGTTTCAAATTATCTGATTTGAGTGATGAACAATTGGAATTGGTAAACCGTTGATTGCACAAACTTTTAAATGTTGTTTTTGAAATCAAATGCCCAAATTTACCATAAAAAGGGATTACCATCGTTTTTAGCCATTTTTTTAGAAATTGGCATTAGAGGGTTATGAACTATGCGTATCTCCTTGTGAAAAATGATTTTAATTGCTGATTACTCGTCCAGAGCTAACAACACATTCCAGTTAATAGAATTGCATTAATATCTAGAGCCAGTGTTGTCAGATTAGGGGATTTTTCCCCAAATTGGGGATTTTATTTTGTAAATGGGGGTAAATAATTGGGTTTGGGGATATGGGGAACAGTTGGGGCAATATTGTATGTTTTGGGGATTTTTTTAATATTTTTGGGGATTTTTATTTTTTTGTTTTAGTTTTCGTATTTACGGAATTGTTCTAAGTATTTAATTTATGTAAGAGTTTGTTTTAAATCGAAAGAAGACATTGGAATACATATTTAAGTCTGGTAAGTCTTCAAATTGCAACAATATGCTATTTGACATTTTATATTGGCAATCCTTTTATTATGTATTATCAATAGATAATATTTTATTCCTAAAAAAGTTATATGATAAGGGGTTTTAATTTTTAAAAATTATAATATAAAATTCTCACCCGCATTAACACGAAGCCTGGTTAGGCGTTAACTAATAGTTATACTGTCGGTTAATATTATTTTTGTATGAAAACTGTCAGTATAAATATTAGTTAACAGAATTCGTGTTACTGGGGGTTAAAGTATTTTCTCTTTTAAAAGCTAAAAAACTAACAAACTCTAGAATTAAAAAAATAATATCTGAATAGCTTAGTAAATAAAAAAATGTAATTCTTATGGAATAAAATCTGAAATTTTAATTTATACGTTTTATTTTTAAATTATTTTACATACCTACATAAATAAAATTAAATGTAGTGCAAATAATGTGTGTATGTATTAAAATTAAACTATTATTTTTACTGGGGATAGCACAAACTGTTTTTTGGGGAATTTCGGGGATGAAAAATTTAAATTTGGGGAAAAGTCTCGAAATAAATCTGGGAACCCTGTCTAGAGCCATAGAAATACAAAAAGGCTTTATAATGGTGGATTTCATGCAAGTGCGAATACAACTGATATCTATTAGAAAATGATACCAGATAAAAAAAGGAAGAAAGTTATTTTGCTTTGCGCTAATGAATGTTGAACAAAGAAGATTAAATGTTTTCTTCTATGAAAAACAAAGAAACGCCTCTCGTTTTGTAAAAAAGTGTTGTAAATTATCTTCATTGAAATAATGAGTGGACCTGACAACATATCGTTCGTTATATCGGGGTTTGCTTGTTCTTGTTAAAATCGGTTTATATTTGCAAAAGTTATTAAACATTTTCGAAAATAGTTGGACAAAATTTACCTTGTAAATGAAAAATTGTACCTTTACCATTAAATAAAACTGTAATTTTGCATTTATTGTTTTTTTAATCTTTAATGAAGTGATTTAACCCCACTTTAAAGACATTTTTTTACAAGACATTTTGGCATTTTTAGTCATGAGTAATGCGGCCCAACATTGATTCCACTAATTTTTTATGAAAATAAAGAATAATATCCTTCCACTTTTGCTTATTTTTTATTTTAAACCCAGTTTCAATCTCTATGCTTTGGTTCTCCATCGCAATTAAATCCGATCTGCAAGCCTGCTAGTCCAACAGAGAAATGTTATGTTCAGTGAACCACAATTTGGATTATTTTGACGTGAATTGCAGTATATTGTCTTGTGCAAAAATGCAACTTTCATAAAATTGTTCATCAATAAATGAGATATGAGCATATTGTAAAATTCATTAGAATTTTCTGGAACAAAACAAAACATAATCTTGTCTTTCCTTTAAACAGAAAAGGCTGAACAAACCACAACACTTAATCGACCGAAACTGCGTTTCAAGTATATAATCTCGCTCGAAAGCCCTAATTTTACATTTATTTTCAAAAACATCAATATAAAAAAGCCTTACGATTTGTTTATATCATAATTTTTTTTCTTTCCTTCTGTAAAATAACGAAACATTTAGCTACGCCTTTTCTATATTAAGCTATCATTATTAAGTCTTTTGTTTTTAATGATTATGGTTTTTATACCCTTCACCATGAGTGGCAAGGGTATATATAAGGTTGTCATTCCGTTTGTAATATATATATATATATATATTCTGGATCGTTATAGATAGCAAATACGATATAGCCATGTCCATCTGTCCGTCTGTATGTTGGAATCAACTTTCCGTAGCCCCCAAATAACTTACAAACATAATTAATACATCAATATATCGGGAATTCTTCCGGCTCGAGAAAATCGGTCCACAAATGGCTCACATATAAGGAAAAAACCGGGACAACCTCGATTTTTGTTCTATTTTTTATCTATATCTGGATTACTAAGTCATTAATATAGACAATAAGGATATCTAATGATAGATAATTCAAAGTCCGTTGCAACAATGTATTATAAGGGTTATAGTAATTTGGACAAAAAAATGTTTTTGTCATACACTTTTTTCACTAATAAATTTAAAAAAAAAATATATATAAAAAAAATTAAAATTTTTTTTTTTTTAATTTTGTAAAAAAAAATTAAAACGATTTTGAAAAAAATTTTTTTTTTTTTAAATTTTGAAAAACAATTAAACATTTTTTTTTAATTTTCACAAGCAATTTTGAAAACAAAAATTATTTGCCTAAAAATATTTAAAATTTTTATCTTACTAGTTTTAATTCATATACGCTGGGGAAGAAAAACTAAGAATGGCGTTAATGAAAAGATGAATAACTTTTGCAATTTTCATCCGATTTGAATAACTGAAATCATGTTTTGTTAAGAACCAAATTTATCCTTTATAAGCTCTCATATAGCAATGAAATGCGACTGAAATCAAAAAAGTTGATAATTTTTTTTTTTAGATATTCTTAACAAAAAAGATAAGTTAACGAACATCACTGAAAACTGTTTTCTTAGAATAACTTCTGAATAACGCTGCACAGTAGTTTAAAAAGGTTTTTTTTTTTTTGGAAATAATTAGGTATCTCGGGAACTATTTGAGATATTGTTTTACGTGGTTCGAGCTAAGGTGTTTTCAAGTTGATTTGCAGTTGTTCAGCCTTCTAGCGCTAATGGGGGCCAGTGCGTTGCCCCTCAAATTTGATCACCTCGGGTCGCAAATTTTTTTAAAAAATCGCCATTTATGATCCGAATGAGCTGAAAATTAAAATATAAATTGTGCTTAAGAAGATCCACAAAAAAGGTTTTCTCTATCAGTTGAAGAGATATTTTATTTATTTATTTTTTTCTATTTTGCTCGATCTTTTCATGGTTTTTTAGATGTGGCGGGCCTACGGAGGGTCGATTTTTTTCTAAAATATCACCTATATTGGTGATAAAATTATAAATAAAATAAAAAAAACTTGCTAACAAATATCTTTTTCCTATAAAAAGTTAAACGCATCCAAAGTTGGTAAGTTTTTTCCCAAAAAGGCCCATATATTTTTTCTTTTGTAGAAAAAAAAATTTCTTCGGGACTATATTAAATTGTTATATGGTCCGGAAAGAGAATATAAAGCAAAAGCGTTTAAAGTAAATTTTGACTCACTTAAGCAGAGCTATCCAAACTTGGCTAATTTTTAAAAAAAAATTTGATTTTAGTAAAAAATTCTGAAAAGGCAAAACACCGAAATCCTCGAAACAGCTCCATATTTGTATAACCCTATACGCTTCTTAAATATCTTTAAAGTTTTTTTACTTTCACACGGTAAATAACGTCACAGTAGGCACATTTCTAAAAAAACTCAGTTTTTCTAACACATTTTCCCCGTTATAGGAATTTCGGTATTTGAAAAAAAAAAAAATCAAAAGGATAATTGAGTGTATATTAGTTTCAAACTTTGTTGTAATATCATTAACCGTTAAAACTGTACATTAATTTAAATTTTATATTTTTCTTCATGGAAAATCACCATACTATAATTTTTTAAGTTTTTAAAGTAAACGATGTCCAAAAATTTATAAAATAATTTAATGTTACTAAAATATCAATCTTCAAGTCCTAAGGTTTCAACAATATCAAATACTTATATAAATAGCCTTTATTTACTCCTCAGAAGTTCCACAAACCTTACCCCCTTCGGAAAATTGTTACATTTTTTCATATATTTCGTGCGCTGGGTCGTTTGTAATTATTTAAATGTTATTGCTTTGCAATTGAAACTTATTTTTGGTGAATCTAAATGGTGATACTTATAAGAAATTAATGCTCGATTAAGAAATTTTCGAAAGCTTCATATTTAAAACATAAATGATGATTGATGGGAGGTCTTGTTTTTTCTATGACGACCGGGTGAAATATTATACAGATTTCAACCAATTTCAATAGGATTCGTCTTTATGCGAAATTTTAATAAATTAAACAATTTTTGGACAAATATTTTTGAGCATAGAGAAAAATACAACAAATCGTATGTTATTGAAAGTAGAAACATGTATTTTGTTGTTGCAAGAGTTACGTTTTTGACAACAGACTTAGGTTTTTCACAATTACGTCTCGTCTCTATGTTACCCTATGGTTTTGGGCGTTACACACACCAGAGCAAACTAACAATAATAATTTATGCTTAACTTAGCGAACAAAAAAAACATTTGTTATCAAAAATCTTTCGCTTCTCTAACCTGCTAACTGTTTTGCCAAAAATTGCCGTCAACTTCTGCTACACAACCTGTCACCAATTTATTTTTTCACACATTTTTTAACACTCTCCAGCAGTTAAACTGGAACGGTCACTTTTGGCGAACCTAAATATTTGAATAATATATGCATATGAAATAGACCAACAACTATTGTTGGTGATTTTTGGGGGTTTTTTCATTGTATCCATTACCAATTAGAGACTTTGTTGTAGTTTGCTTTTAGCTGAATCCCAAAACATCTCCAGACCTATAAAATATTGTTACATTCCAAAGAAATTCACATAGCTTATTTACGTTTTCTGACAAATAGATCGTTAGTTAGTACCTCGCTTTAAATAATAAATAATATTCAATTGTACATGATGAAATTGTTTGTAGCAGTTTTGGGACTTTGTCTGTTGGCCATTTGCTCCAGTTTGCCAATTGAAAATGAAAATGAACATAAAAATACTTTGGAATCGGTGGATGCTGCTGTGCAGGATAATGCTAATGTTGAGCTAGTGCGTTTAGCTCGCGGCTATGGTGGCTATGGCGGTTACGGTGGTTATGGTGGTTTAGGAGGTTATCATGGTGGCGGCGGTTATCATGGTGGCTATCATGGTGGTTTAGGAGGTTATGGTGGCGGTTATCATGGAGGCTACGGCGGTTACCCTGGTGGTTATGGTGGCTACGGTGGTTATCCATTAGGTGGTGGCTATGGTGGTGGATTCGGTGGCGCTAGCGCCAGTGCCAGTGCATCTTCATCCTCATTTGGCGGTGGTTTCGGCAGATAGAATATGTCATATTCTACTTTATGTTAAGTAGTTAAGTTAAGCCAAATTCATTAAAATAAAATTATTTATTATGTTTTAATAGAAAAAAAAGAGTTATAATTATTTAAATAATAGGTATGGACAATTTTTGTGTCAATATATTCCTCAAAAATGTGCTTCAGAATCTAAAAGGATTAAAATTTAAATTAAAAAATGAACATGCATGATCGCATGATTGTAATGAAATATTTTTAAATATTAGTTTGAAAAACAAATTATTTATTAGTAAGACATGAGCCTCTCAAAATTTAGTTGAGTGATTTTATTTATTTATGCCCAAATAGATTTCGATTCATAGTACATAATACGTACAAATAATTTATGAGCATAAAAATATACCTTATAAGGAACTATGATCATTTATACATATATCGATCTATCAAACATGGGAACAGTGATTTGTGTTTATATACGACTTATTTGTGTAAAATTTAATCTCAATATAAACATTTTTAAAATATTTATAAGATTTAAAGTTATGTTCGGCAATGGGCCTTATATTTGCAAAATCTGGCAACATAATTTTTGCTTATGTGAAACTCATTTCTCATTTCGATACACTGAGATATTTCATCATTAAAGTGGTTTAAAATTAACAGCGTAACTTCTTGTTTTTTTAAAAACCAAAAATTTCAAAATTTTGCTAAAAAATTATTTTTTTTTTTTGCCAAAAAAAATATATTTCTAAAACGACTGCGAAGATTGAAAACATGTTAAGCCTTTGTTAAAGGTAATTTTATTGCGCAATTTCGGTTTTTTTAGTTTATTCAATAAACTAAACCGCGTTTTAGTTACGCGAATATATGTTGTGCAACCTCTTCCATTTTCGAAATAACGGTATATCTCGAAAATACGAATTAGTTTAAGCCGCTAGGTGCCACTCTTGATAGAAATAAGTGTCAATTTCGTGCACAGTGTAATTAATACTTATTATAAGTACTTATTTACATATGTATTTCCTCCACATTTTTAGTTTTGTTATTATAGTAAGTAATTTTAAAAAGAACCATTGGACAAAAATAAAGTACTACGTTGGTGCCTTTAGGCCTTCCCTTATCATTCAGGTTTACGTAAGCCCTCATATTCCAAGATTCCTTGACATTAAAAATTCAAAAAGTACCGTTAGATAAAAAGAAAAATGTACCAAAAGTGAAATCATGGACAGATACGGAGAAGCACAGGCAATCTTTTTACCAGAAAACCTGACTAAAATTATTAAAATTGTTTTTTGAGTTAAAGGCTGGATTTTGTAGATAGTTTTAGGATCAATTAGGCCCTAGGACGAACCAATACAAATTCCACTCATAATCATACTATAAAGTGTAGTGAAAATCGAACCACATTTGAACCTAGTCCCCATATAAAGTGCCTTTCAGAAATTCAATTTAACAGTTAACTTTAAAACATTAATATCGTGATTATTTTATTATGATCGCTCAATAATTGCTCCCACGTCCCATATAAGACTCCTTAAGAAAATCGTTTTGACGTTCATAATTAACTTAAGACATTAGTAGTGCAATTATATTCGATACGAACGAGTTTTATATAAATCTTAATCATTTTACCAAATTCTATGAAGATCGGTGTATAACTGAACCTAGCCCCCATACAAAGCTTCCTACATAAAAGCAGACATACATACATTTCCTATTGTTATAATCGATATAGATAAGTTTTTAACCCCTCTCCCTTTCGTACATATTAGATTTATTCGTTTTATGTAATTTATGTAATATAATTTTGTAATATACGTAATACAGGCGCGGATCCAGAGGGGGTGAAATAGGAATTCCCATCGTCAAAATCATTATAAGCTTCATCATCCGTGTTAGGAAGGAGTATTTTGTTATTATGTAATGAAAAAGGTTTTCTATTCTTTCAAGATGTTTGTGTACTGCAGCTTCAAATTATCTAATTGGCAAGATTGCTTGCTTTATTACAGTATCGCCATGAATAAGAATTTCGTGCATCGTTGCTTTCAATATTATTTTCTTTCACCTTTAAAAAGAGCTTATCTGTTTTTTTATACCCTTCACCATCGTGAGAAGGGTATATATAAGTTTGTCATTCCGGTTGTAATTTCCACAATATAATTTTCCGACCCTATAAAGTATTCTGGATCCTTATAGGTTGCGGAGTCGATTAAGCCATTTCTGTCCGTCTATCTGTCTGTCTGTTTCGATTTTAAACAGCAACTGAGCGGGAAGAATTCCCGATATATTAATGTACGGAAAGTTGATTTCAACATGCAGACGGACATGGCTAAATCGACTTCGCACTATATATACTTTGTGGGGTCGCAAATGAAAAATTTAGAAATTACAAACGGAATGACATACTTATATATACCCTTGCCACTGAAGGGTATCAAAATACTTAATAAGGCTTTTTGATATTGATGTTTTTGAAAACAAATGTAAAGTTAGGGCTTATGAACGAGATTATATCCTTGAAACAAAGTTTCGGTTGATTAAGAGCTAATTTCTTACTTGTCAGTTAAACTCAGCTTAACACGCTGTTATATTAAACCTGAAATATATTTAGCCGGTATCAAGGCGAATTTATAGAAGGTGACGACAGAACTACAACAAATACAACAAGTACAAAAACAACAGGTACTTTGTTTTTGTAAAAAGATAAGTGAACTGTCAAAGTTGCCCGTTGTTGTTTTTGCTTTTGGATTTGTTGTATTTTTCGCCACAACAACCACAAGTGAATTGACAGTTCACTTGTCTAAACAACTGAATATAAAAAATAATCAGCTGTTCTTGTGAGGTCACCTTCTATAAATTCGCCTTGGCCGGTATTTAACCAATGATTGTGTTTCTCACTACTAGATTACCGTCTGTCAATTTTGTTAGCATTGCCATACTTTTCAGTCAAATCATATGTGCATTGCTCAAAATTTATCATATAAATATGGCAATACTTTAAATTTTATAAGAAAAAGCAACAGCGTACATAACTTTTTTTGCAAATTTTAACTTTGTAAAAGAAAAAGTGACATTAAAGTATATAAAATGTTTATTAAAAATTATATTGATGTTAATAAAGCAAATCAAAAGAGCTGCTGTGCTGAATTGTTTATTTTATTTTTCAGTTGTTTGTGCTTTTGCATTTTATACTTAGGTTTAACACGCCAATGATACTCACTTAAACCTAGATTATATACAAAAATCTATCTATATAAATATATAAATGACTTTGTAAGTTTGTTTGTTTGAGCATCACGCCTAACTTTTTTCAATACTTGGACCTGAAAGAGGTAAACAGGCGGAAAACCGGTACAATTGGTACCTTTAGTTCTTAAACAATAAATACTAAACGGCCGAAACGATTTTATTGAAATTTCCAACATAGACTAAGACAGGGGTAGCGAAGCGCACCGGGTCAAGCTAGTAAACAATAAGTGAGAAACACAATATTTAGTTTAATCTTGGTTTAAATAATGTAGATTATATTTATTCCTGAAACTAGCTCTAAGTGTTGTGGTTTGTTCAGCCTTTTCTGTTTTAAGGAAAGACAAGATTATGTTTTGTTTTGTTCCAGAAAATTCGAATGAATTTTACAATATGCTCATATCTCATTTATTGATGAAAAATTTGATGAACGTTGCATTTTAACCCAAGACAATATACTGCAATTCACTTTTTAAAATAATCCAAATTGTGGTTCACTGAACAACAACATTTCTCTTTTGGACTAGAAGGCTTGCAGATCGGATTTAAATACGATAGAAAATCAAAGTATAAATACTGCAACAGGGTTTAAAATAAAAATTAAACTAAAGTGGAAGGATATTGATCCATATTTCATAAAAAATTAGTGGAATTAATGTTGGGCCGCATTTTATTATAATGCAAAGTATAGACTATTCTACTCATTATTAAAAATGCCAAAATGTCTAGTAATTTAAAGTGAGTTTATAGGATAATGCCCCTAAAAATTGGGGTTAAATCACTTTATTAAAGATTAAAAAAAAAAAAAAATAATTGTACAATTAAAGTTTAAAGGCCTTATTCATAATCAATTTTTAAATTTAAGGTTTATAAAACAAATTTTGTATGGAAATTCTGTTTTATAAATGTAGATTTATTAATATACATACATTTAAAATTTGATTATGAATATAGGGGTTAGTTAGTTTGAAATTAACAGAATATTCAAAATGATTTTGAACAATCAATGGTCACACTGCTCCTTAGGTTAATTAATTTAGAAATTTCAAAAGTAATAAAAATTATCATTAGATCCTCTTTTGTGAGATCTCACTACATTCAAGATCATATGCTTCTAAATATATTTTGTAATGCTAATTATTATTATCAGGGAAACTGGAAATATGCTCTTTGAAAACTGTTTTATATACATAAAGGTCACACATGGCAAATATTTACTCAAATAAGCGTAACCACTTTTTTTAGCACACATTTGTTTGCCGTTGTTTGCTCTTACAAGTGATTTGTAAGATCAAATAAAATAAAACTAATTATTTGTTCTGAATTGTCCTAAGTAAAAGGAGTTTATGAAATAAAATTTATTAAAATGAAATTAAAATTTAAAAATAATGCTTTAAGAAACAAAATCTGTATAATTTTTTAATCACAAAAATAATATTTATTAAAAAATCAATACAATTCCATTAATAACATTGAAAATATAAGTAGATTTTTTTTAAATGTTTGTTTTAAAAAAAGTGATAACAAACAGGGAATTTTTCTTCCTTCTAGTGGTACTTTTTAAAGGCCTTATTCACAATTTTTTTATTTTATCAATGGTTTATAACATAGAGAAATAGACATAGAGCGGAAACTATAAGAAACTCACACAAAAAATTATTTTAATTAATCACACATACGAGTATTGTTTATGTTTTCACATAGTCTTTTTTACTAAAACATTCTCATCACTTAGGATTTTGACAACTGAGTTAGGTCTTTAAAAGGAGAGTTTCCGATCTTTGTATTTTCTCTATGGTTTGTAAAACAAAGTTTGTAAGTAAATTTAAAAATTGATTATGAATCCCATATTCATAATTAATAAATCTACATGGAAACATAAATGTATTATACATAGTATTTTAAACAAATTTTACTAAAGATCAAATAATTAACTATTGATATTGCTAATGTTGTACTGTAGAAAACCTTTGTACAATTATCGAAGGCAATTTCAGTACTAAATATCGTGGTCATATATGCTGTAGTTGACTACGTAAACCAAATATTAATTAATGTTCTGTCATCGTATCAATGGTAAAACAAGACATACCGCTTTTTGTTAATTCAACTTTTTTTTAGATTCAAATTCAATGCAGAAAGAGGAAAGTGATGATATATATCTTCTCATTTGTACTACTTAGTACTAAATATGCATTAAATATTAAACAAAAACAATAAAAACTCGTAATATAAATTGAAAGTAAGCAAAACGGGATAGATAATAAAATACTAAGTATAATAATAAAATACATAATATTTAAATTTAAGTGCATATAGAGTTTAAGCACCTCTGATTTAAGACACTCCTTCAAATAGGTGTATGGTACAAACTAAGGTACTGCATAATAAAATAAGCTGTAAAAAAGCTATACTTAAATAATGTCGTGCTCTGCTATGTTGGGACAACTCGGAGGAGCTGTTCTGCATTGCCATGTCAAATCAAACACATTGTCATGTAATGTCATTGTAATGCAGGGATGTCCAAAGATCCACTGAAAGAAAATTTTAGTGAAATAAATAAAAGCTGTTTAAGGCTTTATTTGTTAACAATAATCAAATCAACAATCTTAATCAAATTGTCTGCGACATAACTATTACCATAGCTCATTAATTGAGAGTTCGATATTAATAATTTTCGACAAATTTAAAAATAGTTAAATATGTAAACCATTTTTGTTGCTTATTTAATTACGCTGTCTTGATTAAAATAATTTCAAATATGAATAAAATTGCTCACAATAGTAAATTGAGGGAAAAAACTAGACAAGACTTCAATGATTTTTTAAAGTTCGAAATATATTAAACAATCCAAATATTTCTTTCAGTGATCATGAAAAATAAATTTAAAAAAATAAAAAATAGCAATACAACCGTTTAGCGTGTGCATTCGTCGCTGTCTCTGTGATTACTAAACAAAAGAGAATAAGAATATGTGTGTTTTTAGTCAGCGCGAAAGCACAATGAAATGGACACCATTGTTTTAATGCTACCAAAATGTTGTGCTCTGTCGTCAACATAGAGGCAAAATAATTATAGAAATGGAATCCTATAAATTACCAAAAAAAAATTGCAATTTTAGGATATGTTTTCTATTGGGATCACATTTGGCTTAAATTTGTAAAAATTCGACAGATTTTTTATGTTGGAATAATCTATGTAACAATACACAGTACTAAATTTTTGAAGTCATCTAGTGCAAACTCCTTCTCGTGTAGAATTTATCGAAATTACCAAAACCCAACTTATGGCCTCTCGTATATCTTGGCTAAAACTTGATTTTTTCGAAGAACATGCTATTGTTCGGAAACCAATTAGAATTTTGTTTTCCTGTCTTCGGCACATTTGTAGTTATAGACTAGGGAAGCAAATTGTGAAACAAATTAAAATGTTGAACAATTAAAATTTTGTTTATCTTTTTCACAATTATTGGTGCATAGCTGCCAAACTGTGGGAAATTGAGTTATGTAATCTTCAGAAAAACTATTCCTTATACTATAACTCACAATTACTCAAATCATTATTAAACTGGAAAAACCTTTTTTTCACATTTAGATTTACCATCGGAAAGATACGGACTCAGGTATTCTAACATCACCACTTGTAGAATATCCAAAATGCAAATGAACCAAGACTCTTTTGACTCTTGGAAAAAAATTCGATCAGGCTTCTTACGGGTTTATGATTGGATATATGTGAGAAAGTGTGGGTTTTCCACCTTATAGCTATTGAAGAAGGAGCAATCGGTATAGTACCTTATATCGGCACAACACCTTCTATGTGATCGCTTTACAAGATCTGAGACTAGTATGTCTTGGTACAGGTGTCTTTCATGATTTGGACTGTTTCAGAGATGTGTCACTAACGAATGTAATACAATTTTTTAGAAGTATCGCTTTGTTCCCAAAGTCGTCCGGTTTAGGGAGGTCGGATAAACTTTCCTTTTTTTACTTCTTTTGTATTTCTTTCTTTTCATGTATTATTCATAGCTTCTTAGGGTAATATAGTTTGGTCGTTTTCGATTTTAAATCTATGCTTAATATAAAAACATATGAGTTTCATAAGAAACTTTTTTTTAGGATCAATGATTTGTAATACTTAAGATTTTGTTCATTAAATAACTGGAAAAAGTTGAATGAAATCGGTCATAGGTGAAATTTTGAAATTTTATTATTCAAAATATTTTGTTATATTTTCATCACATTTATTTGGTCAATTCCCAAGGCCTCTTATCATGTCATATTGTCCTAATATTTCACAATGGTTTTTATTGTTTTTCAAGCAAAAAATGTCCTAAAATAATACTACTTTCTATGCTATGTTTATTGTGTTATCGTAACGAACCAGCAGAGACCAACGCCGAATGCCTAAGAGTCGGTTAAGCCGAGCCGCTGAGTCTTGATATATTAAGACATTATGACAATATGACTGATAAGAGACCTTGTGAATTGACCAAATCCCTTTCAAATCCTAGGGCCCCACTCCTGCGGGTGTCTGTGGTGTCCATCGCTAATATTTTAACATGAGAACTTCATATTTCATATCAGAAATGGCAGATTTATTTCGAAAATGTTTCGGAATTTTTTTGGAAGAATAAAATTGGTTTAAAAATTATTTTAAGTGAAAATTTACAAAAATACCACAAAAAAAAGTGGCATTGGTAAAAACACAACCAAATCACGGAAGATCAGGGAAAAAAGAGCAGCTGAAACAGCTACGGAACGCGAATCACGTCTTCAGGAAAATTGGGAAAGACCATCTACGTCTGGAGAAGCGGACATAGAAAGAGAACGCGGTGCATCTTCATCGAGATCTGCAGAGACACCCCAACAGCATATCGAAAGACTAGAAGCCAATCGCTCTCGAATCGATCGATCTAGAGAAAGAATCGATTTAAAGTTGATGGCATTTCATTGCAATAAGTATGATGACCACAGGAATCACTGATTGACGCAATGAACAAACTTTGCTTACATTGCAGCGTTTTGAAGTTCTCTAAAGAATCCTCGGGAATGTGGTATTCGAACGGTAAAGTTGTTATGCCATCAATTATTGAGCCACCTGAGCCGTTTCCAAGTTACATTTCCGATACCACTCCGATTTCCAAGCACTTCTTTTAAAATATCCGAAAGTACAACTCATGCTTTCAAATGACGTCCTTCGGGGCAACTAAGTTCAAGGCCAAATGTACCACAGAAATGGATAATTACACGCGCTTTCCAATGATAATGCGAAGTTCCTTCAAATTTATTTAATTGGAAATGAAACTACAGAAGCCGAACGCTATCAACGAACATGTGTGTGCATTTGCTGCAATACCCTTCTGCCGAAACATTCTCAAAACAATTGTTGGACATCGGAAATGGAAAAATTCAAATTGATCCCGCCACAAAAGATTTCGTTCCCAAACTTCTGCCAAATGCAAATTAATATTCAAGCCGATGTCGACACTGTATTCCCAAGCCGGAATGCTAACACATGTATTAACATTGCAGGTTGGATCACCGATAATGCTTCTCAGCAACTTAAGCGCTTCTAAATTATGCATTTTAATTGAGGCAACAATCATCGGTGGCAGATTCAAAGCCGAAGACGTATGATTCCACACATACCAATGATTTCCAACAACTTACCATTTGAATACAAGTGGCTCCAGTTCCCGTTTCGTCTTGCCGATATCGAGATGCAATATAAAGCAGATGTTTTCTAAGGACCAGCAACGTGAACCGGGTTCATTAAGTAAATAATAAAATACATATGTATAAACAACTTAACTGAGAAACTTGTTAAGTTAATTTAAAAGCAAACTTATACCATATACTTATAACAAGGAGTGTATTTGATTATAAGTATTGGAAATACAATTACTTAAAATATATTATAATAAATATGTGTAATACTAGTATTAAATATTATTTCAATACTTGATCTTCTTTCAATTAATTGTCTCAAAAGTTGTTTTTGTATCGATTATTGGTTTTGTTGTAGTACCAACGTATTTGAATATTGTTTTATTTTCTTTGTATTTAATTAAATTTTAGAAAATCACAGACCTATAAAAAATCGTTATTTATCGTAGAAATTCACAGAGCACTACAAGTTTTCAAAACAAAAAGATCGCTAAGAATTTGCTTAAAAATTCCCAAAGAAATTTAAGAAATCTACTCATCATGAAAATTTTTTTAACTGTTTTGGTCCTTTGCCTGTTGGCCATTTGCTCCGGTATGCCGGTTGAAAATGATTACAGAAATACTTTGGCCGCTGTTAATGCCCGTGCTCAATACGACGCCGACAAGGTAGAACATTTGCGTTTAGTCAGACAGTATTATGGCGGCTATGGAGGTTATGGTGGCTATCCAGGAGGTTATGGCGGTTATGGTGGCTATCCTGGCGGTTATGGTGGTGGATTTGGTGGTTCTTCATCTTATGCAACAGCATCATCTTCTGCTGGTGGTGGCGGTTTCGGCAATTACTACGGCTGATAATAACGCAGTTTATATTTAACATAATGTTTAAAATAAGTCTAGTTAAAAAATAAAATAAATAAATTACTAATGATAAAAGTAGCTATTTGTGTTTTGCACTGTTATATGTGGTGTGGTTACTTGTGGTTTCTTATAAAACTTGGTACTACCTCTATTTCAATACCGATTTTTATAAAACCGATGAGCTTCGCCATCCCAATCGTAGTAATTCACATATATGAACAAATTACTTAGCATAACTCAACAATTTCTTATTTGTTTACACCACTACAAAACTTCAGATATCCTAGTACTTAAGTATGATTGTGATCTAAGTAATTCATTAATAATTCTGAACAAGACTTTCCAACAACTTCTTTCTAAATAGTTTTAACAGATATTACAACATGTGGCCTAGCATTGTCATGATGGACTATTACGGTTTTTTATTTTCTCGCTTGAAACGAATCAGTTGCGATCGGTACAGGTTCCCTGTGATAGTCTCCTCAAATTTCAGCAGCTCATAATAGATAGAACCCTTTTGCTCCCACCATATAAAGAGAATTTCCTTATCGCCATGAATATTTGGCTTTGGACGGGCTTCACATACGACCTTTTACGCTTCGGGTTATCGTAATGAATCCATTTTTCATCGCAAGTAGTGATTCGGTGCAAAAATGATTTTCTTTTATTGCGTTCAAACATCATTTCGGACATGCAGAATCGTATTTCAAAATCTCTCAGCTTTAATTCGTATGGTTACCAATTTCCCTAATTTTGTATGAATTCTAGCTGTTTTGAAATTGCTGATTGAGTAGCTTCCAATGATTTTGCAAGCTCTTGTTGAGCTTGACAACAATATTCTTGAGTAATGCCTCCAATTTTTCTCTCTTTTTGTTTCTTCTTGGACCAGCACTCAGGGGATGACCCATATTCATGCAAAGCATTGTGTTGGAACTAGGAAAATAGGTTATGGGAGGGTGGAAAGACGGAGTAGTATTTGTGGACATTCGATTTGAACTTTCCCACATTGGAAATGGCAGGAAAAACTTCGGCGGGAGTTTGTTCCACATACGTACAGTACGGCTAAAGAACGAATTTTCCCTGTAATGTGTTGTGCGGTCCACTGGCCAATCGACCACAAAGGGATGTGTTCTTGACGAAAAACGTGTATTACGTAAAAATCTGCGGGTATCAGGAACAAGTTCCCTAATTTCATCAGAACACATTCCACTGTAGTACCGATAGAACAGTGAAACGCAGCCCACATTGCGACGGTGCTGCAGCGAATCAATAGAGTTGGATACCCTACTCTACTACCTACTTTATTCGCACGACCCCATTCAGAGATTGTCACAAGATCCCGATTAAGGAAATCATTCATGTTTTGCCTCATTGCCCCAATCTCCGACAGGCTTAGTCTATAACTGAATGAATATGAATGGCAAATGTTGCTGTCATCTGCAAAAGAATAGAAAGGGTTGGAAGTTTGACGTAGTAGGTCATTTAGAAAAATAAGGAATAGAGTATGATAAAGAACGGAGCCTTGCGGTACCCCTGAATTCAACTTGAACTCGTTTGATGAGATCCCATCTATAACAACTCGTATAGTGCGATTTCTGAGAATGCTCGATATAAATCGAGAGAAGTTATTACCGACACCAAAAGCAATAAGTTTCGATAATAGTGCACCGTGCTACACTCTATCGAACGCCTTGGAAATATCTAGAGCCACCACTTTAATTTCGCCAAAACGGTGAAGAGCGTCCTTTACGAAAGCCATTCTTGCGGTCGCTAAGTAAATTGTTGGATTCTAAATATTTAACCAAATGGTAGTTTACCATACTATCCATAACTTTGGAAAGTGCAGAACAAATTGCTATTGGACGGTAATTTTCAGGGTTATTAGCCTCTCCCTTTTTAGGAATTGGCGTGATATTAGCAACCTTCCAACATACAGGAAATATGCTGGCACGAAGAGCACTGCTTCCAGACCAGCGGTGGTATGCCATTTGGCCCAGGAGACTTATTTACGTTGAGATCCGTTAAAACCCTTTTTACAGCACGAGTTCGAAAGAATATGTTTGGTATAGTCATTAATACTCTTTCGAGTTCGAGCAGTGGTTGATCACTTTCCGGCAAGTGAGAATTACTTGCGAATAATTCAGCGAAGAGGTTAGCTTTATCAACCGGGTAAGTGAATGTTTCGTCATCTTTTAAAAGAGTTGGAATTGAAGAACTAGCATTATCCTTTACTCTTTTACTAACCCGGGGAGCAGTAAGAACTTTAGTACGAAGGCGTTGCTCGTATAGAGCTTTTTCGCGCCTTAGTACTTTTGCACACGAAGATCTTGCCTTTTTGCTTAGCGAATCAGTTTCGGTGTTTTGGTTATTGCGCCAAGTCCTGAATGCTTCCTCTTTGGATCTGATTGCAATTTTGCACGTCTGATAAAACCAAGATTTTTGCCTCTAATCGCAGATGTTTTTGATGGAATAAGAAATCGTTGAGCTCAGCCCATTCTTGGTGAGCAATCGGCACTTTTTCAAACTAAAGAAGTAAAACAAAACTTGGAACAAAATTCGACAATTTCGAAGCAAAAAAACTTTGTTGTTTACATTATAATGTTCAATAACAAAGTAATAATAAATGACAGATATGTACCCTTATTGTAAATGCCGCATTATTAAATCATACACCCAATAGTTCTCCAGGTATTTAATAATTGCTATTTACTTTATATGGGAAAACAACTCTGATTAAAAAGTTTCCAAAATATTCGATAATGAATATAAGCTTTGTTTAGATTCATCCATTTTGATTCCTACACGGAAAAGATTATTTATTAAACATTTTCAATTAATAAATTTATAAGAAATTTTTAATTACTTTGATAATACAATTAATAACTCTTTTACTCAAAAACTTCATAAAAATTAATTATCATTTTCCTAAGTGTTTCGATGATGAAAATCAGTAAAATCTGTCCAGAACATCGAGAGTTATGAACCAAAATGTTAGACACCTTCGAAAAAAGTTGATATTTTTAAAAATGGATATTACGAGTAGAGTTTCCAATTCGGTTTTAACCGAAACCGAGGTTTTACAAGGCCTAAAACCGAAACCACCAATTATTCTTCGGCTTTTACTTTTAATCTACTTTCAGTAGAAAAATTATTCATTATTCATTATTCATCCAATATCTCTTAAAACAGATCGTTAAAAATATCTTAAGATTTGTTCAAATTTTTTAAATTGTATTACAATAATTGCTTCAGATGATGTAGCAGGCTACCTTTCGCTGGCTATGCAAGGAAACCTGTTATTAAAGAATACACAACATCTACGAGTATTTCCTGACAATTAAACTTCGAATGACTATTTATTTATTTAATTAAAAAAAAACAAGTAAGAGAGATATATTCGGCTGGGCCGAATCTTATATACCCTTCACCAAACTATACTTCAAAATAAAAATTTTAAATATTTTTAGGTAAACAAAATTAATTTTTTTTCCAGTTGTTTTTTTTTAATTTTTTGAAAAAAAAATTTTTTCGATTTTTTTTTTAAATTTTTTTTATTTTTTTTTTTAAATTTAAAAAAATTTTTTTTTTAAATTTAAATTTTTTTTTTAATATTTTGCCAAAACAATTTTTGGTGAAAAAAAAATTCGGGTTAAAATTTTTTCCCGATTTTGACCCATTGTAGGTCCAACTAACTATGGTCTTATATACATCGTTCCAAAGGTCTTTGAAATATCTATCATTAGATATCCATATTGTCTATATTAATGACTTAGTAATCCAGATATAGGTAAAAAAAAGGTAAAAAATCGAGGTTGCCCTGGTTTTTTCCTTATATCTCAGCCATTTGTGGACCGATTTTGCTGATTTTAAATAGCAAACTTCTCGAAAGCATGTCTGACAGAATTATTCAAGATTTGGATCCCGAAGGTATCTGGGGTCTTCAGAAAATTGATTTCAACAGACAGACAGACGGACAGACGGACATGGCTAAATCGACTCCGCTATCTATAAGGATCCAGAATATATATACTTTATAGGGTCGAAAAATTATATTGTGGAAATTACAAACGGAATGACAAATTTATATATACCCATCTCACGAAGGTGAAGGGTATAAAAATAATGCAAAATTTTTTAACAAAGTCTTAGTTATTTTCAAATATCCGATATGCAGTACTAGCTGAGCCGGTGCGCTTCACCACCCCAATTGGAAGATAGAAATAGTACTATTTAGTCACACTTTGTGAATTAATACTAATTCAGGAAATCATGTCTCTAGTTTCATGTTTATTGATTTGGTCATTCGACCCACATTTTGTATTCCTACTGAGCATCATGAATGTCTAATTTTATATATTTCTGTGTCCATTATTATAGAAAATACAAAAGAAAGGTACCACTATAATCACCTTTTGTGAATTCTAACTCATTCAGAATCATTTGTGCCTAATTTTAAGGTTTATTATTATAAAATATTCAAAAAGTACTATTAGTTGGAAAAAGTACCTGCAAGTCCCTTTTTTGTATTCTAACTCAGTCAGGATCATGTGTGTTTAATTTCCTGCTTATAAGTTCATTATTATAGAAATTTCAATAATAGCTTTTGTTACCTCAATAACATTATGCCCTCTGTCTTTGATTCTTTCTTTACTCAGAAGCATATCAGCCAACTATTATGTATACATATAAGTAAAATAATTTAATATAATAAAAAGTACCTTTAGTATAAAAAGTAACAATTTTCCACACTTAAACCACTGTCAAGTTTGAAATATCAAAGTAATTTCCTGATTCTAGGTTCAATATTATAGAAAATTGAAAAAGTACTATTTGGAGAACGAAAAATACTCCTTAGTTTGGTTTAGTTCTCCATTTTTGGTATCATAATACAATTAAGCACCCTATTCTTGATTATTTCTTTACTGAGAAGCATATTAGCCAACTTTAATGTATATAAGCTAACTAATTTAATATATTAAAAAAGTACCATTGAACTTTTAATTTGTATAGCATTTCCTATATTATCAACTGATTTAATAGTTAATAGGTTTTCAATTTTTTAAAAGCGATACCGATCGGTTTTTTGGAAACTCTAAGTACCTATTCTAAAGGTCTTTGATATTTCACATCAATATATAACATGTAGGATAATTTTGTTATTGAAAATCAGCAAAAATAGTCCATAAATTTCCAAGAATATATAATAACCTACACAGAGTTAAGAAAAAAAATGTGTCAATTAGAGTTCGATCGTGCTGTGAGTTTTTTTCTATATGAAACTTTTTTCTGTTGAACATCATCATTTTTAAGAGATTTATTAATTATTAAGCCTGTTATATTATTTGTGAAGTAATATACAAATAAAACATTTATGAAAGCAACGTCCTTTTTCAAGAGGACATTTGTATGGGGGAAATTTGTACATTTGTATGGTGAAATAAATATAAGGCCGGACGGGCGGAAGGAAATCGTTAATTCGAATAAGATACTGATTTGGAGGTGTGTGCTGAACTTATATATTTGGTCGTAACAAACATCAGCAATAACGCAATACACCCCCTATACTTTGGTTGTGTAGCGTATAAGATTCCTGCTTCACATTTGACGGTTTTGTAAATTAGGACGAACTTAGTCTTAGGCAACAATAATTCAGTCAGACATGCTTTCGAGAAGTTTCCTATTTAAAACCAGCAAAATCCGTCCATAAATAACGGAGATATGAGCAAAAATCAGAGACAACCTCTATTTTTGGCCTATTTTTATTTATATCTCGATTACTAAGTCATAAATATAGACAATATGGATATCTAATGATAGATATTTCAAAGTCCATTGCAACGTAGTATTGATCAAAATCGGGAAAAATATTTTTTAATCCGAATTTTTTAACAAAAAACATTTTTTTGTCATACATTTTTTTCACTAATAAATTAAAAAAAAAAAAAATTTATATTAAATAAAATTTTTTTTTTAAAATTGGAAAAAACTTTTAAAAACAATTTCAAAAAAAAAAAAAAATTTTTAATTTTTTTAAATTTTATTTTAAAGAATAATTTGGGGAAGGATATATAAGATTCAGCACAGCCGAATATAGCTCTCGTACTTGTTAAAAATAGAATATTATTCCACTTCCCCAAAGATATGCTTAATAAAAACAAAACATTCATTTACAATTTTATTTTTTCGTATATTTTTTTTTGATTTATTTATTTAACACAACATATTTATATCTGATTAAAAAACATATTATCCGTAATAACCTCCACGATATCCACCATAACCGCCATATCCACCATAACCGCCATAACCGCCATATCCTCCATAACCACCACCTCCATGATGATGATGATGATGATGATGGCGTGCTAGACGAATGCGCTCTATATTGGCATCGCCTGGAACTGGAGCATCAACAGCAAGCAACGTATTTAAATTATTATTTTCGACTGGCAAACCGAAGCAAATGGCCAACGAGCAGATAACTAATGCTGCTATAAACAATTTCATCATGAAAAGATTTGTAATTTATTAAATTTTTAATCAAATATAAAACGATGTTACTATTTGTAAATATAATTGAACTCTGTACATTGTTTCAAAAAATTACGATGTTTTATAGGTTTTGTAATTGAAAATTGAAAAAAATTCTGCTGCAGTAAGTAGGTATTACTGCAAAATAAATAAATTTAAATTACAAAATATAATAATAATTGTCCAAATACGTGTTTTTTGTTAACCACAAAAACAATTTTTTAATTTTGATTGATTCGATTAAGATCGTTATAATTTTAGTTCATGCTTTTTTCTCTGCAAGCCAAACTTAAATGTTAAACATTTTTTTATATCCACCACCATAGTGTAACACCCAAAAATATTAATTCAACAACTACCTTAAAGTGTACCGATCTACTCATGACACTTAAATTTTTTTGGCCCAATGACGAAGTCTATTGAAAATGGCTGAAATCGGTCCATTACTTTACCTAGCCATCATACAAATGTCCTCACTTTGTTATAGTAAATGTCTTATTTATATAGGTATCTATTAGGGTATTCAATTGATTAACCGTTAATCGGTTAACCGATTTATTTTTGTCGGTTAACTGTTCGAATAATTTAAAATTGCCGATTTTCAAATAACAAATAAACCGATTAATTTGTGTCGATTAACCGAAAATTTTGTTTGTACTTTATATAGATATATAGTTTTAAACACACACATTTTATTTCCTAACTCATGAACATTCCCATCTAGGAATAGTTTTTTGAAGTACAGCTCAAAATCTGAAACTAAGGAATTTTGAAATTACCTTTTTTCTAGGAGGTTCCATGATAAACTTTGTCCTAAGACATGACAATAGACGAAACTGAAGACATTACTAAACGAGTCTTTCATCAGAATTTAACGAAACTATTAAAAGTATTAAAAATCTAAAAAATCCCAAAAGGACTCCAATGGTATAACTGAGGATTTTATATGCGTAAAAAAAACTAAATAATGAAAAGATTCTTTCAGAAAATCTCACTTAAATCGTAAAAAATACACACATGTGTATTATTATTTTAGTATTATTTATTTTTTTGTTGAAATGCTTAAATAAGTACACAAAATTTGCAGTTTTATTTTCAATTTAAAATTAAAATATAAATTATTCGGTTAATCGAATAATTTAAAATTAACCGATTATTAACCGATTAAATCTAGACCCCGATTAATTATTTGCTCGATTAACCGATTAAACCAGAAACCCGATTAATTGAATACCCTAGTATCTATACTAGTCTTACACAAAAATAAGTTTTATATAATTGACCATTGTTCCCATATAAGGCCCACTTTCGAAAATCACTTAATCGAGAATAAATCTGTTCAAAATGTTGGTATCTACATAAAATTAAACCGAAATAAGTTTCATACTGCTTTAGTCACACGACCTAATTTCACGATTGGTCATAGGTCCAATATAAGACCCACTTCTTAAAATCACTTTAACGAGTATAAATCGTTCAAAAATATTGGCACCCACATAAAATTCAACAGAAATAAGATTCGACCCTATAAAGTATATATATTCTGGATCCTTATAGATAGCGGAGTCGAGACATACTTTCGAGAAGTTTCCTATTTAAAATCAGCAAAATCCGTCCATAAATAACGGAGATATGTGCAAAAATCCGAGACAACCTCTATTTTTGGCCTATTTTTGATCTATATCTCGATTACTAAGTCATAAATATAGACAATATGGATATCTAAAAATAGATGTTTCAAAGTCTATTGGAACGATGTTTATAAGGCTATTGTAAGTTGGACCTACAATAGGTCAAAATCGGGAAAAATATTTTTTAACCCGAATTTTTTTCACAAAAAACATTTTTTTGTCATACATTTTTTCACTAATAAATTAAAAAACTTTATTTTTAAATTAAACAATTTTTTTTAAAAAAATTGGAAAAAAACTTTTAAAAACCAATTTCGAAAAAAGAAAATGTTTTTTTAATTTTATTTTAAAGTATAATTTGGTGAAGGGTATATAAGATTCGCCACAGCCGAATATAGATCTATTACTCGTTTTTCATTAACAATATTTAGCAAGGTTGTAGCTACGGTAAAGCTGAACAACTCTTGTGAATATACCAATGCATTCTGAATGTGTCTAGGTATTCTAAATAGCACATTTAGATCACTTTGTTCCTTAACAATTTTTGTTTTGACTATTTTTGACGATAAAACAAAGATTTTTTGTTAAAATAGTATGATCAAGTCCACACTTCTATGTTGTGCTGTATTATTTACTAAGCTGAGGTGTTTTCGAGTTGTTTAGCTCACGGTTAAAAAAAAAAAAAATCGCCAAAAATCCATTAATGTGCTGAAATTTAAGATATAGATAGTCCTTGAGAAGGTCTATGATTATATATGTAGCTTTTCTCTTTTAGTTCAAGAGCTATTTTGGTTAAATTTTTGTTTGTTAATTTTGTTGCTCGATCTTTTTTTATGATGGGCCTACGGAAGGTCGAAATTTTATTTTTAAATATGAAGTATATTTGCGTAAAATTCTAAAAACAATAAAACAAACTTGAAAACAATTATCTCGTCCCTATAAAAAGTTACACCCATGCAAAGATGAATCATCTTTTTATATATTTAAACTTTGTGTGTGTGTGTTTTTGAAGTTTTTTCCCAAATAAATTCCCATAAAAACCGATGACACCATTTTTTGAGGGCCGATAAAAAAAATTGGTCACCAAAATGGAGATAAAAATTATGGAATCCAAATAATATATAACAAAAATAAGTTTTATATAGAAAAAATCACGACACCTAATTTCAGAAGGATCGGTCAATAATTCGGTTTACGTCGTATATCTCCGGTCACCATTAACGACGCAGATACATTTATATTTATTATATTTGTTGGTAACTTGATGCAAGCAAAAATATGTTTATCATGTATCTTCAATAGAGAGTTTGAAAAGTTATCAACACAAACAAAAGTTATCAGCACAAAAAACTGTAACATGTACAACAAACAAGTCCATCACTTCTGAAATGTTCAATTATTTTTGCATTTGGTGGATATTGTATCATTTAACTCTTCACTTTTATTCAAGAGCATCAATCCCTGTCACTATTATATTTTTTAAATTTTTTAACCGAATCTAAAATTTATAGGATTTTTAATGGTTAAACGTGTTTCTCTTATTTGAGAATAATTACACTATAATAAACACTTCAGAATTCATTTTATATACACACCAAACTTGTGATTTGACCACGTGCTTTATCAAACATGATGAACCACTTTTTTGGCAAAAATGTGTAAATGAATATTTAACAATATCGAAATAATAAACAGCAATTGATTAAAACAAAACACGCAAAAAGCTGAAGCAGTTCATGCACCTGCTCCTCGTTAATATATGTTCGTGTTGCGATACACAAGTTATAGAAGAATCTTTATTATTTATAATTTAATTTTATAGATTCTATCCTTAACGTATTAAGTATTATTACAAATATGCTTGTTTTACTTTTAGTCTCAGTGCTATAAAACATCGTCAGTTTGTTTAAGATAGTCATAGAATTCAATTAACATTCAATATAAAGGCATCGTTTTAAGAGAAATATTACCATCAGATTAAAATTAGTAAATCTGTTCATTATGAAATTTTTTGCAGCAGTTTTAATCCTGTGTTCTTTGGCAGTTTGCTTCAGCTGGCCAGTTAAAAATTATAATCTAGATGCATTGGTAGCTGTTGATGCCGCTGTTCAAGGCGATGCTAATATTGATCACATTCGTCTAGCTCGCCATCATCGTGGAGGTTATGGTGGATACGGAGGCTATGGTGGTGGATATCCTGGCGGTGGTTACGGTGGAGGATACCCTGGTGGTGGTTATGGTGGTGGATACCCTGGTGGCGGCGGCGGTTATGGTGGTAGTGACAGCTATGCTTCCGCCTCTGCACAATCATCAGGGTATGGTGGAGGTTACGGCGAATACGGCAGATAAAACATTTTTTTTTTCTGTGTAATATACGATATATACTTATAATAAAGCAATATACATACTTATAGAAAACATGTTTAAGTAAACTTATTTGTTATATTTTATGAAAATTAATATTGATTTTGCATTCCGAGTATGGGTCTCAAGATAATCTAGCTTTGCACGTCCTCCTGTTTATTGAAGGTTCGGAGGGGCATAGAGGTATTTTCGAGTTGATTTGCAGTTGTTCAGCTTCCTAGCGCTAATGGGGCCAGTCCGTTGTCCCTCAAAGTTGGTAAACTCGGGTCTCATTTTTTTTTAAAAAATCGACAAAAATGTATTTATAATCGGAATAAGCTGAAATTTAAAATATAAATAGTGCTTGAGAAGATCTACAAAAAATACGCTTACACGTGTAGGATATTTCTTTTATTTGAAAAGATATTTAGGTTAATTAATTTATTTTTTTTTAATTTTGTTCGATCTTTTTATGGTTTTTTTCTTAATAAAATAAAAAAACTTTCTAACAGTTATATTGTCCCTATAAAAAGTTAAACGCATTCAAAGTTGGAACATGTAAAAAGTGCCATACTTCTTAAGTTTTCTCCCAAAAAGGAGAAAAAAATTTTCTTTGGGACTATATACAGTTTTATATGATTCGGAAAGAGAATTTAATGCAAAAGCGTTTAAAATAAATTTTGGTTTACTTATGCGGACGCAACACCCCCCAGATCTATCCAAACTTGGCCAATTTTTAACAAAAATTTCAGATTTGAGTAAAAAATTCTAAAAAGGCAAAGCACCGATCCTCGAAAAAACTTCATATTTGTATAATCCTATATGCTTCTTAAATATCTAAAAAGTTTATTTTACTATCACACGGTAAATAACATCACAGTAGGAACTTTTCCAAAAAAACTCAGTTTTTGGAACACATTTTCCCCGGTTTTGGAATTTCGGTATTTTAAAATAAAAAATTTTAAAAATTATAATACCGTTGATTTAAGGACATTTTAATCTATATTAGTTCCAAATTTTGTTATGTTATCTTTAACCGTTAAAATTTTACATTAATTCAAATTTTATATATTTTTTCATGGAAAATCACCATATTATAATTTTTTTAGTTTTTAAGGTAAATGAGGTCCCAAAAATTTATAAAATTATTTAATTTTACCAAAATATCAATCTTCATGTCCTAAGGTTTTCAACAATAGCAAATACTTATACAAAAAGCCTTTACTTACTTCCCATCTGTAACTTCTAAACGCCAATAGAGGAGGTGTCTATATGTTTATGTTTTGAAATTGGACTTGTAACATCAAGGGGGGACCTTGCCACAATGCCCCAAAGTAGGGCTATCCGATTTCAAAGATTTTATATACACGCAGAAAAAAAATATAGTTGTGCATGTTTACTGTAACCATTTCAACATTTTTACAAGTTTTTTCACAATATTATAGTCACAGTAACTATTTATATGATTGTGGTAACTATAATATGGTTAATTTACGATTCGCATTATTTTATCAACCATATATATGGTTACAGGAAACATATGATGAAGGACAACATTTTCTCAAATCGCATAGCCGCTTTCAAAAAATTAAGACCTGTTTTGTATGTTCCAATATGTTCTTCGATATTATACAAAGGGATTTCATAGCCCCAAGCTTGGTGACTTCAATAGATCCAAAAATCAAACAAAACACAATTTTTGGGAATTGTGGGATTGTTAAAAACAATTCACTAATAAGTGGAAAATTTCATTAAAAACAATTCATAAACAAAACTTTTATTGCATTTTAAATATTAAAATTTTCCAGAAAAATCAGCTACCATTTTTTATTCCCATATTTTTGAAAGATGTCTTCTATAATTTTTTTAATTTTTAAAAATTTTGCTAATTTTTGAAAAGAGGACATAATTTCCTACACGTTGATATATAATATGTACGTATATCTTTTCTTTTCCTCTAGTCAAATTTATAGATTCCGTTTTGTAATATATTTTTTGCACTGCCTTTGCCGGCTTTTGCATAACCAAATACCGGAGAACACTACAAGATGAAGCTAATTACTGTGAGTTATCTGTTTTGAAGCCATTAAAGAATTAATTTTAATTAATTGAAATGAAGCAATGAAGCTTGTAACAGTGAACAGATGTGGGTTTTTAAAAATTGCGAGTCTTAAAACAAAATAAATAAATAAATACATATTATCAAATATCTTTATGCTTTGTCTGAATCACTTTCTTATACTTATTTTTACAACGTTTGGCTATAATTGGGCGGGATCGACTTAGTGGGAATGACCGCTCTCATATAAAGAAAATATGTAGTTGTAATTGAATATCTGGAGAATCATTAATAGTTAAGTAAATGAGTTATTTTGTTACCAATGTAAATAAAATATATAAAAATGTGTGAAATCAGAACAGTTGAGTGGTATCTCCTATACCGAGTATATAGTTATTTTCGGATATCATGTGAACTGTAATTGTGAGAGTCATTAAAAGTTTGTGTAAATAACATTGATGCTAGTGTCCTGTTATGCCAAACATTTAGGTGTTCGGAGGCATGTGCCTCTCCCATACAAAGTAATCTGGAGAACTATAATAGAACTGCGCGTAGTTGAGATCAACAAGAATTGAACGTAGTTAGAAACAAGGGAGAATAGGTGACTATTATGGATGAATGGTCGGAAGATAAGTCAAAAGAAATTTCCGTAGATAATGAATTTCGATCTACATTTCTGAATATGGCAAAGTCAGTAGGTCAGTATGTTGGTTGACCAGGGGAAATGACATCTAGGCTATTATTACTGTCAACTAGAGCTTTGTAAAGCTGTCTTCCTCTACGGTTAATTAACCGTGAACCCCAGTATGTTTGCTTCGTATATGCCACCATAAAGATCTCCTAGAGTTTCAAAGAATTCTTAAAATTTATCCTTAGTCATAGAAAATCGTGGAGGACAATATGTTGAACTCACTGTCAAATTTCCAAACAAACAATGCAATCGAATGGAAGTTGTTTGCCTCTATTCTTTTGAAAATTCATCTAGGGCATAATGTTTTAAACGGCTTTTGATTTAACAAACGGATTGGCAACATCAATATACTGTTAATTTTGCCCCTCAAATTTGAATGTATTTTCTTATTCAACTCATCTTGAAAAAAGTTGCAAGAGTTTTTACTTTTTAAGTAGTTGTAGACATTCTCATGGAATTGCCCATCATCGAACTATTCATATCCAATCAATGCTTTTGTACGGTGTTTTCAGATGAGCTTTCTGCTCTACTATCAGACAATTGAATGTTGTTTACTCTATCATGTTCAATAACTTGAATAAATGACTGATATGTACCCTTCAAAATGACATTTCAGTTATTAAGGATAAAAACTGCGTTCAAAAGATACGCCATTTGTTCAAAATAGCGCATTTTTAAGTTATACACCCAATTGGATGTAAATTTGTAACCAATATCGTCCCTCTTTGTCTTTCCCTCTATGCCCCTCCGAACCTTCAATAAAGAGGAGGACGTGCAAAGCTAGATCATCTTGAGACCCAGCCGCGGAATGCAAAATCAATATTAATTTTCATAAAATATAACAAATAAGTTTACTTAAACATGTTTTCTATAAGTATGTATATTGCTTTATTATAAGTATATATTGTATATTACACAGAAAAAAAAAAATGTTTTATCTGCCGTATTCGCCGTAACCTCCACCATACCCTGATGATTGTGCAGAGGCGGAAGCATAGCTGTCACTACCACCATAACCGCCGCCGCCACCAGGGTATCCACCACCATAACCACCACCAGGGTATCCTCCACCGTAACCACCGCCAGGATATCCACCACCATAACCTCCGTATCCACCATAACCTCCACGATGATGGCGAGCTAGACGAATGTGATCAATATTAGCATCGCCTTGAACAGCGGCATCAACAGCTACCAATGCATCTAGATTATAATTTTTAACTGGCCAGCTGAAGCAAACTGCCAAAGAACACAGGATTAAAACTGCTGCAAAAAATTTCATAATGAACAGATTTACTAATTTTAATCTGATGGTAATATTTCTCTTTAAACGATGCCTTTATATTGAATGTTAATTGAATTCTATGACTATCTTAAACAAACTGACGATGTTTTATAGCACTGAGACTAAAAGTAAAACAAGCATATTTGTAATAATACTTAATACGTTAAGGATAGAATCTATAAAATTAAATTATTATTATAATATTTATAATAATTATTATTCTATAACTTGTGTATCGCAACACGAACACGAACACACATAAAAGAGGAGCAGGTGCATTAACTGTTTCAGCTTTTTGCGTGTTTTGTTTTAATCAATTGCTGTTTATTATTTCGATATTGTTAAATATTCATTTACACACTTTTGCCAAAAAAAAAAATACTTGTGAGCAAAAAGTGGTTCATCATGTTTGATAAAGCACGTGGTCAAATCACAAGTTTGGTGAGTATATAAAATTAATTCTGAAGTGTTTGATTTACAGCTCTCTCTCTTCAAATCGACATCTTGCATTTAGCAACCTCTTAGCTTTCTATTGAAGCTTCTAGTGATTTGCCTAACGTTGAGATGTCTAACGTGACTGGGTTTTATTAATACCGGGATTCGGGATTTTATAAATGTAAATCCCAGGATTTTTGTTTCACCTCTAAAAATCTCAAATTCAACAATTAAAACTACATATTTATTTCATAAATACAATTTATGTAGGTAAAACTATAAGTAAACAAAAACTAAGTCATTGAATTAAAATAATTTTCATATTTATCACCGTATTCAGAAGTTTATGACCGTGCTACATTTGATAGCAAAATTAGTAAAGATATCCTTCAATAAAAAACGATGTTTTGAGTACATATCATGTGTTCATAATAAAATATTTTGTAGGGAAATATATTGGAACTAGGGTACAATTCCATTACCATTATATGGGAGCTATGAACAATTACACTATGCAACAAATGAAGACTTTTGGAAAAACACACTCATGGTCGTAGTATACGTTCGTCTCTACTACCAAAGGGTATAAAACCCTATACTCAGTTTGTTCATTTTGGTGACCAATTTTTTTTATGGGCCCCCAAAGATTCGGAAAGTCAAGACTTTTAAAACGTTTTTTGTACATGCTATAATAATATATGAAACTGTATTTCTAAAAAGGAACTTAGCACATTTGTACACTAAGCTAACGAAATGATAAATAAATTATTGAAAGAAGGTATGTACATATATCAAATTGAATTTAATGCTATGTTCACACTTGGGATTTTAAACAGGTTTAAACAAAATGTTGATTAAGTTAATCAATTCACATTACATTTGAGATGATTAAGTTGACAGTAAAGTGATTAAGTTGACAAATAAAAAAACAACAAACAAATTTATATTTCTTTAAAGCATTCAAAATGGAAAGAAATACTTTAATAAAGTTATCAGCAGATTATTTAAACTTATTAGTGATGGAATTGTGAACATTGGTGTATTTTTTAAGGTTGTTTATGAAAAAAAAAAAAAAAAAAAACAGAATCTATTTATCGGTGGTACACCTGAAAGGTACGTTCATTGTGGCCGATGCCACATCTTAATCAGTTTGAGGTATGTTTAGATTGTTCTACGTGATTAATGAAATTATTAAGTTTTAATCATGTCAATTTGAAGTGATTAACAAATCATTTAAATGTATGGATAATCATCTGGATTTTGAAGTGATTAGAGCTTAATAACGTTTAAGATGATCTGCAAATGTAAACATTGCATAACGTTAGCTGAAAACATCACTACGTATTTAATGCATCATTAGTAAGATTTAGCATAAACTTCTAGAATTATGTGAATTTTAATTTTTAATAGTTTCATTATGTGTAATTGATTCTGAAAAAGTTTTTAAGTAAACTCATCGTTCTCTACTATTTAGAATCATTTTATATGTTTCAAATCAGACCAATTGTTTGTATTGTTACGTTTTTACCTTTTCAAAACGTGGGTTTATTTCCTTTAAATAAACCGGATACTTTTGATTGCAAATACAAAGCAGTTTTAGTAGTTTAAAATTTGTAACAACTCTTTATTGATATAAATGTACACCAACAACATATTAAATATTCATTCAGTGTCTTTATACACGTTTATCAATTCGCAGAAATACACACACACACACACTTTATAATGTACATGTATACACGTACAAGACAGTTGTTGTTAACTCTAACAGCGACAATGATCAACTCAACTCACGACTGCCAGCTCTGCCACTATTTATACACGCGCCATCTGTCGGGAATCTTCTACAATGCTCTTAACGGACATACTAGTACATTCGAATTCCAGAGCCTTCGATGTCATTGCCAGCAGCCCAAACATTTAGTGTTGCCATACTTACAAACAATGCCAACAACCGCATGCTACTGATGGACGTGCCTTCAAACATGATGAATGCTGCAGGCAGTCGTTACAGACCGTTGAATTCAAATAGTCATTGAACATTCGTAACAATATGATGTGTATACCATGAATATAAAACTTCATCAAAATATGCGATTTATTGCTTTTAGTCTTAAATTTTAAAAATCGGTTAACCGAGTGATATAAACCGGATAAACCGGTTAACCGAAAATTAACATTTTAAATTAAACAGTTCGCAAAAAACCGAAATTTCGAAGAAAAACCGGGTTATCGGTTAATCGGTTTATAAACACTAGTTTTTAGTTTTTGTATACATACATATACATTAGGATGGTTCGATTTGTATGGACAAAAATATAATTATTCAGGCTTGAGTTCATTAAATTGTTTTCCTTGGAAAGACAATTTTTCATTTATTAAATTTTCATAATTTTAAAGAATACAGAAAAAGTTATATTTAGACACACGGTAGAATGGCATTCATTTTCGGGGTTAGCCACCACCTCCTCATCAGCACTATTTTGTGTCGATGTAAGTGTCACTTGTAAACATCATCTATTTAACTCACCAGTTTACAGAAATAGAATAAAGGACTTTTACTAACAAAAATTTCTTTAATCACATTTCCGTTTTTACTGTGATGGATTTAGACGAATACAACGCTGAAAAAGCTCGTAAACTTCTTCTAACTCGATCACCTCACCTTAATACAAAAAACAGGTACTGGCAACAAAGCAATTTGAATGAAGTATCAAATATCTGTCTATAGTGGTTCCCAAAATATTCGATAACGAATATTATCTTTGAATAGGAAGGAACATCTCCCATCTTCTCAACTACGTTCGATAATAAATATTTACTCCGTATGGGAGGTGCACGTCCCTACGAACCCCTTATATTTTGGAATAACTTAACACTAGCATCAACGTAATTTACACAACGTTTAATGACTCTCACAAATACAGTTCACAGGGATTCCATAAAAGTTTTTACTTTCCGCCTATTTTCAGTTCTTCAGATATTCGACAATAACAATTTACTTTGTATGGGAGTTACCACGCTTACTAATCCAATCTGTCATCCATTTTAAGCCGAAGTCCTTATATTGATAAGAAATTGTTTCTTTAGATATTCGAAAATGGCCGGCATTCATCCAATCTGTGTATAAAGATGAGGCTGATGTTCGCACAAATTAGAAGACCTGCACAATTATAGTTCTCCAGATATTCGAAAATACCCATTAACTTACTACTTATGCACACAGTGATACCGAATAACAATTTGGCGCTTTCCCAGATATGAAGGGTGTTCCGACAAGAGGTGTTATTTTGAAACAGCCGGTTTTCCGGTAGCTGTCACTTTTGAAGCATTTATTCTTTGATATTTGACAAGTAGAGACTACGCCATTACTAAAAATGGAACGTTACAAGCTACAACAACGCACTGAAATTATTAAAATTAACTACAAAAATGGTGAAAATCTTGCAGTCACAGTTCGCAAAACTAAAGCATTTTTGGGTCGTCGTGAAACACCTTGTCAGATATTGGTGGACAAATTCGAGCTGTTGAGAAAGAGAAAACCCGGAATTTGACATTCCACAAACGTCATTACACCGTATTTTGGTCGGAGTTGGATGATATAGATCTGGACAACGTATACTTTCATATAAAGACGGCACTACGTGCCACACAAGCAACGAAAACATTGCTCTTTTACGAGAAAAGTTTCCGGACCGTGTTATCTCTCGAAGAGGTGATCACAATTGGCCACCGAAATCTTGTGATTTAACACCTTGGGACTTCTTCCTTTGGGGCCACGTGAAAGATAAGGTCTACGCCAATAGCCCAGCGTCGATTCAAGACCTCAAAGATAGAATTCGTGAGGCTATCGAGGACATAGCGCAGCCACTTTGCGATTTAGTTATGGAAAATTTCGTGAACAGGATATAGTGCTGTAAGGGTGGTCGCGGTGGCCATTTGGCTGATGTTGTTTTTCATTATTAACGGCATACCTTCCTCTTTATTATGAAATAAACATCCCAAAATAACACCTCTTATTGGAGAACCCTTTAGTTCACTTGATATTCTATAATAACTATTTATTTTGTACAGGAAGTGCTACGTCCACTTGGAATTTCTAAATAAATAGTTGCCTATTGTTCCTTTCGGATATAGAGGAATATACACTCAAAATTTCAAGAGGATCGGTCGGGACTTTAAGTCACAAACAAATAAATAAACAGACATACATGCATTTTTATATATATATAGATAGATGAGCATGAGAATATATCACGAGCTTCTCATACATTTAAAATAATTGCGATTCATAGATATTATAAGAACACTTTTTAAATCTAATATAAAAAAAAAATATTTTAAAACCCCACATCTGGTCACTGTTACAAGCTCTATAATAATGCTTCATTGCAATTAATTAAAAATATATTGTGTACTTTGTAATATGATTTGTTAAACATAATTTAATTAAAATTTAATCTAGCTAACTGGTAAATAAGAATACAAAAGCATGAAAAACCTGCTCCAAAGATTTAATTATAGGTATTAAACAAAATATTAAAACATTTAGTTGATCACAGTGTTTTTTTTTTTTCAATATTTTTGGGGTTTATATACACAATTTCATCAAATAATGTCAAGTCATGTGTTTCTCATGTATGATTCAGACTATTGTCGTAAACAGAGTTCTTAATTATAGAAATTTGTTCTGTTTAACTGTCAGAGTTAAACTTAAAGTGTCATTGTTATGAACCGATTGTGGAGATGAAGATAATGATGTTATTGTCGAGCAAGTCATAAAATATATTGTTCTCATTAAATCTATAAACTTAATAATAATGTCTTCCTATTGTCGTTTCAAAAGAAAAAAATTTTAGTAGTTATTTATTCGTCTGTATTAAATATTTATAAAGAATAAGTTTGTTTGCTTTTGCTCTTGATTTTGTTTGTTTTTTCTTATTGTCTATACTCTGACAACAACTACTCTATACAAGTTAGATATTTAAATACCTAATTAATTATTTTTTTAATTTAAAATTTGTGGTCACTGTGCGTAAAATCCCCATTTTTAGATTTAAAAGAATTTTTGATCATTATACTAGTAGTGTAGCTGCTAGAAAAGTCCAAAAAAAAATAAAAAAAATAAAAAACACTGAACAACAAGCAAATATTTGTACGTACTGGTACTAACATCCAAACATACATATATACATCTATACAATTAAGCTGTCATAAACATTTATGTGAAATGAGGGAGTTGTTGTTATTGATGCTTTTAACTTGAAAAATAATGATAATAAAAAAAACAATTAAGCCTACAAAATTGATGTTGGTCACAACGACTTGATTGCTCTGTTTACTAAGGTAATCGATCCCATGTGGTTGCGATCTTTATTCCTTTCATACATATCCTATATCTTTAGTTATCTCTGGGCAAACTTGCATTGTGAATTATAATAATTCATTTCTAGAGGAATAAAATATAGAAGAATACAAGGTCAAAAGGTCAATTCAAATTAAGAACTAACATCGATTCATGTGATCGTGATATTATGGATTTTATCACGATCTTAGTCCTTAATGTCTATTAATTAGTCAGTTAGTCAACAAAAATTAAATAATTTCCAACCTCCATTCCCGCAGCAGTCGATTTAACGCACCGGAATGTCGCGAGTTTACTCGGCCAAGGGCTGTAAACTACTGCACAGTGGGGCAGAAGGGAATCCCGCAATTCCTAAAAATTGGAGCGAAATCCCAAAAATGGTATTTATTACAATTTTGCCCATCCACAGGATCCACATTTTCTTCAGGGCTGGGAAAATACTTTGGAAATAAATAGGGATCACATCAAGGTTTCTAAAACTAATTTCCGTTTTCTGATCCCAGCTTTGGGTTTTTAGAACATGTGGCTCAAATTTGAAATTTTGATAAAAAATAGGTCAAATTCCGAAGGGCGTAGGGACGACATAGTCGAAAACTGTGACATGTTTTTTATACCAAAATGTTCTCCGTAAAGATATTTTACAGAAAGACATAAAATTGTTTTATGCCCTTAAAGAAAGTTTTTTTAAATAAAAAAAGATTTAAGTCACCTTTTCTCCCAAAAAATAGCACAAATCTACTATTTTTTTTTTTTTTCATTTTTAAATTGAAAATTGTTTATTTTTGGATCTGTAATTGATATTGCTCTGAAATCTTTTTCATATTATTGGTAAATTAGTTGTCTAACTAACGAAAGAAATTTGAGTTCATTCGGTTCAAAAGTACCCCCTATATTTTAAAAAAGCGGACCAAGGTATGGTAAAATTTTAAATTTACAATTTTTAAATGCCTATAACACGGAAATTATAAGAGATAAATACCACACGCAAGCATGCTATTCAAGACCTAGACGAGCGCTTTCCAAAAATATAAAAATCTTTGAAAAATGGCACGTGTTTAAAGATTTTACATGTCGAAGGTACCCTACTTTGAGCCCCCATAGCTCCGCGCCTGGAGCATTTATGGGGTCCATTTTAATAACTTAAACTCGAATGCCCACGTCATCGGAAAAGCCTTTTAGATATCCCAGATTTATTTCCAAAAAATTTTGATTCTGCCCCACTGTGTACTGCTGCTCAAAAACAACATTAACAATTCCCAAAACTTAAAAACTTAGGGCCTGGCCCACTAAATGCGAACGAACATTTTCTTTCTTATTTTATATTGAAAACAACAAATAATTTAGAATTTTTTTTATTGTTTTCAATATAAAATAAGAAAGAAAATGTTCGTTCGCATTTAGTGAGCCAGGCCCTTAATAATTCCCAAAGTGTAAAATGAAATTATTCCAAATAAGTTTTATAATAAGTAAAATGAACTAATTCCCAAACTTGAGAAATGAAATAGTTGTTTTGCATAGTTTTGCTAAAGTTTTCTCATCTGGAATCATTGCATTGTTTTTTATACAAACTCGAATACCCGTTGAGGTTTTGAAATCTGTATTCCTGAGAACGTAAACAGCACTTGATATCGTAATTCTTTAATGAAAACAGCACTTGATATCGATAATTTCTTAGACTATACGGATCCAATGGGTCTTTTGCCACAGGTAAATAAAGTAGTATTGAGTTTTAACAGATTTTAAATACCTTTATTAACTTACAAACTTGGAGACCAAAAATTTGGGGACAGAGAAGTTTTTATAGAAATGATAGCGTACTATCTAATTAATAACTTGACACTATCTCTTTGAGCGAAATTTTGAAAGACTGAGTACTGAATACAATGATCAACAGATGCCATATAAATCAAGCTGCGGAGAAGATAACAATAAGGAGAACTTTGATCACTTCTAATGTCAATGTACCATGGTGTTCTTCAAGAAATCGCTTGTCGTCGTATATGATGAGCTTTCTAATGGTTCTGCGATTGGGACTCTTCACAGCGTTTCGCGATATCACCATAGACCAAAGGATCAATCCGGTAAACTTCCGAAACTAACATAAACTAAGGCCTTCTTGACTACAGAAAGGAATGTTTATGACATTTTGTCAATCTAAAGATGTCTATCTATCTAAGTATGTAATCAAATTACAAGTCTCAAGTATCTTCTTCATCCCCAGCTCGAACTCTGTTAAAAATAGCTGTAACTATCCATGATTTCAGCTAGCCTTCTTACAAGTGGCCTTCTGGAATTGCTCTTGAACGCTCGTAAAAATATTAAATACGTGAATATAGTAACTCAACTCAACACAAGTAAGTTTTAAATACTTAAAAATTATATTACAAATCTAGACTTCATATAAGTAAAACTCAAATATTATTTTAATGCTCCTATCAATGCTGATATAAAAAATTCATCACTAAAAACATTCATGTTGACTAAAATCCCCGTTGAGAGGATCGGTCCCTAATTGATTCCAAATAAGATATCAACCAAAAACCCTTTTAATACTCATATGTCTGTCATAAATACTGTTACTGATATAAATTTCTACATAAATAAGTATTATATAAAAGTCAGTGTAAGAAATTTTGTGAAGATCGGTTCTTAATTGAATAACCCTCATATAAGATCTCCTTAAGATAATGAGTTTAGAGCTCATAAATCTCTTATAAATTGTTATTGAGATACAATTTGGCATTCGTGAACTCTATGTGGATCGGTCTTTAACTAATCTTAACAACCTCTAAATGATCGTTAAAATACTTGTAATTCAAGTACAAATAAGTTTTTTATAAACAAAAATAGATCTACCAAATTTTGTGGAGTTCGGTATATGATTGACCCAAGCGATTAAATAAATAATCATTCTGAATCACTTTAATTAAAGCTCTTTGGTTTTTTACAAACTATGGTTCATAATTAAATTTGGCATTATAAGTCTTCTTAAACCGAAATTGGTTTACCAAATTCTTTATGGGTCAGTCCATTATTGACAGATGTTGTTATAGATTAGATACAAGATAATGCTGGAAATAACTTTAAAGGCTACAAATGAATACATACTGTTCAAAATTAAATGTAAAATTGTTTCTGAGCTGAGCTTTCCAAACTTTTTGTTACATAGACCTCTTTTTCCTTACAAGTTCATTCAGCGGTATTGATTGCGTCTCTGTGAATGTCGTTTAAAGCTGTCGTATACGAGCTCCGATTTAATGCACACCCCTCTGTATGATTTCCTCGTTGCATAGATTACTCCTTCGATGATATGCAAGAAAGACCTGATCTCTTAACATAATAGTATGTTACACGACTGGGAGAAACATAATATTTTGCATACAGGCTGTGACAGTTGTTAATGCAGCATTTTGGCATCTGTTTAATGAACCACTGATCGACCAAACGTCTTGTAGGAAGCCAACTAGATATAATTTTTCAAAGTGCTGCCGTTTGAGAGAAAGTGTCTTGAGGACCCTGACCACATGCTGGACATATGTTGGGGACGGTACGTTCTATGCGAAACCAGAAGGGTTTAATCTTCTAGCTCAATCTGATCTTTGTTGTGCCAGAACCACTCTCTCTGGTTTTACGCGGCAGAATCTTATCGGCAGGGCATACTGTAACCTTTTATTGTCGTTAAAAACTGTCATAAACAAGCTGCGATCAAATGATCCTACACGTATGCCACCAGGGAGCCTCAAGCTGGTTGATGTCGTAATTCGGATGCCACCTCCGATGACGTTCCAGAAGGAACTGTAGCATCTATATAACGTTGGCAGTCGATGTTTGTTATTATTCTCCGTTAATTAAATAATAACACAATTTGGGTTCGTATTGTAACATAAAATATAATGAAAAACTATTAAATAAAACCCCCGGTTTCCTTATTGGTTCCTTCGGGATATATACTGGTTCTGAAACATTATATGAAAGGAAGCTTTTACTTTAACACGACGATGTACTAGGAGCTGGTTGGTAAATTGACACCTTTTATGCTCACGAAACCAACCCATAAACTAAATTAGGTAAGTTCTTATGAATATTTCTCAAATTTATTTATATAACTAATAGTAGGGGTCAGATAAAATTCAACAGATTTGTCCTTCATTTTAAGACAAATTCAAGTGATTTATAACCAAATATCCCAGCAGTTCTAGGCTACAGTCCCGAACTAGTGATTTTACCCATCATTTAGGGTAGGAACTAGTTACCTCAATAGCTACAACGGATTGGATTCACATACTGGTTAAATAGCGTCAGTTACCTTTCTAGCTACCTAACTGGTAACTTGATCAGCTACATAACTAGTTATTTTAACATGTAAGGGTACTAATTGACCTCAAATAGTCTGCTAAAAAGACATATCATAAAATAAAAAAAAATGTATGAGAATTATATCAACACAAGTTGTATAAAACCGGTTTGAACGAATTACTCACAAAAAGTTTTTAAGTGACTACACTCCAGATTACTTAGAGACACTTAAGTCACAATTGTCTTCATGCTAGATTACCCGGGATGTATAAAGTAACCAATTGTCTCTCTCTGCACTACAAAGAGCACATACGTGTTAAATGACCAAAATATATAAATTGGAGTCAGCCATGTTAAAATTTGTGACAATTACTGTCTATAAGGGATACATTGACTACTTGCTTAACTGCTGGGATTATAGCTAACTGTGACACTTGTTATTTTAGCGATAAATGTGTGTGTGTTCAAGCTCCACGAAAGTAAAACTATACTTACATATCGTCAGCTTATTATTGTTTTGGAACATATCCAAAAAGTCGAAATTAAGGAAAATGACAAAGAAGTTTTACTTTAAGTATTCTCAAAATGTACATGGTATTTTTTTTATTGTTTATACCATTGATTTCAGCATATATTCTAAGCAAAACTTCAATTTTTGTTTAGAATAAACAAAACTTCAAATTTGTATATATTTATGTCCAATTAATCATAAGTTAGTAAGATTTTGAAAGAAAGAAATAATCTTTTTTTTAACTTAATAAGTATTATTTTAAATTGTGGGAAAATATTCCGATAAAATTGTTGGTATAGAAAATGGTTAAAATCGGTCCATGATTTCAACTAGCTACCATATAAATGTCCTACGGGAGTGACGGTTTTAGTAAAAAATTTTGCCAAAAAAAAAAATATAAAGCCTCTAATACACGGTTGTCATATTCTTACAAAGTTATCAGAAAATGTTCAATAAATGGTTAACAACCATATGTTTCAACACAAGTTCTCATGGTTGTGTTAACCAATCTAACAACCGTGTAATCGTAGCTTAAGATCCACATTGGAAAATCACTTTTGCGTAAATAAATCTCTTTTAAAAATCAATATTGAGATACAATTCAACTCTAATGACTTTTATAAATACCTAAACAATTTTTACAAGTTTTATGACGGTCGGTCCATAATTGGTCATATCAAATAAAATGCATTAAATTTGTAGGCATAAAACATGTTTTATGTTTAATTATGCTTAATATCTTAAAAAGCATACACAGAAAGAGGACAGTTTAAATATATATAATCCACTACCAAATAATTTTAAAAAATGATCTGTGGGCCAAAACAACAATAAGCTAACGATATGTATTAAACAAATAAAGTTTGTAAATAAATAAATAAATCACAAAACAAAATTCTTAAAATTGTATTGATCATCCGGAAATAAATCATATTTGCTAATTGCCCTTTTAAATAACAACAAACAAAGATGGGAAGCAAAACTTTCCATTGCATGAGGCCCGTGTCTAAATATAGTGTAGGGCAGTTAAGTAAAAATTAGTTAGAATACTATATTCGGCTGTGCCGAATCTTAAATACCCTTCACCTAAATATAAAAAGAATTATAGAAACCAGTAATATGATTTTAGCATACAAATTACTGATTTGTGTAGAATATTGGTTAGATATCAATATTTTTTAGATATTTATGAAGGTTAATGTCTTTTTCGGAAATGGCAGATATAACCAACTATGGGCCGATCTTCATTAAATACATTACAGCGATTTTTGTATACATGGGCGTTATTTACTGATAACGATATTTATAAGATATTTATGCATAAACAAGTGATTTTCGGAAGATCAATTTATATTGGAAATATGGTCAACTATGGCCGACCCACAAAGAATTTAGTCTCATGCTTTCTTTTTGGCACGAATCTTATAAAGTAGTATGATATTATCACAAAATAACTAAAAATATGTGAAAATTATCTAATTATTTTAGGTTGTCTTTTATCCGTAACTTTAGTTCTACTGTACTGATTTTGCTGATTTTCATTACCAAACTACTTAGGACAATAGTAAATAATTTGCTTAAATCCTGCTAAAACTGTTTGATTATTTTGTACGTGAGAGTGTTTTACACAGACACACATAGCTCAATCGTCTTAGAAGTTTATAAGCATCAAAATTTGTTGAGTCTCAGATGAGTTAGAATTTCTCAATGTTACATACGGAATGACAAACTTTTATATACCCTCATAAACCACTTTTGATGTTGGAGGGTACAATAAAAATGAGTTGGAGAAGACAGAGTAGTTAGTAATGAAATTAGAAATTAAAGTTGTAAATAATGTCAGCTTAATAATAAATAAATCCAAATCTTACGTTTATTATTATTATTATTTTTGTTTTATGTTCATTTCAAATTTTATATTTATGTTTTGAAGTAGCTTTTTTATTTTGTTATTGTTTTTTTATTTTTATTTTTCTTTGCTGATTACGTAGAATAGATTTCACCAAAAATTGCCGGTGTAAATGTGAGTGAGTGAGTATTTTATACGTAACACGATCAGTTTGTGTGTTTGTGTATCAAACGCTTTTTTAGTATGTAGTTTTTTTTATTTGTCAAAACAAAAAAAAAACAAAAAAAAAAAACCGCGGCAGATCAGAGTGCGAGTGAGTTGGTGTATGAATGAAAGTCACCTATGAAAAGATTTTTTTTTAATTTTTTCATATATAATGGGGCATCTGAGATTGCAAAACCAACAGAATCAAAATAGATTTCTTGTGAATAGTTCACACAAAGTTTACAAATTATTTATTTATTTATTATTCGCAAAACAAATCGAAAGTATACAAAATGCGTGTCCTAGTGTGTTGTGTTTTGTTGGCCGTTGTCGCCATTGCTGCTGCCCTTCCTGCCAATTTCGGTGAAGAGGAAGTGCCACAATCTCTATACGATGTAGATGTACAAGGCCATGAAAATGTTGGTGATCGTGAAGCTCGTCAATTTGGTTTTGGTGGTGGTTATGGCGGTTATGGTGGATATCGCGGCGGTTATGGCGGTTTCGGTGGCTACCGTGGCGGTTATGGAGGCTACCGTGGTGGTTATGGCGGTTATGGCGGTTTCGGAGGCTACCGTGGCGGTTATGGAGGTTTTGGTGGCTATCGTGGTGGTTTCCACGGTTAAAAGCACATCATCTCGCCTTAACCAACAAAGAAAATGCTCAATATTTGTATGACTGTATTAATTGTGATCTTAGAAAGAAAAAAAATATAATTTGCCTTTATTAAAGGACAAACTTAAAAAAACAAAATTTTGAATTTTAAATTTATTCAGTTTAAATGTGGGATATGGAAACAAGAAAGTGCTAAATTGTTTTATAATGGTTAATATCTACTGGACTGTTTGCTATTAGAAATGGTGTGTTTATTTTGCTTTATAGGTTTTAATTTTAAGTTTTTATTTAAAAAAGTGCAGCTAGGAATATTTTAAAACTGGGCTAAAGGTGCAATATAATAATCTCATTCATAAAAAAGTGTCACAATAATAGAAAACACCTAACAAGGCAAAGCCGGTGCACGACAACACTGGAATTTAAATACCATTTCAACGGGTCTAAGGCCGGCTCTACTGCCACCTTATTAAGTGAAGGTAAAATCGTAACCACACTGGAACAATTAGAAGCAATTCAATCCTGATAAAGAGCTACTAGTCCTGGACATATTATAAAATGTTTCCTATTTAAAAGTGTTACAATATCGTTATGGCACTCACAATGAGGCCAATCGAAATAAAATAATAAATACTAAATTTGCATCTGCTAAACTACTGGCCCGATTGCAAAATTATTTTTGAACGGATCGTAGAGATGGATATAGGCTTAAAGATATTAAAAATTTGTAACCAAGGTGTGATACAGGGAGACAAAATTTACCACCTATGTTTAGGAAAACTTAGTATAGTTTATAAAGTATGGTGAATAACTGTACTATTCAAAAAAACTAATATTGTTCTGTACCGCGATTCTGTAACTTTTTAACGACAAAATGTTGTCGTTAAGTAATCAAAATTCGTTGGTTAACAATATTTATCTTTAAGAGATATTCCGAATTAAGTTTTACCGATTATTTTCGTTAGAAATAGTCGGTAGATAACGAAATTTGTCGGTAGGTTAACGACAAATAAAATGTTCTAGTTAAGCCATAACGACAAATCGTTAACTTCAAACAGTGAATATTAAATTCGTTAAAATAACCCATATTTTTCGTTACTTAACGACATCGGTAGGAAAGTACTGATCAGTTAATAATTGGTATTAAAAGTGCCATTAAACAAGCTGAACCGTCACTAATTAATTTTTAAATTTTGTGAAGAAAATGCTAATAAAACTATAAGTGTACTTTTTAAACGTTTTAAAGAGATGGGTATTAAAAAAAAACGTTTATGTACAGGACAATACACTTGTTTAAGAATAACAAATCGATTGAAAGAAAATGTGGATCAAGTCGGAAATGTAGTTTGACTGAAACAGCAGGTTGCAGTGCAAAGTCGTATCGCCAATTGGGTAAGAAATATAATTGTGATAAAAATACAGAAAAAGAAGAAAAAAAAAAACGCCACCATTTACCACTGAAAGACAACAAAAGGTTATTAACTGCAGGCTACGCAAGCTCTCCAGAAATTACTTTTCTTGATCATCAAAGTACAAATGCGTGATGGATGATGGATCATATTTTACCGTCGAAGGCAATGAATGCCATCTAAAATATTATTTTGGGTCTTCCAGGAATAGTTTTGTTGTGGATAGTCATAAGCGAACGTGGCATCAGCGAACCAGTTTTTTTAAAGGTGGTTTAGCTATAAATGACGAAGTTTATAATGAAAAATTTCTGCCAGCACTTAGCAATTTTACCGAAAAATATAACAGAAAAGAAAAGTTAAAGTTATAAAGCCAGAGGTAAATTTACACACGCATGTGTGATTGTGTTAGTGCAAAAGATTGAATGTCCCAGCAGTTAAGCAAGTAGTCAATGGCTGACTCCAATTCATATATTTTGGTCATTTGACACGTATATGCTCTTTGTAGTGCGGAAAGAAGACAATTGGTTACTTTATACATCCCAGGTAATCTAGCGTGAAGACAATTGTTACTTAAGTGTCTCTAAGTAATATGGAATGTAGTCAATTTTATCGTTTTGTGAGTAATTCGTTCGAACTGGTTTTATACAAATTGAGTAGATATAACTCTCATACCGTTAATTTTTGCTTAAGTATACTGATATCCCATGTAACATATCATGAAGTCAGTACTCACTTTAGTGTCTCTTAGTAATCTATAGTGAAGTCACTTTAAACGTTTATTATGTACTGCACTTTAGAAAGTAGTTATTTTACCCATCAGAAGCAAACCATTGGAGAGTTGTCGAAGATAGGTTTGTTTCACGTCTTTCACATCTTTTTTCACCCCTGTTTATGATTTCTGCAGTCAACTGTTGGTTAGCTGTTTCACAGCTAGGAAATGTTTTTACAAAAGCAAAATACATGATGTTTTTGTAAAGTTTTATTTGTTGTAGAATTGGGACCAGCTGTAAATAAATTTGCCTTGCGACATATTATCATAGCTCATTAATTGAGAGTTCCATATTAATCATTTTCGGCAAATTCGTATCAGTAGACTTTTTTTGCTTATTTTATTACGTTGTTTTGAATAAATTAATTTCAAATCTAAAAAAATTGCTCTCATAAGTAAATTGAGGAAAAAAACGAAACAGCACTTCAATGATTTTTTAAAGTTCGAAATATATTAAACAATCCATATATTTATTTTGGTGGTAATGAAAAACTACAAGTACATCCACTTAACATGTGTAATCGTCGCAATCACAACTCAGCAGTTGCAGGAAAGAATCCCGAACTTGTGATTATACCCATAATTTAGGGTGACAACTAGTTACACAACTAGCTACGTTACTAGCTATTTTAACATGTGCATGTCCCTTTGATTACAATGAGACTGTCTGATAGCTGGTCCAATTCAACAGTAAGTTAAATACATGATATTTACAATAGCCCTTGACAATAAAGATTTTTGATGACGCCCTTGGCAGGGTAGAAAATGCATTCCAATTTGCCAATTGTCTAAAATTAATTTTCAGTGATATTCTTTAAATTATTATATTATTATAATAAATGAACTTACGCCTAATTAAGAAAGCCTAATTTGGATTCTAAAAACTATTAACAGTCTAAAAAGCCGGCATATCAATAAACGAAAAGTTAAAGAAACCCGAAACCGTACAAACAATACTGAAATAATAAAAAAACGGTTGGCCGGCTTTCGGTTTCAATTTTAGATACTCATGTTTTGACCATTTTATTTACTAAGTGAAATGAATTATATAGACATATTAATGGAAAGATAAACAACTATATGTATATATTTTATTTAAATTTAAGTCCTACTGCAAATTAAAAAAAATGAGTCTGAATAAAAAAACTAAAAAAAATTGTTTTGTATTTTTTGAATATATTTTATTTTTTTGGAACTTATAAAACAATCTCCGTTTAAGATGTGTTTAATGAATAATAAAAAAAAAAATTATTTTGGTAGTATATTTTTAACCCACTTGGCGCAACCATCCTTTTGAAAGCACATAAAAAATACGGGGGAAAACCTGGGTTGTACGTGCATTTAGTGCACATTTTTTTTTAAATTGTCATTGTTTATTCTTTGTTATGAAGTTTCTCAACTTAGAAGCGTCAGTTGGTAATAAAAGTTTCTCCTAATAGTATATTATTTTTATTTTATTAACCCTTTCAGACATTATAGAGAAAAAGTTGAGATAGAGAATTGAAAATTTCAGTATAAGCAAATTTGAGGCTGCTAATTAAGAATATGAAGAGGTAAATCGTCACACCTGTCTGCCAGGTGATGTCATATATTTTGGAAAAAGTTTCTTAGTTAAGATGTTTCTTATAAATAAATTTTAAAAAATGAATGTAGTTAATTGAAATTAATATACAAATACCTAACAAATACTGAATTAATATTAACACGATTTTTTTTTGAGTTTAAAATAATGTAGTTATCACTTTAAAAACGAATATTACTATGTCTCATACACACTTATACAACGCTAACGAACATATGAAAATAACTTAATTAAGCAAAAAGTAATGAAAAATTAGACGTTTAAATCACATATGGGCAATTCCATGAGAAGGACAACCACGACTGAAAAAACAAAAACCCTTGAAACTTTTTTTCCAGATGATTTGAATAGGAGAAAACACTAAAATGTTACTATGTGAAAGTATTTAGAGCTTATTATAACATTGGAAGTGCTAAAATAATAGTTTAAAGTGACTATATTTAATTTTTTAATTTAATTGGTATGTTTTAGACTAAGATTGCGGCGAAAACTAAGCTCCCAATTAGCATGTAGTATGAAGTGAATTTGACTCTGATTGTTTTTTTTTTTTTTTTTTTTTGTTATTTTCAAATAGTTTATTTAAACCGAATAAGGATTTTCTATTTATTTTTTTTAGTTTTTGTATACATATATTTACAGAATATATATTGTTTTACTAGAAGAGAAAAATCTGTCACGTACGGTATTAAATTTTATTTATTATAAAATCATCCACAGATTGTTTTTATTTAAATATGACGGATTGTAAAGGAAAAATATTTGGTTTAGTGTAAGAAATTAAAAGAAAACATAAAACCTCAGGCGATTCGCAAATTATACCATATTTTTATATGTACCCCAAAATTACTTCCGTTTTATGTCACGTACGATATACCCTTATTTCGCTCGATATTTTGGATAACAATGTTTCGAAACAACTTATTATTTTTTAAAATATAATACACTCTGAATGGAACATAAAGACCAAATTATTTTTCAGATACTCTTATTTGTGCAAAATCTATTCCACTCTATGGGCGTAAAATGTCACGTACGATGACATGGAATTGCCTATATATATACAATCTAGTAAACAAATAATATATTTTTTTAATATTCAATTGTTAAATTTGTTTATTTTTAAATAAAAAGAAAGAAAACATTAAAGCTACAGTCATTTTTAAAAAAATGACGCCCGCTTACGGGAAAATCATAGATTTTTGGAAAAAAATTAATTAAGTAAAAAATTTTTAGATACCTATGAGGATTTAAGTTTCGAAATAAAAATTTCAGTTTAAAAAAAAAAAAATAATAATAATAATAATTTCGGCGTTATCTAGGTTAATACCATTAAATAAACTGCTAGTGAAAATTTTAATGTTTTTCAAAAATCTGCTCCCCATTCCACGTTTTTGAACAATTAATAAATAGGTTTATTATAATTATATAAATTGAAAGAACATTTAAATGATAAACTTAAATTAAAAAAAAAACACTATTTTCTGCCATTAACTATTTCGACTTATAAATTTCTTATTAGTCATTTCAGAAGCCAGTTTTTATCAAATATGTATAAATATTAAAAGTTTTTTAAAAAATCTTTGAGAAATATTAAAAACAAGTAAGATCCTATTTTTCGAAATCATTTCAAAAATTTTGACTTTGATTATGTATCACGACTAGACATATTGAGATATTGCTTTTACGTATTTCGGAATTTATTATAAATAAAAGGATATTTTTAGAAAAGTATATTTGAGAAAAAACTAAATAAAGTCAAGGTACAAAAAAGAAAGTTTAAAAATTTAAACTAAAGTATAAGACATAACTTAGTGAAATAAACAGAAATTTATTAACCTTCCCACCTGCTTTATAACAAAGTGTCATTTGTTGAAATCTGTTCATATTTGTACAGAAGTGGTAATTTTTGACACCCTGTATCTAATCTTGTATTCTGGATATGATGCTTACAAATTTCATTTTCTTAAAGCCAATGCCCTCTTCTACGTATCGTTTGTACATCATTTTGCAATCGGACCAGTAGTTTAGAAGATGCACCTTGAAACGTAGGTAGTATAAAATTTATTACAAACCACAAATTAAATTAAAAACCGCGCTGAAAAAAATTGATGCATACGTTTAGGATGTTAACTTTATTTGCATGCTAACGAAATTAAAATCGTTATTTTCTTAGTCATTACTGTTAGAAACGTCATTCTTATCAAACAAATCGTTTCAAGTTTGAATGTAATCCAGATGGATAATTTCGGGCAGACTTCCTTTAAAAGTTGTCAAGATGACTATTAGGAAATTTTGTAATATGTAATTAATATTTATAAAAATGTCAGTTAAATATGGAAGGAAGTTTAGAACAACTTTAGAAACTTTTACAAAACAAAATGTTATGGAATATAAAACAAACGCTTTTTCTTTTTGTAGTTCACGAAAAAAATACTAAGCCGAAGTGATCGAGAAAAACTACAAATGTTTATGAACTCTATGGGCTTCAATAAAACAGAATTGATATATGAGAACCCCGGCATATTTTTGGTCAATGGTGCCAATTTCATAGCACAATTGTGCAAGCTAACCACACACATATTTTTATTCTCTTTGGTTTAGTAGTCACTGAAACAGCGACGAATGAACATGCTAAGCGGGTATATTACTATTATTTAATTTTTCACTGAAAGAAATATTTGGATTGCTTAATATATTCAGAACTTAAAATATCACTGAAGTGTTGTCTGGGTTTTCACCTCAATTTACTTCTGTAAACAATTTTTTTCAGATTTGAAATGATTTTAATCAAAACAACTAATAAAATAATAAAAAAAAAAAAAAATATTTTACACATTTTAAATATTTTCAAATTTGTTGAAAATTATTAATATCGAACTCACAATTAATGAGCTATGATAATATGTCGCCAGACAACTTGATTAATATTGTTGACTTGATTATTGTTAACAAATAAAGCGTTTAAAATATTGACATCTTTTATTTAGTTCACTAAACTTTTCTTTCAGTGGAGCTCCCTTTCGCTCACCAACACAAATACAGTTTTAGCTTTGGGCATCTCTGTTTTTGGTGTAGTATGTGTCGTATATCCTCGTATTCGACAAACTCTCAAACAACTGCATCAATTAGACAAGATATGAGTTTCGGTGAAGTTTTGTTTATTTTCAAAATATTGGAATATGATTAATTTCATAAAATTGGAATTAAAACAATAAGGATAAAGAAAAGGGGTAATATATAAATAAAAGCCTATGATCTAAAATGTGAATATCTATTATTCTAAATCAAAAAAGTATGTACGAGGAAAATGTTTTCCAAATTACTGCACAAAAGGCATGTAAAGTGGTTTAAATGGAAACTTTATATTTTCTTTTAATTAATGACACATACATAACTAAATACAGTAGTCTTAAGCAGCACAATAATATAAAATACTTAAAATCATCATCAGTTTCAGCCAATTATGTATAAACAGTGTTTTAGACCACCCAAATTTCCAAAAATATTATTGAATTATTTGAAGATTAAAGATGTTCAAACATTGGATCTTTCGAGTGTAAAAGCTCCAGTCAGTATTGAATTTTGATCCAAAATCTCACGCACGCATTTCTCCGGCCTATATCTCTGGCACGAACCAATCCGAAAAGATTAAGTGAAATCGAGTTCCAAACGATTTCATCATATTGACAGTTGCTATTGGCAGACAAGATCTTCGATGGTTTTTGTTTTGTTTTTATCGGCGATATCACTGCGACCAGTAGATATCTATTAAACAGATATACGTTCATGGATGTAGACCCATATTGTAGATAGCGCCTATACTTCTGACATACATATTTAACAAATATTTACATTCCATTTTTTATTTTTTTTTTTTTTTAATTTTGACATTGTCTTTAAGATTTAGAAGAATAATCTCTATTTATCGTTCTCACTTTCAAATTACACTGAAATTTGCATTTTTTGTACCAAAACGATTTAAATCGCAAAGTAGCTTCTATGAACCAAATATTATTTGCTAATTTAAAAGAGAGATCGCAAAAAATGAGTCCAAGAATCGGCTTAACCTATGTGCTTATATATCCAAAATCTTGCCTACTTTTACTTTGCAACCCTGACAACGTTTAAGAACATTTATTTGCATTGTGTAATTCATATTGATTTACATACCTATGGGCAATTTCACGACAATGACTACCAAGACTGAAAAAACAAAAACTCTTGAAACTTTTTATCATGATGATTTGAATAGAAGAAAACACTAAAATGTTACTATGTGAGAGTATTTAGAGCTTATTACAACATTTTAAGTTGAAAAATAATAGTTTAAAGTGATTTTTACTAAGCTCCCAATTAGCCTGTAGTATGAAATGAATTTGACTCTGATTGTTTTTTTGCTATCATCAAATTGTTAATTGAAACCGAATATATATGTATTTTTATTTATTTGTTTAGTTTTTGTATAGATATATTTACAGAATATATATTGTTTTACTATGAGAGAAAAATCTGTCACGTACGATATTAAATTTTATTTATTATAAAATCATCCAAAAATTCTTTTTATTTAAATATGACGGATTGTAAAGGAAAAATATTTGGTTTAGTGTAAGAAATAAAAAGAAAGCATAACGCCTCTCACGATTCGAAAATTATCGCATATTTCTACATGTATGTACCTCAAAATTACTTCCGTTTTATGTCACGTACGATATACCCTTATTTCACTTGATATTTAGGACAACAATGTTTCAAAAGGACTTATTATTTTTTTAAAATGTAGTACCCTCTGAATGGAGCATAAAGACCAAATTATTTTTCAGATACTCTTATCTTGGAAAAATCTATTCCACTCTATAGGTGTACAAATGTCACGTACGATGACATGGAATTGCCCATATGTTAATTAAATTTTTTCAAAACGTTGATGATGCAGATACAGTTGATGCCTTTACTTAACGATGCTTCATACTGACTCGTTTGGCCAATTTATACACACTACATTACCATCTAGAAAGCTCTATTTTTACAATGATCTTTCGATGTTAATCATTATTCATTTAGAGTTGCCGTACTTCCAAACAATGCTTTACTTAAAGCTTTTATTCAATGTTGTATGTTCCCCAGCAATATTAATAATACCCACAGATAAGTTAAAGATTGAGAAGCACTGCTATTTGAGAGGCATTTAAACCAGCCGTTTAAATCGTTATAATTGAATTCAAATACAATTGTTTAACAATACCATTGTGTTCGTTTTGATTTGGATTTTTGCTTTTCAAACATATACCCCCTTATTCATAATCAATTTTTATACCCTTCACCTTCGTGAGAAGGGTATATATAAGTTTGTCATTCCGTTTGTAATTTCCACAATATAATGTTCCGACCCTATAAAGTATATATATTCTGGACCCTTAAAGATAGTGGAGTTGATTTAGCCATATCCGTCTGTCTGTCTGTCTGTTGAAATCAATTTTCTGAATACACCAGATATCTTCGGGATCCTAATCTGCAGTAATTCTTTCAGACATGCTTTCGAGAAGTTTCCTATTTAAAATTAGCAAAATCCGTCCATAAATAACGGAGATATGAAGAAAAATCCGAGACAACCTCTATTTTTGGCCTATTTTTGATCTATATCTCGATTACTAAGTCATAAATATAGACAATATTGATATCTAATGATAGATATTTAAAAGTCCATTGCAACGATGTATATAAGGCTATACAAAGTTGGACCTACAATGGATCAAAATCGGGAAAAATATTTTTTAACCCGATTTTTTTTTCACAAAAAACATTCTTTTGTCATAGATTTTTTTCACTAATAAATTAACAAAAAAAAATTTAAAAATTGGAAAAAATTTTTTAAAAAAATTGGAAAAAGCTTTTAAAAAAAATTTCGAAAAAAAAAATTTTTTTGATTTTATTTTAAAGTATAATTTGGTGAAGGGTATATAAGATTCGGCACAGCAGAATATAGCTCTCTTACTTGTTTTTTGATTTGATTTCTTTAAGTTAATCCTTGGCCTTAAATAACGTCATCACCAATTTCTGCTTACGCCTAAAAAAGAGTCGACCTATACCTTCGTATAGGAAGCCGGAATACTCGAACTCAACTCCAGAGTTTTATGGTCTCACAAAAATCCAACTTGAGTTTTGTTTGATACTCCGCCAGTGTTCCAAATTGAGCTTTGTTTTGTATTCCTCTCCACGTTTTTTGGGTTTAAACAAATTGTGTAAAACATAATTTCCATGTTTCTTCAATTTTTTCTCTTTCCTTTTCCTTTTCACAATTTAAGAGCTTTTTCAAAAGTTATCTGTCAGCTTCGCTTTCTTTTTTTAAAAACTCCACAACATCGGTGCTATTGCGTGCTGGAGGAGAGCATTCATTCTGCATAGAAGCTACATGTAGCACTGGTTCAACCAACGTTCTGTTGCTTATAGCTCACCATAAAATTCTCGAAAATCGAAATGTTGGATATATTCCACGATGCTGAGCAAAACTTTCCCATAGCAAAACGAAATTCTCGTGCCATCTCCATCTCACATTAGGGAAAAGCGTTTTATATTCAAGACCAAAATTAAAACAAGTGAGGAAGTATAGCCAAGCGTAACCATACAATATGGCTACACTGAGTAAATAAGCAAAAATTTTAATAATTTATTTTCGTGAGTGATTTGCGGAAGTGGGACTTATATGGGAACTATAACCAATTCTACATGAAACTTAATTATTTGTATGGGGGCTAGGTGAAATAATAGAGATCCTTGGTCTGAAGATAATACATTTGCAAAATTCATAGCTTCCATATAAGGTTAACTACCGAAGATCACTCACGAATTTAAATTATTTATATTTTAAAAGAAAAATGTTTTTCCTGATTTACTTAAGGAGTGAGATCTTAAAATTCATAACACACGTTTTTCATTAAAACTTTTAACCCAAGTATTATTTGTTTTTTTTTTTTTAATCAAGTTACCTTTATAAAACATGTCAGTTATTATGTTTACCGTCAATTATATTCATTTGTTGTTAATCTTATTCAAATGTGAGACCAGAAAAAAGTGCGTACTAAAATTATTAAATATTTTCAACAAAACCCAACTTGGTCCTTGGTTGGCCAAGCAAAAACTGTTAAAATTAGTGAGAATCTGTACATGTCTAGCGTCCATACAAACACTAGATTTTGTAAAAACCAATAGCTTTTATTAAAAATCTTTGTCAATTTCTTCACATTGAATTTTAAAGAAAACCACAAATAATAATACACTTTTTACCAGGCAAAACTTTATTATATATTGGAAACAACAATTACAGCGGTTACAATGCAATTTTAAAACAATATAAAAACCAATTCAACAAAAATCTTTAACCATAATAACCACCACGTCCACGATAACCACCGCCGCCGCGGCGTCCACCATGACCTCTGCCATAATATTGACGGGCTAAACGTTCACCGGCATTTTCATGACCCTGGCCAACATCATCGACATCGAAAAGCGATTGCTGAACTTGTTGCTCCTTTAAAGGTTTCACCGTTATGGCCGAAACGGCAACTATGGCCACCAACAGCAGACACAATACGAAACGCAATTTCAACATATTTAATTAATTGAATTTATTAAAACGCAATTTGCTGCAATAGAACTGAGATGATGAATAAGAAGATTCACACTGTTTGAGTTAATTTGAAATTTTCATGATTTTATATTAAAAACCAAAATGAATAATTGTGTTGTCCGACAGCGATTCAAAAGTGCACTACACAATGGGAATGAAAGCAGACAAAAATACATATAAAAATAATTTCCAAAGAATACAAGTTTTATTAAATCTTGTTTTGAGAAATTAAATTTAAAACAATAATAAATACATAAAACCCCATTAATATGAACCAGTCTGTGTTGCTATTGTTTAAGTTACTTGTTTATTTGTTTGTTCTAAATGATTGATTTGACAATAAAAATTGTACTACTTTTAACTGTGTTTTTTATTTGTTTAAATTAAAAATTTTAAAATATACATAAATGCAAAACGATGAGTTGCATCTGCTGTATGTATCTTCTATTTGCAGAGTAGAACTATTGGTGTAGAACATCTTGGCCGTTACTGATATTGTAATTGTTGTACTTGATAAAGTGTATCAATTGACGTTTGGGTACTTTTTTATTATAACCTACATCGCCATAGTGGAGAGGATATATTGCGTTTGTCGCGATGTTTGTAACGCTCAAAAATATTAGTCTAACACCCACCTTAAAGTTATCGTACGTTAGGCTGTCTGTTCATGTAAATTTTTACGCAAAGTTCAGGGTGCAATTTTGAAAAAAGTTTCATATTGAAAGAAGTCATGCGACCTATTTTTATGACGATCAGTCTATTATTAGTCAAAGATCCCATACAAGGGCCAATTCCGAAAATCATAAATAAAAAGAAAAACTAAATCTCATAAAAATTTTGGCACCCAATAAAATTTAACAGAACTAAGTTTCATATAGAAATATATTACGCGATCAGCCCACAATTGGTCATTGTTCCCATATAACCCTCACTTCCAAAAATCACTCTCGAAATAAAAGATTATTGAATATAAAAAAAAGTTTTTTTTCCTCATATACTTAGTGTAAGGTATTATATGGTAGGGCTTGAGCGACAATTTTTTCTTATTTGTTTTTTTTTTTTTTTTTTTGTTTGTTTGTTACTTAATAATTAACATTGTTTATAAAGAAATTGCCCACAAAATAATAATAATTAATTACAAAACTGTTTTGATTTGTATTGAATGCATTTAAATTTTAAATTTTTCCCATGTGATCATGGGGTCTTTATGATCTAATACTTTAATTTAGTATTGATTGCGGTTAAATAATATTTTTTTGGGGATTTCTAATAATACTAATTAATATTTTAAAACAAAAATCATCCACGGAAACGTAATTTTTAAATAGCATCTAGAATATTTTACAAAAATACAAAATATGTGTATTAGAGTGCCACTCTCAAAAAAGGGGATTGGAATGTTCCAAAAAAAAGTTTACATGCTTCAACCGAAATTCTTCTTTATCAACTAACTTTCTGTAGATAGAACCGAAAAAATCTATGTGTACAACCGAATCATTAGATTGGTAACAAATTCGGTTGCTATTACGAATTTGTTTTCTCTGTGTACAAAATGTTGTGCATTTTTACAGTAACCATTTCCACATTTTTTAAAAGTTTGTTAACAATTTTATAGTCAAAGTAACTATTTACATGACTGTAGTAACCAAAATATGGTTAACTTACGATTCACATGATTGAATTGATCATATATATGGTTACAGTAAACAAGTATATGTTTGTGTATTGTATTCTTTAGAAATTATATTCATATTTTTATAATTTTTATTTGCTTTCAATCCCATTGTGTAGTGCACTTTTAAATCGTTTTCGCACAACACAATTATTCATCTTGGATTTTAATATAAAATCATGAAAATTTCAAATTAACTCAAACAGTGTGAATCTTCTAATTCATCATCTAAGTTATATTGCAGCAAATTGCATTTTAATAAATTCAATTAATTTAATATGTTGAAATTGCGTTTCGTATTGTGTCTGCTGTTGGTGGCCATAGTTGCCGTTTCGGCCATAACGGTGAAACCTTTAAAGGAGCAACAAGTTCAGCAATCGCTTTTCGATGTCGATGATGTTGGCCAGGGTCATGAAAATGCCGGTGAACGTTTAGCCCGTCAATATTATGGCAGACGTCGTGGCGGACGACGCCACGGCGGTTATCGTGGACATGGTGGTTATTATGGTTAAAGATTTTTGATGAATTGGTTTTTATATTGTTTTAAAATTGCATTGTAACCGTTGTAATTGTTGTTTATAAAATATAATAAAGGCCTATTAAAAAGTGTATTATTATTTGTGGTTTTCTTTGAAATTCGATACGAAGAAAATGACAAAAATTTGTAATAAAAGGAATTGGTTGTTACAAAATGTGGTGTTTGTATGGGCGGCGCTATACGTGGATAGATCCTTAGCAATGCATTGCTATACTATGTAACGTCATTGGTTTGGCTAGCTTTATGATTTTTTTTTATTTTTTTTTAAATTTAATTATTAAGGGTTCAACCAATGCGATACAATTAATCATCATAATTAGAACAAGTTGTTTTGGGAAACAGATCTCATATTCCCTGAGTCAACACCCACTCCTATGATAATTACTATCACCATGGTTATATTTCGACCAAGTTTTAAATATAACCCCTTAGCAAACTATCATACTGCAAATTAACCCATTTATCCCTATGAATCTCACAACTCAAAATAATTGAAACTTAGTTCTTCATTTTAAACAACTTAAACACAAAATAACATTTTTATTGAATTCATTAATATTTCAAAATTAAATTAGATTTAATGCAAAATTATTTGTTTAAATTCATTAAAATCAAAAATTAATTAGTTAAAATCATAAACCAAGTTAAAATTTATAAAAAAAACTTACATAATATTTGGGTCCATCGTTGATATGTACATATCAGCTACACCACTTACATATAAATACAATATTTTTGTTTAAATCAAATAAATTATTTTAAATTAATACACTAAAATTAACAAAGTTTGATTAAACAAATAATTCAACGGCTTCTGAGTTTAAAACACTCCTTGGGACATCTTAATGGTCGTTGATAGTTTTTTTTTTTTTTTTTTCAATAAGAATATACTTCACATTTATTATTCAAAATTCAAAGTTTCAAAGTTTGTTTTTTTTTATAGTTTTTGTTTAGTTTATTTCATATGAAAATAATAATTTTTTTATATTTTCAAATTGTGAAAATTTTATATTGATTTGCAGGTTTTCATTTGTTTGTCTGTCTTTTGATTAAAACTTCTTTTAACCAAGTTAATGTTTTCTTAAAAAATCTTGAAAAATCTTGTAATTTTTTTATATCATGATTTGATGTTACTATATTCTTTTTATGTTTGAATAGTTTTATTTGTTTTTATATAAAAACAAACACAGTTTTGCAAGATTATCACGAATTGCGTTAAGGATGTTTTAGATCATTTATTGCAACAATTTTTTTCTTATTTATTTAAAAACAAACAAAATTTTTTTCAATATTTTAAAACCAAAACTTTTTCTTTCGACACAATTTTTTCTTCTCCCCAATTTTTTTTCATTCTTTCTTTTTAATATAAAATTCAAAAAAACTATGTATGTTCAAAAACAAATTTATTTAACAAGTAAATTAGATTTAGAAAATACTAACAATCTACAACAAACCAAAACATTTTAAATCACAAAAAAAATGTTTTGGGAATCTGGGGATCAAATAATGTGTTCCAACGTGTGGCTCGACCCACGTTCTTATTACCAGCCGGGCAATAAAGAGAATAACCTAACAAGAAATATTATAATCTCACTGTCTTATGTCCTTGCCATGAAATATTCCAACAAATTTACCATTTAAATCCGTTAAACGATATAGGCAATTTCCTAATACTGATTCTACTCTAGCCTTCACATATTTCGGTGCTAATTTGGCATTGAACTGTTTGGCGAAATCACTTTGTTGAAAATTCCTTCTTAATACTTCCTGACCAGGTACATATCTTACATTTCTAAATCCTCTCCTATTATACACACGTTCACTTTTCTTATATGCTTTATCTAAATTTTTGGATATCGCTTCATCAACAAGTTTCATTTGATCAGGCTTACTAACAATCTCTATTTCCCCATCATTCATATTATCTAGTTGTCGTAAAATCTTGTATGCCGAACCGTGTACTATCATATTTCGACCAAATAGTGCGAAATAAGGGGAGACATTAATTGATGAATGTACAGTACTACGTAAAGCTTGATTAATTGAATATAGATTCTCATCCCAAGTAGTCTGATCGGTATCAACATAGGATCGAATTGCTGCCAGAATCGACCTATTAACACGTTCAGAGGCATTACTTTGAGGCGCGTACGATCCTGTAAATATTTGTCTAATTTCATAATTTTTACACATTTCCGAAAATTGTTTAGAAATAAATTGTTTACCGTTATCACTATGTATCATTTCTGGTACACCAAATACACTAAATACATTGCACTGTAGAAATTGAACCACACTATTTGCGTCCGCCCTTTTTAAAGGATGTACAAAACAAAATTTACTAAAATGATCCAAAATTACTAAAATATGCGTATTTCCAGTTTTGGAGCGTGGATATGGCCCAAGTAAATCTATAAACAGTTTTTGAAATGGCTTTTCAGTAACTGTTTGTTCACCCATTGGTGGCCTGGTAACAAAATTTGGGGCTTTCATCATTTTACACGTTACACATTTTCCAATATAATCTCTAACCTGAATTGCCATATTTGGCCAATAATATTTTTCACGAAGTCGAAATAGAGTTTTTGAAATTCCACTATGTGAAGACTGAGGAGGATTATGTGCTGATGCAATCAATGATTCCGTTAGGCCGCTAGGAATCCAAAGTTTCCAAACTAAAATATCACTTATTGTATTGCCCTCAGAAAATGCTGTTCTTTTAAAAACAAATTTATCTGAAACTTTCATGTCGGGTAAAGAGTCCAAATTATCTTGACAATTTTGTCTTAAAATTTTGTAGTCCTCACTATCGAATTCACTGCTCTCAAGATCTACATCAATGATACATTGTGAAATTTCCGCAATTTCGTCATCTACTAATGATCGTGATAATGCATCTGGAACAATGTTCTCAGAACCCTTTCTGTGTTCAATTTCAAAATCGTATGCTGTTAATGCTAAACTCCAACGAGCAAGGCGACCAGACAGATCTTTCTGATTCATGAGCCATTTTAAGCTGGCATGATCCGTGATGATTTTAAACGGTTGCATTTCTAAATAGGGCCTAAATTTTTTTACAGCAGAAACAGCAGCCAGGCATTCCAGTTCAGTAACCGTGTAATTTTTCTGTGCCTTATTTAATTTTTTCGAATAAAAATATATTGGCCTTTCTATACCCTGTGAATCAACCTGACATAACACGGCACCAATCCCAGTAGAAGATGCATCACATTGAACTAAAAATGGTTTTGTATAATCAGGATGGATTAAAACGGGAGCAGATGATAAAGCTTGTTTCAATTTTGAAATAGCGTCTAATGCTTCATCAGTCATCTCAAATTTTTTTCCTTTTTTTATTAAATCAGAAATTGGAGTAGCTAATGTGGAGAAATTTGGTACAAATTTTCGATAATAATTTGCAACTCCTAAAAATTGACGAACTTCTCGGATGCTTCGAGGTATTTTAAAATTTCGAATTGCCTCTACCTTTTCCTCAGATGTTCTTATTATACCACCACCAACAATGAAACCTAAATAGTTTACTTCCTTCATACAAAACTTTGATTTTGCGACATTTATGGTTAGACCACTTTTAGATAGACATTCGGCAACCTTTTTCAATAGTACCATATGCTCCTCAAAATTCTTTGAAAATATCAACAAGTCGTCTAAATATACGAAAACCCGTTCTCTCAATTCTGATGGAATGACTTTGTCCATCAATCTCATCATTGTTTGGGGGGCATTACAAAGCCCGAAAGGCATTACCTTAAAATGGTACAAAGGCCTTCCTGCAACAGTAAAAGCGGTCTTTTCTTGGCTTGTTTTCTCCAAAGGAATTTGCCAGAAGGCATCCTTTAGATCGATGGCACTAATAAAAACTGTGTCCGCAAGACGCATCAATAATCCTTCGATGTTGGGAATCGGATATGCATCCTTTACAGTAACTTTATTTAATTCCCGACTATCTAAACATATGCGTGTTTTGTTTGGTTTGATAACAGCAGTAACTGGAGATGACCATGAACTATAACTTTCTTCAATAACACCTAAACTAATCATACGATCTAGTTCCAAGTAAATTAAATTTTGTTTTGCTGGTGATATTGGGTAGTATCTTCTTTTAATTGGTTTTGAATCTCCAGTGTCAATTACGTGTTCCAACAATGTAGTTTTTCCTAAACCTAAAGTATCCGATGAAGGAAACATTTTAATTACTTCAAGAAGTTCATTAGTTTGTAAATCCGTTAAAATATGTGCGTTTGAGTCAATTTCCCTAACAATTTCCTGAACATCAAATTTCAAAGATGAATCCAAATCAAATAGCCTCCAAAAATTAAATCCTAAATAAAGTCTTTGTGTTAGTCCAGGTGCAATATATATTGTTATAGGTTCAGATTTTCCTTTAAACTTTATAGTTGTCATGATCTTACCTATAATCGGCATAGTAGATCCGTTTGCAGTTTTTACTTTTGAATTAAAAGTACACATTTGAATATCATGTTTCCTTAAAAATTCTTCAGATCCTAAACCTAAAACGGAAATCGTTGCTCCACTATCCAGTAGACCAGTTACCATTTCCCCAAATAACTCAACCTTCGCATAAGGCCTAATATCTCCTTCATCATCCTTCAAAATTGTACTCTCAATAGTTTTATGTTCTTCTTTTAATTCTCGGTGTCTTTGTCTTGTTTTTAAAATTTTGTTCGAAATGGGTTTTAATTCTGAATTAAGTATGTCCTTAAAAATATTTCTCCTAATTTCATTATATGTCATCCATTTGTTATAAAATATATCCTCAAAATCCTGTGGGAAATTAATCAAATTAGTTTCCGGGGGTTCCATTACTGAACAGGGTCCCCGGACTTCCTGTTCTTTCTTACGTTTCCCTCAGCACAAAAGGGACAATTTGAAATTACATAATTATCTTTGCCACAACGGTAGCAAAAAATTCTGCCGGATTTTCGTGTGCAGTCAAAAGCAAAGTGGCCCTTTTCCTTGCAATCGAAGCAAGTAATATCTGAAATGTTCTTTGTTTTTCCGTGATTTAATGCATCCACAAAATTATTATTATTTTCAGATATAACTTCTTCTGTAATTTCAACTTCATTAATTTTAGGTTTAAATACGGATTTGGCATTACCAGCTTCAAATCTGGTAACATTTTTCTCAGCACGACGGCATTCTATTAGAAATTCAGGTAATGTTCTTGATGCTGAATTATGTATAAAAATCAACATTTTACTTGAAATATTACGTTTCATTATTTCAATAATATCCCTGTCTGATCTGGGTCGTGACATCATTGAATTTAGGTCTAAAATTACATTATAAAACTGATCAAACGTCTCGTTATGCTTCTGCAAGCGATTCATCATACGATGCTCTAAATCATAATCAGTTTCGCCTGATCTAAATTGCAGTTGTAAAGCCGATTTTAGAATATCCCAAGATATATCTTCGTTTCGTTGAACCCAATGGAAATACCAATTAGCTGCTTGTCCCTTCAACAGAATATATAAATTTTTAGCAACCTCCTGTAAAGAATATCCTTGAGTAGATGAAATATGTTCAACTCTACGAACAAAGTCATCAACTCTTAACGTTTTATCATCACCCGAAAAAAATATATTCCACCTATGCATTTCCAAGGGTTTATAAAAGTTACCTGCACGCCTATTATCGAAAACTTGAGAATCATCATCAACAGCAACACGTCGACAATTATCTCGCTGAGGTACATTTCCTTCTATAGTAGAATGATTGATCAACTGAGAAATAGTTTCATTAATCTTAACAGACAAATTTTGTTCTAAAGTAGAAATCAAACCCAAAACCTGGTTCTGAACTGCCTCTGAAATCAAATCACTAATTTCTCCATGGGTCAAGTCAGATCTAACTCTTAATTGAACATCCTCCCTATCATCATTCAGTAATTGCTCATCAAAATGTCGAACCGTTGAGTTAAGCTCTGAATCACTAATAATCTGAGCAGAACGACGTTCAGTACTCATATTATTATTACCCATATTCTCCAAAGATCTTGCAAAACTGCGTGTATGTGGTCTATTAGTACTCATAGCTAATAATATTTAATAGTAATGTAAAAAAAAAATAATTAAAAACTTGAATATTTATGTATAATTCTTTAAAACAAAACAAATAATCAAACAAATCAAATATTTAAGTTACAAAATGACATAATAAAGAAAACAAATTATAATTGTAAAAAAAACAAACTTCACAAAAAAAAATATCAACAATCAATCAAAACAAATTTCGAGTTGTGAAATCCAAAAGTTCAAAATGGATTTGCAGTATTCTCATTTTCTCAAACAACTATTCAACTTTGAATCTAATATTCCAATCTATCATAACATTTCATTGCTAAACTAACAACAAAACATTGATATTGATAGTGCAATCAAATCATACTACCAAGATACGAATCACATGTCATGGGCTATATTTGATTGGACTATACATCTGAATTTTCATAAACAAAATATACGATTAAAATCAATACTGACAATTAAGTTACATTTACGTTAAACTGAAAATTCATGTGTTCCTCGTTGGGCGCCATTTGTAACGTCATTGGTTTGGCTAGCTTTATGATTTTTTTTTATTTTTTTTTTAAATTTAATTATTAAGGGTTCAACCAATGCGATACAATTAATCATCATAATTAGAACAAGTTGTTTTGGGAAACAGATCTCATATTCCCTGAGTCAACACCCACTCCTATGATAATTACTATCACCATGGTTATATTTCGACCAAGTTTTAAATATAACCCCTTAGCAAACTATCATACTGCAAATTAACCCATTTATCCCTATGAATCTCACAACTCAAAATAATTGAAACTTAGTTCTTCATTTTAAACAACTTAAACACAAAATAACATTTTTATTGAATTCATTAATATTTCAAAATTAAATTAGATTTAATGCAAAATTATTTGTTTAAATTCATTAAAATCAAAAATTAATTAGTTAAAATCATAAACCAAGTTAAAATTTATAAAAAAAACTTACATAATATTTGGGTCCATCGTTGATATGTACATATCAGCTACATCACTTACATATAAATACAATATTTTTGTTTAAATCAAATAAATTATTTTAAATTAATACACTAAAATTAACAAAGTTTGATTAAACAAATAATTCAACGGCTTCTGAGTTTAAAACACTCCTTGGGACATCTTAATGGTCGTTGATAGTTTTTTTTTTTTTTTTTTTCAATAAGAATATACTTCACATTTATTATTCAAAATTCAAAGTTTCAAAGTTTGTTTTTTTTTTATAGTTTTTGTTTAGTTTATTTCATATGAAAATAATAATTTTTTTATATTTTCAAATTGTGAAAATTTTATATTGATTTGCAGGTTTTCATTTGTTTGTCTGTCTTTTGATTAAAACTTCTTTTAACCAAGTTAATGTTTTCTTAAAAAATCTTGAAAAATCTTGTAATTTTTTTATATCATGATTTGATGTTACTATATTCTTTTTATGTTTGAATAGTTTTATTTGTTTTTATATAAAAACAAACACAGTTTTGCAAGATTATCACGAATTGCGTTAAGGATGTTTTAGATCATTTATTGCAACAATTTTTTTCTTATTTATTTAAAAACAAACAAAATTTTTTTCAATATTTTAAAACCAAAACTTTTTCTTTCGACACAATTTTTTCTTCTCCCCAATTTTTTTTCATTCTTTCTTTTTAATATAAAATTCAAAAAAACTATGTATGTTCAAAAACAAATTTATTTAACAAGTAAATTAGATTTAGAAAATACTAACAATCTACAACAACTATATGATGCGTTTTCAAATAATTTATTAGAATTTATTCAAATTTCTAACTAAACAATTGTTCAAAATTATTCACTAAATTACAGTGTTCAACAGAAAAAAATTTTGATAGAGGAGACAAAAAAAGACACATGTATCGGCATTTTGAAAGTTTACATCTGAATTTCATTTGAGGGGGGGTTAAAGTTCCCATCTCTGGCATGTTCTTATTGTTAATCGGCATAAGAAACCATGTGACCCTTACATTTTAGGTATAAAATGTGTTCAGCGAATTTATGTAAAATATTACGGATAATATTTTTGTAGAATATGTTAACCCTGTAACTCCTCAAGGTATGGGTCTTTTTTGTCCTTCTTTTAAAAAAAAAATAACAAAAAACCATTAAAACAGGGATTTAAGGGGTTAAAATGTTCCCCAAAAACATTATCCGTGAAATTTTACTATAAGTCTCTGAATATATGTACCTAAACGGAAAATTCAACCAGAAAGTCAGTGTCTTAATAAGACACAACAAAACACAGCTTAGGGTTAATTTCGCATTTATTAAGAATTTAAAAAAAAAAATTTTGTAAGGATATTGCTATTCTATAGGCAGCTATAGACCATAGCTTCATATTTCGGAAAGAAATTTGTGGGGACTAGAAGAAATATTAAGTGGTTTTATCTTATATTTAGACAAAATAACAAAAAGTATCTGAACATTATCACATTTTTTTGAGTTTGTCTCACATTTTGGTCCGTAACACTGGTTCTACTGTACCCTCATTTACAACTTTTGTTGGTAGAGGGTATAAAAATAACAAGAAGAACTGTCAAAACGAATTAGAATGGTGTCATGTAAACATGGTAATTCGTATAAGTAATTGAAAGAACGAGTAATTGGTTGTGCGGTGTAAAAATGCTATGTATAGACGGTTGTCAGATCTGATAATATTGTCAAAAAAAATGTTCAGAAAATGTCTAACAACCGTCTGAACTTACAATTTTTGTCTTGCAACGTTGTCAAGCATCAGTGGCACCATTGCACTATGTGCCCATTTCCAATTTTTGCGGCAAAAATTCAAATGTTCAATTTTCGCTTTTTGAAATAAAAATTACGGTTCAATTCCTAACACTTCAACGACTTAAATGCCAAAAATGTATGCCAATTGGCCACTCAGTTTGAAAAGCAAAAAAAAAACATTGTGAAATATTAGGACATAATGACAATATGACATGATAAGAGACCTTGTGAATTGACCATATGTGTAAAATTTCGTATTTTTATTAGTCATATTTTTTGTAAACTTGCGAAAAAGTTGTTTGTCTTCTGTAGTATAGAAATTTACATTGCCTGCATTTGCCCAAGGAATGATACATAGGTGAGAATATAGATTGAAATCTTTTTTAAAAATGTTTGGTAAATTGGTGTGGGGGGTAGGGGGTTAACCGAAAAGAGGGGGGGTTATTACCAATTTATTTAAAATGCTTATTTTAGCAACAGGGGTCTCTACACAAAGTTTTATGATAATTTTTGCCGCAATTTTGGCTTTTGGACACATAGTGCATTGTCAGATAAATTATTTCTATTGGCAGTGTCATACACACAGCCTCATAAGTGAGTAAACATCACAAATTATTTGATTTTTTTTTAAGATAATGAAAGTCATAAAATCTATCCATCGATTAAAATTTAAAATTCTCGGTTTGTTTGAGATTGGGCTGAATAATAGTTTCGGTTCTGCTGCAAAAAAAATAAAATAAAAAATTTAAGTCGGACTATAATGATTTTCGTGATCTTATAAAATCAAAAAATTCTCTGGTGTTTACTTACTGTTAAGGCTGTGTATGTATCTAAAAACAATGTCTAACAGCAGATCTGGCAATTTTTGCCATACAACAATCTGACAACCGTGTGAACTGAACATTTTTGTTGGCAGATAAATTTATTGTCTGGCAATGAAATTCTAAGGTTTTCTTACATACTTAGTCTGAACTGACAATTTACTTTTTTCCAAATATTTTTCATTGTCAGTATATTGCCAAATCTGGCAACATTGTAAGATCTGACAACCGTCTATACATAGCTTAAGTTATCCATGTATGTAATGGCATCATGTCAGAACGACTGGAGCGATTTGGCAGATATTTTTACCCTTCACCTTTGTGAGAAGGGTATGTATAAGTTTGTCATTACGTTTGTAATTTCCACAATATAATTTCCCAACCCTATAAAGTATATATATTCTGGATTCTTATAGATAGCGGAGACGGTTAAGCCATGTCTGTGTGTCTGTCTGTCTGTCTGAGAAAAATCGGCCTACATAGGGCTAAGATATAAGGAAAAAACCGGGCCAACCTCGATTTTTGGCCTATTTTTGATATATATCTGGATTACTAAATCATTAATATAGATAATATGGATATCTAATGATAAATATTTCAAAGTCCATTGCAACGATCTATAGTAATTTGGACCTACAATGGGTCAAAATCGGGAAAAAAATTTATAACCCGAATTTTTTTGTCATAAATTTTTTTTTAACCGTAAATTAAACAAAAAAATTTTTTTTAAATTTTTTTTAAAAAATTAAAAAAATACTATTTCAAAAAAAATTTTTTGAAAACAATTAAAAAAAAACAAGTAAGGGAGCTATATTCGGCTGTGCCGAATCTTATATACCCTTCACCAAATTATACTTCAAAATAAAAATCTTTAAATTTTTAGGTAAACAAAATTTATTTTTTTTTTCCCAAAGTTATGAATCAAAATGTGAGACTACCTAAAAAAAATTGATAGTTTTCATATATATTTTGTTATTTCCGTAAATATATTGCAGATAATAACACTCGTTATTTTTATGATAAAAGGACTAACTCTGTTGAAAATTAAAAGAATCGGTTCATGATTTTTCATAGCCCCCATACAAATATCTTCCCGAAATATGGTGCTATCTATATAAATATATAAATGTCTTTGTAAGTTTGTTTGTTTGTTTGAGCATCACGCCTAAACGGCTGAACCGATTTTATTGAAATTTGGAACGTAGTTAGATCCTTACTTGGAAGCGTCAATAAGCTATAACTTTTTTCAATGCTTGGACCAGTAAGGGATAAACAGGGGGAAAATCTTTTAAAAACCTTACATATTTTATTTTACTACGACAGGGATAGCGAAGCGCACCGGGTCAAGCTAGTAGTCTATAAATGCCTACAGAATTGCAGTATCCATACAAAATTCAGCATAAATAAGTTTTGTGGCAAAAGAAATCACACGACTAAATTTTTCGTGGATCGGCTCATATTAGACCATAGCCCCAATATAAAGTTCACATCCGAAAATCACTTAAACTGGCATAAATCCATATAAATATATAAATGTCTTTGTAAGTGTGTTTGTTTGTTTGAGCATCACGCCTAAACGGCTGAATAGATTTTATTGAAATTTGATAGATCCTTACTTGGAAGCGTCAATAGGCTATAACTTTTTTCAATACTTGGACCAGAAAAAGGGGGAAAAGGGGAACAAGAAATTCCGGTATTAATTATATTCATTTATATTTTTATAAAATCCTTACATATTTTTTTTGACTACGACAGGGGTAGCGAAGCGCACCGGGTCAAGCTAGTATCTTATAAATATCGCTATTGCATAAATATCTAAAAAATATCAATATTATACCAAGATTTTTCATAGATTCGTAATTTATATTTGGATTTTTTGAATATCGGTCCATATTTGACCGTAGCTCCCATATAAGGTCCGCTTCCGAAAATCAGTTAAGTACTCACAAATCTCTTATAAATATCTTTATAATGCTAAAATTCGACACATATAATATTCATATACATATAAACAGCTGTACCGAATTTTATGAAGATTGGCCCATAATTGGTCAAAGCTCCGAAAAACATATTAACCTGCATAAATATCTTAAAGATATCTATATCAAAATAAAACAAGTAAGAGAGATATATTCGGCTGGGCCGAATCTTATATACCCTTCACCAAACTATACTTCAAAATAAAAATTTTTAGGTAATTTTAGGTAAACAAATTTTTTTCCAGTTGTTTTTTTTTCATTTTTTGGAAAAAAAAATATTTTTCGAATTTTTTTTTTAAAGTTTTTATGTAAAATTTTTTTTTAAATTTTAAATTTTTTTTTTTTTAAATTTAAATTTATTTTTTTTTTAATATTTAGCGAAAAAAACTTTTGGTGAAAAAAAAATCTGGTTCAAAATTTTTCCCGATTTTGACCCATTGTAGGTCCAACTTACTATGGTCTTATATACGTCGTTGCAAAGGTCTTTGAAATATCTATCATTTGATATCCATATTGTCTATATTAATTACTTAGTAATCCAGATATAGGTCAAAAAATAGGTAAAACATCGAGGTTGTCCTGGTTTTTCCTTATATCTCAGCCATTTGTGGACCGATTTTGCTGATTTTAAATAGCAAACTTCTCGAAAGCATGTCTGACAGAATTATTGAAGATTTGGATCCCGAAGATATCTGGGGTCTTCAGAAAATTGATTTCAACAGACAGACAGACGGACAGACAGACAGACAGACAGACAGACAGACAGACAGACAGACAGACGGACATGGCTTAATCGACTCCGCTATCTATAAGGATCCAGAATATATATACTTTATAGGGTCGGAAAATTATATTGTGGAAATTACAAACGGAATGACAAATTTATATATACCCTTCTCACGAAGGTGAAGGGTATAATATACACAGATGAGTAATTTGTATCCAGTAATCATACTACTGGATTTTGTGAATATCGGTCCATATTTGACCATAGCTTCCATATAAGGTCCACTCCCGAAAATTACTAAAATTCTCATAAATTTCTTACAAATATAGTTATCAAGTTGAAATTCGAAACTAAAATTTTTAATATATCGCTCATTTGCTGCAACAACATCATAATTCAAAAAAAGTAGTTTCGTAAATCTAAATAGTAGATGTTAATATCTTTCTAATCTGTATTAAACCAAAATTTTTACTTGGCGAATATACGAGAAAACATGAATTTTAATGTTGATGTTTACAACAACAACAAAAACTCTCACACAAAAAATAAGATTTTTTAAATATCAGTCCATAATTCGATATAGTTGTTATATAAGGTCCACTCTTGTTAATAGCGTTGTGTAAATTAAATTTTATTAATTTTTTTATTGATAAATTTTACAAAAATAGACCTCAAATACTTTGAAATCACGTAACAATATTATATGGCGATACTCCCATATAGGTCAGCTCTCATATATTGAACCAAAATAAAACACAGATCAATAATTTGAATCCAAAAATCATACTTCTGAATTCTGTGAATATCGGTCCGTAATTGGCAACAGCTCCCATATAAATTCCACTTGCGATAAAAGTCTTGTAAAGATGAAATTCAATAAAAATACATAGAAATCACGTTAAAATGTTTTATGACGATTGGCTCATAATAGGTCATAACTTCTATATTAGTTCCACAAACCAAAAATACATGAACGCATATAAACATTGATATGGATCAAAAATTCAAAAGATATTAGTTACAAGTAGACAGAAATCAAACTGCTGGATTTTTTGACTATGGGTTAATAATAACAATTTTCTAACAATTGTTATATTATTTTATATATTTATTTAATAGTATTTCAATAACATTGTCTTAATCCTCATAATAGATATTAAAGTGTTTATGCCAATGTAACTTCTACAATTCTCATCATATTTAGGTGGAGGGTATTTAAGATTCGGCACGGCCGAATATAGTACTCTTACTTATTTTTATTCTATTCGAAAATTTCAGAAGATGGTTTGTAAAGAAAAAAAAAAAAATCTGAAATTCGGATATTTAAATTTCACTTCCTATTATTCTTACAAAAATTATTGTTCGGCAAAATTGTTATCGATTTTCGATTACTGCAATTAAAAATCGTCTCTTAATTTTTTTAAATGGTTCTGTTGTCTGACTGGCTAACAAGCAATATTTTTAGACATTTTGAACTATTTTCCTTATGTTTAAAGTGTTCTAAAAGTGAAGTATACTTTTCGGCTGTCGATATAACACGCCTAAAGAATGCTGAATATTTTCAAAATATAAACTACGTTGTGAAAATCATATATTTTATCTAATAATACATTTATCGATAACATTTAGTGTCCACAAATTTAAAAACAAATTGTGGCACACTTTAATCAATCTCATTTAGAAAAAATCAAGATTATATAGGATCTTGCTTTTTTCTTTAGTTATTATTTTAATTTTCTTTTAAAATTACATCGAAATCCCTTTCACCTTTACACACATAAGATTGTGCCTTACAACTTTTAATATTAATATATGACAGCTAACAGCAATTCAAAATCTAAACATGAAAAATCCCCTACAATTGCAAGCCAAGCGACATCATGCTACTTTTCCCACCTCGTTTGCTTCTGTACACTTCTACCTCTGTTGCAATTTATCACACGAAAAGTTGTTAATTTAAATAGGTTCCAAGAGTATATTGTTTCAAACCCAGAGGAGGAAAACAAAAGAGTTGAGTAACAAGCTTATAATGCATGTTTTTTGGTGAGGAAATCAGATATTATTAGTAGTATACTACTAGAAATATACAACTGAAGAGACTGAAACGGTTTTTTTGAGAAATTCAAATGGCTGAAGAAACAAACAAACTCTTGTTGATAAAATGGTTTCAGCTCCAATAAATTTTATGGAATTAAGGAAATATTTATTATTTATTCATACATCTTTAATTAGAAAACCCACATGCTGAGATCGATTTTGTTTAGATATTGTTGGTATTATCTACATCAGAAATTAGTAGATTTTCTAATGAATGGAAACATTTAATACCTCTTTAAACTGTTCTATTTAGTTAGTGACCATGTGTCGTTTAATTAGTGAACCTTTCTTCTTTTGTTGCCCATTTAACAAGTTTTCTTTTTTCGATGCGTCAAACGACTTAATTGGAGACAAAGTTATGCATCTTCATCGTTTCCAATTAAACGAATCAAGACTAAACTACTCGTATAAAAATACATAGATACAAGTAATAATCGTAAAAGCACACAGTTACATTTAAACACAATAGATTCTTTATTGATTTTCAACATTAGACTTAAAGTGTAAATTGTTTTTAAATACGTTAAAATGTTGATATGTATGTATTTTCGGTTTAGTCATTTTGGGATTTTAAAGAAACAAAACAAATAATAATATTACGAAATTATCGTTATGTACACAGTTAGTGGTCGAAAAGAAAGTGGATATGAAATGGAGGATAAAATCTTTAATTTCACCCAAAGTTTAAATAAAATTCGGCGACATATTGAAACTTGAATTTAGTCTCGAATTGAAAGTGTTAAGATGAGGAACATACGGAAATATTGTATTGCTATTTTTGTAATTGTGGTCATATGTTATGCCAATGCAAGTGAAAGAAAACATAGCGAAGATGATAATGAAATTAAATTACGCTGGCCTAGACACAGCAAAAAATCGGAAAGTACAAGTGAAAGTGTTAAAAAGCAAAAACAACAGCAGCAAGAAGACTCTGAAGAATTAACCAGATCTCAATTAGCACATTCGTCGAATTACTTAGTGAATACGCCAAATGGTTTGGCAACACTTCAAAGCAATGCTGAACCCATGCGTAATATATTGCAAAATGTACCGCTACAAATGAGACAAATGGACAATCCTTTCAATGCAGGTGGTATGCCTAATTATGCTAATAACTATCCTTATCCAGGATATCCTTCACAGCCTCTGTCGCCCATGGGCACTCCAGGTTATTTATATGGCAATCCTAATATGGCTTTCAATGGTGGTGTACAGCCTATGGATCATGCTAGTAATAATTTAATTGGCCAACAACAACTCTTACCCAATGGCTATGCTACAAATTTTATGGGTTATGGAGCGGGACAACCTGGTCTACCACAACACGGACCACTTGCTGGTCAACAGCCTTTTCCACCTGCTTATGGTAATCATTTGATGGGTTATGGCCCCTTTCCTCTGGGACAACCCGGCTTGCAAAATAATCTTGGCCCAAATGGTGAACAATTCACAAATCCCATGACACCTCCTGGATTTAACAATATGTTTGGCCAACAAGGACAATTACCGGGTATGTCGCCTATGAATGGAAACAATTTCATGGGTTTCGGTCCATTAACTGGTGATCCCTCAAGTGCTGGTCATCTGCCGCAACCTTCTATATTGAATCCTTTACTAGGAATGATGCCCTTTGGTGGTTCACCTCAAAATGGTATAAATAATGGATTTGGTGTTCCTGGTTTCGGTTTTCCAGAGTTTGTAAGAAATCAGCGTTCTTTAGAGGAAGTTAAAGAGGAATAATTTTAAGTTGTTGAATCAAGAACAACATACATATTTATTTATAATTTAAGGATTATTTATTACGAATATTTATTTAACCCCATGTTTATAATCCATTTCTAAATTTATAAAATGTATAAAAAACTGATTTTCCATACAAAATTTGTTTTATAAACCTTTGATAAATTTAAAACTGATTATGAATAATGCCTTTAAAATAATTTATTTATTTATTTATTTATTTATTATATAAAATAAAGAGCATATTTGAAAATTTCTAATTTCATATACTTACTTTACTTATTTTTGGTGTATTAAAATTGCTTAGATCGTAATCGAAGTTATAATTATAATGTATTTACAGTCGACAATACCGAGTATTAATATTTGTCAAAAACTTATATAGAACTACTTCCTCAATGATAAGTAACTTGCTTTACTCAATACAACGCATTAGATCCTTGCCGATTTCATGAAATATAGTTATGATTCCCAAATCCACAAAAATCGTCAGTCAAGTGACTAGATTTGTCATTCGAATAATCGAGGAAAAAAAAAAATTTTCAGTTTAGAACAAAAAATTATGCGATCAATAGTTAATTGTCGAATAATAAAATACTCGAATAAATCTATTTTCATGCTAAAATTTTTATAAATAGAAATTTTTAAGAAGAAAATCTCAAATAAACAAAACCAATAAAAGCCAAATAAAAAAAGAGAGCTACTATGTTCGACAGTGCCGATCCTTATATACCCTTCACCACAGGGAAAAAAAATTATTAAAAATTTTTAGTGAAAAAAAAACTCGGGTTCAAAAATATTTTTTCCGATTTTGAGACATTGTAGGTCCGAATTACTATATTCGTCGTTAGAAATGTCATTGAAATATCAATCATTAGATATGCATATTGTATATATTATATACCTAGTAATTCGGATATAGATCACAAATGTTGGTATTCTTGGTATTTTGCTTATATATATATGTTAATTGTTAACCGATTTCTCGACTTTAAATCAAATATGTACTTTGGCATATCCCATCCCTGGGCCGAAGTTTGTGCTAGACAGCGATGCGAGTGGATACGGAATAGGAGGTGTGCTTTCGCAGGTGATCAACGGGACGGAAAAGCCTACTACAGCCGAATACTTTCCAAGCCTGAGAGAAATTACTGTGTAACGCGACGTGAACTCCTGGTAGTATTAGAGTATGTGAAGAATTTTCACAAGTATCTGTATGGTCAGCAATTCCAACTGAGAACTAATCATTCTGCTCTGAGGTGGTTACTGCAATTTAAACAACCTGAAAGGCAACTGGCTCGTTGGATTGAGCGGCTTCAGAGCTATGACTTTAGCATCGAGCACGGGAAGAGTTTGAAACACGGCAATGCGGACGCGCTCTCAAGTCGGCCATGCAACGTGGGATGCAAGCATTGCGCAAAAGCCGAGGAAAGGGAATGTGTCATTAACGTTCGACTAATGTATATAGAGTCCAGTGAAGATTGGTCTGTAGCGCAGAGAAATGACCCCATACTGGTGAAAATAATATCGGCAAAAGAAGAAGGTAGAAGAAATATCGATCGAAAGTCCACTGATGAAATCATATTATTCCCTATGGAGTAGTCTACAATTGTTAAATGGCTGCTTATACTGCATGTGGTAAAGTGCTGACGGTAAAACGGTGACAAATCTAATTGTGGTACCATCCTCTAAAATAAACGAAATAATGAAAGAGTTCCATGACAATCCCAGTGGTGGTCATCTTGATGTGACAAAAACCTTAGAAAAGTTGAAACAACGTTTTTATTGGGTGGGTTGTCAGCAAACAGTAGCCGCTTGGGTAGCCAATTGTCCACAATGCATAGCAGCAAAGGGGCCAGTAAGAAGAAGTCGTGGACAACTCCAGCAATATAACTCAGGTGCGCCATTCGAGCGAATTGCAATGGATGTAGCAGACCCTTTCAGTGATGCCGGAAACCGTTACGTTTTGGTGGTTATGGATTATTTCAGCAAATGGCCAGAGATATATGCCATACCCAGTCAGGAAGCTAAAACGGTTATAAGCGTATTTGTGAACAACTGGGTGTGCCGCTATGTTCCATTGGAGTTGCATTCTGATCATTGGAGTTGCATTCTGATCAGGAATCTGCCGTATTCAAGGAAATTTTCGATTTATACGGAATAAGAAAAACCAGAACAACGCCATTGCATCCACAATCTGATGGCATGGTCGAAAGATTCAATCGCACTCTGGAGGAATATTTAAGGAAAGTGGTCAGTGCACACCAGAAGGACTGGGATGAACACATACCGAAATTTTTATTGGCATACAGATCAGCTGTTCACGACTCAACCTCTCGAACACCTGCAAAAATTGTCTTCGGCACAGAACTCAAGTTGCCTGGCTATTTAGAATTCCCAAGAGCAAGATTACCTTAACGAACTTCATGAATTCGTACGCAGATGAAGAAAAATGACCAGCGACAAAATGAAAGCCAGATACGATCGAGCAGTGAATTCTGAAGGATTTAGTGAAGGCCAGATTGTACAAACCCATTGGGATGGACCATACAAGGTGATTAAGAAATTAAACGACGTGGTGTACAGAATACAGAATTACGAAATGGTACTTGAATTTAAATATAACTGCTTTAACGGCTGGTTTAAAGTTGTACAATGCCTCTCAACAGCAGTGCTTCTCAAACTTTATCGAATGTGTGGGTATTATTAACATTGCTGTAGAACATACAACATTGAATAAAAGCTTTGAGTTGAGCATTGTTTGTAAGTATGGTAACACAAAATGATTAATGACTAACATCGAAAGCTCTAGAATTCGAATATTCTAGTTTGAAGATCATTGTAGATCAAAGTAGATGGCCGTGAGAACACCTAATTTGAAGCATCGTTAAGTAAAGACCTCAACTGCATTGCCAGTGTATACTTGTACATTATAAAGTGTGTGTGTATTTCTGCGAATTGATAAACGTATATAAAGACACTGAGTGGCTATTTAAATTGTTGTTGTACATTTTAAATAAATAAAGAGTTGTTAATAATTTTAAACTACTAAACGGCTTTTATTTGCAATCAAATGTATCCGGTTTATTTAGAACAAATAAACGCCCGTTATTAAAAGGTAAAAACTTAACAATACAAACCCTTGTCACTCATGGTGAAGGGTATACTAAATTCAACAAAAGCTTTAAAAAAAAGTTTGTCTAAATTGTTTAGTTTGTAAGATTTTACTCGTTTACAGTCTCGAAGCAACGTGCCTGTGGAGACCATAAGTTCTGAATCAGAGTCAGATTCGGACGACGATTTGAATCCACAACTTAAGAGAGTGCGATTAACATTATAAACATAATAGGAGAATAGAAGTAAAGGCTACGAAATGTGCCCACGTTACGTTCATTTTAAGGAGGTAATACTGATAAATAATATCTGAATTCCTGAACATAATTATGTATCCAACTCGAACAATGTCTAGCATGAGTCCACCATATCGAATCTAAACTTACACAAATCAAAATAAAGTCTGCTCAAATAGACTGGCTCATTAGTCCACGGCTAGACCTGGAGTACAAGGTTCTCTTGTATAAGGCATAATATCAATATGGCTATATAGCATCCAGCTATGCACAGTGGTTTTGAAAGGTTTTTTTTTTTTTTTGGAAATAATTCGGTATTTCGGGAACTATTGTTACGAAATTTCACATGCAAAAACGTAAAAATTTTTCAAAGGGGGCAAGGTTTGTGGAACCTCTGAAGAGTAAATAAAGACTTTTTATATAAGTATTTGATATTGTTGAAAACCTTAGGACTTGAATATTGATATTTTAGTAAAATTAAATAATTTTATACATTTTTGGGATGTTATATACTTTAAAAACTTAAGTAGGAAAGTATGTGTTCCAAAAACTGAGTATTTTTTAGAAAAGTGTCTGCTGTGATGTTATTTACCGTGCGATAGTAAAAAAAACTTTGCAAGTGTTTAAGTAACATATAGCGTTATACAAATATGGAACAGTTTTGTTGATCGATGCTTTGCTTTTTTAGAAGTTTTTACTTAAACCTAAAATTATTTTTTAAAATTGGCCAAGTTTGGATAGGCCTGGGGGGTATGGTGTCCGCTTTAGTGAGTCAAATTTTACTTTACACTCTTGAGCATAAAGTTTTCTTTCTGGATCATATTAAACTTGTGTATAGTCCCGAAGAAAAAATTTTTCTACAAAAGAAAAAATATAGGGACTTTTTTGGGAAAAAACGTAAAATATATGGCCCTTTTTACATGTTCCAAATTTGGATGCGTGTAACTTTTTATAGGGACAAGATAACTGTTAGCAAGTTATTCCTATTTTATTAAGAATTTTATCACGAATATAGCTGATGTTATAAAAATAAATTTCGACAATCCGTTGGCCCGTCATTTCTAAAAAACCATAAAAAGATCGAGCAAAATTAAAAAAAAAAATAAATAAATAAACCTAAATATCTTTTCAACTAATAGAGATAACCCATATATGTAAGTATATTTTTTGTAGATCTTCTTAAGGACTATTAATGTTTTAAATTTCAGCTCATTTGGATTAAAAATGGATTTTTGGCGATTGTTTTTTTAAATTTTGAGAACCGAGGTGACCAACTTTGAGGGGCCACACACTGGCCCGCATTAGCGATAGGAAGCTGAATAAATGCAAATACAGCCTCTTTTTCTAAAAACGAAAAGCTACTAAGAAAACTGTCAATTCTCTGCAGGATAATAACAGGTGATCTTTGGTTAATTAGAAATTATAACATCCATAGAGATCTGAATGTTCCCACAATATTCGATAATGAACCACATTTTAGAACACATTATCTGATATCCGGAAATATTAGAGTGTAAAATAAAACAAAAGAAAAAGGGCTGATGCAGCACGGGTTAACATTATCCGATTTGACAAAAATTTTCTCAATTGGACTATTTTCTTACAATAATCACACACTCCTTCAAATTCCCCAAAAAAAAACATATATATGGGGCATTTCACGTCAAGTCAACCAACTTTTGAAATCGATGTCTTCCGATCGGGATGAAATTTACACCAATGTTAGTTCTATTGGATAGTAATTCGGACACAATTTTTCAACAAGATCGGTCAAGAACTCTCTGAGTTATAGGAGGTCAAAATTTGACATTTTGGCCAAACAGGTGTTTTTTCTTATCCATATAACTTATTACCTATTGTTCTTAGCAAAATGTGTCCCAAATAGTTTAAATAGCTATTTATGCAATCTTTGGAAAAAAAAATTAAAAAAAATTAATAAAATATTTTTGACTTTTTTTTAAAAAAATCAAAAACATTTTTGACTTTTTTTTTCAAAATGGGCCCTTTTTATTTTTTTTTTTTTATTTTTTTTAAGAAAGCTTAGATCTTTTCCTAAGCGACCTATATGGTCGCTTAGTGGCATGCGAGTGGGCTATCTATAAAAAAAAATATTTTGTAACTCAAGATATACAATTTTTGACTTTTTTTTGCAAAATCAAAAACTTTGTTGACTTTTTTTTAAAAAAATTGACCCATTTTTTAATTTTTTTTTTTTTGCTCAGAAGAAAGCTTATGTGTTTTCCTTTAACACCTTTTTTGTCGCTTAGTGGGATGCGAGTGTGTTATCTATCAAAAAAATGTTTTGTAACTCAAGACATACATTTTTTTACTTTTTTTTTTTGCAAAATCAAAAACTTTTTTGACTTTTTTTCCAAAATGGACCCTTTTTTTATTTATTTTTTTTTTCTCAAAAGAAAGCTTAGGTCTTTTCCTTTAAAACCTTTTTGGTCGCTTAGTGGGATGAAAGTGGGATATCTATCAAAATAAATATTTTGTAACTCAAGACAAAGGTTTTTAAATTGATTTTTTTCATATTTGTGTGTAAGTGTTTCTAAAACCTTAAAAATAAAAACCACCACATCTGACCGATAACAGCCACTGGAGGGGTGCAATGTGAGGCCGACCGCTATTAATTTTCCACCCCCAAAATTTGTCTGAGTTTTGTATCTTGCGGCTTTTTTAGTTAATCCTATAGGTAGTTTTCAGCGCAATAATTTATATTCGTGATTGATTTTTGGAAGTGGACCTTATATGGGAGCTATGTCAAATTATGGACCTATTACCATGAAATTAGGTGGTGTGATTAATGTCTATATAAAAGTTATTTATGTTGCATTTTATGTGTATACCAACATTTTTAGGAGATTTATGCTCGTTTAACTGATTATCGGAAGCAGACCTTATATGGGACCTATGACTAATTATGGACGGATCATAATAAAATTTGGTGACATGAATTCCGTATATATAAAACTTATTTGGAGAAAAACTTGTGTAGATACCTACATAAATTGAACATTTGTGACCGATAAAGTCCACTTTCGGGAGGACATTTGTATGGGGGCTAGGTGAAATAATGGACCGATTTCAGCCAGTTTCAATAGGCTTGGTCCTTGGGCCAAACAAATTATATGTACCAAATTTTATCGAAATATCTTCAAAATTGCGACCTGTACTCTGCGCACAAGGTTTACATGGACAACCAGCCAGCCAAACGGACGGACGGACATCGTTTAGTCGACTCAGAAAGCTATTCTGAGTCGATCGGTGTACTTTAAGGTGGGCTAGACTAATATTTTTGTTACAAACATCTGCACAAATCCAATATAACCTCGCCACTATGGTGGTGTAGGGTATAAAAAGTGATTTTTATTCCTGAGGTTAACATATTATGGGTATTACAGTATCGAGGCTATGAAATTTTAGTTAGGTATGTTACATACCATCGGAAAGGCTAATGTGTCTAGTTTCTCTGCGTAAGTTTAATTTTTAAGGTTTACACACAAATACGAAAAAAATCAAAATAGTGCATATGCTAAAAATTTAAAAACCTTTGTCTTGAGTTACAAAATATTTATTTTGATAGATATCCCACTCGCATCCCACTAAGAGACCAAAAAGATTTTAAAGGAAAAGACCTAAGCTTTTTTAAAAAAAAAAAAAAATTAAATAAAAAAGGGTCCATTTTGGAAAAAAAGTCAAAAAAGTTTTTGATTTTGCAAAAAAAAAAGTAAAAAAATTTATGTCTTGAGTTACAAAACATTTTTTTGATAGATATCCCACTCGCATCCCACTAAGCGACAAAAAAGGTGATAAAGGAAAACACATAAGCTTTCTTCTGAGCAAAAAAAAAAATTAAAAAATGGGTCCATTTTTTTAAAAAAAAGTCAACAAAGTTTTTGATTTTGCAAAAAAAAGTCAAAAATTGTATATCTTGAGTTACAAAATATTTTTTTTGATAGATATCCCACTCGCATCCCACTAAGCGACTATATAGGTTGCTTAGGAAAAAATCTAAGCTTTCTTAAAAAAAAATAAAAAAAAAAAATAAAAAGGGCCCATTTTGAAAAAAAAGTCAAAAATTTTTTGATTTTTTTAAAAAAAAGTCAAAAATATTTTATTAATTTTTTTTATTTTTTTTTTTTCCAAAGATTGCATAAATAGCTATCTAAACTATTTGGGACACATTTTGCTAAGAACAATAGGTAATAAGTTATATGGATAAGAAAAAACACCTGCTTGGCCAAAATGTCAAATTTTGACCTCCTATAACTCAGAGAGTTCTTGACCGATCTTGTTGAAAAATTGTGTCCGAATTACTATCCAATAGGACTAACATTGGTGCAAATTTCATCCCGATCGGAAGACATCGATTTCAAAAGTTGGTTCACTTGACGTGAAATGCCCCATATAAATGTTCACACAATTGTCTTGGTTCAGTAACAAGAAATTATTACGATAAGTTGCAAATTTTCCAGGTTTTCAATACCAATTTATTTTTCTGTCGAAATTTGTAATAATTCGTAATATTTTTTTGTCATTGAGAAATTGTTTTTTTGTTGATTCTTACAAAAAAAAAATGTTTTTGTTAATACAATTTTATTCAAACAATTTTTGTTATTTATTTATTTATATGCTGCCAAACTAAATACATACTTGTTATAAATAAATTTATATTTATATATTTAATTTATAAAAGAATAAATTTATTTAATTATACTGCTGATAAGTGTTGGCAGGACGTTGACGATACAACTGTTGTTGGGGTATTTGTCGACGTAATTGCTGCTGCTGTTGTTGATGTTGCTGTTGTTGATGCTGCTGTTGTTGCTGCAATTGATATTGAGCAGCTTGCAATAAAGCTTGTTGCAATTGCTGTGGTCTACCAGCACTTACACCGCCACCAGCAACACTGCCACTGCCAACAATTGTTTGTCCTACATTGGGCTGTTGTGAGCCACGTAGGCCGGAACCTTTTACAGCATTACTGATCGCAAAACTATTGCCATTCGTAGGACGACCGCTAGCCATACCGCCAAAACTGTACGCTCCCAAACCCACAGGTCTTTGGCCAGAATTAGCGGACACTGAATTCAATTGAGACGATGTTAAACTAGTCGTCAGATCAGAAGCAGCACTGCGTACATTAAAATTTGAGCTCGGCCCAGAAACAGGGCGATAATTTGGCCCACTAACACTGCCACCACCACCACCGCCACCGTAGCGTGTAGCTTGCCGGGTTATTCTTTGTATAATTTCCGGTGCTTGCTGGACATGTAGACCAAAAACTCCATATTGAGCATGACACACTAGCCACACAATGCACAACCAAAGGCAACAAATGTACTTCATTTCTTCCGATACAACACACGACAACGATTCAAAAGTTCAATAGAAACTGACACTTCTGCAAGTTGCTGTTGTTCTTTTATATAGATTTGGAATATAAGGAATATTGCTTTGACCAAATCAGATGCAGCAGTTTTTGCCTCCACGCACAAAATGCATGTCATATTTGCAAATCTTGAAGATGACAGTGAAAAACAGTTATATTTAGTTCTCTTTTTTTTCGTTTGCCTTCAAAAATATCATCCAACTAACTTACATAACAACTTACGCATTTCTGGTTTATTTAATTTTTTTCCACTTATTGTATTCTAAGGATGCTACTGGAAAGTAGGAAGAATGTTGTGTTTGATATGCCTTTTGAGAAGTATTTGGATAAGATCTATTTAGAGGCTTTGACCCTAAAGAACAATCTCTGACATTTACTTTTTAAAGATAATTTAATTCAAATGTTGGCCGCGATTACGGTATCCCTATTTTCAATCACTCTTTCCAGCATGGCATATGGTATCTCTCGAATTACGACTTTTGGCTTCACATATCCCCAAAAAAAAAACATTAAGAGATGTGATATCACACGATCTTCAGGGACAGTTGCAAGGTCTTTAACGCGAAATTAGCTGCGCACCAAAATGATATCTCAAAAAAAGCCATTGTTGCTCACAGAACGGTGATTTTGGTAATACAGCTGAATAGAGAGTCTCTCCATGATGAATTGTCAAAGAATACGGAATAAAAATAAGATGATAGACACTAGCAACGCGGGATCTTTGAAAAAAGGAACAAATGAAAAATAAAAACTTAAAATGAATCACGTACTATTAAATATGTACCTGGAAGGGGTGGGGGTGTTAAAGAATCAAAATATTTTGGAAGTAAATAGCATTTCTAACAGAAAAGCATTGGAGTTGATGTTTTGATGATGGATCCCAAATAATCCTCAGGAGGGGTGATGTGAGGTCACAAAGTTGGGCACTACAGAAATTGAAAATTTTAAACGCTTGGCATTTTTTGTGATTCTACAAAAACCAAAGATTTTAATATATGGGGCATTTCATGTCAAGTGAACCAACTTTTGACATCGATGTCTTTCGATTGGGATGAAATTTGCACCATGGTTAGTTCTATTAGATAGGAATTCAGACACAATTTCTCAACAAGATGAGTTATAGGGGGTAAAAATTTGTCATTTTGGCCAAGCAGGTGTTTTTCTCATTCATGTAACTTATTACCTATTTTTTTTTTATCAAAATGCGTCCTAAATAGTTCAGATAGCTATTTCTTCAATCTTTCGAAAAATTTAAAATAAAAAATAAACATTTTGGAAATTTTTTTTCGAAATTATAAACTTTTTTGAATTTTTTTCAAAATGGGCCCTTTTTTCTCAAAAGAAAGCTTAGATATTTTCCTGGAAGACCTATTTGGTCGCTTAGAGGGATGCGAGCTGGATATCTATCAAAATAAATACAAAAAACGGCCCATTTTGAAAAAAATTTCAAAAATGTTTTTGATTTCGGAAAAAAAATTTAATTTTTTTTTTCGAATGTCCTATTAGTATATTTATGTCACAGCCAAGGCCGACCAGTTTGTTGCGCACTCATCAGCGATTTTATTTCACCGGATGCTTGAAATCAGTATTAGCTTGACAAAGTGTTGTCTCAGTTGGACCAGGGAGTAAATGCAATCGAGAAGATATTTCAACTTTATTACGTTGGAATTAAGAGCCTTTATTGATGCACATATAAATATATTTATGGTTGAAGGTGCGGTATCGGGTAGTCTAAGAGCGAAAAAGAGGCCAGGTTCAGCAGGGAAAATTCCCGAACCAGTGCCCGTTTCCGTCTTTGAACCATCAGTGTATATGAATTAAATCGGTCATAAATTTGTGTCCGAAATGTTTATACTTAATTCAAGCATGTTTTTACATGTCTAATCGAAGGCTTTAATATTTGATTTGATTTTTGATTAATAACACTGTCCAAAGGCAGTTTTGGAATAGAATAGCGACCCTATAATTCTAAAAGGGCATGTTGAGTAGATCATTTTTGTAGAATAATCTCATAGTCCAGCTGCACTGTGGTTCCAAATCAAAGTCTAGGTGGACAAAATTACTTGGCGCTCTTTTTATATAGAATTGGTGTCTCCGATTCCAAAAACAAAAATGTTTAAAAGATCAATATAAACTTTTTTCAAGTAACAGTAGGGTCTAGATATATTAAAATCAACAAAATTAAAAAAAATAAGTTTTCATGTGTTTCTAAAACTACATTTTTAAAAAGATCTGTATTTACTATATTTCAAGTTACAGTAGGGTCTAGATATATAAAAATCAATAATATAAAAAAAAATTTCTAAAAATTCCATTCCGTAAAAATTAAAAAAAAATGTATTTCGGTGGGTGCTGGCGGCTACAATTTTTTTGCAAACACATTCCCCAGAAGTTTCTTTAAATGATGTATACAGTCATTGGACGGGCTTCGACGGTCTTTTTTTTTTTTTGGCAAGCTATATAATATTCTTAGAAAAAAAAAAATATCAGTATATTTAAGACCCAATTTTAATGGACTATAACAGGAAAGTGGAGAGGCTCATAAATATAAGATATACACTTAATAAAAGCCTATATCAATGTTTATCTATGTTTTGAAGCATGAATTTCTATATGGTAAAACATTTGAGATATATGGAATTTAGTAAAGCAGTAAAATATTAAAAAAAATTAACGAAAATATGATTCAAAATTTTGTGATCTTTTGGAGCTTATGTCGAGAAAACGAAATGTCCAATTGAAAAACCCATTTGTATTGGAGGAGAGCAGATTGACAGCTTCCGAAAAAACTTAGTTTTTCCAAATTCTGAAGATACTGACTTTTATAATTTTGTCCACCTAGATTTTGATTTGGAAACACAGTTAATTTTTTGATCGAATTGTACTAACTGAAAAAAAATATTGTAAGTTAATGTCTGAGAGAATTCTTATTGTCAGAGTTATAATGTCGAATTTGATGGGGATCATTTTTGTGGAAGATCTTAACCCTCTATCTCCCCTCTTTACGGGTCAATTTGAACCATTTTTCGAGAAAATCAAAAAAAGTCCTTTCAAAAAGGACATTTATGTATTTAAATATTCTACGAAAATTTGTGGCGGAAAATTTCATAAAAGATACAAAAGTTTAAATGAAGCTCTTTACGCTTAAATAGCAAAATTACTCGCCACATCGGGTCTCACATTTTTTAAAAAAAATCGCTACAAATTTAAATATGATCCGAATGAGCTGAAATTTAAAATATAAATAGTCCTTAATGAGATCTATAAAAAACATTTATACATATGTAAGTTATCTCTTTTAGTTCAAGAGATATTTAGGTTTATTTATTTTTTTAATTCTGCTCGATCTTCTTTTGGTTTTTTTGATATGGCGGGCCTATGCAGGGTCAAATTTTTCTTTACTTTTTAGAAAAGTTTAGACTGTGGCGTTATTTATCGTGTGATAGTAAAATAACTTTGTACCTTTTTAAATAAGATATAGGGTTATACAAACATAAAGTTTTTTCTCTAACCCAACATTTTTTTAAATTGGCAAAATTTGGATGGGTTTGGGGGCGTCTGGGTCCGCTTAAGTGAGCCAAGTTTTATTTTAAACGCTTTTGCATTAGGTTCTCTTTTGTGATCATATACAAATTTTATGTAGTCCTAAAGAAAATGTTTTTCTACAAAAGAAGAAATATAGGGACTTTTTTTAAGGAATTTTTTTGATTTTCTCGAAATAAGGATCAATTTGACCCCTAAAGAGAGAAGATAGAGCGTTAAGATCTTCCACAAAAATGATCACCATACAATTCGACAATATAACTCTGACAGTAAAAATTCTCTCAGACAATAACTTACAATATTTTTTTAAGTTCTACCGTCGATCAAAAAATGAAAACTTTGAGCCACTGTAAAAAAAAAAATAAAAAAATATTTTATCAGACCAGCTGGACTATAAATTTATTCTACAAAAATAATCTACTCAACATTCCCTTTCAGAATTATAGCGTCGCTGTAGTGTTCCAATCAAAAAGTCTCAATTTGCAGGTGTATTATAAATGTTGCATGTCTGAGGTGCCTTACTCTGAAACTTCACTCTGCTACGTCTATCTGAAATTTCATATCAATCAGACAACACATTTATTTAAAAAAACATTTTGATTCTGCTGTACTGTGTACTGTAGGGATATAAATTTCCAACCATACTCTATAAAATCTTCGTGTTTTCTATTTCTATACCGATCATATCTATCCTAAACATAGTAATAAAAATATTTTTAGAATTTATTTTTCTTTTTGTTAAAAAAAAAAAACCAAATAACACGCATAAAAATCATAATCACAATTTCCAGTTTTGCTCCATTGTACTTGTGTTTGTTTGTATAGGAACGAGCGTGTGCGCAAAGAATTTTTCTTTATTTAAATCATTTTTCATCGCAACTGGTTCGATCTGTTCGATCATTGAAATTTTGTTGCAATTTTTTTTTTGTTTTTTTGTTTCATACTCGTTCATTCAACTTGAAATTGTGTCTCAAATGTCAAGTACAGAAAACAAGTTTTAAAACTATTGTAAAAATATACTTCTATACTCTTGTGTAGTTGTATTAATGGAGAAAAAAAAAACTCAGAATTATATTTAAATTGGAAAAGTTTGATGCACTACCGCATTTGCATTGAGTAATATGTATGATGTGGGAAATGGATCACAGTACTAAGAATCAAAATTATTGATCTATTGTGAACACTAACTGGGTTTTCGGTAAATCAAGTGAATGAAACACTTATGAATTATTGTCTATACATTTTTAAAATATACTTAGTACAGGTAACAAATAAATTTTAATAAATATTTATGTATATAATATATTACAAATATGATGAATCTATACTTATTATAACATCTTAAATATTATAGAGTACAATGTCAATGCATTTGAAAGAAATTATGCTGAAATGATTGATTTCGGTATTTAAATTTTATTGACACAATGCTCTACATTTTTAATTCTTATTGTAAAGATGTTTATTCATTTATACATGTTTTCATTTTTAACAATTAATCTTTAAAGTTTTTTCCAATAACCGGTCCAATCAAATAACTTTAAAGATTTATCACTTATGCAGTTAGAAATCTATGACAGATTTCATTTGTAACATACTGAGAATTTAAAAAAAGAACTAAATATAATGGAATTAGAATAGAATTCTATTAATAGAAGTAAATTTGGGTACAAAACCATAACAGTTTATTATTCAAATTAATCCTAATTCGAAAATATAATTGGTTTACTTATACAATTTATTACAAAAGGCTTATAAGGGTTGTTTAAGAGTTTTAATAAAATTCTCATAAAGGCTAAATTCATAGAATGCACGTTCAATACCTTTAAAACTTTTTACGTATTATTTTGAAATTTATTAGAAATAAGAGGATACATTTACAAATATATTTGGACAACCACAACAGACGATATTTGCGAAAATCTAAATAAAGTCAAGGTACCAAAAGTTGGCCAAACAATCAAAGTTCTACCGTCAAACTGATAACTATGTTATTATACAGTAGCGGGAGAACTTGTCCGTTGATAAAAAATCTGGTTCTGGTAGAAGAAATAGTCCACATGATGTTTCTAAAGCCAATAAATAGAAAGCATTTTCAAAAGAGCTCCCAACACATCCGGTAGATAAGCAGTCCGGTTAGCTCAATACTCGGACTATTTCGTACGAAATGTTAAAGCCAATGCCGGTTTAAAAACACACAAGGCTCAAAAAGTTCCTGACAAGAACTCTGCTAAAAATTTAGAGGCCAAGGACAGAGCACGAAAATTTAAGTAAAATTTCATACAAAAACAAGTAAGAGAGGTATGTTCGGCTGTACCGAATCTTATATACCCTTCACCAAATTATACTTTAAAATAAAATTTGAAAAATTCTTATTTAAAATAATTTTTTTTCCAAAATTTTTTTAAAAATTTGTTCAAATATTTTTAAAATTTTTTTTTTCAATTTAAAAATTTTTTTTTTTAAAAAAATTATATTTAATAGTGAAAAAAGAAATTTTTGTAAAAAAAATTCGGGTTAAGAAATATTTTTCCCGATTTTGACCCATTATAGGCCCAACTTACTATAGCTTTATATACATCGTTGCAATGGACTTTAAAATATCTATCATTAGATATCCATATTGTCTATATTTATGACTTAGTAATCGAGATATAGATCAAAAATAGGCAAAAAAATAAAGGTTGTCCCGGATTTTTGCTCATATCTCCGTTATTTATGGACGGATTTTGCTGATTTTAAATAAGAAACTTCTCGAAAGCATGTCTGACAGAATTATTGAAGATTTGGATCCCGAAAATATCTGGGGTCTTCAGAAAATTTATTTCAACAGACAGACAGACAGACAGACGGACATGGCTTAATCGACTCCGCTATCTATAAGGATCCAGAATATATATAGTTTATAGGGTCGGAAAATTATATTGTGGAAATTACAAACGGAATGACAAATTTATATATACCCTTCTCACGAAGGTGAAGGGTTAAAAGAGAATTGAAGAGCACAAAAAAGGTGTCCAAAAGTATGGTAGATTTTAAACGGAGATGGACTACCTGTTCGAATAAAGTGACAGAAAGCATTGTAAAAACCTTAATGGAAGGATTTCCGAAAAAGGTTTTCATTACTATTGATTACAACTATAAAAATATTTTTTTTTTTTTGTAAATTGTAATAATAATTTCAATCAAATAAACAAAAAATCAAAACTGTGAATTTAGTGGTTTCATTTTTATTAACATATATGTATGTTAAGAATTTTTCGATCTCAGTCCTTGAGAAATACATTAGTGAAATAAACAGCAATTCTTTAGCTTCCCATTTGTTTTATTACAAAGTTTCACTCATTGAAATCTGCCCATATTTGTACAAGTTATAAACTGTAAAAAATGTTCCTAAACAAAGGTGGTAGACTTTGATTACCTACCTGTACCACACATTGTATTCCAATAGGGTGTAAAAAAGCGCTGACTTACAAAAAGCTATACTTGGGTTCTTAAAGTGTGCTAAATATAGCAAGATGAGCGAATCTCTTCTATGGAGTTTGTGCAATGTATGCATCTTACGTAGTATGACCGTGTTGGGAGCGCGTTTATATGCATAATATTATAGAGCTACGAAACACGGCCAATTCCTTATCAGCTTATTGTCGCTATATACTTAGAACAAATGTTTCTCCATAAATAGGATATATTAGAATTAGTACCTATCGTATTAGTTTCATGATGTTTTTTTTGTACTCCAGTTCACTTGAATGGTAGCCACTTCTTGGTCAGCTGATGTAAGCTTACTGCTACACTGACGAAATTCGTTACAAATCGTCTATAGCGCCTAGAAATCCCCCCAATTCTATAAGATTTTTTAGATTTGTTTCTGCTGATATACCTTCTGCTCCAAATATTTTACTTCTTCATGGAACAATGAAAACTTTACGCTGTGTTTTAAGTTTGAGGACTTCTTTATGATTTTTCAGGTATTCAACATCAACGGTCTTCTCCATAACAATTATGACATCGACATACATTAAGCTTCTCTACCAGTCAAGTCTTTTCATCATATGTTAACCTTTACCATTGCAGAGTTCAAACGGCATCACATTATTCTGGCATAATCCATTACTAAGCCTTTTCTCTTTGGCTGTTGTCAATATTATCGTAAATTTTTATATCTGTACCGCAATTCTGTAACTTTTTAAAGACAAAATTTTGTCGCTAAGTAATCAAAATTCGTTAGTTAACAATATCTATCGTTAAAAGATATTCCCAATTAAATTTTACCGATTATTTTCGTTAAAAATAGTCGGTAGATAACGAAATTTGTCGGTAGGTTAACGACAAATAAAATGTTCTAGTTAAGCCATAACGAGAAATCGTTAACTTCAAACTGTGAATATTAAATTCGTTAAAGCAACCGATATTTTTCGTTACTTAACGACATCGGTAGGAAAGTATAAAAAGTTACAGAATTGCGGTACTGATAACTGTTCTTTTTGTAGAAATCGTTCAACTTTTTATAAATTACGATAGCTTTAATCGCCCTATATAGCTCTCCTGATAGCTGTTCTTTTTGGAGAAACTTTATATAATCGACGCAGAATCTAGTCTTTAATTTTAACTGAATTACGATAGCTTTAATTGCCCTACCGAAGGCACTATTCGAAGTGTTCAGTAAACACCCAGCAGTTAAGCAAGTAGTCAATGTATCCCTTATAGACAGTAATCCTCACAAATGTCTCATCACTAACTTCATTAATATATTTTGATCATTTGACACGTATGTGCTCTTTGTAGTGCAGACAGAAGACAATTGTCTACTTTATACAACCCAGGTAATCTAGCGTGAAGACGATTGTCACTAAGTAATCTAGAGTGTAGTAAAATTTTAAACGTTTTGTGAGTAATTCTTTCAAACTGGTTTTATACAAAATGTCTTAATATAATTCTCATACAGTTAATTTTTATTTTTGCTTAAGTATACTGATATCCCATGTAACATAGCATAAAGTTAATAGTCACTTTAGTGTCTCTTAGTAACCTATAGTGAAGTCACTTTAAACTTTTATTTTGTACTGCATTTCAGAATGTAGTTATTTGACTTACCAGAAGCAATCCATTGGAGAGTTGTCGAAGAAAGGTTTGTTTACAAACTATCGTTTATTAAACTGCCTATTTAGCTGCCTATTTGAGGTCAATTAGCACCCGTACATGTTAAAACAACTAGTTATGTAGCTGATCAAGTTACCAGTTAGGTAGCTAGTAAGGTAACCCAGTATTATTAACCCAGTATGTGAATCCAATGCGTTGACTACTTTGAACCAGCTATTAGATAGCTGGTATAGGTCAAAAAGCTTAGAACATGCACGTGTTAAAATAACTTGTGACGTAGCTATTGAAGTAACTAGTTCCCACCCTAAATTATGGGTAAAATCACTAGTTTGGGACTGTCTCCTGGAATTGCTGAGCAATGAATCAATACCCATACGAAAACAAAACGACAGATCTGCTAGAATATCGCGGCTGTCTGTGTGAGTATGCAGGAGAATCGAGTTTATTTCGAGAGTCGGTTTCGGGTCCCACACAAGAACAGTTCGGAGGCCACAACTTGGCGAATTTTGCATCGTGTCTTGAGCTTGCAGCCATACAAAATTCAACTGACCCAGGACCTGAAGGTCACCGGGATCGTGCGATTTCTTAAGTCGCTGGTATATGCGAATAAACCACAAACCACAGCGGGCCTCAGCGAAGTCTTGACATGATATTATATTTCATACACAATGGAATCGATAGGCCTTTCAAATTAATGACAAATGTTTATGATATCTCACACATGCTATGTTTTATTTTCATTAATAACCCTATCATTCAAATCGGATCGAGATAAAAAATTTGGCATGATTTTTCGTATATCCGAAGTACACCATTTTGGGGGCCTTTAGAATCACTTTTGAGTAGATTTTAAGAGAATAGCGCTTATTGAAAGTGTTTGAAATCTGTCCATGATATCTCCTAGCCCCTATAAAAAATCATAATATAATTTAACACAATTTTCTTCTATGTTCCCCAAAATAATAATGTTAAATACGATCAAAATTGGTTAATATTCGAATACGTCGCTTTAACATCCATAAACCTGTTTCAAATATTAATATAAGGTGATTTATTCTGTTTTTTTTTAATTCTAAATAAAACCCATAAAACTTATTTGGATGTTGAAATATTTTATATGACCGGACAGAAAAATATCAAACATTCACTTTTAAAGATAATATCTTTCAGATATTGTTCGCGACTACGCTGTAGGAGGTCCATTCGGAAGGTCCTATTTTCGATAAATCTTTCCAGCATTGCTAGCTATGACTTTTGACTTCACATAACACCAAAGAAAAAATCTAGATGGCCAGTTGACCGTTCCGGAACCTGAAATTTGCTGCTTACCAAAATGGTTTCTCAATAAAGCCATATTTGATCACAGCCCCCATATACAGACTACTCCCTAAAACTTACTGAAACGCTCAGAAATATGTCCATTAAAATTTTGCTGTTTTGTTATGACATCCAATATCAGTAATATATTTGCATATTTAGTATTATTTCAACACACACTTGATACTTTCTTTAGCCCAATATATATCAAATTGTTGAACTTTTCTAAAAATACCAAAGGTCAAAGTTGTAGTAAAAATATTCCATTAAATTCAAAAAACTAAAAAAACAACATACATCATAAAATACATTAATATTTATTACTAGTTGATTCTTTGAGTGTGTAATGCTATTCGTATGAACGATAATAATAACAGACAGTGAAGGTGTAATAAAATAAAAATATAAAAATGACCCCCAAATTTTAGGGGGTCATTGTTTAAAAAAAACGAAAAACATTTATGATCTTTTAAAGGGCATGATTAAAAATGAAAATGGAATTACAAAATAAAGGAATTCAAGAGCAGTTAGTTACCACATCATCAATCAAAATAAGTAATAAAATTACAATTAAATAGTTGAACGAACTCATAAACAATAAAACTTTAAAAACAAACTTATTATTAATCTGTCCATACTTAAAGTACATAATACCATATTATTTGTTAAGATATAAGTTACATGGGTTTTTCGTTGTTTCCTTTATTTGTTTAAAAATAAGAAATGCATTAATATTTGTATTTTTTGGTAAAAATATCAATTTCACTTTGTTTTGTTAAACAATGATTTCATTGTTTTAAAGTGAAAACAACTACAACAGTAACAAACAAAAATAAGAGAATTTCTCACATTTAAGTGCATAAAATTGGTAATAGAGATGTATCGTTTGAATCTACAAGTAAGATGTTAAAATGTCTGTGCCCTTCATTCTAAAGTATGCTGCTGTTGTCTGGCTCATTGATGGTTTATTATGGCGGCATTAGACTAAATGAAATTATCTTTCAGTGTTAGGAGGTCACAACCTAAACATGTCTACTCCCATTTATAAAGAAATAACAAGTAAAACAATAATACTTGAAGAATGTCAGACATCTCTGACATTTAACCCTACATTACAAACGGTCTCTTTGAAATTCAATTAATGAAAGTAAGAATTTTTGCATATCAAGAAGTTGTAAGTTTTAAACAGATCAGACGATAAACAATTGTCTTGTAAAGTATCGCATAAAACAATTGATCAACCGACTATATGAAACCCTATAGCTGTCTCTCTCTAGATGCTTATCATATCCAGGATATAAGCGAATCAAGATTTATGAAATTTACAAATTCTTCTTTGGTTGATGTAGCTCTCATAATGTCACCAACCATTCTGATTCCAGTCTAATTTCCGATGTTTCGCGCCCTACCCCTGTTTGAATAGATAGATATCCATGCGAATGTACCTAAAAGAGTAAGATAACAGAATGATAGACTCAGCATCGCACAATCCAAAGGAGATTAGCGACATGTAATTTGGACTGTAGGTTCGAATCCCACAATATAAATCCTTGTGTCGACATTTAAGTTATGGAGGCATTTTTGGAATTTCGAATATTTAACGGGGTATATTTGAAATTTGGTCTCCGTATCAACCGTTTTACATTAGGCAATTAGTTACGCAAGTCTCTTGTGCAATTTTTGTGTATGAAGATGTTATACCTGACCGGATTAAGGAGAAGAAAGTTTTTAAAATTTGAGTAAAGACTTGGTTGTACTCGACAAAGTTGTTTTGTTCTGTCGTTCATATTTTGGAAAATGTAAAAGCAGGAGTGCGTAATGTGAAACGGTGAACTTATATTGTGGGGTGGATCGTATAAAAGTGGTAATAAATCTATTTATTCTAAACTACTATTCCAATTGTTAAATTTTATACGATCGAATCTGTTAGAACATAAGATGGGATACAGGGTGCCGAAGTCGACCACCACTGGTTTGCTAAACTTTGTACAGCTCGTAACTTGTACTTATATGGATAGATTTTAAAGCTCATAAAATAATGTCCGATTAATGTACAGCAAACAATTTTGAAATATAAAAATATTGTTATGATTTTAACGAATAATGGGAAATATTGGTAACATTTAAATACCAGATCAATGTCGATGTAAATAAATTTTAAGAACTTGATGTAACTTTTCAATTTTTTAATGATAAGCTTAGAATTTTGTTAAAAAAATTATATTTTTGACCTAAAGTATGCGTCTTTTTTTCTTTAAATATTAGAAATTTTTTAAAAAATTAAAGATTTTAATTTGTGTGTAGTTGCACAGTTGTAAGTGTATTAATTTATGGCAACGAACCCAATTTGTTACCGTTATGCATAAGAACACATTTCAGACTGCTCTTAGAAGAATCTATAAATAGTCGGCATTCATTTGGATCATACTTCTCTAATCCATAGTCAAGCAGAAATAGAGGATTTGGTAATTGCATATGTATAGGTGACACTACACAGAAAGAAATACTATGTAATATTTAAATAAACCTCAATTAAAAATTGTTATTTGTTATTTTGTATGAATGAAATATTTGTATTTTTACGCTCTTGTTGTGAGTATTGTTTGCGATCGTGTTGTGTACATGTACATAGCCGAAAATCTTCGTATTCTGAACAATACTAGCGAGGAACTATGCTCTAGTCCAGGGGTGCCCAAAAGTTCCTTATGGAAGACACCAATACATTTAAGAAAAACAAAATTTTTATCCAATTTTTTTTGTTGTAAAAACCAAAACATACAAAGAATAAAGAAAAAAATACACACTCTTTTAAACAATACCATACGATAAACAAAAACAAAATCTACATTGATGATCGCTGTCGTCAATCTTTACCAGCAAAGCATACGAAAGTGTTGTTGCTTTTGCACTTGCGTGTAGACAGTGAAGATCGACAAAAAAACAAACAAGACAAAGTTGTTCGTGTATTTCATATTGCTAGTGCTGAGTGCCCAATTGAGTATAGAAACACACAGCCTATAGCTAAGAGCATTTACAAAAACAAATGAGCACCAAGAGTATAGGGCTTGGGCACCATTGCTCTAGTCCCATCGCAGTTACTAAATCAGAAACATCTGAATAACAAACAAATTCACCGTCTTCGGACCGTCTTTGTTACGATATTATGAAATTTTAGTTTATTGTGTTAACAGATTTTTTTTTTTTTTTGTATTAAACGATATGCTAAAATTTCAGATGGTTTTTCAGATAAACCAAGGCTTTTAACTAAATCACTAAGTTCCTCCTGATTAAAAGTCTGGCGTTCATAAAAAAAATCTATGGAAGTCATCCGATCCAATGTCAATAGTTAGTGAAGGCGTAATTTGTCGTAAGTCGATATTACTTTATACAGGTGTAGATTGTTTGGTATCTGAATCATTACTAGAGCACACGACTGGACTGGTAATAGACAACAAGTTAGTACAAACCGATATACAGTCAGAGTCAAAATTTAGTATACAACACACATTTCCATCTATGAAGCTAAATATTTTAATTAGTGAAAGAAATATATAAGTTTGAATAAACTTTAAATCAAATTTAGAGTTTAATCTTTTTTTTTAAAAAAAAAAAACTTTGAAAATTAAAATTTATTTCATAAAAATTGATGGAAAAAAGAAAAAAATACCTAAATACAACAGTCAAAAATTAGTATACAGTTGATGGATAACGCTCTGTTTTATATTGCCAAAATCCGAAAATAAAAAGTTAATATTTTGTTGGTCCTCCCTTCAGCTCAATTACGGCCTCTAGTCGCCTTTACATATAGTTTACAAGAGTTTCAGTTACATATTTAGTAATTCTGCCCCACTCTTCCGTTAAAGCTGTTCGGAGTTCGTCCTCACGTGAAATGATTCGTTTTCTAATATTCCGGTCTAAAATTTTCCACAGGTGCTCAATTGGTCTGGAGATTGCGGATGAGAATTTAACTACTTAAGCACGTTATACATTAGCCACTCCTTAATAAATATGGTGGTATGAGATGGGTCATTTTGCACAGCCGATACTACTGGATATAAATAATACTTTTTCCCCCCATCCATTGGACTTTTAAGTTGCTTTTATTATTTCTTATAATGAAAATTTTTGAATTTGGTACATACTTATGATCCTAAATGTATTATAAGTAATCCACAAAGGGAGACTGTAAAGGTACTTTTTCGTTCTTCTGATGGTACATATGAGCTCTTAAATGAGAAAGAATCCACATGGGAGACGTTATGGTACTTCTTGATATTATATTTTATACTTCTGGTACTTATCTGAATATTATATAATAATGAACCTTGAATCGTTAAATAAAACACATAAATGAGTTATAAACCCAAGAAGATCATTACGTTACATTATTCTCTAATTGTATCAATTTTCTGTTAAATTATTTAAATAAAAAATCACTTAAATTTATTTATATATCCTGAGTGAAGCGAAACGAACAAAAGTATACTAAGACATTGTCTAATGGTACTTTTGTAATATTTTACAATTTACACAGATTAAAATTATACATACAAAAGGGTTTTCCAATCAGGTCGATGTTGAAATGAAATAAAATAAACAGAGTGGTAGATATTAATGAAGTTATTATTTTTTTTGAAAGGCCCATGTATGGAATATCACAACCGCGGCCTCGCTCTATGTTACGGATCCGGGAGTTCCAACATTCCATAAGTCAGAGGCATAGATCTGACAGAATTAAGGTATTGGGAAGAGTTATGTCGACTTTGAGGTCATCGATCGATTTCTGCGTAGCTTAGGAAATGTCTTGCGTGGTCTTGCAAGATCATGGTGTCCAATTTAAGACATCTCCCCAATAGATTACCATACCCTCATATTGTTCATGCAGTCGCTGTGTGGCACGTAATGTTGTCCTGCAGGAACCACATGTTGTCCACGTACATATCAATTCTGGGCAAAAGAATCACCAACCTCGTTTTCGTATAAACTGTAAGTTCTTACCAAACAGTAACATTTTTTTTGGATGCATTGCCATCTGGTGAACCTCGTGTGTTAGTTCGCAACCCTGTTTAATATTTATTCCAGTAATTCACAACAGTATTCTAAATACATTATACAAAGATACTATGTACATTGAACAATCGTACATGCATCTTTTCAAACTCTTTCCAGATGTTGCTCATTGTAAAATGCTCAATTACAATAGAAAATCAGTGTATTGAAATTGTTCTCGCCGTAATGGCACCACCATTTGTCAGCACGGTAATTTCGTATGATTGATTTATGATTTTGACAAAAAGCAAAAATACAAAAGAAAAACAACTGTGCAATTCCTTTTAAAAATTACTCCAATTTTTATAACTCTTTCCCTAGCAGTGTTTCATTGTTGGGCATTGTTTAAAAAAAAATTTAGTCTGAAGGTACTGAAACATTTGTTTTTCCTCAACGTATTCATAAACGAGGAAGCCAATTTCGTGCATTTCAATTAATTTTTTTTTTTTTTTTTTGTTAATTTCATTGAATATTTTATTTCGACAAAATTTCACACTTGATAAATTTTAACAGTCTAAATGAAAGATGTATATTTCAATTTTTCTTTTCAGTCTTTCTTACCTGTTGTGCTAGATTTAAGGCACAAGCTGAGAAAATATATGTATAAGAACGTGTGTGTTTTATTTATGGATTGTAAAATTAATGAAATACAAAGGTTGCCAAGTCGTTTGAATTGTTTAAAAGACAATGGATTTGAAAAGGAAACCAATTTCGTGGAATCACTGGCAATATTGGTCGAAAATCACCTGCCAACAGAATCATCGCACGACCAAAACGGCTTTGATTGTTTCGTAAATCTTGGAACGTTTTGTCAAATGCCTCCAAAAATATGAGCCATTGTACACTCCATTGTACACTCATGATCAGTTTGCTTTGTTGCAAAACTTTGGTCATCGCACTTGGAAATGTTGCATGTTGACCACCTTCCAACAACGTAAGTAGTTGCAATTCTTGATGAAGCAAGTGCAATATCATTCTGCGAGCGTATCGTTGCCAAAATCAACGCTATCAAAAAAGTTCCGCCGGAAGCGTCTAGAAAAAATCCCTCCAGTTCCATCTTTCACAACTTTCAAAAATATGCATATTTTTGTTCTCGATTCAACAGTGGAATGTTCGATCGAACTGATTCCCTCAAAGCATCGTATTCATACCACATCTCCTCAATTAATATCAAAGCCTCGTTGTAAATTTCCTCGCTCAGTTGCTAATTTGGATTTGATGTTCTAATACGCATCTGATGAAAAATATCATCACACATGGCATCTTTGTATTTGCTCCACAAATCAGTCGATTTGGATGGAAAACACGTTGAGATAATTATGGAAAACAACGTTCGTTTTTGATGAGCATTAGACGAAAGCAGAGCATCTCCGAGTGTGTATTCACAATGAGTGTCATTCTCTAACAATCGCAATTTCTTTGAAGATTGATTCCAACTATAATATCTTGGCATTTCGGAGTATTGCAGCGTTCGGGAAAATTCATCATTCCGGCACATTTCAAAAAATCTGGTCAATATTGTAGATGGCGGTCGATCAACTCGTTGTAATTCATTCTCCTCAGTAAAGTACACTCTTTGACCATTTCCCAGATGTACGGCTAAATGAACAACAGTTGGATGTCTTTCATGAATGGCAAATGAAAAAATGCGCCAAATTGCTTCGTTACTGCTAACATTTGAAATTGACGGACTTCATCTCTGGAATTTTCCTCACTAACTCCAATCACAGCCATGTCACTGGCTTTAGTCACATATTTGCAGATGTATTTGATGAATTTCCCGAAATGGAAAGATTCGACGTTTCAAAATTTAAAAAAACAAATTTTTCAAAATTTTTTTTTTTTTTTTTTTTGAAATAGTTTTATTATTATATTTTTTTATTTTTTTTTTTTAATTTGCTTGTGAAAAAGAAAAGTATGACAAAAAAAATTAAAAAAAAAATTCGTGTTAAAATTTTTTTTTTCCGATTTTGACTTATCGTAGGTCCAAATTACTATAGCCTTATATAGATCGTTGCAATGGAAATATCTATCATTAGATATCTATATTGTCTATATTAATGACTTAGTAATCCAGATATAGATAAAAAATTGGCCAAAAATCGAGGTTGGCCCGGTTTTTTCTTTATATCTCAGCCATTTGTAGGCCGATTTTCTCGATTTTAAATAGCAACCGAGCCGGAAGAATTCCTGATATATTGACGTATGAATCAGAGTTTGTAGGTTATTTGGGGTCTGCAGAAAATTGATTTCAACAGACAGACAGGATCCAGAATATATATACTTTATAGGGTCGGAAAATTATATTGTGTAAATTACAAACGGAATGACAAACGAAGGTGAAGGTTATAATTATCCGATTTTAGATAAATCGAAAAAAGTAGGCGTAAAAGTGGGCGTAGTCAATTTTTCTTTCCGTAAAAACATTACTTGGACTATGACGAACCTTTACAAACGAGATTGTCCAAATCGGTCCAGCCGTTCTCAACTGATGCAATTGCCATCCAACGACGTTTTGACTTTTATTTATATATTTAGATAGAAGATATGGAAATGTTTCATTTCAAAACGAATTACTTAAATAGTGCAATTATTGTATTTTGTTACTGACCTCCTCATATTTTCAGGGTCCTTATGAACATCTATCTGAATGTACGTCCAAAGCATTAAACCAAAATAAAAAATTTGTATCCAGAATGTTTGTCATTCTGGATCAAAATAATTATGATAATCTTGCTTACAAATGAAATCCTGACAATGGTAAAAATCTTTAGCAATGGCAATCCTATGCCGCAGGTAAATCGCTGTTGTAATCAACACAAACCAATATTTAACTTACAGCAAACAAAACAACAAATATCCACAAAACCTAAACAACAAATACATGAAAACGCACACGCAAACACCATAAACTGACAACACTGCCACCATCTCCATAAGACAACAACAATAAAAATACTATTAAATTGTGAAAAAAAAATAAACCCTGATGCATGTGCACCTTTACAAAACCGGTCATGTCAATCCACACTATAAGAGACCTCAAATTAAGTTCAAAGTGCAACAGTATTCAACTGCACACTCCAACGTACGCACGCACGCACACCTTTCAGAGAGCTCACAAAAAATAATAAAAAAAATAATTTATTTAAAATGCATTTAAATCGTATAATTAAAATAATTTTCAATACATTTTTAATGATGCAACTTGTATATGCAACACCTTATTGGGGCACACATCACAGCAATTATGATGCCAGTTTAGATCCAATCGTATGGTCTCGTAGTTTTGTTAAGGATGCCATTAGGAAACCTCGCCTATATAGAACAAATGCTTTGTTGGAACACAATTCTCTAGATGTAGCTGAAGATGAATTTCCCCTGCAAGGTTTGGGTTTGGGTGGCTTTGGTAAGCGGCGTTCATCTCGTGGTAATTTTGGCAATAATTATGCCAACAATTGGTATTCCCAGCCAACTGCCAACTTTGTCCACAATGGAAAGTACAACAATAACAACATGCAGAAGAGAATGAATCGCAGAAGACAGAAATTGAATGCCCGCCACCGTTATGGCTTGGTTTAGAGATAATGGACGCTAAAACTGTGGAAATAGTGTGTAAGAAAAATGTGAAGTGATACATATTTATTTAAGTAATAAATGGGGGTTAAATAAGAATTTAGCCATTTCCTTAATTAGTTTATAAGATATTTTGTAAGCCAGTCGAGTATTAATATTAATAAAATAGTTTTTAATTAAAAATATTGGCCTAAAGTTTTATTTGCACATTAATTGGCCTAAAGTTTTATTTGCACATTAAGTTGAAGAATTAACCGTTTGTTGTACCTAACAAGTGTTTTATTCGGCTGTGTCGAATCTTATATACCCAAAACCAATACAAAACGGACACCGATTGCTGTTCATTTTGTATACAAACACTTATCACGTTAACCCGATTTGGTTAGTTTTCTATTACTAGAAAATATTAACCGGTAAGATTAGTGGTAAGTCCGAACAACGTTGTTCATATATTTTGATTCAAAACTTTTTTACATATTCAAACTATTTTTGTGACAAATTTCGATTTTCAATATCTCCTAATATTTAATGTTTAAAAAAAACAAACACTTTGGTTGATATATTACAAAGATTTCTCGCTTGTTGGCTCTGAAGAGTTAAAGCTACTATTACAATTCTCTTCGACAAAATATTTATATGAAACTAGCTTTTTATACCCTCCAACACCATAAGTGGTAACATTGAGAAATAATCATCTAAGACCCAACAAAGTACATATATTATTGATACTTATACAATTCTAAGTCGATTGAGCTATGTCCGTCTGTGTAAAACACGCTCACTCCCAAAATACACAATCAAACTTAGTAGACTTTCAAAAGAAATCGGTACAGTAGGCCCAAAGTTATGAATCAAAATGTGAGACCACCTACAAAAAAAATAGATAATTTTCTTATATTTTTTGGTTATTTCTATAAATATATTGAAGATAATACCAAAAAATTTTACACTCGATATTTTTGTAATAAAAGGACTAACTCTGTTGAAAATTAAAAGAATCGGTCCATGATTTCTCCTAGCCCCCATACAAATTCCTTCCCGAAATATGGTGCTATAGTCTATAAATGACTACAGAATTGCAGTATCCATACAAAATTCAGCAAAACTAAGTTTCGTGCTAGGAGAAATCACAAGACTAAATTTTTTGTGGATCGACGTATATTTGACCATAGCCCCCATATAAATTTTACTTCCGAAAATCACTTAAACGCGCATACATATCTTACCCTAGGTCACCACGTAGCAATTTTTATTGCTAAGAATAAGCTAAAACGTCGGCAGAACAATAGCAGAACGATTGCTTTAGGTGGAGAAAACGTTCTTCACAAATACAAAATGTTCAATGCGAGAAGTTGTATGAAAAACTGATGGGTATTTTGCATAAATTTAGTGTTGAAGGATTTTTTCCACTAATTTCTTTTTTTTTACTTTTGGTACTTAAATAAATTAAATGTGTATGCATTAATCACAATCAATCATAGAAAGAAGAAATTTTACATTATGATAGTAAAAACAACTTTGTAATTATTTAAGAAACATATAGGGTTATACAAATATGGAGATTTTTCGAGGATCGGTGCTATGCCTTTTAAGAATTCTTTACAAAACAACATTTTTTTTTTTTTAATTAGCCAAGTTGGAATTAGTCTGAGGGTTGTTCTGTCCATTTAAGTGAGCCAAATTTTACTTTGGCTCGAAGACTATATATGAGATTTTTTGGGAAAAACGTAAAAATACGGCCCTTTTTACATGGTCCAAATTTGGATGCGTGTAGCTTTTTATAGGGACGAGATAACTGTTTGGAAGTTGTTTTTATTTTATTTGGAATTTTATAACCAATATAGGTGATATTTTAGAAAAAATTCGACTCTCCGTAGTCCCGCCACATTTAAAAAAACCATAAAAAGATCGAGTAAAAAAATGAATAAATAAACCTAAATATCTTCTCAACTAATAGAGATAACCTGCACATGTAAGCATTTTTTTTTTTTTGTAGATCTTCTTAAGCACTATTTATTTTTTAAATATCACCACATTCGGATCATAAATGGATTCTTGGCGATTTTTTTAAAAAATTTGAGAACCGTGATAACCAAGTTTGAGGGGTCAGTCACTGGCCCTCATTAGCGCTAGGAAGCTGAACAACTGCAAATCCACTCGAAAAGACCTCAGCTCTAACCATGTGAAATTTCGTAACAATATCTCAAATAGTTCCCGAGATACCGAATTATTTCCAAAAAAAAAACGATTCTAAACCACTTTGCATCACTAACAAATCTGTCTTGACATCTTTAATCTCTTAACCAACATCAATACTTGCCATCCTAAATTTTCCCCTTGCAAATGCACCACAAAAACATTGACTGATCATCACTGACAAATCTGTCTTGACATCTATCATTTAATCTCTTAACTAACTACAATATTTCCCACTCAAATCATCATTACAATAAATAACAACAAACACTCTCATATGCATTTGTACAATTTACTACACACTGATGACAACAACAACAACAGTAGCTTTACTTGCATTCTTCTTTTAGTTTTTCTAGAAATTTAACAAGTGTTCGGTTGTTCGGTGATTAGAGCTCGATTAATCTATATAAATACTAGATTGACCCGGTGCGCTTCGCTACCCCTGTCGATGTAAAAAAAAAATCCGTTCAGCCGTTTAGGCGTGATGCTCAAACAAACAAACAAACAAACAAACAAACAAACAAACAAACAAACAAACAAACAAACAAACAAACAAACAAACAAACAAACAAACAAACAAACAAACAAACAAACAAACAAACAAATAAACAAACAAACTTACAAAGACATTTATATATTTATTTATATAGATATAAATGTCTTTGTAAGTTTGTTTGTTTGTTTATTTGTTTGTTTGTTTGTTTGTTTGAGCATCACGCCTAAACGGCTGAACCGATTTTATTGAAATTTGGAACGTAGATAGATCCTTACTTGGAAGCGTCAATAGGCTATAACTTTTTTCAATACTTGGACCAGAAAGGGATAAAAAGGGGGAAAAACGGGTAAAATTGGTACCTTTAGTTTTTAAACAATAATTACTAAACGGCTAAACCGATTTTTACATCGACAGGGGTAGCGAAGCGCACCGGGTCAAGCTAGTTAATTAATAAATTGTGTTAAAAGTAAAAAAATTGCAAATATTTTTACATAAATATAAAACTTAAATATTTCTTAATAAATGTGTGTAAAAATATTGTCAAGTAATATCAAGTAAATTTGTGATAAAAGTGTTATAAAATTGTAAGAAAAAAATTATTGTATGAATGCAATTTTGTGCCGGTCGGCGTGTTGCTTTGGTTGGCCGTTCGTTGAGAAAAAGTGTTCGTGGAGTGTATGTGTGTGTTTGAAGTATAGCAAAAAAGCTTCTTACAAAGTAAATAAAGGTCAAATAAGCTTTTAAGTTTATTGTACGAAATGAAGTACAGATCTTTGAAAGCAAAAAGCTAAATAAAAGAGAAATAAAAAAAAGTTGTAAAATAAATTAAAGAGTAAATAAAAGTGTTTCATTTTGTTTGTACCAGTTAAAATGTAAGCGGAAAGGAAACATCCATACATACATACTTACATACAGTGTTGGAAAAAATAATAGAAACGAAAGCATTTTTTCCAATTTTGTAAGCATATTAGTCAAGTTTAGTTTTGTTAAAAAAATTTGTATGCAGTTTTGTTTATCAGACATACAACATAAGAAAAAACATAATCATTCCTCTTTTCATTAATATTTTAATACACTATATGACTAACAATGTAAAGAGTCAATATTTTTGCTGGAAAAAATTAAATTAATTAATTCAATTTTTAGAGGCACATCTTTTTATTTTTTGTTAAAAAATTGTTTTATTTTAATATTTTGAGGCTCTACCTTTGTTTTTCACAACTTCATTGCATCCGCGACTCATGGAATCAAACATTTTTTTTGGAAAAATCCTTGTCAATGGAAAACCACGCTTCCTGGTTTTTTCCCACAATTCGTCATTATTTTTCCGACTGATGCCCTCCAGCTTCCTCTTGAGCACTCCCCAAAGGTGTTCTGTTGGGTTAAGGTCCGGTGACTGTGAAGGCCATTCCATAAGAGGTACTTTGTTGACAGCAAACCAATCCTTTGCCAATTTTGAAGAGTGGTTCGGATCGTTGTCCTGCTGAATCTCCCATCTCAAAGGCATCTTTGCCTCAGCAAATGGAAGGGTTATGCTTTGCAATATATTTACGTAGTCCGGGGCGCATATTTTGTTCAATAATCGTCACATATGCTTTATTACTTGGCTGACTCCAATTTATATATGTTGGTCATTTCAGACGTATGTGCTCTTTGTAGTGCAGAGATAAGACAATTGGTTACTTTATACATCCCAGGTAATATAGCGTGAAGACAATTGTCACTTAAGTGTCTCTAAGTAATCTGGTGTGTAGTCACTTTAAACGTGTTGTGTGATAATTCGTTCAAACAGGTTTTATACAAATTGTATTGATATAATTCTCATACAGTTGTTTTTAATTTTTGCTTAAGTATACTGATATCCCATGTAACATAGCATGAAATCAATAGTCACTTTAGTGTCTCTTAGTAACCTACAGTGAAGTCACTTTAAACGTTTTTTTTTTTTTTTTGTACTGCACTTTAGAAAGTACATATTTTTTCCACCAGAAGCAATCCATTGGAGAGTTGTCGAAGAATGGTTTGTTTACAAGCTATCGTTTATTGGACTGACTATGATATGTCTTTTAGCTGACTATTAGCACCCGTACATGTTAATATAACTAGTTATGTAGTTGATCAAGTTACCAGTTAGGAAGCTAGTAAGGTAACTGGCGCTATTTAACCCGTATTTGAATCCAATGCGTTGACTACTTTGGACCAGCTATTAGACAGTCTCATTGTAATCAAAAAGGGTCAAGCTGAGGGCATGCACGTGTTAAATAACTAGTCACGTAGCTATTGAAGGAACGAGTTTCCAACCTAAATGATGTGTAAAATCACTAGTTCGGGACTGTCTCCTAGAACTGATGTGATGTTAGATATATACAGGCATATGTAAGCTTCAATAGTAGGTCTTCATACTGTCACAGAGTAAATAACTCTTTAAATGAGTATTACTTACTTTTGGGCGAGTTTTCTACTAAAACTTTTTGACCTGCTGGTCTGTTAAGTTGTCATCAAATTTGCAATACTAAAACATTTTTTATTTATCTTCAATAATAAACACAACTAGATTAGTGTCAATAAACTTCAAGAATTTTTTTTTTTGCATCATCAGCCCCATAAAAAAACTATTATTTTTTTTCTTTTCTAAATTTCACTAAAAATTTATTTTATCTCCCTTAAATCTAGATAATTTTTTTACGAATTTCTATATTTACAAAATTTATTTAAAAAATACTCAATGCCAATGCATTGTGTACTGTAGTAATCAGCATATTTCCAAGTTCAAATCTAAAATTCATTCAATAATGAGAGGCTTTTTTTCATATAATCAAAATAATACTCATAAGTATGTGTATCATTGGTTGTTATTACAGATCAAATTGATCGATAATCATATTCTCTAACAACTTAAATAAATACTTAGTATGTTCATTAATAAGTATCTAATATAAAATGAATGAGCGCCAGTTATCTTGGGTATTTGTGATGTAATACATAGTAAGTATTAAATATTCATAAACAAAAATTTCATGAAGAAAAAATTAAAGGAAATTTGTAGTGGGCGAAAACGAATTTATAGGTACTACGAGCAGTAGCAGTAGGACTTTATACAGTCATATATTAGCTTCAATCGTAAGTCTTATTACAGTTATATTATAGGTTTATAATTAGATCCTTAATTGTAGAGGTTTATTCAGTCATAGTTTAGCTTTAACGGTCTTAATTAGGCTCAATATTTGGTCATATTTTAGCATCGATCATATGACTTCATAAATTTTTATTTTAGCTTGAATTGTAGGGATTTATACAGTCATATACTTTTTTAATCGAAAGTCTTTTACTGTCATATTTAGCTTCACTCGTAGGTCTTTATACAATCATATTTTAGCTTCTACTCATGTCTTTATAGTTACATTTCAGCTCCAATCATAAATAAGTATTTTTACAGTCATGTTATAGCTTCATACAATCATAGTTTTGCTTTGATCATAACTTTTTATACAACATACGGACTTAACGGACTTTTATTTTTGCAAATGTTGCATACACTTGTACTAAATTAAAACACCATTCGTAGTATTAACCTTAGGCAAAGGGAAAATAACATCAATGACTTCGTCGGTAAACTCAACGAAATTTAGGGTGTTAAATTGTATTTAACGAAAGTTACTTAGGCTTTGGCCTCAGATAATTTAAAATGTATCTAAATTTGATTTATTTATCCTACGTATTAACACTTTAAGCACATGTGGGTAAATAACATGGTGAAGACACAACAAAGAGAGAGAACTATGAATTTTCATGGGAAAAAAGTTAAACTAATCGGGAATAGTCAAGTACGCACACCCACACCAATACAGAAATTCATAGGGCGCAAATTACAACAAAATTGCTATTTAAATATGCCAGTTTAAAGAAATGCCAAATAAGTTTTGGTATAAAAAGCTGTACGCACTTTCTTGGATAATCAAGTACTTAGTGGATTTAAGATAGTTCAGTCGCATCGATTTTAACTCGAAAAAAACAAAAAAAAACTAAAATGAAATTTTTACAATTGTGTACAATTTTCCTCATTATTGGCTGCTCGTTAGTGCAGATCCAATCACTGCCAATTGAGGAACAACAACATCAAGTTGCCGTTTTATTGCCGGAATATATTCAAGCCGATTTACCAGCGTCCACAAACAATCCTGATGAATCTATTGTCGCTGCTGTTCCCCTGACTTTACTAGATGTCGAAGATGCTGACAAATCATCTGTTGATGCCAGCGAAACGGCTGAGAGAAATGCTCGTGGTTTAGGTTTGGGTGGCTTTGGCGGTCTTGGTGGTCTCGGTGGTCTAGGCAGCAAATTCGGTGGCTTAGGCTTGGGCTTCAAAGGCTTCGGCGGTCTTGGTGGTTTCGGCTTTGGCGGTCTACATGGTTTAGGTTTTGGCGGTTTTAAGCCCTTCTTTGGCAAACATTTTGGTTAAAGTACAAAATTTATTTAGCAAATTTTATTTAGTTTAATTTTAATGTTTATTATAAAATAGTTTTATACAATAAGATTTATTTTTTATTTGAAATAAATTGGTGGAGAAAATAGTGAAAAGCGTGGTCAGTGGTTTTATTTTCTAATATACATATGTAGAAATGAGTTGAAAAAACATGAATTGATTTTCAATACGTAGAAAATTTGTGTCAGCTAGTTTTTATGTTGAAGATCAAATACATATGGGAAATTAAAAGCTTAAATATTTTTTAATACAAAATTCTTACGTTCCCAAGCGTCTCTGTTTATAAAATGAGGACATTAACATGTATTTAATCGAGCAACATTGATCAGTTAAAATCAAGTAAATTCTGTGATAACTGTTTGGAAAATCTTTAATAAATATTTAAGAGATTCAAGAGATACATTTAAATAAAGTCATCATTTAATGTCCTATTATTTACTAAATATAAAGGTTTGAATAGTCCATAGATACGTACTGCTTCTGAAGATGAGCATATTATATGTGAGCATATTATATGTCTTCTTCTATATATATAAAAATGGGTGTCTGTATGTATGTATGTATGTATGTATGTATGTATGTATGCTCCGAATGGATTCAAAAACGGCTGGACCGATTTTGATGATATTTTTAGGGAATCTAAATAAAAGCTAGCATTTTACACAGTAAAGTCAGATTTTTGAGTTTCGGTCTGTGGACGAAGGGGCGTAGCAAAATCAAATTTTTACTCTATACCGGAATTGACATAAAAAAAGATATAGTTTCCTATATACAAGCTTTCATGGTCAGTGTTTGTTGTAAAAAAGAATTTGGCAAAAAAAAAAGTAAATTTGTCGAAAATACATTAGCCAAAGATTTGTTTCTCAACAAAAAAAAAAAATCGTTTAGTTGCTTAACATCATTATTTTCAAAATCTTAAGGTAGAGTCACACACGGCAAATATTTACTCAAAAAAGCGTAACCACTTTTTTTAGCACAAATTAGTTTGACGTTGTTTACTCTTACCAGTGTTTTGTAAGATCAAACAGCATCAAATAAAATAAAACTAAGTATTTGTTTTGAATCATCTAAAATAAGATACGTTTTGGAAATAAATAAAAGAATTCAAATATATTTTATTTAGTGGTTACGTCTTTTTCGTCAAATATTTGCCATGTGTGACCCTACCTTTAGTTTACAGTGATGTACTCTGAAGCGAATGATTTGGTGTAAGCGAAGAAAGGAATGCATTCCAAAACATGTCAGGTACTAAGTATTGAAAAAAATAATATTTTGAATAACTCTCCGCATTCCACTTATAAAAAAAAACAAGTAAGAGAGCTATATTCGGCTGTGCCAAATCTTATATACCATTCACCAAATTATACTTTAAAATAAAAATTTTAAATATTTATAGGTAAACAAAATTAAAAATTTTTTTTTTCAAAATTGTTTTACAAAATTTAAAATTTTTTTTTTTTTCAAATTGTTTTTCAAAATATTAAAATTATTTTCACAAATTTAAAAAAAAAAAAATTTTTTTCAAATTGTTTTTTAAAATATTAAAAATTTTTTTTTAAGTTTTTTTTTTAAATTTTTTAAAAATTTATTAGTGAAAAAAAATTATAAAAAAAAAATTTTTGTGGAAAAAAAAATTCGGGTTAATAAATATTTTACCGATTTTGACCCATTGTAGGTCCAAATTACTATAGCATTATAACAGGTGGCGCAAAAGTAATCCTCCTATCAGAAAATGCTATACATTTTGCCGATTATTGGTCAAATAAATAGTCAGCAATATTCCGCGTTCTGGAGCAGTGTAGCGTAACATTGTTTATTAACGTGTATTTCGCATGTTTACTACACAAATGTCAAAACAGAATCGCAAAATTTATAGCATTTTCTGATAGGAGGATTACTTTTGCGCCATCTGTTATAAATCGTTGCAATGGACTTTGAAAGATCTGTCATTAGATATCCATATTGTCTATATTTATGACTTAGTAATCGAGATATAGATAAAAAATAGGCCAAAAATCCAGGTTGTCCGGGTTTTTTCCTTATGTCTCAGCCATTTGTGGGCCGATTTCTCGATTATAAATAGCGACCGAGCGAGGAAGAATTCCCAATATATTGATGTATCAATTATGTTTGTAAGTTATTTTAGGGCTACGGAAAGTTTATTTCAACATACAGACGGACAAACGGACATGGCTATATCGACTTCGCTATATATAACGATCCAGAATGTATATACTTTGTGGGGTCGCAAATGAAAAATGTAGAAATTACAAACGGAATGACAAACTTATATATACCCTTGACACTCATGGTGAAGGGTATGAAGGTTTAATTAGACGTGCCATGACCGTAACCATATAAAACAGCTGTTCGAAACAAGCATATGATATTGCTATGGTTACGGCTATGGCGATATGGTAAGGCACGACTAATTGAACCTTAATAACGGTTTATTCAAATACTTGCCTTGCGCTAATTGCAGTTTTGTGTTGCATAGTAAAAAAGCTATAAGTTAAATCAAATTAGTAAGTAGCAAGTGTAATGGAATTTTTTGCAAGAATAAAATTGGTTTGCAAATTATTTTATGTGAAAATTTACAAAAATGCTACCAAAAAAAAACAGGCATTGATATAAACACAAACAAATCACGGAAGATCAGGGAAAAAAGAGCAGCTAAAACAGCTACGGAACGCGAATCACGTCTTCTGGAAAATCGGGAAAGGGCTACTGCGCCTAGAGACGCGGAAACGGAAAGAGAACGCAAATCTCGTCTGGAGGAAAATCGCGAAAGGGCATCTACGCCTAGAGCCGCAGAAACGGAAAGAGAACGCAAATCACGGCTTCAGCAAATGCGTCGCAGTGTATCTTCATCGAGAGCTTTAAAGACACTCGAACAGCATATCGAAAAACGCTCCCATATGTTTCGATCAAGAGAAAGAATCAATTTAAAGTTGGCGGCATTTCATTACAATAAGAATGATAGCTACAGGAATCACAAGGATGTACTGGTTGGCGCAATGAACAAAGTTTGCTTACATTGAACCGTTTTGAAGTTCCCTAAGGAATCTCCGGGAATGTGGTGTTCAAACGGTAAATTTGTTCTGCCACCAATTATTGAGCCACTCCGATTTCCAAGCACTTTCGGTACTTTGGGGCAACAAATATCGTAAACAAGGACGGCTTCATGTCCACTTTTAAAGTTCAAGGCCAAATGTACCACAGAATTAGAACATTACTCTCGCTTCCCAATGATGATGCTAAGTTCCTTAAAATTTTGTTCACTAGAAATGAAGCTCAAGAAGCTGAATGCTATCGACGAACATGGGTGTGCACTTGCAAGACCCTTCTGCCGAAACATTCTCAAAACTATTGTTGTTAATCGGAAATGGAAAAACTCCAAATGCAAATGAATATTCAAGCCACTGTCGACAAGGTATTCCCAAGTCTTACAAGCAACTACAAAAAATCGGATTGATCGTGGAAACGTGCAATGTTGGCACCAAAAAATGATATCAATAACGTCCATGAAACTGCCGGGCGAAACAATGACATACAAATCGATTGACACAGAAATGAATGAAGGGCTTGTTCTTCAGTCAATTATCTTACTGAATTTTTGAATTCATTGGTACCAGCCGGAACGCCACCACATGTATTAACATTTAAGGTTGATTCAACGATAATACTTCTCCGCTACTTAAATACTTACATTTGTTTCTTTTTTTTAAGGTCATAGCATGGCACTGTACTTATAGATATCTACTACAACTTTGTCACATGACCACCTCATCCGCCGTCATCTGGCTACAGATAATAAGTGTTTCGGGTGCGAAGTCAGGTCGGGAGAGTCCGTGCTTTAGTTTTGTACGACACTGTATATTAAAATCGAGATGCAATATAAAACAGATGTTTTCTAAGGGTATTTCGTGTTACTGTTTAAAATTTAATTGAAACCGTTTTAATACAACAATTTAAGTAAAATTAACCAAAAATATGTCATGAAAGAGTTCTAAACATCAATGAAATTTTGGAAAAAAAAGTGCCTTCGATACACTAGCGGTATTCACAATGTAGTGTACTTGGCATAGTATAAAAGCAGAAAAGCTATTTATTGACAAACATTTCAATTTCTAATGTATTCTGTTTTTAGTTTTTTGATATTGTGCTCTTTTACTACATTACCAGGCCAAGTACTCTACATTGTGAATACCTCTATTGTGTTTATGAAATATAAATTTTACGTACGACTTTTGAATAGCAAATTTGAAATTTTCATAATTTTAATTAAGCGAAGTCGATAAAGCGATGATAGAGATTTACATTCCAAAAACCCCAAATGACTAATAATAAGGGTTCATTATTGCCGAAAAATTGTAAAAAAAACCTTTTCATATTTTTTTTTTTTTTTTTTTGAGAAAATTAGTTATCTCCGTATTTTCATCAGTTTTTAATTTCCGGGAATCCCGACAAAAAAATCCCGGGAATCAGAAAGTGAAAAATTTGTAAAATTCCCGGGAAATTTGTACCGGAAATTCCCGGGATAAAAACCGTAATCTCAATATTAAGAGCAAAGCGTATATATCATTATATGGGACTGGAAACCCCGTTTCAAATGTTTTGCAAAAAACAAAATGGTAGCTAACATACTTATGTTTCCAAAAGTAAACAAAAGAGTTAAAACCGGCAAAAAGTTTTGGATCAAAATATATGACAACTACTATACATAATTTGTTCCCGATAAGATTTAAATGAATGAATCTATGGTAGTACAGTGAAATGTACCACTTATATTTTCTAGTAATAAAAAATTAACCAACTCGGGTCAATTACTTAGATAATTGTTTTTAGATTTATAAAATGCACAAAGTCGAGACCCGTTTATATAACACTTGTTTTAAAATTTATCTTATAATAAAAACATAATATACATTAAGGGGAATCAAAACAAAGTACTCAAAATAATCACACATACGAGTGTTGAATCATCACTTAGGTTTTTGACAACTGAGTTTTTATTTAAATTTATCAAAATCCAATATTCAAAGCTAAGTAGGAAATTATATACAAAATGCCCATTATCTAATAAATAGTTGAATTAAAACTGTTTACAAAATATTTTTAGTATATTTTGTGTATCCTTTAATTAAGAAGGAATAACAAATTTAGTTTCATTTTAATTCCGCTACTTCTGTTGTTAAAACAAAATATGCATGTTATTTATTAATATATATTATTTATTAAACTATTTTTTATTTACACAACTTAAATTCGTACATATATAAACATAAAAACAAATCACTTTAACACAAAATTAACCATAAAATCCTCCACGGAAACCACCACCACGATAACGATCAACAACACGAGTCTGTGTACGTGTAACAACACGTGAACGCTGGAAGCCGCCTCCAGCAAAGCCACCACCACCTACCGCCGGACCATAGAAACCAGGACGATAGCCACCATATCCAAATGGTGGTGGTCGCGGATAAAAACCAAATTGTCGCACTTTACGTCCGGATGTGTTTTCATGTCCTTGTACTTCCACTGCTAATGTTTCCGGCACAATTTCTTCACCACTTTTTAAAGAATCTCCCTCAGCCCAAACATATCCCAGACAGGATATGAAAACCAAAAAAACTGCTGTAACCAGCGTAACTTTATGAACTTCTAGCAACATTTTAATAGCCAAGAATAGAAAAGCAAACTAAATCGATTTGGTATTTTGAGCATTTATTTATAAAAATTCGCTGATTTGTTTACCTTGATTGAATTGTGGCATTTGATGGTTGTGTTTTTTACCAAAAGTTCGTTAACATTTTCAATGTTTAGAGTTTAATGTATGTTTTTAATGAAACCAACATCATGAACAATAAATTGCGGAAGTTCTACTCAGTAGCTTAATTATTAACAAAATAAGTTTAAGTATATAAAGGGTGTTTTTTATAGAGGCGGAGAATTTTTAGATTGAAATAAAACAGAGCAAAACGTTCATAAATATTCTTATTGATTAGATAATTATATGGCATTAATGTTTAAATATGATTTCGGACATGTGGCCGCCGCACGGTGGCTCAGAAATTTTATTGGCCTAAAGTCCAATTTTGTGTTAACACCGATTTCCAAAAATTTAATAGCTTTCCAAGCAAACATATTGAATCTAAGGTGTCCAAAAAATTAGAAAAAATATTTGTAATTGTGGGCGTGGCGTGCTGTTAAAGACAAACATTTTATGTTATTTTTTTGTAAATTATTATCGATAATTGGCTATAAGAAATGGTATGATTTCTCACTGTACCGTTTATACCTGCTGGTTTCTCAGGTACTATATTTTATTTAAATTTTAATTTTAGTGGAATAGAACTTTTAAGGGTAGAAGAAAGGCGAAAGTTTCAGAAAGGCGAAAGTGTTATATAACCCCATACTTACTTTTTTTCCTGTCTGGATTCGTCTTTTGAATACTTTTTTATTTGAAAGAAATTACTCCACTTTTTATACCCTTCACCTTCGTGAGAAGGGTATATATACATACACTTGTCATTCCGTTTGTAATTTCCACAATATAACTTTCCGACCCTATAAAGTATATATATTCTGGAGACTTATAGATAGCGGAGTCGATTAAGCCATGTCCATCTGTCTGTTGAAATCAAATTTCTGAAGACCCCAGATATCTTCAGGCTCCAAATCTTCAATAATTCTGTCAGACATGCTTTCGAGAAGTCCATAAATAACGGATATACGAGCAAATATCCGAGACAACCTCTGAAAATTTTATTAAAAAAAAGACAATTTATTGCATGCTTTGACAAAAAAAAAAACCAACAAAACGTATGTTTGGATGTGTGTTGGTTTCATTGCTTTGCGTATTTTGTTTTTTTATTTATGGTGTTTCGTTTCGTTTGGCGTTGTTGTTTTTGTACCCTTCACCTTCATATAAGATTGTCATTTCGTTTGTAAATTCTACAATATAATCTTTTCTTCAGCAATTAAATGTAAAATTTTGAAAAGTTTTCTTGATATATTTAGGATGCTATACTCTGAAAGTGGGCAATTAATGCATCCACAACAAATGTGAAGGGTATATAAGATTCGGCATAGCCGAATATAGCCCTGTTATTTTATCCGTTCATATGACTCAAATATAAATACACCAAGTTGTGATAAGTTCTTAAGTAAATATATTATATAATTATTATTTTATTACTAATTTTTTTTGGCGTAGTTTACCTATTTTTTAGCACTTTTTTTTTGTACTTATTTATGCTACTTAGGAACATAGTATAACGTATCGAAAGAAAAGTATAAAAGCCAGTGGTATTCCAATAGTGTAGCTATAATATATCTAAGCATTAACAATAAAATTTTAAAATCTTTATAAAGTATGGTGAGCTTCAGCTATAAATAATTATCCGAAGAGTATTTTTTAAAAAAAAAGCGAGAAGATGTTTAAAGTGACGTTCAGAGAAAAGTAAACTTATATTCTTCATGCAGTACCGAAATATAATTGGACTTGGAAAATAAAATAACTCATTTCGTCAAAAACTTAACAAAGCGTTACAAAAAATTTAGATGGAGCAAACTAAGATTTTATACCAGCTTTTAAAACTGGTTAAACGGGGAACTTACTATCCAGGTACTTTCAGAAAGTACAAACAAAAATAATATTGGGAGACCACCAAAATCACCCGACAAATGTAGCGATAAATATAAAAGAAACATGTTCAGGACGAATTGCACAAATATGGGTTTATAATAGATCAACCAAAACAAGGATCAGGCAATACGAGTGATGGGAAGGTTCTTTTCAGATCCCGCAGGAAACTGCACGAATATATACAACCATGGAGAAATATGTCTGCAACAGTTCATAAAATCCTTTATCATGGAGAAGATGTCATTAAACATCATTTATTACCATCTGTCAAAGACTTCTCACAGTTGTCAAATTCCTAAGTGATGAGAACGTATTATTTATGTATTATTATGAAGAAGATGTCATTAAGCATCATTTAGTATCATCTATCTAGTAAGCATCTGTTAGAGAAAGCCCAAGAAAAAGGAATAAGGATTACAGATTACAGATTTTATGGAGTGTACAATACCAGAAAAATATCATGAAATTCAACATATGAAGATCTATTTAATATTTTACTTGCAACGTCAGACCCCCTCATCTCTAGCGGATCTGACGATTTATTATTTCACCTAAAACCCGAAATATGAATTTATCGGTCGTAAATGTTTAATTTATATATAATATAAATCTTATACATACGGAATTTATGTCACATATTTTTATGACGATCAGTCCATAATTAGTCATAGCCCCCATATAAGGTGCGCTTCCAAACATCACATTAACGATCATAAATCTCTTAAAAATATTGGTATAAACAAAAAATTCAACAGAAATAACTTTCATATAGACATAAATCACACGACCTAATTTCATGGCGATCGGTCTTTAATTAGTCATAGCTCCCATATTAGGCCCACTTCCGGTTATCATTCACGAATCATTATTTTTTCATCCCGTGGATCCGCTACTGAGGATATTATATGGACGAGCTTGACCGACACATACATTCTTACTTGTTTTATCTGCTTATAACTTTTTATACCCTTCCAGCCTTATGCATAAAAATTTACAAGAGCTTTATAAACCAATTATAAGCAAATTTTCATAAAGTTGTATTCATAAACGATTAATAGCTCAAAATACATTTGATAAACCTTTAATAAGTATACAAATTTTAAAGTTCGTTCGACCCTTCTTTAAACCTACTATAAAGTATTCTTTTTACATTTTATCTTGAAAAAAGGGAATTTTGAAGATAATTCTTTATAAATTTGCGTTAATAGTCGATACTATTGCAATTGATAAACATAATTTTAACTCCGCTGGGAAATATGGTCCACTTTAATAATATAAGATTTTGTTCCATATTTCTCCGGCAGTGAACTACATGAGGTTCGCAAGTGAGTTTTATTGTCATTTTTGTAATTTATTGTTAACCTGTAACGGCATGTAGTAACTAAATGCGTAAACATTGTGGCAGAAGGTCCACACAATCTAATATATCCACTCCGGAATTAAAATTATGTGTTTCCTCATAGAAATTCATTAATTTTTGTTAAAATTTAACAAAATGACAATAAAAATAAATTAATAAAAGAAATTATAAAACAGTGATGTTTATTTTATCACAGAATATTCGTCATTCGAATACTTTTAATAATAATTGAACTAAAATATATAAAAACGTTTGTATATTAATGCATTTAAGCTTAATATAAATTTACTAGAATCAGATATACATTTTTTATCTAAAAATTAGTTTTTATCTTCAAAAATGTATTATTACTAAAAACAAACAATGAAAAAAAGAGAATTAACGAATATTTTATCCTAATTGCAAGCAACACTAACAACGAAAAATGGGAAATAACAGAGAAGCATTGCCAGCATAGACAAAAAACAGTACATTAGTTATTGTGCCTTTAACAAACGTTTATGAATACTATACTTTTATAAATGATTTTTAAAGCTAAAGTGTTTGTTAACAAATTTGTGTTTTAAATCTACAATAAGTTTTTTTTATGCATATAGCCGTAAGTATTTAAAACTGAATTGTGTTACTATATTCACGTATTTAATATTTTTACAAGCATTCAAGAGCAATTCCAGAAGGCCGCTTGTAAGAAGGCTAGCTGAAATCATGGACAATTACAACTATTTTCAACAGAGTTCGAGCTGGGGATGAAGAAAGTACTTGAGACTTGTAATTTGATTACATAATTAGATAGAGAGACATCATTAAATTGGCAAAATGCCATAAACATTCCTTTCTGTAGTCAAGAAGGCGTTAGTTTAGTTTATGTAAGTTTCTAGAGGTTAGTTTCGGAAGGTTATCGGATTAATCCTTTGGTCTATTGTGATATCGCGAAACGCTGTTCAAATAGCAGAACCATCTCGAGTTTATTAGAAAGCTCATCATATACTACGACAAGTGATCTCTTGAAAAACACTATGGGACAGTGGCATTATAAGTGATCAAAATTCTGATTATTGTTATCTTCTCCGTGGGTTGATTTAAATGGCATCTGTTGATCATTGTATTCAGCACTCAGTCGTTGAAAATTTCTCTAAAAGAGATAGTGTCAAGTTATTAATTAGATAGTACGCTATCATTTCTATAAACACTTCTCTGTTCCCAAATTTTTGGTCTCCAAGTTTGTAAGTAAATAAAGGCACTCACAATCTATTGAAACTCTATACTCCTCTATATACCTGTGGAAAAAGACGCATTGAAATGTATAATTTGTATACCCTTCATCTTCGTGAGAAGGGTATATATAAATTTGTCATTCCGTTTGTAATTTCCACAATATAATTTTCCGACCCTATAAAGTATATATATTCTGGATTCTTATAGATAGCGGAGTCGATTAAGCCATGTCCGTCTGTCTGTTGAAATCAATTTTCTGAAGACCCCAGATATCTTCGGGATCCAAATCTTCAATAATTCTATCAGACATGCTTTCGAGAAGTTTCCTATTTAAAATCAGCAAAATCCGTCCATAAATAACGGAGATATGAGCAAAAATCCGAGACAACCTCTATTTTTGGCCTATTTTTTTATCTATATCTCGATTACTAAATCATGAATATAGACAATATGGGTATCTAATGATAGATATTTCAAAGCCCATTGCAACGATGTATATAAGACTATACAAAGTTGGACCTACAATGGGTCAAAATCGGGAAAATATTTTTTAACCCGAATTTTTTTCACAAAAATCATTTTTTTGTCATAAATTTTTTTTACTAATAAATTAAAATTGAACAAAACTTTAAAAAAAAAAAATTTGTTTAAAAATTAAAAAAAAAAAAAATGTTAAAATTTTATTTTATTTTAAAGTATAATTTGGTGAAGGGTATATAAGATTCGCCACAGCTGAATATAGCTCTCTTACTTGTTTATAAGTATAGCTGATTCAAATAACAAAAAAATCCGCATTTTCATACTAAATGCTATAAAAAATTAAAAGTTCAACTTTAGCCTTCAATTTCTCAACAACTGCTGAATCGATTTCAATGAAATTAAAACTGGGGAAAAATTCAGAAAAAAATTTCAAAAATATCTTTATTGGTTCAAAAGTTACAGAGTTTTGGCCAATGAAAAACGATTGTGAGCGAGCCACTGTGAGCTGCGGCTACGCGCTAGCATGGCGAAACCTGGAGGTCAAATTTTCACACACCCTTCATTTGAAAATTTAGTTCAGTGATGAAGCACACTTTTGGTTAAATGGCTATTTCAATAAACAGAATTACCGCTTTTGGAGCGATTATAGTCCTCAAGCCTTTGTCGAAACGCCATTAAATTCAGAAAAACTCACTGTCTGGTGCGCTTTATGGGCCGGTGAATTCATGGGCTTACACGATCCACAAATAGCGATGGTCAGAACGTTACAGTCAGTGGTGAGCGGTATAGAGACATGTTTACTAACTTATTCGTGCCGCAATTGGAAAGCATTAGTATTGTAGGATGGTGACCCATGTCACTCAGCGAAACATTTGGCAAATGAATAATTTCAAGAAATGGACCTCCAGGTTACGCCAGGTTACCATTAATGCCATAAGATTAACTAATTAATAAAGTCAATTGGATGGATATTAAAAACTTTTTTCAGCTTTATTTCAATGTAAAGTTCTCCGGCTCTAGAAAAAACACACTTTATTTGTTTTTGTTATATTTTTTGATAATTTTACTCTGTTTCCTTTGTAAATGTCATGTGGCTATACTCAGTTTGTAAAATACTTCGCATACATTTTTGAATTCGTAAATCGTATTAACAAGTTGTTTATTTAAATATATTGTTTTATTCGTATGTTTAAATAATGATCTTATAAACTACTTACTTAATAATTTTTTGTTGAAATTTTTGTAAACATAAAATGTATTTTGAATAAATTATAAAAAATTATGTTTATTAACCCAACTTCTAATTTGTTGAATCATGTTTATTGATTATTGGGTTTTTAATTTGATCATAAGTTTGTCTCGTCTTAGTTATTTAGTAAAACCGGAATACTTATTTGTATTATTTTATACTTTACAACTAGGGTTTGGGGTTTCCCGGATAATTTTATTTCCCGGGAAACGGGAATGAAAAATTTCATTTCCCGGTATTCCCGGGAATCCCGGGAATTTTTTTCAACTAGAAAAATAAGTAAACAATAAAATTATTTTATAAAATTGTGTAATTTTATTAAAAAAAAATAGAAAAACAATACATTACAATTCAATTGTACTAACATAAAACAAACAAAAAGTTGGTGAAAATATTTGGAGATCATTTGTTACTATAAAATATGTAGAGCTCTTGCCCCGGTAATAGAGTAAATAGATGTCACAAAATTTTATAAATTATGAACGTACCTTTATAATTCGCTGTCGATTAATATGTTAATTGCGTTGGTAATGCACTTTTTAGCTTCTTTCTTCTGATTTTAAAATTGAATTCATTTCCAAAACGAAAATATGAAATATTAAATGTCATGAACTTAAAAAGCAAGAGTGTAAACCCAGCAGTATGAAAAGTGCCTTAAACCTTACACCTTATACTAGCTATATTACTACTTGTACAACACTTGTAGTCATTTGCACTACATTTCCCCAGCGTATTCAGTAACAAACAATAGTCGGATATTCGCCTTAAGTTTTTGAAAATAAATTAAAGTAAAATAAAATCCTCTAAAATATACCACTTCGATGGCCACATGTAATGCTGAATGTGGCCGGTGGTATTTTCGTTCTCTCTGATGATAAAAAAAGCAAAAATTGAGAGTAGCCTCACGTGTAATTCTTAATACCAAACAGATAGCAGTACAAATAAGAGCTTTGTGGCTTAATGATTACCGCATTTAACTATAAAACAAGAGGTTATGTGTTCAATCCCGCTCACTGAAAATTTTATTTTTCCTTTTTTTTCTCAAATGCTGGAGTATTTGTACTATTGAATTTAATAGTGAAGTGTTATTCAGAGTGTGCCAATTGGCCACCTGCTATGACATCCCCGTGTTAAATTCACCAGTCAATAACGTTGGGTTGAAAATTCTGGTTCAAAAAACTGGTTCAATGAACTGCAGGGAAGAAAAAGTAGCTATAATAAAGTGCTCTTTTACTACTTTGCTAGAGAAAGTACTCTAAAGTTATTTCATAGAAATAATGTTATGTGTTCATCACAGAACTATTTATTTTAAAATATTGAGTTTTCTAAATAACTATACTACAAATATATAACTTGCTACAAATAAAGCCAATTCCCGCTTAAAACGACTTTCAGCATTTGATTTCAAATATTTAGGGTTTCTTTTTCAATATTGATTGAATACTCTAATTCGTTCTTCAAATTTTGCTCCATTTGTATTTCGGAAACATCATCGCTTTGAACAAAAGAGAGAAGATTGTGGTCAAATAGGCGTTCATACATTTGCTGTCCATAAATTTTTAATATTGTCTTTTTTTTATATTATAATTTAGCTTATTATGTTGTGAAGTTGTTACGTAATATAAATAAGTCTGCTGTTATATTATTTATTAACTTAACACTTTATTGCATGAACCATTTTTTTGAGAAATCGTAGCATTTTTAGATAACATCTGTTCATAAAGAGTGTTCATTATAGCATCACCTCTAATGCTTGTATCCTTAATGGGGTTTAAAACCTCCACTAATATTTGGAACAAGCCATTCATCAAATATAGATGTTATATTTAAATCTATAGTATTTTTAATATATAAGTATTTTTAATTAAATTCAAATTTCCCGTTTTTCCCGGGAAAAAAATTTAAATTTCCCGAGAATTCCCGACAATAATTTTACGGGAAATCCCGGGATTTCCCGGTCGGGAATTCCCGGACCCCAAACCCTATTTACAACTGAAAACTAGTAATTAATATATATACAATGATTTATAAAACTGAAAACAGTGTAGCTCAAAAAATCAACAGCTAGTGCTTTTATTATTATTTTGTTCACTCAAGTTTAAGTTTACCAGCTTAATCATTTCGAATTGTCTTTGTTAGCAATTGTTGCGGCTTAATTTATCTTAAATGAATGAAAATAAAAGATTGATAACTTAAAAACATGCAGCATCATTATTACACTTCTTGGAATAGATCGAGATTTTCTTCAAATTCATAAACAACAAATGAATCTAAAATAAATTAGCATTCAAAATCGGCTTAAATAAAATGAAACCAAGATTGCTGTGTCGGTACGATAAACTAAGTATTGAAATAAGTAGTATTTTATGATTTAACCACTTTTATTTACTTAAGTAATAAATTCATTGCTAGATATTATTTATTTTGAAATGTATGGCGGTGTAGACAGACATTGCTTATATATCCCATATTGTTTAAAGAAAAGTTCTCATTCGTCCTACAAATACTTAATACTTTATTAAACTGTCCTCTAATTACACACTACAAAGCACATGGGAACGTAAGAATCAATAGTTACTAATAATTGTCACCAGAATGAGCAGAGTGTTACAGGTACGGATCCAGGGAAGGGAACAGGAAATTTCACCCCCAAAAGTTTTAATATAAAACAGAGAAAACTAAAAAATGTAAAATAAATTTTACTCTATTTAATACCAACACACCCCTCCCCCCCCAAATGGTTGACCCGGATCCGTGCCTGGAGTGTTATTCTCTCATGCCACGGTATCGCTATTCATAAGTACTTCCCATACAAAATAATTCACTTTCAATTATCTTGATAATTAGAAACACACCTTATCTTCTCTAATTTTAAATTGGAAGTTTATCTAAATCATCTATCAGACCAAAACATAAAAGAATAAACCATAGTTAAGTTCAAAAGGTTAGTGTACAAGATGTACAACAACGCATAGACCTATGGGTCCATTGTGAAATCTGAAAGATAAAATATTTTAAAATTATCTGGAGACTATGTCCCAATACACATGGGAATAATCGAAAAGAATACCCTCCCATAAATAACATATTATCTAATGACATAATTACCTCTAATGAAGCAGAAAATATCCTCTCACCTGCAGGCCTCACTATATTCTAATCCTATCTACTTAAGTCTCTAAGAGGAGTTATAGGATCGGTGGTGGATTCTTCATTGAAGATTATGGGATAAAATCCTACCTCAGGCTACCAAATTTTTGCACTGCTCTTCAGGCAGAAATATCTATCATAGAACAAATATCCAATATACAGAAATCTCCAGATATTCGACAATAATCTGGAGATTTCTGTATACTTACTGGAAGCAAGGCTGCCGTTAATGGAATAGATAGTATCTAGGATAACGCTTATATGAGTCACTAGACTAGGTAATTGTATAGCCGATGAACTGGTCAGATGGGGTGTACTGGTGGATGAGGAAGCGATTGAACCCTTTCCTGGAATTTCTTATACGAATTTCTAGACGATTGTCTAACAGAAACTGTATAGGATTGCGCAGAGGCGATGTACCAATAAATCCACTTGTGCTATTTCGAGGTCAACTTGGCCTGTATATGGGCAATACCACGAGAATGACAACCATGACTTAAAAAACAAAAACCCTTGAAACTTTTTTTCAAGATGATTTAAATAGGAGAAAACACTAAAATATGACTATGTAAAAGTATTTAGAGCTTATTACAACATTTTAATTGCAAAACTAATAGTTTGAACTGACTATAATTAATTCTTTAACTTAATTGGTATGTTTTAGGCTAAAATTGTGGCGAAAACTATGCTCCCATTTAGCATGTAGTATGAAATGAATTTGACTCTGATTGTTTTTTTGCTATTGTCAAATTGTTTATTGAAACCGAATATATATTTTCTATTATTTTTTAAGTTTTTGTATACATATATTTACAGAATATATATTGTTTTACTATGAGAGAAAAATCAGTCACGTATGGTATGTCACGTACGATATTAAATTGTATTTATTATTAAATCATCCAAAGATTATTTTTATTTAAATATGACGGATTATAAGGGAAAAAATTTGGTTTAGTGTAAGAACTTAAAAGAAAACATAACGATGACATGGAATTGCCCATATGATACTGACAGGATGAACCTACTTACTGGATTTTGTCGCAAACAGATAAGACTAATTGTTTCTATTACAGGGCACTGCTAAGTTGGTATACAAGCTACACGATTTACTGTAGAAGCTGTCATAATGAAGAAGACCATATGGTGTCCCATTTATTTTTTCAATCACCGGCATCATTGACCAACATGAGGGAGCGTACACTTGGAACCCCTTTCATCGCGCACTTAGAAGAGCTATCGAGGATGAATCTAAAACACATCCACTCAGCTCTTTTCTTCATAAGTGTCACAACTGGATCAACTTTTTTATTGAAACCAAGTGAAACTAACCTATCGATCTAGCCAATTAATTTCATGGTGTCGTGGTCACATATGCTTGTCCTTGCCCTAACTGCACAATTATCCATACCCATACGTATGATTACCCAAATACCACTTCATTCCATAGTCAAATATACAGCTCCATAATTGTTTAGTACTGAGTAAAATCTCCTCCCATACAACTATCTTACAGTGTCCTGGCACCCAACACAATCTTATCTCGTAGTGTACCAGTTTGGATTTGATCCTGTTAACCTTCATAACCTTCATATGGCCTCAGTAAAATTGACTCTTATTAATCTCAATGGGCAGTAAATTCTGAGCGTTGTGCATGACCGCATTTGGTGTGCTCCTTATGTCTCAGCTGAAGCCAAGCGAGACATTTCTCTGAGCTTTGGCCAGTTACAATACACAACGTATCTGTAGATCGGATTCATCACGTACGGAGGCAATCTCAAATTCTTATCTATGAAAATCTAGCAGGCGTAGTCTCTTGTTCACTTTCGGATGAGTATTCCAGTGTAGTTTGCCAAAGTTTGACAGTTCTGGCTTCCTGTATGGTCGATTGAATGTTCTTTAACTAAATACTTTTATCTTAAAACCAAACCAAAGGACACACAATTAATCAAAATGTCTTAAATCTTATATCAAATTAAATGGAGAAACTTCAATTTGGGAAAATATGCTGATGTCATGATTTTTGGGGTATGCAAGTGATCTGAAGAATTTAATAAAATAAATGTACCAAATTTAATAGGCATCATTCTGTATCCTACTGGAATGTATTAATGGGAATAGGAACACTATATACACTATATACTGGAACATGGCCAGCGTCTATCTATCAACTCAAACTGCTAACAGATTTCACCTGTTGCACTTTAAATTGATTTGATAGAGAACAATATCGGTTTTTTAAAGTAATTGTTATTGATATTTATTTCACATTTATTTCATAAAAGTAACATACACAGAGAAAACAGATTCGTGGTAGCAACCGAATTTGTTGTCAATCGAATGATTCGGTTGCACACATCGAAGCTTTCGGTTCTATATAACAGAAAGTCAGTTGATCAAGGAGAATATCGGTTGAAGCAACCAAACTTTTGTTATCCCTTCTAAAATTTTGTAGCCACAACTGTAAAATTCTGTCACTAATGTAGAATCATTCGATTAGCAACAAATTCGGTTGATATCACGAATCCGTTTTCTCTGTATAGAATTACCTTTGTACTTAAAACAGTAAAAATTTCCATAAAAATCTGCTAACAAATTCAATACTCTTTTATGAAAAATCGCATATATTCCAACAAGTAAGAGAGCTATATTCGACTCTGCCGAATCTTATATACCCTTCACCAAATTATACTTTAAAATAAAATTAAAAAAAAAAAAAAAAATTTTTTTTTTCGAAATTGTTTTAAAAAAGTTTTTTTTCCTATTTTTTTAAAAAAAAAATTTTATTTAAAATTTTTGTGTTTAATTTATTAGTGAAAAAAATTTATGACAGAAAAATGTTTTTTGTGAAAAAAAAATTCGGGTTAAAAAATATGTTTCCCGATTTTGACCCATTGTTGGTCCAACTTACTATAGCCTTATATACATCATTACAATGGACTTTGAAATATCTATCATTAGATATCCATATTGTGTATATTGATGATTTAGTAATCGAGATAAATAGGAAGCTTCTCGCAAGCATGTCTGACAGAATTATTGAAGATTTGAATCCCGAAGATATCTGGAGTCTTCAGAAAGTTGATTTCAACAGACAGACGGACATGGCTTAATCGACTCCGCCATCTATAAGGATCCAGAATATATATACTTTATAGGGTCGGAAAATTCTATTGTGGAAATTACAAAAGGAATGACAAACTTATATATACCCTTCTCACGAAGGTGAAGGGTATACAAATTATACATTTGACTCGTGCGTTGAAATGAGTAACATATCTCGATTTTAGTAAAATCTTAATTCCTACGGATTAAGTAATAATATTCCAAATTAATTTAATTAGGGGAGCAACGGTTGCCAAGAATTACAAACACACATTTTAACAAAACAACGTAAAAATCTTTATTATTCGAAATTTATAAAATGTTCGTTTAACCCAAGAAACCACCACCTATGCCAAACCCTTTAACTTTAAATTTAGCCACTCCAAAGCCAGCACCAATACCACCTCCATAGCCACCAAATCCACCGCCATAACCACCGCCATAACCACCGCCATAACCACCACCATAACCACCTCCGTAACCCCCGTATCCACCATAGACTGGATACGATGGTATTGCTGTTACAACTGGTACCTGTGTTATAACTGGTACTGATGATACTACAGATATTGGAGGAGGAGCGTATACAGGTGCTGCAAAGCCACCACCTCCTATAACACCTACGCCACCAATTACACCACCACCTCCAAGGTGTCTTGCATAACGTTCACCACTATAATCACTTTTTTGTAGAGTTTTAACTGAGGCTGATTCCAAATTGTTTTGTGCGTTTACTACCGCTGGATAATCCTCCACTAAAGTGGCCGTTTCAGCTACATTTGTTGTAGCTATCGGTTGACATAATCCACAGTGTATTGCCACAAATAAAATAAACAATTTCAATGTGGACATATTTTTAGTTTTATTTATTAATCGTTATTACTTTACTACCGCTTCTTTGGCCAAATTATACTCAATTAAATTTGTTGGTTTCAGCTACGTTTTGTATTTATGGGTTTTAAAAAACATTTTGAGTTTTCTAGTCGAATTCGACAGACACAGACACACATTGTTCCAATTTGAAATTTATTTTAAAAATTAACACCTTTTGCTGCATTGATGGGGAGGTATGGCGTGAACTGAATGAGTAAAGAGCAAAGTGTTCTTTTGTTGTGCGAAAAAATCCCAGAAAATAATTATATTAATTTTCAAATATGAGAATAAATAGTTGTTTATAAATTTATATTTATTTCATAATGTTTATAATTCATCTGTATTGACTTATGTTGCTTTAAGTTCAACATATTGTTAAAATATTCGTGGTTGGTATCACGAATATTTATATTCGCATATCTAGATTACATAGACATGTAAAATAGTTACATTTTCCAAAATACATTTAGAATAGGCCAAGTATTCCAAGAAACTACTAAAAGTGTAACTATAAAATATTGATAATAAGTAGTACTATACAAAATAAAATGTTTGAGAAGGTATCTTTGTTATCGCATTCTGAGTCGATTTAAGTATCTAGCTGGCTGTCCATGTAAACCTTGCGAAAAGTATAGACTACAATTTTGAAGATAGTTCGATAAAGATTGGCACGTACATTTATTCGCTCCAATGACTAAGCCTATTGAAATCGGTACATTATTTCACCTAGCCACCATACAAATGCCTTCACGATATGTCATTAATACAGTCACAAATTTCTTCACAAATAAATTTTATATAAAGAGTGTGCCAAAAAACTTATAAATTAAATAACACTTAAACCGTTCAATATAAAAATTCTGAAAAATACTTAAATTTATTCAAATATTGTACAAATTCATTAAACATTATGATATTGGCATATTATTTGGTATTTATACATTTATCCACTTTATCCGGAAATCCTCCTTTAAAAGATTTTATAGTTGCTTCTGTTACATTTTTGGACTCTTAAAATCGGACATGTCCTGGATTCCTTTCCTGTGTTTTTAAATTCTTTTTTTACAACAGCCTAATACGTTTCCACAGCCCGAAGTTCTGGACAGTAGGGTGGATTTGCCTCCCGTGGTACAAAATTTACATTATTGTTTGAAAATTAATATATTTGATATGATTGACTTCTTTTGTCACAACTGCAAATTGCTTGCCATACAAGTACATAAGTTTCATCATCCATCACACAACAGGTGAATTTTTTTTTTAAACTTTGACCTCAATTTTTTCGCTCGTTATTTTACTTCTAAGTTCTTTAACGCATTGGCATCTGGTACTTTCTGAATGTTATACGACTTCAACCCAGCATTAGCTTTGGCTCTGCGCTCAGAGCATTTAACTTTACGAGCTACTTTTCTGATCAGGGATGGCAAAGGTGGTACAATTGTACCTTTTTTGGTACAATTCATAACTGAAAAGTACAATTGTACACCAATGAATCATTTGGTACAATTATTATAACAGTATCAGACGCTGATCCAGTTCAACCTTTTGGAGGTCGAAGAAATTTAAATTTATATTTCCTTTTTTATATTAAACATTTTCGGTTTGGAGGGGAGGAGAATTTCATTTTTTCACGCCACCTTGATCCGGGCCTTTTATGAATTTAAGGCTGCAGGAATAATAAACCAAACAAATATAAACAAATTTGTTCGATTGTCTATTCCATTTAGAGTCTTTTGTTAAGATTTTTTGGTGATTGTTCTCGATTTTTATACAAACGATTCCAAATGAACTCCAAAACGTTATTAAATAAGCAGTTTAAAGCTCCTTAGCGATCTCGTATTTAAAATATTTGCAGATTTTGTACAATTTGTTTGGTATGTTTCTTGATAATTTCAAGTAGAAGTCAGTTTTGGTACAATCAGAGCCCAAAAAGTATTATTTTTTATGAAAGTTGGTACAATTTGTAAATTTCAGATGCCATCCCTGTTTCTAATAGAAGTGTTTGGTGCTCTTCGATAGAGTTGTTCGACTTCTTTTGCCTTAGCAATATTTTTTAGACCCTTTTCTTCCTGATCCAGGTTTTGTTTCAATGCTCAAGTCTTCCTTATACTGTTTAATGGCTTTTGAAACAGTGTGACGATGAATTTTCAAATCTTTAGCTATTTTTTTGAAAGTCCATTATGTTTTTTTTTTAAGTTTTAAATATTTTTTCAAGTACTTTTTTCGGTGACCATTTTGACCGAAAGAACAGTTGTATGTAAGTGAATGATTTAGAAAAGATTTGTTAGACCAAAGATAAGTTTTGGCTGGAATAGTCAATCCTTAATTGTCCATATCTCCCATATAAGAGCCACTTCCGGGCACGGTCTGAACTATAAAGGGTGTGAGGCAAAACTTCATGTCTGGTCGCATATTCTGGGCGTTTTTCGGCCAATTCTCGTTTCAAATGAATCAGTAGAGTTCGGTACAGGTTCCCTGTGATGGTCCAGAGAGATTTCAGCAGCTCATAATAAATAGGACACTTTTGGTCCCAGCAAATACAGATCATTACCTTAGCGACATGAATATTTGGCTTTGGTGTCGATTCGGTTGGTTGACCGGGCTTTACATACGCTTGGGGTTATCGGTGTGCTTCAGCGGCACTTTTTTTTCAAAGTTGAGAAACAGTCAAAAAATTTAAATTTGGGCGCTTCGAAAATGATTTTTTTGGTATGTCGTAGTGGAGCTTTTTTTTCATGCCAAAATCTATCGAAAAATCGATGGCACAATATCAACAAATTTTTTTCCTTACAATTTTGATGACCTTGACAAACTTTATTTTTTCGAAAAGATATTTTAATTGTATTGGAGAAATTTTGGGCAAAGTGTATAGAGCTCAAAGGAGACTATGTTTAAAAATAAAATAAGTTTTTATCGAAAAACCTATGTTTCATTCAAAAAGTCACGGACAGCCGCTGTTTCTGTTTCGAAATCCATTTTACAATAAATCTTTCAGTTTCACAAAAATTATTTTTCGAATTAAGATCGGACCATTCATTTGCTGTGATTGTAAGACTCTATTTAACATGAACGACAATGTTCAGAGTGACGCAAATATACGGCACAGGCGAATGCACATCATTCTTTGAGGGTTCTCTTGGTTGTCATTCAAGGTTCTTTTGGCTATAGTTTAACTAATACAATCATATAGCATCAATTTATGGGAAATATCTCAATAACATATATCCAAGTGAAAAACAGTATAAAATTTGGGAAAATCCCCGGAATTAACTTACAAAAATTGGACTAGTAAGATCAATTTAAATTTTAAGAAAAAAAATTGCTATAAAAAAACAACTAAGAGAGCTATATTCGGCTGAGCCGAATCTTATATACCCAAATTATAAATTTAAAATAAAATTAAAGAAATTTTTTTTTTAAATTTTTGTTTTTTAAAAGTTTTTTCCAATTTAAAAATAAAAAAAAATTTAATTTAAAAATTAATTTTTTTTAATTGATTAGTGAAAAAAAAATTCGGGTTAAAAAATATTTTTCCCGATTTTGACCCATTGTAGGTCCAACTTACTATAACCTTATATACATCGTTGCAATGGACTTTGAAATATCTATCATTAGATATCCATATTGTCTATACTTATGACTTAGTAATCGAGATAAAGATAAAAAATAGGCCAAAAATAGAGGTTGTCTCGGATTTTTGCTCATATCTCCGTTATTTATGGATGAATTTTGCTGATTTTTAATAGAAAACTTCTCGAAAGCATGTCTGACAGAATTATTGAAGATTTGGATCCCGATGATATCTGGGTTCTTCAGAAAATTGATTTCAACAGACAGACAGACGGACGGACATGACTAAATCGACTCCGCTATCTGTAAGAATCCAGAATATATATACTTTATAGGGTCGGAAATTTATATTGTGGAAATTACAAACGGAATGACTAACTTATATATACCCTTCCCACGAAGGTGAAGGGTATAAAAAATCATTCTTAATGCAACCAATCCACAAATATCTTCAATCTTTTCGATTTCTTTGTTAACATTTCCAATATAAATAGAAAAATTGAAGTTTGACACATCATACCACATATGTAAAACAATCCTCGTAAATTGTCGAATGTTATACGACTTACATCCTGCGATTCATTATTCATAGATTGTGAGGTCTGGTCTCTCTTATACGGTAAATGTTTATTGGGTATAATACAAATTTTATATTCTTTCTCACTGTTTTGAAAATTTTGTCAATTGAAATTAAAATTGAAATGTGTGAAAATTTTCATTTTGGAATATAATTTTGGAAGCTTAGGTAGCACAAATATTTTATTCATAAATTTGTTTTTGAAAACGGTAAATGTTTATTGGGTATAATACAAATTTTATATTCTTTCTCACTGTTTTGAAAATTTTGTCAATTGAAATTAAAATTGAAATGTGTGAAAATTTTCATTTTGGAATATAATTTTGGAAGCTTAGGTAGCACAAATATTTTATTCATAAATTTGTTTTTGAAAACGGAAATTTTGCGGGATACGTTTGGAAGGAAAGGACTATAAGGAAGGAATTATTAATTTGGTTTTGTGGTAAGATTATTTTGGAATTTGTTTTATAAATTAGGGTGTGTTTGATTAAGTTTGGAATTCTTAATTTTTTTAGACTTGATATCTGGAATATTGGTCGCTAACTTTGGAAAAAACGATTAGTTTCCTAATAAAGGAAACGGTGTTAGGAAACCGGAAGTCACTTTTACGTTTCTATCGACAATAGCCCGTATTTTGGTGGTAAATGATCCTTGGATCAGTCTTTTGGCCACATATTTTGGGAATTTGATAACTTTTTTTTTAATGAGAATTTGGTTACTGGCATTTACATTGGTTTTGTACATATCCTGCCGAAGTTAATTTCAATTCTCATTCGTCATCAATCCTTTTTAATACCTCTTTTCCTATCAACAAATTCTTCCTGCAATTTGACATAAATTTTCATATTTGACATTAAGACCGGAAATATTTGTCCAGAATCCTTGTGGATTCTGGTTACATTAATTTGATTTGTCTTTGTAGAGGACATATTGAAATAACCGATAAAATGATTATCTAAAAGTCTTCTTAGACTATACATATTTTAATTTTTAAATCATATTTACTGTTTATTTGTCATTTTAAAATCGCGTTCATGTCTTAATTTTGTACGTCATTTGTTATTGTCTTTAATATTCCATAATTTGTTTGTTAAAAATGTTAAAATTTTAAAAAAATAGTTTGTAAATATTTATATAAATAATCATAATCTTTACACTTAATTTGATATAAAAATGAGAGAGGAACCTTAAAATTGCATCTAAAATTCAAAATTTCAAATCCATGGACATCAGGCCTGCTGTATCATCGGATCCAATATTGGTGAGTGTTTTAAATTTGTAAATTTTTTTTTTTTCTCATTTTTATACACATACACAATACTTTGTTTAAATGTTAAATTAACATATTTCCTTCATTTAATTAATGTTTATTTTCCAATATTAAAAATATTAACATTCAAATTATTCAATTACAAATATAATTAAACCATATTTTTTTTATATCTTAAATATTAACATACCTATGTTAGTAACAGAATATTTGCTGACATTTAAATTTAACTTTAACATTTATTTTGTATGTATAGTTTTAATTTGAACAACCCAACAAACATTTTTTTTATTAATTGGTTTTAATATGACTATTATTTTTAATATGAATTTTTGTTATAAATTTTCTTTAACTTTTGAATAAATTTGTTTGACATTTATAATGTTTTAAAAATATATCGTTAATTATTCCACGAAAGGTTTAAAAAACAGCTGGTTTATTGAGTTGGGCTATCTTATTATATGGTTTAAGTGAAGATAGCAAAGGTAGGGAGGGTTAAGAACATTAAGGAGGTAACATCATCTACTTCCTCTTTACTATATACTTCACGGTATTAATAACTTTCAGTTATTTTATTCACTTTTAGTTTGTTTTTGTTTCAAGTTTTAGTTTTATCTCTTGTTTAAGTTGGTATCAATGTTGGAATATGTGTAGCTACCTATATCTTTAATTATTTGTAATAGGACATTCTATTTTCAGAAAACAAGTTCTCCACCCCATTTTCCCTGAGCACAGCCGGAACCATAGGTAGCAAATAGTTTTCTCGAAGTAGAAGTCGTTTTCGTCCGTTACATAATATTAAATGGCGCCCAACGTGGGGCCTCAGCGTTTAATTTTCCTAATTATTTGATTGAAATCTGAAAACTATTTACATCTAGCTGAAGCTTCAAACATTTATTGTTGTGATATTGATACATAGTATATTTTTTTTTTTATTTTGTTTTTCTCAATGATCTGATATTTTATGGAATTTTAAATTTTGTCTGATAGCAGCGATATTTAAACCTGAATAGATTTGATTTTTTTTTTTTTATTTTGAATTAGTTATTTTGTTTGAGATTTCTGTTATTGGTTGTTATCGATAACTTACTCGCAAATTCTAATTCGTTGCTTTGGTTTATTAATTTAGGTTAATGAGTGTTTGAGATTTTTCTATTCGGTTTTTATTGATTAGATACTCACATTTGTGACTTAGATCCTTTTCGCTCGAGTATCAATTTTGGATTTTATAATAACATATGACAAACGTATAATACACCAGATTGATATTCGAACATTAAATATTGATTTTGTTTAGTTTTATTTTCGTGGAGTATATGTATAATTTTTTTTTTTTTAACTAGCTGTTGTTTTAAATCGAGTAGTGGAATTTTATAAATAATTGTTGACTTTTGTTAGAATATACCTTTAATATAAATACATTAATTTACAATGCCTTTGGCACGAAGCATGGAAAACCTGACACAGATGGATGTACCATCTAAGGTTAGCTTTACCGTAGACTTAGGAACAGACAATAATATACAAACAAGATCACAGACTCGACATAGAAATAGACTACAGAATGATGATCCACAGAATAATAATGACAATGATACTAGAATTCGACAATTGATAAATAATTCTTTGAGTAGTTTTCGTGAGGAAATGACTAGTGTGGTTTCCGATCAATTAAGCGCATTGTTGCGCAACATTAACCTTTCTACCAATACGAATACAAATCACTCAAATACTTCTGCAAACACTTCTCCCAATCCAAATCCTGAAAACTCAGTAGAACCGTTATATGCGGAAAAAGTTCTCAACATCATTCGAAATTGGAGAATAAAATTTACAGGCCACAATGATACGATTTCGATTGACGAGTTTGTGTATCGAATTAATGTTTTAACTGCCAACACATTGAGAAGTGATTTTAGTCTTTTATGTAAACACGCCCATATTTTATTCGAAGGGAAGGCATTAGAATGGTATTGGCGGTACCATAGACAGGACAATGATCTTGATTGGACTTCCTTAACAAACGCATTACGTAGACAATATAAGACCGAGTACAGTGACTACGATATTTTGGACGACATTCGTAAACGAAGACAAAGATCGAATGAAAGTTTTGATGATTATTTCGAAATTATGTCAGCTATGTGTGACAAATTGAAGAATCCATTTTCAGAGATTGATTTTGTAGAGACTATTATCCGTAATTTAAAATTGGAGATAAGACATGAATTGTTGCATCTGAATATTTCTAGTGTTTCGGATCTTCGTCGCGAAGTTCGTAAACACGAGAAATTTATAAAAGATTTGAACAATTCAGATCAGCGTAAACCTGTGAAAGGTAGGATTACAGAACTATTGGTTCAGGAGGACTTACAAAATTCAGACGACAATTCGGACAAGGACATTTGCGCGATTCAGAATATTCCTAACTGTTGGAATTGTGAGAAATCAGGGCATACGTATACAGATTGTATGGAGGTTAGGCGTGTGTTCTGTTACGGATGTGGCCTTAAGGATAATTATAAACCGACATGTCCTAAATGTAGAATTAGATCTCAGGGAAACGGACTTCAGGATGTCCGACGAAAGTAGAGCGGGCATCCAGTTTTTGCGAAAAATCTTTTGAGAATAGTAGACAAAATATTCATCCTTTGCAACGTCCATTTCATATCCGATTGGCAAATTATGAAAAGGTTAGGGCAAGGATATTTAATGAGACCAATACAACAAAAACAAGCAGATCATCAAGGAGAATTCGTGATTTTTATAATAAATTGAAAGTGTTTAGGAAATTTGTTGTTTCATCATTAGTTTCGAGAGAATCGGACAGTAGACCTTATATAAATTTGGAAGTAAATGGGGAAAATTATTTAGGAGGAAAGTTAGCGACAGAGGTACAGAATTGGACAGATTTTAAGAAAATTTTTGGAAATGTGCGGACAGCGGACGGACAAAGACAGCATGTACTAGGGACAGTGACTTTGAATGTAAATTATCAAGGACAATTGAGACGTTTTGAATTTTTGGTTGTACCAAGCATTTGTCAAAATTTGATTTGTGGTTACGATTTTTGGATAGACTTTGGTCTTAAGATTTCCTGCCCGGAGATTGGTGAAATTAGTTGTAGTGAGACAGAGCCAGATAAGATTTCACTTACTTTTGACCAGAATGAGAAACTTCGAAAAGTAGTGTCAATGTTTCCAGATTCAGAAGTTGAGGGATTAGGTTGTACAACTTTGTTGGAACATGTTATTGACACTGGGGACGCAAAACCAGTTAAACAGCGTTACTACCCCATATCACCCGCCGTTGAGAAATTATTATGTCAAGAGTTAGATCGAATGATATCGTTAGGTGTAATAGAAGAAGCTCCAAACTCATCGTGGTCATCCCCAACAGTAGTCGTAGTGAAACCAGGCAAGGTACGAATGTGTGTGGACAGTCGAAAATTAAACTCCCTGACAGTTAAAGACGCGTACCCTATACCGAACATCGACGGAATTATATCGAGGCTTCCTCCTGTATACTTTATTTCCAAGATTGACTTGAAAGATGCTTTTTGGCAGATCAAGTTGGAGGAATCCTCGAGACCTAAGACAGCATTTACAGTCCCTAATCGGCCGTTGTATCAATTTACAAGAATGCCATTTGGACTATGTAACGCACCGCAAACGTTGTGCCGACTGATGGACATGGTCATTCCGTTTAACTTGAAAACTAATATTTTTGTATATTTGGACGACTTATTAATAGTATCTAAGGACTTTGACGAACATTTAAGACATCTTGCTGAGGTAGCATGTAGGTTGAGAATGGCTGGTTTGACTATTAATATTAAGAAAAGTAGCTTTGCCTTAAGTAAAGTTAAATACCTGGGGTATGTAGTGGGGAATGGTACATTACAAGTGGATGACGATAAGGTAAAGGCGATCAGGGATTTTCCACAACCCAAATCTGTAAGACATCTAAGACGTTTCCTTGGAATGACAGGCTGGTACAGAAGATTCATACAAGACTACTCGACGTTGACATTTCCACTAACTGAACTTTTGACCAAAAAGAAGACCTTTGTTTGGAATGACTTAGCACAGAAAGCTTTTGACGACTTAAAAATGAAATTGACCACAGCACCTTTACTTATTCATCCGGATTATTCGAAAACCTTTATTTTACAATGTGACGCTAGCACTTGCGGCGTTGGTGCTGTTTTAGCTCAAGAAGACGAGAATGGTGTAGAAAAGCCCATAGCGTACATGTCACATAAATTGAATAGGGCTCAACGTAACTACACCATATCTGAATTAGAGTGCTTAGCTGTTGTGATGGCTATTAAGAAATTTAGATCGTACATAGAAGGACAAGATTTTAAAGTAGTGACCGACCATGCAAGCTTGAAATGGCTTATGAGCCAAAGAGACTTGACTGGTAGGCTGGCAAGATGGTCTCTTAAGTTGCAAGGGTTCAATTTTAAAATTGAGCACCGAAAGGGAAAGGATAATGTTGTCCCGGACGTGTTATCAAGGGCTCATGAGGGTGAAGCTTGTGTGGAATCTTTAGAGATTGAATGTTTGCCATCTATTGATTTGGATTCTAGTGCCTTTAAAGGTGATGAATATTCGAAATTAAGGGATTCAATAACGGATGATGTTCCTGATTTTAAGGTTGTTGATGGTTATATTTACAAGCGGACACATTTTTCAACAGGACAGACGGATGAATCGGACGGATGGAAATTGTTAGTACCTTCTGAACTTAGACATGACGTTATATATGCTGCTCATGATGTTCCGAATTCATCTCACGGCGGAATTGCAAAAACTTTGGAGCGAATAAGACGATACTTTTATTGGCCTAGACTGGTTACTGACGTACGTGACTATATTCAAAATTGCGAGTTATGCAAGACTTCAAAGACCCCTACAACTACCTTACGACCACCTATGGGACAGATTGTAAATTCAGAAAGACCTTTTCAGCGACTCTATGTCGATCTTATTGGACCTTTTCCGAGGACGAGAGATGGCAACATTGGCATTTTGATAGTTTTGGATCATTATTCTAAATTCACATTTTTGAAAGTTTTAAAGAAATTTACGTCTAAATTGATAATACAGTATTTGGAAACTGAAATATTTAATTGCTTTGGTGTTCCTCAAGTAGTCGTATCGGATAATGGTACACAGTTTAAATGCAAGGAATTTGAAAATCTTTTACGCAAATTTGGTATACAACATGTTTTGACTGCAGTTTACAGCCCTCAATCCAATGCAAGCGAACGGGTTAATCGCTCAATAAATGAAGCTTTGCGGAGTTATATTCGAAGAGACCAAAAGGAATGGGATAAATATATTCCTAGTATAAACTGTTTCCTAAGGAATAGCGTACACCAGACGATTGGGAAAACACCTTACCAAATTGTATTCGGACAGACTATGTTGACTCACGGACTAGATTATAAACTTTTGGAAAAATTAAACATTTTGGCAGATTCGGACATATACATTGAAAGACAGGACGGATTTTCAATTTTACGAGACGATATTCGGAAGTTAATGAAGCAAGCATACGTTAAAAACCAAAGGATTTATAATTTGAGATCAAGGAATAGAAACTTTATTGTAGGACAGGAAGTTATTAGGAGAAACTTTGCACAAAGTTCGAAGGTTGATAGCTTCAATTCGAAATTGGCACCTATTGGAATTAAGGCAGTTGTGTTGAGAAAGATCGGTAATGTTAATTATGAATTGAAGGATTTGGAAAGTGGTAATATTGGAGTTTATCATTCGAAGGACATTTGGATTTAGTTTTAATTTGACAAATTATTTTGGACCTTTTCCTGATCCTGTTCATCTGCTTGAATTCAGCGAAGCAGTATCAGTTTTGTGAGGTCTGGTCTCTCTTATACGGTAAATGTTTATTGGGTATAATACAAATTTTATATTCTTTCTCACTGTTTTGAAAATTTTGTCAATTGAAATTAAAATTGAAATGTGTGAAAATTTTCATTTTGGAATATAATTTTGGAAGCTTAGGTAGCACAAATATTTTATTCATAAATTTGTTTTTGAAAACGGAAATTTTGCGGGATACGTTTGGAAGGAAAGGACTATAAGGAAGGAATTATTAATTTGGTTTTGTGGTAAGATTATTTTGGAATTTGTTTTATAAATTAGGGTGTGTTTGATTAAGTTTGGAATTCTTAATTTTTTTAGACTTGATATCTGGAATATTGGTCGCTAACTTTGGAAAAAACGATTAGTTTCCTAATAAAGGAAACGGTGTTAGGAAACCGGAAGTCACTTTTACGTTTCTATCGACAATAGCCCGTATTTTGGTGGTAAATGATCCTTGGATCAGTCTTTTGGCCACATATTTTGGGAATTTGATAACTTTTTTTTTAATGAGAATTTGGTTACTGGCATTTACATTGGTTTTGTACATATCCTGCCGAAGTTAATTTCAATTCTCATTCGTCATCAATCCTTTTTAATACCTCTTTTCCTATCAACAAATTCTTCCTGCAATTTGACATAAATTTTCATATTTGACATTAAGACCGGAAATATTTGTCCAGAATCCTTGTGGATTCTGGTTACATTAATTTGATTTGTCTTTGTAGAGGACATATTGAAATAACCGATAAAATGATTATCTAAAAGTCTTCTTAGACTATACATATTTTAATTTTTAAATCATATTTACTGTTTATTTGTCATTTTAAAATCGCGTTCATGTCTTAATTTTGTACGTCATTTGTTATTGTCTTTAATATTCCATAATTTGTTTGTTAAAAATGTTAAAATTTTAAAAAAATAGTTTGTAAATATTTATATAAATAATCATAATCTTTACACTTAATTTGATATAAAAATGAGAGAGGAACCTTAAAATTGCATCTAAAATTCAAAATTTCAAATCCATGGACATCAGGCCTGCTGTATCATCGGATCCAATATTGGTGAGTGTTTTAAATTTGTAAATTTTTTTTTTTTCTCATTTTTATACACATACACAATACTTTGTTTAAATGTTAAATTAACATATTTCCTTCATTTAATTAATGTTTATTTTCCAATATTAAAAATATTAACATTCAAATTATTCAATTACAAATATAATTAAACCATATTTTTTTTATATCTTAAATATTAACATACCTATGTTAGTAACAGAATATTTGCTGACATTTAAATTTAACTTTAACATTTATTTTGTATGTATAGTTTTAATTTGAACAACCCAACAAACATTTTTTTTATTAATTGGTTTTAATATGACTATTATTTTTAATATGAATTTTTGTTATAAATTTTCTTTAACTTTTGAATAAATTTGTTTGACATTTATAATGTTTTAAAAATATATCGTTAATTATTCCACGAAAGGTTTAAAAAACAGCTGGTTTATTGAGTTGGGCTATCTTATTATATGGTTTAAGTGAAGATAGCAAAGGTAGGGAGGGTTAAGAACATTAAGGAGGTAACATCATCTACTTCCTCTTTACTATATACTTCACGGTATTAATAACTTTCAGTTATTTTATTCACTTTTAGTTTGTTTTTGTTTCAAGTTTTAGTTTTATCTCTTGTTTAAGTTGGTATCAATGTTGGAATATGTGTAGCTACCTATATCTTTAATTATTTGTAATAGGACATTCTATTTTCAGAAAACAAGTTCTCCACCCCATTTTCCCTGAGCACAGCCGGAACCATAGGTAGCAAATAGTTTTCTCGAAGTAGAAGTCGTTTTCGTCCGTTACAAGATTTCAAATTTGAATGAACGTGTTTCTTAGCAATGTGCGATGTTATGCCCGAGTTGGTAATTAATTTTAATTTTCGATTGAAACTATCTTGCAAAAATGAATGTTTACTAAAATACATGACACACAGGTATGAGTAAATGGTGTCTGCGACAGGAATCAAAGAATGAATACTGCGATTCTTGAAATGATAATTGGTCCAGTAGTCCAAAATCACAGCCCCCGTTAAGCGTTTCTCACTTGATTGTATTTGCTGCATCAGTGAAGAGCGATCTTGCCAAATTAAAGTTTTATTCAATGGATAGAAACTGTTATATGTGGAGTCCAAAAGAGTGTAATCCATTGCAATGAGTTCCACTATAGTTTTAGGTACTGGCACGCGTTTTGCTAGTCTCAGACTATCAAACATTTTGCCCAGATAACCACTGCGTAATTCCAGTGCCAATATCATCCATGACATAAGAAGAAATCGAGCAAAATTTCGTTTGGGCAATATTTGTGTTGGCATCGAATAACCCAGAAATGTTATAATCAAATAGAAACTGGGACTCTTATTTTTGACTCCAAATATAAAATCACGTATCTGTGATATTTTCAAACGATTAATTGTTTGAGTTAAGAAAATGGATACTGCGAAGAAAATTAACAATGTCTAGGGAATTTATTAATTGCTTAATGGGACCAAAAACTATATTGCCACGAACTACGAACTTATAGGGAGTCGTGTGATAGGCAAACGATCTGCTGAAAAAGTAATCATACTTTATTATTGAACTCAAGCCACCAACAGCAATTTGAGCAAGCTTAAACTCCAGCTGAAATTAAAAAAAAATATATATATATGTATAATTATATATAGTGTGCGACAATACAATGAAAAATGTTTTAGTTCTCCATTTTTGGTATCATAATACCATTGAGCACCCTATTCTTGATTATTTCTTTACCGAGAAGCATGTTAGCCAACTTTAATGTTAACTAATTTAATATATTAAAAAACTACCATTAAAAGAAAAGGTACCAATTTTCCTTTATCCTCTTTAATACCAGTTTGAACTTTAAATTTGTATAGCATTTCCTATATTATCAACTGATTTTGTTTCTATAACACTTAATATTTAATACATAATCACAAAACCGAAAAAACCGAAATCGCGGTTTTGAAATTCTTCGGTTTTTTGAAAACTCTAGTGGTGAGTATAAAAGATTCGGCACAGCCGAGTATAACACTCTTACTTGTTAAATTTGATCTCTTTTTATATAAAACTTATTTGTGGAATTAGTGTGAATATCTACAGGCAAATCCCGGTATAACGAATCTCACTTTAACGAAAATCCGATATAACGTACAACCACATTTTTAACATTAACTACCTTATATAACGAACATTTCAACAATTTTGTACTCGATTTAACGAATGTTGAGAAAAATAAAACAAAATCAAATGAACGGTCAAATTTTTAACATTGACAATTATATCAATCTATTAAGAATGGCTCAAATAATCATCTATCTCTAAAGAATGATGTGTATCCCCTTGTGGAAAAGGAGTTTAAGGGTTGATTGCTCGACCAGAGATAAAAACAAACTCCAGTTAATTGAATTTCTTTAATATCTGGAGCCCTAGAAATACCAAAAGGCTTTATAAATGTGGATGTAAGACTTCTTAAAGAATTAGCAAACAATTATAGTCGAGCACAATCTAACTCCTCATGTTATTCTCAATGTGATTAAAACTGATATCTATTGAAAAATGATACCAGATAAAACGTTTGTTCACGCTAGGGAAAGTAGTGCTCCAGGAAGAAAGTTATCGAAAGATAGACTAAAAATTTTGTTTTGCAATTATGAATGTGTAACAACGAATATTTTCTTCTTTGGAAGGCAAAGAAACGCCGCTCGTGTCGTAAAAAGGTGTTGTTGTAAATTATCTTATTAATCCTTGGTAATGCCTCAGGTCAACCTACCGAAGAACAATTAATAAAAACTACAAAAAATTAAAAAATTTTAGACGATAGTTATGTCTCCTAATGTAACAACGCTTAAAACTTATTCAAAAAATTAATCTCGATATAACGAATTTTTCGATTTAACGAATGGGCCTGACAACATATCGTTCGTTATACCGGGATTTGCCTGTATATCTATAAATCAATAATGTATGGCAAACAAAACCTATTTCGGGAGGACATTTCTATAGGAGCTACGTGAAATAATAATAAACCGATTAGCACCATTTTTAATAAGCTTTGTTCCTGAGCCGAATTAAATGGATATTCGAAATCTTATCGAAATATCAACAATATTATAACCTGTTCTTTGCGTACAAGATTTACATGGACAACCAGACGGACGGACGAGAATCGTTAAATAGACTCAGGAAGTGATTCTGAGTCGATCGGTTTACATTAAAAATTATATTTTTGGACATTACAAACAGCAGCACAAACGTAAAACTACATACAACAAAATCATTATTCTGGCAACGCTGCTCACTAGTATTCATACTCGCATAAAACACTGACGATATGGTTGATTGGAAAAATTAACACTTTAAGTACAACTACGAGTAACTGAACACTTGAAGGTCATTGCCACGCTACAACTAATAAAGAATATGATGATTCATACCAAAAAAAAACTAAAGTTAAAATCTCTTAAACTAAAAACATTAGGTTTTGAGCTAAGAAACATACAGAGACACATATGTGATAAACTGAAGATTTTTTATCTTTCATAAGAAAAAAAAAATTTTAGAAAATCCCAAAAACCTTAAGTGCCAGCTTGTGTTTTTTTTTATTGATTTATGTTAAACAGTTTTGTAAATAAACATCAATCTATGAAAGTACATGTACATATGTTTGCATTATATAAAAGCCTAAAGCATTAAGTCAAAATAATTTAATAGATCTTCGTTAGTAAATTAGTTAGTTAATAATAGACCATTATGCTGGTTACAAGTATTTTAAGTATTCTTCTACTAGCGCCTGCTATACTGGCCACGCCAATACTCGGCAATGGGGCGGCGGAATCATTTGCAACAGCAACTGCCAGTGGTGGTGATGCAGTGGCTACGGCTACTGCTGGTGGCGGAGGAGTGGCCACGTCAGCATCTGCTTCAGCTTCGGCCTCGTCTTCAGTAAGTGGGATTTCACCTTATCCACTAATTCCAAATCAGTATGGTGCAGTTCAAACAGTTCCGGTAGTACAAAATGTTCAGACCCTACAACATGTGCCCGTAGTTCAAAACTATCAAACAGTGCAACATGTTCCTGTTGTGCAGCAACAACTGCCGGCCTATGGTTATGGTGGTGGCGTTGGAGGTTTTGGTTTAGGAGGCGGTGCCATTGGTGGAGCTGGTTTTGGTGGTGGCTTTGGACGTTATCGTGAGTCCTACACCTTTAGAAGCCGTGGTTTTGGTGGTGGTTTAGGCGGTTTTGGCCATCATGGTTTCGGTGGTGGACGCTATAAGGCTCACTATTCTGCTGGTGGTATAGGTGCTGGAGGTTTTGCTGGATTTGGAGGTGGTGTTATTGGTGGTGGCGGTGCCGGTATATTAGGTTAAAGATTAATGTTATTTTATTTTTCTAAGCATTAAGTTAAAGTGTTAATTACTTATAATATGTGTAATCTTTTCCACTAGTTCAACTAAAGCCATAATAAACGAAATAAAAAGTTTTTTTTCCAAATATTTAAATTTCAATTATTTGATAACTGCACTATTTTATGATACTGTTGAGACATGACAATAATATTACTCCACCTGTTACTTTTGAATGTTTGATTAATGCTTGTAATTTTAACAAATAAATATCTGTCAGTGCGTAGTACCCATTTGAATAATGATCGTTCGCAAAATCGTACATTTTCTTAAGAATAATTAGTCGAAAAATTAAAAAATTACCATTTTTTATTATTCGGATATTGTCGATATTACATGTGTAGTCCCATAGAGATCTATTATTGGACATATTATGTTCCTTTAATACATAAATGATTGTTTTGATTTAGATTTAAATAATACCCAGCTGTTGCTCGATAGATCCAGGGATTTGCCTGATGTTTTGGAGGCTGTTATAAAATGTTCACTTGCTAAACTGCTTGATTGGATGATGCATAACACATTTGCGATAAATGCACACAAGACCAAGGCCATTTGTTTCGCACAGCTCGTCGAAATTATACATATCCAAAGATAGAGATATGCAGCAAACACATAGACTTTATCTTGGTATTGTAATGGATCAGTTTCTCAACTTTAATGAACAGATTGACATTGTTTCATCTCAATTTACTCTTGGACTCACTACAACTTACGAGCTCTATAAAGCTTTGCTATATAAAAGTGGTAAACTTTTACACCCTGTATCTCACCTTGTATTCTAACACGGTAGTCACAAATTAATTTTTTTAAAAACTCTTATGCGATTTGTTTGTACATCATTTTGCAATCGGACCACTTGTTTGATCAATTAACAAGGTTTTCGGCACGGAGACTATAGTTAGAATGTTGTGAGGAGGATAAATGAAAATATTTATAAAAACAGAAAAATGAACAGTGTCATTTTTAATTTTTTGTTCCACTTTCAATGTTATTTGTAGTATTTTCCATGATTTTCATGGTATTTTCTTTCTAAATAAATATCTCAAAATTTTGTCGACCTGGATTTGTTTATTATGTTTCCAAAATAAGAAGCCCATATATATACATATGTTTCCCATCATGAACCTTGTAAACTGATTTATTCGAAGAATTTTATACTGACCATTTTCGAATAACGAATAATTCAAATTATGTAATGTAGAATAATCCAACAAAACGAATAAAATGCAAGAAAAATTTGACAGATACCACTCATATACAGTGATTGAATATGGCTCTCTTTAAGAGTAAATACACTGTGCGACGGCCAAATTCGAGGGGGTTCTGCTTACCGGGACAAATTATAACGGTAAAAAAAAAAGTTGTATTGTCTCGACTTTTGGCTGGGTCAGGTCTAGGAATCGAGATATATCGATTTGAAATTAGTAAGTATCCTATAGTAGAAATTGTCAGTTTGAGTGAATTTTTCATTCATTTTACCATCTAAATGTCCGAATATCGCAAAGTTATGTTCATCAATGTTGTTAAGCTCAACGCCGGCTAAAACACAGTCAATAAAGGAAATTTTTGGTATTCCTTGAGTGGGATCCTGGAAAATCAGTTTTTTATATTTTTTTTCGTAAGTTATCTAACAAAACTCAATTAAAATCAAACCCCATTCGTTTCATAAGCTTCCGTATATCTAGCCAATTCCTTAAATTTTGCTTCGCTGATTCTTAGGAAAATATTATTCAATCAATCGAGAATTTTTGGTTTCACAATGGCCTTGATGAAATTGTTCACGTTTCCCAGTTTGATGTGGAGAGGGGGCATGAGCACGTTCTCCATTGGCACGAGTGGATCATTTGTGTAATTGTGTCCTTTCTTCCTTGGATCTCGAACAAGTCAGTCATTTGTCGCTTTAAATCGGATATGCCAGAGATTCAAGAAACACTTGTGTTTCGTATATCATCCTTGGAGACTTCTTAGCATAGCCACGACTTTCAGATCACAACTTAGCCGCCACAAGTGATCCGTATAGCAAACTTTATTGAAAATTATTTGCATGGAATCGTATGTTTCACTCATATCTGTGCTGTAGCCAAAGGGTTTTTTATTATGTTTATGCAGCAAAATGACTTTCAAGTTTAATTTCAAAGAATCTATGAACGTTCGCTTTCCTTTATTGACAACATCATATCTGATGGACATTTAGATGGTCAAAATGCATAAAAAGACACAAAAAATTACAATTTCCCTTATACGATACCTACTAACTTTAATTTAATTTAAAAATTTTAAAAATATTTTTCCCGATTTTGACCCATTGTTGGTCCAACTTACTATAGCCTAATATACATCTTTGCAATGGACTTTGAAATATCTCTCATTAGAAATATCCATATTGTCTATATTTATGACTTAGTAATCGAGATATAGATAAAAATAGGCCAAAAATAGAGGTTGTATTGGATTTTTGCACATATCTCCGTTATTTATGGACGGATTTTGCTGATTTTAAATAGGAAACTTCTGGAAAGCATATCTGACAGAATTATTGTAGATTTGGATCCCGAAGATATCTGGAGTCTTCCGAAAATTGATTTCAACAGACAGACGGGCATGGCTTAATCGACTCCCCTATCTATAAGGATCCAGAATATATACACTTTATAGGGTCGGAAAATTATATTGTGGAAATTACAAACGGAATGACATATATGAAGAGTACAATTATTAAAAGCAAAACTGAATGGAGAAAACATATTTAAATATAATTTGCATTAGATTTGAATTAACAAAAACTGAATCATTCATGAATTATCTTATTAATTAACTACATTATAAATTAATTCAACGATAAATTAATTCTATTTAAATGAAAGCCTTTGAATGCAGGTAAAGACTTTGCTGTTGGGAATGGATTTATGGAATGAATGACTGATATTTCTTAATACTGAATTGAAATTTTAGTGAATTAACCTCAAATTTATTTCATTAATTCTAAGTTCTAAAGTGCGTAATGTTTATAACAGTTTACTGGTTTATGGCCTAATTTGTTTTTTTTAACATTTCCCGGGAATGAAAAAAGTTCGGCGAATTAGGAACCCTAAACTCAATTCAATCCATCCATTAATATTTGCAATCTCCTCGACTTTCGTGTAAGCAACTCCAATATAAACACAAATATTGAAATCAATAACATGACAGCATTTATAAGATACAATCCAGTTAGATTTTTATTTGCAAGTTTACTCACGAATTGGGAACCTGTATTCATGTTCTGAAAATAGGAGTGAACATGCTTTTTTGCAATGTGTGACGTTATACCTGCACTGCATAATATTTTTATCTTTCTATCGATACTTGATCGCAATATACAATTTTTCTGAAAGTACATGACGCATGGAAACGAATATATGGTCTCCTCAACATAAGTTAATATGCTTGTGTTCCAATTCATATAATTGTAATGGGCCAATGAATCCAAAAGAACCGTGGCTGTAAGACGCAACCTACTAATTTGCAACATATCCAGGCGTTTAATAGTGTTGCGCATGATCTCTGTTTTATTTTCTGGATAGAACTCGCTATAAGAAGGTGCCAATAAAGTGTAGTCCTGCTCTACAAGATGTGAAATTTTTTGCGGCACTTCAAGCCGTTGCGAAAACCGTAGACTATCGAACATTTTCCCCTGATAACCATTACGTACTTCAAATGACAGCAACAGCCAGGCGGCCATAAGAAAACGTGCGAAATTTCGTTTCGGTAGAAGTTGTGTTGGTAACGAGTTGCCCAAGAAAATGACAACCATTGAACAGATTGGTTTTTTATTCGTAGATCCGAATATGAAATCACGCACTTTGGGTTTTGTCTCCACAATTTTAGTGACAATAAATAAGACAGAGAATAAAACTATTAGAGCTATCCAGGTAGATGGACATAATGGATTGAGTAGTTGTTTGATAGGACCGAAACATAAACCACTACGAACCACAAACACCAACGGCGTAGTGTGATAAACGTATGACATGCTGTATTTTTGGTTATTCGATAGACTCGAGCTGAAACCTCCAATTGCTAAATCGGCACGATTATGATCCAGCTAAAAGAAAAAGTGTGGATAAGAAGAAGATAATGTAAGTTTTTATTTAACAGGTCTAAAATGTTGACAGTTTATTAGTAAATTTTACTAATATATCTAGGAACTATATTCATACCCTGTATCTTAGAAACACACAAGTCTTCAGACGAGCGAAAAAGTCTGTATATTTTAATTAATTATAGGGAATATTAAATTCTTTCTTCTACAATGTATTTTAAAGGTCGCTCTACTAATTGTTTATAATTTATTTTTAAAATTTTACATTATTGAGAAATTTATTAAAGATATAGAATTTTTTTCTAAAAAAGTATTAATTTTTTATTAGCAAAACAAATTGATAGATGGTTGTATTGCAACCCCCATCAACACGAAGTGTGCACGCAGAAAAAAAATATAGTTGTGCATTGTTACTGTAACCATTTCAACATTTGTGCATGTTTACTGTAACCATTTCAACATTTTTAACAATATTATAGTCACAGTAACTATATATATGATTATGGTAACAATAATATGGTTAATTTACGATTCACATGATTGTATCAACCATATATATGGTTACAGTAAACATGAATATGTTTGTGACAGTCATTTATATGATGAATTTTTTTATCATAATATGTTGTTCTCAGATTATGATATTCATAAGCCGGTAAGTCATTCATCATATAAATGGTTGTCACAAACATATACATGTATACTGTAACCAAATATATTGTTGATACAATCATGTGAAACGTAAATTAACCATATTATTGTTACCACAATCATATACATAGTTACTGTGTCTATAATATTGTTAAAAATGTTAAAATGGTTACAGTAACAATGCACAACTATATTTTTTTTCTGTGTGTGGTTATGTGTTAACTAATAGTTATACTGACAGTTTTCATACAAAAATATTTTTTACCAACAGTATAACTATTAGTTAACACATAACCAGACTTCGTGTTAATGGGGGTAAGTAGTACATTTTAATTTGGATTTAATTTTGTGACATCCGTAATTTTTAAAAATCTTTTATTTGTATTAGTTAAATAGCTGAACCCGGTCCGCGCTGCTATCCCTTAGAACACATATTTTTATATTGTATCTCGATCTCGATTTTAATATACAGTGAAGGACAAAACTTCATGAGGAGAAAGTGTGGCGCGATTGTCTCTGAATATGTTGGTGTATATTCTTCTCATGCCTTGGGATCGTGTCTACACCGTTCAACCGAATAATGCTGAATGTTATTATTTGCGATTGTTATTGCATAGTATCAAAAGGAAATGAATCCCAAACATATCGAGAAGCGTGTTGAAAGTGTTCAGCATTGAAAGCACAAAGTATACAGAGGTGTCAAATTTGACGTTTCAAAAACTCAAAATCAGATGAAAGGGCAGTTCTCTTAAAAAAGGATAGCAAATATTTTGTACTACAATATCAGTGATGTGTTAAAGCAAAACGCTATATACAACGCGAATATGGTAGACAAAGTAATGTAATCAAAACAAACAAATAACCAAAACAAAACAATGAAAAGGGCAGTTTATAAAGAAAGAGACGAATAGAAAACGAGATTATTTTCTGTCTCGTGACACCTCTGTATACTCTGTGATTGAAAGTGTTCAGCATTAGAACACTAACAGAGGCATCACTCATATGTCCGCCAAAACAAATAGGCTCTTTTTTTGCGATTATTTTAACAACATGCTCACCATCGAATCCACGAGAACTGTGGGAAACGCATTGCGAAAGCTTAAGTGGAGACTTTCTCATGCAATTACGCGTAACTAACCCTAACCAGCAGTATTCAGACCAAGCACTACTGCTGATAGAGAACATGTGCATATCTATTAACAAAAACGGATTCCTCGATGCACTAGGAGGGACAGGCACAACAAACGACGTGTCGGTTCTGTACCTGACATGTGCTCTAATTCCTTGCTTCGCTTACACCATATCATGTATAGCAAATGGATGCTCTCGATGCAACGGATTCCTCGATGCACTAGGAGGGACAGGCAAAACATTTCTCATCTATTTAATATTGGCGTCGCGACGCGTCGGTTCAGTACCTGGCATGTGCTCTAATTCCTTGCTTCGCTTACACCAAATCATATACTAAAAAAATTTTTTGTTGAATATTTATTTTAGAACGACGTTGGGCAGGCCATCAAGCACAATGGCGAGCTGATTACCAACTTCTTGTTTTTATTTGCTTGGACCAGCACTCAGGGCATGACCCCTACTCATGCAATGCATTGTGTTGGAACTAGGAGAAAAAGGTTATGGGAAGGAGGATAGAGGGAGTAGTGTTTGTGCATATAATTTGATAATTTGAATTTTCCTACATTGAAAGGGACAGGAAATACTTCGGGAGGAAGCTTATTTCACATACGGACGGTACGGCTAAAAAACGAATTTTCTCTGTAGTGTGTTGTGCGATCCACTGGCCAATCGAATGAATGAGCCCCCGACGATGAACGCGTAGTGCGTAAGAAACTACGGGTTTCGGGAACGAGTTCCCTAATTTCATCAGAACACATTCCATTGTAGTATCGATAGAACAGTGAAACACAACCCACATTGCGACGATGCTCCAGAGAATCAATAGAGCTGGACACCCTACTGTCACCGATAAGGACCTTCGCCCTCTCCTGTACGCGGACAAGTAACTCCAAAATAGACTTCGAAGCACCGGCCATACATGAGAGTTGTATTCCATTTTGAGTCGGATATAAGTGGTGTAAATGGTAAGGAGATCAGATGAAGTGAAGTATTTCTTACACCGTCTTAGCTTAATTGGAAATTCGCCACGAGCGATTTGAGAGCGTGACAATCTTACGTGGATGCCTTTTAAACGAGGAAAACTTTTCGATGAGATCTTACACACACTATGTGTTATTTAACCCGCCAATGTTGACGCAAATTTTACTTTGATCAAGGGTGACGCCTGTCTCATGCACTAATAGTTCACTTTTTTGTAAATTCATGCTCTTTGACAATATAACAAAGATATTTAATCAATTTAAGCTCTTTTACTTCAATATAAAAATTCAAAAAAAAATTTAAAAAAACAACAACGGAGAATAAAGTTATTCGATTCTTTTAACAAACCCGGTCTCACAGACATATAGGTCACCACTGGCGGTTTAAATTTAATAATGGGAAGTGCTTAATGAAAGACCCTTTATATATCTACAAACATAAAATGGGCGACAATAAATGTTTAATATTTGGTCGGATTCGTGATCAAAATGACCAAATTAGTAAGAAACCTTATTTATAAGTGAAAATTAGACAAAATAAGTAAATGATTTAAAAAGTATTTATTCTAGCTTTTAGAATAAATATTAGCGGTATTCACAATGTAGAGTACTTGGTTTTGTAATGTAGTAAAAGAGCACAATATCAAAAAACTAAAAACAAAATACTTTAGAAATTGAAATGTTTGTCAATAAATTGCTTTTCTGCTTTTTTACTAAGCTAAGTACACTACATTGTGAATACCGCTATTGTACTTTTTAATTCATAATTTTTTATAAGATAAAGAAATTATAAAAATGTCAATAAAAATGTAAAAAATACTTTTTTCTTTGAAATTTATAACGCTCTTTTTCATGGAAATCTAAGATAGAAAAGATATTCAATATAGTCCCTTGATATACCAGTTCGCATAGGTTAGTTCAGTGACTTGTCAAAGAATGTCTAAAAGATGTAAATTTCCATCTCTTAGAACAACATCATATTAAGTTCTCTGTCACATAAAGTCTAAGAACTAAAATTGATCGCTATTCCCGAGGAAACACATACGGGACTATTTAGTTCAATATCGGCTGTCTTCCTTCTATTATATGTTAGCTAATACTTACATCACCGAAACACCCCATTGACTTTGTAAAAGTTTTAATTACATTCCTTTCCTTGGAAAAACGTAAACGAATTTTAATATTTAAAGCTTTGGCAGCTTCTTTCAAAATGTCACCCTCAATACCACCCAGACGACTGTTATCCATTAAATGTGTTTCATTGTTCACATCGCCATCAAAAGTTAAAAGTGGCTGCATTTCATGAGCCGATACATTTAACCAACAACCATTATAATCATTTATATTATCGGGAAATAGAAATTGATGTTTTAGAGATCCATTCTCATAACGATTAATTTCACGTACAATTATGTTATCCCAGCAATAAATTTTGTTAAACTGCTCATAAGTATAGAAACTAATGTAATTACCATTAAAGGCTTTGCTCATTACAACCACATTCCTAACGTTATAGCTCAAAGATATTTTAAATATTTGATACAGAGTCTCTTGGCGTTCAAGTTCATTACTGTCGCTCCATGTTAGCAAAATGAAAAAGTTGAAGGAACGTTCCTGTTGGGTGCTGGGTAAAGTGTAGCGCAGAGTTCTATTGGGGAGACAGAAACGTTTATACATTTAAAAAATTATTTAAGCCTTGATAGCAACTTACTTAAACGACTCATATGAATCGACTATAAATATATGATAATCCCACAATCGATCATTGTAATTACCCAAAAACAATTGCACTGTGAATTCCTCCTTTAAACCGACAAGAATATAGTTTAATAGTACTGTCTGATAGTTATGCTGCTCACTGCAAAGAACTTCACAATTCTCAGTGATGACGACCGTATTCGTTTTTGGACTTATGAAACGTTTAGCCATGTCCACAGCCAAATTGGTGTATTCAACAAAATTATGATTTGAATTTGTATTATCAATTGGAATTTTAGATATTGCATTTGATAGCAACTTTAAAACCACCACAACTATTAAATAGTATTTTAGTTTCATTTTTTTCCGCTTCTTAATAACCGACCACTTTGTATTCATATACTTTAATTGAATATATTTTTTGTACATTTGACTGATGTTTTGTGCAGAAATTTATTAATGCTCATCTAATTAATTAACTGCAAACTATTTGTTTTATCAAGAAATCTTATCTGATGAAAGAATATCTATAGTGTTAATAATGTCTTAGTTTATCATGGTTTAGCATTAGCGTGGCTCTTATTTTAAACCTTTTAGATTTTCGATGATCCCACGATTTCAATCATCTACAAATAACATGCTGATCATTTTAGAAAAAGCGGATAAGCGGATAGGTTGTACATTTTATATGAAGTTTCGAGTTTTGGCTCAACATAGCATAATTAATACTAATTATTTACGCCTTATAATGTGTAAATAATTCCCAAACAGTTTATGTGAATTTTAAGATAAGATATCTTAGAAAACATGAACAAGGGAAACAAGAATAGAAGTACCTATAAAGTAACACACTGCGTCCGGGTAAAAATGCATAACCAGCATAACCATAAAAGTATTACTTGCGGATATTTTAAATTAATTGCTGATTATTCAATATTTAGATCCAAAACAGTACATATTTAAAAGCAATTCGGATTTTGTGTGCAGCTCGAAAATAAGTAATTGTTATACTGGATCTTCAGCGTTGCCGTTTTGTTTATTTATAACCAAAATTATCTACATTTTTCATTTGCGACCCCATAAAGTAAATATATTCTGGATCGTTAGATAGCGGAGTCGATATAGCCATGTCTGTTTGTCGGCTGAAATCAACTTTCCATCAATATATCGGGAATTCTTCCGATTCGGTTGCTATTTGAAATCGACAAAATCGGCCCACTAATAGTTGAGATATAAGGCAAAAACCGGAACAACCTCGATTTTTGGCCTATTTTTTATATATATCAGGATTTCTAAGTCATTAATATAAACAATGGATATTTAATGATAGATTGTTTAACTCGAATTTTTTCCCCCATTTTTTCACTAATAAATATAAAATTTTTTAAAAAATTTAAAAAAAAAAATAAAAAAAAACAATTTCGAAAAATTTTTTTTTTTTTTAAATATTGGAAAAAAAAATTAATTTAAAAAAAAATTTATTTTTTTTTAATTTTGTTTACCTAAGAATATTTAAAATTTGTATTTTAAAGTATAATTATATGAAGGGTATATAAGATTCGGCACAGCCGAATATATCTCACTCACTTGTTTTTATTCCTTTTTTACTTTTTCAAAACTATTTTGTTACAGACAGAATAAAATATATAATAATAATATGTTTTAACCCTGGTTGTATCAACTGAAGTATTAGTTATAATATTGGGTTTAAACATGCTACCCAAAACGTCTGCGAGTTTTTTTTTAATTATTCACTATAAATAGAGTTTCAGAATCTAATACTAAAGGTCGTTACTCAAAAATGTTAATACTTAATTGGCAATCCTTTTAAATGATATCAAATCATTTGAGATCGAATAATTATTTTAGAAGATACGCAGAAAAAAATTACGACAAATCAATTGTCATATAAATTAACAAATTCGTCAATACAATTAATTTTTTAATAAAAAAGGCACCAACAACCAATTTTGTAGATACAAAAAATATTTTTGTTACTTAAAATTGTTAACTCTCAACAAAAAATTTTAACAACGAGTTTGTGGAATTAAATAATAAATTTGTTAACAGTCAACAGTAAAATTTTAACAATAGGTTTGTAATATTGAATAATTATATTGTTACTAGTTTATAATATAAATTATATATGTATCTGCAAAAGCTTTTTCATATAATAATAAAAATGCAATTTGATGGTTTTAATTGTTTTTTTTTATTATTTTAAACAAATTTACAAAATATAAAGTTAAAACATGTATGTATATATGTATCCATTTTCTCACCTTTGAACCAGTACAATGATCAATATCCCCTTCTACGAACGGTTATACAGATTGTTCCTCCTATATTCTTCTTGAATGATTTCATTTACCCTCGACGCATTTGATGACGAAAAGGGTCCACTTGAAATCCCGTTGAAAAAACGTTTTGTATATAAAATTGATGTAAAATTGTTTGACTTATAGCGATAGACTATAGTTTCATATTAAACTTACCATGTAGAATAGTCCAATTTTTTATAATTGATAAAAGAAAACATATTTTTCATGAAAAAAAAATGTGTTTATTTTTCTTTAATTTTTATTTTTTTTGACACATTTATTTTTGTTACTTTCAATATGATATTCCCATTGAATTTTAACAACTGAAATTGTTAATAAATATCTAATATAAATTGTTAATATGAGTATAAAAAAATTATTAAACATTTAAATCACATTTCAAACAATCCTTTTTAATTATTTAATAACTGTTACTATTTTCTTCTGTGTAATTACGATTTTTGTGATTTAGGGATGTAAATAAGTTCCCAATATTGGTTTATCGATTATTTTAGATTGAAGAGGTAATCAGGAAAATGTCAAAATTAACAACAAATTTGTAATAATTTGTAAATAATTGAAGTTACTGAAAATTAGTAAACTTTGAAGGGCTATATCTTCTGAATCGAAAATCTGATTGTCATAAGAGTAGCATATTTGAAATTGTTGGACAATTTCCTGTAAAATAGGTTTATTCAATATAATTGGTGCTTAGTTTGATTTTGGAAAAGTTTTAATTTTCAAGATAATTGCAAAAAACCAAGGCATTCGCACGGAACAAATATTCGCGGCCAACAATTCAAACGACAATTTCAGCGAAATCTGAGGCAATATTTCAATGTGACTAATTTTAGAATTTAAAAAATTATTTTGATTTTGTGAAAAAAAAAAATTTTATACTTTTTTTAAAATTAATATTAATCACTATCGCATGGTACATTTTTTTCATTATGATATTTATGTAGTTTCTGTTGCTTTTTTATGAAATAATATATAAACAACAGGGTGGGTCGATTTAGCAATCGAATTTTCGATAGCTTTTGGCATGAGGAAAAAAAAGTTCCACTACGACATGTCAAAAAAATCACTTTCGAGGCGCCAAAATTTTTTTTTTTTTTTTTACATTTTCTCAACTTTTATTTTTAAGGTTTTTTGAAGTAGGTAATAAAAAAAGTTGCTTCAATTTTTTTTTTAAATATTACTTTTCCAAGGCTATATCAGTTTTTCGAAAAAAAAATATTTTCTACAAATAATCTTTTAAAAACCCAAAAAAATAATTTTTTTAATGATTTCGCCATCGTTTTAAGCGTATAAATTTACCATGGATAGGATATATATAAAAAATTTAAATCCGCGAATTTGTTTAACATACAAAAATCGATTTTTGAACAAAAACTCCTCCAAAACATGAAGATTTTTTTTTTTTGAAAAACTGCTATCGCCTTCGTTTTTAGCGTACAATTTCACCTTGGAAAGGTAATATTCCAAAAAAATTAAATCAGCCGATTTATTTTTATTACCTACGAAAAAAAAAAACATTAAAAATAAAAGTTGAGAGAAAATCAAAAATTTTAATTTTGGGCGCCTCGAAAATAATTTTTTTGATGTCGTAATGGAACTTTTTATTCCTCATGCCAAAAGCTATCGAAAAATCGATCAGCACAATATAAAAAAATGTTTGTCCTTACAAATCGGCCCACCCTAATAAACAAGTATAGATTTTTGTTTGCCCTAAAATTTTTTTAAATGGGGTAAAAATATATCTTATGCTGTCTCATCTATTGAAAGAAGTGAAAAGCCACACCCCCCGTTCCGATCCATCCCATTTTTGGTTAGACTGCATGCACTGATAAGAAATTTGTCCGTATGAAGTTTGAAGACTGTCACGATTATAGGTCTGCTGATATTCGAAAATAACTATTTACATGGGTGGTACCACGCCTATTTATTCAATTCCACCCATATTCAGCCAAGATGCTTTCACAGATATAGTTAACCAGATATTCCTATTGTTCCTTCCAGATAAAGAAGGAGAAATCTATAATTTAAAATTATTTCAATATGTAACTTATTTATTAACTTTATAAACATTTCGAGGGACTATAATTAAAACCATTTATCTTATAAAACACAAATTATTAGAAGAGCAAAATACCTGTATATATCGCTTATTTATGGAGAATATTTAAATGTTTCTTCTCCAATATGATTTTAAGGCTGCTAATAAATTCTACGTATAATTTATTTTTAAAATTTTGCATTATAGCAAGATTATTAAAGACAGTGGGTTTTTTCTACAAGAATATTAATTTTTTATACATTAAACTAATATATAGGGCTTTTACATTATATAAAATACATTCTAGTTTGGATTTAATTTGTGAATTCAGTCAATTCTAACAGTTTTATTCATAATATTTAATGCATACAACAAATCATATGTATTTTAAATTACAAACAATGAGCACTGTATAATAATAGGATTAACTGGTTCAAATTATCGTAGAAAACATGACATTTTGAGGTATACGCTGTTCAAATCATGTAAATTAATCCATTTATTTGGAGACATTGAAAATGGAGAAGAATATAAGTGTTTCGTATCAATTGTATGTGGTTTAATTCAAATTGGAAGGTCGAAATTGTTTTATACTTAATGCTACAATTTGGAAAATATAAAAGTAACCTTGTTTCACATACCTTACAATCGTTCTTAACATAACAAAAGTTTAAAATTTAAAGAAAATGTTTATAATATTAGGGAAAGTTTTGTTTATTTTGCAAATATTAAATGAAATACATTAAGCTTTTCAAAATACGTACACATATAATATGGATACAAAATGTACATTTATTGCAAATTTACGCCATATATTTCTTACGTGACGTGTATATTATAATTAAATAAAATACATACTTTGTTCTGCTTAAACAGAATTCAAATCGTCCATTAATCTTAGTAATCTCTTCGACTTTCGTGTTAGCAACTCCAATATAAATACAAATATGGCAATCAATAACATGATAACATATATAAGATACAATCCTGTAAGATTATCATTTGCAAGTCTGCTCACGAACTGCGAGCGAGTATTCATGTTCTGAAAATAGGAATTAATATGCTTCTTTGCAATATGCGAATTAATACCAGCTGCAGATAAAATTTTTAATTTTCGATCGATACTCGAACGCAATATAGAATGTTTCCGAAAGAACATAACACATGGAAACGAATGTATGCTCTCCTTTACGTAAGTTAATGTGCTGGTATTCCAATTCTTGTAATTGTAATGGGTCAAAGTATCCAAAAGAGCCGTGGATGTAAGACGTAACTCATTTGCTTGCAGTATATCCAGGCGTTTAGTGGTGTTGCGCATGATCTCCGTTTTATTACCCGGATAGTAGTCTGTATACGAACTAGTCAATAGATTGTAGTCCTCTTCTATAAGTTGTGAAATTGTTTGAGGTACCGGAATGCGTTTCGAGAACCGTAGACTATCGAACATTTTCCCTTGATAACCATTACGTACTTCGAATGACAGCAACAGCCAGGCGGCCATAAGAAAACGAGCGAAATTTCGTTTCGGTATTAGATGTGTTGGTAAAGAGTTACCAAAGAAAATGACAAACATTGAACATATGGGTTTTTTATTCATGGGTCCAAATATGAAATCGCGCACTTTGGGTTTTGTCTCCACCATTTTAGTGATAATAAATGAGACAAAGAAGAATATTAATAGTGATATCCAGATAGATGAACATAAAGGATTGATTAGTTGCGTGATAGGACCGAAACATAAACCACTACGAACGACAAACACCAATGGAGTAGTGTGATAAACGAATGACATGCTATACTTTTCGTTATTCATTTGGCTCGTGCTGAAAGCTCCAATGGCTAGTTGGGCACGGTTTTGATCCAGCTAAAAGAAAAATGGTGAAATAGAAGTAAGTAAATTTTATTTAAAACTTGTCTACAAGTGTTAACACGTTAAGAGTTTATCAGTTAATTAAAAAAAAAAAAATTTCAATTAGTTTTCATTTAGTTAAAATATATCAAATACAACTAGTTCGCTTAGATTAGTTCGGCAACATATCGCAGAGTGTATGGAATGTATAAAGTCCCCCCATATGTCCTGTAAAGTGTTAGAACTTGAACCGATTCCTATTCCGAAGCACTAAAATATGGGACTACTTCAGTTTCTTCCCTTGATTATATGTTAACTCGTACTTACATCACCGAAACATCCCATTGAACTCATATAAGTGTTAATTATATTCATTTCCTTTGAAAAACGTAAACGAATTTTAAAATTTAGAGCTTTGGCAGCTACTTTCAAAATCTCGCCTTCAATACCACTCAGACGACGGCTCTCCATTAAATGTGTTTCATTGTTCACATCACCATCAAAATCTAAAAGTGGTTGCATTTTATGAGCCGACACATTTAACCAACAACCTTTGTAATCATTTATATTATCGGGAAATAGAAATTGATGTTTTAGAGTTCCGTTCTCATAACGATTAATTTCGCGTACAATTATGTTATCCCAGCAATAAACTTTATGGAACTGTTCATAAGTGTAGAAACTGATGTGATTTCCATTAAAGGCTTTGCTCATTACGACCACGTTCCTAACATTATAACCCAAAGATATTTTAAATATTTGGTACAGGGTCTCCTGGCGTTCCAGTTCATTGCTATTGCTCCAAGTTAGCAAAATGAAAAAGTTGAAAAAACGTTCCTGTTTAGTGGTGGGTAAAGTATAGCGTAGACTTCTATTGTATAAACATAAATGTGATGAGAAATTATATTACTTAAGATGTAATATCTAACGATATATTTAAAAATAACAACTTACTCATACGACTCATGAGAATCGACTATAAATATATGATAATCCCACAGTCGATCATTGTAATGGCCCAAAAACAATTGCACTGTGAATTCATCATTTAAACCCACAAGAATATAGTTTAATAGTACTGTCTGATAGTTTTGCTGCTTACTGCAAATAACCTGACAATTCTCAGTGATGACGAGCGTATTTGTTTTTGGACTTATGAATCGTTTGGCCATGTACACAGCTAATTTGCCGTATTCAATAATATTTTTATTTGAATTAATTTTGTCAATTGGAATTTTAGATTTTGCAATTGATATCAACATTAGTACCACCACAACTATTAAATGGTATTTTAGTTTCATTTTTTCCGCTTCTTAATAACCGTCCCCTTTGAAATGAAAACTTTAATTGAATGTATTACTATTAGTTTAGTGCATAAATGTATTAATGCACATTTAATTAATTAACTGCAAACAATTTTTTTTTAACCAACAAAATCGTATCTGATGTAAGACTATCTATAGTGTTAATAATGTTTTAATTTATCATGGTTGAACATGCATTGTCGTCATCATACACGAGGGCTTAGGAAAAGTAAATAACGACCATCACCTGATATATTGCTAAGAAGGAGGACTCTCTATCGCTGGTTAAAACCTAAAATGGATGATGATACATAGTGTTAGGACTTTACTATTGGTCTCTGTACGCTGAAACGTTTGGTCGAGACGTACAGCGAGTCTCCTGGGGAAACCTGTAAACTTCTCCCTTGAAAACAACACTAAATCGTTTACCATTTTTACCAACAGCAATTAAAGTCTGGTAGACAGAATCTTTGGGATGAAGCTGTTGAAATGGGCGATATCTAAACTTAGACTATTTATATCCTGGACTAGATGATATTTATCCATGCTCTCTGCAACTAGGTTGTGACAGTACTTTCACAACCTTCGCCCAACTGTTGGGAATTTTCAAATATAATATAATGGTCTGCCATCCGACAGAGAATTTTCATGTCGTTAAAGTGGTCTTTATTTCAAGGGCTGATTGCAAGTCTCAACAACTTGCAAAATCTTACGCACCATTCATGCTCAGCTCGTATTTCCTTAAAATATTGAAGAAACTATTAGTTAGTATCATTAGGAAACTATCTATCTTTTGATATACTGAATGAGATGCCTCTAACTCTATGTATGTTCATCGGTATTGAGTCATATGGGCAATTCCATGTCATCGTACGTTACATTTGTACGCCTATAGAATGGAATAGATTTTGCACAAATAAGAGTATCTGAAAAATAATTTGGTCTTTATGTTCCATTCAGAGGGTACTACATTTTAAAAAAATAATATGTTCTTTCGACACATTGTTGTCCAAAATATCGAGCGAAATATGGGTATATCGTACGTGACATAAAACAGAAGTAATTTTGAGGTACATGTAGAAATATGCGAAAATTTGCGAATCGTGAGAGGCGTTATGTTTTCTTTTAATTTCTTACACTAAACGAAATATTTTTCCTTTACAATCCGTCATATTTAAATAAAAATAATCATTGGATGATTTTATAATACATAAAATTTAATATCGTACGTGACATACCGTACATGATAGATTTTTCTCTTATAATAAAACAATAGTCAAATTCATTTCAAACTATATGCTAATTGGGAGCTTAGTTTTAACCGCAATTTTAGCATAAAACACGCCTATTAAATTAAAAAGTTAAATATAGTCAGTTTAAACTATTATTTTTGCCAATAAAATGTTGTAATAAGCTTTAAATACTGACACATAGTAATATTTTAGTGTTTTCTCCTATTCAAATTATCTTGGAAAAAAGTTTCAAGGGTTTTTGGGTTTTCAGTCGTGGTAGTCATTCTCGTAGAATTGCCCATATGTGAATATTAAACGAGCTTTGCGCTTTAAATATATTTCAGATAATATATGCAAGTAAATAGTGGAGAATGTATCATTTATAGTTCATAAGTTAGATTTATGCTGCCTACCAGTTGGTATATTATCGACCCTTTTATATGGACTCTGGAGATACATATCTGTGACTCGGAAGACTATGTCGGAAAGCAAGCAATTTTCTATGGATTTAACCTATTACTTTAACGGGGAAAGGGAACTGTCAACCCTAAAAATAACTATTATTGTATCATTTACCAGGTGCTTGGTGATTCAACTAATAAGTTCTCCAATGATGTGAAATTCCTTGGGGTTATATAGACAAGACCCTCATATGTTCAACACTACCAATAAGAATGATATATTGTTATTTTATACAAAACACCCAAAATATTTGGGGTATATTGAATTTGCCATTCCGTTTGTAACATATAGAAATATTGGTAGTAAAACAAAGAGTATATATATTAAGGGTCCTTATAAAATTCTAAGTCGATCTAAAAGGTATAATATTCCTCAAATATTCTTTGTTGATCAGAAAAGTCTAGTATTGAAAATATGCCAAATCAAGTCGGACCAAGTGATATTTTTCACATATTTTTGCTATTTTGTGTAAATATATTGCAGATAAATCCATTAAATTTGGCTAACATTGTTCCTATGATAAAAAGAAAAGCTCTTTTAAAAGTGCTAAGAGTTGATGCATGATTTTACCCAGCTCGCATACAAATATTTTTCCGGACAATGGCTTTATGGTTCATAAATGTTTATAGAATATCAATATCCATACCCCATATAAAGTCAAGTTCCGAAAATCTCTTAAATACGCATAACTATCTTAATTTTCACCTAATAATGATATTTTTATTAGGTTAAAATTCGACATAAATAATCCTAATGTATTGTATATCAAAATCAGAGCACCGAATTTTATGGAAACAGTCCTTATATAACTTCCACTTCCTGAAAGCACTTTAATAAACATAAATCTCTTATAAATAATGTTATCATGGTTAAAATAAATAAATAATTAGAGTTTCCAATTCGGTTTTAACCGAAACCGAAACCGCGGTTTTTCAAGGCCTAAAACCGAAACCGACAACAATTCTTCGGTTTTCACTTTTAATATATTTTCACTAGAAAAATTCAAAATTTAGAAATGAGAAACAAACTTTTTAATCCAATTATTCATTCAATATCTCTAAACACAGATCGGGAAAAATATCTTATGATTTCTTCAAATTTTTTAAATTGTATTACAATAATTGCTTCAGATGATGTAGCAGGCTACCTTTCGCAGGCTAAATAATGCAAAATTTTTGTAACAAAGTCTTAGTTATTTTCAAATATTCGATAAACTAGCTGACCGGTGCACTTCGCCACCTCAATTAGAATAAAGAAATAGTACTATTAAGTCCCTCTTTGTAAATTAATACTAATTCAGGAAAGCATGTCTCTAGTTTCATGTTTATTGATTCATTGGAATGTGGATTGTAGCGCATTCTAGACGTATTAATAGAATAAAAACAATACCATAAATACCCACAATTTGTATTCCTACTCAGCATCATGAATGTTTAATTTCATATTTCTGTGTCCATTATTATAGAAAATACAAAAGAAATCTAAGACTATAATCACCTTTCGTGAATTCTAACTCATTGAGAATCATTTGTGCCTAATTTTCAATTTTAAGGTTTATTATTATAAAATATTCAAAAAGTACCTTTACAATAAAGAAATAGTAACATTAATTATCCGTTTTGAATTCGCAATTCTAGGTCCATCGTTATAAAATATTCAAAAAGTACTACTAGTTCGAAAAAGTACCCTCAATTCCCTTTTTATATTCTAACTCAGTCAGGATCGTTTGTGTTTAATATCCTGCTTATAGGTTCATTATTATAGAAATTTCAATAATAGTTTTTGTTACCTCAATATCATTATGCGCTCTATCCTTGATTCTTTCTTTACTCAGAAGCATATCAGCCAACTATTATGTGTATACAATAAGTAAAATAATTTATTATAATAAAAAGTACCATTAGAAGAAAAAGTAAAATTGTCCACACTTAAACCACTGTCAAGTTTGAAATTTCAAAATTATTTCCAGATTCTAGGTTCAATATTATAGAAAATTCATTTTGAAGAACGAAAAAGTACTCCTTAGTTCTAGTTCTCCAGTTTTGGTATCATAATACAATTGAGCACCTTATTCTTGATTATTTCTTTGTTTAGCAGTTCCTATATTATCAACTGATTTAATAGTTAATAAATTATCATAGGTTTTAAATTTTTTAAAACCGAAACCGCGGTTTTGAAATTCTTCGGTTTTTTGGAAACTCTATAAATAATTCAAAGATATAGAAAACTCGTCGTACCTAATTTTATGAAGATCGGTCCATAATTACTTATACACGGAGTCCGCCGGGAAGTTATAGTACTTTGTTTGTTTATAATTTTTGATTAAATGAAGGAGAGTGGATCTTATATTGATAAATGTTGTATTTAATGTCGCCAATTATGCATGAAAAACAAACTCAGGTAAATGTTCGCCTCTTTTGGCCTCTCAATGCGAGCTCCCATAGAAGGTCAACTTTCGCAAAACACATCGATCTGCATAAATATCTTATAAATACAAATTTGAAACGGGTAAGGTCCGATGACTTGCCGAAAATGTTTGTTTTCTCCCTGTTATTTAGTATATGCATTGGGGTGGCCCTAAGCTATATGTGGATTTTTTTTTTTTTTTGCAGATTCTTTTCACTCTCACGACCCACTTTGGCGAATTTGGGTAAAAAAATTTCATTAATCGGTTGGGGTTAAGACGTGCCGCAAGCCCGCTGAAAGAATTCAATTTTTTCAGTTTTTGTAAAAATTTAGCTTTTAAAAAATTACTTTTGCAATTTAATTTAAAAGAATAGAAATTTGTACGTAATTGTCATTCTAATGAGATATAAACGATAAAAATAGGTTAAAAATTTTTAAATTTATTATAAATTAAGTGTCTCAGGCCACCAGGACAAGAAATGTAGGAACAAAATTAACATATTTTAAGAAATACTAAAATAAAAGCTGATTTTTACTTAACATATATCCATATTTACTTGTAAAGGTATTTTTGTGTTCGTAGGATACCATTAACCTATTCGCAGGTATGACCAAAATATTTAATTTTTAAAAATTTTGTTAAACAAATTTCAGAATTTGTTGATCATCACATTGGGATTTATTTAGAATATAATAGGAATAAAAATATGAAAAAAGTATGACAATACCTCCTATAGTTTTTCCGTACCTGCGTTTTAAATTTTGCAATTTTCGAGATAATTTAATTTGTTGGCCACATTTTGGGGAATGAGCACAATGTCATTACAGCTATGAATTTTAAGTAAAACCAATTCAGAAGTTTATAGTCCAAGTCTAAATATAGTCTGAAAGTTTTACTGAAATCGGAAAACTCCAATCCTTAAATCGTGAAGATCAAAGGTAAAAGTTTTCAATATTTGGAATTTCTCATGGAAAGATAGTGAAATGTTATATGTTTTGGGCCGATTTTGATGAAACTTAAGAAAAATATAACATGAAGTCTAGCACAAAAACTTAAATTAACCCCTAACCCGCCAATGGTAACTCAAATTTGACTTTGATATGTAATCAATGTAATCTCTTTTACTTCAATATTAAAATTCACAAAATTTGTTAAAAACAATAACGGAGAATAAAGTTATTTGATTCTTTTAACACATCCGGTCTCACAGACATATAGATCGCCATTGGCGGGTTAATAGCATATGTTAAGTAAAACTGAGTTTTTATTTTAATATTTCTTAAAATATGTTAATTTTGTTCCTACATTTCTTGTTCTAGTGGCCTGAGAAACGCACATTAATGGTCTGGGGAATTTTTAAGGTCCGATTTTTGTTTCTTCCCTATTATATTTTAGCATTGGTTATTTTGATTGTTTTAAAACGCTATATTGAGGTAGTTCAAGTGCCAAGAATTTTAATTTAATTAAAAATACATACAATATAATGTTTAATGAGCCAATACGATATACTGTTTGTTATTAATTATGTTCTATTAAATGTAAATAATACGCATTAAGTAAATAACAATACAACGTTAATGTAATTAAATTTCCATCTGATTAGATTTATACAATGCTGGTTATTTATCATTATTATTATTTAATTCAAATATTTCATAGCACATGGCAACGTTACATTGGATCCGGATCGCCAGAGAGAACAACAAAAATAAAATAATTTTGGTCAGCTTTGGACAGATTTGAAGAAAAGGTGTCATTAATTTCTGTTTAGTAAGAGATCTTATTCTAGAGTATGGCAAATATATCAGCAATGGTCAATTATGAATTAAAAATATGTAGAATGCTGTTTTCTTTTCTGAAACAAAATTCAAATATAGCTATACCAAATTATTTGGGTCATTTTTATATGAATTTGGAGTTCCTGATATCAAAAATTATGTTTAAAAAGCTCTGCAAAAAATTGGAATACCACATTCAAATTAAAGATTAATTAAAACCTTGTTTCATAAATTAATTTAAGTAGCAATTTTGTCGAAAATTTTCTACAAAATCGAGTCCATTCAAATTGGGAAAAAATGGTGGGATGAGATTTTTTCAGAGACACATTCCCTAGAAGTTGCTTTATAAGAGAGGCCATGCCTAACAGCCTAACTACGTAGAATAATAAGAAGGAGCTTCGGACAAAGTTTGAAGACTTATGATATTACAGTTGTCTTGATATTCGCTAATAACTATTTACTAGGTATGAGAGGGGACACGCTCACATGGAATTTCAAAACAAAAAGTAGCGTATATTTCCTTCCATGTACAAAGGAAAACACTGTGATCGGCCCAGCAGTTTAGCGTACAATGGTAACGATAAGGGGGTACATTCCTATCAGCTATCCCCTTAATTTTTGGCATAACATGTCACTGTCATCAACGTTATTTGCACAAAATTTAAAGACTAACAATTACAGTTCACTTGATATTCGAAAATAACTATATACTTTTTATGGGTGTTCTCCAGTGTTCTGATCCCACCCATTTTTTATATCTCTTATGTAAAGTGACAACAAAATAATTAATTTCAAGTTTTACTTTAACTATTACAATTCTCCAGATATTCAAAAAGAAAATAGTTGTATTTCTTTATATGAAAAGGGTTATTCTCTTTAAGCCGATCCCACCCAATTTCAGCCAAACATCGTGAAAATAGAAGAAAGTGATTCGGACAAAGCTTGAAGACTCTCGAAATTACAATTTTCTTTGTAATGGAAGTCCTAAACCCACTGTTTTGATCTCCCCCATTTTTAGCTAAGCTCCGTATTCAGCTTAAAGACTTTCACAGTTATTTTCTTCAAATATTCGAAGATATCTAATCCCAAATAAATCCTTCGATTTCTTTCACCAGATTTTTGGTATTGTATGAGATTTTGTATGTGAGGTTCCATGTCCACTAATTATAACCAGCTCGTTTTCAGTTATAGTGTATGTACTTTGTATGGGAGATGCCACACTCACTAATTTTTAGCTAAACTCCGTAAAGTGATAATAATTTGATTCAGACAAAGTTTAAATACTTTACAGCTACAGCTCTCCAGATATTCGAAATTAACAAATAACTTTCCATGAGAGGTACCACGCCCACTATTTTCGGATAAACTATGTAAAATTATAAGAGAGCCATTTGGACAAAGTTTGAAGAATCTTGCAACTACAGTTCTCAAAGTATTTAGAAATAACTATTTACGTTGTATTGGAGGTGACCCACGACCTGTTACGATCATTTTTGGCTAAATTTCATATTCAGTGATAAGAAATTGATTCGTATAAAGTTGGAAGACTTTCACAATTATAATTCTCTAGATATTCGAAATTAACAATTTACATTGTAATACAATACCGCTGATTTTCAGCCAAACTATGTAAAATGAAACGGGTACTATTCAGGCGAAATTTCAAGACTTCCACAATTATAGTTGGAACTTGGAAATAAGTTATGGGAAGGAGATAGAGTAATGTTTGTGGATATAATTTGATGATTTGAATTTTCCTACATTGAAAGGGACAGGAAATACATCGGACGGTACGATTAAAGAACGAATTTTCTCAGTAGTGTGTTGGATGAGCCTCCGCTGATGAAAGCGTATTTCGAAAGAAACTACGGGTATCGGCAACAAGTTCACTAATTTCATCAGAACACATTCCATTGCACAGTGGGGCAGAATCAACATTTTTTGGAAATAAATCTGGCATTTCTAATCGGCTTCTTGGCTACGCCCACGTAGCCAGGTTGTCCTGGTTTTTTCCTTATATCTCAGCCATTTGTGGACCGATTTTGCTGATTTTAAATAGCAAACTTCTCGAAAGCATGCCTGACAGAATTATTCAAGATTTGGATCCCGAAGATATCTGGGGTCTTCAGAAAATTGATTTCAACAGACAGACGGACAGACAGACAGACAGACAGACAGACAGACAGACAGACGGACATGGCTAAATCGACTCCGCTATCTATAAGGATCCAGAATATATATACTTTATAGGGTCGGAAAATTATATTGTGGAAATTACAAACGGAATGACAAATTTATATATACCCTTCTCACGAAGGTGAAAGGTATAAAAAGGTATTAGTTTTTCTGTAAGGTATCTTTACGGAAAATATTTTGATATAAAAAAACTTGTCCTATTTTTCGAATATGTCGCCCCTACGCCCTTCGGAATTTGACCTATTTTTTTATAAAAATTAAAATTTTGGGCCATATGTTCTAAAATTCCAAAGCTGAGATAAGAAAACGGAAAACAGCTTTGGAAACCTTAGTGTGTTCCCTATTTATCCCTAAGGTATTTTCCCAGCCCCGAAGAAAATTTGATCTTTCTGGCAAGTTTTTTTAATCTCTGTTATTTAGAATGAGAAGTTTAAAAAAAGTTGAAAATTTCATTGAGTTTTGTTAATAAATACAGATTTTATTACATTTTACATATTTATTGAGTCTCTAAAACTTTTAATAGGATTGCAAATATTAGGGACAATTTGATCCACATTTAGAAAACCGATGCACTTGAATGCTTCTTTCGACACTTGAAAAATGTGTTTTGTCCAGCAAACATCACACTGAATTCTCATACCAAGAACATGGAGACCTTCTGATTCCTTAATATTTACACCATCCATAGAAACAAATGAAGCAACATGATCTGTCGTGCGTTTGTGTGTTAACATACATCATTGAGTCTTACGTGCCCCAATCTCCGAAAAGCTTGTGCTATAGTTGAATGAATATGAATGGAAAATGTTGCTGTCATCGGCAAAAGAATAGATAGGGTTTGAAGTTTGACTTAGAAGGTCATTTAGAAAAATAAGGAATAGAGTAGGAGAAAGAACGGAGCCTTGCGGCTACGTTATCGTAATCTTATAGTACGATTTCTGAGGAAACTCGAAATGAAGACGTTACCGACACCAAAAGCAATAAGTTTCGATAAGAGCGCACCATGACATACCCTATCGAATGCCTTAGAAATATCTAGAGCCACCACTTTACTTTTCCCAAAACGGTGAATGGAACGACACCATTTTTCCGATAGGAAGACAAGCAAGTCCCCCAAACAGCGTCCTCTACGAAAGCCGTACTGCCGGTCGCAAAGTAAATTGTTCGACTCCAGATATTTCACAAGATGATGGTTAACCATATTCTCCATAACTTTGGAAAGTGCAGAACAAATTTCTATTGGGCGATTATTTTCAGGGTAGTTAGCCTGTCCCTTTTTTGAATTGGCATTACATTAGTAAACTTCCAACATATAGGAAATTCACCGGTACGGTATAATATGCCGAAAAGGTTTGCTAAAGGACGGGCTAGCGTCGAAGAACACTGCTGATATGCCATCCGGTCCAGGAGACTTGTTTATATTGAGATCCGCTAAAACCTTTTTAACTGCGCGATTATAGTTATGCAGTTAAAAATTTCCGGGGGATCGGTCCAATTTTAAAGTTATTAAAAATTTCCTTCTGCCATTAACGGTATAAAGTCACTCGAATAAAAAACAAGTAAGAGAACTATATTCTGCTGTTCCGAATCTTATATGCCCTTCACCAAATTATACTATCAAATAAAAATTTAAATTATTTTTGGGTAAACAAAATAAAATTTTTTTTTTCAAAATTTAAAAAATATTTTTTTTTTCTAAATTGTTTTTCAAAATTTAAAAAAAAAATTCTAAATTGTTTTTGAAATATTAACATTTTTTTTTTATTTTTTTAAATTTATTAGAGAAAATAAACATTTAAAAAAAAAGATTCGGGTTAAAAAATATTTTTCCTGATTTTGACCCATTGTAGGTCTAACTTTGTATAGCAATGGACCTTGAAATATCTATCATTAGATATCCATATTGTCTATACTAATGACTTAGTAATCCAGATCAGAAATAGGCCAAAAATCGAGGTTGTCCCTGTTTTTTCCTTATATCTCAGCCATTTGTGGACCGATTTTCTCGATTTTAAATAGCGACCGAGCCGGAAGAATTCCCGATATATTGATGTATCAATAGTGTTTGTAAGTTATTTGGGGGCTACGGAAGGTTGATTTCAACATACAGACGGATAGACAGACGGACATGGCTATAAAGAATATATGAGGGGTGTGGAAACAAAGGCAGCAATCTCCACTTTTGTTATTTTCGAAATAAATAAGAAAAACTTGTATTTCTAAAGAAACTTAAATTTTATAATTAAATGTTTTGCTAATTAGTTTAGAAGAAAAAGACAAATATGCCAACCAAGTTTGATCCATATCCTCACTGAGGTTTGCGGATAAATGCAACCTGAAATTTGGAGATTGCTGTGTTTGTTTCAACAAAGTGGACATTGCTGCCTTTGAAATAACCAATTTTGGAGATAGCATACTTTGTTATAAAATAATAAATACCAAATCGATTTTTGTTGAAATTAATTATTTTTAATGATAATATGAAGAAAATATTTATAAAAATACTCATATTTATTATGTAATATACATATTAATTAAAAGAAAATTATATACAATTTTATTTAAATTATAAAGAAATGAGGTGAGGATTTAAATTTTCATTAGTGGTACTTCTTCTATCGGCTGAGAGCATAATTCTTTCTCAATGGTTTGTTGCTGGCAGTTATTAACAAAATCTGCGTAATATTTTAGATTTTCATCAGTTTGCCACTGCTCTCCGAAGTGTTTTTTCATTAAGTTATTAACATCTCTAATTTTCAACGAATTTATATTTACAGAATATGGTTCTATTGGTATAGGTTCCATATTTTTTGGATTGAAATTCTTTTTACAGATACTGCGGTAATTGCTTTGATTAACAAAAAACTTATAGTTTTCTTCACCAGTGATAACAATTTTTCCTTGATTAGTTTTTTTTAGAAAAAATTTGAAATGCCATTTTCCAGGAGGATGTAGAAATTCTTTGCTTGCATCCTTCCAGTTAATAATAGGACAGTGATCAATAATTTTGAGAACGGTACCAAATTTTGATAGAACTTTTTCATCCTCTTCCGGTAATAAGATGGTTTCTATTTTTTTATTTGTTTTTGAAGCATTACCAAAAACTCTGTCAGGTGGTAGAAAAGAATGAGCGACAATCGGAAACCAATTGTGAAACCAATTTAATAGCATTGCTAACATAATCGAATTTTTATTTTGACCACCACAACCATCTGCTATTAAACGTAATATAGCGGTGTTATTACCAAAATTTGTGTTTTGTAGACGATGATGAACAGCTGATGCAATTAGATTTGCATTTTTTGAATATTGATTTTCTGTCCAGGTATATATAAACACATTATTCCTGTTGATTTTTGCTGTAGATGGTCCTTGGACAACCGTAAAATTTTTAAAATAAAGTTGTCTACTATAATATGCAGCTTGGTCGTATACTTTCGGTAAAACCTAATTTTTTTGGCAATCAAAACTGAGAATTAAAATTTCAGGATTTTCATCTTTCAAAAGCTTGTAAAATTCTTTGAATTTAAATGTATGAATTCGCTTTTCTGATATGTAGGTTTGTATTAAATTTTGATCCTTACACCTTTTAATTTTTTCAGATAACTCTGTACAAGTTGAACATACATCTGTCCTTGGATGTTTGAAGCCCAGATTAAATTTTGAATTAAATATTGAACGGAAGTATTGCTGCTTTACTTTTAGTTCATGGGGCTATTTTCATTATACATTTTGGATAATTTGTTTATTGATAAATCACTTGAGAGGTAAAGACGTTTTGTCTGTGTACGACAGTAGTGTGATTTCACACATTTTAAAGAACTTATAAAACTTAGTACAGATGATTTTTTCTTCTCATATTTGTGGCTCCGATGATCTCCACCACGAGTTTCTACAGTTGGCTTACCATGTTTATGAAAAACCTTCATAACATAGTTTAATCTAGATCTAGTAATGTTAAGAATTGTAAGGAAACTTTTTTGGCAAAAAGGCACCAAACGTTTACTATTTATTTTACGCACAAAGCATTTCGTTTGGAAGATCTTTGGCATTCTGGTAGATTTTGTGGGTCTTCTTCTTTCTATTGATGATATTACACAGTATTTTAGAATAAAAGCATCTTGGTAAGCCTTTGATTTCTTCGCATAAAAAACATAATGGAACCTTTCAATATCTTATAACGATTTGCAGTTATAAGTTATGGATTCGTGATCACAAACAATTTTCGCTGAATTTTTTTAAGAATATCTAAAAAGAAATTTATGGAATATAGTTCCTACTATTATATTACATACATAACTTTTTACTTTTTTCCAAATTTATCTTCCAGTTCATTTCATTTTTACCCTTTTTTCGGGCTTGACAAGAAGGTGTACTATAAGCATTCAACTGCATAATTAATAATACAATAACATCGTGTTATTCTACCCGTTAATTTTATTTTTGCAAAAAAAAAAAAAAAAACAAAACGTATATTTTTCCAAAATATGGCAACATTTCTAAGAAAATTAACACCTTATAAAGTGTGCGTAACAAAGTCAGCTATCTCCACTGGATATTGCTGTCTTTGTTTCAGTCGTCAGATTTTGACCATATATATTGATTAGATGAAAACGAATTTGGTACTGCCATATCGATTGATAGCAAGCATTCAACAAATATAACAAGATGGCATCATTAACTCAGTTCATGAAAAAAGTGGAGATTGCTGCCTTTGTTTCCACACCCCTCTGTATATACTTGTGTATGAGTTTTTGTCTTCATACCATATCGTTAACCTATTGTATAGTATGGCCAAAAAACGTTAATTTTTTTATCGTGAATGTTGCAATATTTGAAAGACTTTTATGAAATTTAAGAAAAATATATTTTAAGGTCCCACATTTACATACATTTTAAAAATTCGACTTTTTAAAGAAAAGCTTTTAAAAGTAAAATTTATTTATTTTTAAAAAATTTCGTAATCTGGGTGCAGAAATACATTGAGAGTAATTGCAAGTGCATTATATTACGATCCATGTTTGAAAAGCGATTTTACCATTTATATGTGCTAAGTAATAACATTTTTAATTTAACCAATCCATTAACCTTTTTAAATTGTACGATTTCTTGGTCAATAGTTCCAATATAAATGTTAATATGGATATTTGACACATTATACCATATATATAGTATAATCCTCTTAAGTTCCTGGATGTAATACCTCCTATATCCTGTGATCTGGTATTCTTGTCTTGGTAATACAAGCGAGAATGTTTCTTAGCAATGTGCGATGTTATGCCAGAATTGGTGAATAATTTCAAATTGCGTTCAAAACTTTCACGAAAAACTGAGTATTTATTAAAGTACATGACACACTGATATGAGTAAATAGTTTCATCGACAGGAGTCAAAGAACCGGCATTACTATTCTGGAAATTGTAGTGAGCCAAGGTTTCCAAAATGGTAGCAGCCGCTAAAAGCTCCTCACTTGATTGTATTTGTTGCAGTAGTGACGTGGAATTACAGTAAATCATTGTTTTATTCCTTGGATAGAAACTTGTATACACAGGGTTCAAGAGAGTATAGTCCATAGCAATGAGTTCCGTTATAGTTTTAGGCACAGGCATACGTTTTGCTAGTCTAAGACTGTCAAACATTTTCCCCTGATAGCCATTACGAATTGCCAATACCAAAAACAGCCATGACACTAGCAGAAAACGAGCAAAATTTCGTTGGGGTACTGCTCGATTTGTCAGCGAATAACCCAAAAATGTTGTAATCAAATTGAAAGCTGGATTTTTATTTTCAACGCCAAATATAAAACCTCGTATTTTCGAAGTTTTCAAATGCACAATGAGTTGTGTTAAAATAATCGAGATGGCCAAGAATATTAATAAAATGATCCATAATGTTTTATTTAGGGGATTTACTAACTGTTTAATGGGTCCAAAAAAAACATTGCTTCGAACCACAAACTTGTAGGGAGTCGTGTGGTATACAAATGATTTGGTAAATTTGGTGTTGTTTACTAGGTTTGAACTTAAACCTCCAATAGCTATTAGAGCAATTTTTTCCTCTAACTGAAATAAAACAAGAAAAAAAAACTTTACAATTGTTGAAGTCGGGTTTAAAGCAAGCTTGCTTACTTACATCTTTGAAACAACCTGTTGAATTTGACAGTAAATTAATCTCACTTCGATCTTCTCTGAAACGCATGTGAATTTTAAAATTTAATGCCTCTGCTAACAGCTTTAGGATTTCACCCTCTATTCCGCCCAAGCGTTGCATATCCACTAAATGAGTTTCATTTTTTATATCTCCCTGAAATGTTAGCAGAGGCTCAAAAATCTGAGCCGATACCGTAAGGGGACAACCAAAGAAGTTTGTCAATAGTTTTGGAAATAGAAAATCATGTTTAAGTTGACCGTTCTCAAAACGATTAATCTCTTGTACCGTTATTTCCGAATTACAATGATCCGAATTAAACATTTGATACGTGTAGAAACCGATAAAGTCACCCAGCCTGGATTTGGCCATAACAACCACATTGTTCACATTGAAATGCAGACACAATTGGAAAATTTGAATGAGATTGCGAATTAATAGGAAATCGGAGTTCCAGGTTAATAAAATGAAAAAATAGAAATCACGTTCATGTTTTGTAGTGGGAATTATAATACGTAGCGATCTAAGTTAAAGAAAAAACTAAAAGTTAGTGTCTCTGAAAGTACGAAAGTAGAATGAACTCAACTCAAATGCTGACCAGGAGTCCACAATAAATAAATTATAATCCCAGGGACGATATTCCGATTGGGCAAATAACAATTGTATGCCCAATGTATCATTTAGATTATTCAGAAAATAATGCAAAAGTGTTGTATGATAGACCCTATGCTGCTTACAAACGTATGCACACTTTTCCATAATGATCAATGTATTGGTTTTCGGACTTATAAATCGTTTCGTCATATCCATGGCCACTTTAATAAATCCAGTCATCTTGAAGTCCTTCGTATCGTTAAAAACTCGTAGGTTTTCAATAAAGGGCACAAGTACAATTATACATACAAATAAATAAATATATTTCATTGTTGTTTAGCTTTTGTTTTATTTAAATGTTTTTTTTTTATTTATGAAGACTATCACAACTGAATGTTTAATTAACTCTGGTCAATATGTTTTAACATTTGCAAGAATTGCAGTAACGAAAATTTTAATGTAATCAAATATGTACGTACACATTATAGTGTAACATTTATTAATTTGTTTGTAATAAATGTTAATTACCACAATTCTTATATCAATAAATAAAAATAAAATCGACAAATGGAAATTGTTAAATACATTCCGGTACATAATATAAGCAACATAAGTGGTAGGTTTCAACTGTAATTTCAATGAAATGCTACAAAATGGAATTTTAGCCAATCGCTAATATCTAGTAAACAGGGACATGCTGCGAAGTTTAAACCATCTACACTCTTTTTTGATTGTTTATACTTTTTCCTTATAAATCAGTTCAATATGCATGATGATATCTTTGTATAAAATTTGTTTGATTTTAAACTTTTTCAATAGAAATAATGTTCAACTCCGTAAATCATTCTTTGTGCATTTGGTTTCGTGAATACATTTTTTTTTTGTGTTTTAGTGGAGAAAATTACCTTTTGCTTGAATTGCTAGTATATAGCAATGAAATTTCATAAAATCTTACTACGAATTTGTATTCGACTGGAGAAACCAATGTTTGAAACTAAGGAGTGAGATCGTAAAATTCTTAACACACGTTTTTCATTAAAACTTTTTATTTGATTATTTTCTTTTTGATCAAGTTATCTTTGTAAAGCATGTCAGTTATTATGTTTAATGACAATTATGCTCAGTTGTTCTTAATCTGATTAAAATGTGTGACGAGAAAAAAGTGCGTACAAAAATTATTAAATATTTTCAACAAAACCCAAATTGGTCCTACAAAAAGTTGTCCAAACAATCAATGGTCTGCCGTCAAACTGTTTCCAATGTTATTAAACAGTACCAGGAGAACTTGTCCGTTGATAGAAAACCTGGTTCAGGTAGAAGGAATGGTCCACATGATGTTTATTAAGCCAAAAAAAAATAGAAAGCATTTTCAAAAGAGCTCCCAACACATCCGGTAGGAAAGCAGACCGCTAAGATCAGTGCTCGGACTATTTGGTACCAAAAGTTAAAGCTAATGTAGGTTTAAAAACATACAATTCTCAAAAAGTTCCTGACAGGAACTCTGCTAAAAATTTAGAGGCCAAAAATAGAGCACGGAAATTGAAGTCAAATTTTATAAAAAAAAAATATTCCTGCTGCATAATGGATGACGAAACGTATTTTCTGGCAGATTTGTCGCAGCTTCCGGGTTAAAATTTTGATTTTGCGGAGGCTCGAGGGAATGTTGAAGAAAATTTTAGGACCCAAAAGCAGACAAAATTTCCCAAAAAATTCTTGGTATGGCAAGCAATATGCAGTTGCGACCAAAAAGCCAAACATTTGTAACAAAAAGCTCTATAAATACCGAAATTTACATCAAGGAATGTTTACAAAAAAGGATGCTTCCATTCATAACACTTCATTATATGTCCACATATTTTTGGCCTGATTTGGCATCTGTCACTATGGTAACAGTGACAGATGGTAGTTGTACCAAGAGAGGCGAATTCTCCAAACTGCCTGCAGCTAAAGTCAGTGGATAGATATTGGGCTCCTGTTAAAAAAGAATTGAAGAGCACAAAAAGGTAGATTCTAAACGGAGATGGACAATCTATTCGAACAAAGTGACAGAAATCACTATAAAAACCATAATGGAAGGGTTTCTGAAAAAGGTTCAAAATTGTATCACTAGTGATAAGAACTATACATTTTTTTTTTTTTTTTTTTTTGTTAATTGTAATAATAACTAATTTCAATCAAATAAATCAAAACTGTAAATTTAGCGGTTTCATTTTTATTAACATATATGTATCTTAAGAATTTTTCGATCTCAGTCCTTATGTAGGTATTGACCGTTTCAGAAGAACCAATCCTGGAGAGCAACAATAAGAAGTTCCTCGGTATGATAGAAAGCAGAAGAAATTCATCGAAATCAACTGCCCTCAAATAATTCGAGAATACAATGATCGCATGGATGAAGTAGATCTCATGGATGGTCTCCAGGGTCGATTCCATATTTAAGCTAAGTCTCACAATATAATGATTAGGTTGTTTTATCATTTTGTGGACATGATATTTACAAATGCATTCATTTTATACAAACGTCTGCAGACCGATAAGTCCAATGCTTCCAACAATGTGTCGAATTAAAGAACTGCTTTTACAGCTTCCAGATTTGCATGAGGAAATAGCTGCTGGACTTGATTGTTTCCCTCAAAACTATACGGTCGGTAGGACGACCATCTGTTCCAAATCTCGGTGAGTCTTTATCACTACAGCCTGGCATATCAGGTGTTGGGAAAAAATCCGATAATTTTCTTGTTTGGGTGTCTTTCTGTCTTACAAACTTGCTATTTAAAATCGAGAAAATCGGCCCACAAATGGCGGAGATATAAGGAAAAAACTGTGCCAACCTCGATTTTTGGCCTATTTTTGATCTATATCTTGATTACTAAGTCATTAATATAGACAATATGGATATCTAATGGTAGATATTTCAAAAACCATTGCAACGATCTATATAAGGTTACAGTACCAACAATGGGTCAAAATCGTGAAAAATATTTTTTAACCCGAATTTTTATTTTTTTTTTTTTTTTAAAAAAAATTTTTTTGTCATTAATTTTTTTTCACTAGTAAATTTAAAAAAAAAAAAAAATTATAAATTAAAAAAAAATATTTTGACAAAAAAATTTTGGAAAACAATTTTGAAAAAAAAAAATGTTGTTCTTTTCACCTGAAAATTAAAACTTACGTTTCTATTGACTACATCTACTTGAAAAAAAATTATTGGATTAATCGTATAATTTCCAGGGTCTTTCCAGTTAGAGGGTTAATATATCTAGGTTCACTTACCCTAAAAGTATCATTAGAGTAATTCATTAACTTAACCCTAGCTCTGGCACTATTTACTTATCTAAATATCGGAATTTTAAAATAGCTATAATTTATATATTTTTGGTCCGCTATTGTGCTGAAATTAAGGATGGATACACCAGTATCCCTACTGGTTCATAAAGTGTCCCTAACAATATGATTATATAAAAAATGTATCGTATTTACAAATGAAAATAGTGCCAGGATTCTTAGAAAATTATTGGAGCCAGAACTAGGGTTAAGATATGTATAAGAAAAGTACCATTAGTATAAAAAAGTACCAAATTATAAATCCTAATTTTAACCCATCTACATCTTCGCACCAAATAACACTCTGAGTTAATATTAAGGGACTGAAGGAACCTGTTTCAAATTTCACCAAACTGGTTCAATAGTATTGAATATAATACATTTTCCTAGTTTTTGCCTTTGAGTTTTTAAGAAAACAACTAAAACAACTGCTTATTGTGCAATACAAAGTGCAATTTATTTAATTTAAGTGCATCATATATGATAGAATTTTAAAATGTTTTTGAGCATAAAGCATACAAATATGCATTTGCTTTAACAGTTCTCGATAAATTGTATAATCAAAATTATACTTTATGTAGCCAATCCATAAATATTTTCAATCTTTTCGATTTCTTTGCCAACATTTCCAGTATAAATAGAAAAATTGAAATTTGACACATTATACCACATATGTAAAATAATCCTCGTAGATTGTCGAATGTTATACGACTTATATCATGAGTCTGAGAATTCATAGATTTTAAATTTGAATGAATGTATTTCTGAGCAATGTGCGATGTTATTCCCGAGTCTGTAAACAATTTCAATTTTCGATTGAAACTATCTTGCAAAAGTGAATGTTTATTAAAGTACATGACACACTGGTATGAGTAAATGGTCTCTGCGACAGGAATCAAAGAATGAATACTCCGATTCTTGAAACGATAATGATTCCAGTAGTCCAAAATCACAGCCCCCGTTAAGCGTTTCTCACTTGATTGTATTTGCTGCATCAGTGAAGAGCGATCTTGCCAAATTAAAGTTTTATTCGATGGATAGAAACTGTTGTAGGTGGAGGCCAAAAGAGTGTAATCCATAGCAATGAGTTCCACTATAGTTTTAGGTACTGGCACGCGTTTTGCTAGTCTCAGACTATCAAACATTTTGCCCAGATAACCACTGCGTAATTCCAGCGCGAATATCATCCATGACACAAGAAGAAATCGAGCAAAATTTCGTTTGGGCAATATTTGTGTTGGCATCGAATAGCCCAGAAATGTTATAATCAAATAGAAAGTGGGACTCTTATTTTTGACTCCAAATATAAAATCACGTATCTGTGATATTTTTAAACGATTAATTGTTTGAATTAAGAAAATGGATACCGCGAAGAAAATTAATAAAATAATCCAGGTTGGTTTGTCCAGGGGATTGATCAATTGCTTAATGGGCCCAAAAAATATATTGCCACGCACCACAAACTTATAGGGAGTCGTGTGATAGGCAATTGATCTGGTGAATAAATAATCATACTGAATTGTTGAACTCAAGCCACCAATACAAATTTGAGCACGCCTTAGCTCCATCTGAAATTAAAAAAAATATGTACTAGAATAATTTCGTTCATAACTGTTTAGTTTAAATATAAATGTAAAGAAACAATCCTGAATCTATATATCACAAATATATAGCAATTTCTACTTCCACTTCTCAAAAAAGCAAATACTGGTATTTCATACAAAATTGATTTTCTTAAATGTATTTGAACATTTTTAGTTTAGAACAAAGATACAAATTACAAAGGAATCTTTAAATTGTATCACTCTATTTATGATGTGCTCCTAATACTTACATCTCTAAAACAACCAGTCGAATTTAAACTTAAACCAATCTCACTAAATTCTCCACTAAATCGCATGTGAATTTTAAAGTTCAGTACATCTGCCACCAGCTTAAGAATTTCTCCTTCTATTCCGCCCAAACGTTTCATGTCCATTAAATGAGTTGAATTTTCCACATCTCCATCAAATGTTATAAAGGGTTGCAAAAGATCAGCTGAAATCGTTAGGGGACAACCAAAGAAATTGCTTACAATTGTCGGAAACAATAAATCATATTCAAGACGTCCATTTTCATAACGATTGACTTCTCGCACCATTATATTGTCTCCGCACATATTCAAACTGTACAACTGATACGAATAGAAGCCAATGAAATGTTCTTGTCGCGATTGGTACATAACAACGACATTTTTCACTCTGAGTCTTAGACACAAGTCAAAAATTTTTAAGAGATTATGCTCCAACATCCAATCAGAACTCCAGATTAATAAAATGTAAAAATAGAAATCACGTTCATAAATACTATGGGGTATTTCGAACTGCAACCTTCTGAAATTAAAATAATTTACATCATTATTAAAAATATAATGAAATACTCTTTTATCAGGCACAATAAAGCTCAACTCAAATGTCGAATACGAATCCACCACAAATAAATTGTAATCCCAAGGGCGATCATCAGATTCTGCAAAATACAACTGAATGCTAAGTGTATCATTCAATTCGCTAATAACGTAGCGCGAAAGAGCTGATAAATAATTATCGTGTTCTCTGCAAATATATTCACATTTCCCCCTTATTATCAATGTATTGGTTTTGGGGCTGATAAATCGCTTCGTCATAAACTTGGCCACATCTAAAAATTCTATAAAGTTCCTTCTGTCGCCTAAGCCATCATCTAAAATGTGATTGACTGCAAAAACTGGAACCAATAATAAGAATAAAATGCTGCAGTAGTACAAATAAATGCTTTTAGGTTTTAGCATTGTTTATTGTTAGCTTTACAAAACTACACTGAGTCTTTTCAATTATTGCCAAGAATTTTAATAAAATTATAAATTTACAATGTATGGGTCTGATGTGCCAAAGCGATAGACTGTAGATTATTAATTAGTTTCTATTACACATATATTTAATAGCTATTAAGTAAATAACAATGTAACTTTAATTAAATTATTAATTTTTTTTTTTTTGCATTTGTTATCCGTTTAGTTAGTTTACCAATCATTATTTATTTATATTTTTGATTTCGTTTATATTTTTAATTACTTTTCTTTACTTATATTTTGCTATTTACGTTAGATACAATAATAATACTCTATGAGGTGAAATTAATGTCGATTATTATGAGAATTAAATCTCGAGACGTCGCACAGTGGGGGATCTGAAAAAAAAAAAAAGTGGAAATAAATCTGTAACTTCTAAACGAACAGCTCGATTTTAATAAAATTTCCCATGGCTATAGAGGGGGTGTTGATAAGTTTAAGTTTTGAATTTGGGCTTAAACAACCAAGGGGGGGCCGAGCCAAAATGCCCCAAAGTGGGGCACCTCAGGTATATCAAAAATTAAAAATGATCCCAAATTTTTGTTTGCGATCCGATTTGAAAGATTTTCATATATATGGAATGTACTAGACGAGATCTACAAAAAACATTGCTTTAGCCACATATTATCTCTTATAGTTTACGAGTTATTCGCATTTGAAAAGTAAAATTTTATTTTTTTTGCCTACCTTGGTCTGCTATTTTGCTAATAACGGATCCAATTCTTTCCCGATTTTCTTGAAGTGTCTTTTTTTGAATTAAAAACAAATTTTTTAATAATCTTGAGAAAGAAATGTTAAAAAATATCTACTGAGTCAAAAGTTATGTGCATTCAAACATAAAAAAAATGAAAAAAGTCGTTTTTCCGCCATTTTTTTTCGAAAAAAGTAACTACATTCATTTTAAATTATACGGAAAATGAGAAAAAGATATATAATGTGTTTATATTTTTCTGAAAGGTAACATTTCAGGAAATATTATAGAAGCAAAATAATATCAAAATTTGTATTATTGCGTGGTCCAGAGCCTTCCGAAGTAGACCTATTTTTTATGAAAATTTCAACTTTAGACAACATATTCTAAAATCGCATAGCTGCTTTCAAAAAATTAAGACCTGTTTTGTATGTCCCAATATGTTCTTCAATATTGTGCAAAGGGATTTCATAGCCCCGAGCTTGGTGCGTTCAATAGATTCAAAAATCAAAAAAATCAAAATTTTGGGATTTTTTAAAAGTTTTTTGGGAATTGTGGGATTCTCAAAAACAATTTACTAATTTCTTTTTCACTTTTATATTTCGATCAAAAGTTTCTATATAAATCTAAAGTTTCATTAAAAACGATTCATAAACAAAATTTTTATTGCATTTTAAATATTGATATTTTCCAGAAAAATCAGCTACCATTTTTTATTCCCATATTTTTGAAAAAAGTCTTCTATCATTTTTGTAATTTTTAAAAATTTTTTATATTTTTGAAAATAGGACATAATTTCCTACACGTTGATATATAATACGTATATCTTTTCTTTTCCACTAGTCTCATTAATGGCTTCAAAACCCATAACTCACAGTAATAAGCTTCATCTTATAGTGTTCTCCGGTGTTTGGTTATGCAAAAGTCGGCAAGGCAGTGCAAGAAATATATTACAAAACGGCAAGATTTTATAATTTTCTGTATGTTGTTGATTTTGAATCCATAAATTTAACTAGTGGAAAAGAACAGATATACATATTATATATCAACGTGTAGGAAATTATGTCCTCTTTTCAAAAATATACAAAATTTTTAAGATTTTAAAAAATTATAGAAGACTTTTTTCAAAAATATGGGAATAAAAAATGGTAGCTGATTTTTCTGGAAAATATCAATATTTAAAATGCAATAAAAATTTTGTTTATGAATCGTTTTTAATGAAACTTTAGATTTATATAGAAACTTTTGATCGAAATATAAAAGTGAAAAAGAAATTAGTAAATTGTTTTTGAGAATCCCACAATTCCCAAAAAACTTTTAAAAAATCCCAAAATTTTGATTTTTTTGATTTTTGAATCTATTGAACGCACCAAGCTCGGGGCTATGAAATCCCTTTGCACAATATTGAAGAACATATTGGGACATACAAAACAGGTCTTAATTTTTTGAAAGCAGCTATGCGATTTTAGAATATGTTGTCTAAAGTTGAAATTTTCATAAAAAATAGGTCTACTTCGGAAGGCTCTGGACCACGCAATAATACAAATTTTGATATTATTTTGCTTCTATAATATTTCCTGAAATGTTACCTTTCAGAAAAATATAAACACATTATATATCTTTTTCTCATTTTCCGTATAATTTAAAATGAATGTAGTTACTTTTTTCGAAAAAAAATGGCGGAAAAAACGACTTTTTTCATTTTTTTTATGTTTGAATGCACATAACTTTTGACTCAGTAGATATTTTTTAACATTTCTTTCTCAAGATTATTAAAAAATTTGTTTTTAATTCAAAAAAAGACACTTCAAGAAATTCGGGAAAGAATTGGATCCGTTATTAGCAAAATAGCAGACCAAGGTAGGCAAAAAAAATAAAATTTTACTTTTCAAATGCGAATAACTCGTAAACTATAAGAGATAATATGTGGCTAAAGCAATGTTTTTTGTAGATCTCGTCTAGTACATTCCATATATATGAAAATCTTTCAAATCGGATCGCAAACAAAAATTTGGGATCATTTTTAATTTTTGATATACCTGAGGTGCCCCACTTTGGGGCATTTTGGCTCGGCCCCCCCTTGGTTGTTTAAGCCCAAATTCAAAACTTAAACTTATCAACACCCCCTCTATAGCCATGGGAAATTTTATTAAAATCGAGCTGTTCGTTTAGAAGTTACAGATTTATTTCCACTTTTTTTTTCAAATCCCCCACTGTGCGTCGACAGACTTGCATCAATGAAGGCTCTCAACTCCAACGTAATAAGCCCAGCAGTTCTTGGTTACTGTCGCGAACTAGTGATTTTACTTATCATTTAAGGTGGGAACTAACTACGTGACTAGTTATTTTAACACGTGCATGTTCTTTTTGATTACAATGAAACCTGGTATCACAAAGTAGTCAACGCATTGGATTCACATACCGGTTACATAGAGCCAGTTACCTTACTAGCTACCAAACTGATTACTTGATCAACTACTGTACATAACTAGTTATTTTAACATTTACCGGTGATAATTGACTTCAAGTAGTTAGTTAAAAAGACATTTTAACATTAGTCCTGAATGCTTGTACAAAAACTTTCCTCCGACAACTCTAATAGATTACTTATGGTGGGCAAAATAACTACTTTCTAAAGTTTAATACAAAATAAACGTTTAAAGTGACTACACCTTAGCTTACTTAGAGACACTAAAGTGATAATCGAATTCACGCTAGGTTACATGGGATGTCTGTAAACTTAAACAAAAAGAGACCTCAACTGGCCGTCCAGAACGTTCGACATCTTCCTTGCTTCTACGGCCACAACCAAATTCAGTGAACCACTTTTTTACCTTTGAAAATGATGCTGCAGAATTCCCACAGTATTTATTAAGCTTAGACTTTATTTGAACCAGTGCTGCCAACTTTTTTTTGGAGAAATCGTCAATTAAAAAAAAAATATCGTCAAAATCGTCAAGTTAAAAAGAAAAAAATCGTCAAGAAATCGTCAAGACAAAAATACGTTAAAAATACCAAAAACATTTTTTTATTAACTTTTTAAATATTTTTATTTTATTTACATGTAAATAAAGTTATTATTTAATAAAAAAATAATTAATTTTGGTATTTAATTCTGCTACATTTCTGTGTGACATTTTTTTAATAAGTAATTTTTAATTGCTATATTAAAACACTGAGAATTATTTAACTTAAGATAATCTTTTGAAAACAATACTCCTTGTAATGTTGAAGAATCCAAAGCATTTCTGGTTTTTGTTTTATTTAAATTTACAATATTAAAAATTCTTTCAACGTTGGCCGACGAATGAGGTAGTGCCATTAAACTCGAAACAAATTGTGTTAAAATTGGGAAGGCCTTTGCATTATTGGCTCTCTTTAAATTAGACACATTTTTCCAAAACACCAATGTTTCGAGTTCGGTGAATTTTATATTACGTAATTCTCGAACTTCATTATCAAGTTCTTTATATTCTTTTCCATTGGTTCAATGGAGTTTAATCCTTCTAAAAGTTTATCGCCAAAATCAAAACGTTTTAAAATTTGTGAAACCAATTCAATATAAAATTGGACGCAGAATTCAACAAATATATTATATTGACTATATTCAATATTTAAACTAGATTGGTTCTCCTTCACGTAAATGCCAAGATACACTTCATCTTTATTTAAAAATATGTCTTAGTTATTAAAACTTTGGATTTCAAAATTAACCAAATACTCTTCTTTCACAAAATTTGATAAGACGGTTTTTAACAATCTGGACAACTCACTGTATATATTTTGGATTGTACACTTTCACTTTGAAAAAGTTTGTTGACATTGTTTATAAGACGAAGAATATAATTTAAAAAATAAAAATATAACTGGTGAATACCGTTCAAATTATTTAGTATGTCTTCGGCTGTGTCTATAAGATCAATATTGACCGCGAATTCAAAATAAATTTTTAGTGGCTTGAAAAGTTCAAGTAAACGGTTAACAACTGATTCCAGTGAAAGCCACCTGGTCTGTGAAGGATGAAGAAGATTTTTCGGTTTGAATTCCAATAAAGATTGAATTTCTTGAAATTTATTATTTCTTTTAGGGCTGTTTGAAATGTAATTATATATATTACGAGTCAAAGTTTCCACTGATGATGGCAGCTTCAAACAGGCATATGATGAGCACAGTGCTAATGAATGGCACACGCATTTTAAAATAAATAAATTTGGTATTTCTTTTTTAAAATGGCTTGCCACGGAATTGTGTTTTCCTGTCATATTGGGAGCCCCATCTGCGGCAAAGCCTATCATGTGTTTTTGATAGTCAATCTTGTTATCCAAAAAATATGTTTTTATTGCTGTAAATAAAGAGGTTGCATCACATTTATCGACTTCAATCAAACCAAAGAAGAAATCATATATTTTAAAATCTAGACAAACTCTAGATATCAAACACATCAGTTTTTTGTTACTGATATCAGTAGATTCATCTATACATAACGAAAAAGCATTGGTATTCATGATTTCACATATTGTTTGGAGCTGAGTTTTACCAACAGCATTTTTTATAATGGCTGTAGCTTTTGTTCTTCCAATCGATATGTTTTATGCATAATCGGAATCTGTAAAAGAGTTTTTTACCAGCTTTGACAAATGATCCATGGTAGCAAATGCAACGTTATGTTCAATTTAAAAAATCGTCATTTTTGTTCGCGGGAAAAATTAAAAATCGTCAATCGTCATTTTAATAAATTTGACTTAAAAAATCGTCAAAATGACGATAAATCGTCAAAGTTGGCAGCGCTGATTTGAACGATGTTTAATGAGAAGACGAAATGCACTTTTTTCCTATTTCTCCTCAAGTCAGAGGTAGTCTGCTATCTATGGCTGTCAAACACATACTAAATGACGCAGCTTGTTCAAATGTTGACAGAAATCAACTGAAAGATGCCTGTTGACAGGATCAATGTTGCCCTTTCAGTTAAGACCCAGGAAATTCAAAAAGTCGCGGATTTTGTGGCTCACCCTCGTGTACTGCATGTGTATTAGAATATTCAATTAGTCGGGTTTCTAGTTTAATCGGTTAATCGAACAAATAATTAATCGGCTTTTAGATTTAATCGGTTATTATTCGGTTAATTTTAAATTATTCGATTAACCGAATAATAGAAATTATTAATTTTAAATTGAAAATAAAACGACGAATTTTGTGTATTTATTTAAGCATTTCAACAAAAAAATAAATAATAGCAAACAAAATATGGTATTTGAGATCCTTTTTATATACACATGCGAGTTTTCTAAGATTTTAGTGAGATCTTCTGAAATAATCTTTTAAGAAAAGAAAAGAATATAATTTATTAGGTTTCCTTTCAAATGATTTTTCTTTAGTTCTACTAAAACTTGACTTGGGAAAAACGCTCTCACTGATTGTAGATGTTGGAGAAATCTAAAGTAAGGGATGAGAAAGACTATCCAATTTCTCAGTTCTTTGTTCAGTTTTTTTAAGCATATAAAATCTTCCATTATACCATTGGAGTCCTTTTAATAGTTTCGTTAAGTTCTGATAAAATACTAGTTTCAATTTCGTCTGTTATCATGTCTTCCTCCGACTCATTAGGACAAAGTTCATCATGGAACATTCTAGAAAAAAAGTAATTTCTAAATTCTTTAGCTTAAGTTTTTGAGCTATACTTCAAAAAAGCTATTGCTAGAAGGGAATGTTCATTAGTTCAGAAATAAAATTTCTGTGTTTAAAACTATAATATGTAAAAAAAACAAAAACTTCGGTTAATCGATTAATCGACACAATTTATTCGGTTTATTTGTTATTTCAAAATCAGCAATTTTAAATTATTCGAACAGTTAACCGATTAACGGTTAATCGACTAAATACTCTAATGTGTATAATGTGTATGCCAGAATCACTTTCTAAATCGACTTAACAATGTCCGACCGTAAGCCTGGCTGGCTGTCGTAACTTTGAAGATGTTTCTTAAATGTACTGCTCATGTACTATTTTCGGTCCAAGGAAGAATGTCCATTATTTCACCGAACCCCCATACAAATATCCACCCGAAATTGGACTTTATGGGCAATAACTGCTTGATTTATATAGATATCCAATTTTTTACACAGATAAGTTTATATGTATGCGGTTCAATTCATAACACTACACAGTGGGGCAGAATCAAATTTTTTTGGAAATAAATCTGGCATTTCTGGTGCGATTGGGATACAATTTTACGTAGACAAGGAGTATTCGAGTTTAAGTTATTTAAATGGATCCTACAAGTGCTCTAGGGGCGGCGCAATGGAGGCTTAAAGTAGGGTACCTTCGACATGTGAAATTTTTAACACGTGCCTTTTCTTTGTTTCCCATTTGATTTCAAAGATTTTTATATTTTTGGAAAGCGCTCGGCTAGGTCTTGAAAAATTTGCTTGCGTGTGCTACTTACCTCTTATAATTTCCAAGCTATAAGCATTTCAAAATTTCAATTTAAAAATTTTGTCATACCTTGGTTTGCTTTTTTAAAAATATAGGTCGTACTTTTGGAGCGAATGGACTCAAATTTGTTTGTTAGTTACACAACCAAATTACCAATAACTTACAGAAGATTTCAAAGCAATATCGACAACGATTATAGATCCAAAAATAAACGATTTTCAATTTAAAAATTCTAAAAATATTAGATTTTTTTGCTGTTTTTTGAGCGAAAAAGTGACCTTACTCTTTTTTTATTAAAATAAAACTTTATTTAAGAACATATGAAAATGTTATATTTTTCTGTAAGGCATCTTTAACAAAAATATTTTGGTATAAAAAACATGACCTATTTTTGGAACATGTCGTCTCTACGTCTTTCGAAGTTTGACCTATTTTTTATCAAAATTTTAAATTTGGGCCACATGTTCTAAAACTCCAAAGCTGGGATCAAAAAACGGGAAGCAGCTTTGGAAACCTTGATGTGTTCCCTATTTATCTCAAGAGTATTTTTTTAACCCCGAAGGAAAAAAATACAATTTTTGGGATTTTCGCTCAAATTTTTAGGAATTGCGAGATTCCCTTTGACCTTTTGACTAGTTTTTTTACACCCTATTATTTAAAATGAGAAATTAAAAAAATGTTGAAAATTTCATTGAGTTTTGTCAATAAATAAAGATTTTATTTCATATTACATATTTATTGAGTTTCTAAAACTAAAAATTGTATCAAAATTTTAATAGGATTGCAAATATTAGGAACAATTTGATCCATATTTATTCCGAACTAATTTTGTTTGTTTAGATAAGTTAATTTTAGGTCTTACAAAAAAAGCACCGTCTTTAAAGCACAATAATTGATATTGCCCTAAAATCTTTTGTATGTTATAGGTAATTTAATTGTTTAACTAACAAAAGAAATTCGAGCCCATTCTGTCCAAAAGCAAAATTTTAAAAGTACAATTTTGTAATGCCTATAACTCAGAAATTATAAGAGATAAATAGCACACGCAAGCATGTTTTTTTAAGACCTAGCCAAGCACTTTCCAAAAATATAAAATTCTTTTAAATCGGATGGGAAACAAAGAAATGGCACGTGTTTAAACATTTTACATGTTGAAAGTACCCTACTTTAAGCTCCCATAGCGCCGACCCTATTTTAATAACTAAAACTCGAATACTCCTGATCACACCAGCCGTTTAGAAATGCCAGATTTATTTCCAAACAATGTTGATTATGCCCCACTGTGCACTATGCAACAAAAGGTAGGGGTCAGTGATCAGCGGGACTTTTGCTTACCGGGAGAAGTTATATCGCTCAAAACAAATTATATAGTCCTGGCGCTTTGAATTCGTTATTATTAAATTCGTATAGTGAAAATTTTGTTTGCCTTTTTCATTCATTTTGACCATCTTTGATCTCAACGATCAAATACAACATAGCACAGTGGTTTAGAAACGTTTTTTTTTTTTTGGAAATATGTAATTCGGTATCTCGGGATCTATTGGAGATATTGTCACATGCTTGGAGCTGAGGTGTTTTTGAGTCTACATTTGTTAAGCTTCCTTGCGTTGTTGGAGGACTGTGTGTGGCCCCTCAAAGTTGGTCACCTCGGATCTCAAAATTTTCTAAAAAAATCGCCAAAAATCTATTTATGATTCGAATGAGCTGAAATTTAAAATATAAATAGTCCTTGAGTACATCTACAAAAATATGCATACATATGTAGGTTATCTCCTTTAGTTGAATAGATATTAAGTTTTATTGATTTATTTTTTTTTAATTTTATATGGCGGGCGTACGGAGGGTCCAATATTATTTTAAAAATATCAGCTATGTTGGCTATAAAATAAGAAATAAAATAAAAAAATTAGCTAACAGTTATCTCGTCCCTATAAAAAGCTATACGCATCCAAAGTTGGAATATGTAAAAATGGTCGTATTTTTACTTTCTTTCCCAAAAAGGTCCCAACTTTTTTTCTTTTGTAGAAAAAAATATTCTTCGGGACTATATACAATTTTTATATGATCCGGAAAAGCAAAAGCGTGTAAAGTAAAATTTGGCCCACTTAAGCGGACATAACACCCCCCAGACCTATCCAGACTTGTAAAATTTTTTAAAAACAAAAAAGAGGCTATATTCGGCTGTGCCGAATCTTATATACCCTTCACCAAATTATACTTTAAATTAAAAATTTTAAATATTTTTAGGTTAACAAAATTAATTTTTTTTTTATTTCAAAATTGTTTTTCAAAATTTAAAAAAAAAATTTTCTTCAGAATTGTTTTAAATTTTTTTTTTCGAAATTGTTTAATTTTTTTCAGTTTTGTTTTTACATATTTTGTTAGTGGAAAAAAAATTTTTTTATGGTAAAAAAAATATTCGGGTTAAAAAATAATTTTCCCGGTTGTGACCCATTGTAGGTCCAAATTACAATAGCCTTATATAAATCTTTGCAATGGACTTTGAAATATCTATCATTAGATATCCATATTGTCTATACTAATGACTTAGTAATCCAGATATAGATCGAAATTATAATCAACAAATACGTTCCAAATAAAAGTTTTTGAAATATGTACAAAAACAAAATTATATTTTATTTAGCGATTATGCGTTTACCGTCAAATATTTGCTTTGTTTGACCGTCAAATTTTCAAAATTATTCCCTAACATTATTCGATTGATTTATTTAAATAGTTTTTTTTGTTTTCATTTAATTTTAACGGCTGCTGCTACTTTAGAATCATCATATTTCACACCCTGTGTTATCAACATTAAATTTTACATAAATAAACAAAATACTGTCAATGGACGTCAGTCTCGTTGCGATTCAAATTTGCTGACATGCGCAAAATTTACCGCCACTCTCAACAACACAATGTTGCCAACTCAAATAACACTGTCATTCCTCCTCTATTCGAAATCCCTTGTCATTCATGCTCTTTGGCTTGGCACGTCGACATTTTCACTCAAAAGTGAAATAGAATTTTGGGCAAACTGCAACCAACACTGAGCAAGTAATTCGAATTGGAATTTAGTTGTCAAACTCATTGAGACGAGAACGGACGGGATCTAAAGAACTAAAGCGAATTCAAAAGAATTACAAAAACGAAAAAAGTGGTGGTGCTATTTTGAACAACTGGCTGAACAGTACACCCAACTAAAATACAAATGTATGAAGATTATGATGATGATGATGTGTATAAGTAAAATAATTTAGATAAAAACTAATAAATTAAACATAAAGTTTAATAAAAAACAACAGATTTAAATTGAAAAAAAAAAACGGGAGCAGACTGTCCTAGAAAATATTTCTTAATATTACGCTTGTTAGTGAAAATCAAAAGTGAAAATTGTTAACACATATGGAATTAATACAACAAATTATCGTTTTATTTATTGGCCAATAACAGCCTAAAGATAGACACTGATGACGATGATGATGAAGAAAAAGTAAAATAACCCAAAACAGAGATAGAGAAGAAAATGAAAATGAAAAAGAAAAATTTTACCTTTTTTAACCATAAAAATCATTCTAAAAATAAAAACAACCAACACGAAATATACGATTATAAAAAATAATACAAAAATTATGCTTCTCACCCAATGGTTTGGTTGTTTGTTAATTTCGCTGGTTGACTGACTGACTGAGAAATGGTCTAAATGAATGTTTGGCTGACTAGCAGCCAGACATCAGGCGAAAACAGTGTTCTTAATACCCCCAAACCCCAAATAAAACAAACCGAGTGTATAGTGAATAAAAAGAAACATAAAACAACAACAACAACAACAGTTATACAAAAAAATAATACAGAGAAATCGTTTTAATATTTTTTTTAAAAATAACCGCATACACGTTCTATCAGACATGCAAATGTTGGTACAATTGTAGTTTTTATACCCATCACCAAAAATATGAGGATATATTGATTTTGTCACTCCGTTTGTAACACATGGTCATATTCATAGCAGACCCACAGACGTATATATATTCTGGATCCTTATGAAATTCTAAGACGATCTAGATATTACCGTTCGTTTGTTGAAGGCAAGATAGGGCCGACAGGGAAGGACTTAGAGGAATGCAATATTTCTTAAATATTATCTGTAGATTTGTTTGGTATTATGAGAAATATCGGTCAAGCAGAACTAGAGTTATGGACCAAATTGTAGGACAACCTATAAACAATTTTAAAACTTTTTGCAATTTTCTTTAAATATAATAGATAATACATTGAAATTTTCCACACGTTATTGGTATTATAAAATATCAATTTGTATAAAAATCTTCCCGGAATATGGCACTTTGATAAATAAATATCCACAGAATAGAGGTATCAATAAAATTTGGTATTGAAAATTATCAAAATCTTGAAAAAATAAATGTTTTTATACAAAATGTAAAGAAATCTGTGTCAGTATTACATTGGTGGTGGATATATAAGATTCGGCACAGCCGAATATAACACTCTAACTTTCCCGTGTCTCACAAAGGTCAAAATGCTCACAATTAATTTTTTTAGCAAAGTTATCAATTTATTTTAATCCAATTTTGTAACTAGCTTTTTACTATTTAAAATGGAGTCTTTAAAATATGAAAATGTCTACTCCCTATGAAATCGTTCCCTTTTCAACAGAATACTACCCCTGAGTTAGCATTTTCTGGGTTAGTTCCATTCCCTTTAAAATGTTAAAATGACAGTTCCCATTCATATAAATACAATCGGTACTACATCGGTATCTAGTTTATGGGTTAGGTCCGTGCAAGTTCACTTCTCTTTATAGATTTTAGTAATGTACGGTTTTGATAATTTCACAGTTTCTAATTTGGATTTAAAACATTCGAATCCAACATTCACCGGACTTTCATTTTCTTCAGCTACAATAGAAGTAAGAATTTCTATTAAATTCATATTGAATCATATTGAACTGAACTGAATGCTTTTTCATAATCGATGAAGCATATATATATATCTTTTTCTGCATTTTAGAAGATTTGTAATAAAAAAAAGAGCATCGCGCGTAACCATGCCTTCCTTTAAACCAAATTGGGATGTACCCATTAACTTTTCGCATTTATCATAGATTCTAGCTTTAATTATTATGAGGAATATTGAGCATGGCTCATTAGGGTAATGAATCTATTGCAGTGGTGCGCGTTCATATTGTTCAGGTTACGAAGATTTTCATCAATTTGCACATACACAACCCGAATGTAAAGAATAGAGCACAAAAATACAAATATTTCATTCAGTTGCTTGTTGTTGTTGCATATATATATATATATATATATATTTAACAAACACAAACTGCGAAGCGTTTGTGAGCGGGAATCGAACCTGCTACCCCCAGATTGATAGTTCAGCACATAATCGTGTAGTCTATCGGGGCACCTTACATGCACACAAATTAAATGCCTTTATTTGCTTACCACTTATCTATAGTCATTGCAAAGTTTTGGTTTTTTTTTGGAAAGGTTATAAAAGTTGATCTGAGCCAGTCTTGTGGTTATTCACCGATCTCATAAGTATATCAAATTAAATAATTTTTCAGAAGATTGATATTGCCACCGTCTATTAGTTTGAGTACTTTCGAAAGAATCTCCTCACGACCACAAGCTTTTTTAACTTTTAGAGACTTTACCGCAGTTTCAATTTCTCGCTTACTGATTGGGGTTCCTGTTAACGGTCGATGCTTCAGTATCTCTTAGTTCAATCGGCTGTTATCGAAGAACAGTAGATTTATAAAATCCTTCCATATAGATTTCTTCTCCGAAGTATCATAAATGGCTTCGTTGTTGTTGTAATATAGTAACTTCGGGACATATTTATGGTATACTCCGGCTGTTTCCTTAATGTTCTTGTGGAGTTCTTGAAATCTTTCGATCTGTCGACATTGTTCATTAACGTGATCAATTTTTTGCGATGAGAATTGCCGTTTTAATTTGAGTTTGAGTTTTTATGCTTGCGGCGTTCTTCTATTAGTTCTAATATACTTATCCTTTGTCATCCATTCATTCTTTTGAGATTTGTTTATGCTTACTAGGTTATTGCCTACGACAATAACTTCAATTTTATTAAATTCTTGACTTATGAGACTCTTCATTTTCGTTCTAACTGTTGGTTCATCTATTTTTCTAATATCGAGTTTTCCTCTTAAAATTTTTCCTTAGCTTCGTTCAGAATTTAAATTATGGTCCGAAGAGTAACGCTTGTAAATCAGCATGTTATCTATTTGATTCAGTCTTCCACATTTCCGTATTCTATAGGCCATGTCAACCAACCTCTTAACTATCCTATGTGGTCCCTTCCAGTCACTCTGTAGTTTGGAAGACAAACCTTTACCACGTTGTGGGCTACATCTGGCCTTCACTTTGTCGCTGGTCATTTTAATTCGTCTCCGAACGAATTCAGTAATTTCTTTGGCAAATTAATTGGCAGTATCCGGGTTCAACCTGGAACCCGGCCTGATGAGCTTTTCACCTCAGGAAAGACCAAGCACTCCAACAGGAACCACTTTGTCATTGAACCGTTCAACGAGGGCCTCCATCGTTACATGACGGCTTTTCACATCTGCTGGTTTCAACACCCATAAACCATTGTCTATACAATTCTCCTCTTCTTCACGGGCCCATACCAAATCCTCTCCCTCAGTGCTAGCTTTTTTTAAAGGTGGTTCTTCTAATGCTTGTTGATTCGACTGCTGGTTGTTTCTTGGCGTTGAAACATATCTGATTCGCTTTCTTGGAGCTCTACAGTTTTGCTGAATGTGACCAATCTCACTACATTTACAGCATTTAATTTTGGCTTTACCTTGTTTCTCATTTAAAGCCTCTAAAACTGTCTCTTTTTGACATTGAACATTATTCAAGTTTTTTTCTAAGTCCGACGCCTTTTTATCCATGTAGTCGACTCTAGAAGTTTCTTGAACTTCAACTAGAAGTTTATCGTTGTTTACTCTAGAAGTTTCTTTAACTTCAGCTAACAGCTTCTCGTTGTTTACTTAAAAATTTTTCCGAACTTCAGCTTGAAGTTTCTCGCTGGCATTTTTCCATTTTTTCCATGCTGTTTGTTGTTGCAATTCTGCTTTATTGCCAGCTGTAGGTAACTCCAACTTACTCAATTCTCTCTTGAGTTGTTCCACTTTAAGCTCTTCATACTTCATGCTTATTATTTTGCAATCGCACTTCTGATACCAATTGTTACGTTTTTACCTTTTAAAAACGGGGTTTATTTCCTTTAAATAAACCGGATACTTTTGATTGCAAATAAAAAGCCGTTTTAGTAGTTTCAAATTTGTAACAACTCTTTATTTATTTAAAATATACAACCACAACAGTTCAAATAGTCACTCAGTGTCTTTATACACGTTTATCAATTCGCAGAAATGCACACACACTTTATAATGTACAAACTTAAATGTACAAGACAGTTGATGTTAACTCTAACAGCGCCAATGATAAACTCAACTCACGACTGCCACCACTGCCACTATACACACGCCATCTATCGTGAATCTTCTACAATGATCTCAACGGACAAACTAGTACATTAGAATTCTAGAGCTTTCGATGTTAATGTTAGCAACTTGAACATTTAGTGTTGCCATACTTACAAACAATGCATGCTACTGATGGACGTGTTTATAAACATGATGAATGTTGCAGGCAGCCGTTACATACCATTAAATTCTAATAGCTATTGCACATTCGCAACAATATGTTTATTATAAATTGAAATAATAGGAATATAAATATGTATTTTGAAGTAAACTATAACAAAATATGACCTAAAAAATCAAATATATATTACAGCAAAATATGTGATTAGGATAGATAATTAGTCTACATGGTATTTGGATGTTCGAGAAATAACGTGCATTGGCATATAAATCCGCTTCCTATTTGTTAATATATGACTTGGCCACCACCTCTAAAAATATGTTCATTATATAATTATAATTTATTATAATTTTTATAAACTTTAAAGTCGTTTTTTAAATTCTTTGATTTTATGGCTTAACGTGCTACTGCAACAAGCCCTTAAATAGTACCTATTATTTTGATACATTTCAATAAGTTTAAGAAAAACAATATTTGGGGATATTTATAAATCCAGGGATTGCGAATAGTTTTATTCAACCTGCTCATACTTGTGTATTTGAAAGAATGAATGAAAAAAACACTATTACAAATTTCCATACAAATAAATTTAAAGTGGAAAATTCTTTACCACTTAGAACGTCTGCTATTGTGTATGTTTGCGGGCTGTAGAGTGTTCGCTGTGTCTGCTCCAATAAAAATAATAAAAAATCGAAAATAAAAACAGCAACAATAACAACAACAAATAAATACAGACATTAATACAAACATATTATAAAATATTTTAGTGCAAAATTTCATAATTTTTTTTAAAGTGTCTTTCTTTTCTTGTATTTCGTTTGTTCTTTTTGAAATATGTAGTTTTTAGCTAAAAACAAAACAAATTTATCAACACTGACAACCAATATAAAAACGTCATGTAATTTTTGTGTTTTACTCAACAACAACAGCAACAACTACAAGAGCTACAATTTAATTATTTACAATATTTAAACGTGGAATTACTACAAATTGAACTACAATCACTTTAGGTAAGTTCAATAAGTGAAATCTCAAAAAAAAAAAAAAAATACGTTGAATAAAATCTTTAAATAACTTTCTTAACAATTTGCGTACGCACGTAATGTTGGAGTACTAACGTAAATACTTAAGGTACGGTCAGACACAGCTAATATTTGACGTTTATCGTCAAATATTTCATTGTCTGAATCTGACCACAAATAAAATGTTGTGCATACAACAAAACAGATGATTTTAGTCAAACAAATTTATTTGTCGGCAAGCAAAATATTTTCTTAATGTGAACATAGTGTGACCACTAGATATATAAATACCTAAAAAATATATAATTTGATCTTATAAATCTATTTAAGGTTAAAGTACTTATTTCGAATTGTAAAACAATCATTTTATTAAAGTTTTGTTGAATTTTGTCATCATATAGTGAATTTAGTTTTTCAGTTTTTGTTTGACCAAACTGCTGCGAAAAAGAAACAGTAAATATATTTGCCGTGTGGTCACACTATATCAACTACTTTCATGAAGTAATTGTTTGATCAAATTGAGCAAATAAGAAAATTATTTGATCAGCATAGCGGATAAATAAATGGAGATTATTTTATTTTATTTTGTACTAAATTAAAAACACAATTACACTATTTTTATTATTTAATTATAAATATATATCAATATTTCATAAAAATTTGTTATTTAAATTATTTTCACTAAAAAAATGGCATCAATAAATGAAGTCTTCTTCTTCGCATAATAGTCATTCAGCCTGGAATGACATTCTGGGAGAAAAACTAATTGAAGACATGAAGTCTGTGTTGCGATTTTTGCATTTTTATGCGATTTATATTTTTATACGTTTAACATAGTCTGATGTTTGATTATTTTTTATACATGCAGTATGTCTATTTACAAAATTTAAAATGGGTCAAATGTATGGAATATTTGTTGAAATTTTGTACACATTGAATTAAAAACCAAAGAAAATAGTTTAGACATACGTAAATAGTATGATTTGATTGCAACTATAAATTAATTCTTAAACATTATGATCTGTTTAATTTTTTTTAATGCGGATATAATATTTGTAAAAATTCTGAATGTAAAAAGTTTGGTAAAAGTCCTGTTCGATTAATAATATTTATTAAAAAAAATAATTTCAATTATGAATTTTTTCCTCTACATATTAGTATAGTATCAACCAAAGTAAAACAAGTAGTCCGACTCTATTTTTCAATATAACTCTCTCACATAAATGGGTACCGTGAATTCAACACCCTTGTGAAAAATATAAACACGTCAAATGTCTCGAAATTTAAGAAAAAAAATGTGGATTAAATATAGTTCAATTCACGTTAATTCTTTCTTTTATTTTACACTTCTAGCTCATTTTCATTTCGTTTTGCGTCCAATTTGCACAAACTAAAAAACATTTTTTATTAATTTTTGACATTTTATTGTGTTAGTTGTAGAATTTAAACTATCAAACAGAGTTTAAAAATTCAGTCAAATTATAATTTAAAACATTTCTATGAAGCTCTGTGTGGCTGGTGAAAAATATACATACTGCTGTCAAAGAGTTGGACTACTTGGTTTCACTTTGGTTGATACTTTACTTATATGTAATCGCTTATTCGATTATTGTAAATTTTATCATAGTAATATTCGTTTTGTGTGAATAATGCGATTTTTAGTTTAAAATCCAAACAAAGCCAAAACAAATACAATAGAATTCCAAAGTTGTTAATTATATTAGGGATATTTTGTAGATTTTAAGTACAATTATACCTACAAATTTTAATACGTTGATAGTAATATAATTTAATAAATAAACATTTAATAATTATATTATTAAATTGTTCAAGCTTGAGTTCTTTTTGCGATATGTTTTCATTATTTAGCGATTTTTAATTTAAAGATATAGCAACACTACTTTTGAGATAACACATGATGCAACAGCTGTTATTTGACGCTGTTTGATCTTGCAAATGAATTGCAAGATCAAATAAACAATGACCCAAAATTGAGGAAAATATTTGCTGTTTAGTGGTCACACATTGGTCACATTACATGAAAGATTTCTTATCGGTAAATAAATTTGTTTGACCAAATTCAGCTGTTTTCTTGTTTGCCGTGCAAAAATATTTTCTGTTCACACTAGAAACATAAAATATTTGATGTTTAAATAAAAGTGCTGAAATTTCACAATTCTTTCAAATATAAAACAAAATCTAGTAGTATTTTACTTTCTAGAAATGTATTTTTTATTGATGAAAGATATTAAAGGTTTTTTACAGCTTTATTTAATAATTATTTAGAAAAAAATATTACCATAAATGTGACCACAAGACAAATTTATTTTCCCCTTCGTGTGTTCGATAGTATTTCGGTGTAGTTTGATTAAACAAATATGGTAAATAAATGTGTACAGTGTGACCATAAAATCAAGCAATGGATTATTTGATGTAGTTTTGATCAAACACATGAAACATCTTGTGTCAAATAATTTGCGTAGTCTGACCTTACCTTTACATACGTATGGAATTATGTTTGTACGTTTTACTTAAGTATTCCCTTGAAATGTGAATTTTTTTTCGCATTTTTCATTATTTATTTTAGCTTCTTTTTTTTGTTTGTGTGCTCTTGTCCTTTAGCAAAGAACACACTCAAGTAGACTGTTTATTTTCTCCCTTAAACACCCCCACTTTTCACTCTCTCTCTCACAAACTACTCGTTAACTTGAAATAAATGCACTCCTTTTAAAAGAGTGTCAGAGAGAGAGAGAGAGAAAGTCAGGAAAAGAGAGTCCTTTAAGTAGTTGTAATTAGAAGAAGAAACTCAAGAATTGTTGTCCTTGTTACATGCCAGTTTTATACTTAACAGGGTGTCTGTCTGTCTGTCTGTCATTGGATTTTTTTTTTTTTGTTTTGTTTTGCTTTGATATTTTACAACAATGGAAAAAGAAGGAAAAATAATATTCGTAATTCATATATGAATGTGGAGTAACAATTGTCAGGATAATCAACCCCAATGTAACGGAAATTGTGAATTTTGTTTTATTCTTTACACAGTAAGGAAGAGAATTATTATTATAAGTTTTTAACAAAAATTTAATGTGTTGCAAAAGTTTAGGGGTGTTATTATATCTTACATCAAAATAATTTAATTGTAGTTTTCTTCTTTGCAGCAAACAAACAGTCGAAGAGATTTGTCTCAGGTGAACAAATTTCTTAATAAATAATATGATCGTAAATGAGTATGGCTTTTAATATATGTAACGTTATTGTTTGTGTATAAAATGAAAGAGCTTCATACCATATGTTAGTTTAGGTTTAGTGTGTCAGAAGTTCATTTAGAGAGCCATAGGACCTCTCACTAACATTGAAAAAGACGAAAAGAGTATTCACCATTTTTCACCTTCTATCCATTATATGGTATACCTATTAGAATTGCAATCGATTTCTTACCAAATGCCATTTTCCTATTACTCAGAAGTAAAGGTTTGGATTTCCTGCAAGTAGTAGTCGTACACCGCTGTATCGTCTACTTCTGGATCACTATTGACAGTTCGATGAAAGTTATATAAACATTCGTCTGAGAATCGTACTCGTTCAGAGCCAAACTTTTTCTCGCGCACTTGAGAGCCTTTTATTTTGGTAGAAACATCAATCTGTTAATATATTGTCCAAGTAAATCCAAAAATTTAATAAATGTAAGTATTTAAGGCCTTAATCGCTGCAGAAATGTTGACTGTCGGCATTTCAGAAACACTTTGACTTGCAGTAATGTTTGTAGTGTATATCTCTACCTAGAATACGTTGCATGTATCAGATAATCTGAGAGATATCCAGAGTTCAAAGTCATCAGAATATTACCGACATTTTTTTGTAGTAATATGAATCTGTTGGAGTCTCCAAGTTTTGCCGCGTTCTTTTTGTATGATGCTTTACTCAATAATAACAGACCTTAATTCGCCCGATTTCCACTTGTAACTTGTACAGGAATGTGATAAGTAGGGCATACATAAAAATTGGTCTGATGTTTAGTTTTCATCCAATGTACAATAAAAAAAGTTTAAGAGCCCTTCTTTCCCGACAGTTTTCTTACTTACACATGTGGACAATAAAATAGGTGTGTGTACTACTTTTTTAAAAAAAGCAATATAAATTGTAAAAATTTACTTCAATAAGGAATATTTCGCTCAAATCTTTTGCAGAAAAAGTAAGATTTATATTAAAATCATATTAATTACGAATAAATTTCACTTTAAAATTTATTAAAAACTTTTTTGGAGGAGACGTGGTCATCTTTTTAGTGGCAAGGATCGGCAACTAGTTCTTCAGCACTCGGAACAAGAAAAAACCTAAAATATTATTACCAAATCCTTTGAATGGTAAAAAAGACTTCGTTACAAAGGTATTTTAATTAAAACAGAACTTTAGGAGATGAGGAGAAAATAAAAACACCTCTCCTGCTGCTGATAATCGTATAGTCCTTTAACTAAATGAGGGCATAGCAAGTACTCTAAAAGGGTTTTAAGTGTAACTAGGAAAATAATATCATTCCTAATGGCCAAAAAAAGATTCCTGCTTATTCACGCAAATTTTAATATGAGGTAATAGTTTGGCTTGGCGATTGAAGCATAGTGTAGCAAAGAAGACGGCAAAAAAGGCAAAATAGCCTTTTGAAGGACGAAACTAAAAAAAATTATTTGGTAATGGTGCGGAAAAGAACCGAAAAGCACCAAAAGAATAAGAGTTCATTCTGCAATTTTCCAAAAAACAAATCTCATGGTATGGGGCTGATTTACTTTGAATAGAATAGGTCCAATAACCATTATTAAAAATACAATGGATGTTTATGTGTGCAAGGATTTATTGAAAACAGTTATGCTACCACATTGTGAGAAAAAATATGCCTCCATAATGTAGACTTCAGCAAAATAATGACTCTAAGGACTCATCGAATTTGGGGTTTTGGATGAAGAACTTCATAATTTTTTAGTAGCCAAGTCAATCCCCCGACCTAAATTCAATATAAAACCTATGGGACAAATTAAATAAACACATTTCTAAGCCTTTCGTAGTAATGACAAGGAATTTTTCAAAAATTTTCCGAAATTTTGGTATTTTTTTAAAAAATTAATGCACACACCTATTTTATTGTCCACATGTGTATGTCTAGAAAGCGTATAAGACCAGGCTCATTCCAATCTTAGCATTAAGATTTTCCTATGCTGGTGGAACCCTGGACCCGATCCATTACGTCGAGAAAATTTCATTCGAATGCTCTTTTAATCAATGGTTTGATAACATTTCCTTTATTGAAATAGCGAAATTACAAGTCCGATGAATTTTCTTGTCTATTGGAGAAATATTATGAACAAATTATTGAGAAAAAAGTAATCATAATCCGAATTTGTATGTGTGCAACTTTTTATAGAGACCAGCTTAAATTAATTAAACTTCGATCCTAGGTTAATTTTAAATATATATTAATATAATGCTTGACATTAGGATAATACATTTTGTTGGTATTTTTTTTAAATTTTGTAGGTTCGAGGCGATCAACTAAGTCCCTATTAAATACAAATCATCTGATAAACACATGTGACTGCGTAAAATTTAATTAAGATATCTCCAATCGTTCACGAGCAACAGAATTATTTCCAATATAAAATACTTCTAAAGTACTTTGTAATGGTACAAAAAAATTCGATATGATTTGTAATTTTGAATTGATTATGAGAAAAGCTTTTTATTTTTTTAACCTACAGAATAAATTAATAAATAGAGATATATTTCAGGCCTTTTTTTGACCAACTGTCATGAGATATTGATATTCAATAAGGTGTCAAAGTCGACCACCTCTAGTTTGTAAAACGTTGTACAGTTTGTAACAAATATGCACAGATTTCAATAAATGTTAATTTATTATTAATCACATAGGAATATAGAGATAATCCCGTTTATTTCTCTAAGTTGCATTTTAATAGGTATCAAAGTTTAAATTTTAAATTTTGAAATTTTCGTTTTGTAGCTTGACTTTATTTTGTTATCCAAAAATGTTTCTAAAAATGTCTTCTTATTTCTAATAAACTGTAAACTAATATGTTTTTTTTTTCAATATCTCAATTCGCCTAGTCGTGAAAAATACTGATAATTTCACTTCCCCGCCAGTTTTGTTTTCTAGAACTTTAAAAATCTATATCCAGAATTCCAAGAATTGTTTTTTAAATCATCTTTTTGATTATGAATTATACAAATAATTTAAAACAGAAAACATATTTTTTTTTTAAATTTTAGATTTTTTTTTTTAAATTCAAATGTAAGAAATACTAAAAATAAAATCGTTAGTTTTTCACCCACCAAAAAGATGGAGGCTATGTTGATTTTTCATTCGGTTTGTAAAACATCGAAATATTCATCATAGGCCCTTAAAAATATATATATTCTGGGTCCTCATACGATTCTAAGACGATCTAGCTATGTCGGTCCGTTTGTCTATCAATTGAAAACACGATATGCCCCACACGAAAGGAGCTAGCTGGCTGAAATTTTCCACAAGCACTCTCTGTTGATAAGGTTTGTTTGGTATTGAAAATGAGTAATATCGGTCCATGATTTTACCTAGCCCCCATACAAATGTCCCCCGGAATAGTGTTGTTGATTAAGTACTCTAAAAACTGTTAAAAATGGAAAATTAGTTTCTAGTGCCCATACAAGGTCAACCTCAGAAAAATATAACAGCCGAATATAACACTCATACTTGTTAATATTTGCTTTTGTTATTGCAAATATGTAATATGAACTAAAAGCATATTCCGTTTTTGTTATCCACTTAAAATAAAATATTGACTGACCATTTCATAAAAAACTGAAATATAGTTTATAAATTTTCTAGTGATTTGTACACAAATTTTAAAAACACTATTATTTGTTGCATCTGAAGGAATTCTGTTAAGTAATTAGTTTAAGTATCCACTTTAAAAATTATACATTTTTATTGTGACACTTGGTCTGGCACTAAGTGAGCGATAATGTAAATATATATTTATGTATAAGTCAAAGCCGCAATGGGAATTGATTATTTTATAGCAAAACCCCAATCAGCTTAAGTTTTCTTTTTCCATTATTACATTTTTATTCTTATTTAGCGAAATGAGTTAAGCTCACATAAAACATTGACCGAATTAAATTACAAAAATAATTGCAAAGACAATTTGATTTCTCAAAAATGTCAAGAACATTTCCTGCATGGCAATGTCATACATTTACATTTCGATTCACTGGAGTATAAAATACAAAATGAAATCAATTTGTTTAATGATATTGACACTATTGCATTTAAACGCTTATGCAATTCCAAGAAATACAATCACTCTTAAATACGTCAAAACAATTTAGCTGGAAAAAATGTTAGGGCTTCACTTTATAGGCCTTCTAAAAGACCAATTTATACATTCTATAAGATCCGATACTCATTTCACTCTGTAGAAGGACTTTGCTTCTCCTTCTAAAAAATTTCATACACATTGAAAGTTGCATTGCAAAATAAAGATAGGGCAATATATTTACTCAAATAAGCGTAACCACTATTTTTTAGCACAAATTTTTTTGACGCTGTTTACTCTTACGAGTGTTTTGTAAGATCAAACAGCATCAAATAAAATAAAACTTAATATTTGTTTTGAATCATCCTCAATAAGATAAAGAATTCAAATATATTTTATTTAGGTCTTTTTCGTCAAATACTTGCCATGTGTACTTTATTTAAAGTTCAAACATGATTGGTTTGGCAATAACTCTTATCCGTAGTCTCTCTATAATAACATTAATTTGCTCTCTTTATTATTAACCGTTACATAAAACCAGAAGAAGGTACAAAATATTCTAAAAAAAATTGTTTTTTAAAAAATTTTATGTTGTGAAGTTCTCGTCCATTACTATTAAAGTCCATTACTATTTAGGTTTTATGCTGAATTCATTTAAAACTCTTTTCCTAATAACCTTGTTTAAAGACTCGCTTCTGCTGACCTTCAGTCAAGCTTTAATTTTCAGGCCTTTTAATAGAAATTCCTATGCAGATTTCTACACGCAGATCTCCTTACAGGACTTCAACGGAAGACCTTCTAATATGCCTTATTCAGAATCGAGTATGCAAGGCCTTGGCTCCAATGTAAACAGTGTAAAATTTAAATGATTTTGCAATGCATCTGGCTGTATTTGTGTCCGCAAAATAAGGCTTTTAGGAAGGCCTCTTTACTGAATATTTTTCCCGCTGAAAAGCAAGAACATAACTATACCAACATAAACACATTTGGTACATATTTACTACGAGGGCAGGATGAAATGTGCCTTAAAATAATTAGAAAATAGCTGCACATTTCTATTCACTTCACTGTGGTTCCAAATTAAAATCCAACTGGACAAAATTATTTGTTGCCTTTTTATGTAAAATTGTGCTCTGTAGGGTCTAGATAATTTATTAATATTGTTACGTTTTTACCTTTTAAAAACGGAGTTTATTTCCTTTAAATAAACCGGGTACTTTTGATTGCAAATAAAAGCAGTTTTAGTAGTTTAAAATTGTAACAACTCTTTATTTACTTAAAATGTACAACAACAAGAGTTCAAATAGTCACTCAGTGTCTTTATACACGTTTATCAATTCGCAGAAATGCACACACACTTTATAATGTACAAACTTAAATGTACACGACTCTAACAGCGCCTATGATCAACTCAACTCACGACTGCCACCTCTGCCACTATTTATACACACGCCATCTTTCGGGAATCTTCTACAATGCTCTTAACGGACAAACTAGTATGTTCGAATTCTAGAGCTTTCGATGTCAATGTTAGCAGCTTAAACAATTAGTGTTGCCATACTTATAAACAATACTAATAACCGCATGCTATCAACATTGTTGATAAGTAGAAGCTTCTACTGATGGACGTGTTTGAAAACATGATGAATGTTGCAGGCAGTCGTTACAGACCGTTAAATTCAAATTGCTATTGCACATTTGTAACAATATTTATTAATTTTAAAAGTATTGTTATCTACAGTGATATTCGTTTAAGTAGAAATTTTTTTGTAAATTTTCTTCAAAATCTTTTCTGTTAAAATTGGAAAATAAAAGAATGGTCGAGGTGGGATGTAATCTATTTTACGAGTAATTCCAAATCATGTATTCTACTCTTATTTCTCCATTTTATTTCGACCCATATTGGATTTTTACCATCTCCGATTTCATGCAAATTCAAAGTATCGTATATGGTCCATATTTTATGGCCCTCTAAAGTTGAACATCTGGGATATTATAATGGTATATTTTGTATAAATGAATTATGAATATAAAAGGATACGTTTTTGAAATATCCAAGAAACATTGTTATTTTAAAACAAACATGACCGAGATGTCCAACTTAAGGGGGCCATAAAATATAGACCATATTCGTATAGTTTGAATTTGACTAAAATCGGAGATGGTAAAAAAATCCGACATAAGTCAAAATAAAATGAAATTACCCAGACACCTTCCCTATAAGTAGGCTCAATATATAATAATATTCATTAAACGCGCTTCGGCGGTCTTTTTTTTCAGCAAGTTGTATAATATTTGTAAACCCTTTTATTATTTGAGATCCAACTTCAAAGAAAAAAAACTGGACAAAGTTGATAAAAGATAATTTAAATTTCTATATTGGACTTGAAGTTTGGATTTCTGTGTCGTAAAATAAATGAACTATTGGTCAATTCATAAGGTCTCTTACCATGTCATATTGTCATAATGTCCTAATATTTCACAATGGTTTTTATTGCTTTTCGAGCAAAAAATGTCCTAAAATAATACTACTTTCTATGCTATGTTTATTGTGTTATCGTAACCAACCAGCAGAAACCAACGTCGAATGCCTAAGAGTCGGTTAAGCCGAGTCGTGATATATTAGGACATTATGACTGATAAGAGACCTTGTGAATTAACCATATAAGTTATTTAGTTAGGCATAAAGTTGTTCGAACTTCTTAAGCTTCTCTCTTGAAAACAGTTTTAATTTGTATAAGCGAATTTTGTTAGCTATTATAAAAATACATACTTCGCTTTATTCTGAAGATAATAATAATTTAATAATTTTGTCCAGCTAGATTTGCGTTTGGAACCACAGTGCATTTGTAGAAATTGTATCCAATTTCAAAATTCTTCGCTTCTTTTATTGAATTTTTAGATACATGATAAAGATGGGATGCTAATATTATCTCACATTATACCCTCTATACATTCCCTACACACATACCTAAATTAGAGCAGAAGGCGTTTTTTAGTTGTCAAAAATTCTCATGGCAACGCTTTGCAATTTGAAAATCCGATTTTGACAGCGCGTTTAATAGTGAAGTTAGTTACAAAACACACTAAATGTAAACACATACATACAAAAGGAGAAACAAATATGCAAGAAACTCATTTTTTAAACTTTAATACAAATCACAAAACAAAAATCAGAAACTCTAATACTGCAATGTACATTATTATTTAAATAATCCGCGTTGTTATATTTATTTTTTTGATAACCTTGTTTTTATTGTTTGACGTAGTGTTGCCGCTCTTATTTAGGTATGACATTTCAGCGTTAAAGCTAAGCGGAAGAAAACGTTCCGCCTTACGCTTTTATTTAGGTAGGCCTGACAAATGTATTTCTTTTGTAAAAAAACATGAATAATTTCTAAAAGTACTTTTAAAAAGTGTTTTTTTATCTATTGACACATAGTAAAGGACCTTTGAAATTATCCTCGTAGAAACATACAAAATATACTGTAGGTGTGTTCAAATGCAACACAAAATAAAAAACCTTGTTTTAATTTTTGCCAAAAAAAAATAAAATATATATATATACAACAAATGTCAAAATTGACGTAGAATTATACATAGACGTACAAAGAAATCCACATGCATACATTCATAGTTCGCATAAGAAAGATGAGGAAAAATATAATAACAACATATTTCAATATACTCTAAAGTAGTTCAAGGTTACTTCCTGTCCATTTAACTACTATTTATGTATACATATACATACATACGTACACACATACACTTATCCACTGAAAATTACTTTAGTTTACCATATTTAGAGTTTATACTCTCATACAAATGTACAACCCTTTAAGTGCATTTCCGGTACAAACACCCACTGGACCCGGTAAATATCACATAACATGAGACTTGGAGAGTATTCACTTTTAGCTTTACTCTCATTATGGTTGCCTTGATGCCCAGAGCGTGTAAACATTTCTGTAATGATGAGTAGTTTTCGAAAATGAGTGAAATTAGTTAGTTTCACTCAATTGTTGAGAAACTCATAAAATTCTTTGTTTATAATCATTTTCTTTTTCTTCTTTAACATAATATAAACAATTGAATGGAATTTTATTATTTTTTGGGAAAAACAAATGGGGTTTCACATTTCGTTTGAATAATAAATAAATGAATTTAGTTTAGCTGGTCAAAACGAATATAGTACACCCTATTCCTACAATATACTTATGTATGTATTAATATATCGTATAAATCAGCAATTGAAAGTAGAAATAATACGACAAGTATTTGAAAAATAATTTTGTTTTTTTTTCTGTATTTAAAAAGGCAGCGAGCTTTCATAAAATTCATCAACAAAGTATAACAAGTAGTCCGACTCTTTGATAGCAGTACCTAACTCTAAATATGTGTTAGTAACAAAAATGTACATGCGTTGGTGCCTTTTTAATTTTCACCAGACACACAGAGAGTTCTATAAAAATGTTTAGATTTTAAATTATTTAAATTTTGTTCATAGTTTAATTTATACCACAAACTAAATAAAATGTCAAAAATAATTTTGAAAAAGATTTTCTAGTTTATGCAAAACGGACATGATTCGGATTTGAAAAAGTGTCAAATGTGTAAAAAAAATTAAGAAATAATGTGTGTTAATTAACGTGTAGTGATTTATATTTAATCTACAATTTCTGTTTAAAATTTCGATACTTTTGATTTGTTTACATCTCTCACAAGGGTGTTGAATTCACCTGGTACCCGTATATGCAGGAGAGTAATATTGAAAAATAGAGAGTCGGACTACTTGTGTACTTTGTTCATAAATATGTATATGGGGGTATATTGAGATTGTCAATCCATTTGTAACATATCGGGTCCTTATAAAATTCTAAGACTATCCTATGCTATGTCTGTCCGTCTAACTGTTATTGGCACGATAGAGCCTCGAGGAAAGCACATAAGGGTTTGATATTTTCCCCAAATATTCTTTGTTGATCAGAATTGTTTCGTATTGCAAAAGGACAAATTTGATCAATTTTAACCAGAGTTATGGAGCAAAATGAAACAACCTCCAAAAAAAATTATATTTTTCAAAAATTCATAAAACGAAATTTTGTTTGGACCCATCCATATTTGACCATAGACCCCATATAAATACCAAATGCTGAAATCACTTAAGTACGCATAAATCTCTTACAAATATCGTTATCAAGCTGAAAATCTTCCACATAAAGACCAATTCCGAAAAACAATTAACTCCGCATATATCTCTTATAAAATTCGACATAAATAATCTTCATATACATATATAGAAATACCCGTACCAATCTCATATAAGTTAAACTTCAGTAAAAACACATTAACCATCATAAAAATCTTACAAATATCGATTTCGAACAAATGTTGATTTCGAAAAAGTCGTCATCAATAATTCATGTACACAAAAATCTCCGCAAATAATTTTTAGAAGATTAGACTTCCGAAAAGCACATTAACCGAAATAGAAATCGTATAAATATCGAACTATTGGTATTTATGACGATCAGAGCCATATAAGGCCCACATCGATATTGATGAAAAATTAACACAAAGTATCTTACTACTGGTTTTTTGTGACTACACGCAGAGAAAAAATATAGTTGTGCATGATTACTGTAACCATTTCCACATTTTTAAAAGATTTTTTTAACAATATTATGGTCACAGTAACGATTTACATGATTGTGGTAACTATAATATGGTTAACTTACGATTCACATGATTGTATCAATAATATACATATATGGTTACAGTAAACAAGTATATGTTTGTGACAACCATTGTTATGATGAATCTTTATATCATAATATGTTGGTCTCAGATTATGATATTCATAAGCCGAGAGCAACATAATATGGTAAAACTTTAATCATAATAACAAGTAATAGAGCTATATTCAGCTGTGCCGAATCTTATATACCCTTCACCAAATTATACTTTAAAATAAAATTTAAAACATTTTTAGTTAAACATAATTTAACAAAAAAATAATTTTTTTTTTTCGAAATTGTTTTCTAAAAGTTTTTTTCCAATTTTTTTAAAAAAATTTTTTTAATTTAAAAATTTTTTTTTATTTTTAATTTATTGGTGAAAAAAATTTATGACAAAAAAAAGATTTTTGTGAAAAAAAATTCGGGTTAAAAAATATTTTTATACTATACTATATAGCCTTATATAGTACATCGTTGCAATGGACTTTGAAATATCTATCATTAGATATCCATATTGTCTATATTTATGACTTAGTAATCAAGATATAGATCAAAAATAGGCCAAAAATCGAGGTTGTCTCGGATTTTTGCTCGGATTATTTACGGACAGATTTTGCTGATTATTTAAAATCAGCAAAATCTGTCCGCTTCACGAAAGCATATCTGACAGAATTTTTGAAGATTTGGATCCCGAAGATATCTGGAGTCTTCAGAAAATTGATTTCAACAGACAGTCAGACGGAAAGACAGACAGACGGACATGGCTAAATCGACTCCGCTATCGATAAGGATCCAGAATATATATTCTTTATAGGGTCAGAAAATTATATTGTGGAAATTACAAACGGAATGACAAACTTATATATACCCTTCCCACGAAGGTGAAGGGTATACAAATATAAAACTAGCCAAAACGGCTCAACCAGATAAATATTTGTATACAAAACATACAGCAATCGGTTCCCGATTGTTCGGCACTGCCGAATATAACACTCTTACTAGTTGTCTAAGAAAAATCAATATTTGGGTATATTTGAAGTAAAATAAAAGTACTGGTAACTTTATTCCCTAGGATAATAACATAGTTCTCAAAAACATACGGATATATAAAAGAAAAATTTTCCTTCTTCATTAAAAAAAAAAAATTCAATTTGGCAACACTGGCTATGCAAAAAATTCCTTTGAACAATACTTTCATTCATTTGTTCCTAGTTGTCTAAATGGTTTTTATGAATACTTGGTTACAAATACAATGTCCGTATGTATTTTACATTGTACATAATTATGTACACATGGTACCCAGTAGCTCTTGGAGACTGGACCGAACTAGTGATTTTACCGATCGCTTAAGGCATTCGTGGGTCCTGGTAAATCATTTGGACGGGGAGTATTAAATAAATTAAAGTTTATTCTACATTTTTCATTTTTGTATTAAAATTTTTCGGTTTTGGGGGGAATTTCATTTTTTCATCCCTCTGGAACAGCGCCTGACTTAAATAAGTAGTTACGTGATTAGTTGTTTTAACACGTATGTATATGTCCTAAGCAGGTGATTAATTTACCCTGGTCCAAAATAGTCAACGCATTGAATTCACCTACCGGTTACATATAGTCAGTTACCATCAGCGTTACCGCACTTAAAATATTTTTCCTGTCAAATTTTTATTAAAAACTACAAAAACCTACAAAAATTTTGAACCAAGTAAACTTGAAAAAAATATATATATTTTTATCAAACATTTTAACAAATAAAGCAATTTCAGAAGATTTTTTGAAGTTATGTTGGTTAAAAGTTTAAGCTAAATCTTGTTAGTAAGAGTGCTATATTCGGGTATGCCGAATCTTATATACCCTTCACCTTTATTGTGGATGCATTAATTGCCCACATTCAGCATATATCCTAAATGTATCAAGAAAACTTTTAAACAGTTTACATTTAATAGCTGACGAACAGATTATATTGTAGAAGTTACAAACGAAATGACAACTCTTCTCACGAAGGTGAAGAGTATAAAAACAACAACGCCAAACGAAACGAATCACCAAAAAACAAAAACAAAATACGCAAAGCAATGAAACCAACACACATCCAAACATTCGTTGTGTTGCTTTTTTGTCAAAGCATGCAATAAATTGTCTTTTTTTATGAAATTTCCTGAGGTTGTCTCCGATTTTTGCTCATATCTTTGTTATTTATGGATGGGTTTTGCTGATTTTAAATAGGAAACTTCTCGAAAGCATGTCTGACAGAATTATTGAAGATTTGGATCCCGAAGATATCTGCGATCTTCAGAAAATTGATTTCAGAAGACAGATAGGCAGACAGACAGACAGACAGACAGACAGACAGACAGGCAGACAGACAGACAGACAGACCGACCGACAGACAGACAGACAGACAGACAGACAGACAGACAGACAGACAGACAGACAGACAGACAGACAGACAGACAGACAGACAGACAGACAGACAGACAGACAGACAGACAGACAGACAGACAGACAGACAGACAGACAGACAGACAGACAGACAGACAGACAGACAGACAGACAGACAGACAGACAGACAGACAGACAGACAGACAGACAGACAGACAGACAGACAGACAGACAGACAGACAGACAGACAGACAGACAGACAGACAGATAGACAGACAGACAGACCCGCCCTATTTTACATATATATTTACCTGACTATACTAATTACATATTTAAGGTAATCTTTATATTTAATAAACAATTTTATAATTTTCGCATAACAGATTTTTCATTGCCTTTATTTTGCTATTAAAAAAACATATGTATTCAAAATTATCGTGCGACAAAGATCGGAACAAACCAAGCTCACTACCAATATTGGTCCAATTGGAGCAACGCGGCAGCGCTGGTTACCTTACTAGCTACCTAACTAATTACTTGATCGGCTACATAACTAGTTATTTTAACATCTACCGATGGTATTTGACCTCAAATAGTCAGTATAACCGATTAATTGTAAACAAATGTTCCTCCGACAACTCTCCAATAGATTACCTCTGTTGGGTAAAATAACTACTTTCTAAAGTGCAGTACAAAATAAATGCTTAAAGTGACTACACTCAAGGTTATTTAGAGACACTAAAGTGACGATTGTCTTCACTCTAGTTAACATGGAATGTCAGTATACTTAAGCAAAATGAAAATAAACTGTATGAGAATTATAACAACACAATTTGTATAAAATCAGTTTGTTCGAATTCGTTTAAAGTGACTACATTCTATATTACTTAAAGACACTTAAGTTACAATTGTCTTTAAGCTAGATAACATGGGATGTATAAGGTAACCAACTGACTACTCTCTGCAAATGGCCCAAAATATATAAATTGGATTCATCCAAGTGATCAGACACTATCTATAAGGAATACATTGACTACTTGCTTAACTGTTGGGTAGTGTACACAATAGTATGTACTATACTGTATGTATATTTAGTATAATATAAACTAAGGATATCCTTTAGCCATTTATATTTTGTTTGCTGATTTTCATTTACTATATACATATATACTTATATGTGTGTATGTAGTTGCTGTTGTTGTAAAGTCTAAAAGGCTTTTAAAAGTTAGTGACCTTTTTCTATAATGAGTTTGTGGAACATTGTGCACGTTGGTAGGTATCCTTCACTCGCTGCATTTTAAATGGGTACAACGACTGTTCTGCATTTAGCAAAATGAATAAAAACAAAAAAAAAATAAAAACTTTTTTCCGCTTTCTGTCATTTCTGTTGAAAAGCAGAAATGCACAAAAAAAAGATAAATGGCAAGCAAAGTTTTTTACCATGTTTTACGTATTATTACTTTTAATGAAAATTGTGCAACTAACTACTGCTTCCACTCTCGTAACAAATTTTCCATCTTTAATAACAAACAACAAAAAACAAGAAATAAATGTTTTTCAAACTACATTTATAATTCCATTAATAAACAAAAGTGCCTGCCAAAATAGTAGTAAAAAAGTAAAATATCCATAAATAAATAACAAATATGAGCAATAGTTACATTTATGCATGTGTTGTTGGTTTCTTTGAAAAACTTTGGCTTTTATCCAAAACGAGTAGAACAAAAACCTCACACTCAACAACGAACACTATCTTCTTCAGCACTTTCGGATGTCCTTTTGTTGAGAATTCTTACAGAAATATACACACACACATACACTTCTCCTATTCAAAATATTTACATAGACCCATCATACCCTTTTTGACATTCCAAGTTGAATTTGAAATAGAAATTTTTGTTTGATTTAGTTTTCAGTTCAATGAAATAACATGCATGTAGGCAAATGGAATCAATGCTTAAAAATCAGAAGACTAGTTCAAATTTACCCAAGATTACTTTAAAATTACTAAATATTGAAATTGGGCATAAACAAGTTTTATATGAACCTAAATCTTTCTACCAACTTTTATGAAGATCGATCCATAATTGACCCAAACTCCTTTATACCAAAAAATATTTCATTGTCACATATTGATGGTGAGTATACAAGATTCGACACAGCATAATATGTTCATCTTACTTGTTAATTTTTATTTCCTACGTGTAGCATTGGATCTACCTTCATTTTTCAATATTGGTGGTCATAAGTAAATTCATGTGACCGTTTCGTAATCTCATATGTGCATTTCTATAAATACATTGATTTTAACATCGCGAAAACTTTGTCTCAATCACCGAAATGTGTTTTGTTACATTCGCGGAAAAAACGCCGACAAAAAGTTTAGAAAACTTACAACAGACTTAGTGAAAACAAGAATTTCAAATACTTTAAGATGGATTTAAGGACCTGAATAAGCCGTGGTTTCCAAACATTCTGTGTATAGTTTGTAGTGAACATTTAAAACAGAGGGAAGCGGCAATAGTCATCATTTGATGTTTGCTGTACCTATGATTTGGACAGAAGCGAAAAACCACATTGATAACTGCTAATTATCTGTTGTTAAATTACATTTCATGAATAAAAGGAAAATTATTGGCTGTATGACATAAAAATGTGGGATTTACAATAGATAACGTATCTTTTGAACACGGTTTTTGTTTTTAATAACTTATATCTCGTTTTGTAGGCTACATATATGTAATTATACCCTTCACCTTCATGAGAAGGGTATATATAAATTTGTTATTCCGTTTATAATTTCCACAATATAATTTTATAAAAGTATATATATTCTGGATCCTTATAGATAGCGGAGTCGATTAAGCCATGTCCGTCTATCTGTCTGTTGAAATCAATTTTCTGAAGACCCCAGATATCTTCGGGATCCAAATCTTCAATAATTCTGTCACATGCTTTCGAGAAGTTTCCTATTTAAAATCAGCAAAATTCGTCCATAAATAACGGAGATATGAGCAAAAATCCGAGACAACCACTATTTTTGATCTATATCTCGATTACTAAGTCATAAATATAGACAGTATGGATATCTAATGATAGATATTTCAAAGTCCATTGCAACGATGTATATAAGGCTATAGTAAGTTGGACACACAATGGGTCAAATCGGGAAAAATATTTTTTAACCCAAATTTTTTTCACAAAAAACTCTTTTTTCACTAATAAATTAAAAAAAATAAATTTTTAAATTAAAAAAGATTTAAAAAAAAAAATATTGGAAAAAACTTTTAAAAAAAATTTTGAAAAAAAATTAAAAAAAAAGAATTTTTTAAATTTTATTTTAAAGTATAATTTGGTGAATGGTATTTAAGATTCGGCACAGCCGAATATAGCTCTCTTACTTGTTTATTCTCACTTAATTATTGAACATTATAGTCTAAACAACAAAGAAAAGCAGGGAAATTTGGTGCTATACAAATTGAAGCCGAGAGACATTGAAAGACAATTCTGCATGTCCGAAATGCTGCTTGATCGCTATAAAAGAAAATCATTTTTGCACCGAATCATTACTTGCCATGAAAAATTGATTCATTACGAAAACCCGCAGCGTAAGATATCGTATGTGAAGCCCGGAAAACCAGGCAAATCGACACCAAATCCGCTAAGGTAAAGCTCTGTTTTTGGTGGGAGTAAAAGGGATGAAATGCAATTGGAAAGACCATCACAGGAACCCTGTACCGAACGCAACTGATTCGTTTAAAGCGATCATTGGACGAAGAACTCCAAGAATATGCGGTCCGACATGAAACCGTAATATTCCACCATGACAACACTTGGCAA